>CM076715.1:48748652-51601986 GCA_038501285.1 Penstemon eatonii | reverse complement strand
TGGTGCTTATACCTTTGATAACCTTATATTTGGAATAATATACAAGCATTGTTGATTGGTTCAATGGGTCCAAATAAGTCCATATGTAGCAGTTCCAAGATCCTTCCAGATGATTGGTGCTTCTTGCTCTTGAAAGATGACTTGATTTGTTTACCCTTCTGACAGGCATCACAAAGCTTGTCTTTGCTCATGACTGTTTTTGAAATTCCTTCTACCAAATCATTCTTGATAAGTCTGTTGATGGTCTTGAAATTCACATGATTCATTCTTTTGTGCCACAGTCAACTGACTTCACTTGGTGTTGATGCCACCAAACAAATATTAGAACTCTTGTCAACAGAATTCCAGTCCACTGTGTTGACATTTCCTTGTCGTCTTCCAAATAAAATTACCTTCTTTGTACCAATCGGTTCAACGTAGCACTTATCTGATGAGAAGATGACTGAAAATCCCTTGTCACAAAATTGACTTATGCTCAGCAAATTGTATTTGAGGCCTTTAACATAACAGACGTCAAATATCTCAATGTTGTCTTTAATTAATCTTCCACTTGCTACAGTCTTACCTTCCATGCAGTCTCCAAAAGTAACTTTAGGACCATCCACATCAACAACATCAGTCAGCTCATGTATGCTTCCACACATGTGTCTTGAACAGCCACTGTCCAAGTACCATATTTTCTCTACTTTACTCCTACTCCTAATCCTAACCTACAAAACAAAGTAAAAATTGTTTTAGGTACCCTTATTGAGAGGGTCCTGAAGGATTAGTTCCACTACCCAATATCAACCTACATAAGCCACTCCAAATACTTTCATTACTTCTAACAGAGACATTTATACTCATTTTAATGTGAACACTCATAATGTTGGATGAAGATGAAGATGAGTGCAAAGGAAGTCAAGAAGATAAGGGAGGTTTTGATGATTTTCAAAACATCAAAATCAGCTAAGTAAGGAATGCTCAGAACCCTCAGAAGAATTTTGATCAAGAAAGAAGACTATCAAAAGGATCAAAATTCAAGGTCCAGAAGACTACTGTGATAGAAATAGTGTCCTGCAAGCCAGCTGTATGGCTAAGTATTTATTGTAATAAATGCGGAACTGTTCAATTTCGATTAATAAATGCACTTTATTAAATGGTCATCTTTATCTTATGTAATAATTATCTACGCATAAGGATAGAAGTCCTTAGATCACAGGGCTATGGGACAACCCGTGGACTGATCTCCAAGGCCGTGATCTAGAACATATTCAAGAGTCGTAGAATCCAATCGAGATAGGACATCGTTGGATTCGGTTAGACTCTCACTGTTGTGTATACTCCGATGAACTGGAGGACGCTGGGGTCCACGAGCGTGACTGGGATAGTCGATACACATAAGTGGGTGGCTTGCTGGGATGGCAAGCGCACTGAATACCCCAATTAGGAAATAACTCACCATGGAAGTGGTAGTCGCATATCGGGGTTGAAGTTATTCCATATTTATAATAGTATACGAGGAACGATCCCTAACTACTTGAGGTGATAGGGTTTATATGGTGCGAGAACGTCTATACTTTGATATGAGTTCCGACTGACTGGGGATCACCAGAAAGTCTCTGTGGACTCATGTTGGGTATAGAGGAACTCGTATGCAGATTCATATCATCAACAAAGGATCCATTGACCCGACTTGATAGGTTGGGAAATTCTCCTATGAATTTCTGTGAGAAATTATTTCTGGTAAAATCCTTGGCCAAGGTATCTGACGACTTTATGTAAGTAGCTCATAAAGATTAAGTCAAAGAGAATTTATTTCAAGACCAGAGTACATAAGGTCAAGACAAAAGAAAAGGGAATCCGATGAAAGAACATGCCCTTAAGTCTCGACTGGGAGATTGATCGATGGAGAGATTATGTCGTATATGGAAATTATAAATGATAAAAGGTTCACTGAATTAATTCACCAGTGATTGGGCTCCATGGGCTTGTGGCTGGACATCGACCGTGGAGTGTGGGAGAATTCCCAAATTGGCAGGGGTGCTAATTTTGGAATGGTCAATCGACAGAGTGTTCAATTGATTTAGAGTAAGTCTTACTCGAATAATTAAATAATATTTAATTATAACCCACGGCCAATTATGTGGTGAACCTACGGGGGCATACACAATACACAAGTAGCGAAAGCGAGGAAATAAGAACGACCGAGTTGACTGGGTCGATTGGGTGGAAAAATCGACTGGGTCGATTATATTGGGTGGGTCGACTGGGTCGACCCAAATGGAACAGAATTGGATCCAATTGGAATTGGATCAGGATCATAAATTAAATTGGAATTTAATTTGTGGATTAATTAATTAAGTTGGATTTAATTAATTAGAAAAGAATTTAATTAAATAGACTTAGAGTCTGATTTAATTAAATGGGAGATTAAGTTAATTAATTGGGCTATTTAATTGGGAGATTAAATTAGGCCTGGTCAAATTAATTAACTGGGCCATGAATTAATTAGGAGACTAGGTCTTCTAATTAAAGAGGGTCATGGCCCATGTAGGAGAGAGAAGACCTAGTCCTAATAAGACTAGGATAGAAAGAAAATATAAATAGCTTTCTTCTAGTTATTTTTCACATAACTCCTTAAGCAAAAATTGAGCAGAGCAAAAATTCTCTCCCTCTCCCCTACTAGATCGGCCGAACCCTCTTCTGTGCAAGGAAGAATTTTTCGTTTTTCGATCTTGTTCCAAATCGTTCCTAATTCCTAGTCCATAATATATCTTGTGTTCTAGCTGATCGAGATATATTATTTTCGTGATATTGTGGTGTATCAACTCGTAGAGGCGCAACACGTGGGGCGCTCCTGAGAAGCCTGGATCGATTTTGCTGGAGCAGAATTCAGAGCTCGCTTTGCTAGCCGAGGATTTGCAAGGAGACAGGTATAAACGAGAAAAACTTATACTGTCGTTTATTTATATTCATATATACAACTAGAGAATATCCTGGCAAGATTCCTTAAGAGGCCCTAAAAGTTTTTATATTCCGCTGTGCCTAGGGCTGTTTATCTTACCGAATCCCAACAGTGGTATCAGAGCCAACTCTAGGCTTTGTATATATATGAATTTGCAAATTCTGTGTTTATTAAATCATATGTTTGATTTATGTGGCTAGTTCTTTAATTTTGCATGTTTTAGGACGTATGTTTTATTAACTTGGAGTTAATGTTTAATTTTAGATTCGAAAATTTTATCATGTTGATTATTAATTTTGGATTGGGATTTAATTGACTGGGTTTGATTAATTAAATCATAAGTAATCGAAGAAACAAAAAAAAAATATTTTTTTTTGGATCCAACCGCGGTGGCACGCGGCGGTGCGCGGCAGCGCACCGCGGCTGGGCGGCCACCGCGTGCTGCTGCCCACGGCAGCGTGCGAACAGCACGCTGGCCGCGCGAGCAGCGCACGGCAGCAGCCTACGGGCTGCCAGCCGTGTGCTGTCACGCGCAGCCGCGCGCTGCCGCACGCTGTCACGCGCAGCAGCGGCTGCCGCGAACAGCCACGCGCGGACTTCGTGTCCGCGCGTATGTTGTCCACGTGGCAGTCTTCGATTAGCCTCGACTGGTTGATTTTTGGTTGGACTCTAGTTCTGCCTATTTTGAAAATCCTGAAAATCTTGGAGAATTTTGGAAGATTAGGAAACTTGGAGTTTTTGGATAAGGTAGTTATTTTGTTAGACTTAAACACTACCTTAATTAACTAATCTAGTCAAAATAGGATTATCTTGAAAATCTTGGAGATTTGGGAATTTTGGAAAACTTAGAGTTTTGGATAAGGTAAGAATCTTAGAGATTTAGATTACCTTAATTAACCAATTTAATCAAGATAAGAATTGTAGATTACTTAGAGCTCAAGTAAGAGCTAATTAATCTTAGAGATTAATTGTTAATTCAAAATTAATTAACTTGGATGAATTTTTGCGAATTAAAATTAATGAAGCCGGTAAATTTACATTTATGCCCTTATGTGAATTTATGCATGTTCTTGAGTGAATGTGTGGATTGATCGATTTTGCCCTTAAGCCCTGTGTAGTTTTTGGTTTATTTATTTTTGGGTTGTAATTAAATGGGCCTGATTGGTGCCCTTGCTTGCGCAAACAAATGTAATAGAATAGGACCATTTATTTTTATAAGCTAGGCTTAGATTAGGCTTGGAGCCAAGAAGACCTCATGAAGACTTGGAGATCCGCATGGAGGCCCATTTACCTTGGAGGACATGGAGGCCCAATTCATTACATGGAGGCCCAATCAAGCTGGATATTACAAGAAGGCCCATGATGTATGGGTTTGAAAATTGTAATAGTTTAGGACATTTAATTTCCACCCTAGACTGACCAATTGACTCATCACTTGGCTCGTGATGAATAGCATAGGATGGGCAATCGATCAATCATATCCTGCTAGGTGATGTATGTTTACTATTATTCTTTGATGTATGTCATGCATGCTTAGAATAGATCACGTAAACAAGATAAGCATAATCTGATGAGACCTCGCACAAGAAAACTTTAAAACCTCCAATTGAACTTAAAATTCAATTATAATATTAAATCGAATAACGGGCGCATATGAATGGAGTCTATGGTCCGAGCCTATCCAATTACTAGGTCTTAGGCATATTGTACGAATATATCTCGATGTCTCACGAGTCGTGGGTCGAGCTATAGGAAGATGATATGTCTATTGCCTCGATGCACGAGAAAGTGCCAAGGGAGGGGATAGCAAGGTTTTAGGCGTTGTCTCACGAGTCGTGGGGCGTCTAGGATTGAACTATTTCTCTCCACGAGTATTGGACATGATTTAACGCTAGTAAGTATGGATGTCTCACGAGTCGTGGGTCCATATCAAAAATCGAGGCTAAATGAACTTAAGGGTTAGCTGCGATGGTTAACCGTCGACGTATTCGACCACCAAGTGAATCAAATAGTATGGCCAACGAGTCGTGGGTACTAGGAGATTGCATTTGGGCCTTAAGCCCGCTAGGATATATTAAATTCCCGAAACTTATGTGGGGGCATAAGATTTTGATTAAAATAGTGGGAGTAATTTACAAATAAAAACCATGTTTGTAAATTGTGCATTTTAAATTAATCTTTCACGTATTTATTTCTTCTCTCGTCGTTTTAATAGATATGATGTCAAAAGAGCTTAGAGCACTTAGAGATTTGTCCATCTCATCACTTGAACGTAATATTTTAACTGGACCCAACTTGCATTTCTGGACGCATCATTTGAATGAATTATTTGAAGCTGAAAACATATCCTATGTTTTGTCTGTGCCACCACCCATTACTATTTCACATGACGTTCCTGATGAGCTCCGTAAAAGCATCACCAAATGGAAATTGGATGATGGCTTAGCTCGTGAATACATGTTGGAATATATGTCACTTGATCTGCGTTTGCAACATGAGCATATGGCATCCGCGAAAGAGATTCTCTCAAATCTCAAATTCCTTTATGGGATTAGAGATGGTCGTCGCAGATTCGCGATCACGAGGGAACTCTTGCAAGCAAGAAAGAGAAGGGAAACTCCTGTCGGAATCCACGTACACAAGATGATTCGACTTCTCTCTGAACTCGATGATATGTGTGTCGTGATGGACAATGATTTCCGAGTAGATCTTATTCTACAATCTCTTCCAAGATCATATGACAGATTTATCGCGGACTTGAATCTCCAGAGACGAGAGATTACTGTACATGTCCTGCGACAAATGCTCGAGGAACACGAAGCTTCTTTTGGAAAGAAAGCGAGGGTTGGCGAAAGGACTGGGCGGCGTTCAAAACCAAAGCAAATGGAAACCAGAGCTCCTTACTGCACAAGGTCAAGGGAAAGGATTAAATTCGAACCTATGGAGAGTTCGAACAGGTATATTCCTTGTTGAAGTTAATTTTACAATTAACTGTGCATTTTTGGTGTTAGACACTGACTGGAGTTCTCATCCTTGTAGGTGATGGGAGCATTAAAGAAACTGGAGCCTGAGGATTGGATCCTTGAATAAGGCAATGGAGCTGGAGCTGCTACCAAGGCCGTAGGCAAAAGTAGATTTAGGTGGTTTGATAAAGTTATTAGGAAACTTTCATTTATGTACCTAGTTATTAATGAAAAACTTTTATTCATATTAATGAATAATGTTGATTTTAATAAAAGCTCCTGTTTTGGTTTTTCATTTGGTACATTGAATTATTGACTTTACATCATAAAACCGCCTAAGTTAGTCATGCACGTACAACAAAATAAAAGGAAACAAGATAATGAAATATCTGCCCAATTATGGCACGCTCGACTTGGACATATATCTAAGTCAAGGATTCAAAAGTTAGCATCATCTGGCGCGATTGAAATCAATCGCATTGATGAAATGCCAACATGTGAACCATGTTTAAAGGGTAAAATGGCTAAGTTGCCGTTTAAGGGAAACCCTGAGCGAGCCAAGCAAACATTGGACTTAATACATACTGACGTATGTGGACCACTAAGAAAAAGCGCCCGAGGTGGCTATGACTACTTCATCACTTTCACTGACGACTTTAGTCGTTATGGATATGTGTTCTTGTTGAAACACAAGTCTGAAGCCTTTGAGCGATTCAAAGAATTCAAGATGGAAGTAGAGAATCAACTTGGTCATACGATAAAGGTTCTTCGTTCTGACCGAGGTGGAGAATTTCTTAGTAACGAATTTCTGAATTATCTTGTAGAGCATGGAATACTATCGCAGTGGACTCCTCCTGCAACACCCCAATTAAATGGAGTAGCAGAGAGAAGGAATCGAACCATGATGGACATGGTTCGATCCATGATGAGTGCCACTGACCTTCCTCTTTCATTTTGGGGACATGCCCTCCTCACGGCAACAAAGATATTGAACATAGTACCTTCTAAATCCGTAGAAAAGACACCATACGAATTATGGTTTGGCAAGGCACCCTCATACGCATTCATGCGCATATGGGGATCTCCCGCTTACGTTAAAAAGCTAGTGGGAGATAAATTGGAAACTAAATCCACTTTGTGCAAATTTGTGGGGTATCCGGAAAACTCGATAGGATACGAGTTCTACGATCCTACAAGACAAACTACGTTTGTCTCGAGGAACGCTCACTTCTTGGAGAAGGATTTCTTGGTTGACAAGAAAGAAAATAACGTAGAACTGGATGAGGTCACTGAAGCTGAAAAGGCCGAAGAGGTCGATCAAGCTGACCCGTCGCCACAGGCAGTGGGAGAACATGAGCATGAAAGTGCACCAGAAAGTACACCGATACTTCGTAGGTCAGAAAGATAACGTAGAGAACCCGAGAGGTACTACGGTCTGCTGCATGAGACTGGACAGTCTCTAACCGACCCAAGGACTTACGAAGAGGCTATGCTAGACATAGACTCGGGAAAGTGGCGCGAAGCCATGGAATCTGAACTGGACTCCATGCACTCAAACAAGGTCTGGGCCTTGGTAGATCCACCAGTGGGAGTGACTCCCGTGGGTTGCAAGTGGATCTATAAGCGAAAGCTTGGAGTGAACGGAGAGGTGATTACCTACAAGGCGCGACTAGTGGCAAAAGGATACACTCAAAGACCAGGTATCGACTTTGAGGAGACCTTCTCGCCCGTCGCAATGCCCAAATCCATTCGGATCTTGCTGGCCATAGCTGCGTGGTATAACTACGAGATATGGCAGATGGATGTGAAGACTGCCTTTCTCAATGGGGACATTGATAAGGAGATCTACATGGAGCAACCAAAAGGATACGCATCCAAAGGAGATAAACACAAGGTGTGCAAACTCCAGAGGTCCATTTATGGACTGAAGCAAGCTTCCCGAAGTTGGAACATTCGTTTTGATGAGACAGTCCAAACTTTTGGATTCATCAAGAACATGTTCGAACCTTGTGTGTACAAGAACATGTTCCAAAGCGTTGTCTGAAACTAAAGCATGGTTATCTACACAATTCTCGATGAAGGATATGGGAGAAGCATCCTTTGTACTAGGTATAAGGATCTACCGAGATAGATCAAAAGGACTGCTGGGCCTCTCCCAATCCCAGTACATAGATAAAATCTTGAAAAGATTTAGTATGGAAGAATCCAAGAGAGGATTGCTTCCAATGAGACATGGGATTGCACTCTCTAAGTCTATGGCCCCAAAGACGCCAGAAGAGAGAAGCAATATGTCTCGAGTACCATATGCATCCGCGATAGGAAGCATAATGTATGGTATGCTATGTACGAGACCAGACGTAGCGTACGCTTTAAGCGTTACAAGTCGCTACCAGTCTGATCCAGGTGAGCAGCACTGGATAGCCGTAAAGGCAATTCTGAAGTACCTGAGAAGGACTAAGGAATTGTTCTTGGTATACGGTGGAGGTGAATTGAAATTGGAAGGCTATACAGACTCGAGCTTCCAATGTGATGTAGACGACTTCAAGTCGACATCAGGATACGTGTTCTGCCTCAATGGTGGTGCGGTTAGCTGGAAGAGCTCCAAGCAAGAAACAACCGCGGATTCAACCACCGAAGCAGAATACATTGCTGCGAGTGATGCAGCAAAGGAAGGTGTTTGGATGAGGAACTTCATCCAGGAATTGGATGTGATACCTAGCATCGCTGAGCCCATTGCTATCTTCTGTGATAACAATGGGGCGATAGCGCAAGCAAAGGAGCCGAGATCTCATCAGAAATCCAAGCACGTACTAAGACGATACCACGTGATAAGAGATATCATTGGTAGAGGAGACATTAAGATGGAACGTGTCGACTCAGAAGATAATACGGCGGACTCGCTAACGAAGCCTCTGCCTCAAAAGGCATTTGAGAAACATCTGCATAAGATGGGACTCAAGAACATAAAAGACTGGCTTTAGGACAAGTGGGAGATTGATAGAAATAGTGTCCTGCAAGCCAGCTATATGGCTAAGTATTTATTGTAATAAATGCGGAACTGTTCAATTTCGATTAATAAATGCACTTTATTAAATGATCATCTTTATCTTATGTAATAATTATCTACGCATAAGGATAGAAGTCCTTAGATCACAGGGCTATGGGACAACCCGTGGACTGATCTCCATGGCCGTGATCTAGAACATATTCAAGAGTCGTAGAATCCAATCGAGATAGGACATCGTTGGATTCGGTTAGACTCTCACTGTTGTGTATACTCCGATGAACTGGAGGACGCTGGGGTCCACGAGCGTGACTGGGATAGTCGATACACATAAGTGGGTGGCTTGCTGGGATGGCAAGCGCACTGAATACCCCAATTAGGAAATAACTCACCATGGAAGTGGTAGTCGCATATCGGGGTTGAAGTTATTCCATATTTATAATAGTATACGAGGAACGATCCCTAACTACTTGAGGTGATAGGGTTTATCTGGTGCGAGAACGTCTATACTTTGATATGAGTTCCGACTGACTGGGGATCACCAGAAAGTCTCTGTGGACTCATGTTGGGTATAGAGGAACTCGTATGCAGATTCATATCATCAACAAAGGATCCATTGACCCGACTTGATAGGTTGGGAAATTCTCCTATGAATTTCTGTGAGAAATTAATTCTGGTAAAATCCTTGGCCAAGGTATCTGACGACTTTATGTAAGTAGCTCATAAAGATTAAGTCAAAGAGAATTTATTTCAAGACCAGAGTACATAAGGTCAAGACAAAAGAAAAGGGAATCCGATGAAAGACCATGCCCTTAAGTCTCGACTGGGAGATTGATCGATGGAGAGATTATGTCGTATATGAAAATTATAAATGATAAAAGGTTCACTGAATTAATTCACCAGTGATTGGGCTCCATGGGCTTGTGGCTGGACATCGACCGTGGAGTGTGGGAGAATTCCCAAATTGGCAGGGGTGCTAATTTTGGAATGGTCAATCGACAGAGTGTTCAATTGATTTAGAGTAAGTCTTACTCGAATAATTAAATAATATTTAATTATAACCCACGGCCAATTATGTGGTGAACCTACGGGGGCATACACAATACACAAGTAGCGAAAGCGAGGAAATAAGAACGACCGAGTCGACTGGGTCGACTGGGTGGAAAAATTGGCTGGGTCGATTATATTGGGTGGGTCGACTGGGTCGACCCAAATGGAACAGAATTGGATCCAATTGGAATTGGATCAGGATCATAAATTAAATTGGAATTTAATTTGTGGATTAATTAATTAAGTTGGATTTAATTAATTAGAAAAGAATTTAATTAAATAGACTTAGAGTCTGATTTAATTAAATGGGAGATTAAGTTAATTAATTGGACTATTTAATTGGGAGATTAAATTAGGCCTGGTCAAATTAATTAACTGGGCCATGAATTAATTAGGAGACTAGGTCTTCTAATTAAAGAGGGCAATGGCCCATGTAGGAGAGAGAAGACCTAGTCCTAATAGGACTAGGATAGAAAGAAAAATATAAATAGCTTTCTTCTAGTTATTTTTCACATAACTCCTTAAGCAAAAATTGAGCAGAGCAAAAATTCTCTCCCTCTCCCGTACCAGATCGGCCGAAACCTCTTCTGTGCAAGGAAGAATTTTTCGTTTTTCGATCTTGTTCCAAATCGTTCCTAATTCCTAGTCCATAATATATCTTGTTTTCTAGCTGATCGAGATATATTATTTTCGTGATATTGTGGTGTATCAACTCGTAGAGGCGCAACACGTAGGGCGCTCCTGAGAAGCCTGGATCGATTTTGCTGGAGCAGAATTCAGAGCTCGCTTTGCTAGCCGAGGATTTGCAAGGAGACAGGTATAAACGAGAAAAACTTATACTGTCGTTTATTTATATTCATATATATACAACTAGAGAATATCCTGGCAAGATTCCTTAAGAGGCCCTAAAAGTTTTTATATTCCGCTGTGCCTAGGGCTGTTTATCTTACCGAATCCCAACATACTGATCTTATGCTGAATTCAAAACTAGAAGGGTAGGTTATCAGCTGACTCAATTCAGATGAGTTCAAGTTTTGATCAGCAGAGTATCTATCAGACTGGTCACTTCGATCAGAAGAGTGGAAGAGATCAAGGAGTCTGCCCAACGGTAATAAATTCACTTGGAGTAATAAATGCTGCAAGAGAAGGGTATTAATGGCAAATGATTGAAGACATTCTCGGTCAGCTGAGTGCATTAAATGCGACTGACAGAAAAGTACATCAGACTGTACAGTGCAACAGTTGCAGGGAGCCGTTCCAGATTTTGGGGGACCTGTACTTTGCGATTTGAAATCTATCTTTCTTCAACGGATACATTTTCAAATCCAAGTATAAATAGAGCTGAATTCAAGAGTTAGAGAGAGAGAACACAACAATTGAGACCTTTCGCGAAGCAAAATCTCTTAAGTCTCAAAAGCTCAAGTACAGCTCACTCGTCTACTGAAGTCATTTGTTGACGGAAGCTTATCTTGAATTTGATTAGAACAAATGTCTTTGATCTTTTTCATCATTGATATCAGCCAAGTTCTCCTTCAACTAGGCGTGTGTGCTCCAACTTAAGTGAATCGAACTTTTCTTTCACATTTTAGAAAGTAAAAGTTTATGTAAAAAATTCTTTTGGTTTCTTGAACAAGGAGTGGATTTTGTATATTTAGAGTTGAAAAACTTTGTCTCTTGAGTGTATATGCTAAGATCTATTTCTTATATTTATGTATAGATAGCTATGAAAAAAATTAAACTCATACCATGACTTTCAAAGAACATGAAAGCGGTGTTTTTAAAATCGGACCAGTCATTGAACCGAAAGTCCTACTGGTTACTGGTTCGATCGGTTAGATCGGATCAACCACTGGTTCGATTGGTATAACCGGTGTGACTTTATTATTATGTAATATTTATATATATATTTTTAGATTATCTTAAATACAATTATAATTCAAGAAATTATCATTTTTTGCAATTATAAATTTTTATTGTTTCATGTAAATAGTAAAAATGTCTTAAAAATTAAGATTAATGTCAAAAATATAAATCTCAAGTATTCCTCAAAGATACATACATTCAAAACAAGACAACAAAATTAAAAGTTCATCTCATTTTCAAAGTTTTGGCTTGTTCATTTGGGTTTTATTGTTGTAAGTTGATGTTTATATGGTAATTGATTTGCATAATTTCATACACAAAATAATATTATTCACAATGATGAGAAAATGATTATGTATTTCCTTATGTAAAAGAAAATGTATTATTGCACTGAGAAAAGTTGTAAACTACTGATCTTGTTTTGGTGCTTGTTGATCATGCATCTATTTTAGGTAAAGCATGATGTATTAGTTGCTTCTGCCCAGAATTTTGGGGCAGCTTTGATTCAGCTATCATAGTTCTGGTAGCTTCTTTTAGAGTTTTGCTTCTCCTTTCAGCAACTCCATTTTGTTGAGGGATTCTGGCAGCAGAGTACTCATGGTTGATTCCTCTGGCATTACAATACTCTTAAACAGTTGAGTTTGTAAATTTAGTCCCTCTATCTGATCTGATTCTTAAAATCTTCATGCTCTTTTCATTCTGGATCAGCTCCATCAGATTTGTAAGATGCTCCTTGGTTTCACTTTTCTTTTTCATGAAAATCACCCAAGTGTATCTTGAATAATCACACACAACAGCTAGGCAGTACTTCTACCATTTTGTAAACACCAAATATAAGGTTATCAAAGGTATATGCACGAAAACTACTTTCGTAATAAATGCTGCAAGAGAAGGGTATTAATGGCAAAATGGTTATGTACTTCATTATGTAAAAGAAAATGTATTATTCCATTGATTGTTAGAACACTAAAATAATGAATATTATTTCAATTAAAGTATAGACTTGCAATTCTATTAAATATTAAACAAGAGTTCATAAAAATAACAATAACAAAAAAATCTATAAATTTAGCGATGCGATATATGAACAATCTTGTAATTACTTTTTTTTTCTTGTTTTCTAAGAATCAGTAAGATTGTTATAAAAAAATTCTTATTAAAAATAGGAAAGCAATTTAATATATGGCTAAAATAGTTTATATTATAATTTATAAATTAACTACTTTATTTAAAACATGTTATATTTCGAAAAAAAAATGGTTATTTACAGAGGAATAGAGATAATAAATTTTGGAATTAAATCATTATATATCTATTATGAGGAAAAATTAAACAAGTGATTTAAACAAATAAATTCTGACCTGTTTTGTCTTATTAGACTCAGTTTAGCCTTTGGGAACAAGCAATTTCGTTTGCTTTTTTCAATGTATTTTACTGTCCCAAATTGGAACTTGTGATTAATTTGGTGTCATTATTTTCTGTATTCATATATGCAAGTTTAGGGTGTAGATCTTCTGTACCACTTTTAGTGTACCATTATTGTGTATCACTAATAATTAATTCTCATTTATACATTTGATAATTATTTTAATTGTTAAATATACAAGTGGCAATTAATTATTAGTGATACACAAGAGTGGTACACTAAAAGTGATACAGAGAATCTTGAGTCGTAAGTTTATGACGTTGGTGACTCACTTTCGCGTGATAAACATGGAGTTTAGTGATGAATGATGCGTGGCAGTTTTTTCTTGCCACCTGTCTTAATTACTAATTGAAGTGTGTGCCTTTATATGTTATCGTTTATGTTTATCTAAATTATTAATATATATAATTTTATTTTAGTATTTGTTTATCTCGGCAGAGTTTTAATTTCTGGTTAAAATATTTTATTTATCATTGTATCAGTTAGTCTCAATTTAAAAATTTTAATTTACCCTTTTTTAAATTTTAAATAACGAATTTAGGAATTTGATCCTATAAATAATGTCATTGTTCATATTTTCACTATATGTATATTAGTTTTGTTTTCATAAGAAAGCATACTACCATATCTTATCCATATTTTAATACATAAAAATTGGAATACAAAGCATCATTCTTATACATATGGATGGTGAAGGAGTTATTTCAAATAAATCTCTAAAAATTTAGTTTTAAGATTTCTTGAGAAATGTCATGTGCCATCAGTATGTAAAAGAAAAATAGCATTGTTAAGACAAATCAGTCGCTGATCTTCGTCAGAAATTTACGTTATGGAATCAGAAAGTTTAACAAGGTATGTAATTTAGGAATTTTTTATATACATATCCAATTGAACAAAAGATACTTTTATAATTATATTTAATATTTATTTTCAATCATTTGCGAAATATATTTTATAATTCTTTTTTCCCTTGGAAGAAGAGGAGAATGAAGATGATTCTAATGTGGATAGTAACAAAATAATGTATTGAATAGATCGTATATTTGATTAGAATAATTAATTATTTTATGTCTTATTTATGGGGGTTTTATTGTGTGATTTTTATTAGTAAACATATTCACCTGACCTTTATTGATTGAGATTATTCAAGAATGTATCAATAATATTCAATGTTCAAATTAGTTGGCTAATGGACTGATTTCAATAAATAAAAGAAATGGATAGCTTAACTTTTAAATTAAATTATAGTGTTTAATTAGTAAATAAAATTGTATAAGTTAAAGAAAAAAAATTAAGAGAAATCATAAGTGTTAAGACTAATAACAATAAACTCTGTTATTTTAAAAAGTATCAATTAATTTATAAATCAGTTATTATTATTTCCTCCATTTCATATTACATGTTGTTTAAGTATTTTTCGCAAGGATTATGTTGGATGAAGATGAAGATCAGAAGACAAGGAATTTAGAAGTTAAAGGGAGGTTTTGATGATTTCCAAAACATCTTAATCAGCTAAGTAAGGAATACTTAGTAAAATCCCTTAGAAGAATTTTGGTCAACCTCAAGACAAATCAGTTAAGTCAAAATTCAGTTTGGTCCAGAAGACTATTGATCTGCTAATGAAGAAAGAAATCAGTTTGGTGAAAATCAGTCGACTCAAATCAGATTTGTTCAAGTTTGGGATCAGCTCAGTTCATCATCAAACGAGTGATTCTTATCAGCCAAGTGAAGATGATCAGGAAGTCTCTCCAACGGTAATAAATGCGCTTGAAGTAATAAATGCTGAAGACTGAGGGTATTTATGGCAAATGATTGAAGAAAAACCTCGTATTAGCTTGGTGCATTTACTGCTGCTGACAAAAAGTACTGTTGACAGTACTGCCGCAGTACAGAGAGCCGTTTGCAGAAATTAAGGACCAATACTCGAGGAATTTGAATCTTGTCTTTCTTCAACGGGCATTTTTCAAATCTGGAGTATAAATAGTTCGCGAGCTTGAGAGAGAAGATAACAACACAACTCTGAGAAAAAATTTCGAAGCAAAATCTCTCTAAGTCTCAAGAACAGCTCACTCATCTGGTGAAGTCACTTGTTAGCAGAACCAAGTTGATGTTCAAGATTAATCATTTTTCTGAATGAAAAACTGTTAAAGGAGTGTTGTTAGAAGTTTAGATCCATCATAGTGAGTGATCTAACTTCAAAGGATAGGTCTTCTTAGTGATTTCCTATTGTGAGCTTACGGCCTCTTCATTTGTTGTTTTGGCGTAAGTAGAGTATATTGTAAACTGTGTTTATAGTATAACCCAAGATCTAAGTGACTTGGAAGAGTGGACTAAAGGATTTTTATCCATATAACCACTATAAAAATTCTTTATGTTTTAACTTGCATCATTTTCTTGCATATTTTCAAAGTTTGCATAAAAACACTTTAGAAAACTGTTGAAAGATTTTAAAAAGGAGTTTGTTAAAACTGGGGACAAAATCTTTTAAAAAGCTAAGTCTACATATGAAAAACACTTATAAATATCCGATGCAAGTATTCTGATTTTAAAACTAAGTTTTGTTGAAATCAGCTAAGTAACTATAAGAAGAGTGGTCAACTCTGTTGTCCCAGATTTGTTCACGAACAGCTCAGTCAGCTTACTATTCTGTATCAGCTTAATCTGCTGACAGACAACTTGAAAGTTTTTAAAGTCTAAACTTTTCAGAGGTCTATTCACCCCCCCCTCTAGACCTCATATGACCACTTGGGACCAACAAGTGGTATCAGAGCGGGTGGTTCATTAGAATCAGCTGCCTGATCAACGAGCTTGATCCAAGTGTTTTCAAAGGTTTTCAAACTTTTTCAAAAGAGCATACTTTTTGAAAAATCAAAACTTTTTTAAAATGGATTGTATCAGCCATGTTCCCCACATCGGCGGTGTGAGTTTCGAGGACTGGAAGATCGGGATGGAGATCTTCCTAGCTGCTTATAATGACAATATGTATACATGTATCACCAAAGGTCCATTCAAGTTCACCAAGACTATAAAGGTTGATGAAGTTGATATAGTGGTGGAAAAAGACTTACAAGAGATGACAGCTGAAGAAATCGAGCTATTGAATCTTAACAAAGTTGGTCGTTTCATCATGACCAAAGCCCTGGACAATGACAGATTTGATAAAGTCAAGCATTGCAAGACTGCAAAAGAAATGTGGGACAAGGTTCGTGATATGAGCGAAGGAAACGATGCCATAAAAGAGCATCAGCTGAGTGTTACTCTGGAAAAGCTAGACAACTTCAAGATGAAGTCTGCGGAAACCATTGATCAGATGGATACAAGGTTTACAAGGACGCTGAATGAAGCTCTAGAGCTAGGAAAAACCTTCACTGACAAGGAGATAACCGTCAGAGTGCTAAAGGTTCTGCCTCCAAAGTTCAACATGAAGGTGACAGCCATGGAAGAATCAAGAGATTTGGGAAAGATCTCTCTTACCGAGCTGTTCTCAGTAATCAAGGCATACGAGTATAAACTGCTAAGAATGGGTATTGAATAAACCTCAACTTCAGGCCCCACAGCTGCCCTAGTCGCTGCTGAAAATCCAAGAAGAACAGCTAACAAAAGCAAAGAAGCGGACTCATCTGATGAAGCCACACTACTCAACAAAAAAGAGTACACAGCTGGAGACGTTGCATTGCTGATGAACAATTTCAAGAAGTTATATAAAAGAAAAATGAAGAACAAATACAACAATGCTTCTACTTCTAACCCTACTTCTTCTTCTCAATATAAAGATGCTTATAAATCCAAACTAATGTGTTACAACTGCAGGAAATTGGGACATTTCATCAGAGACTGCCCATATCCTAAAGCTGAGAAGTACACTGAAGAAGAAAAGAGAATCAGAAAGGAAAGAAAGCATCAGAAAGGCAAGGTGATGATAGCTGAAGCTGGGAAGTTGGCTGCTATCTACTCGTCTGATTCAGACTCAGACACTTCTGATGAAGTGTCTACTGAAGATGAGAACCCTGCTCTTATCTGCCTGATGGCTAAGGAATCTGATGACTCTGAGGATGAGGTAACTCCTCTTGAAAATGAATTGTTTAATTCATTTCAGCAAATGATGGTTAATAATACTAGTATTGCTGACGCATTTGCTAAGTTTAAGGAAGAGATGATATTGCTAAGATAGCAAAACAGTTCACTGAAACTTAAGGCTGAAGAGCCAAAACAATCAGCTGAATATAAACTGCTTGAGCAAGAAAATAAGTCTCTAAAAGCTGAATGTGAAGTCTATAAGGGTAAAATCATGAAACTTGAAAAGATTATTGAGTCTCATGATAAGTCATCTGTTGCATCCACTCATATGTCTAGTAAACAGAATATGCCTTTAGAACAGGATAAGTTAGAACTGAACCATACTGAAAAATTTATATCAGCTGACAACAGTAAGGTCATATTGTATGTTCAGACTACTAAACCTGCTTCACCTGATAAAGAATTAAAGAAGAAGAAAGCACCTAAGGCTAAAAAGAGCAAAGAGCCTAGTTTAGGAAAACAGACTGGTAAGACTAAACAGCAGAGCCCTAGAAAGTCTGCTGATAAAGCTAAAACCAATCAGACTAGTAGCAAAACTAACTTTTCTATTAATGAGAAAGCATCTAGTAAACCAAAGAAGCATAAGAACAAGAAGAATCAAAATGCTTGGTATGGAAATGAATCATATTATGTGCAACCTGCTGCATATCCTCCTATGTATCATGCACCTCAATTTCCAACTTACTATGCACCTTATCATGCTCATCCAATGCATGCATATCCTGCTTATCATGCATCTTATTCTGCTTATGAACATCATCCTTATCATACTGATTATCAACATAACAAATCTGATGGATATGATGAAGATAAACCTGTTCATGCTCCTGTCAAAACTCAGAAGCCTGAGAAGCCTAAGACTTCAACATCTTGGGTTGTCAAGGGTGGAACTAATCCTCGAGGACCTCTCAATAAGGGTACCTAAAACAATTTTATTTTGTTTTGTAGGTTAGGATTAGGAGTAGGAGTAAAGTAGAGAAAATATGGTACTTGGA
This sequence comes from Penstemon eatonii, assembly GCA_038501285.1. Classification (NCBI taxonomy): domain Eukaryota; kingdom Viridiplantae; phylum Streptophyta; class Magnoliopsida; order Lamiales; family Plantaginaceae; genus Penstemon; species Penstemon eatonii. Next base: position 51,583,661 of record CM076715.1, on the reverse strand, counting down.
CAGTGGTTGTTCAAGGCACATGTGTGGAAACATACATGAGCTGACTGATGTTGTTGTTGTGGATGGTCCTAAAGTAACTTTTGGAGACAGCAAGAAAGGCAAGATTGTAGCATGTGGAAGATTAATCAAAGGCAACATTGAGATATCTAACGTCTCTTATGTTAAAGGCCTCAAATACAATTTGCTGAGCATAATTTAATTTTGTGACAAGGGATTTTCAGTCATCTTCTCATCAGATAAGTGCTACGTTGAACAGATTGGTACAAAGAATGTCATCCTATCTGGAAGACGACAAGAAAATGTCTACACAGTGGACTGGAATTCTGTGGACAAGAATTCAAATATTTGTTTGGTGGCATCAACACCAAGTGATGCCAGTTGGTTGTGGCACAAAATAATGAATCATGTGAATTCAAGACCATAAACAAACTAATCAAGAATGATCTGGTATAAGGAATTCCTAACACAGTCATGAGCAAAGATAAGCTCTGTGACGCCTGTCAGAAGGGTAAACAAATCAAGTCATCTTTCAAGAGCAAGAAGCACCAATCATCTGGAAGGATTTTGGAGCTGCTACATATGGAGACCCATTGATCCAATCAACAATGGTGGAAAGAAGTACTGCCTAGCTGTTGTGGATGATTTTTCAAGATACACTTGGGTGATTTTCATGAAAAAGAAAAGTGTAACCAAGGAGCATCTTACAAATCTGATGGAGCTGATCCAGAATGAAAAGAACATAAAGATATTGACGATCATATCAGATAGAGGAACTGAATTTACAGACTCAACTGTTGAAGAGTATTGTAACATCAGAGGCATCAGCCATGAGTACTCTTCTGCCAGAACCCCTCAACAAAATGGAGTTGCTGAAAGGAGAAACGGAACACTAAAAGAAGCTACCAGAACTATGATAGCTGAAGCAAAGCTGCCCCAAAGATTCTGGGCAAAAGCTACAAATACAGCCTGCTTTACCCAGAACAGATGCATGATCAACAAACATCAAAACAAGACTACATATGAAGTTTGGAACAACAGGAAGCCAAACATTCATTACTCTAGAATTTTTTGTTGTAAATGCATTGTTTTAAACAATGGGAAGAATCACCTTACTGCCTTTGCAGAAAAGGCTGATGAAGCTGTTTTTGTAGGATACTCTACAGTTAGTAAAGCTTATAGAGTCTTTAACAAAAGAACTTTACTTGTAGAAGAATCTATTCATGTAGTATTTGATGAACCAGGTCAATCTTCTGAAAAGAATCAAAGTACTAATCCAAGTCTGTCTACTGATTTTCAGAAATTGAGTGTTGAAAGAAATGAAGAATATATACCCATCATACTACCTGATCTCAATTCAGCTGTTAACTCAAATGCTGTTCAAAATCACTCTGCTGATTGTCTAACAGACGAGTTTCAAACAGCTGACAAACCAGAGACTGTTCAACAAACAACTAATGTTCAACAGACTACTACTGAAACTCCAACAGTAGTGTTGCAAGATCAGAACAGAGGACAACATTCAGATTTGCAACCTGATCTCAGATGGCTCAAGAATCACCCACCTTAATTAGTAATTGGTGATCCTTTGGATAGAGTAAAGACAAGGAGAGCTGCTGCAAATGATGCAATGTTTGTCAGATTCCTATCTCAAATAGAGCCCAAACAGATTGAAGAAGCTCTTAGTGGTTCAAACTGGATTGATGCTATGCAAGAAGAGCTAAATCAATTTGAAAGGAATGAAGTCTGGTACTTAGTTCCCAGACCAAGTCATCCAAGGGTAATTGGCACTAAATGAGTATTCAGAAATAAAATGAATGAAGATGGTATTGTCACCAGAAATAAAACAAGATTAGTGGCCAAGGGTTACTGCCAAGAAGAAGGCATTGACTTTGATGAAACTTTTGCACCAGTAGCAAGATTAGAAGTAATCAGACTGTTTCTGGCCTATGCTGCTCATAAGAATTTCACAGTCTATCAGATGGATGTGAAATCTGCCTTTCTCAATGGAGAATTGCAAGAAGAGGTATATGTTGAACAACCTCCTGGATTTGAAGCTTATCAAGAAGGAGACAAGGTATATCATCTGAGGAAAGCTCTCTATGGACTGAAACAGGCTCCAAGAGCATGGTATGATACTTTATCTGATTTTCTTTTAATTAAAGGATTTCGTAAAGGTAAGGTAAACAAGACCTTGTTTACTGTTGAATGGGATAATCACACATTGCTTGTGCAAATATATGTGGACGATATTATTTTTTGTTCAACTAATCAACAGATGTGTGACAAGTTCTCCAAGCTGATGTAGAACAAGTTTGAAATGAGCATGATGGCTGAACTTAATTATTTTCTTGGTTTGCAAGTTAGACAGTTGTCTTATGGAATATTCATCAACCAAGCTAAATACACAAAATATCAGTTCAAGAAATTTGGTATGGAAACTAGCTCTATTGTTAGTGTTCCAATGTCTACTGGACTTCGTTTGGATAAAGATGAAGATGGCAAATCAGTAGATATAACCAAGTACAGAGGGATTATAGGGTCACTGTTATATCTAACAGCTAGCAGACCTAATATCATGTACTCTATTGGGGTTTGTGCGAGATATCAATCAAATCCTAAGGAATCTCATCTCCTGGCTGCCAAGAGGATACTTAGATACCTTAAAGGCACTCAAGAACTGGGATTATGGTACCCTAGGGAATCTGGATTTGAGCTGATAGGATATTCAGATTCAGACCTTGCTGACTGCAAGATTGATAGGAAGAGCACAACAGGTGCCTGTCAATTCTTGGGTAGTCGTCTAATCTCATGGATGAGTAAGGAACACACTTCAGTATCCATCTCTACTGCTGAAGCTGAGTACATAGCTGCTGGAGCATGTTGTGCACAAATACTCCGGTTGAAGCATCAACTAGAAGATTACAACATTAAGATTAGTGGAATCCCTATCTACTATGACAATACAAGTGCAATTTCTTTTACTCAGAACACTACAAGTCATTCAAGAACTAAGCATATTGAGATCAAACATCATTTCATCAGAGATCATGTGGAAAAAGGAAATGTTATAACTGAGTATGTTCATACTGACAATCAGATCGCTGACATATTCACTAAACCTCTAAGTAATGCAAGGTTTTCAACTCTAAGAGCTGAACTAGGACTCCCATTTTTAGATGCATAAGCTGAGGGGGAATTTATCAGAAGACTGATGTTTATCAGCTTACTCATCTTATCATCTTCAAGGTTAACTTTCAACAGACTAGTTAACTTATAAATTCTTAAGTCAGGGGGAACGTGTAAGACTAGCGGTACTTCTGATTAAAAGATGAAATTTGTTGATGACAGTTAGTTGAAGTTAAGTTTTCATCAGATAGGTTCTTAATTCTTGAAGATTGAAGACTAGATTATCTTGCTGGATTGACAAACAGCATAGGAAGATTACTAGTTATTGGCTTTCACTAGTAATATCTGTTTTCAGAACACATGTCTGATCAGATAAGTATTAGTTTACTCGTCTGATTAATTGTATAAAGTGTTGTTACTTAAAAACGTTATATTTAAAAACACTCTTTTACAAGTCGACTGAGGCGGTTCGCATTCCCGCCAGTCATTAAATGTTTTTTGAATTTTGAATCGCGTAAATCTCGCCTCACGATTAAAGCTGACAGTAAATGATCTAACGGTTCGCGTGAATCACGGAAACCGAAACGCTTTCAACTCTATAAATTCAGATCTGATCAGCTCACTGATCTTTTTACGCACCCTCAAAAAAATTTCTAAGGCATTCAAAGAGAATTTTGCTCTCGTTTTACTGCAAAACTACTCTCCTTCTACTAATCTCTTTCAGATCAATCATCATGAGTTCACAATCGCAAGAAGCTAAGGCTGAAGGTATGCATCTTGTGTACGATACCTATCACAAAACTGGAACGGACTTGATGAAGGCAATTCTGGAGATATTCAATGTTGCTTCGTTGGTTAACTACATGGAAGCTCACGAAGAATTGGTCTACAAGGACCAAATTGTGGAGTTCTATGGATCTAAAGAACAGCCTGACTTCAATAAACTGGAGATTAAGGCGAATGTTGGAGGAAAGGATGTGTGCATCACTCCTAAGCAGTTGAATGAGAAATATGGTCTGTCTCTGAAGGGAATAATAGACATTCCAACTTTGGTTGAACCAAAAAAACAGGAGTTCTGGAGCATATGTGCTCAAGAAAGGGAGATTTTGTCTGGTGATGGGGGCTATTTCGCACCCTACATACTACTCGGATCGAATGAAGAAGATAAGATCGATTCGACCAATTCAAACAGATCGGAATTATCTTACTGACCCGGCCAAGTGCAGCTCGCTTCGATAGAAGATTATACTCCGGACTCAAGAAGGATATTTGGGCCGAGTCCTATTAGGACTATGTTTCCTTGTAACGCTAGGTTTAAAATTATATAAATACCTAGTTAATCATTGTATTGGACAACTACGAAATTCCTGAACTCTAAGAATACAGGATTTAACACTGCTTACAACAGCACAACTCAATAATATTCAATATTATTACAGAGCCTTTTACCTTCATATCGGTGTGTTCTTAGCTTTGTTTTGTGGTTTTACTTCTTGTTCTTGAATATTGCTTTTCTTTGTAACCGATCCATCCGGAATAAAGTAACAGAGCCCTATATAACATATATATAAATATCGAAAACCCCCCGATATCACAAATTTACTGATATTCAATTAACCCGACGAAATCCGGCTAAATCAGTTGGCGCCCACCGAGGGGCTACGTTAATTATTCGATCGACACATGGCTCGCCCAAGGAAAAGAGCTCGCATTGGAGCAAGAAGTAATACAACCACCGGCCACAACACATCTGAAGATCCACAAGACAACAACGATAACAACATTCCCAACACCAATGAAAATCTCCCAGATACCCGTTCCCGTCAGCAGGAACACCAAGGAGGTCTTACCGGTGCAATACAGGAAGAACCGGAACTCCCCGAGATACCCGTTCCACTCCCAGGCGCTCAAGAAAAACTGAGACAAATAGCAATGCTCCTCAAATCACTCTCTCCAGAAGAATTGCTAGTTTTAGACCAAATTCCTCGAAACGTTACGGCTCCCAGGACAACTCCTGCACCAGGAATGCCAAGGCCAAACGAACAAACCTCTCAACAAGTGGACAGCCCAGCAAGTGAGCGACGCTCGCTACACAGCCCAGAGCAGGGCAATTCTAAACCCTCCGATAACCATCCCCGAAGAAAACCAGGTCGAAGAAGGCCACATGCGGGTCGCAGTGGATCGAAGGAACGAACAATAATCCCTATCGAGGATGACATAGATGATGCTATCCCAGATCGACCACGAGCGACTCGATTCTCGGAAAGAGAAATCGAGAGAATAGTACAGGAACGACTGGAGCAACGCCTACGATCTGTTCAAAACCCGTGGACCCGAACCGCGGAACTCCAGGAGAGCCTTGCAGCATGTTCTCCCTTCTGCAGAGAAATAAAAGAAGCGCAATCCATTGGAAAGGTCCCGGGTAGACTACCCCGATATGACGGAACCACCGACCCGGATGATTATATTTTTAGCTTCACTAATATAATGAATTTATATGTCCACTCTGCCGAATTCACCGCCAAGTTAATGGTGACCACATTCGAGGGCCTAGCCTTGGATTGGTTCGCAAAACAACCTGCCAACTCCATATTCAGTTTCCGGGAATTATGCAATAAATTAACGCAGCAGTTTGCCAGTCAGAAGAGGCAAAAACTCCCGATGAGCTACCTAGGAACCATACATCAACAAGAAGGGGAATCCCTGAGGAACTGGTTGGCAAGATTTAATGTAGAACTACTCAAGATCGATTCTCCGAATATCGATTACATAATTTCTATTCTCTTTGACCTCACAAAAAACAGGCAGTTCGGAAACGCTCTTAGTAGAAAGCAACCAAGAACGTTTGCCGACATCATGAGCTTGGCGTCTAAATATATGACCCAAGAGGAGATGAATTCCTTTAAGGACAAAAACAAAAATAAAGCCACAGCTTCGGGCTCTAAACGACATGACAGGATTCCTGACCAAAGGTCCGTGGATTATGAGCGATCTATCAGAAAAGGTAACGTCTTCCAACGATTGGAATACAGCAAAACCGACCGAGAAAGGCAACCTAATTTCTATCAAAAACCAAGAAACCCTGAACAACCAATCAGAAGCAGGGTGAATCAAGTGGAACACCCAAGGTTAAATGCTCCAATGGAAGAAATATTGGAAGTTCTAGAAAGAAATAACTGGATTCCCGAGGCGAGGAAAATCGCTCAGCCAAGACCAGGGTCTCGAAACTACGATCAATACTGTAAGTACCATAGGGCACATGGACACCGAACGGAGAATTGTTTTCACCTTAAGAGAGAAGTTGAAAAACTGATCGAACAAGGAAAATTAGACGAATACATAGAGCGAGATAATCGCAAAAGGGAAAGAAGTAGAAGCCCTCGGAACGGTAATCAAAGGAGAAGTTCTCATCGAAGGTCGCCTGAACGTCGACCTACTCAGGAGTTGAATCACGACCAGATCAATGGGACTATCCATACGATATCCGGGGGACCCGCGGGTGGAGATAGTCGTAACGCACGACGAAGGACAGCCCGATCCATAATTGGAAATTCTAAATATCCAAAAGAAATATGGACTCTGGAAAACAGGTCGACAAATCACCAGCCGATCAGCTTTAACGAAGGCGAAGTACCTAAAAACATCATTTGGGACACAAAAGATGATAACCCCGATTTTCCTATGGTAGTATCGTTAGAGATAGCGAATTATAATGTAAGAAGAATCCTAATCGATAATGGAAGCTCAGCAAATATCATCTCCCGGGAGGTTTTAGCCCAAATGAACTTGGGACAAATAAACCTACAAAAAGTAGCTACGCCGTTAGTAGGCTTTGGAGGGTCCGAGATCATCCCCAGCGGAACAATATCTTTAAGTGTGTCACTTGGAAAGAAACCACTTCGGACAGTGAAGTTAGTAAAATTCCTAGTGGTAGAAACACCCTTCGCTTATAACGCTATATTAGGGCGACCAGCCCTTAACCTTTTCCGAGCTGTAGTCTCTACCTATCATCAGAAGATAAAGTTTCCGACCGATATGGGCATCGGAGAAATAACGAACGACCACTGTATGGCGTGGGATTGCTACAGCACATCGTTAACTTTGAAAGAACACCCTAAGTCTATTACTCCGAGCAAGAGAAAGATCGAAGACGATCTCATTAGAAATGAGGTTGAAATTCCTACCACTGATCGATTAGATAAAAAGGGAAAAGAACCACTAGACTTATCCTTGAAACCCCCAGAACATAAAGATATAATCCTAGTAGAAGGCGACTCGTCGAAAACAACAAGAATAGGAACAGAACTGAGCAAAGAAGGGGAAATAATGTTAATCGACTTCCTCAGAGACAATGCCGACGTCTTCGCCTGGAGCGCGAATAACATTGAAGGAATCGATCCTCGGGTAATCAAGCATACCCTAAAAATTGACCCTTCAGCAAAACCCGCCAGACAGAAGAAGAGAAATCATGGACCAGTAAAAGATAAAATTATCAAAGCCGAGGTAGAAAGACTGCTTGAAGCAAGATAAATCCGAGAAATACATTTCTCGGAATGGCTATGTAATGTTGTACCAGTAGCAAAAGGGGATAAAAAGGACAATAAATGGAGAATGTGTAATGATTTCACCGACCTTAACAAGTTATGTCCACGCGACCCATACCCCCTCCCAAGGATTGACTTATTGGTCGACTCGACCGCTGGCTTCGCGATATTCAGCATGATGGACGCCTTCCAAGGGTTTTACCAAATATACATGGACGAGCGGGATCAAGAGAAGACCGCGTTCATAACCGAGCAGGGAGTATACTGCTTTATTGTAATGCCATTCGGATTGAGGAATGCCGGGGCTACTTACCAAAGGTTAGTAAACCTAATGTTCAGAGAATTAATCGGAGAAATAATGGAAGTCTATGTAGACGACATGTTAGTCAAAAGTATGAATGAAGCGGATCACGTAAAACATCTAGATCGATGTTTCCAAATCCTAAGAAAATACCGTATGAAGTTGAACCCTGCGAAATGCACCTTCGGTGTTAAGTCAGGAAAATTTTTGGGATACTTGGTACACCAGCGAGGAATAGAAGCCAACCCAGAGAAAATTCGAGCCATAACTGAAATGAAACCTCCCAAAACCATCTCTCAAGTACAAAGCTTGGTTGGGAAAATCGTAGCATTGAATAGATTCATATCAAAATCTGCGGACAGAAGCTTGCCCTTTTTCCAAACGCTTCGAAAAGCAAAAAACTTCGCTTGGACCGAAGAATGCGAACGAGCCTTCGAACAACTCAAAGAATATTTAACGACACCACCGATGTTAGCCAAACCAACGGAAGGGGAACCGTTGTATATCTACATCTCCATCTCCGATACGGCCATTAGTTCAGTACTAATTAAGATAGAGGGCTCAGAGCATAAGCCTGTCTATTATCTCAGCAAGTTATTGCAAGGGGCGGAGAAGAATTACTTGGAAATAGAAAAATTCACGCTGGCCTTAGTAGTGGCTGCACGAAAACTTCGACCTTACTTTTTAACTTACAAAATAGTGGTTTTGACAAATCAACCGCTAAGACAAGTCTTAGCAAAACCAGAAGCCTCAGGAAGACTAATTAAATGGGCGATCGAACTAAGCCAGTTCGAAATCGATTACAAACCAAGAATCGCAATTAAGGCACAAGTGTTGGCTGACTTTATATTAGAAACACCGACACAGGTAACTGAATCATCGAGCAGCCTCAACGACGATGTCTTGATCATAGAAGATCAAACTTGGTTAATGCATGTCGACGGTGCTTCATGCCGAGAAGGAGGAGGCGCCGGAATCAACTTCACCGGACCGAATAAGGAAGATTTGAATTACGCGATAACATTGGACTTCGTTGTAACAAACAATGAAGCTGAATATGAAGCATTGATTGCGGGAATGGAAATGGCGATTAAAGCCAACATAAAAAGTCTTAAAGTATTAACTGATTCAGAGTTAGTGCAAAGACAAATTGAAGGCCTATACGAGGCTAAAGAATTCAATATGGTCAAATACCTCGCCAAAGTGAAAACACTAGCTAAAAAATTTGAAAGCTTCGGTATTCAGAACATTCCGCGTTCGGAAAATAAATGGGCTGACCAGCTATCAAAGTTCACAGGATCCCATGACGGAAAGACCAAACGGGTAATCAACTGGTTGATCTCTAATACGCCGGCAATCGATATCGATGAAACACCGGTAGTCGATATAATGGAAATCGAAGAAGTCGAAGAAAACTGGATGACCCCGATGATAGACTATCTTCGAGAAGGAAAATTACCACCTGACCAAAATGAAGCTCGGAAAATAAGATATCGAGCTCCAAAATATACACTTGTAGAAGGAAAACTCTACCGAAGATCAGTATCAGGAATTCTTCTGAAATGCGTCTCTGAATCACAAACCATTGATATACTACGAGAAATACACGAAGGAGATGCAGGAAATCACAGCGGATCAAGGGCATTGGCCTTAAAATGTCTCAGGACAGGTTACTATTGGCCTACCATCAATAAAGATGCCGCTCGATATGTCCAAGAATGTCATCACTGCCAGATCCATGCTAACATATGTCATCGACCAGCAGAAAACATGCATCCAATTCCAGTATGTTGGCCTTTCGATCAATGGGGAATGGACATCGTGGGGCCGTTCCCGGCGGCCAGATCCAAAAAAGCTTACGTCCTGGTCGCTGTAGAATATTTCAGCAAATGGATAGAATGCATCGCCCTCGCACGAATAACTCAATTCCAAGTGATCAACTTCCTATGGAAGTTCATAATTTGTCGATTTGGCATCCCGAGGATCCTAATTTCCGATAATGGAACCCAATTCGCGGGAAAACAAGTAATAGAATGGTGTTCGAAACTGGGAATTCAACAAAATTTCACTTCGGTCGGGCATCCAAGAGCGAACGGACAAACCGAAGTAGCAAACCGAGAAATAATAAAATCTTTGGAAAAAAGATTAGGATCGGCCAAAGGAAAATGGCTTGATGAACTCCCAGGAGTACTATGGGCTAATCAAACCACAGTAAGGAGCTCAACCGGGGAAACCCCATTTAGCTTGGTATATGGGTCGGAGGCTGTTATTCCTGTTGAAACCTTAATCCCAACGCCAAGAATAGAGATGTTCGATGATCAAGAAAATGAAAAGGCGAGAGAAAATGACATTGATTTAACAGAAGCTTTAAGAGATAAAGCTGCCGTACGCCTACAAGCCACTAAAGCAAATATGGAGAAAGCATACAATCAAAAAGTACGCATCCGAACTTTCAAAGAAGGAGACTTGGTCTTGAAAAAGGTAGAAGTATCCAAGCATGTGGGAAAGTTACAACAAAATTGGGATGGACCTTACATCGTCATTGGCGTAGGAAAGAAAGGTTCATACAAAATTGCACACTTGGATGGAACAGCCTTACCAAGAACCTGGAATGCGGTCAACCTTAGGAAATACTATGGTAAATAAATTTTAGCAGATTATACTGCATTGTTTTATTTTACTTTATCAAGTTTTAATCCTTGTAACAAAGGCCTTAGCCTACAGTTCAATTAGTAAAGATTTTTAGCATTTTCTATACATCGATTATTTCGGTTAACGCTCCTTGGAATTACACTATCATATTGATAAAAATTAGAACGAAACGAGTCGAGTATACATTGATCCGCTCAATAAACACTCCTCGATTTATATCAACGACAAAAAGGACTTTTTGGTGATGAACCTAAGTCTAAATTACAGATGAGTTGAGTAAACATCGATCCGCTCGATAAAAACTCCTCGATATATTCAAAAGCGAGTCGAGTATACATTGATCCGCTCAATACAAACTCCTCGCCCATATTTCAACGATTAAAAGGCTTTTGGTACAAAAAACCTAAGTCTAAATTATAACGAGTCGAGTATACATCGATCCGCTCGATAAAAACTCCTCGATATATTTCAACGATTAAAAGGCTTTTGGTACAAAAAACCTAAGTCTAATCAAAACGAGTTGAGTAAACATCGATCCGCTCGATAAAAACTCCTCGATATATCTTCAACAATCAAAAAGACTTTTTGGGTTAAAAATCTAAGTCTAATCAGAACGAGTTGAGTAAACATCGATCCGCTCGATAAAAACTCCTCGATATGTCTTCAACAATCAAAAAGACTTTTTGGGTTAAAAACCTAAGTCTAATCAAAACGAGTTGAGTAAACATCGATCCGCTCGATAAAAACTCCTCGATATATCTTCAACGATCAAAAAGACTTTTTGGGTTAAAAACCTAAGTTTAATCAAAAAGAGTCGAGTAAACATCGATCCGCTCGATAAAAACTCCTCGATACGTATCCAACATCCTAAAAAGACTGTTGGGTTAAAAACCTAAGTCTAATCAAAAAGAGTCGAGTATACATTGATCCGCTCAATAAAAACTCCTCGGTATATTTACAACGATCAGAAAAATTTCAGCTGATAAAAACCTAAGTCTAAATTGTAACAAATTGAATAAACATTGATCCGCTCAATAAACACTCCTCGATCTATTCCTAACGATCTAAAAGATCTGCTGATACTCCTAAAGTTTTGAAGATGAATCAAGTATGACTCCACCTGCTCGGAAATTGCTCCTCGTAAATAAAAAATATGACTGAATCAACGACAAAGAAGATGCAAGGGATAAAAGTAATATTTTATTCATCAAATCAGTTACATACAAAAGTCCTACGTTACAAAGGTCTACATACAACTTAAAGATCATTACAATGATTTAGATGAAATGATCTTATAAGATCGGCGATCTTCACGACAATGTCCACGGAAAACCAATCTCTTCCCTAGTGCCTCGTCGACTATGATCAACCACCTAAGAAGCATGCTGCTCAAGATGGTCGACTTCTTTGGTTCGATGGCCAGGCTCCGAAGATCAAATGTTCCTCCAGACGAAATGAGCATTACCAGCCAGATAAACCGGCAATACTCATTCACCCATAACGAGACACTGCTTGTATAATGGGGTAGACTTTTACTCTGAAGCAGCATCTCTTTGGATGAGTCGTAAAGGATAAAACTTACCAGCGCAACCCAGTGGACGACCACTCCTGAGGTAACATCCAAGAATAAGGATGCCTGGTAAGTATGAACCCCCCATGTGCAAACAGAAACCACGGACCTCTAATTGATGAAGACAAAAGCTGAGGCCTCATGGGACCCGTTAGTACAAGGAAGGGCTGACATGGGACCCGTCAGTACAAGGTAGATGAACATCAAGTTATTACAGAGTGAATCACGATAATGTGACTTTTTGAATATTATTGGATCTGAAGGCAGAATGAAATCCAAAGAAGTTGAGATCTCCATTCTCTTTGGGAAATTGCAAAGGAAGAATGCAAACCACCACCCTATTTATAGGGATAGACTCAAACAATCCAACGGCTGAAAAAACATTTGATCAACGGACACAGATGCGACCCCTTGACTCCCCGCAATAAATGCTAGTAAGTTGGAACGGCACTATCTAATCGCCTCAACTAGTCGATAACAAAAGAGGCCATAGATCGAAATGATCAAACCTAAAAAAGCTTTGGATTAGACATACCGGCACAATCATACTTCATGGTCGATGGCTTAAAACCCTAGAATCCACAAATGAAGTCATACAAGCTTTAAAATCGCAGCGAAAAGGACAGCTGCTCGATAAAAGATAAAAGACCAAACCCTTCACCATACGAGGGACGTCACTGCCTCATACATCATATGGATGACCATTGACTAAGCCATACAGGAACTCCTCTGGAATCCATGATATCTGATATAGAAATCAGGAGAATAGTCCTCCTTATTCAAAACAGCAAGGACGTAACTGCCTAACATACCAAGAGAATTGCTTAAGGAGGTCTGAACAGGTCAGATCTGACTAAGACTTCTACAATTTCCAATTCCTCCCATATCAAAGATATGCTATAAACGAAACATTGGTTGAAGAACAAGTAGTTCGAAGTTGATAATGAGAAACATAAAGCTTTGGAGGATACTGAAAGGGTTATTTTCTCTTAGTCTTATGAAAAGAAAAGAAGAGTTCAACAAAAGGTATAAAAAGCCTCCTTATATAAAAGTATGTGTCACAAAAGGACAATTTTACAAGGCATGGATTGAACATCGACCAAAATGCTGAACGTTCCCTAACAGCAATTCAATCGACTATCCAATACGAATAAACCTACTATCTGCATGATTATGCGCAAACATGATTTTGAATATAACCCAAGGAACTATACTGGGTTGATCAACAAAGATTTGATTTGCAGAGCAAACATCAAGATCAAGCTAGCTTTTCTCTATCCTAAATATTCTCCGCAAAGATCAATTTCAGATACGTGTGCTAAACAATTCTGATTATTTCATGATGATTATATTTATGCATAAAGGCAAAATGTGCATAACAAGGAGAAGAAAATAGATATAGGCAAGAATCTGCCTACAAGAAGGTCATAATTTCCAATTTAGTACTTCTCCCATTACAAAAATTTCAGCCCAAACATATGCACAAAAATTGGGCATCAAAAAAAAAAAAAAAAAAAAAAAATAGACAGTCCAAGGCCTGCCAGGTCGAACAAAGATCACTGAGAAGAACGGTCAGTAGGTCGACTACTAGAAACAGTCCTCCGAGGAGTCAAGTTGCCAGCAAACGCCATCAACTCCTCTTGACGCTTTAGATAACCGGCGTCATATCCTTCCTCATAGGACCGCCGTTGAGAATCCTCTGCAAGGGCAGCAGCCCGAACCAAGTCGTTTTTCTCCTTCTCCCAGACAGACTTCTCCTCCTACAATTTTTTCAAATCATCATTGACGAGCTGCAGCTGGAGAGTCTGCCCTGCGACCTTCGCCGACTCCGACGCCAACCGTTTTCGGTAAGAATCCTTACTATTCCACAGTTCATCGTTTTGCACACCCAGCTGGAGTGCAAAGTACTTAGCCTGGAAAAAGAAAACAGCCTTTATGTAACAAGGCAGTCAAAATAAAAACAAATAAAACAATGAAAGATTCATCCACCTGTTCGCATATCTTCACCAGCGATTGAACAAGGCGTACGTTTGAAGTACCCTCAAGTTTCTTCAACTCTCCGGGCAGAATGGTGCTCAAACCCAGATCCCAAGACAAAGTATCAGGCTCAACTGAGCCAGGCAATTCACTATTAGAAGCGACGCCATCAGGGCGTGGAGTCTCTGACAGCATAATATCCTTAACTTGTTCAAGGATGCATCGATCGTCTAACGGACGGGGATAGTCTCTCTCGTTGGGGCTAACGGAGGTCTCCTTGCCCGAAGCAGAAATAACGGTTCGACGACCAGACCTCGACCCAAACCGACCCCCAGAAGGTCCCCCAGATTCAAAAGAAGCAGTCGTTACAGTGGTATCATGAAACAAATATTCAGGACAATCTTGCAGAATAGATTGCGTTATGGAAGGATTAACAGAAAAACCATCGCCAACTTGCCCTTCACTGGCAATCAGGGCAGTAGAAGCAGACAAAGGAAGGGAAATAGCAAAATCCCCTCCATGAAGAACGTGCTCAAAGGAAGAAGCATTTGAACTAACAGCTATATTATAAACCGATTCCGCGTTGGACATATCGCCAAAAGCAACTCGACCAGGGGAAGGCATGCTTCCTACTTGAGTGGAAGCAGAAAAGATTGGTTCTGAAAATGACGAGTTTACCACGGAGAGAGGTTCAGAAGAAATAACACGAGTATCGATCTCCGACCTAATTGTTTGGGACGAACGAGGAGGCTCCATCGACGGCCCATCTCTTCGAGATCTTTTGGATCTATTATCCCGAGCGCCCTCACGGGATGGTCGCTTCGAAGTATTACCAAAAAGGTTACTCATGATCGGATTATGGAAAAATACAAATTAATATCGAGAAAGTTTATCGACTAGCTAAAGAAAGAGTATTCTGTTAAGAGAGGAGTATAGCAGTAAAAAAACAAGTCAAGTTTTTACCTTTCGTATTTATACTACACGAAAGGACGCGACAGACCTAAAGAAAGGGCGCGAAACGGGAAAACTGACCTTGGAGCAAACGCTAGAATTTGAAAAGACACACACATAATGATTACGGCAAATTAAATGACTTGTCTGAATTATTACGGCGAATGTGAAAAGACACGACTGTCAGAATACGAAACGTTTAGCGTACAAAGTAAGGAAAGCTAAAGTTACAATTAAAACCTACGAATGAATAATTACAAAGATTATTTCAAAAATAAATCACTATTTCAAGAAGCCTGGTCGCTATCCGGAATCTTCTGTTCGCTACCGATGTCCTCAGTCATGCATATATCGTCTTCTTCTTCTTCTTCGTCTTCTGGATCGATAAAAGTATTATCGAGCTCATCGTTAACATCAGAAGGAGGAATCGGCAATGGATTTCCAAATTCTTCGACAAGGTGAGCCAGAGGAAAACCTTGATATACGACATCTGGAACCTCGGAAGAAGAATAAAGTTTGCCATAGCGATTCAACCGAATGTGCGCCGCCTTAAAATACTCCTTTCGACGGTCGTCGATCATCTCTAAAGCGACCAGCTGATGAATCGCCTTCTTAAAAGTATTCTCAAGAAGAGGACCGACCATCCGATACACCAACGCCGTATGAACAGGAGAATTAAGGAATTCACGAACAACTCTTTCATCAGGATTCCTACCATATCGATCCCTAAGCCCACTAAGTGGGACATCCTTTTCGTACTCCTCTAAAGAAGTTTCAAGGTTTGATACCTGAGATTCAAGCTCACTAATTCGAGTCGTGCTCTGTAACTGCAATTCCTCTAACTTTCTAGCCATTTGATTGGCCTGCTCTTGAGCACGAGAAACCTCCATCACCCTGTCTATCATTTCTTGATCTTCGGTCCCGGTAGCACGAGTCTCTACGATGGGAACGGAAGAAGATGTTGAGGGACCAACCTCTAAACCGGAGGATTTATGAAGTAAAGCTTTATACTTCTCTTCCAGGAACTCGCACTGTTGTTTCCAAAGTGCATTTTCATAGGCGTATGACGCGAGACAAGTTTTAGTCTGGAAGAACAAAGAGAGCAAGAAAAAGAGATGGATTAGTAAATTAAGGAAAACCCTTAAAATTATCTGTCAATATGATTGAAGGAAAAAGATATCACCTTCTCAGCATAAAGAGAAGCTCGCTGGAATTTCTCCAGAGGATCCTTATGAAGAAGCTTATTGAGATAGCGAGTAAAAACGCCAGACAAAAGAACACGGGTCGCCTTATCGACCGCGTTCTCACTATCATCATGAACAAGAGAATCCTTCTCGGAATAACCAGCGGCCCTCCTTCCCTCTAAATGATCCTCGATCATTTCGACCAGAGTAGGTTTTGGATGTTTATCTCCGAGTAAAGAAAGGTCGTCACCAGAACGTCCATAGTAACTCCTTTTTCTACCCACTGGATTATTAGTAGGATGAGGCATTGACCAGCTGCGACATCCTCGAATACCCAAAGAGGATCTAAGATGAAGAGAAGGATAATCAGATCCCGTGCCCTGACGAATAGGGGACTCACGAGAAGAATCTGGAGATTCCTCTCTATTCTCCTCAGATTCATGACCCAACTCCAGCTTCCTTTTTCGCGACGCTCTCTGCTCGATAGGGGCGTTCTCTACGGATTTGGAAGATTTCGACAGCACCATTTTTCCCTTCGAAGAATGTCGAGAGTTTTCTACCATATGGGCTGAAAAAGAAACAAAATAAAAGTTAGTTTCTCCGTATAAAAGGTGTAGTTACAGCACTAAGATAAAATAAAGTACTAACCAAGAGGTTCAGATGATGAACTGATGGGAAAGTTATGAACACTTAACCCCGCCTTACGAAGGAAAGCCTCCCCGATCAGAAGAGCGCTTTGATATTTGTTTGCACGCATTTCGGGGATCTCAGTGATAAACTGTACATCGTCAGGAACAAGTTCACCAGTCGGTAAGCGACCTCCAGGAATCCAACTGGAACCATGATCCCATGAAAAAGGCATGGTCGAACCATCCGCCAAACAAACATTAGACGGAGGACGAACAAAGAAGAAATGAGATTTCCACGAAGGATTACTAGAAACAGGGGCGTCAAATATTGCTCGACTAGGCCGCTGACTAGCGAAGTAATATCCACGATTTGAAGAGCTAGAAATATTGAAGCGGAAAAGTTGCGTAAAATTACGAAAAGAAGGTTTAAACCGCTTTGCGATCATCAAAACGGAAAAACAAACCACAAAAGCAACGGAATTTGGAACCAGCTGTGTCAAGCACACACTGAAAGTTTTCAAAACTTCGAGAAAGAGGGGAGACAAAGGAAGACGCAGTCCGCTATTGAAGTGAGCCGTATGAAAGGCTCGACATCCCTCCGGTGGAGACGTGACCCTATCAGTAGGGGAAGGAAGAATTATCTCAGAACCGTCCGGAAAATATTTGGTATAATTATTCACAACCTCCGGGAATGTTTCCACCGTATAGGCACAAGCTACGTCCTCAATTGGTTCGGAAATCTGAGGAACAGTACCTTTGCCCATTTTGGCTCGGGCAGCCACATCTGCATCAGAAAGGATTCGTACCCTGAAAGTATCTTCTACAGGGACGACGAAGTCAGATACTGTAGTTTGTTCGCCCAAAGGATTAGAATGCAACTCCTCCTCGTTATCGGGGGCGACGATCTCTCTAGAAGAAGAAGAAGATCTTCTTACAAAAGCCATATATTCTGGTTCTCGGAAGATGAAGGTCGATAAAAGGAAAAATTTTATGAGATGAACGACAAATCAGGAAAATGATTACGAGTTGTAAGGAAGTATAAAAGAGAAATGGTGAACTCAAAAGTCACCTATTTATAATAAGATGAGACAAGACGTTTCGAACTCATCGCAGCTACTCATATTCCCGCCAAAAACGGAAGGATACGAAAAGCCTCCTGAATAGACGCGTGGCGATTCGTAATCGGACAGAGAAAACGACTATCTATGATATGTAGCACTCTTTTCCTTACTTAAGATTTTTTTCCCACAGGGTTTTTTCTTAAGAAAGGTTTTTAACGAGGTTCCATTCGTAGAAAACAAACAGTCGTAAAAATTTATCTACTTCTACGAGCTTCTATTATCTATACGCTCGAAGAAGTGAGGGAGTACTGATGGGGGCTATTTCGCACCCTACATACTACTCGGATCGAACGAAGAAGATAAGATCGATTCGACCAATTCAAACAGATCGGAATTATCTTACTGACCCGGCCAAGTGCAGCTCGCTTCGATAGAAGATTATACTCCGGACTCAAGAAGGATATTTGGGCCGAGTCCTATTAGGACTATGTTTCCTTGTAACGCTAGGTTTAAAATTATATAAATACCTAGTTAATCATTGTATTGGACAACTACGAAATTCCTGAACTCTAAGAATACATGATTTAACACTGCTTACAACAGCACAACTCAATAATATTCAATATTATTACAGAGCCTTTTACCTTCATATCGGTGTGTTCTTAGCTTTGTTTTGTGGTTTTACTTCTTGTTCTTGAATATTGCTTTTCTTTGTAACCGATCCATCCGGAATAAAGTAACAGAGCCCTATATAACATATATATAAATATCGAAAACCCCCCGATATCACAAATTTACAGATATTCAATTAACCCGACGAAATCCGGCTAAATCATCTGGGAATATCAAGAAAAGACAATTGAAGGATGAGTATCAGCGGATGGCTGATATGGTGGCTAAGATTGTGGAGAACTGCACTTTTTCTTTGGATAGTGTTCCAATGAAGAGATTTCACACAATGATTGCGATTCACTATGGGTTTGAAGTGAACTGGGTTGTTGTTGTATGGTACATCCTGGCGAATCATCACAAGAAGGGGAATACCTATCACAGGATATTCCTAAGTCACCTGTTCACCATTCTTGGATGTATACTGACGAATGGGAAGCCTGTCCACAATTCAAAGGCAATGATCTACTATCAGCCTGTGAAAGGAGTCCCAAAGAGAAAGGCTGCTGAAGAATCTCCAGCTGAGCCCAAGAAAAAGGCTCCCAGTAAAAAGAGGAAGGTATATGTTCAAACAGCTAAGCCAGCTGTTGAAGCCAGAACATATAAGGATATTGTTGCTGATGCTATCATTGATCAAACAACAAAGGAGATTCAGAATATGTCTCCTGGTTCACCTTCCAGAACCATCTCTGAAGACAAGCCTGCTGAGAATGTTGCAAAAGAACAAGGAGTCAACTGAAGGACACTGCAGCATCTAAGCCTGCTCAAGAGAAGGTGGTTCCCAAGAAGACCTCTGCAAAGAGGAAAATGATTTATGAATCATCACCTACTAAGTCATCTGATTTAGTTAGGGAAGGCCCTCAATCAGCTGAGAGGCCTGTTGAAGTTGAAAAAGAGACCAAAACTGATGTTAAGGAGTCAGTTGCTGCAACAGATTCTCAACAGCCAACTTACAAAGAATTATCAAAGTCGGAATCTCTGCTGCTGAGAAAAGGAGAAGGAAGAAGAACTGGCAGCAAAGAAAGGTCAGGAAGATTTTGACAAAGCAGTGGAACTGAGCAAGTTGGAGGCTGAAAAAGAAGCCAAAAAGAAAAGGCTTACTGAAGCCGAGCTGAAGGCTTTAGAAGACGCTGACATTGCAAAAGCCTTGGAACTGAGCAAATAGGATGATCATGGACCAAGAAGAGCTGGAGGAATCAAAATCGGGGAGACGATGAATGCAAGACAAATCCTTCCCCCAGGCCAATGGGTAGAAAATGTCTCTTCGTTGTTAAGTGGGCATTGAATATAGTTAATCAGCACCCTGGAGCCTTTGCAAGGTTTGAAGCCACCCTTGCAGATTTTGACAAGAAGCTCCAACAGGCTACTCAGTTTGTTCAGGAGAAGATTAGATACAATCAATGGAGGAACTACAGAGTGAACAAGTCTGTTGCTGAAATCAAAGCTTGGAAGAAGTTTGAGATGAAGAAAAATGGGTACTATCTTTCTTTCAAACATCCTCCATTACAAAATCTTTGGACCCTGATCATGTAAGAGATGTCTTCCATGATTATACAAGGGGAATAGTGGCCAGAGAAGCCAAGAAGATCAAGTATGCACTGCCTCTAAAGAGGAAAATGAGTGAAGATCCTATCAGAAGAGCGGTGCTGATAGTTGTTTATCAGGCCTTGGAGAAGTGGTCTGAAAGGTCAAGATACTTCAAGGGATCTTCAAGTGACCTTCCCACTCTGCCAAGTGTTCAACAGATTACATTTGCCCCTGAGATCAACACATATCAGGAGAAAGTAATTAAGGCACCTGCCCAAGGATCAATGCCTTCAATTACAAAAGTTATCCATCAAACAACGACTATATCAGTTGCTGGAACTCCTGAAACAACTAAGGTGGAAGAATAGGCTACTGTTCAACAAGAAGCTGCCAAGACTAATGAAGAAAATGTTCAAGGAGATACTGGAGCTATTGTTGTACATGAAGCTGTTCAAGAGACTGCTGAACCTGAACATAAAGAGGAAGAAGAAGAGGTTCTAGAAGATGTCCCAGTCCACCAAACAGAACCATCAGCTTCCATTTTGATTCCAACAGTAGACAAGCACTCTTCCCTGATGGAATCCATTCAGTTACTGCTGGACCAGTCCTTGGAAGAAAGGAACAAACAGCTGATGAAGGAGATACATGAAGAAAACAGAAGACTGATCAAGGATGCACTTGACAATTTTCCTCTACCGCCTGATAATTCTCTTCAATTACTTCAAAGTCTGATCAGCATAAACAAGAACGTTGAAGATGTGAAGTCTGATGTAAATCATCTTCACACAGCCCTTAAAAGACATTGTTGATGTCCTAGGCCTGATCACCAAGCTTGCTGATGCTGAAACCAATGTTTTCAGAACCGGACCGGACAGTGAACCGGTGGGCCGACTGATTACTGGTTTTACTGGTCGAACCGAATGACGTCATAATAGTATAATAAATATATTTAATTTTAAAGTATATGTAATGTGCGTAAAATTTAAACATTATCCTACAATTGATTAAAAATATAAAATTTGTTATATTATACTAAAATTAAATCATATAATATTATCTAACTTATATCATAACGGTAATATGGTACTAATTTGTATGCTCATATAAATGATTATATTTCTTTATAAAAATTTAAAAGTGTAAGTTAAAAATACAACAAACTAAGAAATTCATAAATTTTAAAATATGGTTATGTATAAAAGTCTAATATTCAAAGTCAAACTTGCATATTATATCGATTTGACTCTTTATCCTAAAAATAATATTGAAAATAAATATTTTATAGAATAAATTATTAAAATTTATTATTTGAGTATTAATTTTCATTCATAATGTGTAAAATATTTATTTGAGTTAATTATCTAATTTATAAATAAATTTGGCTACAAGTTTCTATAATTTATAAATTTTAATTTGTACTAAAAGTTCAACAAAAGTGATGTAGCTCAAATGGTAAGGAAGTCATGTTTCACTCTAAAGGTTAGGCGTTCAAATCCCAACTTTTACAAGAATTTTTAACATTAAAAAAATTAAAAAAAAAAAAGGAAATTCAAAACCGGGTTGAACCGGTCCATACCGATTCGGCGGTTTTGGACCTGTTCAACCCGGTTCAAATTGGGTTTTGAAGTAAGTGATTTTAAGGGGTAAACCGGACCGGACCAACCTCCGGTTCGCGGTCCAACCAGTCGGACCGGCCGATCCGGTCCGATTTTAATAACATTGGCTGAAACAGAGAAGAGTCTTGGGTTTGTACGTCATATAGACGAAACTGCCACAAAAGTTCATGATGAAGTGGCAACTTTACAACTCAACATGGACTATCTCAATGATCAGACTGCCACACTCAGACCTACTCTGAATCATCATACATCTCAACTTGCCACAATGGATGACAATATCAGAAGAATTTGCACTGCTATCAACATCCCAGCTGCTGAACTCAACCCTGCTGATGATTACAAAAAGGGGGAAGATAAGTCAGCCACTGAAAAAGAGAAGTCAGCTCCAACAACTGAAGCTTTTCAAGTACATGAGAAACCTAAGGACTCTGCTGACAAAGAAAAACCTGTTGAAGAGGAGTCAGTACTTGAAAAACAAGCTGAAGAAGCTGAAGAGAAGAAAGCTGGTGAAAAGAAGGAAGCTGAAGCTGCTAAAGAGAAGATAGCTGATGCCAAAGCAGATGCTAAGGAAGCTGTTGATGAAGAAGTTGCTGAAGAAGAAAAATCCAAGGACTCAGCAAAAAGTGACAAAGAGCTTGCTGCATCCAAGGATACACCTGAGGAGCAACTGGATCCATTTGTGAAGTACAAAAACTTGGAACGCATCAAAAGAAAGGTTGCAGAGGCAGAAGAAGCTAAACGCAAACTGTTGGTCCCAAGTGGTCAGATGAGGTCTAGAGGGGGGGGTGAATAGACCTCTGAAAAATTTTAGACTTAAAAACTTTTCAGTCGTTTGTCAGCAGACTAAGCTTATATAGAATAGTAAGCTGACTAAGTTGTTTGTGAACAAATCTTGAACAGCCGAGTGACCACTCTTCTTATACTTACTTAGCTGATTTCAGCAAAATCAGTTTTATCAAGAGTATACTTGCAGCGGATGTCTGAAAGTATTTTTCACAAGTAGACTAAGTCTTTAAAAGATTTTATCCCCAGTTTTAAAACTCCTTTAAAATCTTTTAATAATTCAAAGTGTAAACTTATGCAGTTTTGAAGTATGCAAGAAAACTTAAGTGCAAGAATAACACAAAGAATTTTTATAGTGGTTATATGGATAAAAATCCTTTAGTCCACTCTTCCAGATCACTTAGATTCTGGGTTATACTATAAACACGAAGTTTACAATATGTCTCCACTTATACCTAGACAACAAATGAAAAGGCTATAAGCTCGCAATAGGAAATCACTCAGAAAACCTATCCTCTGAAGTTAAATCACTCACAAAGACAGATTTAAACTTCGCACAACACTCAGTTTTACAAATTCACTCAGAAGATGTATTTTTCTTTGTTCTTCAACTCTGCTTTTTGTCAACAAATGACTAAGCTGATGAGTGAGCTGTTCTTGAGACTTTAGAGATTTTGCTTCGGAAATTTTTCTCAGAGATTGTGTTGTTGTTCTCTCTTCGTCTCTTTCAGCTATTTATACTTGAGGTTTGAAAAATGTCCGTTGAAGAGAGACAAGATTCAAATTCCTCGAGTTTTGGTCCTTAATTTCCGCGAACGGCTCTCTGCAGCTGTCCATACTGTTAACAGTACTTTTCTGCAGGCAGCATTAAATGCACCCAGCTGATACGAAGCATTTCTTCAATCATTTGTCTTTAATAACCTTGTACTTCAGCATTTATTACTTCCAGGGGCATTTATTACCGTTGGGGAGACTTTATGATCCTTTCCACTTGGCTGTCGAAAGTGCAAGTCTGATGGCGAACTAAGCTGATCCCAAACTTGAACAAATCTGATTTGAGTCAGCTGATCTTCATCAGTCTGATATCTTTCCTTCAGCATATCAAAAGTCTTGGACCTTGAAATTTTGACTCTTCGGATGTCTTCTTTTCTTTAGTCAAAATTCCTTCAAAGGGATATCAGCTAAGTTAATCAATACTTAGCCGATTTTGAAGTTTTGGAATGCATCAAAACCTCCCTTATTAAATTGTCTTGAGTGCCTTCATCTTCATCCTTATCCAACAATTTCCCCTTTTTTGATGATGACAAAACTTCAGCTAAGTACCTGTTAATACCTATACTAAAGAATGTAATCCTCAAAATTTTCTGAGATAGAAAAGATATGTTGGAGTAAACTTGACTTTTTATTGATAGTGAAATTATTACAAGTGCAAGTTTATCAGATGAGATGTCTGAAGAATAGATAAAGTACTCTGATTACAAAGATATTTATGTTTTCTAACTATCAGCTCCTTCATCAGATCCTTCTAACACTTCCTCATATTCATAAGAAGACTCTTCATCATCTTCTTCTTCTTCTTCTTCATCTTCATCAGCTTCTTCATCCAGGAGCATGTTTGCTTTGGCAGCGTCCATCTTTTCTTTAAGTTGCTGCTCCTTCAATAGCTCCATTGCCTTCCTGGCTGATTCACTGTTCTTGTACTTGGTAGGTTCTTCTTCAGGCTTCTCTTTTTCTTCTACCTTTCCAAGTTCTTCAGCAGTCTTATCAGTAGTTTCTTCACGCTTCTTAACTTCAGCAGCAGCATCAGTTTCCTTAGTTGATTCTTCCCTTCTATCTTCCCCCTTTTTGTCATCATCAGGCTTGGTGATAACATTAGGTTTAGCAGCTGGGTTGAGTGCAACAGTAGGAATCTTCATTGCAGCACACAAAGCTTTCAGATTCTTATTTACTACGTCATGACTTGCTGTTAAATGATGAATAATGGTGCTGATGTTGTCAGTTTGATCATTGAAGCAGTCAATATTGAGTTGCATTGTTGAAAGTTCTGCATGAATAACATCTCAAGCTTTGTGAAGTTCCTGCAATAACCCAACATTGATAGACGCCTCTTCTTCATTGATCCTGATGAAGTTGGCAGTTAGATCAGCTATTTTGTGCTCAGCTCTTTGTAAGGCACTATGAAGGTGATTGACATCAGCCTTCACATCTTCAACATTTCTGTTCATTTCATTTAGGCTTAGCACTAACTGCTTGGAATTATCTTGAGGCATTGGGAAACTATCAATTTCAGTCTTGATGATTTTTGCAGTTAATTGTTGCATAGTTTCCAGCTGAAGTTTGTTGGATTCTACCAACTCTGCTTTCAGTTCTTCCTTCAGCTCCTCTTTCATCTTTGTCAGCTGCTGACTATGCTTCTCCTCCAGTTCCTTCACAGAATTTTCCATCAGCATCTGGAAGGCTTCCATCAGGGATGAGTGCTGATCACCTGATGAAGCAGAAGTAGCAGCTTACTTTTCTTCAGTCTCCTGGTGGACAGGGACATCTTTCATTTCAGTCTCCTGATTTGCTTCAGACGCCTTCGCATTCCACTCAAGTGCTAAGGGTTCAACAGCTTTCTTATGCTCATCGGTGACGTCTTCATAAACTAGATTTGTGATGGTGCCATCATCATTGAATGATGTTGTTTGACGAATCTGTCGCACAATTATCCAAGGATTCACAAAGGCATTGTTACCCTTGGGCACTTCACAGAAATCCTTCACTTCTTTGCCAAAAATAATTTGCTGAATGCTTGGCAGCTGAGGCATTTCGCTTGAACATTCCTGCTGATATCTTGACCTTTCTGCCCATCTCTTTAAGGCGGTCATAACAGCTATGTTGATTGCCCGTTCTTCAGCATTGTCAGACTTTCTTCTCTTGGCTGGCAAAGAGTTGTTTATGATTTTGGCTTCCTCTAGGGCAAACTCCCTTGCATAGAGATGCATAATATCTCTGACATGATGAGGATCCAAAGCTTTCTGAATAGAGTCTGTCCTTAACCAATTCAGAACCCATTGTTCTTCATCAGCTAACTCTTTCAGACTTTGAAGTTCTGCTATAGATCTGTTCATTCTGTTATCTCTCCATCTGATGTATCTTGGCTTCTCATGAGTGAACAGAGTCTTCAGCATGAGCTTCTGGTCATAATATGCCAAGGACTTCTCAAATCTCTTGAAGAGCTCTTTATCAGCATAGACAATATCAAAGGCTCTTCTCACTTCATATTTATCCTTTGGCTTGACCTCTGCAGCAGGCATTTTAGGCTTCTTTTCAGCTCCTTCATTGATCTTAATGCCTCCACCATGAACAGGTCCATGAGCATCAGTCTTGCTGAGCTCAATGACCATTGCCATTTCAGCATATTCAGCAGCTTTCCTTTCTGCCTCAGTCATTTTTCTTCTGGCCTCATCCTTTGCTTCCTGAACTTTGCTCAGTTCAAGATCCTTTTTCTCCTCCATCTCATCCTGTTTTCTTTGTTCAGCTTCTTCCCTTTTCCTCTTATCAGCTTTGGAAACCTTCTTTCTCTTGAGCACAATCTTTCTCTTTCCTTTATCAGCTGGGGCAGAGGCTGGACCAGCAGACGAGATAGGTGCAGCAGCAATGGGATGAATGATCATAACATCTGGATCATCCTGAGGTTTTGCCGCCTCAACTGTTGGAGTAGCTTGATCAGGCTGTTGCACATCCATCTTTTCAGCAACAGGAGCCTCATCAGCTCCAACTGGTCTTTCAGCAGATTTGGGACTCTGTCTTACTAAGCTCTCCACTTCAGTAGGCTCTTCAATGAAAGGCATCTTTTTTCTTGTTGTCTTCTTTGTTCTCCCTTGAACGATTCTTGAAGCAGCAGTGTCCTTTTGCTGACTTCTTGTCCTGTGAGAGACATTCCCAGCAGGCATTTCAGCAGAAGGAGTCCTAGAAGGTGATGCAGGAGACATTCCCCTTACATCAGCAGTGGTCTGACTTATGATTTGATCAACAGCAACGTCAGCCACAGTCTTCACCATTTTAGGAACTTTGTCCTTTGGTTTATCAGCAACTTTCTTCTTCTGTGTCTCAACAGCTAAGTCAGCTGTTTTGACCAATCTCCTTGGCCTCTTGGCAAGAACCTCCTTAGGTTCCTCGTCTTCATCCTCTTCAGGCTCATCAGCCTTTCTCTTCAGAACAGGCAAGTACTTGGACATTGCCTTGGATTTATGGATCTCCTTACCATTGAGCATAGCACAACCCAGTTTGAACAGCAGATAATTGATCGTGATTCTGTGGTTGGTCTGAGGAGTTTGCTTTTCTTTGCTTCATGAAAACCAGCCAAAATATACCAAACTATTACGGACCAGTTGACTTCTAATCCATAGTATATGGCAGCCATGATGCTGAATCTTTTCATGGTAACAGCATCCAGAGAGAAGGTGCAGTTTTCGATCAGCTTCGAGACCATATCAGCCATCCGCTGATATTCGTCCTTTAATTGTTTCTTCTTAATGTTGCCAGACATCATTTCCCCTTCTTTGGCGCAGATCGCCCAGAACTGTTGATGCTTATCTTCTGTCAGCACAGTGACGTCATGTCGTCCTTTGTTTGAAAGCCCAAAATGTTCATGAAGAACAGCAAGAGTGATGACAATGGATTTTTCACCAACTGTAGCTTTGATTTCCAGAGAGTTGTAATCAACATTTGCGGTCTTGTAGTACTCTAGAACCTGGTCAGTCCATATTACACCTTCATGGTACTCCATGAAGTTTACCAGTGAGGCCGTCTTGAACTTCTTCAGCAGTTCTTTCATCAGATCGGTACCGGACTGATAATAAGAGTCGTAGACTAAGTATATACCTTCAGCAGCCATTGAATTTTGTAGGAAGTAAAGAGAAACAAGAAGGATTTTGCAAAATGTTGCAGGTAATTTCTCACAAGTGCTCTTTGAAGGATTAGGGTGCGTAAAGAACTACACGGCTGATCAGATTGGGATTTATAGAGTTAGGGTATTTCGGTTTCCGTGATACCAGCTAATCGTTAGATCCGTTTTCTTGTCAGTGCTGATCGTGCGGCGTCAGTTACGACCTTTCAAATTCAAATTACATTAAATGAGGAGCGGGAATATGTACCGCTCTTTTATCACTTGTAAAAGCGTGTTTTTAGATAAAATGATTTAAATAGTTCAGCTTTTACACAAGCGATCAGATGAGTCAAATAAATACTTATCTGATGGATTACTGTCCTGATGACAATGTTGTTATCAGTGAAAGCCAATAGCTGATAACCTTCCTCGGCTGTTTGTCAATCCAGCTAGATAAATTGATCTTCAATCTTCAAGAATTAAGAACATATCTTCTGATGACATAACTTCAACTAACTGTCATCAACAAATTTCATCTTTTAATCAGAAGTATCGCTAGTCTTACACGTTCCCCCTGACTTTAAGAATTCATAAGTTAACTAGTCTATTGAGAGTTAATCCTTGAAAATAATAACGGATGACTATGCTGATGAACTTAAGTCTTCTGATAAGTTCCCCCTCAGCTTATGCATACAAATTAAGTAGCCCTAGAAGCTCTTAGAGTTGAAAACCTTACTTCACTTAAAGGTTTAGTGAAAATATCAGCAATCTGATTGTCAGTATGAACATTTTCAATCATTACATTGCCTTTTACCACATGATCTCTAATGAAGTGATGCTTGATCTCAATATGCTTAGTCCTTGAATGACTTGTAGTATTCTGAGTAAGAGAGATTGCACTTGTATTGTCACAGTAGATTGGAATTCCACTGATCTTGATATTGTAATCTTCTTGTTGATGCTTCAACCATAAAATCTGTGCACAGCAAGCTCCAGCAGCTATATACTCAGCTTCAGCAGTAGATATAGAGACTGAAGTTTGTTTCTTACTCATCCATGAGATCAGACGACTACCCAAAAATTGACAGGCACATGTTGTGCTCTTTCTATCAATTTTGCAGTCAGCAAGGTCTGAATCTGAATATCCAATAAGCTCAAATCCAGATTCTCTAGGATACCACAATCCCAATTCTAGAGTGCCCTTAATATATTTCAAAATTCTCTTGGCAGCTAAGAGATGAGATTCCTTGGGATTTGATTGAAATCTTGCACAAACCCCAACTGAGTACATGATATCAGGTCTGCTTGCTGTTAGATATAACAGTGACCCAATAATGCATCTGTATATGGTTATGTCCACTGATTTGCCATCTTCATCTTTATCCAAACGAAGACTTGTAGACATTGGAATAGTAGCAGTAGAGCTAGTTTCCATACCAAATTTCTTAAACAGATCTCTTGTGTATTTTGCTTGGTTGATGAATATTCCATCAGGCAACTGTCTAACTTGCAAACCAAGAAAATAATTTAGTTCACCCATCATGCTCATTTCAAACTTGTTCTGCATGAGCTTGGAGAACTTGCCACACATCTGTTGGTTAGTTGAACCAAAAATAATATCGTCTACATATATTTGCACAATTAATATATGATTCTCCCATTCTATTGTGAACAAGGTCTTATCTACCTTACCTTTACGAAATCCTTTAATTAAAATAAAATCAGATAGGGTATCATACCATGCTCTTGGAGCCTGTTTCAGTCCATAGAGGGCTTTCTTTAGACGATACACCTTGTCTTCCTGTTGATAAGCTTCAAATCCAGGCGGTTGTTCAACATACACTTCTTCTTGCAATTCTCCATTGAGAAATGCTGACTTCACATCCATCTGATAGACAGTGAAGTTCTTGTAAGCAGCATAGGCAAGAAACAGTCTGATTGCTTCAAGTCTTGCTACTGGTGCAAATGTTTCATCAAAGTCAATTCCTTCTTCTTGACAATAACCCTTGGCCACTAATCTTGCTTTGTTTCTGGTAACAATACCATCTTCATTCATCTTATTTCTGAAAACCCATTTAGTGCCAATTACTCTTTGATGACTTGGTCTTGGAACTAAGTACCATACTTCGTTCCTTTCAAATTGATTCAACTCTTCTTGCATAGCTTCAATCCAGAAGGAATCACTAAGAGCTTCTTCAATTTGTTTAGGCTCTATTTGAGATAGAAAAGTGACAAAAATAGCATCTTGTGCAGCAGCTCTTCTTGTTTTCACTCTATCCAGGGGATCACCAATCACTAACTCTGGTGGGTGATTCCTGAGCCATCTGAGATCAGGTTGCAGGTCTGGATGTTGTCCTCTGTTTTGATTTTGCAACACTACTGTTGGAGTTCCAGTAGTAGTCTGTTGAACAGTCTCTGGTCTGTCAGCTGTTTGCAACTCGTCTGTTAGACAATCAGCACTGTGATTTTGAACAGCACTTGAGTTAGCAGCTGAATTGAGATTAGGTAGAATGATGGGTACATATTCTTCATTCTTTCCAACATCCAAGTTCTGTAAATCAGTAGACAGATCTTGATTAGTGCTTTAATTCTTTTCAGAAGATTGACTTGGCTCATCAAATACTACATGAATGGGTTCTTCTATTAGCAATGTTCTTTTGTTGAAAACTCTATAAGCCTTACTAACAGTAGAGTATCCTACAAAAACAGCTTCATCAGCATTCTCTGCAAATGCAGTAAGGTGATTTTTCCCATTATTTAACACAAAGCATTTACAACCAAAAATTTTAAAGTAACGAATGTTTGGTTTCCTGTTGTTCCAAACTTCATATGGAGTTTTGTTCTGATTTTTGTTGATCATGCATCTGTTCTGGGTAAAGCTGGCTGTATTTGTTGCTTCTGCCCAAAATCTTTGTGGCAGCTTAGCTTCAGCTATCATAGTCCTGACAGCTTCTTTCAGTGTTCTGTTTCTCCTTTCAGCAACATCATTCTGTTGAGGGGTTCTAGCAGCTGAATACTCATGATGTATTCCTTTGATGTTACAATACTCTTCAACAGTAGAGTTTGTGAACTATGTCCCTCTATCTGATCTGATCTTCAATATTTTATACTTTTCTCATTCTGGATCAGTTCCATCAGATTAGTAAGATGTTCCTTGGTTTCACTTTTCTTTTTCATGAAAATCACCCAAGTATATCTTGAATAGTAATCCACAATAGCTAGGCAGTATTCCTTTCCACCATTGCTGACTGGATCTATGGGTCCAAATAAGTCCATGTGTAGCAGCTCCAAGATTCTTTTAGAAGATTGGTGCTTCTTGCTTTTGAATGATGACTTGATTTGTTTTCCTTTCTGACAGGCGTCACAGAGCTTATCTTTGCTCATGATTGTTTTTGGAATCCCTTCTACCAGATCATTATTTATCAATCTGTTGATGGTCTTGAAGTTTAAATGATTCATTCTTTTGTGCCACAACCAACTGACTTCACTTGGTGTAGATGCCACCAAACAAACACTTGAATTCTTGTCAGCAGAATTCCAGTCGACTATGTAGATATTTCCTTGTCGTCTTCCAGATAAAATTACCTTCTTTGTACCAATCTGTTCAACATAGCACTTATCTGTTGAGAAGATGACTGAATATCCTTTGTCACAAAATTGACTTATGCTCAGCAGGTTGTACTTTAGGCCTTTAACATATGAGACGTCAGATATCTCTATGTTTCCTTTGATTAATCTTCCTTTAGCTACAATCTTGCCTTCTTTGCTGTCTCCTAAAGTAACCTTTGAACCATCCACAGCAACAGCATCAGTCAGCTCATGTATGCTTCCACACATGTGCCTTGAACAACCACTGTCCAAGTACCAGATCTTCTCTACTTTACTCCTACTCCTAATCATAACCTACAAAACAAAAATAAAATTGTTTTAGGTACCCTTATTGAGTGGGTCCTGAAGGATTAATTCCACCTTTGACAACCCAAGATGTTGATGTCTTAGGCCTCTTAGGCTTCTGAGCTTTGACAGGAGCACGAACAGTTTCATCTTTATCATAATTAGCAGATAAGTCATGTTGATGATCAGTATGATAAGAATAATGTTCATAAGCAGGGTAAGGTGCATGATAAGCAGGATATGAATGCATTGGATGAGCAGGATATGGTGCATAGTAACTAGGAAATTGAGGTGCATGATACATAGGAGGATATGTAGCAGGTTGCACATAATAAGACTTATTTCCATACCAAGCATTTTGATTTCTCTTATTC
Organism: Penstemon eatonii; assembly: GCA_038501285.1. NCBI lineage: Eukaryota > Viridiplantae > Streptophyta > Magnoliopsida > Lamiales > Plantaginaceae > Penstemon > Penstemon eatonii. Next base: position 51,551,930 of record CM076715.1, on the reverse strand, counting down.
TTATGCTTCTTTGGTTTACTAGAGGCTTGCTCATTAACAGACGACTTAGTTTTACCACTAGTCTGATTCAGTTTAGCTTTATCAGTAGACTTCTTAGAACTCTCCTGTTTGGTCTTACTAGTCTGTTTACCTACACTAGGCTCTTTGCTCTTTTTAGCCTTACGAGATTTCTTCTCCTTTAACACGTTCTCAGGTGAAGCAGGTTTAGTAGTTTGAACATACAGAATGACCTTACTATTGTCAGCAGATATAAATTTTTCAGTATGATTCAACTCTAGCTTACCCTGTTCTAATGGTATCTTCTGTTTACTAGACATATGAGTGGATGCAACAGATGATTTCTCATGAGACTCAATAACTTTTTCAAGTTCCATGATTTTACCCTTATAAACTTCACATTCAGCTTTCAGAGATTCATGTTCTTGCTCAAGCTGTTTATATTCAGCTGATTCTCTTGGCTTTTCAGTTGTGAGTTTCAGTGAACTATTTTGCTCTTTTAGCAATATCATCTCTTCCTTAAGCTTTTTATATGCTTCAGCAATACCAGTATTGTTAAGCATCATTTGTTCAAATGAATTAAATAATTCATTATCAAGAGGAGTTACCTCATCCTCAGAGTCATCAGATTCCTTGGCCATCAGGCAAAGGAGGGCAGGTTTCTCTTCATCAGAAGATTCTTCATCAGACGTGTCTGAGTCTGAATCAGATGAGTAGACAGCAGTCAGCTTTTCTGCTTCAGCCATCATTGCATTGCCTCTCTGATGCTTTCTTTCTTTTCTGATTCTCTTTTCTTCTTCAGTGTATTTCTCTACTTTTGGATATGGACAGTCTTTGATGAAGTGTCCCAATTTCCTGCAGTTATAACACATTAGTTTGGCCTTATAATCATCCTTATCTTGAGAAGAAAAGTTAGGTTTAGAAGTAGAAGCATTGTTGTATTTGTTCTTCATTTTTCTTTTGTAGAACTTCTTGAAATTGTTTATCAGCAATGCTACATCTCCAGCTGTGTACTCTTTTTTGTTGAGTAATGTGGCTTCATCAGATGAGTCCACTTCTTTGCTTTTTTGTGCTGGTCTTCTGGGATTTTCAGCAGCAACTAAGGCAGCTGTGGGTCCTGAAGTTGAGGTTTCTTCAATTCCCATTCTTGGCAGTTTATACTCATACGCCTTGAGTACTGAGAACAGCTCTGTAAGAGAGATTTTTTCCAAATCTCTTGATTCTTCCATCGCTGTCACCTTCATGTTGAACTTAGAAGGTAAAGTCTTTAGCACTCTGACTGTGATTTCTTTGTCAGTAAAGGTTTTTCCCAACTTTAGAACTTCATTAAGTGTTCTGGTGAACCTGGTATCCATCCGATCAATGGTCTCTCCAGACTTCATTTTGAAATTGTCCAGTTTTTCCAAAGCAACAGTAAGCTGATGCTCTTTTATAGCATCATTGCCTTCACTCATATCTCTGACTTTATCCCACATCTACTTTGCAGTTTTGCAATGTTTGACTTTGTCAAACCGATCATTATCCAGGGCTTTAGTCATGATGAATCTTCCGACTTTATCCAGATTGAAAAGCTTTATTTCTTCTGGAGTCATCTCATGAAGATCTTTCTCCACCACGGTATCAACTTCATTTATCTTTATCGTCTTGGTGAATCTGAATGGACCTTTAATGATACATGTGTACATGTTATCATTATAAGCAGCTAGGAAAATCTCCATCCTGATTTTCCAGTCTTCAAACGACATACCAGCAATGTGGGGAACATGGCTGATACAGTCCATTTTTCAAAAAGATGCTCTTTTGAAAAGTTTTGAAAACCTTTGAAAAACACTTGGATCAAGCTCGTTGATCAGGTAGCTGATTCTAATGAACCACCTCCTCTGATACCACTTGTTGGTCCCAAGTGGTCATATGAGGTCTAGAGGGGGGGATGAATGGACCTCTGAAAATTTTTAGACTTAAAAACTTTTCAGTCGTCTGTCAGCAGACTAAGCTTATATAGAACAGTAAGCTGACTAAGCTGTTTGTGAACAAATCTTGAACAGCTGAGTGACCACTCTTCTAATACTTACTTAGCTGATTTCAACAAAATCAGTTTTATCAAGAGTATACTTGCAGCGGATGCCTGAAAGTGTTTTTCACAAGTAGACTAAGTCTTTAAAAGATTTTATCCCCAGTTTTAAAACTCCTTTAAAATCTTTTAATAATTCAAAGTGTAAACTTATGCAGTTTTGAAGTATGCATGAAAACTTAAGTGCAAGAATAACACAAAGAATTTTTATAGTGGTTATATGGATAAAAATCATTTAGTCCACTCTTCCAGATCACTTAGATTCTGGGTTATACTATAAACACAAAGTTTACAATATGTCTCCACTTATACCTAGACAACAAATGAAAAGGCTATAAGCTCGCAATAGGAAATCACTCAGAAAACCTATCCTCTGAAGTTAAATCACTCACAAAGACGGATTTAAACTTCGCACGACACTCAGTTTTACAAATTCACTCAGAAGATGTATTTTTCTTTGTTCTTCAACTCTGCTTTTTGTCAACAAATGACTAAGCTGATGAGTGAGCTGTTCTTGAGACTTTAGAGATTTTGCTTCGGAAATTTTTCTCAGAGATTGTGTTGTTGTTCTCTCTTCGTCTCTTTCAGCTATTTATACTTGAGGTTTGAAAAATGTCCGTTGAAGAGAGACAAGATTCAAATTCCTCGAGTTCTGGTCCTTAATTTCCGCGAACGGCTCTCTGCAGCTGTCCGTACTGTTAACAGTACTTTTCTGCAGGCAGCATTAAATGCACCCAGCTGATACGAAGCATTTCTTCAATCATTTGTCTTTAATAACCTTGTACTTCAGCATTTATTACTTCCAGGGGCATTTATTACCGTTGGGGGAGACTTTATGATCCTTTCCACTTGGCTGTCGAAAGTGCAAGTCTGATGGCGAACTAAGCTGATCCCAAACTTGAACAAATCTGATTTGAGTCGGCTGATCTTCATCAGTCTGATATCTTTCCTTCAGCAGATCAAAAGTCTTGGACCTTGAAATTTTGACTCTTCTGATGTCTTCTTTTCTTTAGTCAAAATTCCTTCAAAGGGATATCAGCTAGGTTAATCAATACTTAGCCGATTTTGAAGTTTTGGAATGCATCAAAACCTCCCTTATCAAATTGTCTTGAGTGCCTTCATCTTCATCCTTATCCAACACAAACAAAAGATGGAAGCTGCTCAGAAGAACCTTCTAACTGATATTACCAATGAAGAAGATGGTGAAATTGATGATGAAGATGGAGAAGAAGAGTATGTGGAGATTGAAGAAGAAGTGACTGATGATGAATCAGATCACTAATGCTTAAGTTTTCTTGTATCAGTTTACTTTCCTTGTAATCTCATCTGATGTAAATGCTTGTAACTTGTACTCAAATTCAATTAATCAATGAAAGTTCAAGTTTTTACTCCAACACATTATTTCTATCTCAGAAATCTTTGAGGATTAAAACTTTAGTTTAGGTACAGGTACTTAGCTGAAGTTTTGTCATCATCAAAAAGGGGGAAATTGTTGGATGAAGATGAAGATCAGAAGACAAGGAATTAAGAAGTTAAAGGGAGGTTTTGATGATTTCCAAAACATCTTAATCAGCTAAGTAAGGAATACTTAGTTAAATCCCTTAGAAGAATTTTGATCAACCTCAAGGCAAATCAGTTAAGTCAAAATTCAGTTTGGTCCAGAAGACTACTGATCTGCTAATGAAGAAAGAAATCAGTTTGGTGAAAATCAGCCGACTCAAATCAGATTTTTCAAGTTTGGGATCAGCTCCGTTCATCATCAGACGAGTGATTTTTATCAGCCAAGTGAAGATGATCAAGAAGTCTCTCCAACGGTAATAAATGCACTTGGAGTAATAAATGCTTAAGACTGAGGGTATTTATGGCAAATGATTGAAGAAAAACCTCATATCAGCTTGGTGCATTTAATGCTGCTGACAAAAAGTACTGTTGACAGTACTGCCGCAGTACAGAGAGCCGTTCGCAGAAATTAAGGACCAGTACTCGAGGAATTTGAATCTTGTCTTTCTTCAACGGACATTTTTCAAATCTGGAGTATAAATAGTTCGCGAGCTTGAGAGAGAAGATAACAACACAACTCTGAGAAAAAATTTCGAAGCAAAATCTCTCTAAGTCTCAAGAACAGCTCACTCATCTGGTGAATCGTTTGTTGGCAGAACCAAGTTGAAGTTCAAGATTAATCATTTTTCTGAGTGAAAAACTGTTAAAGGAGTGTTGTGAGAAGTGTAGATCCATCTTAGTGAGTGATCTAACTTCAGAGGATAGGTCTTCTTAGTGATTTCCTATTGTGAGCTTACGGCCTCTTCATTTGTTGTTTTGGCGTAAGTAGAGTATATTGTAAACTGTGTGTTTATAGTATAACCCAAGATTTAAGTGACTTGGCAGAGTGGACTAAAGGATTTTTATCCATATAGCCACTATAAAAATTCTTTGTGTTTTAACTTGCATCATTTTCTTGCATATTTTCAAAGTTTGCATAAAAACACTTTAGAAAATTGTTGAAATATTTTAAAAAGGAGTTTGTTAAAACTGGGGACAAAATCTTTTAAAAGGCTAAGTCTACTTGTGAAAAACACTTATAAATATCCGCTGCAAGTATTCTGATTTTAAAACTAAGTTTTGCTGAAATCAGCTAAGTAACTATAAGAAGAGTAGTCAACTCTGTTGTTCCGGATTTGTTCACGAACAGCTCAGTCAGCTTACTGTTCTGTATCAGCTTAGTCTGCTGACAAACTTGAAAGTTTTTAAAGTCTAAAACTTTTAGAGGTCTATTCACCCCCCCCCCCTCTAGGCCTTATCTGACCACTTTGGACCAACAAGTGGTATCAGAGCGGGTGATTCATTAGAATCAGCTGCATGAAAAAATGTACGATCGAAAAATGATCTTAATATTTTTTTTAGCATTACTGACAATGTCACGTGAGCATATGTGGTATTCACATGGGCAAGTATGTGAATAATGAACTAAGTATCTGTCTGGATACAAAATGTTCTTGGTATTTGTGAAGTTAGAGATGTATAAGGACGTAAAAATCTATTTCAGACTACCAAGTAATTTTTTTTTACATCAAATTCTATTGTATTTTCAAAATATCTACATACAACACCCAATCTCTATTAGTTACTAACAACACTAATTTTTAAATGATTTTTTTCTAAATTACCCCTAGATATATTTAAGAGTACAAACGAATTTTGCGCAAACATTTAAGTGTACAAGGAAATTCATTACAAATATTCAAAAGTACAAGACAGTTTTACACCAAAAAAATTATACAAAACGCTACAGTGTTAGTAATCAACAAATAATTGAAGTTTTATGCCGAGTTTTTGAAAGTACAACAAAAATTATATGTTTTGTGCAGGTTTATTTTTCCCTTGAATTCACTATTTTATAGTATTAATATATCCTAACTATTAATTAATATCAGAACCTATTATCATCTGTAAAATCCCTAAACTGAGGTAAAAAACACAAACATTCCCAATACAAAAAAAAAAAAAAAAAAAAGAACAAAAGAACAAAATAAATTCAAATGAATCTTACATTTTACAAAAAAAATGATATTTGGTGGCATCAAGTTTGATGGAATTTTATAGAAAACGTGAGAAAATTTAAATACAGTTACATTTTTAAAAAATGTCAGGAATTATAAATGTTAAATATACTAATTAATGACATTTTAATATTATTATGACAATGTTACATCTTGTTATGATACTGACATTTAACTTTTAGCCACACCGTTACAAGTGGCAGTTTGGAAAATATCGTTACATATAAAATGTTACTAGCAAAGTGCCACCTATAGCGATGTGGCTAAATGTATCAATGTCACAATTTCAGTTAAAAATAACATTGTAAAATATCACTATAGTATAAAAATGTCACTAATCAGTAAAATTAACATTTATAGTTTGTGACATTTTTCAAAAATATGACTATATTAATTATTTGTGACATTTTCTTTAAAATGTTATCGAGCATGGTGTCACTATAAATCATATTTGTTGTAGTGCTTCATCTATATAGCAAAGGCAGATTGTATACTGACGCAAATAGAATACTCCGATACTCAAAGGGAGTACTTACTGTGATATCGGCGACAAATGTAAACAGATATAGTTCCATCGACCTAATGTGTAATATCAATCATATCGAAGGTTACATACCTGCAGGAATATGGTACAAAATTCCAAATCAAGAATTGGCAGAAGGCCGAATACGACTTCTATCAAACGACACTAAACTAAAACAAATGTTCAGTTTAATGAAAGTATCTCAAACAAATAAGATGACGATTTATGCACAAGAGTTTTTTTCTATTCAAAACACAGGAAGGAACGAAGTCTATAATATCCCAACCAACATGCCACTACCGATTGAGCCACTTAACAACTACGCTATGCAAGAAAACATACGCTTGAACGAAATTAGAAGACAAATGCCTCGAAGGACGTAGAAACTTTTATTATAAAATGTATTATGACTTTGCTTTAGTAATTTTTCTTTTTTTTTTTGGCCAAATAATGGAAACTAAATCCTTTCTGTAAATTATTAATTTATACTTAATAATATACAATATTATTCATAGAAAAACTAAATCAAAACACATATCAAAAGTCTATATATACATCAAACACTTTTCATAAAAAAAACACACCATCAAATTTAATCTACATCACAGCTTATATATTCACAACACACATATCAAAACCTTACTACAAAGTACTTATACTTAATAGTTTGTTCTTATACATATGGGTGGAAAATGATATATTTTTAAATGACAAAATCAATCTATAATCGTGAGTATATAAAAATATATCCAGTTCCATCATTATGTAAAAGAAAAAATGTATTGCTTTGCAACATAATCAAAATCTCCTAAGGTAAGACCCTGTACAATTAAATTTTTTATACTAATTTATTTTTTAATTACATCTAGCCTATTTTCTTTCCAAAGTTAAAGACTCTGCACCAGGGCTTAAGGACGCTTGGAATAACATCTATTGTCCCACTAATCGCTCATTTGCAAGCTGATTAAATGGCATTCTTATTAGAGAAATTATCCCATCGAAGCTTCCCACAAAAAAGTTTTTTTTTACCCCCTAATCTAAAAGCATTTCTACCTCTCCTCTCTTTCAACGCCATCTAATTTTACTAAGTCATCCATTCTTTTTTTTAAAAATATAATAGAACTTATAACAGCAGATAAACGGCTGAATTTTGCTAATAATTTGGAGTTTAAAAAATTTATTTTGTTTTGATTTTATGTTTATAAATAATATTTATTTTGTCTCACTTTATAAGAACTAAAAAGAATTCACCTCCAATAAAATTACAATTGTTGGGCTTATTCAATTTAATTGTAATTATATATTCCCAACAGGAAAAAAAAAAAAAAAAGGGGGGAATTACAATTGTTTTATGTATTTATACTGATATTTATTTAAATCATCATTATTTATATTCTTATCCGATTTTACCTGAAATTTCCAATCAATTAATATAGTGTAGGCATCGGTTTTTCAGTTATTAGCGTTTATATTTGTTTTATTCCCGCTGCCCCTGCCTAAAGCTTATTAATATTGTATATATTAAAAAAAATTAAAACTAAATATTAAGTTTAAACACACTAACTCCATCACCTCAAAAAGCATTTCAATGAGAAAAAAAATAAAAATAAACTGTGTTAACATATAAAAATAAATCGTATTATAAAGCCTATATTAATGTTTTAAGAAAGTTAAGAAGAATCTTCAAAAACATTATCAATAACGTAATTAACAAAATACAACCGTCCATGGCAAACAATTTGGCATGTATGTGTAGGATAAAAAATCTAACTACACCATTTTATTAGAAAATCTAAACTTACAGAAATTAAAATTTGAGTTATTACCATCTATGTTACCCAACGTAATTATACCTAATAATATTAAAATATTTAATTTATGTATTTTTTTTCTTTCGATTTCTTGAGTTTTTTAATATTATTGGTAATGTCAATTAATTTCTTTTCTATTATAGTTAAAATAAAAAAATGGTAAAAGGTGATGCTTGTTTCTTCTAATGTTATATCATTTTCATAAACTAACTTTTATTAGAAATTTCAAAGTATACATGAGTTTAACAAAAAACAAATTCATTTAATGTTAACAAATTTGATCTATGTTGGTTAGGTTTTTAAGATAAAAAAAAAACCCATTGTAAATTTTAATTTCAGAATGTTAAAATAGTTTCTATAAATACATAATAATACTTCTACTAAAAATCACCACCCTTAATAGCACTTATCTTCAGGAAGTCCAATTACCATGTTCAGGTTTTGGGCTTACAATTTCTCGGCCCAATTATTAATTAGTCTACTAAACAAGTCTATGTAGTTTACAAAATTATAATAGAATAATATTTACACGACACTATGAAATTTCATTTTAAAAAACTGTTTACAACAAAGCTTATTACTTGGCAGAGATCCATCAACAATTTTTTTTTTCACTGACAACCTATCTTTAAGAATAAAATAATTCATATTTTTTTGGTAAATTTCGTGAATAGAATATAAAATATTTAGTTTCTTTAATTTCTAGAATAATCAGTTATAACTAAAAAAAAAATTTAAAAAGGCGATGCATATATATTCAATGTAACATATTCAACGAAATTTTATAATACATTACATTAAACAAACAAGCACTTCAATACATTTTAATTACGTATGTGTATATACGATGTTTTAGGTTTGTTCTTTATTTCAATGTGGGATGAAACTTATTTAAAAAATAAGACAGGCTATTCCATAAGTAAAAAAACATTGATTGTCTAATCAAAAATCTTGCTCTACAGTGGAAGAACAAAATCTACTGTCACTATTGACACTCTAGAATTGCAAAAAAAAATAAAAAATTTAACAAGAAGACCCACATCCATTATACCAACAAAATACAAACGCACAAAATTAAATGGAAATTAAATTCCAAACAAGCACAAATTAGCTGAAAATTCAGCAAAACGCCAACCTATAATTTCATTGGAATCCATTTTTACAAACTTGTTTATTTGTAATAACTTGAAGAAATAAATTTTATTATGTTTACTTAATTAATAAAAAATTGGCAGATGCTTCTAATTTATATGTACATCGTAACTTTGCATATCCTAAAACTATTAGATATATATGTCTTTTAAATCTGAAAAATTGTGTCTCTCCGTGTGCAATAATAAAAATGTACTAATTAAACTGCAAATTATTTAAAAAATCGTAAAATTCTACTTGGGATATCAACTTACGGGGGATTCTAGGGTACCGCTACGTTAGGTACCGCTAATACCACATTGGGTGGTATTATCACATAATGTGTATCACATTATATAGTATAAGGAGTATAATTTATACCATAAAATGTGACACACATTGCGTGGTAATACCACCTAATTTGGAATAAATACTACATGATGTGGGGGTCATACTAAATATAGGGGTTAATACTATGTAATATGATCATGTACCACAGAATATGATAAATATTGTGTGGTAATACCACCTAATGTGGTATTAGCGACACCTAACGTAGCGGCACCCTAGAATTTTCCATATACACACCCACACCACTGGCAGTGACACCATTAAACCCACTCTTATATTTCAAAAAATCCAACAACTATATTATATCAATAATTACTTTAATACTCCCTCCGTTTCATTTTAGATGTCGTTTAAGATTGTTTCACAAGGATTAAGAAATTATTTAATGCTCTAGATTTTAGAAAAATTAAAGGATAGTTGGACAAAATTGCCCTTGAAAAAAATGAGTAAAAAGACTCTTCATCTCCTCGCTCATAATAAATGCATGGTTATTTGTTTTGAAAATTGGAAGATATTAAGTATAGTACTTAGGATTAAATAAGGGTAAAAATGTCAAATTGCATTTAAATCTATCTTGAAATTATAAAGTGACATGTATTGTGGATTTTTTTTCTCTAAAGTGACATGTAAAATGAAACGGAGGGAGTATAACATTTTTTTAAAAATAAATTAGTCTGATTGTGAAATTGTTAAACAGACCTACGAGTCTGTTACTACAGATTTAATAAAGTCATCCAAGTAGGGCTGAAAATCAAATCAAGCTACTCGATACTCGGCTCGAGCTCGTTTGATAAAAGCTCATTTGAGCTCGGTTCGTCAAATAAATCAAACAAGCTTGAACAAGATTTCTCGTTCGATAACTTTTAAAGCTCGGCTCGAACTCGACTCGATAAGCAAAAAATTGAAAAAATACATGTAAAATATCAAGCTACTCGATACTCGGCTCGAGCTCGTTTGATAAAAGCTCGTTTGAGCTCGGTTCGTTAAGATATCAAACCAAGCTCAAACACAAAATTTCAAGTTCGATAAAATTCAAACCAAGCTTGAACAAGGTGTCGTTCGTCACTACTCGGCTCGATTACACCCCTACATCCAAGTTTTAATAACCTATGAACATAAATCCAGCTGATAAAACAAAAGATTAGACTAAATCTATCATTCAATCTCACTCTTTTGTTATAATAAAAAGGTTGTTATATCTGTGCATTTTATTGAAGTTACATAATTGTTTAAAACTTGATTGATAAATGATTAGCTAAATACCAACGTATCAATTCCACATCCAATACCCATGCATATAACCAATTCAATAGTAAACTAAACAAACTTTACTTATTTATTTAAAGCTGAAAAAACCATAGTTTTTAAAAAAAAAAATCATGTGCTAATGTATAACTCATATCTCCGTTAAAGAAATCTGATCATGGAGTTACGAAAACTATTGTGTTACTAAACCACTGAAAATTTCATCAGATCAACATTACCAATCAAAAAACACTTACTAAACAACCATATTTTTTAGAAAACAACTACATACATCAACCGACCAAATTCAGAGTACTAATTACATATTCAAAAAGTTTCAGTGCAAAAAAAAGGAGGTAATTTAAAGTCCAGCTACTTGATCATATTCTTCCATTTCATTCTTCTTCCTCAAAGATGCATTTGTGGCTAATTTGATAAATATGATCAAATGCATCCTCTTCCTTGGACATGCCTCGAATGATCTTTAATGGTTCTTGCTTGTTCACCTTGTTGAAAACTCTTGGCACGGAATTTGGCAGTGCATGAACATAAAGTCCCTCTGCATCAAGCCGTACCAACTGCTCATGTGCATAGATAGGCATTTTGTAGGTCCCTGCCGCCATAAGAAGATCGAATAAGGTGCGAATATTCTCATTGTTGTTGATAGTCCGCAGACTATCAGCAAACTCCCCGTTTAGTACTCTGTACCAAAGCCCTTCCAGTATATACTTTCCCAACTTGTAAATGACATGGACCAAATGCCGCATCTTGAATTTTTTTGAGTCTATATTCATCAATATTGTTCCAGGATCGGCTGAGTACCCCCACGTTTACGAAAAAAACTACCTTCATAGTACAAATACAGCTCACACTTGTTCGCTCTTTTTCTTGCCTACATAAGAAGAACATATTACTCAAAAACTTTTTCTCCAAATAACTAAACTTATAACATTAAACATACCTGAGATTCATTGTACACATAAGTCCTTGGTCTAAATCCTCTTTGGACCTACATACATACAACAGATAGTTAGAAATAGTTTTTTTAAGAAAATATAAAACAATTATTTTGTCTTACCTGCATGACTATTGTCCAATTTGATAGTTTTTATCAATCTGTAAGATAAAAAAATGAATTTCAGAACAACCTATACAATCTAAACTAACTATGCTATAAAAGTATAAATAAATACAAGCTAATGAAATCCAAATAATTTTCAGTAGCAAATGATTATTTCAAAATTACAGTAATATACTCAAATGGTTGAAGATGAATGTATAATGATTCATCCATATAAAACTGATGTAAAAAGACCTGGCCAATAATATAGTAATTATTATAAGAAAGAAAACCTTTATTTTCTTAATTCTAAGAAATAATTAGGTGAAATATATGTGTACCGGCTCCGAGTGTTCAAAGAAAAGCTCAAAAAACGAATTTAATCCTGAGGTGACTTCTCTAAATTTCATCAGGATAAGGAAAGAGGTAACCAAAAGTTATTTCAATTGATAATTTCACAATAACCTTATTAATATCTAAATTATACATGCAACATTATTTCAAAATAATAAACAAAACAACATAAAAAGTATTTCCATAGAAAAAATAACAGAGACTAACAAAAAAATTAGAACACTATTCCTGAAATCAATGTTATTAAAACCGGATCGGACCGGCCGGTCTGACCGGTTGGATCGCGAACCGGAGGTTGGTCCGGTCCGATTTACCCCTTAAAACCACTTACTTCAAAACCCAGTTTGAACCGGGTTGAACCGGTTCGAAACCGCCGAAAACCCGGTTTTGAATTTCCTTTTTTTTTTAAATTTTTTTAATGTTAAAAATTCTTGTAAAAGTTGGAATTTGAACACCTAACCTTTGGAGTAAAACATGACTTCCTTACCATTTGAGCTACATCACTTTTGTTGAACTTTTAATACAAATTAAAATTTATAAATTATAGAAACTTGTAGCCAAATTTATTTATAAATTAGATAATTAACTCAAATAAATATTTTACACATTATGAATGAAAATTAATACTCAAATAATAAAATTTATTAAAATTTATTCTATAAAATATTTATTTTCAATATTTTTTTTAGGATAAAGAGTCAAATCGATATAATATGCAAGTTTGACTTTGAATATTAGACTTTTATACATAACCATATTTTAAAATTTATGAATTTCTTAGTTTGTTGTATTTTTAACTTACACTTTTAAATTTTTATAAAGAAATATAATCATTTATATGAGCTTACAAATTAGTACCATATTACCGTTATGATATAAGTTAGATAAATATTATATGATTTAATTTTAGTAAAATATAATAAATTTTATATTTTTAATATATTGTAGAATAATGTTTAAATTTTAAGCACAATACATATACTTTAAAATTAAATATATTTATTATATTATTATGACGTCATTCGGTCCGACCAATGATCCGACCGGTTTGACCAATAAAACCAGTAACCAGTCGACTTACCGGTTCACTGTCCGATCCGGTTCTGAAAACATTACCTGAAACATAAAATCAAATGAAGTTAAAATAATCTCGGTAGTATAATTTTTCTAAATAAGTATATTCATTTTCATAAAAACATCTAAAACATGCAAAAACTTACCTTAATAGGGTTTAAATTCTTCTACGAAGGAGATACTTTAACTTTCTGAAATATGCAGATAAAAACACAAACTATTTATTTATATTCCTAAAACAGAACACTGAAGATTTCACCCATACCTAAACTCGGACTCTTCTCCGAGAAGATGAACAGTTCCAATGAATGAAAGGAATCAGATAAATGAATGTTGATGATTTTTTTTACTGACACACGTTAACCATCGCTGTTAATTTAAGTATTTGTAATCATTAAGCTCACCCCGCGTAAATTAAATTACTTTTTTTTTTCTGCACAATTTTACTGGCTTATATTGTAGAACAAAGCCCAAAGTTCATCTATTCAAATGTAACATTTTATTGTATAATTATAACAGGAAATTCCAATAACACCAAAGCCCAAGTCTCTTCATTTTTATTAAAAGAGTCCGTATAATTAGAAAACCAAAAAAATATGTGGATAAATATCATTTTTGGTCCCTCTTATTATTAACTTTTTATAGAGTGGTCCCTCTTATGTTTATAAATTATTTATTTCACTTTAGTCCCTACTATGAATTATGTGTTTCACTTTAGTCCTTATCAGGTGGTTCCGATAACACGTGACATGCACATGAATATTTTTTAGGGCATTTTCGTCCGTTCACTATTGAGACTATTTGAGATATTGTTTAATTGGTGAGCAATTTTGGTGTTTGAAAAAGATTTTAGGAAAAAACTTTAGTTTGGAACGAAATGTACGATTAAGTTGGATTGAAATGAAAGCCTAGTTTGGAAGAGATTATATATTTAGTTTTTTTTTTAAATAATTAGAAAGACGAAAATATCCATGTTAGTTTATTTGAAATGACAAAATTGCCCTTATGAGCATATCAAATGTTATCGGAAATCCTTGGACCACTTGAAAAGGACTAAAGTGAAACAAATAATTCATAGTATGAACTAAAATGGAAAAAAAACATAAGAGGGACCACTCTGTAAAAAGTTAATGATAAGAGGGACCAAAAATGATGTTTACCCAAAATATGCAGACATCTCAGCTAATAATCAAATTAAATCCTTAAGTGGCTCTATTGTTCAATCAAACATCTCAGCTAAAAAATATGCACCACCACGACTTTCTTAATGTAAATTAGAATTAAGTCCTAATTGGCTCCATTATTCAATTGATATGAGTTCTACATTAAGATTTGCATAATATTTTAGTTTCTCCATTTGATCGGTTATCTTTTATGTGAAACAGTGATTTTAATTTTGTTTTTTACTTTAAAAACGTCACCGTTATGACAAATTCCTACCTGTTTTGTGCTTGCCCAAATTTCATTACCGAAATTCACGAATTAAAAAGACATCGTTTCTAATAATTGGTTATAAGACTTGAAATGTTATTAAACATTGTATTAAATATCTATATTTAAAAATAGATAAATGCCAAAATGATAAACAATTTATTGAATAATATAATAAAGACATGAAGGTGTAAATACTGTCACCGTACTTTGAGAGGGTAAATAAGACCTGATTCCTCGGAAAATTCTTGTATAGACCTGGTCTATGAGATTTTCATAGATCTTGTGGTGGTAAATAAGCCACATCATACATTTTGATGATGTCATGCTCAAAATGTATGATGTGGTTTATTTACCACCACAAGTCCACAAGGTCTATAAAAATCTCATAGCCTAGGTCTATACAAGAATATTCCGGGTAATGGTATTGCTCGTACTTATGCGCTTAATGAAATAATAACGGGTTAATTATTAGAATTTAACACAATGGTACCAAAATTAAAAAAGGCTAGTTTTATGATGCCAAAAATGAATTATCATTCATAAAGGTTGAATTTATTAAAAAAATATATTTATTCATAAGTTTCATAATACTTCTAATTTTAAATTAACGAATATCTCTTGAGATACAACCGAAAAAGAAAACTAAGATTAACTCCTTTGGCTAAATGTAAATTTTGAGAATATAAATATATTATACATTCTCATGTAATAGTTTGCATACTTTTTTTTTTTTTTTTTTTTTTTTGAGAGAAATTTGCATACTTATTTAAAGTGTTTTATTTTAACTATGAGTATATAAAATTAGTTTCTATATAATTTTATTCATATTTTTTTATATAGCACATCAATGCAGTTTATTGATTTGTTCATTTATTATTTCAACCCAACTTTCAAATATGGTTTAAAAGGTGATTATATAATTTCGAACGATTTAAAGGGAATCAACAATTAATCACTTCTAACTCTTCAAAATGAGAAGAAGTAATGCATCTAAGCAACGTCCCCGTTATTAGAATAATAAGGAGAAGAAGAGAAAGAAGAAAATGAGAAGAAGACAACTTATAATTGAAATAAGGATACAACTGAAAAGCGGAAGTTTAAATTAGAAAATAATTGTATATTTTTATTCAGCCACATGATTTTCATCTTTGAGTGAAGATCAAACTGAAGACTTAGAAGACGTTTTTAGTTGAATGTTTTGTCATCATAAAAAAAAAAGGGGAATTGTTAGATGAAGTTGAGTCAATGTAATAATGAGTGGTTTTGATGATAAAAAAAATTTATTATTATTGTGTACCCAAATATTTTTTATAATATTTTTTTTACTATTTTGTTATTCTTATTCTTATTAAATTGGGAGTGACATAAATCGTGAATTGGAAATAATTGGTGAGGGGAATTGGCAAAAAATCATTTTTGACACAATAGAACTAGGAGTTTTTCAATTTTGGTACCATTGTGTCGATTTTGGCACAAATTCTTACTGACCTTTTCAATTTTGGTACTTCCGTCGGTCAACTGACGGAAGTGCCAAAATTGAAAACGACATTCAGAATTGGTATCAAAATTGACACCATGGTACCAAAATTGAAAAACGCCTAGTTCTATGGTGCCAAAAATGAATTTTTGCCAACGTCCAAATGAGAGGATGCATATGATCACATTTATCAAATTAGCCATAGATGCATCTTTGAGGAAGAAGAATGAACAGGAAAAATATGATTGGGTGTTTGGACTTTAAATTTCTATTTTATTTTGTGAAGAAACTTTGTTGATGTGTAATTAATACTTTTATTTTGAAAATTTTATGTATATAGTAGTTTTCTGGAAACTGCCTCTTTTTTTGATAGCTAAAATGTTATCGATGAATGTGGGTAGATTGAATACATGGCTATCATGGGTCTAAACATATATTAATTTTTTTTTTATGCAGATTTGATTATAATCCTGGATTATGTTTAAGAACATTAAGAAAATTGACAAGAGGTTTAAAAATAAAAGAGTTCACATAACTATATGACCATTTTTTTGCTCCAATATATAAATTACACGAAATAAAGCCTCAATATATAATAGAATTACTCTTTTCTATGTCCCCAGGGGCATAGCGGAGTTGGTAAGGCTTGGGGTGATGTGGGGAATCTTTTCCTCGGGCAACGCAGGTTCGAACCTCGTGTGACACAATTCTCCATTGAAATATTATGGGGGTTGTGTTGGGGTTGGTATCATGTTGGCTCTCTCCCTTAAAACCCTGTCATCCGGCACATCCCTCGATTAACATCCTTCCTGGTCAAGAGACCTCTGATGCAGGAGGGGAGTTTCTCCTTCGGGATAAACCTTTAAAAAAAAATAATAATAATAATAATAGAAGACCAAAACTTATTTATTATTTAAATGAGCTGAGATGCTCAGTAGAAGGTCCAACTAAATTCTGATAGTAAATTCGGTACATGGTATATCTTATTGGGCCAATTAGACATACATGGCATTGCTTTATATAAATTGATATGACATAAATTAGGCTTATCAATATTATAATTTACATATGAGACATTCTAAGGAAAAAGGGATCCCGTAATACTCAATACACGCTTTTTTTTTTAAGTAATTAAGCCTTAAAGGAGACTAATAATTTACCATTATATTCATATATCATTAATTTATATATTATATCACATAATTTAATTAATATGTAATAAAAATTAAAGAGCATAAAAGGAATCGGTGTATAAGGAAAATCGTATATAATTGCAACTATATATATATATATATAATCGAAGAATGTAACTATTACAAAAAAAGTTCTGTGCTAATAGTTATGGCAATTGGATAAGGAAAGAACACAAGAAACAAGAAAGCAATGGCTATGGGGGAAATAATTATGTATGGAGAAGAAGAAAATATAAATTCATAATTACGAAATAATATATTGGTAATAATTTCTCTTTTATTTTTAGTATCAAATCCATTAGAAAATGAATCATAATACCATAGAAAAGTTGGGTTTTACATTCCCATATTTTGATGGCAAAATTCTTGGATTTTAAGAATATGTTTCTTTTCCCAAAATTCAGAAAAACTACCCAAACAATATTATTTGATTCAATGGAATCAGATTGCCAAATAATATGACATTTTCGAGTAAACAAACGGATCCTTAATGTGTTAGACACGCCTCGTAAAGGATTAAACCCTTGAAAAACTAAAAAAAAAACTATTCATATAGTCAGAGTAAATATCCTAATACCCTTTCATTCTCAATTTGACCTTTTTAAAGTCAATTACACTTAAATATTACAAATTTCAATTCTTTAAATCTTCCTTAGTTGTATGAGATGTTTGTTGTATGAGATGTTTTCAAAAGAAAAAGAATTGAAAATTTAGGAAAAAAAATACATAAAAGAAAAGTAACTCTTAGTTGTATTTGGGGGTTTTTGCAAGGGTTTTTGTTATGGGCCGAACTATACAAAGGAATGAATTCTAAAATTAATGGGCCTTATAGAAAATTTGGCCCATCTTTAGGCCCATGTGATTATTTGTAATAGCCTAGTGCCCTAAAATTAAAGTAAAGAGCCCCATTAAGGTCCAAATTATTCAGTATGTCTGTATGTGCATTACTTCAAGTTTATAGCCCCGCCACAGTTTCAAGCACAACTTGTTGCCTCTACAAAAATCGACCGCCTCTCGCCGCCACCTGCACCACCACTCCCGGCGTAGCTCCACCACACCTTGCCCGCACTCGTAGAAAAAAACCCAGTTAAATTCTGTAAACATTTGAACTCATAATTATTCCGCTGTTGTTTGCAAGAAAAGAAAATGGGGTCGACAAATATAAGAGACATTTTAACTTCGTTTAACCCGAGTCTAGACTTATTTGCCATCAGTACTGGCGATGGTCGGATAAAGGTACTTACTTTTTATTGCTTAGTCTTCTCTTTTTATATACAATTACTGAAGAATTAATCAAATTTGTATTTTCTTAATTGTTTTGTTGTTTAGCTTCGTTTCTTGACTGTTTGACTTGTGGGTTTTTTCTGAACATGTTCAGCTGCAATTTATTTACAAGCGTGATAGTTTTCTTTTGGAATTTTTAATTTCTTATGTAGTCTTGCAGAGGTTAAATTTTGGTAAAAAATTGTTCATAGTATTGTAATGTATTCAATGTTAATAAAAAATTCATTATATTTCAGATAGGTATATAAGAGAGTTAAATTTGTTATATTTTCAATTTAGTAGGTATAAGAATATTGCAGGATGATTTAGTTTGAGAAATTTTCAGATATGGGATACAGTGAAAGGTCAGCTCCAGACTGAATTTGCGGATGTTGCTTGGACTGAAACTAATAGTATATTTGGAAAACAAGAAGGAGGGCACCTTTCAATGGACTATACATGTATGAAGTGGCTGACTTTAGAGAAAAAGGTTTGAATTTTATGTCATGGATTAAGATTGGTACTCACTTATCATCAATTTTAAAAGATTTTCGATTCTAAGTAAGCTTAATCTTTCCAGAAAAAGAGGAAGCTTGGAAGTTCCCTATTAATTTTAGGGACAGGTGGCGGTGATGTTCTAGCATTGGATGTGTCTGCTGGCCAGTATAAATGGAGAGTTAACAACTGCCATCCAGGGTCAGTTCTTTGCTTTAAAATATAACATGTCTTATTTTTCTTGGGCTTTGGCATCAAATAATTTGATCCTTTTTATTACATGACATGTTCAAATTATTGGATGCCAAATAATTTGTTTTCTTCACTTTATTTGTTGTAAACATATATTGAAATCGGTTAATTGAATATTCAAGATAACCTGTAAACTATATCGTGGTGAAATATAATAGACTTGTCATAGTTTTATTTGAGTATGTAGGGAATATTAATATGTAAGTCAAATAATAGACTTAATAGTCAGTGGGGCTTGTTTGGATCAATTTTGGATTGGTTTTGGTGTTTCAGATTTTGGTTTGTTGATTCCAAGATTATCCTAAAAATTTACGCAAAAACATTTTGATATATGACTTGGATGTGTTTTGGTTGGATCTTTCAGAATGTCTAATAATGTTAACAACGAGTTAGTGGGAATTGGAAATGCGAGATGTAGTTTGAATATACTTTAAATGTAGTTTGGGATTTAGAGCGAAAAGGAGGTGCCTTGCTGTCTAACCATGATGTTTGTTGAGAGTTTGAGTGAGTAGCCTAACCATTTATTTTCTCTATTGAGAACAATACAGGGGTGTTAGTGCTGTATCATTTCCTACACATGGATCACGCATTTACACGACTGGTGCCGATGGAATGGTTCGCGAAATCGACTCAATGTCAGGAAACTTGTTAAACAAGTTCAGCGCTACTTCAAGGGCAATATCTTCTCTATCTGTTTCCCCAGGTAATAAATATATATATATATATATATATATATATATATATATATATATATATATATATATCAACAATCTCTTCTACAGATTTCTTTTCTATCCCACAAGTTCTATAGTATTTATAACAGTTTTCATAAATCCCACATTCTCACTTGTTTCATCAATGTTTAGTTAAGTCTTTACATAAAACCTTTAATGGGATCTTTTGACTATTTCTTGAAATCAGATGGGAACATGATAGCAACTGCGTCAGCTAAGTTGAAGATTTTCAACTCCTCAAATCACAAAAAGCTACAGAATTTTTCTGGCCATCCCGTGAGATACAGCTTCCTTTAGCTTCATTTCATGCATAAAATCTTCTTTGATTGTTCCAAAATTTTCTTTATCAGCAGATTGAAATTTTTTTCCCCTTTTGATTTTGCAACATAAACATTATTGAGCTAAAGCAATAATATCCCCTTTGCTTTGCCTAATTGGCAAAACCCCCATTGTGTTATTTTTATTAGCAAAAACCTTTTTTTTCTTTTTTATATTAGCAAAAAACTCCATTTGAAATTCCTTCATATATCAATAAGGATTGCCAATTTTTTTAAGTTAACGGGGAGTTATTGCCAATTTTCAAAGTAATAGTGGGATTATTGTCACCTTCTTAGGTAAATAGGGGTGTTTTCGAATTTATGGTGGGGGTATAATTGTCATTTTTTCTGCAAAATTTGTACTCCGACTTGAGAGGGTTTTTTTGGCTAATAAAAAATAGCACAAGGGGTTTTTTGGTAATAAAAATAATGCAGGTTCTTTTTGCTAATTTTTGTGATGAGGGTATAATTGTCATTTTTCTAGCAAAATATGTACTCCTGCTTGGGAGGGTTTTTTGGCTAATAAAAATAGCACAAGTGGGGTGTGGGGGTGGGGGTGGGGTGGGGAGTGGGGGAACGGGGGGTGTGTGGTAATAAAAATGACACAGGTATTTCTCGCTAATTAGGCAAAGCACAAGGGGTATATTTGAATTTGCGACAACATTACTCATAGACTATTTCCATTTTTAAATAGGGAGCTGTGAGATGTATGATTTTCTCCGAAGATGGTAAATATGTGCTTTCTTCTGCTACTGGCGAACGATATGTATCAATATGGAGAATTGACGGTAGCAAAAACAAATCAGCATGCTCCCTTCTTAATATGGACAACCCTGCTGTATTCTTGGATAGCAAGTGTGTTAATAGTGGAGATGCAAAAAATCCAGGTCTCTCAGTTTTGGCAATATCAGAAACAGGCATTTGCTACTTTTGGCACGGAAAGACTATTGAGGGATTGCGCAATTCAAAGCCCACAAAAATCTCCATACCTTTTGATGATGGAGTTCTAAATAAACCTGTGGGATCAATTCCTAATGTATTTGCTGCAAAACTACAAAGTATCTCTGAGCCTGCATGTGGTAATGCGTTTCTTGCTTATGGTTTGCTAATTAAACCAACTTTCGAGAAAGTTTTGGTCCGCCAGGGGACAGACGTGATATTAAATGTTTCACATGATGGAATCCTTTTACCTTTTCATCAATCCCGCAAACCCAAGAAAGCTTCAGACATGCAGAGTCGAGGCAAGTAATTCTTTTAAGTATGGTCATATCATGTTTATTATGTTAAACTTGATGCCGTAATCTAATGCTACGTGTGGTTTTTGTGACAATTTTTATGATTATGAACAGTTACTGCTCTGGATAGCTCTAATACCGAGGGTGCTCTACTTCCTGTGCCTAAGATATTTGATCTGGTTGATGGAAAGAGTGAAGGAAAGCATGTGGCAAGCAGTGGTATGCTTAAATATTCACTTGTTTTCCCTTATGATGTATGATGCGATATTAATAAAATCCCCCGTGTCCTTTTTATATTAGCAAAAAAACCCATTTGAAATTCCTTCATAAATCATAGGGAGGTTATTGTCAATTTTTTTAATGTGGGATTATTGCCAATTCTTTAGGTGAATAGGGGTGTTTTTGCATGCTTTGGTTGGGGTATAATTGTCATTTTGTCTTGGAGAGGTTTTTTGCTAATAAAAAATTGGCCAGGGGGGTTTTGGTAATAAAATAGCACGTATTTTTTATAATTAGGCAAAACATAGGGAGTATTTCTGAATTCATCGTATGATGCTATTATCTCCTTTGCTTGTCATATCTTCTCCATGTAACAAACTAACTAAAAAATGCAGTCATTTACTTGTACAATGAAATCCAAAGAATAAAAGTCGGTATCTAAATAATACTAGTCAAATTAATTATTTAGGTCACATTTTATGGAATAATGCAGATAAAGATGGTCTTGACACTGTCACACTCTGCATGGAAGAGAGGCTAAGATCTCTAGGGATAATTGGCAATAATGATGATAAAATTAAATCAAAATTGGATTCCAAATTGTTCGAGGGAATCAAACTTGATGCTAGTACACCTCTCAGAAAGGTTTGTCTTCTGTATACAGTTGCAGATGTTTCTTTACTCGCGTCATCTAAAATTTAAAAAGTTCTCAACCAAAATTATATAGGTGAGGGCATCTATCTTGTCTATGGAACCTAATAATGCGGTCAAACTGTTAAAGGGCTTGGTGGATGTTTGGCAGTCCAGGTTTGCTCCTGTTATGCCCTTTTTTACGACTTGCGTATGTTGTTTATAGCACATTCAGCACATTAAAGGAAGAAGACTAAAGTTCTGCTCTCTAAAAATATGTTTTGATTTTATAAAGGGTGGAATTGCATTTTTAGTCCCACATGGTTGAACCCTCAACACTTTTGTTCCCGCGTTTTACAATATTGCTCCTTGCCTAGTTATGTAAACTGTCTTGCACTTTTGGCCCTATTGCCCTCTTTCCATCCATTTTGGTACCTAACGTACAGTACTAAGATAGTCCTGTGAGAGACCAGCAATGCAAAACGGTTCTGAACTAAACTGAGACTATTAATCGGACACAAAATGATTGGAAGAGGGGGCAATAGGACCAAAGTGAAACATAAAAAACTTGTGAACGTAGTACTAGAATTGTTGAACGTCTAATATCTTGGGACTAAAATTGCAATTTTGCTTTTATGAAGGTATTTAATTTTGTCATGTTCTAAGATCATTTTTATTCAATTTTGTTTTACCAGATTTTACAGTGCAAAACATGTTCTTCCATGGATATGTTGTATATTGGTGTACCACAATGATTACGTCAAGACTCAGGAACCAAAACTTCTTGATTCCCTCTACAAGGTAGTCCTTTTATTTATGTTTACCGTTTGATCTCGTAACTTCTCGATTCAATTCTTGGTATCCTATGATTTATTTATTTTTTCTTAACGGATGTGGGAATTACATTTAAATATGCTCAAATTTTTTGCTAAGTTTTGTTCTTTAATGAAAGGTGTATGACTTTTAGTTCATTTTTTCTTCTTCAGGTTACCAAATCGAAAGGGCCAGCCATGAACCCTTTATTCCAGTTATCTGGTCGATTGCAACTTGTCTTGGCTCAGGTTAATTCTCTTACGATTTCAGTTCAGTTCAAATAATAATAAATATATATCTAATGCTTTGATTTTTGTTTGTCTAAAGATTAACAAGGCCTCAAATAACAAGAATGTTTTCTTAGAACACAATGTGAACGAGGATGAAAGCGAAGATGAAGACGTTGATGAAGATGTTTACGGTATAGAGGAAGATTCTCAGACAAGCACTGATAGTGATGATTAAATTTGTTATGTAACAAGAAGTAAGTACTTCATTACTTAATTTATTCTTTATTGTAGTACTTTTTGGTATTTGCTCAATTTTGGGAACTTTCTTGAAACAACATTTTCACATTGTGAAGCAAGAAAAGGTCTTCTTTAGAGTTCACATTTGTCTAATGTTCTGATAAGCTTGAATCTCATTCTATACTTGTTCATTGGATTGATGATTTGGTGTAAATTTCAATTGTTTTCTCCTTGATATCTCCATGGCTAAATTCCAATTTGCCCCTCCAACTATCTCCAATTCCTAGTTTATCGCTTCTACTATCAATTGCATCACTTTTCTCCCTTTAACTATCACGCCTGCTTTAAATGCGCCAAACCATTATTCGTTTTTCAATATATATCCGTCAAAAGACAATGAACGCCTCAAATTTCCAAATTTACCATGATTTTTATTTAAGAGCATTTGCCCCTTCCGATTATTCTTTAAATTATATGGGCAAAAAGGAAAATTTGAGGTGATTGGCTTGCGGGTTTTGATAGAAATATGATAAAAGGTTCGGTGCAATTAAAGCATGAAATATAATTGGAGAGGGATAATTTGAGAGGGCGAAGTGATGCAATTGATAGTTGACGGGGTGAAGTAGGCATTATAGATAGTTGAAGGGGACAAAGTGGAATTTCGCCTATCTCCATTTCCCTTATTGTTGTTACTCATAATAATGGCATTCTGAATTGGAGTAGTATCAAATTATGAAAGTGTTCCCAATATGAACTCTAGAGCAAAACTCTAGTGCAGTTTACCCCCTAAAATCATATTGTGTTTACGTTGGATCCATCCAACTTTTGAAATTGTTGCACTTTACGATCTTTAGATGTTTGGTAAATGAGCGAAAAGTAAGGAGTGAAATTACAATACAGTCGATAGATCAGGTGTTAAAAAAATGGTTTTTCTTTTACAGATTGTTAGTATTTATGTGCCAGTGTCGAACGTCCATAGGTTGCCAACGGCAATAATTTTTAGAGTTGCAATTGGAAAATTGTTAGGGACTAAAATGCAATTTAGTAAGATAGTGGATCAAACTCCCCTTTATTGATTAATTAACTCTCCCTTTAATTGATTTATGGAATATATAAGGTGGAATATTAGGATGCTTTTCACATTAACAAATGCCTGGTGCGTGTACTAGTTTCTTCCTTGAGAAAAATATAGAGCAAATGCTTTTTCCTCTTACAAGCTAGGAATATAATGTAATGGCTCAAAAACAACAAATTTATCTCTAAGTCATTGCAATTAAAGATTGGTTTTTTTCCCCCCTTTTTTTTGGGTCTTACATTATTTTGCATGCATTTGGGTTTTCTTCACTGAACATTGATGTAATATTGCCATTACCATGGTTTCCACTGTAATAATCTTGATTGAAATTGTCTGGTCTACTATAATGTGAATAATTACTAGGTGGTGACCTCGGATATGCATAATAGTTGGGTGGTGATCTTGGGGCATAATAACTTGGTGGTGGCCTCGAATATGCATATTCGGTTACGTATGGTGATGGTTTGTATGTATTGTAGTTGTGACTCACATAAACCGGTTGCGCTGACTCACCTCTGAATCCCGGACCACTTGGGTAGCCACTTGATTGTCCCTCGTAGCCTTGTCTGAGGTTATGTCCATGGGGTTGAGGCGGTTGAACCGGCTCCCCTCTAAAACTTGGACCACTGGGGTAGGTATCATAGGATTGAGGCGGTTGAACTGGCTCCCCTTTGAATCCTTGACCACCGGGGTAGGTACTACCATAGGGTTGAGGTGGTTGAACCGGCTCCCCTCTGAATCCTTGACCTTCGAGGTAGGTACTACTATAGG
This sequence comes from Penstemon eatonii, assembly GCA_038501285.1. Classification (NCBI taxonomy): domain Eukaryota; kingdom Viridiplantae; phylum Streptophyta; class Magnoliopsida; order Lamiales; family Plantaginaceae; genus Penstemon; species Penstemon eatonii. Next base: position 51,526,381 of record CM076715.1, on the reverse strand, counting down.
GTTGAGGCGGTCGAACCATCTCCCCTCTGAATGCTTGACCACCTGGGTAGGTACTACTATTGGGTTGAGGCGGTTGAACCGGCTCACCCCTAACCCCTAAACCACCGAGATAGGCACTCGATTGTCCACCGTAGCCTTGTTGACCATAGTATTGAGTCGGTTGAGCCGGCTCACCTCTGAATCCCGGATCACCAGGATAACCACTTGATTGTCCACCGTAGCCTTGTTGAAAGTTGTGATTATACGCATATCTGTATCTGTAGTCTGGGGGGTGGTGATATATGACATGAACTTCTTCGACATTTTCTGGTTTAGGAGGTTGACTAAACTGGGCTGATTCAGGTGGCATGTTCATCTCCGGTGGTGGATTTTCTTGTTGTGGTGGTTCTTTCGGTTGATCCATTGGCGGCTCTGCTTCTGTCAGTGGCGGTTCTGCAGGTTGGTTCGTGGATTCCGATGGTGGTTCTCCTCCATGTGGTGGTTCCGTCGGCGGATCAGATTGCTCTTCATGCAAACAAATTATTGCAGTTTTTCTTGTTTTTTTCAAGGCTTTGATTATTTTTTCAGGATCTGCCCACCCAATTACTGTTATTTTTTGCTCAGGGAAATCAACATAGATATCATATATACCTGAAAAACAAAATCTTTAAATTAAGTAGATGAACCCAAAAAAAAAAAAGAGTGAATTATATTTTGTAAAAATTTCTCACCAGTGACGCCATGTAATGCTTTCTTGATTTTCTGAACACATCCATTACAATCCATCCTCACCTTTATCTCTGTCACTCGAGGTTTCTGTACATTTTATATAAAGTTAAATATAAATAAATACTCAAAAAAATATACATATATATTTACAAACATTAAATTGGGATTATAATACATACCTCCATTTCTGGATTCATAATTCAAGATTGGAGAATGGAGGAGAAAATTAAGAAAGGTGCTTTAGGAGAGAATGAATGGAGAATCAATATATGGCATGCATTTGTGTGCATGGAGAGGGAATATTTGAAAGTAAGTGCATTGTGGGACATGTCAAGAATCTCCCCCCTTTTTTTTTCCTCTTTTATATACGTAATTTTTATGCAAATTAAACTAAATTATCTTATACTCCTATTTGTCTTAAGTTCAATTGTTAAAAACTTGTTTTAGTTTGTGTCTAATTTGTAGTTTGATTATTTAAGTTTGAATAATATTTCTCGTTCATGACTTTAAAAATGAGGTGCAAAGTTGATTTGATAGGCTGAACAATATAATATTAAAACGTTTGAGTTTGGTTTGAAACAAATTAGATTAAAATTAGGTGAATTTGATTCGTTTAACAATTAATTTAAGTTATAATCTCAAATTCTGTGAAAAAACTTACATGATTTCGAACAATGTATTGCTTGATTTCTGTCAAGTCATTTATAACCTTTTTGTATATGTGACAATTGTTTGATCATGTTTTTCAAATTCACTTTAAATAGTTTCTTTTATTTCTTATGGGTTTAATTCCTTTTGAGTCGATCTGGACACATTAAGTGGGTACTTCTCCCAACATGGATTCGAATCTAAGTCCGTTAGGAGTGCTTTAAATTAAACCAGTTTGAATAATAATATAATCTTATATTCTATATTTCAACTTAGTTCAATCCAACCTGTGAATTTGTGAATGAGTGTAGGTGTGTGCGTGGATGGGATTAGGACGGTTTTCGGGAATTCGGGTGTTTCGGGACGGGATATCGGGTTTTGAGTTTTCAAATTCAAATCTCGAAACTCGGTAGATCAACCAAGCTCCCGAGAGTTTCGGGTACCTGATTTAATTTCGAGATTTCGGGACGGGACCAGGTGTCCCGATAAACAATTAATTTTTTTTTTTAGTTTAATGCAACTTTAAACCGTTTCGGATCTTCTTTGTCAATATTGATGTGCCATTTCACCATTTTGCGCCACGTGCCACTTGGAGTTATACACCACATGTGGACTTAGAAAGGATCTCAAAACCTTAAGATCTGATTGAAAAATTATTGGAGAAACTTGAAAATTGTAATCCTCTGCCATGATATATGTTGAAAACTCGGACGTTGGCGAGTAACAGATTAGTGACGGATGACGGGAGTTGAGTTGTGGTGGAGTTAAGATTGAATTTTATAGAAGAAGAATACATAGAGGGAGATGTGAATAGTTGAATTTTAATTAACTATGTAACCGGGACCGGGTTTCCCGATCGGGTGGGGATCAATACCCGAAATCCGTCCCAATTTTTCTTGACCGGGTTTTGTCCCGTCCCAAATGGAAAAATACCCGTTTTGTCCCGTCCCAAATGGGAAAAACCCGATCGGGACGGACGGGTACCCGAAACCAAGTTCCATTTACCCAGCCCTAGCGTGAGGTAGGAGCAAAAATTTTGCCCAAACCTGATCTGATCAAATTTATTCAACCACAAAGTAAAATATTGTATTTATTTTGTGATTAATCACTATCCTTTGAATTATATTCAATCTCAAAACCTAAGTGCAATGCACTTGTTACATGAATACCTTAGATTCAGTCAAATCCAATTGTGGTGTATAACTCCAAGTGGTAGGAGTGGGTTCTTTTTTTTTTTTTTTTTTTGGCTCAAAAGTCATATTTGTAAATACATCTGTTTCTGGTTTTCTATAAATAAATTGTTAAAAGCTATACCCCGATAAGCATCTATAGGGTTGCTCTCCAAAGTAAATGTAAATTTTGTAAATAATTAAACTATGGTTTTAATATTATACCAAATAATTTGTGCTAGGAATCTTTTGAGTGAAATGATGATTACATCATTACATCGAAAATCTATCTCATTACTGGTAAAGAATAAATAATATTCAATTGACAAACCTGAATAATATTCACTAATAAAATTAGTGTTAAACTATAGAAAGATCCACACATAAGTGAGATTCGAACCCATAACCTTTTGATCATGGAAACTTAAATTCGCCATCATACTATAAATTAGTTTGTCAATATCTCTTTTTACCGATTTTGACAGCTTCGATTTTTAAGTCTATTAACAAGCACCCAAATCTTATAAAAGAAAGCAATTATGCCTAACACAAATAAACGCATCAAGTTCGAATTTTGCACAAGACCTTATAAACACCGCCTTAGAATTTTGAGGCAAAGGGGATATGCTTTTAAGTGTATGTATAGTTATGAAATCCAAAACCGGCCAAAAAAATAAAATGGAGTGAGGAGAAAAAGATATAAAATTTGGTCAACCAATTCAAAAGTTGCTTTTTTAAGTGAAGGATATCCACACTTGGGGAATCCTTTTATTACAAGAAAGAGATCATTTATTTGTTAATGTGAATAACATGATTTTTTTTTTGTACTAATTTAATTATCTTATTTTAAAGCATATATATTCCCACCTCATTTTCAACCCATAAAGATTGGTGGAGAATAAAAATCCTCCCCCAAGGGTTCATATTTATTTCAAGAGACCATAATAAAGTGTGATTAAGACGACATCAATTGTATTGCAAAATATTATATTGCCTTGACATCGAATTGTCCATTTTTCTTGATGCCTTTGTATATTTTGGTTTTACGGTTTTTAAACTTCACATGTTCTAAATTTGCACGTAATATTCTTGTCTTTTTTAACGTGTGGAAAAAAGATAAGTATATCAATTTTAGATTTGAACTCGTAACATTTGTGGGTCGTATAAAAAAAGAGAAAAGAATCCTAGCACAAAAGAATTAGTGTTAAATTGTTAGTCGTGCATTACTTTTGTGTGAACATGTTTAACATAAAATATTATTAGTCTAACCTTGTGCAGTGGCGGAGCTAGACAATTTTCCGGGGAGGGGGGGGGGGAGAATTTTTTTGATGGCAAACTCGATAGTTTCTTAATATTTTGATAGAGTGAAAAATTAATTTAAAATAATGTAACTCTATAATTTTATACAACATAAGATGAACAAATATACTAGCAATTATTTTATCCAACAAATGATGATTCTCGATAGTTTTTTAATATTTTGATAGAGTGATAAAAATTAATTTAAAATAATGTAACACTATAATTTTATTCAACATAAGATAAACAAATATACTAGCAATTGTTTTATCCAACAAATGATGAAAAAATCTATTAACTGCTTTTTTAATAGTTCATTAGATATATGATTCAAAGTATTAAGGAATTAATAAAGCATCAAAACATTTTAAGATGATGCATAATAACTTAGATTTAAGAAAGAAAAATAATAAAAAGGGGAACATGTAAACCATAGATTTTAATCTCTGGCTGCATACCAAACTTATCCATCAGTACCTTAACCAACGCACCATAGGTATTTTCTTGTTATTGTCGTCGAATAAAATTTATATATAGTATTATCAAATTTTTTTTTTGCCCCCCCAAGAAAATTCTGATAATACTATATATAAAATTTAGTCGACAGTAATAACATTAAATTCTTATGGCACGTTGGTTAAGTTACTGATGGATTAGTTTGATGGGCAGCCATAGATCGAAACATATGGTTTACGTTCAGCTTTTTAATTATTATTATTCTTTCTTAAATCTCAATTATTATGCATCATCATAAAATGTTTTGATGTTTTATTAATTCCTCAATATTTTGAATCATATATTTAATGAACTCTTAAAAAAGCTGCTAATAGATTTTTTCATTATTTGTTGAATAAAATAATTGTTAGCATATTTTTGTTTATCTTATGTTGGATTAAATTATAGTGTTACATTATTTTAAATTAATTTTTGTCACTCTATCGAAACATTTAAAAACTATTCATGAGTTTGCTATCAAAAAAAATTTCGCCCCCCCAAGAAATTGTCTAGCTCCGCCACTGCTTACCCCTCGCCACCTTTAGCCGATCAACCATCAAATATTACTGAATTTTCAATTGCATTTTCACCGTTACAATTTATATAATGACGATATAATATTTCAAGACTATTCTCAGTGAAATTTGTTACATTCACTTTTGAATTCTCAATAGTTGTTGGTCAAATAGTATTAATATTTAGAGTAAATCGCACTTTGGTCAAAAACTATTTAATTTTTATTCCGTAAATAATAGTAAAAAATATAAAGACCTTTTCAACTTGGTTTTGTTCCCTCAGTTTAAAATTCTAGTTCCGCCCCTGCTTTCCCTTATATCTGCCCATATAGTGAGCATAAAAAAAAAATTCATGAAATTCAACCCTAGGCCGACCAAAAATGGCAACCAACAATATTTCTAATAGATGAGAGGGCCGGGCAAGTACTAATGTGCACAAACACTTAATGGGTCGTTCGATTTGTCCAACAAAATTAGACCAGATTGTCTATAAGTCTATTACACCTATATCACAATTGAGTCTACCATTAAAAATGACGTTTGGTTATGAATTTGGCCCAAGATTACAATCAGTCCATTAATAAAAAAAGTGTTGACATGTTTTGTCCAAAACTATAGAATTTGACAAAAATAACCCTATTTAGACATTTGTTGCCAGCCAAATATTCTTCACCGTTTACTTCCATCCCATATTCCCATTTCATGATTTGGAGAAAAGATACGGTTATAATTTCTTTTTATCAATACCAGTTCCATCTTAATTTCTCAACTCCAATTTCATCTTAATTTTTGGTTGAATTTTTTATATTATTCAACAAATGAAATCTAAAAATCCTGCTAAAGATAATAGTTAGGGTTGTCAATGGGGTTGATTTCAATCCGAATTAGATTCGAATTCGGTCCGATTTATTAGGATAATTGTCCGATTAGTTATTCGATAGACCTGATCCGATTAAGAAGATCCGTAATCCGAATTATATGGATCGAATATGGATCTAGGCTGATGTTGGGTATGTAGGGTTGCCTCGATTGTCAGAACAACTTAGAGTGCGGAATTTTAAAATTTTTCGATGCACCCAAGGTCCCATATATTAGATCTCCATATTATATATACGAAAGCATGAAACAAAACACACAATGTATTAAAACAAAGGGGGTTTCGATTTTTACCTCACCACAGGCTAGGTGGTGGTAACCTTCAACTTTGATTCTGAATCTGGATCTGGTTCACAGGAGTGATCCAAATGTCTCACCTCCAAAGATAGTCCACACCAACTGGATTCTGGTAACACCTCTTAGTCTTAGGCTCAAAACTGGATCTAAGAGATTTGTCAATGGAGGACAGTGCAGATCTACTTGGCAGAGCAAGATCCAGCACGAAGGAACGATGGAGGATGTGCGGCGGCGTTGCAGCAACTCACGGCCATCTAGGGGCGGCGCAGGTCAGAGAGAGAGAGGCTAGGGTTTTTGCTAGGATGTTAGCTTTCTGAGCTCTGGTAGAACTCTATTTATAAGCCTCTTACTTGACCTAGGTTTGCAAGACTCCTTAGGGGCTTTTAATTAAAGAGCCCATGTCTTGCAAGCTTCTTTTAATTAACTACTTTAATTAAATGCCCACTCCATATTAATTAATAAATTAATATTTCTTTAGATAATTAATTAGCAACTTAATTAAGTATTTAATTAATTAAATCAACTAATTAATTAATCTCCCACTTGAATTAATACTTTAATTCATTTAATTGATTTAATTACCTTTAAATCAATTAATTCCTTTTATGTCCTTCCATAACAGTCACCGTCCAATTGTATTGTGTGTGACCCTCTGGGTTCACCCTCAATTGGCAGTAGGCCCACGAATTCTTCGTGATTTAATTTATGAACAATAAATTGCTCCGGTCAATTAAACAACCTTTAATTGACCACTCCTAGAATCAAATCCTCTATTAACTCAGGTGTACCCACACTTCATGGTCGATGTCTAGCCACAAGCCCATGAAGCCCAACTTCAGGTGAATTGATACTTGTGAACCTCGTCTCATAAAATTACCATGTACATACGGTCCTTCTATCGACTAATATTCCCGATCAAGACTTAGGGTGTGTGAATTGATCGGCACCTCTAAATTTATCTCGATAACTATACTTTCTAATTTAGGATAATATTCCAATGTGACTGCTAAATTTGGAAACCCCTTTCCAAATCCGTCACCGACCGTGGCCACGGGTTTCTCGGAATTTGTTATCTAAGAATCGTATACGAAATTCTCTCATCCATTACGATGAGTCAATAGATTCCATATTGGTACTAACCACTCGCGTACATGTCTATACGCATCCAACCTAGGCATGTTATGATCAAGCTAAGTGACCTATACCTAGATCTAAGTACGCACATTCATGCACCGAATTCGTCCTAGCACCTCAAGTCAAAGGACTAAATCGTACACTATTTTAATCCTTGAGAAACATCCCATCACCGATATGCGACATGCGCTTCAACAATGGGTTTCTCTGTTTGGGTCGTTCGATGCGTTCAATCCTCCATTGAACCACCTACTCATATGCACTGGCCTCAAATGCCTTGCTCATGAAACGCTACAAATTCACTCCATGTGAATCATGCATACTTGTACAAGTCTTGGCGATTCCTAAGATACCCCGTCACGTTTTGGAATCTATGACTTGGAACTGTTTTAAAATTACGACCTTAGAGACTGTTTCATGATTGCACTCAGTACTGAAGTGAATCGTCCCATAGTCAAATGTAATCTAAGGATTTCAACCAATCGCTTGAATGTATTCGCGAGAGATGAAGTTGGCCATTGTTTATCCTTATATACATATAAATAAACGTGCGCATTAAGTCATTTATATTAAAGAGATAGTTCCAGCACAAGCTAAATATATTGGCTTGCAGGGCACTATCCCATCAATCTCCCACTTGCCCTAAAGCCAATGACAAACGTTTCTAGGACCCATACTTTTAAAGATGTTCTTCGAACTCATTTCATGATATAGCCTCCTTTTAGTGGATCCGCTAAGTTGTCTTCTGAGTCGACGCGATCCATTATGTACGTCAACTCTACCAATGATTTCTCTAATCAAATGGTACTTTTCTATCAATTGTGTTTAGATTTCTGATGAGATCTCGAATGCTTTGCTTTAGCAATAGCTCCAATGTTATCATAAAAGATAACCATGAGCTTCGCAATGCTAGGCACTACATCCAACCATAGGATGAAGTTTTATATCCAAACACTTTTCTTAAGTCGCATTTAATGCTACATTTAATGCTGCAATCTTGCTTCAGTGGTTTAAATGGTTATAGTGATTTGCTTGGAACCCTTTCAAATTTACCGTTACCCCATTGAGGCAGGATATGTATCCAAAAATGGATATATCTAATTTATCCACATCAGACTGAAAATTCGAATCAGTAAATCCTTCGAACTTTAATTTTCCACTACAACCGTAGACTAAGAACAAATCCTTAGTCTTTGTCAAGGGCTTAAAGATATCTTTTACGGTGGTCCAGTACTTCTTCACTGGAGTTTGACTAGCAACTGCTCGTAACACTTGAGCATGTTCTACGTCTGGTCTAGTACATAGTAAAGTATGCTACATGCAACCTTTTGTTTGAAACATAAGGTATTTGAGACATTCTCCTTTATCCTAATTCGATGTAAGGCACATCGATTTTGGAACAAGGGATTCAGTGTCTCACTGGAAGCAATCCTTTCTTGGATTCTTCATACTGAATATTTTCAGTATTGATTCTATGTACTTAGATTTAGAGAGTGTCAGCATTCTTTTTGGATCTATTCTATAGATACGTATCCCAATACGCAAGATGCTTCTCCTAAATCTTTCATGGAGAATTGCATGGATAACCATGCTTTTGTCTGTGCTAACATTCCGATATCATCCCAGATGACCAGAACATTATCAACATATAAAATATGAGCTTCATCATGCTCCCACTAATCCTCTTGTACACTCATGGTTCATACTCGTTTTGATGAAGTCAAATGTCTTGACTATCTCATCAGAACAAATGTGAATCTGAATGGATTCAGACATTGCTAATGGAGAAAAGGTTTCATCAAAGTCTGTTCTAGAACATTGTGAATAGCCTTTTTACCACTAGTCAATTCTTAGAGGCAACACCTCTCCATTCATTCCAAGTTTGAAGATCCACTTACAACTTATAGCCAACTTATAGGGATAAATCCCTCGGGTGGATCAATCAAGGTTTTTACCTTGTTGGAATGGATGGGATCCATTTCGGGTTTGCATGAATTCCAGTCATGCAAGTGCGTCTACATCTAAATGTAGCTTCTTCGTATATGGTGAAACCATATCTTTCAAGCTCTTCACGAACTTGATCAGATCTACGAAGTATTGGTGTACTTGATGGTTCAGTAGTTTCTGGATTAACTCCCACTGTTTGCGGGGACGGGTCCAAATCTTGGACTTCATCAAGTTCCATGACGTTTCCATTTCCTTTGACGAGAAATTCATCAACAGAGAAACGGATATCTAGGAGAAATGATTGTTTCTCATTGTCGTGGAACAGGTATCCAATGGATTTCGTTGGATACCCCACAATTATATACAAATTGGATCTACTAGCCAATTTATCTCCTTTCTTGTTTCTACCATCGACAGGAGATCTCCATACTTAGAAGTAAGAGCACAGAGGTATTTTGCCATACCTTTCTTGGTAAAGCTTTGTAGGCACGGACTTTGAAGGTACTTTGCTCAGTATCTTCGATGCAGTTAGGAGGATTAACCCCTAGAATGCATAAGGAAGCTTAACAAATCTCAGTATGGATCGAACAATGTTAAACAATGTTAGAATCTGTTGGGATTCGGTAAGAAAAACAGCCCTAGGCACAGCGGAATATAAAAATTTATTAGGACCTCTTACGGAATCTTGCCAGGATATACTCTAGTTGTATATATATGAATATTTATTAAAACGATAGGATAAGTTTACACGTTATACCTATCTCCTTGCAAATCCAAGTTGGCAGTCAGCAAAACGAACTCTGATTTCTCCTCCAGTTAAAATCGATCCAAGCTCTGCAGCAGCGCCCCACGTGTTGCGCCTCTACGGGTTGATACACCACAATTACACGAAAATAATAAATCTTGATCAGCTAGAACACAAGATATATTATGATCTAGGATTTAGGAACGATCTTGGAACAGAATCGAAAACAAAAAATTCTTCCACAGGGAAGCAGTGGTTTGGCCGATTGCACAGGGAGAGGGAGAGAGAATTTTGCTCTTTCTAAATTTTGCTTATGGAGTTGTTTGAAAAATAACTACAAGAAAGCTACTATAGTTATCTCCCTAACCTAGTCCTATTAGGACTAGAACTTTTCTCTTCTACATGGGCCATGGCCTTCTTTAATTAGAAGACCAAGTCTTCTAAGTAATTCATGGCCCAGTTAATTAATTTGACCAGGCTTTATTTAATCTCCCAATTAAATAGCCCAATTAATTAACTTAATCTCCCATTTAATTAAATCAGACTTTAAGTCCATTTAATTAAAATCCCTTCTAATTAATTAAATCCAACTTAATTAATTAATCCACAAATTAAATTCCAATTTAATTTATGATCCTGATCCAATTCCAATTGGATCCCAATTTGTTCCAATTAACCCATAATAATCGACCCAGTTGATTATTCACCCAGTCGACCCAGTCGACTCGGTCGTTCTTATTTCCTCGCTTTCGCTTCATGTGTATTGTGTACGCCCCCGTAGGTTCACCACATAATTGGCCGTGGGTTATAATTAAATATTATTTAATTATTCGAGTAAGACTTACTCTAAATCAATCGAACACTCTGTTGATTAATCAATCCAAAATTAGCACCCCTGCCAATTTGGGAATTCTCCCACACTCCACGGTCGATGTCCATCCACAAGCCCATGGAGCCCAATCACTTGTGAATTAATTCAGTGAACCTTTTATCTCATTTACAATTTCCGTATACGCCATAATCTATCCATCGATCAATCTCCCAGTCGAGACTTAAGGGTATGGTCTTTCATCGGTTTCCCTTTTCTTTTGTCTTGACCTTATGCATTCTGGTTTCGAAATAATTCTCTTTGACTTAACATTTATGAGCTACTTACATAAAGCCGTCAGATACCTCGGCCGAGGATTTTACCAGAATTAATTTCTCACAGAAATCCATAGGAGAATTTCCCAACCTATCAAGTCGGGTCAATGGATCCTTTGTTGATGATATGAATCTGCATACGAGTTCCTCTACACCCAATATGAGTCCACAGAGACTTTCTGGCGATCTCCAGTCAGTCGGGACTCATATCAAAGCATAGACGTTCTCGCACCAGATAAACCCTATCATCTCAAGTAGTTAGGGATCGTTCCTCGTATACTATTGTAAATTGGAATAACTTCAACCCCGACATGCGACTACCGCTTCCATGGTGAGTTATTTCCTAATTGGGGTATTCAGTGCGCTTGCCATCCCAGCAAGCCACCCACTTATGTGTATCGACTATCCCAGTCACGCTCGTGGACCCCAGCGTTCTCCAGTTCATCGGAGTATACACAATAGTGAGAGTCTAATCGAATCCAATGATGTCCTATCTCGATTGGATTCTACGACTCTTGAATATATTCTAGATCATGGCCTTGGAGATCAGTCCACGGGTTGTCCCATAGCCCTGTGATCTAAGGACTTCTATCCTTATGCGTAGATAATTATTACATAAGATAAAGATGACCATATAATAATACAATGCATTTATTAATCCAATTGAATGGTCATTTCAATTAAATGCAGCCAAATAGTTGGCTTGCAGGACACTATTCTATCAATCTCCCACTTGTACTAAAGCCAACTTTTCATACTTCTGATTCCCATCTTAGACAGATGTTTTCGGATGCCTTTGAGGCAATGACTTAGACAGTAGGTCCCCGTATTATCCCTTGAGGTGACACGTTCCATCTTTATGTCTCCTCTACCAATGATATAACATATCAAATGGTATCGTCTTAGTTCGTGCTTGGATTCTGATGAGATCTCTGCTCCTTCGCTTGCGAGATAGCTCCATTATTATCACAGAAGATAGTAATAGCTCGACAATGCTAGGTATCACATCCGATTCCTGGATGATGTTTTTCATCCAAACACCTTCCTTTGCTGCTTCACTCGCGGGAATGTATTCTGTCTCGGTGGTTGAATCTGCGGTAGTGTTTTGCTTGGAGCTCTTCCAGCTTACCGCACCACTATTGAGGCAGAACACGTATCCAGATGTCGACTTGAAGTCGTCTACATTACATTGGAAGCTAGAATCAGTATAGCCTTCCAATTTCAATTCTCTTCCACCGTATACCAAGAACAATTCCTTAGTCCTTCTCAGGTACTTCAGAATTGTCTTTACGGCTATCCAGTGCTGCTCACCTGGATCAGACTGGTAGCGACTTGTAACGCTTAAAGCGTATGCTACGTCTGGTCTCGTACATAACATACCATACATTATGCTTCCTATAGCGGATGCATATGGTACATTTGACATATTGCTTCTCTCTTCAGGCGTCTTTGGGGCCATAGACTTAGAGAGTGCAATTCCATGTCTCATTGGAAGCAATCATCTCTTGGATTTTTCCATTTTAAATCTCTTCAAGATTTTCCATGTACTGCGATTTGGGAGAGGCCCAGCAGTCCTTTTGATCTATCTCGGTAGATCCTTATACCCAGTACAAAAGATACTTCTCCCAAATCCTTCATTGAGAATTGTGTAGATAACCATGCTTTAGTTTCGGACAACACTTTCACATTATTTCTAATGAGAAGAATGTCATCAACGTAAAGCACAAAAAATTCAACTGTACTCCCACTGACCTTCTTGTACACGCATGGTTCGAACACGTTTTTGATGAATCCATAAGTTTGGATTGTTTCATTGAAATGGATGTTCTAACTTCGGAAAACTTGCTTTAGTCCGTAAATGGACCTCTGGAGTTTGCACACCTTGTGTTCCATATCCTTTTGGTTGCTTCATGCAGATCTCCTTGTCAATGTTCACATTGAGAAAGACAGTCTTTACATCCATCTGCCATATCTCGTAGTTATACCACGCAGCTATGGCCAGCAAGATTCGAATGGATTTAGGCATTGCGACGGGCGAGAAGGTCTCCTCAAAGTCAATTCCAGGTCTTTGAGTATATCCTTTTGCCACTAATCGCGCCTTGTAGGTTATTACCTCTCCGTTCACTCCAAGCTTTCGCTTATAGATCCACTTGCAACCCACGGGAGCCACTCCCACTGGTGGATCTACCAAGGCCCAGACCTTGTTTGAGTGCATGGAGTCCAATTCGGATTCCATGGCTTCGCGTCACTTTCCCGAGTCTATGTCTAGCATAGCCTCTTCGTAAGTCATTGGGTCAGTTAGAGACTGTCCAGTCTCGTGCAGCAGACCGTAGTACCTCTCGGGTTCTCTACGTTGTGTTTCTGACCTACGAAGTTTCAGTGTACTTTCTGGTGCACCTTCATGCTCTTGTTCTTCCACTGCCTGTGGCGATGGGTCAGCTTGATCGACCTTTTCGGCCTTTTCAGCTTCAGTGACCTCATCTAGTTCTACGTTGTGTTCCTTCTTGTCCACCAAGAAATCCTTCTCAGAAGTGTGTGTTCCTTGAGACAAACGTAGTTTGTCTTGTAGGATCGTAGAACTCGTATCCTATTGAGTTTTCTGGATACTCCACAAATTGCATAAGATGGATTCTACGTCTAGCTTATCTCCCACTAGCTTATTTACATAAGCGGGAGACCCCATATGTGCATGAATGTGTATGAAGGTACAATGCCAAAACTCATATCACATGATATGCTTTGGAACTGGCTTCAGAGATACTTAGCCTAGTATCTTTGATTTTCTTGATCAAGTTTTTTTTTTTTTTTTGAATAAGGAATTTCATGTAAGATTTCTCAATGGACATTAACATGTCCAAAATGTTTGACAACAGACTACGTTTCGAGCGGGTCTTACATTTCGAGAATCTAATTCTCTATTAAATAATCAATGGCGTACTGCCAATGCATGTTTGATTTTGAATCGATCCAAAATCTCTTACATGCTTTCATTGATTAGGCTCTCTTCTTTTATTCCAAAAGTAATTTGGAATCGTACATCACAACGTACTTTTACCCATGAAGGTACGAGAGACGCCTTATCTCCCACTAATGCTTTAGTGTTTCTACACACTTTTAAATGGATTAAATCCATTGCAATTGTTTATCCCTCTTGGTTGCCCAACAACCAACTACTAAATTTAATTTCCGTTAAGCAAGATTCGAAAGTCGGTTACTATTTATAGCATCCCAGTCAAGCTCGACCTAGTCGAGCTCATTCTTTGAATCTTTAATTCGAAAATTTGTTTTAGTGCTCGTGTATCGCCTTTCGGCTTTTACAACGATTCAAGTGTGTGGAATCTTGATTATTTATATTTTATTGACTATGCATATTATATTTAGACGTTATATGAGTATTCATACTCATTTGCTTATTTACACCTTTTGCGTATAAATCTTATAGCGCAATCAGTTCCAACCATTATGGAACTATCACATCCCTTAAGACAAGGGATGGTATAAGCAAATTCTAATGATCTAAATAATTCATGGCTTTAGATGCATTGAATGCATCAATGAGTACTTCATCGGGCGTCCAACGCCATTATGCATTACTTTTACCATAAGGTTAAGTTCAATAAAATGTAGTCATCCCTTACGAAATGACTATGTTCAGTTCCTTCTTTCCCTTGATCTTAATCCATGGAAGAACCATTTTGATTGAATTTACAACTTATCATCCTTACAGAAAAACCTCTAAGGTTATTTCCCTTCAGAGAGGATTCATTCCTCTTCTTTCATATCGTAAGTCTATTAAGCTTTTCAACGAGATGTTACTTCCCATTTATGGGAGACTTCATGTTTGCCTTCAAGAAAATTTGGGCTTGAGAACCATCCTCAACCCTCTGGTGAAACTTATCACCTTTCTTATTTGAAGAGTAACTTCGGAAAAAAAAGGCAGCTTGGTGAAACCTATCACCATTACAGTCGAAGTGTAACTTCAAAAGGAAAACCAATGAAATCTTTGTAAGGAGATCAGTCCTTGCTTGGACTCGAGAATAATTTCTCAAGTTTTGAAGTCATTCAAAATTCATTTGGGTTCAGTCAATTTATTTGATTCAAGTATGATGGTAAATATTCAAGGATACATTACTTATGAAAAACTATCATAAACACGACGATAAATACACGACAGATTAATATCAATGCATAATTTACAAACATGGTTTTCATTTGTAAATTACTCCCACTATTTTTATCGAATACTTATGCCCCCACATAAGCTTCGGGAAATAAGAATTTCCTAATGGGCTCAAGGCCCAAATGCAATCGCTCAGTACCCACGACTCGTTGGCCATACCAATTGATCCATTTGGTGGGCGATCACGTCACCGGTTAACCATCTCAGCTAACCCTTGAGTTCATTTAGCCTCGTTTTTCGTTATGGACCCACGACTCGTGAGACATCCATATTTACTCGCGTTAAATCATGTCCAATACTCGTGAAGAGAAATAGTTCAATCCTAGACGTCCCACGACTAGTGAGACAGCGCCTAGAACCTTGCTATCCCCTCCCTTGGCACTAAACTGTGCATCGAGGCAATAGACATACCATCTTTCTATAACTCGACCCACGACTCGTGAGACATCGAGGTATATTCGTACGATATGTCTAAGACCTAGTAATTGGATAGGCTAGGACCATAAACACCATTCTATGCGCCCGTTTTACGATTTAATATTATAATTGAATTAGAGGTTCAATTGGAGGTTTTATGAAATATTCAAGTGCGAGGTCTCATCAGATTATCAATTATCTTGTTTACGTTTTTCTATCCTAAGCATGCATCTCATACATCAAAGAATAATTACGAAAAAGTAAACATTCATCACCTAGCATTGCACATACGATTGATCGATTGCCCATCCTATGCGATCCATCACGAGCCACATGATGGACCAATTGGTCAGTCTAGGGTGGAAATTAAATGTCCTAACTATTACAATTTTCAAACCCATACATCATGGGCATTCTTGTAATATCCACCTTGATTGGGCCTCCATGTCCTCCAAGGTAATGGGCCTCCATGTGGATCTCCAAGTCTTCATGAGGTCTTCTTGGCTCCAAGCCCAATCTAAGCCTAGCTTACATATTTAAATGGCCCTATTCTATTACATTTGTTTGCGCAAGCAAGAGCACCAATCAGGCCCATTTAATTACAACCCATGAAATAAATAAACCAAAACTACACAGGGCTTAAGGGCAAAATCGACCAATCCACATATTCACTCAAGAACATGCATAAATTCACATAAGGGCATAAATGTAAATTTACCGGCTCGTTTAATTTTAATTCACAAAAATTATCCAAGTTAATTTAATTTTGAATTAACAATTAATCTCTAAGATTAATTAACTCTTACTTGAGTTCTAAGTAATCTACAACTCTTATCTTGATGAAGTTGGTTAATTAAGATAGTTACAAATCTTCCAAGATTACTATCTTATCCAAAACTCTAAGTTTCCCAATTTTACAAATCTCCAAGATTCTCAAGATAATACTATTTTGAATATATTAGTTAACTAAGGTAGTGTCCAAATCCATCAAGATTTCTACCTTATCCAAAACTTCAAGTTTCCTAATTTAATAAGATCTCTAAGATCTTTAATCTTGGTAACTTACTAGAAGACATTAATTTTAATTAAATGTCTTATCACAAATGAAACTCTAAGTTTCCTTGTTTAATAAGATCTCTAAGATCTTTAATCTTGGTAATTAACTACATGACATTAATTTTAATTAAATGTCTTATATTAAATAATACTCTAAGTTTCCTTGTTTAATTAGATCTCTAAGATCAATCCAAGATTCACCAAGATTCCATAACAACCAAATCTCCAAGATTTGGTTCAAGATTATCCAAAATTCTGCCACGAAGATTTTGAACCACCATGTTATTGCCGTAAATCGTTGGCTTCAAGATGACTAAATCCAACATTTTTGCAACCAGTAAAACTCAATTGCAATTTAATACATATGGTGGCTTCATATCTTACGTAGCACAAGTCAAGCATATATGCCAAATTAAAACAACATGGTCACGTTAATTGTGACTACAAAAGAAAATCAAAAAATTTGTGCCGAGCACTAATTCTCACCAAGAGAATAAAGTGTCGATCTAATTACTTTGTTTTCCTTTTGTTTTGTTTTAATTTGTCTTTGATTACTTGTTGATTTAATTAGAAACAAATCCAGTTCAATTAAATCCTAATCCAAAATAAAAATTAACACGATAAAATTTCGAATTAAAAATTTTCTTTTAACTCCAAGTTAAACAGATATACGTCCTAAAACATGTACAGTTAAAAAACTAGCCATATATAAATCAAACATATGATTTAAATCACAGAATTTGCAAATTCATATATATACAAAGCCTAGAGTTGGCTCTGATACCACTGTTGGGATTCGGTAAGAAAAACAGCCCTAGGCACAGCGGAATATAAAAATTTTATAGAACCTCTTACGGAATCTTGCCAGGATATACTCTAGGTGTATATATATGAATATTCATTAAAACGATAGGATAAGTTTACACGTTATACCTATCTCCTTGCAAATCCAAGTTGGCAGTTAGCAAAACGAACTCTGATTTCTCCTCCAGTTAAAATCGATCCAAGCTCTGCAGCAGCGCCCCACGTGTTGCGCCTCTACGGGTTGATACACCATAATTACACGAAAATAATAAATCTTGATCAGCTAGAACACAAGATATATTATGATTTAGGATTTAGGAACGATCTTGGAACAGAATCGAAAACGAAAAATTCTTCCACAGGGAAGAAGTGGTTCGGCCGATTGCACAGGGAGAGGGAGAGAGAATTTTGCTCTTTCTCAATTTTGCTTATGGAGTTGTATGAAAAATAACTATAAGAAAGCTATTTATAGTTATCTCCCTAACCTAGTCCTATTAGGACTAGGACTTTTCTCTCCTACATGGGCCATGGCCTTCTTTAATTAGAAGACCAAGTCTTCTAATTAATTCATGGCCCAGTTAATTAATTTGACCAGACTTTATTTAATCTCCCAATTAAATAGCCCAATTAATTAACTTAATCTCCCATTTAATTAAATCAGACTCTAAGTCCATTTAATTAAAATCTCTTCTAATTAATTAAATCCAACTTAATTAATTAATCCACAAATTAAATTCCAATTTAATTTATGATCCTGATCCAATTTCAATTGGATCCCAATTTCAATTGGATCCCAATTTGTTCCAATTGGGTCGACCCAGTCGACCCACCCATAATAATCGACCCAGTCGACTCGATCGTTCTTATTTCCTCGCTTTCGCTTCATGTTTATTGTGTACGCCCCTGTAGGTTCACCACATAATTGGCCGTGGGTTATAATTAAATATTATTTAATTATTCGAGTAAGACTTACTCTAAATCAATCGAACACTCTGTCGATTAATCATTCCAAAATTAGCACCCCTTCCAATTTGGGAATTCTCCCACACTCCACGGTCGATGTCCAGCCACAAGCCCATGGAGCCCAATCACTGGTGAATTAATTCAGTGAACCTTTTATCTCATTTACAATTTCCGTATACGCCATAATCTCTCCATCGATCAATCTCCCAATCGAGACTTAAGGGTATGGTCTTTCATCAGTTTCCCTTTTCTTTTGTCTTAACCTTATGCATTCTGGTCTCGAAATAATTCTCTTTGACTTAACATTTATGAGCTACTTACATAAAGCCGTCAGATACCTCAGCCGAGGATTTTACCAGAATTAGTTTCTCACAGAAATCCATAGGAGAATTTCCCAACCTATCAAGTCGGGTCAATGGATCCTTTGTTGATGATATGAATCTGCATACGAGTTCCTCTATACCCAATATGAGTCCACAGAGACTTTCTGGCGATCTCCAGTCAGTCGGGACTCATATCAAAGCATAGACGTTCTCGCACCAGATAAACCCTATCATCTCAAGTAGTTAGGGATCGTTCCTGGTATACTATTGTAAATTGGAATAACTTCAACCCCGATATGCGACTACCGCTTCCATGGTGAGTTATTTCCTAATTGGGGTATTCAGTGCGCTTGCCATCCCAGCAAGCCACCCACTTATGTGTATCGACTATCCCAGTCACGCTCGTGGACCCCAGCGTTCTCCAGTTCATCGGAGTATACACAATAGTGAGAGTCTAATCGAATCCAATGATGTCCTATCTCGATTGGATTCTACAACTCTTGAATATATTCTAGATCACGGCATTGGAGATCAGTCCACGGGTTGTCCCATAGCCCTGTGATCTAAGGACTTCTATCCTTATGCGTAGATAATTATTACATAAGATAAAGATGACCATATAATAATAAAATGCATTTATTAATCCAATTGAATGGTCCTTTCAATTAAATGCAGCCAAATAGTTGGCTTGCAGGACACTATTCTATCAGAATCCGTCCCTTTAGACATTTCAATAAGTTGAGGCGTCTTAGGAGGAGTTTGTTGTATGAGAACCACATTCTCATTGAGATAATTGAGGAATCCTTGACAAGTATTTGCTATCTCGATTAGATCGAATAATACTATGTCTTTGTTGATTCTCTACTTCGTATTGAAATACCTTGAAAATATTCAAAGGTTTTTTGGATTTGTATCTCACTAGATTCATTTTCCACTAACGACCAAGGTCATTAGCAAACAGTACGAAGTATGAGTAATCTCCTCTCACAGTAACTTTTAGTGGTCCATATTCATGGATTAAATCCAGATTTTGTTTGGTCAGCCCTGGATTCCCTGTGACGGGAGATCTGGTCATATATCCTTTGAGACATGATTCGCAGGTTGGAAGGTCATCCAAGTTCTATTTTTCAAGAAGCTTAGGTGAAACCAACTTTTGAATCCTACTCTTGAAGATGTGTCCTAAGTCTAGCGTACCAAAGTTATCGATTATTATCTTTTTATTAATTTGAACTTCACACATTAATTCAATAAAATTTGAGCTAATGGTTTAATTCAATTAATTTATTACTTCCTTTCAATTAACTTCTTTAATTGATTCCTTTTCCCTTTCAATTAACCCTTTAATTGAAACGTTGCTTAATTAATTAGATCATCCAATCAATTAAACATATTAGTGCCTTTCTTAGATCTAGTGGGATAATTCGACTTTTAGGCTACTTGCGTTCTTTTGACTACCTTTATGGTCGAATTTAGAAGAGAATAAATTCCTCTTCATTTTACTTTTCTACGACTTTGCAGTCCATGAAGTGTAAACGATCATGACAGGTTTATCCTATTTGCCTTTAACCAATTCTTTGGTTGATTCATGAAATGTGATCAACTTATCAAATAAGATCAGTGTATTTCAAGAGTCATTTGAATGAGCAGGAGGAGAATTTAGGAGGAAGTTAATGTTAAGATCACTTGCAGGCTTACGTTTAATCGATCCAGTTTTCAACTAGATTGATAAAACAAAGACAGTGATCCATGACACTAGTTCCTTCATTTATTCTCGAGTTTTGAAACAATTCCTTAGAAGTCTCGAATCATATTGATTCAAAACTACTCCTCAAAACAAGCCTTTTGAGGTGGAGGTTTGTTTCAGAAGATTGGTCCTCAAAACAGGCCTTTTGAGGTGTTTGTTTCAGAAGCTTCATATATGCTCCTTATGTTGCTTCCATAGCTCGTTCAATCTTGATGCTTATTTGAGGAAACGATCATCAAGATTCCCCTACTCTATAGGTGATTCGTTTCACTTTTGAGATTCATCTTTATAGGAGAAAACGTTCATTAATATTCCCATATTCTACGGGTGATTCATTTTCTTTATTTTGACTTATCTCAGAAGCGCATAAGGCATAGGGTTGTCGTTTAAGAACATCATTCCCACTTCTGGAATATAAGACAATTCTCAAGTTTTGCCTAGTCGATATTTTGATCCAGTTATTTTATTAGTCGAGGATAAATAGTAAAAATGGATAATTACAGATATCTCAGTATCTAAAGAGAAGACAAACATTTAGTGGACTAGTTAATGAATAATACTTATAATCTACGAAGGTTGGACTTTCTATAGTAGAAGTTCTCCCACTATTTTATCGAAACAATTACCCCTTCAATTGTTCGGGAAATTCTATTTCCTAGTAGGTCTTGACGTCCCAGCGACAATTAATTGCACCCACGACTCGTGGCCATACAATCAATTCCCCAGGTAGGCATACTTATTGCCAATTGTGTCACTCCACAACCTTCAAGCTATTTTGCCTCGGTTTTCGCACTTATCTAGCACTGCTACAACATAAGTGTTACTAATCGTTAAGTCTAACCCATCAATCATGATGAGCAACGGGCCCGGTCGTGAATTCTCCGTAACTTAACTAGTTATCGGTCGATCTTCACATCCCGACCAGTCCTCACCCTTGTCGTGTTTAGTTAAAAACAGGAGTCAAGGAATTTCGCGTATTGTCCCTTTCTTCGACTCGGGTGCCAGACTCTGGATCACCTCTATCGATAAGTAGACAACATACGCTAGTCTCTATTGATGGAAGGCTTGGATTTATATAAATGCTTCATTTTATTTTAATCCAGTATGACTTAATATTTAATTCAATAGGGGATTTACTGGTTTGAAAGTTTAATGCAAACTCTCTCGAGATCTCACCGCTTCGATTATGAATTATCTTATCTACGATCTAATATTCTAGCACGTAATACCATACAAGCTAAATAAAAGAAGCAATAAATAAATAAATCATAAATAAATAAACCTAGCATGCATTTCTACCACAATATGTTTTCGATCGGGAGCCTCCTATGTGGGCCATCATCGAGCCAATGATGTTGGCCCTATTGGTCAATCTAAAGGGTTCTCAAAATAGGCCTATGCTATTACACAATGTACCATGCATACATGGCCTTCATATCTTCTTGGGCTCCCACCTTGCTTGTAAACGGGCCTCCATTCTAAACTAATAAAACAGTAAAAGCCCTATTCTATTACAAAGGCTCAAAATGGCCCAAAAATATAAAAGGCTCGCAGGCCAATTAAAAACCAAACATTAAATTAAACCAATCACATCTAACCTAAGGTCAAGGCTCGGCTCGATCGAAAACCACGTAAACAGTTCACGTAGAGCAAGAAACATGCAAACAACTTTTACCTATTTCTTTCTTAATTTTAAAACAACCTTTTAAAACTAACTTCCTATGATTCTTACTTTTTAGTTACTACTAATTATGACAAAATAAATTTTCGGGTAAACAAAAATAAATTTTCTGCTCTAATTCAGATTCTGTTTTTCAACTTTTGAAAATTGCATTTTTGCCCCTCAACTTTTGAAAATTGCACTTTGACCCCAAAACTTTGAAAAAGTTACAAAAACACCCCAGAACAGATTCGGGCAGCAGACTAGAAAATAAAATTTTGAATTCTGAAAATTTTTGATTTTTCAAACAGACCCTTAAAGTTCCGATAATTGCAAAACAGTCCCCAAACTTTTGGAAATTACAAAACGACCCCAAAAAGCGTGCGACCAGATTTGCAAAATAGTCCAGAAATTTTGAAATTTCCAGATCCAAAAATTTCGAATTTTTCAGCCCTTTAAAACCCTAAATGCGATTTTTTGCACCAAAAAGTCCTGAAGTTTTCAAAAACTATAAATTCGCCACAGATCTGAAAAAGCAGTTTTACCCAATCATAGATCCAGTCATAACAAGCAAGAATCAATTTACAAAACATAATTATCACGTGTTCTCATACATATAATTAAACATATACGGTGAACACACATTATGTTCAGGCTTTTCGTATAATAAGTATCGAGTTGGCTCTGATACCACTGTTGGGTATGTAGGGTTGCCTCGATTGTCAGAACAACTTAGTTAGAGTGCGGAATTTTAAAAAATTTCGAAGCACCTAAGGTCCCATATATTAGATCTCCATATTATATATACGAAAGCATGAAACAAAACACACAATGTATTAAAACAAAGGGGGTTTCGATTTTTACCTCACCACAGACTAGTTGGTGGCAACCTTCAACTCTGATTCTAAATCTGGATCTGGTTCACAGGAGTGATCTAAATGTCTCACCTCCAAAGATAGTCCACACCAACTGGATTCTGGTAACACCTCTTAATCTTAGGCTCAGAACTGGATCTAAGAGATTTGTCAATGGAGGACTGTGCAGATCTACTTGGCAGAGCAAGATCCAGCACGAAGGAACGAGGGAGGATGTGCGACGGCGTTTCAGCAGCTCACGGCCAGCTAGGGGCGGCGGCTATGCTCTTGGCGGCGCAGGGAGGGGCGGGGCAGGTCAGAGAGAGAGAGGCTAGGGTTTTTACTAGGATGTTAGCTTTCTGAGCTCTGGTAGAACTCTATTTATAAGCCTCTTACTTGACCTAGGTTTGCAAGACTCCTTATGGGCTTTTAATTAAAGAGCCCATGTCTTGCAAGCTTCTTTTAATTAACTACTTTAATTAAATGCCAACTCCATATTAATTAATAAATTAATATTTCTTTAGATAATTAATTAGCAACTTAATTAAGTATTTAATTAATTAAATCAACTAATTAATTAATCTCCCACTTGAATTAATACTTTAATTCATTTAATTGATTTAATTACCTTTAAATCAATTAATTCCTTTTATGTCCTTCCATAACAGTCACCGTCCAATTGTATTGTGTGTGAGCCTCTGGGTTCACCATCAATTGGCAGCAGGCCCACGAATTCTTCGTGATTTAATTTATGAACAATAAATTGCTCCGGTCAATTAAAGGTTCCTAGAATCAAATCCTCTATTAACTCAGGAGTACCCACACTTCATGGTCGATGTCTAGCCACAAACCCATGAAGCCCAACTTCAAGTGAATTGATACTTGTGAACCTCGTCTCATATAATTACCATGTACATACGGTCCTTCTATCGACTAATATTCCCGATCAAGACTTAGGGTGTGTGAATTGATCGGCACTTCTAAATTTGTCTCGATAACTATACTTTCTAATTCAGGATAATATTCCAGTGTGACTGCTAAATTTGGAAACCCCTTTCCAAATCCGTCACCGACCGTGGCCACGGGTTTCTCGGAATTTATTATCTAAGAATCGTATAGGAAATTCTCTCATCCATTACGATGAGTCAATAGATTCCATATTGGTACTAATCACTCGCGTACATGTCTATACGCACCCAACCTAGGCATGTTATGATCAAGCTAAGTGACCTATACCTAGATCTAAGTACGCACATTCATGCACCGAATTCGCCCTAGCACCTCAAGTCAAAGGACTAAATCGTACACTATTATAATCCTTGAGAAACATCCCATCACCGATATGCGACATGCGCTTCCACAATTGGTTTCTCTGTTCGGGTCGTTCGATGCGTTCAATCCTCCATTGAACCACCTACTCATATGCACTGGCCTCAAATGCCTTGCTCATGAAACGCTACAAGTTCACTCCATGTGAATCATGCATACTTGTACAAGTCGTGGCGATTCCTACGATACCCCATCTCGTTTTGGAATCTATGACTTGGAACAGTTTTAAGATTACGATCTTAGAGACTGTTTCATGATTGCACTCAGTACTGAAGTGAATCGTCCCATAGTCAAATGTAATCTAAGGATTTCAACCAATCGCTTAAATGTATTCGCGAGAGATGAAGTTGGTCATTGTTTATCCTTATACACATATAAATAAACGTGCGCATTAAGTCATTTATACTAAAGAAAGATAATGATAGTTCCAGCACAAGCTAAATATATTGGCTTGCAAGGCACTATCCCATCAGCTGATTCGATCCGTTATAGATCCGTATACGATATATATTACTATATATATATTTAATAAGAAAAATATATGTAGTAGCCGCCATCTTCCCTCTACTTTGTCCTCCAATTTATTTCTTCTCTTCTGTTACTCAATATTGGGTTTTCTTCTTATTTTTCCTAGTTTCTATCTTTTTTTATTCATATTTTTGTTTATTCATTTCTTCTAATTTTTATCGTTGATATATGTCCGCCGTATTCCATCTTTTACAATTTTCAGATAATAGTTTTGATGAAATAAGTAAAATATTACATTTTTAATTCATGGTGGTGGAATCTACAAGTGATTTTAAGGAAAATGAAAGAAAAAATATTTTTGCTAATTATACTAAACAGATCCAGATAATTTATCCGGATCCCGTTGCTACTTTTCAAGGTCCGTGCCGATCCGGATCCGGATAGAAGAAATGGAATCGAACTCGGATCCAAATGTACTCTGATCCGATCCGAGTCTGGCCCATTGACAACCCTAATGATAGTAAGGCTTCTGAATTATTCACTACTTCATCTCATGAAGAGAATTCAGAGGTAGCAAAGATGATGAGAATTATTATGATTTAAAGATATAGATGAATCATCAATTGCTAATTAATAATTTCAAGGGACAATTTGGTTAAATGGAGTTTTAAGGTATATTTAGGATAAAAATCGTTTGAATTCATAACCTTTCATGTGCATTTGATGAATTTTGAGGAACCCTTCTAATCATCTTTTTGTTTCTGGAATTTGAATTCAATGGCATGGAGTTTAATTTCTTATTAAAAATGTAGGATAAAATTGTAAAGTAGAAATTCAATCTTGAAAAGATTATTGATTACTGAATCATAAGGGGAAACCACAATTACAACTATTCTGAATAAGGGAGGTTGACCACTCTTCCGAGCCAACCAGACAGTGCCGACCCAGCCCATAGGCAGCTCGGGTGTCTGCTCTAGGGCCCCTTCCCCCGAGATTGCTATATTAATTGACCCAATTTGTTGTTGGGCTTTTTTCTTTTGTGAATTGAGCCCAACTAATTTCTAAGCCCTTATCCACACCACATAATAATAAACAAAAAGAAAAAAAATTAGAATATAGGAGCTATGCAGAGCAAAGCCGTTTCTTTTCCATTAATACTCAGTTCACACACAAACCAAATATAATAAAGAATTTTGGAAGATGGAACGCTTTCACCAACATTTTCTCTATTAAGTTTTCAATGTCCACAAGAAAAAAATATCAAATTATAAGTTGTATATAAAACTTTGAAAGAATGTTGTAATAATCATGAAAATACTTTAAAACCTTACTCATTATCAGGCGTAAATAGTTCCGATTTATATTATGAACTAAAAGTGCTATCAAAAGTTATTCCTACCTGATGTTGTATAAAAATGTTCAGGGCAAAAATGGACTAAGCCCTTCGATCTATAACAACATCACAATAATGAAATAAGGTTTGCACACTTATATCGAGAGAAAATTTGTATAGAAATTTTAATAGTGAATTCCGTTCGTTCCCTTTGTTTAGAAATAGGGCGACCTATTTATAGGTACATACAGGGGTATAATAGTCTTTTCAGGAAAGACGTTACAAGTAATAAATACAAAAACGTTACAAACGTTACAAGTAATAAATACAAAGACGTTACAGACGTTACGAGAGTTTATGATAAAGACGTTACAAATCTCTCATTTATGTCGACTTTGTGTAATCTCTTAATTGCCCTCGGGTACAAAATTTGGACACATCATATTGCCCCCCAGTTTCGAAAATAAATACGCGAGCATTTATTGTCGAAACTTGATTCAAGTATCTGAGCATTGTAGCTACCTACATTATACCTCCATATGTGATAAACAAGCATGTAACACTGCCTCGTTAAAACCTTGCCAAGAAAAACCCATTGGGATAAAAACTTGGACAAAGGAAAAAGAGTACAGTGCTTAGACACGCTCTCCTTGATTCAAACACAAGACCCAAATGCTGATGTATTACGGTACTTTGAAGAGTCTGAGCCTCACTTGTAAATTTGGTGAAGAGTATGGATGATTCTTTTCTTCAGCTGCTCTTTCTTATATGGAGTAAATATTCTTCTTTGAGATATTTGTTTGTCAAAAGTTGCCTCCCAAAGCCATAATTGCATGTAAAACACAAATTTGTGTGGTTAAATATTATCACTTGAAAGTAAATGTAGTAAAAATAAATATAATTTCAGCCACAAGTGTAACTTGATTCACGCTGTTTTCATTTTGATTTTGATAGTATTCTATCGTCGCTGTCGTCGTTGTCTTCTTTTTTCTTTATTTTTTTTTGTTTGGTGCCGAGAGACGACCGGACTACCCCTTTTGATCGTTGAAGGATGACCAATTGACCCCCTAGCATTTTGCGGAGGAATGATCGATTTACCCTTTTTTGATCTCTAGAGATGACCGATTTACCCTCGATCGTTTAGGGATGACCGATTTACCCTTTTTTGATCGTTGAGCAATGATCGATTTACCCTTTACTTTTTTAGGGATGATCAATTTACCCTTTTTGATCGTGAAGAGACCATCGGTTTACCGTTTGTAGTTTTAGAGATTCATTTAATATTGGCTTCATGTGTCCGTAATTAAATAATATATTTTAATTGGAAGACACAAAATTTAAATTTTACCTCCTTTGTGTAGTTCTGTAATCTTGAGATATTCCAGGGACAACTTTGCACCAATTTCTGGAGGCCACTGAAATTCGATGATTTTTTGGGTCAGTTATGCAATTTTGCCCAATTTATGGGGAGACTTGCAATATTGACTGATTGGCTTCGATAGGAATTGCTGATTTGGGAGCACCCTTGGTAATATGATTTCCAAATCAAGTTTATTTGGATTTTGAAACTTTTGTTGAGGAAAATGAATCTATTGGAAGGCTCAAAGATAAATTTAGTTGATAATTCATAGAGTTTCGTGCTCTGAGATCTTTTTTTTCAAAAGTTTCTCTCGTTATATGTACAGATCAATCGTTTCCCACAGACGGCGCCAATTATGATGTTGTATAAAAATGTTCCGGGCAAAAATGGAATAAGCCCTTCGATCTATAACAACATCACAATAATGAAATAAGGTCTGCACACTTATATCGAGAGAAAAATTGTATAGTAATTATAATTGTAATAGTAAGTTGGTTCCTCATGTTTGGAAATAGGGCGACCTATTTATAGGTACATACAGGGGTATAATAGTCTTTTCATGAAAGACGTTACAAGTAATAAATACAAAGACGTTACAGACGTTACGAGAGTTTATGATAAAGACGTTACAAATCTCTTATTTATGCAACTTAGTGTAATCTCTAAATTGCCCTCGGGTACAAAATTTGGACACATCACATTATGATGTTGTATAAAAATGTTCAGGGCAAAAATGGAATAAGCCCTTCGATCTATAACAACATCACAATAATGAAATAAGGTTTGCACACTTATATCGAGAGAAAATTTGTATAGTAATTATAATAGTGAATTCCGTTCGTTCCCTTTGTTTAGAAATAGGGCGACCTATTTATAGGTACATACAGGGGTATAATAGTCTTTTCAGGAAAGACGTTACAAGTAATAAATACAAAAACGTTACAAACGTTACAAGTAATAAATACAAAGACGTTACAGACGTTACGAGAGTTTATGATAAAGACGTTACAAATCTCTCATTTATGTCGACTTTGTGTAATCTCTTAATTGCCCTCGGGTACAAAATTTGGACACATCACTACCCAAATAGACAAGAAAATAAATTTTACATAAAAAATTAGATTACACAAAGACCTCGATTTTTTATTTTGCCAAGGGCCCCCAAAATCCTTGGGTCGGCTTTGCAACCAGAACTGCAATCTTACCAATCGAATAACTGATATAGGCATGATTATTCCCCTCAATTACAACGTAGTTTTCTTTTTGTTTATCATGAATTATTAGTGATGTGTGCTTATTTGAAGAGACTATGTAGTCATTTCGTTATATTGTCACTCCAAAAGGATAATTTGTTTGGATTAAGAAAAATTTAGTACTATACACTTTTACGTCATATTTCAATTAATAATGTATGAAAATTGTATAACTCTTTCCCAATAAATTCGAACTTTCCTTTAAAATTTATGAGACAAACTAAATATTTTTTAAATTTCTTTTAAATAAAAGCTTAAAATGTTGGAGTGCATTTTAAAATATTTGACGAAAGAAAGTAAATATTTCCTAAACTTTCCCCTTCTTTTTAAAGCATGTAAGTATGTGTGTTAGGAATTATCATAAAGAATAATCTATGCCAAGTGGAAAATATTCCGTAATTGTTAGTGACATTTTATCTAGTAATTTATTGATCTCTACTAAAAAATTCTAAAAGGAAAACACATATATACAATGAGGATTTTGGGTTGGGCCTTTCAGCTCTATATTTGCTATAAAAAATATTTTAACTTGAATTGATGGGATGTGCCAAGCCCGTGCAATAGTGCAACGCATGGGCGACACGCAAAAGTTCAGACAGCAAGCTGTCTTAGTGAGCTTTTCCCCTTAAAAAATTAATTTAATATCGTGTGAACCGATGGTCCACATATCAGATATTAAACTGATAAGAACAGATACTACACTTGATCTTAGCCAAAAGGCCGAGAAAGGTATGAGCTTTAAAGAAGATGAAAGGCCAATTAATATTAACTAGACTCTCTTCATATTTACTGTACAAACAATGTGGGATATTCAAAATCAAGCTTATTTATGATTACCTTAATGTTAGTCAGCAAACATCACGTCTCAAAGAAAAATATAATTATATAATTTTAATATAAAGAAAAATATAATTTTATATTTAAATTTTTGGTTAGTTAAATCTTTAATAATTTATATTATTTTGTAAAACCTCTTTTCAAGTGTTCTAAATGAATTTATTTTAATCATAAAACAATTTAAAAAGGAAATTGCTCAAAGTTGTGATATTAATTCAATGGTACATTAATTTGATTCACGACGAAAAAAATAAGTAAAATTTAAGATGTATTGGTGAAAACGTAATTACTGTTATTCACAATTATTAGCAGTCCAAATCTCTTTTGAAGTTGCTTCGGGCCTGTTTGTTAGGCGTTTCTCAGAAATTATTAACTGTTCGGGAAATACCAAACGAAAATTACCTCTCAATTTTTTCAAACTACTCTCTCAAAAGCAAAACAAACAATAATTTTCTTTCACTAAATAAAACATATACAAATTCTACTATGATTTGACATAAAATAACCTATATGTTACACAATTAATCTAACATAACAAACATGACTTGACATAAAGTCTTACGCATCTTACATGTAACACCCGGAATATCTATAACTAAATAAGTTATCTAATTTAGATTAATGAGAAGTTAATTTATTTTTGGAGTCAATTAAGAAAAGGTTAAAATATTGCGGACTTAATTGTATATAAATTTAAGTTATAGGTTCAATCAACAACCTTGGACTCAATTAACAATCTTTAAAATGTAAGGACCTAATTGGATTAGAAGATAAAGTGTAAGGAAAATAAAACATTAATTAGTGGAGGGGTTAAGAAATTGATTTGGCAATAAACATGCATTGACCCACTTTGTCTTCATACAAATTAAACACCTATTTACCCACTTGTTCTCATCTCTATGACTGAAAAATAAAACATAGCACATTAATGAATGGAAGGCATTTGCTTCAATTTCATCTTCATTATATATACATTGCATATATGACTGTCAATCGGGCCTTGTGAGCGGAGCTTTAAGTAGCTCGAACTTAAATAATATCCAGCTTCATAGTTATAGGCTCAAATTCGGCTCATAAATTTTATGTTTTCTCTGGCTCAAACTCGGCCCATATAATTTTTCGGGTTTCGGGTCTATATCGGGCTCATATCGGGTTTGTTAATATAGGCACAAATAGCTTGAGGTATAAAATATTTAGATTACCGAAACACATATGAATAGACTACTATATCTTAAGACACGAGTATATATTAATAAATAATATTTTAACTGAAAGATCGAGTTATTTGCTCACATTTTTTAAGAAACGTTATATCTTTTTTTTTTTTGGTCAAAAGAAACGTTATATCTATATGAACATGCAGTAGAGTTTTAGAGTCTCAATACTCCAATTTATTGACCTATATTTTTTTTATCTTTGATTTAATTTTTTCCCTTGGATTTTGGTCATTGATGTACCAACATATATGTGAGTTTACATTATAACTTTTTGTAAGTTTACTTAATAAAAATAATAATTAGTAACTATAACTACAATACAAATAATTAATCCTAATATTTAAAACAATCATATATTCGGGCTTAGCCGTGTTAGGCTCAAGCTCAGCTCATAAATTGATCGGGTTTAATATAATGGCTCAAACTAGATCCGGGTCACAAATATTTGGATTCGAGCCAATTTTGATCGGGTTGAGCCATCGGGCTTCGGGTAGACCCGACTCAATTGACAGTCCTAATTGCATATATGAAAGAAACTTTCTCAATTGTCCTTGAATCAACTATACGCACATACTCTGTTTAACATATGTGTAAAATTCTAAACTTGAGACGACTGATGGAGGCGGCAACTTCGTCGGAGTGGTGATGATCGAACTCGATATAAGTAGCAGGTTGTAAGAATTTTGTTTCTCTGTTTAATTTAGATGATATTTAGACATCTATGAATTTATTGGGTTTAATTATTAGTTGATTAATCAAATTGAGATAATATGATATATAATTACTTAATTGAGGTTTGGTTTTGGATGATGCATGTATTACAAATTGGGTTATAGTGAATTTTGTTGGAGTGATTTGAGATAGTTTCAAAAGTGGGTTAATTGGTCCTATTATTTTAGGACTTCTAGACCCTCTTGGAAAAAATATGATTAATTAGATCATTAAGCTTATGCATAGCTCGTGTTTGAATAATTAGTGTGGGTAACTTAATTACTTTTTTGAGTAATTGGATTTAATTAGATTGTGGATTTAAGGTTTGAAACTTTGAATTAATTTAACTAAACAATTATACTATGTATAATTAGAGTCAGATAAATAAATTGAGGTAAAAATAGTAATATAATAATAAAGTTGATTCAAATACTTCAAATTGACTTGAACGACCTAGTGCCAGTAATATTAGAAGTCGTAATATACGGTAATGTATGGATATAATTCTTATATGTACTAGATCCTGATTAGGCATTGAGACAATCATCGAGATTACGATTGCAACTCCACGCATCTGGAAGAATATCCATCTGACTTCGATTAAGGTGAGGATTTTATCTGTTTCTTTCAAATTGTTTTTGGCACGACATCCTGAGGAAATTGAACTTGATTATTTGTTGTCTTCTATAGTTTCTTTTGTTGCAAAATGATCTCATTGTCTTTACAATTTTCATTGTTTGGCTATTTCTATCATGATTGTTTTAGAACTCTTGATTCGGTCATTATAAAGTATTCATTTGATTGCTACATGAGTTGATAACTCCTCTTGAATTGAAGGTAGAACGATCAAAATATCATAACTTATCCTTGAGCATCAAAGTCATTCCATGTTCATTTTAAAGCTATTAACCTCACTCTGTATCCGAAATTGATTGAGATTTCCTTGAACTTACATTGAATCTTATTCTTGATATTAACTCTATCTAATTTGTATTTGATAATACTCATTCTTGATAATAAAATATTGACTCGGACTTTTCAATTGATATTTCAATCATCGAAACATCTTTGAAGGCTTGTTACCCATCTTTTCCACTACGAAAAAATTTATCGTCTTTTAGAAAAGCATGTTTTTTCTCCAAAAACCGACGATGGCCCATGTAGCTAAACTTTCGACCATGTTTAAGCCATGTTGAACATGCCTCTTTTTGACATACTATACAACCATATTTTCCCCTAGTGCTCCAACCTGATACATAGGCAACCACATCAGTGCTGCTCGCATTAGAAAATTGGCATTTGTAGAAGTATCATATGTCATAACCCCAGGCCCCCATAACAAATTCAGTTCATCTATCAATGGTTGTAGGTAGGGCTGTCAATGGGGCGGATTTCAATCCGAATCCGTCCGAATTCGATCCGATTTATTAGGATAATTGTCCGATTAGAGATTTGATGGACCTGATCCGATTATAAAGATCCGAAATCCGAAACTCATGGAGCGAATATGGATTTAGATCGATCCGATCCGTTGAAGATCCGTATCCGACAACAAATAAAAAGAAAGATATATATACAAAATGATTTATAAAAATAAGTATCATTAATAATATTTCAACGTCAATTTAAGAAGATAGTAATTTATAATTCGTTTATAAATTTATTTAAACCAATATATTCATTCTACAAATTCTACAAATATGAATATAGTAAAGAAACTTTGAAAATGTGAGCTAAAATTAAATAAAATTGAAAAGATATAAACTTATTTTAGGAAAAAAATATTAATTTAACTTTTTAAATACAAATTTATTGAATCCGAAAAATATCCGATATCCGGCCAAATCCGACCAAGATCCGTTGGATTAAAAAAATCTAGATCCGAGCACAATCCGAAACAAGATCCGAATCCGATAGGATTCGATCCGATATAAATGGAGCTGGATCTGGACGAGCCTGATCCGACCATAATCCGATCCATTGACAGCCCTAGTTGTAGGTATACATCAATGTTATTTCCAGGTGAAGTGGGACCAGGTATACTTATGGACAAAATTAAGTTATTAGGTTTCATGCACATCCAAGGTGGAAAATTGTATGCCATCAAAACTATTGGCTATATACTGTATGTAGTGCTCATGGTTCTAAAGGGGTTCATTCCATCAGTGGCTAAACCAAGTCTAACGTTTTGAGGCTCAACTGAGAAGTCTGGATTTTTATGATCAAATGTCATCCATGCTGGAGAGTCTGTCGATGCCTCATAGAACCATCTTTTGTCCTATCTCCTTTGTGCCATCACATAAATGAAGCGGTCTTAGAAGACATAAACAATCTTAGAAGACATTAGTAAGGGCGACTAAGAAAACTTGTTCGAACCACCGTTCCAAGCAACCTTGATTGAATGAGGTATTCACAAATTAGTAAATGGCTCTGTTCGTTTATTTTCTTTAGGCCGTTCTTGCGACTTAATGTTAGAGATAGACAAATCGCAGACAGGTGACAATAATTTAAATATTGTTGCTAAAATGATGTATATAGACATAATAGTGACAAAAAATGTGAAAAAGTTGTCAATATTGACATGTAGTGATACCTCAAAAATGACAACTAGAAAGTTGTTCACTAAATTATAGTGACAATATTTATTGTCACTAGATTGTCACTAAAAAGGTGTTACTAATTGTCAATATTGACAAGTGAAGTTCCATACACTTGTCACTAATAGTCATTAGTGACAACTTAAAAATATATTTTGTCACTATTGCACTTGTCACTATTGTTATTGTGACAAAAATAATATTTTTTTCATTAAATATATGCAAAAAGTGACAATTTAAACAATGTTATACTTAATATTTTATCACTAAAATCTATTTTTCTTGTAGTGTATTAATGAAATATTATTATTAATATTCTATTTAATTTATTATTAAACAATTTATATTGCTAGTAAATATGTAAATACCTTTTCTTTTGGCAATATTTATTAAAAATCATGGGCATTATAAATTTTATCAATTATTTTGGTAGTAAATATATAATTATCTCTTTTTTAGTTTATAAGATATAACAAATAGCACTCAAGTTTTAACATTTATAAGATATTACAAAAATTAAATAATAACCAAGGGCAAAATTAAAATTTTTTAGGGACAGGTGGTTAACTTTTATAAGATGACAAACCCGAGGGGGTTTTTTTTAAAATTAGGTCTTATCTCATGGGGGTATTCGTAATTTACCCATCCAATAATTTCAAAATTTTTTATTTTATTTTTTATAATCTAACATGACAAACAATTTCATAATGGACAAATAAGAAAAATTAGGGATTTGTTTCGTTTTTTTTCCCAAGCTACATGACCTTATTGAACTTTGCCTTGTAATTTAATACTAGTTTATAAACCTAAATAATTTATTTTTGAATAAATTACAATGTATTGATAATTACAATTTTCATGCCTCTGAAAATTACATTTGAATACTTTTTTTAACATTTTGATGCCTCTGAAAATTACATGATGTTTCATATATATTTTAAATTTATTATAAGTACACAAACCACCATTTAAGTTTGAAAAATTAACTCATAGGTATTAGATTCATAAGTTGTGGTTCAGATTTGTGGTTGACATTTTTTAGTGGTTGAGATGGGGTATCTCATAGACACTTATGTTCTATAAAATGTTATTTCAGAAAGACCCGTATTTTATCCAAGAGTAATTTTTAACTATATAAATGAAAGAAAATAAGGATTATGTAGAGTTATGGAAATAAATTTATTAGCCTTGATCACTGCCAAACTGTTGGCATGAGGTAAGAATTTTAATTACTTGCCAAATCAAAATTCCCTAATTAGGTGTCCAAATTAATGATCTTAATAAAAAAAAAAAATTACACTTCATATAATTATTGTATGAAGAATTACCGAAACTTTAGTAAAATAGCACATCTCTTGTCAATTTATGACAATTTATAGCAACTTATGAGTTATGACCAAAATATAAAATTTAAATATAGAATTGTAACTAAATGATTTTTTTTTGGTAACGGAATGAAACTTCCTTTTTAATTTTAATAATAAAACATACCGAAAATAAATAGGATTTACCATTAATACAAAATTTTCAATTAATTACTCCAATTATTTTCTGATTAAAAGAAATTCAAGATTAACCGAAATTAGAATTTTATCCAATTATAGTGTAACACCATTCTCCTTTATTTTATGATATGATATGATTTACCTTAAAATTAAAATTAAAGAAAATACATTTGAATCAAGACATGTATTCACATCTCTAACACTATAAATAGCACCCTTATTCTATCATTTCACCACACCACAAACTATTGACATTAAATATATCGTACGTACGTTACGTAGCCATGTCAATTTTCAAGTTCTTGTTGTTTTGCCTTATCTCTACCTTGCTCTTTGTCTCCATTTTCAAGCCCATGAATCGGTACATATGATTATCTTTTATCAGTTAAACTTATTTAATTTCTATATTTAATTAAATTCATTGAAGACTCATTTTTCTCCATTTAAATGCAGGTCGAAACCAACGAGAAGCGATACTATTTCGATGAACAAAAAATAGGTACACAAAATCGTAAAAATATTTAGTTTACATTTACTCGGTACACTTATAATATCATGTATACGTGCAAATTAACTAACGAGTAAAAGTAATATGTAGATTATGGTGCGGAATGTGTTAGAAGGTGCCGATTATCGTCGAGGCCGAATTTGTGTCATAGAGCTTGTGGAACATGTTGTGATAGGTGTAACAATGTGCCGCCGGGTACCTACGGCAATTATGAGACATGCCCTTGTTACGCTAGCTGGACCACTCACGGTGGGAGGAAGAAGTGTCCTTGAAATTAATTACAAATATTTGTGACATTTTCTTTGAAATGTTATCAAGCATGGTGCCACTATAATCATATTTGTTGTAGTGCATCAACACCTATAAAGGGTCTACAAGCAGCCAAGAAGTCATCCCTCAAAGGTTTCAAATCTTCGTAGAAGCTCTGAGACTTCTTCTTACCATTGCTATCAGATTCTTTTGATTGCTTAAGTATCACTGTTGATCCTGGATTTTGTCTTCTCAACTCTGCTGCATAGTCCCACAACTTGTTAAACTGATCATCATAATCTCCCTATATTGTAGTAATAGCCTTTCTCTTTGCTCTGTATGCTTGTTGTTTTGAAATGTTACATTTAATATCCCGAATGCAATCAAGCCTGAAGCCCTTAACACTCCTATTTGGATCACTTCTAAAAGCATTCTCATATTTCTTGGCTAGCCAACTTGATTCGAGACTCTTACAATGAGTATTTGATCCACAGTTGTGATTATGCTCATACTCACTAATCTGATAAGCATCATCATCTTTAGTTTTCAATGCATGCAAACGCCATTCACATCCTTCTGCAACACATTTTGCATAAACTCTTCTAGTATCATTAGATGTGATCTTGATGTTCCTCATTGTGTTGATTGCATGTGAATGCACGACTTGTCTAGACAATGCTCTTGAGGTGAAAATCTGCTCCAGTTGAAACTTTGGATTCAAAATTGTATCAGGGTAAAAAATAGGGCACCTGCCCTTATCATAGTCAGGCTCCCATGTTAACTCCTCAACAGAATCTAAAAGCCCTCCCCCATCACTATATGATTCATCACTATTATGATCTCCCTCATTTTGCCCCATCCAATCACTATCATCACTATCATCAGATTCCTCTTTAGCATGAGTCCCATAAGAAACTTGATCTTGACCCTCATCGTTTTCTTCATAATTCTCAGGTGGGCTCACTGGAGCAGCTTGAGTAGG
The DNA here is from genome assembly GCA_038501285.1 of Penstemon eatonii. Lineage (NCBI taxonomy): Eukaryota > Viridiplantae > Streptophyta > Magnoliopsida > Lamiales > Plantaginaceae > Penstemon > Penstemon eatonii. The sequence goes on along the minus strand of CM076715.1, from coordinate 51,489,055 downwards.
TGGTGGCCTTGGTGGAGCATCTGGAGTAGGTGGTGGACTTGGTGGAGCAGGTGGTGGACTAGGTGGAGCTGGCGCACTTTGTGTTTCTATTAATTTATCCACCTCACCCCAGAATGCAGGATTCTCTACCAATTCATCTTCATTCTCCACCAATGCAGCCTTAGCATCTCTTTTTTCTACAATATCTTCATCAAGTACTCTTTCAGCACCATCATCCACATTCCCTAAATTCTCTAACTCCTCATTAAAAAGGTATACTGAGACCTCCTTAATTTGTTTCCAAGAACCATCAATAACCAGTAGATATACATCTGCTTCACATGATCATTTGTCTGAACTTCTTCAAATTATCAATCCTGTAGAAAAGTGTGACCCCAAGCAGTCCACACTCCCTAACCATTTTTGACAATATGGTTAATGTCAACTTCCTATATTCTACATAATCTATGAAATCACACTGCCCCCTTCATATGATGCAACAGGAAAATGCTTAAAAATTCCACCATAATGTATCTTCAATGTACAAAGTTGCCCTCCCTCGGTACAAATACAAAAAAAACACAAGGGTTTTTTAACACAGGGGGTTTTTGGGGAGTTAGACAAAGCATAGGGGTGTTTTTGTCTTTTGCTCAATTAAATTTCCATATTGATACAGTGAACTGTTTCTATGTTGATACGGTGAACTGCACAGCGGCCGAAGTTTGTTGCCAGAGGTGGGGTGGCTCCGCCCACCTCACCAAATATGCATAAAACACCCCCTACTTTTCAGATTTAAAAAAATAGCCCAAAACAAATAATAAAACTTTTTAACACCCAAAAATTTTACAAATTTCAATTCTTTCACAAGAATCTTATAAATCTATAATATGTAATATTCTTTTGTAATGTTGGACATGTAAACTATGAGAATAACATACTTTTTATTTTCAAAATATCCAAAAAAAAAAAATTGTATGGAGAAAATATAGATCTATAAAAATCTCAACAAAATCAACTACTAAATCACACATAAATGTAAAACTATTTTTAAACCCAAATTACATTTATCAATAAATCTCAAAGTTAAAGTTATTATATGGACTACAATTTTAGAAAGTGTTTCAAAATCATTTTCATTAACATTGGACTTAGGGTTCACTACCAAAAATAAAAATACACCTATTAGAGAGTTTTGATGTTATACCACACTCCTTGCAAGTGGTTCCGGTGGCGGGTGGGTGGCAGTTCGGCGGCAATGGTATGGCAACAATGGTGGTGGTCCGGTGGCGGTGCAAGGGCAGCGGTGGTGAGGCGATGGTGGTGGTGATTTCTCCCTCCAATTCCTTCACTTTCTCACTAAAATTCACCTTATCTCACACACTCTTTTTTCTTTTCTCTAATTCTAACTTAACTATGAACTCTAAGGTGTAAATAGGGTGAAGAAAATTTGAAAATGAGAGTGTAAAGGTGTTTATTTTCACGTAGAGAAAATATGAAGATATAATTAGTCTTCAAAAATCACATAGAGAAGTTTCTCTACCCAAGGGGCATGCTTGGCCACCCTAGGAAGCTATAACTGCTCTCATATGATCAGCTGCCATCAAGTATGGGTTGGATTTTTCACTTTGCTCCTTGATGTTTAAATAAAGTACATTTTTGTCCCAAAAATGATTTATTTTGCACAATTAAGTCCAAATACTTTTCAAAAGAGATATAACATATGAAATTGGATTAAAAATCCAATAAAATACGATTAACAAGTCTGAAATTTACGGGGCGTTACAATACACAAGGAGGATTTCAATAGAATGTGTATCAAAAAGTTAATTAATTTGGTAGAATAATTCTAGTTTGATTTCGTGCTCCGATCATGTGTACATCACATGCATCTGAACCACTACAAGACTCATTAATGTTAATATTTGTCTCAGCAATACTTGATCAATTTAGTATGTCACAGTAAATTATGCATGAAGATATATAGGACATTTTTTTTAATTTATACATGGTTTCAGAGTATGGAGTAAAACATTCTACATAGGTATCTAGAATGGTTTTGAGAATGTGGTTTTATAAATAGGGTAATACTTCATTTGAAATTATCCAAGTTTGTTGCATTATTAATTTATTATAACTCTACTTTGTTCAACCTAAATATTTTTTGAAATTTTTTTGATACAATATGAATGTGACATCATTTGAAACATGGAGATTTTTACCGTCTCTAGAATTTTTTATTATCACAAATTGTAATGTGAATGTGACATCAAGTATGATACAATAACAATAATTATGTTGATTTATATACTAAGTACCCATCCAAAACTTTATATGTGGGGTTTTTGGTATCAAAAGTATTTTTCCTTCAAATATTAAATTATTAAAAAAAATAAAAAAAATACTTACTTTGATTGTTTCGAAACTCAGAGGCGTATAACATCTCAGCACACATGTTAGCTTGTTGGATGGCCACAATCCATGAATTTTAAAGTCATACGGGAGTGGGTTGGTTCGGCAATGAACATTCGCAGGGAGGTTTCGTATGTCACAAATGGCTGGCACATATTGGAGCACCAAATCCAATTGTTCATATGCGATAACTTGAAATATTACGAAAATTAAAAAGTAAATAAAAATTTATATGTCTTCATTACAAAAAATGAACAAAGAAGAGAAAGAACAATGTAACTATTTATAAGAGAAAAAAAAATTGAATAGATTAAGGGGGTTGGTCATGCAAACATGGAGGTTTACCAATCTATAAGTGTTTTGCATGAAATATTTTTGAAAAGTAGAATATAGTTTGGAAAATTGCAAAATTGGTCCTATAACTATCTTTTTTATTATTCTCTTTTTTTTTTGATATATTCAACAATCCAATATTTTCACTTGATCCTTTTTTACCCGACCAAAATCCATTCTTTACTCATATAAATTTTATTTAATTCAGTCCAACCCAACAAAAATAAATGAAATCATAACTGGGTTGAGTTGGGTACGAGTTGCAAACTAGAATATAAGTCTTACAAATTTTAAATTTTCCATATGAGCAGAATTCAAAGTTGGGCCATATCTGTAAATTGAGTTAGGCCTAATTGAGGCCCGACGGCTCAATGAGTTGATCATTGGGCTTGATTAAATCGGGTTCAATCTGGACAAAGTCCAATTTGTATAAATGCTTGAATAATTTCATGATATGTAAAAGCATATGAGAGCTGGGTGTATACATTGAGTAATTATTTATAATTATTTTATATTTGGATTAGTTTCATCGTAGAATTTTAAAATTGAATTTTAGTTTGAAACGTTACTTAATAACTAGTATTACGAGGGATTATTATTACTAGATCGATTATATATTTTGTGTGTTATTAAAAATAAATCGAAAGTCATATATAAAATAACTATTTTATATTAAATAATCATAATGAATTATGAAACATAGATTTATTTAAACATAAATATTATAACATTGTTTTCCAAAAGCGAAAAACTATTACATTAGATATTACTAATAATAAACCCAAAATTAAAAAAGGTGGAAAAACAAACCTCACTCAATTCCAGCAAGCATAAAAATATCTTTATAAACAATATTCTTGGAATAGTCTACACATCCTGGCATTTTTTAGTCTGAAAAAATAAGAATCTTCACTGAATTTGCTGATTTGGCAAGATATATTCCAACACAAAAGAACTAGTGTTAAATTGTTAGACGTGCATTACTTTGTTTGAACCTATTTAACATAATTATTAGTTTAACATCGTGCTATGTAAAAAATTATGAAATTATCTTATAAAAAAAAAAAAAAAAATGGAAAGACTATTAAAACGATTTATCATAAAACTAACAAGTAAGTAAAAGAACTTCCCTTGTAAATTTTGAGTATTTTTGCACTTTTCTCTCTAACCTTTCTTAGTTAGCACTTACCCCTCGCCAGCTTTAGCCGTTCAACCATCAAATATTACGGAATTTTCAATTGCATTTTTACCGTTCCAATTTATATAAGGACTATATAATATTTCAAGACTATTCTCATTGAAATTTGTTACATTCACTTTTGAATAATCAATAGTTATTGGTCAAACGGTATTAATATTTAGAGTAAATCACACTTTTGGTAAAAAAAACTATTTAAATTTTTATTCCGTAAATAATAGTAAAAAATATAAAGACCTTTTCAACTTGGTTTTACCCCCTCAGTTTAAAATTCTAGTTCCACCCCTGCTTTCCCTTACATATGCCCATATAGTGAGCATAAAAAAAACAATTCATGAAATTCAACCCTAGGCCGACCAAAAATGGCAATCAACAGTATTTCGAATAGATGAGAGGGTCAGGCAAGTTCTAATGTGCAAAACCACTTAAGGGTTCGTTCGATTTGTCCAACAAGATTATACCAGATTGTCAATTACACATTTACACCTAATATCACAATTAAGTCAACCATTAAAAATGACGTTTGGTTATAAATTTGGGCCAAGATTACAATCAGTCCATTAATGAAAAAAAGTATGCAATTGACATGTTATGCCCAAAACTATAGAATTTAACAAAAATAGCCCTATTTAGACATTTGTTGCCAGCCAAATATTCTTTATCATTTACTTCCATCCTATATTCCCATTTCATGATTTGGAGAAAAGATACGATTATAATTTCTTCTTATCAATACAAGTTCAATCTTAATTTCTCAACTCCAATTTCATCTTAATTTTTTGGTTGAATTTTTTTATATCTATTCGACAAATGAACAAATGAAATCTAGAAATCCTGCTAAAGATGATAGTTAGGGCTGTCAATGGGGCGGATTTCAATCCGAATTCGATACGTATTTGGTCTGATTTATTAGGATAATTGTCCGATTAGTGATTCGATGGACCTGGTCTGATTAAGAAATCGTAATCCGAATTATATGGATCGATTATGGATCTAGGTTGATCCGATCCGTTACAGATCCGTATACGATATATATTACTATATGTTGTTCATATATATTATGTATTTAAACCAAAATAAAAATAAAACTATCTATGTTCCACTAAAATATTTTACTATATTAAAACTAATCTTAAAAAGGAATGCAAGCGAGGTGTTGTTGGATTGACCTGATAACTAATCGGGCCTAGAACATATTAGTTTATGCAATTTATTAAGAAAAATCAAAACCCTAACCATTCATATATGTAGTAGCCACCATCTTTCCTCTACTTTTTTCTCCAATTTTTTGCTACTCTTCTATTACTCAATATTGGGTTTTCTTCTTATTTTTCACAGTTTCTATCTTTTTTTATTCATATTTTTGTTTATTCATTTGTTCTAATTTATATCGTTTATATTTGTCCACCATATTCCATCTTTTACAATTTTCAGATAATAGTTTTGATGAAATAAGTAAAATATTACATTTTTAATTCATGGTGGTGGAGTCTACAAGTGATTTGAAGGAAAATGAAAGAAAAAATATTTTTGCTGAATATACTAAACAGATCCGAATAATTTATCCGGATCTACTCTGATCCGGTCCGAGTCCGGCCATTGACATTCCTAATGATAGTAAGGCTTCTGAATTATTCACTACTTCATTTCATGAAGAGAATTCAGAGGTAGCAAAGATGATGAGAATTATTATGATTTAAAGATGTAGATGAATCATCAATTGCTAATTAACAAATTTCAATGGACAATTTGGCTAAATTGAGTTTTAAGGTATATTTAGGATAAAATCGTTTTAATTCATAACCTTTCATGTGCATTTGATGAATTTTGAATTCAATGGCATGGAGTTTAATTTCTTATTAAAAATTGGAGGATAAAATTGTAAAGTAGAAATTTTATCTTGGAAAGATTATTGAATCACAAGGGGAAACCACAATTACAACTATTCCGAATAATTATAAGGGAGGTTGACCACTTTTCCGAGTCAACTAGACAGTGCCGACCCAGCCAATAGGCAGCTCGGATGTCTGCCTAGGGCCCCCAATTTTTTTGGCCCCCTTCCCCCTAGCTTGCTATATTAATTGTTAATGACTCAATTTGTTGTTGGTCTTTTTTTTTTGAATTGGGCCCAACTAATTTCTAAGCTCTTGTCCACACTACATAATAATAAACAAAAAAATAAAAATTAGAATATAGGAGCTAGGGGTGCACATGGTTTTCAAAACCGTACCGGACCGTTCCGTACCGTACTGAACTGTACTGAATGTTAGGTTTTTTTCTCAAAACCGAAGGTCTTGGTATGAATGAAAACCGTACCGAGTATTTTGGTATGGTTTTGGTTTTAGACTTCTCATACCGTAAAAAACCGTACCATACCGAAATTGAAAAGAAACATGAATTAACTATTCTTTTTTTTTAAATTTACAACTAAATTTTATAAATTTATAATTTAAATATTATTGAATAGTATATTATTTATAGATTATATTATAGTCCATCATAGTTTATAATTACTACATTGCTATCGTTCAATTAAAAAAAGATATGCTCAAATTTAGCGCAAATTAAACTTGTTATATGTTGAAAACTTAAAATGCAAAAATTCTAGACAACAAATACCAAATAATAAGTTTCTTCACATAATAAAAACAATGATCAAATAATTAATCAATTAATTTTATTCAATTAGGTCGAACTATAGCGTCAAATTTGTGAATATTTTCTTTTCCAATGCTTTATTTAATGTAAAAAAAATAGTTTATAAGATATTACATTATTAATTTCTTATATAATTGTCAACTATGTGATCAATTATTTATAAAATATTGCACGAAAAAGTTTGTTCGAAAAAACCGCAAAACCGTATCGTACCGTACCGTACCGTACCGGGACCGCACAAAACCGAGTTTGTTGGTATGGTTCATAAAACTCTAGTTTGGTTTTGAGTTTTTAAAAACCGCACTAATTGGTACGATACAAATTTTGTTAAAAATACCGCAGAACCATACCATGTGCACCTCTAATAGGAGCTATGCAGAGCAAAGCCGTTTCTTTTCCATTAATACTCAGTTCACACACAAACCCAAAATAAAATAAAATTTTGGAAGATGGAACGTTTTCACCAACATTTTCTCTATTAAGTTTTCACTGTCCACAAGAAAAAAATATCAAATTATAAATTGTGTATAAAACTTTGAAAGAATATTGTAGTGATCATGAAAATACTTTAAAAGATGACTCATTATCATGCGTAGATAGTTTCGATTTATATTATGAACTAAAAGTGCTATCAAAAGTTGTCCTTGCCCAAATAGACAAGAAAAATAAAATTTACATAAAAAATAAAATTACACAAAGGCCCCGATTTTTTATTTTGCCTAGGGCCCCCCAACCCTTGTGCCGGCTTTGCAACCAGAACTGTAATCTTACGAATCGAATAACTGATATAGGCATGATTATTCCCCTAAATTATAACGTAGTTTTCTTTTTGTTTATCATGAATTATTAGTGACGTGTGCAAATTTGAAGAGACTATGTAGTCATTTCGTTATATATATTGTCACTCCAAAAGGATAATTTGTTTGGATAAAGGAAAATTTAGTTCTCTACACTTTCGAACCCACCCAAACTTTTTGTAACCAAAAAAAAAAGAAAAAAAGTACTATACACTTTGCCCTCATATTTCTATTAATAATGTATGAAAATTGTCTATCTCTTTCACAATAAATTCGAACTTTCCTTTAAAATTTCCGAGAAAAACTAAATATTTTTAAATTTCTTTTAAATAAAAGCTTAAAATGTTGGAGTGCATTTTAAAATATTTGACAAAAGAAAGTAAATATTTCCTAAAATTTTCCCCTTTTATCTTCAACGAGCGGCCCGACATTCAATGCGGGTCGAAGCATCTGGTTGCCCGGTTGGCTTCATTCCATCCAGCCTCACGAACTTCTTACTGGGGCAGTACTATAGGCAAGTGGAAAATATTCCGTAATTGTTAGTGACATTTTATCTAATAATTCATTGTTGATCACTAATAGCTTGTTTGGTTGTCAAGAAAGTGAGGGAAAATTGTAGGGAAAGGAAAAGGAAAGAAAAGGAAAGGAAAAGGAAAAGGAAAAGAAAGTAATTTTCCTCTACATGTTTGGTTGTCAGGAAAATTATTTTCTTGCAGATGTTTGGTTGTCAAGAAAATTTTGAAATATAATATTTTTGTTTGATTATGAATACTTTCAAAATTATAAAATATATTAAAAGTGATTGCAAAATAAAAGTTATCAAATCGAGTAATTGAATCAAATGAAAAAAATTAGAATAACTGAATATATTTTACTCGGGAAAGTTTATCTATCCATGTAGATATATGATATATTATCATATATCTACATTACACGTTTATATATATATATATATATATATATTAGTAAAAGTTTTAATTTTTCTTTTGTTGAGATTTATGTAAAAATTAGTTGATATTGTCTTTTGTTATTTGTATTTTTTTTAATTTCAAGATAGGATTTACGTTTTCTTTGTTAATAAAATATTTTATGAATAATATATAGATTAATTTGACCGTATTGTATATTTTTTGGCCACCAAATTTATATCAATTTTCAAAATTAACAAGGGATTATCGTTAATTTTTAAAGTTAACAGGGGGTTACTGATAATATTTTAGGTAAAAGTGTTGCTTTTGCGTCATTTTGTGGGGGTATAATTGTTATAATGACTTGAGAGGGTACTTTTTTGCTAATAATAAATAAGCACAAAGGGGTTTTTGATAGAAAAAAATCACAAATAGAGAATTATGATAGTTAGACAAAGTACAAGGGGAGTTTTGCAATTTACTAAAAACTTTTCCCAAATTTTCCCAGGATTTCCCCATCAAATTGGTGGGGAAATTTTTTCTTCACAAAATTTTCTTGCAGGAAAGTTGAAGGAAAATAAAAACTTCCTTTCCTGCTATCCAAACAACAATGAGAGAAAAAAAAAAACTTTCTTTCCCTCACTTTCCCGACAACCAAACAGTACATAATAAAAAATTCTAAAAGGAAAAAACATATATACAATGAGGATTTTGGGATGGCCTTTCAGCTCTATAATTGCTAACAAAAATATTTTAACTTGAATTGATAGGGTGTGCCAGGCCCGTGCAATAGTGCAACGCATGAGCGACATGCAAAATTCCAGACAACAAGCTGCCTTAGTGGGCTTTTCCCCCTTAAAAAATTAATTTAATATCGTGTGGACCGATGGCCCACATATCAGATATTAAACTGATAAGAACAAATACTACACTTGATCTTAGCCAAAAGGCCGAGAAAGGTATGAGCTTTAAAGAAGATGAAAGGCCCAATTTATATTAACTAGTCTCTCTTCATATTTACTGTACAAATATTGTGGGATGTTCAAAATCAAGCTTATTTATGCTTACCTTAATGTTAGTCAGCAAACATCATATGTCTCAAAGAAAAATATAATTATATAATTTAAATATAAAGAAAAATATAATTTTATATTTCAATTTTTGGTTAGTTAAATATTTAATTATTTATGTTATTTTGTAAAACCTCTTTTCAAGTGTTCTAAATGGATTTATTTTAATCATACAACATTTAAAAAGGAAATTGCTCAAAGTTGTGATATTAATTCAATGGTACATGTACATTAATTTGAATTCACGAAGAAAAAAATAAATAAAATTTAAGATGTATTTGTGAAAACGTAATTACTGTTATTCACAATTATTGGCAGTCCAAATCTCTTTTGAACTTGCTTCGGGCCTGTTTGTTAGGCGTTTCTCAGAAATTATTAATTGTTCGGGAAATACCAAACGAACATGTTTTTGTTTTCTGAAATAAATTTTTCACCTCTCAATTTTCTCGAACTACTATCTCAAAAGCAAAGCAAACAATAATTTTCTTTCACTAAATAAAACATATATAAATTCTACTATGATTTGACATAAAATAACATATATGTTACATAATTTATCTAACATAAAAAACATGACTTGACATAAAGTCTTACACATCTTACATGTAAACCCGAAAATCTATAACTAAATAAGTTATCTAATTTAGATTAATGAGAAGAGTTAATTTATTTTTGGAGTCAATTAAGAAAAGGTTAAAATGTTGCGGACTTAATTGTATATAAATTTAAGTTATAGGTTCAATCAACAACCTTGGACTCAATTAACAATCTTTAAAATGTAAGGACTTAATTGGATTAGAAGATAAAGTGCAAGGGAAATAAAACCTTAATTAGTGGAGGGGTTAAGAAATTAATTTGGCAATAAAAAGAAAAAAGTTTAAACATCTATTTACCCACTTGTTCTCATCTCTATGACTGAAAAATAAAACATAGCACATTAATGAATGGAAGGCATTTGTTTCAATTTTATCTTCATTATATATACATTGCATATAGGACTGTAAATCGGGCCTTGTGAGCCGAGCTTTAAGTAGCTCGAACTCAAATAATGTCCAGCTTCATAGTTATAGGCTCAAACTTGGCTCATAAATTTTCTGTTTTCCCTGGCTCAAACTCGGCCAATGAAATTTTTCGGGTTTCGGGTCTATATCGGGCTTATATCGGGTTTGTTAATATAGGCACAAATAGTTTGAGGTATAAAATATTTAGATTATCGAAACAAATATGAATAGACTACTATAACTTAAGACACGAGTATATATTATTAAATAATATTTTAACTGAAAGATCGAGTTATTTGCTCACATTTTTTAAGATACGTTTGATTAATATGAACATGCAGTAGAGTTTTAGAGTCTCAACACTCCAATTTATTGACCTATATTTTTTTATCGTTGATTTAATTTTTTTCTTTGTATTTTGGTCATCAATACGAAATTGATGTACCAACATATATGTGAGTTTACATTATAACTTTTTGTAAGTTTACTTAATAAAAATAATAATTAGTAACTATAACTACAATACAAATAATTAATCGTAATATTTAAAACAATCATATATTCGGGCCGAGCCGTGTTAGGATCAAGCTCAGATCATAAATTGATCGGTTTTAATATAATGGCTCAAACTCGACCCGGATCACAAATATTTGGGTTCGAGCCAATTTTAATCGGGTTGAGTCATCGGGCTTCGGGTAGGCCGGACTCAATTGACAGTCCTAATTGCATATATGAAAGAAACTTTCTCATTTGTCCTTGAAGCAGCTATACACACATACTCTGTTTAACACATATACCTATAGATATGTACATCTATATGTGTGAAATTCTCAACTTGAGACGACTGATGGAGGCGGCAACTTCGTCGCAGCGGTGATGATCGAACTCAATATAAGTAGCAGGTTGTAAGAATTTTGTTTCTCCGTTTAATTTTAGATGATATTTAGACATTTGTGAATCTATTGGGTTAACTATTAGTTGATTAATCAAATTGAGATAATATGATATATAATTATTTAATTGAGGTTTGGTTTTGGGTGATGCATGCATTACAAATTGGGTTATAGTGAATTTTGTTGGAGTGATTTGAGATAGTTTCAAAAGTGGGTTAATTGGTCATATTATTTTAGGACTTCTAGACCCTCTTGAAAAAAAATTATTAATTAGATCATTAAGCTTATGCATAGCTCGTGTTTGAATAATTAGTGTGGGTAATTTAATTACTTTTTTAAGTAATTGGACTTGATTAGATTGTTGATTTAAGGTTGGAATTAATTTAATTAAAGAATTATACTATGTATAATTAGATTCAGATAAATAAAATTCGAGGTAAAAATAGTAATATAATAATAAAGTTGATTCAAATACTTTAAATCGACTTGAACGAGCTAGTGCCAGTAATATTAGAAGTCGTAATATACGGTAACGTATGGATATAATTCTTATATGTACTATTGGTCCTGATTAGGCATTGAGACAATCATCGAGGTTAAGATTGCAACTCCACGCATCTGGAAGAATATCCATCTGACTTCGATTAAGGTGAGGATTCTATCTGTTTCTTTCATATTGTTTTTGGCACGACGTCCTGAGGAAATTGAATTTAATTATTTGTTGTCTTCTATAGTTCCATTTGTTGCAAAATGATCTCACCCTCTACTATTTTCATTGTTTGGCTATTTCTATCATGATTGTTCTAGAACTCTTGATTCGGTCATTATAAATTATTCATTTGATTGCTACATGAGTCGATAACTCCTCTTGAATTGAAGGTAGAATGATCAAAATATCATAACTTATCCTTGAGCATCAAAGTCATTCCATGTTCATTTTAAAGCTATTAACCTCACTCTGTATCCGAAATTTATTGAGATTTCCTTGAACTTCCATTGAATCTTATTCTTGATATTAACTCTATCTAATTTGTATTTGATAATACTCATTCTTGATAATAAAGTATTGACTTGGTCCGTTTCAATTGATATTTCAATTATCGAAACATCTTTGAAGGCTTGTTACCCATCTTTTCCACCATGAAAAGATTTATCGTCTTTACGGAGAGCATGTTTTGTCTCCAAAAACCGACGATGGCCCATGTAGCTAAACTTTCAACTATGTTTAAGCCATGTAGAACATGTCTCTTTTTGACATACTATACAACCATATTTTCCCTAGTGCTCCAACCTGGCACATAGGCAAGCCCTGGACGATCACTAAGTGTCCACATTAGTGCTGCTCGCATTAGAAAATTGGTCTTTGCAGAAATATCATATGTCATAACCCCAGGACCCATAACAAATTTAGTTCATCTATCAATGGTTGTAGGTATACATCAATGTTATTTCTAGGTATAATCATGGACAAAATTAAGTTATCGGGTTCCATGCACATCTAAGGTGGAAAATTGTATGCCATCAAAACTACTGGCCATATACTGTATGTAGTGCTCATGGTTCTAAAGGGGTTCATTCCATCAATGGCTAAACCAAGTCTAACACTTTGAGGCTCAACTGAGAAGTCTGGATTTTTATGATCAAATGTCATCCATGCTGGAGAGTCAGTCGGATGCCTCATAGAATCATCTTTTGTCCTATCTTCTTTGTGCCATCACATAAATGAAGCGATCTTAGAAGACATAAACAATCTTAGAAGACATTTAGTAAGGGCGACTAAGAAAACTTGTTCGAACCACCGTTCCAGGCAACCTTGATTGAATGAGGTATTCACAAATTAGTAAATGGCTCTGTTCGTTTATTTTCTTTAGGCTGTTCTTGCGACTAAATGCTAGAGATAGACAAATCGCAAACATGTGACAATAATTTAAATATTGTTGCTAAAATGATGTATATAGACATAATAGTGAAAAGAAATGTGAAAAAGTTGTCAATATTGACATTTAGTGATACCCCAAAAATGACAACTAGAAAGTTGTCACTAAATTATAGTGACAATATTTATTGTCACTAGATTGTCACTAAAAATGTGTTACTAATTGTCAATAGTGACAAGTTAAGTTCCATACACTTGTCACTAATAGCCATTAGTGACAACTTAAAAATATATTTTGTCACTATTGCACTTGTCACTATTGTTATTGTGACAAAAATAATATTTTTGTCATTAAATATATGCAAAAAGTGAAAATTTAAACAATGTCACTTAATATTTTATCACTAAAATCTATTTTTCTTGTAGTGTATTAAGGAAATAAATTATTAATATTCTATTTAATTTATTATTATAAAATTTATATTGCTAGTAAATATGTAAATACCTATTCTTTTCGCAATATTTATTAAAAATCATGGGCAATTATAAATTTTATCAATTATTTTGGTAGTAAATATATAATTATCTCTTTTCTAGTTTATATGATATAACAAATAGCACTCAAGTTTTAACATTTATAAGATATTACAAAAATTAAATAACAACCAAGGGCTTAGGGACAAGTGGTTAATTGTTATAAGATGTCAAACCCGAGGGGGATTTTTAAAATTAGGTCTTACCTCACGGTGTATTCGTAATTTACCCATCTAATAATTTCCAAATTTTTTATTTTATTTTTTATAATCTAACATGACAAACAATTTCATAATGGACAAATAAGAAAAACTAGGGGATTTGTTTCGATTTTTTTCCCAAGCGACATGACCTTATCGAACTTTGCCTTGTAATTTAATACTAGTTTATAAACCTAAATAATTTGATAGGATAGTGCCCAGCAAGCCAATATTAATTAGTTTGTTGAAGTACTATTTTCTTATGGTTTATAATTAATACGCCCGTTCATTCATAGTACGTGAAATTGAACAATGGCCAACTTCATCTCTTGCGAACTTATCTAAGCGATTGGATGAAATCCTAAGGTCACAATAGACTATGGGACGATTCACTTCAGTACTGAGTGCAATCATGAAACAGTCTCAAAGGTCGTGATCTTAAAACCGTTCCAAGTCATAGATTCCGAATGAGACGAGGTATCGTAGGAATCGCCAAGACTTGTACAAGTATGCATGATTCACATGGAGTGAATTTGTAGCGTTTCATGAGCAAGGCATTTGAGGCCAGTGCATATGAGTAGGTGGTTCAATGGAAGATTGAACGCATCGAACGACCCGAACAGAGAAACCCATTGTGGAAGCGCATGACGCATATCGGTGATGGGATGTTTCTCAAGGCTTATAATAGTGTACGATTTAGTCCTTAGACATGAGGTGCTAGGGCGAATTCGGTGCACGAGTGTGCGTACTTAGATTTAGTTACCGGTCACGTAGTCTGGCCACAAAGTGCCTAAGTTGGGTGCGTACACGACTGTACGCGAGTGGTTAGTACTAAGAAGGATCTATCGACTCATCCTGATAAGATGAGAGAATTTCCTGTACGTTCTTCGATAATATGTTCCTAGAAATCCATGGCCATGGTTGGTGACGAATTTGGAAAGGGGGTTCCAAGTTTAGCAGTCACACCGAAATTATTATCCAGAATTAGAAAGTACAGTATCGAGATAATTAGAGGTGCCGATCAATTCACACACCCTAGGTCTCGATCGGGAAATCATCGTGGAAGGACCGTATGTACATGGCAATTATAAGAGGTGAGGTTCACAATTATCAATTCACCTTTAATTGGGCTTCATGGGCTTGTGGCTAGACATCGACCATGAAGTGTGGGTACTCCTGAATTAATAAGGAAATTAATTCTGGAGTGGTCAATTAAAAGTTGTTTAATTGATCGGAGCATTTAATTGCTCGTTAATTAAATCACGAAAGTCGTGGGCCTGCTGCCAGTTGATGGTGAACCCAGAGGGTCACACACAATACAATTGGACGGTGACTGTCGAAAAGGAAATGTATGATTTAAAGATGTTAAATCAAAGTAATTGAATTATGGTATTAATTCAATTGGAGAATATTAATTAGATATCTAATTGATTAATGTTCAATTAATTAATTAGAGTTATTTGATTAATTATGAAATTAATTAAAGTAGTTAATTAATTGGAAGAATAAATTAACCAATTTTGGTATTGGATAATTATGGGTTGATTTTGCAATTATCTTGAAATAGGGGTAGGGGCGATTTTGACAATTAAAGGAAAAGGAGTTTTGATTCTTAAAGGACAAGCAAGAAGAAATCTATCAAATCTCACATTCCCAAGTTGACAAGGAATGAAAGATTTGGAGATTTGATAGATAAGGGAATAAGATATCTATCAAGAGAAGGATTCTTCTCTTATAAATACTCTTCCCTCTTCTCTTCATAAGAGGCTTGCACAAGATACACAACCCTAAAAAGGCTTTTGAGAGAACGAAACTTTTGCTGAAAATTGAGAGAGAAAAATCGATTACACAAGTGAGGAAAATCAGATTTTTGACAAGAATATTCAATTGCAAATCGCCCCCTTTACTTTCGCCCCAAACCTAGTCGCCCAAGATCAACCTTGGCCGAACCCAAACTCGACCAGATCTGTCCTGGTCGAACCCTGTTCGAATCATACAAGTCCTGTGATTCGATTCTTCCATCTGTATCTCCTAATCCTGATCAAGATCTTAAGTCCAGATCCAGATCTGAAATCCTTTGCTGACAAACCTGCGAGATCCAATTCGTAGCCTAAGACTTGTAGGTGTCACTACAATCCAATTGGTGTGGACTAAACTTTGGAGGTGAGACACATGGATCACTCAAGCTGTGGATCGAACCAAACACTTGGAGGAAACCACCACAAAACCTTGGTGAGGTAAATTGCGATTAGCCCCCTGTGTTTATTTAATTGTTTGATTCAACCTTTTCGTATAATTAATTGTGGAGAAAGATTTATTGGACTATTAGGGAACTCGAAAAAATTTTAAATTCCGCACTTTGTTGTATTGACAATCGAGCCCCGTACTAGAATATCCCAACAGTGGTATCAGAGCCAACTCCATATATTTTTATACGAAAATGCCTGAACATAATGTGTTTTCACTGTATATGCTTGATTGTATGTATGAGAACGCGTGATAATTATGTTCTGTTGATTGATTCTTGCTTGTTATGACTGGATCTATGATTGGGTAAAATTGCCTTTTAAGATCTGTGGCGAATTTATAGTTTTTCGAAAAATCAGGACTCTTTTTGCAATTAGCAAATCTCAAAATTAAGGGCTGAAAATTAATTTTTCTGTTTCTGGAAATTTTTGTAAAATCTGGACTATTTTTGAAAATTCAATCGCACGGGTTTTTGGGCTGTTTTGCAATTTTCGAAAATTCAAGGACTGTTTTGTAATTTCCGAAAGTTCAGGAGTCAGTTTGCAAATTCAAAAATTTTCTCGATTTCAAAATGTTATTTTCTGGTCCTTCTGTCCGAAAACTGTTTTGGGGGTAATTTGTAACTTTTCAAAAGTTTTGGGGTCAAAAGTGCAATTTCCAAAAGATAGGGGCTGAACTGCAATTTTCAAAAGTTGAAAAATCAGAATCTTAATATGAGGCAGAAAACTTGTTTTATTTATCCGAGAATTTATTTGTCATAATTAGTAGTGACTAAAAAGCAAGAATCATAGGAAGTTAGTTTTAAAAGGTAGTTTTAAAACGAAGAAAGAAATACGTAAAAGTTGTTTGCATGTTTCTTGCTCTACGTGAATTGCTTACGTGGTCTTCGATCGCGCCGAGCCTTGACCATAGGTTAGATGTGATTGGTTTAATTTAATGCATGGTTTTTATTGGGCCTACGAGCCTGTTATTATTTTTGGGCCACTTTAAGCCTTTGTAATAGAATAGGGCTTTACTGCTTTCCTAGTCTAGGATGGAGGCCCGTTTACAAGCAAGGTGGGAGCCCAAGAAGAATTGAAGGCCATGTATGCATGGTACATTGTGTAATAGCATAGGTCCTTTGAGAACCCTTTAGATTGACCAATTGGGCCAACATCATTGGCTCGATGATGGCCTGCATAGGAGGCTCCCGATCGAAAACATATTGTGGTAGTATGCATGCTAGGCTTATATGGCTTTTATTTATTAGTCGATTTATGATTGCTTGTGTGTTTGCGCGCTAGAATCTAGATCATAAATAAAAGATAAAACATAATTGAAGCGGTGAGATCTCGAGGAGAGTTTCCTTAAACTTTCAAAAACGAAAATTCCCCTCTCTAATAAATATTAAGTCATATTGGGTTAAATATAAAATGAAGTTTTATAAATCCAAGCCTTCCATTAATAGGGACTAGTGTATGTTGTCTACTTATCGATAGAGGTGATCCAGAGTCTGGCACCCGAGTCGAAGAAAGGGGCAATACACGAAATTCCTTGATTCTAGTTAATCTAAAACTCGACAAGGGTAGGGACTGGTCGGGACGTGAAGATCGACCGATAACTAGTTACGGAGAATTCATGATCTGGCCCATTTCTTATCATGATTAATGGGTAGACTTAACGCGTAGTAACATTTATGATGTAGCAGTGCTAGATAAATGCGAAAAACGAGGCAAAATATCTTGAAGGTTGTGTAGTAGACACAATTGGTAAAATGTATACCTACCTAGGGAATTAATTGTATGGCCACGAGTCGTGGATGCAACGAATTGCTGCTGGGACGTCAAGACCTACTAGGAAATAGATTTTTCCCGAAACTAGAAGGGTTATTGTTTCGATAAAATAGTGGGAGAACTTTTTCGATAAAAAGTCCAACTTTCGTTAATTATAAGTATTTATATTAAACCTGTCTGCTCATAGTTGTCTATTTTATTGTTAGCCATTTGCCATCTACTATTCCGTTCAAACGAGTATTAATGAATGTTAGAAGCGAAAATACTTTGGGGGCTATGATGTGATATTATCTTCAAGAAAAGACCATGGCTAAGTTTAATAATGTCAAGGAATATTGTTGTTACTTAACCAAGATGTTCAAAAGAATCAAAAGGCTTGGAGCCCGATTGGCTCTCGAAGATGAGATAGAAAGTACCACACATGGTCTTTCTGACATCTTCACTTATTTCATGCAACACTGTGATATTCTGCTTGATGGAATTAAAACAAAGCAATTGCATGAGTTGTTAGACAAATATGAACAAGGTCATCTAAAAGGTCTTGGACTATATGAAGAAAATTGCCCATTGTCTAAGCACGAAAAGAAAATAGGAAAGCTTACTGAAAAGGAATTCCTGGATAGACTTAACTACGGTATGATTTTTAAATTATACATTTGTTAAATCTTTTTGATGTAAGACATCTGATAAAACTTTCATTCTGTAAAAGAGTTTACAGCGGATGAAACTATTCCCTCTCCAACTACAAGGAGGAAATTCCTTGAAAGGAAAATGCAAGCAGCGCAGAGAGAGTTGAGGGAAAACGAATTCAGGGACTGGGTCAAGGAAGAACTGAACCTAGACATTCCTTTTTAGAAGAAGATTTACTTAATTTTTCGTATTAGCATGAGTTTTTAGTTTTAGTTTATTTTGAGTATTATTTCAAATTTTGTACAAGACATTATTGCTTTCCCATTGAGAATGGAATTTATTTAATTAGAGCAATTTAACTTTGTACAAATGTTGATGTTTTGAAACATAGAAATAAACAATGATAAACAAATCAAAACTTCGAAGACTGTATGCTCAATCGAAAAACTGGATAATCGTCCGCGCTTGAAAAGTTTATTTTGGACATTCTTCCTAATGAATGATTCGAAAGAAAAGGTTTTTGTCTATTGTTCTTGAAATAAGGAACTTGGATAAAACTCCGAACTTTCAAATCTTGTCTTAAAAGAATAATAACCGAAATAAAGGATTGCTAGGCATTCCAAACATTTCAAATCAATTAGAACTAAAAGCACTAGTTCCAAAGGATACTATTTCATATATACTCGCGATTATCAATCGTTAAAGTATATTTGTACATTGTAGAAAGTACAATTCTAAAACTGTTGAAGTAACTCAATAGACGTTTTGGAAATGAAGTAACTAGATGCATCATGTCAAAAGCAATTTGATCTAATCAAACTTGCTGAAACATAAGCAACTTAATCCTCGATTATCTAAAGGAGAATAGAATTCTAACAAAGCAAATCAAAGAAGAAGATCGAACTTTGATGAAACTTGGTTCGACTCTCGACTATGATCTTGCTAAATTCCTATATTCACATTAGGGGATAGCCTCCCCTGACTCTTCAAAAGTACTTGGTCTAGTATTTTTTGAAGTAAGTTCTTACACCGCCATGTCATCTAAGACATAGCAACACACCCTTATATGAGAAATTAGATGGTAGATCTGATTCATATAAAGTTTGTGGGGTATCCGACGAAATCCATTGGATACCTGTTCTACGACAAAGAGAAACGAAAGTATCTCGTAAGAAGCTTGTTCCTCTGTTGACGAAACTCTTGTCAAAGGAAATAAGGAATGTCATAGAACTTGATGAAGTCCAAGGAACTGGACCCATCCCCACAAACAGTGGGAGTAAACCCTGAAACCTGCTGAACCGATCCATGCACAAATAATGGATATGGCATAAAGCCATAAGATTCAAAGTGGAAACATTGACTCACCTAATGGCGATAGGTCACTTTTCAAAAGTCCTTCTAGGACCAATGAGAATACCTTCTCCATTTGCTACGTCAAAATCCATTTCAAAACTATTAGCCATAGAAAGGTGGTTTTGACTACCGAAGAATGACTGTTGGATATGAATCCTGCATCTCACAATTGAAAATTGATGAGAAGATCTCTATTCAAATCCAAAGGTCAATCTGTGACTTTTTCCCGAACATGGAACATGTAACTTGATAAGTCAATCAAGAATGTTGAAATTGTCAAAAGGCATATGGATTCCAATTATGCAAAAAGGATCAGTGGGAGCATAGTTAAATTCGCAATGCAACGAGATGTTGATCTACGCATCAAGTACGATATAAGAATATCAGAGAAGCACAGACGAAAGCCTGTTATTCACGCAATTTTCCATGATAAGATTTGGGAATTACATCTCACGTACTGGCAATACATATTTATGGAGATAAAAGCAAAGTAGATGTTGCAATTCACCAAATCGAAGTACAAAGACTGTATATTGATTAAATTCAATATGGAAGAATCCAAGAAAATGATTGTTTCCAAAGAGACAAGATTCCTCTTACTTATTTAATGAGCCCTACATATAAATAAGTAAAGAAGTAACTGTTTCAAGAAGCCTTATATTTTGGCATTTGGATTGCATGTAGCATGCAAAGTCTTGTACTAGACCTAACTCATCAAAATGCTCTGATCATTCAAGAGCCACTGATAGTCGAACACCAGTAAAGGACACTGGACTACCATTAAAGCAATCCTCGAAGATAATTAAAGGATATAATGCTGGTCTGTGGTAGTAATGGAGAATTGAAAACTCGAAGAATTTAGTGATTCGAGATTTCCAGTCTGAAGTGGATGATTTATTCTGTCTCGATGGAGCGAAGGTAAATTGGAAGAAATTCCAATAGTATACCATTGCCGACTCAATCAGAATAATAGCACCATTATGATGCTGCACAAGAGAAAGTGTTCAGATGAGAAACATTCGTCCAATGATTGGATGAATTACCTAGCATGGCAAAAGCCTGTCATAATCTTAACCGATTTATACAAGGCAATTGCTCAATGAAAGGGAAACGAGATCTCACCGATAATCTGAACACAATACCATATGATTGAACAAGTCATAGGGAAATGAGACACGTAAAAGTACTACGTTATCTCGAAAAGACAAACTTAGCAGATCCACTAATTAAGCTCTTTCACAAATGGGTTCGAGGGACATCTTGGTATAGATGGGTCTTAGAAATGTTGTGATTGGCTTTAGGGCAAGTGGGAGATTGATAGGATAGTGCCCAGCAAGCCAATATTAATTAGCTTGTTGAAGTAGTATTTTCTTATAGTTTATAATTAATACGCCCGTTCATTCATAGTACGTGAAATTGAACAATGGCCAACTTCATCTCTCGCGAACTTATCTAAGCGATTTGATGAAATCCTAAGGTCACAATAGACTATGGGACGATTTACTTCAGTACTGAGTGCAATCATGAAACAGTCTCAAAGGTCGTGATCTTAAAACCGTTCCAAGTCATAGATTCCGAACGAGACGGGGTATCGTAGGAATCGCCAAGACTTGTACAAGTATGCATGATTCACATGGAGTGAATTTGTAGCGTTTCATGAGCAAGGTATTTGAGGCCAGTGCATATGAGTAGGTGGTTCAATGGAGGATTGAACGCATCGAACGACCCGAACAGAGAAACCCATTGTGGAAGCGCATGACGCATATCGATGATGGGATGTTTCTCAAGGCTTATAATAGTGTACGATTTAGTCCTTAGACTTGAGGTGCTAGGGCGAATTCGGTGCACGAGTGTGCGTACTTAGATTTAGGTACTGGTCACGTAGCCTGGCCACAAAGTGCCTAAGTTGGGTGCGTACACGACTGTACGCGAGTGGTTAGTACTAAGAAATGATCTATCGACTCATCCTGATAAGATGAGAGAATTTCCTGTACGTTCTTCGATAATATGTTCCTAGAAATCCATGGCCATGGTTGGTGACGAATTTGGAAAGGGATTTCCAAGTTTAGCAGTCACACCGGAATTATTATCCAGAATTAGAAAGTACAGTATCGAGATAATTAGAGGTGCCGATCAATTCACACACCCTAGGTCTCGATCGGAAAATCATCGTGGAAGGACCGTATGTACATGGCAATTATAAGAGGCGAGGTTCACAATTATCAATTAACCTTTAAATGGGCTTCATGGGCTTGTGGCTAGACATCGACCATGAAGTGTGTGTACTCCTGAATTAATATGGAAATTAATTCTTGTGTGGTCAATTAAAAGTTGTTTAATTGATCGGAGCATTTAATTGCTCGTTAATTAAATCACGAAAGTCGTGGGCCTGCTGCCAGTTGATGGTGAACCAAGAGGGTCACACACAATACAATTGGACGGTGACTGTCGAAAAGGAAATGTATGATTTAAAGTTCTTAAATCAAAGTAATTGAATTATGGTATTAATTCAATTGGAGAATATTAATTAGATATCTAATTGATTAATGTTCAATTAATTAATTAGAGTTATCTGATTAATTATGAAATTAATTAAAGTAGTTAATTAATTGGAAGAATAAATTAACCAATTTTGGTATTGGATAATTATGGGTTGATTTTGCAATTATCTTGAAATAGGGGTAGGGGCGATTTTGACAATTAAAGGAAAAGGAGTTTTGATTCTTAAAGGACAAGCAAGAAGAGATCTATCAAATCTCACATTCCCAAGTTGACAAGGAATGAAAGATTTGGAGATTTGATAGATAAGGGAAGAAGATATCTATCAAGAGAAGGATTCTTCTCTTATAAATACTCTTCCCTCTTCTCTTCATAAGAGGCTTGCACAAGATACACAACCCTAAAAAGGCTTTTGAGAGAACGAAACTTTTGCTGAAAATTGAGAGAGAAAAATCGATTACACAAGTGAGGAAAATCAGATTTTTGACAAGAATATTCAATTGCAAATCGCCCCCTTTACTTTCGCCCCAAACCCTAGTCGCCCAAGATCAACCTTGGCCGAACCCAAACTCGACCAGATCTGTCCTGGTCGAACCCTGTTCGAATCACACAAGTCTTGTGATTCGATTCTTCCATCTGTATCTCCTAATCCTGATCAAGATCTTAAGTCCAGATCCAGATCTGAAATCCTTTGCTGACAAACCTGCGAGATCCAGTTCGTAGCCTAAGACTTGTAGGTGTCACTACAATCCAGTTGGTGTGGACTAAACTTTGGAGGTGAGACACATGGATCACTCAAGCTGTGGATCGAACCAAACACCTGGAGGAAACCACCACAAAACCGTGGTGAGGTAAATTGCGATTAACCCCCTGTGTTTATTTAATTGTTTGATTCAACCTTTTCGTATAATTAACTGTGGAGAAAGATTTATGGGACTATTAGGGAACTCGAAAAAATTTTTAATTCCGCACTTTGTTGTATTGACAATCGAGCCCCGTACTAGAATATCCCAACATAATTTATTTTAGAATAAATTACAATGTATTTTGATAATTACAATTTTCATGCCTCTTTTAACATTTTCATGCCTCTGAAAATTACATGATGTTTCATATATATTTTAAATTTATTATAAGTACACAAACCACCAGTTAAGTTTGAAAAATTAACTCATAGGTATTAGATTCATAATTTGTGGTTTAGATTTGTTGTTGACTTTTTTTAGTGGTTGAGATGGGGTATCTCATAGACACTTATGTTCTATAAAATCTTATTTCAGAAAGATCCATATTTTATCCTAGAGTAATTTTTAACTATATAAATGAAAGAAAATAAGGATTATGTAGAGTTATGGAAAATAAATTGATTAGCCTTGATCACGGCTAAAATGTTGGCGTGAGTTACGAATTTTAATTACTTGCTTAAGAATTTTAATTACTTGCCAAATCAAAATTCCCTAATTAGGTGTCCAAATTAATGATCTTAATAAAAAAAAAATTACACTTCATATAATTATTGTATGAAGAGTTACCGAAACTTTAGTAAAATAGCATATCTCTTGTCAATATATGACAATTAATAGCTACTTTTGACCAAAATATAAAATTCTAGGGTGCCGCTACGTTTGGTGCCGTTACGTTAGGTGCCGTTAATACCATATCAAGTGGTATTATCACACAATGTGTATCACATTGTATAGTATAAGGAGTATAATTTATACCATAGAATGTGACACATATTGCGTGGTAATACCATCTAATTTGGAATAAATACTACATGATGTGGGGGGTCATACTAAATATATGGCGTTAATACTATGTAATGTAATCATGTACCATAGAATGTGATACACATTGTGTGGTAATACTACCTAATGTGATATTAGCGGCACCTAACGTAGCGGCACCCTAGAATTTTCTTAATAATAAAACATACAGAAAATAAATAGGATTTACCATTAATACATAATTTTCAATTAATTACTCCAATTATTTTCTGATTAAAAGAAATTCAAGATTATCAAAAATTAAAATTTTGTCCAATTATAGTGTAACACCATTCTCCTTTATGATATGATATGATATGATTTCCTTAAAATTAAAGGAAATACATTTGAATCAAGACATGTATTCACATCTCTAACACTATAAATAGAACCCTTATTCTATCATTTCACTACACCACAAACTATTGACATTAAATATATCGTACGTACGTTAAATAGCCATGTCAATCTTCAAGTTCTTGTTGTTTTGCCTTATCTCTACCTTGCTCTTTGTCTCCATTGTTCAAGCCCAGGAATCGGTACATATGTTTATCTTTTATCAGTTAAACTTATTTAATTTCTATATTTAATTAAATTCATTGAAGACTCATTTTTCTCCATTTAAATGCAGGTCGAAACCAACGAGAAGCGATACTCTTTCGATGAACAAAAAATAGGTACACAAAATCGTAAAAATATTTAGTTTACATTTACTCGGTACACTTATAATATCATGTATACGTGCAAATTAACTAACGAGTAAAAGTAATATGTAGATTGTGGTGCGGAATGTGTTAGAAGGTGCCGATTATCGTCGAGGTCGAATTTGTGTCATAGAGCTTGTGGAACATGTTGTGCTAGGTGTAACTGTGTGCCGCCGGGTACCTACGGCAATTATGAGACATGCCCTTGTTACGCCAGCTTGAACACTAAATGGTACTTAGTTCCAAGACCAAATCATCAAAGTGTAATTGGCACTAAATGGGTTCTCAGAAATAAAATGAATGAAGATGGTATTGTCACCAGAAATAAAGCAAGATTAGTGGCCAAGGGTTATTGTCAAGAAGAAGGAATTGACTTTGATGAAACATTTGCACCAGTGGCAAGACTTGAAGCAATCAGACTGTTTCTTGCCTATGCTGCTTACAAGAACTTCACTATCTACCAGATGGATGTGAAGTCCTCATTTCTAAATGGAAAATTGCAAGAAGAAGTGCATGTTGAACAACCACCTGGATTTGAAGCTTATCAACAAGAAGACAAGGTGTATCGTCTGAAGAAAGCCCTCTATGGACTGAAACCGGCTCCAAGAGCATGATGTGTGACAAGTTCTCCAAGCTGATGCAGAACAAGTTTGAAATGAG
Organism: Penstemon eatonii; assembly: GCA_038501285.1. Taxonomy (NCBI): domain Eukaryota; kingdom Viridiplantae; phylum Streptophyta; class Magnoliopsida; order Lamiales; family Plantaginaceae; genus Penstemon; species Penstemon eatonii. Next base: position 51,463,568 of record CM076715.1, on the reverse strand, counting down.
CATGATGGGTGAACTCAATTATTTTCTTGGTTGCCAAGTTAGACAGTTGCCTGATGGAATATTCATCAACCAAGCAAAATACACAAATGATCTGTTCAAGAAATTTGGTAGGGAAACTAGCTCCACTGCTACTATTCCAATGTCTACTAGTCTTCTTTTGGATAAAAATGAAGATGGCAAATCAGTGGACATAACCAAATACAGAGGCATTATTGGGTCACTGTTGTATTTAATAGCTAGCAGACCTGATATCATGTACTCTGTTGGGGTTTGTGCGAGATATCAATCAAATCCTAAGGAATCTCATCTCTTAGCTGCCAAGAGAATACTGAAATATATTAAGGGCACTCAAGAATTGGGATTGTGGTATCCTAGAGAATCTGGATTTGAGCTTATTGGATATTCAGAATCAGACCTTGCTAGCTGCAAAATTGATAGGAAGAGCACAACATGTGCTTGTCAATTTTTGGGTAGTCGTCTGATCTCATGGATGAGTAAGAAACAGACTTTAGTGTCCATATCTACTGCTGAAGCCGAGTATATAGCTGCTGGAGCATGTTGTGCACAGATACTTTGGTTGAAGCATCAACTAGAAGATTACAACATTAAAATCAGTGGAATTCAAATCTACTGTGACAATACAAGTGCAAGCTCTCTTACTCAGAACACTACAAGTCATTCAAGGACTAAACATATTGAGATCAAGCATCACTTCATTAGAGATCATGTGGAGAAAGGAAATGTTATAATTGAGTATGTTCATACAGACAATCAGATAGCTGACATTTTCACCAAACCTCTAAGTGAAGTAAGGTTTTCAACTCTAAGAGCTGAACTAGGACTACTGAATTTGGATGCATAAGCTGAGGGGGAACTTATCAGAAGACTGAAGTTCATCAGCACAGTCATCCATTATCATATTCAAGGTTAACTCTCAACAGACTAATTAACTGATGAATCTCAAATTCGGGGGGAACGTGTAAGATTAGCGGTACTTCTGTTCTAGAGATGAAATCAGTTAATAACAGTTGGTTGAAGTTATGCTGCTAAAAGATATATTCATTCTTGAAGATTAAAGATCAAATTATCTTGCTGGATTGACAAACATCAGAGGAGGATTACTAGCTATTGGCTTTCACTAGTAATATCAGATAACAGATCACTCGTCTATCAGATAAGTTAAACTCTACTCATCTGACACATTATATAAGCATGGTCATAAAACGCATTTTTGGAAACACGCTTTTATAAGTAACAGATAAGTGCCGATTGAGTTTCCCGCTCACCTGACATTAATTTAATAAATTTGAAATCCGTAATTATCACCCATACGATTTAAAACCTGTCAGATCAATCTTACGGTTCATATTAATCACTGTAACCAAAACAAAAGAAACGTATAAATTCCGATCTGAACAGATCAGTCGACTTACGCACACAAAATTCCCAAATTCTCTAACTCTCCAAGCTCTCCGTTCTTTAGCTCTCAATCTTTTACAGATTTACATCACTTAATCACGAAATGGATATTATTGAAGGAAGGTTTCTAAGCTATGACAAATTCTTCTCTATTGGTACTGATCTAATGAGGGAAATCATGAAGAAAATCAAGAAATCATCGCTGGTACCTGTTCTAGAAGTTCATGAGGAATATGTATTTCTGGACGACGTTGCTGATTTCTACAGAACCAGAAAACTCAACGATGATAAGACATCTATGATTGCCACTATTGGGGGAAAGAAGATTTGCATATCTGCTGTTGTTTTAAGTGAAATTTATGGGCTGAAAAATGAAGGAGGAGATGTAACAGATCTAGGATCTGAGAAAGAGGAGGAGTTTTGGCAAATTTGTGCCAAGGAGGGAGAGGAAATGTCAGGGACTCTGATGAAAACTCAGCTGAAGGATGAGTATCCGAGGTTTGCTGATATAATTGCGAAGGTGTTGGACTGCAGCACTAGTTCTCTGGACGGATTACCCAGAAGGAGGTATTACACAATGATTTGCATTTTCTATGATTTAAAGGTTAACTGGGCTGCTCATGTATTTGATCGGCTGAGTGATAAGAAGACCAAGTATGGCATTCTGCTCAGTCATCTGTGTTGGGATTCGGTAAGATAAACAACCCTAGGCACAGCGGAATATAAAAATTTTAGGACCTCTTACGGAATCTTGCCAGGATACTACTCTAGGTGTATATATATAAATATTAATTAAAACGATAGTATAAGTTTACACGTTATACCTATCTCCTTGCAAATCCAAGTTGGCAGTCAGCAAAAACGAACTCTGATTTCTGCTCCAGCAAAATCGATCCAGGCTTTTCAAGGAGCGCCCCACGTGTTGCGCCTCTACGAGTTGATACACCACAATATCACGAAAATAATATATCTTGATCGACTAGAACACAAGATATAATAAGATCTAGGAATTAGGAACGATTTGGAACAAATCGAAAACGAAAAATTCTTCCAAAAGGAAGACAGGGTTCGGTCGACTTTTACTGGGAGAGGGGAGAGAGAATTTTTGCTCTTGCTCAAATTTTGCTTGTTGAGTTGTGTGAAAAATAACTACAAGATAGCTACTTACAGTTATCTCCCTAACCTAGTCCTAATAAGACTAGGTTTCCTCTCTCCTATATGGGCCATGGCCCTCTTTAATTAGAAGACCAAGTCTTCTAATTAATTCATGGCCCAGTTAATTAATCAGACCAGACTTTATTTAATCTTCCAATTAAATAGCCCAATTAATTAACTTAATCTCCCATTTAATTAAATCAGACTCTAAGCCTCCCTTCTAATTAATTAAATCCAACTTAATTAATTAATCCACAAATTAAATTCCAATTTAATTTATGATCCTGATCCAATTCCAATTGGATCCCATTTTGTTTCAAATGGGTCGACCCAGTCGACCCACCCATAATAATCAACCCAGTCGATTATTCACCCAGTCGACCCAGTCGACTCGGTTGTTCTTATTTCCTCGCTTTCGCTTCATGTGTATTGTGTATGCCCTCGTAGGTTCACCACATAATTGGCCGTGAGTTATAATTAAATATTATCTAATTATTCGAGTAAGACTTACTCTAAATCAATCGAACACTCTGTCGATTGACCATTCCAAAATTAGCAACCCTGCCAATTTGAGAATTCTCCCACACTCCACGGTCGATGTCCAGCCACAAGCCCATGGAGCCCAATCACTGGTAAATTAATTCAGTGAACCTTTTATCATTTATAATTTCCATATACGACATAATCTCTCCATCGATAAATCTCCCAGTCGAGACTTAAGGGTATGGTCTTTCATCGGATTCCCTTTTCTTTTGTCTTGACCTTATGTACTCTGATCTCGAAATAAATTCTCTTTGACTTAACCTTTATGAGCTACTTACATAAAGTCGTCAGATACCTTGGCCAAGGATTTTACCAGAATTAATTTCTCACAGAAATCCATAGGAGAATTTCCCAACCTATCAAGTCGGGTCAATGGATCCTTTGTTGATGATATGAATCTGCATACGAGTTCCTCTATACCCAATATGAGTCCACAGAGACTTTCTAGCGATCCCCAGTCAGTCGGAACTCATATCAAAGCATAGACGTTCTCGCACCAGATAAACCCTATCACCTCAAGTAGTTAGGGATCGTTCCTCGTATACTATTATAAATTCGGAATAACTTCAACCCCGATATGCGACTACCGCTTCCATGGTGAGTTATTTCCTAATTCGGGTATTCAGTGCACTTGCCATCCCAGCAAGCCACCCACTTATGTGTATCGACCATCCCGGTCACGCTCGTGGACCCCAGCGTTCTCCAGTTCATCGGAGTATACACAATAGTGAGAGTCTAACCGAATCCAACGATGTCCTATCTCAATTGGATTCTACGACTCTTGAATATGTTCTAGATCACGGCCTTGGAGATCAGTCCACGGGTTGTCCCATAGCCCTGTGATCTAAGGACTTCTATCCTTATGCGTAGATAATTATTACATAAGATAAAGATGACCATTTAATAAAGTGCATTTATTAGTCGAAATTGAATAGTTCCGCATTTATTACAATAAATACTAGCCATACAGCTGGCTTGCAGGACACTATTTCTATCAATCTGTTCTTACGCTTGAATTGTCAAGTGGTAAATGGAAAGTCTGTCCATCCTGCCAAAGAATTCAAGTTGTATGAGCCAGTTAGAAGTGAAGGTACTTCTAAAAGAAAGGCTCCTGTCAAGCCTGCTAAGGCCCCTGCCAAGAAAAGCAAAAAGGCTGGTCAGACCAGTGCGTCTGCTGATCAAACAGTGAGTACTACTGTTGAAGCTGGATCAGCTCAGCCTGAGATTGAAGTTCCTGACAAGGTAGTCAGTGAATTTGCTAAAGAACTTGAAGAAATGGAGACTGGATCATCTCCTGAAAGAACAGAATCAGATGAAGCTGTTCCTCCTCAAGTTACAAAAAGAATGAGGACAAGAAGTTCTGTGAAAAGACTTCCTAAACCTCAACCTTCAGGAAAAATGACCAAGGCAAAGGCAAGAAGGAAGGTCACATTCTCTGAAGAGTAACCTGAAAAAGTAAGAGAGATACCAGCAACAGCTGAAAATCCAATTACTATTGAAGAGACTGCTGATGAGCCTGCTGGAGACTCAACTGTTGGATTGTCTGCTGATGTTAGAGAAGAACAGTAGACTGGCACAACAAATGAAGGAAATGCACTCCTTCTACATCCTGCTCCTGTTGATGACATTCCACTACAGGCTGTGGAAAATCCTGAAGCCAAGAAACTAAGGACTGGAAAAATTGTAATCCCTTATCTCTCTACAGCTGAAGAGAAGAAATTGGATGAAGCTGAGAGACAAAGAAAAGCTGCTGAAAAGGCTGAAGAGGATCGCCAAAAGGCACTTGAGCTCAAAAGACTGGAAGAGGAAGCCAGTAAGATGACTCAAGAACAAAGAGATGCAATTGAAGCTGCAGAGTTGGCTGCTGCCATAGAAGCCAGTGCTAAGGATTCTCATGGTCCAAGGCAAGCTGGTGGCATTGTTATTGGAGAACAATGAGATCCTAAAAAGCCTAGGCAAGTCATGCCTACACCAGAAGTGCAACCTAAGAGAAGAGCAGAGTTGAAACTAGCATTGGAAATCGTTAGAGATGGTCCTGCTGTTTTTGATGAATACATTGCACGCCTGGAAGCTGAAAATGACAGAATTACTCGTCAGACGATGTTCATCAAGGAAAAAGTTAGGTATAACAGATGGATAGAGTATCGTTTGTTGAAGAGTAAGGATCAGATTGACAACTGGAAGGCTTTTACAAGTGAAGAAGCCTGGGTCATGAAGTGGCTTGGAACAGTCATGGTGACACTAAAGATCAGTCATCTGGTAAAAGCTGAGGCCAAAAAGTTGTATGATTCCGTTCCAGAAGAGTATGCTGAAGATGAAGATCTAAAGGAACGTGCAATTAAGCTGGCAGTTTCCATAACGATGGAAACTTGGGCCAAAAGAACTAGGAAGATGAAGGGACAACCAAGTTAATTGCTCCCTCTTCGAAGTTTGAAACAAATTGTCTTTGGACCTACCATCAAGCCTTATGAGGAACTTCCAGAGGATCCAATCTCTCCATTTATTCCAATAGATAACATGACCTGGATTACTCATAGATCAATTTTAAATAATGATGGTAAAGTGCTTACTGTTGCAGATACTAGAAAGGTCCAAGCACCACCAGCTGATCAGACTAAGGAGAAGGAAAGCACTCCTAGTCAAGCAGATCAGACCAAGGAGAAAGAGAGTACTCCTGGTCCAGGAGAACAGATCACAGAAAAAGAAAGCATTGCTCTACCTCCTGTTCAAACAGAGGTTGCTTCTACTTCCCCGAGCATACAACCATCTCTGTTGAACTCAATTCAACAGATGATTTCAACTTCAATGAAGGAATTAGAAGAGAAGTTAATTGCCAATCTGCTGGCTGCTATAAATCAACCAACCCAAAGAGCTGCTGCTATTCCTACTTCTCTGATAGAAGACAATGCTCATAATGTAGAGACTATCAGACAAGACATGGACATGCTCAGAGCAAGAACTCAAAGCACTGCTGCTGGTTGGAGATTGTTGGGATATTCTAGTACGGGGCTCGATTGTCAATACAACAAAGTGCGGAATTTAAAAATTTTTCGAGTTCCCTAATAGTCCCATAAATCTTTCTCCACAGTTAATTATACGAAAAGGTTGAATCAAACAATTAAATAAACACAGGGGGTTAATCGCAATTTACCTCACCACGGTTTTGTGGTGGTTTCCTCCAGGTGTTTGGTTCGATCTACAGCTTGAGTGATCCATATGTCTCACCTCCAAAGTTTAGTCCACACCAACTGGATTGTAGTGACACCTACAAGTCTTAGGCTACGAACTGGATCTCGCAGGTTTGTCAGCAAAGGATTTCGGATCTGGATATGGACTTAAGCTCTTGATCAGGATTAGGAGATACAGATGGAAAAATCGAATCACAGGACTTGTGTGAGTCGAACAGGGTTCGACCAGGACAGATCTGGTCGAGTTTGGGTTCGGCCAAGGTTGATCTTGGGCGACTAGGGTTTGGGGCGAAAGTAAAGGGGGCGATTTGCAATTGAATATTCTTGTCAAAAATCTGATTTTCCTCACTTGTGTAATCGAATTTTTTCTCTCTCAATTTTCAGCAAAAGTTTCGTTCTCTCAAAAGCCTTTTTAGGGTTGTGTATCTTGTGCAAGCCTCTTATGAAGAGAAGAGGGAAGAGTATTTATAAGAGAAGAATCCTTCTCTTGATAGATATCTTCTTCCCTTATCTATCAAATCTCCAAATCTTTCATTCCTTGTCAACTTGGGAATGTGAGATTTGATAGATCTCTTCTTGCTTGTCCTTTAAGAATCAAAACTCCTTTTCCTTTAATTGTCAAAATCGCCCCTACCCCTATTTCAAGATAATTGCAAAATCAACCCATAATTATCCAATACCAAAATTGGTTAATTTATTCTTCCAATTAATTTACTACTTTAATTAATTTCATAATTAATCAGATAACTCTAATTAATTAATTGAACATTAATCAATTAGATATCTAATTAATATTCTCCAATTGAATTAATACCATAATTCAATTACTTTGATTTAACAACTTTAAATCATACATTTCCTTTTCGACAGTCACCGTCCAATTGTATTGTGTGTGACCCTCTGGGTTCACCATCAACTGGCAGCAGGCCCACGACTTTTGTGATTTAATTAACGAGCAATTAAATGCTCCGATCAATTAAACAACTTTTAATTGACCACTCCAGAATTAATTTCCTTATTAATTCAGGAGTACCCACACTTCATGGTCGATGTCTAGCCACAAGCCCATGAAGCCCAATTAAAGGTGAATTGATAATTGTGAACCTCACCTCTTATAATTGCCATGTACATACGATCCTTCCACGATGATTTCCCGATCGAGACCTAGGGTGTGTGAATTGATCGGTGATAGAGTAGTGTCCTGCAAGCCAACTATTTGGCTGCATTTAATTGAAAGGACTATTCAATTGTATTAATAAATGCATTTTATTATTATATGGTCATCTTTATCTTATGTAATAATTATCTACGCATAAGGATAGAAGTCCTTAGATCACAGGGCTATGGGACAACCCGTGGACTGATCTCCAAGGCCGTGATCTAGAATATATATTCAAGAGTCGTGGAATCCAATCGAGATAGGACATCATTGGATTCGGTTAGACTCTCACTATTGTGTATACTCCGATGAACTGGAGAACGCTGGGGTCCACGAGCGTTACTGGGATAGTTGATACACATAAGTGGGTGGCTTGCTGGGATGGCAAGCGCACTGAATACCCCAATTAGGAAATAACTCACCATGGAAGCGGTAGTCGCATATCGGGTTTGAAGTTATTCCAATTTACAATAGTATATGAGGAACGATCCCTAACTACTTGAGATGATAGGGTTTATCTGGTGCGAGAACATCTATGCTTTGATATGAGTCCCGACTGACTGGAGATCGCCAGAAAGTCTCCGTGGACTCATATTGGGTAAAGAGGAACTCGTATGCAGATTCATATCATCGACAACTGATCCATTGACCCGACTTGATAGGTTGAAAAATTCTCCTATGGATTTCTGTGAGAAATTAATTCTGGTAAAATCCTCGGCCGAGGTATCTGACGGCTTTATGTAAGTAGCTCATAAAGGTTAAGTCAAAGAGAATTATTTCGAGACCAGAATGCATAAGGTCAAGACAAAAGAAAAGGGAGACCGATGAAAGACCATACCTTTAAGTCTCGACTGCGAGATTGATCGATGGAGAGATTATGGCGTATACGGAAATTGTAAACGATAAAAGGTTCACTGAATTAATTCACCAGTGATTGGGCTCCATGGGTTTGTGGCTGGACATCGACCGTGGAGTGTGGGAGAATTCCCAAATTGGCAGGGGTGCTAATTTTGGAATGATCAATCGACAGAGTGTTCGATTGATTTAGAGTAAATCTTACTCGAATAATTAAATAATATTTAATTATAACCCACGACCAATTACGTGGTGAACCTACGGGGGCATACACAATACACATGAAGCGAAAGCGAGAAAATAAGAACGACCGAGTCGACTGGGTCGACTGGGTGAATAATCAACTGGATCGATTGGTGGGTCGACTGGGTCGACCCAATTGGAACAAAATGGGATCCAATTAGAATTGGATCAGGATCATAAATTAAATTGGAATTTAATTTGTGGATTAATTAATTAAGTTGGATTTAATTAATTAAAAGGGATTTTAATTAAATGGACTTAGAGTCTGATTTAATTAGATTGGAGATTAAGTTAATTAATTGGGCTATTTAATTGGGAGATTAAATAAAGCCTGGTCAAATTAATTAACTGGGCCATGAATTAATTAGAAGACTTGGTCTTCTAAATTAAAGAGGGCCATGACCCATGTAGGAGAGAAGAGCCCTAGTCCTAATAGGACTAGGTTAGGGAGATAACTATAAGTAGCCTTCTTGTAGTTATTTTTCACACAACTCCATATGCAAAATTGAGCAAGAGCAAAATTTTCTCTCCCTCTCCCAAGCTAAAAGTCGACCGAACCCTGTTCTTCTTTTGGAAGAATTTTCGTTTTCGATTCTTGTTCCAAAATCGTTCCTATATCCTAGATCATAATATATCTTGTATTCTGGCTGATCAAGATTTATTATTTTCGTGTAATTGTGGTGTATCAACCCGTAGAGGCGCAACACGTGGGGCGCTACTGCAGAGCTTGGATCGATTTGGCTGAGGAGAAATTCAGAGTTCGTTTTTGCTAACCGAGGATTTGCAAGGAGATATGTATAACGTGCAAACTTATACTATCGTTTTATTTATGTTCATATATATACACCTAGAGTAGTATCCTGGCAAGATTCCGTAAGAGGTCCTAAAATTTTTATATTCCGCTGTGCCTAGGGCTGTTTATCTTACCGAATCCCAACAGTGGTACCAGAGCCAACTCTAGGCTTTTTATATATATGAATTTGCAAATTCTGTGTTATAAATTATATGTTTGATTTATGTATGGCTAGTTCTTTAACTATATATATTTTAGGACGTAAATCTGTTAACTTGGAGTTAATGTAAAATTTTGATTCGAAAATTTTATCGTGTTAATTTTTTATTTTGGATTGAATTAATTAAAACTGTTGATTTTAATTAATTAAGAAATCAAACACAAATTAAAACAAAACAAAAGGAAAACAAAGTAATTAGATCAAAACTTTATTCTCTTGGTGAGAATTAATGTCGATCTAAGTGCTCGGCATAGGTTTTTGATTTTCTTTTGTAGACACAATCATCGTGGCATGTATGTAATAGCATGCATGTTGTTTCAATTTGTCATGTATTACGTAAGTTTTGAAGCAACATTGCAATTTGATTTTGTAAATTGCAAAAATGTTGGATTATAGTCAACTTGAAGCCGAACGTAATACGGCCATGATATGGTGGTTCAAATTTCGTGGCAGAATTTTGGATATATCTTGAACAAAATCTTGGAGATTTGGTTGTTATGGAATCTTGGTGAATTTTGGATTGATCTTAGAGATCTAATTAACAAGGAAACTTAGAGTTTCATTTGTGATAAGATATTTAATTAGAATTAATGTCTTCTAGTTAATTACCAAAATTAAAGATCTTAGAGATCTTATTAATCAAGGAAACTTAGAGTTTCAATTATGATAAGAGATTTAATTAAAGTTAATCTCTAGTAAGTTACCAAGATTAAAGATCTTAGAGATCTTATTAAATTAGGAAACTTGGAGTTTTGGATAAGGTAGAAATCTTGGTGGATTTGGACACTATCCTAGTTAATAGGATTATCTTGAGAATCTTGGAGATTTGTAAAATTGAGAAACTTAGAGTTTTGGATAAGATAGTAATCTTGGAAGATTTGTAACTATCTTAATTAACCAACTTTATCAAGATAAGAGTTGTAGATTTCTTAGAACTCAAGTAAGAGTTAATTAATCTTAGAGGTTAATTGTTAATTCAAAATTAAATTAACATGGATAATTTTTGTGAATTAAAATTAAAGGAGCCGGTAAATTTACATTTATGCCCTTATGTGAATTTATGCATGTTCTTGAGTGAATATGTGGATTGGTCGATTTTGCCCTTAAGCCCTGTGTAGTTTTGGTTTATTTATTTTTAAGGGGTGTAATTAAATGGGCCTGATTGGTGCCCTTGCTTGCGCAAACGAATGTAATAGAATAGGGCCATTTAAATTTGTAAGCTAGGCTTAGATTAGGCTTGGAGCCGAGAAGATCTCATGAAGACTTGGAGATCCACATGGAGGCCCATAACCTTGGAGGACATGGAGGCCCAATTCATTACATGGAGGCCCAATCAAGCTGGATATTACAAGAAGGTCCATGATGTATGGGTTAGAAAATTGTAATAGTTAGGACATTTAATTTCCACCCTAGACTGACCAATTGATCCATCACAAGGCTCGTGATGGATCGCATAGGATGGGCAATCGATCAATCATATCATGCTAGGTGATGAATGTTTACTTTTTCGTAGTTATTCTTTGATGTATGAGATGCATGCTTAGGATAGAAAAACGTAAACAAGATAAAGCATAATCTGATGAGACCTCGCACAAGAAAACTTAAAACCTCCAATTGAACTTAAAATTCAATTAGAATATTAAATCGAATAACGGGCGCATATGAATGGTGTCAATGGTCCGAGCCTATCCAATTACTAGATCTTAGGCATATTGTACAAATATATCTCGATGTCTCACGAGTCGTGGGTCGAGCTATAGGAAGATGATATGTCTATTGCCTCGATGCACAGTTTAGTGCCAAGGGAGGGGATAGCAAGGTTCTAGGCGCTGTCTCACGAGTCGTGGGGCGTCTAGGATTGAACTATTTCTCTTCACGAGTATTGGACATGATTTAACGCTAGTAAGTATGGATGTCTCACGAGTCGTGGGTCCATAATGAAAAACGAGGCTAAATGAACTCAAGGGTTAGCTGGGATGGTTAACCGGCGACGTGATCGCCCACCACGTGAATCAATTGGTATGGCCAACGAGTCGTGGGTACTGAGCGATTGCATTTGGGCCTTGAGCCCATTAGGAAATTTTTTATTTCCCGAACCTTATGTGGGGGCATAAGTATTCGACAAAAATAGTGGGAGTAATTTACAAACGAAAACCATGTTTGTAAATCATGTATTGATATTAATCTGCCGCGTATTTATCGTCATGTTTATGAGAGTTTTTTCATAAGTTATGTATCCATGAATATTTACCATCATACTTGAATCAAATAAATTAACTGAACCCAAATGAATTTTGAATGACTTCAAAACTTGAGAAATTATTCTCGAGTCCAAGCAAGGACTAATCTCCTTACAAAGATTTCATTGTTTTTCCTTTCGAAGTTACACTTCGACTGGAATGGTGGTAGGTTTCGCCAAGCTGCCTTTTTCAAAGTTATTCTTCAAATAAGAAAGGTGATAAGTTTCACCAGAGGGTTGAGGATGGTTCTCAAGCCCAAATTTTCTTGAAGGCAAACATGAAGTCTCCCATAAATGGGAAGTAACATCTTTTTAAAAGGCCTCAAAAGGCCCGAGAGATGGAAGAAGAGGAATGTAACCTCTCTGAAGGGAAATAACCTTGGAGGTTTTTTCTGTAAGGATGATAAGTTGAAAAGTCAATCAAAATGGTTCTTCCATGGATTAAGATCAAGGGAAAGCGGGAATTGAACCTGTTCATCCCATAAGGGATGATTAAATTTTATTGAACTTAACCTTATGGTTAAAGTAATGCATAAGGGTGTTGGATGCCCGATGAAGCACTCATTGATGCATTCAATGCATCTAAAGCCATGAATTATTTAGATCATTGGAATTTGCTTACACCATCCCTTGTCTTAAGGGATGTGATAGTTCCATAATGGTTGGAACTGATTGCGCTATAAGATTTATACGCAAAAGGTGTACATAAGCAAATGAGTATGGATACTCATATATCGACTAAATATAATATGCATAGTCAATAAAATATAAATAATCAAGATTTCACACACTTGAGTCGTTGTAAAAACCGAAAGGCGATACACGAATACTAAAATATATTTCCGAATTAAAAGATTCAAAGACTGAGCTCGACTGGGTCAAGCATGACTGGGATGCTATACTTAGTAACTGACTTTCGAATCTTGCTTAATGGAAATTAGATTTAGTAGTTGTTTGCTAGGCAACCAAGAGGCATAAACAATTGCAATTGATTTAATTCATTTAAAAGTGTGTAGAAACACTAAAGCATTAGTGGGAGATAAGGCGTCTCTAGTACCCTCATGGGTAAAAGTACGTTGTGATGTACAAATCCAAATTACTTTTGGAATAAAAGAAGAGAGCCTAATCAATGAAAGCATGTAAAAGATTTGGATCGATTCAAAATCAAACATGCATAGGCAGTACGCCATTTATTATTTGAAAGAGAATTAGATTCTCGAAATGTAAGACCCGCCCGAAACGTTGTATGTTGTCAAGCATTCTGGATATGTAAATGTCCATTAAGAAATCTTACATGAAATTCCTTATTCAAACAAATAAAACTTCATCGAGAAATCGAAGATACTGAGCTAAGTATCTCTGAAGCCAGTTCCAAAAACATATCACGTGATATGAGTTTTGGTATTGTACCTTCATATGCATTCATGCGCATATGGGGTCTCCCACTTATGTGAATAAGCTGTTAGGAGATAAGTTGGACGTAAAGTCCATCTTATGCAATTCGTGGGGTATCCAGAAAACTCTATAGGATACAAGTTCTACGATCCTACAAGATAAACTACGTTTGTCTCAAGGAACGCACACTTCTTGGAGAAGGATTTCTTGCTAGGCAAGAAGGAACACAACGTAGAACTAGATGAGGTCACTGAAGCTGAAAGGACCAAAGAGGTCGATCAAGCTGACCAATCACCACATGCAGTGGGAGAACAAGAGCATGAAAGTACATCAGAGAGTACACCGATACTTCGTAGGTCAGAAAGACAATGTAGAGAACCCGAGAGGTACTACGGTCTGCTGCGTGAGACTAGACAGTCTCTAACTGACCCAAGGACTTACGAAGAGGCTATGCTAGGCATAGACTCGGGAAAGTGGCGTGAAGCCATGGAATTCGAATTGGACTCCATGCACTCGAACAAGGTCTAGGCCTTGGTAGATCCACCAGTGGGAGTAGCTCCCGTGGGTTGCAAGTGGATCTATAAGCGAAAGCTTGGAGTGAACGGAGAGGTAATAACCTACAAGGCACGACTAGTGGCAAAAGGATACACTCAAAGGCCAAGCATCGACTTTGAGGAGACCTTCTCGCCCGTCGCAATGCCTAAATCCATTCAAATCTTGATGGCCATAGTTGCGTGGTATAACTACGAGATATGGTAGATGGATTTAAAGACTGCCTTTCTCAATGGGGACATTGACAAGGAGATCTACATGGAGCAACCAAAAGGATATGCATCCAAAGGAGATAAACATAAGGCGTGCAAACTCCAGAGGTCCATTTATGGATTGAAGCAAGCTTCCCGAAGTTGGAACATCCGTTTCAATGAAACAGTCCAAACTTTTGGATTCATCAGAAACGTGTTCGAACCTTGCGTGTACAAAAGGATCAGTGGGAGTACAGTTGAATTTTTGGTGCTTTACATTGATGACATTCTTCTCATTGAAAACAATGTGAAAGTGTTGTACGAAACTAAAGCATGGTTATCTACACAATTCTCAATGAAGGAATTGGGAGAAGCATCCTTTGTACTGGGTATAAGGATCTACCGAAATAGATCAAAAGGACTGCTGGGCCTTTCCCAATTGCAGTACATAGATAAAATCTTGAAAATATTTAATATGGAAGAATCCAAGAGAGGATTTCTTCCAATGAGACATGGAATTGCACTCTCTAAGTCTATGGCCCCAAAGACGCCAGAAGAGAGAAGCAATATGTCTCGAATACCATATGCATCCGCGATAGGAAGCATAATGTATGGTATGTTATGTACGAGACCAGACGTAGCGTACGCTCTAAGCGTTACAAGTCGCTACCAGTCTGATCCAGGTGAGCAGCACTGGATAGCCGTAAAGACAATTCTGAAGTACCTGAGAAGGACTAAGGAATTGTTCTTGGTATACGGTGGAAGAGAATTGAAATTGGAAGGCTATACTGATTCTAGCTTCCAATGTAATGTAGACGACTTCAAGTCGACATCTGGATACGTGTTCTACCTCAATAGTGGTGCGGTAAGCTGGAAGAGCTCCAATCAAAACACTACCGTAGATTCAACCACCGAGACAGAATACATTGCCGTGAGTGAAGCAGCAAAGGAAGGTGTTTGGATGAAAAACTTCATCCAGGAATTGGATGTGTTACCTAGCATTGTCGAGCCATTACTATCTTCTGTGATAATAATGGAGCTATCTCGCAAGCAAAGGAGTCGAGATCTCATCAGAATCCAAGCACGAACTAAGACGATACCATTTGATATGTTATGTCATCTGGTAGAGGAGACATAAAGATGGAACGTGTCACCTCAAAGAATAATACGACGGACCCGCTGTCTAAGCCATTGCTTTAAAGGCATCCGAAAACATCTGTCTAAGATGGAAATCAGAAGTATGAAAAGTTGGCTTTAGTACAAGTGGGAGATTGATAGAATAGTGTCCTGCAAGCCAACTATTTGGCTGCATTTAATTGAAAGGACCATTCAATTGGATTAATAAATGCATTTTATTATTATATGGTCATCTTTATCTTATGTAATAATTATCTACGCATAAGGATAGAAGTCCTTAGATCACAGGGCTATGGGACAACCCGTGGACTGATCTCCAAGGCCGTGATCTAGAATATATATTCAAGAGTCGTAGAATCCAATCGAGATAGGACATCATTGGATTCGGTTAGACTCTCACTATTGTGTAAACTCCGATGAACTGGAGAACGCTGGGGTCCACGAGCGTGACTGGGATAGTCGATACACATAAGTGGGTGGCTTGCTGGGATGGCAAGCGCACTGAATACCCCAATTAGGAAATAACTCACCATGGAAGCGGTAGTCGCATATCGGGGTTGAAGTTATTCCAATTTACAATAGTATACGAGGAACGATCCCTAACTACTTGAGATGATAGGGTTTATCTGGTGCGAGAACGTCTATGCTTTGATATGAGTCCCGACTGACTGGAGATCGCCAGAAAGTCTCTGTGGACTCATATTGGGTAAAGAGGAACTCGTATGCAGATTCATATCATCGACAAAGGATCCATTGACCCGACTTGATAGGTTGGGAAATTCTCCTATGGATTTCTGTGAGAAATTAATTCTGGTAAAATCCTCGGCCGAGGAATCTGACGGCTTTATGTAAGTAGCTCATAAAGGTTAAGTCAAAGAGAATTATTTCGAGACCAGAATGCATAAGGTCAAGACAAAAGAAAAGGGAGACCGATGAAAGACCATACCTTTAAGTCTCGACTGGGAGATTGATCGATGGAGAGATTATGGCGTATACGGAAATTGTAAATGATAAAAGGTTCACTGAATTAATTCACCAGTGATTGGGCTCCATGGGCTTGTGGCTGGACATCGACCGAGGAGTGTGGGAGAATTCCCAAATTGGCAGGGGTGCTAATTTTGGAATGATCAATCGACAGAGTGTTCGATTGATTTAGAGTAAATCTTACTCGAATAATTAAATAATATTTAATTATAACCCACGGCCAATTATGTGGTGAACCTACGGGGGCATACACAATACACATGAAGCGAAAGCGAGGAAATAAGAACGACCGAGTCGACTGGGTGAATAATCGACTGGATCGATTATTATGGGTGGGTCGACTGGGTCGACCCAATTGGAACAAAATGGGATCCAATTAGAATTGGATCAGGATCATAAATTAAATTGGAATTTAATTTGTGGATTAATTAATTAAGTTGGATTTAATTAATTAAAAGGGATTTTAATTAAATGGACTTAGAGTCTGATTTAATTAGATGGGAGATTAAGTTAATTATTTGGGCTATTTAATTGGGAGATTAAATAAAGCCTGATCAAATTAATTAACTGGGCCATGAATTAATTAGAAGACTTGGTCTTCTAAATTAAAGAGGGCCATGACCCATGTAGGAGAGAAGAGCCCTAGTCCTAATAGGATTAGGTTAGGGAGATAACTATAAGTCGCCTTCTTGTAGTTATTTTTCACACAACTCCATATGCAAAATTGAGCAAGAGCAAAATTTTCTCTCCCTCTCCCAAGCTAAAAGTCGACCGAACCCTGTTCTTCTTTTGGAAGAATTTTCGTTTTCGATTCTTGTTCCAAAATCGTTCCTATATCCTAGATCATAATATATCTTGTGTTCTGGCTGATCAAGATTTATTATTTTCGTGTAATTGTGGTGTATCAACCCGTAGAGGCGCAACACGTGGGGCGCTACTGCAGAGCTTGGATCGATTTGGCTGAGGAGAAATTCAGAGTTCGTTTTTGCTAACCGAGGATTTGCAAGGAGATAGGTATAACGTGCAAACTTATACTATCGTTTTATTTATGTTCATATATATACACCTAGAGTAGTATCCTGGCAAGATTCCGTAAGAGGTCCTAAAATTTTTATATTCCGCTGTGCCTAGGGCTGTTTATCTTACCGAATCCCAACAATCGGCACCTCTAATTATCTCGATACTGTACTTTCTAATTCTGGATAATAATTCCGGTGTGATTGCTAAACTTGGAAACCCCTTTCCAAATTCGTCACCAACCATGGCCATGGATTTCTAGGAACATATTATCGAAGAACGTACAGGAAATTCTCTCATCTTATCAGGATGAATCGATAGATCCTTTCTTAGTACTAACCACTCGCGTACAGTCGTGTACGCACCCAACTTAGGCACTTTGTGGCCAGGCTACGTGACCAGTACCTAAATCTAAGTACGCACACTCGTGCACCGAATTCGCCCTAGCACCTCAAGTGTAAGGACTAAATCGTACACTATTATAAGCCTTGAGAAACATCCCGTCACCGATATGCGTCATGCGCTTCCACAATGGGTTTCTCTGTTCGGGTCGTTCGATGCGTTCAATCCTCCATTGAACCACCTACTCATATGCACTGGCCTCAAATGCCTTGCTCATGAAACGCTACAAATTCACTCCATGTGAATCATGCATACTTGTACAAGTCTTGGCGATTCCTACGATACCCCGTCTCGTTCGGAATCTATGACTTGGAACGATTTTAAGATCACGACCTTTGAGACTGTTTCATGATTGCACTCAATACTGAAGTGAATCGTCCCATAGTCTATTGTGACCTTAGAATTTCATCCAATCGCTTAGATAAGTTCGCGAGTGATGAAGTTGGCCATTGTTCAATTTCACGTACTATGAATGAACGGGCGTATTAATTATAAACCATAAGAAATTAGTACTTCAACAAGCTAATTAATATTGGCTTGCTGGGCACTATCCTATCAATCTCCCACTTGCCCTAAAGCCAATCACAACATTTCTAAGACCCATCTATACCAAGATGTCCCTCGAACCCATTTGTGAAAGAGCTTAATTAGTGGATCTGCTAAGTTTGTCTTTTTGAGATAACGTAGTACTTTTACGCGTCTCCGTTATCTATTACTTGTTCAATCATATGATATTGTGTTCAAATCATCGGTGAGATCTCGTTTCCCTTTCATTGAGCAATTGCCTTGTTTAAATCGGTTAAGATTATGACAGGCTTTTGCCATGCTAGGTAATTCATACAATTATTGGACGAATGTTTCTCATCAAAACACTTTCTCTTGTGCAGCATCATAATGGTGCTATTAATCTGATTGAGTCGGCAATGGTATACTATTGGAATTTCTTCCAATTTACCTTCGCTCCATCGAGACAGAATAAATCATCCACTTCAGGCTGGAAATCTCGAATCACTAAATTCTTCGAGTTTTCAATTCTCTCCATTACTACCACAGACCAGCATTATATCCTTTAATTATCTTCGAGGATTACTTTAATGGTAGTCCAGTGTCCTTTACTGGTGTTCGACTATCAGTGGCTCTTGAATGATCAGAGCATTTTGATGAGTCAGGTCTAGTACAAGACTTTGCATGCTACATGCAATCCAAATGCCAAAACATAAAGCTTCTTGAAACAGTTACTTCTTTACTCATTTATATGTAGGGCTCATTAAATAAGTAAGAGGAATCTTCTCTCTTTGGAAACAATCATTTTCTTGGATTCTTCCATATTGAATTTAATCAATATACAGTCTTTGTACTTCGATTTGGTGAATTGCAACATCTACTTTGCTTTTATCTCCATAAATACGTATTGCCAGTACGTGAGATGTAATTCTCAAATCTTATCATGGAAAATTGCGTGAATAACACGCTTTCGTCTGTGCTTCTCTGATATTCTTATATCGTACTTGATGCGTAGATCAACATCACGTTGCGTTGCGAATTTAACTATGCTCCCACTGATCCTTTTTTGCATAATTGGAATCCATATGCCTTTTGACAATTTCAACATTCTTGATTGACTTATCAAGTTGCATGATCCATGTTCGGGAAAAAGTCACAGATTGACCTTTGGATTTGAATAGAGATCTTCTCATCAATTTTCAATTGTGAGATGCAGGATTCATATCCAACAGTCATTCTTCGATAGTCAAAACCACCTTTCTATGGCTAATAGTTTCGAAATGGATTTTGACCTAGCAAATGGAGAAGGTATTCTCATTGGTCCTAGAAGGACTTTTGAAGAGTGACCTATCGCCATTAGGTGAGTCAAACTTTCCACTTTGAATCTTATGGCTTTATGCCATATCCATTATTTGTGCATGGATCGGTTCAGCAGGTTTCAGGGTTTACTCCCACTGTTTGTGGGGATGGGTCCAGTTCCTTGGACTTCATCAAGTTCTATGACATTCCTTATTTCCTTTGACAAGAGTTTCGTCAACAGAGGAACAAGCTTCTTACGAGATACTTTCGTTTCTCTTTGTCGTAGAACAGACATCCAATGGATTTCGTCGGATACCCCACAAACTCTATATGAATCAGATCTACCATCTAATTTCTCATATAAGGGTGTGTTGCTATGTCTTAGATGACATGGCGGTGTAAGAACTTACTTCGGAAAAATACTAGACCAAGTACTTCTGAAGAGTCAGGGGAGGATATCTCCTAATGTGAATATAGGAATTTAGCAAGATCTCAGTCGAGAGTCGAACCAAATTTTATCAAAGCTCGATCTTCTTCTTTGATTTGCTTTGTTTAGAATTCTATTCTCCTTTAGATAATCGAGGATTTAGTTGCTTATGTTTCAGCAAGTTTGATTAGATCAAATTGCTTTTGACATAATGCATCTAGTTACTTCATTTCCAAAACGTCTATTGAATTACTTCAACAGTTTTAGAATTGTACTTCTACAATGCACAAATATACTTTAACGATTGAAAATCGCGAGTAAATATGAAGTAGCATCCTTTTGAACTAGTGCTTTTAGTTCTAATCGATTTGAAATGTTTGGAATGCCTAGCAATCCTTTATTTTGGTTATTATTCCTTTAAGACAAGATTTGAAAGTTCGGAGTTTTATCCAAGTTCCTTATTTCAAGAACAGTAGACAAAAACCTTTCCTTTCGAATCTTTCTTTAGGAAGAATGTCCAAAATAAACATTTCAATGAGAACGATTATCTAGTCTTTCGATTCAGCATATAGTCTTCGATGTTTTTGATTTGTTTATCATTGTTTATTTCTATGTTTCAAAACATCAACATTTGTACAAAGTTAAATTGCTCTAATTAAATAAATTCCATTCTCAATGGTAAAGCAATAATGTCTTGTACAAAATTTGAAATAATACTCAAAATAAACTAAAACTAACAACTCATGCTAATACGAGAAACTTCTTCTGCTAAAAGTAATGTCTAGGTCCAGATGGTCCTTGACCCAATCCTTGAAGCAACATTCCCTCATGTTCTTTTGCACTACTCGCATCTTCCTTTTAAGGAATTTCTTCCTTTTAGGTGGAGAGGGAATGCCATCATCACCTGCAAACACTTTTACAGAAATGAAGGTTTATCAGATGTCTTACATCAAGAGAATTAACAGGTGTATAACTTTAAGTCATACCATTGTTAAGTCTGTTCAGGAATTTCCTTTCAGCAAGCCTCCTTAATTTATCTTCGTACTTACACATGTGGCAATTCCTTTTATATAGACCCCATCCTTGCAGATGAGCTTCCTCATATTTGTCTAACAACTCATGCAATTGTTTTGTTTTAATTCCATCAGGCGGAATATCACAATGTTGCATGAAATGAGTGAAGGTGTCAGACAAGCCATTGAGAGTAATTTCTATCTCATCTTCTAAAGACAATTGTGTTCCAAACTTTTTGATTCGTTTGAACATTTTGGTTAAGTAAGAACAATATTCTCTAACATTGTTAAACTCAGCCATGCTCGTCTCGTGAAGGTAATTGCGCATAATGGACCCCAAAGTTGGTTCGTTTCTAATGCGCACTAAGCATCTTTTGGATGGTACATGGCTAACAATAAAGTAGACAACTATAAGCAGACAGATTTAATATAAATACTTATAATTAACGAAATTTGGACTTTTTATCGAAAAAGTTCTCCCACTATTTTATCGAAACAATAACCCCTTCTAGTTTCGGGAAAAATCAATTTCCTAGTAGGTCTTGACGTCCCAGCAGCAATTAGTTGCACCCACGACTCGTGGCCATACAATTAATTCCCTGGGTAGGTATACATTTTACCAATTGTGTCTACTACACAACCTTCAAGCTATTTTGCCTCGTTTTTCGCATTTATCTAGCACTGTTACATCATAAATGTTACTACGCGTTAAGTCTAACCCATTAATCATGATAAGAAACGGGCCCGGTCATCAATTCTCCGTAACTAGTTATCGGTCGATCTTCACGTCCCGACCAGTCCCTACCCATGTCAAGTTTTAGAAAACTAGAATCAAGGAATTTCGTGTATTGTCCCTTTCTTCGACTCGGGTGCCAGACTCTGGATCACCTCTATCGATAAGTAGACAACATACACTAGTTCCTATTAATGGAAGGCTTTGATTTATAAAACTTCATTTTATATTTAACCCAATATGACTTAATATTTATTCGAGAGGGGAATTTTCGATTTTGAAAGTTTAAGGAAACTCTCCTCGAGATCTCACCGCTTCAATTATGCTTTATCTTTTATTTACGATCTAGATTCTAGCGCGCATACACACAAGCAATCATAAATCAACTAACAAATAAAAGCCATACAAGCCTAGCATGCATACTACGACAATATGTTTTCGATCGGGAGCCTCCTATGCAGGCCATCATCGAGCCAATGATGTTGGCCCAATTGGTCAATCTAAAGGGTTCACAAAGGACCTATGCTATTACACAATGTACCATGCATACATGGCCTTCAATTCTTCTTGGGCTCCCACCTTGCTTGTAAACGGGCCTCCATCCTAGACTAGGAAAGCAGTAAAGCCCTATTCTATTACAAAGGCTCAAAGTGGCCCAAAAATAATAACAGGCTCGTAGACCCAATAAAAACCATGCATTAAATTAAACCAATCACATCTAACATAAGGTCAATGTTCGGCGCGATCGAAAACTACGTAAGCAGTTCACGTAGAATAAGAAACATGCAAACAACTTTTACGTATTTCTTTCTTAATTTTAAAACTAACTTCCTATGATTCTTGCTTTTTGGTCACCACTAATTATGAAAAATAAATTCTCGGATAAATAAAAACAAATTTTCTGCCTCAAATAAAGATTCTGATTTTTCAACTTTTGAAAATTGCAGTTCGGCCCCTATACTTTCAAAAATTGCACTTTTGACCCCAAAACTTTTGAAAAGTTACAAATTACCCCCAAAACAGTTTTCGGACAGAAGGACCAGAAAATAACATTTTGAAATCGAGAACATTTTTGAATTTGCAAACTGACTCCTGAACTTTCGGAAATTACAAAACAGTCCTTGAATTTTCGAAAATTGCAAAACAGCCCAAAAACCCGTGCGATTGAATTTTCAAAAACAGTCCAGATTTTATAAAAATTTCCAGAAACAGAAGAATTAATTTTCAGCCCTTAATTTTGAGATTTGCGATTAATTGCACAAAGAGTCCTGATTTTTCGAAAAACTATAAATTCGCCACAGATCTTAAAAGGCAATTTTACCCAAGCAAGAATCAATCAACAGAACATAATTATCACGCGTTCTCATACATACAATCAATCATATACAGTGAAAACACATTATGTTCTGGCCTTTTCGTATAAAAACGTATGGAGTTGGCTCTGATACCACTGTTGGGATATTCTAGTACGGGGCTCGATTGTCAATACAACAAAGTGCGAAATTTAAAATTTTTTCGAGTTCCCTAATAGTCCCATAAATTTTTCTCCACAGTTAATTATACGAAAAGGTTGAATCAAACAATTAAATAAACACAGGGGGTTAATCGCAATTTACCTCACCACGGTTTTGTGGTGGTTTCCTCCAGGTGTTTGGTTCGATCCACAGCTTGAGTGATCCATGTGGCTCACCTCCAAAGTTTAGTCCACACCAACTGGATTGTAGTGACACCTACAAGTCTTAGGCTATGAACTGGATCTCGCAGGTTTGTCAGCAAAGGATTTCAGATCTGGATCTGGACTTAAGATCTTGATCAGGATTAGGAGATACAGATGGAAGAATCGAATCACAAGACTTGTGTGATTCGAACAGGGTTCGACCAGGACATATCTGGTCGAGTTTGGGTTCGGCCAAGGTTGATCTTGGGCGATTAGGGTTTGGGGCGAAAGTAAAGGGGGCGATTTGCAATTGAATATTCTTGTCAAAAATCTGATTTTCCTCACTTGCGTAATCGATTTTTTTCTCTCTCAATTTTCAGCAAAAGTTTCGTTCTCTCAAAAGCCTTTTTAGGGTTGTGTATCTTGTGCAAGCCTCTTATGAAGAGAAGAGGGAAGAGTATTTATAAGAGAAGAATCCTTCTCTTGATAGATATCTTCTTCCCTTATCTGTCAAATCTCCAAATCTTTCATTCCTTGTCAACTTGGGAATGTGAGATTTGATAGATCTCTTCTTGCTTGTCCTTTAAGAATCAAAACTCCTTTTCCTTTAATAGTCAAAATCGCCCCAACCCCTATTTCAAGATAATTGCAAAATCAACCCATAATTATCCAATACCAAAATTGGTTAATTTATTCTTCCAATTAATTAAATACTTTAATTAATTTAATAATTAATCAGATAACTCTAATTAATTAATTGAACATTAATCAATTAGATATCTAATTAATATTCTCCAATTGAATTAATACCATAATTCAATTACTTTGATTTAACAACTTTAAATCATACATTTCCTTTTCGACAGTCACCGTCCAATTGTATTGTGTGTGACCCTCTGGTTTCACCATCAACTGGCAGCAGGCCCACGACTTTCGTGATTTAATTAACGAGCAATTAAATGCTCCGATCAATTAAACAACTATTAATTGACCACTCCAGAATTAATTTCCTTATTAATTCAGGAGTACCCACACTTCATGGTCGATGTCTAGCCAGAAGCCCATGAAGCCCAATTAAAGGTGAATTGATAATTGTGAACCTCACCTCTTATAATTGCCATGTACATACGGTCCTTCCACGATGATTTCCCGATCGAGACCTAGTGTGTGTGAATTGATCGGCACCTCTAATTATCTCGATTGTGTACTTTCTAATTCTGGATAATAATTCCGGTGTGACTGCTAAACTTGGAAACCCCTTTCCAAATTTGTCACCAACCATGGCCATGGATTTCTAGGAACATATTATCGAAGAACGTACAGGAAATTCTCTCATCTTATCAGGATGAGTCGATAGATCCTTTCTTAGTACTAACCACTCGCGTACAGTTATGTACGCACCCAACTTAGGCACTTTGTGGCCAGGCTACGTGACCAGTACCTAAATCTAAGTACGCACACTCGTGCACCGAATTCGCCCTAGCACCTCAAGTCTAAAGACTAAATCGTACACTATTATAAGCCTTGAGAAACATCCCATCACCGATATGCGTCATGCGCTTCCACAATGGGTTTCTCTGTTCGGGTCGTTCGATGCGTTCAATCCTCCATTGAACCACCTACTCATATGCATTGGCCTCAAATGCCTTGCTCATGAAAAGCTACAAATTCACTCCATGTGAATCATGCATACTTGTACAAGTCTTGGTGATTCCTACGATACCCCGTCTCGTTCGGAATCTATGACTTGGAACGGTTTTAAGATCACGACCTTTGAGACTGTTTCATGATTGCACTCAGTACTGAAGTGAATCGTCCCATAGTCTATTGAGACCTTAGGATTTCATCCAATAGCTTAGATAAGTTCGCGAGAGATGAAGTTGGCCATTGTTAAATTTCACGTACTATGAATGAACGGGCGTATTAATTATAAACCATACGAAAATAGTACTTCAACAAGCTAATTAATATTGGCTTGCTGGGCACTATCCTATCAGAGACAAATTACTGAGGTTGTTGAATGGGCCTAACAACACAAGATGAAACCTTAGAAAATATGATGAAGGACTTCAAGGCATCTGCTGATATGATACTAACAACTCAGATTCAGCTAGGTGGCCAAGGGGACATTGTGCTTAACAAAATGGATGCATTTGAAGCCAAACAACTCAGTCAAGAAGCTCAAATTAATGCAATGGAAGAAAACATCAGACTTCTCTGTGATACGCTTCAAATCACATCAGTCTTACCACAATATCCGATCAACCCTGCTGATGATGACAAAAAGGGGGAATATAGGGTACTTAGTGAAGAAGAAGATAGACAAGATGACACATCTTTCTCAAAGAAGACTGCTGAATTTGAAGAAACTGAAGTACTGGATGAATCTGCCAAAGATGAAAATGCTGATGAAGAAAATGAAGGCACAAGTAGACCAGTAGATCAGTCAATTACAGAAGAAGAAAAAGAAGCTGATGAAACTGAAGCTGAAGGAAATCCTAAGGAAACAGCAAAGACTGATAAAGAAATTGCTGCTGCTAAGGACTCAGCTGAAGAACAGCTTAATCCCGATGTCAAGTACAAAAAGATGGAGCTTTTAAGACAAAGATTCTTCAAGGAATTAGAAGCTGAAACTTCCAAACCTGAAGATGAAAAGTCAGATGAAGAGGACAAGCCAGAAGACAAAAGAGAAGACTAGACTAAATTACTTATGCTTGAAATCTTTGTAAATTTTATTTATGCACATCTCATCTACTAAACTTGTAATATGTAATCTTTTCTGAATCTATAAAAGTACAAGTTTAAATCCAATAAACTATTTCTATCTCAGAAATTTTTGAGGAACAAAACTTCAGTTTAGGTACAAGTACTTAGCTGAAGTTTTGTCATCATCAAAAAAGGAGGAAATTGTTGGATGAAGATGAAGATGAAGTGCAATGAAGATAAGAAGATAAGGGAAAGTTTTGATGATTTCCAAAACGTCAAAATCAGCTAGTATGGAATGCTTAGGTCCCTTAGAAGAATCTTGACCAAGGAAAGAAAACATCAGAAGGGTCCAAAATTCTAAGCCCAGAAGACTACTGATCTTATGCTGAAATAGCAATCAGAAGGGTAGACCATCAGCCGACTCAAATCAGATGGGTTCAGAGTTTGATCAGTAGGGTATCTATCAGAAGGGTTGTTTTGATCGGCAGAGTAGAAGAGATCAAGGAGTTAGTCCAACGGTAATAAATGCACTTGGTGTAATAAATGCTGTAAGAGAAGGGTAGTAATGGCAAATGATTGAAGTTTATTCTCGGATCAGCAGGGTGCATTTATTGCAGCTACAGGAAAGTACAACAGAAAAGTACTGTAGTAGGGAGTCGTTCTGAAAATTGGGCTGAGGCTATGGATTTGATTTGTGATTTTCTTCAACGGTCACATTTTCAAATCTGAGTATAAATAGAGCTGATTTCAAAGAGCAAACACACAACAACACTTTGAGATTTTATTTCCGAAGCTGAATTTTCTCTAAGTCTCAAGAAGCTCAAGAACAGCTCACTCGTCTGGTAGAGTCATTTGTTGACGAAAGCCAAGTTGAAGCCAAACAGAAAACATTTTTTGAGTGAATTTGTAATACTTGAGTGTCGTGCGGAGTGTAGATCTATCTTTGTGAGTGATCTAACTTCAGAGGATAGGTCTTCTTAGTGATTTTCTATTGTGAGCTTACTGCCTTCTCATTTGTTGTTTTGGCGTAAGTGGAGAAATATTGTAAACTTTGTATTTATAGTATAACCCAGAACCTGAGTGATCTGGAAGAGTGGACTAAAGGATTTTTATCCATATAACCACTATAAAATTCTTTGTGTTATTTTTGCATAAGTTTTCTTGCATATTTTAAAGTTGCATAAGTTAACACTTTGAAATATTTCATTAAAGATTTTAAAGGAGTTAAAACTGGGGACAAAATCTTTAAAAGACTTAGTCTACTTGTGAAAAACACTTACAAATTATCCGCTGCAAATATACTCTTGTAAAACTATTTTTGCTGAAATCTGCTAAGTAACTATGAGAAGAGGGGTCACTCTACTGTTCAAGATTTGTTCACGATCAGCTTAGTCAGCTTACTGTTCTTTATAAGCTTAGTCTGCTGACAGACGACTGAAAAGTTTTTAAATCTAAAAATTTTAAGAGGTCTATTCACCCCCCCTCTAGACCTCATCTGACCACTTGGGACCAACAATATTAATTAAAACAGTTTATATTAATTAATTATAGTGTAATCATTTTTTGTCGTCTTCCAGATAAAATTACATTCTTTGTACCAATCTGTTCAACATAGCACTTATCTGTTAAGAAGATGACTGAATATCCTTTGTCACAAAATTGACTTATGCTCAGCAGGTTGTACTTTAGGCCTTTAACATATGAGACGTTAGATATCTCAATGTTTCCTTTGATTAATCTTCCTTTAGCTACAATCTTGCCTTCTTTGCTGTCTCCAAAAGTGACCTTTGGACCATCCACAGCAACAGCATCAGTCAACTAATATATGCTTCCACACATGTGCCTTGAACATATTGGGATTCGGTAAGATAAACAGCCCTAGGCACAGCGGAATATAAAAACGTTTAGGACCTCTTACGGAATCTTGCCAGGATACTACTCTAGTTGTATATATATGAATATTAAATAAACGATAGTATAAGTTTGCACGTTATACCTATCTCCTTGCAAATCCTCGGTTAGAATAGGGTTTGAAACAAGATCGAAAACGAAAAATTCTTCCAAAGGAAGAATAGGGTTCGGTCGACTTATGTTTGGGAGAGGGAGAGAAAATTTTGCTCTTGCTCAATTTTTGCTTATGGTGTTATATGAAAAATAACTATAAGATATCTACTTATAGCTTTCTCCCTAACCTAGTCCTATTAGGACTAGGGCTCTTCTCTCCTACATGAGCCATGGCCCTCTTTAATTAGAAGACCAAGTCTCCTAATTAATTCATGGCCCAGTTAATTAATTTGACCAGGCTTTATTTAATCTCCAAATTAAATAGCCCAATTAATTAACTTAATCTCCCATTTAATTAAATCAGACTCTAAGCCCATTTAATTAAAATCCCTTTTAATTAATTAAATCCAACTTAATTAATTAATCCACAAATTAAATTCCAATTTAATTTATGATCCTGATCCAATTCCAATTGGATCCCATTTTGTTCCAATTGGGTCGACCCAGTCGACCCACCCATAATAATCGACACAGTCGATTATTCACCCAGTCGACCCAGTCGACTCGGTTGTTCTTATTTCCTCGCTTTCGCTTCATGTGTATTGTGTATGCCCCCGTAGGTTCACCACATAATTGGCCGTGGGTTATAATTAAATGTTATTTAATTATTCGAGTAAGACTTACTCTAAATCAATCGAACACTCTGTCGATTGACCATTCCAAAATTAGCACCCCTGCCAATTTGGGAATTCTCCCACACTCCACGGTCGATGCCCAGCCACAAGCTCATGGAGCCCAATCACTGGTGAATTAATTCAGTGAACCTTTTATCATTTACAATATCAATATACGACATAATCTCTCCATCGATCAATCTCCCAGTCGAGACTTAAGGGTATGGTCTTTCATCGGATTCCCTTTTCTTTTGTCTTGACCTTATGCATTCTGGTCTCGAAATAATTCTCTTTGACTTAACCTTTATGAGTTACTTACATAAAGCCGTCAGATACCTCGGCCGAGGATTTTACCAGAATTAATTTCTCACAGAAATCCATAGGAGAATTTCCCAACCTATCAAGTCGGGTCAATGGATTATTTGTTGATGATATGAATCTGCATACGAGTTCCTCTATACCCAATATGAGTCCACAGAGACTTTCTGGCGATCTCCAGTCAGTCGGGACTCATATCAAAGCATAGACGTTCTCGCACCAGATAAACCCTATCATCTCAAGTAGTTAGGGATCGTTCCTCGTATACTATTGTAAATTGGAATAACTTCAACCCCGATATGCGACTACCGCTTCCATGGTGAGTTATTTCCTAATTGGGGTATTCAGTGCGCTTGCCATCCTAGCAAGCCACCCACTTATGTGTATCGACTATCCCAGTCACGCTCGTGGACCCCAGCGTTCTCCAGTTAATCGGAGTATACACAATAGTGAGAGTCTAACCGAATCCAATGATGTCCTATCTCGATTGGATTCTACGACTCTTGAATATATTCTAGATCACGGCCTTGGAGATCAGTCCACGGGTTGTCCCATAGCCCTGTGATCTAAGGACTTATATCCTTATGCGTAGATAATTATTACATAAGATAAAGATGACCATATAATAATAAAATGCATTTATTAATCCAATTGAATGGTCCTTTCAATTAAATGCAGCCAAAATAGTTGGCTTGCAGGACACTATTCTATCAATATCCCACTTGTACTAAAGCCAACATTTCATACTTCTGATTCCCATCTTAGACAGATTTCTTTCGGATACCTTTGAGGCAATGGCTTAGACAGCGGGTCCGTCGTATTATCCCTTGAGGTGACACGTTCCATCTTTATGTCTCCTCTACCAATGATATAACATATCAAATGGTATCGTCTTAGTTCGTGCTTGGATTCTGATGAGATCTCGACTCCTTCGCTTGCGAGATAGCTCCATTATTATCACAGAAGATAGTAATGGCTCGACAATGCTAGGTATCACATCCAATTCCTGGATGAAGTTTTTCATCCAAACACCTTCCTTTGCTGCTTCACTCGCGGCAATGTATTCTATCTCGGTGGTTGAATCTGCGGTAGTGTCTTGCTTGGAGCTCTTCCAGCTTACCGCACCACTATTGAGGCAGAACACGTATCCAGATGTCGACTTGAAGTCGTCCACATTACATTGGAAGCTAGAATCAGTATAGCCTTCCAATTTCAATTCTCCTCCACCGTATACCAAGAACAATTCCTTAGTCCTTCTCAGGTACTCCAGAATTGCCTTTACGGCTATCCAGTGCTGCTCACCTGGATCAGACTGGTAGCGACTTGTAACGCTTATAGCGTATGCTACGTCTGGTCTAGTACATAACATACCATACATTATGCTTCCTATTGAGGATGCATATGGTACTCGAGACATATTGCTTCTCTCTTCAGGCGTCTTTGGGGCCATAGACTTAGAGAGCGCAATTCCATGTCTCATTGGAAGCAATCCTCTCTTGGATTCTTTCACACTAAATCTCTTCAAGATTTTAACTATGTACTGGGATTGGGAGAGGCCCAGCAGTCCTTTTGATCTATCTCGGTAGATCCTTATACCTAGTACAAAAGATGCTTCTCCCAAATCCTTCATTGAGAATTGTGTAGATAACCATGCTTTAGTTTCGGATAATGCTTTCACATTGTTTCCAATGAGAAAAATGTCGTCGACGTAAAGCACCAAAAATTCAACTGTACTCCCACTGATCTTCTTGTACACGCAAGGTTCGAACAT
Source organism: Penstemon eatonii (assembly GCA_038501285.1). NCBI lineage: Eukaryota > Viridiplantae > Streptophyta > Magnoliopsida > Lamiales > Plantaginaceae > Penstemon > Penstemon eatonii. The sequence goes on along the minus strand of CM076715.1, from coordinate 51,432,970 downwards.
GTTTTTGATGAATCCATAAGTTTGGATTGTTTCATCGAAACGAATGTTCCAACTTCGGGAAGCTTGCTTCAGTCCATAAATGGACCTCTGGAGTTTGCACACCTTGTGTTCATCTCCTTTGGATGCATATCCTTTTGGTTGCTCCATGTAGATCTCCTTATCAATTTCCCATTGAGAAAGGCAGTCTTTACATCCATCTGCCATATCTCGTAGTTATACCACGCAGCTATGGCCAGCAAGATTCGAATGGATTTAGGCATTGCGACGGGCGAGAAGGTCTCCTCAAAGTCGATGCTTGGCCTTTGAGTGTATCCTTTTGCTACTAGTCGCGCCTTGTAGGTTATTACCTCTCCGTTCACTCCAAGCTTTCGCTTATAGATCCACTTGCAACCCACGGGAGCTACTCCCACTGGTGGATCTACCAAGGCCCAGACCTTGTTCGAGTGCGTGGAGTCCAATTCGAATTCCGTGGCTTCACGCCACTTTCCCGAGTCTATGCCTAGCATAGCCTCTTCGTAAGTCCTTGGGTCGGTTAGAGACTGTCCAGTCTCATGCAGCAGACCGTAGTACCTCTTGGGTTCTCTACGTTGTCTTTCTGACTTACGAAGTACCGGTGTACTTTCTGGTGCACTTTCATGCTCATGTTCTCCCACTGCCTGTGGTGATGGGTCGGCTTGATTTGACCTCTTCGGCCTTTTCAGCTTCAGTGACCTCATCTAGTTCTACGTTGTGTTCCTTCTTGCCTAGCAAGAAATCCTTCTCCAAGAAGTGTGCGTTCCTTGAGACAAACGTAGTTTATCTTGTAGGATCGTAGAACTTGTATCCTATAGAGTTTTCTGGATACCCCACGAATTGCATAAGATGGACTTTACATCCAACTTATCTCCCACCAGCTTATTCACATAAGCGGGAGACCCCATATGCGCATGAATGCATATGAAGGTACAATACCAAAACTCATATCACGTGATATGTTTTGGATCTGGCTTCAGAGATACTTAGCTCAGTATCTTCGATTTTCTAGATCAAGTTTCATTTGTTTGAATATGGAATTTCATGTAAGATTTCTTAATGGACATTTACATGTCCAGAATGCTTGACAACAGACAACGTTTCGAGCGGGTCTTACATTTCGAGAATCTAATTCTCTATTAAATAATCAATGGCGTACTGCCAATGCATGTTCGATTTTGAATCGATCCAAATCTTTTACATGCTTTCATTGATTCTTCTTTTATTCCAAAAGTAATTTGGATTAGTACATCACAACGTACTTTTACCCATGAGGGTACTAGAGACGCCTTATCTCCCACTAATGCTTTAGTGTTTCTACACACTTTTAAATGGATTAAATCCATTGCAATTGTTTATGCCTCTTGGTTGCCTAGCAACCAACTACTAAATTTAATTTCCGCTAAACAAGATTCGAAACACGGTTACTATGTATAGCATCCCAGTCAAGCTCGACCTAGTCGAGCTCAGTCTTTGAATCTTTTAATTCGGAAATTGTTTTAGTATTCGTGTATTGCCTTTCGGTTTTTACAACGACTCAAGTGTGTGGAATCTTGATTATTTATATTTTATTGACTATGCATATTATATTTAGTCGTTATACGAGTATTCATACTCATTTGCTTATGTACACCTTTTGCGTATAAATCTTATAGCGCAATCAGTTCCAACCATTATGGAACTATCACATCCCTTAAGACAATGGATGGTATAAGCAAATTCTAATGATCTAAATAATTCATGGCTTTAGATGCATTGAATGCATCAATGAGTACTTCATCGGGCATCCAACACCCTTATGCATTACTTTAACCATAAGGTTAAGTTCAATAAAATTTAATCATCCCTTATGGGATGAATAGGTTCAATTCCCTCTTTCCCTTGATCTTAATCCATGGAAGAACCATTTTGATTGACTTTACAACTTATCATCCTTACAGAAAAACCTCCAAGGTTATTTCCCTTCAAAGAGGATTTATTCCTCTACTTTCATCTCGTAAGTCTTTTGAGCTTTTCAACGAGATGTTACTTCCCATTCATGGGAGACTTCATGTTTGCCTTCAAGAAAATTTGGGCTTGAGAAACATCCTCAACCTCTGGTGAAACTTATCACCTTTCTTATTTGAAGAGTAACTTCAAAAAGGCAGCTTGGTGAAACCTATCACCATTCCAGTCGTAGTGTAACTTCGAAAGGATAAACAATGAAATCTTTGTAAGGAGATTAGTCCTGGCTTGGACTCGAGAATAATTTCTCAAGTTTTGAAGTCATTCAAAATTCATTTGGGTTCAGTCAATTTATTTGATTCAAGTATGATGGCAAATATTCATGGATACATAACTTATGAAAAACTATCATAAACATGATGATAAATACGCGGCAAATTAATATCAATGCATAATTTACAAACATGGTTTTCGTTTGTAAATTACTCCCACTATTTTTGTCGAATACTTATGCCCCCACATAAGGTTCGGGAAATAAAAATTTCCTAATGGGCTCAAGGCCCAAATGCAATCGCTCATTACCCACGACTCGTGGCCATACCAATTGATCCACTTGGTGGGCGATCACGTCGCCGGTTAACCATCCCAGCTAACCCTTGAGTTCATTTAGCCTCGTTTTTCGTTATGGACCCACGACTCGTGAGACATCCATACTTACTCGCGTTAAATCATGTCCAATACTCGTGAAGAGAAATAGTTCAATCCTAGACACCCCACGACTCGTGAGACAGCGCCTAGAACCTTGCTATCCCCTCCCTTGGCACTAAACTGTGCATCGAGGCAATAGACATACCATCTTCCTATAACTCGACCCACGACTCGTGAGACATCGAGATATATTCGTACAATATGCCTAAGACCTAGTAATTGGATAGGCTCGGACCATAGACACCATTCTTATGCGCCCGTTATTCGATTTAATATTCTAATTGAATTTTAAGTTCAATTGGAGGTTTTAAGTTTTCTTGTGCGAGGTCTCATCAGATTATGCTTATCTTGTTTACGTGATCTATTCTAAGCATGCATAACATACATCAAAGAATAATAGTAAACATACATCACCTAGCAGGATATGATTGATCGATTGCCCATCCTATGCGATTCATCACGAGCCAAGTGATGAATCAATTGGTCAGTCTAGGGTGGAAATTAAATGTCCTAACTATTACAATTTTCAAACCCATACATCATGGGCCTTCTTGTAATATCCAGTTTGATTGGGCCTCCATGTAATGAATTTGGGCCTCCATGTCCTCCAAGGTAAATGGGCCTCCATGCGGATCTCCAAGTCTTCATGAGGTCTTCTCGGCTCCAAGCCTAATCTAAGCCTAGCTTACATAATTTAAATGGTCATATTCTATTACATTTGTTTGCGCAAGCAAGGGCACCAATCAGGCCCATTTAATTACAACCCATAAATTAAATAAACCAAAATTACACAGGGCTTAAGGGCAAAATCGACCAATCCACATATTCACTCAAGAACATGCATAAATTCACATAAGGGCATAAATGTAAATTTATCGGCTCCTTTAATTTTAATTCATAAAAATTATCCAAGTTAATTTAATTTTGAATTAACAATTAATCTCTAAGATTAATTAACTCTTACTTGAGTTCTAAGTAATCTACAACTCTTATCTTGATAAAGTTGGTTAATTAAGATAGTTACAAATCTTCCAAGATTACTATCTTATCCAAAACTCTAAGTTTCCCAATTTTACAAATCTCTAAGATTCTCAAGATAATCCTATTTTGAATAGATTTGTTAACTAAGGTAGTGTCCAAATCCACCAAGATTTCTACCTTATCCAAAACTCCAAGTTTCCTAATTTATTAAGATCTCTAAGATCTTTAATCTTGGTAACTTACTAGAGATTAACTTTAATTAAATCTCTTATCACAATTGAAACTCTAAGTTTCCTTGTTAATTAGATCTCTAAGATCAATCCAAAATTCACCAAGATTCCATAACAACCAAATCTCCAAGATTTTCAGATTTATCAAAATAGGCAGAATAAGAGTCCAACCAAAAATCAGCCACTACGTGACCAATCGAGGACTGCCACGTGGCCAATCACACGCGACCACAAAGTCCGCGCGTGGGCTGTCCTTGGCAGCGCGCGGCTGCGCGTGGCAGCCCACGGCAGCGTGCGGCTGTGCGTGACAGCACGCGACAGACAGCCCGTAGGCTGCTGCCGTGTGCCGCACGCGCAGCCAGCGTGCTGTTCGCACGCTGCCGTGGGCAGCAACCCACGGTGGCCGCCTACGCCGCGTGCCACCGCGGTTGGATTCCAATTTATTTATTTTTTCTGTTGTTGTTGTTTCGATTACTATTTGATTTAATTAAAAACAGATTCAATTAATTAAATTCAAATCCAAAAATTAAAAATTAACGTGATAAAATTTCGAATCAAAATTTCCTTTTAACTCCCAGTTAAAACATATCTACGTCCTATAACATATACAGTTAAAGAACTAGCCATACATAAATCAAACATATGATTTAAATCACAGAATTTGCAAATTCATATATATACAAAGCCTAGAGTTGGCTCTGATACCACTGTTGGGATTCGGTAAGATAAACAGCCCTAAGCACAGCGGAATATAAAAACTTTTAGGACCTCTTACGGAATCTTGCCAGGATACTACTCTAGTTGTATATATATGAATATTAAATAAACGATAGTATAAGTTTGCACGTTATACCTATCTCCTTGCAAATCCTCGGTTAGCAAAAACGAACTATGATCTCTGCACCAGCAAAATCGACCCAGGCCTTTTCAGGAGCGCCCCACGTGTTGCGCCTCTACGAGTTGATACACCACAATTACACGAAAATAATATATCTTGATCGGCTAGAACACAAGATATATTATGATCTAGGATATAGGAACGATTTGGAACAAGATCGAAAACGAAAAATTCTTCCAAAGGAAGAATAGGGTTCGGTCGACTTATGCTTGGGAGAGGGAGAGAAAATTTTGCTCTTGCACAATTTTTGCTTATGGTGTTATATGAAAAATAACTATAAGATATCTACTTATAGCTTTCTCCCTAACCTAGTCCTATTAGGACTAGGGCTCTTCTCTCCTACATGGGCCATGGCCCTCTTTAATTAGAAGACCAAGTCTCCTAATTAATTCATGGCCCAGTTAATTAATTTGACCAGGCTTTATTTAATCTCCAAATTAAATAGCCCAATTAATTAACTTAATCTCTCATTTAATTAAATCAGACTCTAAGCCCATTTAATTAGAATCCCTTTTAATTAATTAAATCCAACTTAATTAATTAATCCACAAATTAAATTCCAATTTAATTTATGATCCTGATCCAATTCCAATTGGATCCCATTTTGTTCCAATTGGGTCGACCCAGTCGACCCACCCATAATAATCGACCCAGTCGATTATTCACCCAGTCGACCCAGTCGACTCGGTTGTTCTTATTTCCTCGCTTTCGCTTCATGTGTATTGTGTATGCCCCCGTAGGTTCACCACATAATTGGCCGTGGGTTATAATTAAATGTTATTTAATTATTCGATTAAGACTTACTCTAAATCAATCGAACACTCTGTCGATTGACCATTCCAAAATTAGCACCCCTGCCAATTTGGGAATTCTCCCACACTCCACGGTCGATGTCCAGCCACAAGCCCATGGAGCCCAATCACTGGTGAATTAATTCAGTGAACCTTTTATCATTTACAATATCAATATACGACATAATCTCTCCATCGATCAATCTCCCAGTCGAGACTTAAGGGTATGGTCTTTCATCGGATTCCCTTTTCTTTTGTCTTGACCTTATGCATTCTGGTCTCGAAATAATTCTCTTTGACTTAACTTTTATGAGTTACTTACATAAAGCCGTCAGATACCTCCGCCGAGGATTTTACCAGAATTAATTTCTCACAAAAATCCATAGGAGAATTTCCCAACCTATCAAGTCGGGTCAATGGATCCTTTGTTGATGATATGAATCTGCATACGAGTTCCTCTATACCCAATATGAGTCCACAGAGACTTTCTCGCGATCTCCAGTCAGTCGGGACTCATATCAAAGCATAGACGTTCTCGCACCAGATAAACCCTATCATCTCAAGTAGTTAGGGATCGTTCCTCGTATACTATTGTAAATTGGAATAACTTCAACCCCGATATGCGACTACCGCTTCCATGGTGAGTTATTTCCTAATTGGGGTATTCAGTGCGCTTGCCATCCCAGCAAGCCACCCACTTATGTGTATCGACTATCCCAGTCACGCTCGTGGACCCCAGCGTTCTCCAGTTCATCGGAGTATACACAATAGTGAGAGTCTAACCGAATCGAATGATGTCCTATCTCGATTGGATTCTACGACTCTTGAATATATTCTAGATCACGGCCTTGGAGATCAGTCCACGGGTTGTCCCATAGCCCTGTGATCTAAGGAATTCTATCCTTATGCGTAGATAATTATTACATAAGATAAAGATGACCATATAATAATAAAATGCATTTATTAATCCAATTGAATGGTCCTTTCAATTAAATGCAGCCAAAATAGTTGGCTTGCAGGACACTATTCTATCAGAACAGCCACTGTCCAAGTACCATATCTTCTCTACTTTACTCCTACTCCTAATCCTAGCCTACAAAACAAAAATAAAATTGTTTTAGGTACCCTTATTGAGAGGGTCCTGAAGGATTAGTTCCATCTTTGACAACTTAAGATGTTGATGTCTTAGGCTTCTTAGGCTTCTGAGTTTTGACAGGAGCATGAACAGTTTTATCTTCATAGTCAGCAGATAAGTCAGGTTGATGATCAGTATGATAAGGAAAATGTTCATAAGCAGGGTATGCATGGATTGGATGAGCAGGGTATGGTGCATAGTAAGTTGGAAATTGAGGTGTATGATACATAGGAGGATATGCAGCAGGTTGCACATAATAAGATTCATTTCCATACCAAGCATTTTGATTTTTCTTGTTCTTATGCTTCTTTGGTTTACTAGATGTTTGCTCATTAACAGACGACTTAGTTTTACCACTAGACTGATTCAGTTTAGCTTTATCAGCAGACTTCTTAGGACTCTGTTGTTTGGTCTTACCAGTCTGTTTTCCTACACTAGGCTCTTTGCTCTTTTTAGCCTTAGGAGATTTGTTCTCCTTTAACACTTTCTCAGGTGTAGCAGATTTAGTAGTCTGAACATAAAGAATAACCTTACTATTGTCAGCAGATATAAATTTTTCAGTATGGTTCAGTTCTAACTTATCCTGTTCTAAAGGCATCTTCTGTTTACTAGACATATGAGTGGATGCAACAGATGATTTATCATGAGACTCAATAACTTTTTCAAGTTCCATTATTTTTCCTTTACAAACTTCACATTCAGCTTTCAAAGATTCATATTCTTGCTCAAGCTTTTTATATTCAGCTGATTCTCTTGGCTTTTCAGCTGTGAGTTTCAGTGAACTGTTTTGCTCTTTTAGCAATATCATCTCTTCCTTAAGCATTTTATATGCTTCGGCAATACCAGTATTGTTAAGCATCATTTGTTCAAATGAATTAAATAATTCATTATCAAGAGAAGTTACCTCATCCTCAGAGTCATCAGATTCCTTGGCCATCAGACAGATGAGAGCAGGGTTCTCTTCATTAGAAGTGTCTGAGTCTGAATCAGAAGAGTAGATAACGGTCAGCTTTTCTGCTTCAGCTATCATTGCCTTGCCTCTCTGATGCTTTCTTTCTTTTCTGATTCTCTTCTCTTCCTCAGTGTATTTCTCTGCTTTTGGATATAGACAGTGTCTGATGAAGTGTCCCAATTTCCTGCAGTTATAATACATTAGTTTGGATTTGTAATCATCTTTATCTTGAGAAGAAGAGTTAGGTTTAGAAGTAGAAGCATTGTCATATTTGTTCTTCATTTATCTTTTGTAGAACTTCTTGAAGTTGTTCATCAGCAATGCTACGTCACCAGCAGTGTACTCCTTTTTGTTGAGTATTGTGGCTTCATCAGATGAGTCCACATCTTTACTTTTGTAGGCTGGTCTTCTGGGATTTTCAGCAGCAATGAGTGCAGCTGTGGGTCCTGAAGTTGAGGTTTCTTCAATTCCCATTCTTGGCAGGTTATACTCATACGCCTTGAGTACTGAGAACAGCTCGGTGAGTGAAATCTTTCCCAGATCTCTTGACTCTTCCATGGCTGTTACCTTCATATTGAATTTCCGAGGTAAAGCCTTCAGCACTCTGACGGTTATCTCCTTATCCGTAAAGGTTTTTCCAAGCTTTAAAACTTCATTCAGCGTCCTTGTAAACCTTGTATCCATCTGATCAATGGTTTCAGCAGACTTCATTTTGAAGTTGTCCAGCTTTTCCAGAGCAACACTCAGCTGATGCTCTTTAATGGCGTCGTTTCCTTCGCTCATGTCTCTGACTTTATCGCACATTTCCTTTGCAGTTTTGCAATGTTTGACTTTATCAAACCGATCATTATCCAGGGCTTTAGTCATGATAAATCTTCCGACTTTGTCCAGATTGAACAGCGTTATTTCTTCTGCTGTCATCTCATGTAAGTCTTTCTCCACCACGGTATCAACTTCATTGATCTTTATCGTCTTGGTGAATCTGAATGGACCTTTGATGATACATGTGTACATGTTATCATTATAAGCAGCTAGAAAAATCTCCATTCTGATTTTCCAGTCTTCAAAAGACATACCAGCAATGTGGGGAACATGGCTGATACAATCCATTTTTCAAAAAGTTTTTATTTTTCAAAAATATGCTCTTTTGAAAAGTTTTGAAAACCTTTGAAAAACACTTGGATCAAGCTCGTTGATCAGACAACTGATTCTAATGAACCACCTGCTCTAATACCACTTGTTGGTCCCAAGTGGTCAGATGAGGTCTAGAGGGGGAGGGGGGGTGAATAGACCTCTTAAAATTTTTAGACTTAAAAATTTTCAGTCGTCTGTCAGCAGACTAAGCTTATAAAGAATAGTAAGCTGACTAAGCTGATCGTGAACAAATCTTGAATAGCAGAGTGACCACTTTTCTTATAGTTACTTAGCAGATTTCAACAAAAATAGTTTTACAAGAGTATACTTGCAGCGGATAATTTGTAAGTGTTTTTCACAAGTAGACTAAGTCTTTTAAAGATTTTGTCCCCAGTTTTAAAACTCCTTTAAAATCTTTAATGAAATATTTCAAAGTGTTAACTTATGCAACTTTAAAATATGCAAGAAAACTTATGCAAAAATAACACAAAGAATTTTATAGTGGTTATATGGATAAAAATCCTTTAGTCCACTCTTCCAGATCACTCAGATTCTGGGTTATACTATAAACACAAAGTTTACAATATTTCTCCACTTACGCCAAAACAACAAATGAGAAGGCCGTAAGCTTACAATAGGAAATGACTAAGAAGACCTATCCTCTGAAGTTAGATCACTCACAAAGATGGATCTACACTCCGCACAACACTCAAGTATTACAAATTCACTCAGAAAATGTTTTCTGTTTGGCTTCAACTTGGCTTTCGTCAACAAATGACTCTACCAGACGAGTGAGCTGTTCTTGAGCTTCTTGAGACTTAGAGAAAATTCAGCTTCGGAAATAAAATCTCAAAGTGTTGTTGTGTGTCTGCTCTTTGAAATCAGCTCTATTTATACTCAGATTTGAAAATGTGACCGTTGAAGGAAATCACAAATCAAATCCATAGCCTCAGCCCAATTTTCAGAACGGCTCCCTACTACAGTACTTTTCTGCTGTACTTTCTTGTAGCTGCATTAAATGCACCCTGCTGATCCGAGAATAAACTTAAATCATTTGCCATTACTACCCTTCTCTTACAGCATTTATTACACCAAGTGCATTTATTACCGTTGGACTAACTCCTTGATCTTTTCTACTCTGCTGATCAAAACAACCTTGCTGATAGATTCCCTGCTGATCAAACTCTGAACCCATCTGAATTGAGTCAGCTGATGGTCTACCCTTCTGATTGCTATTTCAGCATAAGATCAGTAGTCTTCTGGGCTTAGAATTTTGGACCCTTCTGATGTCTTCTTTACTTGGTCAAAATTCTTCTAAGGGACCTAAGCTTTCCATAATTAGCTGATTTTGACGTTTTGGAAATCATCAAAACTTTCCCTTATCTTCTTATCTTCATTGCACTCCATCTTCATCTTCATCCAACAAATATAAGTCACAAAATAATATTTCTTGTATCCTGGCCCATTATTTTTTAATTCATTAGGTATAATTTTAGTTAAATTTTTCAATTTTTTAAGTGATTTATCATGTTAAATTATTTACATTTGTGGTGTATTAAACATTTAAACATTAATATATATGATGTCATCTAATATCATTAATTTATTAGTGAAATATATTATTTAAATTATTTATTATAATTTTTAAAAATCCAGTCAAATTGACTGGTCAACTATAACTAGAGATAAAAAAAAATGAGACGGAGAAAATATTTCTTCTAGAAATTAAATAGTTTTAAAGTGGACGACAAAAGTTTGATTTTCGACTAATTGTTATAGTAAGTTTGTCTTACTTTTGTAGTTGAAAATATATAGTTACGTCACCATTTTGATCTCTTCACGAGATATTTGTAATTAGACAAAAAATACCTAAAAAGGTAAAAATTGGGAGGGGTAATTGCAATTATTGCCGCCACCAATTCCTCTCTCTTCACCTCCGGCGCCACAACCACCGCCCAACCCTTCCCCACCTGAAAATAGATCTTTACACTAGCAAAGTAATTGGACATATAAGAAGTCTTATGAGTCCAAACAAAAATTAATTAAAAATATTTGAGGCTGTAAAGTGGTTAATTTGTACATATGAGTGGTAAAGTGCCACAATAAGTAACTTTGGGGGATAAGATTTTTGTCAATTTTTTAAAGTGGATTTCATAAATCATATGAAAATTTTGTCAATTTTTTTTTTAAAAAAAAACAAGGGGCATTTTGCAAAATTGCAAAGCTACGAGGGATTATTGGTAATCTTTTAAGTTAAGGGGATTCTTTTTCATCATTTGATTGAGTAAATTGTCATTTCAAATTGAGAGGGGTATTTTTTTGGTAATAATAAAAAAAAAAGTACGGGGATTTTTTTGCTAATAAAAATAATGCAAAACCTTTTTTTTATTAAGTTAGGCAAGACCGAAGGGATGTTTTTTTAATTTCACTCATTAAAAAGGGTAAATTTGTCTTTAAGAAAATAAATTCTTTTAACTTAAATTTTAAGGGGACACATGTCACCAAGATAAATATTATCTCATGTGCTCTCCATCCCTCAAAATCTCATTTTAGACGGACCATAACGACATTGCCCCTCTCGAGTTGTCATCTCATTCTTTCCGGTCATTCGACAATTTTATTTAATTTGTATACATTTGTAAGTTTGTTTATGTACTATTATTAGTGTAATCACATATTTCTTTCTTTTGAATTTAATCGATTTTAACTTCTTGATCATATAGATATTTTAAGAGAATTTTCCTATGATTAAAGACATCAATAGGTTTGAAATAATTATTGGTTTTATTTCTTTTATTATACATTATTAACGCTGTAATTTTTTTATATGTTTGCACTAATATCTGAACTATATAAAATTGATTATATTGCTTAATTTTATTTATAGTTTTGGAATAAGTTTTGTAAATAAGATATAAATTTAATATATGAACTATATCAAAATTTATTATTATTTAATTTTATTTATAGGTTTTGAAGAACTTGAAGTCTTTGCGTCATAAAATCTTAATCATGCAAAGTAATGTTTGTAATCTTGGAAGATTGTATTGCTAAAAGGTAATTATTTGGTCTTGAATTTTTTTGGCTCCTAGAATTTATAGAAATTATATTATTAAAGATTTTATTGTGGTTTACTTAGAACCCAAACATGAACTTCAGGAGTTTTCATCCCGAAACTTGAATTAAGAAATGGAATCCCTATTGCCACAAAACTTGAACCACGAGATGAAATCCCGTTTGCTATGGAAAATATTGGAGCTAGCTTATTTGAAATACTCACTATAGATGTTGGTTCCAAGTGGTCAGATGAGGTCTAGAGGGAGGGTGAATAGACCTCTGAAACTTTTTAAATAAATCTTAACTTTAAAACTGTTGCTCAAACTTAAACAGACTAAGCTGATACAGAATAGTAAGTTTACAAGGCTGATCGCGAACAAATCTTTGAACAGCTTTGCTGACCACTAATCTGATAGTTACTTAGCTGATTTTTGTCAAAATCAGTTTTAATACCAGAATACTTGCAGCGAATTTATAAAGTGTTTTTCACAAGTATACTTAGTAGTTTGAAAAATTTAATCCCCAGTTTTATAAAAACTCCTTTAAACCTTTTTCAACCAATTAATCAAGTGTTTTATGCAGATCTGAAAATATGCAAGTAAAAGCAATGTAAAAACACAAGAATTTTTATAGTGGTTATATGGATTTAAATATCCTTTAGTCCACTCTTCCAAGTCACACAGATCTTGGGTTATACTAAGAACACAAAGTAATTAGTACACTCTGCTTGCGTCGAACAACAAATGAAACGACCACAAGTGCGCAATAGGAAATCACAAAGAAACTCTTATTCTACAGAGTCTATCACTCAAAAAGATGGATAAGAACTCCTCACAACTTTTCTCTCTTACAGATTCACTCAGAAAATGTTTTCTTGAACTTCAACGGCTTCTGTCAACAAATGACGTTCAACAGACGAGTGAGCTGTTCTTGAGCTTTTGAGACTTAGAAAATATTTTGACTTTGAATTCAATCTCTCAGAAGTTGTGTCTATTTATTCCTTCATCTCTTCAGCTATTTATAGTCACTCTTTGAATTATGTCCGTTGAAGAGAGACAAAATTCAAATCTCTTGATTTCTGGTCCTTAAAATCCGCGAACGGCTCTCTGCACAGTGACAGTATTGCAGACTGTCCTTTCTGTCAGGCAGCATTAAATGCACCAAGCTGATACGAAGTCTTTCTTCAATCATTTGTCTTTAATAACCTTGTACTTCAGCATTTATTACTTCCAGGGGCATTTATTACCGTTGGGTAGACTTCTTGATCCTTTCCACTTGGCTGATCGAAAGTGCAAGTCTGATGATGAACAGAACTGATCCCAAACTTGAACAAATCTGATTTGAGTCGGCTGATCTTCACCAGTCTGATTTCTTTCCTTCAGCAGATCAGTAGTCTTCTGGACCTTGAATCTTTGACCCTTCTGATAGTCTTCTTAATTGGTCAAAATTCTTCTAAGGGATTTTACAACTAAGTTTTCCATACTTAGCTAATCTTAGGTTTTGGAAATCATCAAAACCACCCTTTACTAATTGACTTCAGTGCTTTTCATCTTCATCCTTATCCAACAATTTCCCCCTTTTTGATGATGACAAAACTTCAGCTAAGTACCTGTTTACCTATACTAAAGTTTTGATCCTCAAAATTTTCTGAGATAGAAAAGATGTGTTGGAAACATAACTTGTACTTTTTATTGATAATATGATAATGATTACAAGTTACAATTTCTGTTCTGATAGGATGACTGAAAAGAAATAAAGATAACTGATTGCAATGGATTTGCCTATACTAACTATCAGCTTCTTCATCATCTCCTTCAAGCACTTCTTTATATTCATACGAAGATTCTTCTTCATCTTCTTCTTCAACTTCATCAGCATCATCATCTAAGAGTAGATTAGACTTAGCAGCTTCCATCTTCTCTTTGATTTCCTGCTCTTTTGCTAACTCATCTATCTTTCTCTTGATCCTCTCTTCATTTTTGTACTTGGTATGGGGCTCTGATTTTTCTTCATCAAGATCCTTGGATGCAGCTTTTTCTCCTTAGCTTTATCCTTGGTTTCTTCAGCAGCTTCTTCTTTGCCTTCTACCTTTCCAGTCTCTTCAGCAGCATCAGTTTGAAGAGGTGGCCCTTCCTTCTTCTCTTCCCCCTTTTTTGTCATCATCAGAATTGGTGACACTAGCAGGTTTGATAGGAGGGTTGAGTGCAACTGACTGAATCTTCATTTCCGCACATAAAGCTTTGATGTTCGGATTTGCTACATCCTGGCTGGCAGTAAGATGATTGAGAGAGGTGCTGATGGTGTCATTCTGATCATTAAGACAATCAATGTTGAGTTGCATAGTGGCAAGTTCTTCATGGATAATATCACCAGCTTTAGTGACTTCTTGCAACAGTCCAACATTAACTGCTTTCTCTTGTTCACCGACATTGATGAAGGTAGCAGTAAGATCAGCAATGTTGTTTTCAGCTCTTTTCAAGGCAGTATGAAGATGATTGACATCAGCCTTTACATCTTCAATATTTCTGTTCATCTCCACAACACTCTGAGTCATCTGCCTAGTATGATCCTCAGGCAGAGGAAAATTATCAATTGCATTCTTGATTGTTCTTGCAGTAAATAATTGCATGTTCTCAAGCTGTAATCTGTTAGACTCTGCCAATTCCTGCTGCATTTTCTTTAACTGCGTGTTGTTCCTCTCTTCCATTTCCCTTATTGAATTTTTCATTAACAATTGGAAAGCTTCCATCAGTGATGAATGCAAATCAGCTGATAAAGCAGGATGAGCAGCAGTTTCTTCATCTTCATCCTCCTGGTGGACAGGGGCATCTTTCAAGTCGGTCTCTTGATCAGCATTGGACTCCTTAGCTTTCCACTCAATTGCTAAGGGTTCATTAACAACTTTGGGCTGATCAGTGACATCTTCAAAGATTTTACTTATGATTTTACCTTCATCAGTAAAGACTTTTGTTTGACGAATTTTTCTCACAACAGGCCATGGCATTAGAGCAGATACCTTTACCTTAGGCATTTCATAATAATCCTTCACTTCTTTGCCAAAAGTGATCTGTTGAATACTTGGCAACGAGGGCAGCTCACTTGAAGATCCTTGCTGATATCTTGACTTAGCAGCCCAGTTCTTCAGGGCAGTCATAACAGCAATTTGAATGGCTCTTTCAACAGGATCATCAGATTTTCTTCTTTTTCCAGGCAAAGTGTTCTCAA
Source organism: Penstemon eatonii (assembly GCA_038501285.1). NCBI lineage: Eukaryota > Viridiplantae > Streptophyta > Magnoliopsida > Lamiales > Plantaginaceae > Penstemon > Penstemon eatonii. Next base: position 51,417,903 of record CM076715.1, on the reverse strand, counting down.
TGATCTTGGCCTCTTCTGTTGCAAAATCCTTTGCATATTGATGCATAGCATCTCTAACGCAACCAGGATCCAAGACCTTTGAGATGGAGTCAGTCTTTAGCCATTGAAGAACCCACCTTTCTTCATTAGCTAATTCCTTCCAACTCTAAAGTTCTTCGATAGACTTATTCAATCTATAGTCTCTCCACTTCATGTACCTTGGCTTCTCCTGAGTGAATAAAGTCTTGAGCATCAGTTTCTGATCAAAATATGCTAAGGCTTTTTCAAACCTGTTGAAGATAGATTTATCAGAATTAATAATATCAAATGATTTTCTAACTTCAAACTTGGCCTTTTGCTTGACAGAGCCAGCAGACATCTTTGGCTTAGCTTCTTTAGATTCACCGATCTTGATCCCTCCAGCATGAACAAGTCCATGTGCATCCGTCTTGCTTATTTCAATCACCATGGCAAGTCCAGCATCTTCAGCAACCTTACGTTCTGCTTCAAACATTTTTCTCCTCTATTCATCTTTTTCGGCTTGAATCTTGCTAAGTTCCAAAGCTCTTTTCTCCTCCTGTTCATCTCTCTTACGCTGCTCAGCTTCCACTCTCTTTTTCTTGTCAGCAGCAGATATTTTCTTTCTTTTGATAAGAATTTTTCTCTTTCCCTTATCAGCTTGAACAGGTCCAGCAGAAGCAAGAGGTGCAACTGCTATTGGGTCGATCATCATCACATCTGGATCATCTTGAGGTTTGGCGACCTCAGCTGTTGGTTTTTCTTGAGCAGTCTGTTGCGCTTCAATCTGTTCAACAGCAGACGTTTCCTCAGCACCAACAAGCCTCTCTGCTGATTGAGGACTTTCTCTTACCAAATCTATTAACTCAGTGGGTGAGTCAACAAAAGTCATCTTCTTCCTTATGGTTCTTCTTGTCCTTCCTCCTTGAACAAGCATGGAAGCACCTGTATCACGAAGTTGACTTCTTGTCCTGTGAGCAACATTCTCAGGATGATCAGCAGATGGAGTTCTTGAAGAAGAAGCAGAAGACATATTCTTTATCTCCGCAGTAGTCTGATTGATGATGGCATCAACTACCTCCTTTGCACCAGACTCGTCTGTTCTGGCTTCAACAACTGGCTAAGCTGTTTGAACAGAAGTCTTGACTTTTCTCTTCTGAGCCATTTCCTTAGGCTCATCCGCCTTTTTCTTTTTGGCCTAAACTGTTGGGATTCGGTAAGATAAACAGCCATAGGCACAGCGGAATATAAAATTTTAGGACCTGTTACGGAATCTTGCCAGGATACTACTCTAGGTGTATATATATAAATATTAATTTAAACAACAGTATAAACAGTTTACACGTTATACCTGTCTCCTTGCAAATCCAAGTTGGCAAAACGAACTCTGAATTTCTCTTCAGCAAAATCGATTAAGCTTTGCAGCAGCGCCCCACGTGTTGCGCCTCTACGGGTTGATACACCACAATTACACGAAAATAATAAATCTTGATCAGCTAGAACACAAGATATATTATGATCTAGGATTTTAGGAACGATCTTGGAACAAAAATCGTAAACGAAAAATTCTTCCAAACACTGGAAGGGTTCGGCTGATTGCACAGGGAGAGGGGAGAGAATTTTTTGCTCTGCTCAATTTTTGCTTGTTGATTTGTGTGAAAAATAACTACAAGTAAGCTACTTATAGTTATTTCCTTAACCTAGTCCTATTAGGACTAGGATTCCATTCTCCTACATGGGCCATGGCCCTCTCTAATTAGAAGACCAAGTCTTCTAATTAATTAATGGTCCAGTTAATTAATTTTGACCAGGCTTTATTTAGTCTCTCAATTAAATAGCACAATTAATTAACTAGTCTCCCAATTAATTAATTTTGACTCTAAGTCCAATTAATTAATTATTCCTTTAATTAATTAAATCCAACTTAATTAATTAACTCACAAATTAAACTCCAATTTAATTTATGATCCTGATCAAATTCTAATTGGATCCTTCTTTGTTCCAACTGGGTCGACCCAGTCGACCCATCCATTATAATCGACCCAGTCGACTCGGTCGTTCTTATTTCCTCGCTTTCGCTTCATGTGTATTGTGTATGCCCCTGTAGGTTCACCACATAATTGGCCGTGGGTTATAATTAAATATTATTTAATTATTCGAGTAAGACTTACTCTAAATCAATCGAACACTCTGTCGATTGATCATTCCAAAATTAGCACCCCTGCCAATTTGGGAATTCTCCCACACTTTCGATGTCCAGCCACAAGCCCATGGAGCCCAATCACTGGTGAATTAATTCAGTGAACCTTTTATCATTTACAATTTCCATATACGACATAATCTCTCCATTGATCAATCTCCCAGTTGAGACTTAAGGGCATGGTCTTTCATCGGATTCCCTTTTCTTTTGTCCTGACCTTATGTATTCTGATCTCGAAATAAATTCTCTTTGACTTAATCTTTATGAGCTACTTACATAAAGTCGTCAGATACTTTGGCCAAGGATTTTACCAGAATTAATTTCTCACAGAAATCCATAGGAGAATTTCCCAACCTATCAAGTCGGGTCAATGGATCCTTTGTTGATGATATGAATCCGCATACGAGTTCCTCTATACCCAATATGAGTCCACAGAGATTTTCTGGCGAACTCCAGTCAGTCGGAACTCATATCAAAGTATAGACGTTCTCGCACCAGATAAACCCTATCACCTCAAGCAGTTAGGGATTGTTCCTCGTATACTATTGCAAATTGAAATAACTTCAACCCCGATATGCGACTACCGCTTCCATGGTGATTTATTTCCTAATTGGGGTATTCAGTGCGCTTGCCATCCCAGCAAGCCACCTACTTATGTGTATTGACTATCCCAGTCACGCTCGTGGACCCCGGCGTCCTCCAGTTCATCGAAGTATATACAATAGTGAGAGTCTAACAGAATCCAATGATGCCCTATCTCGATTGGATTCTACGACTCTTGAATATGTTCTAGATCACGGCCTTGGAGATCAGTCCACAGGTTGTTCCATAGCCCTGTGATCTAAGGACTTCTATCCTTATGCTTAGATAATTATTACATAAGATAAAGATGACCATTTAATAAAGTGCACTTATTAATCAAAATTGAATAGTTCCTTATTTATTACAAATAAATGCTCGCCATACAGCTGGCTTGCAGGACACTATTTCTATCAATCTCCCACTTCTTCTAAAGCCAGTCTTTTATGTTCTTGAGTCTCATCTTATGCAGATGTTTCTCAAATGCCTTTTGAGGCAGAAGCTTCGTTAGCGGGTCCGCGGTATTATCTTCTGAGTCGACATGTTCCATCTTAATGTCTCCTCTACCAATGATATCTCTTATCACGTGGTATCGTCTTTGTATGTGCTTGGATTTCTGATGAGATCTCGGCTCCTTTGCTTGCGCTATTGCCCCATTGTTATCACAGAAGATAGTAATGGGCTCAGCGATGCTAGGTATCACTTCCAATTCCTGGATGAAGTTCCTCATCCAAACACTTTCCGTTGTTGCATCACTCGCAGCAATGTATTCTGCTTCGGTGGTTGAATCCGCAGTTGTTTCTTGCTTGGAGCTTTTCCAGCTAACCGCACCACCATTGAGGCAGAACACGTATCCCGATGTCGACTTGAAGTCATCTACATCACATTGGAAGCTCAAGTATGTATAGCCTTCCAATTTCAATTCTCCTCCAGCGTATACCAAGAACAATTCCTTAGTCCTTCTCAGGTACTTCAGAATTGCCTTTACGGCTATCCAGTGCTGCTCACTTGGATCAGACTGGTAGCGACTTGTAACGCTTAGAGCGTATGCTACGTCTGGTCTAGTACATAACATACCATACATTATGCTTCCTATCGCGGATGCACATGGTACTCGAGACATATTGCTTCTCTCTTCTGGCGTCTTTGGGGCCATAGACTTAGAGAGTGCAATCCCATGTCTAATTGAAAACAATCCTCTCTTAGATTCTTCCATATTAAATCTTTTCAAGATTTTATCTATGTACTGTGATTGGGAGAGGCCCAACAATCCTTTTGATTTATCTCGGTAGATCCTTATACCTAGTACAAAGGATGCTTCTCCCATATCCTTCATTGAGAATTGTGTAGATAACTATGCTTTAGTTTCGAACAATACTTTCACATTGTTTCCAATGAGAAGAATGTCGTCAACGTAAAGCACCAAAAATTCAACTGTTCTCCCACTGATCTTCTTGTACACGCAAGGTTCGAACATGTTTTTAATGAATCCAAAAGTTTGGATTGTCTCATCGAAACGAATGTTCCAACTTCGGGAAGCTTGCTTTAGTCCATAAATGGACCTCTGGAGTTTGCACACCTTGTGTTCATCTTCTTTGGATACATATCCTTTTGGTTGCTCCATGTAGATCTCCTTGTCAATGTCCCCATTGAGAAAGGCAGTCTTTACATCCATCTGCCATATCTCGTAGTTATACCACGCAGCTATGGCCAGCAAGATCTGAATGGATTTAGGCATTGCGACGGGCGAGAAGGTCTCCTCAAAGTCGATACCTGGTCTTTGAGTGTATCCTTTTGCCACTAGTCGTGCCTTGTAGGTAATTACCTCTTCGTTCACTCCAAGCTTTCGCTTATAGATCCACTTGCAACCCACGGGTGCTATTCCCACTGGTGGATCTACCAAGGACCAGACCTTGTTTGAGTGCATGGAGTCCAATGCGGATTCCATTGCTTCGCGCCACTTTCCCGAGTCTATGTCTAGCATAGCCTCTTTATAAGTCCTTGGGTAGGTTAGAGACTGTCCGGTCTCATGCAGCAGACCGTAGTACCTCTCGGGTTCTCTACGTTGTCTTTCTGACCTACGAAGTATCGGTGTACTTTCTGGTGCACTTTCATGCTCTTGTTCTCCCACTGCCTGTGGTGACGGGTCAGCTTGATCGACCTCTTCGGTCTTTTCAGCTTAGGTGACCTCATCTAGTTCTACGTTATTTTCCTTCTTGTCAACCAAGAAATCCTTCTCCAAGATGTGAGCGTTCCTCGAGATAAACGTAGTTTGTCTTGTAGGATCGTAGAACTCGTATCCTATCGAGTTTTCTGGATACCCCACGAATTTGCACAAAGTGGATTTAGTTTCCAATTTATCTCCCACTAGCTTTTTAACGTAAGCGGGAGATCCCCATATGCGCATGAATGCGTATGAGGGTGCCTTGCCAAACCATAATTCGTATGGTGTCTTTTCTACGGATTTAGAAGGTACCATGTTCAGTATCTTCGTTGCCGTGAGGAGGGCATGTCCCCAAAATGAAAGAGGAAGGTCAGTGGCACTCATCATGGATCGAACCATGTCTATCAAAGTTCGATTCCTTCTCTCTGCAACTCTATTCAATTGGGGTGTTGCAGGAGGAGTCCACTGCGATAGTATTCCATGCTCTACAAGATAATTTAGAAATTTGTTACTAAGAAATTCTCCACCTCGATCAGAACGAAGAGCCTTTATCGTATGACCAAGTTGATTTTCTACTTCCATCTTGAATTCTTTGAATCGCTCAAAGGCTTCAGACTTGTGTTTTAACAAGAACACATATCCATAACGACTATAGTCGTCAGTGAAAGTGATGAAGTAGTCATAGCCACCTCGGGCACTTTTTCTTAGTGGTCCACATACGTCAGTATGTATTAAGTCCAATGTTTGCTTGGCTCGCTCAGGGTTTCCCTTAAATGGCAACTTAGCCATTTTACCATTTAGACATGGTTCACATGTTGGCATTTCATCAATGCGATTGATTTCAATCGCGCCAGAAGATGCTAACTTTTGAATCCTTGACTTAGATATATGTCCAAGTCGAGCGTGCCACAATTGGGGCAGATGTTTCATTATCTTGTTTCCCTTTTTGTTTTGTTGTACTTGCATAACTAACTTAGGTGGTTTTATGATGTAAAGTCAATATTTCAATGTACCAAAAATGAAAAACAGGAGCTTTTATTAAAATTAACATTATCCAAAAACATGAATAAAAGTTTTTCATTAAATCTAGGTTCATAAATGAAAATTTCCTAATGACTTTATCAAACCACCTAAATCTACTTTTGCCTACGGCCTTGGTAGCAGCTCTAGCTCCATTGCCTTATTCAAGGATCCAATCCTCAGGCTCCAGTTTCCTTGATGCTCCCATCACCTACAAGGATGAGAACTCCAGTCAGTGTCTAACAAAAAAATGCACAGTTAATTGAAAAATTAACTTCAACAAGGAATATACCTTTTCTAACTCTCCATAGGTTTGAATTTAATCATTTCCCTTGACCTTGTGCAGTAAGGAGCTCTGGTTTCCATTTGCTTTGGCTTTGAACGCCGCCCAGTCCTTTCGCCAACCCTCGCTTTCTTTTCGAAAGAAGCTTCGTGTTCCTCGAGCATTTGTCGCAGGACATGCACAATGATCTCTCGCCTCTGGAGATTCAAGTCCTCGATAAATTGGTCATATGATCTAGGAAGAGATTGTACAATAAGATCTACTCGGAAATCATTGTCCATCACGACACCCATATCATCGAGTTCAGTCAGAAGTCGAATCATCTTGTGTACGTGGATTCCGACGGGAGTTTCCCTTCTCTTTCTTGCTTGCAAGAGTTCCCTCGTGATCGCGAATCTGTGACGACCATCTCTAATCCCATAAAGGAATTTGAGATTCGAGAGAATCTCTTTCGCGGATGCCATATGCTCATGTTGCAAATGCAGATCAAGTGACATATATTCCAACATGTATTCACGAGCTAAGCCATCATCCAGTTTCCATTTGGTGATGCTTTTGCGCAGCTCATCAGGAAAATCATGTGAAATAGTAATGGGTGGTGGCACAGACAAAACATATGATATGTTTTCAGCTTCAAATAATCCATTCAAATGATGCGTCCAGAAATGCAAGTTGGGTCCAGTTAAAATATTACGTTCAAGTGATGAGATGGACAAATCTCTAAGTGCTCTAAGCTCTTTTGACGTCATATCTATAAAATGACGAGAGAAGAAATAAATACGCGAAAGATTAATTTAAAATGCACAATTTACAAACATGGTTTTTATTTGTAAATTACTCCCACTATTTTATTCAAAATCTTATGCCCCCACATAAGTTTCGGGAAATTAAAATATCCTAGCAGGCTTAAGGCCCAAATGCAATCTCCTAGTACCCACGACTCATTGGCCATACTATTTAATTCACTTGGTGGTCGATTACGTCGACGGTTAACCATCGCAGCTAACCCTTAAGTTCATTTAGCCTCGTTTTCGATATGGACCCACGACTCGTGAGACATCCATACTTACTAGCGTCAAATCATGTCCAATACTCGTGGAGAGAAATAGTTCAATCCTAGACGCCCCACGACTCGTGAGACAGCGCCTAAAACCTTGCTATCCCCTCCCTTGGCACTAACTCGTGCATCGAGGCAATAGACATATCATCTTCCTATAGCTCGACCCACGACTCGTGAGACATCGAGATATATTCGTACAATATGCCTAAGACCTAGTAATTGGATAAGCTCGGACCATAGAGACTATTCATATGCACCCGTTATGCGATTTAATATTCTAATTGAATTTTAAGTTCAATTGGAAGTTTTAAGTTTTCTTGTGCGAGGTCTCATCAGATTTTGTTTTATCTTGTTTACGTGATCTATTCTAAGCATGCAAGACATACATCAAAGAATATAAGTAAACTTACATCACCTAGCAGGATATGATTGATCAATTGCCCATCCTATGCGATCATCACGAGCCTTGTGATGAATCAATTGGTCAGTCTAGGGTGGGAATTAAATATCCTAACTATTACAATTTTCAAACCCATACATCATGGGCCTTCTTGTAATATCCAGCTTGATTGGGCCTCCATGTCCTCCAAGGTTATAGGCCTCCATGCGGATCTCCAAGTCTTCATGAGGTCTTCTCGGCTCCAAGCCTAATCTAAGCCTAGCTTACAAATTTAAAATTGTCCTATTCTATTACATTTGTTTGCGCAAGCAAGGACACCAATCAGGCCCATTTAATTACAACCCATAAAATAAATAATGCAAAAACTGCAAAGGGCTTAAGGGCAAAATCGACCAATCCACATATTCACTCAAGAACATGCATAAATTCACATAAGGGCATAAATGTAATTTTACCGGTTCCATTAATTTTAATTCTAAAAAATTATCTAAGTTAATTAATTTTGAATTAACAATTAACCTCTATGATTAATTAGCTCTTACTTGAGCTCTAAGTAATCTACAAACCTTATCTAAGATTCCTACCTTATCCAAAACTCTAAGTTTCCCAAATTTTTCAATCTCCAAGATTTTCAAGATAATCCTATTTTGTCTAGATTAGTTTAATTAAGGTAGTGTTCAAATCTAACAAAATAACTACCTTATATCCAAAAACTCCAAATTTCCTAATCTCCCAAAATTCTAAATTTTCAAAATTTTTCAAAATAGACAGAATTAGAGTCCAACCCAAACATGAACAGTTGAGACCAATCACAGTCTGCCATGTGGACAAACCCACACGCGACCATCAGGGGCGCCGCGGCGCGTGGACAGCAGCCCGTGGGCTGCTGCCGTGCGCAGTGTGCGCGGGCAGCGTGTTGTTCGCATGCTGCCGTTGGCAGCGGCTTGCGGTGGCTACCGCCGCGGGTTGGGTCTAAATATATATATATATATATATATATATATATATATATATATATATATATATATTTTTTTTTTTTTGTTTCTTCGATTACTTATTGATTTAATTAAACAAACTAGTCAATTAAATCCCAATCCAAAATAACATCAACATGATAAAATTTTTGAATCTAAAATTACTCATTCACTCCAAGTTAAATAACAAACGTCCTAAAACATGCAAAGTTAAAGAACTAGCCATACATAAATCAAACATATGATTTATAACACATAATTTGCAAATTCATATATATACAAAGGCGCTGGTCCTATTCGTTATCTCCTTAACCTAGTCCTATTAGGACTAGGATTCCATTCTCCTACATGGGCCATGGTCCTCTCTAATTAGAAGACCAAGTCTTCTAATTAATTCATGGCCCAGTTAATTAATTTTGACCAGGCTTTATTTATTCTCCAAATTAAATAGCCCAATTAATTAACTAGTCTCCCAATTAATTAATTTTGACTCTAAGTCCAATTAATTAATTATTCCTTTAATTAATTAAATCTAACTTAATTAATTAACTCACAAATTAAACTCCAATTTAATTTATGATCCTGATCCAATTCCAATTGGATCCTTCTTTGTTCCAACTGGGTCGACCCAGTCGACTCATCCATTATAATCGACCCAGTCGATTATTCACCCAGTCGACCCAGTCGACTTGGTCGTTCTTATTTCCACGCTTTCGCTTCATGTGTATTGTGTATGCCCCCGTAGGTTCACCACATAATTGGCCGTGGGTTATAATTATATATTATTTATTTATTCGAGTAAGACTTACTCTAAATCAATCGAAAACTCTGTCGATTGATCATTCCAAAATTAGCACCCCTACCAATTTGGAAATTCTCCCACACTCCACGGTCGATGTCCAGCCCCAAGCCCATGGAGCCCTATCACTTGTGAATTAATTCAGTGAACCTTTTATCATTTACAATTTCCATATACGACATAATTCTCCATCGATCAATCTCCCAGTCGAGACTTAAGGACATAGTCTTTCATCGGATTCCCTTTTCTTTTGTCCTGACCTTATGTATTCTGATCTCGAAATAAATTCTCTTTGACTTAATCTTTATGGGCTACTTACATAAAGTCGTCAGATACCTTGGCCAAGGATTTTACCAGAATTAATTTCTCACAGAAATCCATAGGAGAATTTCCCAACCTATCAAGTCGGGTCAATGGATCCTTTGTTGATGATATGAATCCGCATACGAGTTCCCTATACCCAATATGAGTCCACGGAGACTTTCTGGCGAACTCCAGTCAGTCGGAACTCATATCAAAGTATAGACGTTCTTGCACCAGATAAACCTTATCACCTCAAGTTGTTAGGGATCGTTCCTCGTATACTATTGCAAATTGGAATAACGTCAACCCCGATATGCGACTACCGCTTCCATGGTGAGTTATTTCCTAATTGGGGTATTCAGTGCGCTTGCCATCCCAGCAAGCCACCCACTTATGTGTATCGACTATCCCAGTCACGCTCGTGGACCCCAGCGTCCTCCAGTTCATCGGAGTATACACAATAGTGAGAGTCTAACCGAATCCAACGATGCCCTATCTCGATTGGATTCTACGACTCTTGAATATGTTCTAGATCACGACTTTGGAGATCAGTCCACGGGTTGTCCCATAGCCCTGTGATCTAAGGACTTCTATCCTTATGCTTAGATAATTATTACATAAGATAAAGATGACCATTTAATAAAGTGCATTTATTAATCAAAATTTAATAGTTCCTTATTTATTACAAATAAATGCTCGCCATACAGCTGGCTTGCAGGACACTATTTCTATCATGAACAGTAGGCTGAGCAACTTTCTTTTGCTTTTTGGCTGGAACCTCTTCCTTAGGTTCCTCCATATCTTCATCAGCTTCGACCTCATCAACTTTCCTCTTCATAACAGGCACATACTTGGCCATTGCCTTAGCAATATGGATTTACTTCCCATTTATCTTTTCACAACCCATGTTGTGAAGCAGATAGCTTAAGGTGATCCTGTGATTGGTCTCAGGAGTGGCCTTTTTCCCTTTCTTCCCATGAAAGTGAGTCAGTATGTACTAGATGACTACTAACCAATTCACTTCCAAGGCATAATAGATAGACACCATTATGCTATATCTCTTCATGGTGACAGCATCCAAAGAGAATGTGCAATTCTCTATTAGCTTCGCAACCATATCAGCCATACGCTTATATTCATCCTTCAGTTCCCTTTTCTTGATGTTGCCAGTCAACATCTCACCCTCCTTGGCACAGATGGCCCAGAATTCTTGATGTCTGTCCTCAGCAAGAGTAGTGACGTCATGCCTTCCTTTGTTTGGCAGACCAAACGTTTCGTGAAGAACAGCAGGGGTAATGACTATGGATTTGCCTCCAACAGTTGCCTTTATTTCCCTTTTGGTGAAATCCACTTCAGCAGTCTTGTAATACTCCATAACTTGGTCCTTCCAGACCAGTCCTTCGTGTAATTCCATGAAGTTTACCAGGGAAGCAGTCTTAAACTTTTCGATCAATTCCTTCATCAAATCAGTACCAGATTGATGATAAGCGTCATACATCAAGTACATACCCTCAGCTTTTGCTTCAACACCAGAACTCATCTTTAAATCTATAGGATGTTAGTGAAAGAGAAGAGTTTGCAGAAGATAGAATGCAAGGGATTTTTCTCACAAATGCTCTAAGTATTTTAGGGTGCATAAAGAATGACAAGTCTGATCAGATCTGGATTTATAGAAGTAGGGTATTTTGGTTTCCATGATATCCGTCAACCGTTAGATCCGCTTCTTGTCAGTTCTGATCGTGCGGCGTCAGTTACGCCTTTTCAAATTCAAAGTGCATTAAATGAAAGGCGGGAATTTGAACCTCCTTACTGTACTTGTAAAAGCGTATTTTAAATGAAAACGTTTTTAAACAGTGAGCTTTTACACAGTTGATCAGACAGGTAATTAAAATACTTATCTGATGGGACTACCGTCCTGATTACAAAGATGTTATCAGTGAAAGCCAATAGCTGATAACCTTCCTCGACTGTTTGTCAATCCAGCTAGGTGAATAATCTTCAGTCTTCAAGACTTTGATCTTCTGAAGAAAACATAACTTCAACTAACTTTCATCAACAAATTTCATCTTTTAATCAGAAGTACCGCTAGTCGTACACGTTCCCCCTGACTTTAAGAATTCATAAGTTAACTAGTCTGTTGAGAGTTAATCCTTGAAGATAATATGATGTGTAAGCTGTTGAACTTCAGTCTTCTGATGAGTTCCCCCTCAGCTTATGCATCCAATTTTAGTAGACCTAGTTCAGCTCTTAGAGTTGAAAACCGTGTTTCACTTAAAGGTTTAGTGAAGATGTCAGCAATCTGATTTTCAGTAAACACATATTCTATCATGACATTTCCTTTCTCCACATAATCTCTAATAAAGTGATGTTTGATCTCTATATGTTTAGTCCTTGAATGACTTGTAGTATTCTGAGTAAGGCTGATTGCACTTGTATTGTCACAGTAGATAGGTATTCCACTGATTTTTATGTTGTAATCTTCTAGTTGATGCTTCAACCATAAAATATGTGCATAGCAAGCTCCAACAGCTATATATTCAGCTTCAACAGTTGATATGGATACTGAAGTCTGTTTCTTACTCATCCAAGAGATCAGACGACTACCTAAGAACTGACAGACACCTGTTGTGCTTTTCCTGTCAATCTTGCAGCCAGCAAGGTCAGAATCTGAATATCCAATAAGTTCAAATCCAGATTCCCTAGGATACCACAATCCCAAATCTTCAGTACCTTTAAGATATTTGATTATCCTTTTGGCAGCTAGGAGATGAGATTCCTTAGGATTTGATTGATACCTCATACAAACCCCAACATAGTACATGATATCAGGTCTGCTAGCTGTTAAGAACAACAGTGACCCAATAATTCTTCTGTACTTGGTTATGTCCACTGATTTTCCATCTTCATCTTTATTCAAACGTAGACTAGTAGACATTAGAATATTAGCAGTAGAGCTAGTTTCCATACCAAATTTCTTGAACAGATCCTTTGTGTATTTTGCTTGGCTGATGAAAATTCCATCATGCAACTGTTTTACTTGCAAGCCAAGAAAATAGTTAAGTTCTCCCATCATGCTCATTTCAAACTTGTTCTGCATCAGCTTTGAGCACTTATCACACATCTGTTGATTTGTTGAACCAAAAATGATGTCGTCCGCATATATTTGCACAAGCAATACACGATTTTCCCATTCAATAGTGAACAAGGTCTTGTCTACCTTACCTTTACGAAATCCTCTAATTAAAAGAAAATCAGATAGGGTATCATACCATGCTCTTGAGCCTGTTTCAGTCCATAGAGGGCTTTCTTTAGACGATACACCTTGTCTTCTTCTTGATAATCATCAAATCCTGGTGGTTGTTCAACATAAACTTCTTCTTGCAATTCTCCATTGAGAAAAGCTGATTTCACATCCATTTGATAGACTGTGAAATTCTTGTGAGCAGCATAGGCAAGAAAGAGTCTGATTGCCTCTAATCTTGCTACTGGTGCAAAAGTTTCATCAAAGTCAATACATTCTTCTTGACAATAGCCTTTGGCAACTAATCTTGCTTTATTTCTGGTGACCACACCATCTTCATTCATTTTGTTCCTGAATACCCATTTAGTGCCAATAACTCTTTGATGACTTGGTCTAGGAACTAAGTACCAGACTTCATTCCTTTCAAATTGATTTAGCTTTTCTTGCATAACTTCAATCCAGTTTGAATCATTAAGAGCTTCTTCAATCTGTTTGGGCTCAATTTGAGATAGAAAGCTGACAAACATTGCTTTACTTGCAGCAGCTCTCCTTGTGTTTATCTATCCAAAGGATCACCAATCACCAGCTCTGGTGGATGATTCTTGAGCCATCTAAGATCAGGTTGCAGATCATAATGTTGTCCTCTGTTTTGATCTTGTAACACTACTGTTGGAGTTCCAGTAGTAGTCTGTTGAACAGTACTTGTCTGTTGAACATTCTCTGGTCTGTCAGCTGTTTGCAACTCCTCGGTTAGACAATCAGCATTGTGATTTTGAACAGCACTTGAGTTAGCAGCTGAGTTGAGATCAGGTAGTATGATGGGAATATATTCTTCATTCTTTTCAACACAATTTCTGAAAATCAGTAGACATATTCTAATCAGTATTTTGATTCTTTTCAGAAGATTGACTAGGTTCATCAAATACTACATGAATGGATTCTTCTACAAGTAAAGCTATTTTGTTAAGGACTCTATAAGCTTTACTAACAGTAGAATATCCTACAAATACTGCTTCATCAGCCTTTTCTGCAAAAGTAGTAAGGTGATTTTTCCCATTATTTAAAACAAAGCATTTACAACCAAAAATTCTAAAGTAATGAATGTTTGGCTTCCTGTTGTTCCAAACTTCATATGGAGTCTTGTTTTGGTGCTTGTTGATCATGCATCTGTTTTGGGTAAAGCATGCTATATTTGTTGCTTCTGCCCAAAATCTTTGAGGCAGCTTAGCTTCAGCTATCATCGTTCTGGTAGCTTCTTTCAGAGTTATGTTTCTCCTTTCAGCAACTCTGTTCTGTTGAGGGGTTCTGGCAGCAGAGTACTCGTGGCTGATTCCTCTGGCATTACAATACTCTTCAACAGTAGAGTTCGTAAATTCCGTCCCTCTATCTGATCTGATCTTCAGTATTTTCATACTCTTTTTATTCTGAATTTGCTCAATCAGATTTGTAAGATGCTCCTTGGTTTCACTTTTCTTCTTCATGAAAATCACCCAAGTGTATCTTGAATAATCATCCACAACAGCTAGGCAGTATTTCTTTCCACCGTTGCTGATTGGATCAATGGGTCCAAACAAGTCCATATGTAGCAGCTCCAAGATTCTTTCAGATGATTGGTGCTTCTTGCTTTTGAATGATGACTTGATTTTTTTACCCTTCTAACATGCGTCACAAAGCTTATCTTTGCTCATGACTGTCTTTGGAATTCCTTCTACCAGATCATTCTTGATAAGTCTGTTGATGGTCTTGAAATTCACATGATTCATTCTTTTGTGCCCCAGCCAACTGACTTCACTTGGTGTTGATGCCATCAAACAAACACTTGAATTCTTGTCAATAGAATTCCAGTCCACTGTGTAGACATTCCCTTGTCGTCTTCCAGATAAAATTACCTTCTTTGTTCCAATCTGTTCAACGTAGCACTTATCTGTTGAGAAGATGACTGAATATCCTTTGTCACAAAATTGACTTATGCTCAGCAAATTGTATTTGAGGCCTTTAACATAAGAGACGTCAGAAATCTCAATGTTGTCTTTGATTAATTAGCTTTCCACTTGCTACAATCTTGCCTTCCTTGCTGTCTCCAAACGTCACATTTGGACCATCCACAGCAACAGCATCAGTCAGCTCATGTATGTTTCCACACATTTGTCTTTAACAGCCACTGTCCAAGTACCAGGTCTTCTCTACTTTACTCCTACTCCTAATCCTAACCTACAAAACAAAATAAAAATTGTTTTAGTTACCCTTATTGAGAGGGTCATGAAGGATTAGTTCCACCTTTGACAACCCAAGATGTTGATGTCTTAGGCTTCTTAGGTTTTTGAGTTTCAACAGGAGCATGAACAACTTTGCCTTTATCACGTTCAACATATATGTCATGTTGTTGATAATCAGCATGATAAGGATAATGTTCATAAGCAGAATAAGATGCATGATAAGCAGGATATGCATGCATTGGATGAGCAGGATATGGTGCATAGTAGGTGGGAAATTGAGGTGCATGATACAAAGGAGGATATGCAGCAGGTTGCACATAATAAGACTCATTTCCATACCAAGCATTTTGATTTTTCTTGTTTTTATGCTTCTTTGGTTTACTAGATTCTTGCTCATTAACAGACGACTTAGTTTTATCACTAGTTTGATTGGTTTTAGCCTTATCAGAAGACTTCCTAGGACTCTTCTGTTTGGACTTACCAGACTGTTTTCCTATACTAGGCTCTTTGCTCTTTTTAGCCTTAGGAGTTTTCGTCTCCTTTAACACTTTCTCAGGTGAAGCAGGTTTAGTAGTCTGAACATACAAAATGAACTTACTGTTGTCAGCTGATAAAAATTTTTCAGTATGGTTCATTTCTAACTTATCCTGATCTAAAGGTGTCTTCTGTTTACTAGACATATGAGTTGATGCAACAGATGACTTATCATGAGACTCAATTGATTTCTCAAGTTCCATGATTTTTCCTTTAAGAACTTCACATTCAGCTTTCAGAAATTCATTTTCTTGCTCAAGCTGTTTATATTCATCTGATTCTTTTGGATTTTTAGCCTTAAGTTTCAGTGAACTATTTTGCTCTCTTAGCAATATCATCTCTTCCTTAAGCTTTATAAATGCTTCAGCAATACTTGTATTGTTAAGCATCATTTGTTCAAATGAATTAAATAATTCATTATCTAGAGGAGTTACCTCATCATCCTCAGAGCCATCAGATTCCTTAGCCATCAGGCAGAGAAGAGCAGGTCTCTCTTCATCAAAAGTGTCTGAATCCGAATCTGATGAGTAGATAGCAGCTAGCTTTTCCGCTTCTGCCACCAACACCTTTCCTTTCTGATGCTTTCTTTCCTTACTGATTCTTTTTTCTTCTTCAATGTACTTTTCAGCTTTAGGATATGGGCAGTCTCTGATGAAATGACCCGATTTCCTGCAGTTATAGCACATCATTTTAGATTAATAAGAATCTTTATCTTGAGAAGAAGAAGTAGGGTTAGAAGTAGAAGCATTGTTGTATTTGTTCTTCATTTTCGTTTGTAGAACTTCTTGAAATTGTTCATCAGCAATGCAATGTCTCCATCAGTGTACTCCTTTTTGTTGAGTAGTGTGGCTTCATCAGATGAGTCCACGTCTTTACTTTTGTAGGCTGGCCTTCTAGGATTTTCAGCAGCAACCAGGGCAGCCGTGGGACATGAATTAGAGGTTTCTTCAACAACCATTCTTGGTAATTTATACTCATACGCCTTGAGTACTGAGAACAGCTCGGTGAGTGAGATATTTCACAAGTCTCTTAACTCTTCCATGGCTGCCACATTCATGTTGAACTTAGGAGGTAGAGCCTTCAGCACTATGACTGTTATCTCCTTATCAGTGAAGGTTTTTCCAAGCTTTAAAACTTCATTCAGCGTCCTTGTAAACCTTGTATCCATCTGATCAATGGTTTCTACAGACTTCATCTTGAAGTTGTCCAGCTTTTCCAGAGCAACACTCAGCTGATGCTCTTTGATAGCGTCGTTTCCTTCGCTCATATCACGGACCTTATCCCACATTTCTTTGGCAGTCTTGCAATGCTTGACTTTTTCAAATCTGTCATTATCAAGGGCCTTGGTCATGATAAAACGCCCAACTTTGTCCAGGTTGAACAACTTTATTTCTTCGGCTGTCATTTCATGTAAATCTTTTTCCACCGTTATATCGACTTCATCAACTTTGATGGTCTTGGTGAATTTGAATGGACCTTTGATGATACATGTGTACATGTTATCATTGTAGGCAGCTAAGAAGATCTTCATTCTGATCTTTCAGTCTTCGAAGCTCATACCAGCTATGTGGGGAACATGGCTAATACAATCCATTTTTCAAAAATTTTAATTTTTCAAAAAGATGCTCTTTTGAAAAGTAGGGGTGGGATCGGGACGGGTTTTCGGGAATTCGGGTATTTCGGGACGGGATTTCGGGTTTCGGGATCTCAAATTTAAGTCCCAAAACCCGGTAGCTCAACCAAGGTCCCGTGAGTTTCGGGTACCCGATTTAATTTTGGGATTTCGGGACGGGTTCGGGTGTCCCGAGAATCTTACCTACATATACATAAATAGTGCAAAAAAAAACTTTTCCTAATTCAAATTAAAGTATCAATTGAATATGTTGAAGAGAAGAAATTGTGATGCAAATGATGGGATTGGGTGTGCAGTGCGTACTAGATTTCATGGTAGCAGGAATTTCGTTAATGATCGGATTGGGTTTGTTTGCATTCATCGCTTCGATACTTTGTTCTGCTGCTTTCTTCCAGAATGCAAAGGAGCTATCTAGATTTCCCCTCTCTCTCATGGGTTTATTTTTGGTTGAAGCACCCAGAATAAGGTTCTGCTTTCTTACCATCAACTCGAGAATGAAATGATCTCTTTTTCATCAATGAATCCTCATTTGGACTCAGGACAAGGTGTGAACCGACAGAATCATGCTATCTTAATTTGAAACAAATAATAAAAATGTAGTAATTTATCTTGCTGCTTGAATCTAACTATTTACTGTGTAAAAAAAAAAAAAAAGAGCAGTACCAAGTTTGATAACAGCCGTCCGATCGGAAGCCACAAGTACCGACAACGGTGCACCCGTTTCAGAATACGGGATGACACCGGCGACGACGCTTCTCTCCGTCACCATGCTGTGTTGGAAGAGGGCAACAAGTTTGACAACGGCGCACCTGTTTCGCTGTGTTGGAAGAGGGCAAGAGGCGGCTAGGGCTTGGGGTTTATTAATTTTTTTTCCATATACTATGTAGTAATGGTAAAGAAGAATTAATAATTTAATAGAACTAGTTAATCGGGACGGGGTTCCCGATCGGGATGGGTTCAAAACCCGAAACCCGTCCCGGTTTATTTTGACCGGGTTTTGGGATTTCCCGAACCCGAAAAAAACCCATTTTCTTCCATCCCAAATGGGAATACCCGATCGGGACGGGACGGGACGGGTACCCGAAACCCGGTCCCATTTACCCAGCCCTATTAAAAAGTTTGAAAACCTTTGAAAAACACTCGGATCAAGCTCATTGATCAGGCAGCTGATTCTAATGAACCACCTGCTCTGATACCACTTGTTGGTCCCAAGTGGTCAGATGAGGTCTAGAGGAGGGGGGTGAATAGACCTCTGAAACTTTTTAAATAAATCTTAACTTTAAAACTGTTGCTCAAACTTAAACATACTAAGCTGATACAGAACAATAAGTTTACAAGACTGATCGCGAACAAATCTTTGAACAGCTTTGCTGACCACTAATCCGATAGTTACTTAGCTGATTTTTGTCAAAATCAGTTTTAATACCAGAATACTTGCAGCGAATTTATAAAGTGTTTTTCACAAGTATACTTAGTAGTTTGAAAAATTTAATCCCCAGTTTTATAAAAACTCCTTTAAACTTTTTTCAACCAGTTAATCAAGTGTTTTATGCAGATCCGAAAATATGTAAGTAAAAGCAATGTAAAAACACAAGAATTTTTATAGTGGTTATATGGATTTAAATATCCTTTAGTCCACTCTTCCAAGTCACACAGATCTTGGGTTATACCAAGAACACAAAGTAATTAGTACACTCTGCTTGCGTCGAACAACAAATGAAACGACCACAAGTGCGCAATAGGAAATCACAAAGAAACTCCTATTCTACAGAGTCTTATCACTCACAAAGATGGATAAGACTTCCTCACAACTTTTCTCTCTTACAGATTCACTCAGAAAATGTTTTCTTGAACTTCAACGGCTTCTGTCAACATATGACGTTCAGCAGACGAGTGAGCTGTTCTTGAGCTTTTGAGACTTAGAAAATATTTTGACTTTGAATTCAATCTCTCAGAAGTTGTGTCTATTTCTTCCTTCCTCTCTTCAGCAATTTATAGTCACTATTTGAATTATGTCCGTTGAAGAGAGACAAAATTCAAATCTCTTGATTTTTGGTCCTTAAAATCCGCGAACGGCTCTCTGCACAGTGACAGTACTGCAGACTGTCCTTTCTGTCAGGCAGCATTGAATGCACCAAGCTGATACGAAGTCTTTCTTCAATCATTTGTCTTTAATAATCTTGTCCTTTAGCATTTATTACCGTTGGGTAGACTTCTTGATCCTTTCCACTTGGCTGATCGAAAGTGCAAGTCTGATGATGAACAGAGCTGATCCCAAACTTGAACAAATCTGATTTGAGTCGGCTGATCTTCACCAGTCTGATTTCTTTCCTTTAGCAGATCAGTAGTCTTCTGGACCTTGAATCTTTGACCCTTCTGATAGTCTTCTTAATTGGTCAAAATTCTTCTAAGGGATTTTACAACTAAGTTTTTCATACTTAGCTGATCTTAGGTTTTGGAAATCATCAAAACCACCATTTACTAATTGACTTCAGTGCTTTTCATCTTCAGCCTTATCCAACAATAGATATCAAAATGGCATATTGAAATGGAATTATAGAACTATATAAATCATGTTGTTACGGTTTTGATTTTTGACAGAATAACAAAAGTAGAATGTTCATACTTGAGAACTCATACAATTTAGCTTTTGATTCAACTAAATATTAAATAGCTATTGTATTTTGTATTTTTTTATGAGATTTTTGTCAATGTGAACAGACTTCGAAAAGGAGATTTCACATTGATCGATTCAGACAAATGTTGCTTCCTTGATTTTTTTCATATTTAAAAAATTACCTACATGTTTTGTAAAATAAATTTGGTAGGTTATTTTCTATCTTATTTAAACCACTTATTTTTTATGACATGAGGACATACAGGTGAATATCATAAGAAACTTTTTTTCTTTTTTTTAATGCATATCATAAGAAACTTAGAGGGCAAGAAGACATTAAGAAGAATGTGTATTGTGGAAATGTAATTCCCTTCATTAGCTTAAATTAAATGAATATGCGTAAATAAATTAAAAGAAACTGGATAGTTTAAATTTCCATATTGATACATTAAACTGTTTCATGTTGATACGGTGAACTGCACCGCGGAAGGTGGGGTGGCTCCGCCCAACTCACCAAATATGCATAAAACAACCCCTACTTTCCAGATTTACAAAAATAGCCCAAAACAAATAATAAAATTTTTTAACACCCAAAAATTTCACAAATTTCATATCTTTCACGAGAATCTTATAAATCTATAATATGTAATATTCTTTTGTAATGTTGGACATGTAATCTATTATGGGAATAACATACTTTTTATTTTCAAAATATCCAAAAAATATTTTATGGAGAAAACATAAATCTATAAAAAACTTAACAAAATCAACTATTAAATCACACATAAATGTAAAACTATTTTTAACATTGAGAAAATATGAAGATATAATTAGTCTTCAAAAATCACATAGAGAAGTTTCTCTATCCAATGGGCATGCTTGGCCACCCTAGGAAGCTATAAATGCTCTCATATGATCAGCTGCCATCAAGTATGGGTTGGATTTTGTAATTTGCTCCTCGAAGCTTCGATAAAGTGCATTTTGCCCCAAAAATGATTTATTTTGCACAATTAAGTCCAAATACTTCTCAAAAGAGATATAACACATGAAATTGGATTAAAAATTTAAAAAAATACGATTAAAAAGTCTGAAATTTAGGGCATTACAATATACAAGGAGGATTTCAATAGAATGTGTATCGAAAAGTTAATTAATTTGGTAGGATAAATCTAGTTTGTTTTCGAGCTCCGATCATGTGTCCAACGGGTACATCTGCACCAATACAAGACTCATTAATGTTAATATTTGCCTCAACAATACTTGATCAATTTAGTATGGCACAGTAGATTATGCATGAAGATATATAGGACATTCTTTTAGCTTATACATGGTTTCAGAGTATGGAGTAACACATTCTGCATAGGTATTTAGGAAAAGTCTCTAGAACATCAATTTTAGCCACTAGATCAAGTTGATTTTTACCGTCTGTCTGATAATGTGGTTATATAAATAAGGCAATACTTCATTTGAAATTATCCAAGTTTGTTGCATTATTAATTTATTAAACTCTACTTTGTTCAACCTAAATATTTTCTGAAAATTTTGCGATACAATATGAATGTGACATTATTTGAAACATGGAGATTTTACCTTCTCTAGAAATTTTTATCATCACAAATTGTAATGTGAATGTGACATCAAGTATGATACAATAACAATAATTATGTTGATTTATATACTAAGTACCCATCCAAAACTTTATATGTGGGGTTTTTGGTATCAAAAATATTTTTCCTTCAAATATTAAATTATTAAAAAAATAAAAAAAAAAATACTTACTTCGATTGTTTCGAAACTCAGAGGCGTATAACATCTCAGCACACGCGTTAGCTTGTTGGATGGCGACAATCCATGAATTGTAAAGTCATACGGGAGTGGGTTGGTTCGGCAATGAACATTCGCAAGGAGGTTTCGTATGTCACAAACGGCTGGCGCATATTGGAGCACCAAATCAAATTGTTCATACATGATAACTTGAAATATTACAAAAAATAAGAAAATAAATAAAAAATTTAATGTCTTCATTACAAAAAATGAAGAAGAGAAAGAGCAATGTTACTATTTATAAGAAAAAAAATTGAATAGATTAAGGAGTGGGCATTAGTGTTTTGCATGAAATATTTGTGGAAAGTAGAATATAGTTTGGAAAATTGCAAAATTGGTCCTTTAACTATCCTTATTATTATTTTCTCTTTTCTTTTTGATCTATTCAACAATCCAATTATTTTTACTTGATCCTTTTTTACATGACCAAAATTCATTCTTTACTCATATAAATTTTATTTAATTCAATCCAACTGAACAAAAATAAACGAAATCATAACTGGGTTGTGTTGGTACGAGTTGAAGACTAAAGGAAGCTTAATATAAGTCTTTAACAAATTTCATATTTCCCATATGAGCAGAATTCAAAGTTGGGCCATTTCTGTAAATTGAGTTAGGCCTAATTGAGGCCCGACGGCTCAATGAATTGATCATTGGGCTTGATTAAATCAGGTTCAATTTGGACAAAGTCCAATTCGTATAAATGCTTGTATAATTTCATGATATGTAAAAGCATATGAGAGTCGGGTGTATATTTTTCTTAGCTTCATACATTGAGTAATTATTTTATATTTGGATTAGTTTCATCGTATCATTTTAAAGTTGAATTTTAGTTTGAAACGTTACTTATTAATCAGTATTATGAGGGACTTTTAGTACTAGATCGATTATATATTGTTGTGTGTTATTAAAAATAAATCGAAAGTCACATACAAAATAAATATTTTATACTAAATAATCATAATGAATTATGAAACATAGATTTATTTAAACATAAATATTATAACATTGTTTTCAAAAAGAGAAAAACTATTACATTAGATATTACTAATAATAAACCCATAGTTAAAAAAGATGGTGGAAAAACAAATCTCACTCAATTCCAGCAAGCATAAAAATATCTTTATAAACAATATTCTTGGAATAGTCTACACATCCTGGCATTTTTTAGTCTGGAAAAATAAGAATCTTCACTGAATTTGCTGATTTGGCAAGAGATATTCCAACACAAAAGAACTAGTGTTAAATTGTTAGACGTGCATTACTTTGTGTGAACCTATTTAACATAAAAGATTATTAGTTTAACATCGTGCTATGTAAAAAATTATGAAATTATCTTATTCAAAAAAAAAAAATATGGAAAGATTATTAAAACGAATTATCATAAAAACTTACAAGTACGTAAAAGAACTTCCCTTGTAAACTTTGAGTATTTTTGCACTTATTTTCTCTCTAACCTTTCTTAGTTAGTACTTACCCCTCGCCACCTTTAGCCGATCAACCATGAAATATGACGGAATTATCAATTGCATTTTCACCTTTACAATTTATATAAGGACTGTATAATATTTCAAGACTATTCTCATTGATATTTGTTACATTCACTTTTGAATTCTCAATAGTTATTGGTTAAACAGTATTAATATTTAGAATAAATCGCATTTTTGGTCAAAAACTATTTAATTTTTATTCCGTAAATAATAGTAAAAAATATAAAGACCTTTTCCACTTGGTTTTGCCCCTTCAGTTTAAAATTCTAGTTCCGCCTCTGCTTTCCCTTACACATGCCCATATAGTGAGCATAAAAAAACAATTCATGAAATTCAACCCTAGGCCGACCAAAAATAGCAATCAACAATATGTCGAATAGATGAGAGTGTCGGGCAAGTACTAATGTGCAAAAACACTTAAGGGGTCGTTCGATTTGTCCAGCAAGATTAATACCAGATTGTCTATTACACCTAATATCACTATTGAGTCTACCATTAAAAATGATGTTTGGTTATAAATTTGACCCAAGATTACAATCAGTTCATTAATGAAAAAAAGTGTTAAATTGACATGTTACGTCCAAAACTATAGAATTTAACAAAAATAACCCTAGTTAGACATTTGTTGCCAGCCAAATATTCTTCATCGTTTATTTCCATCCCATATTCCCATTTCATGATTTGGAGAAAAGATACGATTATAATTTCTTCTTATCAATACCAGTTCCATCTGAATTTCTCAACTCCAATTTCATCTTAATTTTTTGGTTGAATTTTTTATATCTATTCGACAAATGAACAAATGAAATCTAAAAATCCTGCTAATGATGATAGTTAGGCTGTCAATGGGGCGGATTTCAATCCGAATTCGATCCGTACGTATTCGGTCTGATTTATTAGTATAATTGTTCGATTAGTGATTCGATGGACCTGATATGATTAAGAAGATCCGTAATCCGAATTATATGGATCGAATATGAATCTAGACTGATCCGATCACTTACAGATCCTTATACAATATATATTACTATATGTTGTTCATATATTATGTATTTAAACCAAAATAAAAATAAAACTATCTACGATCCACTAAAATATTTTACTAAATTAAAACTAATCTTAAAAAGGAATGAAAGCGACGTGTTGTTGGATTGACATATTTTACTATATTAAAACTAATCTTAAAAAGGAATGAAAGCGACGTGTTGTTGGATTGACCTGATAACTAATTGGGCCTACAATATATTAGTTATGCTATTTATTAAGAAAAATCAAAACACTAACCATTCATCTATGTAGTAGCCGCCATCTTCCCTCTACTTTTCCTCCAATTTTTTTCTTCTCTTCTATTACTCAATATTGGGTTTTCTTCTAATTTTTCATAGTTTTTATCTTTTTTTATTCATATTTTTGTTTATTCATTTGTTCTAGTTTTTATCGTTTATATTTGTCCACCATATTCCTTCTTATACCATTTTTCAGATAATAGTTTTGATGAAATAAATAAAATATTACATTTTTAATTCATGGTGGTGGGATCTAAAAATGATTTGAAGAAAAAATGAAAGAAAAAATATTTTTGCTAAATATACTAAACATATCCGAATAATTTATTCGGATCCCGTTGCTTCTTTTTCAAGATTCGTGCGGATCCGAATTCGGATCTACTCTGATCCGGTCCGAGTCCGGCCCATTGACATCCCTAGTGATAGTAAGGCTTCTGAATTATTCACTACTTCATCTCATGAAGAGAATTCAGTGGTAGCAAAGATGATGAGAATTATTATGATTTAAAGATGTAGATGAATCATCAATTGCTAATTAATAAATTTCAAGGGACAATTTGGCTATATAGAGTTTTAATGTATATTTAGGATAAAATCGTTTGAATCCATAACCTTTCATGTGAATTTGATGAATTTTGAATTCATTGGCATGGAGTTTAATTTCTTATTAAAATTGGAGGATAAAATTGTAAAGTAGAAATTCTATCGTGGAAAGATTATTGAATCACAAGGGGAAACCACAATTACAACTGTTAGTCTCAAATTGTCAGTTGAGATCTAGAGGGGGGCTGAATAGACCTCTGAAAATTTTAGATTTTAAAACTTTTCAAGTCGTTTGTCAGCAGACTAAAGTGGATAGGAAATTGTAAGTATACTTAGCTGATCACGCACAAAGCTTGAATAGCAGAGTTGACCACTCTTCTGATGATAACTTAGCTGATTTCAACAAAATCAAATTTTCAATCAGAATACTTGCACCGGATTTTAAACAGTGTTTTTCACAAGTAAACTTAGGAAGAATTTTATCCCCAGTTTTTGCAAACTCCTTTTGAAAAATTCTCCTTACAGTTTTCTAAGTGTTCTAATGCAATTTGAAAATATGCAAGAAAATAATGCAAGTAAAAAACACAAAGAATTTTTATAGTGGTTATATGGATAAAAATCATTTAGTCCACTCTTCCAAGTCACTTAGATCTTGGATTATACTATAAACATTTAGTTTACCATATACTCTACTTACGCTCTACAACAATTGATGAGCCGTAAGTTCACAATAGGAAATCACAAGGAAACTCCTATAATCTGAAGCTAGATCACTCACTTAGATGGATCTACACTTCTCACAACACTCTTCTATTACAGATTCACTCAGAAAATGATTTATCTTTTGACTTCAACTTAGCTTCTGTGATCAACAAATGACTTCAGCAGACGAGTGAGTTGTTCTTGGGCTTTTGAGACATAGAGAAATTTTGCTTTGCGTATGAAATCTCAGATTGTTGTGTTGTCTCTAACTCTTGAATACAACTCTATTTATACCTGTCTTTGAAATCTATCCGTTGAATATGAGACAAATTTCAAAGCAACAAGTACTGGTCCCCTTTTTCTAGAATGACTCTCTGCAACTGTTGCACTGTACAGTCCGCTGTACTTTTCTGCCAGTCGCATTAAATGCACCCTGCTGATCCGAGAATGTCTTCAATCATTTGCCATTAATACTCTTCTCTTGCAACATATATTACTCCAAGTGCATTTATTACCGTTGGGCAGACTTCTTGATCCCTTCCACTCTACTGATCGAAGTAACCCTTCTTATAGATACTCTACTGATCAAACTTGAACTAATCTGATTTGAGTCAGCTGATAACCTACCCTACTGATTTCGAATTCAGCATAAGATCAGTAGTCTTCTTGACCTTGAACTCTTGACCCCTCTGATAGTTTTCTTACTTGGTCAAAATTATTCTGGATCTAAGCATTCCTTACTTAGCTGATTTTGATGTTTTGAAAATCATCAAAACCTCCCTCATATCCTTGCACTCTATTTTTATCTTCATCCAACAATAACTATTCCGAATAAGGGAGATTGACCACTCTTCCGAGCCAACCAGACAGTGCTGACCCAGCCCATAGGCAGCTTGGGTGTCTGCCTAGGGCGAGAAATTATGTAGTACAACCGCTGCACCACGTCATCAAGTACACATGGTGCAGCCCACCAATACACTTGGGGCATGTGGATTAAAAATTCACATCACCCATGTTCTGGCAGTGTGAACACAACTTTCTGAACCCCTGTTTTTTTGGAACATGGCCAGAACATGGGGTGATGTGGATTAATAATCCACATGTCCCATGTGTATTGGTGGGCTGCACCACGTGTACTTGATGACGTGGTGCAGCGGTTGTACTAAATAATCTCTCGCCTAGGGCCCCCAAATATTTAGGCCCCTTCCCCTAGCTTGCTATATTAATTGTTAATGACTCAATTTGTTGTTGGGCTTTTTTTGTGAATTGAGCCCAACTAATTTTTAAGCCCTTATCCACACCACATAATAATAAACAAAAAGAAAAAAAAATTAGAATATTGGAGCTATGGAGATACGACATGTTACTAATACGAATCATAGGAATTTGGCGATTAAAGTAAATAAGAAACTTACACTGTTACACGGTCAATCTGATCCCAAAAAAAATAAAAAAAAATAAAAAAAATAATTAAGCCTGGTTCCTAAGAATCTTTGTATGGCGAAATGATTTCTTCACATTTCGAATTTTATTTAACTTAATGGTTTGAAACTTTAGATTGACAATGAGGGATTAAGTATATATTATTTCAATTGGAAGTAGCGATATCGTATTCCTAAAAAGTTGTGTCAAGACAAAGAACGCTATCGAATTGGGTTAGGAGAAAAACTCAATTATATATTTGTAATTCGTCTTTCAAGATCTTTTGCATAAAAATTATCCCTATAACCCCGCTAACATGGCGGATGATGGCTACCTCAGAGGATAGTCACGAAAATTTCCCAGTGTACACCCACAAAGAAAATATTCAAAATTGTAATATTGGAGGAATACCATTACTTGAAATCTTATGGAAGAATTATAACATCGACGAAGCAGAGAAAACGGGAAAGAATATGCACACAATATCTCTGATATACCAAGTCTTCGTCACTCAACATTTCACACCAAATCGTTGACCATGAAATAAGATTATCAATATAATATCGACTACAATCTCACTTCGAGAGCCTTAACTCTCGAAGTCACGTCGAACTCACATCGAGAATATCGATCGTGAACTCGCCTATATCGGTATATTACTCTCAGTCACTTGCCCAAATCAATCTCATCATCTTCATCGACATAATTATCATCGATACCCGTTTATCAATCATGACCCATTTTGCTTTTGGATCCATATCCGAATATAGATGTCTAATCATGATTCGACCCGATGATCCATTAGTAAAACTATAAATAGCCCTCATAAATGAGATAAAAGGTACGCACTCTCTAAGCATAAAATATTGACCGATCTCCTCTCTTATCTCGATACTTAAGCATCGGAGGGTTATCGCTGGGTCACCACCGGCATTAACCTGACGTAGTTATCTTTGATTACAGATTAGGATCCCCATTACAAATTGAGGAGAAGTTTGATTAACCTACCAATCCTCACATTGGCGAGTTGTGTTAGACTTATACTAAAGACGTTAACCAAAGAACTATTAACCTACCAAATAGACACTCATCAATTGGCACCGTCTGTGGGAATATTAACTTCGAATTGAAAAAAGATGACTACAAGATCGAAAGCAGCTTCTAGCTCGAGAGCGAGAAGGAAATCAAGATCAGAATGGAGAAGGTCAGGGAGACAATTTACTCCCCCGAAACCCCGAACCGACTCACAACGGGGAGGGTGGACCATTGAGGCCCCCGGCCCCGCAAGTTATGCAACTCACAAGAGAAGATCTGAAGGCCCTCTTAGATGAGGCTAAAAGGGAATGGTTCCCGGAGGTTGCCAAGGACAACGTCAATATTCCTCGAAAACTCCCGCGTGGTGCAGCATTCGAGGCAGATATCGGAATCGAGATGAATGAAGCAAATTGTCACGCCGACCAACAGCAAGGTAGACACGCCGGAAGAGTGGAATTGGGGGAGCCATCAGTAAGAGAAGTCAACAAACTAGCGTCCGAAGTAAGGTCGCTCCACCAAAAACTAGACAGACAGAAAAAAGGAATGAGATCCTTGTATCGAACTCTCGATTGAGAAAATCGCCGTTCTGTGACGAAATCTTTTTCGAGAGATTACCACTCGACAAGAGACTACCGACCCAGATACCGCGATATTTCGGAACGGAAGATCCAGTGAACATTTAGCTTCGTTTAATCTTCAGATGCAGCTTCATGGCATCTCAGACAACGTGGCCGCAAAAGCTTTCTCGACCACGCTGGCTGGGATGGCTCAGTCTTTGTTTGGAAGACTGGAGGAGAAGTCTATCTTCGATTATGACCAACTTTGCGATAAATTCATGAGTCAATTTGGTAGCAAAAGAGCTGTCAGACCTCCGACGAACCATCTATAATCCATCATACATAAGCCGGACGAGTCTTTTAGAAGCTTTATGGGGAGATTTAAAAATGAGTTACTGAAGGTTGAAATGCCGAGAATAGACTTCCTAATTACTGTCTTGTTTCAAAGCACCTTGAACAGGGGGTTCGCTAGTGCCATAGTCCGAGAAAATCCCTCAACATACGAAAAGTTGATGGAGATGGCCAATCAATATATGAATGAGGAAAAAATGACTAAATTAAGAGAAACCTTCTTTGGTTTAGCAAAACCTGAGGAGAGGCAACTGATAAGATAGTGCCCAGCAAGCCAATATTAATTAGCTTGTTGAAATACTATTTTCTTATGGTTTAAAATCAATACGCCCGTTCATTCATAGTACGTGAAATTGAACAATGGCCAACTTCATCTCTCGCGAACTTATCTAAGCGATTGGATGAAATCCTAAGGTCACAATAGACTATGGGACTATTCACTTCAGTACTGAGTGCAATCATGAAACAGTCTCAAAGGTCGTGATCTTAAAACTGTTCCAAGTCATAGATTCCGAACGAGACGGGGTATCGTAGGAATCGCCAAGACTTGTACAAGTATGCATGATTCACATGGAGTGAATTTGTAGCGTTTCATGAGCAAGGCATTTGAGGCCAGTGCATATGAGTAGGTGGTTCAATGGAGGATTGAATGCATCGAACGACCCGAACAGAGAAACCCATTGTGGAAGCGCATGTCGCATATCGGTGATGGGATGTTTCTCAAGGCTTATAATAGTGTACGATTTAGTCCTTAGACTTGAGGTGCTAGGGCGAATTCGGTGCACGAGTGTGCGTACTTAGATTTAGGTACTGGTCACGTAGCCTGGCCACAAAGTGCCTAAGTTGGGTGCGTAGACGACTGTACATGAGTGGTTAGTACTAAGTAAGGATCCATCGACCTATACGTTTTTTAGATAATTGATCCCGAGAAATCTATGGCCATAGTCGGTGATGCATTTGGAAGGGGTTTCCAAATTTGGCAGTCACACTGGAATCATTGTCGGAAATTAGAAAGTATAGTTATCGAGATAATTAGAGGTGCCGATCAATTCACACACCCTAGGTCTCGATCAGGAAATCAGTCGTGGAAGGACCGTATGTACATGGCAATTATAAGAGGTGAGGTTCACAATAATCAATTCACCTTTGATTGGGCTTCATGGGCTTGTGGCTAGACATCGACCATGAAGTGTGGGTACTCCTGAATTAATAAGAAAATTAATTCTGGAGTGGTCAATTAAAAGTAGTTTGATTGATCGGAGCATTTAATTGCTCGTTAATTAAATCACGAAAGTTGTGGGCCTGCTGCCAGTTGATGGTGAACCCAGAGGGTCACACACAATACAATTGGACGGTGACTGTCTTGAAGGAAAGCAAATGATTTAAAGTTGTTAAATCAAGGTAATTGAATTATGGTATTAATTCAATTGGAGAATATTAATTAGATAACTAATTGATTAATGTATAATTAATTAATTAGAGTTATCTGATTAATTATGGAATTAATTAAAGTAGTTAATTAATTGGAAGAATAAATGATTAAACCAATTTTAGTATTGGATATTTATGGGTTGATTTTGCAATTACCTAGAAATGGGGATAGGGGCGATTTTGATGATTAAAGGAAGAAGAGTTCTAATTCTTGAAAGGCAAGCAAGAAGAGATCTATCAAATCTCACATTCCTAAGTTGATAAGGAATAAAAGATTTGGAGATTTGATAGATAAGGGAAGAAGATATCTATCAAGAGAAGGATTCTTCTCTTATAAATACTCTTCCCTCTTCTCTTCATTAATAACTAAGTTGCACTCCAAAACAAGGAAAAACTTTTGAGAGAAAACAAAATACTTTGCTGAAAATTGAGAGAGAAAAATCGAGTGAGGAAATCTGATTTTTCGAACAAGAATCTTTAATTGCAAATCGCCCAAGGTTGAACTCGGCTGAACCCAATCTCGACCAGATCTGCCCTGGCTGAACCCTGCTCGATCACATAAGCCCTGTGAGTCGATTCTTCCATCTGTATCTCCTATCCCTGATCCAGATCTCAAGTCCAGATCCAGATCTGAAATCCTTTACTGACAAACCTGCGAGATCCAGTTCGTAGCCTAAGACTTGTAGGTGTCACTACAATCCGATTGGTGTGGACTAACTTTGGAGGTGAGACACATGGATCACTCAAGCTGTGGATCGAACCAAACACCTGGTGGAAACCACCACAATTTCGTGGTGAGGTAAATTGCGATTAACCCCCTGTGTTTAATTTATTGTTTGATTCAAGCTTTTCGTATAAATGACTGTGGAGATCTATTTATGGGATCATTAGGAACCTCGAAAAATTTTAAATTCCGCACTTTGTTGTATTGACAAATCGAGCCCTATCTAGAAATATCCTAACAGTGGTATCAGAGCCAACTCCATACGTTTTTATACGAAAAGACCTGAACATAATGTGTTTTCACTGTATATGCTTGATTGTATGTATGAGAACGCATGATAATTATGTTCTATTGATTGATTCTTGCTTGTTATGACTGGATCTATGATTGGGTAAAATTGCCTTTTAAGATCTGTGGCGAATTTATAGTTTTTCGAAAAATCAAGACTCTTTGTGCAATTATCGCAAATCGCTAAAATTAGGGCTGAAAATTGAATTTTCTGTTTCTGGAAATTTTTGAAAAATCTGGGCTGTTTCTGAAAATTAGATCGCACGGGTTTTAGGACCATTTTGCAATTTCCGAAAATTCAAGGACTATTTTGTAATTTCCGAAACTTCAGGGGTCAGTTTGCAAATTCAAAAATTTTCTGGATTTCAAAATTTTATTTTCTGGTCCTTCTGTCCGAAAACTGTTTTGGGGGTATTTTGTAACTTTTCAAAAGTTTTGGGGTCAAAAGTGCAATTTCCGAAAGTATAGGGGCCGAACTGCAATTTTCAAAAGTTGAAAAATCAGAATCTTAATATGAGGCAGAAAACTTGTTTTATTTATCCGAGAATTTATTTGTCATAATTAATAGTGACTAAAAAGCAAGAATCATAGGAAGTTAGTTTTAAAAGGTAGTTTTAAAATTAAGAAAGAAATACGTAAAAGTTGTTTGCATGTTTCTTGCTCTACGTGAACTGTTTACGTGGTTTTCGATCGCGCCGAGCCTTGACCTTAGGTTAGATGTGATTGGTTTTAATTTAATGCATGGTTTTTATTGGGCCTGCGAGCCTGTTATTATTTTTTGGGCCACTTTGAGCTTTTGTAATAGAATAGGGCTTTACTGCTTTCCTAGTTTAGGATGGAGGCCCATTTACAAGCAAGGTGGGAGCCCAAGAAGAATTGAAGGCCATGTATGCATGGTACATTGTGTAATAGCATAGGCCCATTTACAAACCCTTTAGATTGACCAATTGGACCAACATCATTGGCTCGATGATGGCCTGCATAGGAGGCTCCCGATCGAAAACATATTGTGGTAGTATGCATGCTAGACTTGTATGGCTTTTATTTATTAGTCGATTATGATTGCTTGTGTGTTTGCGCGCTAGAATCTAGATCGTAAATAAAAGATAAAGCATAATTGAAGCGGTGAGATCTCGAGGAGAGTTTCCTTAAAACTTTCAAAAACCGAAAATTCCCCTCTCGAAAGATAGAATAGTGCCCAGCAAGCCAGTTCAATTAGCTTGTAATAGGTCTATTCTGTAAGAAACAATCTTTTGATTTTATAATAATACGCGCGTTTATTTATATGAGTATAAGGATAAACAATGGCCAACTTCATCTCTCGCGATTACATTTAAGCGATTGGATGAAACCCTTAGATTACATTTGACTATGGGACGATTCACTTCAGTACTGAGTGCAATCATGAAACAGTCTCAAAGGTCGTAATCTTAAAACTGTTCCAAGTCATAGATTCGGAACGAGACGGGGTATCGTAGGAATCGCCAAGACTTGTACAAGTATGCATGATTCACATGGAGTGAATTTGTAGCGTTTCATGAGCAAGGCATTTGAGGCCAGTGCATACGAGTAGGTGGTTCAATGGAGGATTGAATGCATCGAACGACCCGAACAGAGAAACCCATTGTGGAAGCGCATGACGCATATCGGTGATGGGATGTTTCTCAAGGATTATAATAGTGTACGATTTAGTCCTTTGACTTGAGGTACTAGGGCGAATTCGGTGCATGGAAGTGCGTACTTAGATCTAGGTATAGGCCACGTAGCTTGGTCATAACATGCCTAGGTTAGGTGCGTATGGACATGTACGCGAGTGGTTAGTACCGATATGGAATCTATTGACTCACTGTAATGGGTGAGAGAATTTCCTATACGATTCTTAGATAATATATCCAAGGAATCTGCGGCCGCAGTCGGTGACGGATTTGGAAAGGGGGTTTCCAAATTTAGAAGGTCACAATGGAATATTATCCTGAATTAGAAAGTATAGTTATCGAGATAAATTTAGAGGTGCCGATCAATTCACACACCCTAAGTCTTGATCGGGAATATTAGTCGATAGAAGGACCGTATGTACATGGTAATTATATGAGACGAGGTTCACAAGTATCAATTCACCTGAAGTTGGGCTTCATGGGCTTGTGGCTAGACATCGACCATGAAGTGTAGGTACTCCTGAGTTAATAGAGGAATTGATTCTAGGAGTGGTCAATTAAAGGTTGTTTAATTGACCGGAGCAATTTATTGTTCATAAATTAAATCACGAGGAATTCGTGGGCCTGCTGCCAATTGATGGTGAACCCAGAGGGTCACACACAATACAATTGGACGGTGACTGTTGAAAAGGATACAAAATGAATTAATTGATTTAAAGGTAATTAAATCAATTAAATGAATTAAAAGTATTTAATTCAAGTGGGAGATTAATTAATTGGCTAACTTGATTAATTAAATACTTAATTGAGTTGCTAATTAATTATATAAAAGAAATAATGATTTAATTGGACTGGGCATTTAATTAAGTAATTAATTAAATGAAAAGGCTTGCAAGACATGGGCCTTTAATTAAAAGCCCATAAGAGGTCTTGCAAAACCTAGGTCAAGAGGGAGTCTATAAAAGGAGAAATTATGTAGTACAACCGCTGCACCACGTCATCAAGTACACGTGGTGCAGCCCACCAATACACTTGGGGCATGTGGATTAAAAATCCACATCACCCATATTCTGGCAGTGTGAACACAACTTTCTGAACCCCTATTTTTTTGGAACATGGCCAGAACATGGGGTGATGTGGATTAATAATCCACATGTCCCATGTGTATTGGTGGGCTGCACCACGTGTACTTGATGACGTGGTGCAGCGGTTGTACTAAATAATCGTGCCTATAAAAGGGGTTCTACTTGAGCTAAAAAAGAAAACACCCTAAGAAGAAAACCCTAGCCTCTCTTCTCAACCCTAGCCGCCGCCCCCTTGTGCTAGAAACCCTAGCCGCCGCCGCCACCTAGAGACGCCGCCACCTGCTGCCGTGGGCTGCTCTAGTGCCGCCACCCCTCTCCCTTTGTTCCTCCGTGTTAGATCTTGACCTGTCAAGAGAATCTACACAATCCTGCTTCGACAAACCTCCTGAGTCCAGTTCTAAGCCTAAGATCTTGAGGTGTTGCCAGAATCCGATTGGTGTGGACTAACTTTGGAGGTGAGACGCTTGGATCACTTCTGTGAACCAGATCCAAATCAGATCCAGAACTGAAGGTTTCCACCACCTTGCCTGTGGTGAGGTATATCGCAAAAACCCCCTTGTTTAATTACTATGTGTGTTTTTGTTCTTGCTTACGTATAATTAATATGGAGAATCAATATGGGACCTTGGGTGCTTCGAAAAATTTTAAATTCCGCACTGTCGTTGTTCTGACAATCGAGGCATCCCAACCACTATCCCAACAGTGGTATCAGAGCCAACTCCATTATTATTATACGAAAAGCCTGAACATAATGTGTTTTCACCGTATATGTTTAATTATGTATATGTAAACACGTGATAATTATGTTCTGTAAGTTGATTCTTACTTGTTATGACTGGATCTATGATTGGGTAAAACTGCTTTTTTAGATCTGTGCCGTTTTTATAATTTTTTAAAACTTCAGGACTTTTATGCAAAAAAATTGAGATTAGGGTTTTTGTGGGCTGAAAAATTCGAATTTTTGAAATCTGGAAATTTCAAAATCATGGACTGTTTTTGCAAATCTGGTCGCACGGGTTTTGGGGTCAATTTGTAATTTCCAAAAACTTTGGGGCTGTTTTGCAATTACCGAAACTTGAGGGGTCAATTTAAAAATCAAAAATTTTCAGAATTCAAAATATTATTTTCCGGTATCTGCCCAAATCTGCCCAGGGGTGTTTTTGTAACTTTTTAAAAGTTTTGGGGTCAAAGTGCAATTTTCGAAAGTTGAGGGGCGAAAATGCAATTTTTGAAAGTTGAAAAACAGAATCTGAATTTGAGCAGAAAATTTATTTTTGTTTACCCGAATATTCATTTTGTCATAATTAGTAGTGACTAAAAAGTAAGAATCATAGAAAGTTAGTTTTAAAAGGTAGTTTTAAAATTAAGAAAGAAATAGGTAAAGGATGTTTGCTTGTTTCTTGCTCTATGTGAATTGTTTACGTGGTTTTCGATCGAGCCGAGCCTTGACCTTAGGTTAGATGTGATTGGTTTAATTTATTGTCTGGTTTTTATTAGGCCTGCGAGCCTATTATGTTTTTGGGCCATTTTGAGCCTTTGTAATAGAATAGGGCTTTACTGCTTTCCTAGTTTAGGATGGAGGCCCGTTTACAAGCAAGGTGGGAACCCAAGAACGTATGAAGGCCATGCATGCATGGTACATTGTGTAATAGCATAGGCCCATTTACAAACCCTTTAGATTGACCAATAGGGCCAACATCATTGGCTCGATGATGGCCCACATAGGAGGCTCCCGATCGAGAACATATTGTGGTAGTATGCATGCTAGGCTTGTATGGCTTTTATTTATTTTGTCGATTTATATTTAGCTTGTATGAGATGCGCGCTAGAATCTAGATCGTAATAAAAGATAAAGCATAACTGAATCGGTGAGATCTCGAGGAGAGTTAGTATAACTTTCAAAACCAGAAATTCCCCTCTCGAATTAAATATTAAGTCATATTGGATTAAAATAAAATGAAGTATTTGTATAAATCCAAGCCTTCCATCAATAGGGACTAGCGTATATTGTCTACTTATCGATAGAGGTGATCCAGAGTCTGGCACCCGAGTCGAAGAAAGGGACAATACGTGAAATTCCTTGACTCCTTTTTTTAACTAAACACGACAAGGGTGAGGACTGGTCGGGATATGAGGATCGACCGATAACTAGTTACGGAGAACTCACGACCGGGCCCGTTGCTCATCATGATTGATGGGTTAGACTTAACGATTAGTAACACTTATGATGTAGCAGTGCTAGATAAGTGCGAAAACCGAGGCAAAATAACTTGAAGGTTGTGGAGTAACACAATTGGTAAAAAGTATACCTACCTGGAGAATTGGTTGTATGGCCACGAGTCGTGGGTGCAATTAATTGCTGCTGGGACGTCAAGACCTACTAGGAATTAAATTTTCCGAGCAATCAAATGGGTGATTTTTTCGATAAAATAGTGGGAGAACTTTTTCGAAATCAAGTCCAAAATTCGATAATTATAAGTATTAGACATAAGATCAGTTAGCTAAATGTTGTCTTCTTTCCATTTGTAGATATTAAGTACAATGTCTAAGAATCCATCATCTGTTATCCTCGACGCAAACAAGTTGAATGGCTCAAACTTCGTTGACTGGCTGAGAAATCTCAGAATTGTCCTCGACTCCGAGCGACGAAGCTATGTGCTCGACACACCCATGCCTGCTGCACCCGCAGCACGAGCTAGTGAGGAACAACGAACCGCCCATGCTAAAAGGGTTGATGATGATCTTCAGGTTCGATGTCTCATGCTAGCCTCGATGTCGAATGAACTGCAGAAACAGCATGCTGCTATGCCGCTTGCTAGAGAGATACTTCTCCACCTCCAGCAGATGTTTGGAGAGAGGTCTCGTACCGAAAGGTTCGCGACCACTAAGGAGTTGTTTCATCTCAAGATGGCTGAGGGAAGCAGTGTCAAGGATCACTGTCTGCGTTTCATCAACCTGGTTGAAAAACTGGGGCGATTGGACGTGGATTTGCACGCTGATCTTAGCACTGACCTCCTTCTCCATACGCTGCCCCGTTCTTTTGACCAGTTCGTGTTGAACTTCAACATGGAGAATAGAACCCTCGCTCTTCACGAACTGACCAATTTGTTGGTAACGGCAGAATCGACT
This sequence comes from Penstemon eatonii, assembly GCA_038501285.1. NCBI lineage: Eukaryota > Viridiplantae > Streptophyta > Magnoliopsida > Lamiales > Plantaginaceae > Penstemon > Penstemon eatonii. Next base: position 51,380,361 of record CM076715.1, on the reverse strand, counting down.
CTCAAGAAAGAGAAGCCGATAATGATTGCACACCAATCGAAGGCTGCAAAGCCTAAGAGAGGAAGGAAGAAGAAGAAGGTATTTTCTTCGAAGGCAGTCACAAAGGTGGTTGAAAAGAAGCGCAAGAGCCCGGAAGACGAATGTTTCCACTGCAAAAAAGCAGGGCACTGGAAAAGGAACTGCCCAGACTACCTAAAGATGAAATTGGTAGCCAAAGGTATTTTCTTGGTTGAAGTTAATATTTCTATTAACTGTGCATCGTGGGTGTTAGACACCGTGGCAGGTTCTCATATCTGCAATGATTTGCAGGTGATGGGAGCAGTAAGATACCTGAAGCCCGGGGATAGAATCCTAGGTTTTGGAAACGGAGCTAGGATCGCCGCTGAGGCTATTGGGGACGTCGAATTGGTTTTAGGAAATTTTACTTTAATTTTAAGGGATTGTCTGTAAGTACCAAACATTATTAAGAACATCATTTCTATACCTGTGTTGGATATTGATGGTTTTAATTTTTCCATTGAAAATGAGCTTTTTGCATATTTAAAGGTGGTTTAATGTATGCTCGTGGTACTTTGATAGATGGTCTGTATTCCCTAGAACCTACAAATTCCGACGTCATGCACATTCAATCTAGAAAAAGAAAATATGATAATCAAACTCCACAACTTTGGCACGCTAGACTTGGACATATTTCCAAGAGTAGGATTCAAAAGCTGGTTTCCTCTAAGGCTCTTGAAATAAAGAACTTGGATGAACTCCCAACTTGCGAGTCTTGTCTCAAAGGAAAGATGACCAAATCACCCTTCACCGGGAATCCTGAGCGAACCAAGCAAACATTGGATTTAATCAATACTGACGTTTGCGGATCATTGAGTGTCAATGCGAGAGGAGGATTCTCTTACTTCGTAACATTCACCGACGATTTTAGTCGTTATGGATATGTGTATCTTATGAAACACAAATCCGAAACTTTTGAGAAATTCAAAGAGTTTCGAATGGAAGTTGAGAATTAACTTGGACATAGTATTAAAGCACTTCGTTCTGACAGAGGTGGTGAGTACTTAAGCCAAGAATTCCTTGATTATCTAAAAGAGAATGGAATTCTCGCCCAGCGACTCCCCCTAGGACGCCCCAACTCAATGGAGTGTCCGAGCGGAGGAACCGAACATTGTTAGACATGGTTCGTTCCATGATGAGCTTCGCTGACCTTCCCTTTTCGTTTTGGGGCTTAGCCCTATTAACTGCATCGAAGATACTAAACATAGTACCTTCGAAGTCAGTGCCAACAACACCGCACCAAGTATGGTATGATAAAGCACCCGTGTATTCGTATCTACGAGTATGGGGATCTCCAGCGTATGTAAAGAACAAAAAGGGAGATAAGCTAGATAGTAGATCTAGTTTGTGCAAATTTGTGGGCTATCCAAAGGAATCCATTGGATACATGTTCTTCGATCCTAAAGAACGTAATACGTTCGTATCTAGGAACACCCACTTCTTGGAAGAGGATTTCCTCACCAACCGAAATGGGACAATCGTAGAACTTGATGAAGTCCAAGAATCGGACCCATCCCCACAAACAGTGGGAGCTGAACCAGAATTTATTGAACCTACTAGTACACCTACTCTTCGAAGGTCTGATCGAATTCGTAAGGAGCCAGAGCGATTTGGTTTCATTCACGAAAACGAAAAAGGTGATAATGATCCAAGGACCTATCAAGAAGCGATTTTAGACATAGACTCGGGTGCGTGGCTCGAAGCCATGCAATCCGAAATGGATTCCATGCATTCCAACAAGGTTTGGACCTTGGTCGATCCACCTGAGGGAACTATCCCTGTAGGATGCAAATGGATCTTCAAGCGCAAGCTTGGAATGAATGGAGAGGTATTAACTCATAAAGCTCGCTTAGTGGCGAAAGGGTATTCTCAAAGGCCTGGAATAGACTATGAGGAAACCTTCTCTCCCGTGGCGATGTCGAAATCCATTCGGATACTACTTGCCATAGCCGCGTGGCATGAATACGAAATATGGCAAATGGACGTAAAGACCGCCTTTCTCAATGGAGACATTGACAAGGAGATCTTTATGCAACAACCTGAAGGTTTTGCGTCCAAAGGAAGTGAGCACAAATTGTGTAAACTTCAAAGGTCAATCTATGGCCTCAAACAGGCATCCCGAACCTGGAACATACGATTTGATGAGACAGTCAAATCATTTGGCTTCATCAAAAACGTATATGAACCTTGTGTGTACAAGAAGAATAGTGGGAGCTCGATACAATTCATTGTTTTGTACGTCGATGACATTTTGTTAATCGGAGACGATATCAAGATGTTAGCGCAGACTAAAGCGTGGTTATCCGCGCAGTTTTCCATGAAAGATATGGGAGACGCATCTTACGTATTGGGAATACGTATCTATAGGGATAGATCGAAGAAGATGATAGGACTCTCCCAATCTCAGTACATCAACACTATTTTGAAGAGATTCAAAATGGAAGAATCCAAGAGAGGATTGCTTCCAATGAGACATGGTATCTCTCTTTCTAAGTCTATGTGCCCTACAACTGACGAAGAAAAGACGAGAATGTCTCTCATGCCTTATGCCTCTGCTATAGGGAGTATAATGTATGCAATGTTGTGTACTCGACCAGACATAGCACACGCTCTAAGTGTAAAGAGCCGCTATCAGTCAAATCCAGGCGAAGAGCACTGGACTGCCGTAAAAGCAATCCTAAAGTACTTGCAAAGGACTAAGGATATGTTTTTGGTCTACGGTGGTAGTGGAGAACTGAAACTTGAAGGATTCACTGATTCGAGTTTCCAGTCTGACGTGGATGACTTCAAATCCAACTCTGATACATATTCCGCATCAATGGAGGAGCGGTCAGTTGGAAAAGCTGTAAACAATCTACCACTGCCGACTCAACCACAGAAGCAGAATATATCGCAGCATCAGATGCGGCAAAAGAAAGTGTATGGATGAAAAACTTCATCCAAGAACTGGATGTTGTTCCTAGCATTGCTGAACCTGTAGTCGTCTTCTGTGACAACAACGGGGCGATAGCTCAAGCAAAGGAGCCGAGATCACACCATCAATCCAAACACGTACAGAGGAAATACCATGTGATCAGGGAGATCATTGGTAGAGGAGACATGCACATGGAGTATGTCAAATCGGAAGACAACGTAGCTGACCCACTAACTAAGCCACTTTCACAAAAAGCGTTCGATAGTCATCTAGAGAAGATGGGTCTTAGAACCATAGGTGAATGGCTTTAGGGCAAGTGGGAGATTGATAGAGTAGTGCCCAGTAAGCCAGTTCAATTAGCTTGTAATAGGTCTATTCTGTAAGAAACAATCTTTTGATTTTATAATAATACGCGCGTTTATTTATATGAGTATAAGGATAAACAATGGCCAACTTCATCTCTCGCGAATACATTTAAGCGATTGGATGAAACCCTTAGATTACATTTGACTATGGGACGATTCACTTCAGTACTGAGTGCAATCATGAAACAGTCTCAAAGGTCGTAATCTTAAAACTGTTCCAAGTCATAGATTCCGAACGAGACGGGGTATCGTAGGAATCGCCAAGACTTGTACAAGTATGCATGATTCACATGGAGTGAATTTGTAGCGTTTCATGAGCAAGGCATTTGAGGCCAGTGCATACGAGTAGGTGGTTCAATGGAGGATTGAATGCATCGAACGACCCGAACAGAGAAACCCATTGTGGAAGCGCATGACGCATATCGGTGATGGGAGGTTTCTCAAGGATTATAATAGTGTACGATTTAGTCATGGGCCGATCAAGCCGATCAATTCACACACCCTAAGTCTTGATCGGGAATATTAGTCGATAGAAGGACCGTATGTACATGGTAATTATATGAGACGAGGTTCACAAGTATCAATTCACCTGAAGTTGGGCTTCATGGGCTTGTGGCTAGACATCGACCATGAAATGTAGGTACTCCTGAGTTAATAGAGGAATTGATTCTAGAACTGGTCAATTAAAGGTTGTTTAATTGACCGGAGCAATTTATTGTTCATAAATTAAATCACGAGGAATTCGTGGGCCTGCTGCCAATCGATGGTGAACCCAGAGGGTCACACACAATACAATTGGACGGTGACTGTTGAAAATGATACAAAAGGAATTAATTGATTTAAAGGTAATTAAATCAATTAAATGAATTAAAAGTATTTAATTCAAGTGGGAGATTAATTAATTGGCTAACTTGATTAATTAAATACTTAATTGAGTTGCTAATTAATTATATAAAAGAAATAATGATTTAATTGGATTGGGCATTTAATTAAGTAATTAATTAAATGAAAAGGCTTGCAAGACATGGGCCTTTAATTAAAAGCCCATAAGAAGTCTTGCAAAACCTAGGTCAAGAGGGAGTCTATAAAAGGGGTTCTACTTGAGCTCAAAAAGAAAACACCCTAAGAAGAAAACCCTAGCCTCTCTTCTCAACCCTAGCCACCGCCCCCTTGTTCTAGAAACCCTAGCCGCCGCCGCCACCTACTGCCGTGGGTTGCTCTAGTGCCGCCACCCCTCTCCCTTTGTTCCTATGTGTTAGATCTTGACCTGTCAAGAGAATCTACACAATCCTGCTTCGACAAACCTCCTGAATCCAGCTCTGAGCCTAAGATCTTGAGGTGTTGCCAGAATCCGATTGGTGTGGACTAACTTTGGAGGTGAGACGCTTGGATCACTTCTGTGAACCAGATCCAAATCAGATCCAGAACTGAAGGTTTCCACCACCTTGCCTGTGGTGAGGTATATCGCAAAAACCCCCTTGTTTAATTACTATGTGTGTTTTTGTTCTTGCTTACATATAATTAATATGGAGAATCAATATGGGACCTTGGGTGCTTCGAAAAATTTTAAATTCCGCACTGTCGTTGTTCTGACAATCGAGGCATCCCAACCACTATCCCAACATCGAATAAATATTAAGTCATATTGGGTTAAATATAAAATGAGGTTTTATAAAATCCAAGCCTTCCATTAATAGGAACTAGTGTATGTTGTTTACTTATCGATAGTGGTGATCCAGAGTCTGGCACCCGAGTCGAAGAAAGGGGCAATGCACGAAATTCCTTGACTCTAGTTTTTCTAAAACTTGACAAGGGTAGGGACTGGTCGGGACGTGAAGATCGACCGATAACTAGTTACGGAGAATTCATGACCGGGCCCATTGCTTATCACTATTAATGGGTTAGACTTAACACGTAGTAACATTTATGATGTAGCAGTGCTAGATAAATGCGAAAAACGAGGCAAAATAGCTTGAAGGTTGTGTAGTAGACACAATTGGTAAAGTGTATACTTACCCTAGGGAATTGATTGTATGGCCACGAGTCGTGGGTGCAACTAATTGCTGCTGGGACGTCAAGACCTACTAGGAAATAGATTTTTCCCGAAACTAGAAGGGTTATTGTTTCGATAAAAATAGTGGGAGAACTTTTTCGATAAAAAATCCAAATTTCGTTAATTATAAGTATTAATATTAAACCTGTCTGCTTATAGTTGTCTATTTTATTGTTAGCCATTTACCATCCACTGTTCCGTTCAAACGAGTATTGATGAATGTTAGAAGGGAAAATACTTTGGGGGCTATGATGTGCTATTATCTTCAAAGAAAGACCATGGCTGAGTTTAAGAATGTTAGAGAATATTGTTCTTACTTAACCAAGATGTTCAAGCGAATCAAAGGGTTTGGAGCCCAAGTGATTCATGAAGATGAGATAGAAATTACCACGCATGGTCTTTCTGACATCTTCACTCATTTCATGCAACACTGTGAAATTCTGCTTGTTGATATTAAGACAAACTAATTGCATGAGTTGTTAGACAAATATGAACAAGCTCATCTAAAAGGTCTTGGTCTACATGAAGAAAATAGGAAAGCTCAATGAAAAGGAATTCCTGGATAGACTTAACTATGGTATGATTTTTTAAATTATACATTTGTTAAATCTTTATGATGTAAGACATCTTATAAAACTTTCAGTTCTGTAAAAGAGTTTACAGCGGATGAAACTATTCCCTCTCCACCTACAAGGAGGAAATTCCTTGAAAGGAAGATGCGTACAGTGCAGGACATGTTGAGGGATATCGAATTCAGGGACTGGGTCAAGGAAGTATTGAACCTAGACATTCCTTTCTAGAAGAAGTTTTTCGTATTAGCATAAGTTTCTAGTTTTAGTTTATTTTGAATATTATTTCGAATTTTATACTGGCAGTCAGAGTATCTCACTTAGGATATTATTGGCCTTCATTAGTGAATAATGCCAATAATTATGCTAAGAAATGTGCTAAGTGTCAATATCATGCTACTATGCCACACCAACCAGCCCAAAGGATGGAATCGATCTCCATTGCATGGCCATTTGATCAATGGGGTGTCGATTTGGTTGGACCTTTACCAATGGCAATGGGGAAAAAGCGTTTTCTACTAGTGGGACTAGAATACTTCAGCAAATGGATTGATGTGGTACCACTAAGACAAATCTCTCAAACACAAATAATCAACTTTTACTGGTCGATAATATGCAGGTTTGGTCTACCAAGAGTGATCATCTCAGATAACGGGCCTCAGTTTGTCGGGAGAAGAGTAATAGAATGGTGCGCGAAGCACAAAATCACCCTGCGCTTCACTTCGGTGGGCTGCCCGCAAACAAACGGATAAACTGAAGTAACCAACAGGGAGATCTTAAGGCTTCTGAAGAAAAGGTTGTCGGAAGCTGGAGGTGCCTGGTTGGATGAATTGCTTTGGGTCGTTTGGGCTAATCGAACGAAAGAAAAGACAGCAACAGGAGAAACTCCTTTCAGTTTGGTCTATGGATCTGAAGCAGTCGCTCCTGCCGAATTAGAAGTACCATCTCCGAGAGTCGATCTATACAATGAAGCAGATAATACAGACAAAAGGAACTTCGAGCTCGATCAAATGGAATCCAAAAGAGAAAGGGCTTCTACCAGATACAAGCTTACAAGACCACCATGGCGAAGGCCTACGATAAAAATGTAAGGTTAAAATATTTTCAGGTGGGAGACCTTGTACTAAAATGGATTGACGTCTCAAAGGAAAAAGAAAAGCTCGACTGCAATTGGGAAGGACCGTTCAAAGTGGTTGAGGTCGGAAGAAAAGGGGCGTATCGACTGGTAAAGTTGGACGGAGAACCAGTAAAAAGAACTTGGAACGGCAGAAATCTCAGGAAGTTCTATGCGTAGAAATCTTCCCTTATTTATCTATATATTCGTAGTTGTTTCCTTTTGCTTTTCGATGTATTCGAGTACTATGAGATTCCTCGACTATGTTCAAACGTATCTTTCTGACTCTAATATCGTCAAATGCTTGTCAAAGTTTCCATTTGCTGTTATAGATCGACAGCCGCAGAGGCATCGAGGAGAAATCGCCAATCGACTAAAGAAAAGCTATTAATAAGCTAACTCTCCACGTTCCTCGATAGCCGCAGAGGCATCGAGATGAATCGCCAACCGACTAAAGAAAAGCTATTAATAAGCTAACTCTCCACGTTCCTCGATAGCCGCAGAGGCATCGAGGAAAAATCGCCAATCGACTAAAGAAAAGCTATTAATAAGCTAACTATCCACGTTCCTCGATAGTCGCAGAGGCATTGAGATGAATCGTCAATCGACTAAAAAAAAGCTATTAATAAGCTAGCTCTCCATGTTCCTCGATAGCCGCAGAGGCATTGAGATGAATCGCTAATCGACTAAAGAAAAGCTATTAATAAGCTAAATCTCCACGTTCCTCAATAGCCGCAGAGGCATCGAGATAAATCGCCAATCAAGAAAAGAAAAGCTATTAATAAGCTAAATCTCCACGTTCCTCGATAGCTGCAGAGGCATCGAGAGGGATCGTCAATCAAGAAAAGAAAAGCTGTTAATAAGCTAACTCTCCACGCTCTTCGATAGCCGCAGAGGCATCGAGATGAAATTGACATTTAACAAAATAAGGCTATAAATAAATTAAACTCCCATGTTCCTCGACAGATACAGGAGCGTCGAGATGAAACCAACGATCGACGAATGAAAATTATTACGTGAACCTTAAATTAAGTAAGCACTCAAAGTAGTTAACAATTGCCGTAATATGGATAGAACTCGACAGAAGGAATCGAAGCAATGGGAAATAAAGAAGAAAATAAATTTTATTCCATCTCAGTAATCGATACAGTTACAAAAATCGAGTACTTTACAATTGAGATAATTGCAGAAGAAAAAACTCAAAAACCTACTACAACCTATTGCATTTGCAAACTGCATTTCCAAACTGAAACAACTTCCTTCGTCGATTATCCGACCACGGACGAGCTCTCGGGTGGATTCCTACTAATTCAGCAACTAAGCTCCTCCGACATCTGCTCGATGAATACCCCGAGTGACACCAGAGCACGTCTTCCTCAATGCACCGATCAGTAAGAGATAAAGCTATAATCAACTTTATCTCTCACTAACCGACGCACCGAGGAAACGGCTCCTGAGATCCTCGATGGTGTTAGTGAAGGCCAGGGGAATCTCTTTCCTCTTAATGTAGCAGCCGGCTAGAAAGACACACCATCTCAGTCAATACAATGACCATGGGTGATGGGTCTCTCTGCATTGACCGAGAGATAGGAGAGGAAAGAAGCGTTTATTGATATTTTTGCGCTTTAAGTCCTCCACCATCTGATGTCGATTTTGTCAAAAAAACAACATCTTTCTTAGGATGAACGACGCTTAATAAGCGAACCGACAGAGGGCTGTGATGTCGTCCCTCAGAGGGAATATCGAAGTGAGACATTATAGACTCTACCGACATACCCTCTCTTTCCCCGACAGACTCATCCCCGATCGACTTAGACACACTCGACAAAGATAAAAGACGAGTTAAAGAAATACCTAAACAGGGATGATTGACTTCGACTACGCGACTGACTGCACAAGCTGTTCGATCACTGCTCCGACAACAGGTTCCGCTTAGACGTTTTTATAAATATGACAAGTGGGAGTACTGAAGTCCTATTTATAAACCCGAAATCCCAAAAGCGTGCCTATTTGTACATGTTTGAAAGGACGCGTAGGTTAAATTTCAAAACAATAGGATAAGATTTCGGCCCAATAATACCCCTCGAAAGGGTGGGGTGGCCCAAGATCTTAGCCCGTTTACAAAATTGTTCAAAATAAACTCCAGATGAAATTGAAGCAAAATTCATTATATCCAAGTGAAATATCGATATCGAGATATACATAGTCAAAACGTACGCCGTTTATACACACATTTAAAAAATACTATGCTACAAATTATATCTAATCGCCTGATCGAGGAGGAATTAAACTTCCAAACTCATGTGCTCGAATAGTTTCTTCTTCCTCATCCCCAGTATAGACATCTTCTGAGGGTTGAAATTGCTCATCGAGAGTCGGGCCGATGGCTGATGGATCGAACTCTGCAGTCAAGAAACCCTTGAATTGGCACTGTTTGATAGCCTTATCGTACATCTCCATCAGCTCATTCCCCATTCTAGCATCGGCAAGATACTCGTAAACGGGAGACTCGAGAAACTCTTTCACTATCGATAAACGTTGTGCAGAAGAAACCACCCTAGCCTCAGGAGGATAACCGGCATGAGCTCGATCAAGTTCTCCGGTCTCAAGACTCAATTCCCTCATAGCATCGGCGAGTTGTTGATCTCTAGCCTTTATAGCATCGGCGAGTTGTTGATCTCTAGCCTCGTGTTCCACTTTGCATCTCGCCAACGCTTTCTGGGCACACTCAGCTGCGTAATAACCTTTGAACATATATTGCAGCGACTGCATCCGCGACATAATTAACAAACATACATTTATACTTATACAATTAAAAACGAAGGTAATAAAATCGAAGACTAATCCTTACCTTCGACCTCCGCTATGCACGTTCTTCTCCAGAGATTTCCTCGAAAGCCACCTCTGGTCTCGTTTAAAAATGCTATGAATAAAAGCGATGAATCCGGTTTCTTTTGAGCCTCTTTGCAAAACGGAGTCCCCTGGACCCAACTCTCCAGGATGAGTAAGCTGAGATTCCAGCCACTCAGATAACGACCAATCGAGATCCAACTCTTCAGCATCGGAGCTATCATCACTGTCATCAATAACTAGATCGGCAGCCGCACTCTCCTTTTCTTTCACCAACTCTTCTTCGATTCGAGGCCTCTTTCCGAGACGAATTTTATCTCGACGAGAATCTGGACCCTCGATACGTCTTGTTCGTCCATCATTGGTTTGCCGACTCCTCGAGCTCGATATCTGAGCCCATCTGCGCACATGTTCCTGTCCCAAAGCTATTCTTTTATTTCCTTCGGGCGGAACCAAAGCACTTTTGAGTATTTCTTCTAAACTAGGATCGTCTGCTCTTTTCTTCGACGATGATAGACCACAAGCTCGAAGACGCGGTTCCTTGACAAGTTTGTTAACATCGAGACTGTACTTACGCAAATTCTCGATAAAATTACTCGAAAGCCTTGGCTTCGGAGGATTTTTAACGTCGATCGGCCCAACACGCCACGGAGACGTAATGTTCAGCAACTGCCCCTTCGGCGGACGAATAAATACAAATCGAGATTTCCACCCCTTGCCATGAGAACTCTTTGTGTTCGTTAAAAAACTGTTCTTATTCCCTCTGGACTTAACTTGATAGAAGCCCTTGCTCGACTTTGGCGACACCGTTATCTTAAATAAATACCAAAAGTTTCCAAATGAAGCAGGTTGTTTGAAAGCTTTCATAACGACTATGAAGGCTATAATCATCGACATTCCATTCGGAACTATTTGGGTCGGTCGAACCCCCAAATTGTTTAGAATAGAAGCAAGTTCGGGCGCTATCGGTACTCGAAAACCGCACTCCATTGAGGCTTCATGAATAGCCAGCGACCCAGCAGGAGGATTATGCATCCGACCATCTTCCCCCAGAGACCTTATAGACCAACCACCTAGGATCGAGAAGGCTAAAAGCCAGGAAGCCAAGGGTTTTCTATAATTTTCGGCCTGAAACTCATCGTAGGCCATCTCGGTCTGATAGTTCCTGGTATCTTCCTCTTCTCTGCTTTCATTCGCTCTGTTCCCGTCGAGATCTCTCATGACGTCCTTGACGTGTTCTTCATTAACTTGAATATTTTCTGGACTTAATGAAGTTCGGTTCGACATCTTGACTATTAGCAACAGTTGCGAAATTGAGGGTGGTCTAGAAAATCGACTAAGAGCTCCGATATTTTACAGTAGTGTGAAAAGGCAGGCAGTGAAAACGACCTATATATATAGGAAAATAAACTACCGATTCATGAAATTACACTACTACCCCCCAGAAAGTGCGCGACTTTTCATCTTCTGTACCCTAAATTTCAAATCTTACCCGCCACGCCTCAAAGAAAGAGGGCGCGAAAACCAAAGGGATCAAGGCGCCAAATAACTCTAGAACTTGGGGGACTACCACTATATACTCAGATTAAAAACTTACCTCGGATATATATTAAAATTTCAAGATTTCGACTTACACTCAAACTCTAGAACTTGGGGGACTCTTAATGTACCAAGTCTTCGTCACTCAACATTTCACACCGGATCGTTGACCATGAAATAAGATTATCAATATAATATCGACTACAATCTCACTTCGAGAGCCTTAACTCTCGAAGTCACGTCGAACTCACATCGAGAATATCGATCGTCAACTCGCCTATATCGGTATATTACTCTCAGTCACTTGCCCAAATCAATCTCATCATCTTCATCGACATAATTATCATCGATACCCGTTTATCAATCATGACCCGTTTTGCTTTTGGATACATATCCGAATCTAGATGTCTAATCATGATTCGACCCGATGATCCATTAATAAAACTATAAATAGCCCTCATAAATGAGATAAAAGGTACACACTCTCTAAGCATAAAATACTAACCGATCTCCTCTCTTATCTCGATACTTACTTAAGCATCGGAGGGTTATTGCCGGGTCACCACCGGCATTAACCTGACGTAGTTATCTTTGATTACAGGTTAGGATCCCCATTACAAATTGAGGAGAAGTTTGATTGACCTACCAATCCTCACATTGGCGAGTTGTGTTAGACTTATACTAAAGACGTTGACCAAAGAACTATTAACCTACCAAATACACACTCATCAATCTCAGGCTACTTGATGAACACTACAAAAAATTTAAATTTTAGTGACAAAATAGTAAATGACAAAGTGACGAGAATTTAAATATTGTCACTAAACTGATGTATATAGACACACTAGTGACAAGAAATGTGAAAAAGTTGTCACTATTGACATTTAATGATACCCCAAAAGTGACAACTAAAAAGTTATCACTAAATTATAGTGACAATATTTATTGTCACTAGGTTGTCACTTAAAGGGCATCACTAATTGTCAATAGTGACAACTTAAGTTCCATAAACTTATCACTAATAGCCATTAGTGACAACTTAAAAATATATTTTGTCACTATTGAACTTGTCACTATTATTATTGTGACAAAACTAATATTCTTATCACTAAATGTATGAAAAAATGACAATTTCAACAATGTCACATAATACTATTTCACTAAAATCTATTTTTCTTGTAGTGGCGAATGGAGTGACAATCTGAGACTCACTTTCGCGATGAAGATTTGATTCCAAATGTATGATGACTACGAGATCAACGTTTAGATTGACCATTCTGTCATTGCCTCCAAGGAAACTAATGGACTAGCAATGATATTTTATCCTCTAAAGATTGAAAGCGAAAGACTTTCTTCAATTGAAAATTTATGCTTAAAATAAAACTCTTAAGGCTTATCTGATCTATTAAACACTCCGATCCCTACTCGCAATTCTTATAAGACTCTACGGTGACTGACTATATACGATTGTTCTTAATTTGAAAATATATAATTCTCTCTAGGGGTTTTTTTTAGAAGTTAACTCTATGTGATATGAAATAATGAGCAATTTAATTTCCTGTGATATGAATTAATAAGCAATTTAGAGGGAGGCAATGTGCTTCTTTTATAAAAACACAAGGAGTTATTTTGCCATTTTTCTAAATACAGGGAGTTAAATTGCCTATTTAGGATATTACATGGAGGTATTTTGTCCTTTTATTTATCACAGGGAGTTAAATTGTCTATTTTCACTCTTCTCCTACACGAACCAATGTTGTAAAAATAAAATAAAAAATAAATAAATAAATCTTCGAGTATCTATTTATCCATAAATTCATATCTTATAGCTTCCATCTCGACATATATACTAATCTTCAACTTATTTTGGCTTAATTATTAATTACTCAGATCTCATATTTGAATTCATTAACTTGAGTACTCCGGCAAACTCAGCCGACCATGTTCTACTGAATCCTTAATATTTATTTCTTCAATCCCTTTGAAATTGTGAAGAAGTTTATTTCTAAATTATCACGTAAAATTTGTATTCTTATCTTGCTCTTTTGACTGTTTTATTGAGAATGTCTGATCCTACATTGCTTAAAAATATGTAGCTAGACATTAATTTTCAATTGTAAATTATTTTGATCACTTACTCTATATTTACCCCTTGATATTCATTATGTTTAATTTATCTCACTGTTATAAAAGTTTCACATTGCCTCTCTGGCCATCTTATATGTGACACTTTACCTCCCTATGTTATGATAATGTGGCAGTTTACTCCACTAGGTTATGATAAATGTAGAAATTTACCTCCCTATGCTACAAATCACTTTCTAATCTCACTCTCAATATCGACAAGTGAGTTACACTCTCCGGCTCAAGGGGTAAATTGTTTCTTTAATTTTTTTATAGGGGGATAAATTACTCTTTTTCAAATCACAAGAAATAAATTGAATATTATGAATATCATAGGGAGGTAAATTGCTATTAACCCACTTCGGTTTGGTGAATGGATTTTTAATCTTTATTTCGACGAGTCTAATAAGCCTTGGTTGAAGGTTGGATGGTTTTTATTCAAGTTTGAGTGACGGATCAATCTACTCCGCCTTTATCAGTTGTATGTTTTTATTCCCTTTAGTTTCTATTGTAATTGAGCTTGAGTCACAATATTCTATCATTTGGAGGAGGCTTTGAATTTTGTTCTTAGGATTTTGGGCCTTTTCTCTTGGTTTTCCACTTCCCTTGCTTACCCATATCTTGTGTTTCAATTGTGTTGTAATTCTAGTTTTTCTAAATGAATATTAATCTATATTATATTATATATATTTTTATATTATTTATATACATATGAAAGTTCGAGTTCAGAAAATAGAATTACTTGAATTTTTTGTGAAGACTAACATACCCCTACTTAAACTTTATTATTAATAGCAAAATTGAAAAGAAACTTAAAGAATCATATTTCTACAAAAACACTACTATTTGAAAAGATATATCTTAAGGGATCATTTTCCTATCAAAATTCCAAAATTCATATCCAACATAAAAGCCATTTAGTATATTTTAATCAGCAATTGAAAATCTATCAAGACCAAAAGAATCTACATAAATGGACTACGTATAAGTATAAAATAATAGTTTCGGAGATTAACCAAAAAACGAATATTATGTATTTTATAGGGAGGTATATTTGCATTAACTCTATAAAATTGATCTGTGTAATTATAAATTATCAACAATTTGGATTAGGAATGCTCTTTCTTAAATCACATAGGGGTAAATTGACCATTATGCATTTTACAGGGGCAATTTGGCATTAACTCTATAAAATTTTATTGGTGTAACACATGTTATCGGTGTAATTTAGCCGAAAAAGTATCTATCAGTGTAACACATTTTATATAAGAGAGACTTAAGTGTGAATTTTTTTATGTACAAGGGATGTGTGTAACATATTTCATATAAGAGGGACTTAGATCTAATTATTTTAACAAGATAAATTTAAGTGTAAAACACTTTAGACTTGAGGTACCATAAATATGATTTATCGTTATTGGTATCACTTATTTTGTATTTTTATTTTTTTCGTACAACATTGGTATCACTTATATTATTAGGTTTCCTATAACAATTAAATCTTTAGTAAGACTCGCAAACTAATAGGACATCTAAAACAAAATACTTCTAATCCTATTTGAAGTTTAATCGACTTCAAATTTCTCAAGTGGTCTTATTCATTCATTCAATATAAATAAGACACATCTTTGTTAATATATTTTGCGATAAACTTAGAATTAAAGGCCATTAAAAAAAAATGTCAGTTTCTACAAAGATATGACCGATTTATCATATCTTGACTGATTCTTGAGATCCAGATAATACGAAGTTGATGAGCCCTTAATTTTTTATAATTATAACAAATCAAAAATATGTTCTATATATATAGAATATTCGAACTTTATTCTCAGTAGCAATTTACAGAGAATCACCGTATATTTGTTATGCAATCTCAGGTACACAATTACGATTTTTTTATTTGAAATTTATATTTTTGTTTACACATATACTTTAATTCATGATTTATGATAATACAGAAGACAAATTATGATGACGAATGATTCCATCAAGTCTTTAGAGGTGAATCAGAAATATGGACAATTCGATTAAAGACTTTGCGAATAGGAACTGAGACAAGATTCGGTGCAAATTTCTCTATAAGAGTTAAGAAGATGATAATGATGGACAACGAAGTAAGTATTCAATTATATCCTATTGAAATCATGAACATAACATATCAAAATATATTTTCACAATTTTTGGCTTCTGCATATATGCTAGATTGCACGGTTACGGATACGGCGATATGTTATAATACGATACGAATACGGCGATACATATTTTTAAAATTTATAGGATTCGATATGGCAAAGATACGCATATAAAATAAAATAATTTTATATTATGCATAACAACATAACTAATTTGATCCTTCTATTATAACACAAAGAAATAGATCATAATCAAAATATATACTGTCTACTAGATTAAATTCGGGTTGGACAACATCATATAAAAGTTATACACTAAAATTGTCCAAGACCATTCAAAATACACAAAAGTTATATCAAAAGTTGGAAAAATTAGAAAAAACCCGATTTGATTTGAAATTCTCAACTAAACATCATGAGGATGGATACCCATATCCAACACCATTCAAAATACACGTTTTTTTTTTTTTACTTTTAATTTATTAATTTTTAACCCATAACTTTGAAAAACTAACAAAACACCCCATGAGTATCCAAAACGTGTTCAAAACCTGCAGGATACTCCAAAAAACGTACTGTACCCGTTTCTGAATTATTTTTTATTTAATTTAATTAGGATACTCAAGATAGCGTATTGCACGCGTATCCGTATCCTCAGAGTACTGGATACTGCACGGGGCCATTTTTCGTAGTATCCGTGCAACCTAGCATACATGATGAATTGAAGCATGAACTATTCAATATTACATCATTCTAATCAAAGAAAAATTCTTTATTTTTTTGTCAGGGAACAAGAATCGGAATAATTATATTTAATGATGATATCCAACTATATTCTTGCTCCACAAAACCTACATAATTATAAATGGACATGTTCAAAAGAGTAATCCTACATACTTCAATGCACACCCACATATTGAGTTGATCTTAAAGAAGTATTGAAAGGTGGAAGAAGCTTCAGAATCACCGATTCTTACTACCAAAGTCTGCTAAAAATTCATTGATTTTAAAAGCAATAAACGACAAGGAAGCAATTGGTATCATTAATTTTTTTGATGAACTATATAATTTTTTTCACAATACTTAATTTTTAAAATAAAAAATTTATATTTTCATATGTATAGATGTTTGTGGACTTGTCATTAAAGTCAAACAAATCAGAACGATGACACCTTCTAAGGGAACATTATAACATGTGAGGGAAATAACAATTATCGACGAAGAGTAAATTCCATTTCACAATACAATTTCGTATTTATTATACTTCGTCAAAATTATGACTATAGCTATATTGAAATATATAAACTTTCTTCCTATGCATCTATAATTTAATTAGTTGATTGCTAATAGTCAATTATATCATGCAATAGTTGTTATCAATTTTTCTATTCAAATTGTTTAAGAAAAACAATAATTAAAAAAAATATAAAATTTATTTACACAACTAATACTTTAATATTTAGATATCAACTTTTGGTGGTTACTCTTTGGGAAGATATGGCAATACATGAAGGAAATGAACTTCAACAATTTATCGAGAAAATATCAGTAGTTAACATTACAAAAGTCATAGCAAAAAATAATTAGGTAAAATTTTATCATATGACATTATAGCATTATTCTCTTCTTTTTAATTAATATTATATTCTAATCTATGTATTTGGTTAGTTGAGGTGCAGTTGCAAACAAATCGGCATCAATAATGCAAATAAATCCAACATCTAAAGAAGTTTTAGGCATGCATAATTGGTAAATGAAAAAAAAAATTACATTATACATTCATTTAATATTAAGAATTAAAAATACATATACTTTTGAATTAAGCAGGTTACATATGCCATGTGATCTGCTGAAAATACAAGAACTCACAATGAAACAAAGAATCAAAAAGGTAATGGAAGTAACATTCAAAGATATATTACATGACATTGATTTACATCCTAAGGTATGTTTTTCCTATAACAAATTCCTTCTATATTATATTAGCAAAACAAGTTTAATGTTAAATATACTTTATTTTGCAGGACTAGTACTTCTCTTTTAAGGGAATGGTTGACAAGGTCAAAAATATATCATCATTGTACTATGATGTTGGGATTTGGTAAGATAAACAACCCTTCAGGCATCGGAATTTAAAATTTTTGGAGGACCTCTTAACAGAATCTTGTCAGGATACAATCTGGATGTATATATGTGAATATAAATAATGACGATAAAACTTTATTACAAAGTTATATCATTCTCCTTGCAAATCCTAATTGTCAGCAAAGTGGATGCGTTTCTCCCTTTCTTTACTCGTTCGATCCCTAGTTCATGTAGCGCTCCACATGTTGCGCCTCTACGGGTTGATACACCACAATATCACGAAAACTTAATATTCCTAATCGGCTAGAACATAGAAATTATTAAGATCTAAATCTAGAGAACAAATTGGGAGCAAGAATCAAAAGTCGAAAACTCCTCTAAAGAGAGAGGGTTCGGTCGATTTCAAGAGAGAGAGGGGAGAGAGATTTTGCTAGACTTAATTTCTTGTGTGCTTGTAAGTTATGTAATTTTTTTTTTTTTTTTTTTTTTGCATTTTGCATCTATCATATAATCCCATATATATAGATGTCTTATCTCTCCTAATCCTACTAGGACTAGGAGTTTAAGTCTAATCACTTCTCCTACATGGGAAATGACCCTTTTAATTGGAAGACTAAGTCTTCTAATTAATTAATGGTCCATTCCTTATTTAATTTATTGAGGCTTTATTTAATTTTACAATTAAATGGCCCGATTAATTAATTAATCTCTTGTTGAATTAAATTAGACTCTAAGCCTATTTAATTAAATAATTCTATAATTAATTAAATCGAATTCAATTAATTAATTTATAAATTAAATTCCAATTTAATTTATAATCTCTATCTAATTCCAATCGGATCTCGTCTGCTCCAATTGGGTCGACCTAATCGGTCCAGTTGTTCTTCGTTTCCTTGCTTTCGCTTTATGTGTATTGTGTATGCCCCCGTAGGTTCACCACATATTTGGCCATGAATTATAATTAAATATTTATTTAATTACTCGAATATTAAATACTCAAAATCAATCGAACACTCTGTCGACTGATCATTCCAAAATTAGCATCCTTGCCAGTTTGAGAATTTTCCCAAACTCCACGGTTGATGTCTGGCCACAAGCCCATGGAGCCCAATCACTGGTGAATTAATTCAGTGAACCTTTTAAACATTTAAAACTTCCATATACGACATGATCTCTCCATCAAGCGATCTCCCAGTCGAGACTTAAGGGTTTGAACTTTTCATCGGTTCCCCTTTTCTTCGTCTTGACCTTATGTACTCTGATCTTGAAATAATTCTCTTTGAATTAATCTTTATGAGCTACTTTCAAAAATTCGTCAGTTACCTTGACCGAAGGTTTTACCAGAATTAATTTCTAACAGAAATCCATTGGAGAAATTCCCAACCTATCAAGTTGGGCCAATGGATCATTTGTTGATGATATGAACCTGCATACGAGTCCCTCTATACCCAACGTGAATCCTCAGAGACTTTCTGGTAATCTCCAGTCCGTCGGAACTTACATCAAAGTATAGACGTTCTCGCACTAGATAACCGTTCCTCTTATACTATTGTAAATCGGAATAACTTCAACCCTGATATGCGACTACCGCTTCCATGGTGAGTTATTTCCTAATTGGGGGATTCAGTGCACTTGCCATCCCAGCAAGTCACCCACTTATGTGTATCGACTAGCCCAGTCACGCTCATGGACCCAAGCGTTCTCCAGTTCATCGGAGTATACACATCAGTGAGAGTCTAACCCAATCCAACGATGTCCTATCTCGATTGGATTCTACGACTCTTGAATATGATCTAGATCATGGTCTTAGCGATTAGTCCACGGGTTGTCCCATAGCCCTCTGATCTAAGTACTTCTATCCTTATGCATAGATAATTATTACATAAGATAAAGTTGCAGTGAGCACTGGTCCCAACCTCTGTTGCCGGTTGAGTTACCATGATATACCTCCTCTCACAATCCCGTCAGGCAGGGGGTGAGGGGCGCCCGGGGTGAGCGATTTCACCTTTTGGAACAAGATAATTATTACATGAGATAAAGTTGACCATATATAATACAATGCATTTATTAATCTAAATTGAATAGTTCCTTCATTTATTACAATAAATGTCAGCCATACAGTTGGCTTGTCGGACACTATTTCTGTCATATGATTCGTGCGATAAATGTTAATCTTCAGTTTTCAAAGTTGAAGATAACATAGTTTGCAAAAGGTGCATCAATGAAGAAATAGAAACAACACCAAGGTTCTAACACATCTACCGATATTTACTACATATGGCAAGTGTTATTTCTTATAATATATTTACAAAATATAATTTTAAACGCAAATTAATTAATTATAGATATAGAATGGTTCTAAATGTTGTACAAGGAGATGACAATGTTCGAATAACATTATTCGAGGATGTAACTATACTATATATTGGATGTCTTTCACAAGAATATATAAGATCCATCGATGAGGTACTTTGTATTAACTTCTATATATATATATATATATATATATATATATAGTAATTAAAATCAGTTCTTTTCTGAAATATGTAATATTCATAAATTAATAATGTGTTAATATTTTTTTAAGGGAGAAGATAAATCCAATTATTACAAGAGATTAAGCTTGCATTCTGAAGACGAATTATTTTTATGGTTAACCCATAAAATATACAAACAACCAAATGAACAACTTAATCTTCCAGCGGATGCAATGGAAAAGATGCAACCAACATTGCATGAACTAGAAAATACAAATTATAGAGCAACATGTGACCTTCAAGAGACAAATGGGGCAACTGACGATGATATACCAAATGATATCAATGCAAAAGAAGTTGTGATCAATAGAAAAAATATTGTAGGAAAGAAAATGCGAATCACAAAAATAAAAATGAAGACTACATTCCCGCTGAAATTTTAATGAAAGCTCAAGATGCTGATGACACTACAAAGGACACCAATGTAAAAGAAGTTCTGAAAGATGTACAAACTACTGAAAAAAGAAAAGTCGAATAACAAAAAAAAAAAATGACTACATCCCCACTGAAATTCCAAACAAAGCCCAAGATGACGATGACACAACAAAAGACATCAATGGAAAGAAGGTTATAATTGATGTAGAAACTACTGGAAAAAAAAAAGGCGAATCACAAAGAAGACTTCATCTTGATTGAAATTTTGAGTGACGAAGAGACATTTAATAAATTAAAGACAAAAATGAAAAATAATGTGGTCAAATCAAATGAGAAGATATCATTTCGAAATATCAAGGTAAAAAAAGAAAAAACTTGATGTTATTAGGTCATTCGGATGGTACTATTAGGGGCCGTTTGGTAGGACCTAATAAGGGGTATTAGGTCATATTATATGATTTAATATGGGCTAATACATCGGTTGGTTGCATTGCTCAAATACCGGGTCAAAATGGATTAAATCCTTACGACCCGGTATTAAGACTAGATTATAATCCACCCACTCATGGGTGGATTAGTTAATCCGGGTGAATATGTATAAGGTAAAATATCACTAATAACCTAAAATTTGCATATTTTCCTTTTAACATATCATAAATTATTCTCAAATCTCTAAAATGGAAACACATTATACATAAATAAATCACAAATTAAAATTTATATCAATTCGCAATTAACGTGGAAGCATTCAATCAAGTCTACCAAACATATTTTTAATATGGCCTTCAATCCGGCTCCAATCTAATCCACCTTAATCCAATACACCATACCAAACGGCCCCTTAGAATAATAGTATGTAGAGAAGTAGTTTTAGAATAAAAAATATACTTGGCAATTATAGATTTTTTTAGTTTTCATGTTTTGGTACTAGTTATTTATGATCTCAACTTTACTTCAATATATTAAATAAAGTTATTTTATAAAAAAGTTATGTATTTTAATTACATGATAATACGATGAAATGTGATTATATATATATATATATATATATATATATATATATATATATATATATATATGATGGAATTAATATAGAAAATTAGTTATACCTTTCTAGTTTATCAAAAAGAAAAAGAATTAAAGAAATGTTACGACCAACTCATAAAATTCCTATGTAGTATAATTCCTCTTAAAGTCGTATGCCACAATATATCATGAAAGTAATACAACTTCAACGGGGAATTTGTTTTTTAGTGCCACATGATATAGGACACATTACAACTATGATACAATTGGCCACGGAAATGAACATTTGGTTCCACAGTTTATGTTTTCGTTGTAACTTTCATACCAAACCCCATTTTTTGGATGGATACCGACGAAAAAGCGGCACGTGACGCTTTTCTATCCATCTCCGTCCAAAAAATTGGACTTGTAATGAACGTTGTAATGAAAATTTAAACTGTGGTATCAAATTCATTATTTAGTGTCCAGTGGTATCAAAGTTGCAAGGTGACATATCACATTGTACCAAAAAAACGAAAATGCAAATTTGATACCAGAGTTTAAGTTTTCATTGAAACTTTCATATCAAACCCCATTTTTTGGATGGAGACGGACATAAAAGCGGCACGTAACGCTTTTCCCATCTCCGTACAAAAAAATTGAACTTTGTATGAATGTTGCAATGAAAACTGTGGTATCAAATTTTCTTTTTCTTATTCAATGGTATCACAAGCTGCTATTCGGTTTCAATGGTCATATAGTTTTGACTTGTTTGAAAATTTTCCAACAACAACTATACCATCATGATTGAATATTGAATCAGAAGTCGACTTTCGACTTTCTTTGACTAAGAGTCAAAATCAATTATCCTAGAAGGTTCAGGTCTTCACCTGAATGCACGAGCATATAAATAATTGTTATTCCTTAAAATACTCGAGAATATGTTTCGCTCGAAGTCCTCATTTTTAACAACATATGATATGAAATATACTTCTAAATTGTTATAAATTGTGCTATTTTTCCAAACCAAACCATTTTTGTCAAATTCTAAACTTAATTTCAGACAACAATTAAAAATTATATTTGTGTTTCAGGTAAAGACCAATTTCACAAATTCAAAATCCATTTTGAGATTAATTTCAAAAGAAAAAAAAATGGCCATCCATTTACTTAAGACCTATCACGTCTTTAGTGACAAACCAAAACATTATTGGGCGAAGGCCTACGAAGAGTCATAACATTATTTCCAGATGAAATAAAATGGACTCACGAACTGTTGGTCCCAAAAGTGGTCAATGAGATCTAGAGGTGTGAATAGATCTCATAAACTTTAAATTTTTTTCTCTAACTTTTTATGTCAGCAGACTAAGCTGATCTAGAATTCGTAAGACTACTAAGCTATTCGCGCACAAAGCTTTGAGCAGCAAAGTTGACCACTCATCTGATTTCACTCAGCTGATTCAGATGAAATATCAGAGGTTTAGAAACTAGTTGGCAGCGGATTTATCAAGTGTTTTTCAACCAATCTATTCCTCTTTAAGTTTTCTCACTCAAAAGATTTTATCCCCAGTTTTCACAACTCCTTTTTAAAATCTTTTGGTTCAGTTCGTATGTTTGAGTTCTTTTGAAAGTAAGCATGTAAAGAAACTATGAATCAAACACACATAATTTTTATAGTGGTTATATGGATAAAAATCCTTTAGTCCACTCTTCCAAGTCAAACAGATCTTGGGTTATACTAAAAAACACAAAGTTAACAGTATACAGTGCTTGCGCCGATCAACAAATGAAATGGCCACAAGTGCGCAGTAGGAAATCACACAGAAATCCTACTCTCCGAAGCTAGATCACTCACACAGATGGATCTACACTCCTCACGCTATTTTCAATATAGGAGCTCACAAAGAAAACCTACACTAAGAAGCTATATCACTTCACACAGATTGATATACACTCGTTTCTTTTCTCAGTTGAAAGTCACTCAGACAGACAAAACAAGTTCTCTGTTCTTCAATGAAAAGCTTCGTCAACAAATGACTGGGCTTGTGATCAGACGACTCAACTAATGGATCTCGCTCTTTAGATGTGATCTTGCATTGTGCAAGTCTCTTTTCAATCTTCAGTTTGTCTTCTATTTATACTCTTGGATTTGAATTTCTGCCCGTTGAAGATGAGACAGAATTCTGCAGTCCTCGAGTTCTGGTCCCCAGTTTCTGGAACGGCTCTCTGCAACTGCTACAGTACAGTCTGCTATACTTTATGTCAGTCGCATTTAATGTACTCAGCATATTACCGTTTGGTAGCTTACTGACCGTCTTCACTTCACTGATGGGAGTACTCTGCTGATGATCAATCTACTGATGATCACTCGGGTGATGGCTACTCAGCTGATTCAAGAATGAACACATCTATCTTGAATCGGCTGATGATAACCAATCTGATATCCCACTCGGCTGATTCGGTCACATAGCTTCCAGACCATGAGATAGGTTTCACTAAGCTGTTCTTAGTTGATGACTTAACCAATTGATCTTCAAAGCCATTATGGCCTTTTTGTCATCTTTAAAACCTTCTCTAATTTATACCAACAATTTCCCCTTTTTTAATGATGACAAAACCTTCAACTAAGAACGTCTTCCAAGTCTTCAGATTTGGTTTTCATACTTTTAGATGGAAATTTATTGATCTGATACAACTTTAAAAAAAATACCAATAATTGGTTCTTTTCCCTTTTCTGATATTCTGCTTAAGGGTTCTTAGTTGCATCCTTTATCTTCCCCCTTTTTGTCATCAACGTCAATACTTGAGTTGCATCTCTTCTTCCCCTTTTTCTTTTTATAGGATTGCAAACTTAGTATGCTGAAGATAATTAGGTGAGTACTAGGCTAATTTAGGTAATCTTCATTGCTGTTTATCACTCCAGCTAGAAAATTTCCCCTAACTTCAAGAATTGATACCACTTGATGCTATTTGTGGTCTGATTCCACTTCTAGTCTGATGCTACTTGTAGTCTGATACTATTTGTATGAATGTAAATCAGATTAGTCAGCTGATATCACTTGTTGATGTGATAACACTTGCTGATGCCACTTGATGTAGTGCATTATTGAATAACACTTGGCTGTTGAGTTCCAGTCGGCTGATAAGAAGCAGTCTTATGATAGCTTCATTTTGACTTATTGAAAACTTCATCTTTATTTAGGAGTACCGCTAGTCGTACACGTTCCCCTAAGTTCAAGAATCCGTGTTCAAGTAGTCTGATGAGAGTTTCTCTTCAAAGAAACTCAGCCGTTGAATTCCAGTAAGCTGTTCTTGGTTAGTCTTCTGATAAGTTTCCCCTCAACTTATGAATCCAAAATCAACAAACCACTTTCTTTGTCACATGGTTGACTGATACCACACTTGTTGGTGACATTGCTTGTTGCGGTCAGTTGTTGGTCTTTAATACCACTTGTTATTCTTTGATAATCTTCAACTTTTCAACACTCTTGCGTTCCTTGAAACCTCTAAATGTAGAATCTACCACTTGAATTATACCACTTTGTTGATACCACTTATTTGATAACATACTTGTTGGTACATGCTTGCTGGTGAGACCACTAGTTGAACTTGGTGAAATTTGCAAGACAGTCAACTCATCTTTGTCATCTCACATGTACTTCACCTGTAAAATAGATGACTATTTTTGGTACCCCTTATTTATTGGGTCCAGCAGGGTTAGTAAAACCTTTGACATGTGATGATCCAGTGACTTATGTTTTATCATGATGATACCAATTGTCATTATGATACCACTTTCTGGTCATGATTAAAACAATGCTCATAAGCAAGGTAAGATGCATGACATGTGTGATAAACATGCATATTGAAATGAGGAAGGCAATAAGCACAGTGAACATGATCAACATGATAATATGAATAAACATAGTGCATGTCATAATAATAACTATCATAATGTGATTCAAATTCTTGCCAGATAATTCATTTTGTTGGGATTCGGTAAGATAAACATGTTGGGATTCGGTAAGATAAACAGCCCTAGGCACAGCGGAATATAAAAATTTTAGGACCTCTTACGGAATCTTGCCAGGATACTCTCTAGTTGTATATATATGAATATAAATAAAAACGATAGTATAAGTTCACACGTTATACCTATCTCCTTGCAAATCCTCGGCTAGCAAAACGAACTCTGATTTCTGCTCCAGCAAAATCGATCCAGGCTTTTCAAGGAGCGCCCCACGTGTTGCGCCTCTACGAGTTGATACACCACAATATCACGAAAATAATATATCTTGATCAGCTAGAACACAAGATATATTATGATCTATGAATTAGGAACGATTTAGGAACAAGATCGAAAACGAAAAATTCTTCCAAAAGAAGAACAGGGTTCGGTCGACTTTATGCTTGGGAGAGGGATAGAAAATTTTGCTCTTGCTCAAATTTTGCTTGTTGAGTTGTGTGAAAATAACTACAAGATAGCTATTTATAGTTATCTCCCTAACCTAGTCCTTTTAGGACTAGGACTCTTCTCTCCTACATGGGCCATGGCCCTCTTTAATTAGAAGACCTAGTCTCCTAATTAATTCATTGCCCAGTTAATTAATTTGACCAGGCCTAATTTAATCTCCCAATTAAATAGCCCAATTAATTAACTGAATCTCCCATTTAATTAAATCAGACTCTAAGTCTATTTAATTAAATTCTTTTCTAATTAATTAAATCCAACTTAATTAATTAATCCACAAATTAAATTCTAATTTAATTTATGATCCTGATCCAATTCCAATTGGATCCCATTTTGTTCCAGTTGGGTCGATCCAGTCGACCCACATTATATAATCGACCCAGTCGATTTTTCACCCAGTCGACCCAGTCGACTCGGTCGTTCTTATTTCCTCGCTTTCGCTACTTGTGTATTGTGTATGCCCCCGTAGGTTCACCACATAATTGGCCGTGGGTTATAATTAAATATTATTTAATTATTCGAGTAAGACTTACTCTAAATCAATCGAACACTCTGTCGATTGACCATTCCAAAATTAGCACCCCTGCCAATTTGGGAATTCTCCCACACTCCACGGTCGATGTCCATCCACAAGCCCATGGAGCCCAATCACTGGTGAATTAATTCAGTGAACCTTTTATCTCATTTACAATTTCCATATACGCCATAATCTCTCCATCGATCAATCTCCCAGTAGAGACTTAAGGGTATGGTCTTTCATCGGTTTCCCTTTTCTTTTGTCTTGACCTTATGCATTCTGGTCTCGAAATAATTCTCTTTGACTTAACCTTTATGAGCTACTTACATAAATCCATCAGATACCTCGGCCGAGGATTTTACCAGAATTAATTTATCACAAAAATCCATAGGAGAACTTCCCAACCTATTAAGTCGGGTCAATGGATCCTTTGTTGATGATATGAATCTGCATACGAGTTCCTCTATACCCAACATGAGTCCACAAAGACCTTCTGGCAATCTCCAGTCAGTCGGAAACTCACATCAAAGTATAGACGTTCTCGCACCAGATAAACCCTATCACCTCAAGTATTTAGGGATCGTTCCTCGTATACTATTGTAAATTGGAATAACTTCAACCCCGATATGCGACTACCGCTTCCATGGTGAGTTATTTCCTAATTGGGGTATTCAGTGCGCTTGCCATCCCAGCAAGCCACCCACTTATGTGTATCGACTATCCCAGTCACGCTCGTGGACCTCAGCGTTCTCCAGTTCATCGGAGTATACACAATAGTGAGAGTCTAACCGAATCCAATGATGTCCTATCTCTATTGGATTCTACGACTCTTGAATATATTCTAGATCACGGCCTTGGAGATCAGTCCACGGGTTGTCCCATAGCCCTGTGATCTAAGGACTTCTATCCTTATGCGTAGATAATTATTACATAAGATAAAGTTGACCATATATATAAATGTATTTATTAATCCAATCGAATGGTCCTTTCAAAATGCAGCCAAAACAGTTGGCTTGCAGGACACTATTCTATCAATCTCCTACTTGTACTAAAGCCAATTTTTCATACTTCTGATTCCCATCTTAGACAGACAGCGGGTCCGTCGTATTATCCCTTGAGGTGACACGTTCCATCTTTATGTCTCCTCTACCAATGATATAACATATCAAATGGTATCGTCTTAGTTCGTGCTTGGATTCTGATGAGATCTCGACTCCTTCGCTTGCGAGATAGCTCCATTATTATCACAGAAGATAGTAATGGCTCGACAATGCTAGGTATCACATCCAATTCCTGAATGAAGTTTTTCATCCAAACACCTTCCTTTGCTGCTTCACTCGCGGCAATGTATTCTGTCTCGGTGGTTGAATCTGCGGTAGTGTTTTGCTTGGAGCTCTTCCAGCTTACCGCACCACTATTGAGGCAGAACACGTATCCAGATGTCGACTTGAAGTCGTCTACGTTACATTGGAAGCTAGAATCAGTATAGCCTTCCAATTTTAATTCTCTTCCACCGTATACCAAGAACAATTCCTTAGTCCTTCTCAGGTACTTCAGAATTGCCTTTACGTCTATCCAGTGCTGCTCACCTGGATCAGACTGGTAGCAACTTGTAACGGTTAAAGCGTATGCTACGTCTGGTCTCGTACATAACATACCATTCATTATGCTTCCTATTGCAGATGTATATGGTACTCGAGACATATTGCTTCTCTCTTCAGGCGTTTTTGGGGCCATAGACTTAGAGAGTGCAATTCCATGTCTCATTGGAAGCAATCCTCTCTTGGATTCTTCCATTCTAAATCTTTTCAAGATTTTATCTATGTACTGCAATTGGGAGAGGCCCATCGGTCCTTTTGATCTATTTCGGTAGATCCTTATACCCAGTACAAAGAATGCTTCTCCTAATTTCTTCATTGAGAATTGTGTAGATAACCATGCTTTAGTTTCGTACAACACTTTCACATTGTTTTCAATGAGAAGAATGTCATCAACGTAAAGCACAAAAAATTCAATTGTACTCCCACTGATTTTCTTGTACACGCAAGGTTCGAACATGTTTTTGATGAATCCAAAAGTTTGGATTGTCTCATCGAAACGGATGTTCCAACTTCGGGAAGCTTGCTTCAGTCCATAAATGGACCTCTGGAGTTTGCACACCTTGTGTTCATCTCCTTTGGATGTATATCCTTTTGGTTGCTTCATGCAGATCTCCTTGTCAATGTCCCCATTGAGAAAGGCAGTCTTTACATCCATCTACCATATCTCGTAGTTATACCACGCAGCTATGGCCAGCAAGATTCGAATGGATTTAGACATTGCGACGGGCGAGAAGGTCTCCTCAAAGTCGATGCTTGGCCTTTGAGTGTATCCTTTTTGCCACTAGTCGCGCCTTGTAGGTTATTACCTCTCCGTTCACTCCAAGCTTTCGCTTATAGATCCACTTGCAACCTATGGGAGCTACTCCCACTGGTGGATCTACCAAGGCCCAGACCTTGTTCGAGTGCATGGAGTCCAATTCGAATTCCATGGCTTCACGCCACTTTCCCGAGTCTATGCCTAGCATAGCCTCTTCGTAAGTCCTTGGGTCGGTTAGAGACTGTCTAGTCTCACGCAGCAGACCGTAGTACCTCTCGTGTTCTCTACGTCATCTTTCTGACTTACGAAGTACCGGTGTACTTTCTGGTGCACTTTCATGCTCATGTTCTCCCACTGCCTGTGGTGATGGGTCAGCTTGATCGACCTCGTTGGTCCTTTCATCTTCAGTGACCTCATCTAGTTCTACGTTGTGTTCCTTCTTGCCTAGCAAGAAATCCTTCTCCAAGAAGTGTGCGTTCCTTGAGACAAACGTAGTTTATCTTGTAGGATGTAGAACTTGTATCCTATAGAGTTTTCTGGATACCCCACGAATTGCATAAGTTGGATGTGCATAAGATGGACTTCACATCCAACTTATCTCCCACCAGCTTATTCACATAAGCGGGAGACCCCATATGCGCATGAATGCATATGAAGGTACAATACCAAAACTCATATCACGTGATATGTTTTTGGAACTGGCTTCAGAGATACTTAGCTCAGTATCTTCGATTTTCTTGATCAAGTTTCATTTGTTTGAATAAGAAATTTCATGTAAGATTTCTTAATGGACATTTACATGTCCAGAATGCTTGACAACAGACAACGTTTCGAGCGGGTCTTACATTTCGAGAATCTAATTCTCTATTAAATAATCAATGGTGTACTGCCAATGCATGTTTGATTTTAAATCGATCCAAATCTCTTACATGCTTTCATTGATTAGGCTCTCTTCTTTTATTCCAAAAGTAATTTGGAATTGTACATCACAACGTACTTTTACCCATGAGGGTATTAGAGACGCCTTATCTCCCACTAATGCTTTAGTGTTTCTACACACTTATAAATGGATTAAATCCATTGCAATTGTTTATGCCTCTTGGTTGCCTAGCAACCAACTACTAAATCTAATTTCCATTAAGCAAGATTCGAAAGTCGGTTACTATGTATAGCATCCCAGTCAAGCTCGACCCAGTCGAGCTCAGTCTTTGAATCTTTTAATTCAGAAATATGTTTTAGTGCTCGTGTATCACCTTTCGGTTTTTACAACGACTCAAGTGTGTGAAATCTTGATTATTTATATTTTATTGACTATGCATATTATATTTAGTCGATATATGAGTATCCATACTCATTTGCTTATGTACACCTTTTGCGTATAAATCTTATAGCGCAATCAGTTCCAACCATTATGGAACTATCACATCCCTTAAGATAAGGGATGATATAAGCAAATTCTAATGATCTAAATAATTCATGGCTTTAGATGCATTTAATGCATCAATGAGTACTTCATCGGGCATCCAACACCCATATGCATTACTTTAACCATTAGGTTAAGTTCAATAAAATTTAATCATCCCTTATGGGATGAATATGCTTAATTCCTTTTCCTTGATCTCAGTCCATGGAAGAACCATTTTGATTGACTTTACAACTTATCATCCTTACAGAAAAAACCTCCAAGGTGATTTCCCTTCAAAGAGGATTTATTCCTCTACTTTCATCTCGTAAGTCTTTTGAGCTTTTCAACGAGATGTTACTTCCCATTCATGGGAGACTTCATGTTTGCTTTCAAGAAAATTTGGGCTTGAGAACCATCCTCAACCTCTGGTGAAACCTATCACCTTTCTTATTTGAAGAGTAACTTCAATAAGGCAGCTTGGTAAAACCTATTACCATTCCAGTCGAAGTGTAACTTCGAAAGGAAAAACAATGAAATCTTTGTAAGGAGATTAGTCCTTGCTTGGACTCGAGAATAATTTCTCAAGTTTTGAAGTCATTCAAAATTCCTTTGGGTTCAGTCAATTTATTGGATTCAAGTATGATGGTAAATATTCATGGATACATAACTTATGAAAAACTATCATAAATATAACGATAAATACGCGAAAGATTAATGTCAATGCATAATTTACAAACATGGTTTTCATTTGTAAATTACTCCCACTATTTTTGTCGAATACTTATGCCCCCACATAAGGTTCGGGAAATAAAAATTTCCTAATGGGCTCAAGGCCCAAATGCAATCGCTCAGTACCCACGACTCGTTGGCCATACCAATTGATCCACTTGGTAGGCGATCACGTCGCCGGTTAACCATTCCAGCTAACCCTTGAGTTCATTTAGCCTCGGTTTTCGTTATGGACCCACGACTCGTGAGACATCCATACTTACTCGCGTTAAATCATGTCCAATACTCGTGAAGAGAAATAGTTCAATCCTAGACGCCCCACGACTCGTGAGACAGCGCCTAGAACCTTGCTATCCCCTCCCTTGGCACTAAACTGTGCATCGAGGCAATAGACATATCATCTTCCTATAGCTCGACCCACGACTCGTGAGACATCGAGATATATTCGTACGATATGTCTAATACCTAGTAATTGGATAGGTTCGGACCATAAACACCATTCTATGCGCCAGTTTTACGATTTAATATTATAATTGAATTTTAGGTTCAATTGGAGGTTTTATGAAATGTTCAAGTGCGAGGTCTCATCAGATTATCAATTATCTTGTTTACGTTTTTCTATCCTAAGCATGCATCTCATACATCAAAGAATAATTACGAAAAAGTAAACATTCATCACCTAGCATTGCACATACGATTGATCGATTGCCCATCCTATGCGATCCATCACGAGCCACATGATGGACCAATTGGTCAGTCTAGGGTGGAAATTAAATGTCCTAACTATTACAATTTTCAAACCCATACATCATGGGCCTTCTTGTAATATCCACCTTGATTGGGCCTCCATGTAATGAATTGGGCCTCCATGTCCTCCAAGGTAATGGGCCTCCATGTGGATCTCCAAGTCTTCATGAGGTCTTCTCGGCTCCAAGCCTAATCTAAGCCTAGCTTATAAAAATAAAGGCCCTATTCTATTACATTTGTTTGCGCAAGCAAGGGCACCAATCAGGCCCATTTAATTACAACCCATAAAATAAATAAACCAAAACTACACAGGACTTAGGGGCAAAATCGACCAATCCACATATTCACTCAAGAACATGCATAAATTCACATAAGGGCATAAATGTAAATTTACCGGCTCCTTTAATTTTAATTTACAAAAATTATCCACGTTAATTTAATTTTGAATTAGTAATTAACCTCTAAGATTAATTAACTCTTACTTGAGTTCTAAGTAATCAACAACTCTTACTTTGATAAAGTTGGTTAATTAAGATAGTTACAAATCATCCAAGATTACTATCTTATCCAAAACTCTAAGTTTCCCAATTCTACAAATCTCTAAGATTCTCAAGATAATCATATTTTGTCTAGATTAGTTAACTAAGGTAGTGTCCAAATCCATCAAGATTTCTACCTTATCCAAAACTCCAAGTTTCCTAATTTAATAAGATCTCTAAGATCTTTCATCTTGGTAACATACTAGAAGACATTAATTTTAATTAAATGTCTTATCACAAATGAAACTCTAAGTTTCCTTGTTTAATAAGATCTCTAAGATCTTTAATCTAGGTAATTAACTACAAGACATTAATTTTAATTAAATGTCTTATATTAAATGAAACTCTAAGTTTCCTTGTTTAATTAGATCTCTAAGATCAATCCAAGATTCACCAAGATTCCATAATAGCCAAATCTCCAAGATTTTGTTCAAGATTATACAAAATTCTGCCACGAAAATTTTAAACCACCATGTCATGGCCGTAAATCGTTGGCTTCATATTGACAAGAATCCAACATTTTGCAATCAACAAAATTTAATTGCAATTTAATACCTAAGGTGGCTTCAAATCTTACGTAACACAAAGTAAGCATATATACCAAATTAAAACCACATGCCTACAAAGACACACATGGTCACACATGGTCACGTTAACAAAGGAAAAAAAAAATTGCGCCGAGCACTAAATAAATTCTCACCAAGAGAATAAAGTGTCGATACAATAATTTGTTTTTTTTTTCTTTTGTTTTGTTTTAATTTGTTTTTGATTTCTTAATTAATTAAAATCAACAGTTTTAATTAATTCAATCCAAAATAAAAATTAACACGATAAAATTTTGAATCAAAATTTTACATTAACTTTAAGTTAATAGATCTACGTCCTAAAACATATACAGTCATAGAACTAGCCATACATAAATCAAACATATGATTTAAATCACAGAATTTGCAAATTCATATATATACGAAGCCTAGAGTTGGCTCTGATACCACTGTTGGGATTCGGTAAGATAAACAGCCCTAGGCACAGCGGAATATAAAAATTTTAGGACCTCTTACGGAATCTTGCCAGGATACTCTCTAGTTGTATATATATGAATATAAATAAAAACGATAGTATAAGTTCACACGTTATACCTATCTCCTTGCAAATCCTCGGCTAGCAAAACGAACTCTGATTTCTGCTCCAGCAAAATCGATCCAGGCTTTTCAAGGAGCGCCCCACGTGTTGCGCCTCTACGAGTTGATACACCACAATATCACGAAAATAATATATCTTGATCAGCTAGAACACAAGATATATTATGATCTATGAATTAGGAACGATTTAGGAACAAGATCGAAAACGAAAAATTCTTCCAAAAGAAGAACAGGGTTCGGTCGACTTTATGCTTGGGAGAGGGAGAGAAAATTTTGCTCTTGCTCAAATTTTGCTTGTTGAGTTGTGTGAAAATAACTACAAGATAGCTATTTATAGTTATCTCCCTAACCTAGTCCTTTTAGGACTAGGACTCTTCTCTCCTACATGGGCCATGGCCCTCTTTAATTAGAAGACCTAGTCTCCTAATTAATTCATGGCCCAGTTAATTAATTTGACCAGGCCTAATTTAATCTCCCAATTAAATAGCCCAATTAATTAACTGAATCTCCCATTTAATTAAATCAGACTCTAAGTCTATTTAATTAAATTCTTTTCTAATTAATTAAATCCAACTTAATTAATTAATCCACAAATTAAATTCCAATTTAATTTATGATCCTGATCCAATTCCAATTGGATCCCATTTTGTTCCAGTTGGGTCGATCCAGTCGACCCACATTATATAATCGACCCAGTCGATTTTTCACCCAGTCGACCCAGTCGACTCGGTCGTTCTTATTTCCTCGCTTTCGCTACTTGTGTATTGTGTATGCCCCCGTAGGTTCACCACATAATTGGCCGTGGGTTATAATTAAATATTATTTAATTATTCGAGTAAGACTTACTCTAAATCAATCGAACACTCTGTCGATTGACCATTCCAAAATTAGCACCCCTGCCAATTTGGGAATTCTCCCACACTCCACGGTCGATGTCCATCCACAAGCCCATGGAGCCCAATCACTGGTGAATTAATTCAGTGAACCTTTTATCTCATTTACAATTTCCATATACGCCATAATCTCTCCATCGATCAATCTCCCAGTCGAGACTTAAGGGTATGGTCTTTCATCGGTTTCCCTTTTCTTTTGTCTTGACCTTATGCATTCTGGTCTCGAAATAATTCTCTTTGACTTAACCTTTATGAGCTACTTACATAAAGCCGTCAGATACCTCGGCCGAGGATTTTACCAGAATTAATTTCTCACAGAAATCCATAGGAGAACTTCCCAACCTATCAAGTCGGGTCAATGGATCCTTTGTTGATGATATGAATCTGCATACGAGTTCCTCTATACCCAACATGAGTCCACAAAGACCTTCTGGCAATCTCCAGTCAGTCGGAAACTCACATCAAAGTATAGACGTTCTCGCACCAGATAAACCCTATCACCTCAAGTATTTAGGGATCGTTCCTCGTTTACTATTGTAAATTGGAATAACTTCAACCCCGATATGCGACTACCGCTTCCATGGTGAGTTATTTCCTAATTCGGGTATTCAGTGCGCTTGCCATCCCAGCAAGCCACCCACTTATGTGTATCGACTATCCCAGTCACGCTCGTGGACCCTAGCGTTCTCTAGTTCATCGGAGTATACACAATAGTGAGAGTCTAACCGAATCCAATGATGTCCTATCTCTATTGGATTCTACGACTCTTGAATATATTCTAGATCACGGCCTTGGAGATCAGTCCACGGGTTGTCCCATAGCCCTGTGATCTAAGGACTTCTATCCTTATGCGTAGATAATTATTACATAAGATAAAGTTGACCATATATATAAATGCATTTATTAATCCAATCGAATGGTCCTTTCAAAATGCAGCCAAAACAGTTGGCTTGCAGGACACTATTCTATCAAAACAGCCCTAGGCACAGCGGAATACAAAAAGTTTAGGACCTCTTACGGAATCTTGCCAGGATACTACTCTAGTTGTATATATATGAATATTAATTAAATGATAGTATAAGTAGTTTACACGTTATACCTATCTCCTTGCAAATCCAAGTTGGCAGTCGAGATCAAGTTTCTCCTCCAGCAAAATCGATCCAAGCCCTGCAGTAGCACCCCACGTGTTGCGCCACTACGAGTTGATACACCACAATATCACGAAAATTAATATAACCTAATCGACTGAACATAGGGTATATTAATATCTAGGATTTAGGAACGATTCGGGAACAAAAATCGAAGACGAAAAATTCTTCCACAGGGAAAAGTGGTTCGACCGATCTGGACTAGGAGAGGGAGAGAATTTTTGCTTAGAGTTATCTGTGAAAAATAAATACAAGTTACCTACTTATAGTTATCTCCCTAACCTAGTCCTATTAGGACTAGGACTTTATTCTCCTACATGGGCCACGACCCTCTTTAATCTAGAACACTAAGTCTTCCAATTAATTCATGGTCCAGTTAATTAAATAGCCCAATTAAATAGCCCAATTAATTAACTACTATCCCATTTAATTAAATCAGACTCTAAGTTTATTTAATTAAATCCAACTTAATTAATTATTTCACAAATTAAATTCCAATTTAATTTATGATCCTGATCCAATTCCAATTGGATCCTATTTTGTTCCAATTAGGTCGACCCAGTCGACCCACCCATTATAATCGACTCTGTCGATTATATACCCAGTAGACTCAGTTGTTCTTATTTCCTTGCTTTCGCTTCATGTGTATTCTGTATGCCCCCGTAGGTTCACCACATAATTGGCCGTGGGTTATAATTAAATATTATTTAATTATTCGAGCAACATATACTCTAAATCAATCGAACACTCTGTCGATTGATCATTCCAAAATTAGCACCCCTGCCAATTTGTAAATTCTCCCACACTTCACGGTCGATGTCCAGCCACAAGCCCATGGAGCCCAATCACTGGTGAATTAATTCACTGAACCTTTTAACCCATTTACAATTACCATATACGACATAATATCTCCATCGATCAATCTCCCAGTCGAGACTTAAGGGTATGGTCTTTCATGGATTTCCCCTTTTATTTTGTCTCGACCTTATGTATTCTGGTCTCGAAATAAATTCTCTTTGACTTAATCTTTATTAGCTACTTACATAAAGCCGTCAGATACCTTGGCCAAGGATTTCATCAGAATTAAATTCTCACAGAAATCCATAGGAGAATTTCCCAACCTATCAAGTCGGGTCAATGGATCCTTTGTTGATGATATGAATCTGCATACGAGTTCCTCCATACCCAACATGAGTTCACAGAGACTTTTTGTTGATCTCCAGTCAGTTGGAACTCACATCACAGCATGAACGTTCTCGTACCAGATAAACCCTATCACCTCAAGTAGTTAGGGATCCTTCCTAGTATACTATTGCAAATTGGAATAACTTCAACCCCGATATGCGACTACCGCTTCCATGGTGAGTTATTTCCCAATTGGGGTATTCAGTGCACTTCCCATCCCAGCAAGCCACCCACTTATGTTTATCGACTATGCCAGTCACGCTCGTAGATCCCAGCGTTCTCCAGTTCATCGGAGTATACACAATAGTGAGTGTCTAACCGAATCCAACGTTGTCCTATCTCGATTGGATTCTACGACTCATGAATATGTTTTAGATCACGGCCTTGGAGATCAGTCCACGGGTTGTCCCATAGCACTGTGATCTAAGGACTTCTATCCTTATGCGTAGATATTTATCACATAAGATAAAGATGACCATTTTCTAAAGTGCATTTATTAATCGAAATTGAATAGTTCCTTATTTATTTCAATAAATGCTAGCCATACAGCTGGCTTGCATTACACTATTTCTATCAATCTCCCACTTGTCCTAAAGCCAGTCTTTTATGTTCTTGAGTCCCATCTTAAGCAGATGTTTCTCAAATGCCTTTTGAGGCAGAGGCTTCGTTAGCGGGTCCGCGGTATTATCTTCTGAGTCGACACGTTCCATCTTAATGTCTCCTCTACCAATTATATCTCTTATCACGTGGTCTCATCTTTGTACGTGCTTGGATTTCTGATGAGATCTCGGCTCCTTTGCTTGCGCTATTGCCCCATTATTATCACAGAAGATAGTAATGGGCTCAGCGATGCTAGGTATCACATCCAATTCCTGGATGAAGTTCCTCGTCCAAACATCTTCCTTTGCTGCATCACACGCGGCTATGTATTCTGCTTCGGTGGTTGAATCTGCGGTAGTGTTTTGCTTTGGAGCTCTTCCAGCTAACCGCACCACCATTGAGGCAGAACACGTATCCTGATGTCGACTTGAAGTCGTCTACTTCACATTGGAAGCTCGAGTCTGTATAGCCTTCCAATTTCAATTCTCCACCACCGTATACCAAGAACAATTCCTTAGTCCTTCTCAGGTACTTCAGAATTGCCTTTACGGCTATCCAGTGCTGCTCACCTGGATCAGACTAGTAGCGACTTGTAACGATTAAAGCGTACGCTACGTCTGGTCTAGTACATAACATACCATACATTATGCTTCCTATTGGGGATGCATATGGTACTCGAGACATATTGCTTCTCTCTTCAGGCGTCTTTGGGGCCATAGACTTAGAGAGTGCAATTTCATGTCTCATAGGAAGCAATCCTCTCTTGGATTCTTCCATGCTAAATTTCTTCAAGATTTTATCTATGTACTAGGATTGGGAGAGGCCCAGCAGTCCTTTTGATTTATCTCGGTAGATCCTTATACCTAGTATAAAGGATGTTTCTCCCAAATCCTTCATTGAGAATTGTGTAGATAACCATGCTTTAGTTTAGGACAACACCTTTGCATTGTTTCCAATGAGAAGAATGTCGTCAACGTAGAGCACCAAAAATTCAACTGCACTCCCACTGGTCTTCTTGTACACGCAAGGTTCGAACACATTTTTGATGAATCCAAAAGTTTGGATTGTTTCATCGAAACGGATGTTCCAACTTCGGGAAGCTTGCTTCAGTCCATAAATGGACCTCTGGAGTTTGCACACCTTGTGTTCATCTCCTTTGGATGCATATCCTTTTGGTTGCTCCATGTAGATCTCCTTGTCCATGTCCCCATTGAGAAAGGCAGTCTTTACATCCATCTGCCATATCTCGTAGTTATACCACGCAGCTATGGCCAGCAAGATTCGAATGGATTTAGGCATTGCGACGGGCGAGAAGGTCTCCTCAAAGTCGATACCTGGCCTTTGAGTGTATCATTTAGCCACTAGTCGTGCCTTGTAGGTTATTACCTCTCCGTTCATTCCAAGCTTTCGCTTATAGATCCACTTGCAACCCACGGGAGTCACTCCCACTGGTGGATCTACCAAAAACCAGACCTTGTTTGAGTGCATGGAGTCCAATTCGGATTCCATGGCTTCGCGCCACTTTCCCGAGTCTATGTCTAGCATAGCCTCTTCGTAAGTCCTTGGGTCGGTGAGAGACTTTCCAGTCTCATGCAGCAGACCGTAGTACCTCTCGGGTTCTCTATGTTTTCATTCTGACCTACGAAGTATCGGTGTACTTTCTCGTGCACTTTCATGCTCATGTTCTCCCACTGCCTATGGCGATGAGTCAGCTTGATCGACATCTTCGGCCTTTTCACCTTCAGTGACCTCATCCAGTTCTACGTTATTTTCCTTCTTGTCTACCGAGAAATCCTTCTCCAAGAATTGTGCGTTCCTCGAGACAAACGTAGTTTGTCTTGTAGGATCGTAGAACTCGTATCCTATTGAGTTTTCCGGATATCCCACGAATTTGCATAAAGTGGATTTAGTTTCCAATTTATCTCCCACTAGCTTTTTTAACGTAAGCGGGATATCCCCATATGCGCATGAATGCGTATGAGGGTGCCTTGCCAAACCATAATTCGTATGGTGTCTTTTCTACGGATTTAGAAGGTACCATGTTCAGTATCTTCGTTGCCGTGAGGAGGGCATGTCCCCAAAATGAAAGAGGAAGGTTAGTGGCACTCATCATGGATCGAACCATGTCCATCAAGGTTTGATTCCTTCTCTCTGCTACTCCATTCAGTTGGGGTGTTGCAGGAGGAGTCCACTGCGATAGTATTCCTGCTCTACAAGATAATTTAGAAATTTGTTACTAAGAAATTCTCCACGTCGGTCAGAACGAAGAGCCTTTATCGTATGACCAAGTTGATTCTCTACTTCCATCTTAAATTCTTTGAATCGCTCAAAGGCTTCAGACTTGTGTTTCAACAAGAACACATATCCATAACGACTATAGTCGTCAGTGAAAGTGATGAAGTAGTCATAGCCACCTCGGGCGCTTTTTCTTAGTGGTCCACATACGTCAGTATGTCTGCTTGGCTCGCTCAGGGTTTCCTTTAAATGGCAACTTAGCCATTTTACCCTTTAGACATGGTTCACATGTTGGCATTTCATCAATGCGATTGATTTCAATCACGCCAGAAGATGGTATCTTTTGAATCCTTAACTTAGATATATGTCCAAGTCGAGCGTGCCATAATTGGGCAGATATTTCATTATCTTGTTTTGTTGCACGTGCATAACTAACTTAGGTGGTTTTATGATGTAAAGTCAATAATTCAATGTACCAAATGAAAAACAAAAACAGGAGCTATTATTAAAATCAACATTATTCAAAAACATGAATAAAAGTTTTTCACCAATAACCAGGTACATAAATGAAAATTTCCTAATAACTTTTTATCAAACCACCTAAATCTACTTTTGCCTATGGCCTTGGTAGCAGCTCCAGCTCCATTGCCTCATTCAAGGATCCAATCCTCAGGCTCCAGTTGCCTTGCAGCTCCCATCACCTGTAAATCATTACAAAGAATATACCTGTTCGAACTCTCCATAGGTTCGAATTTAATCCTTTCCCTTGACCTTGTGCAGTAAGGAGCTCTGGTTTCCATTTGCTTTGGCTTTGAAGGCCGCCCAGTCTTTTCGCCAACCCTTGCATTCTTTCCAAAAGAAGCCTCGTATTCCTCGAGCATTTGTTGCAGGACATGTACAGTGATCTCTCGCCTCTGGAGATTCAAGTCCTTGATAAATCGGTCATACGATCTAGGAAGAGATTGTAGAATAAGATCTACTCGAAAATCATTGTCCATCACGACACCCATATCATCGAGTTCAGAAAGAAGTCGAATCATCTTGTGTACGTGGATTCCGACAGGAGTTTCCCTTCTCTTTCTTGCTTGCAAGAGTTCCCTCGTGATCGCGAATCTGCTACGACCATCTCTAATCCCATAAAGGAATTTGAGATTCGAGAGAATCCCTTTCGCGGATGCCATATGCTCATGTTGCAAACGCAGATCAAGTGACATATATTCTAACATGTATTCACGAGCTAATCCATTATCCAGTTTCCATTTGGTGATGCTTTTGCGGAGCTCATCAGGAACATCATGTGAAATAGTAATGGGTGGTGGCACAGACAAAACATATGATATGTTTTCAGCTTTAAATAATCCAATCAAATGATGCGTCCAGAAATGCAAGTTGGGTCCAGTTAAAATATTACGTTCAAGTGATGAGATGGACAATATTACGTCCAGTTAAAATATTACGTTCTAAGCTCTTTTGCCATCATATCTATATAATGACGATAGAAAAAATAAATACGCGAAAGATTAATTTAAAATGCACAATTTAAAAACATGGTTTTCATTTGTAAATTACTCCCACTATTTTAATCAAAATCTTATGCCCCCACATAAGTTTCGGGAATTTAAAATATCCTAGCGGGCTATGTCGACTATGTCGTCGGTTAACCATCGCAGCTAACCCTTAAGTTCATTTAGCCTCGTTTTTCGATATGGACCCACGACTCGTGAGACATCCATACTTACTAGCGTTAAATCATGTCCAATACTCGTGGAGAGAAATAGTTCAATCCTAGATGCCCCACGACTCGTGAGACAGTGCCTAAAACCTTGCTATCCCCTCCCTTGGCACTAACTCGTGCATCAAGGCAATAGACATACTATCTTCCTATAGCTCGACCCACGACTCGTGAGACATCGAGATATATTCGTACAATATGCCTAAGACCTACTAATTGGATAGGCTCGGACCATAGACTCCATTCATATGCGCCCGTTATTCGATTTAATATTCTAATTGAATTTTAAGTTCAATTGGAGGTTTCAAGTTTTCTTGTGTGAGGTTTCATCAGATTATGCTTTATCTTGTTAACATGATCTATTCTAAACATGCATGACATACATCAAAGAATATAAGTAAACATACACCACCTAGCACGATATGATTGATCGATTGCCCATCCTATGCGATCCATCACGAGCCTTGTGATGGATCAATTGGTCAGTCTAGGGTGGAAATTAAATGTCCTAACTATTACATTTTCAAAACCCATACAACATGGGCCTTCTTGTAATATCCAGCTTGACTGGGCCTCCATGTAATGAATTGGGCCTCCACGTCCTCCAAGGTTATGGGCCTCCATGCGGATTTCCAAGTCTTCATGAGGTCTTCTTGGCTTCAAGCCTAATCTAAGCCTAGCTTACAAATTTAAATGGTCCTATTCTATTACATTTGTTTGCGCAAGCAAGGGCACTAATCAGGCCCATTTAATTACAATCCATAAAATAAATAAATCAAAACTACACAGGGCTTAAGGGCAAAATCGACCAATCCACATATTCACTCAAGAACATGCATAAATTCACATAATGGCATAAATGTAAATTTACCAACTCCTTTAATTTTAATTCACAAAATTTTATCCAAGTTAATTAATTTTAAATTAACAATTAACCTCTAAGATTAATTAGCTCTTACTTGAGCTCTAAGTAATCTACAAACCTTATCTTGATTAAATTGGTTAATTAAGGTAGACTAAATCTCAAAGATTCCTACCTTATCCAAAACTCTAAGTTTCCCAAATCTCCAAGATTCACAAGATAATCCTATTTTGACGAGATTAGTTTAATTAAGGTAGTGTTCAAATCTAACAAGATAACTACCTTATCCAAAAACTCCAAGTTTCCTAATCTTCCAAAATTCTAAGATTTTCAGAATTTGCAAAATAGGCAGAATCAGAGTCTAACCAAAATTAACCGGTCGAGGCCAATCGGAGACTGCCACGTGGACAGCACACACGCGGCCACGAAGTCCGCGCGTAGCTGCTGCTGCGCGTGGCAGCGTGTGGCAGCTTGCGGCTGCGCTTAGCAGCACGCAGCTGGCAACCCGCAGACTGCTGATGTATGCTGCACGCGCGGCCAGCATGCTGTTCGCACACTGTCGTGGGCAGCAGCTGGCGGTGGCCGCCCAGCCGCGGTGTGCTGCCGCACACCGCCGCGTGCCACCGCGGTTGGATAAAAAAAAAAGTTTTTTGTGTTGTTCGATTACCCATGATTTAATTAAGTGCCACCGCGGTTGGATAAAAAAAAAGTTTTTTGTGTTGTTCGATTACCCATGATTTAATTAAGTAGATCTAGTCAATTAAATCACAATCCAAAATAAAAACTAACATGATAAAATTTTCGAATCAAAATTTATCATTAACTCTAAGTTAAATAACAAACGTTCTAAAACATGCAAAGTTAAAGAACTAGCCACACATAAATCAAACATATGATCTATAACACAGAATTTGCTAATTCATATATATACAAAGCCTATAGTTGGCTCTGATACCACTGTTGGGATT
This sequence comes from Penstemon eatonii, assembly GCA_038501285.1. Taxonomy (NCBI): domain Eukaryota; kingdom Viridiplantae; phylum Streptophyta; class Magnoliopsida; order Lamiales; family Plantaginaceae; genus Penstemon; species Penstemon eatonii. Next base: position 51,337,111 of record CM076715.1, on the reverse strand, counting down.
CGGTAAGATAAACAGCCCTAGACATAGTCGAATATAAAAATTTTAGGACCTCTTATGGAATCTTGCCAGGATACTACTCTAGTTGTATATATATGAATATTAATTAAACGATAGTATAAGTAGTTTACACGTTATACCTATCTTCTTGAAAATTCAAGTTGGCAGTCGAGATCAAGTTTCTCCTGCAGCAAAATCGATTCAAGCCCTGCAGTAGCGCCCCACATGTTGCGCCTCTACGAGTTGATACACCACAATATCACAAAAATTAATATAACCTAATCGACTAGAACATAGGGTATATTAATATCTAGGATTTAGGAACGATTCAGGAACAAAAATTGAAGACGAAAAATTCTTCCATAGGGGAAAAATGGTTCGGCCGATCTGGACTGGGAGTGGGAGAGAATTTTCGCTCTGCTCAATTTTTGCTTAGAGTTGTCTATGAAAAATAACTACAAGTTACCTACTTATAGTTATCTCCCTAACCTAGTCCTATTAGGACTAGGACTTTATTCTCCTACATGGGCCATGACCCTCTTTAATTTAGAAGACTAAGTCTTCCAATTAATTCATGGCCCAGTTAATTAAATTGACCAGGCTTTATTTTAATCTCCCAATTAAATAGCCCAATTAATTAACTATTCTCCAAATTAAATTAAATTAGACTCCAAGTCTATTTAATTAAATCTTTCTTCAATTAATTAATTCAGTCTCTAAGTCTATTTAATTAAATCTTCTCTATAATTAATTAAATCCAACTTAATTAATTATTTCACAAATTAATTCCAATTTAATTTATGATCCTGATCCAATTCCAATTGGATCCTATTTTGTTCCAATTGGGTCGACCCAGTCGATTATATACCCAGTCAACCCAGTCGACTCAGTCGTTCTTATTTCCTCGCTTTCGCTTCATGTGTATTGTGTATGCCCCCGTAGGTTCACCACATAATTGACCGTGGATTATAATTAAATATTATTTAATTATTCGAGCAACATATACTCTAAATCAATCGAACACTCTGTCGATTGATCATTCCAAAATTAACACCCCTGCCAATTAGGGAATTCTCCCACACTTCACGGTCGATGTCCAGCCACAAGCCCATGGAGCCCAATCACTGGTGAATTAATTCAGTGAACCTTTTAACTCATTTACAATTATCATATACGACATAATATCTCCATTGATCAATCTCCCAGTCGAGACTTAAGGGTATGGTCTTTCACCGGTTTCCCCTTTTATTTTGTCTCAACCTTATGTATTCTGGTCTCGAAATAAATTCTCTTTGACTTAATCTTTATGAGCAACATACATAAAGCCGTCAGATACCTTGACCAAGGATTTCATCAGAATTAATTTCTCACATAAATCCATAGGAGAATTTTTCAACCTATCAAGTCGGGTCAATGGATCATTTGTTGATGATATGAATCTGCACACGAGTTCCTCCATACCCAACATGAGTTCACAGAGACTTTCTGGTGATCTCCAGTCAGTTGGAACTCACATCAAAGCATGAACGTCTCGCACCAGATAAACCCTATCACCTCAAGTAGTTAAGGATCGTTCCTCGTATACTATTGCAAATTGAAATAACTTCAACCCCGATATGCGACTACCGCTTCCATGGTGAGTTATTTCCCCATTGGGGTATTCAGTGCACTTGCCATCCCAGCAAGCCACCCACTTATGTTTATCGACTATCCCAGTCACGTTCATGGACCCAGTGTTCTCCAGTTCATCGGAGTATACAAAATAGTGAGAGTCTAACCGAATCAAATGATTTCCTATCTCGATTGGATTCTACGACTCTTTAATATGTTTTAGATCATGGCCTTGGAGATCAGTCCACGGGTTGTTCCATAACCCTGTGATCTAAGGACTTCTATCCTTATGCGTATATATTTATTACATGAGATAAAGATGACCATTTAATAAAGTGCATTTATTAATCGAAATTGAATAGTTCCTTATTTATTACAATAACTGCTAGCCATACAACTGGCTTGGAGGACACTATTTCTATCACATTTTTGCCTCAATTTCTTACCTGAGTTATTTAATAACTCACCTTAGATTTAGCAAACTTGACATTTAAATTTTACTCCTATCAGCAACCTATTCCACTGATGGGTTTTAGTAGTCTGATTCATCTTAGGTAGCTTACTAGGTGTTCTAACCTGTTGAACATCAGTAGACTTGTTCTTCTCAGCCTCTGATTTTCTTTCTATTTAGAGAATGATGCAAGTTTTTCTTTTAAAGTTCATTTATATCTTCAAAACAAACTGCATACTCAGCTTTTAAAGTTTAATTCTCATGCTCAAGCTTTTTGGTAGTCAGCTGATTTTTGAGGTTTTCCAACCTAATGTTTCAGTGATCTGATTTGCTCTTTTTAGCAGAGTCATCTCTTCATTAAGCTTGGCAAATGCACACATAATATTTGAATTTGTAATTTATCATTTATTCAAACGAATTAAATAGTGCATTTAATTAATAGTAGAAGTTACCTCAGCTTCAGAATCATCAGATTCTATGACAGATAAGCATAGAGTTTCAGGTACTTCTTCAAACTCTTTATCCGACGACTGATTGTCTGAATAAGATATGCCGGAGTTTATTAGCTTTGCTGCATCAGCTAACTTTGATTTGCTCTTACTAAGCTTACGCTCCTTTTTGGCACGCATTTCTTTTTTAGCTGATTTCTCAGATGATGAGTGAGAATGATCTTTGATCAAGAGTCCATACTCCTCTTCATTGTAGTCATTAAGTTTAGCTTTTAAGGAATCCATGTTTTCCTGAAAATGATTAGAAGAAGATGAAATAGCATTTTCATATTTTAATTTCATTTTCTTTTTATAAAACTTCTTGAAATCATTCAGAAGTAGGGCAACGTCGTCAGCAGTGAATGCTTTTTCTGAATTCAGCAGAGTCTTCTCTTCAGACTTGTTTGCTGATTTTCTTGACATGTCTGACGCGGTAAGTGCAACACTAGGGTCTGAACTGGTTGACACTTCTAATCCCATTCTTGGCATCTTATACTTAAATGCTTTGAGGGATGAGAACAATTTGGAAAGGGAAATATTCCCTAAGTCCCTTGATTCTTCCATGGTTGTCACCTTCATGTTGAATTTAGGTGGAAGAGCCTTGAGAACCTTCATGGTGATCTCCTTGTCTGAAAACTTTTTACCAAGCCTTAGAACTTCGTTCAGAGTTTTTGGTAAATCTGGTATCCATTTGATCAATCGTTTCAGCAGACTTCATCTTGAAATTTTCAAACTCCTCAAGAGCCACACTGAGCTTGTGTTCTTTGATAGCGTCGTTTCCTTCGCTTAGCTTGTAGACTTTATCCCACATCTCTTTGGCAGTTTTGAAGTGCTTGATCTTCTGGAATCTTTCTTCGTCTACAGCTTTGAACATAATGAGCTTAGCCTTTTTATCAAGGTTTACTAACTTGACTTCTTTGGGAGTCAGCTCATCTAGCTCTTTCTCAACTATCTGATCTGGTTGGCCATCAACCTTCACAGTCTTCTGAAATCTGAATGGTCCTTTTGTAAAACAAGTGAGCATGTTGTCGTCGTAAATGGCAAGAAGGATTTCCATTCTGATTTTCCAGCTTTCAAAGTCTATAAGGCCAATATGAGGAACATGGCCTATGACATCCACTTTTCAAAAAGTTTTTGATTTTCAAAATATGCTCTCTTTTTGAAAAATTTGAAAAATACACCTTGGATCAAGTTCGTTTGATCAGGCAGAGGATCAGATGAACCAACCTGCTCTGATACCACTTGTTGGTCCCAAAAGTGGTCAATGAGATCTAGAGGAGGGGGGGTGAATAGATCTCATAAACTAACTTTTTCTCTAACTTTTTCTGTCAGCAGACTAAGCTGATCTAGAATTTGTAAGACTACTAAGCTATTCGCGCACAAAGCTTTGAGCAGCAAAGTTGACCACTCATCTGATTCAGATGAAATATCAGAGGTTTAGAAACTAGTTGGCAGCGGATTTTGTTGGGATTCGGTAAGATAAACAGCCCTATGCACAGCGGAATATAAAAAATTTTAGGACCTCTTACGGAATCTTGCCAGGATACTACTCTAGGTGTATATATATAATTATTAATTAAAACGATAGTATAAGTTTACACGTTATACCTATCTCCTTGCAAATCCAAGTTGGCGGTCAGCAAAAACGAACTCTGATTTCTGCTCCAACAAAATCGATCCAAGCTCTGCACTAGCGCCCCACGTGTTGCGCCTCTACGAGTTGATACACCACAATATCACGAAAATAATATATCTTGATCGACTAGAACACAAGATATATTATGATCTAGGAATTAGGAACGATTTGGAACAAGATCGAAAAACAAAAAATTCTTCCAAGCACAGGAAGGGGTTCGGCCGATCACACAGGGAGAGGGAGAGAATTTTTGCTCTTGCTCAAATTTTGCTTGTTGAGTTGTGTGAAAAATAACTACAAGATAGCTACTTATAGTTATCTCCCTAACCTAGTCCTAATAGGACTAGGTTTCCTCTCACCTACATGGGCCATGGCCCTCTTTAATTAGAAGACCAAGTCTTCTAATTAATTCATGGCACAGTTAATTAATTTGACCAGACATTATTTAATCTTCCAATTAAATAGCCCAATTAATTAACTTAATCTCCCATTTATTTAAATCAGACTCTAAGCCCATTTAATTAAAATCCATTCTAATTAATTAAATCCAACTTAATTAATTAATCCACAAATTAAATTCCAATTTAATTTATGATCCTGATCCAATTCCAATTGGATCCCATTTTGTTCCAATTGGGTCGACCCAGTCGACCCACCCATAATAATCGACACAGTCGATTATTCACCCAGTCGACCCAGTCGACTCGGTCGTTCTTTTTTCCTCGCTTTCGCTTCATGTGTATTGTGTATGCCCCCGTAGGTTCACCACATAATTGGCCGTGGGTTATAATTAAATATTATTTAATTATTCGAGCAATGCTTACTCTAAATCAATCGAACACTCATTCGATTGATCATTCCAATATTAGCACCCCTGCCAATTTGGGAATACTCCCAAACTCCACGGTCGATGTCCAGCCACAAACCCATGGAGCCCAATCACTGGTGAATTAATTCAGTGAACCTTTTATCATTTATAATTTCCATATACGACATAATCTCTCCATCGATCAATCTCCAAGTCGAAACTTAAGGGTATGGTCTTTCATCGGATTCCCTTTTCTTTTGTCTTGACCTTATGTACTCTGATCTCGAAATATATTCTCTTTGACTTAATCTTTATGAGCTACTTACATAAAGTCGTCAGATACCTTGGCCAAGGATTTTACCAGAATTAATTTCTCACAGAAATCCATAGGAGAATTTTCCAACCTATCAAGTCGGGTCAATGGATCCTTTGTTTATGATATGAATCTGCATACGAGTTCCTCTATACCCAATATGAGTCCATAGAGACTTTCTGGCGATCCTCAGTCAGTCGGAACTCATATCAAAGCATAGACGTTCTCGCACCAGATAAACCCTATCACCTCAAGTAGTTAGGGATCGTTCCTCGTATACTATTATAAATTTGGAATAACTTCAACCCCGATATGCGACTACCGCTTCCATGGTGAGTTATTTCCTAATTGGGGTATTCAGTGCGCTTGCCATACCAGCAAGCCACCCACTTATGTGTATCGACCATCCCAGTCACGTTCATGGACCCCAGCGTTCTCCAGTTCATCGGAGTATATACAATAGTGAGAGTCTAACCGAATCCAACGATGTCCTATCTCGATTGGATTCTACGACTCTTGAATATGTTCTAGATCACGGCCTTGGAGATCAGTCCATAGGTTATCCCATAGCCCTGTGATCTAAGGACTTCTATCCTTATGCGTACATAATTATTACATAAGATAAAGATGACCATTTAATAAAGTGCATTTATTAATCGAAATTGAATTGTTCCGCATTTATTACAATAAATACTAGCCATACAGCTGGCTTGCAGGACACTATTTCTATCAATCTCCCACTTGTCCTAAAGCCAGTCTTTTATGTTCTTGAGTCCCATCTTTTCCAGATGTTTCTCAAATGCCTTTTGAGGAAGAGGCTTCGTTAGCGGGTCCGCCGTATTATCTTCTGAGTCGACACGTTCCATTTTAATGTCTCCTCTACAAATGATATCTCTTATCACGTGGTATCGTCTTTGTACGTGCTTGGATTTCGGATGAGATCTCGGCTCATTTGCTTGCGCTATTGCCCCATCGTTATCACATAAGATAGTAATGGGCTCAGCGATGCTAGGTATCACATCCAGTTCCTGGATGAAGTTCCTCATCCAAACACCTTCCTTTGCTGCATCACTCGCAGCAATGTATTCTGCTTCGGTGGTTGAATCCGCGGTTGTTTCTTGCTTGGAGCTTTTCCAGCTAACCGTACCACCATTGAGGCAGAATACGTATCCTGATGTCGACTTGAAGTCGTCTACATCACATTGGAAGCTCGAGTCTGTATAGCCTTCCAATTTCAATTCTCCTCCATCGTATACCAAGAACAATTCCTTAGTCCTTCTCAGGTACTTCAGAATTGCCTTTACGGCTATCCAGTACTGCTCATCTGGATCAGACTGGTAGCGACTTGTAACGCTTAGAGCGTACGCTACGTCTGGTCTCGTACATAACACACGATACATTATGCTTCCTATCGCAGATGCATATGGTACTCGAGACATATTGCTTCTTTCTTTTGGCGTCTTTGGGGCCATAGACTTAGAGAGTGCAATCCCATGTCTCATTGGAAGCAATCCTCTCTTGGATTCTTCCATACTAAATCTTTTCATGATTTTATCAATGTACTGGGATTGGGAGAGGCCCAGCAGTCCTTTTGATCTATCTCGGTAGATCCTTATACCTAGTACAAATGATGCTTCTCCCATATCCTTCATTGAGAATTGTGTAGATAACCATGCTTTAGTTTCGGACAACGCTTTCACATTGTTTCCAATGAGAAGAATGTCGTCAACGTAAAGCGCCAAAAATTCAACTGTACTCCCACTGATCTTCTTGTACACGCAAGGTTCGAACATGTTTTTGATGAATCCAAAAGTTTGGATTGTCTCATCGAAACGAATGTTCCAACTTCGGGAAGCTTGCTTCAGTCCATAAATGGACCTCTGGAGTTTGCACACCTTGTGTTCATCTCCTTTGGATGCATATCCTTTTGGTTGCTCCATGTAGATCTCCTTATCAATGTCCCCATTGAGAAAGGCAGTCTTTACATCCATCTGCCATATCTCGTAGTTATACCACGCAGCTATGGCCAGCAAGATTCAAATGGATTTAGGCATTGCGACGGGCGAGAAGGTCTCCTCAAAGTCAATTCCAGGTCTTTGAGTATATCCTTTTGCCACTAGTCGCGCCTTGTAGGTTAATGCCTCTCCGTTCACTCCAAGCTTTCGCTTGTAGGTCCACTTGCAACCCACGGGAGCCACTCCCACTGGTGGATCTACCAAGGCCCAGATCTTGTTTGAGTGCATGGAGTCCAATTCGGATTCCATGGCTTCGCGCCACTTTCCCGAGTCTATGTCTAGCATAACCTCTTCGTAAGTCCTTGGGTCGGTTAGAGACAGTCCAGTCTCATGCAGCAGATCGTAGTACCTCTCGGGTTCTCTACGTTGTCTTTCTGACCTACGAAGAATCGATGTACCTTTTGGTGCACTTTCATGCTCATGTTCTCCCACTGCCTGTGGCGACGGGTCAGCTTGATTGACCTCTTCGGCCTTTTCAGCTTCAGTGACCTCATCCAGTTCTACGTTATTTTCCTTCTTGTCAACCAAGAAATCCTTCTCCAAGAAGTGAGCGTTCCTCTAGACAAATGTAGTTTTGTCTTGTAGGATCGTAGAACTCGTATCCTATCGAGTTTTCTGGATACCCCACGAATTTGCACAAAGTGGATTTAGTTTCCAATTTATCTCCCACTAGCTTTTTAACGTAAGCGGGAAATCCCCATATGCGCATGAATGCGTATGAGGGTGCTTTGCCAAACCATAGTTCGTATGGTGTCTTTTCTACGGATTTAGAAGGTACCATGTTCAGTATCTTCGTTGCCGTGAGGAGGGCATGTCCCCAAAATGAAAGAGGAAGGTCAGTGGCACTCATCATGGATCGAACCATGTCCATCAAAGTTCGATTCCTTCTCTCTGCTACTCCATTTAATTGGGGTGTTGCAGGAGGAGTCCATTGCGATAATATTCCATGCTCTACAAGATAATTCAGAAATTCGTTAATAAGAAATTCTCCACCTCGGTCAGAACGAAGAGCCTTTATCGTATGACCAAGTTGATTCTCTACTTCCATCTTGAATTATTTGAATCGCTCAAAGGCTTCAGACTTGTGTTTCAACAAGAACACATATCCATAACGACTAAAGTCGTCAGTGAAAGTGATGAAGTAGTCATAGCCACCTCGGGAGCTTTTTCTTAGTGGTCCACATACGTCAGTATGTATTAAGTCCAATGTTTGCTTGGTTCGCTCAGGGTTTCCCTTAAATGGCAACTTAGCCATTTTACCCTTTAGACATGGTTCACATGTTGGCATTTCATCAATGCGATTGATTTCAATCGCGCCAGATGATGCTAACTTTTGAATCCTTGACTTAGATATATGTCCAAGTCGAGCGTGCCATAATTGGGCAGATATTTCATTATCTTGTTTCCTTTTGTTTTGTTGTACGTGCATGACTAACTTAGGCGGTTTTATGATGTAAAGTCAATAATTCAATGTACCAAATGAAAAACTAAAACAGGAGCATTTATTAAAATCAACATTATTCATTAACATGAATAAAAGTTTTTCATTAATAACTAGGTACATAAATGAAAGTTTCCTAATGACTTTATCAAACCACCTAAATCTACTTTTGCCTACGGCCTCGGTAGCAGCTCCAGCTCCATTGCCTTATTCAAGGATCCAATCCTCAGGCTCCAGTTTCCTTGATGCTCCCATCACCTACAAGGATGAGAACTCCAGTCAGTGTCTAACACCAAAAATGCACAGTTAATTTGTAAAATTAACTTCAACAAGGAATATACCTGTTCGAACTCTCCATAGGTTCGAATTTAATCCATTCCCTTGACCTTGTGCAGTAAGGAGCTCTGGTTTCCATTTGCTTTGGTTTTGAACGCCACCCAGTCCTTTCGCCAACCCTTGCTTTCTTTCCAAAAGAAGCTTCGTGTTCCTCGAGCATATGTCGCAGGACATGCACAGTGATCTCTCGCCTCTGGAGATTCAAGTCCGCGATAAATCGGTCATATGATCTAGGAAGAGATTGTAGAATAAGATCTACTCGGAAATCATTGTCCATCACGACACCCATATCATCGAGTTCATACAGAATTCGAATCATCTTGTGTACGTGGATTCCGACAGGAGTTTCCCTTCTCTTTCTTGCTTGCAAGAGTTCTCTCGTGGTCGCGAATCTGCGACGACCATCTCTAATCCCATAAAGGAATTTGAGATTCGAGAGAATCTCTTTCGCGGATGCCATATGCTCATGTTGCAAACGCAGATCAAGTGACATATATTCCAACATGTATTCACGAGCTAAGCCATCATCCAGTTTCCATTTGGTGATGCTTTTACGGAGCTCATCAGGAATGTCATGTGAAATAGTAATGGGTGGTGGCACAGACAAAACATAGGATATGTTTTCAGCTTCAAATAATCCATTCAAATGATGCGTCCAGAAATGTAAGTTGGGTCCAGTTAAAATATTACGTTCAAGTGATGAGATGGACAAATCTCTAAGTGCTCTAAGCTCTTTTGACATCATATCTATAAAATGACGAGAGAAGAAATAAATACGCGAAAGATTAATTTAAAATGCACAATTTACAAACATGGTTTTTATTTGTAAATTACTCCCACTATTTTAATCAAAATCTTATGCCCCCACATAAGTTTCGATAATTTAAAATATCCTAGCGGGCTTAAGGCCCAAATGCAATCTCCTAGTACCCACGACTCGTTGGCAATACTATTTGATTCACTTGGTGGTCGATTACGTCGACGGTTAACCATCGCAGCTAACTCTTAAGTTCATTTAGCCTCGTTTTTCGATATGGACCCACGACTCGTGAGACATCCATACTTACTAGCGTTAAATCATGTCCAATACTCGTGGAGAGAAATAGTTCAATCCTAGACACCCCACGACTCGTGAGACAGCGCCTAAAACCTTGCTATCCCCTCCCTTGGCACTAAACTCGTGCATTGACGCAATAGACATATCATCTTCCTATAGCTCGACCCACGACTCGTGAGACATCGAGATATATTCGTACAATATGCCTAAGACTTAGTAATTGGATAGGCTCGGACCATAGAGACTATTCATATGCGCCCTTAGGTTCGATTTAATATTCTAATAGAATTTTAAGTTCAATTGGAGGTTTTAAGTTTTCTTGTGCGAGGTCTCATCAGATTATGCTTTATCTTGTTTACGTGATCTATTCTAAGCATGCATGACATACATCAAAGAATATAAGTAAACATACAACACCTAGCAGGATATGATTGATTGAATGCCCATCTTATGCGATTAATCACGAGCCAAGTGATGAATCAATTGGTAGTCTAGGGTGGAAATTAAATGTCCTAACTATTACAATTTTCAAACCCATACATCATGGGCCTTCTTGTAATATCCAGCTTGATTGGGCCTCCATGTAATGAATTGGGCCTCCATGTCCTCCAAGGTAAATGGGCCTCCATGCGGATCTCCAAGTCTTCATGAGGTCTTCTCGGCTCCAAGCCTAATCTAAGCCTAGCTTAAATAATACAAATGGTCCTATTCTATTACATTTGTTTGCGCAAGCAAGGGCACCAATCAGACCCATTTAATTACAACACAAAAATAAGTAAACCAAAAACTACACAAGTCTTAAGGGCAAAATCGATCAATCCACACATTCACTCAAGAACATGCATAAATTCACATAAGGGCATAAATGTAAATTTACCGGCTCCTATAATTTTAATTCTCAAAAATTATCCAAGTTAATTTAATTTTGAATTAATAATTAACCTCTAAGATTAATTAGCTCTTACTTGAGCTCTAAGTAATCTACAAACCTTATCTTGATTAAATTGGTTAATTAAGGTAATCTAAATCTCTAAGGTTCTTACTTTATCCAAAACTCTAAGTTTTCCAAAGTACCCAAATCTCCAAGATTTTCAAGATAATCCTATTTTGTCTAGATTAGTTTAATTAAGGTAGTGTTCACATCTAACAAGATAACTACCTTATCCAAAAACTCCAAGTTTCCTAATCTTCCAAAATTCTCCAAGATTTTCAGGACTTCCAAAATAGGCAGAATTAGAGTCCAACCAAAAATCAACCAGTCGAGGCCAATCGAAGATTGCCACGTGGAAAACACATGCGCGGACACGAAGACCGCGCGTGGCTATTCGCGGCAGCCTCTGCTGCGCGTGACAGCGTGCGGCAGCGCGCGGCTGTGCGTGACAACACACGGCTAGCAGCCCGTAGGCTGCTGCCGTGCACTGCTCGCACGGCCAGCGTTCTGTTCGCACGCTGCCGTGGGCAGCAGCATGCGGTGGCAGCCCAGCCGCGCACCGCCGCGGTTGGATCCGATTAAATTTTTTTTTTGTTTTTGATTACTCACAGATTTAATTCAACAAACCCTGTTAATTAAATCCCAATCCAAAATAACATCAACATGATAAAAATTTTCGAATCTAAAATTATCCATTAACTCCAAGTTATAAAACAAACGTCCTAAAACATGCAAAGTTAAAGAACTAGCCACACATAAATCAAACATATGATTTATAACACAGAATTTGCAAATTTATATATATACAAAGCCTAGAGTTGGCTCTGATACCACTGTTGGGATTCGGTAAGATAAACAGCCCTAGGCACAGCGGAATATAAAAACTTTTAGGAATATTACGGAATCTTGCCAGGATACTAGTCTAGGTGTATATATATAATTATTAATTAAAACGATATTATAAGTTTACACGATACCTATCTCCTTGCAAATCCAAGTTGGCAGTCAGCAAAAATGAACTCTGATTTCTGCTCACGCAAAATCGATCCAAGCGCTGCACTAGCGGCCCACGTGTTGCGCCTCTACGAGTTGATACACCACAATATCACGAAAATAATATATCTTGATCGACTAGAACACAAGATATATTAAGATCTAGGAATTAGGAACGATTTGGAACAAGATCGAAAAACGGTAAATTATTCCAAGCACAGGAAGAGGTTAGGCCAATCACACAGGGAGAGGGAGAGAATTTTTGCTCTTGCTCAAATTTTGTTTGTTGAGTTGTGTGAAAAATAACTACAAGATAGCTACTTATAGTTATCGCCCTAACATAGTCCTAATAGGACTAGGTTTCCTCTCTCCTACATGGGCCATGACCCTCTTTAATTAGAAGACCAAGTCTTCTAATTAATTCATGGCCCAGTTAATTAATTTGACCAGGCTTTATTTAATCTTCCAATTAAATAGCCCAATTAATTAACTTAATCTCCCATTTAATTAAATCAGACTCTTAGCCTATTTAATTAAAATCCCTTCTAATTAATTAAATCCAACTTAATTAATTAATCCACAAATTAAATTTCAATTTAATTTATGATCCTGATCCAATTCCAATTAGATCCCATTTTGTTCCAATTGGGTCGACCCAGTCGACCCACTCATAATAATCGACCCAGTCGATTATTTACCCAGTCGACCCAGTCGACTCGGTCGTTCTTATTTCCTCGCTTTCGCTTCATGTGTATTGTGTATGCCCCCGTAGGTTCACCACATAATTGGCCGTGGGTTATAATTAAATATTATTTAATTATTCGAGCAATGCTTACTCTAAATCAATCGAACACTCTGTCGATTGATCATTCCAAAATTAGCACCCCTACCAATTTGGGAATTCTCCCACACTCCACGGTCGATGTCCAGCCACAAGCCCATGGAGCCTAATCACTGGTGAATTAATTCAGTGAACCTTTTATCATTTATAATTTCCATATACGACATAATCTCTCCATCGATGAATCTCCCAGTCGAGACTTAAGGGTATGGTCTTTCATCGGATTCCCTTTTCTTTTGTCTTGACCTTATGTACTATGATCTCAAAATAAATTCCCTTTGAATTAATCTTTATGAGCTACTTACATAAAGTCGTCAGATACCTTGGCCAAGGATTTTACCAGAATTTAATTTCTCACAGAAATCCATAGGAGAATTTCCCAACCTATCATGTCGGGTCAATGGATCCTTTGTTGATGATATGAATCTGCATACGAGTTCCTCTATACCCAATATGAGTCCACAGAGACTTTCTGGCGAACCCCAGTCAGTCGGAACTCATATCAAAGCATAGACGTTCTCGCACCAGATAAACCCTCTCACCTCAAGTAGTTAGGGATCGTTCCTCGTATACTATTATAAATTTGGAATAACTTCAACCCCGATATGCGACTACCGCTTCCATGGTGAGTTATTTCCTAATTGGGGTATTCAGTGCGCTTGCCATCCCAGCAAGCCACCCACTTATGTGTATCGACCATCCCAGTCACGCTCGTGGACCCCAGCGTTCTCAAGTTCATCGGAGTATACACAATAGTGAGAGTCTAACCGAATCCAACGATGTCCTATCTCGATTGGATTCTACGACTCTTGAATATGTTCTAGATCACGGCCTTGGAGATCAGTCCACGGGTTGTCCCATAGCCCTGTGATCTAAGGACTTCTATCCTTATGCGTAGATAATTATTACATAAGATAAAGATGACCATTTAATAAAGTGCATTTATTAATCGAAATTGAATAGTTCCGCATTTATTACAATAATACTAGCCATACAGCTGGCTTGCAGGACACTATTTCTATCAGATTTATCAAGTGTTTTACAACCAATCCATTCCTCTTTAAGTTTTCTCACTCAAAAGATTTTATCCCCAGTTTTCACAACTCCTTTTTAAAATCTTTTGGTTCAGTTCGTATGTTTGAGTTCTTTTGAAAGTAAGCAAGGTAAAGAAACTATGAATCAAACACACATAATTTTTATAGTGGTTATATGGATAAAAATCCTTTAGTCCACTCTTCCAAGTCACACAGATCTTGTGTTATACTAGAAAACACAAAGTTAACAGTATACAGTGCTTGCGCCGATCAACAAATGAAATGGCCACAAGTGCGCAGTAAGAAATCACACAGAAATCCTACTCTCCGAAGCTAGATCACTCACATAGATGGATCTACACTCCTCACGCTATTTTCAGTATAGGAGCTCACAAAAAAAACCTACACTAAGAAGCTATATCACTTCACACAGATGGATATACACTCCTTTCTTTTCTCAGTTGAAAGTCACTCAGACAGACAACGCAAGTTCTCTATTCTTCAACGAAAAGCTTCATCAACAAATGACTGGGCTTGTGATCAAAACAACTCAACTGATGGATCTCGCTCTTTAGATGTGATCTTGAATTGTGCAAGTCTCTTTTCGATCTTCAGTTTGTCTTCTATTTATACTCTTGGATTTGAATTTCTGCCCGTTGAAGATGAGATAGAATTCTGCAGTCCTCGAGTTTTGGTCCCCAGTTTCTGGAAACAGTCTGCTGTACTTTCTGTCAGTCGCATTTAATGCACTCAGCATATTACCGTTTGGTAGCTTACTGACCGTTTTCACTTCACTGATGGGAGTACTCTGCTGATGATCACTAGGGTGATGGCTACTCGGCTGATTCAAGAATGAACACATCTATCTACATCTATCTTGACTCGGCTGATGATAACCAATCTGATATCCCACTCGGCTGATTCGGTCACATAGCTTCCAGACCTTGAGATAGGTTTCCCTAAGATGTTCTTAGTTGATGACTTAACTTATTGATCTTCAAAGCCATTATGGCCTTTTTGTCATGTTCAAAACCTTCTCTAATTTATACCAACACGAACCTCCGTTGATATCATAACAATCCCACTTTCCATGTAGTAGCCATTCTCTAAGGTTAAGACATATCTAAACAGGCCGTATGCCAAAAAAATTGGCGTACAATATATTCTAGGAATTTAAATAACAGTTATAAAATTCTAACCCAAAAACGGTTAAATTCGACCGTTGTATAAAAAAAATTCATCCATTGATAATTCTAACAAGTTAAACATGCATATACCCACACTAAATTAAAATAAAATCTTTATTGACGGCTCTATACCAATTGTTAAGGTTTTACCCAATCGAATATGAACAATTCGACCCGATGAGTAAACATGATCAAACTAATTCAAACAAATTGCGAAATTTGTTGGTGGTTTTTATGCTTTTAGAATATTTTAAAAATAATTATACATAAATACAAGGATCCCATGAATGATATCTATTTTAACTATGTATAGGAAAGATATTGAAAACTTACAGAAAGCTTCATATCCTTCGTTCTTTTGGTTGAACATTTAGCTCCCTGCTTATCTGGAATTTGATGAACAAATGTCTTTGTCTTTTTCATCATTGATATCAATTATGTTCTCCTTCTACTAAGTGTATGGGCACCAACTTATGTGAATCGAACTCTTCTTTCACATTTTAGAAATTAAAATTTCAAGATGAAAAATTCTTTTGATTTTTTAAACAGGGGGTGACTTTCGTATGTTCAGAATTGAAGAACTTTTTCTTTTGAGTATAATATTAATAATTTCATAAATCGTTAATTATATGTGCTAAAATCTATATCTTATATGTATGTATATATAATTATGAAAAAAATTAAACTCCTACCATGACTCTCTCAAATAATATGAAGTCTTAATTTATAACTACTCTCTATTCATATTTACTGTACATTCAATATGGGATAAGTTGATCGTCAAACAATACACACTACACATTAGCATCTAAATCAAGAATTCAATTTTTTTTTATACACTATCAGAATTTAATAAATAATTATTAATTTATATAAAAAGATAAAATGTGTTGAATTACACATCATAGAATAAGTATTGAAAACCCAAACTTTAATCCCATAAATAATAGCGCTCATCCTCTATTATTAAATTCAAAGGTACTTTAAGTCAATTACAACAACCTCAAAGTATAAAAGAGAAACACACACGCACTGTATCTTTATTTGCAATAAATAGTCATTTTTTTAAGAAAAATTCCAAAATATTTTTTTAATTAAATAATCACAACCATTAACAACTAAAATTGATAGAAAAAAATTAATTTTGGATTGAACTCATAATGCGACATATCAAAATAAACATGTCTTTTTTTTTTTTTTTTTTTGTTAAAGAAACAAATAAAAGTATCTTGATGGTGTTATAAAATGTGTTAATTTGTGGATGTCCATTGGAGTTCTTTAGCCATTTGAAAGGTCTTGCAACTTCTATCTTAAAGATCATTTTGAAAACACCATATGAAGGGACTTCTAACTTATGAGACTCTTGGGTTCTTATCTAGACCTATAAATAGAGGTCATTGTAATGTATTGTATGGAATGAATAAAATTCTCTCCCTACTTCACTTTTCTTCTTCACAATTACATTGTAGTTTTTGCTTGTTATTCTTTTAATTTCATAACACGTTATCAGCACGATATGTTCTATCTTTTGATTCAAAGTCAGTTAATCGGATCCATTAGAAAGTTCATATTTCTCACTTCAAAAGGTAAGATCAAATTAACGAATGGGTAAGATGGTGAGTTATTTATTTCATTATATATTATATATTTGATGTTAGACGTTTTATGCTATACAAATATTAATATTTATATATTCACAAAGGTGATGAGATGAAATATATCTTGTTGCCTCCTTCGTAATCGAGAATGATAGAATTATGACATTAATTATCTTACTAACCACATTTAAAAAGAGTTTTGTCAATCAAAGTAAGGTTTGATCTATAAATTGCCAGTTACAAATTAGAATAAAGATTATGTCATATTTTCCTATGTTATATGGCATGTATATCAATATATAGTACTATAATTTTTCAAAGAATCAAATAATTGATTGCTACTTCAATTTTAGATTGAATTAAATTTGAATGGAGTTGTGGTTATTTCAACTTTTAAATTGGTTTAAACATAGTGCAGTTGAATATTTTTTAATTATTAAGAACTTAAAGTTCTTAAAGTCAAATATTTAGGTCCGAAGCCTAAATGATATGAGAATCTAAACGTTTTGGTTCATTTTTATGTTAGGCTTGAAGCCTAGGTTATGAACTCAAACCCGAAGATTTGAGAACATTTTTAGCACTTTATATGACATGGATTATTGATATTGAAATCCGCTGGAATGCAAAAGGTCTCAACATACAATCATAAAATGAAAATAGGACAAATGAGAAAGATAAAGTGAAGGCAATGCTTCATTCATAATTTCCTCCTGGAAAGGTTGAAATTCCTACATATATATTTGAGTTGAGGACCCGTTTGTCCTAAAATATTTGGAGGAATTATTTAACACAAAAGTTGTGATTATTTCCACTTGAGTAAAACTTAATTCATGTACATTGAACTGTCCTATTCCAGTCCAAGCTAAATGGCAATTTTAAGTTCATGTTCACCTTTGGCATGAAATGATAATATGTTTTGAAGGCATGCATTTTATGGATGAATTTATGGATAAAAGCATGTGTTGCCATTTAGAATTCTTTTAAGAATATCTAGTTTAATATTTTGTCATATCTTTTGGCTAATATTCAAAACCTTCGAATGTCGAAATTTTTTGTATCGACAAATTTGAATATTTATAATTACGGGACTAATATGGACTTGCATAAAGAGAGTTCAACTATAGACATTTTCCCTTAAAAGCTTGATATGAAAGTTTGCACCTGAAGTTGCACCATTTTAAATTGAGAAATGAAATCCACGATTAAAAATTATTTTTCAATTTGGAGATAAAGTATTACAACAATCGAAATCCTGAAAAATCATAACTCCTATTATGATTGATAAGAATTCCTTGAAATGGATGCAAATGTGAATATAAATGATTTATTCCCAAAAGTGAGCGTTCATTATTCATTCTCATAAATTAATAGAATGTACGATAGACATTGACATTATTTAGACATGGTCAAATTATTTTATGCATTTATAATGATTGCATCATACCATCCGAAACGAAATAAAATAGTGGTAAAACTCGAGAAAAATAAAGGTATGCAAATTGATTCTACAAGTGTCAAAATGACACTTGTTGAAAGAAACATTCATCAAGAAAAAATGAATTACTACGATGTTTGTGACATTCTTGATGGTAATGACGGAACCAATTAACATTACTAATTTCAATTTTGATAATTTCTATAAAGATAAGTAGAGCGAATAGTGATAATAAAATAATGATTAATATGAAATTAAGTTTACGGCTTAACATTTTGTGATTAAATATTTGAATTTCTAATATGACTTATTATATTTCAATTATGTATATAGGTATGGTTTGAGTCAATGGTAAAAATACATGTGACAAAAGTCAGTGCATGGCAATTCATATTTAAAATTAAGATTATATATTATCATGCTTGAAATGTAAATATGATCTTCTCATGTTGTTTCTGATTTTAAGAAATTGTTTATTTCTTAAATAAATAAATAAAAAGAAACGTGTATATATATATATATATATATATATATATATATATATATATATATATATGATATTCTTTATGCCTTATTTGTGTTCATTTATCTTATCTCATGTCGTGGTTAAAAGTAAAATGAAAACTGGTTAACTTCATAATTATTTCATTTGATTAAATTATTCACTAAGTCATAAGCTATATGAGGTTACATTGATGTGATTATTGAGCTTATGAATCCTTAATACTAAGTGAAGACTTATTATTTTGATTAACCTCATTTATTTTTGGTCCCAAGTGGTCAGATGAGGTCTAGAGGGGGGAGGTGAATAGAACTCTAAACTTTTTAGCAATTTTTAACTTTAAAACCTTTTGTTCTAACTTAAACAAACTAAGTTGTTGTCAACAGTAAGTTACTTGGCTGATCGCGAACAAATCTTTGAGCAGCTTCGTTTACCACTAAATTGATAGTTACTTAGATGATTTTGTCAATATTAGTTTCAATACATAGAGTACTTGCAGCGGATTTGTAAAGTGTTTTTCACAAGTAAACTTAGTAGTTTGAATGTTTGTTCCCCAGTTTTTATAAAACTCCTTTCCCTGTAAAACTTTTCAAACAGTTAAATTTGAAGTGTTTTTATGCTATTGAAAAAATGCAAGTAATAACACAAGTAATTTTTATAGTGGTTATATGGATTTGAATATCCTTTAGTCCACTCTTCCAAGTCACAAAGATCTTGGGTTATACTAAGAACACAAAGTAATTAGTAAACTCCACTTACGCTAAAACAACAAATGAATCTGACCGTAGCTCACAATAGGAAATCACTAAGAAAACCTATCATCTGAAGTTAGATCACTCACAAAGATGGATCTACACTTCTCACAACACTCACGATTACAAAATCACTCAGAAGATGTATTTTTCGTTGTTCTTCAACTCTGCTTTTGTCAACAAATGACTAAGCTGATGAGTGAGCTGTTCTTGAGACTTAAAGAGTTCTGCTTCGAAAATTTCTCTCTGAAAATGTGTTGTTGTTTTTCTTCTCTTCGTCTCATTCAACTATTTATACTTGAGGTTTGAAAAATATTCGTTGAAGAGAGACAAGATTCAAATTCCTCGAGTAATGGTCCTTAATTTCCGCGAACGGCTCTTTGCAGTCTGTCCGTACTGTCAACAATACTTTTCTGCAGGCAGCATTAAATGTACCCAGCTGATGCGAAGCATTTCTTCAATCATTTATCTTTAATAGCCTTGTACTTCAGCATTTATTACTTCCAGGGGCATTTATTTCCGTTGGGATGGCTTCTTGATATTTTCCACTTAGCTGACGAAAGGACAAGTCTGATGGCGAACTAAGCTAATCCCAAATTTGAACAAATCTGTTTTGAGTCGGCTGATCTTCACCAGTCTGATTTCTTTCCTTCAGCAGATCAGTAGCCTTGGACCTTGAATTTTGACTCTTCTGATATCTTCTATACTTAGTCAAAAATTCTTCAAAGGGATATCAGCTAAGTTGATCCATACTTAGCAGAATTGAAGTTTTGGAATTCATCAAGACCTCCCTTTACAAATCGTCTTTAGTGCATCTTCATTTTCATCTTTATCCAACAATTTCCCCCTTTTTGATGATGACAAAACTTCAGCTAAGTTCCTGTTATACCTATGCTAAAGATTGTAATCCTCAAAAAAATTTGAAGATAGAAAAGATGTGTTGGAATAAATTTGACTTTCATTTAAATGGAAAATATTACAAGTACAAGTTTATCAGATGAGATGTCTGAAAGATAGATAAAGTAAACTGATTACAAACATATTTGTATATTCTAACTATCAGCTTCTTCATCAGATCCTTCTAACATAAGATGATTCTTCATCATTATCTTCTTCTTCATCTTCATCAGCTTCTTCATCCTGAAGGATATTTGCTCTGGCAGCTTCCATTTTTTCTTTGAGTTGCTGCTCCTTCAGTTTCTCCATTGCTATCCTGGCTGATTAAGTATTTTTGTACTTGGTAAGTGGCTCTGTTTGATCTTCAGCAGAGTCCATGGTTTCAGCCATTTCCTCATCAGGTTTGGCTTTATCCTTAGTCTCTTCTTCAGACTTCTCTTTACCTTCTACCTTTCCAACTTCTTCAGCAACCTTAGTCTCTTCAGCAGCTTCATCAGTCTCTTTAGCTTCAGCAGCTGAGGTTTCCTTAGTTGGTTCTTCCCTTTTATCTTCCCCCTTTTTGTCATCATCAGACTTGGTGACATTTCCAGGTTCAGCAGCAGGGTTGAGTGCAACAGTAGGAATCTTCATAGTAGCACATAAAGCTTTCAAATTCTGATTTACTACATCATGACTTGCAGTTAGATGAGTGAGAGTGGTGCTGATGTTGTCAGTTTGATCGTTGAAGCAATCAAAATTAAGTTGCATAGTTGAAAGTTCTCCATGAATAACATCTCCAGCTTTGTGAAGTTCCTGCAACATTCCAATATTGATTGACTTCTCTTCTTCACTGATCTTGATGAAGTTAGCAGTTAGATCAGCTATTCTGTGCTCAGCTCTTTGTAAAGCACTATAAGGTGATTTACATCAGCCTTCACATCTTCAACATTTCTGTTCATTTCAACAAGGCTTTGTACTATCTGCTTTGAATGATCTTCTGGCAGGGGTAAACTATCTATGGATGCCTTGATGGTTTCTGCAGTTTGGAGATGAATACTTTCCAGTTGGGATTTGTTGGACTCTGCCAACTCTTCCTTCAGCTCTTCTTTCAACTTCTTCAACTACAGGCTGTTCTTCTCTTCCAGTTTCTTCATTTGATCTTCCATTAACAGCTAGAAGGCTTCCATCAGTGATGAATGTTGATCACCTGATGAAGCAGAAGTATCAGCTTCCCTTTCTTCAGTCTCCTGGTGGACAGGGACATCTTTCAGCTTAGTCTCCTGATCAGCTTTAGTCGCCTTAGCATTCCACTCAAGTGCTAAGGGTTTATCAGCAGTCTTGTGCTCATCAGTGACATCATCATAAACCAGACTTATGATAGTGCCATCATCATTGAAGGAAGTTTTTTGACGTATTTGTCTAACAATAATCCATGGATTAGTAAAAGCGTTATTTCCCTTGGGCACTTCACAGTACTCCTTAACTTCTTTGCCAAATATGATCTGCTGAATGCTTGGCAGTTGAGGCAATTCACTTGAACAGCCTTGCTGATATCTTGACCTTTCTGCCCATCTCTTCAAGGCGGTCATAACAGCTATGTTAATTGCCCTTTCTTCAGCATTATCAGATTTTCTTCTCTTGGCTGGCAAAGTATTCTTGATGATCTTAGCTTCCTCTAAGGCAAAATCCTTTGCATATTGATGCATAGCATCCCTTACAAATTGAGGATCCAAAGCCTGTTGAATGGAGTTAGTCCTTAGCCAATTTAGAACCCATTGTTCTCCATCAGCTAACTCCTTCAAACTTTGAAGTTCTGCTATAGATATGTTCAGCCCGTTATCTCTCCATTTGATGTATCTAGGCTTTTCATGGGTGAACAATGTCTTTAGCATAAGCTTCTGGTCATAGTAAGCCAAGGTCTTCTCAAATCTTTTGAAGAGCTCCTTATCAGCATAGACAATGTCAAATGCTCTTCTAACTTCAAATTTGTCCTTTGGCTTGACCTCTCCAGCAGGCATCTTAGGCTTTTTGGGTTTGTCTCCATCTTCAGCCTCATCAATTTTTATGCCTCCTCTGTGAACAGGTCCATAAGCATCAGTCTTGCTGATCACTATGACCATTGCCATTTCTGCATCTTCAGCAGCTTTTCTTTCTGCCTCAGACATCTTCCTCCTTGCTTCATCTTTGGCTTCTTGAATTTTGCTAAGTTCAAGAGCTTTCTTCTCTTCATCCTCATCCCTTTTTCTCTGTTCAGCTTCCTCCCTTTTTCTTTTATTAGCTGCAGAGACTTTCTTCTTTTTGATAATTATCTTTATTTTTCACTTATCAGCTTTGGCAGGTTGAGGAGCTGCAGATGCAAGAGGTGCAGCAGCAATAGGTTGGATGATCATGACATCAGGATCATCCTGAGATTTAGTAACCTCAACTGTTGGCTTAGCTTGAGTGGTCTGTTGCACATCAGCCTGTTCAGCAACAGAAGCCTCTTCAGCTCCAACAGGTCTTTCAGCAGTTTGAGGGCTTGCCTTACTAAGTTCTCCAGCTCAGTAGGCTCCTCAACAAATGTCATCTGCTTCCTTGCTGTTTTATTTGGTATCCCTTGAGTGGGTCTGGAAGCAGCAGTATCTCTCAACTGACTTCTGGTCCTATGAGAAACAGTCTCATCAGGCACTTGAGCAGTTGGAGTTCTTGAAGATGATGCAGGGGACATATTCCTGACATCAGCAGTGGTTAGATAAATAATCTTGGTAGCTTCAGCATCATCCACTTTCTTCACTTTCTTAGGAGTCTTCTCCTTAGGCTTTTCAGTAGCCTTCTTCTTCTGGGTCTCAACAGCTAACTCAGCTATTTTGACCAGTCTCCTTGGCCTTTTTGCAGGGACCTCCTTTTCTTCCTCAGCTTCTTCCTCATCAGCCTCGTCAGCTTTTCTTTTTAGAACAGGCAAGTACTTCACCATTGCCTTGGATTTATGAATCTCCTTACCATTTCTCATCGCACAGCCCAGCTTGAACAGCAGATAACTGAGCGTGATTCTGTGATTTGTCTGAGGAGTCTTGCCTTTCTTAACTTCGTGGAAGTTTGCCAAAATGTACCAAATGACAACAGACCAGTTGACTTCCAGTCCGTAGTAAATGGCGGCCATGATGCTGAACCACTTCATGATAACAGAATCCAGATAAAATGTACAATTCTCAATCAGCTTAGAGACCATATCAGCCATCCGCTGATATTCATCCTTCAGCTGTCTCTTTTTGATGTTGCCAGACAACATCTCTCCTTCCTTGGCGCAGATTGCCCAGAACTGTTGGTGCTTCTCCTCCGTCAGCACAGTGACATCATGTCGTCCTTTGTTTGGAAGCCCAAAAGTTTCGTGAAGAACAGCAGGGGTAATGACAATTGATTTACCTCCAACTGTAGCCTTGATTTCCTGGGTGCTGTGATCGACAGTAGCAGTTTCGTAATACTCCAAAACTTGATCAGTCCAGATCACCCCTTCATTGTATTCCATGAAATTAACCAATGAAGCCGATTTGAACTTTTCCAACAGCTCCTTCATCAAATCAGTACCAGATTGGTAGTATGAGTCGTAGACAAGGAACATACCTTCAGCGGCCATTGCGAATCTGTTGGGAGATGAGGAAACAAGAGGAATTTTGCAGAAAATTGCAAGTATTTTCTCACAAGTGCTCTTTGAATGTTTTGGGTGCGTAAAGTGCTACTCAGCTGATCAGATCTGGATTTATAGAGTTAGGGTATCTTGGTTTCCGTGAAACCAGCTAACCGTTAGATCAATTTCTTGTCAGGTCTGATCGTGCGGCGTCAGTTACGACTTTTCGAATTCAAATCGCATTAAATGAGGAGCGGGAAAAGTACCGCTCTTATGTTACTTGTAAAAGCGCGTTTTTGGATATAACGTTTTAAACAGTAAGCTTTTACTCAAGTAACAAGATTAGTGAAATAAATACTTATCTGATGGACTATTGTCCTGATGACAAAGCTGTTATCAGTGAAAGCCAATAATTGATAACCTTCCTCGGCTGTTTGTCAATCCAGCTAGATAATAAATCTTCAATCTTCAAGACTTTAATCTTCTGTTGAAAACATAACTTCAACTAATTGTCATCAACAAATTTCATCTTTTAATTAGAAGTACCGCTAGTCTTACACGTTCCCCCTGACTTTAAGAATTCATAAGTTAACTAGTATGTTGAGAGTTAATCCTTGAAGATAAATAAGATGAGTCAGCTGTTGAACTTCAGTCTTCTGTTGAGTTCCCCCTCAGCTTACGAATCCAATTTCAATAAACCCAGTTCAGCTCTTAGAGTTGAAAACCTTGTCTCACTTAGAGGTTTTGCGAAGATGTCAGCAATCTGATTTTCAGTAAACACATATTCTATCATGACATTTCCTTTCTCCACATGATCTCTAATAATGTGATGTTTGATCTCAATATGTTTAGTCCTTGAAAGACTTGTAGTATTCTGAGTAAGACTGATTTCACTTGTATTGTCACAGTAGATAGGGATTCCACTGATTTTTATGTTGTAATCTTCAAGTTGATGCTTCAACCATAATATTTGTGCACAGCAAGCTCCAGCAGCTATGTATTCAGCTTCAACAGTTGATATTGATACTGAAGTCTGTTTCTTACTCATCCATGAGATCAGACTACTACCTAAGAACTGAAAGGCACCTGTTGTGCTCTTTCTGTCAATCTTGCAGCCAGCAAGGTCAGAATCTGAATATCCAATGAGTTCAAATCCAGATTCCCTAGGATACCATAATCCCAAATCTTCAGTACCTTTATGATACTTGAGTATCCTTTTGGCAGCTAAGAGGTGAGATTCCTTAGGATTTGGTTGATACCTCGCACAAACCCCAACAGAGTACATAATATCAGGTCTGCTAGCTGTTAAGTATAACAGTGACCCAATAATTCCTCTATACTTGGTTATGTCCACTGATTTGCCATCTTCATCTTTATCCAAACGAAGACTAGTAGACATTGGAATATTAGCAGTAGAACTAGTTTCCATACCAAATTTCTTGAACAGATCCTTTGTATATTATGCTTGGCTGATGAATATACCATCAGGAAACTGTCTTACTTGCAAACCAAGAAAATAGTTATGTTCTCCCATAATGCTCATTTCAAACTTGTTCTGCATCAGCTTTGAGAACATATCACACATTTGTTGATTAGTTGAACCAAAAATAATATCGTCCACATCAATTTGCACAAGCAAAATATGTTCTTCCCACTCAATAGTGAACAGGGTCTTGTCTACCTTACCTTTACGAAATCCTTTAATTAAGAGAAAATCAGATAGGGTATCATACCATGCTCTAAGAGCTTGTTTCAGTCCATATAGGGCTTTCTTCATACGATACACCTTGTCTTCTTCTTGATAGGCTTCAAATTTAGGTGGTTGTTCAACATAAACTTCTTCTTGCAATTCTCCATTGAGAAAAGCTGATTTCACATCCATCTGATAGACTGTGAAATTTTTGTGAGCAGCATAAGCAAGAAAGAGTCTGATTGCCGCTAATCTTGCTACTGGTGCAAACGTCTCATCAATGTCAATGCCTTCTTCTTGGCAGTAACCTTTGGCCACTAATCTTGCTTTGTTTCTGGTGACAACACCATCTTCATTCATTTTATTTCTGAATACCCATTTAGTGCCAATGACTCTTTGATGACTTGGTCTTGGAACTAAGTACCAGACTTCATTCCTTTCAAATTGATTTAGCTCTTCTTGCATAGCTTCAATCCAGTTTGAATCATTTAGAGTTTCTTCAATCTGTTTGGGCTCAATTTGAGATAGGAAGCTGACAAACATTGCTTCACTTGCAGCAGCTCTCCTTGTTTTCACTTTATCCAAAGGATCACCAATCACCAGCTCTGGTGGGTGATTCTTGAGCCATCTGAGATCAGGTTGCAAATCATAATGTTGTCCTTTGCTTTGATCTTGCAACACTATTGTTGGAGATTCAGTAGTAGTCTGTTGAATAATGGTTGTCTGTTGAACAGTCTCTGGTCTATCAGCTGTTTGCAACTCGTCTGTTTGACAATCAGCATTGTGATTTTGAACAGCACTTGAGTTATCAGCTGGGTTGAGATCAGGTAGTATGATGGGAACATATTCTTCATTCTTTCCAACATTCAACTTCTGTAAATCAGTAGACAGATCTTGATTAATACTTTGATTCTTTTCAGACGATTGATTTGGTTCATCAAATACTACATGAATGGATTCCTCTATAAGTAAAGTTCTTTTGTTAAAGACTCTATAAGCTTTACTAACAGTAGAGTATCCCACAAAAACAACTTCATCAGCCTTTTCTGCAAAGGCAGTAAGGTGATTCTTCCAATTGTTTAAAACAAAACATTTACAACCAAATATCTTAAAGTAATGAATGTTTGGCTTCTTGTTGTTCCAAACTTCATATGGAGTCTTGTTTTGGTGCTTGTTGATCATGCATCTGTTTTGGGTAAAGCATGCTGTATTTGTTGCTTCTGCCCAAAATCTTTGAGGCAGTTTAGCTTCAGCTATCATTGTCCTGCTAGCTTCTTTAAGAGTTCTGTTTCTCCTTTCAGCAACTCCATTTTGTTGAGGGGTTCTGGTAGCAGAGTACTCATCACTGATTCCTCTGGTATTACAATACTCTTCAACAGTAGAGTTAGTAAACTCAGTCCCTCTATCTAATCTGATCTTCAGTATTTTCATACTTTTCTCATTTTGAATCTTTTCCATCGGATTTGTAAGATGCTCCTTGGTTTCACTTTTCTTCTTCATGAAAATCACCCAAGTGTATCTTGAATAATCATCCACAACAGCTAGGCAGTATTTCTTTCCACCATTGCTGACAGGATCAATGGGTCCAAATAAGTCCATTTGTAGCAGCTCCAATATTCTTCCAGAAGATTGATGCTTCTTGCTTTTGAATGATGACTTGATTTGTTAACCCTTCTGACAGGCGCCACAGAGCTTATCTTAGCTCATGATTGTCTTTGGAATTCCTTCCATCAGATTGTTCTTGATAAGTCTGTTGATGGTCTTGAAATTCACATGATTCATTCTTTTGTGCCACAGCCAACTGACTTCACTTGGTGTTGATGCCACCAAACAAATGCTTGAATTCTTGTCAGCAGAATTCCAGTCCACTGTGTAGACATTCCCTTGTCGTCTTCCAGATAAGATGACCTTCTTTGTACCAATCTGTTCAACGTAACACTTATCTGTTGAGAAGATAACTGAATATCCTTTGTCACAAAATTGACTTATGCTCAGCAAATTGTATTTGAGGCTTTTAACATAAGAGACGTCAGATATCTCAATGTTGCCTTTGATCAGCTTTCCAGTTGCTACAATCTTGCTTTCTTTCCTGTCCCCAAAAGTAACTTTAGGACCATCCACAGCAGCAGCATCAGTCAGCTCATGTATGTTTCCACACATGTGTCTTCAACATCCACTGTCCAAGTACCAGATTTTCTCTACTTTACTCCTACTCCTAATCCTAACCTACAAAACAATATAAAATTGTTTTAGGTACCCTTATTAAGAGGGTCCTGAAGGATTAGTTCCACCTTTGATAACCCAAGATGATGAAGTCTTAGGCTTCTTAGGCTTCTGTTGTTTGGCAGGAGCATGAACAGTTTAATCTTCATCATGTTTATCAGATTTCCTATGTTGATGATAATCAGCATGATAAGGATAATGCTCATAAGTAGAATAAGATGCATGATAAGGAGGATATGCATGCATTGGATGAGCAGGATATGGTGCATAGTAAGTAGGAAATTGAGGTGCATGATATATAGGAGGATATGCAGCAGGTTGCACATAATATGACTCATTTCCATACCAAGCATTTTGATTTTTCTTGTTTTTATGCTTCTTTGGCTTACTAGATGCTTGCTTATTAACAGACGACTTAGTCTTATCACTAGTCTGATTGGTTTTGACTTTATCAGAAGACTTCCTAGGACTCTTCTGTTTGGATTTACCAGTTTGTTGTCCTACACTAGGCTCTTTGCTCTTTTTAGCCTTAGGAGCTTTTTGTCTCCTTTAACACTTTCTCAGGTGAAGCAGGTTTAGTAGTCTGAACATACAGGATGACCTTATTATTGTCAGCTGATATGAATTTTTCTGTATGGTTCAGTTCTAACTTATCCTGATCTAAAGGTGTCTTCTGTTTACTAGACATGTGAGTGGATGCAACAGATGACTTCTCATGAGACTCAATGACTTTCTCAAGCTCAATGATTTTACCCTTATAAACTTCACATTCAGCTTTCAGAGATTCATTCTCTTGCTCAAGCAGTTTGTATTCAGCTGATTCTTTTGGCTTTTCAGCTTTATGTTTCAGTGAACTGTTTTGCTCTTTCAGCAATATCATCTCTTCCTTAAGCTTTCTAAATGCATCAGCAATGCTTGTATTGTTGAGCATAATTTTTTCAAATGAATTAAAATATTCATTATCAAGAGGAGTTACCTCATCATCCTCGGAGTCATCAGATTCCTTAGCCATCAAGCAGAGAAGAGCAGGACTATCTTCATCAGAATACTCTTCATCAGAAGTGTCTGAATCTGAATCAGATGAGTAGACAGCAGCTAGCTTTTCTGCTTCTGCTACCAGCACCTTTCCTTTCTGATGCTTTCTTTCCTTTCTGATTCTCTTTTCATCTTCTGTATACTTTTCAGCTTTAGGATATGGGCAGTCTCTGATGAAATGGCCTAGTTTCCTGCAATTATAGCACATCATTTTGGATTTATAAGAATCCTTATCCTGAGAAGAAGAAGTAGGGTTAGAAGTAGAAGCATTGTTATATTTGTTCTTCATTTTTCGTTTGTAGAACTTTTTGAAGTTGTTCATTAGCAATGCAACGTCTCCAGCAGTGTACTCCTTGTTGTTGAGTATTGTGGCTTCATCAGATGAGTCCACGTCTTTGCTTTTATAGGCTGGTCTTCTAGGATTTTCAGCAGGAACTAGGGCAGCTGTGGGACTTGTAGTAGAGGTTTCTTCAACACCCATTCTTGGCAGTTTATACTCGTACGCCTTGAGTACTGAGAACAGCTCGGTGAGTGAAATCTTTCCCAGATATCTTGACTATTCCATGGCTGTCACCTTCATGTTGAACTTCGGAGGTAGAGCCTTCAGAACTCTGACGGTTATCTCCTTATCAGTGAAGGTTTTTCCAAGCTTTAAAACTTCGTTCAGCGTCCTTGTAAACCTTGTATCCATCTGATCAATGGTTTCTGCAGACTTCATCTTGAAGTTGTCCAGCTTTTCCAGAGCAACACTCAGCTGATGCTCTTTGATGGCGTCGTTTCCTTCGCTCATGTCACGAACCTTATCTGATGAGGGGATTTTCGGATCCTATTCCCTCTCCAACATGAGAGCTCGGAGAATCCTCTATCCCGACCGTAGAAGTTCGAACTGCACAAGGACTGATGCTTAAAGATCCAGAATCACTGCTGGGCCGAGCCCTGATCCAGAACAATGGGCCGAGATATAATGATCTGCGGCTGGATCACCTAAACCACACTTTCAGCTATAAATACCCCAAGCATTTATGACGACGACACGACTTTCCAGGTGCTCACTACTCGAAGCTACCGCTCGGAATCATAGGCTTAGGCTCTAAAATATGTATTTCGCCCTCTAGCTTGTACGGCATCCAATAGGGCTCGAATAGGACTCCCGATCGTTGTATTCTTGTAACATTGTAATCGAACGGCTTGAATACAATATTATTGATCTTTATTATTTTTGCATATCATTTAATCGATCTCACCACTCTACAATTACACATACGAAATTCGGTAAGATCAATTGGCGCCCACCGTGGGGCCCTTATTCGAGTCTTAGATCGAAATATGCCTACCACGAGGAGAAATACGTACAACAGAGGAGAGCCTTCCCATGCTGTGGGAGCCCAAAATTCTGTCAACAATGAGCCTGACGATTTATCACGCGCAGCGCAACAACAGCCAGAGGCGCCGCCGGTAGTTCCTCGAGATAACGTGCCAATATACACGACCATGGGTGACTTAAGGTCTATAATTGGCACGATATGCAGGGAATTCATGAACAGCGGAAGGGTGGACCCGTCACCTGTCGATCAACCAGAAGTTCATGCAGGGCAGGAACTACCCTCTGCGAACTTGCAGAAGGAGAACAGTGTGTCTCGAGCTCAGCCAACACTCCCACCACGAGCCGCCCCCTCGAACACTAATGTCCGGCCTGAGAATCCAGCTGCGAGGGCAGTTGATATGGAGGATTCCGTCATGGGAGAAAGTCATACCGCTGGTGCCAAGATGAGAAATAATCAAACCTATAAAAGAATTACCGAATTGGAGTTGGAAAAAATAGTACAGGAAAGGGTGGCCAAGAAGTTAGAGGAACGAGATACCGTGATGGAGATCCCCTTCAACAATCAGACTACGAGACGGACAGGGAACGCACCGATCAGAGTAAACCTGCGAGACAGGGAGGTCTCGAATAATATCATGCGTTGCTCGCCTTTCTGTCGAGAAATACGCGAAGCTCGAAACACAGAAACAGTACCAACCAGGTTGCCACGGTATAACGGGACTACCGACCCCGGGGAACACATTAACAGTTTCGTTAATGTGATGAACTTATATGGTCATTCGGAGGATTTCTGTTGCAAGATTATGGTCACTACGTTCGAAGGAATTGCCTTAGACTGGTTCGGAAAGTTGCCTCCAAACTCCATCTTTTCTTTTGAAGAATTTTGTGATAAGCTAAAACATCAGTTTGCCAGCCAAAGGAAACCGAGACTGCCAGCAAATCACTTGGGTACCGTAAAACAATTGGAAGGAGAGACGTTGAGACAATGGTTGGCGAGGTTCAGTATTGAGCTTTTAAAGGTAGAAACGCCACAGATCGAGTACCTATCATCTCTAATGTTCGAACTAACCAAGAGTACCCAGTTCGGAAACGCCTTATGCAGAAAACAACCCAAGTCTTTCGAACGAATAATGGAAATAGCTGAAAAATACATGATACAAGAGGAGATGAACAAATTAAAAAGCTCACATATCGACAAGTCTCTCCTTAGCAAAAAACCAGATCGGGCTCCAATCCCAAAACCTGGTGACTATGGAGGATCGACTAAGGGATCAGTCTGGCAACGAATTAACACTTATAAGCCACATTTGCAGGCTCAACCTCCGAATTCCTACGCACCGCAGTACGATCGGAGTCGAATCCCGAGACCAAGTAAAGTTCAATTTACTGAACTCAACAGTTCAAAGGAAGAAGTGTTGACGGTGTTAGAAGAAGGGAATTTGATTCCAGAGGCCCAAAGAATCACACAGGCAAGGCCTGGTGCGCCAGGCTATGACCAATACTGTCGATATCATCGAACCCGGGGGCATAGTACTGAGAATTGCTACCAGTTGAAGGTCGAGATAGAGAAATTGATTGCCCAAGGGAAGCTAAAAGAATTTGTCAAGAATGGCAACTATAGCAACCGCTATAGATCTCGAAGCCCGAGAAAATTCAACGCTCAGCAAAGACAGGTTCGAAACCAAGCAGAAGAACAGTTGGATGGAGTGATAAACGTGATAGCTGGTGGACCCGCCGGAGGTTATAGCAGGAATGCCAGAAAGAGAACCATGAGGTCGATTAGGGCAGGAATTTCCGCGAGAAAAGAAGTTCTGTCCTTGGAATTCTCATCAATGGAAAACCAAGTCATTAGTTTTACAGAAGCAGATCGACCCGTCGACGTTCATTGGGATACAAGTGAGGATGATCCCGACTTTTCTATGGTGCTGACACTCAAGATTGCGAACTTTGAAGTCAAAAGAATACTGGTCGATAACGGAAGCTCGGCAAACATAATTTCTTCAGAGGCACTTACAAGAATGAATCTCTGTCATCCACGCTTGGATAAAGTAACAACCCCATTGGTCGGATTCGGGGGATCGGAAATCGTTCCGCTCGGGACCATACTTTTAAGCACCACTTTGGGGTTGAAACCGAAGAACGTCACGAGAATGATAAAGTTTTTAGTGGTAGACACACCATTCGCTTACAATGCCATTTTGGGAAGACCGGCTCTGAATACCTTTAAGGCTGTTGTGTCTACTTACCATCAAAAGATAAAATTTCCGACTGAGGGAGGAGTGGGAGAAATGAGGAACGACCAATACATGGCTTGGGAATGTTATAATTCGTCCCTAACTATCAAGGAGAAAGTGGAGCCCGAACTCCCAGCTAAGAGAAAGCGGGGTGACTCGATTTCTAACCCCGAGATCCCAATTCCGGATAATGAAAGGATACAAGGAAAGAAAGGAAGAGTAGTGGACATGAGCGTGCAAGCGCCTGACAGCAAAAAGGTGAATTTGGTACCGGGATCTCCAGAAAAGTTCACAAAAATTGGAACGGAGTTAAGTAGCGGCATGGAAGCAAAACTCATTGGATTTTTACAAGAAAACGTGGATGTCTTTGCTTGGAGCTCGGATGATATAGTAGGAATCGACCCACGTATAATAACTCATTCCTTAAATATTGATCCTAAGGCTAAACCGGTGAGACAAAAGAAGCGCAATCATGGTCGTGAAAAGGACAAAATTATTAATGCAGAGGTCGATAGATTGCTAGCTGCAGGGCAGATCAAGGAAATAAAATTCACAGAGTGGCTATGCAACGTAGTTTTGGTGTCAAAGGGAGAAAAGATTGAGAACAAATGGAGAATGTGCAATGATTTTACCGACTTGAACAAACTGTGCCCAAGGGACCCCTACCCATTGCCTCGAATAGATATGCTCGTAGACTCCACTGCGGGATTCGTGTTGTTCAGTATGATGGATGCTTTTCAAGGCTTCTATCAAATCTTCATGAATGAAAGAGACCAGGATAAAACGGCATTTGTCACTGAACGGGGAGTATACTGCTTCATCGTTATGCCCTTTGGGTTAAGGAACGCTGGTGCAACATATCAAAGGTTGGTTAACATGATGTTCAAAGATCTGATAGGAGAAATCATGGAAGTATACGTGGATGACATGCTCGTAAAGAGCATGTCCGAGGAGGATCACATCGATCACCTTGGCAAATGTTTCCAAATTTTGAGGAAATATGGAATGAAGCTGAATCCTGCTAAATGCACCTTCGGAGTACGATCTGGCAAATTCCTGGGATATTTAGTTCACGAAAGAGGAATCGAAGCAAATCCTGAAAAAATCCGAGCAATCACTGACCTTAATCCTCCAAGGAAACTTTCCGATGTTCAAAGCCTGATCGGAAAAATTATTTCATTGAATAGATTTATATCTAGATCTGCGGACAAGAGTCTCCCTTTCTTCAAACTCTTACGCAAATCCAAGACCTTCGAGTGGAACGCCGAATGCGATCGGGCATTCGAAGAATTAAAAGCGTACTTGACCTCACCCCCAATGCTAGCAAAACCGTCCGAAGGGGAACCTTTGTACTTATACATAGCTGTGTCTGAAGAGGCCATCAGCTCGGTTTTGGTCAAAATTGACAAGGCTGAACATAGACCAGTTTACTATTTGAGTAAATTGCTACAAGGTGCGGAAAAGAACTATATGGAAATCGAGAAATTCGCACTGGCCTTAGTCGTAGCTGCCCGAAGGTTAAGGCCCTATTTTCAAACGTACAAGATTATTGTTTTAACCAATCAACCTTTAAGACAGATCTTGTCGAAACCTGAGGCCTCGGGCAGATTAATTAAATGGGCAGTCGAATTAGGTCAGTTCGATATCGAATACCAACCACGGGTCGCAGTAAAAGCTCAGGTCTTAGCTGATTTCATACTTGAATCAACCGAAATATCAAACGCAAGAGAAGAAGCATCCTCGGAGCTGAGCATGATCGAAGAAACAAGTAACCGAGCGTGGTTAATGCACGTGGATGGCTCCTCGACCAAGGAAGGAGGCGGCGCTGGAATTCATTTCCAAGGTCCCAACGACGAAGATCTAAGTTATGCAATAACGTTGGATTTCATCGTCACCAACAACGAGGCCGAATACGAAGCACTGATCGCCGGACTAGAGATGGCCATTAAGGCAAAGGTAAAATCGATTGTTGTATTAACTGATTCCGAGCTTGTTCATAGGCAGGTGAAAGGTGCGTACGAAGCCAGAGAGTTCAACATGATAAAGTATTTGAACAAAACAAAGGAATTAATCTCCAAGTTTGATAAATTCGACATCCAGCCTATACCAAGAGAGGAAAATCTTTGGGCTGACATATTATCAAAATTTACGGGATTAATTGACGGAAAAACTGAAAGGTCTATCACCTGGCTGCTATCAAATATGTCCGCCATCGAATTAGATTCCACGCCTGAGGTCGGTATCATGGAAATCACAGAACCGCAAAAATCATGGAGCGATTCCCTCATCGCATACCTGAAGGAAGGAAAATTTCCGGAAGACGCTAATGAAGCTCGAAGAATCAAATATAGAGCGCCTTCTTTCACTTTAATAAACGATCAACTTTACAAGAGATCCTCTTCTGGAATTCTATTGAAATGTGTCCATGAAATCCATTACGGTTCCATCTTAAAGGAGGTTCACGAAGGAGAAGCAGGAAATCATTGTGGTGCGCGAGCGTTAGCTCTCAAATGCTCGAGGTCTGGATATTATTGGCCTACTCTGTTTCCCGACTCAGTAGATTATGTGAAAAAATGCCATCATTGTCAGATACACTCGAACCTGATTCACCAGCCTGCCGAGCATATGAATTCCATTCCTATCTGTTGGCCTTTCGATAAGTGGGGCATAGATATCGTCGGACCTTTTCCGACAGCTCGAGCTAGGAAGAACTACGTACTCGTGGCAGTAGAGTATTTCAGCAAGTGGATCGAATGTGTCGCCTTGACCAAGATAACTCAATTTCAGGTTATAAATTTCCTATGGAAGAATATTATCTGCAGGTTCGGAATTCCGAGGGTTTTGATATCTGATAACGGAACGCAATTTGCTGGGAAAAAAATCACGGATTGGTGTGAAAGGTTCGGAATCCAACAGAATTTCGCATCGGTAGGGCACCCTCGAGCTAATGGACAAACTGAAGTAGCTAATCGGGAGATCATTCGATCTCTGGAAAAACGTTTAGCGGAGGCGAAAGGAAAGTGGCTAGATGAATTGCCCGGGGTTCTATGGGCCAATAGAACAACTGTTAAGGCCGCAACCGGAGAAACTCCATTTAGTTTGATCTATGGGTCAGAGGCGGTTATCCCGGTAGAAAATCTTATACCCTCGCCTAGAGTCGAATTTTACGACCCAGAAGAAAATCAGTCCCTAAGGGAGATAGAAGTTGATCACGCGGATAGTAGACGAGATCGCGCGAAGTTAAAAATTCAAGCCGCCAAAGCCAGCATGGAGAAGTCCTATAACCAAAACGTGAGAATTCGATCTTTCAAAGTAGGAGATTTGGTGCTTAGGAAAGCAGAAGTGTCGAAGCATGTCGGAAAACTTCAGCCCAATTGGGATGGTCCTTTTGTAATCGTCGAAGTCGGAAAAAAAGGATCCTACAAGATCGCTTATCCCAATGGAGAAACCTTGCCCAGAGCATGGAACGCAGTAAATTTGAGAAGATATTACGGAAGATGAAGTGCTAATTCCCTGTTCGATCATCGAGTTCATTCGGTTTATTTATTATTTTAAGAAGAATGTATTTGTCGCAAAGGCTTACCTTGTTTGAATTATCTCTTTAATGAATATCCATTGTCCTCAGATTTCTTATTCGATTTATTAATTTTGACGTTGCCGATCTCTAATCTACTCATACGTTATCAATCTCGGCCTAGCTCAAGAATTATCAAAATGGGTGAAAGCCTCTGCTATGACCCTCGGGCTAAAAATGCTCTGAAAAACGACTAAGGGTGAAAGCCGTTGCTACGCCCCTTAGATCGAGAAATTATCAAAATGGGTGAAAGCCTCTGCTATGACCCTCGGGCTAAAAATGCTCTGAAAAACGACTAAGGGTGAAAGCCGTTGCTACGCCCCTTAGATCGAGAAATTATCAAAATGGGTGAAAGCCTCTGCTATGACCCTCGGGCTAAAAATGCTCTGAAAAACGACTAAGGGTGAAAGCCGTTGCTACGCCCCTTAGATCGAGAAATTATCAAAATGGGTGAAAGCCTCTGCTATGACCCTCGGGCTAAAAATGCTCTGAAAAACGACTAAGGGTGAAAGCCGTTGCTACGCCCCTTAGATCGAGAAATTATCAAAATGGGTGAAAGCCTCTGCTATGACCCTCGGGCTAAAAATGCTCTGAAAAACGACTAAGGGTGAAAGCCGTTGCTACGCCCCTTAGATCGAGAAATTATCAAAATGGGTGAAAGCCTCTGCTATGACCCTCGGGCTAAAAATGCTCTGAAAAACGACTAAGGGTGAAAGCCGTTGCTACGCCCCTTAGATCGAGAAATTATCAAAATGGGTGAAAGCCTCTGCTATGACCCTCGGGCTAAAAATGCTCTGAAAAACGACTAAGGGTGAAAGCCGTTGCTACGCCCCTTAGATCGAGAAATTATCAAAATGGGTGAAAGCCTCTGCTATGACCCTCGGGCTAAAAATGCTCTGAAAAACGACTAAGGGTGAAAGCCGTTGCTACGCCCCTTAGATCGAGAAATTATCAAAATGGGTGAAAGCCTCTGCTATGACCCTCGGGCTAAAAATGCTCTGAAAAACGACTAAGGGTGAAAGCCGTTGCTACGCCCCTTAGATCGAGAAATTATCAAAATGGGTGAAAGCCTCTGCTATGACCCTCGGGCTAAAAATGCTCTGGAAAACGACTAAGGGTGAAAGCCGTTGCTACGCCCCTTAGATCGAGAAATTATCAAAATGGGTGAAAGCCTCTGCTATGACCCTCGGGCTAGAAATGCTCTGAAAAACGACTAAGGGTGAAAGCCGTTGCTATGCCCCTTAGATCGAACTTACAAAGTTGGAACTTACCGAAATTATATCCTATACCTATCGCGCAATCGCAAGTAAAGGATATTGTCCAGATTAGAGAGCGTATTTTTTCGAATGTTTCTGGAGTTCTCGCAATACATTTAAGGGTTCGAAGTTATCATTACAAGTACAAAACTGCTCGAAGTACAGATTACCAAGAAAAACGTCTCGAGGCACGATTTATTGAAATGCAACGACTTATCGATACGGTTACAACAAGATAACATTACAACAACAAAAAAAAAAAAAAAAAAAAAAAAAAAAAATCCTAGCGCAACTAAACATTCTCGGAAAGAAGTTTTCGAACTTCGGAACTGCGGTCGGCATATCCGCGAGCATAAGCCTCTTTCTCGCGAAGATCGAAATTCTTCCTCTCGAATTCGCAAGCATTTTTCAACCTTTCTATCTCCAGACTCAACTTTTCCAGAAGACTTTCGCCACAAACCCGGGATTCTTTACTTTTCTCGCAAGATAATTTCTTTTTGAAAAATCTATTGGCTTCCAACGCCCGATCCAGCTCGGTCTTCTTCCGGGCCAACTCAAGAGCAATATTAGCTCGATGCTCGACCTCGCGCTTCGCCATCGAATAAAGCACGGAAAAACATTCGCCAACCTGCAGGGAAACACGTCAAGACAGAAACTGAAAAATCTAGCATAGTACCACAATAAGAGCTACCTGGGCAAGAAAGTCGGATCCAGAGTGAAACAAAAATGAGGAATGATCTCCGCTCGGAAACATTGACTCAGAAAGAGAAACCTCAGCTCGAACTAAGCTTAGATCGTTTTTCTCTTGAGAAACCTTGTTAGAGCGAACAATGTTTCGCTCAGTGGGGAAGACTTCATCCGCAAAAGAGACCTTCTTACCCTTTTTATGAACACTCCTACTTTTCAGACAAGGGGAGGGCGTAAAATTAGAAGAATTACCCTCTCCATAAAAAGTATGTTCGAAAGAAAATTTAGACCAAGCTGGAGCTTGCCTTTTCCTTTTTAAGCCACTACTCCTATCAGATTGGGGTGACCCTACAAGAGGGAATAAGGGAGTTTTCAGATCATGGCTCATTTTTGGAACGATTGATATATCTCCAAGTGACAACAGAAACAATGAAAAGAAAAAGCAGTTTCTTAATTGGTAAGTCCGAGAAGCTCGAACTCGCATATATTCCCCTAAGCTTCGATCGTCAGAAGGGAAGAAGTATTACTAAGACAGGCTACCATAGCCTATGTATTTATAAGGAACGCAGATTACCCAAAGTAAAAGAGAAGTAGGCCAGAGGCGAGTTACTTTTCCCAAGAAAAGATTCGATGACGCAACAAAAGACATAAGGGTGACGCAAGAAAAATGTTTCATAATAAATTCATATCAACATTACATGAAGAATATGCTCCAGAAAGGAAATACCAACTTAGGAAAAGTCACTATTACAAATTAACAAAATATCTGTGAATATTTATCACATGGCCAAAAACCCTCAACTAACTAGAATCCTCGGAGTCGGAACCGCTCCGTGAACCGCTCTCCGAGCTCTCAGAATCATCACCGCTTGAACTGGTATTCTCGTCACCACCATCATCCCGACCGCCGGAGGTTGATCCTTCCAACTTGGCGGAAGAATTGCCCAGTTCTCCACGAGTGCTCGAATCGCCTTCGATGTCCACGTCCTGATCGTCAAATTTCGCCTCGAGAACGTCAGGATTGGACATGGGAACCCCGAACTCTTGAAGGAAGAAGAAAAACTCATGATCTTTGAGGTCCGAGATTTTAGGGGGAAGAGAACTAGGCCTGTAATCTTTCCCGAAAATATTTTTGGAAGGATCCAAAAACTTAAGATAATCATCGATGGAACCAGCGAGTTGTCCGGCCGAGATAAGCTGTTGAACCCCCTTATAATGGAAAGCCTGGTTTATTTGCCCAGTCCTCAAACGAGCCAGAGCATCCAAAATTGGAGATTCCAAGAATTCTCTTATGGCTGGAAGTCGGGCTTCTTGGCGGCCTCGCTCATAAGAACGTTCGACGGATGCTTTGGCCTGTTCGAGTTCTAATTTTAATTTCTCCACCTCCCCTTCTAAAGTTTTCATCGTCTCCAGCTCCTTCTTACTCTGCTCGAACTTGGCCTCGATCTCAGATAATTTGGTTTTGGTCTCTTCTAATTGGCTGGATTTGGCGGCATCATCTTTTAGAATGTTGTAGAGGCCTTTTTGTGCCGCTTGCGATTCTTCATTCAACACGGCCGTTCGAAGAGCATTTTGAACGAATAGATCCCCCGCCTACAAAAAAAAAAAAAAAAAAAAAAAAAAAATGAATGAAAAAATGAATGTTAGATACGGTACAGGCATTATGAAGGAAATATTGAGACCTTTGCGAAAACCACTAATACCCTTTGATGAGCTTCAGCATAATCGCCTATTATCTCAAACTCCGGCCTAGCAAAGGATTGAACAACATCATCTTTGAATCTCCCCGCCAAAAACATTCGAAGGGATTTGTCTACCGTATGCTCACCCCCAAGGCCTAAGTCGGATTCGACTGTCCCATCCTCGGGATATCCCGCTGCCCTGGGTCCTTGCAGGTGATTTTCAATAAAATCAGCAAGATCGGGCTCGGAGCAACCAGCTCTGCAAGGTATCGGATCTCGTCCTCTACCAAAGGGTTTGATTCTCCTGGACGACTCGGAAGCATTACTGCTCCTTTTCCGAGCCATCCTAGCTTCTAGAATTTCCTTGGCACGATCCTCCATTAATGTATAGCGACTGTACCCCGCGTCGCTCGGGTTAGTGGAGTCGATCGGAAAAATAGATCGAACAACGGCTGAAGATTGGGGGTCAGAAGTTCCCTCCACCCCGATCC
The DNA here is from genome assembly GCA_038501285.1 of Penstemon eatonii. NCBI lineage: Eukaryota > Viridiplantae > Streptophyta > Magnoliopsida > Lamiales > Plantaginaceae > Penstemon > Penstemon eatonii. The sequence continues at coordinate 51,297,009 of CM076715.1, read as the reverse complement.
GAAATCGTGAAGTTCTGGCCTCACTAACCGTGGGAATGACCGTCAAAGCGTTCGGCGCCGCCTCAGTCTCAGCTCGGGTTTTAGATTTCTTTGCCTTCCGGGACGTTTTTGATGCTTGAGGACGAGGTCTTCCTTTGCTACCCTTCGAGAAGGAAGCAACGTGATTACCAGCGACGGAAGTTCGGAAGTTATCAACTATATCTGCTAAGCTGGAGGGAGGATTGGCTGGATCAATCCGAGCTTCTCCAAACATGATTGGATCGGCGGGGAAGGTACAACTACTAAGGTCAGCCAACCTCAGGACAGCTTCTTGGGTCATCAAAGCAGTTTGATGAGTGTCGGCACAAAGAACTTTCAAAAACTCATCTGTAATCTCGTTCTTCATACTTCCCTTGAGAAGGCGCCGACCATATACCCAGGACTTCGCCCCAGGCCAGTTGTATGGAACCGGCCCGGAATTATCTTCAGCAGATGGAGAATCGGGTCCTCGAACAAAGAAGAATTCATGTTTCCACCCTTTGAGGTTACTACTAACGTTGGCTGAAAGAATTGAAGTTTTAGGCCTCTGGGAGAAATACACATATCCGGCATTCGAAGACGTTGAGGCACTCATCTGAAAAACCCGCCAGAAATTCTGAAAAACCGCCCTTTTTCCCTTAGCCTTCATCAACACACAAAAAGCTATGATGAGGCCAATTGAGTTCGGAAGAATTTGACAGGGCGTCAAATCGAAGGCCTCCAAGATTTTCTCCACCAAAGGAGGAAAGGGGATGCGAAGGCCGTAGTGAAAATGTTTGGTGTAAAAAGCTTGACAACCGGCAGGAGGGTGGGTGACCCGTTGATCAGAAGAAGGGAGGACGATCGAAAAACCAGCACCAAGATACGGTCCGAACTCCTCCTGTAAAGCCCCCAAATCCGTTTCCTTGAAAGAACAAACTATCTCGTCAGCCCTCTCCTCCGTCCTATTCAGACCTGCGCTGGTCGACGGTTCCTCCCAATCGAAAATGGTTACTACAGCTCTCTTACCCAGCCTGATTTTCTTTTGCTCATTCTCCCCTAGAATGAGATCTTCATCCTCCTCAGATTCGTCGTCGGAAACTGTCGCCCCGCTAGAACTTTCATCTTCGCTATCTTCTGAATTAGAATTGGAATCTCGCTCTTCCCCAGACTCGGAAGACGAACTCGAACCCTGTACATTTCCGACCACGGATGAATGCGTGGCTACGAACTCTTCTTCTTGATCATCGGCAGAGTTCTCCCCCAAAGGAGATTTTCCCTTCGAATCTGCAGAGTTAGACATGATGTATACGTATAGACTTGCTCGAAATATAATTGTTTCGATTCGCTATTCGACCTGTTTGCTCCGATCAAGAATTTTTTACCTTCGGGGAATGTGGTAAATAAAAATCCTCATCAAAGTATATATACAGGGACAAAATGGGAAATTGCAAATGGGTCCCCGAATAACCGTGACGGTTGAATTCCCGCAGAAAAAAGCCAGTATTCGTATTCTCAAAAATCACATTTACGGTCCTTATACTTTGGAAAAAAAAACGCCATAATCAGAGACCCCTGAAAATTATGACGCGTTCAAAGATTTATCAGATCCTTGTATATATATTTCTCAACCTGAAGGACAATATGATCGGGCCATACCATTTAAGCATGTGAAGAGGGGGCCGAAGTACGAACTCTCCTACTAGCAATGAGTGATAAGAGCAACTCCCTCGACGACTCCATTATAAGTTTCTTAAGTATGCACTCTTTTTCCCCGATTCGGTTTTTATCCCGAAAGGGTTTTTCCGAATCAGGTTTTTAATGAGACATACCTAAAGGCTTGCGTTAAGACCAATCCATCTCGCCGTCTCACTTCCTTAATTGGTCCTACGACACATATGTATACTTCTTCGAGCCTAAAAGCTCCGCATTAAGCTCGAGAAGTGGGGGAGTATTGATGAGGGGATTTTCGGATCCTATTCCCTCTCCAACATGAGAGCTCGGAGAATCCTCTATCCCGACCGTAGAAGTTCGAACTGCACAAGGACTGATGCTTAAAGATCCAGAATCACTGCTGGGCCGAGCCCTGATCCAGAACAATGGGCCGAGATATAATGATCTGCGGCTGGATCACCTAAACCACACTTTCAGCTATAAATACCCCAAGCATTTATGACGACGACACGACTTTCCAGGTGCTCACTACTCGAAGCTACCGCTCGGAATCATAGGCTTAGGCTCTAAAATATGTATTTCGCCCTCTAGCTTGTACGGCATCCAATAGGGCTCGAATAGGACTCCCGATCGTTGTATTCTTGTAACATTGTAATCGAACGGCTTGAATACAATATTATTGATCTTTATTATTTTTGCATATCATTTAATCGATCTCACCACTCTACAATTACACATACGAAATTCGGTAAGATCATTATCCCACATCTCTTTGGCAGTCTTGCAGTGCTTGACTTTGTCAAATCGATCATTGTCAAGGGCCTTGGCCATGATGAAACGACCAACTTTATCCAGATGGAACAGCTTTATTTCTTCGTCTGTCATTTCTGTCAGATCTTTTTCCACCACTAGCTCAGCTTCATCAACTATGATAGTCTTGGTGAATTTGAATGGACCTTTGATGATACATGTGTACATGTTATCATTGTAAGCAGCTAGGAAAATCTCCATTCTGATTTTCCAGTCTTCAAAGCTCATACCAGCTATGTGGGGAACATGGCTGATACAATCCATTTTTCAAAAGTTTTAGTTTTTCAAAATATGCTCTTTTGAAAAGTTTGAAAACCATTGAAAAACACTCGGATCAAGCTCGTTGATCAGGCAACTGATTCTAATGAACCACCTGCTCTGATACCACTTGTTGGTCCCAAGTGGTCAGATGAAGTCTAGAGGGGGAAGGGGGTGAATAGACCTCTAAACTTTTTAACAATTTTTAACTTTAAAACCTTTTGTTCTAACTTAAACAAACTAAGCTGTTATCAACAGTAAGTTACTTGGCTGATCGCGAAAATATCTTTGAACAGCTTCGTTGACCACTAAACTGAGAGTTACTTAGCTGATTTTGTCAAAATCAGTTTCAATACTTAGAGTACTTGCAGCGGATTTGTAAAATGTTTTTCACAAGTAAACTTAGTAGTTTGAAAGTTTGTTCCCCAGTTTTTATGAAACTCCTTTCCCTGTAAAACTTTTCAAACAGTTAAATTTGAAGTGTTTTTATGCTATTGAAAATATGCAAGTAAAAATGCAAGTAAAAACACAAATAATTTTTATAGTGGTTATATGGATTTGAATATCCTTTATTCAACTCTTCCAAGTCACAAAGATCTTGGGTTATACTAAGAACACAAAGTAATTAGTACACTCCACTTACGCCAAAACAACAAATGAATCTGGCCGTAAGCTCACAAAAGGAAATCACTAAGAAAACCTATCCTCTGAAGTTAGATCACTCACAAAGATGGATCTACACTTCTCACAACACTCACGATTACAAAATCACTCAGAAGATGTATTTTTCGTTGTTCTTCAACTCTGCTTTTGTCAACAAATGACTAAGCTGATGAGTGCGCTGTTCTTGAGACATAAAGAGTTCTGCTTCGGAAAATTCTCTCAGAAAATGTGTTGTTGTTTTTCTTCTCTTCGTTTCTTTCAGCTATTTATACTTGATGTTTTAAAAATGTCCGTTGAAGAGAGACAAGATTCAAATTCCTCGAGTACTGGTCCTTAATTTCAGCGAACGGCTCTTTGCAGTTTGTCCGTACTGTCAACCGTACTTTTCTGCAGGCAGCATTAAATGCACCAAGCTGATGCGAAGCATTTCTTCAATCATTTGTCTTTAATAGCCTTGTACTTCAGCATTTATTACTTCCAGGGGCATTTATTTCCGTTGGGATGGCTTCTTGATCTTTTCCACTTAGCTGACGAAAGGACAAGTCTGATGGCGAACTAAGCTGATCCCAAATTTGAACAAATCTGTTTTGAGTCGGCTGATCTTCACCAGTCTGATTTCTTTCCTTCAGCAGATCAGTAGCCTTGGACCTTGAATTTTGACTCTTCTGATATCTTCTATACTTAATCAAAAATTCTTCAAAGGGATATCAGCTAAGTTAATCCATACTTAGCAGATTTGAAGTTTTGGAATTCATCAAAACCTCCCTTTACAAATTTTCTTTAGTGCATCTTCATCTTCATCTTTATCCAACATTTATTTAAGACTTCAAATGGGGATTTTATAGAAAGAAATGTGTTTATACAATTGAAACACATATTACAGTAAACCAGAAGTTTACTTACCAAAATAAATTATGGATAACCGGTTAGACCATCCCGGATAAAATATGATGCCAAAAAAATTATAGAGAGTTTGTATGGATCTTCACTGAAGAACCAGAAGATTCTTCAAATCAAAGAATCCTTTTGTGCTGCTTATTCTCAAAGTTAATAGATTACTAAATCATTTCAATTAAGAATGGGTTAGAATCTTCAGCATTTTTGAAACACATTCAATGTGATACACGTGGGCCCACTCATCCTCTATGTGGATTTTAATAGATGCATCTACTACAAATGTGACATGTGTGTTTATTGTCAACCTGCAACCTTGATGTTTGCGGGATTATTTGCGCAAATAATTAAATTAAGAGCACACTTTTCATATTATGTAATGAAGACGTCTTAATAATGCTGGTGAATTCATATATCTGACTTTCAATGTCTATTAAGAGTCATGTTGCCCATATTCATACACAAGATGATTTAGTAGAATTATTCATCAAACGCCTCCCGTTAATTGCTAAAATTAATAATGAAAACAAAACTTTTGTTCAACATGTAAATATATTGTTATACGTGTAGCAGCACTTGTGTGCATCATGCCAACATATTATGATAATTTCCCCCTGATGAAACTAATGTTTGGTCAGGAGCCAAACATTTCCCATCCTAGAATTTAAGGATGTACGATATATATTCCAATTGCTCCACCACAACCCACAAAGATGGGTCCTCAAAAGAGGTTGGAAATATATGTTGGATATGAATCCCCATCCATAATAAGTATCTTGAACAAATGACTGAAGTTTTATTTACGGCATGGTTTGCCTATTGTCATTTTGATAATATAATATTCTAACATCAGGGGGAGGTAATAAAGAGCTGGTAAAAGAAATTACATAAAAAACATTAATATTATCTTCTCTAGATCCTCGAAAAAAAAATACGTGTACACTAGAAGTCCAGAAGATAATTTATTTGCAAAATATTGCAAATGAACTGCCAGATGAATTTACTAATATAAAAAGAGTTACTAAATCTCATATACCAGCTAGATATGCTCCAATTCAAATGAAATCAATTGGTTCCAATGATAAAAATTCTATAAAATAAGGAGCTAACATTAAAGATGGTCATATTATGGAGGCAAGCACTCATGAAGAGTCGCAAGACATAAGTAATAGATAATACCCTAGAAGAGGTTCAGGTACCTAAAAATAATATAATAAAGAGATCTCTATAAGTTATGTCACTACGAGAAAAAAATGGAACCGAATTAAAATAGTTGTCGACAACACTTTTGCATATATTTATAAAATAAAATGAGGATCTTGAAATTAAATTTGTTATAAAAATGTAAACATATAAATGATTGGCCAAAATAGAAAGGCGCAATTCAAGCAGAATTAAGTTCACTTTCAAAGTAGTTAAAACACCTAAAGGTGTAAAGCTGTTTGTATATAAATGGGTATTTGTGCGAAATCCAAATGAGAAAACTGAAGTCGTTATATATAAGACACATGATTTTCGTAGAGACCCGATATTGATTATGAGGAGACATAATCTCTTGTGGTGGATGAAGATATTTTTACATAACTTATTAGTCTTGCAGTACGTTAAAAACTTTATTTGCGTCTAGTGAATGTTGATACAACTTATTTATATGGCTCGCTCGATACTAAAATTTATATGAAACTCCCTGAAGGGTTTAAATTTCATATATATTTGTAAACTCCGGAGAAAACTGTTCAATACGCTTGCGTAAATTTTTGTATGGATTAATACAATTTGGACGTATTTAGTACAACTGTATTAGTGAATACTTGTTAAAAGAAAGTTATAGAAACGATCCAATTAACCCATGTATTTTATGGAAACATTGGTATCATGATTATTGTTATATATATTGATGATCTAAATATTATTGGAACTTCCGAAGAGTTTTAAAGGAAGCATTTGAGATAAAAGATTTTGAAAAATAAAATTTTATCTCGACCGACAGATCGAGCATTTAACAGATGAAATCTTTTGTCCATAAATCGATACATACAAAATCGATTAATAAATGATTTTATATAGATAAAAAGCTCAATCATTGAGGGCAATTTCATGGTTGTTTCGATCTTTGGATTAAATAAAATATTATGTTTGTCCTCAAGATGATCGAACAATGAAAAGTTTTGTGACCTAAAATGCCTTTATCCAAGTAAAATTAGAGACTTAATGAATCGTGCTAATTCTACAAGCATGATTTAGCGTTTTTGTTTAATTACTAGCAAGATAAGATTTGAAGGCATATATGTATATTTGTTATATCAAGATATTGCCTTCAGACAGATGGTCCAACATTGAAATGTGTCAACTTGTGGACATTCTGTTGGCACCAGGGGGAGCGTGTCATTAACAATAATATGTACACTGTACTCTTTTTCCTTCGTCCAAGTTTTTGTCCCAATGGTTTTTCTTGGCAAGGTTTTAACGAGACAGTATTACACGCTTATTAGTTTCATATGGATATGTACTCTTTTTTCCTTGTCTTGGTTTTTCCTACTGGGTTTTTCTGACAAGGTTTTTAATGAGGCATATTTCATAAGCAATGTACATCCAAGGGGGAGTGTTATAAAATGTGTTAATTTGTGGATGTCCATTGGAGTTCATTAGCCATTTGAAAGGTCTTGCAACTTCTATCTTAAAGATCATTTTGAAGATACCATATGAAGGGACTTCTAACTTATGAGACTCTTGGGTTCTTATCTAGACCTATAAATAGAGGCCATTGTAATGTATTGTATGGAATGAATAAGAATGAAGAAAATTCTCTCCCTACTTCACTTTTCTTCTCCACAATTACATTGTAGTTTTTGCTTGTTATTCTTTTAATTTCATAAAATCTGGATAAATCTTTCATATTTTATTGATTCAGTTTACGTTGTATTATATACTTATTGTTGTCTAAATATTTTATTGATTCTCCGCTTGTATAAATACCAAATTCTAATAAAATATATGAACTTTAACAATACTCCAAACTATTATAGCAATAACACTATATACAAAGACAACTTCAAAGTTTGAAACTGCATTTATTTATTTAGACGAACAAAATACATACAAAAGACAGCATCAAAGTTGACATTGCTTGCACTTATTCAAACTAACAAAATACAAAAGACAGCCTCAATGTTGACACTGCACTTATTTAGACAAACTATTATTATTAGATTGACATACTTTCTTTAGTTGTACGAAGCATGATTGGCATGAAGATAAGCCTCAATGGCCTTGAACGTTCCCTTTGTTATTTCATTTCCTTCCTTGACTTTGTCTTCTATAATGCGTTGGTCATTTCCTTTGGTATGGTATGTACTGATGATTTTGACCACAGATCCTCCGTTCGGGGCATCTTCAATTTTGATAACGTAAGAGATGGAATCAAGAGCATCACCCAAACCATCACCTTTGACCAAACTGAATTTGTAAGTGTAATTGGCCTCATATATTTCGTCAACACGATTTGTTGCACTCTTGTATGGGCTCGCTGCATTACAAGTTCAACAACTAATTTTGAAAATTTCCATGTTCAATAAGTGGCACAACTTATAAAATTGTTGTATTGGCAATAAAAATATATTTCATAATAACTAATTTGAACATAAGTCTTAAATATATGATATTTTCTGTCATAAAAAGAGCTAGTTTTATTAATTTACGAAAATATCCATGAAATTAAAACTAGAAACTAGAGACGTACAACATACATGCACTTAGTATCCCTAAGGTTATGTAGAACAATTACATACGACTACCAAAATTTGAATATGGAACGTATTAATATATGAATAATTGTCTTAGTATCCCTAAGGTTATGTAGAACAGTAGATTTATCACTCAAAATTAGAAAACTATTAAAATTACAACTGCTTTAGTTTGACATTATAGAAGTCTCCACAACCCAGTCCAAAATAAATAACTTTAAAAACTCTACTTTACTAATAATAATATTGAAATTGATTAGTTTTCACAAGAAAAAAAAATTCGATTTTATTTTCGTGTTTCGAGCAGTTGTATATATAATAATTTTAGAGTTGATAAGAATATATATATATATATATATATATATATATATATATATATATATATTAATTAATGTTTACCTTCTCCAAAAGTAACTTGCTTAAGAGTTCCAGCTCCACAATCTCCCTTAAGAATTTGGACACTTTTTATAGCTTGAGGCAAGATCTTTGGGAGGAGGTTGTCTGCTTCAAGGACATATGCCTTGAACACTTCCTTTGGTGGGATTGATAAGGTAATATCGTGCTCATAAATTACCACACCCATGATAAATTTCTTAGCTAAAAAGAAATAGAGACAAGATTGTATAGAAAATTGCTAATGCATGAACTAAGAGCAAATATATCCCTATTTATAGGTGAAGCCAACACATAGGAATTTGGAAACATATGTAAAAAGTTTGTCTTTTGTTGTTCATAAATTAAATATTCTATAATTGGCAAATTGGAATAATAAAGTAGCTTACCAAAATAATATTTCAGATGTGGATGCTTGATTGTTGGAAATTGATTTGTCATGCATTTAATTTAATGTATAATACTAGCACAATTTTCTCTTGAAGTTTTAATTTAGCGTAAATGGTTAAAATATGTAAGACTATCGAATTAATATGAAATATGATCTTTTAAATTATTGTGTAGTATATCGTATTTTAATGATTAATATGTGATGAGTTACACAAGTGAGTTGTTTTTATATCTTCTTGTCTAATAACTTATTTTAATGATTGCTTACTTGAATTTCAAAAAAATTGATTCATGATATTGTACTTAAAAAATGGGAAATTTGCATAATTGGTACCATATAGTAGAGCACTTTGTAAATTAGGTATCATTGGATATGTAAATGCATATTTAGCCATAATTTAAAAATTAGCTGCAAAATTCATACCGTCGTCAAATAATTTGACGAAAATGGACGAAAATGACCATGTATGGTTGCACGTGGGCTTCATCTCGTTTTTAATTTGGAGGAATTATTACATTTTTCTCATTTTTGTAGAAAAAATTATCACATTATCTAGAGGATTGGGGAATGATAGAGGATAATATTGAGAAAGGTGGGAATATTTAAAATTTAGAGAATTGTGGGACATGCCAAAAATCACAGTTTTTCTTCTTTTGTATACGTAGTTTCTAAGAAAATTAAATTAAATTGTCCTATATTCGTCTTTTTTTTAGAGGATCTTATATAGTTATATTGTCTTAGGTTCAGTCGCCATTGCTTGAGTTTGAGTCTAGCTTTTAGTATTTTTTTTTTTTTTTTTTTGATAGTTAGTGTAGTTTGTAGCATTAATTAATTAAGTTTGAATAATATTTTTCATACTGATAAAATAAAATAAAATTCTCGTTCATGACTTTAAAAACCAATTTGAGTTCAATTACAATCTCAGATTCTGTGAAAAAACTTACGTTAATTTGAACTATATCTTGCTTGATTTTAGTCAAATATTCATTTACAGCCTTTTTGTATCAATTAATGATAATTCTTTGATTATGTTTTTCAAATTAGTTTTGAATCGTTGATTGAACTTATGAGTGATTTAAATCTTATAAAAAGTTCAAATCAGTTTGAATAATTTATCAAACTTAGCTTAGCTCAACCCATTTCCAACTTGTGAATTTGTGAATGAGTGTAGGAGTGTGGGAGGTAGGAGTGAATATTTTGCCCAAATCTTGTCTTGTCATATTTAGTCAATCAAAAAATAATTGTATTGTATTTATTTCGTAATTGTCACTATCCTATATGTTATTCAATCTCAATATAAGTACTTCTAGTAAATATTTATTAAATAATATACAACTTTATAATATTATTAAATATTAAATATATTAATACTACATATCAAATTTGCTTTTAATTTTTTTTTTTACTTTTTGTCGAATTTATATTAAAGTATTATTTAATCTATTAATATTATTTATAAAACAAAACTAGTTAAATAGATATGTAAATATAATAAGTAAAATTTCCAAATTGGTCTACGTGTGTTTTATTCGAGCCAATTTTGCAATAGGGCAACAATGTGGATTAAAAAAATTTCAGTACATTTTAAGATGGTGGGTTATTTTGCCAACATGAGATGTTATGGGGTAGAATTATCAATCAACATAATTAATGATATCAATTTTGTAACCACGTCAATTCACTGTGATTTTTAACGGTGGTACCAAAAAGGTGATTTAATTTCTTAAATTGTAATACCACAAGTCCGGTATTCATTAGCGATCTCTAATTAAGAAGTCTAAAGGAAAAGACAAGTAAATTGTTACAAATTTATCTAACTGAATTTCAAATATATGTGTTAGGCCTTTCAACTCCTTAATATAAATAACTATCAAAAATTTAAATTGGATTGGTGGGGTGCGTCAGATCCGTGCAATAGTGCAATGCATGGGTGATACGTAAAAATCCTAGTAGGAAGCTATCTTGATGGACCTTTCCCCTTAAAAAAATAATTTAATATTGTTTGGTCCAATGGACCACATATCAGATATTAGACTTAAGAACATATACTACACTTTATCTTAACCAAAAGGCCGAGAAAGGTATGAGATTTATAGTGAATGAAAGGTCCAATTTATATCAACTACTCTTTCTTCATATTTAATGTACACCCCATGTGGGATATTAAATCACAAATAAAGCTTATTTATTGCTCAGCAAACAACATACACACTACATATTAGAGCATCCAAATTAATAATTCAGTTTTACTCCGAAAAAAAAATCAATAATTCAGCTCTCTATATAAATGATCAGAATTCAAGAATCAACTTCCAATTTAAAGAACAAACATAAAAGTGGGTTTAACTAACATCATAGAATAGGTATTGGTATAATATTACCTAATCATAAATAGCAGCACTTCAATAAACCCACAAATAATAGCACTCATCACTTCAATAAACCCACAAGTAATAGCACTCATCTTATTATATATAAAAGGAAAATTTATATAGACACTCCTTGACTATTATCATAATTACAGAATTTACTCACTTATTTTAATATTACAAAGACACCCTTCTCGATCAAACTATATTACAAGGACACACCCTGCTACTCCTCAAAAATTACAATTGTCTATTTTCCAAAATTAATTTGAAGATTTTACTCCTCTAATCAAGATGTGTTCATAGATAACAAATGTTGGTCCCAAGTGGTCAGATGAGGTCTAGAGGGGGGGGGGGGTGAATAGACCTCTAAACTTTTTACAATTTTTAACTTTAAAACCTCTTTGTTAACTTAAACAGACTAAGTTGTTATCAACAGTAGGTTCCTCGGCTGATCGCGAACAAATCTTTGAACAGCTTCGTAGACCACTAAACTGATAGTTACTTAGCTGATTTTGTCAAAATCAGTTTTAATACTTAGAGTACTTGCAGCGGATTTGTAAAGTGTTTTTCACAAGTAATCCTAGTAGATTGAAAAATGTTTCCCCAGCTTTATAAACTCCTTTAAAATCTTTTTCAAACAGTTAAGTAAAGTGTTTTATGCAATCTTGAAATATGCGAGTAAAAATGCAAATAAAAACACAAGTATTTTTATAGTGGTTATATGGATGTAAATATCCTTTAATCCACTCGTCCAAGTCACAAAGATCTTGGGTTATACTTGATGAGGGCTATTTCGCACCCTACATAATGTGCGGATCGACTAAAGTACATAAGGTCGGTTCGACCAAATCAGACAGTTCGGGATCATCTTATCGACCCGGCCGAATACAGCTCTCTTCGACAAGAAGATTATACTCCGGACCCAAGAAGAATATTTGGGCCGAGTCCTATTAGGACTATATTTCCTTGTAACGCTAGGTTTAGTATGATATAAATACCTAGTCAATCATTGTATTAAACAACTATGAATGAGAAGGCAAATACGCCATTGAACTCTGCATAAACAGCACAACTCACTGTTATTCAATAAAGAAAGAACTTTCTCTTCATATTTGTATTATTTTTCCTGTTGGTTTCGATATTTACTTATTGTTCTAACAAAATTGCTCTTCCTTGAGTTTTGATCCATCCTGAATAAAGTAACAGAGCCCTATAAAATATATGTATTGAAAACCCCCAATTTCACAATTTTACTAATACTTATAACCCGACGAAAATTGGTTAAATCAGTTGGCGCCCACCGTGGGGCTAGGTTAATTATTCGATCGACATATGGCTCGCCCAAGGAAAAGCGCTCGTATTGGAGCAAGAAGTAACACAATCACCGGTCATAACACATCTGAAGATCTACAGGACAACAACAATAATAACACTAACAACACCAACGAGAATTTCCAGGATACTCACCCCCATCAGCAGGAACCCCAAGGAGATCCCGCTAGGACTGCCAGGGCAAATCCCGCTCAAAGAGCGCCGAGGCAAAACGATCAAATCTCTCAACAAGCCGACAGTCCAGCAAGCGAGCGACGCTCGCTACACAGTCCGCCACAAGGCAATTCAAAACCCTCCGATAACCATCCCCGAAGGAGACCAGGGCAAAGAAAACCACAGCCGGGGCGCAGTGGGTCCAAGGAACGTACAATAATCCCTATCGAGGATGACATAGATGATGCAATCCCAGATCGACCACGAACGATGCGATTCTCGGTGAGAGAAATCGAGAGAATGGTGCAGGAACGACTCGAACAACGCCTACGATCTGTTCAAAACCCGTGGGTCCGAACCACGGAACTCCAGGAGAGCCTTGCGGCCTGTTCTCCTTTCTGCAGAGAAATAAAGAAGGCACGGTCAATCGGACAGGTCCCGGGTAGATTACCCCGATACGACGGAACCACTGATCCGGATGACTATATTTTTAGCTTCACGAATATAATGAACTTATACGCTCACTCGACGGAATTCACCGCCAAATTAATGGTTACCACGTTCGAGGGGCTTGCTTTAGACTGGTTTGCCAAGCAACCGGTCAACTCCATATTCAGTTTTCGGGAATTGTGCAACAAATTGACACAGCAGTTTGCCAGTCAGAAAAGGCAAAAACTTCCGATGAGCTATCTAGGAACTATACACCAACAAGAGGGTGAATCCTTAAGAAACTGGTTGGCGAGATTTAACGTAGAATTACTTAAAATCGATTCCCCGAATATCGATTACATAATTTCTATTCTCTTCGACCTCACGAAGAATAGGCAGTTCGGAAATGCCCTCAGTCGAAAACAACCAAGAACGTTTGCTGACATCATGAGCTTGGCGTCTAAATATATGACCCAGGAAGAGATGAATTCCTTTAAAGATAAAAACAAAAACAAAGCCACAACTTCAGGCTCCAAACGGCATGATAAAATTCCTGCCCAAAGATCCATGGATTATGAGCGATCTTTTAGAAAAGGCAACGTCTTCCAGCGATTGGAATACAACAAAGCCGACCAAGACAGACAACCTAATTTCTACCAAAGACCAAGAAATTCCGAACCAACGATTAGAGGTAGGATTAATCAAGTAGAACACCCAAGGTTAAATGCTCCGATGGAAGAAATATTGGAAGTACTAGAAAGGAATAATTGGATCCCTGAAGCGAGGAAAATCGCTCAGCCCAGACCAGGATCTCGAAACTATGACTTATACTGTAAATACCATCGGGCACACGGACATCGAACGGAAAATTATTTTCACCTTAAAAGAGAAGTTGAAAAACTAATCGAACAGGGAAAACTAGACGACTACATAGAGCGAGATAACCGCAAGAGGGAAAGAAGTAGAAGCCCTCGGAATAATAATCAAAGAAGGAGTTCTCGTCGAAGGTCTCCCGAGCATGGTCCTACGCAAGAGTTGAACCATGACCAGATCAACGGAACTATCCATACAATATCCGGGGGACCCGCAGGCGGGGATATTCGTAACGCCCGACGAAGGACAGCTAGATCCATAATTGGAAGCTTAAAATACCCAAAAGAAATATGGACTCTGGAAAACAAGCCATCAAACGATCAGCTGATCAGCTTTAACGAAGGGGAAGTACCTAAAAACATTGTTTGGGACATAAAAGAGGATAACCCCGATTTCCCGATGGTGGTGTCGCTAGAAATAGCGAATTATAATGTCAAACGGATCCTAATCGATAATGGGAGCTCAGCGAATATCATCTCCCGGGAGGTTTTAGCCCAGATGAACTTGGGACAAATAAATCTACAGAAAGTAGCTACGCCGTTGGTAGGGTTTGGAGGATCCGAAATCGTCCCCAGCGGAACAATAACCTTAAGTGTATCACTAGGGAAAAAACCATACCGGACAGTGAAGCTAGTAATATTTCTAGTGGTAGAAACACCCTTCGCTTATAACGCAATATTAGTACGACCAGCCCTCAACTTATTCCGAGCCGTTGTCTCTACTTATCACCAGAAGATTAAGTTTCCGACCGATAGAGGTATCGGGGAAATAATGAATGATCATTGTATGGCATGGGATTGCTACATCACCTCATTAACTTTGAAAGATCACCCCAAATCAATTACCCCAAGCAAAAGAAAACTCGAAGACGATCTCGTTAGCAACGAAGTTGAAATCCCTAGTACTGATCGAATAGATAAAAAGGGAAAAGAACCGCTAGATTTAGCTTTAAATCCACCAGAACATAAGGATGTAATTCTAGTACAAGGGGACTCGTCCAAAACAACAAGAATAGGTACTGAATTGAGCAAAGAGGGGGAAGTAATGTTGATCGACTTCCTCAGAGATAATGTCGACGTCTTCGCTTGGAGCGCGAATGACATTGAAGGAATTGATCCTCGAGTAATCAAGCATTCGCTAAAAATTGATCCCATGGCAAAACCCGCTAGACAAAAGAAGAGAAATCACGGGCCAGTAAAAGATAAAATTATCAAAGCCGAAGTAGAAAGGCTACTTGAAGCAAAACAAATCCGAGAAATACACTTCTCAGAATGGCTATGTAATGTTGTTCTAGTAGCAAAAGGGGTTAAAAAGGACAACAAATGGAGAATGTGTAATGATTTTACCGACCTTAACAAGTTATGCCCACGCGACCCATATCCCCTTCCAAGGATCGACTTATTAGTTGACTCAACCGCAGGTTTCGCGATCTTCAGCATGATGGATGCCTTTCAAGGGTTTTATCAAATATACATGGATGAGCGGGACCAAGAGAAGACTGCGTTCATAACCGAGCAAGGAGTATATTGCTTTATAGTAATGCCATTCGGCTTAAGGAATGCCGGGGCTACTTACCAAAGGTTAGTAAACCTAATGTTCAAAGAGTTAATAGGAGAGATAATGGAAGTCTATGTAGACGACATGTTAGTCAAAAGCATGAACGAAGCGGATCACGTAAAACATCTTGATCGATGTTTCCGGATCTTGAGAAAATACCGCATGAAGTTAAATCCCGCGAAATGCACTTTTGGTGTTAAGTCAGGAAAATTTTTGGGCTATTTGGTACACCAACGAGGAATAGAAGCCAACCCACAAAAAATTCGAGCCATAACTGAAATGAAGCCTCCCAAAACCATCTCCCAAGTACAAAGCTTGGTTGGGAAAAAATCGTAGCGTTGAACAGATTCATATCAAAATCAGCAGACAGAAGTTTGCCCTTTTTCCAAATGCTTCGAAAAGCGAAAAACTTTGTTTGGACCAAAGAATGCGATCGAGCCTTCGACCAACTCAAAGAATATTTGACAACACCCTCGATATTGGCCAAACCGACGGTAGGAGAACCATTGTATATCTACATCTCAATCTCCGACGCGGCCGTTAGTTCAGTACTAATCAAGATAGAAGGTTTAGAACATAAGCCTGTCTATTATTTAAGCAAATTACTGCAAGGGGCGGAGAAGAATTATTTGGAAATTGAGAAATTCACTCTGGCCTTAGTAGTGGCTGCACGAAAACTTCGACCTTACTTTTTAACCTACAAAATCGTGGTTTTAACCACTGAGACAAGTCTTAGCAAAACCAGAAGCCTCCGGAAGACTAATCAAATGGGCGATCGAACTCGGCCAATTCGAAATAGATTACAAATCGAGAATTGCGATTAAGGCCCAAGTGTTCGCTGATTTTCTACTAGAAACTCCGACACAGGCAACCGAACTATCGAATAACCTCAACGACGATATCTTGATCATAGAAGATCAAACTTGGTTAATGCATGTTGACGGTGCTTCATGCCGAGAAGGTGGAGGCGCCGGAATCAATTTCACCGGACCGAATAAAGAAGATTTGAATTATGCGATAACGTTGGACTTCGTCGTAACGAACAATGAAGCAGAATATGAAGCGTTAATCGCAGGAATGGAAATGGCGATCAAGGCCAACATAAAAAGCCTTAAAGTATTAACCGATTCAGAGTTAGTGCAAAGACAAATAGAAGGCCTGTACGAGGCTAAGGAATTTAATATGGTTAAATACCTCGCCAAAGTGAAAACACTAGCTGAGAAATTCGAAAGCTTTGGTATACAGAATATTCCACGTTCGGAAAACAAATGGGCCAATCAACTATCTAGGTTCACAGGGGCACATGACGGAAAAACCGAAAGGGTGATCAACTGGTTAATCTCTAATACACCGACGATCGATATCGATGAAACACCGGCAGTCGATATAATGGAAATTGAAGAAGCCGAAGAAAACTGGATGACTCCAATGATAGACTATCTTCGAGAAGGAAAACTACCGCCTGACCAGAATGAAGCTCGGAAGATAAAATATCGGGCTCCAAAATATACATTGGTAGAAGAAAAACTCTACCGGAGATCAGTTTCAGGAATTCTTCTTAAATGCGTCTCCGAATCACAAACCATTGATATTCTACGAGAGGTACATGAAGGAGACGCAGGGAATCACAGCGGAGCAAGGGCATTGGCTTTAAAATCCCTCCGAACAGGTTATTACTGGCCTACCATCAATAAGGATGCCGCTCAGTATGTCTAAGAATGTCATCATTGCCAAGTCCATGCTAATATATGTCATTGACCAGCAGAAAACATGCACCCAATACCAGTATGTTGGCCTTTTGATCAATGGGGAATGGACATTGTTGGACCGTTCCCGGCGGCTAGATCCAAGAAAGCTTACGTCCTGGTCGCTGTAGAATACTTCAGCAAATGGATTGAATGCATCCCCCTCGCACGAATAACTAAGTTCCAAGTGATCAACTTCCTATGGAAATTCATAGTTTGCAGATTTGGTATCCCGAGGATCCTAATTTCTGATAATGGAACCCAATTCGCGGGAAAACAAGTAATAGAATGGTGTTTGAAACTAGGGATTCAGCAAAATTTCACTTCGGTCGGGCATCCTAGAGCGAATGGACAGACTGAGGTGGCGAATCGAGAGATAATAAAATCCTTGGAAAAAAGATTAGGAGCGGCCAAAGGGAAATGGCTTGATGAACTCCCAGGAGTACTTTGGGCTAATCGAACCACTGTCAGGAGCTCAACCGGAGAAACCCCGTTTAGTTTGGTATATGGATCGGAAGCTGTTATTCCTGTTGAAACTCTAATCCCAACACCAAGAATCGAAATGTACGATGATAAGGAAAATGAAAAGACAAGAGAAAGTGACGTCAATTTAACAGAAGCTTTAAGAGAAAAAGCCGCTGTACGCCTGCAAGCCACTAAACAAATATGGAAAAGGCATACAATCAAAAGGTACGCATCCGAACCTTCAGAGAAGGAGACCTGGTCTTGAAAAAGGTAGAAGTATCAAAGCATGTTGGAAAATTACAACAAAATTGGGATGGACCTTACGTTGTAATTGGCGTAGGAAAGAAAGGTTCATACAAAATTGCACACTTGGATGGAACAGCCTTACCAAGAACCTAGAATGCAGTCAACCTTAGGAAATACTATGGTAAATAAATTTTAGCAGGTTATACTGCTTTATCTTATTTTATTAAGTTTCAATCTTTGTAATAAAGGCCTTAGCCTATGGTTCAATTATTAAAGATTTTAGCAACTTTAAATATTAAGCCGAGATTGTGTATAAATCGATTGTTTCGGTAAAACACTCCTTGAAATTCTACTATCATATTGGTTGGGATCGAAACGAAAGGAGTCAAGTATACATTGATCCGCTCAATAAACACTCCTCAATCCAACCATACAAACGAGTCAGGTATACATTGATCCGCTCAATAAAAACTCCTCGGTCAGTTCTTCAGCAATCAAAAGACTTCTGGTATTAAAAACCTAAGTCTAAACAAGACGAGTCGAGTATACATTGATCCGCTCAATAAACACTCCTCGATCTACTCATAACGATTAATAGACTTCTGGTATTACAAACCTAAGTCTAAACAAGATGAGTCGAGTATACATTGATCCGCTCAATAAACACTCCTCGAACTGTTTTCAACGATCTAAAAAAGGCTTTTGTTATAAAAACTTAAGTCTAAATTATAAAAGAGTTGAGTATACATTGATCCGCTCAATAAACACTCCTCGATCTGTTTTCAACGTTCTAAAAGGGCTTTTGTTATAAAAACTTAAGTCTAAATTATAAAAGAGTTGAGTATACATTAATCCGCTCAATAAACACTCCTCGAATTTGTTTTCAACGATCTAAAAAGGGCTTTTGTTATAAAAACTTAAGTCTAAATTATAAAAAAGTTGAGTATACATTGATCCGCTCAATAAACACTCCTCGAATCTGTTTTCAACGATCTAAAAAGGGCTTTTGTTATAAAAACTCAAGTCTAAATTATAAAAAAGTTGAGTATACATTGATCCGCTCAATAAACACTCCTCGAACTGTTTTCAACGATCTAAACGGCTTTTGTTATAAAAAAATTAAGTCTAAATTATAAAAGAGTTGAGTATACATTGATTCGCTCAATAAAAACTCCTCGATCTATTTTCAACGATCTAACAAGGCTTTTGGTATGAAAACTTAAGTCTAAATTATACAGAGTTGAGTATACATTGATCCGCTCAATAAACACTCCTCGACCTATTCCTAACGATCTAAAAATGATCTGCCAATACACCTAAATCGTGAATACGAATTGAGTATGAATCAATCTGCTCGGAAAATGCTCCTCGTAAATAAAATTATGACAACATCAACAAAAAGGAGAATGCAAGGGATAAAAGTAATATTTTATTCATCGAATAAATTACATACAAATGTCCTAAATTACAGAAGTATACATACTACTTAAACATCGTTACAAGGCTTTAGATAAAATGACCCTATGGTTCAGCAATCTTCACGACAATGTCCACGGAAACACCAATCTCCTCCCTAGTACCTCGTCGATTATGATAAACCACCTAAGAAGCATGCTGCTCAGGATGGTCGACTTCTTTGGTTCGATGGCCAGGCTCTGAAGATCAAATGTTCCTCCAGACGAAATGAGCATTACCAGCCAGATAACCGACAATACTCATTCACCCACAACAAGATACTGCTTTTACTTAAAATAAAACATTTTACTCTAGAGCAGCATCTCTTTGGGGCGGTCGAGAATTATTAATATTTACCAGCACACCCCAGCAGTCTATCACTCCGGAGGTAACATCCAAGAGCGGGGGTGACTGGCAAATATGAACCCTCCATGTGCAAACAGAAACCACAGACCTCAAATCTGTGAAAACAACATTTGAGGCCTCATGGGACCCGTTAGTACAAGGTAGGGCTTCCATGGGACCCGTTAGTACAAGGCAGAATAACATCAAGCTATTACGGTATGAATCACGATAATGTGACTTTTTGAATATTATGGGATCTGAAGGCAAAATAAAATCTAAGGAAACTGAGATCTCCATCCTTTTTGAGAAATGGCAAATGAAGTATGCAAACCGCCTCCCTATTTATAGGGATAGATCTAAGCAATCCAACGGCTGAAAAAGTATTTGATCAAGGGACAGAAATGCGACCTTTTGACTCCCCGTAATAAATGCATGTAAGTTGGAACGGCGCCTAACTAATCGACTCATTTAATCGGAAATAAAAACGAAAGTAGATCGTTTCGATCAATGCAGCAAAAGGCAGATCTAAACGAGCTCCGGACTAAGGAAATTTACACACTCAAACATGCTATTCGCTCATGCAAATATGGTGTTCGGACCTACGAAGGTCGTAACTGCCTCATACGTCATATGGAAAACTATTAAATTAGCCTTACAAAAACTCCATTGGAGTCCAAGAAATCTGACGTCGTTACTAAGACGATTAATACCACCATGCTAGACTGCAAGGCCGTCACTGCCTAATTTTCCAAAGAATTGTTGAAGGAGGTCTGAACAGGTCAGATCTGGCCAAGACTTCTACATTTTCCAATTCCTCCCATATCAAAGAAATGCTATAGTGAAACACTGGTTGGGGAACATATAGTTCACAGTTAATGTAGAAAAACATAAAGGAAGATACTGAAAGGGATATCTTCTCTTAGTCTTATGAAAAGAAAAGAAGAAGTTTAACAGAAGGTATAAAAAGCCTCCTTATATAACATATATGTCACAAAAAGACAAATTTACAAGGCATGGATTGAACATCGATCAGGATGCTAAGCGTTCCTTAATTGCTATTCAATCGATTATCGATACGAATGACCTACTATCTACATTTTGAGGAACAACGCGTTTTTGGGTATAACCCAAGGGACTATACTGGGTTGATCAACAAAAAATTTACTTTGCGAGAGCAAACAGTATATCATTCAGTTACTTATAAAGTGACCGAGCAAGATTAAGCTACCTTCTTTTTTCTCAGTATCTTCCGCAAGGATCAATATCAGATAAGTATGCCAATCTATGCTGATTATTTCATGATGTTATATTGCAAAATGTGCGTAACAAAATATATCTACAGAATAAAATTGATCAAGGAAAGAATCTGCCTACAAAAGATCATAATTTCCAATTTAGTTGTTCTCCCAATACAAACATTTAGCCCAAAACAACCACACAAAAAAGTTGGGCACTCAAAAAAAAAAAAAAAAAAAAAAAAGAGACAGTCGAAGGACTGCTAGGTCGAACAGATCACTGAGAAGAATCGCCAGCAGGACGACTAGCAGAAACAGTCATCCGAGGAGTCAAGTTGCCAGCAAACGCCATCAACTCCTCTTGACGCTTTAGATAACCAGCGTCATAACCCTCCTCATAAGACCGCCGTCGAGACTCCTCCGCCAAGACAGCAGCCTGAACTAGATCATTTTTTTCTTTCTCAAGAACGACCCTCACGGCCTCTAATTTTTGAAGATCATCTTTAGCAAGCTGCAGTTGCAGGGTCAGCCCTGCGACCTTCGCCGATTCCAACTCCAACCGTTTTTGGTAAGCGTCCTTACCATTCCACAGATCATCGTTCTGCACACCCAGCTGAAGGGCAAAATATTTGGCCTTGAAAAGAAGAAGAATGAGAAAAACCCTCACACAACAAGAAAATCGAAATAAAAGTAGGGAAAATTATCAAAAGATATGTCTACCTGCTCGCACATCTTAACTAGCGACTGAACAAGGCGTACATTGGAAGTACCCTCAAGCCTCTTCAACTCTCCAGGCAAAATAGTGCTTAAACCCAGATCCCAAGACAAAGCATCAGGCTCAACTGAGCCAGGCAATTCGCTATTAGAAGGGACACCGTCAGGGCGTGGAGTCTCTGACAACATAATATCCTTAACCTGCTCAAGGATACATCGATCGTCTAACGGACTAGGAGAATCTCTCTCGTTGGGGCTAACTGAGGTCTCCTTGCCCGAAGCTGAAATAACGGTTCGACGACCAGACCTCGACCTAAACCGACCCTCAGAAGGTCCTCCAGATTCGACAGAAGTAGTCATCACAGTAGTATCATGAAACAAATATTCCGGACAATCTTGCAAAATAGATTGTGTTGTGGAAGGATTGACAAAAAAACCATCACCAACTTGCCCTTCGCTGGCGATCGGGGCAGTAGAAGTAGACAAAGGAAAGGAATTAGCAAAATCCCCTCCATGAAAAACATGCTCGAAGGAAGAAACGCCTGAACAAACAGGCATATCAAAGGTTTGCTCCACGTTGGATGTATCACCGAAAGCCACCCGACCAGGGGAAGGCCTATTCCCAATTTCAGTAGAAGAAGAAAAATTTGGTTGTACAAAAGACGAACTAATTATGGAAAAAGGTTCAGAAGGGATAACTTGAGTGTCGATCACCGACCTAGTTAATGGAGACGAACGAGGAGGCTCCATCGAGGGCCCGTCTCTTCGAGATTTTTTAGGTCTGTTATCCCTAGCCCTCACGGGAAGGTCGCTTCGAAGTATTGCCAAAAAGGTTACTCATGATCGGATTATTGAAAAGTACAAATTAAATATCGAGAAAGCTTATCGACTAGTTGGCAAAAGAGTATTCTATTAAGAGATGAGTATAGCAGTAAAAACCGAATCAAGTTTTTACCTTTTGTATTTATACTATACGAGAAGACGCGACGGACCCAAAGAAAAGGCGCGAAATACTAAAAAGAGCTTTGAAATAAACACTAGAATCTGAAACGACGCACGCATAATGATTACGGCGAAGTTAATGACTTGTCCAAATTATTATAGAGAACGCGAAAGGACGCGACTGTCAGAATACGAAACGTTTATTTCAAAGGGGTGAAAGGGTAAAGTTACAATTAAACCTACGGGTAAATAATTACAAAGATTATTTCAAAAAGTCAGTATATCATAGAGCCTGGTCGCTATCTGGAATTTTCTGTTCGCTACCGACGTTCTCTTCCTCGGTCATGCCAATATCTTCCTCTTCTTCTTCTTCGTCTTCAGGATCGACGAAGGTTTTGTCGAGTTCATCATTGATATCTGAAGGAGGAATTGGCAATGGTTTTGCGAACTCTTTGACATGGTGTGCCAAAGGGAAGTTTTGATACACAACATCTGGAAGCTCGGAAGGAGAGTATACTTCGCCATAGCGGTTCAACCGAATATGTGCCGCTTTAAAGTATTCCTTTCGACGATCATCTATCATATCAAAAGCGACCAATTGATGAATCGCCTTCTTGAACGTATTTTCTAAAAGTGGACCGACCATCTGATGTACCAACGCCGTATGAACGGGAGAATTAAGAAATTCTCGAATCACTTTTTCGTCATAATTACGACCATAACGGTCCCTGAGTCCACTCAAAGGAATGTCCTTCTCTTATTCCTCTAATGAAGCTTGAAGACTTGATACTTGAGATTCTAGCTCACTAATTCGAGCAGTACTCTCAAACTGGAATTCCTCTAACTTTTTAGCCGTTTGATCGGCTTGCTCTTGAGCACGAGAAATCTCCAGGACCTTGTTTATGATCTCCTGGTCCTCGGTACCTGTAGCCGTAGTCTCAACGACCGGAATAGAAGAGGACGTTGAAGGGCCTACCTCTGAACCAGAGGATTTATGAAGTAAAGCTTTATACTTCTCTTCCAGGAACTCGCACTGTTGTTTCCAAAGAGCATTTTCATAAGCGTATGATGTCAGACAAGTTTTAGTCTGGAAGAACAAAGAGAGCAAAAAGAAATAGTTTAGCAAATTAAGAAAGATCCTTAAAGAAAATTATTTTTTTAGTATGATCAAAGAAAAAAGAAAAAACACCTTTTCAGCATAAAGAGAGGCTCGTTGAAATTTCTCTAGAGGATCCTTACGAAGAAGCTTATTCAGATCGCGTGTAAAAACGCCAGACAAAAGTACACGGGTTGCCTTATCGACCGCATTCTCACTATCGTCATGAACAAGTGAATCATTCTCGGAATAACCTGCGGCCCTCGTTCCCTCTAAATGATCCTCAATCATTTCGACCAAAGTAGGTTTTGGATGATTGTCTCCGAGTAAAGAAAGATCGTTACCAGAACGATCATAGTAGCTCCTCCTTCTATCAACTGGACTATTAATGGGATGTGGCATCGACCAGCTGCGACATCCACGAATACCCAAAGATGTTCTAAGCTGAAGAGGAGGATAACCGGATCCTGTGCCCTGACGAATAGGGGACTCTCGAGAAGAATCTGGAGATTCCTCTCCATTCTCCTCGGACTCATGACTCAACTCCAGTTTTCTCTTCCGTGACGCTCTCTGCTCGATAGGGACGTTCTCTACGGATTTGGAAGATTTAGACAGCACCATTTTTCCCTTCGAAGAATGTCGAGAGTTTTCTACCATATGGGCTGAGAAAGAAACAAGATAAAAATTAGATTCTAAGCAAGAAAGATATCATCGCACCACCAGGCTGTAGTAAAATGCTTACCAAGTGATTCGGATGATGAACTGATTGGAAAATTATGAGCGCTTAATCCCGCTTTACAAAGGAAAGCTTCCACAATCAGGAGAGCACTCTGGTATTTGTTGGCACGCATAGCGGGGATTTCACCAATAAACTGAGCGTCATCTGGAACGACTTCACCAGTCGGCAAGCGACCTCCGGGAACCCAACTGGAACCATGATCCCATGAGAAGGGCATGGTCGAACCATCCGCCAAACAAATACGAGGTGGGGGACGAACAAAAAAGAAATGAGATTCCCAAGAAGGATTACTAGAAACAGGGGAATCGAAGATTGCTCGACTAGGCCTTTGACTAGCGAAGAAATATCCACGATTGGAAGAACTGGAAATGTTGAACCGAAAAAGTTGTGTAAAATTACGAAAAGAAGGTTTAAACCCCTTTGCGATCATCAAGACAGTAAAACAAACCACAAAGGCCACATAATTTGGAACTAATTGTGTCAAAGACACACTGAATATTTTCAGAATATCAAGGAAGAGGGGAGACAACGGAAGACGCAGGCCGCTATTGAAGTGAGCCGTGTAAAAGGCTCGACATCCTTCTGGTGGAGATGTAACCATATCAGAAGGGGAAGGAAGTATTATCTCAGAACCCTCCGGGAAATATTTGGCATAGTTATTCACAACCTCTGGAAAAGTGTCTACCGTATAGGCACAAGCTAGGTCCTTAATTGGTTCAGAAATCTGAGGAGCAGTACCTTTGCCCTTTTTGGCTCGGGCAGCGACATCTGAATCGGAAAGGATTTGTACCTTAAAGGTATCTTCAACAGGGACGATAAATTCAGGGACTGCAGTTTGTTCGCCCAAAAAATTAGAATGCAACTCCTCCTCGTTGTTAAGAGCGACATTCTCCCTAGAAGACGAAGACGATTTTCTTAAAGAAGCCATACTTTCTGATTCTCGGATGATGCAGGTCGATAAAAGGAAAACTTTATATGATGAACGAGTATGCAAGAAAATGACTACGAACTATAAGCAAGTATAAAGGAAAAATGACGAACTCAAAAGTCACCTATTTATACCAAGATGAGAAAAGACGTTTCGAACCCGTCACAACTAATCACATTCCCGCCAAAAACGGAAGGAGATTAAAAGCCTCCCGAATGGACGCGTGGCGTTTCATAATTGGAAAGAGAAAACGACTATCTATGATGCGTTGCACTCTTTTCCTTAAGATTTTTTCCCACAGGGTTTTTTCTTGAGAAAGGTTTTTAACGAGGCACCATTCATAGAAGGGAAACAGTCGTATAAAATTGTCTACTTCTACGAGCTTCTATTATCTATACGCTCGAAGAAGTGAGGGAGTACTGATGAGGGCTATTTCGCACCCTACATAATGTGCGGATCGACTAATGTACATAAGGTCGGTTCGACCAAATCAGACAGTTCGGGATCATCTTATCGACCCGGCCGAATACAGCTCTCTTCGACAAGAAGATTATACTCCGGACCCAAGAAGAATATTTGGGCCGAGTCCTATTAGGACTATATTTCCTTGTAACGCTAGGTTTAGTATGATATAAATACCTAGTCAATCATTGTATTAAACAACTATGAATGAGAAGGCAAATACGCCATTGAACTCTGCATAAACAGCACAACTCACTGTTATTCAATAAAGAAAGAACTTTTTCTTCATATTTGTATTATTTTTCCTGTTGGTTTCGATATTTACTTATTGTTCTAACAAAATTGCTCTTCCTTGAGTTTTGATCCATCCTGAATAAAGTAACAGAGCCCTATAAAATATATGTATTGAAAACCCCCAATTTCACAATTTTACTGATACTTATAACCCGACGAAAACCGGTTAAATCAATACTAGAAACAGAAAGTAACCAGTACACTCTGCTTACGCCAATCAACAAATGAACAGGACGTAAGTGCGCAGTAAGAAATCACAAAGAAATCCTACCCTCTGAAGTAATATCACTCACTAAGATGGATATCTACTTCTCACAACACTCTGTTTTTACAAATTCACTCAGAAGATGTATTTAGCTTGGTTCTTCAACTTCACTTTTCGTCAACAAATGACTAAGCTGATGAGTGAGCTGTTCTTGAGACTTAAGAATTTTGCTTCGAAAATTCTCTCAGAAATTGTGTTGTTGTTTCTTCTCTTCGTCTCTTTCAGCTATTTATAATTGAGGTTTGAAAAATGTCCGTTGAAGAGAGACAAGATTCAAATTCCTCGAGTACTGGTCCTTAATTTCCGCGAACGGCTCTTTTGCAGTCTGTCCGTACTGTCAACAGTACTATTCTTCAGGCAGCATTTAATGCACCCAGCTGATGCGAAGCATTTCTTCAATCATTTGTCTTTAATAACCTTGTACTTCAGCATTTATTACTCCAAGGGGCATTTATTACCGTTGGGAAGACTTTATGATCCTTTCCACTTGGCTGACGAAAGTGCAAGTCTGATGGCGAACTAGGCTGATCTCAAACTTTGAACAAATCTGATTTGAGTCGGCTGATCTTCATCAGTCTGATAACTTTCCTTCAGCAGATCAGAAGTCTTGGACCTTGAAATTTTGACTCTTCTGATGTCTTCTTATACTTAGTCAAAATTTCTTCCTAAGGGATCATCAGCTAAGTTACTCCATACTTAGCGGATTTTGAAGTTTTGGAATGCATCAAAACCTCCCTTTACTAATTGTCTTCAGTGTTCTTCATCTTCATCCTTATCCAACAATTTCCCCCTTTTTGATGATGACAAAACTTCAGCTAAGTACCTGTTAAATACCTAAACTAAAGATTTTAATCCTCAAAAATTTTCTGAGATAGAAAATGATATGTTGGAAAAATTTGACTTTTATAGATAATGCAAATATTACAAGTTCAAGTTTTCTTTTTCAGATGAGATGTCTGAAGAATAGATAAGGTAAACTGATTACAAAAGATATTCATAAATTCTAACTATCAGCTTCTTCATCTGATCCTTCTAACACTTCTTCATATTCATAAGATGACTCTTCATCATCTTCTTCTTCATCATCAGCTTCGTCATCCAGGATTATGTTTGCTTTAGCAGCATCCATCTTTTCTTTAAGTTGTTGTTCTTTGATTAGCTCCATTGCCTTCCTGGCTGATTCAGTGTTCTTGTACTTGGTAGTTTCTTCTTCAGTCTTTTCTTCTTCTTCTACCTTTCCAAGTTTTTCAGTCTTGTCAGTAGTGTCTTCAGTCTCTTTGGCTTCATCAGTAGCAGCAGCATTTTTCTTAGCTGGTTTTTCCCTTTTATCTTCCCCCTTTTTGTCATCATCAGATTTGATGACATTAGAAGGTCCAGCAGCAGGGTTGAGAGCAACTGTAGGAATCTTCATCTCCGCACATAAAGCTTTCAGATTCTGATTAACTACGTCATGACTTGTAGTCAGGTGAGTCAGAGTGGTGCTGATGTTGTCAGTTTGATCATTGAAGCAGTCAATATTGAGTTGCATAGTTGAGAGTTCTGTATGAATAACATCTCCAGCTGATTTAACCGGATTTCGTCGGGTTATTAGTATCAGTGAATTGGTGATATTGGGGGTTTTCAATATACTTTTTTATAGGGCTCTGTTACTTTATTCAGGATGGATCAATCTCAAGGATAAGCAATATTCGTTAGACAAGAAGTAAACACACAAACCAAGGTAATGAACACACCAATATGAAGAGAAAGCTCTTTATCTTATTGAATATTATTGAGTTGTGCTGTTGTAAACAGTATTCAATGGCGTATTCTGGAGTTCTTAAGTTGTTAATTACAATGATTAACTAGGTATTTATACAATGCTAAACCTAGCGTTACAAGGAAACATAGTCCTAATAGGACTCGGCCCAAATATCCTTCTTGGGACCGGACCATAGTCTTCTAATCGAAAAGAACTGTATTCGGCCGGGTCGTTCAAGATGATCCGGAACTATCTCATTTGGTCGAATCGATCTCATGTTCTTTACTCGATCCGTGCTGTATGTAGGGTGCGAAATAGCCCCCATCAGTACTCCCTCACTTCTTCGAGCGTATAGATAATAGAAGCTCATAGAAGTAAATCAGTTTATACGACCGTTTCTTGTCTATGAGTGGTGCCTCGTTAAAAACCTTTCTTAAGAAAAAACCCAGTGGGAAAAAATCTTAAGTAAGGAAAAGAGTGCAAACCCACATAGATAGTCGTTTTTTCTTTCCAAAAATGAATCGCCACGCGTCCTCTAGGGAGGCTTCTAATCTTCTTTATGTTTTTGGCAGGAATATGATTAGTTGTGATGAGTTCGAAACGTCTTATTTCACTTCAGTATAAATAGGTGACCTTTGAGTTCGCCATTTTCCCTTTATACTTCCTTTTACTTTGCAGTTATCTTCTTGTTTAGTCGCCTATCACACAAAGTTTTTCCTTTATCGACCTTCATCTTCCGAGATTCTGAAAACATGGCTTCTGTAAGAAAATCTTCTTCTTCCTCGAGGGAGAATGTTGCTCCTAATAACGAGGAGGAGTTGCGCTCCAATCCTTTGGCCGAACAAGCTGCAGTTTTTGAATTCGTCATCCCTGTAGAAGATACTTTCAAAGTACGAATCCTCTCTGAAGCGGATGTTGCAGCCCGGGCCAAAAAGGGCAAGGGTACCGTTCCTCAGATTTCTGAACCAATTGAGGATGTAGCTTGTGCTTATACGGTGGATACATTTCCGGAGGTTGTGAATAATTATACCAAATACTTTCCGAATGGCTCCGAGATCATTCTTCCTTCTCCTTCTGACAGGGTCACATCTCCACCGGAGGGATGTCGAGCTTTTTATACGGCTCACTTCAATAGCGGCCTGCGTCTTCCCTTGTCTCCTCTCTTTCTTGAAGTTTTGAAAACATTCAGTGTGTGCCTGACACAGTTAGTTCCAAATTCTGTTGCCTTTGTGGTTTGTTTTTCTGTTTTGATGATCGCGAAGGGTTTTAAACCTTCTTTTCGTAATTTTACGCAAGTTTTCCGGTTCAACGTTTCCAGTTCTTCAAATCGCGGATATTTCTTTGCTAGTCAGAGGCCTAATCGATCAATTTTTGATGCCCCTGTTTCTAGCAACCCTTTTTGGAAATCTCACTTCTTCTTTGTTCGCCCCCCACCTCACCTTCGTTTGGCGGATGGTTCGACTATACCCTTCTCGTGGGATCATGATTTCAAATGGGTAAACGGAGGTCGCTGGCCGACGGGTGAATTTATTCCTGACGATGCTCAGTTTATCGCCGAAATCCCCGATATGCGTGCAAATAAATATCAGAGTGCTCTTCTCATTGGGGAAAGTTTCCTTCGTAAAGCGGGATTGAGTGTTCATACTTTTCCAATCAATTCATCATTGGAATCACTGGGTAAGCATTATTTCTTTAATTTAGTGTTACGATAATATTTTCTTATAGAGAAACTAACTTTTAATTTGTCTCTTGTTCAGCTCAAATGGTAGAAAATTCTCGACATTCTTCACAGGGAAAGATGGTGTTATCCAAATCCTCTAACTCCGTAGAGAACAATCCGATCGAGCAGAGAGCTTCTCGGAAGAGGAAACTGGAGTTGAGTCATGAGTCCGAGGAGAATGGAGAGGAGTCTCCAAATTCTTCCCAAGATTCCCCTGTTCGTCATGGGACTGGGCCTGGTTATCCCCCTCTTCAGCTTAGATCATCCTTGGGAATTCGTGGATGTCGTAGTTGGTCGATGCCTCGTCCTAGCGAGAACCCGGTAGGGAGAAAAAGGAGCTATTATGGTCGTTATGGTAACGACCTTTCTTTACTTGGTGACAATCATCCAAAATCTACTTTGGTTGAAATGATCGAAGATCACTTAGGGGGGAAGAGAGCCGCCGGATATTCTGAGAATGATTCTCTTATCCATGACGACAGTGAGAATGCAGTCGATAAGGCAACTCGCGTTCTCTTATCCGGGGTTTTTACACGTGATTTGAACAAACTTTTCCGTAAGGATCCTCTGGAGAAATTTCAGCGAGCTTCTCTTTATGCTGAAAAGGTAAATTCTTTCGAGCTCGCTTTATAGGCCATTCTTCATTTTGAAGATATTCTTTGCTAACTTATTTCTCGTTTTACCCCTTTGCTTTTTTACAGACTAAGACTTGTTTAGCCTCATACGCATATGAAACTGCACTCTGGAAACAGCAATGTGAGTTTCTAGATGAGAAAAATAAAGCTCTTCTTCGTAAGTTTTCTGGTTCAGAGGTTGGTCCCTCGACGTCTTCTTCCGTTCCCGTTGTAGATACTCATGCTACGGGGACTGAAGACCAGGAGATTATGAACAGGGTCTTGGAGACTTCTCGTGCTCAAGAGCAAGCCGATCAAATGGCTAAAAAGTTAGAGGCATTTCGGTTTCAGAGTACTGCTCGTATCAGTGAGCTAGAATCTCAAGTATCAAGTCTTCAAGCCTCATTAGAGGAGTATGAAAAGGATGTCCCTCTTAGTGGACTTAGGGATCGATATGATAGGAACCCTGATGAAAGAGTGATTCGCGAATTTCTTAATTCTCCTGTTCATACGGCGTTGGTGTATCGGATGGTCGGTCCTCTTCTGGAGAATACTTTCAAGAAGGCGGTTCATCAGCTGGTCGCCTTAGAGATGATCGACGACCGTCAAAAGGAGTATTTTGAGGCGGCGCACATTCGGTTGAATCGTTATGGTGAAATTTATTCTTCTTCCGAGCTTTCAGATGTCGTATATCAAGGTTTTCCTTTGGCTCACCTTGTCGAAGAATTGGGAAAACCATTGCCGATTCCTCCTTCTGATGTTAACGATGAGCTTGATAATACTTTTATCGATCCAGAAGACGAAGAAGAAGAAGAAGAAAAAGAGGACGATATTGACACGACCGGGAACGTCGGTAGCGAACAGAGAATCCCGGATAGCGACCAGGCTTCTTGAAACAGTGATTTTTGAAATAATCTTTGTAATTATTTACCCGTAGGTTTAATTGTAATTTTACCTTTTCATCCTTTTGTACGCTAAACGTTTCGGATTCTGACAGTTACGTCTTTTCATCTTTGCCGTAATAATTCAGACAAGTCATTAAGTTCGCCGCAATCATTATGCGTGCGTCTTTTCCAATTCTAGTGTTTGTTCCAAGGTCAGTTTTTCTATTTCGCGCCCTTTCTTTAGGTCTGTAGCGTCTTTTCGTGTAGTATAAATACTAAAGGTAAAAACTTGACTTGTTATTTACCGTTATACTCGTCTCTTCTAATAGAATACTTTTCCTTTGGCTAGTCGATAAACTTCCTCGTTACTTGCTTTATACTTTTTAACAATTCGATCATGAGTAATCTTTTCGGCAATACTTCTAAACGACCTTCTCGTGAGAGCGCTAGGGATAATAGATCCAAAAAATCTCGAAGAGATGGGCCGTCGATGGAGCCTCCTCGTTCGTCCTCAATAATTAGGTCGGAGATTGATACTCGTGTTATCGCTTCCGAACCTTCGTCTGTAGTAAACTCTTCGTTTTCAGAACCAATCTTTTCTTCTTCTACTCAAGTAGGAAGCATGTCTTCCCCTGGTCGGATAGCTTTTGGCGATATGTCCAATGAGGAACCGACCTATAATATACCTGTTACTTCAAGTGCTTCTTCCTTCGAGCATGTTTTTCATGGAGGGGGTTTTGCTATTTCCCTTCCTTTGTCTACATCTACTGCCCCAATTGCCAGCGGAGGGCAAGTTGGTGATGGTTTTTTTGTCAATCCTTCCATAACACAATCTATTGTGCAGGATTGTCCTGATTATCTGTTTAGTGATACTACTGTGATGACTACTTCCTTCGAATCGGGAGGACCTTCCGGAGGTCGGACCGGTTCTAGGTCTGGTCGTCGAACCGTTATTTCGGCTTCAGGCAAGGAGACCTCTGTTAGCCCCAACGAGAGAGAATCTCCTCGTCTGTTAGATGATCGTTGTATTCTCGAGCAGGTCAAAGATATTATGTTGTCAGAGACTCCGCGGCCTGACGGTGTTCCTTCTAGTAGTGAATTGCCTGGCTCAATTGAGCCTGATGCTTTGTCCTGGGATCTGGGTTTGAGCACCATTTTGCCTGGTGAGCTGAAAAAACTTGAGGGTACTTCCAATGTACGTCTTGTTCAGTCTCTAGTTAAGATATGCGAGCAGGTAGACATATCTTTCGATAATTTTCCCTATTTTTATTTCGACTTTCATGTCTTGAGAGGATTTTTCTCATTGTTTTTCTTTGTAGGCCAAATATTTTGCACTTCAGCTGGGTGTGCAAAATGACGAACTGTGGAGTAGTCGGAGAGCTCATCAAGGTCAGTTGGAGTCAGAAAAAGCTAAAGCCGCAGGGCTGTCTTTGCAACTGCAGCTTGCCCGAGATGACCTCCAAAAATTAGAGGCTGACAAAGTTGTTCTTGAGAAAGAGAAAGGTGACTTAGTTCAGGCCGCCGCCTCGGCAGAGGGATCTCGTCAGCAGGCCTATGAGGACGGTTATGATGCCGGTTATCTCAAGCGTCAGGAGGAGTTGATGGCGTTTGCTGGTAACTTGACTCCTCGGAGGCCTGTCTCTGCTGGTCGCCCCTCTGGCGATTCTTCTCAGTGATCTTTATTTGACCTGGCAGACCTTGGACTGTCTTTTTTTTTTTTTTTTAATTGGTGCCCAACTTTTTTGTGGTTGTTCGGGCAGAGATTATTGTATTAGGAGAATGACTAAATCGGAAATTATGATCTTTTGTTGGCAGATTCTTGCCTTAACCAATTTTCTTCTGTGGATACTCTTCGTTATGCATATTTTACTTATCGTGCAAGAATACAACTTCCTTGAAGTAAAAGAAATATAGATTAGTATACTTATCTCATGTTGGTCTTCTGTGAGGACATCTAATCTTTGCAAAGTAGCTTTAATCTTGCTTGAGTGATGCTTAAGTAACTGAATGTTACTACGTCTAGGATTGCAAATTAAATCCTTTACAATGAGGTATAAGAATGATGATCGCTTGAATGAGGTTCCTTATAGGCTCCCAGAAGTCGTGTTAATAGCGAAGTTTCCTCGTAGATATCTAATCGAATAAAGAAATTCTCAATTTTGTCGTCGCTGTTCGACCAATCTTTTACAAATTTGTCTTTTAGTTAACGGTATCTTATATAAGGACGTTGTCTCTTTGTTGAGCTCTGCTCTTCTATGTTCTGAAATTGCAAAATTGCTCTAGATAAGCTCTCGAGATCTATGTTTTTCTGTAGTGTTTGTGAGTTCCTTGTTTCTCAAATAAAGCAACCAATGTATCAATATGCCATTGATTTGATATGGGAGGAATTGGAAAATGTAGCAGTCCTGGCCAGATCTGACTCGTTCAGACCTCCTTCAGCAATTCTTTGGAAAATTAGGCAGTGATGGCCTTGCAGTTTCGAATAAGGAGGGCTATTCTCCTGATTTCTATGTCAGATATCTTGGACTCCAAAGGAGTTCTTGTATGAGTTAGTTAATGGTTACCCATGTGACGTATGAGGCAGTTACGGCCCTCGTATGGTGGAGGGTTTCATCTTTTATCTTTTATCGAGCAAGTAATCTTTTCACGACGATCTTAAATTTGTATGCGTTCGTTCGTGATTGGTCTATTTGGTCCGGGGCTCCTTTAGGTGTCCAAACGATGATCGCTTCGATCCACGTCCTCTTGATAATCGACTGGCTGAGTCGACTAAATAGCGCCGTTCCATCTTACTTGTATTTATTACGGGAAGTTAAAGGGTCGTATTTATGTCCGCTGATCAAATATCTTTTCAGCCGTTGGATCCCTTAGATCTATCCCTATAAATAGGGCGGTAGTTTATATTCTTCATTTGCAATTTCCCAAAGATAATGGAGATCTCAGCTTCCTTATATTTTATTTTGCCTTCAGATCCCATAATATTCAAAAAGTCACATTATCGTGATTCCTTTTGTAATAGCTTGATTATCTTCTACCTTGTACTGACGGGTCCCATGTCAGCCCTACCTTGTACTAACGGGTCCCATGAGGCCTCAAATGTTGTTTTCACATATTTGAGGTTCGTGTTTTCTGTTTGCACATGGGGGGTTCATACTTACCAGGCACCACCGCGTTTGGATGTTACCTCCGGATTGTTAGACCATCGGGGTGTGCTGGTAAATTTTTTCTTCTTCGACGGTCCTGAAGAGATGTTGCTTCAGAGTAAATTTCAACCCTAATGTAAAAGCAGTATCTCTGTTGTGGGTGAATGAGTATTGCTGGTTATCCGGCTGGTAATGCTCATTTCATCTGGAAGAACATTTGATCTTCAGAGCCTGGCCATCGAACCAAAGAAGTCGACCATCCTGAGCAGCATGCTTCTTAGGTGGTCAGTTACCACTATCGAGGCACTAGGGAGGAGATTGATGTTTCCGTGGACATTGTCGTGAAGATTACCGATCTATAGTATAGGATCGTTTTATCTAAACAAATGTAATGATGTGTAAATCGTATATAGACTTTTGTATTTTGATCTTCAGCTTTAGCCTGTAACTTTCATAGATGAATAAAACTTTATTTTTAATCCTTGCATTCTTCATGTTGTTGTCTTCAGCTTTAATCTTATTTATGATTGTCATCGAGGAGTATTTATCGAACAGATCAATTTATACTCAAGTCTTTTTCTTTTAGACTCAGGTTTTTAATACCAGAAGTCTTTTGATCGTTAAAAAAAAATAATCGAGGAGTGTTTATTGAGCGGATCAATGTATACTCAACTCGTTTCATTGAGACTTAGGTTTTTATACCAAAAGTCTTTTTATCGTTGTAAATAGTTCGAGGAGTGTTTATTGAGCGGATCAATGTATACTCGACTCGTTATAGTTTAGACTTAGGTTTTTCGTACCAAAAGTCTTTTTATCGTTTGAAAATAGTTCGAGGAGTGTTTATTGAGCGGATCAATGTATACTCGACTCGTTATAGTTTAGACTTAGGTTTTTCGTACCAAAAGTCTTTTTATCGTTTGAAAATAGTTCGAGGAGTGTTTATTGAGCGGATCAATGTATACTCGGCTCGTTATTATTTAGACTTAGGTGTTTGGTACCTGAAGTCCTTTAATCGTCGAAGTTGATCGAGGAGTGTTTATTGAGCGGATCAATGTATACTCGACTCGTTGTAGTTTAGACTTAGGTTTTTAGTACCTGAAGTCTTTTAGTCTCCGATGTAAATATATCGAGGAGTTTTTATCGAGCGGATCGATGTTTACTCGACTCGTTTTGTTTAGACTTAGGTTTTAGTACCCGAAGTCCTTCAATCGTTGTAAATATATCGAGGAGTTTTTATCGAGCGGATCGATGTTTACTCAACTCGTTTTTGTTTAGACTTAGGTTTTTAGTACCTGAAGTCTTTCAATCGTTGTAGATATGTCGAGGAGTTTTTATCGAGCGGATCGATGTTTACTCAACTCGTTTTTGTTTAGACTTAGGTTTTTAGTACCTGAAGTCTTTCAGTCTTCGATGTAAATATATCGAGGAGTTTTTATCGAGTGGATCGATGTTTACTCGACTCGTTTTGTTTATTAAGACTTAGGTTTTTAGTACCTAAAGTCTTTTAATCGTCGCAGTTGATCGAGGAGTGTTTATTGAGCGGATCAATGTATACTCGACTCGTTGTAGTCTAGACTAGGTTTTTAGTACCTGAAGTCTTTCAATCGTTGTAGATATGTCGAGGAGTTTTTATCGAGCAGATCGATGTTTACTCAACTCGTTTTTGTTTAGACTTAGGTTTTTAGTACCTGAAGTCTTTCAATCGTTGTAGATATATCGAGGAGTTTTTATCGAGCGGATCGATGTTTACTCGACTCGTTTATAACTTTGAATTTAATCAACAGTTTATCGTAGAATTGCTAGGAGTGTATATCGAATCAAATCGATTTATACCCGATCTTTATTTATAATTAAATTGTGGGCTTAAGCCATTTATTACAACGAATAAAAACTAATTGAAATAATCAAAGTAAAACAGTAATACTTATTTAAAATTTACCATAATATTTCCTAAGGTTGACAGCATTCCAGGTCCTTGGTAAGGCTGTTCCATCCAAGT
This sequence comes from Penstemon eatonii, assembly GCA_038501285.1. Taxonomy (NCBI): domain Eukaryota; kingdom Viridiplantae; phylum Streptophyta; class Magnoliopsida; order Lamiales; family Plantaginaceae; genus Penstemon; species Penstemon eatonii. The sequence continues at coordinate 51,260,438 of CM076715.1, read as the reverse complement.
GTGCTATCTTGTATGAACCTTTCTTTCCTACGCCAATGACAACGTAAGGTCCATCCCAATTTTGTTGCAATTTTCCCACATGTTTGGATACCTCTACCTTTTTTAAGACCAGGTCTCCTTCTTTGAAGGTCCGGATGCGTACTTTTTGATTGTATGCTTTTTCCATATTTGCTTTAGTGGCTTGTAGGCGTACAGCGGCTTTTTCTCTCAAAGCTTCTGTTAAATCGACGTCATTTTCTCTTGCCTGTTTATTTTCCTGATCGTCGAAAATCTCGATCCTTGGCGTTGGGATTAGAGTTTCAACAGGAATAACAACTTCTGAACCATATACTAAACTGAATGGTGTCTCGCCTGTTGAAGTTCTGACTGTGGTTCGATTGGCCCAAAGTACTCCTGCGAGTTCGTCAAGCCATTTACCTTTGGCTGCTCCTAATCTTTTCTCCAAAGACTTTATTATTTCTCTATTTGCTACTTCGGTTTGTCCGTTCGCTCTAGGATGCCCGACCGAGGTAAAGTTTTGCTGAATTCCTAAGTTTGAACACCATTCAATTACTTGTTTCCCCGCGAATTGGGTTCCATTGTCAGAAATTAAAATTCTCGGGATGCCAAATCGGCACACTATGAATTTCCAAAGAAAGTTAATTACTTGGAACTGAGTTATCCGGGCAAGGGCAATGCATTCTATCCATTTGCTGAAGTATTCTACGGCGACCAGGACATAAGATTTCTTGGATTTAGCCGCCGGGAATGGTCCCACGATGTCCATTCCCCATTGATCGAATGGCCAACATATAGGGATTGGGTGCATATTTTCCGCTGGTTGATGACATATATTAGCATGGACTTGGCAGTGACGACATTCTTGGACATATTGAGTGGCATCCTTATTGATGGTGGGCCAATAATAACCTGTTCTGAGGCATTTCAAAGCCAAAGCCCTTGATCCGCTGTGATTTCCTGCGTCCCCTTCGTGTATTTCTCGTAGTATATCGGTGGTTTGTGATTCAGAGACGCATCTTAGAAGAATTCCTGATACTGATCTTCGATAGAGTTTTCCTTCTAGGAGGGTGTATTTTGGGGCTCGATATCTTATTTTCCGAGCTTCATTCTGGTCAGGTGGTAGCTTTCCCTCTCGAAGGTAGTCTATCATTGGTGTCATCCAATTTTCTTCTATTTCTTCGATTTCCATTATATCGACCACCGGAGATTCATCGATATCGATCGCCGGTGTATTAGAGATTAACCAGTTGATCACTCGTTCGGTCTTCCCGTCTTGGAATCCTGTGAATTTAGACAATTGATCGGCCCATTTGTTTTCCGATCGTGGAATGTTCTGTATGCCGAAGCTGTCAAATTTTTCGGCTAGTGCTTTTACTTTGGCTAGGTATTTGATCATATTGAATTCTTTTGCTTCGTACAGGCCTTCTATTTGTCTTTGTACTAACTCCGAATCGGTTAATACTTTAAGATTCTTTATGTTGGCTTTAATCGCCATCTCCATTCCCGCGATCAATGCTTCATATTCTGCTTCATTGTTTGTTACGATGAAGTTCAACGTTATCGCATAATTCAAATCTTCTTTGTTTGGTCCAGTGAAGTTGATTCCGGCGCCCCCTCCTTCCCGGCATGAAGCATCGTCGACATGCATTAACCAAGTTTGATCGCCTATGAACAAAACATCGTCGTAGAGGCTACTCGAAGATTCCGTTGCCTGTGTTGGTGTTTCCAATAGAAAATCAGCTAACACTTGGGCCTTAATTGCTATTCTCGGCTTGTAATCGATCTCGAACTGGCCGAGCTCAATTGCCCATTTGATTTATCTTCCGGAGGCTTCCGGTTTTGCTAAGACTTGTCTTAGTGGTTGATTCGTTAAAACAATGATTTTGTAAGTTAAGAAGTAAGGTCGGAGTTTTCGTGCAGCCACCACTAAGGCCAGTGTGAATTTTTCAATTTCCAAATAATTCTTCTCCGCCCCTTGTAATAATTTGCTTAGATAGTAGACAGGTTTATGCTCTGAGCCTTCAATTTTAATTAGTACTGAACTGATGGCTACGTCGGATGATGAGGGGTAATTTAGATTCCTTGCCTCTATGGGCCCGATGCTGTTCGAATGACACTAGATACTATCCCCAGAGAGCAAGAAGTTGGTCCACGGCATAGTGTTAACTGTTCCGAGCTCGTTTTAGAACCCAAGATCGAAGGGTACTGTTGGGCCGAGCCCAGGCCCAAGCCCGTCAGTTCAGCTATAAATACCCATGCATTTATGACAACACACAACTTCCAAGGAGCTCTTGTTTCGTGACTGCTACTCGGACACATATGGGAAATATAGCATAGTTTTGGTCATTTGTATTTCGCTCCTCTAGTTTGTACGGCATCCAATAATGCTCGAGTAGGACCCTAAATACTTGTATTTGTACTCAGTCGATTCGAATACAACTACTTTGGTCTTTACTTTCCTTTATTTATTATTATTATTGCATTACATCCCACCCTTAATCGAACAGACAAAATCACGTAAGATCAATTGGCGCCCACCGTGGGGCCTTATTCGAGTATTAGACCGAAATATGCCTACCACGAGGGGAGATCGAAGATAATGCCTATACAATAAACTTCCGAGCTTAATATTAGCGATTTTATTCTGGAATTGCACGGCTTATCTATTTTTTCCCGATGGATTTATTTTCCACAAATGATCCATTTTCTAGTTTGAAAGTAAATAAGAAGTTCCAGCGAGGTAGCCCACAACAAATTAACATAGAATTAGTCCGGTCGACTCGACCAGAGCTTATCGATGGTCGGAATTTATTTTTTCGATCATCATATTTGTTACTTTCAAAACAAATTCCTAAAATCAGCTATTTGTGAGTTCAATCGCATAATCTGTATACATTTACCTCTATTTTTCTCGACTCGATTGGGATGAGATGAATATTTGAACAGCGGCTACGAATTATTTAATCGTCAAAGTGAAGCTAAAAATCAGCAATCGTTCGACTGATAAAAGAAGTTAAAAGGAGAAATTCGATCAGAGAACAAAAGCTCTATCATTAATATTTTTCAAATAAGTTACAAAGAAAAGCCTCGAATCAATTTCGAGCTCAAGAAGTACAATACGATCGCTACTATCCTATTACAAGTTCTACGAATAATTCTACCATGTTACGTGCTCAGTCTTCATTCCCTAAGATCGCCCCAGATGCAGAACTCAGCAGTGATTCATCCTAGTAATCACTAGCCACGTGTCGCACATCCATCTTCGAACGGGGTAAGGGCCGGATCGCAGCTCCTCTCCTGGGCTTCGGACCGACCTTAGACCATCATCAGTAAACAATGATTGAAGTACTCAATCACTGTTTACAGGATAATCCGAACAGGTGCAGCAAAGGGTTATCTCAGCAGAGGCAGCTCGAGGAAGCTCGAAGGAACTATACTTCAAGAAAGCCCTCGAGGAAGCTGATGCCCCAGATTTAAAGAACTCCTCTCAGAATAACCAGCTGCCCGATCGGATACTACGCCAAGATACCAGAGGTCTAACCCGCACCAGAAATGATATGTCTGGGAAAACAGGTTGCCTGCCGGTATTCTAGGCGCAAGTTCTTTTGCCTGTCGATATTCTAAGCGAAGAGGGGTACACCAAAAAGACCAGAGTCGAAGAATAAGGTTCGAATTCTTATCTCAAATTTCTTTATTTTGGAAGCAATACGAATCGAAAGCAAGATTCGACCCATATCGGTCGGACAAAGCATAATAGAGAAAATGAAGAGTATCGGATAAACCAAAGGAGAACTATTTATAACAGCAAAGTCTTTGAACCAATGGTCCAGATAACAAATCACCGACGGTTGGGATGTAAGTAATAAATGAACTGACCGTTACATTTCCCGAGAAATAGGGTCCTGTTTGGCTAGAAGAAAACACGGTTTAACAGGCCGTATAGGAAAATTTGTAACATTCTAAACACCAGACCGATATGACATAGTTATAACATTATTGATGAAGATTGGCAATTTAGGTTCAAGATCAGTTCATTCAGATATTTTTACAGTCATTGTTCGACTTGGAAGAATCATGATCGGTTTGAACAGAACTCTCGACCAAAAAAATCATGCGACTAGGGAAATCCGGCAGTGCCAATGATTATTGGTAACATTTTCCTTATTAATTTTAGGTCCACTAAAATATTTATCTATTGCCCGATCAAGCAAGCGGTGTTTGAGTATTTCTTTATCGATATGAGAGGATCGATGTGGAAGTATTGAAGATAAGAATCTATCTAATTATGTTTATTCTATCAACAAAACATGGAAGAAGTGTATTTATATTATCTCGGAAAATACGAGATGAGGAAAATACATGTTGAGCATAACTCAAGCCTATATATTACATAAAAACGCTATTACTTTCTACAATCCTATGAAATTTTTGGTCTCTTCTCCTATTGCTTTTTTGGAATAATTTAGCTCCGACCGTGGAAATCTCCCTAGGACCTGCAGGCTTTTTAACTTTATTTACGATCTTCCGAGGACAAAAGGGCGAACACATGGCTTATCGAGTGACTATATTCTGGACAGTTCGCTCCCTGCTGTCTTCCTAGATGCATTGTAGCAACAGGTCCCTAATCGAAGACCTGCGCGACAGCCTGTGGACTTCCTGAATCTGGCATATTGGCTTTCAAGATGGAAATTGTATTTGCCTGACGATATTCTAAGCGAGGTCGGGTTAGAAGACTGTCATTCTTAAAGATTGTTCGAAGTCTGAGCTCAAATAATTGAATTGATGGAGTAACAATCTTGATTAGCATAGTCGGACAGATAAAATGTTGATACAGCGAATAAGAAAATCTCAATAGCATGACACCCCTTTTATAAATAAAAGATGAAGGAATCCGGCGGCAGATAATTCACGAAATGAATGGATGAGATTTGTCGACCCTTGCAATTCTCGATAATTGAGAAACCATTTAGAAAAAATCAAACATGACAAGATTGGGAACTTATAGACAAAGAGTTTTCTCGACAAGACATAAAATTTATTTATTAAGCCCTAAGGTTATTTACTATTGGTTGTTTCTCTATGATTCAGCTTTTCTCACGATTGCAGAAGACTATTATCTCGTCAAAAATTTATTTCGATCAGAATTATATATTCAGTGGAAACTAATCTCGTCAATATTTATATTCATTCATCTCTTTCTTATATTATTGATCTCGGTTCATCTATTGTTCAATCTCTTCTCGTCTCCATCTACTATTAAAAAGGGGGTGAAAGATGTTGCTATGACCCTCGAAAATCGACCAAGGGTGAAAGCCGTTGCTACGCCCCTTGGATCGAAGAATAAAAATGGGTGACGACCCTCGAGCTAAAAATGCTCTGAAATGACTAAGGGTGAAAGCCGTTGCTATGCCCCTTAGATCGAAATTATTAAATGGGTGAAAGCCTCTGCTAGGACCCAAGGGCTAAAAATGCTCTAAAATGACTAAGGGTGAAAGCCGTTGCTATGCCCCTTAGATCAAAATTATTAAATGGGTGAAAGCCTCTGCTAGGACCCAAGGGCTAAAAATGCTCTAAAATGACAAAGGGTGAAAGCAGTTGCTATGCCCCTTAGATCGAAATTATTAAATGGGTGAAAGCCTCGGCTAGGACCCAAGGGCTGAAAATGCTCTAAAACGACTAAGGGTGAAAGCCGTTGCTATGCCCCTTAGATCGAAATTATTAAATGGGTGAAAGCCTCTGCTAGGACCCAAGGGCTAAAAATGCTCTAAAATGACTAAGGGTGAAAGCCGTTGCTATGCCCCTTAGATCGAAATTATTAAATGGGTGAAAGCCTTTGCTATGACCCTGGGGCTAAAAATGCTCTAAAACAACTAAAGGTGAAAGCCGTTGCTACGCCCCTTAGATCGAAATTACCAAATGGTTGAAATCCTTGGCTACGATCCAAGGTGTAAATTATCAATCCAGAGATTCCAATATACGTCCTATTTCGAACTACAACAATCACAATCCGCCAAGAGGGCCTATCATTATTATTCCAGTATTATCAAATTTTGATCGGTCTACAAAGATCAACTGTTACCTATATCTGAATATCAGAGATAGAAGAATGTCAACTATTCTTTATTATCAATACACTTATGGAGATCATTCGAGAATTATATTTGTTGCTCATATTTTTGGGGCGAAGAAATCGCTGCTCGGTAACAATATACGAAAACAGTTCTGCAGTAGGGATAAGAGAGAAAATAAATATTCTTATTCATGATCTTTCGAATGGTTACAAGAAATTTCGTGATTATAATAATAAAGAAAATCGAGCAAAGCTGAAACTCTACATTCAACGTAACCCTATTACGAATTAACCCTACGCTAGAATGTTCTCGTAAGTGAAGACGGAAGGCGAGGCTAGGATAACACTTCTACCCTTCATCCATCGCTTCCTCAATAATTGCTCCATGCTGGAGCAGGCCGAGAGACAGGGAAGCAATCCCTAGAGAAATTACTCCATGCAATCTCGAGGGCAACATTCTTCAAGAAACATCTTGAAGAAGTGGAGATCGAGAGCAGGAAAACTCCTCCAGCAGTTGACCCACTATCCGACCAAATGGAGTGACAGGATATCGGAATTCTAACCCGTCTCAGGAGAGATGACTCCAAAGAAGCAGGTCGCCTGCCGGTACCCTAGTCGCAATCCTTTTCGCCTGTCGATACCCTGGTCGAAATTATTCCCCATACAGGGACGCCGAAGAGATCAAAGAAGAGAGTTCGAGTCCGAATCTCGAACGCTTTTATTGCTGAGACCGAATCGAAAATAAAGATGGTTGATGGAGGTAAAAATGCAACCATATTGATCGAACGAAATGTTTACAGACAAGTAAAAATATGAAGGTAAATTCAGAAGTATTTATAGGGGGAAGAATTCCGTATCAACGATGTAGATCTCTTCAGATGAACGGTGGCAATATGTATATTAAAAGCGCTCTGACCGCTCAGATTCCCGATAAATCAGGGACTGTTTAATTAAAAGAAGGAGGGACGTAACGGTAAAAACTCAATCACAAAAGCTGAACAGAACTAATGGCCAAAATGCGAGCAATTAATACAGCGACCGTTCCACTTCCCGAAAATTCAGGAACCGTGTGGGTAAATGAAGAAACAGTCAAATTCAACAATGCTCGAAATAATTATAGTTTAATTTCCGATCGTCAGAGAAAGTCACAAAGAAAAAGTCGGACTATAACTGATCAAGGAACCATTATCAATAACTCGTCCAAAGATGGACCAAGATCGGTAAAGAGCTTTATTTAAGCAGATAAGAACGAATGTATGAAATTAATCGAGAAATTATTATTTCCAGAGTTCGATACATTGAAGAGTTACAAGTTACAAAGATATCAACTCCTATTACATTTTATAATTCTACAAACACCTACAAAGGCTAATCTCTGTATCCGAGCGAGATAGGGACTTCATAGCCACCCAATCCTATGAAATTTTCGGCGGACGATAATGTCCTTACTCGAATCGGAGGAGCCTGTCAAGCCAACAGGCTTTTGTCTTTATTTATGATTCCTCAAAAAGGAGAAGGGTAAGGCATCTTTTTCTAGGTGTAACGTGAATACTTTATTGAGGGCCTCGACCCTCGAAGCTCCACCCCTTACATCCTCGAGGAAGAACCGAACAAACCGCTGGAGACCCCTAAAAGATTTGATGCTTGAACTTCTCCTAAACCACGGAGGGTCGTGGGGACTGCCCGGGTCGTGGGTGGTCAGCAATAAAGCTGACCGGTCTCCAAGGTCGGAATAATGTTCGCCTGCAGATACCCTAGTCGAGGTCGAAGTACCAGTTAGTCTATGACCTGCAGAATAGGTCCTAACTCGAAATTTAAAATATTGGGCCATGCAACAAGATCTTTTAACCAGCATGGTTGAAGGAGTCTGCTTTAAAAATAATTATAAGGATACAAATTGAAGAACCCTATTTATAAGTACTATTCTCAAAATCCAACGGCTAGAAGAAAACGAAAGGAACGGTCAAGATCGAAAGACTGTTGCGCTTCCCGAGAATTTCACCGGGAAGAGAAAGTGATATATTCTGGAAATCGAGCAGAAGTAATATACCAAGATCGAAGAATGAAGATTACGAGCATAAGACCAAACGAAGAAAGCAAACAAAAGCATGGACAGAAGAGAGTACATTAAATTATGGACAAACTTGTAATCCGAGAAACTAATAGATTATTACAAACCATAGGGGATAAAAATGTCTGAAATTATTCATGATCACATGAGTAAAAACAATATAGCCATACTACAAACCCGGGTAAATGAAAAGCAACATCTAGAGAAGTTTGTTGTCGGAGAAAATCTTTCGAAGCTCGGCACTACGAGCCTCACGTCCAGCTTCATATCCACGGTCGTAAGCCTCCTTTTCTCGACGCATGAATTCTTCCTTCTCCCGCTCGTGAAGACTCTTCAGTTTTTCGAGCTCCTCATTCAGCTGTTTGTGGATCTCCTCTCCACTTTCTTTAACCGACCTCTCCTTCTCTAGAGCAAGCTTCTCCGCGAAGACACGGTCAAATTCGGCTTTCTTCTCCTCCAGCTCGAGGGAAATAGCAGCACGATGATTGGTCTCCCGCTCAGCAAAAGTTTTAAGCTCAATAAAATCTTGCCCGGCCTGTCAAAGAAGTAGACACTGTTCATTTTTAAAAAAGAAGTTGTGCTGCCCAGACTCGAACAACTCTTCTATGTTTCTCTCCTTGGACATGTTTCTCCCTTTGGGCATATTAGTCTCCGAAGAAGTAAAATTAACCAGCAACAGACTATCTATGGGATCGGACCCATCTTTCGACTCTTCAGGCGCGGAAGAAGTAACTTTTGAAGGAATGGGGTCAACCCGGGGTTCGGAAGGATTACCAATCTTTAAAGCTTCAGGAGAAGCCCCCCCACCAATTCCTAACTTGAGTTTCTTGCTGAGACTCCCTGTGCAAGGAATGGTCGAAGCATCGGAAGATGACTTGCTACCAATAGCAAGATTTTGCAATGCCTCAACAGGATTAACCACATCAGGGTAAGGCCTTTTGTTCGAAGAAGGAACAGAAGAATTTTCTCTCATAAGATCTTCGTTCGAAGAATCGACAACTTTCGGGGAAGAACCCCCGGGTGCGGTTTCAAGTTCTTCGTCCAAAATGGACTTGCTAGAATTGCCCTTGTTTTGTTTTAAAGAAGTACTCTTCTCCTTCTTGTTATCTCCCCCTATAGGAGCTTTCGGGGAAGACACAGAGGTCTTAGAAGAAGATTTGGAGGCTTTGGCCTCCTTGGCAATCTTCTGCTCTTTACTCGAATTCTTATTCTTCGAACCGCCAAATAACGATTTGGGGTCGATAGCTTTCCCTAGTACATTTTCCATGGTAAGCGGGTTTGGGATCGATAGTTCGGATTCTTACTCTTTGAGGGATTCGAAGAAGGCAAAAAAAAAGGCAAGAGCTCCGATCTCTATAAGCAAAGATGTCGTATGAATAATGAAAAGAGATCCTAATATTTATAGACACTACGCCCTGCGATTACGACAATGGATCGACGCAACCTTTAAAGAAAAACCCCGTATGGAATGGGTAAAATCCGAGCATAAAGAGTTATCGAACCTTGGAAATTAAAACGATATATGGGTATTAATAAGGTTGGAATTTACAAGTTACACTAATCAGATCAAGGAAGAAAACAAATCCGTTTACAAAAATGAGTTACATGGGTGATTACGATTAATTCCTAACTACAAAACTATGAATCGCCCCCTTCAGTGCGTTCGACTCCAGTAACTTGCTAGATAGAAAACCAAGCAATATATGTCGGGGGTGGAGCAATTACTCGGTTTAATCGAGAATTTGATCGTCTTCTTTATTCGGTACGTCGCCCATGTCGACATCTTCGCCTTTGCCCCCCAACATAGAAGGAGGATCGTCGGTTAAACAATCGAGCACATCGGGGTTAGGTATCGGAATACCATACTCCTCAACTAAGGGGGCAAAGCGATGATCCTGCCAATTACTATCCATCTTGGGTAGAGAGGAAGCTTTGTAATCCTTCCCTTCAGCGTTCTTGAAAGGGTTCATATGTTTAAAGTACTCATCCATATCATCCGGAATCTTCTTGGCCGCGACCAATTGTTGAACCCCTTTATAAAAAATCGTCTGGAGAATTTCTCCAATTTTCCTTTGAACTAAAGGATTCAAGACGGGGGATTCCAAGAATCCTCGTATGGCAGGAATCTCGGCTTTTTCCCGGCCCTGAGCATATGCGCGCTCGGAATCTTGTTTTGCCAACTCAAGTTCTATCTTTACCTTCTTCAATTCTTCCTCGAGGGCACTTCTCTCTTTAACGGATGCCAACAAGTCCTCCTCTACAGACGAGGAACGTTTCATAGTGGCCTCGTCGAGCTCCTTCTTTGCCTGTGATAATTCTTGTTGAGTTTCTGCCAGTTGAGATCGAAGAGCTTGGTTGTCAGAAAAAATTTGCGCATACGCATCATGAGCGTCCTGTGATTCCTGCTCTAATAGCGCCAATCGATAGGATTGGAGGGCGAACAAATCCCCGACCTGTGAGACATTTTCGGATATCAGCAAGGATTAGAGACTCTAGAAGGGGATAAATAAAAGACAGATTTTCACCTCATGATATGTTCGGGAGAAATCGCTCAAAACCTCGAAATCACCTTTGACAGAATGGATCAGCATATCCCTTTTAAATCGACCAGCCATAAAGATTCTAGCGGCTTTGTCGAATTCGTTCTCCCCGTTCGCATCCAGGTCAGTCATAATGGTGCCATCTTCGGGGTATCCAGCAGCTCTGCCACTTCGAAAATGCTCATCCATAAAATCCGCCACATCAGGCTCTGACCTACCTTCTCGACAAGGGACAGAGTCGGATTTCACACCAAAAGGTTTTACCCTCCTCGAGGGCCCGGGGTGTTCAGCATTTCTTTTCTGACCTAGAAGCTTTTCGTACTCCTGAATACCCTGAATCCGGTTCCAGGAATGTTGACTGTAGCCGACAGACGAAAGAGCAGAAGTGTCAGGAGAGAACAGGGTTCGAAGAGGTCCGGCTGTAGTAGAATTCAGTGAACTCATGGTACCAACCCCTCTCAAGTCGGGAATCATACACGGTATGACAGTTGAACTTCCACCTAAACTATTCATGTCCACTTTTCTTTCGGAGGCATAAGGTAACGGATCGAAATAAAATCGCTTATCTTCAACCGGGCCGGCAGCGGACACTCGAGATTTCTCAACAACTCGACCTGCAAGGATAATACGAATCGGGCACGAGTTTAAACAAGGAGAATTGTTTAATAAAACCTAAAAATAAGAAGAAGATAAGAAGCATACCCAAAGAAAGAGGAGCAAGGGTCGGAGCACTAGAGGTTCGCAGAAGGGATCCTTCGGAGGATTGGCTAGGGTATTTAATCGCCGGAGTAGGATAATTACAATGGCTCAACCCGGCCAATCGCAAAACGCCTTCCTGAATCAGGAATCTAGTCTGGTAAGGGTTAGACTGCAACTGCTCCAGGAGTTCATTAGAAAGACGATGGCTGAGCTTCTCTTTGATTCTGCGAGAACCGTATGTCCAAGTATTTGCACCATCCCATCGATACGGTCTTGTTTTCGAACTACCTTCAGACATTGGAAGATCAGGACCCTTCACAAAAAAGAATCTCCTCTTCCAACCTATACTCTTATCCGTTGTTATTTTCGTAAGAAAAGGCCGTTTCGACCGCGGACGGATGGACATGAACCCCATATTCGAACCCTTACATGGGTCCATTCGGAATATCTGCCAAAAGTTGCTAAAGGAGGCCTCTTCCCCTTTTGCCTCCATAAGAGCGCTAAACGCTGCTATATATGCTACAGAATGCGGGAGAAGCTGAGCAGGGGAAAGCGAAAAGAAGTTCAAGACATTTCTAACAAGGGGAATGAACGGGATACGCAAACCATAAGAAAATTGATCCTCGTAAAAGGCTTGACAGCCAGCCGGGGGATCGGTAGCACGTTCGGTATAAGAGGGAATGATGATTGAAAACCCTTTAGGAAGAAATTTCCCGAACTCCGCCTCGAGGAAAGAGAGATCCTTCTTCGAAAAACAGCAGGAAGTCTGGCTGGCAGGAAGCTCTGACTTGTTCGAGATGGTGGCGGTAGATGGTTGCGTATGTTTGAAAATCCTGACAAAAGCACCCTCGCCGATGCTGCGTTTCTCGACCTCATTTTCTTCAAGATCCTCGCTCGGATCCTCATCCTCGCGTCCTTGACAAAATTCCCCATCCTCATAATCATCAACAAGCTTCAGCAAAGGATCGGACTCTGGGTTTTCTCCGACCTTATTCTTGCCCCTTACACTTCTAGAGCTCGACATTATGGATTGAGAAACAAATATACAAAAGGCAAATGCTGTTTCGATCTCAAACGCTTCGAGCTCAAGAGAGGACGTAATATGTAAATAATTTTTCAACGAATCGACATATATATACGGGGTTAAAAATGTAAAATTGCAAACAGGTCCCCGAGTAACCACGACGGTTGAACTTACCCTGGGTAAAAACTCAGGGTTATTCCTCACATAATAGCACTTTGATCCTTCATTTTCTAAGATTACGGAATAAGTTCCTTGCAAATTTTTCCTGAGAATCTCGTGGGTCCTCTTTGTTATGATCGGAAAATTTGGAAAGCATTCATTAAGGGATCGAACAACACATCGCGGAACCATAAAGGATATAACAACTTCAAGATCCTCCGACAAGGATATCTTTACAATACGCCGGTATATGTCTTCTTATATATGCACTCTTTTTCCCTGGCTCGGTTTTTATCCCAATGGGTTTTTCCGGGCTAGGTTTTTAATGAGGCATATCCTAAAGACATTATGAATGGCTCATCTCATAATAGTGTGGGACGCAACTTGTACTTCTTCGAGCGCAAGCTCCACTTCACGCTCGAGAAGTGGGGGAGTATTGATGAGGGGTAATTTAGATTCCTTGCCTCTATGGGCCCGATGCTGTTCGAATGACACTAGATACTATCCCCAGAGAGCAAGAAGTTGGTCCACGGCATAGTGTTAACTGTTCCGAGCTCGTTTTAGAACCCAAGATCGAAGGGTACTGTTGGGCCGAGCCCAGGCCCAAGCCCGTCAGTTCAGCTATAAATACCCATGCATTTATGACAACACACAACTTCCAAGGAGCTCTTGTTTCGTGACTGCTACTCGGACACATATGGGAAATATAGCATAGTTTTGGTCATTTGTATTTCGCTCCTCTAGTTTGTACGGCATCCAATAATGCTCGAGTAGGACCCAAAATACTTGTATTTGTACTCAGTCGATTCGAATACAACTACTTTGGTCTTTACTTTCCTTTATTTATTATTATTATTGCATTACATCCCACCCTTAATCGAACAGACGAAATCACGTAAGATCATCGGAGATGGAGATGTACATATACAATGGTTCTCCTTCCGTCGGTTTGGCCAACATAGGAGGTGTTGTCAAATATTCCTTGAGTTGTTCAAAAGCTCGATCGCATTCTTCGGTCCAAACAAAGTTTTTCGCCTTTCGGAGAGTCTGGAAAAAAGGCAGGCTTCTGTCTGCTGATTTTGATATGAATCTGTTTATCGCTACAATTTTCCCGACCAAACTTTGTACTTGTGAGATGGTCTTGGGAGGTTTCATTTCAGTTATGGCTCGAATTTTTTCTGGGTTGGCTTCTATTCCTCGCTGGTGTACCAAATAGCCCAAGAATTTTCCTGACTTAACACCGAAGGTGCATTTTGCGGGGTTTAATTTCATACGGTATTTTCTTAAGATTTGGAAACATCGATCAAGATGTTTTATGTGATCCGCTTCGTTCATGCTTTTGACCAACATATCGTCCACATAGACTTCCATCAATTCTCCGATTAGCTCTTTGAACATTAGGTTTACCAACCTTTGGTAGGTGGCCCCGGCATTCCTTAAGCCGAATGGCATTACTATAAAACAATATACACCCTGCTCGGTTACGAATGCAGTTTTTTCTTGGTCTCGCTCATCCATGTATATTTGGTAAAATCCCTGGAAGGCGTCCATCATGCTGAATATTGCAAAGCCAGCGGTTGAGTCAACCAATAGGTCAATCCTTGGGAGAGGATATGAGTCGCGTGGGCATAGTTTGTTTAGGTCGGTAAAATCATTAGACATTCTCCATTTGTTGTCCTTTTTATCCCCTTTTGCTACGAGAACAACATTACATAGCCATTCTGAGAAGTGGATTTCTCGGATTTGTTTTGCTGCCAGTAGTCTTTCTATCTCGGCTTTGATAATTTTATCTTTTACTGAACCATGATTTCTTTTCTTTTGTCTGGCGGGTTTTGCCACAGGATCTATTTTTAGGGAATGCTTGATTATTCGAGGATCAATTCCTTGAATGTCATTCGCGCTCCAGGCGAAGACGTCGACATTATCTCTGAGGAAGTTGACTAGCATTACTTCCCCTTCCTTGCTCAATTCAGTACATATTCTCGTCGTTTTGGATGAGTCCCCTTGTACTAGAATTACTTCTTTATGCTCTGGGGGTTTTAATGTCAGATCTAGTGGTTCCTTTCCCTTTTTATCTATTCGATCAGTACTAGGGATTTCGATCTCCTTTCTAACTAGATCATCTTCGATTTTTCTTTTGCTCGGGGTAACTGATTTGGGCTGTTGTTTCAAAGTTAACGAGGTACTATAGCAATCCCACGCCATATAGTGATCATTGGTTATTTCTCCGACACCGTTGTCGGTAGGAAATTTTATTTTCTGGTGATAAGTAGACACAACGGCTCGGAATAGGTTGAGAGCTGGTCGCCCTAATATTGCGTTATAAGCGAAGGGTGTTTCTACTACTAGAAATTTTACTAGCTTCACCGTCCGGCGTGGTTTTTTTCCTAGCGATACACTTAGGCTTATTGTTCCACTGGGAATGATTTCGGATCCTCCAAATCCTACCAATGGTGTAGCTACTCTCTGTAGGTTTATTTGTCCCAAGTTCATCTGGGCTAAAACCTCTCGGGAGATGATATTCGCCGAACTCCCATTATCGATTAGGATCCGTTTGACATTATAGTTCGCTATTTCTAGCGATACCACCATTGGGAAATCGGGGTTATCCTCTTTTGTGTCCCAAACGATGTTTTTGGGAACTTCGCCTTCACTGAAGCTGATCGGCTGGTCGTTTGACGACTTGTTTTCCAGAGTCCATATTTCTTTTGGATATTTAGAGTTTCCAATTATGGATCTGGCGGTTCTTCGTCGAGCATTACGACTATCGCCGCCCGCGGGTCCCCCGGATATTGTATGAATGGTTCCATTGATCTGGTCATGGTTTTGCTCCTGCGTAGGAGCATGCACAGGTGTCCTTCGACGAGAATTCCTCCTTTGATTATTATTCCGAGGGCTTCTACTTCTTTCTCTTTTGCGGTCATCACGATCTATATATTCATCTAATTTTCCTTGTTCGATTAGTTTTTCAACTTCTCTTTTTAGATGGAAACAATTTTCAGTCCGATGTCCGTGTGCTCTATGGTACTTGCAGTATAGGTCGTAGTTTCGAGACCCAGGCCTGGGCTGGGCGATCTTCCTGGCTTCGGGGATCCAGTTATTTCTTTCTAGAATTTCCAATATTTCCTCCATCGAGGTATTTAACCTCGGGTGTTCCACTTGATTCACCCTGCTTCTGATCGGTGGTTCAAGGTTTCTTGGTCTTTGATAGAAATTAGGTTGCCTCTGTTGGTCGGCTTTGTTGTATTCCAATCGCTGGAAAACGTTGCCTTTTCTTAAAGATTGCTCATAATCCATGGATCTTTGGGCAGGAACCCTGTCATGCCGTTTGGAGTTTGATTTTGTGGCTTTGTTTTTGTTTTTATCCTTAAAAGAATTCATCTCTTATTGGGTCATATACTTAGATGCTAAGCTCATGATGTCGGCAAACGTTCTTGGTTGTTTTCGACTGAGGGCATTTCCGAACTGCCTATTCTTCGTGAGGTCGAAAAGAATAGATATTATGTAATCGATATTCGGGGAATCGATTTTGAGTAACTCCACGTTAAATCTTGCCAACCAATTTCTTAGGGATTCTCCCTCTTGTTGGTGTATGGTTCCTAAGTAGCTCATCGGCAGTTTTTGCCTCTTCTGACTGGCGAACTGCTGCGTCAGTTTGTTGCATAATTCTCTAAAACTGAATATGGAGTTGGCTGGTTGTTTGGCGAACCAGTCCAACGCGAGTCCTTCGAATGTGGTCACCATTAACTTGGCAGTGAATTCGGCAGAGTGAGCATATATGTTCATTATATTCGTGAAGCTAAAAATATAATCATCCGGGTCAGTAGTTCCATCATATCGGGGTAGTCTACCCGGGACCTGTCCAATGGATTGTGCTTCTTTTATTTCTCTGCAGAAGGGAGAACAAGCCGCAAGGCTCTCCTGGAGTTCCGCGGTTCGGGCCCACGGGTTTTGAGCAGATCGTAGGCGTTGTTCGAGTCGTTCCTGTACCATCCTTTCGATTTCTCTTTCCGAGAAACGGGTTGTACGTGGTCGATCTTGGATTACATCTTCTATGTCATCCTCGATGGGGATTATCGTATGTTCCTTGGACCCACTGCGTTCTGGCTGTGGTTTTCTTTGTCCTAATTTTCTTCGGGGATGGTTATCGGAAGGTTTAGAATTGCCCCGCCTCGGACTGTGCAGTGAGCGCTGCTCACTTGCTGGGCTGTCGGCTTGTTGAGACGTCTGATCGTTTCGCCTCGGTGCTCTCGGAGCAGGAGTCGTCCTGGGAGCCCTAATGCTCTGAGGAATTTAATCAAGTACGAGTAACTCTTCGGGAGAGAGCGATTTAACGAGCATTGCTATTTGTCGCAATTTCTCCTGAGCGCCTGGGAGAGGAACAGGGATTTCAGGGACTTCCTGTTCTTCTGGAATTGTACCGGGAAGACCTCCTTGGGGTTCATGCTGATCGGGGTGAGGATCTTGCAAATCTTCATTGATGTTTTGAGCGTTATTATTGTCGTTGTCCTGTAGATCTTCAGATGTGTTATGACCGGTGGTTGTGTTACTTCTTGCTCCGATTCGAGCACTTTTCCTTGGGCGAGCCATATGTCGATCGAATAATTAACCTAGCCCCACGGTGGGCGCCAACTGATTTAACCGGATTTCGTCGGGTTATTAGTATCAGTGAATTGGTGATATTGGGGGTTTTCAATATACTTTTTTATAGGGCTCTGTTACTTTATTCAGGATGGATCAATCTCAAGCAAAAACAATATTCGTTAGACAAGAAGTAAACACACAAACCAAAGTAATGAACACACCAATATGAAGAGAAAGCTCTTTATCTTATTGAATATTATTGAGTTGTGCTGTTGTAAACAGTATTCAATGGCGTATTCTGGAGTTCTTAAGTTGTTAATTACAATGATTAACTAGGTATTTATACAATGCTAAACCTAGCGTTACAAGGAAACATAGTCCTAATAGGACTCGGCCCAAATATCCTTCTTGGGACCGGACCATAGTCTTCTAATCGAAAAGAACTGTATTCGGCCGGGTCGTTCAAGATGATCCGGAACTATCTCATTTGGTCGAATCGATCTCATGTTCTTTACTCGATCCGTGCTGTATGTAGGGTGCGAAATAGCCCCCATCACCAGCTTTGTGAAGTTCTTGCAACAGTCCAACATTGATAGACTTCTGTTCGTCACTGACCTTGATGAAGGTAGCAGTTAAGTCAGCAATCTTGTGCTCAGCTCTTTGCAATGCAGTATGTAGGTGATTTACATCAGCCTTCACATCCTCAATGTTTCTGTTCATCTCATTTAAGCTTTGCACTAACTGCTTTGAGTAATCCTGAGGCACTGGGAAACTGTCAATCTCCTTCTTGATGATCTCTGCTGTTGATTCTTGTACAATTTCCAGCTGAAGTTTTTTGGATTCTGCCAACTCTGCTTTTAGTTCAGTCTTCAGCTCCTCTTTCAATTTCATCAGCTGCTTGCCATGCTTCTCTTCCAGTTCCTTTACTGAATTTTCCATCAACATCTGGAAAGCTTCCATCAGTGATGAGTGTTCATCACCTGATGAAGCAGAAGCAGCAGCTTCCTTTTCTTCAGTCTCCTGTTGAACAGGGACATCTTCCATAACAGTCTCCTGATGATCTTCAGAAGTCTTATCTTGCCACTCAATAGCTAAGGACTTATCAGCTTTCTCGTGTTCATCAGTGACATCATCATAGAACAGATTAGTGATGGTGCCATCATCATTGAAGCAGGTTGTTTGTCTTATCTGCCTTACAATGATCCAGGGGTTGACAAATGCATTATTACCCTTTGGCACTTCACTAAACTCCTTCACTTCCTTGCCAAAGATTATTTGTTGAATACTTGGCATCTGAGGTAACTCACTTGAGTGTCCCTGCTGATATCGTGATCTTTCTGCCCATCTTTCCAGAGCGACCATAACAGCAATCTTGATAGCCCTTTCTTCAACATCATCAGTCTTCTTTCTCTTGGCAGGTAAGTTACTTCTTATAATTTTGGCCTCCTCCAGTGCAAACTCCCTTGCATAATGATGCATTACATCTCTGACATAGCTGGGATCCAGGGCCTTTTGAATGGAGCATGTTCTGAGCCAATTAAGAACCCATTGTTCTTCATCAGCTAACTCCTTCAGATTCTGAAGTTCTGCAATAGACTTGTTCAATCTGTTATCTCTCCATTTGATATATCTTGGCTTTTCTTGATTGAGCAGTGTCTTTAGCATGAGCTTCTGATCATAATACGCTAAGGACTTTTCAAATCTTTTGAAAAGCTCTTTGTCAGCATAGACAATTTTAAAAGCTTTTCTCACTTCATACTTGTCCTTAGGCTTAGCTTCACCTGCAGGCATCTTGGGAACATCAGGCTTGTCCTTATCATCAGTAGCCTCTTTGATCTTTATTCCTCCGCCATGAACAGGGCCATAGGCATCAACTTTGCTCATTTCTAAGACCATTGCCAGTTTAGCATCTTCAGCAGCTTTTCTCTCTGCCTCAGACATCTTCCTCCTGGCTTCATCCTTAGCAGCCTGAGCCTTGCTTAACTTCAGGGCCTTTTTCTCTTCCAATTCATCTTGCTTCCTCTGTTCAGCTTCTTCTCTTGCCTTATTGTCAGCTTTAGAGATTTTCTTCCTTTTAATAACAATTTTTCTCTTCCCTTTATCAGCAGGACCAACAGATGAAATTGGATTTGCAGCAATAGGATGGATGATCATGACATCCGGATCATCCTGAGGCTTTGAAACCTCAACTGTTGGTGCAGCTTGAGTAATCTGTTGCTCATCAGCTTTGGCAGCAGCAAAGTTCTCAACAGCTCCAACAGGTCTTTCAGCAGATACTGGAGATTGTCTGACTAAGTTTTCCAACTTAGTAGGCTCTTCTAAAAATGTCATCTGCTTCCTTGAAGTCTTCTTAGTCATCCCCTGGACAACTCTTGAAGTAGTAGTATCCTTTTGCTGACTTTTAGTTCTTTGAGAGATGCCTTCAGCAGGCTTCTCAGCTGATGGAGTTCTGGAGGGTGATGCAGGGGATGCAGTCCTGACATCAGCAGTGACTTGGTTAATAATTTTAGTGACTTCAGCAGCAGCAGTCACTGTCTCCTTTTTCTTTGAAACCTTCTCCTTAGGCTTATCAGCAGCCTTCTTTTTCGTAGTCTCAACAACTAAGATAGCTGTTTTAACTAGTCTCCTTTGCCTCTTGGCAGGAACCTCCTTTGGTTCCTCATCCTCATCTTCTTCAGGCTCATTAGCCTTCCTCTTCTGAACAGGCAAGTACTTGTTCATTGCCTTAGACTTGTGAATTTCATTTCCATTCAGCATAAGACACCCCAGTTTGAACAGCAGGTAACTGAGTGTATTCATGTGGTTGGTGTGAGGGCCTTTTCTTTTCTTTACATAAAGAAATTCAGCGAAGATGTACCAAACTATTATAGACCAGTTGACTTGCAGTCCATAGTAGATGGCAGCCATTATGTTGAAACGCTTCATTGTAACAGCATCTAGAGAAAAAGGGCAGTTCTCGATCAGCTTTGCAACCATATCAGCCATCCACTGATACTCGTCCTTCAACTGCTTCTTCTTTATGTTTCCAGTTAACATCTCCCCTTCTTTGGCACAGATCGCCCAAAACTGTTGATGCTTGTCTTCCGTCATGTCATGTCGTCCACTGTTAGGAAGCCCAAACGTTTCATGAAGTACAGCAGGAGTGATGGTTATGGATTTTTCTCCCACTGTAGCTTTAATCTCCCTTTTGTTGTAGTCAACAGTCGCAGTCTCGTAATACTCCAGAACCTGGTCAGTCCAGATTACCCCTTCGTTGTATTCCATGAAGTTCACCAAAGACGCAGATTTGAACTTCTCCAGTAGTTCCTTCATCAAGCTAGTACCAGATTGGTAATAGGAATCATAAACGAGGTACATACCTTCAGCGGCCATTGCTAATCTGTTGAAAGTAGAGAGATCGAGAAGAAATTTGCAGAAAAGTTGCAAGAATTTTCTCACAAGTGCTTTTGAAATTTTAGGGTGCGTAAAGAACAACACGTCTGATCAGATCTGGATTTATAGAGTTAGGGTATCTTGGTTTCCGTGATACCAGCCAACCGTTAGATCCGTTTCTTGTCAGTGCTGATCGTGCGGCGTCAGTTACGACCTTTCAAATTCAAATCGCATTAAATGAGGAACGGGAATTTGTACCGCCCTTCTGTCACTTGTAAAAGCGTATTTTAAAATAAAACGTTTTAAACAGTCAGCTTTTACATAAGCGATCAGATGAGTAAAATAAATACTTATCTGATGGACTAATGTCCTGATGACACAGTTGTTATCAGTGAAAGCCAATAGCTGATAACCTTCCTCAGCTGTTTGTCAATCCAGCTATATAATAAATCTTAATTCTTCAAGACTTTAATCTTCTGTTGAAAACATAACTTCAACTAACTGACATTAACAGATTTCATCTTTTAATCAGAAGTACCGCTAGTCTTACACGTTCCCCCTGACTTTAAGAATTCATAAGTTAACTAGTCTGTTGAGAGTTAATCCTTGAAGATAAATAAGATGAGTAAGCTGTTGAACTCTAGTCTTCTGATGAGTTCCCCCTCAGCTTATGCATCCAATTTTAATAAACCTAGTTCAGCTCTTAGAGTTGAAAACCTTGTCTCACTTAGAGGTTTTGTGAAGATGTCAGCAATCTGATTTTCAGTAAACACATATTCTATCATGACATTTCCTTTCTCCACATGATCTCTAATAAAGTGATGCTTGATCTCAATATGCTTAGTCCTTGAATGACTTGTAGTATTCTGAGTAAGTGAGATTGCACTTGTATTGTCACAGTAGATTGGTATTCCACTGATTTTGATATTATAGTCCTCTAGTTGATGCTTCAACCATAAGATTTGTGCACAGCAAGCTCCAGCAGCTATGTACTCAGCTTCAGCAGTCGATATGGATAGTGAAGTCTGTTTCTTACTCATCCATGAGATCAGACGACTACCTAAGAACTGACAATTGATGGAATAGTGCCCAGCAAGCCAATATTAATTAACTTGTTGAAGTACTATTTTCTTATGGTTTATAATTAATACGTCGTTCATTCATAGTATGTGAAACTGAACAATGGCCAACTTCATCTCTCGCGAACTATCTAAGCGATTGGATGAAATCCTAAGGTCACAATAGACTATGGGACGATTCACTTCAGTACTGAGTGCAATCATGAAACAGTCTCAAAGGTCGTGATCTTAAAACCGTTCCAAGTCATAGATTCCAAACGAGACGGGGTATCGTAGGAATCGCCAAGACTTGTACAAGTATGCATGATTCACATGGAGTGAATTTGTAGAGTTTCATGAGCAAGGAATTTGAGTCCAGTGCATATGAGTAGGTGGTTCAATGGAGGATTGAACGCATCGAACGACCCGAACAGAGAAACCCATTGTGGAAGCGCATGACGCATATCGGTGATGGGATGTTTCTCAAGGCTTATAATAGTGTACGATTTAGTCCTTAGACTTGAGGTGCTAGGGCGAATTCGGTGCACGAGTGTGCGTACTTAGATTTAGGTGCTGGTCACGTAGCCTGGCCACAAAGTGCCTAAGTTGGGTGCGTAGACGACTGTACGCGAGTGGTTAGTACTAAGAAAGGATCCATCGACTCATCCTGATAAGATGAGAGAATTTCCTATACGTTTCTTAGATAATTGATTCCGAGAAATCTATGGCCATAGTCGGTGATGCATTTGGAAGGGGTTTCCAAATTTGGCAGTCACACTGGAATCATTGTCGAAAATTAGAAAGTATCGTTATCGAGATAATTAGAGGTGCCAATCAATTCACACACCCTAGGTCTCGATCGGGAAATCATCATGGAAGGACCGTATGTACATGGCAATTATAAGAGGTGAGGTTCACAATAATCAATTCACCTTTGATTGGGCTTCATGGGCTTGTGGCTAGACATCGACCATGAAGTGTGGGTACTCCGGAATTAATAGAGGATTTAATTCTAGGAGTGGTCAATTAAAAGTTGTTTAATTGATCGGAGCATTTAATTGCTCATTAATTAAATCACGAAAGTCGTGGGCCTGCTGCCAGTTGATGGTGAACCCAGAGGGTCACACACAATACAATTGGACAGTGACAGTCATAAAGGAAAATAAGTGATTTAAAGTTGTTAAATCAAAGATATTGAATTAAGGTATTAATTCAATGGGAGAATATTAATTGGATATTTAATTGATTAATGTTTAATTAATTAATTAAGATTATCTAATTGATTATAAATAATTAAAGTTGTTAATTGATAAAGAAGGAAGAATAAATAATTAGCAATTTTTGGATTGGCTAATTAAAGGCAAGGGGCTATTTTTTGGAGAGGAAAAGAAGGGAAGAGTTTGTTACTTGGTCATCAAGCTACAAACAAGAGATTTGGTCAAATCTTGTTTCCTATTATGATAAGGAAAAGATTTGCCATATCTTGAAGAGATATCTTATAAGAGAAGAACTCTTCTCCTATAAATACAACTCTTCATACATCTTCCAAGAGCAGTTGAAGAAAATAGTTTTACACAACACAAGAAGAAAAGAAATTGCCAACTCCAAAAACCGCCCCTAGCCCCTAGTTCTCGGCCAAACCCTAGCCGCCGCCCTAGGTGGATCCGAAGCCTAGCTGCGCCGCCCTTGGTCGATCCAACCTAGCCGCATAAGTCCTGTGGTCGTGGTTGTCTTCCTGCAATTCTCCTAATCCAGATACAAATCGATATCCTGATATAGATCTGCTCATTCCTTTCTTGACAATCTTCAAGATCTAGTTCTTAGCCTGTGACTTGGAGACGTTGCTACAATCCAATTGGTGTGGATACATTCTGGAGGTGAGACACTTGGATCACTCCGTTGTGAATCGAACAAAGAAGCCCGGAGGTAACTGTTGGGGTTCAGTAAGAAAAACAGCCCTAGGCACAGCGGAATATAAAAATTTTCTAGGGCCTCTTAAAGAATCTTGCCAGGACATTCTCTGGTTGTATATATATGAATATAGTTAAACGACAGTATAAGTTTTCTCGTTTATACCTGTCTCCTTGCAAATCCTCGGCTAGCAAGATGAGCTCTGAATTCTGACCCCGGTTGATCGACCCACACCTTTTGGTAGCGCCCCACGTGTTGCGCCTCTACGAGTTGATACACCACAATATCACGAAAATTAATATATCCTAATCGACTAGAACATAGGGTATATTAATATCTAGGTTTTAGAACGACTTTGAAACGAAAAACAAAGACGAAAAATTCTTCCAAAGTGGAAGAGCAGTTCGGCCGATCACAGGGAGAGGGAGAGAGAATTTTTGCTTTTCTTGATTTTGCTTGAAGAGTTGTGTTTGAGATATGAGACCTAGTCTCTTATTTATAGATATCTCCCATACCCTAATCCTTCTAGGATTAGGATACTAATTCTCCTACATGGGCCATGGCCCTTTTAATTAGAAGACTAAGTCTTCTAATTAATTCATGGCCCACTTTAATTAATCTTTCAGGACTTTATTTAATCTCCCAATTAAATAGCCCAATTAATTAAATCATCTCCCAATTAATTAATTAAACTTCAAGTCCAATTAATTAATTATTCCATTAATTAATTAAATCCTTAATCAATTAATTTACTCATAAATTAAATTCCAATTTAATTTATAATCTTGATCCAATTCTAATTGGATCCAATTTCGTTCCACATGGGTCGACCCAGTCGACCCACCCATTTAATCGACCCAGTCGATTTTGACCCAGTCGACTGGTTCGTTCTTGTTTCCTCGCTTTCGCTTCATGTGTATTGTGTATGCCCCCGTAGGTTCACCACATAATTGGCCGTGGGTTGTAATTAAATATTATTTAATTTCTCGAGCAATTAATACTCTAAATTAATCGAACACTCTGTCGATCAATCATTCCAAAATTAGCACCCCTGCTAATTTGGGAATTCTCCCACACTCCACGGTCGATGTCCAGTCACAAGCCCATGGAGCCCAATCACTGGTGAATTAATTCAGTGAACCTTTTATCATTTACAATTTCCATATACGACACAATCTCTCCATCGATCAATCTCCCAGTCGAGACTTAAGGGTATGGTCTTTCATCGGATTCCCTTATCTTTTGTCTTGACCTTATGTTCTCTGATCTCGAAATAAATTCTCTCTGACTTGTTCTTTATGAGCTACTTACATAAAGTCGTCAGTTACCTTGGCCAAGGATTTCATCAGAATTAATTTCTCACAGAAATCCGTAGGAGAATTTCTCGACCTATCAAGTCGAGTCAGTGGATCCTTTGTTGATGATATGAATCTGCATACGAGTTCCTCTATACCCAACATGAGTCCACAGAGACTTTCTGGTGATCCCCAGTCAGTCGGAACTCATATCAAAGTATAGACGTTCTCGTACCAGATAAACCCGATCATCTCAAGTTGTTAGGGATCGTTCCTCGTATACTATTGTAAATTGGAATAACTTCAACCCCGATATGCGACTACCGCTTCCATGGTGAGTTATTTCCTAATTGGGGTATTCAGTGCGCTTGCCATCCCAGCAAGCCACCCACTTATGTGTATCGACTATCCCAGTCACGCTCGTGGACCCCAGCGTCCTCCAGTTCATCGGAGTATACACAATAGTGAGAGTCTAACCGAATCCAACGATGTCCTATCTCGATTGGATTCTACGACTCTTGAATATATTCTAGATCACGGCCTTAGAGATCAGTCCACGGGTTGTCCCATAGCCCTGTGATCTAAGGACTTCTATCCTTATGCGTAGACAAATATTACATAAGATAAAGTTGACCATTTAATAAAAATGCATTTATTAGTCTAAATTGAATAGTTCCTCATTAATTACAATTAATGCTAGCCATACAGCTGGCTTGCAGGACACTATTTCTATCAATCTCCCACTTGTCCTAAAGCCAGTCTTTTATGTTCTTGAGTCCCATCTTATGCAGATGTTTCTCAAATGCCTTTTGAGGCAGAGGCTTCGTTAGCGGGTCCGCCGTATTATCTTCCGAGTCGACACGTTCCATCTTAATGTCTCCTCTACCAATGATATCTCTTATCACATGGTATCGTCTCTGTACGTGCTTGGATTTCTGATGAGATCTCGGCTCCTTTGCTTGCGCTATTGCCCCATTATTATCGCAGAAGATAGTAATGGGCTCAGCAATGCTAGGTATCACATCCAGTTCCTGGATGAAGTTCCTCATCCAAACACCTTCCTTTGCTGCGTCACTCGCGGCAATGTATTCTGCTTCAGTGGTTGAATCCGCGGTTGTTTCCTGCTTGGAGCTCTTCCAGCTAACCGCACCACCATTGAGGCAGAAAACATATCCTGATGTCGACTTGAAGTCGTCTACATCACATTGGAAGCTTGAGTCTGTATAGCCTTCCAATTTCAATTCTCCTCCACCGTATACCAAGAACAATTCCTTAGTCCTTCTCAGGTACTTCAGAATTGCCTTTACGGCTATCCAGTGCTGCTCACCTGGATCAGACTGGTAGCGACTTGTAATGCTTAGAGCGTACGCTACGTCTGGTCTTGTACATAGCATACCATACATTATGCTTCCTATCGCGGATGCATATGGTATTCGAGACATATTGCTTCTCTCTTCTGGCGTCTTTGGGGCCATAGACTTGGAGAGTGCAATTCCATGTCTCATTGGAAGCAATCCTCTCTTGGATTCTTCCATACTAAATCTTTTCAAGATTTTGTCTATGTACAGGGATTGGGAGAGGCCCAGCAGTCCTTTTGATCTATCTCGGTAGATCCTTATACCTAGTACAAAGGATGCTTCTCCCATATCCTTCATTGAGAATTGTGTAGACAACCATGCTTTAGTTTCAGACAATGCTTTTACATTGTTTCCAATGAGAAGAATGTCGTCAACGTAAAGCACCAAAAATTCAACCGTACTCCCACTGATCTTCTTGTACACGCAAGGTTCGAACATGTTCTTGATGAATCCAAAAGTTTGGATTGTCTCATCAAAACGAATGTTCCAACTTCGGGAAGCTTGCTTCAGTCCATAAATGGACCTCTGGAGTTTGCACACCTTGTGTTCATCTCCTTTGGATGCATATCCTTTTGGTTGCTCCATGTAGATCTCCTTATCAATGTCTCCATTGAGAAAAGCAGTCTTTACATCCATCTGCCATATCTCGTAGTTATACCACGCAGCTATGGCCAGCAAGATCCGAATGGATTTGGGCATTGCGACGGGCGAGAAGGTCTCCTCAAAGTTGATACCTGGTCTTTGAGTGTATCCTTTTGCCACTAGTCGCGCCTTGTAGGTAATCACCTCTCCGTTCACTCCAAGCTTTCGCTTATAGATCCACTTGCAACCCACGGGAGCCACTCCCACTGGTGGATCTACCAAGGCCCAGACCTTGTTTGAGTGCATGGAGTCCAGTTCGGATTCCATGGCTTCGCGCCACTTTCCCGAGTCTATGTCTAGCATAGCCTCTTCGTAAGTCCTTGGGTCGGTTAGAGACTGTCCAGTCTCATGCAGCAGACCGTAGTACCTCTCGGGTTCTCTACGTTGTCTTTCTGACCTACGAAGTATTGGTGTACTTTCTGGTGCACTTTCATGCTCATGTTCTCCCACTGCCTGTGGTGACGGGTCAGCTCGATCGACCTCTAAGGCCTTTTCAGCTTCAGTGACCTCATCTAGTTCTACGTTATTTTCCTTCTTGTCCACCAAGAAATCCTTCTCCAAGAAGTGAGCGTTCCTCGAGACAAATGTAGTTTGTCTTGTAGGATCGTAGAACTCGTATCCTATTGAGTTTTTCGGATACCCCACGAATTTGCACAAAGTGGATTTAGTTTCCAATTTATCTCCCACTAGCTTTTTAACGTAAGCGGGAGATCCCCATATGTGCATGAATGCGTATGAGGGTGCCTTGCCAAACCATAGTTCGTATGGTGTCTTTTCTACGGATTTCGAAGGTACCATATTCAGTATCTTCGTTGCCGTGAGGAGGGCATGTCCCCAAAATGAAAGAGGTAAGTCAGTGGCACTCATCATGGATCGAACCATGTCCATCAAGGTTCGATTCCTTCTCTCTGCTACTCCATTTAACTGGGGTGTTGCAGGAGGAGTCCACTGCGATAGTATTCCATGCTCTATAAGATAATTCAGAAATTCATTACTAAGAAATTCTCCACCTCGGTCAGAACGAAGAGCCTTTATCGTATGACCAAGTTGATTCTCTTCTTCCATCTTGAATTCTTTGAATCGCTCAAAGGCTTCAGACTTGTGTTTCAACAAGAACACATATCCATAACGACTAAAGTCGTCAGTGAAAGTGATGAAGTAGTCATAGCCACCTCGGGCGCTTTTTCTTAGTGGTCCACATACGTCAGTATGTATTAAGTCCAATGTTTGCTTGGCTCGCTCAGGGTTTCCCTTAAATGGCAACTTAGCCATTTTACCCTTTAAACATGGTTCACATGTCGGCATTTCATTAATGCGATTGATTTCAATCGCGCCAGATGATGCTAACTTTTGAATCCTTGACTTAGATATATGTCTAAGTCTAGCGTGCCATAATTGGGCAGATATTTCATTATCTTGTTTCCTTTTGTTTTGTTGTACGTGCATGACTAACTTAGGCGGTTTTATGATGTAAAGTCAATAATTCAATGTACCATATGAAAAACTAAAACAGGAGCTTTTATTAAAAATCAATACTATTCATTAACATGAATAAAAAAAGTTTTTCATTAAAAAACTAGGTACATAAATGAAATTTTCCTAATGACTTTATCAAACCACCTAAATCTACTTTTGCCTACGGCCTTGGTAGCAGCTCCAGCTCCATTGCCATTATTCAAGGATCCAATCCTCAGGCTCCAGTTTCCTTAATGCTCCCATCACCTACAAGGATGAGAACTCCAGTCAGTGTCTAACACCAAAAATGCACAGTTAATTGTAAAATTAACTTTAACAAGGAATATACCTGTTCGAACTCTCCATAGGTTCGAATTTAATCCTTTCCTTTGACCTTGTGCAGTAAGGAGCTCTGGTTTCCATTTGTCTTGGTTTTGAACGCCGCCCAGTCTTTTCGCCAACCCTTGCTTTCTTTCCAAAAGAAGCTTCGTGTTCCTTGAGCATTTGTCGCAGGACATGCACAGTGATCTCTCGCCTCTGGAGATTCAAGTCCGCGATAAATCGGTCATATGATCTAGGAAGAGATTGTAGAATAATATCTACTCGGAAATCACTGTCCATCACGACACCCATATCATCGAGTTCATCTAGAAGTCGAATCATCTTGTGTACGTGGATTCCGACAGGAGTTTCCCTTCTCTTTCTTGCTTGCAAGAGTTCCCTCGTGATCGCGAATCTGCGACGACCATCTCTAATCCCATAAAGGAATTTGAGATTCGAGAGAATCTCTTTCGCGGATGCCATATGCTCATGTTGCAAACGCATATCAAGTGACATATATTCCAACATGTATTCACGAGCTAAGCCATCATCCAGTTTCCACTTGGTGATGCTTTTACGGAGCTCATCAGGAACGTCATGTGAAATAGTAATGGGTGGTGGCACAGACAAAACATAAGATATGTTTTCAGCTTCAAATAATCCATTCAAATGATGCGTCCAGAAATGCAAGTTGGGTCCAGTTAAAATATTACGTTCAAGTGATGAGATGGACAAATCTCTAAGTGCTCTAAGCTCTTTTGACATCATATCTATAAAATGACGATAGAAGAAATAAATACGCGAAAGATTAATTTAAAATGCACAATTCACAAACATGGATTTTATTTGTAAATTACTCCCGCTATTTTAATCAAAATCTTATGCCCCCACATAAGTTTCGGGAATTTAAAATATCCTAGCGGGCTTAAGGCCCAAATGCAATCTCCTAGTACCCACGACTCGTTGGCCATACTATTTGATCCACTTGGTGGTCGACTATGTCAACGGTTAACCATCGCAGCTAACCCTTAAGTTCATTTAGCCTCGTTTTTCGATATGGACCCACGACTCGTGAGACATCCATACTTACTAGCGTTAAATCATGTCCAATACTCGTGAAGAGAAATAGTTCAATCCTAGACGCCCCACGACTCGTGAGACAGCGCCTAAAACCTTGCTATCCCCTCCCTTGGCACTTAACTCGTGCATCGAGGCAATAGACATATTATCTTCCTATAGCTCGACCCACGACTCGTGAGACATCGAGATATATTCGTACAATATGCCTAAGACCTAGTAATTGGATAGGCTCGGACCATAGACACTATTCATATGCGCCCGTTATTCGATTTAATATTCTAATTGAATTTTAAGTTCAATTGGAGGTTTCTAAGTGTGCGAGGTCTCATCAGATTATGCTTATCTTGTTTACGTTTTCTATCCTAAGCATGCATCTCATACATCAAAGAATAATGTGCGAAAAAATAAACATTCATCACCTAGCAAGATATGATTGGTCGATTGCCCATCCTATGCTATCCATCACGAGCCACGTGATGAATCAATTGGTCAGTCTAGGGTCAAAATTAAATGTCCTAACTATTATAATTTTTAAACCCATACATCATGGGCCTTCTTGTAATATCCAGCTTGATTGGGCCTCCATGTAATGAATTGGGCCTCCATGTCCTCCAAGGTAAATGGGCCTTCATGTGGATCTCCAAGTCTTCATGAGGTCTTCTCGGCTCCAAGCCTAATCTAAGCCTAGCTTACATAATTTAAATGGTCCTATTCTATTACATTTGTTTGCGCAAGCAAGGGCACCAATCAGGCCCATTTAATTACAACCCAAAATTAAATAAACCAAAAACAACACAGGGCTTAAGGGCAAAATCGACCAATCCACATATTCACTCAAGAACATGCATAAATTCAAATAAGGGCAATAATGTAAATTTACCGGCTTCATTAATTTTAATTCGCAAAAATTCATCCAAGTTAATTAATTTCGAATTAACAATTAACCTCTAAGATTAATTAGCTCTTACTTGAGCTCCAAGTAATCTACAATTCTTATCTTGATTAAATTGGTTAATTAAGGTAATCTAAATCTCTAAGATTCTTACCTTATCCATAACTCTAAGTTTCCCAAAATTCCCAAATCTCCAAGATTCTCAAGATAATCCTATTTTGACTAGATTAGTTTAATTAAGGTAGTGTTCACATCTAACAAGATAACTACCTTATCCAAAAACTCTAAGTTTCCTAATCTTCCAAAATTCTCCAAGATTTTCAGGACTTCCAAAATAGGCGTGTTTGAGATCAACCAAAATTCAGCCAAGTAGTGACGAATAGGACACCGCCACGTGGCAGCACACACGCGGCCACGAAGGCCGCGCGTGCGCCGTACGCAGCGGCTGCTGCCGCGCGTAACAGCACGCAGCAGTGTGCTGCTGCGCGTTGCAAGCACGCGGCAGACTGCCCGAAGGCAGCTGTCGTGTGCTGCACGCGCAGACAGCGCGCTGTTTGCGCGCTGCTGCTCGCGGCAGCATGCGGTGGCCGCCCAGCCGCGGTGCGCTGCCGCGCACCGCCGCGTGCCACCGCGGTTGAACTCAAAAACCAAAATTTTTTTTTTGTTTCGATTACTTATAGATTTAATTCAACAAACCCAGTCAATTAAATCCCAATTCAAAATTAAAAACAACATGATAAAATTTTTCGAATCCTAAATTAAACATTAACTCCAAGTTAATTAAACATACGTCCTATAACATGCATAGTTAAAGAACTAGCCACATAAATCAAACATATGATTTAATAAACACAGAATTCGCAAATTCATATATATACAAAGCCAAGAGTTGGCTCTGATACCACTGTTGGGGTTCAGTAAGAAAAACAGCCCTAGGCACAGCGGAATATAAAAATTTTCTAGGGCTTCTTAAAGAATCTTGCCAGGACATTCTCTGGTTGTATATATATGAATATAATTAAACGACAGTATAAGTTTTCTCGTTTATACCTGTCTCCTTGCAAATCCTCGGCTAGCAAGATGAGCTCTGAATTCTGACCCCGGTTGATCGACCCACACCTTTTGGTAGCGCCCCACGTGTTGCGCCTCTACGAGTTGATACACCACAATATCACGAAAATTAATATATCCTAATCGACTAGAACATAGGGTATATTAATATCTGGGTTTTAGAACGACTTTGAAACGAAAAACAAAGACGAAAAATTCTTCCAAAGTGGAAGAGCAGTTCGGCCGATCACAGGGAGAGGGAGAGAGAATTTTTGCTTTTCTTGATTTTGCTTGAAGAGTTGTGTTTGAGATATGAGACCTAGTCTCTTATTTATAGATATCTCCCATACCCTAATCCTTCTAGGATTAGGATACTAATTCTCCTACATGGGTCATGGCCCTTTTAATTAGAAGACTAAGTCTTCTAATTAATTCATGGCCCACTTTAATTAATCTTTCAGGACTTTATTTAATCTCCCAATTAAATAGCCCAATTAATTAAATCATCTCCCAATTAATTAATTAAACTTCAAGTCCAATTAATTAATTATTCCATTAATTAATTAAATCCTTAATCAATTAATTTACTCATAAATTAAATTCCAATTTAATTTATAATCTTGATCCAATTCTAATTGGATCCAATTTCGTTCCACATGGGTCGACCCAGTCGACCCACCCATTTAATCGACCCAGTCGATTTTGACCCAGTCGACTGGTTCGTTCTTGTTTCCTCGCTTTCGCTTCATGTGTATTGTGTATGCCCCCGTAGGTTCACCACATAATTGGCCGTGGGTTGTAATTAAATATTATATAATTTCTCGAGCAATTAATACTCTAAATTAATCGAACACTCTGTCGATCAATCATTCCAAAATTAGCACCCCTGCTAATTTGGGAATTCTCCCACACTCCACGGTCGATGTCCAGTCACAAGCCCATGGAGCCCAATCACTGGTGAATTAATTCAGTGAACCTTTTATCATTTACAATTTCCATATACGACACAATCTCTCCATCGATCAATCTCCCAGTCGAGACTTAAGGGTATGGTCTTTCATCGGATTCCCTTATCTTTTGTCTTGACCTTATGTTCTCTGATCTCGAAATAAATTCTCTCTGACTTGTTCTTTATGAGCTACTTACATAAAGTCGTCAGTTACCTTGGCCAAGGATTTCATCAGAATTAATTTCTCACAGAAATCCATAAGAGAATTTCTCGACCTATCAAGTCGAGTCAGTGGATCCTTTGTTGATGATATGAATCTGCATACGAGTTCCTCTATACCCAACATGAGTCCACAGAGACTTTCTGGTGATCCCCAGTCAGTCGGAACTCATATCAAAGTATAGACGTTCTCGTACCAGATAAACCTTATCATCTCAAGTTGTTAGGGATCGTTCCTCGTATACTATTGTAAATTGGAATAACTTCAACCCCGATATGCGACTACCGCTTCCATGGTGAGTTATTTCCTAATTGGGGTATTCAGTGCGCTTGCCATCCCAGCAAGCCACCCACTTATGTGTATCGACTATCCCAGTCACGCTCGTGGACCCCAGCGTCCTCCAGTTCATCGGAGTATACACAATAGTGAGAGTCTAACCGAATCCAACGATGTCCTATCTCGATTGGATTCTACGACTCTTGAATATATTCTAGATCACGGCCTTAGAGATCAGTCCACGGGTTGTCCCATAGCCCTGTGATCTAAGGACTTCTATCCTTATGCGTAGACAAATATTACATAAGATAAAGTTGACCATTTAATAAAAATGCATTTATTAATCTAAATTGAATAGTTCCTCATTAATTACAATTAATGCTAGCCATACAGCTGGCTTGCAGGACACTATTTCTATCAGTAACCACCACCAAGCTGTGGTGAGGTAAATTGCGAAAACTCCCTTTTGATAATTATGTTATTGTTTGATTCAACCTACTCGTATAATAACTATGGAGAAAGAATTCATGGGACTAATAGGGATCTCGAAAAATTTTAAATTCCGCACTTTGTTGTATTGACAATCGAGCCCCTACCACGAATATCCCAACAGTGGTATCAGAGCCAACTCCATACGTTTTTATACGAAAAGGCCTGAACATAATGTGTTTTCACTGTATATGCTTGATTGTATGTATGAGAACGCATGTTAATTATGTTCTAGTGATTGATTCTTGCTTCTTATGACTGGATCTATGATTGGGTAAAACTGCTTTTTTAGATCTGTGGCGAATTTATAGTTTTTCGAAAAATAAGGGCTTTTATGCAAAAATCGCAAAACATGAAAATTAGGGCTGAAAATTGAATTTTCTATTTCTGGAAATTTTTGAAAATCTGGGTTATTTCTGAAAATATGATCGCACGCAATTTTGGACCATTTTGCAATTTTCGAAAATTCGAGGACTGTTTTGTAATTTTTCTGGATTTCAAAATTTTAATTTTCTGCTCATTCTGTCCGAAAACTGTTTTGGGGGTATTTTGTAACTTTTCAAAAGTTTTGGGGTCAAAAGTGCAATTTCCGAAAGTATAGGGGCCGAACTGCAATTTTCAAAAGTTGAAAAATCAGAATCTGAAATTAGGGCAGAAAAGTTGTTTTGTTTATCCGAGAATTTATTTTGTCATAATTAGTAGTGACTAAAAAGCAAGAATCATAGGAAGTTAGTTTTAAAATGTGTTTTAAAATTAAGATAGAAGAAAGTAAAAGTTGTTTACATGTTTCTTTGCTCTACGTGAACTGTTTACGTGGTTTTCGATCGCGCCGAGCCTTGACCTTAGGTTAGATGTGATTGGTTTAATTTAATGCATGGTTTTTATTGGGCCTGCGAGCCTGTTATTATTTTTGGCCACTTTGAGCCTTTGTAATAGAATAGGGCTTTATTGCTTTCCTAGTTTAGGATGGAGGCCCATTTACAAGCAAGGTGGGAGCCCAAGAAGAATTGAAGGCCATGTATGCGTGGTACATTGTGTAATAGCATAGGTTCTTTGAGAACCCTTTAGATTGACCAATTGGGCCAACATCATTGGCTCGATGATGGCCCGCATAGGAGGCTCCCGATCGAAAACATATTGTGGTAGTATGCATGCTAGGCTTGTATGGCTTTTATTTATTAGTCGATTATGATTGCTTGTGTGTTTGCGCGCTAGAATCTAGATCGTAAATAAAAGATAAAGCATAATTGAAGCGGTGAGATCTCGAGGAGAGTTTCCTTAAACTTTCAAAACCGAAAATTCCCCTCTAGAATAAATATTAAGTCATATTGGGTTAAATATAAAATGAGGTTTTATAAAATCCAAGCCTTCCATTAATAGGGACTAGTGTATGTTGTTTACTTATCGATAGAGGTGATCCAGAGTCTGGCACCCGAGTCGAAGAAAGGGGCAATGCACGAAATTCCTTGAATCTAGTTTTTCTTAAAACTCGACAAGGGTAGGGACTGGTCGGGACGTGAAAATCGACCGATAACTAGTTACGGAGAATTCATGACCGGGCCCGTTGCTTATCATGATTAATGGGTTAGACTTAACGCGTAGTAACATTTATGATGTAGCAGTGCTAGATAAATGCGAAAAACGAGGCAAAATAACTTGAAGGTTGTGTAGTAGACACAATTGGTAATATGTATACCTACCTAGGGAATTAATTGTATGGCCACGAGTCGTGGGTGCAACTAATTGCTGCTGGGACGTCAAGACCTACTAGGAAATAATTTTTTCCCGAAACTAGAAGGGTTACTGTTTCGATAAAAATAGTGGGAGAACTTTTTCGATAAAAAGTCCAAATTTCGTTAATTATAAGTATTAATATTAAACCTGTCTGCTTATAGTCGTCTGTTTTTGAATGTTAGCCATTTACCATCCACTGTCCGATACTCGATGCGTTTGAGAACCGAACCAACTTTGAAAAAGCTGATGTGCAATTTCCTATACGAAACCGACATGGCTAAGTTTGACAATGTTAGGGAATATTGTTCTTACTTAAGCAAGACATTCGAGCTGATCAAAGGGTTTGGAGCCCAATTGACTCTCGAAGATGAGATAACGATAACCCTTCAAAGATTATCTAAGACCTTCACTCATTTTATGCAACATTGCATTATTCCGCCTGATGGAATACAAACAAAGCAATTGCATGAGTTGTTAGACAAATATGAAGAAGCTCATCAACGTGGTTTTGGTCTATATGATTGGAATTGCCCTCTGTGTAAGTACGAAAAGAAAATAAGGAAGCTTGTTGAAAAGGATTTCCTGGAAAGACTTGACTACGGTATGACTTTTTAAGTTATACACTTATTGAATCTTTTCGATGTAAGACATCTGAATAAAACTTTCGTTTCTGTAAAAGCATTTACAGGCGATGATAGTTTTCCCTCTCAACCTAAAAGGAGGAAATTCCTTGAAAGGGAGATGCAATTAGTGCAGAGAGAGATGAGGGAACTCGAATTCCGGGACTGGGTCAAGGAAGAATTGTACCTAGACATTCCTTTTTAGCAAAGAAGTTTTTCTTAGTTTTTCGTATTAGCATGAGTTTTAAGTTTTAGTTTACTTTGAGTATTATTTCACATTTTGTACGAGACCTTATTGCTTTACCATTGAGAAATGGAATTTATTTAATTAGAGCAATTTAACTTTGTACAAATGTTGATGTTTTGAAACATAGAAATAAACAATGATAAACGAATCGAAACTTTGAAGACTATATGTTAAATCGAAAACGAGTAAGACAAACTGGATAATCGTCCGCACTTGAAATGTTCACTCTGGACATTCTTCTTAAAGAGAGATGCGAAAGGAAAGTTTTTATTTACTGATTCCTGAAATAATGAACTTGGGTAAATTCGGAACTTTCAAATCTTGAAGGAATAATAACCAAAGTGAAGGATTGCTAAGGCATTCCGAAACATTTCGATCGACATGAACTAAAAGCACTAGTTCAAAAGAAATCTACTTCATATATACTTGCGATTTCAATCGTTAAAGTATATGTGTACTTGGCTGAAGTACAATTCTGAAACTATTGAAGTAATTCAATAGAAGCTTTGGAAATGAAGTAACTAGATGCATTATGTCAAATGCAATTTGATTTAATCAAACCTGCTGAAACATAAGCAAGCTTAACACCTCGATTATCTAAGACGAGAATAGAATTCTCATGAAGCAAATCAAAAGGGAAATCGAACTTTGTTTGATTCTCGACTCTGATCTTGCTGAGTTTCCTTCATTCACTTTAGGGGATACCTTCCCTTGACTCTTCAAAGATACTTGGTATAGTATATTTCGAAGTAAGTTCTTACACCGCCATGTCTTTTAAAGATATAGCATAACACCCTTATATGAGAAATTAGATGGTAGATCTAGTTCATATAAAGTTCATGGGGTATTCAACAAAATCCATTGAATACCTGTTCCACGACAACAAGAAACGAAAGTATCTCGTAAGTAGCTTGTTCCTCTGTTGACAAGACCTTGTCAAAGGAAATAAGGAATGTCGTAGAACTTGATGAAGTCCAAGGATTGGACCCGTCCCCATGAACAGTGGGAGTAAACACTAAAAGAAACTGCTGAATCAATCCACGCACAAAGAAATCGTAATCTGATCAAATTCGTAAGGAACTCAAAAATTCCATTTTACGAAATTGAGAAATTGGATTCTAATCAAAGATTACAAAGAGATTATGTTAAACGTGATCAAAGGGATATGGCACATAGCCATAAGATTCGAAGTTGAAAACTTTGACTCACTTAATGGCAATAGGTCATTATTCAAAAGTCCTTTTAGGATTGATGAAAATGCCTTATGTCCATTAACTACGTCAAAATTCATTTCGAAACTATTAGCCGTAGAAAGGTGGTTTTGACTACCAAGACATGACTATTGGATATGAATCCTGCATCTCACAATTGAAAATTGATGAGAAGATCTCTATTCTAATCCAAAAGTCAATCTATGACTTTTTCCCAAATTTGGAACATGCAACTTGATAGTTGATCAAGAATGTTGAATTTGTCAAAAGGCATATGGATTCCAATTGTGCAAAAGAATCAGTGGGAGTGTAGTTGAGTTCGAAGCGCAACAAGATGATGACCGGTACATCAAGCAAGATATAAGAATATCAGAAAAGCACAGACGAAAGCGTGTTCTTCACGCAATTCTCCATGATAAGATTTGGAATTACATCTCACGTACTGGCAATACGTATCTATGGTAGATAGAAGGAAGAAGATGTAGTGATTTACCAAATCAAAGTACAAAGACTATATTGATTAAATTCAATATGGAAGAATCCAAGAGAGGATTGTTTCCAAAAGAGACAAAATCTCTCTCACTTATTTAATGAGCCCTAAATTTAAATGAGTGAAGAAGTAACTGTCTCAAGAAGCCTTATGCTTGGCATTTGGATTGCATGTGGCATGCAAAGTCTTGTACTAGACCTGACTCGTCAAAATGCTCTGAACGAGCTACTGATAGTCAAACACCAGTAAAGGACACTGGCCTACCATAAAAGCAAATCCTCGAAGATAATTAAAGGATATAATGCTGGTCGGTGGTAGTAAGTGGAAAATTGAATACTCGAAAGATTTAGAAATTCGAGATTCCCAGTCTGAAGTGGATAAATTATTCTGTCTCGATAGAGCAAGGTAAATTGGAAGAAATTCCAATTGGTGTGGATACATTCTGGAGGTGAGACACTTGGATCACTCCGTTGTGAATCGAACAAAGAAGCCCGGAGGTAACCACCACCAAGCTGTGGTGAGGTAAATTGCGAAAACTCCCTTTTGATAATTATGTTATTGTTTGATTCAACCTACTCGTATAATAACTATGGAGAAAGAATTCATGGGACTAATAGGGATCTCGAAAAATTTTAAATTCCGCACTTTGTTGTATTGACAATCGAGCCCCTACCACGAATATCCCAACAACAGGCACCTGTTGTGCTTTTTCTGTCAATCTTGTAGCCAACAAGGTCTGAATCTGAATATCCAATAAGCTCAAATCCAGATTCTCTAGGATACCACAATCCCAATTCTTGAGTGCCTTTAACATATTTCAATATTCTCTTGGCGGCTAAGAGATGAGATTCTTTAGGATTTGATTGAAATCTCGCACAAACCCCAACAGAGTACATGATATCAGGTCTGCTAGCTGTTAGATATAACAGTGACCCAATAATGCCTCTGTATTTGGTTATGTCCACTGATTTGCCATCTTCATCTTTATCCAAACGAAGACTTGTAGACATTGGAATAGTAGCAGTAGAGCTAGTTTCCATACCAAATTTCTTGAACAGATCCTTTGTGTATTTTGCTTGGCTGATGAATATTCAATCAGGAAACTGTCTAACTTGCAAACCAAGAAAATAATTAAGTTCTCCCATCATGCTCATTTCAAACTTGTTCTGCATCAGCTTTGAGAACTTGTCACACATCTGTTGGTTTGTTGACCCAAAAATAATATCGTCCACATAAATTTGCACAAGCAAAATATGTTCTTCCCATTCAATAGTGAACAAGGTCTTGTCAACTTTACCTTTGCGAAATCCTTTAATTAAAAGAAAATCAGATAAGGTATCATACCATGCTCTTGGAGCCTGTTTCAGTCCATAGAGGGCTTTCTTTAGACGATACACCTTGTCTTCTTCTTGATA
Source organism: Penstemon eatonii (assembly GCA_038501285.1). NCBI lineage: Eukaryota > Viridiplantae > Streptophyta > Magnoliopsida > Lamiales > Plantaginaceae > Penstemon > Penstemon eatonii. The sequence goes on along the minus strand of CM076715.1, from coordinate 51,221,206 downwards.
GACTTCAAATCCAGGTGGTTGTTCAACGTAAACTTCTTCTTGCAATTCTCCATTTAGAAAAGCTGATTTCACATCCATCTGATAGACGGTGAAATTTTTGTGAGCAGCATAGGCAAGAAAGAGTCTGATTGCCTCTAGTCTTGCTACTGGTGCAAACGTTTCATCAAAGTCAATGCCTTCTTCTTGGCAGTAACCCTTGGCCATTAATCTTGCTTTGTTTCTGGTGACTTCACCATCTTCATTCATCTTGTTTCTGAATACCCACTTAGTACCAATGATTCTTTGATGACTTGGTCTAGGAACTAAGTAACAGACTTCATTCCTTTCAAATTGATTTAGCTCTTCTTGCATAGCTTCAATCCAGTTTGGATCACTAAAAGCTTCTTCAATTTGTTTGGGCTCAATTTGAGATAGAAAGCTGACAAACATTGCATCACTTGCAGCAGCTCTCCTTGTCTTTACTTTATCCAAAGGATCACCAATTACCTGCTCTGGTAGGTGATTCTTGAGCCATCTGAGATCAGGTTGCAAATCATAATGTTGTCCTTTGTTTTGATCTTGCAACAGTACTTGATGGGGGCTATTTCGCACCCTACATACTACTCGGATCGAATGAAGAAGATAAGATTGATTCGACCAATTCAAACAGATCGGGATCATCTTACCGACCCGGCCAAGTGCAGCTCGCTTCGATATAAGATTATACTCCGGACTCAAAAAGGATATTTGGGCCGAGTCCTATTAGGACTATGTTTCCTTGTAACGCTAGGTTTAACATTATATAAATACCTAGTTAATCATTGTATTAAACAACTATGAAATTCCTGAACTCTAAGAATACAGGATTTAACACTGCTTACAACAGCATAACTTAATAATATTCAATATTATTACTGAGCTTTTTACCTTCATATCGGTGTGTTTCTTAGCTTTGTTTTGTGGTTTTACTTCTTGTTCTTGAATATTGCTTTTCTTTGTAACCGATCCATCCAGAATAAAGTAACAGAGCCCTATACAATAAATATATAAATATCGAAAACCCCCCGATATCACAAATTCACTGATATTCAATTAACCAGACGAAATCCGGTTAAATCAGTACTGTTGGAGTTCCAGTAGTAGTCTGTTGAACTTCTCTTGTCTGTTGAACAGTCTCTGGTCTATCAGCTGTTTGCAACTCGTCTGTTAGACAATCAGCACTGTGATTTTGAACAGCATTTGAGTTATCAGCTGGGTTGAGATCAGGTAGTATGATGGGAACATATTCTTCATTCTTTCCAACATTCAACTTCTGTAAATCAGTAGACAGATCTTGATTAATACTTTGATGCTTTTCAGAAGATTGACTAGGCTCATCAAATACTACATGAATGGATTCTTCTATTAGTAATGTTCTTCTATTAAAGACTCTATAAGCTTTACTAACAGTAGAGTATCCTACAAAAACAGCTTCATCAGCCTTTTCTGCAAATGCAGTAAGGTGATTTTTACCATTATTTAAAACATAGCATTTACAACCAAAAATCTTAAAGTAATGAATGTTTGGCTTCCTGTTGTTCCAAACTTCATATGGAGTCTTGTTTTGGTGCTTGTTGATCATGCATCTGTTTTGGGTAAAACATGCTGTGTTTGTTGCTTCTGCCCAAAATCTTTGTGGCAGCTTAGCTTCAGCTATCATGGTTCTGACGACTTCCTTTAGTGTTCTGTTTCTCCTTTCAGCAACACCATTCTATTGAGGGGTTCTAGCAGCTGAATACTCGTGATGTATTCCTTTGATATTACAATACTCTTCAACAGTAGAGTTTGTAAACTCTGTCCCTCTATCTGATCTGATCTTCAATATCTTTATGCTTTTCTCATTCTGGATCAGTTCCATCAGATTAGTAAGATGTTCCTTGGTTTCACTTTTCTTTTTCATGAATATCACCCAAGTATATCTTGAATAGTCATCCACAACAGCTAGGCAGTATTTCTTTCCACCATTGCTGACAGGATCAATGGGTCCAAATAAGTCCATGTGTAGCAGCTCCAATATTCTTCCAGAAGATTGATGCTTCTTGCTTTTGAATGATGACTTGATTTGTTTACCCTTCTGACAGGCGTCACAGAGCTTATCTTTGCTCATGACTGTTTTAGGAATCCCTTCTACCAAATCATTCTTTATCAATCTGTTGATGGTCTTGAAGTTTGAATGATTCATTCTTTTGTGCCACAGCCAACTAACTTCACTTGGTGTCGATGCCACCAAAACAAACATTTGAATTCTTGTCAGAAGAATTCCAGTCGACTATGTAGATATTTCCTTGTTGTCTTCCAGATAAGATTACCTTCTTTGTACCAATCTGTTCAACATAGCACTTATCTGTTGAGAAGATAACTGAATATCCTTTGTCACAAAATTGACTTATGCTCAGCAGATTATATTTGAGGCCTTTAAAATATGAGACGTCAGATATCTCTATGTTTCCTCTGATCAATTTTCCTTTAGCTTTAATCTTGCCTTCTTTGCTGTCCCCAAAAGTAACCTTTGGACCATCCACAGCAACTGCATCAGTCAGCTTATGTATGTTTCCACACATGTGTCTTGAACAGCCACTGTCCAAGTACCAGATTTTCTCTACTTTACTCCTACTCCTAATCCTAACCTACAAAACAAAATAAAATTGTTTTAGGTACCCTTATTGAGAGGGTCCTGAAGGATTAGTTCCACCTTTGACAACCCAAGATGATGAAGTCTTAGGCTTCTTAGGCTTCTGAGTTTCAACAACAGCTTTGCCTTTACCACGTTCATCAGATTTGTCATATTGTTGATGATCAGCATGATAAGAATAATGTTCAAATGCAGAGTAAGATGCATGATAAGGATGATATGCATGCATTGGATGAGCAGGGTAAGGTGCATAGTAAGTTGGAAATTGAGGTGCATGATACATAGGATGATATGCAGCAGGTTGCACATAATAAGACTCATTTCCATACCAAGCATTTTGATTTTTCTTGTTTTTATGCTTCTTTGGTTTACTAGACGCTTGCTCATTAACAGACGACTTAGTTTTATCACTAGTCTGGTTAGTTTTAGCCTTGTCAGAGGACTTCCTAGGACTCTTCTGTTTAGGCTTACTAGTCTGTTTTGCTACACTAGGCTCTTTGCTCTTTTTAGCCTTAGGAGTTTTTGTCTCCTTTAATACTTTCTCAGGTGAAGCAGGTCTGGCAGTTTGAACATACAGGATGACCTTACTATTGTCAGCAGATATAAATTTCTCAGTATGATTCAATTCTTGCTTATCCTGTTCTAAAGGTGTCTTCTGTTTACTAGACATGTGAGTGGATGCAACAGATGACTTCTCATGAGACTTAATGACTTTCTCAAGCTCAATGATTTTACCCTTTAATACTTCACATTCAGCTTTGAGAGATTCATGTTCTTGCTCAAGCTGTTTATATTCAGCTGATTCTCTTGGCCTTTCAGCTGAGAGTTTCAGTGAACTGTTTTGCTCTTTTAGCAATATCATCTCTTCCTTAAGATTTTTATATGCTTCAGCAATAGTAGTATCGTTAAGCATCATTTGTTCAAATGAACTAAATAGTTCATTTTCAAGAGGAGTTACCTCACTATCCTCAGAGTCATCAGATTCTTTAGCCATCAGACAAAGAAGAGCAGGGCTCTCTTCATCAGAAGACTCCTCATCAGAAGTGTCTGAATCTGAATCAGATGAGTAGACGGCAGCTGGCTTTTCTGCTTCTGCTACCATCGCCTTTGCTTTCTGATGCTTTCTTTCTTTTCTGATTCTCTTTTCTTCTTCAGTATACTTCTCAGCTTTAGGATATGGGCAGTCTCTGATGAAATGACCCAGTTTCCTGCAATTATAGCACATCATCTTAGATTTATAAGAATCCTTATCCTGAGAAGAAGAAGTAGAGTTAGAAGTAGAAGCATTGTTATATTTGTTCTTCATTTTTCGTCTGTAGAACTTTTTGAAGTTGTTCATCAGCAATGTAACGTCTCCAGCAGTGTACTCGTTTTTGTTGAGTAGTGTGGCTTCATCAGATGAGTCCACATCTTTGCTTTTGTGTGCTGGCCTTCTTGGATTTTCAGCAGCAACAAGTGCTACTGTGGGACTTGAAGTTGAGGTTTCTTCAACACCCATTCTAGGCAGTTTATACTCATACGCCTTGAGTACGGAGAACAACTCTGTAAGAGAAATCTTCCCCGGATCTCTTGATTCTTCCATGGCTGTCACTTTCATGTTGAACTTGGGAGGCAGGGCCTTCAATACTCTGACGGTGATCTCCTTGTCAGTGAAGGTCTTTCCCATCTTTAGAACTTCATTGAGGGTTCTGGTTAATCTAGTGTCCATCTGATCAATAGTTTCTCCAGATTTCATTTTGAAGTTATCCAGCTTCTCCAAGGCAACACTGAGCTGATGCTCTTTGATGGCGTCGTTTCCTTCACTCATGTCACGAACCTTATCCCACATCTCCTTTGCAGTTTTGCAATGTTTGACTTTGTCAAACCGATCATTGTCCAGGGCTTTGGTCATGATGAAACGGCCAACTTTATCCAGATTAAACAGCTTTATTTCTTCGGTTGTCATCTCTGTTAAGTCTTTCTCCACCATTATTTCAGCTTCATCAATTATGATAGTCTTGGTGAATTTGAATGGACCTTTGATGATACATGTGTACATGTTATCATTATAAGCTGATGGGGGCTATTTCGCACCCTACATACTGATCAGATCGAACAGAGATTATAAGACCGGTTCGACCAATTACAAAGGATCGGGATCTTCTTACTGACCCAGCCTGATGCCGCTCGCTCCGAGTAAAGATTACACTCCGGACCCAGGAAGGATAGGTTGGGCCGAGTCCAACTAGGACTATGATTCCTTGTAATACTAGGTTTAGCATAATATAAATACCTAGTTATTCGTTGTATAAGACAACTACGAATTCTCTTAATTCTGAGATTACACAAGAATACATTGATAACAATAGAACTCAATAATATCCATTATTGTTGCAGAACTTTACCTCCATATCATTGCGTTCTTAATTTCGTTAATGGTTTTACTTCTTGCCTTTGATTATTGCTTTTCTTTGTAAACGATCCATCCAGAATAAAGTAACAGAACCCAATATACTGAATAATTCAATATCCAAACCCCCGATATCACAAATTCACTGATATTAAATTAACCCGACGAAAAACGGTTAAATCAGTTGGCGCCCACCGTGGGGCTAGGTTAATTATTCGATCGACATATGGCTCGCCCAAGGAAAAGCGCTCGTATCGGAGCAAGAAGTAACACAACCACCGGTCATGACACATCTGAAGATCCACAGGAGAACGACAATAATAACGTTCCCAACACCGACGAGAATTTACAGAATACCCATCCCCGAGATCATGAACCCCTAGGAGGTCCTCCCGGCACGATACAGGAAGAGCCGGAAGTCCCCGAGATCCCTGCTCCTCTCCCGGGTGCTCAGGAGAAATTACGACAAATAGCGATGCTCTTTAAATCACTCTCCCCGGAAGAATTACTTGTGCTTGATCAAATTCCGCAAAACCCTAGGGCTGCCAGGACAATTCCTGCTCGGAGAACGCCCGGACAAAACGATCATGTATCTCAACAAGCTGATAGCCCACCAAGCGAGCACCGCTCGCTACACAGCCCACAACAGGACAATTCGAAACCCTCCGACAACAATCCTCGAAGGAAACGAGGTCACAGAAAAACCCCGGCGAGGCGTAGTAGATCCAGGGAACGAACAATTATCCCTATTGAGGATGATATAGATGATACAATCCCTGATCGACCACGAACGGCTCGACTGACGGAAAGAGAAATTGAAAGGATGGTGCAGGACCGACTTGAACAACGCTTACGGACTATTCAAAATCCGTGGGCCCGAACCACGGAACTCCAGGAAAGCCTTGCGGCCTGTTCTCCCTTCTGCAGGGAAATAAAAGAGGCACAATCGATCGGACAAGTCCCGGGCAGACTACCTCGCTACGATGGAACCACTGACCCGGATGATTATATTTTTAGCTTTACGAACATTATGAATCTATATGCCCACTCCGCCGAATACACTGCCAAGCTAATGGTGACAACATTCGAAGGACTCGCGTTGGATTGGTTTGCCAAACAGCCGGCCAATTCCATATTCAGTTTCCGAGAATTATGCAATAAACTAACACAGCAATTTGCCAGTCTGAAGAGACAAAAACTGCCGATGAGTTACCTAGGAACAATATACCAACAAGAGGGGGAATCCCTAAGAAATTGGTTGGCAAGATTCAACGTAGAGTTACTCAAAATCGACTCTCCGAATATCGATTACATAATTTCTATCCTCTTCGACCTCACTAAAAACAGGCAGTTTGGAAACGCCCTCAGCCGAAAACAACCAAGAACGTTCGCCGACATCATGAGCCTAGCATCTAAGTATATGACTCAAGAAGAGATGAATTCCTTTAAGGATAAAAACAAAAACAAAGTTACGGCTACAGGGTCTAAGCGGCATGATAGGATTCCCGCCCAAAGATCCTTGGATTACGAGCGATCTTCCAAGAGAGGTAACGTTTTCCAGCGACTGGAATACAGCGGAGCCGACCGAGAAAGGCAACCTAATTTCTACCAAAGACCAAGAAACCCTGAACCACCAATCAGAAGCAGAGTGAATCAAGTAGAACACCCAAGATTAAATGCTCCAATCGAAGAAATCTTGGAAGTTCTAGAAAGGAATAATTGGATTCCTGAGGCGAGGAAAATCGCTCAGCCCAGACCAGGGTCTAGAAACTATGATCAATACTGTAAGTACCATAGGGCACATGGGCATCGAACGGAAAATTGTTTTCACCTTAAGAGAGAAGTTGAAAAACTGATCGAGCAAGGAAAACTAGACGAATACATTGAACGAGATAATCGCAAAAGGGAAAGAAGCAGAAGCCCCCGGAACGGAACTCAAAGGAGAAGTTCTCATCGAAGGTCACCAGAACATCGACCTACTCAGGAGTTGAATCACGACCAGATCAATGGAACTATCCACACTATATCCGGGGGGCCTGCGGGTGGAGATAGTCGCAATGCTCGACGAAGAATGGCCAGATCCTTAATTGCAAGTTCTAAATATCCAAATGAAATATGGACGTTAGAAAATAGGCCAACAAATCACGAGCCGATTAGCTTTAACGAAGGCGAAGTACCTAAAAACATTACTTGGGATACGAAAGAAGATAACCCAGATTTCCCTATGGTAGTGTCGTTAGAAATAGCGAATTACAATGTGAAAAGAATCCTAATCGATAATGGAAGCTCAGCAAATATCATCTCCAGGGAGGTTTTAGCACAAATGAACCTCGGACAAATAAACCTACAAAAGGTAGCCACACCGTTAGTAGGCTTTGGAGGGTCCGAGATCATCCCCAGCGGAACAATATCTTTGAGTGTATCGCTCGGAAAGAAGCCACTTCGAACAGTGAAGCTGGTAAAATTCCTAGTGGTAGAAACACCCTTCGCTTATAACGCTATATTAGGGCGACCAGCCCTTAACCTTTTTCGAGCTGTGGTCTCTACCTATCACCAGAAAATAAAATTTCCGACCGATAGCGGCATTGGAGAAATAACGAATGACCACTGTATGGCGTGGGATTGCTACAGCACGTCGCTGACCTTGAGAGAACATCCTAACCCTATTACTCCGAGCAAGAGAAAGATCGAAGACGATCCAATTAGAAATGAGGACGAAATTCCTATTACTGATCGATTAGATAAAAAGGGGAAAGAACCACTAGATTTATCCTTGCAACCCCCAGAACATAAAGATATAATTCTAGTAGAAGGCGACTCGTCCAAAAGGACAAGAATTGGTACAGAATTGAGCAAAGAAGGAGAAGTAATGTTAATCGAATTTCTAAGAAATAACGTGGACGTTTTCGCTTGGAGTGCAAATGACATCGAAGGGATCGATCCTCGAGTAATCAAGCATACCCTAAAAATTGACCCTTCGGCGAAACCCGCCAGACAGAAGAAAAGAAATCATGGACCAGTGAAAGATAAAATCATTAAAGCCGAAGTTGAAAGACTGATGGAAGCAAAACAAATCCGAGAAATACATTTCTCGGAGTGGCTATGTAATGTTGTACTAGTAGCAAAGGGGGATAAAAAGGACAACAAATGGAGGATGTGTAATGATTTCACCGACCTTAACAAGTTATGTCCACGCGACCCTTACCCCCTCCCAAGAATCGACTTATTGGTCGACTCGACTGCTGGCTTTGCGCTGTTCAGCATGATGGACGCCTTCCAAGGCTTTTACCAAATATACATGGACGAGCGCGACCAAGAGAAGACCGCATTCATAACCGAACAGGGAGTATACTGCTTTATAGTAATGCCGTTCGGATTAAGGAACGCTGGGGCTACATACCAAAGATTGGTAAACCTAATGTTCAGGGAGTTAATCGGAGAAATAATGGAGGTCTATGTAGACGACATGTTAGTTAAAAGTATGAATGAAGCAGATCACGTAAAACATCTAGATCGATGTTTCCAAATCTTAAGAAAATATCGTATGAAGTTGAACCCCGCAAAATGCACCTTCGGTGTTAAGTCAGGAAAATTTTTGGGATATTTGGTACACCAGCGAGGAATAGAAGCCAACCCAGAAAAAATTCGAGCCATAACTGAAATGAAACCTCCCAAGACCATCTCTCAAGTGCAAAGCTTGGTTGGGAAAATCGTAGCGTTGAATAGATTTATATCTAAATCGGCGGATAGAAGCTTGCCCTTTTTCCAAACACTTCGAAAAGCGAAAAACTTCGTTTGGACCGAAGAATGTGAACGAGCTTTCGAACAACTCAAAGAATATTTAACATCCCCTCCGATGTTGGCCAAACCGACAGAAGGGGAACCATTGTACTTATACATCTCCATCTCCGATACGGCCGTTAGCTCAGTCCTAATTAAGATAGAGGGTTCAGAGCATAAGCCTGTCTATTATCTCAGCAAGTTATTACAAGGGGCGGAGAAGAATTACTTGGAAATAGAAAAATTCACGCTGGCCTTAGTAGTGGCTGCACGAAAACTCCGACCCTACTTCTTAACCTACAAAATCATCGTTTTGACGAATCAACCGTTAAGACAAATCCTAGCAAAACCAGAAGCCTCCGGACGACTAATCAAATGGGCCATCGAACTCAGCCAGTTCGAGGTAGACTACAAACCGAGGATTGCCATCAAGGCCCAGGTGTTGGCCGATTTTATACTAGAAACACCGACGCAGGCCACTGAATCGTCGAGATGCCACAACAACGATGTTTTGATGATCGAGGATCAAACTTGGTTAATGCATGTCGACGGTGCTTCATACCGAGAAGGGGGAGGCGCCGGAATTAACTTCACTGGACCAAATAAGGAAGATTTGAATTACGCGATAACATTGGACTTCGTCGTAACAAACAATGAAGCCGAATATGAAGCGTTAATCGCAGGAATGGAGATGGCGATAAAAGCCAACATAAAGAGTCTTAAGGTACTAACTGATTCGGAATTAGTACAAAGACAAATAGAAGGCCTATACGAGGCTAAAGAGTTCAATATGATCAAATACCTCGCCAAAGTGAAATCTCTAGCTGGGAAATTTGAAAGCTTCAGTATCCAGAACATCCCACGTTCGGAAAATAAATGGGCCGATCAGCTATCAAAATTCACAGGATCCCATGACGGAAAGACCGAACGGGTGATTAACTGGTTGATATCTAATACACCAGCAATCGATATCGATGAAATACCGATAATCGATATAATGGAAATCGAAGAAGCCGAAGAAAACTGGATGAACCCAATGAAAGACTATCTTCAAGATGGAAAACTACCATCTGATCAGAATGAAGCTCGGAAAATAAAATATCGAGCCCCAAAGTATACACTTATAGAAGGAAAACTCTACAGACGATCAGTATCGGGAATTCTCCTGAGATGCATCCCTGAATCACAAACCATGGATATACTGCGAGAAATACATGAAGGAGACGCAGGAAATCACAGTGGATCGAGGGCATTGGCCTTAAAATGTCTCAGAACAGGTTACTATTGGCCAACCATCAATAAAGATGCCGCTCAATATGTCCAAGAATGTCATCACTGCCAGATTCATGCTAACATATGCCATCGACCAGCAGAAAATATGCACCCTATCCCGATTTGTTGGCCATTCGATCAATGGGGAATGGACATCGTGGGACCTTTCCCAACAGCTAGATCAAAGAAATCCTATGTCCTGGTCGCTGTAGAATACTTTAGCAAATGGATAGAATGCGTCGCCCTCGCACGAATAACCCAATTCCAAGTTATTAACTTCCTCTGGAAATTCATAGTATGTCGATTCGGCATCCCAAGGGTCCTTATCTCCGATAATGGAACTCAATTCGCGGGAAAACAGATAATAGAATGGTGTACAAGACTCGGAATTCAACAAAATTTTACCTCGGTAGGACATCCTCGAGCAAATGGACAAACTGAAGTAGCAAACCGAGAGATAATAAAATCTTTGGAAAAAAGGTTAGGAGCCGCCAAAGGAAAATGGCTCGATGAGCTACCAGGAGTTTTGTGGGCTAATCGAACTACGGTAAGAAATTCAACTGGGGAAACCCCATTCAGCTTGATGTATGGGTCGGAAGCTGTTATCCCTGTGGAAACTTTAATTCCAACTCCAAGAATAGAGATGTTCAATAAAGAAGAAAATGAAAAGGCGAGGGAAAATGACGTTGATTTAACAGAAGCCTTAAGAGATAAAGCTGCTGTACGCCTACAAACCACTAAGGCAAATATGGAGAAAGCATACAATCAAAAAGTACGCGTCCGAACCTTCAAAGAAGGAGACTTGGTTTTGAAAAAGGTAGAAGTATCCAAGCATGTGGGAAAGTTACAACAAAATTGGGATGGACCTTACATCGTCATTGGCGTAGGAAAGAAAGGTTCATACAAAATTGCACACATGGATGGGACAGCCTTACCAAGAACCTGGAACGCAGTCAACCTTAGGAAATACTATGGTAAATAAATTTTAGCAGATTATACTGCATTGTTTTATTTTTACTTTATCAAGTTTTAATCCTTGTAACGAAGGCCCTAGCCTAGAGTTCAAATAGTAAAAATTTTAGCATTTTCTATACATCGATTATTTCGATTAACGCTCTGTGGAATTACACTAGCATATTGATAAATATTAGAACGAAACGAGTCGAGTATACATTGATCCGCTCAATAAACACTCCTCGATCTATATCAACAGCAACAAAGACTTTTTGGTGATAAACCTAAGTCTGAATTATAAATGAGTCGAGTATACATTGATCCGCTCAATAAACACTCCTCATCCCGACGACAAAAACGAGTTGAGTAAACATCGATCCGCTCGATAAAAACTCCTCGACAAATATATTCAACGATCAAAAAGACTTTTGGTACGAAAAACCTAAGTCTAAATTAAAACGAGTCGAGTATACATTGATCCGCTCAATAAAAACTCCTCGTTCAATTTTATTAACGAAAAAACTTCAGGTACTAAAAACCTAAGTCTGAACAAAACGAGTTGAGTAAACATCGATCCGCTCGATAAAAACTCCTCGATATATCTATAATGATTAAAAGACTTCAGGTGCGAAAAACCTAAGTCTAAACAAAACGAGTTGAGTAAACATCGATCCGCTCGATAAAAACTCCTCGATATATCTATAATGATTAAAAGACTTCAGGTATTAAAAACCTAAGTCCGAACAAAACGAGTTGAGTAAACATCGATCCGCTCGATAAAAACTCCTCGATATATCTATGATGATTAAAAGACTTCAGGTATTAAAACCTAAGTCCAAACAAAACGAGTTGAGTAAACATCGATCCGCTCGATAAAAACTCCTCGATATATCTATGATGATTAAAAGACTTCAGGTATTAAAACCTAAGTCCAAACAAAACGAGTTGAGTAAACATCGATCCGCTCGATAAAAACTCCTCGATATATCTATAATGATTAAAAGACTTCAGGTACTAAAAACCTAAGTCTAAACAAAACGAGTTGAGTAAACATCGATCCGCTCGATAAAAACTCCTCGATATATGTTCAACGATCAAAGAGATTTTTGGGTTAAAAACCTAAGTCTAAACAAAACGAGTTGAGTAAATATTGATCCGCTCAATAAAAACTCCTCGATTAATTACAACGACAAAGAAGGATTTTGTTATGAAATCCTAAGTCTAAATTATAGCAAGATTGAGTACACATTGATACGCTCAATAAAAACTCCTCGATCTACTCCTAACGATCTAAATAAGATCCGCTGATACTCCTAAAGTTTTGAAAGTTAAATTGATCCTACGGGATCGACTATCTTCACGACAATGTCCACGGAAACACCAATCTCCTCCCTAGTACCTCATCGATCATAATAAACCACCTAAGAAGCATGCTGCTCAGGATGGTCGACTTCTTTGGTTCGATGGCAGGGCTCTGAAGATCGTATGTGATTCCAGATGAAATGAACACTACCAGCCAGATAAGCTAGCAATGCTCACTCACCCAGAAGAAGATACTGCTTTTACTTTATCTATAAAACATTTTACTCTAGAGCAGCATCTCTTCGGGACCGTCGTGAAACGGTAAGTTTACCAGCCACCCCGGCGATCTATCACTCCGGAAGTCACATCCAAGAGCGAGGGTGACTGGCAAGTATGAACCCCCCATGTGCAGACGGAAACCACGGACCTCTAAAGTGATGAAGACTAAAGCGGAGATCTCATGGGATCCGTCGATACAAGGAAGGGCTGACATGGGACCCGTCAATACAAGACTGGGGACAATTCCTTTACTGCGAACGAACAAATCACGATAATGTGACTTCTTAAACATTATGGGATCTGAAGGCAAAATGAAATCTAAGGAAACCGAGATATCCATTGTTATGAATGGAAAATAAGGAAACTGCCTACTTATTTATAGGCGCCCGTGAGAATGATCCTACGGACGATAGGAGTTTAATCAAGGGACGAGAACGCGACCCTTTGACTTCCCGAAATAAATGCAAGTAAGTTGGAACGGCGCCCGTCTGATCGATTCAACTGATCGGGGAGAAACAAATCTACAGATCGAAGCGATCAACAAAATAATCCAAGAAAACTTAAAGAAGTTCAAAGACCAAAACGATCTGCACGATCATATATGAGGGTCGCCTAATAGAAAATATTAAGAACTCCTCAACGAAGGCATGCAAAGTTGAACCGTTGAAAGAGAATAATCGCCTAAAAACGACCAGAGCCTCCACCATACGGGGGTCGTAACTGCCTCATACATCATTGGGGGACTACTAAGTTGGCCATACAAGAATTCCACTTAGAATCCAAGAAATCTGACATCGAAATCAGGAGAATAGCCCTCCCTATTCGAAACTATAAGGCCGTCACTGCCTAATTTTCCAAAGAATTGCTGAAGGAGGTCTGAACGGGTCAGATCTGGCCAGAATTATTACATTTTCCAATTCCTCCCATATCAAGAGTATGATATACTGGCTAGAGAAAAGTATAGTTAAAAAGTTAATGATGAAAGACATGGATTTATGAAAAGCACGGAGAGGGAAATTTCCCTTTGATGAGAAGAAAAGCGAAGTTCAAACAGGTGGAACAATAACCTCCTTATATAAGAAATATGTCATAAAGGGACAAATTTACAAAGCACGGATCGAACATCGACCAGAATGGAGTATACAAAGTTTGATCGACAAAAGTTGTGATTGGCAAAAGCAAAATCAGTTACTAAAACAGTGATAAAACAAGGACAAGCTATCTTTTCTCTATCTAGAAACGCGAGTATGCTACTCCATAATGATTATTTCATGATGACTATATCCATGCACAAGGGAAGAACGAGCATAACAAAGTATATATACAGGAGACATTTGATCAGGCAAGAATCTGCCTACAAAAGATCATCGTTTTCAAATTTCTACTCCTTCTATTACAAAAATTTCAGCCCAAATAACTGCACAAAAGATTGGGCGATAAAAAAAAAAAAAAAAAAAAAAAAAAAAAAAAAAAAAAATAGACAGTCCAAGGCCTGCCAGGTCAAACTAAAGTCGCTAAGAAGAACGATCAGCAAGTCGACTACCAGAAACAGTCCTCCGAGGAGTCAAGTTGCCAGCAAAAGCCATCAACTCCTCTTGACGCTTTAGATAACCGGCGTCATATCCCTCCTCATAGGACCGCAGTCGAGACTCCTCTGCAAGGGCAGCAGCCTGAGTTAAATCATTTTTCTCTTTTTCAAGCACAACTTTTTTGGCCTCCAATCTTTGGAGAGCATCTTTATCAACTTGCAGCTGCAGCTCCAAACCCTTGCTTTTAGCTTTTTCGGACTCCAACTGACCCCGAAGAGCTCTCCGACTGTTCCACAGCTCGTCATTTTGCACACCCAGCTGGAGTGCGAAATATTTGCCCTAAAAACAGAAAGAATGAGAAAAACCACCGTACAACAAAGAATTCAAAACAAAGAACAAAAATGTCTACCTGCTCACATATCTTCACCAAAGATTGAACAAGGCGAATATTGGAGGCGCCTTCGAGCTTCCTCAACTCACCAGGCAAAATGGTACTCATGCCTAAATCCCAGGACAAGGCATCAGGTTCAACAGAACCCGGCATTTCGCTAGTTAAAGGGACACCGTCAGAACGTGGAGTCTCCGACAAGAGGATGTCATTAACTTGCTCATTGATACATCGCTCATCCAGTTGACGAGGAGACTCTCTCCCGTCAGGGCTAACGGAGGTTTCCTTGCCCGAAGCAGAAATTATGGTTCTACGACCAGACCGCGAGCCGGTCCGACCTTGAGAAGGTCCTCCAGATTCAAAAGAAGTAGTCATCACGGTAGTATCGTGAAACAAATAATCAGGACAATCCTGCACAATAGATTGCGTCGTAGAAGGATTGACAAAAAAGCCATCACCAGCTTGCCCTTCACTAGTGATTGGGGCAGTAGAAACAGATAAAGGAAGAGAAACAGTAAAGTCCTCTCCATGAAAAACATGCTCAAAGGAAGAAGTATTGGAACTAACAGCTATATTATAAGCCGTTTCTTCGTTGGATATGTCCCCAAAAGCTAATCGACCAGGGGAAGGCATGTTTCTTTCCTGAATGGGAGCAGAAAAGACTGGTTCGGAGAACGACGAGGTTACCAAGGAAAGAGGTTCAGAAGTAATAATATGAGTATCAATCTCCGACCTAATTGGTTGAGACGAATGAGGAGGCTCGATCGACGGCCCCTCTCTTCGTAATCTTTTAGATCTATTTTCTCTAGCGCCCTCGCGGGATGGTCGCCTCGAAGTATTACCGAAAAGGTTACTCATGATCGGATTACGGAAAAATATAAATTAATATCGAGGAAGTTTATCGACTAGCTCAAGAAAAAGTATTCTGTTAAGAGAAAAGTGTAGCAGTAAAAAGACAAGTAAAATTTTACCTCTCGTATTTATACTACACGAAAGGACACGACAGACCTGGAGAAAGGGCGCGAAACAGGAAAACTGACCTTGGAGCAAACGCTAGAATTTGAAAAGACGCATACATAATGATTACGGCAAATTAAATGACTTGTCTGAATTATTACAGCGGATGTGAAAAGACACGACTGTCAGAATACGAAACGTTTAGTATACAAAGTAGGAAAGCTAAGTTACAATTAAACCTACGAGTGGATAATTACAAATATTATTTCAAAAATAAAACCACTATTCTAAGAAGCCTGGTCGCTATCGGGAATCTTCTGTTCGCCACCGACGTCCATGACGTCTTCTTCTTCTTCTTCATCTTCCGGATCGATAAATGTATCATCGAGCTCATCGTTAACATCTGAAGGAGGAATTGGCAATGGATTTCCGTATTCTCCGACAAGGTGAGCTAAAGGAAGACCTTGATATACGACATCTGGAACTTCAGAGGAAGAGTAAAGCTCGCCATAACGGTTCAACCGGATATGAGCTGCCTTAAAATACTCCTTCCGACGATCCTCGATCATCTCCAAAGCGACCAGTTGATGAATCGATTTTTTAAAGGTATTCTCAAGAAGAGGACCGACCATCCGGTACACCAACGCCATATGAACAGGAGAGTTGAGGAATTCTCGAACTACTTGTTCGTCGGATTTCCTAACATATCGATCTCTTTGCCTAAGTGGGACGTCGTTTTCATAGTCCTCTAAAGAAGCTTCAAGGCTTGACACTTGAGATTCAAGCTCACTAATCCGAGTCGTGCTCTGCAACTGCAATTCTTCTAATTTTCTTGCCATTTGATTGGTTTGTTCCTGAGCGCGAGAAACCTCTATCGCTCTATCTAGCATTTCTTGGTCTTCGGTCCCGGCAGCACGAGTCTCTACGACAGGAATAGAGGAAGATGTTGAGGGACCAACTTCTGAACCAGAAGACTTGTGAAGTAAAGCTTTATACTTCTCTTCAAGGAAATCGCACTGTTGTTTCCAAAGAGAATTTTCATAGGCGTATGATGTCAGACAGGTGTTGACCTGAAATAACGAAAGGGTCAGAAAGAAACAAGTTAGCAAATTGAGAAAATCTTAAAAGATCACTTCATCAAAATAATAGAAAGAAAAAGGATCTCACCTTTTCAGCATAGAGAGAAGCTCGCTGGAATTTCTCCAAAGGATCCTTATGAAGAAGCTTATTAAGATCGCGAGTATGAACGCCAGATAAAAGAATACGGGTCGCCTTATCGACCGCATTCTCGTTATTATCATGAATAAGAGAATCCTTCTCGGAATAACCAGCGGCCCTCCTTCCCTCTAAATGATCCTCGATCATTTCGACCAGAGTAGGATTTGGATGTTTATCCCCGAGTAAAGAAAGGTCGTCACCAGAACGTCCATAGTAACTCCTCTTTCTATCAACTGGATTATTAGTGGGATGAGGCATCGACCAGCTACGACATCCTCGAATACCCAAAGATGTTCTAAGATGAAGCGGAGGATAACCGGATCCCATGCCCTGACGAATAGGGGACTCGCGTGGAGAATCCGGAGATTCCTCTCTATTCTCCTCGGATTCGTGACCCAATTCCAATTTCCTCTTTCGAGACGCCCTCTGCTCGATAGGATTATTCTCCACTGACTTGGAAGATTTCGACAGCACCATTTTTCCCTTCGAAGAGTGTCGGGAGCTTTCTACCATATGAGCTGAGAAAGAAACAAAATAAAGTTAGTTTCTCCATATAAAAAGTATAGTGACAATACTAAAGATCAAATAAAATGCTAACCTAGAGGCTCAGATGATGAACTGATGGGAAAATTATGGACGCTTAACCCCGCTTTACGAAGAAAAGATTCCCCAATCAGAAGAGCGCTTTGATATTTGTTTGTACGCATCTCGGGAATCTCAGTGATAAACTGTACATCGTCAGGAACAAGTTCACCAGTCGGTGAGCGACCTCCGGGAATCCACCTGGAACCATGATCCCACGAGAAAGGCGTGATCGAACCATCCGCCAAACGGAGATTAGGCGGAGGACGAACAAAGAAGAAATGAGATTTCCAAGAAGGATTACTAGAAACCGGAGCATCAAAGATTGCTCGGCTGGGCCGCTGACTAGCGAAGAAGTATCCACGGTTTGAAGAACTAGAAATATTAAAACGAAAAAGTTGCGTAAAATTACGGAAAGAAGGTTTAAATCCCTTTGCAATCATCAGAACGGAAAAACAAACCACAAAAGCAACAGAATTTGGAACCAGTTGTGTCAAGCACACGCTGAAAGTTTTTAGAACTTCCAGAAAAAGGGGAGATAAAGGAAGACGCAGTCCGCTATTAAAGTGAGCCGTGTAAAAGGCTCGACATCCCTCCGGTGGAGAAGTGACCCTATCAGTAGGGGATGGAAGAATCATTTCAGAACCTTCCGGAAAATATTTGGTATAGTTATTCACGACTTCAGGGAACGTTTCCTCTGTATATGCGCAAGCTACATCCTCAATTGGTTCAGAAATCTGAGGAACAGTACCTTTGCCCTTTTTGGCTCGGGCGGCTACATCCGCATCGGAAAGGATTCGTACCTTGTAAGTATCTTCTACAGGGATAACAAGGTCAGATACCGTAGTCTGTTCACCCAGAGGATTAGAATGTAACTCCTCCTCGTTATCGGGGGCAATGATCTCTCTAGGAGAAGAAGAAGATCTTCTAACGGAAGCCATCTATATTCTAGTTCTCGGAAGAAGAAGGTCGATGAAAGGAAAATTTTATACGACGAACGACCAAACTAGAAAATGACTGCGATCTAAAAGCAAATATAAAAGAGAAATGGCAAACTCGAAAGTCACCTATTTATAAGGAAATGAGAAAAGACGTTTCGAACTTATCACAGCTACTCAAATTCCCGCCAAAAACGGAAGGATACAAAAAGCCTCCTGAATAGACGCGTGGCGATCCACGATTAGACAGAAGAAACGACTATCTATGATACGTAGCACTCTTTTCCTTACTTAAGATTTTTTCCCACTGGGTTTTTTCTTAAGTAAGGTTTTTAACGAGGCTCCGTTCATAGAAAAGAAACAGTCGATCAGATTTATCTACTTCTACGAGCTCCTATTATCTATACGCTCGAAGAAGTGAGGGAGTACTGATGGGGGCTATTTCGCACCCTACATACTGATCAGATCGAACAGAGATTATAAGACCGGTTCGACCAATTACAAAGGATCGGGATCTTCTTACTGACCCAGCCTGATGCCGCTCGCTCCGAGTAAAGATTACACTCCGGACCCAGGAAGGATAGGTTGGGCCGAGTCCAACTAGGACTATGATTCCTTGTAATACTAGGTTTAGCATAATATAAATACCTAGTTATTCGTTGTATAAGACAACTACGAATTCTCTTAATTCTGAGATTACACAAGAATACATTGATAACAATAGAACTCAATAATATCCATTATTGTTGCAGAACTTTACCTCCATATCATTGCGTTCTTAATTTTTGTGGTTTTACTTCTTGTTCTTGAATATTGCTTTTCTTTGTAACCGATCCATCCAGAATAAAGTAACAGAGCCCTATACAATAAATATATAAATATCGAAAACCCCCCGATATCACAAATTCACTGATATTCAATTAACCAGACGAAATCCGGTTAAATCAGTACTGTTGGAGTTCCAGTAGTAGTCTGTTGAACTTCTCTTGTCTGTTGAACAGTCTCTGGTCTATCAGCTGTTTGCAACTCGTCTGTTAGACAATCAGCACTGTGATTTTGAACAGCATTTGAGTTATCAGCTGGGTTGAGATCAGGTAGTATGATGGGAACATATTCTTCATTCTTTCCAACATTCAACTTCTGTAAATCAGTAGACAGATCTTGATTAATACTTTGATGCTTTTCAGAAGATTGACTAGGCTCATCAAATACTACATGAATGGATTCTTCTATTAGTAATGTTCTTCTATTAAAGACTCTATAAGCTTTACTAACAGTAGAGTATCCTACAAAAACAGCTTCATCAGCCTTTTCTGCAAATGCAGTAAGGTGATTTTTACCATTATTTAAAACATAGCATTTACAACCAAAAATCTTAAAGTAATGAATGTTTGGCTTCCTGTTGTTCCAAACTTCATATGGAGTCTTGTTTTGGTGCTTGTTGATCATGCATCTGTTTTGGGTAAAACATGCTGTGTTTGTTGCTTCTGCCCAAAATCTTTGTGGCAGCTTAGCTTCAGCTATCATGGTTCTGACGACTTCCTTTAGTGTTCTGTTTCTCCTTTCAGCAACACCATTCTATTGAGGGGTTCTAGCAGCTGAATACTCGTGATGTATTCCTTTGATATTACAATACTCTTCAACAGTAGAGTTTGTAAACTCTGTCCCTCTATCTGATCTGATCTTCAATATCTTTATGCTTTTCTCATTCTGGATCAGTTCCATCAGATTAGTAAGATGTTCCTTGGTTTCACTTTTCTTTTTCATGAATATCACCCAAGTATATCTTGAATAGTCATCCACAACAGCTAGGCAGTATTTCTTTCCACCATTGCTGACAGGATCAATGGGTCCAAATAAGTCCATGTGTAGCAGCTCCAATATTCTTCCAGAAGATTGATGCTTCTTGCTTTTGAATGATGACTTGATTTGTTTACCCTTCTGACAGGCGTCACAGAGCTTATCTTTGCTCATGACTGTTTTAGGAATCCCTTCTACCAAATCATGCTTTATCAATCTGTTGATGGTCTTGAAGTTTGAATGATTCATTCTTTTGTGCCACAGCCAACTAACTTCACTTGGTGTCGATGCCACCAAAACAAACATTTGAATTCTTGTCAGAAGAATTCCAGTCGACTATGTAGATATTTCCTTGTTGTCTTCCAGATAAGATTACCTTCTTTGTACCAATCTGTTCAACATAGCACTTATCTGTTGAGAAGATAACTGAATATCCTTTGTCACAAAATTGACTTATGCTCAGCAGATTATATTTGAGGCCTTTAAAATATGAGACGTCAGATATCTCTATGTTTCCTCTGATCAATTTTCCTTTAGCTTTAATCTTGCCTTCTTTGCTGTCCCCAAAAGTAACCTTTGGACCATCCACAGCAACTGCATCAGTCAGCTTATGTATGTTTCCACACATGTGTCTTGAACAGCCACTGTTCAAGTACCAGATTTTCTCTACTTTACTCCTACTCCTAATCCTAACCTACAAAACAAAATAAAATTGTTTTAGGTACCCTTATTGAGAGGGTCCTGAAGGATTAGTTCCACCTTTGACAACCCAAGATGATGAAGTCTTAGGCTTCTTAGGCTTCTGAGTTTCAACAACAGCTTTGCCTTTACCACGTTCATCAGATTTGTCATATTGTTGATGATCAGCATGATAAGAATAATGTTCAAATGCAGAGTAAGATGCATGATAAGGATGATATGCATGCATTGGATGAGCAGGGTAAGGTGCATAGTAAGTTGGAAATTGAGGTGCATGATACATAGGATGATATGCAGCAGGTTGCACATAATAAGACTCATTTCCATACCAAGCATTTTGATTTTTCTTGTTTTTATGCTTCTTTGGTTTACTAGACGCTTGCTCATTAACAGACGACTTAGTTTTATCACTAGTCTGGTTAGTTTTAGCCTTGTCAGAGGACTTCCTAGGACTCTTCTGTTTAGGCTTACTAGTCTGTTTTGCTACACTAGGCTCTTTGCTCTTTTTAGCCTTAGGAGTTTTTGTCTCCTTTAATACTTTCTCAGGTGAAGCAGGTCTGGCAGTTTGAACATACAGGATGACCTTACTATTGTCAGCAGATATAAATTTCTCAGTATGATTCAATTCTTGCTTATCCTGTTCTAAAGGTGTCTTCTGTTTACTAGACATGTGAGTGGATGCAACAGATGACTTCTCATGAGACTTAATGACTTTCTCAAGCTCAATGATTTTACCCTTTAATACTTCACATTCAGCTTTGAGAGATTCATGTTCTTGCTCAAGCTGTTTATATTCAGCTGATTCTCTTGGCCTTTCAGCTGAGAGTTTCAGTGAACTGTTTTGCTCTTTTAGCAATATCATCTCTTCCTTAAGATTTTTATATGCTTCAGCAATAGTAGTATCGTTAAGCATCATTTGTTCAAATGAACTAAATAGTTCATTTTCAAGAGGAGTTACCTCACTATCCTCAGAGTCATCAGATTCTTTAGCCATCAGACAAAGAAGAGCAGGGCTCTCTTCATCAGAAGACTCCTCATCAGAAGTGTCTGAATCTGAATCAGATGAGTAGACGGCAGCTGGCTTTTCTGCTTCTGCTACCATCGCCTTTGCTTTCTGATGCTTTCTTTCTTTTCTGATTCTCTTTTCTTCTTCAGTATACTTCTCAGCTTTAGTATATGGGCAGTCTCTGATGAAATGACCCAGTTTCCTGCAATTATAGCACATCATCTTAGATTTATAAGAATCCTTATCCTGAGAAGAAGAAGTAGAGTTAGAAGTAGAAGCATTGTTATATTTGTTCTTCATTTTTCGTCTGTAGAACTTTTTGAAGTTGTTCATCAGCAATGTAACGTCTCCAGCAGTGTACTCGTTTTTGTTGAGTAGTGTGGCTTCATCAGATGAGTCCACATCTTTGCTTTTGTGTGCTGGCCTTCTTGGATTTTCAGCAGCAACAAGTGCTACTGTGGGACTTGAAGTTGAGGTTTCTTCAACACCCATTCTAGGCAGTTTATACTCATACGCCTTGAGTACGGAGAACAACTCTGTAAGAGAAATCTTCCCCGGATCTCTTGATTCTTCCATGGCTGTCACTTTCATGTTGAACTTGGGAGGCAGGGCCTTCAATACTCTGACGGTGATCTCCTTGTCAGTGAAGGTCTTTCCCATCTTTAGAACTTCATTGAGGGTTCTGGTTAATCTAGTGTCCATCTGATCAATAGTTTCTCCAGATTTCATTTTGAAGTTATCCAGCTTCTCCAAGGCAACACTGAGCTGATGCTCTTTGATGGCGTCGTTTCCTTCACTCATGTCACGAACCTTATCCCACATCTCCTTTGCAGTTTTGCAATGTTTGACTTTGTCAAACCGATCATTGTCCAGGGCTTTGGTCATGATGAAACGGCCAACTTTATCCAGATTAAACAGCTTTATTTCTTCGGTTGTCATCTCTGTTAAGTCTTTCTCCACCATTATTTCAGCTTCATCAATTATGATAGTCTTGGTGAATTTGAATGGACCTTTGATGATACATGTGTACATGTTATCATTATAAGCAGCTAGGAAAATCTCCATCCTGATTTTCCAGTCTTCAAAAGACATACCAGCAATGTGGGGAACATGGCTGATACAGTCCATTTTTCAAAAAGTTTTTATTTTTCAAAAAGATGCTCTTTTGAAAAGTTATGAAAACCTTTGAAAAACACTTGGATCAAGCTCGTTGATCAGGCAGCTGATTCAAATGAACCACCTGCTCTGATACAACTTGTTGGTCCCAAGTGGTCAGATGAGGTCTAGAGGGGGGGGTGAATAGACCTCTAAACTTTTTACAATTTTTAACTTTAAAACCTCTTTGTTAACATAAACAGACTAAGCTGTTATCAACAGTTGGTTCCTCGGCTGATCGCGAACAAATCTTTGAATAGCTTCGTAGACCACTAAACAGATAGTTACTTAGCTGATTTTGTCAAAATCAGTTTTAATACTTAGAGTACTTGCAGCGGATTTGTAAAGTGTTTTTCACAAGTATTCCTAGTAGATTGAAAAATGTTTCCCCAGCTTTATAAACTCCTTTAAAATCTTTTTCAAACAGTTAAGTAAAGTGTTTTATGCAATCTTGAAATATGCAAGTAAAAATGCAAATAAAAACACAAGTAATTTTTATAGTGGTTATATGGATGTAAATATCCTTTAATCCACTCGTCCAAGTCACAAAGATCTTGGGTTATACTAGAAACACAAAGTAACCAGTACACTCTGCTTACGCCAATCAACAAATGAACAGGCCGTAAGTGCGCAGTAAGAAATCACAAAGAAATCCTACCCTCTGAAGTAATATCACTCACTAAGATGGATATCTACTTCTCACAACACTCTGTTTTTACAAATTCACTCAGAAGATGTATTTAGCTTGGTTCTTCAACTTCGCTTTTCGTCAACAAATGACTAAGCTGATGAGTGAGCTGTTCTTGAGACTTAAGAATTCTGCTTCGAAAATTCTCTCAGAAATTGTGTTGTTGTTTCTTCTCTTCGTCTCTTTCAGCTATTTATACTTGAGGTTTGAAAAATGTCCGTTGAAGAGAGACAAGATTCAAATTCCTCGAGTACTGGTCCTTAATTTCCGCGAACGGCTCTTTTGTAGTCTGTCCGTACTGTCAACAGTACTATTCTTCAGGCAGCATTAAATGCACCCAGCTGATGCGAAGCATTTCTTCAATCATTTGTCTTTAATAACCTTGTACTTCAGCATTTATTACTCCAAGGGGCATTTATTACCATTGGGAAGACTTTATGATCCTTTCCACTTGGCTGACGAAAGTGCAAGTCTGATGTCGAACTAGGTTGATCTCAAACTTTGAACAAATCTGATTTGAGTCGGCTGATCTTCATCAGTCTGATAACTTTCCTTCAGCAGATCAGAAGTCTTAGACCTTGAAATTTTGACTCTTCTGATGTCTTCTTATACTTAGTCAAAATTTCTTCCAAAGGGATCATCAGCTAAGTTACTCCATACTTAGCGGATTTTGAAGTTTTGGAATGCATCAAAACCTCCCTTTACTAATTATCTTCAGTGTTCTTCATCTTCATCCTTATCCAACAACAACCTTGTCAAATTTCATCGAGTAATTTGGGAGAAATGATGATCAAGTTTGAAATTTCAGATGTAGGGTTATTCGCGAACCAAATTTTGAACAACAATTTCTCTCAAATTACTTGATGAAATTTGATAAGGTTGGTGTCTTTTTTCTCTCTCATCAAGGCGAGTGCACAGACATCAACCTTGTCGAATTTCATCAAGTAATTTGGGAAAAATCGTTGTTTAAAATTTAAAATTTAAGAACCCTGTATCGAAAATTTCAAACTCGGTCGCCATTTCTTGGCTGCTATTTATCAATACTAAGGTAGGGCTTTTTTGGCCTTTTTCCGTGTCATCAAGACGAGTTCATAGACATCAAACTTATAAATTTTATCAAGTAATTTGAGAGAAATCATTGTTCAAAGTTTGGTTCGCGAAGAACCCTAGATCAAGAAATTACAAACTCGGTCGTCATTTCGCCCAAATTACTCGATGAAATTTGACAAGGTCGGTGTCTATGAACGTAACAAAAGCCCCTACTTAATATCGGAAAATAAACATTTGTAATTTTTGAGGAGGTAGCAAGGGGTGTCTTTGTAATATAGTTTTAGTCGAGGGGGGTATTTTTGTAATATTTGAAACAAGAGAGTAAAATTCTGTAATTAGAATAATAGTCAGGGGGTGCCTATGTAAATTTCCCAATATAAAATCAAGATATTTTACCGTTTTATGAAAAAAAAAAAGTGAAACACATTTTAACTTAATAACAATACTAAAACATTCACACAACTGAATTTAATATTAACATTAAAAAAGACAACCTCAAAATTAACAGTCCACTTATTCAAACAGAAAAAAATTATCATAATGACAATTTTCTTTTAAGGTGTAAGAATCATGATTGGCAGAAAGATGAACCTTAATGGCCTTAATTGTCAGCTTTGAATGATTGTACATGAATTAAGAAATTTTATAATTAATCATTTTTTTGGAGCAAAATCCAAAATGCCCTTTTAATCAAATAAGCTTAGCATTAATGATGATTATTGGTAAAAAGAGTAAAACTGATAAAATAACATTAATTTTATATTGAAATCCTAAAGCGACAAATAAAAGTAAACAAGAAAATTTTGCCAAAGCGACAAATAAAAACCTCGAAGGGAGTAAGAATCATGTTATATCTGATTTTCATTCATCAAGTGTCATCAGAGGCAGGTTTTGCTCGATTTCTTGAGGATTTTCGGTTAATTTTCATAAGTTTGAGAATCTATACTGCCTTCTAAAATTTATTCCGCAATTATGATAGCTTCTGTATGAAATTACGAATTGTGCTTCAATTTATTAAGATTCGTGTTAGCTTTTTGGCTTCTAGAAATTCAATTACTTGATTTCAAATTCATGCTATGTGCTATCTTTTCATTCCGTGAGATGAAGAATAATTTTAAGGATTGGAATTTTGTATCTATGATTCATGATGTTTTATTCCATTTGGATAATGTCATGATGTTCACTAAAGCATGCTTCAGGATTTTTGCTCATGTATTAATTGCTGTAGTGACTTAAATGGATTTGAAACGTAATTCATGTAACCTGTCAAAGGTCTCCATTTGAAATGTAATTCATGTAACTAGTCAAAGGCCGGGTCCGTACCTGGGCCCAACTTGAATTCCAATTATTAGGATCGGACATTTTGACCCGGACTTTTTTAACCAAACGAATGGGTCCAGGCCTGGACTTGGACACTACCCTTACCTGACCTGGATCTGAATCAATTTTTTTTATTAGAACCAGGCTTTTAAACCCAAGAAAATGGTTCCACGTTGGGTCCATACCTGAACCTAGATGCGACCCGAAGCTGAGTCGATTTTTTTTTTATATATTAGACCCGAACGAGCGGGCCAGGTCGGATCCAAACTTGGACACGACCCATACCCCAATCAATATTTTTTATATCTTTTAATACATATAAGGTTGAGTTAAAAACAAAAATTATTTCTAACACGGTCGCTGTTTTTCTCACAAAAAAATTCTCTCATATTTAATAGGCAGACTTTTCTATACCTAGAAATAGAAAAACAAGGGAATTCTAAAAACATGGATTTATTTTTATTTCTGATTATAATAATTTGACATTTGACATGATAATTTTAATTCTGATCTAATACAAAAGTACACCCTAAGATTCTTTGTATATTATATATAAGTAATGAAATGAAGTAGCTCGGTTTCTTTGTTTATTATTTTCTTAATGCAAATTTTGAAATGGAGTAGAATGGAGAAACTTGATTATGTATAACCCATATCTTTGTTTTTTAAGACATGATTTAAAGTTTATTTGAATAATAGATTATTGTCAATTTAAGTAGTAATAGGGGGATTGTTATCAAAACTTTTTTTAGGGGAATAAGTGTATTTTGAGGTGATTTCGGATTTTTGAATTTTTCTATGTAAATTCCGATTAATTTAACTGAAAAGAAAGTAACCTACTTTCAAGTAACAGGACAAAATATATTGATTTTCCTCAAAATACTATGGAATATGTAGGAAGAGCCAAGAAAAAGTGGTCCCAGTTCGGGGTTTGAACGGGTCAAGTCGGAGTCCAATCATAGTCACATGGTTGAGTCTGCATTGGGTCCAGTTTAAGGTCTAGTAATATTACTTTAAATAAAGTATTAATTGGGTTTGCGTCGGGTTCGGGTGTGAACTTATAGAATAGTGTCCTGCAAGCCAATTGTTCTGGCTGCATTTAATTTGTTACAAATAAATGGACTATTCGATTCGATTAATAAATGCATTTATTTACGTGGTAACCTTCATCTTATAAAAAATTATATAACATAAGGATGGAAGTCCTTAGATCACAGGGCCTTGGGACAACCCGTGGACTGATCTCCAAGGCCGTGATCTAAAAATTAATTCAAGGGTCATAGAATCCATTTGAGATGGGACATCAATGGATTTGGTTAGACCCTCACGAGTGTGTATACTCCGATGAAATGGAGGATGTTGGGGTCCACGAGCGTGACTATGATAGTCGATACACACGAGTGGGTGGCTTGCTGGGATGGCAAGCGGACTCAATATCCCACCTAGAAATAACTCACCATGGAAGCGGTAGTAGCATATCGGGGATGAAGTTATTCCTATTTACAATAGTGTACAGGGAAGGATCCTTATTACTTGAGGTGATAGAGTTTATCTAGTGTACGATCAATATTATGAATTTTTTCAAAGGTTACTATTAATTATTCAACACGAAATATTAAATATCGTTTATTATAAAATATTATTACACACAATTATTTGTTTATTATTATAATAATTTATTAGTTTGTAATTTACTATTGATGTGGTTAAATATTACAATGAATATGGTCAAATAATAATATTGTACAACTACATATGGTAATATTATTCTGACTTATTATTAACCTGTTAAATAAGTAATTTATTAATGATGTTTCATAATTCTATTGGTTATAACTTACGTCATGTGACGTGATGTCACCTTAGAATTTTTCATCTAATTAATATGAAAAAAAAAATTGATGCATGATATTGTACTTAAATAATGGGAAATTTGCATAATTAGTACCATACAATAGAACACTTTGTAAATTAGGTACCATTAGATATGTAAATGCATATTTAGTATCATAATTTAAATATTAGCCGCAAAGTTCATACCATTGTTAAATAATTTTACGGAAATTGCCGATATTAGCCATGTATGATTGCACGTGGCCTTCATCCCGTCTTTAAGTTGGAGAAAAAATTATCACATTTTCCTCAATTTCGGAGGAAAAATTATCACATTATCTGTAGGATCGGGAAATGATAGAGGAGAATAGTAAGAAAGTTGCTTTCTGGAGAGAATGAATCGAGAATCAATATATGGCATGCATTTGTACATGAAGAGGGAATATTTAAAAGTTAGTGCATTGTGGGATATGCCAAGAGACTCTCCTTTTTCTTCTTTTATGTACGTAGTGTCTATAAAAATTAAATTAAATTATCTTAAGTTCGATTGTTAAAAAGTTGTTTGAGTTTGAGTCTAGTTTCTAGTATTGATTAATCAAGTTTCAATAAAATTCCTCATATTGACAAAATATATATATATATATATATATATATATATATATATATATATATATATATATATATATATATATATATATATATATATATATATATATATATAATATTCATGTCTTTAATTTCCAATATGTGTTCATTTACAATCTCAAATTCGGTGAAAAACTTACAATATATTGCTTAATTGTAGTCAAATATTCATTTACAGCCTTTTTTATCAATGACAATTCTTTAATTATGTTTTTCAAGTTCGTTTTGAATCATTGATTGAACCTAGGAGTGATTTAAATCTAATAGAAATTTCAAATCAGTTTGAATAATGTATTCAACTTAGCTTAACCCATTTCCAACTTGTGAGTTTGTGAATGAATGTAGGTGTATGGGAGGTAAGAGTGAATATTTTGCCCAAATCTAGTCTGATCATATTTATTCAACCACAAGATAAGTGTGGTGCATTTGTTTTATAATTGTCACTATCCTATAGTTACATTTAATCTAAAAACAAGTATGTTGTACTTGTCACGTAAATGCCTTCATTTCAGTCAAAACCGGTTTGTGATAAAATTTCTCTTGGTAGGAATTTGGATTTTTTCCCAGTTCTTAAGCCATATGTTTGCAATAGCTTAATAAACCATCTCCAGAATTTTCATTTTATTTTTAATGGATGGTGAAGAACTATTTTTAGATTTGATATATATCTAATTTCCTAAAAATAAATTGTTACTTAATGGATGGTCAAGAACTATTTTTTTAGATTTGGCAAATACATCTATATCTAATTTTCTAAAAATAAATTGTTAAAAACCATTTTTTTAACTTGGATTGGTGGGTGGTTTGCCTGCCCATGCAATAGTGCAACACACGAGCGACACATGAAGACCCAGATAGCAAGCAATCTTGTTGAGTCTTCCCCCATAAAAATTTAATTTAATATCGCGTGGATCAATAATCCACATATCAGATATTAAACTGATAAGAACAAATACTACACTTGATCTTAGCCAGAAGGCCGAGAAAAGTATGAAAATTCTACTGAGTGAAATGTCCAATTTATATAAACAACCGTCTCTTCATATTTTCAGTAAACTCAATGTGAGATATTAAATCACAAATAAAGCATTTTTTTTTATCCAAATGTTGGTCAGCAAACAACATACACAATACATATTAGAGCATTTAAATCAATAGTTCAATTCTCTATAAATGATCAAAATTGAAGAACCAACTTCCAATTCAATGAACAAACATAAAAATGGGTTGAACTAACATCATAAAATAGGTATAGGTATAAGGTTAGCTAATCCTAAATAATAGCACTTCAATAATCCCTTAAATAATAGCACTCATCTTCTTATTATAAAATCAAAGACATTTTATCATTTTATTAGTGTGGAAGATGGTTATCAAACTGTGTATCTTTTCGTGTTCCTCTCGTATTGAATCATATTGAGATACGTATCGTGTATCATGTGATACATGAACAAAAGACAATTACTTAACTAACCCTTCATGTCTTCCGTTCACTTCATCTTCTCCAGTAAGCCCAAACTTTCTCTGCAACCAATTTTTCTTCTTTTCCTCTCTCAAAATTTGTTTCTTCAACTTAAGTCCATTTTTAAATTCCACCATCTTCAAGTACATGACAACATACTCTCTGAAACATAGGGTTTCTTCAAAAATCTTTCAATGTTAAGACTATCCAATTCTTAACTTCTTTAACTATTTCATCTTCAACATCTAACAACCATGATTAGTCGCCCAAAATCGCATAAGAACCGCATATTTTTTGCTTCCAAATCCCTATTAAACTGAAATTCTTGGTTGATTCACTTATTAATTTGAGGTTTTGGTAGAGATTGTGAAAAAAAAAAAAAAAAAAAGAGAAGAGATTGACATTATATAGCAAGGATTTGAAAGGAAAGAAGAGAATCGTATATTTTTGGCAGTTTTTCATGGCTTTTAGCAGCATAATTTTTATTTATTCGGACCGTGCCAGGTCGCACCGATCCGACCTGGTTCAGGGTGTCGTATTGTTTTGGTCCAGCATCGAATCGTATAGCATGTATCATATCATGAATCGTGCGATACTAACTACCATAGTGTGGAGTGAAATTTATTTATCAGAAAAAAAAAAAAAAAAAAAAAAAAAAAAAAAAAAAAAAAGAAGAAAGACACTTGAACTCATTAACAATCCTAAAACATAAAAGAGAAAAACATACAAACAACTAAATTCAATAATAACACTACAAAAGACGACCTGAAAATTGACCGTCCACTTATTTTGACACAAATTATCAAAAGGGTGATTTGAACACAGATCTCCTGAGGTCTAATCATATTACAAGGAATTTCCTGAAGTTTCAGAAATTACAAAGTAACCCCATGCGGTTCAACAAGTCTTACATGGATACCGCCTACAACTTATAAATTTATTTACAAAAAACCTCAGGGGGTCTAAATCTTATCAAAATGACAATTTTTAAAGTTGTAAGAATCATGATTGACATGATGATGTGCCTTAATAGCCTGAACAAAGGCTTTTATTTTTTTTCCCAAGGGTTTAATATCTTTCGAGGTGTGTCAGAGATATTAAATCTTTTCCTTTCCTTTCCTTCTTTGAATTTGTATTCTGTAATGTGGTGATATTCTCTTTTGGTATGGTACACGCAGGTGGTTTTGCTCACGAATCCTCCGCCTGGGCCAACTTTAATTTTAACAATGTAATTTATTAAAAAAAAAAAAAAGTGGTCATGGTATTTGTGTAAGTCAATATAAAACATAATAATAAGGGTGAACAAATTCAGTTTGATCATTTTAAAAATATTTTTATATAGTTTCAACTCCAATATATCATTTTTTTGGACGGTGAGTACATCGTTACAATAATCGTTATATCTAGTTATTGGTAATAAAATAAAAAACAAACTAATTATAAAGACTAGTATTAAACTAAAGAAATACCCATGAAAGTTTAACTCATGACCTAATTATAAAATTAGTATTAAACTAGGAAAATTTGTATATTGATACAAGATAGACCACGTATCTTGCAACTTTGGTACCATTAGATATGAAAATGCAAATTTGATACCAGAGTTTAAGTTTTCATTAAAACTTTCATACCAAACCCCATTTTTTGGATGGAGACGGACAAAAAAGCGGCACGTAACGCTTTTCCCATCTCCGTCCAAAAAAATTGAACTTTGTATAAATGTTGCAATGAAAACTGTGGTATCAAATTTTGTTTTTCTTATTCAATGGTATCACAAGCTGCTATTCGGTTTCAATGGTCATATAGTTTTGAGTTGTTTGAAAATTTTCAAACAACAACTACACCATCAAGATTGAATATTGATTCAAAAGTTGACTTTCAACTTTCTTTGACTAAGAGTCAAAATTAATTATCCTATAAGGTTCAGGTCTTCACCGGAATACACGAGCATATAATTAATTGTTCTTCCTTAAAAACTCGAGAATACATTTCGCTCAAAGTCCTCGTTTTTAACGACATATGATAAGAAATATACTTCTAAATTGTTATAAATTGTGCTATTTTTCCAAACCAAACAATTTTTATTAAATTCTAAACTTAATTTCAGACAACAATTCAAAACTATATTTGTGTTTCAATTAAAGACCAATTTCGCAAATTCACAATCCATTTTGAGATTAATTTCAAAAAAAAAAAATATTGGCCATCCATTTACTTGAGACCTATCACGTCTTTATTGACAAACCAAAACATTATTGGGAGATGCCCACGAAGAGTCATAACATTATATCCAAGTGAATTAAAATGGACTCACGAACCTCCTTTGATATAGTAACAATCCCACTTTCCATGTAGTAGCCATTCTCTAAGGTCAAGACAGATCTAAACAGGCCGTATGCCAAAAAAATTGGCGTACAACAGATTCCAAAACATTTTTTTAATCAAATAATCACAGCCATTAACAACTAAAATTGATAGAAAAAAATTAATTTTTCATTGAACTTCTAAAGCGACATATAAAAATAAACATGTCTGTTTTTTTTCTTATTGTGTTAAAGAAACAAATAAAAGTATCTTGCGTGATAAATCTTTCATATTTTATTGATTCAGTTTACCTTGTATTAAATACTTATTGTTGTTTAAATATTTTATTGATTCTCCACTTGTATAAATACCCAATACTAATAAAACATATGAACTTTCACAATACTCCATACTATTATAGCAATAACACTCTATACAAAGACAACTTCAAGTTTGAAACTGGATTTATTTAGACGAACAAAATACATACAAAAGACAGCCTCAAAGTTTGACACTACACTTATTAGACAAACTATTATTATTAGATTGACATACTTTCTTTAGTTGTACGAAGCATGATTGGCACGAAGATAAGACTCAATGGCCTTAAACGCTCCCTTTGTTATTTCATTTCCTTCCTTGACTTTGTCTTCTATAATGCGTTGGTCATTTCCTTTGGTATGGTATGTACTGATGGTTTTGACCAAAGATCCTCCGTTCGGGGCAGCTTCAATTTTGATAACGTAAGAGATGGAATCAAGAGCATCACCCAAACAATGACCTTTGACCAAACTGAATTTGCAAGTGTAATTGGCCTCATCTATTTCGTCAACACGATTTGTTTCACTTTTCTATGGGCTCGCTGCGCTACAAGTTCAACAATTAATTTTGAAAATTTCCATGTTCAATAAGTGGCATTGTGCTTATAAAATTGTTGTATTGGCAAAAAAAATATATTTCATAAAAAGTAATTTGAACATAAGTCATAAATATATGATATTTTATGTCATAAAAAGAGCTAATTTGATTAATTTACTAAGATATCCATGAAACTAAAACTAGAAACTAGAGACGTACAACATACATGCACTTTTAAATATTCATGATAAATTATCATACACAGGGTTCAAATAAGTTCAGTTTGTATATATTACAAATTTTAAAATATTTTATAGTATCAACTCTTACATACGACTACCAAATTTTGAATATGGAACGTATTAAAAAATGAATAATTGTCTTAGTATCCCTAAGGTTATGTAGAATAATAGATTTATCACTCAAAATTAGAAAACTATTAAAATTACAACTGCTTTAGTTTGACATTATAGAAGTCTCCACAACCCAGCCCAAAATAAATAACTTTAAAAACTCTACTTTATTAATAATAATATTGAAATTGACTAGTTTTCACGAGAAAAAAAATACGATTTTATTTTCGTGTTTCGAGCAGTTATATATATAATAATTTTAGAGTTGATAAGAATATATATACATTAATTAATGTTTACCTTCTCCAAAAGTAACTAGCTTAAGAGTTCCAGCTCCACCATCTCCCTTAAGAATTAGTCATTTTTTATAGCTTGAGGCAAGATCTTAGGGAGGAGGTTGTCTGCGTCAAGGACATATGCTTGAACACTTCCTTTGGTGGGATTGATAAGGTAATATCGTGCTAATAAATTACCACACCCATGATAAATTTCTTAGCTAAAAAGAAATAGAGACAAGATTGTATAGAAAATTGATAATGCATGAACTAAGAGCAAATATATCCCTATTTAGAGGTGAAGCCAACACACTTTATAATGTAGGAATTTGGAAACATATGTAAAAAGTTTGTCTTCTGTTGTTCATAAATTAAATATTCTATAGTTGGCAAATTGGAATAAATAAAGTAGCTTAACAAAATAGTATTTCAGATATGGATGCTTGAATGTTGGAAATTGATTTGCCGTGCATTTAATTTAATGTATAATAATAGCTCAATTTTCTTTGATGTTTTAATTTAGTCAAAATGGCGAAAATATGTAAAACTATCTAATTAATATGAAATATGATCTTTTAAATTATTGTGTAGTATATCGTATTTTAGAAAAATTCTAAGGTGCCGCTACGTTAGGTGCAGCTAGAAATAAGACATGTCATTAATTAGTAATTTGTTAAACAAGTTGCCGACATGTCATAATAATATTACCACAATAAGTGGTACTATACCACAACCAATGATACTATAATATAGTTGTAGTAACCTGAAATAGTAAATTATTATGAAAATAAATAAATGAATGTTATAATAATATTTTAAAATAAATAGTATGTAATTTTTTTTGAATAATCAATATTAACTTTGAAAAATTGCATAAATCACCTAATATAAAATAAATACTACATGATGTGGGGTCATATAAATATATGAGGTTAATACTATATAATGTGTGCTCGTACTATCACATGTGAATTATACCATAGAATGTGATACACATTATGTGGTAATACCACCTAATATGGAATAAATACTACATAATGATGACCAAACTAAATATATGGATTAAAACTATGTAATGTGAACATATACTGTCACATGTGAGTTATAACATAGAATGTGATACAAATTGCATGGTACCACTTAATGTGGAATACATACTACAAGATGTGTGGTCATACTGAACATATGATGTTAATACTATGTAATATGAGCCCGTACTATCATATATGATTTATATCATAGATTGTAATACACATTGCGTGGTAATACCACCTAATTTGGAATAAATACCACATGATGTGGGGTTATACTAAATATATGAGGCTAATACTATGTAATGTGAGCATGTACTGTCACATGTATGAGTTATACCATACAATGTGATACACATTGCGTGATAATACCACCTAACGTGGTAAATTAGTGGCACCTAACGCAATAACACCCTAGAATCCCCCCGTATTTTAATGATTATTATGTGATAAGTTACACAAGCGAGTTGATTTTATATCTTGTTGTCTTATAACTTATTTTAATGAATGCGTACTTGAATTTCAAAAAATTTTATGCATGGTTTTTAGCCATAATTTAAATATTAACTTCAAAGTTCATATCGTTGTCAAACAATTTGACGAAAATGGACGAAGTTGACCATGTATGGTTGCACATGGGCTTCATCTCGTCTTTAATTTGGAGGAATTAATACATTTTCCTCAATATTGGAGATAAAATTATCACATTATCTAGAGGATTGGGGAATGATAGATGAGAATATTAAGAAAGGTGGGAATATTTAAAATTTAGTGAACTGTGGGACATGCCAAGAATCTCACTTTTTCTTCTTTTATATACGTAGTTTCTAAGAAAATTAAATCAAATTGTTTTATATTCGTCCTGTTTTTGTAAGATCTTATATAGTTATCTTGTCTTAGGTTCATTCGTCATTACTTGAGTTTGAGTCTAGCTTGTAGCATTTTTTTTTTTTTGATAGTTAGTCTAGTTTCTAGTATTGATTAATTAATTTTAATAATATTTTTCATATTGAGAAAATAAAATAAAATTCTCGTTCATGACTTTGAAAACAAATTTGAGTTCAATTACAATCCTAGATTTTGTGAAAAAACTTACGTTAATTCGAACTATAACTTGTTTAATTTTAGTCAAATATTCATTTACAGCCTTTTTGTATCAATTAATGATAATTATTTGATTATGTATTTCAAATTAGTTTTGAATCGTTGATTGGACCTATGAGTGGTTTAAATCTTATAAAAAGTTCAAATCAGTTTGAATAATTTATTCAATTTAGCTCAACCCATTTTCAACTTGTGAATTTGTGAATGAGTGTAGGAGTGTGGGAGGTAGGAGTGAATATTTTCCCGAAATCTTGTCTTGTCATATATATTCAATCAAAAAACAAGTGTATTGTATTTATTTCGTAATTGCCACTATCCTATATGTTATATTCAATCTCAAAATAAGTACTTCTAGTAAATATTTTTTAAATAATATATATACAACTTTATAATATTATTAAATATATTAATACTATTATATCAATTTTGTTTTTAAAAAATGTTTTTTCTTTACTTTTTGTCGGATTTATATTAAAGTATTATTTGATCTACTAATATTATTTATAAAACAAAATTAGTTAAATAGAATAGGTATTGGCATAATATTACCTAATCATTAATAGCAGCACTTCAATAAACCCACAAATAATAGCACTCATCATATTATATATAAAATGAAAATTTATATAGATACCCCCTGACTATTATCATAATTACAGAATTTACTCACTTGTTTCAAATATTACAAAGACACCCTCCTCGACCAAAACTATATTATAAGGACAATCCCTGCTACCCCCTCAAAAATTACAATTGTCTATTTTCTAAAATTAATTTGAGGATTTTGTTCCTCTCATCAAGATGTGTTCATAGACAACAAACTTGTCAAATTTCATCGAGTAATTTGGGAGAAATGAAGACCAAGTTTGAAATTTCAGATGTAGGGTTCTTCGTGAACCAAATTTTGAACAACAATTTCTCTAAAATTACTTGATTAAATTTGATAAGGTTGGTGTCGTTTTCTTCCTCTCGTCAAGATGAGTTCACATACACCAACCTTGTCTAATTTCATCAAGTAATTTGGGAGAAATCGTTGTCCAAAATTTGATATTTAAGAACCCTGTATCCAAAATTTCAAACTCGGTCGCCATTTTTTGGCTGCTATTTATCAAAATTACGTTGGGGCTTTTTTTGGCCTTTTTTGGTGTCATCAAAGAAGAGTCCATATGATAGAATAGTGCCCAGCAAGCCAGTTCAATTAGCTTGTAATAGGTCTATTCTGTAAGAAACAATCTTATGATTTTATAATAATACGCGCGTTTATTTATATGAGTATAAGGATAAACAATGGCCAACTTCATCTCTCGCGAATACATTTAAGCGATTGGATGAAACCCTTAGATTACATTTGACTATGGGACGATTCACTTCAGGACTGAGTGCAATCATGAAACAGTCTCAAATGTCGTAATCTTAAAACTGTTCCAAGTCATAGATTCCGAACGAGACGGGGTATCGTAGGAATCGCCAAGACTTGTACAAGTATGCATGATTCACATGGAGTGAATTTGTAGCGTTTCCTGAGCAAGGCATTTGAGGCCAGTGCATACGAGTAGGTGGTTCAATGGAGGATTGAATGCATCGAACGACCCGAACAGAGAAACCCATTGTGGAAGCGCATGACGCATATCGGTGATGGGATGTTTCTCAAGGATTATAATAGTGTACGTTTTAGTCCTTTGACTTGAGGTACTAGGGCGAATTCGGTGCATGGAAGTGCGTACTTAGATCTAGGTATAGGCCACGTAGCTTGGTCATAACATGCCTAGGTTGGGTAATATGGACATGTACGCGAGTGGTTAGTACCGATATGGAATCTATTGACTCACTGTAATGGGTGAGAGAATTTCATATACGATTCTTAGATAATATATCCAAGGAATCTGCGGCCGCAGTCGGTGACGGATTTGGAAAGGGGGTTTCCAAATTTAGAAGGTCACAATGGAATATTATCCTGAATTAGAAAGTATAGTTATCGAGACAAATTTAGAGGTGCCGATCAATTCACAGACCCTAAGTCTTGATCGGGAATATTAGTCGATAGAAGGACCGTATGTACATGGTAATTATATGAGACGAGGTTCACAAGTATCAATTCACCTGAAGTTGGGCTTCATGGGCTTGTGGCTAGACATCGACCATGAAGTGTAGGCACTCCTGAGTTAATAGAGGAATTGATTCTAGGAGTGGTCAATTAAAGGTTGTTTAATTGACCGGAGCAATTTATTGTTCATAAATTAAATCACGAGGAATTCGTGGGCCTGCTGCCAATTGATGGTGAACCCAGAGGGTCACACACAATACAATTGGACGGTGACTGTTGAAAATGATACAAAAGGAATTAATTGATTTAAAGGTAATTAAATCAATTAAATGAATTAAAAGTATTTAATTCAAGTGGGAGATTAATTAATTGGCTAACTTGATTAATTAAATACTTAATTGAGTTGCTAATTAATTATATAAAAGAAATAATGATTTAATTGGACTGGGCATTTAATTAAGTAATTAATTAAATGAAAAGGCTTGCAAGACATGGGCCTTTAATTAAAAGCCCATAAGAAGTCTTGCAAAACCTAGGTCAAGAGGGAGTCTATAAAAGGGGTTCTACTTGAGCTCAAAAAGCTAACACCATAAGAAGAAAACCCTAGCCTCTCCTCTCAACCCTAGCCGTCGCCCCCTTGTGCTAGAAACCCTAGCCGCCGCCGCCACCTAGAGACGCCGCCACCTGCTGCCGTGGGCTGCTCTAGTGCCGCCACCCCTCTCCCTTTGTTCCTCTGTGTTAGATCTTTACCTGTCAAGAGAATCTACACAATCCTGCTTCGACAAACCTCCTGAATCCAGTTCTGAGCCTAAGATCTTGAGGTGTTGCCAGAATCCGATTGGTGTGGACTAACTTTGGAGGTGAGACGCTTGGATCACTTCTGTGAACCAAATCCAAATCAGATCCAGAACTGAAGGTTTCCACCACCTTGTCTGTGGTGAGGTATATCGCAAAAACCCCCCTTGTTTAATTACTATGTGTGTTTTTGTTCTTGCTTACGTATAATTAATATGGAGAATCAATATGGGACCTTGGGTGCTTCGAAATTTTTTTAAATTCTGCACTGTCGTTGTTCTGACAATCGAGGCATCCCAACCACTATCCCAACAGTGGTATCAGAGCCAACTCCATTATTATTATACGAAAAGCCTGAACATAATGTGTTTTCACCGTATATGTTTAATTATGTATATGTAAAAACATGATAATTATGTTCTGTAAGTTGATTCTTACTTGTTATGACTGGATCTATGATTGGGTAAAACTGCTTTTTTAAATCTGTGCCGTTTTTATAGTTTTTGAAACTTCAGGACTTTTATGCAAAAAATCGAGATTAGGGTTTTTGTGGGCTGAAAAATTCGAATTTTTGAAATCTGGAAATTTCAAAATCATGGACTGTTTTTGCAAATCTGGTCGCACGGGTTTTGGGGTCAATTTGTAATTTCCGAAAACTTTGGGGCTGTTTTGCAATTACCGAAACTTGAGGGGTCAATTTAAAAAAATTGAAAATTTTCAGAATTCAAAATATTATTTTCCGGTATCTGCCCAAATCTGCCCAGGGGTGTTTTTGTAACTTTTTAAAAGTTTTGGGGTCAAAGTGCAATTTTCGAAAGTTGAGGGGCGAAAATGCAATTTTTAAAAGTTGAAAAACAGAATCTGAATTTGAGCAGAAAATTTATTTTTGTTTACCCGAATATTCATTTTGTCATAATTAGTAGTGACTAAAAAGTAAGAATCATAGAAAGTTAGTTTTAAAATGTAGTTTTAAAATTAAGAAAGAAATAGGTAAAGGATGTTTGCTTGTTTCTTGCTCTATGTGAATTGTTTACGTGATTTTCGATCGAGCCGAGCCTTGACCCTAGGTTAGATGTGATTGGTTTAATTTATTGTTTGGTTTTTATTGGGCCTGCGAGCCTATTATGTTTTTGGGCCATTTTGAGCCTTTGTAATAGAATAGGGCTTAACTGCTTTTCTAGTTTAGGATGGAGGCCCGTTTACAAGCAAGGTGGGAACCCAAGAACGTATGAAGGCCATGCATGCATGGTACATTGTGTAATAGCATAGGCCCATTTACAAACCCTTTAGATTGACCAATAGGGCCAACATCATTGGCTCGATGATGGCCCACATAGGAGGCTCCCGATCGAGAACATATTGTGGTAGTATGCATGCTAGGCTTGTATGGCTTTTATTTATTTTGTCGATTTATATTTAGCTTGTATGAGATGCGCGCTAGAATCTAGATCGTAATAAAAGATAAAGCATAACTGAATCGGTGAGATCTCGAGGAGAGTTAGTATAACTTTCAAAACCAAAAATTCCCCTCTCGAATTAAATATTAAGTCATATTGGATTAAAATAAAATGAAGTATTTATATAAATCCAAGCCTTCCATCAATAGGGACTAGCGTATGTT
The DNA here is from genome assembly GCA_038501285.1 of Penstemon eatonii. Lineage (NCBI taxonomy): Eukaryota > Viridiplantae > Streptophyta > Magnoliopsida > Lamiales > Plantaginaceae > Penstemon > Penstemon eatonii. Next base: position 51,180,925 of record CM076715.1, on the reverse strand, counting down.
GTCTACTTATCGATAGAGGTGATCCAGAGTCTGGCACCCGAGTCGAAGAAAAGGACAATACGTGAAATTCCTTGACTCCTGTTTTTAACTAAACACGACAAGGGTGAGGACTGGTCGGGATGTGAGGATTGACCGATAACTAGTTACGGAGAACTCAAGACCGGGCCCGTTGCTCATCATGATTGATGGGTTAGACTTAACGATTAGTAACATTTATGATGTAGCAGTGCTAGTTAAGTGCGAAAACCGAGGCAAAATAACTTGAAGGTTGTGGAGTAACACAATTGGTAAAAAGTATACCTACTTGGAGAATTGGTTGTATGGCCACGAGTCGTGGGTGCAATTAATTGCTGCTGGGACGTCAAGACCTACTAGGAATTAAATTTCCCGAGCAATCAAAGGGGTGATTGTTTCGATAAAATAGTGGGAGAACTTTTTCGAAAACAAGTCCAAAATTCGATAATTATAAGTATTAGACATAAGATCAGTTAGCTAAATGTTGTCTTCTTTCCATTTGTAGATATTAAGTACAATGTCTAAGAATCCATTATCTGTTATCCTCAACGCAAACAAGTTGAATGGCTCAAACTTCGTTGACTGGCTGAGAAATCTCAATATTGTCCTCGACTCCGAGCGACGAAGCTATGTGCTCGACACACCCATGCCTGTTGTACCCTCAGCACGAGCTAGTGAGGAACAACGAACCGCCCATGCTAAAAGGGTTGATGATGATCTTCAGGTTCGATGTCTCATGCTAGCCTCGATGTCGAATGAACTGCAGAAACAGCATGCTGCTATGCCGCTTGCTAGAGAGATACTTCTCCACCTCCAGCAGATGTTTGGAGAGAGGTCTCGTACCGAAAGGTTCGCGACCACTAAGGAGTTGTTTCATCTCAAGATGGCTGAGGGAAGCAGTGTCAAGGATCACTGTCTGCGTTTCATCAACCTGGTTGGAAAACTGGGGCGATTGGACGTGGATTTGCACGCTGATCTTAGCACTGACCTCCTTCTCCATACGCTGCCCCGTTCTTTTGACCAGTTCGTGTTGAACTTCAACATGGAGGATAGAACCCTCGCTCTTCACGAACTGACCAATTTGTTGGTAACGGCAGAATCGACTCTCAAGAAAGAGAAGCCGGTAATGATTGCACACCAATCGAAGGCTGCAAAGCCCAAGAGAGGTAGAAAGAAGAAGAAGGTATTTTCTTCGAAGGCAGTCACAAAGGTAGTTGAAAAGAAGCGCAAGAGCCCGGAAGACGAATGTTTCCACTGCAAGAAAGCAGGGCACTGGAAAAGGAACTGCCCAGACTACCTAAAGATGAAATTGGTAGCCAAAGGTATTTTCTTGGTTGAAGTTAATATTTCTATTAACTGTGCATCGTGGGTGTTAGACACCGCGGCAGGTTCTCATATCTGCAATGATTTGCAGGTGATGGGAGCAGTAAGATACCTGAAGCCCGGGGATAGAATCCTGCGTTTTGGAAACGGAGCTAGGATCGCCGCTGAGGCTATTGGGGACGTCGAATTGGTTTTAGGAAATTTTACCTTAATTTTAAGGGATTGTCTGTACATACCAAACATTATTAAGAACATCATTTCTATACCTGTGTTGGATATTGATGGTTTTAATTTTTCCATTGAAAATGGAGCTTTTTGCATATTTAAAGGTGGTTTAATGTATGCTCGTGGTACTTTGATAGATGGTCTGTATTCCCTAGAACCTACAAATTCCGACGTCATGCACATTCAATGTAGAAAAAGAAAATATGATAATCAATCTCCACAACTTTGGCACGCTAGACTTGGACATATTTCCAAGAGTAGAATTCAAAAGCTGGTTTCCTCTAAGGCTCTTGAAATAAAGAACTTGGATGAACTCCCAACTTGCGAGTCTTGTCTCAAAGGAAAGATGACCAAATCACCCTTCACCGGGAATCCTGAGCGAACCAAGCAAACATTGGATTTAATCCATACTGACGTTTGTGGACCATTGAGTGTCAATGCGAGAGGAGGATTCTCTTACTTCGTAACATTCACCGACGATTTTAGTCGTTATGGATATGTGTATCTTATGAAACACAAATCCGAAACTTTTGAGAAATTCAAAGAGTTTCGAATGGAAGTTGAGAATCAACTTGGACATAGTATTAAAGCACTTCGTTCTGATAGAGGAGGTGAGTACTTAAGCCAAGAATTCCTTGATTATCTAAAAGAAAATGGAATTCTCGCCCAGCGAACTCCCCCTAGGATGCCCCAACTCAATGGAGTGTCCGAGCGGAGGAACCGAACATTGTTAGACATGGTTCGTTCCATGATGAGCTTCGCTGACCTTCCCTTTTCGTTTTGGGGCTTAGCCCTATTAACTGCATCGAAGATACTAAACATAGTACCTTCGAAGTCAGTGCCAACAACACCGCACCAAGTATGGTATGGTAAAGCACCCGTGTATTCGTATCTACGAGTATGGGGATCTCCAGCGTATGTAAAGAACAAAAAGGGAGATAAGCTAGATAGTAGATCTAGTTTGTGCAAATTTGTGGGGTATCCAAAGGAATCCATTGGATACCTGTTCTTCGATCCTAAAGAACGTAATACGTTCGTATCTAGGAACGCCCACTTCTTGGAAGAGGATTTCCTCACCAACCGAAATGGGACAATCGTAGAACTTGATGAAGTCCAAGAATCGGACCCATCCCCACAAACAGTGGGAGCTGAACCAGAATTTATTGAACCTACTAGTACACCTACTCTTCGAAGGTCTGATCGAATTCGTAAGGAGCCAGAGCGATTTGGTTTCATTCACGAAAACGAAAAAGGTGATAATGATCCAAGGACCTATCAAGAAGCGATGTTAGACATAGACTCGGGTGCGTGGCTCGAAGCCATGCAATACGAAATGGATTCCATGCATTCCAACAAGGTTTGGACCTTGGTCGATCCACCTGAGGGAACTATCCCTGTAGGATGCAAATGGATCTTCAAGCGCAAGCTTCGAATGAATGGAGAGGTATTAACTCATAAAGCTCGCTTAGTGGCAAAGGGTATTCTCAAAGGCCTGGAATAGACTATGAGGAAACCTTCTCTCCCGTGGCGATGTCGAAATCCATTCGGATTCTACTTGCCATAGCCGCGTGGCATGACTACGAAATATGGCAAATGGACGTAAAGACCGCCTTTCTCAATGGAGACATTGACAAGGAGATCTTTATGCAACAACCTGAAGGTTTTGCGTCCAAAGGAAGTGAGCACAAATTGTGTAAACTTCAAAGGTCAATCTATGGCCTCAAACAGGCATCCCGAACCTGGAACATACGATTTGATGAGACAGTCAAAGCATTTGGCCTCATCAAAAACGTATATGAACCTTGTGTGTACAAGAAGAATAGTGGGAGCTCGATACAATTCATTGTTTTGTACGTCGATGACATTTTGTTAATCGGAGACGATATCAAGATGTTAGCGCAGACTAAAGCGTGGTTATCCGCGCAGTTTTCCATGAAAGATATGGGAGATGCATCTTACGTATTGGGAATACGTATCTATAGGGATAGATCGAAGAAGATGATAGGACTCTCCCAATCTACATCAACACTATTTTGAAGAGATTCAAAATGGAAGAATCCAAGAGAGGATTGCTTCCAATGAGACATGATATCTCTCTTTCTAAGTCTATGTGCCCTACAACTGACGAAGAAAAGACGAGAATGTCTCTCATACCTTATGCCTCTGCTATAGGGAGTATAATGTATGCGATGTTGTGTACTCGACCAGACATAGCACACGCTCTAAGTGTAACGAGCCGCTATCAGTCAAATCCAAGCGAAGAGCACTGGACTGCCGTAAAAGCAATCCTAAAGTACCTGCGAAGGACTAAGGATATGTTTTTGGTCTACGGTGGTAGTGGAGAACTGAAACTTGAAGGATTCGCTGATTCGAGTTTCCAGTCTGACGTGGATGATTTCAAATCCAACTCTGGATACATATTCCGCATCAATGGAGGAGCGGTCAGTTGGAAAAGCTGTAAACAGTCTACTACTGCCGACTCAACCACAGAAGCAGAATATATCGCAGCATCAGATGCGGCAAAAGAAAGTGTATGGATGAAAAACTTCATCCAAGAACTGGATGTTGTTCCTAGCATTGCTGAACCTGTAGTCGTCTTCTGTGACAACAACGGGGCGATAGCTCAAGCAAAGGAGTCGAGATCACACCATCAATCCAAACACGTACTGAGGAAATACCATGTGATCAGGGAGATCATTGGTAGAGGAGATATGCACATGGAGTATGTCAAATCGGAAGACAACGTAGCTGACCCACTAACTAAGCCACTTTCACAAAAGGCGTTCGATAGTCATCTAGAGAAGATGGGTCTTAGAACCATAGGTGAATGGCTTTAGGGCAAGTGGGAGATTGATAGAATAGTGCCCAGCAAGTCAGTTCAATTAGCTTGTAATAGGTCTATTCTGTAAGAAACAATCTTTTGATTTTATAATAATACGCGCGTTTATTTATATGAGTATAAGGATAAACAATGGCCAACTTCATCTCTCGCGAATACATTTAAGCGATTAGATGAAACCCTTAGATTACATTTGACTATGGGACGATTCACTTCATTACTGAGTGCAATCATGAAACAGTCTCAAAGGTCGTAATCTTAAAACTGTTCCAAGTCATAGATTCCGAACGAGACGGGGTATCGTAGGAATCGCCAAGACTTGTACAAGTATGCATGATTCACATGGAGTGAATTTGTAGCGTTTCATGAGCAAGGCATTTGAGGCCAGTGCATACGAGTAGGTGGTTCAATGGAGGATTGAATGCATCGAACGACCCGAACAGAGAAACCCATTGTGGAAGCGCATGACGCATATCGGTGATGGGATGTTTCTCGAGGATTATATAGTGTACGATTTAGTCCTTTGACTTGAGGTACTAGGGCAAATTCGGTGCATGGAAGTGCGTACTTAGATCTAGGTATAGGCCACGTAGCTTGGTCATAACATGCCTAGGTTGGGTACGTATGGACATGTACGCGAGTGGTTAGTACCGATATGGAATCTATTGACTCACTGTAATGGGTGAGAGAATTTCCTATACGATTCTTAGATAATATATCCAAGGAATCTGCGGCCGCAGTCGGTGACGGATTTGGAAAGGGGTTTTCCAAATTTAGAAGGTCACAATGGAATATTATCCTGAATTAGAAAGTATAGTTATCGAGACAAATTTAGAGGTGCCGATCAATTCACACACCCTAAGTCTTGATCGGGAAAATTAGTCGATAGAAGGACCGTATGTACATGGTAATTATATGAGACGAGGTTCACAAGTATCAATTCACCTGAAGTTGGGCTTCATGGGCTTGTGGCTAGACATCGACCATGAAGTGTAGGTACTCCTGAGTTAATAGAGGAATTGATTCTAGGAGTGGTCAATTAAAGGTTGTTTGATTGACCGGAGCAATTTATTGTTCATAAATTAAATCACGAGTAATTCGTGGGCCTGCTGCCAATTGATGGTGAACCCAGAGGGTCACACACAATACAATTGGACGGTGACTGTTGAAAAGGATACAAAAGGAATTAATTGGTTTAAAGGTAATTAAATCAATTAAATGAATTAAAAGTATTTAATTCAAGTGGGAGATTAATTAATTGGCTAACTTGATTAATTAAATACTTAATTGAGTTGCTAATTAATTATATAAAATAAATAATGATTTAATTGGACTGGGCATTTAATTAAGTAATTAATTAAATGAAAAGGCTTGCAATGTAACACCCCAATCCCACATTGATTGTGGATGAATTGTTTAAATGGTTAATAAAGACTTGACCTACTTCTACTTGTCAACATGTATTGTAACACCCCAATCCCACATTGATTGTGGATGAATTGTTTAAATGGTTAATAAAGACTTGACCTACTTCTACTTGTCAACATGGGCTTAAGCATTTTGGGCTAGTGGACGAGAGCCCAACAATGTTGGCAAGGCCAGAAGTGGATCAAGGTCTTTACAAATGGTATCAGAGCCGACTTCGTGGTGTTATCTATGAGGGCGGTCTTGGGCTATTGATCTGGACTCGACGAGGACGTCGAGTATTTGAGTTGGGGAGATTGTAACACCCCAATCCCACATTGATTGTGGATGAATTGTTTAATTGGTTAATAAAGACTTGACCTACTTCTACTTGTCAACATGGGCTTAAGCATTTTGGGCTAGTGGACGAGAGCCCAACAATGTTGACAAGGCCAGAAGTGGATCAAGGTCATTACATGCAAGACATGGGCCTTTAATTAAAAGCCCATAAGAAGTCTTGCATAACCTAGGTCTAGTGCCGCCACCCCTCTCCCTTTGTTCCTCTGTGTTAGATCTTGACCTGTCAAGAGAATCTACACAATCCTGCTTCGACAAACCTCCTGAATCCAGTTCTGAGCCTAAGATCTTGAGGTGTTGCCAGAATCCGATTGGTGTGGACTAACTTTGGAGGTGAGACGCTTGGATCACTTCTGTGAACCAGATCCAAATCAGATCCAGAACTGAAGGTTTCCACCACCTTGTCTATGGTGAGATATATCGCAAAAACCCCCCTTGTTTAATTATTATGTGTGTTTTTGTTCTTGCTTGCGTATAATTAATATGGAGAATCAATATGGGACCTTGGGTGCTTCGAAAAATTTTAAATTCCGCACTGTCGTTGTTCTGACAATCGAGGCATCCCAACCACTATCCCAACGCCATAGACACAAACCTTATAAAATTTCATCAAGTAATTTGAGAGAAATCATTGTTCAAAGTTTGGTTCGCGAAGAACCCTAGATCAAGAAATTACAAATTCGGTCGTCATTTCGCCCAAATTACTCGATAAAATTTGACAAGGTCGGTGTCTATGAACGTAACAAAAGCCCCAACTTAATTTCGGAAAATAAACGATTGTAATTTTTGAGGGGGTAGCAGGGGGTGTCCTTGTAATGTAATTTTAGTCGAGGGGGATATCTTTGTAATATTTGAATCAAGAGGGTAAAATTCTATAATTAGGGTAATAGTCAGGGGGTGCCTATATAAATTTCCCAATATAAAATCAAAGATATTTTACCGTTTTATGAAAAAAAGAAAGTGAAAGACATTTTAACTTATTAACAATCCTAAAACATACATACAACTGAATTTAATATTAACATTTAAAAAGACAACCTCAAAATTAACAGTCCACTTATTCAAACAGACAAAAATTATCAAAGTGACAATTTTTTTAAGTTGTAAGAATCATGAATGACAGAAAGACGAACCTTAATGGCCTTAAGTTGTACTCCCGCCCTTTTTTTTTTTTTTTCATTGTCAGTTTTGAAGGATTGAAGGATTGCACATGAATTAAGAAATTTTATAATTAATCACTTTTTTGGAGGAAAAAATAAAAAATGCCCTTTTAATCAAATAAGCTTGGCATTAATGATGAGTATTAGTAAAAAGGGTAAAACTGATAAAATAACATTAATTTTATATTAAAATCCTAAAGCGACAAATAAAAGTAAACAACAAAATTTTTCCAAAGCGACAAATAAAAAAACCGAAGGGAGTAAGAATCATGTTATATGTGATTTTTATTCATCAAGTGTTATCAGGGGAAGGTTTTGCTCGATTTCTTGAGGATTTTCGGTTAATTTTCATAAGTTTGAGAATCTATACTGTTCATGCTTTTGTATTTCCATATGCAATTTATTCCGCAATTATGATAGCTTCTGTATGAAATTACGAATTGTGCTTCAATTTATTATGATTCGTGGTTAGCTTTTTGGCTTCTAGAAATTCAATTAATTGATTTCAAATTCATGCATGGTGCTATCTTTTCATTCCGTGAGATGAAGAATAATTTTAAGGATTGGAATTTTGTCTCTATCTATGATTCATGATGTTTTATTCCATTTGGATAATGTCATGCGGTTAATGGGAATAATTGTTCACTAAAGCATGCTTCAGGATTATGGTGACTTAAATTCTACTTGTTATGTATGAATGGTAGGATTTGAAATGTAATTCATGTAGACTTGTAAAAGGTCGGGTCCGTACCCAGGCCCAAGTTGAATACCAATTATTAGGATCGGACATTTCGATACGGACTTTTTTACCGAAACGAATGGGTCCAGGCCTGGACTTGGACACGGGCCATATCCGACCCGGAGCTGAGTCGATTTATTTCTTTTATTTATTAGACCCGAAATTTTTTACCCAAACGAGCAGGCCAGGTCGGATCCAGATGTGGACACGACCCATACCCCAATCAAATTTTATTATATCTTCTAATACATACAAGGTTGAGTTAAAAAATTAAAAATATTTCTAACACAGTCGCTGCTTTTCTCACAAAAAAATCTGTCATCTTAAATAGGCAAGCTTTCTATACCTAGAAATAGAAAAACAAGGGGATTAGAAAAACATGGCTTTATTTTTATTTTTTATCATAATAATTTGACAATTGACATGATAATTTTAATTCTGATCTAATACAAAAGTACACCATTTCCAAGTTCTTTGTTTATTATATATAAGTAATGAAATGAAGTAACTAGGTTTCTTTGTTTATTATTTTCTTTATGCAAAATTTGAAATGGAGTAGCATGGAGAAACTTGATTCTGTATAACCCATATCTTTGTTTATTAAGCCATGATTTAAAGTTTATTTGAACAATGAGATTATTAATGTCAGTTTAAGTAGTAATAGGGGATTGTTCTGAATTTTTTCTTTTAGGGGAATAAGAGTATTTTGTGTTGATTTCGGATTTTTTATTTTTTCATTGTGAGTTTCGGTTAATTTAACTGAAAAGAAAGTCACCTAGTTTCAATTAAAAGGACAAAAGATTTTGATTTTCCTCAAAATACTATGGAATATGTAGGAAGAGACAAGAAAAAAAAGGTTCCAATTTCAGGTTCGGACAGGTAGGGTCGGAGTCCAATCATAGTCACATGGTTGGTCTGCATTGGGTCCAGTTCCAGGTTTAGTAATACTAATTTAAATAAAGTATTAATTGGGTTTGCGTCGGGTCCGGACTCGATCTTTGGCAGGCCTAAATTGATGAATTCCTTTTCTGAAGTTTCTGTAAGTTTAGAAATTTTCAGAAGTTATCTAATTTTTGAAGAACATGAAAGTGATGCTCGTTATGAAAATTGAATAGTAATTTCAATTTAATTGGAACATGAAAGAGCATCACTATTCATAAGACTTTATTTGGATGACCTTAAAAAAATTGAAATTCTTCATTAAAAGAGAAATTTTTTTCTTGTTACTCGTTCAACATAATTGATTGAACAAACATGTAGTCAAAGCAACCTCTGTTTGGTAAATTAATCTTGTTTTAACAAGGTAAAATTAGTTATCCATGTGGAACAATCAGCCCAAAAAGGACTTTTTGACCCTATAATGTTAGTCTTTTTTTTTGATAATAAACCCTATAATGTTAGTCTAGAATATGCAATTTACGTGTTAATAACCATGGGTGTATTATGTCGGTCCAAAGAAAGACATGATACTTGGCCGATTTTATTTATGTATATTCTTGTACTATTTTGGTTAGAGAGTACCATTTGAAATTGTTATTTCTATCCAAATACAAAATAATAATGTAGTATTCATGGGCCCACCAATTGAGCAAGTTTATAATTATTTGTTTGTGATTATGCATCCTTTTATTATGTATTAATTTGAGCTTTATTATATGATTCTTTGTTATGTTGTGACTGCTTATTTGAACAACATTCAGGTGCTTAACGGCACCAACTTTGAAAAATGAAAAGAACATGTCATGTAGTGTTTGGCGTCATGGATATGAACCATGCACTTAGGTTTGATCGCACTGTAGCCTCGATCGGTGACAGTACTTACGAGGAAAAGGTTGCATACACGAAGTGGGAGCGAACAAAACACATGAGTCTGATTATCATGAAGCACTCAATTCCGGAATCCATAAGGGGTGGAATATTTGAGGAATCAATTGCCAAAAATTATCTTATGCAAATTTCGGAACATTTCACGACAAATGAAAAGGTGAAGATGATAACTATACTTATTAAGCTCACCTCCATGAAGTATAAGGGCAAATGAAATATTCGTAATTACAAAACGAAAATGTCCAATTTTGCGACAAGGCTGAGGGCACTCGGGTTGGATATGTCAGAAGACATTGTTGGTATTCTTACGAGAAAACGAGCCTCAAGCAGCGGAAATAAAAAACTTTTAGGCTCCCCTTGGGAATCTTGCCAAGATACAATCCGGTATATATTTAAACTAATATAAAGTAAGAACATATAAACTGATCTAGTTTATAACTCGTTCCTTGCACTTCCAAAGCAACTTTGTATATCTGGATCTGTGCAGAACTTTGACAGCAAAATCGCCCCATTTGTTTCTCCATAAAGTGGACCTCCAACTTTTGTAAAACGCCCCACGTGTTGTGTCTCTACGGTTCAGTACACCACAATTACACGAATACTCTAATTGATCTGATCGGCTAGAACACAGATAAATTAGACGAGAAACTGAAGATAAGAAGAGCAAAAAGTCGATTGACTTCTTGCACAGGGTGGGCGGTTTTTGGCTTAGGAGTGGCTAGTGTTTTTCCTTGTTTTCACTTTTGAGTAGAAGACTAAAAAGTGTAACTTAGTTTCCAAGACTAATAAGTCTTATTTATAGATAATAGGAATCCTAGATTCCTTAGATATCTTTCAAATCCTATTCACACTAGAAGACTCCTATTACTTGTCCAACAAGACTAAGTCTTCTATTTTAATTGGGCTAGGCCTTAATTAATTTGCAAGAGCAATCTTGCAATTAATTCAATGGCCTAGTCTATTAATTAAATATGGGCTCCAATTAATCTCCAAATTAATTGGCCCATTTAATTAATTCACATTTAATTAAATTGGACTCCAGGTTCATTTAATTAAATCCGCTTCCATAAATTAAATCTAATTTAATTCATAGGATGATCCAAAATCTGGTTGGACCATCTCCCGCCCGCATGGGTCGACCCAGTCGATCCCACCTTTCTTCATTTCACTTGTCTCCACCACATAATTGGACGCGGGTTATAACTAAATGTACATTTAATTATTCGAGTAAACATATACTCTAAATCTATCGGACACTGTCGATTGACCATTCTAAAATTAGCACCCTTGCTGTTGGATGAAGATAAAGATGAAGTGCAATGAAGATAAGAAGATAAGGGAAAGTTTTGAGGATTTCCAAAACGTCAAAATCAGCTAAGTATGGAAAGCTTAGGTCCCTTACAAGAATTTTGACCAAGTAAAGAAGACAACAGAAGGGTCCAAAATTCTATGCCCAAAAGACTACTGATCTTATGCTGAAACGGCAATTAGAAGGGTAGACCATCCGCTGACTCAAATCAGATGGGTTCAGAGTGCAGGGTATCTATCAGAAGGGTTGTTTTGATCAGCAGAGTAGAAGAGATCAAGAAGTTAGTCCAACGGTAATAAATGCACTTGGCGTAATAAATGCTGCAAGAGAAGAGTAGTAATGGCAAATGATTGAAGTTTATTCTCGGATCAGCAAGTTGCATTTAATGCAGCTACAGAAAAGTACAGCAGAAAAGTACTGTAGCAGGGAGCTGTTCTGAAAATTGGGCTAAGTCTATGGATTTGATTTGTGATTTTCTTCAACGGTCACATTTTCAAATCTAAGTATAAATAGAGCTGATTTCAAAGAGCAATAACAAAACAACATTCTGAGATTTTATTTCCGAAGCAGAATTCTCTCTAAGTCTCAAGAAACTCAAGAACAGCTCACTCGTCTGGTAGAGTCATTTGTTGACGAAAGCCAAGTTGAAGCCAAACAGAAAACATTTTCTGAGTGAAATTGTAATAGTTGAGTGTTGTGCGGAGTGTAGATCCATCTTTGTGAGTGATCTAACTTGAGAGGATAGGTCTTCTTAGTGATTTCCTATTGTGAGCTTACGGCATTCTCATTTGTTGTTTTGGCGTAAGTGGAGAAATATTGTAAACTTTGTGTTTATAGTATAACCCAGAATCTGAGTGATCTGGAAGAGTGGATTAAAGTATTTTTATCCATATAACCACTATAAAAATTCTTTGTGTTATTTTTTGCATAAGTTTTCTTGGATATTTTAAAGTTGCATAAGTTAACACTTTGAAATATTTCATTAAAGATTTTAAAGGAGTTTTAAAACTGGGGACAAAATCTTTAAAAGACATAGTCTACTTGTGAAAAACACTTACAAATTATCCACTGCAAGTATACTCTTGGAAAACTATTTTTACTGAAAGTTGCTAAGTAACTATAAGAAGAGTGGTCACTCTGCTGTTCAAGATTTGTTCACGATCGGCTTAGTCATCTGTTCCTTATAAGCTTAGTCTGCTGACAGATGACTGAAAAGTTTTTAAGTCTAAAAAGTTTCAGAGGCCTATTCACCACCCCCCCCTCTAGACCTCATCTGACCACTTGGGACCAACAAGTGGTATCAGAGCAGGTGGTTCATTAGAATCAGCTGCCTGATCAACGAGCTTGATCCAAGTGTTTTTCAAAGGTTTTCAAAACTTTTTCAAAAGAGCATATTTTTGAAAAATAAAAACTTTTTGAAAAATGGATTGTGTCAGCCATGTTCCCCACATTGCTGGTATGTCTTTTGAAGACTGGAAAATCAGGATGGAGATTTTTCTAGCTGCTTATAATGATAACATGTACACATGTATCATCAAAGGTCCATTCAGATTCACCAAGACGATAAAGATCAATGATGTTGATACCGTGTTGGAGAAAGACTTACATGAGATGACAGCAGATGAAATAAAGCTGTTCAATCTGGACAAAGTCGGAAGATTTATCATGACTAAAGCTCTGGATAATGATCGGTTTGATAAAGTCAAACATTTCAAAACTACAAAAGAGATGTGGGACAAAGTTCGTGATATGAGCGAAGGCAATGATGCTATAAAAGAGCATCAGCTTACTGTTGCTTTGGAAAAACTAGATAACTTCGAAATGAAGTCTGGAGAGACCATTGATCAGATGGATACTAGGTTCACCAGAACACTCAATGAAGTTCTAAAGTTGGGAAAAACATTTACTGACAAAGAAATCACAGTCAGAGTACTAAAGGCTTTACCTCCTAAGTTCAACATGAAGGTGACAGCGATGGAAGAATCAAGAGATTTGGGAAAGATCTCCCTTACAGAGCTGTTCTCCGTACTCAAGGCATTTGAATATAAACTGCCAAGAATGGGAATTGAAGAAACCTCAACTTCAGGACCCACAGCTGCCTTAGTTACTGCTGAAAATCCCAGAAGACCAGCACAGAGAAGTAAAGAAGTGGACTCATCTGATGAAGTCACACTACTCAACAAAAAGGAGTACACCGCTGGAGATGTAGCATTACTGATGAATAATTTCAAGAAGTTCTACAAAAGAAAAATGAAGAACAAATATAACAATGCTTCTACTTCTAAACCTAACTCTTCTTCTCAAGATAAGGATGATTACAAATCCAAACTAATGTGTTATAACTGCAGGAAATTGGGACACTTCATCAGAGACTGTCCTTATCCAAAAGCAGAGAAATACACTGAAGAAGAAAAGAGAATCAGAAAGGAAAGAAAGCATCAGAGAGGCAAGGCAATGATAGCTGAAGCAGAGAAGCTGACTGCTATCTACTCATCCGATTCAGACTCAGACACTTCTGATGAAGAGTCTTCTGATGAAGAGAACCCTGCTCTCATCTGCCTGATGGCCAAGGAATCTGATGACTCTGAGGATGAGGTAACTCCTCTTGATAATGAATTATTTAATTCATTTGAACAAATGATGCTCAACAATACTAGCATTGCTGATGCATTTAAAAAGCTTAAGGAAAAGATGATATTGCTAAAAGAGCAAAATAGTTCACTGAAACTTAAAGCTGAAAAGCCAAAAGAATCAGCTGAATACAAACTGCTTGTGCAAGAAAATGAATCTCTGAAAGCTGAATGTGAAGTTTATAAGGATAAAATCATGGAACTTGAAATATTGTGTCTCATGATAAATCATCTGTTGCATCCACTCATATGTCTAGTAAACAGAAGAAGCCTTTAGATCAGGATAAGTTAGAATTGAATCATACTGAAAAATTTATATCTACTAACAATAGTAAGGTCATTCTGTATGTTCAAACTACTAAACCTGCTTCACCTGAGAAAGTGTTAAAGGAGACAAAAACTCCTAAGGCTAAAAAGAGCAAAGAGCCTAGTGTAGGAAAACAGACTAGTAAGACCAAACAGCAGAGTCCTAAGAAGTCTGCTGATAAAGCTAAATTGAATCAGACTAGTGGTAAAACTAAATCGTCTGTTAATGAGCAAGTATCTAGTAAACCAAAGAAGCATAAGAACAAGAAAAATCAAAATGCTTTGTGAATCTTATTATGTGCAACCTGCTGCATATCCTCCTATGTATCATGCACCTCAATTTCCAACTTACTATGCACCATACCCTGCTCATCCAATGCATGCATACCCTGCTTATCATGCACCTTATCCTGCTTATGAACATTTTCCTTATCATACTGATCATCAACCTGACTTATCTGCTGACTATGATAAAGATAAAACTGTTCATGCTCCTATCAAAACCCAGAAGCCTAAGAAGCCTAAGACATCAACATCTTGGGTTGTCAAAGGTGGAACTAATCCTTCAGGACCCTCTCAATAAGGGTACCTAAAACAATTTTTTTTTTGTAGGTTAGGATTAGGAGTAGGAGTAAAGTAGAGAAGTTATGGTACTTGGACAGTGGTTGTTCAAGGCACATGTGTGGAAGCATACATGAGCTGACTGATGCTGTTGTTGTGGATGGTCCAAAGGTCACTTTTGGAGACCGCAAAGAAGGCAAGATTGTTGCTAAAGGAAGATTAATCAAAGGAAACATTGAGATATCTGACGTCTCATATGTTAAAGGCCTAAAGTACAACCTGCTGAGCATAAGTCAATTTTGTGACAAAGGATATTCAGTCATCTTCTCAACAGATAAGTGCTATGTTGAATAGATTGGTACAAAGAAGGTAATTTTATCTGGAAGAAGACAAGAAAATGTATACATAGTCGACTGGAATTCTGCTGACAAGAATTCAAGTATTTGTTTGGTGGCATCAACACCAAGGGAAGTCAGTTGGCTGTGGCACAAAATGATGAATCATTTAAACTTCAAGACCATAAACAGACTAATAAAGAATGATCTGGTAGAAGGGATTCCAAAAATAGTCATGCGCAAAGATAAGCTCTGTGACGCATGTCAGAAAGGGAAACAAATCAAGTCATCATTCAAAAGCAAGAAGCACCAATCTTCTGACAGAATCATGGAGCTGCAACACATGGACTTATTTGG
This sequence comes from Penstemon eatonii, assembly GCA_038501285.1. Classification (NCBI taxonomy): domain Eukaryota; kingdom Viridiplantae; phylum Streptophyta; class Magnoliopsida; order Lamiales; family Plantaginaceae; genus Penstemon; species Penstemon eatonii. The sequence continues at coordinate 51,165,538 of CM076715.1, read as the reverse complement.
ACCCATTGATCCAGTCAGCAATGGTGGAAAGAAATACTGCCTAGCTGTTGTGGATGATTATTCAAGATATACTTGGGTGATCTTCATGAAGAAGAAAAGTGAAACCAAGGAACATCTTACTAATCTGATGGAACTTATCCAGAATGAGAAAAGCACAAAAATATTGAAGATCAGATCAGATAGAGGGACAGAGTTCACAAACTCTACTGTTGAAGAGTATTGTAATATCAAAGTAATACATCATGAGTATTCAGCTGCTAGAACCCCTCAACAGAATGGTGTTGCTGAAAGGAGAAACAGAACACTGAAGGAAGCTGTCAGAACAATGATAGCTGAAGCTAAGCAGCCACAAAGATTTTGGGCAGAAGCAACAAATACAGCTTGCTTTACCCAAAACAGATGCATGATAAACAAAAATCAGAACAAGACTCCATATGAAGTTTGGAACAACAGGAAACCAAACATTCATTACTTTAAAATTTTTGGTTGTAAATGCTTTGTGTTAAATAATGGGAAAAATCACCTTACTGCATTTACAGAGAAGGCTGATGAAGCTGTTATTGTAGGATATTCTATTGTTAGTAAAGCTTATAGAGTTTTTAACAAAAGAACATTAATAGTAGAAGAATCCATTCATGTAGTATTTGATGAACAAAATCAATCTTCTGAAAATAATTAAAGTACTAATTAAGATCTGTCTACTGATTTTCAGAAATTGAGTGTTAAAGAAATGAAGAATATGTTCCCATCATACTACCTGATCTCAATTCAGCTGCTAACTCAAATGCTGTTCAAAATCACAGTGCTGATTGTCTAACAGACGAGTTACAAACAGCTGACAGACCAGAGACTGTTCAACAGACAAGAACTGTTCAACAGACTACTACTGAATCTCCAACAGTAGTGTTGCAAGATCAAAACAGAGGACAACATCCAGACCTGCAACCTGATTTCCGATGGCTCAAGAATCACCCTCCATAATTGGTGATTGGTGATCCTTTGGAAAAAGTAAAGACAAGAAGAGTTGCTGTACAAGATGCTATGTTTGTCAGCTTTCTATCTCAAATAGAGCCTAAACAAATTGAAGAAGCTCTCAGTGATTCCTTCTGGATTGAAGCTATGCAAGAAGAGTTAAATCAATTTGAAAGGAATGAAGTATGGTACTTAGTTCCAAGACCAAATCATCAAAGAGTAATTGGCACTAAATGGGTTTTCAGAAATAAAATGAATGAAGATGGTATTGTTACCAGAAATAAAGCAAGATTAGTGGCCAAGGGTTATTGTCAAGAAGAAGGAATTGACTTTGATGAAACATTTGCACCAGTGGCAAGACTTGAAGCAATCAGACTGTTTCTTGCCTATGCTGCTTACAAGAACTTCACTGTCTATCAGATGGATGTGAAGTCAGCTTTTCTCAATGGAGAATTGCAAGAAGAAGTGTATGTTTAACAACCACCTGGATTTGAAGCTTATCAACAAGAAGACAAGGTGTATCGTCTGAAGAAAGCCCTCTATGGACTGAAACAGGCTCCAAGAGCATGGTATGAAACCCTATCTGATTTTCTTTAATTAAAGGATTTCGTAAAGATAAGGTAGACAAGACCTTGTTCACAATTGAATGGGAGAGTCACATATTACTTGTGCAATTATATGTAGATGATATTATTTTTGGTTCAACTAACCAACAGATGTGTGACAAGTTCTCCAAGCTATTGCAGAACAAGTTTGAAATGAGCATGATGGGTGAACTCAATTATTTTCTTGGTTTGCAAGTTAGACAGTTGCCTGATGGAATATTCATCAACCAAGCAAAATACACAAGGGATCTGTTCAAGAAATTTGGTATGGAAACTAGCTCCACTGCTACTGTTCCAATGTCTACTAATCTTTGTTTGGATAAAGATGAAGATGGCAAATCAGTGGACATAACCAAATACAGAGGCATTATTGGGTCACTGTTGTATTTAACAGCTAGCAGACCTGATATCATGTACTCTGTTGGGGTTTGTGCGAGATTTCAATCAAATCCTAAGGAATCTCATCTCTTAGCTACCAAGAGAATACTGAATTATATTAAGGGCACTCAGGAATTGGGATTGTGGTATCCTAGAGAATCTGGATTTGGGCTTATTGGTTATTCAGATTCAGACCTTGCTGGCTGCAAAATTGATAGGAAGAGCACAACATGTGCTTGTCAATTTTTGGGTTGTCGTCTGATCTCATGGATGACTTCAGTGTCCATATCTACTGCTGAAGCTGAGTATATAGCTGCTGGAGCATGCTGTACACATATACTATGTTTGAAGCATCAACTAGAAGACTACAATATCAAAATCAGTGAAATTCCAATCTACTGTGACAATATAAGTGCAATCTCACTTACTCAGAATACTACAAGTCATTAAAGGACTAAACATATTGAGATCAAGCATCACTTCATTAGAGATCATGTGGAAAAAGGAAATGTAATGATTGAGTATGTTCATACAGACAATCAGATAGCTGACATTTTCACCAAACCTCTAAGTGAAGTAAGGTTTTCAACTCTAAGAGCTGAACTAGGACTACTGAACTTGGATGCATAAGCTGAGGGGGAACTTATCAGAAGACTGGAGTTCATCAGCACAGTCATCCATTATCATATTCAAGGTTAACTCTCAACAGACTAATTAACTCATGAAATCTCAAATTCAGGGGGAATGTGTAAGATTAGCGGTACTTCTGTTCAAGAGATGAAATTAGTTAATAAAAGTTGGTTGAAGTTATGCTGCTAAAAGATATATTCATTCTTGAAGATTGAAGATCAAATTATCTTGCTGGATTGCCAAATAGCAGAGGAAGATTACAAGCTATTGGCTTTCTCTAGTAATATCAGATAACAGATCACTCGTGTGTCAGATAAGTTAAACTCTACTCATCTGATACATTATATAAGCATGGTCATAAAACGCATTTTTGAAACACGCTTTTATAAGTAACAAATAAGTGCCGATTGAGTTTCCCGCTCACCTGACATTAATTTAATAAATTTGAAATCCGCAATTCTCACCCACACGATTTAAAACCTGTCAGATCAATCTTACGGTTCATATTTATAACGGTAACCAAAACAAAAGAAACGTATAAATTTCGATCTGAACATATCAGTCGACTTACGCACACAAAATTCCTAAATTCTCTAACTCTCCAAGCTCTCTGTTCTTTAGCTCTCAATCTTTTACAGATTTACATCACTTAATCACAAAATGACTATCGCTGAAGGAAGATTTCTAAGCTATGACAAATTCTACTCCACTGGCACTGATTTGATGAGGGAAATCATGAAGAAAATCAAGGAATCATCGCTGGTACATGTTCTAGAAGCACATGAGGAATATGTATATCTGGATGACGTTGCTGCTTTCTACAAAAACAGAAAATTCAACGATGATAAGACTACTATGACTACCATTATTGTGGGAAAGAAGATTTGTGTATCTGCTGCTGTTTTAAGTGACATTTATGGGCTGAAAAATGAAGGAGAAGATGTAACAGATCTAGGATCTGAGAAGGAGGAGGAGTTTTGGCAAGTTTGCGCCAAGAAGGGAGAGGAAATGTCAGGAACTTTGATGAAAACTCAGTTAAAGGATGAGTATCAGAGGTTTGCTGATATAATTGCGAAAGTGTTGGACTGCAGCACTGGTTCTCTGGACGGATTACCCAGAAGGAGGTATTATACATTGATTTGCATTTTCTATGGTTTAAATGTTCACTGGGCTGCTCATGTATTTGATCTGCTGAGCAATAAGAAGACAAGGTATGGCATTCTGCTCAATCATCTGTTCTTACGCTTGAATTGTCAAGTGGTAAATGGAAAGCCTACTCATCTTGCCAAAGAATTCAAGTTGTATGAGCCAGTTAGAAGTGAAGGTCCTTCTAAAAGAAAGGCTCCTGCCAAACCTGCTAAGGCCCCTGCCAAGAAAAGCAAAATGGCTGGTCAGACCAGTGGGTCTGCTGATCAAACAGTGAGTACTAATGTTGAAGCTGGATCAGCTCAGCCTGAGATTGTAGTTCCTGACTAGGTAGTCAGTGAATTTGCTAAGGAACTTGATGAAATGGAGATTGGATCATCTCCAGAAAGAACAGAATCAGATGAAGTTGTTCCTCAAGTTACAAAAAGAATGAGGACAAGAAGTTCTGTGAAAAGACTTCCTCAACCTCAACCTTCAGGAAATATGACCAAGTCAAAGGCAAAAAGGAAGGTCACATTCTCTGAAGAGTCACCTGAAAAAGTGAGAGAGATACCAGCAACAACAGAAACTCCAATTATTATTGAAGAGCCTGCTGATAAGCCTGCTGGAGACTCATCTGTTGGACTATCTGCTGATGATAGAGAAGAACAGCAGACTGGCTCAACAAATGAAGGAAATGCACTCCTTCTGCATCCTACTCATGTTGATGCCATTCCACTACAGACTGTGGAAAGTCCTGAAGCAAAGAAACTAAGGACTGGCAAAATTGTAACTCCTTATCTCTCTGTAGCTGAAAAGAAGAAATTGGATGAAGCTGAGAGACAAGGGAAATTGCAGAAAAGGCTGAAGAAGATCGTCAAAAGGCACTTGAGCTCAAAATACTGGAAGAAGAAGCCAGTAAGATGACTCAAGAACAAAGAGATGCCATTGAATCTGCAGAGTTGGCTGCTGCCATAGAAGCCAGTACTAAGGATTCTCATGGTCCAAGACAAGCTGGTGGCATTGTCATTGAAGAGAAAAGAGATCCTAAGAAGCCTAGGCAAGTCAAGCCTACACCAGAAGTGCAACCTAAGAGAAGAGCAGAGTTGAAACTAGCATTGGAAATTGTTAGAGATGACCCTGCTGTTTTTGATGAATTCATTGCACGCCTGGAAGCTGAAAATGACAGAATTACTCGTCAGAGGATGTTCACCAAAGAAAAAGTTAGGTATAACAGATGGAGAAAGTATCGTTTGCTGAAGAGTAAGGATCAGATTGCCAACTGGAAGGATTTTACAAGTGAAGAAGCCTGGGTCATGAAGTGGCTTGTAACAAATTCTATATCTCAAGCATTGGACTCAGAATTTTTTCTTGGCATGGTGAGACTGATGATCAGTCATCTGGTAAAAGCTGAGGCCAAAAAGTTGTATGATTCCGTTCCAGAAGAGTATGCTGAAGATGAAGATCTAAAGGAACATGCAATCAAGCTGGCGGTTTCCACAACCATGGAAACTTGGGCCAAAAGAACTAGGAAGATGAAGGGATAGCCAAGCTCATTGCTCCCTCTTCCAAGTTTGAAACAAATTGTCTATGGACCTACCATCAAGCCCTATGAGGAACTTCCAGAGGATCCAATTCCTCCATTTATTCCAATAGATAACATGACCTGGATTACTCATAGATCTATTTTAAATAATGATGGTAAAGTGATTACTGTTGCAGATACTAGGAAGGTCCAAGCACCCCTAGCTGATCAGACTAAGGAGAAGGAAAGCACTCCTAGTCAAGCTAATAAGACTAAGGAGAAGGAAAGCACTCCTAGTCAAGCTGATCAGACCAAGGAGAAAGAGAGTACTCCTGGTCCAACAGAACAGATGTTGGTCCCAAGTGGTCAGATGAGGTCTAGAGGAGGGGGGGGGGGTGAATAGACCTCTTTAAAAATTTTCTTCAAATTTAACTTTAAAACTTTACTATAACTGAACAGACTAAGCTGATCAGATTTGTTAGTTACAATTCTGTTCGCGAACAAATCTTTGAACAGTTTTGTTGACCACTCGTCTGATTGTTACTTAGCTGATTTTGTTAAAATAAGTTTTAATACTTAGAGTACTTGCAGCGGATTTTCAAGGTGTTTTTCACAAGTAATCTTAGCAGTTTGAAAAGTGTTCCCCAGATTTGTAAAACTTCTTTTTAAATCCTTTTTCAAACAGTTAACTTGATGTGTCTTATGCAACTGAAAATATCAAGCAATTTTTATAGTGGTTATATGGATTTGAATATCCTTTAGTCCACTCTTCCAAGTCACAAAGATCTTGGGTTATACTAAAAACACACAGTAATCAGTATACTCTGCTTACGCCTTACAACAAATGAACAGGCCGTAAGTTCGCAGTAAGAAATCACAAAGAGATCCTACTTCTCTGAAGTAATATCACTCACTTAGATGGATATCTACTTCTCACAACACTCAATGTTTACAAATTCACTCAAAAGATGTATTTGGCTTGATTCTTCAACTCTGCTTTTGTCAACAAATGACTCAGCTGATGAGTGAGCTGTTCTTGAGACTTAAAGAATTTTGCTTCGAAAATTTCTCAGAGATTGTGTTGCTTGTTTCTTCTTCGTCTCTTTCAGCTATTTATACTTAAGGATTGAAAAATGTCCGTTGAAGAGAGACAAGATTCAAATTCCTTGAGTACTGGTCCTTAAAATCCGCGAACGGCTCTTTTGCAGTCTGTCCGTACTGTGAACAGTACTATTCTGCAGGCAGCATTAAATGCAGCATTAAATGCACCCAGCTGATGCGAAGCAAATCTTCAATCATTTGTCTTTAATAACCTTGTACTTCAGCATTTATTACTCCAAGGGGCATTTATTACCGTTGGGAACACTTTATGATCTTCTTCACTTGGCTGACGAAAGTGCAAGTCTGATGGCGAACTCGGCTGATCTCAAACTTGAACAAATCTGATTTGAGTCGGCTGATCTTCATCAGTCTGATAACTTTTCTTCAGCAGATCAGAAGTCTTGGACCTTGAAACTTTGACTCTTCTGATGTCTTCTTTACTTAGTCAAAATTCCTTGATAAGTTTATCAGCTAAGTTACTTCAAACTTAGCCAAATATGAAGTTTTGGAATGCATCAAAACCTCCCTTATCAAATTTCCTTTCGTGCCTTCATCTTCATCCTTATCCAACAATTTCCCCCTTTTTGATGATGACAAAACTTCAGCTAAGTACCTGTTGAATACCTAAACTAAAGAATGTAATCCTCAAAAATTTTATGAGATAGAAAATAGTATGTTGGAATGAACTTGACTTCTTATTGATATGATAAGATTGTTACGAATACAAGTACAAGTTCTTCAGATGAGATGTCTGAAAGATAGATAAAAGCAAACTGATTACAAGATTTTATAAATTCTAACTATCAGCTTCTTCATCTGATCCTTCAAGCACTTCTTCATACTCATAAGAAGACTCATCGTCGTCTTCTTCTCCTTCTTCATCAGCTTCATCATCCAGGTCCATGTTTGCTTTGGCAGCTTCCATTTTCTCTTTAAGTTGCTGCTCCCTTAAAGCTTCCATTGCCTTCCTGGCTGATTCTGTATTCTTGTACTTGGTAGTTTCTGCGAACTTCTCAAGGTCAATCTTATCAGCTTCCTTTGCTTTGGTTTCCTTGGCTGTTTCTTCCTGTTTATCTTCCCCCTTTTTGTCATCATCAGGACTGATGACAGTAGAAGGCGCAACAGCAGGATTGAGAGCAACTGTTGGAACCTTTATTTCAGCGCACAAAGCCTTCAAATTTTGATTTGTAACACCATGGCTTGCTGTAAGATTAAGAATATCAGTGCTGATGGCGTCAGTTTGATCATTGAAGTAGTCAATGTTCAGGTTTATGGTTGCAATCTCATTTTGTAATTCTTGTGTAGCATGTGATACTTCTTGCAAGAACCCTAAGTTGACTGACTTCTCTTCTTCACTAACTTTTATGAAGGTTGTAGTTAGATCAGCAATCTTGTGCTCAGCTGATTTTAATGCAGTATGAAGGTGGTTCACATCACCCTTCACATCTTCAACATTTTTGTTCAGATCTCTTAAGCTGTGCACTAACTGCAATGAATTGTCTTGAGGAATAGGAATACTGTCAATTTCTTTCTTGATGATCTCTGCTGTTGATCCTTGAACAGTTTCCAGCTGAAGTCTGTTTGACTCTCCCAATTCTGTTTTAAGTTCATTCTTCAGCTCCTCTTTGACCTTTATTAGCTGTTGATTATGCTTCTCTTCCAGTTCCTTTAGTGAATTTTCCATAAGCATCTGGAGTGCTTCCATCAGTGATGAATGTTGATCAGCTGATGAAGATGAAGCAGAAGCAGCAGCATCATCTTCCTTTTCTTCAGTCGCCTGTTGAACAGGGACTTCTTCCATATCTGTCATCTGATGGTCTTCAGAGTCTTTAGCGTTCCAATCTATTCCTAGAGGCTCTTCAGCTTTCTTTTCTTCATGCTTCTTTTGTTCATCAGTGACATCTTCATACATCAGATTTGTGATGGTGCCATCATCATTGAAGCAGGTTATCTGACGAATTTGCCTCACAATGATCCAAGGGTTGACAAACGCGTTGTTACCCTCTGGCACTTCACTTAAATCTTTCATTTCACTGCCAAAAATTACATGTTGAATACTTGGCAGTTGAGGGAGTTCGCTTGAATGCCCTTGCTGATATCTGGACTTTTCTGCCCATTTGTTCAGTGCAGTGATAACAGCAATCTTCACGGCCCTTTCTTCAACATTGTCAGTCTTCTTCGTTTTGTCAGTCAAGGTGCTCTGTATCAGCTTGGCTTCCTCAAGGGCAAATTCCCTGGCATAGTGATGCATAGCATCCCTAACATAATGAGGATCCAAGGCTTTTTGGATAGAATCTGTCTTTAGCCACTTTAGTACCCATTCCTCTTCAGCAGCTAAATCCTTCAGATTCTGAAGTTCAATGATGGACCTGTTCAGCCTATTGTCTCTCCATCTGATATATCTAGGCTTCTCTTGTGTGAACATGGTCTTCAGCATTAACTTCTGGTTGTAGTAGGCTAAGGATTTTTCAAACTTCTGGAAAAGCTCTTTATTGTCATATATAATCTTGAAAGCTTTCTTAACTTCAAATTTTTCCTTTGGTTTTACTTCGACAGCAGGCATTTTCACTTTTGGGGGTTCTTTTTCTCCTTTAGCCTCATTAATCTTGATGCCACCTCCATGGACAGGTCCATAGGCATCCACTTTGCTCATTTCCAAAACCATGGCCATTTCAGCATCCTCAGCAGCTTTCCTCTCTGCTTCAGACATTTTCCTTCTGGCCTCATCCTTTGCTGCCTGAGCTTTGCTTAGCTCAAGAGCCTTCTTCTCCTCAGCTTCATCTCGTTTCCTCTGTTCAGCTTCCTCCCTTGCTTTCTTGTCAGCCTTGGAAATTTTCTTTTTCCTCAGCACTATTTTCCTTTTTCCTTTATCAGCAGGGGCTGGTCTAGCAGATGAGATAGGATTTGCAGCAATTGGATGTATGATTTGGACATCTGGATCTTCTTGAGACTTTGAAGTCTCAACTGATTGAGTAACTGATCTTGGCTGTTGCTTATCAGCTTTGTCAGTTTCAGCAGTCTCAGCTGCTTTAGCAGCCTTTTCAGCATTTTCTGGGCCTTCGCTAGCCACATTTTCTAAATCCGTAGGTTCTTCTATAAAAGTCATCTGCTTTCTAGCAGACTTTTTGGTTCTTCCTTCACGGTAGGTAGAAGTAGCTGTATCTCTCTGTTGGTTTCTTGTTCTTTGAGATATACCTTCAGCAGGCCTTTCTGCTGATGGAGTTCTTGATGGTGATGCAGGGGATTCAGTCCTTACATCAGCAGTAATAGTTTCTATGATCTTAGTGGCTTCAGCAGCAGAAGTCACTTTCTCCATCTGCTTGGTTTCCTTCTTTTTAGGCTCATCAGCAGCCTTCTTCTTTTTAGTCTCAACAGCTAAGCGGGCTGTTTTGACTAATCTCCTTTGCCTTTTGGCAGGAGCCTCCTTTGCTCCCTCATAATCAGCTTCCTCAGGCTCATCAGCCTTTCTCTTTTGAACTGGCAGGTATTTGTTCATGGCTTTGGACTTGTGAATTTCCTTGCCATTATTCATAGTGCATCCCAGATGGGATAGCAGGTAGCTGAGAGTAATTCTGTGGTTTGTGTGAGGTTCTTTTCCTTTCTTTACCTCAAAGAATTCAGCAAAAATGTACCAGACAATCATGGACCAGTTGACCTCCAATCCATAATAGATAGCAGCCATGATGTGATAGGATAGTGCCCAGCAAGCCAACAAATATAAGCTTGTTAAGGAACTTCCTTTAGAAGCAATCTTATGATTCATAAGATAATACGCCCGTTTATTCATATTACGTGAATTAAACAATGGCCACCTTCATCTCTCGCGAACTTATCTAAGCGATTGGTTGAAACCCTGAGATCACTCATGACTACGGGATTATTCACTTCAGTATTGGGTGCGATTAATCATGAAACAGTCTCAAAGGTCGTGATCTCAAAAACGTTCCAAGTCATAGATTCATATCGAGACGTGGTATCGAATGAATCGTCAAGACTTGTAGGATTATGCATGATTCACATGAAGTGAATTTGTTGTCGTTTCATGAACAAGACATTGAATGCTAGTGCATATGACTAGGTGGTTCGATAGGGGATCGAACGCATCGAACGACCCGAACAGAGAGACCCATCGTGGAAGTGCGTTAAGCATATCGGTAATGGGATGTCTCTCAAGACTTATAATAGTGTACGATTTAGTCATTTGACTTGAGGTACTAGGGCGGATTCGGTACACGGGAATACGTACTTTGATTTAGGAGCCGATCACATAGCTTGGTCATTGTGCGACTACTTTGGGTACGTATGAACGTGTGCGCGGATAGTTAGTACTAATAAAGGATCTATCGACTCATCTTGATAAGATGAGAGAATTTCCTGTACGTTCTTAGATAATAAATCCTAGAAATCTATGGCCGTAGTCGGTGACGGATTTGGAAAGGGGTTTCCAAATTTAGCAGTCACACTGGAATTATTATCCTGAATTAGAAAGTACAGAATTGAGATAATTAGAGGTGCCGACCAATTCACACACCCTAGGTCTCAATCGGGAAATTAGTTGATAGAAGGACCGTATGTACATGGCATTTATAAGAGGTGAAGGTTCACGAAATCAATTCACCTGAAGTTGGGCCTCATGGGCTTGTGGCTAGACATCGACCATGAGGTGTGGGTACTCCTGAATTAATAAGGAAATTAATTCTGGAGTGGTCAATTAAAGTGGTTAATTGATCGGAGCAATTAATTGCTCACTAATTAAATCACGAAAGTCGTGGGCCTACTGCCAATTGATGGTGAACCTAGAGGGTCACACACAATACAGTTGGACAGTGACAGTCTGAAAGGATTCAATTGATTTAAGGAATTAAATCAATATATGAATTAAAGTATTAATTCATGAAGAAGAATAATTAATTAGAAGTAATTAATTAATTAATCAAGAATTAAAGTGTTAATTCAAAAATGGAGAATCATTAATTAGGAGTAACTAATTAATGAATCAATTGGAATTTCTGATTGATTAAATCCTCAATTAAAGTATTAATTGGAAAAGATTAATTAATTAATAGTGGATTAATTAATTAAAACACATGGGCCGATCCATATGTAAGTTAATTGATCTTTGATTAATTAATTTAAGCATATGGGCCAATTATTGTAAAGATAAATTAGTCTGGGATTAATTAATCTTGCATGGGCCGATTTTGGGAACAATGATCAAATTAATTTAGGATTAATTAAAGAGCATATGGGCCGATTTTATTTTAATAAGATGGCCAATTTTTGCTTGATTATTTAATCTTGAATTAATGTTAATCATGTTTGGTTATGATAGGGATGAAAGAGTTTGTGTTATCTTGTGTAACTAGGAAAGAGATTGAAAGATATCTTGTTTCCTAAAGTGATAAGATTATGTATATCTTGTTTCTTGATAAGAAGATATTCTTTCAAGATTTAGATATCTATTAGGAGAAGGAATCTTCTAATAGAGATATCTATAAATACTAGGTACACATAATCTAAGAGAAGAAGAAGCTAACCCTAATTCTAAGCAAGAAAGAAAAACACAAGAACACATAGGGCCGAAAATTTCAGCACCTCTCTCGCCCTCTATGCATAATCGAACCCTGTCAAGAAAAATCGCCCCTCCCTGTGTAGGATTTTTCTCCAAGTTTTCTTCCCGGATCTGAATCCAATTCCTGACGAGACAATTCCTTAATCCTAGTTCTGAGCCTGGGGATTTCGCGAAGTCACTCAAATCCATCTGGTGTGGACTTTCTCTAGAGGCACAACACTTGGGGTGCTCTAGTGAACAATTGAAGACCGGAGGAAAACCACCACCTTGCCTGTGGTGAGGTAAAATAGCTTTTACCTTCTCATTTAATTTTAGTATATGCTTGCTGAAATTAAATTCAACCTTTATTCATATGTGCTAATAAGTGTTCCCTGGGATTTGGTGTATAAACAAAATTTTTAAATTCCGCACTGTTGTAGTTGACAATTATACCCATAAAAACCCAACATGATGCTGAACCTCTTCATAGTAACAGCATCGAGGGAAAAGGTGCAATTTTCTATCAGCTTTGCCACCATATCAGCCATCCGCTGATACTCGTCCTTCAGCTGTGTCTTCTTGATATTTCCAGACAGTATCTCCTCTTCCTTGGCGCAGATCGCCCAAAATTCTTGATGTTTGGCTTCAGTCATCACAGTGACATCATGACGTCCACTGTTACGGAGTCCAAACTGCTCCTGAAGAACAGCGGGAGTGATGACAACAGATTTGTCACCAACTGTAGCAGTAATCTTCAACTTATCGAAATCAACTTTAGCCGTCTTGTAGTATTCCATAACCTGGTCAGTCCAGATTATTCCTTCATTGTATTCCATGAAGTTTACCAGATTTGCAGATTTGAACTTCTCCAGAAGTTCCTTCATCAGATTTGTGCCAGATTGGTAGTAAGAATCATAAACAAGGTACATACCTTCAGCAGCCATTGCAGATCTGTAGAGATTAGAGAGAAAAACGAAGAGATTTTTGCAGAAAAATTGCTCAAATTTCTCACAAGTACTTTTGAAAATCTAGTGTGCGTAAAGAACTACACGACTGATCAGATTGGGATTTATAGAGTTGGAGTATGTTGGTTTCCGTGATATCCGCCAACCGTTAGATCCGTTTTCCTGTCAGTGCTGATCGTGCGGCGTCAGTTACGACTTTTCAAATTCAAAAGATATTTAATGAGGAGCGGGAATATGTACCGCCCGTCAGTTACTTATAAAAGCGTATTTTTAAATAAAACGTTTTAAATAGTTCCGCTTTTATTCCAGTAATCAGATGAGTAAAATAAATACTTATCTGATGGACTACTGTCCTGATGACATAGTTGTTATCAGAGAATGCCAATAGCTGATAACCTTCCTCAGCTGTTTGTCAATCCAGCCAGATAATATATCTTTATTCTTTGATAGTTGAGTCTTCTGATGAAAACATAACTTCAACTAACTGACATTAACAAATTTCATCTTTAATTCAGAAGTACCGCTAGTCTTACACGTTCCTCCTGAGTTCAAGAGTTCATAAGTTAACTAGTCTGTTGAAAGTTAATCCTCGAAGATAACAGAGATGATTAAGCTGTTGAACTTAAGTCTTCTGATAAGTTTCCCCTCATCTTATGCATCCAAATTAAGTAATCCTAGTTCAGCTCTTAAGGTTGAAAACCTTACTTCACTTAAAGGTTTGGTGAAAATATCAGCAATCTGATTGTCAGTATGAACATACTCAATCATTACATTGCCTTTTTCCACATGATCTCTAATGAAGTGATGCTTGATCTCAATATGCTTAGTTCTTGAATGACTTGTAGTGTTCTGAGTAAGAGAGATTGCACTTGTATTGTCACAGTAGATTGGAATTCCACTGATTTTGATATTGTAATCTTCTAGTTGATGCTTCAACCATAGTATCTGTGCACAGCATGCTCCAGCAGCTATATACTCAGCTTCATGGATACTGAAGTCTGTTTCTTACTCATCCATGAGATCAGACGACTGCCTAAGAACTGACAGGCACCAGTTGTGCTTTTTCTGTCAATCTTGCAGCCAGCAAGGTCTGAATCTGAATAACCAATAAGCTCAAATCCAGATTCTCTAGGATACCACAATCCCAATTCTTGAGTGCCTTTAACATATTTCAATATCCTCTTGGCAGCTAAGAGATGAGATTCCTTGGGATTTGATTGAAATCTTGCACAAACCCCTACTGAGTACATTATGTCAGGTCTGCTTGCTGTTAGATATAATAGTGACCCTATAATGCCTCTGTATTTGGTTATGTCTACTGATTTTCCATCTTCATCTTTATCCAAACGAAGACTTGTAGACATTGGAATATTAGCAGTAGAGCTAGTTTCCATACCAAACTTTTTAAACAGATCTCTTGTGTATTTAGCTTGATTTATAAAGATTCCATCAGGCAGCTGTTTAACTTGTAAACCAAGAAAATAATTAAGTTTCCCATCATGCTCATTTCAAACTTATTCTGCATCAGCTTAGAGAACTTGTCACACATCTGTTGGTTAGTTGAACCAAAAATAATATCGTCCACATATATTTGCACAATCAATATATGATTCTCCCATTCAATAGTGAACAAAGTTTTATCTATCTTACCTTTATGAAATCCTTTAATTAAAAGAAAATCAGATAGGGTATCATACCATGCTCTTGGAGCATGTTTCAGTCCATAGAGGGCTTTCTTCAGACGATATACCTTATCTTCTTCTTGATAGACTTCAAATCCAGGAGGTTGTTCAACATATACTTCTTCTTGCAATTCTCCATTGAGAAAAGCAGACTTCACATCCATCTGATAGACAGTGAAGTTCTTATAAGCAGCATAGGCTAGAAACAGTCTGATTGCTTCAAGTCTTGCTACTGGTGCAAAAGTTTCATCAAAGTCAATGCCTTCTTCTTGACAATAACCCTTGGCCACTAATCTTGCTTTATTTCTGGTAACAATACCATCTTCATTCATCTTATTTCTGAAAACCCATTTAGTGCCAATGACTCTTTGATGACTTGGTCTAGGAACTAAGTACCAGACTTCATTCCTTTCAAATTGATTTAACTCTTCCTGCATAGCTTCTATCCAGAAGGAATCATTGAGAGCTTCTTCAATTTGCTTAGGCACTATTTGAGATAGAAAAGTGACAAACATGGCATCTTGTGCAGCAGCTCTTCTTGTTTTCACTCTATCTAAAGGATCACCAATCACTAACTCAGGTGGGTGATTTCTGAGCCATCTTAGATCAGGTTGCAGGTCTGGATGTTGTCCTCTGTTATGATCTTGCAACACTACTGTTGGAGTTGCAGTAGTAGTCTGTTGAACATTTGCAGTCTGTTGAACAGTCTCTGGTCTGTCAGCTGGTTGTAACTCGTCTGTTAGACAATCAGTGATCTAATTTTGAACAGCACTTGAGTTGACAGCTGGGTTAAGATCAGGTAGTATGATGGGAACATATTCTTCATTCCTTCCAACACTTAACTTCTGTAAATCAGTAGATAGATCTTGATTAGTGCTTTGATTCTTTTCAGAAGATTGGTTTGGTTCATCAAATACTACATGAATGGATTCTTCTACTAGTAATGTTCTTTTGTTAAAAACTCTATAAGCCTTACTAACAGTAGAGTATCCTACAAAAATTGCTTCATCAGCCTTTTCTGCAAATGCAGTAAGGTGATTTTTCCCATTATTCAAAACAAAACATTTACAACCAAAAATTTTAAAATAATGAATGTTTGGTTTTCTGTTGTTCCAAACTTCATATGGAGTCTTGTTCTGATTTTTGTTGATCATGCATCTGTTTTGAGTAAAGCAGGCTGTATTTGTTGCTTCTGCCCAAAACCTTTGTGGCAGCTTAGCTTCAGCTATCATAGTCCTGACAGCTTCTTTTAGTGTTCTGTTTCTCCTTTCAGCAACACCATTCTGTTGAGGGGTTCTAGCAGCTGAATACTCATGATGTATTCCTTTTATGTTACAATACTCTTCAACAGTAGAGTTTGTGAACTCTGTCCCTCTATCTGATCTGATCTTCAATATCTTTATGCTTTTCTCATTCTGGATCAGTTCCATCAGATTGGTAAGATGTTCCTTGGTTTCACTTTTCTTCTTCATGAAAATCACCCAAGTATATCTTGAATAATCATCCACAACAGCTAGGCAGTATTTCTTTCCACCATTGCTGACTGGATCAATGGGTCCAAATAAGTCCATATGCAGCAGCTCCAATATTCTTTCAGAAGATTGATGCTCCTTGCTTTTGAATGATGACTTGATTTGTTTACCCTTCTGACAAGCGTCACAGAGCTTATCTTTGCTCATGACTGTTTTAGGAATCCCTTCTACCAAATCATTCTTGATTAATCTGTTGATGGTCTTGAAGTTTAAATGATTCATCCTTTTGTGCCATAGCCAACTAACTTCACTTGGTGTTGAGGCCACCAAACAAACATTTGAATTCTTATCAGCAGAATTCCAGTCGACTATGTAGACATTCCCTTGTCTCCTTCCAGATAAAATTACCTTCTTTGTACCAATCTGTTCAACATAGCACTTATCTGTTGAGAAGATGACTGAATATCCTTTGTCACAAAATTGACTTATGCTTAGCAGATTATATTTTAGGCCTTTAACATGTGAGACGTCAGCTATCTCAATGTTTCCTTTGATTATCCTTCCTTTAGCTACAATCTTGCCTTCTTTGCTGTCTCCAAATGTAACACTTGGACCATCCACAGCAACTGCATCAGTCAGCTCATGTATGCTTCCACACATGTGTCTTGAACATCCACTGTCCAAGTACAAAATCTTCTCTACTTTACTCCTACTCCTAATCCTAACCTACAAAACAAAAATAAAATTGTTTTAGGTACCCTTATTGAGAGGGTCCTGAAGGATTAGTTCCACCTTTGACAGCCCAAGATGTTGATGCCTTAGGCTTCTTAGGCTTTTGAGTTTTGACAGGAGCATGAACAGCTTTATTTTCATCATAGTTATCAGATAAGTCACGTTGATGATCAGTATGATAAGAATAATGTTCATAAGCAGGGTAAGGTGCATGATAAGCAGGGTATGCATGCATTGGATGAGCAAGGTAAGGTGCATAGTAACTAGTGAATTGAGGTGCATGATACATAGGAGGATATGCAGCAGGTTGCACATAATATGACTCATTTCCATACCAAGCATTTTGATATTTCTTTTTTTTATGCTTATTTGGTTTACTAGATGCTTGCTCATTGACAGATGACTTAGTTTTACCACTAGTCTGATTGACTTTAGCTTTATCAGCAGACTTCTTAGGACTCTGCTGTTTGGTCTTACTAGTCTGTTTACCTAGACTAGGCTCTTTGCTCTTTTTTAGCCTTAGGAGTTTTCGTCTCCTTTACAACTTTCTCAGGTGAAGCAGGTCTAGCAGTTTGAACATACAGAATGACCTTACTATTGTCAGCAGATATAAATTTCTCAGTATGATTCAATTCTTGCTTATCCTTTTCTAAAGGTATCTTCTGTTTACTAGATGTATGCATGGATGCAACAGACGATTTTTCATGAGACTCAATAACCTTTTCAAGTTCCATGATTTTTCCTTTAAACACTTCACATTCAGCTTTCAGAGATTCATGTTCTTGCTCAAGCTGTTTATATTCAGCTGATTCCTTTGGCTTTTCAGCTAAAAGTTTCAGTGAACTGTTTTGCTCTTTTAGCAATATCATCTCTTCCTTAAGCTTTTTGTATGCTTCAGCAATACCAGTATTGTTGAGCATCATTTGTTCAAATGAATTAAACAGTTCATTGTCAAGAGGAGTTACCTCATCCTCAGAGTCATCAGATTCCTTTGCCATCAGGCACAGGAGAGCAGGGTTTCTTTCATCAGAAGACTCTTCATCAGACGTGTCTGAATCTGAATCAGATGAGTAGACAGCAGCCAGCTTTTCTGCTTCCGCTATCATAGCCTTGCCTTTCTGCTGCTTTCTTTCTCTTCTCATTTTCTTCTCTTCTTCAGTGTACTTTTCTGCTCTTGGATATGGGCAGTCTTTGATGAAGTGTCCCAATTTCCTGCAGTTGTAACACATTAGTTTTGCTTTATAATCATCTTTATCTTGAGAAGAAAAGTTAGGTTTAGAAGTAGAAGCATTGTTATATTTGTTCTTCAATTTTCTCTTGTAGAACTTCTTGAAATTGTTTATCAGCAATGCAACGTCTCCAGCAGTGTACTCCTTTTTGTTGAGCAGTGTGGCTTCATCAGATGAGTCCACATCTTTACTTCGGTAGGCTGGCCTTCTTGGGTTTTCAGCAGCAACCAGTGCAGCTGTGGGACTTGAAGTTGAGGTTTCTTCAACACCCATCCTAGGCAGTTTATACTCATACGCCTTGAGTACTGAGAACAGCTCTGTAAGAGAAATCTTGCCCAGATCTCTTGATTCTTCCATAGCTGTCACCTTCAAGTTGAACTTGGGAGGTAGAGCCTTCAGAACTCTGACGGTTATCTCTTTGTCCGTGAAGGTTTTTCCAAGCTTCAGAACTTCATTCAGCGTCCTTGTAAACCTTGTATCCATCTGATCAATGGTTTCTGCAGACTTCATCTTGAAGTTGTCCAGCTTTTCTAGAGCAACACTCAGCTGATGCTTTTTTATGGCGTCGTTTCCTTCGCTCATATCTCTGACTTTATCCCACATCTCCTTTGAAGTTTTGCAATGTTTGACTTTGTCAAACCGATCATTGTCCAGGGCTTTAGTCATGATGAATCTTCCGACTTTGTCAAGATTGAACAGCTTTATTTCTTCCGCAGTCATCTCGTGTAAGTCTTTCTCCACAACCGTATCTACTTCATTGATTTTTATGGTCTTTGTGAATCTGAATGGACCTTTAATGATACATGTGTACATGTTGTCATTATAGGCAGCTAGAAAGATTTCCATTCTAATCTTCCAATCTTCAAAAGACATACCAGCAATGTGGGGAACATGGCCGATACAGTCCATTTTTCAAAAAGTTTTGATTTTTCAAAAAGATGCTCTTTTGAAAAAGTTTTGAAAACCTTTGAAAAACACTTGGATCAAGCTCGTTGATCAGGCAGCTGATTCTAATGAACCACCAGCTCTGATACCACTTGTTGGTCCCAAGTGGTCAGATGAGGTCTAGAGGGGGGGGGGGGTGAATAGACCTCTTTAAAAATTTTCTTCAAATTTAACTTTAAAACTTTACTATAACTGAATAGACTAAGCTGATCAGATTTGTTAGTTACAATTCTGTTCGCGAACAAATCTTTGAACAGTTTTGTTGACCACTCGTCTGATAGTTACTTAGCTGATTTTGTTAAAATCAATTTTAATACTTAGAGTACTTGCAGCGGATTTTCAAGGTGTTTTTCACAAGTAATCTTAGCAGTTTGAAAAGTGTTTCCCCAGATTTGTAAAACTTCTTTTTTAATCCTTTTTCAAACAGTTAACTTGATGTGTCTTATGCAACTGAAAATATGCAGGTAAAATGCAAATAAAAACACAAGCAATTTTTATAGTGGTTATATGGATTTGAATATCCTTTAGTCCACTCTTCCAAGTCACAAAGATCCTGGGTTATACTAAAAACACACAGTAATCAGTATACTCTGCTTACGCCTTACAACAAATGAACAGGCCGTAAGTTCGCAGTAAGAAATCACAAAGAGATCCTACTTCTCTGAAGTAATATCACTCACTTAGATGGATATCTACTTCTCACAACACTCAATGTTTACAAATTCACTCAGAAGATGTATTTGGCTTGATTCTTCAACTCTGCTTTTGTCAACAAATGATTCAGCTGATGAGTGAGCTGTTCTTGAGACTTAAAGAATTTTGCTTCAAAAATTTCTCAGAGATTGTGTTGCTTGTTTCTTCTTCGTCTCTTTCAGCTATTTATACTTAAGGATTGAAAAATGTCCGTTGAAGAGAGACAAGATTCAAATTCCTCGAGTACTGGTCCTTAAAATCCGCGAACGGCTCTTTTGCAGTCTGTCCGTACTGTGAACAGTACTATTCTGCAGGCAGCATTAAATGCACCCAGCTGATGCGAAGCAAATCTTCAATCATTTGTCTTTAATAACCTTGTACTTCAGCATTTATTACTCCAAGGGGCATTTATTACCGTTGGGAACACTTTATGATCTTTTTCACTTGGCTGACGAAAGTGCAAGTCTGATGGCGAACTCGGCTGATCTCAAACTTGAACAAATCTGATTTGAGTTGGCTGATCTTCATCAGTCTGATAACTTTTCTTTAGCAGATCAGAAGTCTTGGACCTTGAAACTTTGACTCTTCTGATGTCTTCTTTACTTAGTCAAAATTCCTTGATAAGTTTATCAGCTAAGTTACTTCATACTTAGCCAAATATGAAGTTTTGGAATGCATCAAAACCTCACTTATCAAATTTCCTTTAGTGCCTTCATCTTCATCCTTATCCAACAACAGATCACAGAAAGCCTTGCCCTGCCTCCTATTCAAGCAGAGGTTGCTTCTACTTCCCAGAGCATACAACCATCTCTGTTGAACTCAATTCAACAGATGATTTCAACTTCAATGAAGGAAATAGAAGAGAGGTTAACTACCAATCTGCTGGCTGCTATAAGTCAACCAACCCAAAGAGCTGCTGCCATTCCTACTTCATTGATAGAAGACACTGCTCATAATGTAGAGACTATCAGACAAGACATGGATATGCTTAGAGCAAGAACTCAATACACTACTGCTGGTTGGAGACAAATTACTGAGACTGTTGAAATGGGCTTAACAGCACAGGATGAAACCTTGGAAAATATGATGAGGGACTTCAAGGCATCTGCTGATATGATTCTAGCAACTCAGATTCAGCTAGGTAACCAAGGGGACATTGTGTTTAACAAAATGGATGCATTTGAAGCCAATCAACTCAGACAAGAAGCTCAAATTAATGCAATGGAACAGAACATCAGACTTCTCTCTGATACACTTCAAGTCACACCAGTCATACCACAATATCCAATCAACCCTGCTGATGATGACAAAAAGGGGGAAGATAGGGTACCTTGTGAAGAGGAAGACTTCTCAAAGACTGCTGAATTGGAAGGAACTGAAATACTGGATGGATCTGCCAAAGATGAAAATGCTGATGAAGAAAATGAAGGCACAAGTAGACCAGTAGACCAGTCAATTGCAGAAGAAGAAGAGGAAGCTGATGAAATTGAAGCTGAAGGAAATCCTAAGGAAACAGCAAAGACTAACAAAGAAATTGCTGCTGCTATGGACTCAACTGAAGAACAACTTAATCCTGATGTCAAGCACAAAAAGATGGAGCTTTTAAGACAAAGATTCTTCAAGGAGTTAGAAGTTGAAACTTCCAAACCTGAAGAAGAAGAGGACAAGCCAGAAAACAAAAGAGAAGACTAGACTAGATTACTTAGGCCTGAAATCCTTGAAAATTTTCTTTATGCACATCTCATCTACTAAACTTGTAATCTGTAATCTTTTCTGAATCTATAAAAGTACAAGTTTGAATCCAATAAACTATTTATATCTCAAAAAATTTTGAGGATCAAAACTTTAGTTTAGGTACAGGTACTTAGCCGATGTTTTGTTATCATCAAAAAGGGGGAAATTGTTGGATGAAGATGAAGATGAAGTGCAATGAAGATAAGAAGATAAGGGAAAGTTTTGATGATTTCCATTACGTTAAAATCAAGAAGTTAGTCCAACGGTAATAAATGTACTTGGTGTAATAAATGCAGTAAGAGAAGGGTAGTAATGACAAATGATTGAAGTTTATTCTCGGATCAGCAAGGTGCATTTAATGCAGCTACAGAAAAGTACAACAGAAAAGTACTGTAGCAGGGAGCCGTTCTGAAAATTGGGCTAAGGCTATGGATTTGATTTGTGATTTTCTTCAACAATTACATTTTCAAATCTAAGTATAAATAGAGCTGATTTCAAAGAGCAATAACAAAACAACATTCTGAGATTTTATTTCCGATGCAGAATTCTCTCTAAGTCTCAAGAAACTCAAGAACAGCTCACTCGTCTGGTAGAGTCATTTGTTAACGAAAGCCAAGTTGAAGCCAAACAGAAAACATTTTCTGAGTGAAATTGTAATAGTTGAGTGTTGTGCGGAGTGTAGATCCATCTTTGTGAGTGATCTAACTTCAGAGGATAGGTCTTCTTAGTGATTTCCTATTGTGAGCTTACGGCCTTCTCATTTGTTGTTTTGGCGTAAGTGGAGAAATATTGTAAACTTTGTGTTTATAGTATAACCCAGAATCTGAGTGATCTGGAAGAGTGGACTAAAGGATTTTTATCCATATAACCACTATAAAAATTCTTTGTGTTATTTTTTGCATCTTGCATATTTTAATGTTGCATAAGTTAACACTTTGAAATATTTCATTAAAGATTTTAAAGGAGATATAAACTGGGGACAAAATCTTTAAAAGACTTAGTCTACTTGTGAAAAACACTTACAAATTATCCGCTGCAAGTATACTCTTGGAAAACTATTTTTGCTGAAAGTTGCTAAGTAACTATAAGAAGAGTGGTCACTCTGCTGTTCAAGATTTGTTCACGATCAGCTTTGTCAGCTTACTGTTCTTTATAAGCTTAGTCTGCTGACAGATGACTGAAAAGTTTTTAAGTCTAAAAAGTTTCAGAGGTCTATTCACCCCCCCTCTAGACCTCATCTGACCACTTGGGACCAACACCTGCTACTTTGGGAATTCTCCCACACTCCACAGTCGATGTCTGGCCACAAGCTCGTGGAGCCCAATCACTGGTGAATTAATTCAGTGAACCTATAACCTTTACAATTATCATGTACGACTTAATCCTTCCATTAATTGGTCTCCCAGTCAAGACTAACGTTATGGACTTTCATCGGTTTCCTTATTTGTCTCGACTTTATGTATTCTGGTCTCGAAACTATTCCCTTTGACTTAACCTTTATGATCATAAAGTCGTCAGATACCTTGACCAAGGATTTACCGAAATACATTTCTCACAGAGATTCATAGAAGAAAGCTCCCAACCTATCAAGTCGGGTCAACGGATCCTCTGTTGATGATATTAACCTGCAAACACGTTCCTTTATACCGAACATGAATCCACAGAGACCTTCTGGTAGACTCCAGTCAGTTGGGACTCATATCAAAGCATAGATGATCGTGCACTAGATAAACCCTATCACCTCAAGTAATAAGAATTGTGATGGAATATTGCCCAGCAAGCCAATGTTAATTAGCTTGTTGAAATACTATTTTCTTATGGTTTATAATTAATACGCCGTTCATTCATAGTATGTGAAACTGAACAATGGCCAACTTCATCTCTCGCGAACCTATCTAAGCGATTGGATGAAATCCTGAGGTCACAATAGACTATGGGACGATTCACTTCAGTACTGAGTGCAATCATGAAACAGTCTCAAAGGTCGTGATCTTAAAACCGTTCCAAGTCATAGATTCCAAACGAGACGGGGTATCGTAGGAATCGCCAAGACTTGTACAAATATGCATGATTCACATGGAGTGAATTTGTAGAGTTTCATGAGCAAGGAATTTGAGTCCAGTGCATATGAGTAGGTGGTTCAATGGAGGATTGAACGCATCGAACGACCCGAACAGAGAAACCCATTGTGGAAGCGCATGTCGCATATCGGTGATGGGATGTTTCTCAAGGCTTATAATAGTGTACGATTTAGTCCTTAGACTTGAGGTGCTAGGGCGAATTCGGTGCACAAGTGTGCGTACTTAGATTTAGGTACTGGTCACGTAGCCTGGCCACAAAGTGCCTAAGTTGGGTGCGTACACGACTGTACGCGAGTGGTTAGTACTAAGAAAGGATCTATCGACTCATCCTGATAAGATGAGAGTATTTCCTGTACGTTCTTCGATAATATATTCCTAGAAACCCATGGCCATGGTTGGTGACGAATTTGGAAGGTATTTCCAAATTAGGCAATCACACCGGAATTATTATCCAGAATTAGAAAGTACAGAATCGAGATAATTAGAGGTGCCGATCAATTCACACACCCTAGGTCTCGATCGGGAAATCATCGTGGAAGGACCGTATGTACATGGCAATTATAAGAGGTGAGGTTCACAATAAATCAATTCACCTTTGATTGGGCTTCATGGGCTTGTGGCTAGACATCGACCATGAAGTGTGGGTACTCCGGAATTAATAGAGGATTTAATTCTAGGAATGGTCAATTAAAAGTAGTTTAATTGATCGGAGCATTTAATTGCTCGTTAATTAAATCACGAAAGTCGTGGGCCTGCTGCCAGTTGATGGTGAACCCAGAGGGTCACACACAATACAATTGGACGGTGACTGTCTAAAAGGAAAGTAAGTGATTTAAAGTTGTTAAATCAAGATGATTGAATTATGGTATTAATTCAATTGGAGATTATTAATTAGATGACTAATTGATTAATTGATAATTAATTAATTAGAGTTATCTGATTAATTATGGAATTAATTAAAGTAGTTAATTAATTGGAAGAATAAATAATTAACCAATTTAAGTATTGGATAATTATGGGTTGATTTTGGAATTATCTAAAATTAGGGGGCATGGGCGATTTTAGTAATTAAAAGGAAAAGAGTTTTGTTTCTTGAAAAGCAAGTTTGAAGAGATTTATCAAATCTCATATTCCTAAGGATAAGGAATGAAGATTTGATAAACAAGGAAAGGAGATCTTTTTGGACAAGGACTCTTCTCCTATAAATACTCCTTCTACTCTTCATTATAAAAAGAACTAACCAAGTTGCACTCAAAAACAAGAAAACTTTTGAGAGAAAAACAAAATACTTTTGCTGAAAATTGAGAGAGAAAAATCGTGTGAGGAAAAGATTTTTCGACAAGAAATTTTAATTGCAAAATCGCCCCAAGGTTTCCGCCCCCAAACCCTAGTCGCCCAACCTAGCTTTGGCCGAACCCAAATCGGACCAAACCTGACCCTGGCCGAACCCTGCTCGGACCAGATCTGTACTTGGCCGAACCCTGCTCGACCACATAAGTCCTGTGGGTCGATTCTTCCATTGGTGTCTCCGTTCCTTTGCTGACAAACCTGCGAGATCCAGTTCGTAGCCTAAGACTTGTAGGCGTCACTACAATCCGATTGGTGTGGACTAGCTTTGGAGGTGAGACATATGGATCACTCTATCTGTGGATCGAACCAAACACTTGGAGGACACGACAACCACAACTTGGTGGTCAGGTAATTTGCGATTAACCCCCTCGTGTTTTAATTGATGTTTGATTCATACCTATTCGTATAATAACTATGGAGAAAGAATTCATGGGACTGTTAGGAACTCGAAAAATTTTAAATTCCGCACTTTGTTGTATTGACAATCGAGCCCTAACCCAAAATATCCCAACAGTGGTATCAGAGCCAACTCCATACGTTTTTATACGAAAAGGCCTGAACATAATGTGTTTTCACTGTATACGCTTGATTGTATGTATGAGAACGCATGTTAATATGTTCTAGTGATTGATTCTTGCTTGTTATGACTAGATCTATGATTGGGTAAAACTGTTTTTTTAGATCTGTGACGAATTTATAGTTTTTCGAAAAATCAGGGCTTTTATGCAAAAATCGCAAAACACGATAATTAGGGCTGAAAATTTAATTTTCTGTTTCTGGAAATTTTTGAAAAATCTGGGTGTTTTCTGAAAATCTGATCGCACACTATTTTGGACCATTTTGCAATTTTCAAAAATTCAAGGACTGTTTTGTAATTTCCGAAACTTCAGGGGTCTGTTTGCAAATTCGAAAATTTTCTGGATTTCAAAATTTTAATTTTCTGCTCATTCTGTCCAAAAACTGTTTTGGGGGTATTTTGTAACTTTTCAAAAGTTTTGGGGTCAAAAGTGCAAATTCCGAAAGTATAGGGGCCGAACTGCAATTTTCAAAAGTTGAAAAATCAGAGTCTGAAATTAAGGCAGAAAAGTTGTTTTGTTTATCCGAGAATTTATTTTGTCATAATTAGTAGTGACTAAAAAGCAAGAATCATAGGAAGTTAGTTTTAAAAGGTGTTTTAAGATTAAGATAGAAGAAAGTAAAAGTTGTTTACATGTTTCTTTGCTCTACGTGAACTGTTTACGTGGTTTTCGATCGCGATGAGCCTTGCCCTTAGGTTAGATGTGATTGTGATGGGGGCTATTTCGCACCCTACATACTGATCAGATCGAACAGAGATTATAAGACCGGTTCGACCAATTACAAAGGATCGGGATCTTCTTACTGACCCAGCCTGATGCCGCTCGCTCCGAGTAAAGATTACACTCCGGACCCAGGAAGGATAGGTTGGGCCGAGTCCAACTAGGACTATGATTCCTTGTAATACTAGGTTTAGCATAATATAAATACCTAGTTATTCGTTGTATAAGAGAAGGACGAATTCTCTTAATTCGGAGATTACACAAGAATACATTGATAACAATAGAACTCAATAATATCCATTATTGTTGCAGAACTTTACCTCCATATCATTGCGTTCTTAATTTCGTTAATGGTTTTACTTCTTGCCTTTGATTATTGCTTTTCTTTGTAAACGATCCATCCAGAATAAAGTAACAGAACCCAATATACTGAATAATTCAATATCCAAACCCCCGATATCACAAATTCACTGATATTAAATTAACCCGACGAAAAACGGTTAAATCAGTTGGCGCCCACCGTGGGGCTAGGTTAATTATTCGATCGACATATGGCTCGCCCAAGGAAAAGCGCTCGTATCGGAGCAAGAAGTAACACAACCACCGGTCATGACACATCTGAAGATCCACAGGAGAACGACAATAATAACGTTCCCAACACCGACGAGAATTTACAGAATACCCATCCCCGAGATCATGAACCCCTAGGAGGTCCTCCCGGCACGATACAGGAAGAGCCGGAAGTCCCCGAGATCCCTGCTCCTCTCCCGGGTGCTCAGGAGAAATTACGACAAATAGCGATGCTCTTTAAATCACTCTCCCCGGAAGAATTACTTGTGCTTGATCAAATTCCGCAAAACCCTAGGGCTGCCAGGACAATTCCTGCTCGGAGAACGCCCGGACAAAACGATCATGTATCTCAACAAGCTGATAGCCCACCAAGCGAGCACCGCTCGCTACACAGTCCACAACAGGACAATTCGAAACCCTCCGACAACAATCCTCGAAGGAAACGAGGTCACAGAAAAACCCCGGCGAGGCGTAGTAGATCCAGGGAACGAACAATTATCCCTATTGAGGATGATATAGATGATACAATCCCTGATCGACCACGAACGGCTCGACTGACGGAAAGAGAAATTGAAAGGATGGTGCAGGACCGACTTGAACAACGCTTACGGACTATTCAAAATCCGTGGGCCCGAACCACGGAACTCCAGGAAAGCCTTGCGGCCTGTTCTCCCTTCTGCAGGGAAATAAAAGAGGCACAATCGATCGGACAAGTCCCGGGCAGACTACCTCGCTACGATGGAACCACTGACCCGGATGATTATATTTTTAGCTTTACGAACATTATGAATCTATATGCCCACTCCGCCGAATACACTGCCAAGCTAATGGTGACAACATTCGAAGGACTCGCGTTGGATTGGTTTGCCAAACAGCCGGCCAATTCCATATTCAGTTTCCGAGAATTATGCAATAAACTAACACAGCAATTTGCCAGTCTGAAGAGACAAAAACTGCCGATGAGTTACCTAGGAACAATATACCAACAAGAGGGGGAATCCCTAAGAAATTGGTTGGCAAGATTCAACGTAGAGTTACTCAAAATCGACTCTCCGAATATCGATTACATAATTTCTATCCTCTTCGACCTCACTAAAAACAGGCAGTTTGGAAACGCCCTCAGCCGAAAACAACCAAGAACGTTCGCCGACATCATGAGCCTAGCATCTAAGTATATGACTCAAGAAGAGATGAATTCCTTTAAGGATAAAAACAAAAACAAAGTTACGGCTACAGGGTCTAAGCGGCATGATAGGATTCCCGCCCAAAGATCCTTGGATTACGAGCGATCTTCCAAGAGAGGTAACGTTTTCCAGCGACTGGAATACAGCGGAGCCGACCGAGAAAGGCAACCTAATTTCTACCAAAGACTAAGAAACCCTGAACCACCAATCAGAAGCAGAGTGAATCAAGTAGAACACCCAAGATTAAATGCTCCAATCGAAGAAATCTTGGAAGTTCTAGAAAGGAATAATTGGATTCCTGAGGCGAGGAAAATCGCTCAGCCCAGACCAGGGTCTAGAAACTATGATCAATACTGTAAGTACCATAGGGCACATGGGCATCGAACGGAAAATTGTTTTCACCTTAAGAGAGAAGTTGAAAAACTGATCGAGCAAGGAAAACTAGACGAATACATAGAACGAGATAATCGCAAAAGGGAAAGAAGCAGAAGCCCCCGGAACGGAACTCAAAGGAGAAGTTCTCATCGAAGGTCACCAGAACATCGACCTACTCAGGAGTTGAATCACGACCAGATCAATGGAACTATCCACACTATATCCGGGGGGCCTGCGGGTGGAGATAGTCGCAATGCTCGACGAAGAATGGCCAGATCCTTAATTGCAAGTTCTAAATATCCAAATGAAATATGGACGTTAGAAAATAGGCCAACAAATCACGAGCCGATTAGCTTTAACGAAGGCGAAGTACCTAAAAACATTACTTGGGATACGAAAGTAGATAACCCAGATTTCCCTATGGTAGTGTCGTTAGAAATAGCGAATTACAATGTGAAAAGAATCCTAATCGATAATGGAAGCTCAGCAAATATCATCTCCAGGGAGGTTTTAGCACAAATGAACCTCGGACAAATAAACCTACAAAAGGTAGCCACACCGTTAGTAGGCTTTGGAGGGTCCGAGATCATCCCCAGCGGAACAATATCTTTGAGTGTATCGCTCGGAAAGAAGCCACTTCGAACAGTGAAGCTGGTAAAATTCCTAGTGGTAGAAACACCCTTCGCTTATAACGCTATATTAGGGCGACCAGCCCTTAACCTTTTTCGAGCTGTGGTCTCTACCTATCACCAGAAAATAAAATTTCCGACCGATAGCGGCATTGGAGAAATAACGAATGACCACTGTATGGCGTGGGATTGCTACAGCACGTCGCTGACCTTGAGAGAACATCCTAACCCTATTACTCCGAGCAAGAGAAAGATCGAAGACGATCCAATTAGAAATGAGGACGAAATTCCTATTACTGATCGATTAGATAAAAAGGGGAAAGAACCACTAGATTTATCCTTGCAACCCCCAGAACATAAAGATATAATTCTAGTAGAAGGCGACTCGTCCAAAAGGACAAGAATTGGTACAGAATTGAGCAAAGAAGGAGAAGTAATGTTAATCGAATTTCTAAGAAATAACGTGGACGTTTTCGCTTGGAGTGCAAATGACATCGAAGGGATCGATCCTCGAGTAATCAAGCATACCCTAAAAATTGACCCTTCGGCGAAACCCGCCAGACAGAAGAAAAGAAATCATGGACCAGTGAAAGATAAAATCATTAAAGCCGAAGTTGAAAGACTGATGGAAGCAAAACAAATCCGAGAAATACATTTCTCGGAGTGGCTATGTAATGTTGTACTAGTAGCAAAGGGGGATAAAAAGGACAACAAATGGAGGATGTGTAATGATTTCACCGACCTTAACAAGTTATGTCCACGCGACCCTTACCCCCTCCCAAGAATCGACTTATTGGTCGACTCGACTGCTGGCTTTGCGCTGTTCAGCATGATGGACGCCTTCCAAGGCTTTTACCAAATATACATGGACGAGCGCGACCAAGAGAAGACCGCATTCATAACCGAACAGGGAGTATACTGCTTTATAGTAATGCCGTTCGGATTAAGGAACGCTGGGGCTACATACCAAAGATTGGTAAACCTAATGTTCAGGGAGTTAATCGGAGAAATAATGGAGGTCTATGTAGACGACATGTTAGTTAAAAGTATGAATGAAGCAGATCACGTAAAACATCTGGATCGATGTTTCCAAATCTTAAGAAAATATCGTATGAAGTTGAACCCCGCAAAATGCACCTTCGGTGTTAAGTCAGGAAAATTTTTGGGATATTTGGTACACCAGCGAGGAATAGAAGCCAACCCAGAAAAAATTCGAGCCATAACTGAAATGAAACCTCCCAAGACCATCTCTCAAGTGCAAAGCTTGGTTGGGAAAATCGTAGCGTTGAATAGATTTATATCTAAATCGGCGGATAGAAGCTTGCCCTTTTTCCAAACACTTCGAAAAGCGAAAAACTTCGTTTGGACCGAAGAATGTGAACGAGCTTTCGAACAACTCAAAGAATATTTAACATCCCCTCCGATGTTGGCCAAACCGACAGAAGGGGAACCATTGTACTTATACATCTCCATCTCCGATACGGCCGTTAGCTCAGTCCTAATTAAGATAGAGGGTTCAGAGCATAAGCCTGTCTATTATCTCAGCAAGTTATTACAAGGGGCGGAGAAGAATTACTTGGAAATAGAAAAATTCACGCTGGCCTTAGTAGTGGCTGCACGAAAACTCCGACCCTACTTCTTAACCTACAAAATCATCGTTTTGACGAATCAACCGTTAAGACAAATCCTAGCAAAACCAGAAGCCTCCGGACGACTAATCAAATGGGCCATCGAACTCAGCCAGTTCGAGGTAGACTACAAACCGAGGATTGCCATCAAGGCCCAGGTGTTGGCCGATTTTATACTAGAAACACCGACGCAGGCCACTGAATCGTCGAGATGCCACAACAACGATGTTTTGATGATCGAGGATCAAACTTGGTTAATGCATGTCGACGGTGCTTCATACCGAGAAGGGGGAGGCGCCGGAATTAACTTCACTGGACCAAATAAGGAAGATTTGAATTACGCGATAACATTGGACTTCGTCGTAACAAACAATGAAGCCGAATATGAAGCGTTAATCGCAGGAATGGAGATGGCGATAAAAGCCAACATAAAGAGTCTTAAGGTACTAACTGATTCGGAATTAGTACAAATACAAATAGAAGGCCTATACGAGGCTAAAGAGTTCAATATGATCAAATACCTCGCCAAAGTGAAATCTCTAGCTGGGAAATTTGAAAGCTTCAGTATCCAGAACATCCCACGTTCGGAAAATAAATGGGCCGATCAGCTATCAAAATTCACAGGATCCCATGACGGAAAGACCGAACGGGTGATTAACTGGTTGATATCTAATACACCAGCAATCGATATCGATGAAATACCGATAATCGATATAATGGAAATCGAAGAAGCCGAAGAAAACTGGATGAACCCAATGAAAGACTATCTTCAAGATGGAAAACTACCATCTGATCAGAATGAAGCTCGGAAAATAAAATATCGAGCCCCAAAGTATACACTTATAGAAGGAAAACTCTACAGACGATCAGTATCGGGAATTCTCCTGAGATGCATCCCTGAATCACAAACCATGGATATACTGCGAGAAATACATGAAGGAGACGCAGGAAATCACAGTGGATCGAGGGCATTGGCCTTAAAATGTCTCAGAACAGGTTACTATTGGCCAACCATCAATAAAGATGCCGCTCAATATGTCCAAGAATGTCATCACTGCCAGATTCATGCTAACATATGCCATCGACCAGCAGAAAATATGCACCCTATCCCGATTTGTTGGCCATTCGATCAATGGGGAATGGACATCGTGGGACCTTTCCCAACAGCTAGATCAAAGAAATCCTATGTCCTGGTCGCTGTAGAATACTTTAGCAAATGGATAGAATGCGTCGCCCTCGCACGAATAACCCAATTCCAAGTTATTAACTTCCTCTGGAAATTCATAGTATGTCGATTCGGCATCCCAAGGGTCCTTATCTCCGATAATGGAACTCAATTCGCGGGAAAACAGATAATAGAATGGTGTACAAGACTCGGAATTCAACAAAATTTTACCTCGGTAGGACATCCTCGAGCAAATGGACAAACTGAAGTAGCAAACCGAGAGATAATAAAATCTTTGGAAAAAAGGTTAGGAGCCGCCAAAGGAAAATGGCTCGATGAGCTACCAGGAGTTTTGTGGGCTAATCGAACTACGGTAAGAAATTCAACTGGGGAAACCCCATTCAGCTTGATGTATGGGTCGGAAGCTGTTATCCCTGTGGAAACTTTAATTCCAACTCCAAGAATAGAGATGTTCAATAAAGAAGAAAATGAAAAGGCGAGGGAAAATGACGTTGATTTAACAGAAGCCTTAAGAGATAAAGCTGCTGTACGCCTACAAACCACTAAGGCAAATATGGAGAAAGCATACAATCAAAAAGTACGCGTCCGAACCTTCAAAGAAGGAGACTTGGTTTTGAAAAAGGTAGAAGTATCCAAGCATGTGGGAAAGTTACAACAAAATTGGGATGGACCTTACATCGTCATTGGCGTAGGAAAGAAAGGTTCATACAAAATTGCACACATGGATGGGACAGCCTTACCAAGAACCTGGAACGCAGTCAACCTTAGGAAATACTATGGTAAATAAATTTTAGCAGATTATACTGCATTGTTTTATTTTTACTTTATCAAGTTTTAATCCTTGTAACGAAGGCCCTAGCCTAGAGTTCAAATAGTAAAAATTTTAGCATTTTCTATACATCGATTATTTCGATTAACGCTCTGTGGAATTACACTAGCATATTGATAAATATTAGAACGAAACGAGTCGAGTATACATTGATCCGCTCAATAAACACTCCTCGATCTATATCAACAGCAACAAAGACTTTTTGGTGATAAACCTAAGTCTGAATTATAAATGAGTCGAGTATACATTGATCCGCTCAATAAACACTCCTCATCCCGACGACAAAAACGAGTTGAGTAAACATCGATCCGCTCGATAAAAACTCCTCAACATATATATTTAATGATCAAAAAGACTTCAGGTATTAAAAACCTAAGTCTGAACAAAACGAGTTGAGTAAACATCGATCCGCTCGATAAAAACTCCTCGATATATCTATAATGATTAAAAGACTTCAGGTATTAAAAACCTAAGTCCGAACAAAACGAGTTGAGTAAACATCGATCCGCTCGATAAAAACTCCTCGATATATCTATAATGATTAAAAGACTTCAGGTATTAAAAACCTAAGTCCGAACAAAACGAGTTGAGTAAACATCGATCCGCTCGATAAAAACTCCTCGATATATCTATGATGATTAAAAGACTTCAGGTATTAAAACCTAAGTCCAAACAAAACGAGTTGAGTAAACATCGATCCGCTCGATAAAAACTCCTCGATATATCTATAATGATTAAAAGACTTCAGGTGCGAAAAACCTAAGTCTAAACAAAATGAGTTGAGTAAACATCGATCCGCTCGATAAAAACTCCTCGATATATCTATAATGATTAAAAGACTTCAGGTATTAAAAACCTATGTCTGAACAAAACGAGTTGAGTAAACATCGATCCGCTCGATAAAAACTCCTCGATATATCTATAATGATTAAAAGACTTCAGGTATTAAAAACCTAAGTCTGAACAAAACGAGTTGAGTAAACATCGATCCGCTCGATAAAAACTCCTCGATATATCTATGATGATTAAAAGACTTCAGGTATTAAAACCTAAGTCCAAACAAAACGAGTTGAGTAAACATCGATCCGCTCGATAAAAACTTCTCGATATATCTATAATGATTAAAAGACTTCAGGTACTAAAAACCTAAGTCTAAACAAAACGAGTTGAGTAAACATCGATCCGCTCGATAAAAACTCCTCGATATATGTTCAACGATCAAAGAGATTTTTGGGTTAAAAACCTAAGTCTAAACAAAACGAGTTGAGTAAATATTGATCCGCTCAATAAAAACTCCTCGATTAATTACAACGACAAAGAAGGATTTTGTTATGAAATCCTAAGTCTAAATTATAGCAAGATTGAGTACACATTGATACGCTCAATAAAAACTCCTCGATCTACTCCTAACGATCTAAATAAGATCCGCTGATACTCCTAAAGTTTTGAAAGGTAAATCAAGTATGAATTCATCTGCTCGGAAATTACTCCTCGTAAATAAAATTATCAAACGACAAAGAAAATGCAAGAAATAAATAATATTTTATTCATCAAATCAATTACATACAAATATTCTACGTTACAAAAATCTGCTTGCTATCTAAAGATCGTTACAATGATCTAGTTAAATTGATCCTACGGGATCGACTATCTTCACGACAATGTCCACGGAAACACCAATCTCCTCCCTAGTACCTCATCGATCATAATAAACCACCTAAGAAGCATGCTGCTCAGGATGGTCGACTTCTTTGGTTCGATGGCAGGGCTCTGAAGATCGTATGTGATTCCAGATGAAATGAACACTACCAGCCAGATAAGCTAGCAATGCTCACTCACCCAGAAGAAGATACTGCTTTTACTTTATCTATAAAACATTTTACTCTAGAGCAGCATCTCTTCGGGACCGCCGTGAAACGGTAACTTTACCGGCCACCCCGGTGGTCTATCAATCCGGAAGTAACCTCCAAGGACGAGGATGGCCGGCAAGGTACGAACCCTCCATGTGCAGACGGAAACCACGGACCTCTAATGTGATGAAGACTAAGGCAGAGATCTCATGGGATCCGTCGATACAAGGAAGGGCTGACATGGGACCCGTCAATACAAGACTGGGGACAATTTCTTTACTGCGAACGAACAAATCACGATAATGTGACTTCTTGAACATTATGGGATCTGAAGGCAAAATGAAATCTAAGGAAACCGAGATACCCATTGTTATGAATGGAAAATAAGGAAACTGCCTACTTATTTATAGGCGCCCGTGAGAATGATCCTACGGACGATAGGAGTTTAATCAAGGGATGAGAACGCGACCCTTTGACTTCCCGAATTAAATGCAAGTAAGTTGGAACGGCGCCCGTCTGATCGACTCAACTGATCGACGACAAACAAATCTACAGATCGAAGCGATCAACAAAATAATCCAAGAAAACTTAAAGAAGTTCAAAGACCAAAACGATCTGCACGATCATATATGAGGGTCGCCTAATAGAAAATATTAAGAACTCCTCAACGAAGGCATGCAAAGTTGAACCGTTGAAAGAGAATAATTGCCTAAAAACGACCAGAGCCTCCACCATACGGGGGTCGTAACTGCCTCATACATCATTGGGGGACTACTAAGTTGGCCATACAAGAATTCCACTTAGAATCCAAGAAATCTGACATCGAAATCAGGAGAATAGCCCTCCCTATTCGAAACTATAAGGCCGTCACTGCCTAATTTTCCAAAGAATTGCTGAAGGAGGTCTGAACGGGTCAGATCTGGCCAGAATTATTACATTTTCCAATTCCTCCCATATCAAGAGTATGATATACTGGCTAGAGAAAAGTATAGTTAAAAAGTTAATGATGAAAGACATGGATTTATGAAAAGCACGGAGAGGGAAATTTCCCTTTGATGAGAAGAAAAGCGAAGTTCAAACAGGTGGAACAATAACCTCCTTATATAAGAAATATGTCATAAAGGGACAAATTTACAAAGCACGGATCGAACATCGACCAGAATGGAGTATACAAAGTTTGATCGACAAAAGTTGTGATTGGCAAAAGCAAAATCAGTTACTAAAACAGTGATAAAACAAGGACAAGCTATCTTTTCTCTATCTAGAAACGCGAGTATGCTACTCCATAATGATTATTTCATGATGACTATATCCATGCACAAGGGAAGAACGAGCATAACAAAGTATATATACAGGAGACATTTGATCAGGCAAGAATCTGCCTACAAAAGATCATCGTTTTCAAATTTCTACTCCTTCTATTACAAAAATTTCAGCCCAAATAACTGCACAAAAGATTGGGCGATAAAAAAAAAAAAAAAAAAAAAAAAAAAAAAAAAAAAAAAAAAAAAAAATAGACAGTCCAAGGCCTGCCAGGTCAAACTAAAGTCGCTAAGAAGAACGATCAGCAAGTCGACTACCAGAAACAGTCCTCCGAGGAGTTAGGTTACCAGCAAACGCCATCAACTCCTCCTGGCGCTTAAGATAACCGGCATCATAACCATCATCATATGCCTGTTGACGAGATCCCTCTGCCGACGCGGCAGCCTGAACTAGGTCGCCTTTCTCTTTCTCAAGAATAACTTTGTCAGCCTCTAACTTTTGGAGATCATCTTTAGCAAGTTGCAGCTGCAGCTCCAAACCCCTGGTTTTAGCTTTCTCCGACTCCAGCTGACCTTGAAGAGCTCTCCGACTATTCCACAGTTCATCATTTTGCACACCCAGCTGGAGTGCAAAATACTTGCCCTAAAAACAGAAAGAGTAAGAAAAACCACTGTACAACAAAGAATTCAAAACAAAGAACAAAAATGTCTACCTGCTCACATATCTTCACCAAAGATTGAACAAGGCGAACATTGGAAGTACCTTCGAGCTTCCTCAATTCGCCGGGCAAAATAGTACTCATACCTAAGTCCCAAGACAAAGCATCAGGTTCAACAGAACCAGGCAGCTCGCTTGTCAAAGGGACACCGTCGGAACGTGGAGTCTCCGACAAAAGAATGTCATTAACCTGCATAAGCACACAGCGATCATCTAACGGACGAGGGGAATCCCGCTCGTTGGGACTAACAGAGGTCTCTTTGCCGGAAGCAGATATAACGGTCCGACGACCTGACCTCGACCCAGATCGACCCCCAGAAGGTCCCCCAGACTCAAAAGAAGCAGTCGTTACAGTGGTATCATGAAATAGATATTCAGGACCATATTGCGAAATAGACTGCGTTATGGAAGGATTGACAGAAAAACCATCACCGACTTGCCCTTCACTAACTAGCAGGGCAGTAGAAGTAGAAAAAGGAAGGGAACTAACAAAATCCCCTCCATGAGATCCATACTCGTAAGAAGAAAAACCTGAAGAAACAGGTATGTCGTAAACCGGTTCCATGTTGGATGGATCTCCGAAAGCTAATCGACCTGGGGAAGACCTATTACCTCCCGCGGGGGTAGAAGAAAAGTTTGGTTGGAGGAGCGACGAACTAACTTCTGATAAAGGTTGGGACGTGGTAATAGGAGTATCGATCATCGAGCTACTAACTGAGGACGAACGAGGAGGCTCCATCGAAGGCCCTTCTCTTCGAAATTTCTTCGATCTATTATCCCTAGCGCCCTCACGAGAAGGTCGCTTCGAAGTATTACCGAAAAGGTTACTCATGATCGGATTACGGAAAAATATAAATTAATATCGAGGAAGTATGTCGACTAGCTCAAGAAAGAGTATTATGTTAAGAGAGGAGTATAGCAGTAAAAAAGACAAGTCAAATTTTACCTCTCGTATTTATACTGCACGAAAAGACGCGACTAACCCGAAGAAAGGGCGCGAAACAGGAAAACTGACCTTGGAGCAAACGCTAGAATTTGAAAAGACACATACATAATGATTACGGCAAATTAAATGACTTGTCTGAATCATTACAGCGAATGTGAAAGGACACGACTGTCTGAATAAGAAACGTTTAGTGTACAAAGTAGGGAAAGCTAAGCTACAATTTAACCTACAAGCGGATAATTACAAAGATTATTTCAAAAATAAATCACTACTTTAAGAAGCCTGGTCGCTATCCGAAATCTTCTGCTCACTATTGACGACCTCAGTCATGCCTATATCGTCTTCGTCTTCTTCTTCATCTACTGGATCGATGAAAGTATTATCGAGCTCATCGTTAACATCAGAAGGAGGAATCGGCAATGGATTTCCAAATTCCTCGACAAGATGAGCCAGAGGAAAACCTTGATATTCGACATCTGGAACCTCAGAAGAAGAATAAAGCTCGCCATAACGGTTCAACCGGATATGAGCTGCCTTAAAATACTCCTTCCGACGATCCTCGATCATCTCCAAAGCGACCAGTTGATGAATCGATTTTTTAAAGGTATTCTCAAGAAGAGGACCGACCATCCGGTACACCAACGCCATATGAACAGGAGAGTTGAGGAATTCTCGAACTACTTGTTCGTCGGATTTCCTAACATATCGATTTCTTTGCCTAAGTGGGACGTCGTTTTCATAGTCCTCTAAAGAAGCTTCAAGGCTTGACACTTGAGATTCAAGCTCACTAATCCGAGTCGTGCTCTGCAACTGCAATTCTTCTAATTTTCTTGCCATTTGATTGGTTTGTTCCTGAGCGCGAGAAACCTCTATCGCTCTATCTAGCATTTCTTGGTCTTCGATCCCGGCAGCACGAGTCTCTACGACAGGAATAGAGGAAGATGTTGAGGGACCAACTTCTGAACCAGAAGACTTGTGAAGTAAAGCTTTATACTTCTCTTCAAGGAAATCGCACTGTTGTTTCCAAAGAGAATTTTCATAGGCGTATGATGTCAGACAGGTGTTGACCTGAAATAACGAAAGGGTCAGAAAGAAACAAGTTAGCAAATTGAGAAAATCTTAAAAGATCACTTCATCAAAATAATAGAAAGAAAAAGGATCTCACCTTTTCAGCATAGAGAGAAGCTCGCTGGAATTTCTCCAAAGGATCCTTATGAAGAAGCTTATTAAGATCGCGAGTATGAACGCCAGATAAAAGAATACGGGTCGCCTTATCGACCGCATTCTCGTTATTATCATGAATAAGAGAATCCTTCTCGGAATAACCAGCGGCCCTCCTTCCCTCTAAATGATCCTCGATCATTTCGACCAGAGTAGGATTTGGATGTTTATCCCCGAGTAAAGAAAGGTCGTCACCAGAACGTCCATAGTAACTCCTCTTTCTATCAACTGGATTATTAGTGGGATGAGGCATCGACCAGCTACGACATCCTCGAATACCCAAAGATGTTCTAAGATGAAGCGGAGGATAACCGGATCCCATGCCCTGACGAATAGGGGACTCGCGTGGAGAATCCGGAGATTCCTCTCTATTCTCCTCGGATTCGTGACCCAATTCCAATTTCCTCTTTCGAGACGCCCTCTGCTCGATAGGATTATTCTCCACTGACTTGGAAGATTTCGACAGCACCATTTTTCCCTTCGAAGAGTGTCGGGAGCTTTCTACCATATGAGCTGAGAAAGAAACAAAATAAAGTTAGTTTCTCCATATAAAAAGTATAGTGACAATACTAAAGATCAAATAAAATGCTAACCTAGAGGCTCAGATGATGAACTGATGGGAAAATTATGGACGCTTAACCCCGCTTTACGAAGAAAAGATTCCCCAATCAGAAGAGCGCTTTGATATTTGTTTGTACGCATCTCGGGAATCTCAGTGATAAACTGTACATCGTCAGGAACAAGTTCACCAGTCGGTGAGCGACCTCCGGGAATCCACCTGGAACCATGATCCCACGAGAAAGGCGTGATCGAACCATCCGCCAAACGGAGATTAGGCGGAGGACGAACAAAGAAGAAATGAGATTTCCAAGAAGGATTACTAGAAACCGGAGCATCAAAGATTGCTCGGCTGGGCCGCTGACTAGCGAAGAAGTATCCACGGTTTGAAGAACTAGAAATATTAAAACGAAAAAGTTGTGTAAAATTACGGAAAGAAGGTTTAAATCCCTTTGCAATCATCAGAACGGAAAAACAAACCACAAAAGCAACAGAATTTGGAACCAGTTGTGTCAAGCACACGCTGAAAGTTTTTAGAACTCCCAGAAAAAGGGGAGATAAAGGAAGACGCAGTCCGCTATTAAAGTGAGCCGTGTAAAAGGCTCGACATCCCTCCGGTGGAGAAGTGACCCTATCAGTAGGGGATGGAAGAATCATTTCAGAACCTTCCGGAAAATATTTGGTATAGTTATTCACGACTTCAGGGAACGTTTCCTCTGTATATGCGCAAGCTACATCCTCAATTGGTTCAGAAATCTGAGGAACAGTACCTTTGCCCTTTTTGGCTCGGGCGGCTACATCCGCATCGGAAAGGATTCGTACCTTGTAAGTATCTTCTACAGGGATAACAAGGTCAGATACCGTAGTCTGTTCACCCAGAGGATTAGAATGTAACTCCTCCTCGTTATCAGGGGCAATGATCTCTCTAGGAGAAGAAGAAGATCTTCTAACGGAAGCCATCTATATTCTAGTTCTCGGAAGAAGAAGGTCGATGAAAGGAAAATTTTATACGACGAACGACCAAACTAGAAAATGACTGCGATCTAAAAGCAAATATAAAAGAGAAATGGCAAACTCGAAAGTCACCTATTTATAAGGAAATGAGAAAAGACGTTTCGAACTTATCACAGCTACTCAAATTCCCGCCAAAAACGGAAGGATACAAAAAGCCTCCTGAATAGACGCGTGGCGATCCACGATTAGACAGAAGAAACGACTATCTATGATACGTAGCACTCTTTTCCTTACTTAAGATTTTTTCCCACTGGGTTTTTTCTTAAGTAAGGTTTTTAACGAGGCTCCGTTCATAGAAAAGAAACAGTCGATCAGATTTATCTACTTCTACGAGCTCCTATTATCTATACGCTCGAAGAAGTGAGGGAGTACTGATGGGGGCTATTTCGCACCCTACATACTGATCAGATCGAACAGAGATTATAAGACCTGTTCGACCAATTACAAAGGATCGGGATCTTCTTACTGACCCAGCCTGATGCCGCTCGCTCCGAGTAAAGATTACACTCCGGACCCAGGAAGGATAGGTTGGGCCGAGTCCAACTAGGACTATGATTCCTTGTAATACTAGGTTTAGCATAATATAAATACCTAGTTATTCGTTGTATAAGAGAAGGACGAATTCTCTTAATTCGGAGATTACACAAGAATACATTGATAACAATAGAACTCAATAATATCCATTATTGTTGCAGAACTTTACCTCCATATCATTGCGTTCTTAATTTCGTTAATGGTTTTACTTCTTGCCTTTGATTATTGCTTTTCTTTGTAAACGATCCATCCAGAATAAAGTAACAGAACCCAATATACTGAATAATTCAATATCCAAACCCCCGATATCACAAATTCACTGATATTAAATTAACCCGACGAAAAACGGTTAAATCAGATTGGTTTAATTTAATGCATGGTTTTTATTGGGCCTGCGAGCCTGTTATTATTTTTTGGGCCACTTTGAGCCTTTGTAATAGAATAGGGCTTTACTGCTTTCCTAGTTTAGGATGGAGGCCCATTTACAAGCAAGGTGGGAGCCCAAGAAGAATTGAAGGCCATGTATGCGTGGTACATTGTGTAATAGCATAGGTCCTTTGAGAACCCTTTAGATTGACCAATTGGGCCAACATCATTGGCTCGATGATGGCCCGCATAGGAGGCTCCCGATCGAAAACATATTGTGGTAGTATGCATGCTAGGCTTGTATGGCTTTTATTTATTAGTCGATTTATGATTGCTTGTGTGTTTGCGCGCTAGAATCTAGATCGTAAATAAAAGATAAAGCATAATTGAAGCGGTGAGATCTCGAGGAGAGTTTCTTTAAACTTTCAAAACGAAAATTCCCCTCTCGAATAAATATTAAGTCATATTGGGTTAAATTATAAAATGAGGTTTTATAAAATCCAAGCCTTCCATTAATAGGGACTAGTGTATGTTGTTTACTTATCGATAGAGGTGATCCAGAGTCTGGCACCCGAGTCGAAGAAAGGGGCAATGCACGAAATTCCTTGATTCTAGTTTTCTTAAAACTTGACAAGGGTAGGGACTGGTCGGGACGTGAAAATCGACCGATAACTAGTTACGGAGAATTCATGACCGGGCTCGTTGCTTATCATGATTAATGGGTTAGACTTAACGCGTAGTAACATTTATGATGTAGCAGTGCTAGATAAATGCGAAAAACGAGGCAAAATAACTTGAAGGTTGTGTAGTAGACACAATTGGTAATATGTATACCTACCTAGGGAATTAATTGTATGGCCACGAGTCGTGGGTGCAACTAATTGCTGCTGGGACGTCAAGACCTACTAGGAAATAGACTTTTCCCGAAACTAGAAGGGGTTATTGTTTCGATAAAATAGTGGGAGAACTTTTTCGATAAAAAGTCCAAATTTCGTTAATTATAAGTATTAATATTAAACATGTCTGCTTATAGTTGTCTATTTTTAAATGTTAGCCATTTACCATCCACTATCCGATCCTTGATGCGTTTAAGAACCGAACCAACTTGGAAAAAGGAGATGTGCAAATTCCTCTACGAAACCGACATGGCTAAGTTTGACAATGTTAGGGAATATTGTTCTTACTTAAG
This sequence comes from Penstemon eatonii, assembly GCA_038501285.1. Lineage (NCBI taxonomy): Eukaryota > Viridiplantae > Streptophyta > Magnoliopsida > Lamiales > Plantaginaceae > Penstemon > Penstemon eatonii. The sequence continues at coordinate 51,123,411 of CM076715.1, read as the reverse complement.
CAAGACATTCGAGCTGATCAAAGGGTTTGGAGCCCAATTGACTCTCGAAGATGAGATAACGATAACCCTTCAAGGATTATCTGAGACCTTCACTCATTTTATGCAACATTACTTTATTCCGCCTGATGGAATACAAACAAAGCAATTGCATGAGTTGTTAGACAAATATGAAGAAGCTCATCAACGTGGTTTTGGTCTATATGATTGGAATTGCCCTCTGTGTAAGTACGAAGAGAAAATAAGGAAGCTTGTTGAAAAGGATTTCCTGGAAAGACTTGACTACGGTATGACTTTTTAAGTTATACACTTGTTGAATCTTTTTGATGTAAGACATCTGATTAAAACTTTCATTTCTGTAAAAGCATTTACAGGCGATGATAGTCTTCCCGCTCAACCTAAAAGGAGGAAAATCCTTGAAAGGGAGATGCAAGTAGTGCAGAGCGAGATGAGGAAACTGGAATTTCGGGACTGGGTCAAGGAAGAATTGTACCTAGACATTCCTTTTTAGCAAAAGAAGTTTTTCTTAGTTTTTTCGTATTAGCATAAGTTTTAAGTTTTAGTTTACTTTGAGTATTATTTCACATTTTGTACGATACCTTATTGCTTTACCATTGAGAAATGGAATTTATTTAATTAGAGCAATTTAACTTTGTACAAATGTCGATGTTTTGAAACATAGAAATAAACTATGATAAACAAATCAAAACTTTGAAAACTATGTGCTAAATCGAAAACAAGCAAAACAAACGAGATAATCGTTTACGCTTGAAATGTTCATTTTGGACATTCTTCCTAAAGAGAGATGCGAAAGGGAAGTTTTATTTACTGTTCCTGAGATAATGAACTTGAGTAAAATCGGAACTTTCAAATCTTGAAGGAATGATAACCGAAGAGAAGGATTGCTAAGGCATTCCAAAACATTTCAAATCGACATGAACTAAAAGCACTAGTTCAAAGGGAAACTACTTCACATATACTTGTGATTTCAATCGTTAAAGTATATGTGTACTTGGCTGAAGTACAATTCTGAAACTATTGAAGTAACTCAATAGACGTTTTGGAAATGAAGTAACTAGATGCATTATGTCGAAAGCAATTTGATTTAATCAAACCTGCTGAAACATAAGCAACTTAACACCTCGATTATCTAAGACGAGAATAGAATTCTCATGAAGCAAATCAAAGAAGAAATCGAACTTTGTTTGATTCTCGACTCTGATCTTGCTGAGTTTCCTTTATTCAAATTAGGGGATACCTTCCCTTGACTCTTCAAAGATACTTGGTATAGTATATTTCGAAGTAAGTCCTTACATCGCCATGTCTTTTAAGACATAGCAGAACACCCTTATATGAGAAATTAGATGGTAGATCTAGTTCATATAAAGTTTATGGGGTATTCAACAAAACCCATTGAATACCTGTTCCACGACAATGAGAAACGAAAAGCATCTCGTAAGTAGCTTGTTCCTCTGTTGACAAGACCTTGTCAAAGGAACTAAGGAACGTCGTAGAACTTGATGAAGTCCAAGGATTGGACCCGTCCCCATGAACAGTGGGAGTAAACATTGAAAACTGCTGAATCAATCTATGCACAAAGAAATCATAATCTGATCAAATTCGTAAGGAACTCAAAATTCCATTTTACGAAATTGAGAAATTGGATTCTAATCAAAGATTACAAAGAGATTATGTTAAACATGATCTTAGGGATATGGCACATAGCCATAAGATTCGAAGTTGAAAACTTTGACTCACAAATGGCAATAGGTCATTATTCAAAAGTCCTTTTAGGATTGATGAAAATGCCTTGTATCCATTAACTACGTCAAAATTCATTTCGAAACTATTAGCCATAGAAAGGTGGTTTTGACTACCGAAGGCATGACTATTGGATATGAATCCTGCATCTCACAAGATGAGAAGATCTCTATTCTAATCCAAAGGTCAATCTATGACTTTTTCCCAAATTTGGAACATGCAACTTGATAGTTGATCAAGAATGTTGAAGTTGTCAAAAGGCATATAGATTCCAAATGTGCAAAAGAATCAGTGGGAGTGTAGTTGAGTTCGAAGCGCAACAAAATGATGAACTGTACATCAAACAAGATATAAGCATATCAGAAAAGCACAGACGAAAGCGTGTTCTTCACGCAATTCTCCATGATAAGATTTGTAATTACATCTCGCGTACTGGCAATACGTATCTATGGTAGATAGAAGGAAGAAGATGTAGTGATTTACCAAATCAAAGTACAAAGACTATATTGATTAAATTCAATATGGAAGAATCCAAGAAAGGATTGTTTCCAAAAGAGACAAAAACTCTCTCACTTATTTAATGAGCCCTAAATTAATGAGTGAAGAAGTAACTGTCTCAAGAAGCCTTATGCTTGGCATTTGGATTGCATGTAGCATGCAAAGTCTTGTACTAGACCTGACTCGTCAAAATGCTCTGAACGAGCTACTGATAGTCAAACACCAGTAAAGGACACTGGTCTACCATAAAAGCAAATCCTCGAAGATAATTAAAGGATGCAACGCTGGTCTATGGTAGTAGTGGAGAATTGAAACTCGAAGGATTTTTTGAAATTCGAGATTTCCAGTCTGAAGTGGATTATTTATTCTGTTTTGATAGAGCAAGGTAAATTGGAAGGAATTCCAATAATATACCATTGCCGATTCAAACAAGAATAAAAGGGCACCATTATGATGCTGCACAAAAGAAAGTGTTTAGATGAGAAATTTTCATCCAACGACTGGATGAAATACCTAGCATGACATTTGCCCATCATAATCTTAGCCGATTTAGATGAGGCAGTTGCTCAATGAAAGGAAATCGAGATCTCACCTATAATCTGAACGCAATACCGTATGATTGAACTAGTCATGGGTAGTTGAGACGAGTAGAAGTATTACTTCATCTCGACAAGGACAAACTTAGCAGATCCACTAATTAAGCTCTTTCACAAATGGTTCGAGGGACATCTTGGTATAGATGGGTCTTAGAAATGTTGTGATTGACTTTAGGGCAAGTGGGAGATTGATGGAATAGTGCCCAGCAAGCCAATGTTAATTAGCTTGTTGAAATACTATTTTCTTATGGTTTATAATTAATACGCCGTTCATTCATAGTATGTGAAACTGAACAATGGCCAACTTCATCTCTCGCGAACCTATCTAAGCGATTGGATGAAATCCTGAGGTCACAATAGACTATGGGACGATTCACTTCAGTACTGAGTGCAATCATGAAACAGTCTCAAAGGTCGTGATCTTAAAACCGTTCCAAGTCATAGATTCCAAACGAGACGGGGTATCGTAGGAATCGCCAAGACTTGTACAAATATGCATGATTCACATGGAGTGAATTTGTAGAGTTTCATGAGCAAGGAATTTGAGTCCAGTGCATATGAGTAGGTGGTTCAATGGAGGATTTAATGCATCGAACGACCCGAACAGAGAAACCCATTGTGGAAGCGCATGTCGCATATCGGTGATGGGATGTTTCTCAAGGCTTATAATAGTGTACGATTTAGTCCTTAGACTTGAGGTGCTAGGGCGAATTCGGTGCACAAGTGTGCGTACTTAGATTTAGGTACTGGTCACGTAGCCTGGCCACAAAGTGCCTAAGTTGGGTGCGTACACGACTGTACGCGAGTGGTTAGTACTAAGAAAGGATCTATCGACTCATCCTGATAAGATGAGAGTATTTCCTGTACGTTCTTCGATAATATATTCCTAGAAACCCATGGCCATGGTTGGTGACGAATTTGGAAGGTATTTCCAAATTAGGCAGTCACACCGAAATTATTATCCAGAATTAGAAAGTACAGAATCGAGATAATTAGAGGTGCCGATCAATTCACACACCCTAGGTCTCGATCGGGAAATCATCGTGGAAGGACCGTATGTACATGGCAATTATAAGAGGTGAGGTTCACAATAAATCAATTCACCTTTGATTGGGCTTCATGGGCTTGTGGCTAGACATCGACCATGAAGTGTGGGTACTCCGGAATTAATAGAGGATTTAATTCTAGGAGTGGTCAATTAAAAGTAGTTTAATTGATCGGAGCATTTAATTGCTCGTTAATTAAATCACGAAAGTCGTGGGCCTGCTGCCAGTTGATGGTGAACCCAGAGGGTCACACACAATACAATTGGACGGTGACTGTCTAAAAGGAAAGTAAGTGATTTAAAGTTGTTAAATCAAGATGATTGAGTTATGGTATTAATTCAATTGGAGATTATTAATTAGATGACTAATTGATTAATTGATAATTAATTAATTAGAGTTATCTGATTAATTATGGAATTAATTAAAGTAGTTAATTAATTGGAAGAATAAATAATTAACCAATTTAAGTATTGGATAATTATGGGTTGATTTTGGAATTATCTAAAATTAGGGGGCATGGGCGATTTTAGTAATTAAAAGGAAAAGAGTTTTGTTTCTTGAAAAGCAAGTTTGAAGAGATTTATCAAATCTCATATTCCTAAGGATAAGGAATGAAGATTTGATAAACAAGGAAAGAAGATCTTTTTGGACAAGGACTCTTCTCCTATAAATACTCCTTCTCCTCTTCATTATAAAAAGAACTAACCAAGTTGCACTCAAAAACAAGAAAACTTTTGAGAGAAAAACAAAATACTTTTGCTGAAAATTGAGAGAGAAAAATCGTGTGAGGAAAAGATTTTTCGACAAGAAATTTTAATTGCAAAATCGCCCCAAGGTTTCCGCCCCCAAACCCTAGTCGCCCAACCTAGCTTTGGCCGAACCCAAATCGGACCAAACCTGACCCTGGCCGAACCCTGCTCGGACCAGATCTGTACTTGGCCGAACCCTGCTCGACCACATAAGTCCTGTGGGTCGATTCTTCCATTGGTGTCTCCGTTCCTTTGCTGACAAACCTGCGAGATCCAGTTCGTAGCCTAAGACTTGTAGGCGTCACTACAATCCGATTGGTGTGGACTAGCTTTGGAGGTGAGACATATGGATCACTCTATCTGTGGATCGAACCAAACACTTGGAGGACACGACAACCACAACTTGGTGGTCAGGTAATTTGCGATTAACCCCCTCGTGTTTTAATTGATGTTTGATTCATACCTATTCGTATAATAACTATGGAGAAAGAATTCATGGGACTGTTAGGAACTCGAAAAATTTTAAATTCCGCACTTTGTTGTATTGACAATCGAGCCCTAACCCAAAATATCCCAACAAATTGTTCCTCGTACACTATTGTAAATAGGAATAACATCATCCCCGATATGTGACTACCGCTTCCATGGTGAATTATTGTCGGGATTCGGTAAGATAAACAGCCCTAGGCACAGCGGAATATAAAATTTTTAGGACCTCTTACGGAATCTTGCCATGATACTCTCTAGTTGTATATATATGAATATTTATATAAACGACAGTATAAACAGTTACACGTTATACCTGTCTCCTTGCAAATCCTAGTTGGTAGTTGAAGTCAAGTTTCTCCCGTGGTTGGTCGATCCTATGCCCTGCAGCAGCGCCCCACGTGTTGCGCCTCTATGGGTTGATACACCACAATTACACGAAATTTAATATACCCCGATTGGCTAGAGCACATGATATATTAATGTCTGGGTTTAGGAAACGAATTTGGAACAAGGGAAAAAAATCGAAAAATTCTTCCAAGGAAGAATAGGGGTTCAGCCGATTTGTGCTTGGGAGAGAGGGAGAGTGTTTTTCTTGACTTGGCTTTTTGGCTATTAAAAGTTATGTGTGTGTTATGACATCTAGCTTCTTATTTATAGATGTTAAATAATCCTAATCCTCCTAGGACTAGGACTCCAAGTCTTCTACATGGGCCATGACCGGCTAAAGATCCTTTGTACCACTTTTAGTGTACCACTCTTGTGTATCACTACTACTTAATTGACACATGTACACGTGACAATTATAATTGTCACGTGTACATTTGTCAATTAAGTAGTAGTGATACACAAGAGTGGTACACTAAAAGTGGTACAGAGGATCTACACCCGCCATGACCCTTTTAATTAGAAGACTAAGTCTTCCTAATTAATTCATGGCCCAGTTAATTAATTTAATCAGGCTTTATTTAATCTCCCAATTAAATACCCTAATTAATTAACAATTATCCCAATTAATTAAATTAGACTTCAAGACTATTTCATTAAATCATCCTATAATTAATTAAATCCAACTTAATTAATTAACTCACAAATTAAATTCCAATTTAATTTATAATCTTGATCCAATTCCAAACGGATCCAATTCGTTCCATTTGGGTCGACCCAGTTAATTTTTCAGACCCAGTCGACCCAATCGATTCGGTCGACCCAGTTATTTCATTTTCTTTCACTTACGCTTCATGTGTATTGTGTTTGCCCCCATAGGTTCACCACATAATTGGTCGTGTGTTATAATTAAATATTAATAAAATTATTCAAGTATTAAATACTTTTTAAACTAGTCGAACACTCTGTCAACTGACCATTCCAAAATTAACACCCCTGCCAATTTAGGAATTCTCCCACACTCCACGGTAGATGTCTGGCCACAAGTCCGTGGAGCCCAATCACTAGTGAATTAATTCAGTGAATCTTTTATAATTTACAATTACCATATACGCCATAAGCTCTCCATTAATCAATCTCCTAGTCGAGACTTAAGGGTATGGTCTTTCATCGGTCTCCCTTTTATTTTGTCTTGACCTTATGCATTCTGGTCACAAAATAATTATCTTTGACTTAATCTTTATGAGCTACTTACATAAAGCCGTCAGATACCTTGGCCAAGGATTTTTACCAGAATTAATTTCTCACATAAATCCATAGGAGAATTTCCCAACCTATCAAGTCGGGTCAATGGATCCTTTGTTGATGATATGAACCTGCATACGAGTTCCTCTATACCCAACATGAGTTCACAGAGGCTTTCTGGTAATCTCCAGTCAGTCGGAACTCACATCAAAGCATTGATGTTCTCACACCAGATAAACCCTATCATCTTAAATAATTAGGGATCGTTCATCGTATACAATCGTATATCGGAATAACTTCAACCTCGATATGCGACTACCGTTTCCATGGTGAGTTATTTCCTGATTGGGGTATTCAGTGCGCTTGCCATCCCAGCAAGCCACCCACTTATGTGTATCGACTATCCCAGTCACGCTCGTGGACCCCAGCGTTCTCCAGTTCTTCGGAATATACACAACAGTGAGAGTCTAACCGAATCCAACGATGTCCTATCTCGATTGGATTCTACGACTCTTGAATATATTCTAGATCACGGCCTTGGAGATCAGTCCACGGGTTGTCCCATAGCCCTGCGATCTAAGGACTTCTATCCTTATGCGTAGATAATTATTACATAAGATAAAGATGACCATATAATAAAGTGCTTTCATTAATCAAAATTGAATAGTTCCTTATTTATAACAATAAACGCTAGCCATACAGCTAGCTAGATTGCAGGACACTATTTCTATCAATGTCCCACTTGTCCTAAAGCCAGTCTTTTATGTTCTTGAGTCCCATCTTTAGCAGATGTTTCTCGAATGCCTTTTGAGGCAGAGGCTTCGTTAGCGGTTCCGCGGTATTATCTTCTGAGTCGACACGTTCTGTCTTAATGTCTTCTCTACCAATGATATCTCTTATCACGTGGTATCGTCTTTGTACATGCTTGGATTTTTGATGAGATCTCGGCTCCTTTGCTTGCGCTACTACCCCGTTATTATTGCAGAAGATAGTAATGGGCTCAGCGATGCTAGGTTTCACATCCAATTCCTGGATGAAGTTCCTCATCCAAACACCTTCCTTTGCTGCATCACACGCGACAATGTATTCTGCTTCGGTAGTTGAATCTACGGTAGTGTCTTGGTTGGAGCTCTTCCAGCTTACCGCACCACCATTGAGGCAGAACACGTATCCAGATGTCGACTTGAAGTCGTCTACATCACATTGGAAGCTCAAGTCTGTATAGCCTTCAAATTTCAATTCTCCTCAACCATATACCAAGAACAATTATTTAGTCCTTCTCAGGTACTTCAGAATTGCCTTTATGGCTATCCAGTGCTGCTCACCTGGATCAGACTGGTAGCGACTTGTAACACTTAAAGCATACGCTGTGTCTGGTCTAGTACATAACATACCATACATTATGCTTCCTATTGCGGATGCATATGGTACTCGAGACATATTGTTTCTCTCTTCAGGCGTCTTCGGGGCCATTGACTTAAAGAGTGCAATTCCATGTCTCATTGGAAGCAATCCTCTCTTGGATTCTTCCATATTAAATCTCTTCAAGATTTTATCTATGTACTGCGATTGGGAGAGGCCCAGCAGTCCTTTTGATCTATCTCGGTAGATCCTTATACCTAGTACAAACGATGCTTCTCCCAAATCCTTTTTTGAGAATTGTGTAGATAACCATGCTTTAGTTTCGGACAACACTTTCACATTGTTTCCAATGAGAAGAATGTCATCAACGTAAAGCACCAAAAATTCGACTGTACTCCCACCAATTTTCTTGTACACGCAAGGTTTGAACACGTTTTTGATGAATCCAAAAGTTTGGATTGTTTCATCGAATCAGATGTTCCAACTTCGGGAAGCTTGCTTCAGTCCATAAATGGACCTCTGGAGTTTGCACACCTTGTGTTCATCTCCTTTGGATGCATATCCTTTTGGTTGCTCCATGTAGATCTCCTTGTCAATGTCTCCATTGAGAAAGGAAGTCTTCACATCCATCTGCCATATCTTGTAGTTATACCACGCAGCTATGGCCAGCAAGATTCGAATAGATTTAGGCATTGCGACGGGCGAGATGGTCTCCTCAAAATCGATGCGTGGCATTTGAGTGTATCCTTTTGCCACTAGTCGCGCCTTGTAGGTTATTACCTCTCCGTTCACTCCAAGCTTTCGCTTATAGATCCATTTGCATCCCACGGGAGTCACTCCCACTGGTGGATCTACCAAGGCCCAGACCTTGTTTGAGTACATGGAGTCCAATTCGGATTCCATGGCTTCGAGCCACTTTCCCGAGTCTATGTCTAGCATAGCCCCCTCGTAAGTCCTTGGGTCGGTTAGAAACTGTCCAGTCTCATGCAGCAGACCGTAGTGCCTTTCAGGTTCTCTACGTTGTCTTTCTGACCTACGAAGTATCTGTGTACTCTCTGGTGCACTTTCATACTCTTGTTCTCCCACTGCTTGTGGCGATGGGTCAGCTTGACGGACCTCTTCAGCCTTTTCAGCTTCAGTGACCTCATCTAATTCTACATTGTGTTCCTTCTTGTCCACCAAGAAATCCTTCTCCAAGAAGTGTGCTTCCTTGAGATAAACGTAGTTTGTCTTGTAGGATCGCAGAACTCGTATCCTATTGAGTTTTTCGGATATCCCACGAATTTGCACAAAGTGGATTTAGTTTCCAATTTATCTCCCACTAGCTTTTTAACGTAAGCGGGAGATCCCCATATGCGCATGAATGCGTATGAGGGTGCCTTGCCAAACCATAATTCGTATGGTGTCTTTTCTACGGATTTGGAAGGTACTATGTGTAGTATCTTCGTTGCCGTAATAGGGCATGTCCCTAAAATGAAAGAGGAAGGTCAGTGGCACTCATCATGGATAGAACCATGTCCATCAAGGTTCGATTCCTTCTCTCTGCTACTCCATTTAACTGGGGTGTTGTAGGAGGAGTCCACTCTGATAGTATTCCATGCTTTACAAGATAATTTAGAAATTCGTTACTTAGAAATCCTCAACTTCGGTCAGAAGGAAGAGCATTTATCGTATGACCAAGTTGATTCTCTACTTCCATCTTGAATTCATTAAAACACTCAAAGACTTAAGACTTGTGTTTCAACAAGAACACATATCCATAACGACTATAGTCGTCAATGAAACTGATGAAGTAATCATAGCCACCTCGGGCACTTTTTCTTAGTGGTCCACATACGTCAGTATGTATTAAGTCCAATGTTTGTTTGTCTCACTCAGGGTTTTCCTTAAATGGCAACTTAGCCATTTTACCCTTTAGACATGGTTCACAAGTCGGCATTTCATCAATTCGATTTATTTCAAACGCGCCAGATGATGCTAACTTATTAATCCTTGACTTAGATATATGTCCAAGTCGAGCGTGCCACTATTGGGCAGATATTTCATTATCTTGTTTCCTTTTGTTTTGTTGTACGTGCATAACTAACATAGGTGGTTCAACGGTGTATAGTCCATCTTTTAATGTACCAGTGAAAAACAAATTATCATTCATGAATAACGTAAAGGAACCTTTGTTAATTGTAAAATTAAAACCTTCATTATCCAAAACAGGAATATAAATAATGTTTTTCACCAAACCAGGTACATAAAGAACAATCCTAAGGACTAATTTATTACCACCTAAATTTAACTCCACTTCGTTTATGGCCTCGGCAGCAACTCTAGCTCCATTGCCAAATCTCAGGATCCAATCCCTTGGCCTATGTGGCCTTGTTGCTTCCATCACATGTAAATCATTACAAAGATGAGAACCACAAGCAGTGTCTAGCACCCATGATGCACATTTAATTGATAAATTAACTTCAACAAGGAATATACCTTTCAAGTTCTCAAAGAACTCTTTGCAGTTCCTCTTCCAGTGTCCAGGTTTCTTGAAGTAGAAACATTTTTGTTCACAACAGAAGCTTTTCGCTTCCTTCCTTTCCCTACGGGCCCAGATGGTCCTTTGCCTTTGTTTGAAGAAGCATTTCCCTTTCCCTTCCCTTTCTTCGTCCTTTTGGATTTGGATTGGGTCGAGGTAGCAACCATCATTGGCTTCTCTCTTTTCATGGAAGCCTTTGCAGTGGCGAGCATATTAGCCAACTCGTGAAGTTCAACATCCAACTTGTGCATGTTGTAGTTCACTACAAATTGCTCGAATGATCTTGGCAACGATTGGAGGATTATATCCTGGCAGTAGGTTTTGTCCATCTTTACGTCAAGATGACCAAGCTTTTCAATAAGCTCAATCATCTTGATGCAGTGAGAACGAACATCATCACCTTCTGCCATCCTCGTTTGTTGCAGATTCTTGGCGATTTCATACCGCTCATATCTACTCTGCACCCCTAATAGACCATTCAGGTGCGTGTAGATCTCAAAAGCAGACTTCATATGCTCGTGTTGCTTTTGAAGCTCATTCGACATGGATGCCAGCATGAAACAACGTGATTGCAAGTCATCGTCTTGCCACATGTCATTCATTTCCTTTTCGGCATCGCTGGCATCCTTAGTAGGTTCGGAGGGGGCCCATCAAGGAAAAAACCTCGCTTTTCAGAAGCGAGAATGATCTTAAGATTCCTGACCCAGTCATGGAAGTTGGGTCCACTCAATTTATTTTGTTCAAGTATGATGGAAATCGGTTTCTTAGACATTATATCTACAAAATGACGATAGAAGAAATAAATACGCGAAAGATTAATTAAAAATGCACAATTTACAAACATGGTTTTTATTTGTAAATTACTCCCACTATTTTAATCAAAATCTTATGCCCCCACTTAAGTTTCGGGAATTTAAAATATCCTAGCGGGCTTAAGGCCCAAATGCAATCTCCTAGTACCCACTACTCGTTCGCCATAGTATTAGATTCACTTGGTGGTCGACTATGTAGTCGGTTAACTATCGCAGCTAACCCTTCAGTTCATTTAGCCTCGTTTTTCGATATGGACCCACGATTCGTGAGACATCCATACTTACTAGCGTTAAATCATGTCCAATACTCGTGGAGAGAAATAGTTCAATCCTAGACGCCCCACGACTCGTGAGACAGCGCCTAAAACCTTGCTATCCCCTCCCTTGGCACTAAACTCGTGCATCGAGGCAATAGACATATCATCTTCCTATAGCTTGACCCACAACGCGTGAGACATCGATATATATTCGTACAATATGCCTAAGACCTAGTAATTGGGTAGGCTCGGACCATAGACACTATTCTTATGCGCCCGTTATTCGATTTAATATTCTAATTGAATTTTAAGTTCAATTGGAGGTTTTATGTTTTCTTATGCGAGGTCTCATCAGATTATGCTTTATCGTGTTTACGTGATCTATTCTAAGCATGCAAGACATACATCAAAGAATATATGTAAACATACATTTCCTAGCAGGATATGATTGATCGATTGCCCATCCTATGCGATCCATCACGAGCCTTGTGATGGATCAATTGGTCAGTCTAGGGTGAAAATTAAATGTCCTAACTATTACAATTTTCAAAATCATACATCATGGGCATTCTTGTAATATCCCGCTTGATTGGGCCTCCATGTAATGAATTGGGCCTGATGAGGGGTATCTTGGGTTCGGCATTTCTATAGTCCAGCAAAGTCAAAAGTCACGGATCTCAATCTCAGAGGTATAATTTCGAGCCCAAAGCTCAAGAGTCCTATGACGATTCTACAAAGGAAGCTTAAGGTCCAAAATCACTGTTGAGCCGAGCTCAGGCCCAGGCCCGTGGGCCGAGAAATGTGCAGCTGTGGGTGGATTACCTAGCTCCAGATCTCAGCTATAAATACCCCAAGCATTTATGACGACGACAAAACTTCCCAGGTGCTCTTCCTCCGAGGCTGCTGCTCGGAACTACTTAGGAAGAATAGTATAGGCGGTTTATATGTATTTCACCCTCTAGCTTGTACGGCATCCTATAATGCTCAGATAGGACTCTCGATACTTGTAATTTGTACTCAATCATCCCGAATACAATACTATTGATCTTTTACTTCTGTTTACAAACATTTATATGGTTTTCCACATCACCTAGATCGAACAAGCGAAAACGCGTAAGATCAATTGGCGCCCACCGTGGGGCCTTATTCGAGTATTATATCGAAATATGCCTACTACGAGGAGAAATACTTATATCAGAGGAGAACCATCCCATGCAGCAGGAGCACAGAATTCGGTCAACAATGAGCCCGATAATCTGTCGCGTGTGGCTCAACAACCAGAGGTTCCACCAGTTGTTCCGCAGGATAATGTCCCAATTCACACGACCGTTGGTGATCTAATGTCCATCATAGGCACGATGTGTAGGGAATTTTTGAACGGTGGAAGGACTGATCAATCGCCTGTAGATCAGTCGGTAGTTCATGGGAGACCTGAAATACCATCTTCGAACATCCAGATGGAGAACATTGTACTACGATCTATATCGCACGCGCCAGCTACAAACCCTCCTCAAGCTGTACCTTCGAAAATCAATGCCCGATCAGAAATCCCGCAAAAATCAGTACATGATGTGGAAGATTTAGTAGTTGGGGAGAGCCACCCTTCTGGTGCTGTCAGAGGCAAAAAATCGACCTTCAAAAGAATTACTGAATCTGAACTGGAAAGATTAGTGCAAGAGAGAGTAGCTAAGAAGTTGGAGAAGGAAGATATGCTGATACATATTCCTCTCAGCAATCATGCTGTCAGGCGAGCGGGAAACCTTCCGAGCAGAGAGAATCTATGAGATAGGGAGGTTTCGAACAGTATCATGCGTTGTTCGCCGTTTTGTCAAGAAATACGCGAAGCTCGAAATGTGGAAACGGTACCAATCAGACTATCACGGTATAACGGGACTACCGACCCCGGGGAACACATCAACAGCTTTATTAATGTGATGAACTTATACGGACATTCAGAGGATTTTTGTTGCAAGATCATGGTTACTACCTTCGAGGGAATTGCCCTCGATTGGTTCGGAAACTTGCCGCCTAACTCCATATTTTCCTTCGAGGAATTTTGCGACAAGCTAAAACACCAATTTGCTAGTCAAAGGAAACCGAGGTTACCGGCAAATCATTTGGGGACCGTAAAATAGTTGGAAGGAGAAACGTTGAGACAATGGTTAGCGAGGTTCAGTATCGAACTTCTCAAAGTTGACACTCCGCAGATCGAATATCTATCCTTTTTAATGTTCGAGCTGACAAGGAGCACTCAGTTCGGAAATGCCTTGTGCAGAAAACAACCAAAATCCTTCGAGCGAATTATGGAGATCGCTGAGAAGTACATGATCCAGGAAGAGATGAATAAGTTAAAAAGCTCGCACATTGTGAAACTTCCTCTTAACAAGAAACAAGATCGGGCTCCTATACCGAAACCTGGTGATTACGGAGGATCGACCAAAGGGTCTGTTTGGCAACGAATCAACACTTATAAGCCACATATGCCGCTCCAAGGGTCGAATTCCTATGGACCTCCTTATGAACGAGCTCGACCTCCAAGACCGGGGAAAATTCAGTTTACCGAACTTAATAGTTCAAAGGAAGAAGTGTTAACTGTGTTAGAAGAAGGAAATTTGATTCCCGAGGCTCAAAGGATCACTCAGGCTAGGCCAGGTGCGTTGGGTTATGACCAATACTGTCGATACCACCGGGCTCGGGGGCACAGCACCGAAAACTGTTACCAACTGAAAGTCGAGATAGAAAAACTAATTGCACAAGGAAAACACAAAGAATTTGTCAAAGGAGGCAGCTATAACAATCATTATAGGTCCAGGAGCCCGCGAAAGTTTAATACTCAACAAAGGCAGGTTCGAAATCAGACGGAAGAGCGGTCGAATGGAGTGATAAACATGATTGCTGGCGGACCAGCAGGAGGAGATAGCAGAAATGCTAGAAAAAGAACGTTGAGATCGATAAGGGCTGGGGTCTCTACAAAGAGGGAAATTCTATCATTGGAGTTTCCCTCCATGGAAAATCAAGTTATAAGTTTCAGTGAGGCCGATCGACCTTCGGATGTTAATTGGGATACAAATTAAGACGATCCAGATTTTTACATGGTGTTGACATTGAAAATTGCTAATTTCGAAGTTAAGAGAGTGCTAGTCGATAATGGAAGCTCGGCAAATATTATCTCATCGGAAGCTCTCACAAGGATGAATCTTTGTCACCCGCATCTGGATCGAGTAACCACTCCTTTGGTCGGTTTGGGGGGATCGGAGATCGTTCCGCTTGGGACCATTCTTTTGAGCACGACTCTAGGGAGCAAACCAAAAAATGTAACAAGGATGGTCAAATTCCTAGTAGTAGATACATCGTTCACTTATAATGCCATATTAGGGAAACCAGCTCTAAATATCTTCAAGGCAGTTGTATCTACCTACAATCAAAAGATAAAATTCCCGACCGAGGGAGGGGTAGGAGAAATGAGGAATGACCAATACATGGCTTGGGAATGCTATAATTCATCTTTAAGTATTAAGAAGAAAGTGGAGCCCGAGCTCCCGGTTAAGAGGAAAATAGGTGAATTGGAGTCTGGCTTAAAATCACCGATTCCCGACTGCGAGAAATTAAAAGTAAAGAAAGGGAAAAATGTTGACATGAGGGTGCAAGCGCCCTACCACAAAAAAGTAACTTTAGTTCCGGGATCCCCTGAGAAATTCACCAAAATCGGAACAGAGTTAAGCGAGGGCATAAAAACCATGCTCATTGAATTTTTACAGAAAAATGTGGATGTTTTTGCCTGGAGTTCGGATGACATAGTGGGAATCGACCCACGGGTGATAACACATTCATTAAACATCGATCCAAAGGCCAAACCTGTGAGGCAAAAGAAGCGCAATCATGGCCGCGAAAAGGACAAGATAATTAATGCTGAGGTCGATAGATTGTTAGCAGCGGGTCAGATAAGGGAAATAAAATTTACGGAGTGGTTGTGTAATGTGGTCCTAGTTTCTAAGGGCGAAAAAATTGAAAACAAATGGAGAATGTGTAACGACTTTACAAACCTAAACAAATTGTGCCCAAGAGATCCTTATCCATTACCTCGGATCGACATGCTTGTAGATTCCACCGCGGGGTTTGTGGTTTTTAGTATGATGGATGCTTTCCACGGATTTTATCAGATTTTCATGAACGAAAAAGACCAGGATAAAACAGCGTTCTTCACCGAGCGGGGAGTCTACTGCTTCATTGTCATGCCTTTTGGCTTGAGGAACGCGGGTGCAACCTATCAGAGGTTAGTTAATATGATGTTTAAGAAATTGATAGGGGAAATCATGGAAGTTTATGTAGACGACATGCTAGTAAAAAGTATGATGGAGGAGGACCACATCGACCACCTTTATCGATGATTCGGAATTTTAAGGAAGTATAGAATGAAGTTGAATCCTGCCAAGTGCACTTTCGGCGTGCGATCGGGAAAATTCCTCGGATATCTCGTCCACGAAAGAGGAATCGAAGCCAACCCCGAAAAAATTCGAGCCATTACCAATCTACAACCACCAAGAAAACTCTCTGATGTCCAAAGCTTGATTGGGAAGATTATTTCGTTGAATAGATTCATCTCACGATCTGCTGACAAGAGTTTACCGTTCTTCAAACTATTGCGTAAATCTAAGAACTTTGAGTGGAATGCAGAGTGTGACAAAGCTTTCGAAGACCTGAAAGCATACTTAACCTGACCACCAATGTTAGCCAGACCATCCGATGGAGAACCTCTATATTTATATATAGCCGTGTCGGAAGAGGCCATTAGCTAGGATTTGGTAAAGCTCAATAAGTCTGAGTATAAACCAGTTTACTATTTGAGCAAGTTATTGCAGGGTGCTGAGAAAAACTACATGGAGATTGAAAAATTCGCGCTTGCTTTGGTGGTAGCTGCACGAAGGTTAAGGCCTTATTTTCAGACATACAAGATCATCGTTTTAACTAATCAACCTCTGAGACAGGTCCTATCAAAGCCAGAAGCATCAGGCAGATTGATAAAGTGGGCAGTCGAGCTGGGTCAATTCAAGATTGAATATCAACCACGGGTCGCTGTAAAGGCCCAGGTGTTAGCTGACTTCGTAGTCGAATCAACTAGCCTATCGAACGTGGAAGAAGAAGCAATTTCAGAGGTAAGTATGGTCGAAAAAGCCGAAGATCAAATCTGGCTGATGCACGTGGATGGCTCCTCAACCAAGGAAGGAGGTGGAGCAGGTATTCATTTTCAAGGACCCAATGGTGAAGACTTGAGTTATGCTATCACTTTGGACTTCGTCGTTACAAACAACGAAGCGGAATATGAAGCCCTGATCGCTGGATTAGAAATGGCCATAAAGGCAAAGGTAAAATCAATTGTTGTCTTAACAGATTCTGAACTTGTTCATAGACAGGTGAAAGGCACTTACGAGGCCAGGGAGTTCAATATGATCAAATATTTGAACAAGACAAAAAAGTTGATCTCTGAATTCGACAAATTTGATATTCAACCTGTACCAAGGGAGGAAAATCTATGGGCAGATCTATTATCGAAGTTCACGGGACTTGCCGATGGGAAGAATGAAAGGATAATCACATGGCTATTATCGAATACATCCGCTATCGAGCTGGACGTGACTCCCTCAGTCGATATCCTGGAGATCGATGAGCCAAGGATCTCTTGGATCGCCCCTTTTATTGCCTATCTCAAAGAAGGAAAACTTCCAGAAAACACAAACGAAGCTCGAAGGATTAAATACCGAGCGCCATCTTTCACCCTAGTTGATAATCAACTCTATAAACGATCCTCTTCTGGAATTTTATTAAAATGTATCTCTGAAGCTCACTATAATGATATTCTAAAAGAAGTTCATGAGGGAGAGGTAGGAAGTCATTGCGGTGCTCGGGCATTAGCTCTTAAATGCTCAATATCAGGATATTATTGGCCTACTATTTTCTCTGATTCTGTTGATTATGTGAAGAAATGCCACTATTGTCAAATTCATTCGAATTTGATCCATCAACCGGCTGAACATATGCACTCTATTCCAATCTGTTGCCTTTTGATAAATGGGGCATCGATATTGTTGGGCCATTCCCAACAGCAAGAGCCCGGATGAATTATGTATTGGTTTCAGTAGAATATTTCAGCAAATGGATCGAATGTGTTGCTTTGACCAAGATCACTCAGTTCCAAGTTATTAATTTTTTATGGAAAAATAATGTCTGCAGATTCGGGATTCCTAGGATCTTAATATCTGATAACGGAACGCAGTTCGCCGGGAAAAGAATCACAGAATGGTGCGAAAAATTCGGAATACAACAGAATTTCGCATCAATAGGGCATTCTCAAGCTAATGGACAAACTGAAGTCGTGAACAGAGAGATCGTCCGATCTCTGGAAAAACATCTATCGGAGGCAAAAGGAAAATGGCTCGACGAACTGCCAGGAGTTTTATGGGCCAATAGAACTACTGTTAAGGCTGCAACCGGGGAAACTCCGTTCAGTCTGGTTTATTGGTCGGAAGCTGTTATTCCAGTCGAGAACCTCGTATCATCTCCCAGGGTCGAATTTTATGATCCCGAGCAAAATCAATCTCTAAGAGAAATGGAAGTTGATCACGCAGACAGTCGAAGGGACCATACCAAGTTGAAAATTCAGGCTACCAAGTCCAGCATGGAAAAATCTTATAATCGAAACGTTCGAGTCCGAACATTCAAAGTAGGAGATTTATTGCTCAAGAAAGTGGAAGTGTTGAAGCATGTTGGAAAACTTCAACCTAATTGGGATGGCCCCTATATAATCGTTGAGGTTGGAAAGAAAGGATCTTACAAAATTGCTCATCCTAATGTAGAGGTCCTACCTCGAGCATGGAATGCTGTCAATTTAAGAAGATATTATGGAAGATAAAGATGGATAGTTGAATTCTAGGCTACTATAATTTAGTCATCTCGTTCCGTTTTCTTTTTTGTTTATCATGATTAAGAAGACTATGTGTTCAATGAAAGTTTATTTCGACTGAGTTATTTATTCAATGAAAGTTCATTTCGCCAAAATTCTTATTTATTCATCATATTCTGATATTCTCAATCTTTATTCATCTATTATCAATCTCTATTTGTCTCCATCAACTATTAAACGGGTGAAAGTTGTTGCTATGACCCTCGAAAATCGACCGAGGGGGAAAGCCGTTGCTATGCCCCTTAGATCAAAAAATAAAAATGGGTGACGACCCTCGGGCTAAAAATGCTCTGAAACGACTAAAGGTGAAAGCCGTTGCTATGCCCCTTAGATCGAAATTATTAAATGGGTGAAAGCTGTTGCTACGACCCTTGGGCTAAAAATGCTCTGAAACGACTAAGGGTGAAAGCCGTTGATATGCCCCTTAGATCGAAATTATTAAATGGGTGAAAGCTGTTGCTACGACCCTCGGGCTAAAAATGCTCTGAAACGACTAAGGGTGAAAGCCGTTGCTATGCCCCTTAGATCGAAATTATTAAATGGGTGAAAGCTGTTGCTACGACCCTCGGGCTAAAGATGCACTGAAACGACTAAGGGTGAAAGCCGTTGCTATGCCCTTTAGATCAAAATTATTAAATGGGTGAAAGCTGTTGCTAAGACCCTCGAAGACGAATAAGGGTGAAAGTCATTGCTATGCCCCTTAAGTCTAAAGTATAATCAAGATCGATCGAAATTATGTCACATTCCTTCTACGCAATTATTAAAAATCAAGAATATTATCCGAGCTAAGGAAAATATTTCTTCGAACTTGGAGAATCCCCAAGAATTCTATGGTAAAATTATTTGAAAGTTGTTTTATCAAGTTACAAGACCGTGAATCTTTAGGTGACGGGGATAAAAATTCATTTCCGTTAAGGTTTTCAAGTTGCCTTATAAGTTGACGAAATCGTGGAACGACAAGATGGCAGATGATCGAAATCAGGATCCATTAAAGCAAAGACAGGAAAAGGAAAATATAAAAATAAATAATTGCATTTATAAACTGTTCGAACAATTACAAATGATTCCTCGAAATACAGAGATAAAAATACAACAAAGAAGATTCGAATTCAAAAAGGTTACATTTGTTCCTATCCTACTACAAATGCTATAAACAAGCTAGAGGTCTTCGAACCAAATGAGGAAAAACAGAGGAGCAGGATTTGAACTCGCCTCCCGCACCCGTAGCAGATCCAAGATCTTCGTCCATAAACAATGATGATCACGAGCTTAAAACAAAAACCAGCGGCGAAGAGACGGTTTTCCAGCATTCTTGCTACCGGACCCCCGCTGGCTCTCTAAGACTATTATCCGGTCAAGGAAAGAAGGAGGCATATCCAGTTAGAGTACTTAAAGAGCAATCTCGAAGACATCATTCCCCGAGAAGCACCTCGAAGAAGTTGATACTCGAGATTTAAAGAACTCCTCTAGAAATTAATCCATTAACCGACCGGATGAAGCGACAGGGTATCGGAATTCTAACCCATCTCAAGAGAGATGACTCTAAAGAAGCAGGTCGCCTGCCGGTACCCTAGTCGCAATCCTTTTCGCCTGTCGATACCCTAGTCGAAATTGTTTCCCATACAGGGACGTCGAGGAGGTCGAGAAAGAAAGTTCGAATTCGAATCTCGAACGTTTTAATCACTGAGATCAAGTGGAACATGGAGTTGATCGATGGGAGTAAAAACACAACCATATCGATCGAACGAAACATTTACAGACAAGTAAAAATATGAATGTAATTTTGGAACTATATATAGGGGAAGGAATTTCGCATCAACGGTGTGGATCTCGTGGAATGAACGGCCACGATACAAGCATTAAACGCTCTGACCGTCCCACTTCCCAAAAAAAAAAAAAAAAAAGAGAAAGGAAGATCAATGAACAACATTTCGGCAATATTACCATTACAACAAGGTTATGTTACAACGAAGAAAAATCCTAGTACAACTAAACAAAATTATTCTCGGAAAGGATTTTTCGAACTTCAGCACTACGATCAGCATACCCGCGGATATAAGCTTCCCTCTCACGAAGCTCGGAGTTTTTCTTCTCACGTTCGTAGATATCTTTAAGTCTCTCTAATTCTGAGCTCAACTTCTCCGAGAGCCCTCCACCCAGAGCTTGAATTCTCTTCTCTATCTCCTGAGACAATTTCTCCTTAAAGAATCTATTAGCTTCTAGTGCGTGATCCAGCTCAATCTTCTTCCTGGCTAGCTCGAGAGTAATAGTAGCTCGTTGTTCGATCTCACGCTTTGCCAACGCGCGGAGCCTAGAAAAGTCTTCGCCAGCCTGAACTTGTAAGAAAACATGTCAAGGCTAAAATAAGAAAACTAGAGAGCCAGGATAAGGAGGTTAGCAAGAATTACCTGGGCAAGGAAATCCGACCCAGACTGAAACAAGAATGAAGCATATTCTCCTTTTGATAGAATTGCCTCGGAGATAGAGATATTGGCCCGAAGAAGGGTCAGATCGGATTTCTCATGTGATACTTTGTCAGAATGAGTTATGTCCCTCTTAAATGGGAAGACACCAGAAGGAAACAATAAATTGAAAGATTCTCCGACCTTCGAGGGCGCGGACCGAACAGGAATGGTTGCTCGCACAGAGACATCCTCCCCAAAAGAAACCTTTTTAGTTTTCTTGTTTGAGCCCCTAGTTTTCAAGCATGAAGAAGGGGCGACAATCGAAGATCTATCTCCTTTATGGAAGATCAGCTCGTCAGAAGTAATGGACTTAAGCGGAGCTCTCCTTCCCTTCTTTATATTTCTACCGTCATTAGGTTTGGGGAAAGGCACGCAAGGAATTACAGAAACGTTTGAATTTTCATTCATCTCTGGGCTTTCAGAAAATTATTCGACCGTAATAGTTTCCCACTATTCGAGATCATAGAAAAACAGATTCGTAGGTGGTCAAAATAAGGGCAGGGGAGGTCGAATTTCGATTTATTTCCCGAAGCTCCGATCACTTTGTATGATGTAATCGTAAAAGCAAGGTAAAATGGCCTTAGTATTTATAAGAGACGCGACATCATACAAATCACAATAATCAACAAATCACCTATCCCAAGAAAGATTCGATGACGCAACCATGTATGCAAGAATGACGTTATAAAGTCCAACAAAATAGTCGAGCTCACATTAGATTAAACATGGCACAAAGGGAAAGGTGTAATTTCCAGCATCCTCAAATTAAGAAAGGCATAAGATTATAAAAACAAATTTGCAATTACAATGGTTCGCTAAAAGTAAACCCTATTACATGATAATTGTTAAAAGCTGGATTCCTTCACGCCAGAACCATTATCCGATCTCTCGTTCTCATTCCCTTCACCAGAGTCTCCCCCCGAGCTATCGGAATCACCACTGCTCGAGCTACCCTCTTCTTCATCATTACTTTGGTCATTAGTTGCAGATTTACTTGACTCGGAAGACGGAGTGTATTGCTCTCCATGTTCGCTGGAGTCCCCTTCGATATCCACCCCTACATCCTCAGATTGCGCTTCGAGCACATCAGGGTTTGGCATCGGTACTCCAAATTCATCAAGGAAGGGAAAAAACTCGTGGTTTTGAAGTTTCGAAATTTTCGGAGGAAGAGATAAGGCTTTATAATCATTTCCATGGACGTTCTTATAAGGACTCATGAACTTGAGATAATCCCTAAGGGCACCACGAATTTGTCCAGCCGAAATGAGCTGTTGAACTCCTTTATAGTAGAAGGATTGGTTGATTTCCCCTGATCGTAATCGGACAAGAGCATCAAGGAACGGGGACTCTATGAATTCCCTTATGGCTGGAAGTTTGGCCTCGAATCGCCCCCGATCGTAAGATTGATCAGCGAGTGCCTTAGCTTGCCCGAGATCCGATCTTAATTTTTCTACTTCCTCCTCGAGGGCCCTTTTCCCATCAAGTTCCTTCTTAGCTTCCTCGAGCTCATTCTCGACCTCAGATAACTTAGTCGTAATATCCTTCAACTGATCAGCATTAGTAGCCTCTTCCCTCAGGATATCGTGAAGGGCATTCTGGGCCATCTGTGACTCCTCGTTTAATGTGGCCAGTCGATAAGCCTGATGACTGAATATGTCTCCGGCCTAAAGAAGAAAAGAAGTATTAATGACGAAGCAAAGGTTTTGAAGGAAAAATTAGTATATTTGAAAACTCATATACCTTTTGTAGAGCATAGGCGTAATCACCCGCGATCTCGAAGTCGTTTTTAAGAAATAGTGCGGTGTTATCATCCTTAAATCTCCCAGCCATGAATATCCGAAAAGACTTATCCACTGCATGTTCACCTTCAGGGCCCAAATCGGACTCGATGGTTTCATTCTCCGGGAATCCAGCAGCTCTTGGTCCTTGAAAGTGGTCCTCTATGAAATCAACCAGGTCTGGCTCGGAATGGCCAGCCCGGCATTGGATCGGACCCGGTCCTCGACCAAAAGCCTTCACCCTTCTAGAGGATTCGGGGGCATTACTACTTCTTTTATGAGCCATTCTCGCCTCCAGTATCTCTTGGGCTCGGACCACTTTTAGGGTATAATGGCTAAATCCCGCCTCATTCGGATTAGAAGAACCGGTTGGAAAGACGGACCGGAGACCGAAAGCTCGACAATTGGAAGTTCCCTCGATCGCAGCATGAGGTTGGGAAGTTCCCACCATAGCAGTTTGGGGAAAAGTCACCATAGCGTTCGAAAACGCGGTGGTATCGACCCCAGGAACGGATTTTACAACCTTCCGGGAAACCTTTGATTTTTGACGGTGAGGTCGACCTTGGCTGCCCTTCGAAAAGAAAGCGACGACTGAACCAGCTATCAACATCCGAAAATTATCAACGATCCCAACTGCGAAATACAAGGGAATTAGCTTTGATTATAGAAAGATAAATCGAAATGTATATGATAATTTGACGCACCTAAAGTGGAGGGAGCGACAGCAGGGTTGACCTCTCCTTCGACCCTTCCCGGTTGCTCGGTTGGATTGTTAGTTGGTGTGATCTGAGCCTTTCCGTAATCGATCTCAGGGGCAGGAAAAGAGCATGAGCTGAGCCCAGCCAATCGCAAAACCGCCTCTTGAGTCAGTAAAGGAGTCTGATGAAGGTCGGTTCGAAGGGATCGCAAGAATTCATCTGAGATCTCATGGCTCATATTTCCCCTAAGGCGTCGTCTGCCATAGATCCACGACTTTGCCCCGGGCCATCTGTGTGGAATAGGCTCGGGAATATCCGCAGAAGGCGGAGAGTCTGGGCCACGAACAGAAAAGAATTCCTATTTCCAGCCTTTCGAATTGCTGCTAACGTTGGTTGATAAAATTGATATATTCGGTCTCTGAGAAAAGTATACATAACCGGCGTTCGAAGCCGTGGAAGCGCTCATTTGGAAAATTCGGCAGAAATTTTGGAAAGCTACCTTCTTTTCTTTAGCTTTCATCAGGACGCAAAAGGCTATTATAAGTCCGATCGAATTCGGCAGGATTTGAGAGGGAGTAAGCTTGAAAGCCTCCAGAATTGCGTATCAAAGGAGGGAAAGGAATACGTAAACCATAGTGGAACTGTTTAGCATAAAAAGCTTGACACACTTCAGGAGGATCAGTGACTCGCTGTTCGGCGGTCGGAATGACGATCGAATACCCAGTACCGATATACTTGCCAAATTCTGCCTCCAATTGCTCCCGATTTCCTTCGGTGTAGCGACAAACGGTCTCACCTGCCCTATCCTCGGTCATATTTGGCCCAGCGCTGGTCGACGGCTCTACCCACTTAAGGATCGTGACCACAACACTGCCGCCTATGCAATACTTCATTGGCTCATTTTTCCCCAAAGGGAGGTCGTCATCCTCTTCGACTTCCTCATCGGAGACTGTCGCCTCGCTAGAATTATCATCTCCGCTATCCCCTGATTCATTATCCGATTCTCCTCCTCCGTTGGAATCGAAATTGGGGCTCGAATTTCCCATGTTCTCCACTAAGGGCGGTCGAATATCCTCAATCTGCATCTCCTCAGGACCACTCTCTTGACTTTCTACTACTTGGGACTTAACTTTCAGATCTATGGTGCTGGACATATTGGATGTATGAAGATTGGTCGAAGAAGTTGCTAAAACCCTATTATCGATCTATTCGCTCCGATCTGGGGTTTTCTTAGAATCTATGCAGATCAGCGGCCCACGATCAGCATATATATATATATATATATACAGGGACAAAATGGGAAATTGCAAACCAGTCCCCAAGTAACCGCGACGGTTGGACTCCCCAGGGTGAATTTAAAATTATATTTTCAATAATTGCACTTATAACCCCTATACTTTCCGGAATCATGAACTGAAGGCCAACATTTGAAAAGACGCTTTCCTTGGATGCCGATTCCGTATTATCCTACCGATCCATCATATTAAGATCAGAGGAATAAAGAGTCATTGCTGAAAATCAACTAAAGCACCATAGTAAGCAACAGTAAAAAGATCCTGATCTGGAAGTCCTATGCAAACCGTAGACAACAAGGATAATATCAAGACGATGCCATTATATGGTTTCCGAGATATGCACTCTTTTTCCCTAGCTCGGTTTTTATCCCAAAGGGTTTTTCCGAGTTAGGTTTTTAATGTGGCATATCCGAAATTTATCCTAAAAATGGCTCATCTCACTCCAGCATCCGAAACAATTTATACTTATTCGAGCTTAAGCTCCACTTTACACTCGAGAAGTGGGGGAGTATTGATGAGGGGTATCTTGGGTTCGGCATTTCTATAGTCCAGCAAGGTCGAAAGTCACAGATCTCGATCTCAGAGGTATAATTTCGAGCCCAAAGATCAAGAGTCCTATGACGATTCTACAAAGGAAGCTTAGGGTCCAAAATCACTGTTGGGCCGAGCTCAGGCCTAGGCCCGTGGGCCGAGAAATGTACATCTTTGGGTGGATCACCTAGCTCCAGATCTCAGCTATAAATACCCCAAGCATTTATGACGACGACACAACTACCCAGGTGCTCTTCCTCCGAGGCTGCTGCTCGGAACTACTTAGGAAGAATAGTATAGGCGGTTTATATGTATTTCCCCCTCTAGCTTGTACGGCATCCTATAATGCTCGGATAGGACTCTCGATACTTGTAATTTGTACTCAATCATCCCGAATACAATACTATTGATCTTTTACTTCTGTTTACAAACATTTATATGGCTTTCCACATCACCTAGATCGAACAAGCGAAAACGCGTAAGATCAGGGCCTCCATGTCCTCCAAGGTTATGGGCCTCTTCTTGGCTCCAAGCCTATTCTAAGTCTAACTTATAAAAATAAATGGTCCTATTCTATTACATTTGTTTGCGCAACCAAGGGCACCAACCAAAACTACACAGGGCTTAAAGGGCAAAATCGACCAATCCACATATTCATTCAAGAACATGCATAAATTCACATAGGGGCATAAAGGTAAATTTACCGGCTCCTCTAATTTTACATCACAAAATATATCCAAGCTAATTAATTTTGAATTAACAATTAATCTCTAAGATTAATTAACTCTTATTGAGTTCAAAGTAATCTACAATACTTATCTTGATTAAACTGGTTAATTAAGATAGTTTCCAAATCTCTAAGATTCCTATCTTATCCAAAACTCTAAGTTTCCCAATATTTCAAATCTCCAAGATTCTTAAGATAATCCTATTTTGACTAGATTAGTTTAATTAAAGAATCACCCACCTGAATTAGTGATTGGTGATCCCTTGGATAGAGTAAAGACAAGGAGAGCTGCTGCGAATGATGCAATGGGTATTCAGGAATAAAATGAATGAAGATGGTATTGTCACCAGAAATAAAGCAAGATTAGTGGCCAAGGGTTACTGGCAAGAAGAAGGCATTGACTTTGATGAAACCTTTGCACCAGTAGCAAGATTAGAGGCAATCAGACTATTTCTCGCCTATGCTGCTCATAAGAATTTCACAGTCTACCTAATGGATGTGAAATCTGCTTTTTTCAATGGAGAATTCAAAGAATAAGTATATGATGAACAACCATCTGGATTTGAATCATACAAAGAAGAAGACAACGTGTATCCTCTGAAGAAAGCTCTCTATGGACTGAAACAGGCTCCAAGAGCAAGGTAGGATACCCTATCTGATTTTCTTTTAATTAAAGGATTTCGTAAAGGTAAGGTAGATAAGACCCTGTTTACTGTTGAATGGGAAGATCATATATCACTAGTGCAAATATATGTGGACGGTATTATTTTTGGTTCAACTAATCAACAGATGTGTGACATGTTCTCCAAGCTGATGCAAAACAAATTTGAAATGAGCATGATGGGTGAACTAAATTATTTTCATGGTTTTCAAGTTAGACAGTTGCCTGATGGAATATTCATTAACCAAGCTAAATACACAAAAGATCAGTTTAAGAAATTTGGTATGGAAACTATCTCTACTGTTAGTGTTCATATGTCTACTGGACTTCGTTTGGATAAAGATGAAGATGGTAAATCAGTAGATATAACCAAGTACAGAGGCATTATTGTGTCACTGTTATATCTAACAGTTAGCAGACCTGATATCATGTACTCTGTTGGGGTTTGTGAGAGATATCAATCAAATCCTAAGGAATCTCATCTCCTAGTTGCCAAAAGGATACTTAAATACCTTAAAGGCCATCAAGAATTGGGATTATGGTACCCTAGATAATCTGGATTTGAGCTAATAGGTTATTCAGATTTAGACCTTGCTGGCTGCAAGATTGATAGAAAGAGCACAACAGGTGCCTGTCAATTCTTAGGTAGTCGTCTGATCTCATGGATGAGTAAGAAACAAACTTCAGTATCTATCTCTACTGCTGAAGCTGAGTACATAGCTGCTGGAGCTTGCTGTGTACAAATACTTTGGTTGAAGCATCAACTAGAAGACTACAACATTAAAATAAGTGGAATCCCTATCTACTGTGACAATACAAGTGCAATCTCTCTTACTTAAAACACTACAAGTCATTCAAGAACTAAACATATTGAGATCAAACATCACTTCATCAGAGATCATGTGGAAAAAGGAAATGTTGTAATTGAGTATGTACATACTGACAATCAGATCGCTGACATATTCACTAAACCTCTAAGTGATGCAAGGTTTTCAACTCTAAGAGCTGAACTAGGACTATTAAATTTAGATGCATAAGCTGAGGGGGAACTCATCAGAAGACTGGAGTTTATCAGCTTAATCATCTTATCATCTTCACGGTTAACTTTCAACAGACTAGTTAACTTATGGATTCTTAAAGTCAGGGGGAATGTGTAAGACTAGCGGTACTTCTGATTAAAAGATGAAATTTGTTGATGAAAGTTAGTTGAAGTTAAGTTTTCATCAGAGAAGTTCTTAATTCTTGAAGATTGAAGATTAATTATCTTGCTGGATTGACAAACAGAAAATGATGATTACTATTTATTTGCTTTCACTAGTAATACCTGTTGTCAGAACACTCGTCTGATCAGATAAGTATTGGCTTACTCATCTGATTATTTATATAAAAGCTATGTTACTTAAAACGCTATATTTGAAAACACACTTTTATAAGTCGACTGAGGCGGTTCACATTCCCGCCAGTCACTTAATGCTTTTTGAATTTTGAAACGCGTAATTGTCGCCCCACGATTAAAGCTGACACTAAATGATCTAACGGTTCGCGTGAATCACGGAAATCGACACTGTCACCTCTTTAAATTTAGATCTAATCAGCTTACTGATGATTTTACGTACCCTAAAAATTTTCTAAGTCATTCAAAGAATTCTGCTCTCTCTCTTTTCGCAAAACTGCTCTTGTTTTACTAATATTTCAGATAATCATGATGACTTCACAACAAGAAGCCAAGGTTGAAGGTATGTATCTAGTTTATGATACATATCACAAAACTGGAACAATATTGATGAAGTCAATTCTGGAGAAGTTCAGAGCTGCTACATTGGTTGATTTTATGGAGGCACATGAGGATTTGGTCTACAAGGACCAATTTCAGGAATACTATGGAGCCACATATTGTTGGGATTCGGTAAGATAAACAACCCTAGGCACAGCGGAATTTAATAATTTTTAGGACCTCTTAAGGAAACTTGCCGAGATACTACTATAGTTGTATATATATGAATATTATAACGACAAGAATAATTAGATCCAAATTATACCTGTCTCCTTGCAAATCCAAGTAGCTTAGCAAAGTTTCGTTTCTCCCTCGGGTAGGTCGATCCAAAGTCTCCTTGTAGCGCCCCACGTGTTGCGCCTCTACGAGTTGATACACCACAATATCAAGAAAATTAATATAAACTAATCGACTAGAACATAGGCTATATTAATATCTAGGATTTGAGAGCGACTTAGGAGCTAAAATCGAAAACGAAGAATTCTTCAAAGTGGGAAGATGGTTCGGCCGATTGATAACGCCGTGAAAACGTCGTTATCGCGTGCCTTCTTAAGTCCAAAACGTCTTGTTTTAATTCGAGTTTTGCTTGCTTTTGCGTGTTTGCGTGGCTTTCACGGCGTGGCCCCTTCGTTTGGCCTTTGTTCGTTTTTTGTGTTTTTGTTCTCGTTTTGATCGTTTTTTCCGTGGTTTGTAGGTATTAACATCTTAGAGTGTTCGGAGTTGCGTATCAATGATGTGAGTCGTTCTACCCACCCCGCGAGTCAAGCTTGAGCTTCAAAGGAAATAGAACCCGAAGCAAATCGTTAAGATTTTAGATAGCTGCTCACTAGAACATGCACAAATTTTTCATGGATGATCCAAATGAGCTTTATTTTGGATATGTCATAGATGAGTGAGTTAGCTACCCTAAGGACTTTACGGATCCGCAATCGGAGTTCGGAATCAAAAGATATGCTGCTGGGAAGGATGTGCAGCAGAGCTGGAAACTTACTGCCAGACTCACACCGCGGTGTGTCATGCATACACCGCGGTGTACCCTCTCTACCAGCAGATTTTTGCTGCGGAAAGGCAGGGGGTTTTTTGTATTATCCCCCTTTGATCCAACTTGTATTTTTAGGCATCTTGGGGGACTTTTTGGCCTTAGTTGCCATTGTTTGGAGGGTAACTTAGGCATTAGGGCTTGTAGTTTCCACTAGGTTAGTAGTTAAGTGGGGAAATCATTCACAACTCCTACACAACTCATAGAACTTTCATTACACATTACTCTCTAGCCTCCATTGGAAAGAACTTCTCTTGGACTCCCCATTGAAGATAAAAAGGCTTAAGGGAGAAGTTGTTGAAGATCTCCACCACTTAACTTACTCTAACTCTCTTACTTTGTTCATTTACATTTATGGCTTTCTTTTATGTAATGAATAATGATGAGGGATATTTTGGGCTCTGCATTTTTTTACAATCATGCGAGATCGAACAGTACTCATCTCGGGAGATCAAGTTCGACCCCGATGCCCAAGTACCACAAGTACAGTCAGCCCTGGATCCAAAGTTACAGTTGGGCCAACTTCTGATCCAAACTTATGGGCCGAGAATTGCATGTCTGCGGATAGATCACCTAGACCCCGATTTCAGCTATAAATACCCCATGCATTTATGATACCAGACACGATTTTCCAGGTGCTCCCTCCTCGAAGCTACTGCTCGGAACCGCTTGGGAATATAGGCTTAGGATCATATGTATTTCGCCCTCTAGCTTGTACGGCATCCAATAGGGCTCGGATAGGACTCTATACATTTGTATTCTTATAGCATTGTAATCGAGCCATTTGAATATAATATTGTTGATCTTTCATATCATATTTGTGTACTTGTTCAATTACTACACGCATCGAACACTCATCCGAAACCACGTAAGATCAATTGGCGCCCACCGAGGGACGTTATTCGAGTCTTAGATCGAAATATGCCTACTATGAGGAGAAATACGTACATTAGGGGAGAGCCTTCCCATGCAGTGGGAGCACAAAATTCTGTCAACAACGAACCCGATAATCTATCGCGCGCCGCTCAACAACAACCAGAGGTGCCACCAGCGATTCCGCAAGATAACATTCCAATACACACGACCATTGGTGATCTAAGATCTATAATAGGCACAATGTGCAGGAATTCATGAACAGCGGAAGGGCAGATCAATCACCTGTCGACCAACCAGGGGTTCAGGAAAGACCAGAGATACCTTCATCGAACTTACAGAAGGAAAACGATATGTCGCATGCCCCATCGACACATCCACGTCGGGCTGCACCCTCGAAAGTCAATGCCCGATCTGAAAACCCACCTGCACGAGTGCATGATCTGGAGGATTCTGTTGTGGGGGAGAGTCACACCGCCGGCGCTGTGACAAGAAACAAACCAACATACAAAAGAATTACCGAATCAGAATTGGAGAAAATAGTACAGGAAAGGGTGACTAAAAAATTGGAAGAGCAAGATACTATGATAGAAATTCCCTTCACTAATCGGGCTGCCAGGCAAGCGGGGAATGCTCTGATTAGAGGAAACCTACGAGAGAGGGAGGTCTCGAATAATATCATGCGCTGCTCACCCTTTTGTCGAGAGATACGCGAAGCTCGAAACACAGAAATGGTGCCAACCAGGCTCTTACGGTATAACGGGACTACCGACCCCGGAGAACACATTAACAGCTTTGTTAATGTGATGAACTTATACGGACACTCGGAAGATTTCTGTTGCAAAATTATGGTCACCACTTTTGAAGGGATTGCTCTCGATTGGTTCGGGAAATTACCTCCGAACTCCATATTTTCCTTTGAAGAATTCTGCGATAAGCTGAAACATCAATTCGCTAGCCAAAGGAAGCCAAGATTGCCAACGAATCACCTGGGCACCGTGATTTAACCGTTTTTCGTCGGGTTAATTTAATATCAGTGAATTTGTGATATCGGGGGTTTGGATATTGAATTATTCAGTATATTGGGTTCTGTTACTTTATTCTGGATGGATCGTTTACAAAGAAAAGCAATAATCAAAGGCAAGAAGTAAAACCATTAACGAAATTAAGAACGCAATGATATGGAGGTAAAGTTCTGCAACAATAATGGATATTATTGAGTTCTATTGTTATCAATGTATTCTTGTGTAATCTCAGAATTAAGAGAATTCGTAGTTGTCTTATACAACGAATAACTAGGTATTTATATTATGCTAAACCTAGTATTACAAGGAATCATAGTCCTAGTTGGACTCGGCCCAACCTATCCTTCCTGGGTCCGGAGTGTAATCTTTACTCGGAGCGAGCGGCATCAGGCTGGGTCAGTAAGAAGATCCCGATCCTTTGTAATTGGTCGAACCGGTCTTATAATCTCTGTTCGATCTGATCAGTATGTAGGGTGCGAAATAGCCCCCATCAGTACTCCCTCACTTCTTCGAGCGTATAGATAATAGGAGCTCGTAGAAGTAGATAAATCTGATCGACTGTTTCTTTTCTATGAACGGAGCCTCGTTAAAAACCTTACTTAAGAAAAAACCCAGTGGGAAAAAATCTTAAGTAAGGAAAAGAGTGCTACGTATCATAGATAGTCGTTTCTTCTGTCTAATCGTGGATCGCCACGCGTCTATTCAGGAGGCTTTTTGTATCCTTCCGTTTTTGGCGGGAATTTGAGTAGCTGTGATAAGTTCGAAACGTCTTTTCTCATTTCCTTATAAATAGGTGACTTTCGAGTTTGCCATTTCTCTTTTATATTTGCTTTTAGATCGCAGTCATTTTCTAGTTTGGTCGTTCGTCGTATAAAATTTTCCTTTCATCGACCTTCTTCTTCCGAGAACTAAAATATAGATGGCTTCCGTAAGAAGGTCTTCTTCTTCTCCTAGAGAGATCATCGCCCCCGATAACGAGGAGGAGTTACATTCTAATCCTCTGGGTGAACAAACTACGGTCTCTGACCTTGTTATCCCTGTAGAAGATACTTACAAGGTACGAATCCTTTCCGATGCGGACGTAGCCGCCCGAGCCAAAAAGGGCAAAGGTACTGTTCCTCAGATTTCTGAACCAATTGAGGATCTAGCTTGCGCATATACAGAGGAAACATTCCCCGAAGTCGTGAATAGCTATACCAAATATTTTCCGGAGGGTTCTGAGATAATTCTCCCTTCACCTACTGATAGGGTTACTACCCCGCCGGAGGGATGTCGAGCCTTTTATACGGCTCATTTTAATAGCGGACTGCGTCTTCCTTTGTCTCCCCTTTTCCTGGAAGTTCTGAAAACTTTCAGCGTGTGCTTGACACAACTGGTTCCAAATTCTGTTGCTTTCGTGGTTTGTTTTTCCGTTCTGATGATTGCAAAGGGGTTTAAACCTTCTTTCCGCAATTTTACGCAACTTTTCCGTTTTAATATTTCTAGTTCTTCAAATCGTGGATATTTCTTTGCTAGTCAGCGACCTAGCCGAGCAATTTTTGATGCTCCGGTTTCTAGTAATCCTTCATGGAAATCTCATTTCTTCTTTGTTCGTCCTCCGTCTAATCTCCGTTCGGTGGATGGTTCGACCATACCTTTTTCATGGGATCATGGCTCTAGTTGGATTCCTGGAGGTCGCTCATCAACTGGCGAACTTGTTCCCGACGATGTACGATTTATAACTGAGATTCCCGAGATGCGTACAAACAAATATCAAAGTGCTCTTCTGATTGGGGAAGCTTTTCTTCGTAAGGCGGGGTTAAGTGTCCATAATTTCCCCATCAGTTCATCACCTGAACCTCTTGGTTAGCATTTTATTTGACCTTTAGTATCGTCGCTATACTTTTTATACGGAGAAATTAACTTTATTTTGTTTCTTTTTCAGCTCATATGGTAGAAAACTCCCGACACTCTTCGAAGGGAAAAATGGTGCTGTCGAAATCTTCCAAGTCAGTGGAGAATAATCCTATCGAGCAGAGGGCGTCTCGAAAGAGGAAATTGGAATTGGGTCACGAATCCGAGGAGAATAGAGAGGAATCTCCGGATTCTCCACGTGAGTCCCCTATTTGTCAGGGCATGGGATCCGGTTATCCTCCGCTTCATCTTAGAACATCTTTGGGTATTCGAGGATGTCGTAGCTGGTCGATGCCTCATCCCACTAATAATCCAGTTGATAGAAAGAGGAGTTACTATGGACGTTCTGGTGACGACCTTTCTTTACTCGGGGATAAACATCCAAATCCTACTCTGGTCGAAATGATCGAGGATCATTTAGAGGGAAGGAGGGCCGCTGGTTATTCCGAGAAGGATTCTCTTATTCATGATAATAACGAGAATGCGGTCGATAAGGCGACCCGTATTCTTTTATCTGGCGTTCATACTCGCGATCTTAATAAGCTTCTTCATAAGGATCCTTTGGAGAAATTCCAGCGAGCTTCTCTTTACGCTGAAAAGGTGAGATCCTTTTCTTTCTTATTATTCAGATGAAGTGATATTTTAAGATTTTCTTAATTCGCTAATTCGTTTCTTTCTGACCCCTTCGTTATTTCAGGTTAACACCTGTCTGACATCATACGCCTATGAAAATTCTCTTTGGAAACAACAGTGCGAATTCCTTGAAGAGAAATATAAAGTTTTACTTCACAAATCTTCCGGTTCAGAAGTTGGTCCCTCGACTTCTTCCTCTGTTCCTGTCGTAGAGACTCGTGCTGCCGGGACCGAAGATCAAGAAATGCTAGATAGAGTGATAGAGGTTTCTCGCGCTCAGGAACAAACCAATCAAATGGCAAGAAAATTAGAAGAATTGCAGTTGCAGAGCACGACTCGGATTAGTGAGCTTGAATCTCAAGTGTCAAGCCTTGAAGCTTCTTTAGAGGAGTATGAAAATGACGTCCCACTTAGGCAAAGGGATCGATATGTTAGGAAATCTGATGAACAAGTCGTTCGTGAATTCCTCAACTCTCCTGTTCATACGGCGTTGGTGTACCGGATGGTCGGCCCTCTTCTTGAGAATACTTTTAAAAAATCGATTCATCAACTGGTCGCTTTGGAGATGATCGACGATCGTCGGAAGGAGTATTTTAAGGCAGCTCATATCCGGTTGAACCGTTATGGCGAGCTTTATTCTTCTTCTGAGGTTCCAGATGTCGAATATCAAGGTTTTCCTCTGGCTCATCTTGTCGAGGAATTTGGAAATCCATTGCCGATTCCTCCTTCTGATGTTAACGATGAGCTCGATAATACTTTCATCGATCCAGTAGATGAAGAGGAAGAAGAAGACGATACAGGCATGACTGAGGACGTCGATAGTGAGCAGAAGATTCCGGAAAGCGACCAGGCTTCTTGAAATAGTGATTTATCTTTAAAATAATCTTTGTAATTATCCGCTTGTAGGTTTAATTGCAGCTTAGCTTTCCCTACTTTGTACACTAAACGTTTCTTATTCTGACAGTCGTGTCCTTTCACATTCGCTGTAATGATTCAGACAAATCATTTAATTTGCCGTAATCATTATGTATGTGTCTTTTCAAATTCTAGCGTTTGCTCCAAGGTCAGTTTTCCTGTTTCGCGCCCTTTCTTCGGGTCAGTCGCGTCTTTTCGTGTAGTATAAATACGAGAGGTAAAATTTGACTTGTCTTTTTTACTGCTATACTCTTCTCTTAACATAATACTCTTTCTTGAGCTAGTCGATAAACTTCCTCGATATTAATTTATATTTTTCCGTAATCCGATCATGAGTAACCTTTTCGGTAATACTTCGAAGCGACCTTCTCGTGAGGGCGCTAGGGATAATAGATCGAAGAAATTTCGAAGAGAAGGGCCTTCGATGGAGCCTCCTCGTTCGTCCTCAGTTAGTAGTTCGATGATCGATACTCCTATTACCACGTTCCAACCTTTGTCAGAAGTTAGTTCGTCGCTCCTCCAACCAAACTTTTCTTCTACCCCCGCGGGAGGTAATAGATCTTCCCCAGGTCGATTAGCTTTCGGAGACCCATCCAACATGGAACAGGTTTACGACATACCTGTTTCTTCAGGTTTTTCTTCTTACGAGTATGGATCTCATGGAGGGGATTTTGTTAGTTCCCTTCCTTTTTCTACTTCTACTGCCCTGCTAGTTAGTGAAGGGCAAGTCGGTGATGGTTTTTCTGTCAATCCTTCCATAACGCAGTCTATTTCGCAATATGGTCCTGAATATCTGTTTCATGATACCACTGTAACGACTGCTTCTTTTGAGTCTGGGGGACCTTCTGGGGGTCGATCTGGGTCGAGGTCTGGTCGTCGGACCATTATATCTGCTTCCGGCAAAGAGACCTCTGTTAGTCCCGACGAGAGGGACTCCCCTCGTCCGTTAGATGATCGCTGCGTGCTTATGCAGGTTAATGACATTCTTTTGTCGGAGACTCCACGTTCCGACGGTGTCCCTTTGACAAGCGAACTGCCTGGTTTTGTTGAACCTGATGCTTTGTCTTGGGACTTAGGCATGAGTACTATTTTGCCCGGTGAATTGAGGAAGCTCGAAGGTACTTCCAATGTTCGCCTTGTTCAATCTCTGGTGAAGATATGTGAACAGGTAAACATATTTCGAACATTTTTTCCTGTTCTTTGTTTTGAATTCTTTGTTGTACGGCGGTTTTTCTTACTCTTTTCTGTTTTTAGGGCAAGTATTTTGCACTCCAGCTGGGTGTGCAAAATGATGAACTGTGGAATAGTCGGAGAGCTCTTCAAGTTCAGCTGGAGTCGGAGAAAGCTAAAACCAGGGGTTTGGAGCTGCAGCTGCAACTTGCTAAAGATGATCTCCAAAAGTTAGAGGCTGACAAAGTTATTCTTGAGAAAGAGAAAGGCGACCTAGTTCAGGCTGCCGCGTCGGCAGAGGGATCTCGTCAACAGGCATATGATGATGGTTATGATGCCGGTTATCTTAAGCGCCAGGAGGAGTTGATGGCATTTGCTGGTAACCTAACTCCTCGGAGGCCTGTTTCTGCTGGTCGCCCCTCTGGCGATTCTTCTCAATGATTTTTATTCGATCTGGCAGACCTTGGACTGTCTCTTTTTTTTTTTTTTTTTTTTTTTTTTTTTGTCGCCCAACATTTGTGCATTCGTTTGGGCTGAAATTTTGTAATGGGAGAAGTACTAAAATGGAAATATTATGATCTCTTCTGTAGGCAGATTCTTGCCTTGATTCTAATGATATATCTTTTTCATATATGTAATTGCTACGCACAAATATACCATCATGTAGTAATTGACAAAGATTAGTTTTACTTATCTGAATTTTTATTTCTGCGGAGAGATTTGAGTATGGAGAAAGTAAGCTTGATCTTGCTTTGGTCGCTTGTAAGATAACTGAACGGTATAATATTTGCTTCGCATATTTAATCTTTGTTGATCGATCCAGCCGATCGTCGTTGTGTAAACCCTTAGCTGTCTGGTCGATGCTCGATTCATGCCTTATAAATTTGTCCTTATATGACATATATCTTATATAAGGAGGTTATTGTTCCTTCCGTTGAATTTCAGTTCTTCTTTTCCTCAGAGAGAAATTTTCCTTTAGGTGCTTTTCACCTATCCATGTCTTCCATTATTAGCTTTTCAACTATACATATCCCTAACCAGTATATCATACTCTTGATATGGGAGGAATTGGAAAATGTAACAGTCCTGGCCAGATCTGACCCGTTCAGACCTCCTTCAGCAATTCTTTGGAAAATTAGGCAGTGACGGCCTTATAGTTTCGAATAGGGAGGGCTATTCTCCTGATTTCGATGTCAGATTTCTTGGATTCTAAATGGAATTCTTGTATGGCCAACTTAGTAGTCCCCCTATGATGTATGAGGCAGTTACGATCCCCATATGGTGGAGGCTCTGGTCGTTTTTAAGCATTTATCCTCTTTCAACGGTCTAATTTTGCATGCCTTCGTCGAGGAGTTCTTAATATTTTCTATTAGGCGACCCTCATATATGATCGTGCAGGTCGTTTTGGTCTTTGAACTTCTTTAAGTTTTCTTGGATTATTTGTCGATCGCTTCGATCTGTAGATTTGTTTGTCATCGATCTGTTGAGTCGATCAGACGGGGCGCCGTTCCAACTTACTTGCATTTATTTCGGGAAGTCAAAGGGTCGCGTTTTCGTCCCTTGATTAAACTCCTATTATCCGTAGGATCATTCTCACGGGCGCCTATAAATAAGTAGACAGTTTCCTTATTTTCCATTCATAACAATGAAGATCTCTGTTTCTTTAGATTTCATTTTGCCTTCGGACCCCATAATGTTCAAGAAGTCACATTATCGTGATTTGTTCGTTCGCAGTAAAGAAATTGTCCCCAGTCTTGTATTGACGGGTCCCATGTCAGCCCTTCCTTGTATCGACGGATCCCATGAGATCTCTGCCTTAGTCTTCATCACATTAGAGGTCCGTGGTTTCCGTCTGCACAAGGAGGGTTCGTACTTTGCCGGCCATCCTCGTCCTTGGAGGTTACTTCCGGATTGATAGACCACCGGGGTGGCCGGTAAAGTTACCGTTTCACGGCGGTCCTGAAGAGATGCTGCTTCAGAGTAAAATGTTTTATAGATAATGTAAAAGCAGTATCTTTTGTGGGTGAATTGAGTACTGCTGGTTATCTGGCTGGTAATGCTCATTTCACCTGGAGGAACATACCGATCTTCAGAGCCTGGCCATCGAACCAAAGAAGTCGACCATCCTGAGCAGCATGCTTCTTAGGTGGTTTATTATGATCGATGAGGTACTAGGGAGGAGATTGGTGTTTCCGTGGACATTGTCGTGAAGATAGTCGATCCCATAGGATCAATTTAACTGGATCATTGTGACGATCTATAGGTAGCAAGCAGATTTTTGTAACGTAGGATATTTGTATGTAATTGATTTGATGAATAAAATGTTATTTTATTCCTTGCATCTTCTTTGTCGTTTGATAATTTTATTTACGAGGAGTAATTTCCGAGCAGATGAATACATACTTGATTTATCTTTCAAAACTTTAGGAGTATCAGCGGATCTTTTTTAGATCGTTAGGAGTAGATCGAGGAGTTTTTATTGAGCTTATCAATGTGTACTCAATCTTGCTATAATTTAGACTTAGGATTTCATAACAAAATCCTTCTTTGTCGTTGTAATTAATCGAGGAGTTTTTATTGAGCGGATCAATGTTTACTCAACTCGTTTTGTTTAGACTTAGGTTTTTAACCCAAAAATCTCTTTGATCGTTGAACATATACCGAGGAGTTTTTATCGAGCGGATCGATGTTTACTTAACTCGTCTTTGTTTAGACTTAGGTTTTTAGTACCTGAAAGTCTTTTTGATCGTTGAATATATATGTCGAGGAGTTTTTATCGAGCGGATCGATGTTTACTCAACCCTCTTTGTTTAGACTTAGGTTTTTAGTACCTGAAAGTCTTTTTGATCGTTGAATATATATGTCGAGGAGTTTTTATCGAGCGGATCGATGTTTTACTCAACTCCTTTTGTTTAAACTTAGGTTTTCTATACCTGAAGTCTTCCTGATCGCTGTAGATATGTCGAGGAGTTTTTATCGAGCGGATCGATGTTTACTCAACTTGTTTTATTTAGACTTAGGTTTTTAGTACCTGAAAGTCTTTTTGATCGTTGAATATATTTGTCGAGGAGTTTTTATCGAGCGGATCGATGTTTTACTCAACTCCTTTTGTTTAGACTTAGGTTTTCTATACCTGAAGTCTTTTTGATCATTAAATATATACGTCGAGGAGTTTTTATCGAGCGGATCGATGTTTACTCAACTCGTTTTGTTTTAGACTTAGGTTTTTCGTACCAAAAGTCTTTTTCTCGTTGTAAATAGTTCGAGGAGTGTATATCGAGCGGATCGATGTTTACTCTACTCGTTTTATTCAGACTTAGGTTTTTAATACCTGAAGTCTTTTAATCATCATAGATATATCGAGGAGTTTTTATCGAGCGGATCGATGTTTACTCAACTCGTTTTGTTCAGACTTAGGTTTTTAATACCTGAAGTCTTTTAATCATCATAGATATATCGAGGAGTTTTTATCGAGCGGATCGATGTTTACTCAACTCGTCTTGTTCAGACTTAGGTTTTTAATACCTGAAGTCTTTTAATCATCATAGATATATCGAGGAGTTTTTATCGAGCGGATCGATGTTTACTCAACTCGTTTTGTTCAGACTTAGGTTTTTAATACCTGTAAGTCTTTATGTTTGTTGTGTTCGATCGAGGAGTTTTTATTGAGCGGATCAATGTTTACTCGACTCGTTTTTGTCGTCGGAATGAGGAGTGTTTATTGAGCGGATCAATGTATACTCGACTCATTTATAATTTAGACTTAGGTTTATCACCAAAAAGTCTTTTTTACTGTTGAATATATATATGTCGAGGAGTTTTTATCGAGCGGATCGATGTTTACTCAACTCGTTTTTGTCGTCGGAATGAGGAGTGTTTATTGAGCGGATCAATGTATACTCGACTCATTTATAATTTAGACTTAGGTTTATCACCAAAAAGTCTTTTTTACTGTTGAATATATATATGTCGAGGAGTTTTTATCGAGCGGATCGATGTTTACTCAACTCGTTTTTGTCGTCGGAATGAGGAGTGTTTATTGAGCGGATCAATGTATACTCGACTCATTTATAATTTAGACTTAGGTTTATCACCAAAAAGTCTTTTTTACTGTTGAATATATATATGTCGAGGAGTTTTTATCGAGCGGATCGATGTTTACTCAACTCGTTTTTGTCGTCGGAATGAGGAGTGTTTATTGAGCGGATCAATGTATACTCGACTCATTTATAATTTAGACTTAGGTTTATCACCAAAAAGCCTTTTTTGCTGTTGATATAAATCGAGGAGTGTTTATTGAGCGGATCAATGTATACTCGACTCGTTTCGTTCTAATATTTATCAATATGCTAGTGTAATTCCACAGAGCGTTAATCGAAATAATCGATGTATAGAAAATGCTAAAATTTTTACTAATTGAACTCTAGGCTAAGGCCTTTGTTACAAGGATTAAAACTTGATAAAGTAAAATAAAACGATGCAGTATAATCTGCTAAAATTTATTTACCATAGTATTTCCTAAGGTTGACTGCGTTCCAGGTTCTTGGTAAGGCTGTCCCATCCATGTGTGCAATCTTGTATGAACCTTTCTTTCCTACGCCAATGACGATGTAAGGTCCATCCCAATTTTGTTGTAACTTTCCCACATGCTTGGATACTTCTACCTTTTTCAAAACCAAGTCCCCTTCTTTGAAGGTTCGGACGCGTACCTTTTGATTGTATGCTTTCTCCATATTTGCCTTAGTGGCTTGTAGGCGTACAGCAGCTTTATCTCTTAAGGCTTCTGTTAAATCAACGTCATTTTCCCTCGCCTTTTCATTTTCTTCTTTATTGAACATCTCTATTCTTGGAGTTGGAATTAAAGTTTCCACAGGGATAACAGCTTCCGACCCATATACCAAGCTGAAAGGGGTTTCTCCAGTTGAGTTTCTTACCGTGGTTCGATTAGTTTCTCAACTTCTCTCTTAAGGTGAAAACAATTCTCCGTTCGATGTCCGTGTGCCCTATGGTACTTACAGTATTGATCGTAGTTTCGAGATCCTGGTCTTGGCTGTGCGATTTTTCTCGCCTCGGGAATCCAGTTATTTCTTTCTAGAATTTCCAATATTTCTTCCATTGGAATATTTAACCTCGGGTGTTCTACATGATTCACCCTGCTTCTGGTTGGTTGCTCAGGGTTTCTTGGTCTTTGGTAGAAATTGGGTTGCCTATCTTGGTCGGCTTTGTTGTATTCCAGTTGCTGGAAGACATTACCTCTCCTGAAGGATCGCTCGAAATCCAAAGATTTTTGGATAGGAAACCTGTCATGCCGTTTTGAGCTTGAGGTAGTGGCTTTGTTTTTGTTTTTATCCTTAAAGGAATTCATCTCTTCTTGAGTCATATATTTAGATGCTAGGCTCATGATGTCGGCGAACGTTCTTGGTTGCTTTCGACTGAGGGCATTTCCG
This sequence comes from Penstemon eatonii, assembly GCA_038501285.1. Classification (NCBI taxonomy): domain Eukaryota; kingdom Viridiplantae; phylum Streptophyta; class Magnoliopsida; order Lamiales; family Plantaginaceae; genus Penstemon; species Penstemon eatonii. The sequence continues at coordinate 51,081,812 of CM076715.1, read as the reverse complement.
AACTGCCAGTTTTTAGTGAGATCGAAGAGGATAGATATTATGTAATCGATATTTGGGGAATCGATTTTAAGCAATTCTACGTTGAATCTGGCCAACCAATCCCTTAGAGATTCTCCTTCTTGTTGATATATAGTTCCAAGGTAGCTCATTGGAAGTTTTTGTCTCTTCTGGCTGGCGAACTGCTGTGTCAATTTGTTACAGAGTTCCCTAAAGCTGAATATGGAGTTGGCAGGTTGTTTCGCGAACCAGTCCAACGCGAGTCCTTCGAATGTGGTTACCATTAATTTGGCAGTGAATTCAGCAGAGTGGGCATATAAATTCATTATATTCGTAAAGCTAAAAATATAATCATCCGGGTCAGTGGTTCCATCATAGCGAGGTAGTCTGCCCGGGACTTGTCCGATCGATTGTGCCTCTTTTATTTCCCTGCAGAAGGGAGAACAGGCCGCAAGGCTTTCCTGGAGTTCCGTGGTTCGGGCCCACGGATTTTGAATAGACCGTAAGCGTTGTTCAAGTCGGTCCTGCACCATCCTTTCAATTTCTCTTTCCGTCAGTCGAGCCGTTCGTGGTCGATCAGGGATTGTATCATCTATATCATCCTCAATAGGGATAATTGTTCGTTCCCTGGATCTACTGCGCCTCGCCGGGGTTTTTCTGTGAGCTCGTTTCCTTCGAGGATTGTTGTCGGAGGGTTTCGAATTGTCCTGTTGTGGACTGTGTAGCGAGCGGTGCTCGCTTGGTGGGCTATCAGCTTGTTGAGATACATGATCGTTTTGTCCGGGCGTTCTCCGAGCAGGAATTGTCCTGGCAGCCCTAGGGTTTTGCGGAATTTGATCAAGCACAAGTAATTCTTCCGGGGAGAGTGATTTAAAGAGCATCGCTATTTGTCGTAATTTCTCCTGAGCACCCGGGAGAGGAGCAGGGATCTCGGGGACTTCCGGCTCTTCCTGTATCGTGCCGGGAGGACCTCCTAGGGGTTCATGATCTCGGGGATGGGTATTCTGTAAATTCTCGTCGGTATTGGGAACGTTATTATTGTCGTTCTCCCGTGGATCTTCAGATGTGTCATGACCGGTGGTTGTGTTACTTCTTGCTCCGACACGGGCGCTTTTCCTTGGGCGAGCCATATGTCGATCGAATAATTAACCTAGCCCCACGGTGGGCGCCAATTGATTTAACCGTTTTTCGTCGAGTTAATTTAATATCAGTGAATTTGTGATATCGGGGGTTTGGATATTGAATTATTCAGTATATTGGGTTCTGTTACTTTATTCTGGATGGATCGTTTACAAAGAAAAGCAATAATCAAAGGCAAGAAGTAAAACCATTAACGAAATTAAGAACGCAATGATATGGAGGTAAAGTTCTGCAACAATAATGGATATTATTGAGTTCTATTGTTATCAATGTATTCTTGTGTAATCTCAGAATTAAGAGAATTCGTAGTTGTCTTATACAACGAATAACTAGGTATTTATATTATGCTAAACCTAGTATTACAAGGAATCATAGTCCTAGTTGGACTCGGCCCAACCTATCCTTCCTGGGTCCGGAGTGTAATCTTTACTCGGAGCGAGCGGCATCAGGCTGGGTCAGTAAGAAGATCCCGATCCTTTGTAATTGGTCGAACCGGTCTTATAATCTCTGTTCGATCTGATCAGTATGTAGGGTGCGAAATAGCCCCCATCACACCGTGAAACAATTGGAAGGAGAGACGTTGAGGCAATGGCTGGCAAGATTTAGTATCGAGCTCTTGAAGGTGGATACCCCGCAGATCGAGTATCTGTCCTCCCTGATGTTTGAGCTGACAAGGAGCACCCAATTTGGAAATGCATTATGTAGAAAGCAACCAAAATCCTTCGAACGGATAATGGAAATTGCTGAAAAGTATATGATACAGGAAGAGATGAACAAATTAAAGAGTTCACACGTAGATAAGTCTCATCTCAACAAGAAACGAGATCGGGCTCCGATCCCAAAACCAGGTGATTATGGAGGATCGAACAAAGGATCCGTTTGGCAGCGAATCAACACTTTTAAACCGCATATGCCGCCCCAAGGTCCGAATTCATACGAACCTCCTTATGATCGAGATCAAACTCCGAGACCGGGTAAAATTCAATTTACTGAGCTTAACAGTTCAAAAGAAGAAGTGCTGACCGTGTTGGAAGAAGGAAATTTAATTCCGGAAGCCCAGAGGATAACACAGACAAGGCCGGATACGCCTGGATATGACCAATACTGTCGATATCATCGAGCTCGAGGACATAGTACGGAAAATTGTTATCAATTGAAGGTTGAGATAGAAAAATTAATCACCCAAGGGAAACTCAAAGAATTTGTTAAAAATGGCAACTATAACAATCGTTACAGATCCCGTAGTCCGAGAAAATTTAACGCTCGGCAAAGGCAAATTCGAAGTCAGGCAGAAGAACTGTCGAACGGTGTGATAAACATGATTGCTGGCGGTCCGGCGGGTGGAGATAGTAGGAATGCCAGAAAGAGGACTTTGAGGTCAATCAGGGCAGGAGTATCCACAAAAAAGGAAATTCTATCTTTGGAGTTTCCATCGATGGAGAACCAAGTCATCAGCTTTAGCGAGGCAGATCGACCCTGATGGGGGGTAATTTAGACCCCATATTTTCTCCAGTTCGACACGGATCGGACGACAGCAATTCCCCAATCCAGGGGCGAAATGACAAGTTCGAGCTCATAATCAATTATTCACGGCTTGTTCGAGAACTGAGATCGGGGGGTACTGTTGGGCCAAGCGCAGGCCCAAGCCCATTTGCTCGGCTATAAATACGCTTGCATTTATGACACCAGACACGACTTTCCAGGTGCTCCCTCTTCGAAGCCATTGCTCGGAATTACTTGGAAAGATAGGTTTTAGATCTATTGTATTTCGCCCTCTAGCTTGTACGGCATCCAAAGATGCTCGAGTAGGACCCCCATACTTGTACTGTGTACTCAATCCATTCGAATACAAATACATTTAATCTTTATTTTCCTTTTAATTTCACTACTATTGCGTTATATTCCAACCTTGATCGAACCAACGAAAACACGTAAAATCAATTGGCGCCCACCGTGGGGCCTCTATTCGAGTATTTGATCGAAATATGCCTACTACGAGGAGAAATCACATAATCCGATCGACGATGATTTCACGATCCGTTGTACGGAACTCATTGGAATCTTTGCTATGGAGCTTCTAAGACGATTACACGGCCAGAATCCTATAGTGTTCATGTTTATCTTGTCCGCCTTCTGCATCGGATTTATTTTCTATATTAGGATCTTCTTCTACTGTTAAGTGGAATCGCTTCACAAATATCAATCTCATTAATACGGTCATTTCGACCCTCATTCAAATATTAAAGGGTCATATACAATATTACGACTTACTCGAGACTCGGAATTTATTTTTCCGATTTTTGTATTTCATGCAACTTAGTATCATTTATCGACAAGAAATAGAAGAGACGAAGGAAAGAAAGCAAAGAGATTTAAGGAAAAAGAAGAACTTTATTGTAAAGATAAAGAGTTACAAACTCGGCTTCGAAATATGGTTCGAGCCCGACAAATACAATGAAATCACCCCTACTCTATTACAAATTCTATCACAAGTTCTATGGATTTTTTTTTCATTATTGTTCCAAGCTCGGTCTGCCTCTCGTACGGTCGCCCCAGATGCAGAACTCAGCAGTGATTTTTCTTGGCAATCACTCGCCACGTGTCGCACATCCGTCTTCGTACTAAGTGAAAGGCGGATCGGAGTTTCTCTCCGGGAGCTCAAACGGACCTTAGGTCTTCATCGGTAAACAATGATTGTCGAAACCAATCATTATCTACCGACCGATCCAAACCGGCGCAGCAGAGGTTTATCTCAGCAGAAGCATCCCAAGCAAGCTCGAAGGAACTATACTTCAAGAAAACCCTCGAGGAAGCTGATGCCTCAAATTTAAAGAACTCCTCTCAGGTAAGCCGGCTGCCCGATCGAGCACTGCGTCAGAAAACCGGAAGGCTGACCTACCCAAGACATGGTATATCTAGGAAGCTAGGTTGCCTGCCGGTATCCTAAGCGCAATTCCTTTTGCCTGTCGATATCCTAAGAGAAAATTACATCAAAAGGACTGAGGTATGAAAATAAGGTTCGGGTTCTTATTTCAAACTCCATTGTTTCGGAAGATAAATGAATCGAAAGTTGAGTTCGACCCATATTGGTCGGACAAAATGTAATGATAAAATGAAGGACACCAGAACACCAAAGAAGAGCTATATATAGCAACCAAGCTAGGGAATCGACGATCCAGATAACGGTTCACGGACGGCTGGGATATATACGATAAAGCGACCGTTACGATTCCCGAGAAATGAGGTCCTGTTTGGGTAGAAGGACATACGGTTTTAAGAGGCATGTAGGAAAACTTATAATTTTCTAAACAGCAGACTAGCGTGACCTATTAGTGGCTTGATTGCGAAAAGGTGGTGATTAAAAGCTCAAGTTCAATTTATTCAGAAATTTTTTACAGTCAGATAACGCTATTCGAATAGGAGGAATCATAACCGAACTGTTCGAACAGAGATATCGACCTGCAAAGTTATGCGACTATGCAACACTACCAAAATTCTGTTGCCTGATTTTCTTTATTCAAAGCAGATGGGGTATGATTATTTCTTTATCGATATCAGGGAATCGAAACGGAGATATTGAAGACGAAAATTTATATTTATTCATTTATGTTATCTCAGAAAATACAAAAGCTGAGAAATACATATCGAGCATAGCTCAAACATTCATATTACATCAAGAACCCTATTTACTTTCTACAATCCTATGAAATTTTCGGTCCCTTCTCCTATTGTTTATTAGAGGTAACTTAGCTCCGACCATGGAATCTCCTTAGGACCCGCGGGCTTTTAACTTTATTTATAATCTTCCGAAGACGAAGGGATGAATATATGGTTTGTCGGCCGACCGTGTTCTTCGCCACTATCTCCCCCGTATGTCTTCCTAAATGCATTGTGGCAATAGGTCCCCAATCGAGGACCCACGCCACAACGTCCGAGCTCCATGGATCTGGCTTATTGGCCTTCCAGATGGAGACTATATTTGCCTGCCGATACCCTAAGCGAAGGTTGAAATGATGTTATTTCTGCTCGAAAATTGCTCCACTTAAAAATTGTTCGAAATCTGACCTCGAACAAGCGAATTATTAAAATTGTAATCTTAGTCGCCATGAAGAGATAAATGAGGCGCTGACACAAGGGATGAAATGGTTTCAAAGGAATGATAGCATTATATAGAGAAAACTAAAATGAATCTTACGGCAGAAAATTCACATAACGAGTGGACAGGATCTAAGGACTGTTGCTCTTCCCGATAAAAGAGGGACCGTTTGGAAAAGATCAATGATTATTAAAAAATTGGGAACATTCGAAACAGCAAGGGGTATTCATTCGAAGGAGTCAGAACCTTGCGAGAAACATTTTCTATTAAGACGGACGGATTATATATTAAGTCTTGGACATATTGTTTATCTATCTATCGTCCATCTACTTATTTCCATCTATTATCTCGAACGAGGAAGACCATCTTTTCCTTAGAAGTATTTCGATTGAAGTTATATTTATTTCCTCCGTATGTTCACCTGCTCATCAGATGCCGGTATGGTCATTCTATACTCATCTATCATTTCGATGAAGAACATTAATTATCGGTTATCTGGTATTATCTGCATTTTCCTAATATCGATTCCCATTATTCACATTCATTATAAACGGGTGAAAGCCTCTGCTACGACCCTAGGGCTAAAAACGCTCTAAATTACGATTAAGGGTGAAAGCCTCTGCTATGCCCCTTAGATCGAAATTAGTCAACGGGTGAAAGCCTCTGCTACGACCCTAGGGCTAAAAACGCTCTAAAATACGATTAAGGGTGAAAGCCTCTGCTATGCCCCTTAGATCGAAATTATTCAATGGGTGAAAGCCTCTGCTACGACCCTAGGGCTAAAAACGCTCTAAAATACGATTAAGGGTGAAAGCCTCTGCTATGCCCCTTAGATCGAAATTATTCAATGGGTGAAAGCCTCTGCTACGACCCTAGGGCTAAAAACGCTCTAAATTACGATTAAGGGTGAAAGCCTCTGCTATGCCCCTTAGATCGAAATTAGTCAACGGGTGAAAGCCTCTGCTACGACCCTAGGGCTAAAAACGCTCTAAAATACGATTAAGGGTGAAAGCCTCTGCTATGCCCCTTAGATCGAAATTATTCAATGGGTGAAAGCCTCTGCTACGACCCTAGGGCTAAAAACGCTCTAAAATACGATTAAGGGTGAAAGCCTCTGCTATGCCCCTTAGATCGAAATTATTCAATGGGTGAAAGCCTCTGCTACGACCCTAGGGCTAAAAACGCTCTAAAATACGATTAAGGGTGAAAGCCTCTGCTATGCCCTTTAGATCGAAATTAGTCAATGGGTGAAAGCCTCTGCTACGACCCTAGGGCTAAAAACGCTCTAAATTACGATTAAGGGTGAAAGCCTCTGCTATGCCCCTTAGATCGAAATTATTCAATGGGTGAAAGCCTCTGCTACGACCCTAGGGCTAAAAACGCTCTAAATTACGATTAAGGGTGAAAGCCTCTGCTATGCCCCTTAGATCGAAATTATTCAATGGGTGAAAGCCTCTACCACGCCCCTTAGATCATCCAAGTAATATTAATCTCCGAATACTCTATCTATTATTGAAACCATCGTAAAACGTTGGTTATCATTTTTATCTGAAAATCAAAGGACAGAGTTCAACCAATCAGCGATTATAGTCAATGTTTACTAATTTATCTTGTTTCTCGATCTAAGTGAATAAGGAGTACGACTCACTTATAATACCTTTGGAATGACAATTTTTAGTCTTCGATCGTTACTTACAGAAACACACATGCAGGGTAATAAATAAGGAAGAATAAAGGCAATTGATCTTTCATTTATACATTTTCGAACAGTGACAAGAGAGTGCTCGAATACAATGGAAAAATTCAAACTGAAAGTTTAAAGATTACATTCGCGACTATTCTATTAATAACGAGCTCTATGCTCGGGATTTTTGGATCTGCAACACAGCTTCATCTAAGAGCGCAGAAATGGTTTCGGCAACAATTTTTCCAGCATTCTTGCTACCAGTACCCTGTTAGTTATTTCATATACACACCAAGGTCGGAATGGCAGGAAGCAATCTCCAAAGAAATTATTCCACGCAATCTCGGACGCAACATTCTTCAAGAAATATCTTGAAGAAGTGGAGATCGAGTGCAGGAATACCCTAGTCGAGTTCGAAAACATAGATTTGGATACGGTACGCGAAATAAGTCCTAATTCGAACTTCAAAACACTGAATCATGCAACGAAATCTTTTACTCAGCATGATCGAAGGAAATTATCCGTGTTGCCGGCGACCACGCGAAATAACAATCCAATTAAGAAATAAAACGAAGAGCCGCATTTATAGATACTACTTTTGAGATCCAATGGCTACCAAATAAAGCAAAGCGAACGATCAAGATTGAAGGACTACTGGGTTGTCCGAGAGTTTTAGCGGGAAGAACGAATGATATTCCTCGAAAATTAAGCTAAATCATTATACCAATATTACAAATCGAGAATCACAAGCTCAAGGCCAAGTGATGAAGGCAAACAAAACATAGATAGAAAAGAGCTCATCAAGGTACAGAGGAGCAAGCAATCCGAGAAGGAAATAAATTATTACAAACCAAAGGGGATAAAATGTCTGAAATCATCCATACGAAGGATCTGAATAAGTAAAACAGCTAAAGGAGCTTATTGTCGGACAAAATTTTCCGAAACTCGGTAGTACGAGCCTCACATCCAGCTTCATATCCACGGTCGAAAGCCTCCTTTTCTCGACGCGCGAACTCTTGCTTCTCCTGCTCGTGCTCCTTTTCTCGTCGCGAAAATTCTTGTCTCTCCTGCGCATGAAGATCTTTCAGTTTTTCGAGCTCCTCGTTCAGCTGCTTATGGAGCTCCTCTCCACTTTCTTTAATTGACATCTTCCTCTCTAGATCAAGTTTCTCCGCGGAGACACGGTCGAATTCAGCTTTTCTCTTTTCCAATTCGAGGGAGATAGCAGCACGATGATTGGTCTCCCGCTCAGCAAAAGTTTTGAGCTCGATAAAATCCTGCCCGGCCTGCCAGGAGTACGCTCCGTTCATATACAAAAAAAAAAAAAAAATAAATATATATATATATATATATATATATATATATATATAAAAAATATATTCTACTCATACCTGAAAAAGGAAATGCTGTCCAGACTCGAACAGCTCCTCTATATTCCTCTCCTTAGATGTGTTTCTCTCTTTGGGCATATTAGTCTCTGAAGAAGTAAAATTAGTCTGCAACAAACTATCCATCGGATCAGACCCATCTTTCGACTCTTCAGCCACGGAAAAAGTAACTTTTGGGTGATTAGGATCAACCTGGGATTCGGGAGGGTTATCAGCTTTCAAAGCCTCAGCAGAAGCTCCCTCATCGATTCCTACTTTGAGTTTTTTATTAAGACCTCCCTCGGGAGGAACAGTCGAAGTATCGGGAGGCGATTTACTCCCAATGGCAAGATTTTGCAAGGCCTCAATGGGAGTGGTCCCGTCAGGATAAGGCCTCTTGTTTGAGGAAGGAGCAGAAGGATTTTCTCCTACGGGATTCTTGTTCGAAGAATCGACAACTTTCGGGGAAGAACCTCCGAGCGAACTCTCGAGCTCCTCGTCTAAAATGGCCTTGCTGGAGCTACCCTTGTTTTGTTTTGAAGTACTTTTCTCTTTCTTGTTATCCTCCCCTTTAGCAGCTTTCGGGGAAGATACGGAGACCTTAAAAGAAGATTTGGAAGTTTTGGCTTCCTTAGTAATCTTCTGCTCTTTGCTTGGATTCTTAGTCTTCGAGCCTCCGAATAACGATTTAGGGTCGATAGGTTTCCCTAGTACGTTCTCCATGTGGAGCGGATTAGAAGTCGATAAAAAAGATGGGAAATATGGCAAGAGCTCCGATCTCTATAAGCAAAATGTCGTGTAAATAATGAAAAGAAACCCTAATATTTATAGACACTACACCCTATGATTACGGTAACAAATCGACGCAACTTTTGAAGAGAAATCCCGTATCGAATGGACAATACCCGAGCATGAAAATTATCGAACAGGAGGTAACTGGATATTAGCAAGGATGGGATTTACAAGTTACAGCAATCAAATCAAAAAAGGATCCGTTTACAAAAATAGGTTGCATGGATATATACGATTAGTTCTTAACTACAAATTATCGCCTTTTCTTTTTTCAAATTTGGCTACGATGACTGGCTCGATAGAGAATCAAGCAATGCTTGTTAAAAGTGGAGCAATTAGTCAATTCGGTCGAACGTTCGATCATCTTCTTTATACGATACGTCACCTACGTTGACATCTTCGCCTTTTTCCTCTGACATAGGAGGATCATCGGTTAAGCATTCGAGCACGTCAGGGTTAGGCATAGGAACGCCATATTCATCGACCAAGGGGGCGAAGCGATGATTTTGCCAATTGATATCCATCTTGGGTAAAGAGGAAGCTTTATAATCCTTCCCTTCAGCGTTCTTGAAGGGGCTCATATGCTCAATGTACTCGTCCATGTTGTCCGGAATTTTCCTGGCTGCAACTAATTGTTGAACCCCTTTGTAAAAGATTGTCTGAAGGATTTCTCCCATTTTCCTTTGAACTAAAGGGTTCAAGACAGGAGACTCCAGGAATTCTCGTATGGCAGGAATCTCGCCTTCTTCCCGGCCTTGAGCGTACGCACGCTCGGAGTCTTGCTTCGCCAGCTCAAGTTCAACTTTTATCTTTTTTAGCTCTTCTTCGAGGACACTCCTCTCTTTGACGGAGGCCAGCAAATCCTCCTCTACAGACGAGGAGCGTTTCGTAGTTGCCTTTTCGAGCTCCTCCTTTACCTGGGATAATTCTTGTTGAGTTTTGACCAGTTGAGATCGGAGAACTTGGTTGTCAGAAAAAATCTGTGCATATGCATCATGAGCGTCCTGCGATTCCTGCTCCAACAGCGCCAAACGATAGGATTGGGAGGCGAACAAATCTCCGATCTACGAAATATTTCTCAGATAGTCAGCAAGGTTTAGGGGCATAGAGGGAGACAATAAAAAGAGATTTTCACCTCGTGATACGTTCGCGAAAAATCGCTCAAGAGCTCGAAGTCACCTTTGACAGAATGGAGCAACATATCCTTTTTGAATCGACCAGCCATGAAGATTCTAGCAGCCTTGTCAAATTCATTCTCCCCGCTCGCATCCAGGTCGGTCATAATGGTGCCATCCTCGGAGTATCCTGCAGCTCGACCACTTCGAAGATGCTCATCCATAAAATCCGCCACATCTGGCTCTGATCTACCTTCACGGCAAGGGACAGAGTTAGATTTAACGCCAAAAGGTTTTACCCTCCTCGAGGGCCCTGGGTGTTCAGCGTTCCTTTTCTGACCAAGGAGTTTCTCGTACTCCTTAATACCTTGGATCCGGTTCCACGAGTGTTGACTATAGCCGACTGATGAAAGAGCAGAAGTGTCGGGGGAAAACAAAGCTCGAAGAGGTCCGGCCGTGGCAGAATTCAACGAACTCATAGTACCTACCCCTCTCAAATCGGGAATCAGACACGGTATGACAACTGGATTTCCACCCAAATTATTCGTGCCCGCTTTTCTTTCGGAGGGACAGGGTAGCGGATCGAAGTAAAATCGATTGCTTTCGACAAAGCCGGCAACGGATACTCGAAATCTTTCAACGACTCGACCTGCAAGGATAAAACGGATCAGGACGAGTTGGAACAACAAGAATTATTAGATAAGCATAAAACTAGGCAGCAGATAGAAGCGTACCCAGAGAAAGAGGGGCGGGGGTCGAACCGATAGAGCCTGGTTGTATATTGGATTGTAGAAGGGATCCTTCGGAGGATTGTTTGGGGTATCTAAGCGCCGGAGCTGGATAACTACATTGGCTCAACCCAGCCAATCGCAGAACGCCTTCTTGGACGAGAAGTCTAGTTTGGTATGGGTTGGACTGCAGTTGCTCCAAAAGTTCATCTGAAAGGCGATGGCCAAGTTTTCCTTGAATTTTGCGAGAACCATATGTCCAAATGTTCGCGCCATCCCATCGATAAGGTCTGGTCTTCGAACTGCCCTCTGAGATAGGAACATCAGGGCCTTTCACGAAGAAGAATCTTCTTTTCCACCCTACACTCTTCTTCGTTGATATTTTCGTGAGAAAAGACTGTTGAGACCGCGGGCGGATAGATACGAACCCCATATTCGAACCTCTGCCTAGGTCCATTCGGAATATCTGCCAGAAATTGCTGAAGGAAGCTTCTTCTCTTTTTGCCTCCATAAGAGTGCAAAATGCTAGTATGTATGCAATGGAATGTGGGAGAAGCTGAGCGGGGGAAAGCGAAAAGAAGTTCAGGATATTTCGGACAAGAGGGACGAAAGGGATTCGCAAACCACAGGGAAATTGACCCTCGTAGAAGGCTTGACAGCCGGATGGGGGCTCAGTGGCGCGTTCATTGTAGGAAGGAATGACAATTGAAAAACCTTTGGGAAGATATTTCCCAAATTCTGCCTCGAGAAAAGCACGGTCCTTTTTCGAAAAATAACAAGAAGTTTCACTAGCAGGAAGCTCGGACTTACTCGAAGACACAGCTTTGGATACTGGCTTATGTTGGAAGACCCTGACAAAAGCACCTTCGCCAATGCTGCGTTTATCAACCTCGTTCTCTTCAAGGTCCTCGCTCGGATCGTCATCTTCGTCATCTTGGTGAAATTCCCCATCCTCGAAATCATCCACAAGCTTAAACAAAGGGTCGGACTCTTGATTCTCTTCGACCTTATTTTTGCCCTTAGCGCCTCTGGAGCTCGACATAACGAATCAAGAGACAAATATAAATAATGTAGTTGCTGCTTCGAACCCAAACGCTTCGAGCTCAAGAGAAAATATAATATGTAAATAAGTTTTCTACAAGTCAACATATATATATGGGGTTAAAAAGGTAAATTGCAAACAGGTCCCCGAGTAACCGCGACGGTTGAACTTACCATGGATAAAAATTCAAAGCCATCTTTCGGAAAATTACACTTTCGGTCCTTCATTTCCCAAGGCTGTGAGATATGTTATGGAAGTCACCCCCAGGAAATATTCTTGGCCCTCTAGGCTCATACTCGGAAATAAAAGAAGTGTTCGAAGAAAGTCTCATGACAGTTCGCAGATAAGGATTTTCCAAATGGGGAGTTTCTACTAAAGCGACGGACGTCGGGATATTCACTCCACACTCGAAAATGATGTTCCTTACATATGCACTCTTTTTCCCTGGCTCGGTTTTTATCCCAATGGGTTTTTTCCGAATTAGGTTTTTGACGAGGCATATCCGAAACACATCCCTAACGACTCAATCCAACGGGCAGCGTAACTTAAACTTCTACGAGCGAAAGCTTCTCTTTACGCTCGAGAAGTGGGGGAGTATTGATGGGGGGTAATTTAGACCCCATATTTTCTCCAGTTCGACACGGATCGGACGACAGCAATTCCCCAATCCAGGGGCGAAATGACAAGTTCGAGCTCATAATCAATTATTCACGGCTTGTTCGAGAACTGAGATCGGGGGGTACTGTTGGGCCAAGCGCAGGCCCAAGCCCATTTGCTCGGCTATAAATACGCTTGCATTTATGACACCAGACACGACTTTCCAGGTGCTCCCTCTTTGAAGCCATTGCTCGGAATTACTTGGAAAGATAGGTTTTAGATCTATTGTATTTCGCCCTCTAGCTTGTACGGCATCCAAAGATGCTCGAGTAGGACCCCCATACTTGTATTGTGTACTCAATCCATTCGAATACAAATACATTTAATCTTTATTTTCCTTTTAATTTCACTACTATTGCGTTATATTCCACCCTTGATCGAACCAACGAAAACACGTAAAATCAGACCCGTGGATGTTAGTTGGGATACGAATGAAGACGATCCAGACTTTTCCATGGTGTTGACACTAAAAATTGCAAATTTCGAGGTCAAAAGAGTGCTGGTTGATAACGGGAGCTCGGCAAACATAATTTCGTCGGAAGCTCTTACAAGAATGAATCTCTGTCATCCCCATTTGGATAAGGTAACCACCCCTTTGGTCGGTTTCGGGGGATCGGAGATCATTCCGCTCGGGACCATACTCTTGAGTACCACTCTAGGGCTCAAACCTAAGAATATCACGAGAATGATCAAGTTCCTAGTGGTGGACACGCCGTTTGCTTACAATGCCATCTTGGGAAGGCCTGCTCTGAATATTTTTAAGGCTGTCGTATCAACCTACCATCAAAAGATAAAGTTCCCAACCGAGGGAGGTGTAGGAGAAATGAGGAACGACCAGTACATGGCTTGGGAATGTTATAGTTCGTCCTTAACTATCAAGGAGAAAGTGGAGCCCGAGCTCCCTGGCAAAAGAAAGATAAATGAACTGGTCTCTAACTCCGGAACTCCAATTCCCGATTATGAAAGACTAGATGGAAAGAAAGGAAGAATCGTTGACATGAGTGTGCAAGCACCTGACCACAAAAAGGTGAATTTGGTCCCTGGATCTCCAGAGAAATTCACAAAAATTGGAACGGAACTGAGTAATGGCATGGAAGCAAAGCTCATCGGATTCTTGCAGGAAAATGTGGATGTTTTCGCTTGGAGTTCGGACGACATAGTAGGAATCGACCCGCGTGTAATAACGCATTCCTTAAATATTGACCCAAAGGCCAGACCAGTGAGACAGAAGAAGCGCAATCACGGTCGCGAAAAAGACAAGATAATTAACGCGGAGGTCGATAGATTGCTAGCAGCAGGGCAAATCAAGGAGATAAAATTCACGGAATGGCTATGCAATGTGGTCCTAGTCTCCAAGGGCGAAAATGTTGAGAACAAATGGAGGATGTGTAACGATTTTACTGACTTGAACAAGTTATGTCCAAGGGACCCTTACCCCTTACCTCGAATTGACATGCTCGTAGATTCCACTGCGGGATTTGTGTTATTTAGCATGATGGATGCCTTTCAAGGATTTTATCAGATCTTCATGCATGAAAAAGATCAGGACAAGACGGCGTTTATCACCGAACGAGGGGTGTACTGCTTCATCGTTATGCCCTTCGGTTTAAGAAATGCCGGCGCAACATATCAGAGATTGGTCAACATGATGTTCAAAGAGTTGATAGGAGAAATCATGGAAGTATATGTAGATGACATGCTCGTAAAAAGCATGTCCGAAGAGGATCATATTGACCATCTTCATAGGTGTTTCCAAATTTTGAGGAAGTATGGGATGAAGTTGAATCCAGCAAAATGCACATTTGGGGTGCGATCAGGAAAGTTCCTCGGGTATTTAGTTCATGAGAGGGGAATCGAAGCGAACCCTGAAAAGATCCGAGCAATCACTGATCTCCATCCACCGAGGAAACTCTCAGACGTTCAAAGTTTGATCGGGAAAATTATTTCGTTAAATAGATTTATCTCTAGATCTGCTGACAAGAGCTTACCTTTCTTCAAACTCTTGCGTAAATCTAAGAACTTCGAGTGGAATGATGAATGCGATAAGGCTTTTGAAGAACTAAAAGCGTACTTGACCTCTACACCAATGCTAGCAAAACCATCTGAAGGGGAACCCCTATATTTGTACATAGCTGTGTCAGAAGAAGCCATTAGCTCGGTTCTGGTCAAACTTGATAAAGCTGAGCATAAACCAATTTACTATTTGAGTAAATTGTTGCAGGGTGCTGAGAAGAACTATATGGAGATTGAAAAATTCGCACTTGCCCTAATTGTGGCTGCCCGGAGGTTAAGGCCCTACTTTCAAACATACAAGATCATTGTCTTGACTAATCAACCTTTGAGACAGGTTCTGTCCAAGCTAGAAGCTTCGGGCAGGTTAATAAAGTGGGCGGTCGAGCTCAGCCAGTTCGAAATCGAATACCAACCACGTGTTGCCGTGAAAGCACAGGTGCTAGCTGACTTTGTGCTCGAATCAACCAACATATCAAACATGAAAGAAGGAACGACCTCGGAATTAGGTATGGTGGAAGAAGCAAACGATCAAGTCTGGCTGATGCATGTGGATGGATCTTCAACCAAAGAAGGAGGTGGAGCTGGGATTCACTTCCAAGGGCCCAATGCTGAAGACCTGAGTTACGCGATAACTTTGGATTTTGTAGTCACCAACAATGAGGCCGAATATGAAGCGTTGATAGCTGGATTAGAGATGGCCATTAAGGCAAAGGTAAAATCGATTGTTGTTCTAACAGATTCAGAACTTGTTCACAGGCAGGTAAAAGGCACTTACGAAGCCAGAGAGTTTAACATGATTAAATATCTGAACAAAACGAAGAGGTTAATCTCAGAGTTCGATAAGTTTGACATTCAACCTATACCAAGAGAGGAGAATCTCTGGGCAGACATATTATCAAAGTTCACAGGACTGGCCGACGAAAAAACGGAGAGGACGATCACTTGGCTACTATCAAATATGTCAGCCATCGAGTTAGATGCAGCCCCTGCGATCGATGTTATGGAAATTGAAGAGCCAAGTAAGTCGTGGAGCGACCCTCTTATCGCCTATCTTAAGGATGGAAAACTTCCGGAAAATGCAAATGAGGCTCAGAGAATCAAATATAGAGCGCCGTCATTTACTTTGATGGACAATCAACTCTATAAGCGGTCCTCTTCGGGAATTCTATTGAAATGTATCCACGAATCATACTACAATGCCATCTTAAGAGAAGTTCATGAAGGGGAAGCGGGAAATCATTGTGGCGCTCGAGCATTAGCTCTTAAATGCTCGAGGTCTGGATATTATTGGCCTACTCTTTTTTCTGATTCTGTCGATTATGTGAAAAAATGCCATCACTGTCAAATTCATTCAAACTTGATTCACCAACCGGCCGAGCATATGCATTCAATTCCTATTTGTTGGCCCTTTGACAAATGGGGCATTGATATTGTTGGACCTTTCCCAACTGCACGAGCCAGAAAAAATTATGTACTAGTGGCGGTGGAATATTTCAGCAAATGGGTCGAATGTGTTGCCTTGATCAAGATCACCCAGTTTCAAGTTATCAATTTCTTATGGAAAAATATAGTCTGCAGGTTCGGAATCCCCAGGGCTCTGATATCAGATAACAGAACACAGTTTGCAGGAAAAAGGATCACGGATTGGTGTGATAAGTTCGGAATACAACAGAATTTCGCGTCTGTTGGCCACCCTCAGGCTAATGGACAAACTGAAGTAGTAAATCGGGAAATTGTTCGATCTCTGGAGAAGCGCTTATCGGAGGCAAAGGGAAAATGGCTAGATGAACTGCCAGGAGTATTATGGGCCAATAGGACAACAGTTAAAGCGGCAACCGGAGAAACTCCATTCAGTTTGGTTTATGGGTCGGAGGCTGTCATCCCAGTAGAGAATCTCATACCTTCTCCCAGGGTCGAATTTTATGATCCTGAAGAAAACCAATCTCTGAGGCAAATGGAAGTTGATCACGCGGATGGTCGAAGGGACCGCGCGAAATTGAAAATTCAAGCCACCAAGGCCAACATGGAAAAGTCTTATAATCGAAATGTGAGAATTCGATCTTTCAAGGTGGGAGATCTGGTGCTCAAAAAAGTGGAAGTATCAAAGCACGTCGGGAAACTACAACCTAATTGGGAAGGCCCTTTTGTGGTCGTCGAAGTGGGAAGAAAAGGTTCTTACAAAATCGCTCATCCTGATGGAGAGGTACTACCTCGAGCGTGGAACGCCATTAATCTGAGAAAATATTATGGAAGATAATTGACTTCAAGGCTACTGTTACTTAGTCATCTTACTCTATTCTCTTTGTTTCTAGTGAGTTAGTAAATTACGTGTTTAATGAAGGATTATTTCGACCGAGCTGTTCGAAGGATATTTATTCCGACTAAGTATTTATTCAATGAAAGTTTACTTAATATTCTCGATCTATATTCGTCTATTATCAACCTTTATTTTTCTCTATCAATTATTAAGGGTGAAAGCCGTTGCTATGCCCCTTAGATCGAAAATATTGAATGGGTGAAAGCCTCTGCTATGACCCTCAAGCTAAAAATGCTCTGATACGACTAAGGGTGAAAGCCGTTGCTATGCCCCTTAGATCGAAAATATTGAATGGGTGAAAGCCTCTGCTATGACCCTCGAGCTAAAAATGCTCTGATACGACTAAGGGTGAAAGCCGTTGCTATGCCCCTTAGATCGAAAATATTGAATGGGTGAAAGCCTCTGCTATGACCCTCGAGCTAAAAATGCTCTGATACGACTAAGGGTGAAAGCCGTTGCTATGCCCCTTAGATCGAAAATATTGAATGGGTGAAAGCCTGTGCTATGACCCTCGAGCTAAAAATGCTCTGATACGACTAAGGGTGAAAGCCGTTGCTATGCCCCTTAGATCGAAAATATTGAATGGGTGAAAGCCTCTGCTATGACCCTCGAGCTAAAAATGCTCTGATACGACTAAGGGTGAAAGCCGTTGCTATGCCCCTTAGATCGAAAATATTGAATGGGTGAAAGCCTCTGCTATGTCCCTCGAGCTAAAAAACCGTCGCTATGCCCCTTAAGTCAAGGGTAACGTCAAAATCGATCTAAATCTTATCATATTATTTCTCCACAACGACTATTGTTCCGAGAAGAACCTAAACTATGAGAAATATCTCGCAAAAGATTCAAAAGTTGTAAAAATCGAACTTCGAGTTGATTATGAATCTCAAAAATCATCTCTTGAATGTTGCAAATTATGGAGAATAAATTCAAAGATCGATAACAATATAAAAGAAAATTTTCATTCATAAACCTTCAGATAAATTACATGTGAACTCTTAATTACATTCAGGAAATTGAGCTAATCGGAATATTTTACATCTAGTTCAACCCTACTACAGATAGCTATTCCTATGGATGCCCGAAGAAGGAAAGTGAGGCTGGTACACTTCTACTCTTCATCCAATGCTTCCTTGCAAATAAGCCCATGAAGGACCAAATGAAAACAGGGAAGCAACTCCAGTTGGAGGCGCTTCTAGTAAATTCGAAGACCACATCCTTCAAGAAGCCGCCTCAAAGACGTGGAGATTGAGCGTAGAATAACTCCTCCAGCAGTAGACCCACTATCCCGACTGAATGGAGGACAGAGTACAGGAAGTCGAGCCCGCCTCAAAGACTGGGAATCAGAGAAAGCAAGTCGCCTGTCGGTACCCTAGTCGTAATTATTTTCGCCTGACGATACCCTAGCGGAGAGATTTTCGTATGGGAATTCCAAGAAAGTTTGGAAAGAAGGTTCGGATAAAAATCTCGAACGCTTCAATTACTGACATTAAATGGAACATGGAGCCGATCGACAAAGATAAAAACACATGGACTTTACAACAAAGATATCGTTACAACAAGTATGGTGTTACAACAAAGAAAAATCTTAGCAAACTTATGATACAAAGGAAAACCACAGTATTAGTGAACGAAATTATTTTCAAAAAGGACTTTCCGAACTTCAGCGCTACGATCAGCATACCCGCGGATATAAGCTTCCCTCTCACGAAGCTCGGAGTTTCTCTTCTCACGTTCGGAGATATCTTTGAGTCTCTCTAATTCCAAGCTTAACTTATCATGAGACAATCTTTCCTTGAAAAATCTATTAGCTTCCAGAGCGCGTTCCAGCTCAGTCTTTTTCCTGATCAGCTCGAGCGAAATAGAAGCCCGTTGTTCGATCTCATGTTTGGCCAACGCATAAAGCCTAGAAAAATCTTTGCCAGCCTGAACTTATAAAGATACGTCATGGTAGAAACAAAGAAATTAGAAAATCATGGTAAAGAGGTTAGGAAGAATTACCTGGGCAAGGGATTCCAACCCAGACTGAAACAGGAACGAGGAATATTCTCCAGTCGAGAGAACCGCCTCGGAGATAGAGACATTGGCCCGAAGAAGGGTCGGGTCGGATTTCTGATGTAATACTGTATCAAAAGGAGCTATGTTTCCCTTAAATGAAGAGACACCAGAAGGAAACAACGAATCAGAAGATTCTCCGACCAATGAAGGTACGGATTGGAAACGAGTGCGCCCAATTACATCCTCCACAAAAGAAACCTTTTTAATTTTCTTGTTTGAACCCTTGGATTTCAAGCACGAAGAAAGGGCAATAGTCGAAGATTTATTTCCTTCATAAGAGTTTAGCTGATCGGAACTAATGGACTTGATTGGTGTTCGATTTCTTTTTCTTATATTTATGCCGTCACTTGGTTTAGAGAAAGGCGTGGAAGAAGTCACAAAAGCGTTCGAATTTTTATTCATCTCTTGATTTCCAGAAAAAAGATTCAACCGAAATAATTTTCTAAAGCTCCGATCACTGTGAGCAATGTTATTGAGAAAACAATGTAAAACGGCCTTGGTGTTTATAAGAGACATGACATCAGGCGGATTGCAATAATTGATGAGTCGCTACTCCCAAGAAAGATTCGATGACGCAACTGAGTATGCAAGAATGACGTTATAAAATTCAACAAGATAGTAAAACAGGAAAAAGCATGAGTCTATAAAATGAATTTACAAATACAATGGTTCATCGAGCCCTATTACACAGTAATCATTACGGGCTGGATTCCTTCACGCCAGAACCATGGTCCGATTGCTCTTGTTCCTTCTTCTCACTAGAATCGCTTTTAGAGCTGCCAGAATCATTACTACTCGAATCGCTCTCTTCTCCGTCATTACTTTGCACATCAGCCGCAGACTTACTCGAACCAGAAGAAGAAGTGCCTTGTTCCCCCTGATCGCGGGAATCCCCTTCAATATCCACATTTTCGTCCTCAGACTGGGCTTCGAGCGCATCAGGATACGGCATCATTACATAGTTTCTTAAGTATGCAATCTTTTTCCCTGACCCGTTTTTTATCCCAAAAGGGTTTTTCCGAGTCAGGTTTTTAATGAGGCATACCCGAAACTTATGCCGAGATTGGTTCATCCCCCTAGTCGTCCTGGGCTATGCATACTTCTTCGAGCTTAAGTTTCACTTTGCGCTCGAGAAGTGGGGGAATATTGATGAGGGATATTTTGGGCTCTGCATTTTTTTACAATCATGCGAGATCGAACAGTACTCATCTCGGGAGATCAAGTTCGACCCCGATGCCCAAGTACCACAAGTACAGTCGGCCCTGGATCCAAAGTTACTGTTGGGCCAACTTCTGATCCAAACTTATGGGCCGAGAATTGCATGTCTGCGGATAGATCACCTAGACCCCAATTTCAGCTATAAATACCCCATGCATTTATGATACCAGACACGATTTTCCAGGTTCTCCCTCCTCGAAGCTACTGCTCGGAACCTCTTGGGAATATAGGCTTAGGATCATATGTATTTCGCCCTCTAGCTTGCACGGCATCCAATAGGGCTCGGATAGGACTCTATACATTTGTATTCTTATAGCATTGTAATCGAGCCATTTGAATATAATATTGTTGATCTTTCATATCATAGTTGTGTACTTGTTCAATTACTACACGCATCGAACACTCATACGAAACCACGTAAGATCAAATAATATATTTATTATTATGAGTAGCTAATCTCCTTTATTCTAAGGTTTTATGATCCTATGTTTGATTCTTGATTAAATGATGTTATAAAATTTGTTGCTATGCTTACAAGTGCTTGTTATACTAGTTTGAGCTTTTATCAACATGTGGTTAGGCCAACCATAGGATGAAATGAATTGATCTTTAATTGCTAGGCATAGTGGATTAAAGATTAGATTGTAAAACTAGTTTGTGATTTGATTTTAGGATAGGAATATACCTAGGTCATTTCATGTTCTAATAAGGTTTGAAATTAATGCATCACTTAGGCTTAATCCTTATAGACATAAATTGGATTAGTCTACTTTGGTAGGTTCGTACGCTATTCGGAAGATACGTATGAATATTCTATGAAACCTTGAACAACAAACATAAGTATGGTTGTCAATTGTTGAGTCGTTTATCTTGAATCGAACTAGGTGACGTAAAATCCTAGAAGCCTTTACATATTGTTAAGTCAAGTGTTAGTTTAAAAATCACCTTGATTTAGTTATAATTTCATTACCCCCACCACTTTACCGTACTCAACTTACAAATCTAAGTCGAAGTAACAAGATATTAGTCGGTAATTAATTGAACAATTCCTCGTGGGTTCGACACTCATTTATCATTTTATTACTTGTAACGACCGTATAATTGCGTGTTTGCTTATTAGTATTTGGAACGCAACAAGTTTTTGGCGCCGTAAGTTTGGGGGGTGAGGTCGAAAGTACTTTCGTACATGCTAGTTCGACTCGCCAATATTTTTTCAAATTCTTATTATTACTTGAACATGTTCTACAAAATTTGAGCACATTGTCTAAAGCTAGGTAGTATTTGAGGTGGATAAAGAACTATAGTGATAATAGGTTCTAGGACTCCTTTTGCGTAACTTAGTTTCTCTCCAAACTTTAGTTTAAAAATTAAATGTGATGAGCAAAATGGCCTAAGTTTGGGGGAGTGAACCCTTTTCAAGAATGAAAAAACCTTTGAACACCTTGTTTTTAAAAGAAACGAGTAGAGAAGTTGCTAAAATGTATGCACTTCTACGTGATAAAAGAAAGGCTAGCCTTCAAATGTGTAATTACTCTACTTCATTGTAATGGTGCAAGTTTGTAATGAAATGCACAAAGGAAAGGAATGGTGCTAGTAGCCCAAAAAGTTAAATGTCTAGAAGCACAAGCAATCTTCATCATTAGTGCTAGTTTGTTATTGTAAAACCATTGTAAAGCACAAGTGCTATGTTATCATTGTAAATCAAAAGAAAAAAGCAAAGTATGGTGAGAAAGAGCTAGGGGCTAAAATTGTTAACTAGTTCAAGAATAGGGACAACACTCTTAAAATGCCTACAACTTAGCTTCGTAATGTGATTTGAACATTAAGTTGGAAATCTACGGCTAGGAGAGACTCTTCGTTAAAACCTTAGGAGTCCGCGCAATTAGAACCGATGATTTTGATCTATTGGGACGTATTCACATAAGATAGAATCTAGCCAAAGCCATCACACACACACGTAGAGCTTGTTCGAAAAATAATTTGAAATTGTTAAGTTTTGGCGTTTTGATAATAAGCATGCACGTTTAGTACTTGTCTTTTGTTTTCTTTGCTCGGGGACGAGCAAGCGTTTAAGTTTGGGGGTGTTGATAACGCCGTGAAAACGTCGTTATCGCGTGCCTTCTTAAGCCCAAAACGTCTTGTTTTAATTCGAGTTTTGCTTGCTTTTGCGTGTATGCGTGGCTTTCACGGCGTGGCCCTTTGGTTTGGCCTTTGTTCGTTTTTTGTGTTTTTGTTCTCGTTTTGATCGTTTTTTCCGTGGTTTGTAGGTATTGACATCTAAGAGTGATTCGGAGTTTTGTATCAATGATTCGAGTCGTTCTACCCACCCCGCGAGTCAAGCTTGAGCTTCAAAGGAAATAGAACCCGAAGAAAATCGTAAAGATTGTAGATAGCTGCTCACTAGAACATGCACAAATTTTTCATGGATTATCCAAATGAGCTTAATTTTGGATTTGTCATAGATGAGTGAGTTAGCTACCCTAAGGACTTTACGGATCCTCAATCGGAGTTCGGAATCAAAAGATATGCTTTTCAGAAGGAAGTACGGCAGAGCTGGAAACTTACTGCCAGACTCACACCGCGGTGTGTCATGCATACACCTCGGTGTACCCCTGCTACCAGCAGATATTTTCTGCGGGAAAGGCAGTGTTTTTTTTTTTTTGTATTATCCCCCTTTGATCCCACTTGTATGTTTAGGCATCTTGGGGGACTTTTTGGCCTTAGTTGCCATTGTTTGGAGGGTAACTTAGGCATTAGGGCTTGTAGTTTCCACTAGGTTAGTAGTTAAGTGGGGAAATCATTCACAACTCCTACACAACTCATAGGACTTTCATTACACATTACTCTCTAGCCTCCATTGGGAAGAACTTCACTTGGACTCCCCATTGAAGATAAAAAGGTTTAAGGAAGAAGTTGTCGAAGATCTCCACCGTTAAGCTTACTCTAACTCTCTTACTATGTTCATTTACATTTATGGCTTTCTTTAATGTAATGAATAATATATTTATTGTTATGAGTAGCTAATCTCCTTTATTCTAAGGTTTTATGATCCTATGTTTGATTCTTGATTAAATGATGTTATAAAAGTTGGTTCTATGCTTAGAAGTGCTTGTTATACTAGTTTGAGCTTTTATCAACATGTGGTTAGGCCAACCATAGGATGAAATGAATTGATCTTTAATTTCTAGGCATAGTGGATTAAAGATTAGATTGTAAAACTAGGTTGTGATTTGATTTTATGGTAGGAATATACCTAGGTCATTTCATGTTCTAATAAGGTTTGAAATTAATGAATCACTTATGCTTAATCCTTATAGACATAAATTGGATTAGTCTACTTTGGTAGGTTCGTACGCTATTCCGAAGATACGTATGAATATTCTATGAAACCTTGAACAACAAACATAAGTATGGTTGTCAATTGTTGAGTCGTTTATCTTGAATCGAACTAGGTGACGTAAAATCCTAGAAGCCTTTACATATTGTTAAGTCAAGTGTTAGTTTAAAAATCACCTTGATTTAGTTATAATATCATTACCCCCACCACTTTACCGTACTCAACTTACAAATCTAAGTCGAAGTAACAAGATATTAGTCGGTAATTAATTGAACAATTCCTCGTGGGTTCGACACTCATTTATCATTTTATTACTTGTAACGACCGTATACTTGCGTGTTTGCTTATTAGTATTTGGAACGCAACAAGTTTTTGGCGCCGTAAGTTTGGGGGGTGAGGTCGCAAGTACTTTCGTACATGCTAGGTCAACTCGCCAATATTTTTTCAAATTCTTATTATTACTGGAACATGTTCTTCAAAATTTGAGCACATTGTCTAAAGCTAGGTAGTATTTGAGGTGGATAAAGAACTATAGTGATAATAGGTTTTAGGACTCCTTTTGCGTAACTTAGTTTCTCTCCAAACTTTAGTTTAAAAATTAAGTGTGAAATGAGCAAAATGGCCTAAGTTTGGGGGAGTGACCCCTTTTCAAGAATGAAAAAATCTTTGAACACCTAGTTTTTAAAAGAAACGAATAGAGAAGTTGCTAAAATGTATGCACTTCTACGTGATAAAAGAAAGGCCAAGCCTTCAAATGTGTAATTACTCTACTTCATTGTAATGGTGCAAGTTTGTAATGAAATGCACAAAGGAAAGGAATGGTGCTAGTAGCCCAAAAAGTTAAATATCTAGAAGCACAAGCAATCTTCATCATTAGTGCTAGTTTGTTATTGTAAAATCATTGTAAAGCACAAGTGCTATGTTATCATTGTAAATCAAAAGAAAAAAGCAAAGTATGGTGAGAAAGAGCTAGGGGCTAAAATTGTTAACTAGTTCAAGAATAGGGACAACACTCTTAAAATGCCCACAACTTAGCTTCGTAATGTGATTTGAACATTAAGTTGGAAATCTACGGCTAGGAGAGACTCTTCGTCAATACCTTAGGAGTCCGCGCAATTAGAACCGATGATTTTGATCTATTGGGACATATTCACCTAAGATAGAATCTAGCCAAGCCATCACACACACACATAGAGCTTGTTCGAAAAATAATTTGAAATTGTTTAGTTTTGGCGTTTTGATCATAAGCATGCACGTTTAGTACTTGTCTTTTGTTTTCTTTGCTCGGGGACGAGCAAGAGTTTAAGTTTGGGGGTGTTGATAACGCCGTAAAAACGTCGTTATCGCGTGCCTTCTTAAGCCCAAAACGTCTTGTTTTAATTCGAGTTTTGCTTTCTTTTGCGTGTATGCGTGGCTTTCACGGCGTGGCCCCTTGGTTTGGCCTTTGTTCGTTTTTTGTGTTTTTGTTCTCGTTTTGATCGTTTTTTCCGTGGTTTGTAGGTATTGACATCTTAGAGTGATTCGGAGTTTTGTATCAATGATGCGAGTCCTTCTACCCACCCCGCGAGTCAAGCTTGAGCTTCAAAGGAAATAGAACCCGAAGCAAATCGTCAAGATTGTATATAGCTGCTCACTAGAACATGCCCAAATTTTTCATGGATGATCCAAATGTGCTTAATTTTGGATATGTCATAGATGAGTGAGCTAGCTACGCTAAGGACTTTACGGATCCTCAATCGGAGTTCGGAATCAAAAGATATGCTGCTCAGAAGGAAGTGCGGCAGAGTTGGAAACTTACTGCCAGACTCACACCGCGGTGTGTCATGCATACACCTCGGTGTACCCCTGCTACCAGCAGATATTTTCTGCGGGAAAGGCAGTGTTTTTTTTTTTTGTATTATCCCCCTTTGATCCCACTTGTATTTTTAGGCATCTTGGGGGACTTTTTGGCCTTAGTTGCCATTGTTTGGAGGGTAACTTAGGCATTAGGGCTTGTAGTTTCCACTAGGTTAGTAGTTAAGTGGGGAAATCATTCACAACTCCGACACAACTCATAGGACTTTCATTACACATTACTCTCTAGCCTCCATTGGGAAGAACTTCACTTGGACTTCCCATTGAAGATAAAAAGGCTTAAGGAAGAAGTTGTCGAAGATCTCCACCACTAAGCTTACTCTAACTCTCTTACTTTGTTCATTTACATTTATGGCTTTCTTTAATGTAATGAATAATATATTTATTGTTATGAGTACCTAATCTCCTTTATTCTAAGGTTTTATGATCCTATGTTTGATTCTTGATTAAATGTTGTTATAATGTTGTTGCTATGCTTACAAGTGCTTGTTATACTGGTTTGAGCTTTTGTAAACTTGTGGTTAGGCCAATCATAGGATGAAATGAATTGATCTTTAATTGCTAGGCATAGTGGATTAAAGATTAGATTGTAAAACTAGGTTGTGATTTGATTTTAGGATAGGAATATACCTAGGTCATTTCATGTTCTAATAAGGTTTGAAATTAATGCATCACTTAGGCTTAATCCTTTTAGACATAAATTTGATTAGTCTACTTTGGTAGGTTCGTACGCTATTCGGAAGATACGTATGAATATTCTATGAAACCTTGAACAACAAACATAAGTATGGTTGTCAATTGTTGAGTCGTTTATCTTGAATCGAACTAGGTGACGTAAAATCCTAGAAGCCTTTTCATATTGTTAAGTGTTAGTTTAAAAATAACCTTGATTTAGTTATAATATCATTACCACCACCACTTTACCGTACTCAACTTACAAATCTAAGTCGAAGTAAGAAGATATTAGTCGGTAATTAATTGAACAATTCCTCGTGGGTTCGACACTCATTTATCACTTTATTACTTGTAACGACCGTATACTTGCGTGTTTGCGTATTAGTATTTGGAACGCAACACAGATATGTGTAGGGAGATGGAGAGAGAGAATTTTTCTTTGCTTGGTTTTTGCTCTTAGAGTTGTGTGTATGAAATAACTATAAGTTACCTATTTATAGTTATCTCATTAACCTAGTCCTCTTATGATTAGGACTTTAATTCTCCTACATGGGTCATGGCCCTCTTTAATTAGAAGACTAATCTTCCAATTAATCTATAGCCCACTTAGTTAATTTAATAGGCTTTATTTAATTTTTCAATTAAATAGCCCAATTAATTAATTATTCTCCCAGCTAATTAAATTAGACTCTAAGTCTATTTAATTAATCATTCCTTTAATTAATTAAATCCTACTTAATTAATTAGCTTACAAATTAAATTTCAATTTAATTTATGATCTTGATCCAATTCCAATCGGATCCATTTAGCTCCAACTGGGTCGACCCAGTCACCAATCGATCCAGTAAATTTCTCAAACCCAGTTGACCCAATCGACCCAGTCGATTTGGTCGACCCAGTTGTTCTCCTTTTCGTTGCTTTCGCTTCATGTGTATTGTGTATGCCCCCGTAGGTTCACCACATAATTGGCCGTGGGTTATAATTAAATACAATTTAACTATTCGAGCAACATATACTCTAAATCAATCACTCTGTCTACTGATCATTCCAAAATAAGCACCCCTGTCAATTTGGGAATTCTCCCACACTCCACGGTCGATGTCCAGCCACAAGCCCATGGAGCCCAATCACTGGTGAATTAATTCAGTGAACCTTTTTAACTCATGTAGAATTTCCATATACACTATAATCTCTCCATCGATCAATCTCCATGTCGAGACTTAAGGGTATGGTCTTTCATCGGTCTCCCTTTTATTTTGTCTTGACTTTATGCATTCTGGTCTCGAAATAATTCTCTTTGACTTAATCTTTATGAGCAACTCACATAAAGTCGTCAGATACCTTGGCCAAGGGTTTTTACCAGAATTAATTTCTCACAGAAATCCATAGGAGAATTTCTCAACCTATCAAGTCGGGTCAATGGATCATTTGTTGATGATATGAACCTGCACACGAGTTCCTCTATACCCAACATGAGTCCAAAGAGACTTTCTGGTGATCTCCAGTCAGTCGGAACTCACATCAAACCATAGACGTTCTCGCACCAGATAAACCCTACCACCTCAAGTAATTAGGGATCGTTCCTCGTATACTATCGTAAATTGGAATAACTTTAACCCCGATATGCGACTACCGCTTCCATTCCTAATTGGGATATTCAGTGCACTTTCTATCCCAGCAAGCCACCCAATTATGTGTATCGACTATCTCAGTCATGCTCGTGGACCCCAGCGTTCTCCAGTTCATCGGATTATACACAAAAGTGAGAGTCTAACCGAATCCAACGATGTCATATCTCGATTGGATTCTATGACTCTTGAATATGTTCTAGATCACGGCCTTGGAGATCAGTCCACGGGTTGTCCCATAGCCCTGTGATCTAAGGACTTCCATCCTTATGCGTAGAAAATTATTACATAAGATAAAGATAACCATATAATAAAGTGCTTTCGTTAATCAAAATTGAATAGTTTCTTATTTATAACAATAAACGCTAGCCATACAGCTGGCTTGCAGGACACTATTTCTATTAATCTCCCAATTGTCCTAAAGCCATTCTTTTATGTTCTTGAGTCCCATCTTTAGCAGATGTTTCTCGAATGCCGTTTGAGGCAGAGGCTTCGTTAGCAGGTCCGCGGTATTATCTTTTGAGTCGACACGTTCCACCTTAATGTCTCCTCTACCAATGATATCTCTTATCACATGGTATCGTCTTTGTACATGTTTGGATTTCTGATGAGATCTCGGTTCCTTTGCTTGCGCTATTGCCCCATTATTAACGCAGAAGATAGAAATGGGCTCAGCGATGCTAGGTATCATATCCGATTCCTGGATGAAGTTCCTCATCCAAACACCTTCCTTTGCTGCATCATATGCGGCAATGTATTCTGCTTCGGTGGTTGAAACTGCGGTAGTGTCTTGCTTGGAGCTTTTCCAGCTAACCGCACCACCATTGAGGCAGAATACGTATCCAGATGTCGACTTGAAGTCGTCTACATCACATTGGAAGCTCGAGTCTTCAATTCTCCTCCACCGTATACCAAGAACAATTCCTTAGTCTTTCTCAGGTACTTAAGAATTGCCTTTACAGCTATCCAGTGCTGCTCACCTGGATCAGTCTGGTAGCGACTTGTAACGCTTAATGCGTACGCTACGTCTGGTCTAGTACATAACATACCATACATTATGCTTCCTATTGTAGATGCATATGGTACTCGAGACATATTGCTTTTCTCTTCATGCGTCTTTGGGGCCATAGACTTAGAGAGTGCAATTCCATGTCTCATTGGAAGCAATTCTCCCTTGGATTCTTCCATATTAAATCTCTTCAAGATTTTATCTATATACTGGGATTGGGATAGGCCCAGCAGTCCTTTTGATCTATCTCGATAAATCCTTATACCCTGTACAAATGATGTTTCTCCAAATCCTTCATTGAGAATTGTGCGGATAACCATGCTTTAGTTTCGGACAACACTTTCACATTGTTTCCAATGAGAAGAATGTCATCAACGTAAAGCACTAAAAATTCAACTGTACTCCCACTGATCTTCTTGTACACGCAAGGATCGAACACGTTTTTGATGAATAGAAAAGTTTGGATTGTTTCATCGAAATGGATGTTCCAACTTCGGGAAGCTTGCTTCAATCCATAAATGGACCTCTGGAGTTTGCACACCTTGTGTTCATCTCCTTTGGATGCATATCCTTTTAGTTGCTCCATGTAGATCTCTTTGTCAATGTCCCCATTGAGAAAGGCAGTCTTCACATCCATCTGCCATATCTCGTAGTTATACCACGCAGCTACGGCCAGCAAGATTCGAATGGATTTAGGCATTGCAACGGGAGAGAATGTCTCCTCAAAGTCGATGTCTGGCCTTTGAGTGTATCCTTTTGCCACTAGTCGCGCCTTGTCGGTTATTACCTCTCCGTTCACTCCAAGCTTTCGCTTATAGATCCACTTGCAACCCACGGGAGTCACTCCCACTAGTGGATCTACCAAGGCCCAGACCTTGTTTGAGTGCATGGAGTCCAATTCGGATTCCATTGCTTCGCGCCACTTTCCCGAGTTTATGTCTAGCATAGCCTCTTCCTAAGTCCTTGGGTCGGTCAAAGTCTGTCCATTCTCGTGCAGCAGACCTTAGTACCTTTCGGGTTCTCTACGTTGTCTTTCTGACCTATGAAGTATCAGTGTACTTTCTGGTGCACTTTCATGCTCTTGTTCTCCTACTGCCTGTGGTGATGGGTCAGCTTGATCGACCTCTTCGGCCTTTTCAGCTTCAGTGACCTCATCTAGTTCTACGTTGTGTTCCTTCTTGTCCACTAAGAAATGCTTCTCCAAGAAGTGTGCGTTCCTTGAGACAAACGTAGTTTGTCTTGTAGGATCGTATAACTCGTATCCTATTGAGTTTTTCAGATACCCCACGAATTTGCACAAAGTGGATTTAGTTTCTAATTTATCTCCCACTAACTTTTTAACGTAAGCGGGAGATCCCCATATGCGCATGAATGCGTATGAGGGTGCCTTGCCAAACCATAATTCGTATGGCGTCTTTTCTACGGATTTAGATGGTACTATATTTAGTATCTTCGTTGTCGTGAGGAGGGCATGTCCCAAAAATGAAAGAGGAAGATCAGTGGCACCCATCATGGATCGAACCATGTCTATCAATGTTCGATTCCTACTCTCTGCTACTGCATTTAATCTGGGTGTTGCAGGAGGAGTCTACTGCGACATTATTCCATGCTCTACAAGATAATTTAGAAATTCGTTACTAAGATATTCTCCACCTCGGTCAGAACAAAGAGCCTTTGTCGTATGAACAAGTTGATTCTCTACTTCCATCTTGAATTCTTTGAATCGCTCAAAGGCTTCAGACTTGTTTTTCAACAAGAACACATATCCATAACGACTATAGTCGTTAGTGAAACTGATGAAGTAATCATAGCCACCTCGGGCGCTTTTTCTTAGTGGTCCACATACGTCAGTATGTATTAGGTCCAATGTTTGTTTGGCTCGCTCAGGGTTTCCCTTAAATGGTAACTTAGCCATTTTACCCATCAGACATGGTTCACAAGTTGCCATTTTATCAATGCGATTGATTTCAAGCGAGCCAGATGATGCTAACTTTTGAATCCTTGACTTAGATATATGTCCAAGTCGAGCGTTCCACAATTGGGCAGATATTTCATTATCTTGTTTTCTTTTGTTTTGTTGTACGTCATAACTAACTTAGGTGGTTCAAGGGTATATAGTCCATCTTCCAATGTACCAGTGAAAAACAAATTATCATTCATGAATTACGAAAAGGAATTTTTGTTAATTGTAAAATTAAAACCTTCATTATCCAAAACAGGAATAGAAATAATGTTTTTCACCAAACCAGGTATATAAAGAACGTTCCTAAGGACTAGTTTATTACCACTTAACTCTAACTCCACTTTGCCTATGGCCTCGGCAGAAGCTCTTGCTCCATTGCCAAATCTCAGGATCCAATCCCCTGGCCTAAGTGGCCTTGTTGCTCCTATCACCTGTAAATCATTACAAATATGAGAACCACAAGTAGTGTCTAGCACCCATGATGCACAGTTAATTGATAAATTAACTTCAACAAGGAATATATCTTTCGACCTCCCCAAGAACTCTTTGCAGTTCCTCTTCCAGTGTCCAGGTTTCTTGCAGTAGAAACATTTTTGTTCACCAGCAGAAGCTTTTCGCTTCTTTCCTTTCCCTATGAGCCCAGATGGTCCTTTGCCTTTGCTTGAAGAAGCATTTCCCTTCCCTTTCCCTTTCTTCGTCCTTTTGGACTTGGATTGGGGCGAGGTAGCAACCATCACAGGTTTCTCTCTTTTCATTGAAGCCTCTGTAGCGGCTAGCATATTAGCCAACTCGTGAACTTCAACATCCATCTTGTGCATGTTGTAGTTCACTACGAATTGCTCGAATGATCTTGGCAATGATTGGAGGATTATATCCTGTCAGTAGGTTTTGTCTATCTTTACGTCTAGATGACCAAGCTTTTCAATAAGCCCAATCATCTTGATGTGGTGAGTACGAACATCAGCACATTCTGCCATCTTTGTTTGTTGCAGAGTCTTGGCGGTTTCAAACCGCTCGTATCTACTTTGCACCCCAAATAAACCATTCAGGTGCGTGTAGATCTCAAAAGCAGACTTCATATGCTCGTGCTACTTTTGAAGCTCATTCGACATGGATGCCATCATGAGACAACGTGACTGCAAGTCATCGTCGAGCTAGAGCTCAACGACTTCCTTCTCAGTATCATCGGCATCCTCAGCAAGTCAGGAGGGGGCCCATCATGGACAAAACCTCGCTTTTCAGAAGCGAGAATGATCTTAAGGTTCTTGAACCTGTCATGGAAGTTGGGTCCAATTAATTTGTTTTGTTCAAGTATGATGGAAATCGGGTTCTTAGACATTATATCTACAAAACGACGAGAGAAGTAATAAATACGCGAAAGATTAATTTAAAATGCACAATTTACAAACATGGATTTTATTTGTAAATTACTCCCACTATTTTAATCAAAATCTTATGCCCCGACATAAGTTTCGGGAATTTATAATATCCTAGCAGGCTTAAGGCCCAAATGCAATCTCCTAGTACCCACGACTCGTTGGCCATACTATTAGATTCACTTGGTGGTCGACTACGTCGTCGGTTAACCATCACAGCTAACCCTTAAGTTTATTTAGCCTCGTTTTTCGATATGGACCCACGATGATCTAACGCAAATTCGTAGTATGATCGATATTAATAATATAAATACTGTAAACGCTATAAAATAAGAGAAAGATCAATGTATATGTATATTCCGAGCGTTGAGATACAGATTACAAGTATCGAGGATCCTACTTGAGCATTATAGGATGCCGTACAAGCTAGAGGGCGAAATACATATAAAATGGCCGAATTAATCTATACGAGCAGAAGCTTCGAGCGGAGAGCACCTGGGAAAGCGTGTCTGGCGTCATAAATGCAAGTGGTATTTATAGCGAAAAGTGGTGAGCTAGCTACTCCATCCGCAGGGTTACATTTCCTTGGCCCTAGGGCTTGGGCCTGTGACCGGACCAAAAGTAAACTCCGACCACGAGCATTCCCTGGGTGATCGGATTGTAAAGCCCACGATTTGGGTTCGGCTCTACATTCGCGAGGTCGGATTCTACACTCTCCGATCTTGCACGGGTTTCATAATGTAGAGTCCCAAAATACCACTCATCAATACTCCTCCACTTCTTGAGCGCAAAGTGAAGCTTAAGCTCGAAGAAGTTTATTTCGAACGTTGTGATGAGCAAATCACTCTGGTGTTTTTCCGGATATGCCTCGTGAAAAAACCTTATTCGGAAAAACCCATTGGGATAAAAACCGAATTAGGGAAAAAGAGTGCATATCTTGAAAACCATATGATGAACTTGATCTGGTATAAATTTTGACGTTAAAAAGGTTTCTTGCCCTGTCCTTGAAATGATTTTCCGACCGTGATGTCTTTTCGCATCGTTCACCGTGATACTTGCAATTACAGTAGGTATAGGGGACTAAGATATAAATATCTGGAAGGTAGTTTTGAATTTTCTTTGAGGGAGCTCAATTGTCGTGACCATTTGGGGACCGATTTGCAATTCACCTTTTTTACCTTTCTATATATACGTTATTTTGCTGAGAATTACTTCCAAAACCATTTGTACTCGAGATCGGACCGTCAAGATCGCGTAAGCTATCCTTTTCATTCAACTATATCTGTTCATAATGTCCAGTTCGAGAAATTCAAGGGGTAAGGGCATAGTCGGAGAGGATCCCGAATCCGATCCTTACTTTAAGCTTATCGATGACTTTGAAGAGGGGGAATTCCATCCCAAGCGCAAAGATGCTAATCAGGTTGAGGATCTCGAAGAGAATGAGGTAGAGAAACGTAATATCGATGACAATGTTTTTGTCAGGATATATAGATCTGAAGCTCCTTCCAGACCAGTCGGTCACAACCGGGCTGAACTCGACGCAGAACTAACTTCTTGCAGTTTCGTTCAGGAAGACCGTGCTAGTTTGGAGAAAGAGTTCGGAAAATTTCTTCCGGAGGGGTTTTCGATCGTCATTCCCTCTTATCGTGATCACGCAACCGCCCCCCCGCCTGGGTGCCAGATCTTTTATGAGAAACAATTTTCGCACGGGTTGCGCATTCCCTTTATTCCTCTATTAAGAAACATCCTATCCTTTTTCTCTCTCACCCCTACCCAAATCCTTCCGAATTCTATTGCCTATATTGTCGCGTTCAGCGTCCTCATGGAGGCCAAAGGAGAGGAGGCTTCTTTTCGAAAGTTCTGGCAGGTTCCAATGCGGGGTTCGCCTCTTTCTCACAGGGGTCGAGCCGGCCTATCCTTTCGACCGTGGCTGTGGACAAAACCAAAGGTTGGAAAAGAAGATTCTTCTTTGTTAAAGGTCCCGATGTTTGTTCCGTGGGTAGTTCTAAGACTAGACCATATCGATGGGATGGTGAAGTGCCTTGGGTGTACGGTCGTCGCAAGATTAAGGAAAAGGTTAATCCTCAATTTTCTGATGAGTTTTTGAACCAGCTCCGATCCGATCCTTTTCAGAATATGCTCCTTGTACAAGAAAGGATTTTGAGATTGGCTGGTCTAAGCAAATGTAATTATCCAGCCCCTGCGCTCGAATTCTCTCTCCCTTTGTCCATTCAACCACCTGGCGGGTCTATTCGATCCTTCAGACGCAAGTCCGAATCAGCCGCTTTGTCTCATGCCTTGCTTCCTTTAAGTATGCTATTAATAAATTTTTTGGCTTAACTCTGTTGTGGGTTATACATGTTCGCTCAATTGTTCTGAGCATATCGTTCTTTTCCTTACAGGTCAACTTGTTGAGAAGTTCCGAGCGTCCGTTGTTATGTCGATTGGGACTGCTCGCCCCAAGGACACGCATAGCCAGTTCATTCATCCACCGAATAGGAGGAAAACGTAACGAGGAATGGGAGCAGATAATCCGATCGATAACCCGATCGATATCCCAAACGTATTCCCTGCATTGAGAGGGGTTGGGAGCTGGAGTTCCTTGAATCCTGCAGTAGCTGGTCCTCTGCGCAATGTATTCTCGATCGATACTTCTAATCCGTCCTCCGCTGGTTATAGTCAATATTCCTGGACCCACATTTTGGGCGAACAAGAACACGAGAGACGCAAGGATCGGATACGATACGTCGAACATCCAGGGCCTTCGAGAAGAGAAAAACCATTCGGTAAGAGTTCAGACTTGGTTCCATGTCGACCAGGAAGATCGGAGCCGGATGTGGCTGACTTTATGAATGATCATTTTCGCGGGTGTAGAGCTGCTGGTTATCCAGAAGAAGGAACCGTTTCATCCGACCTTGGACAAGATGGTGAAAACGAGTTCGACAAGGCCACCCGGATTTTTATGGCTGGACGTTTCAAACAGGATCTACTTGATCACACCGTTAAAAGCGACTTTGAAGTCCTGAGTAACTTTTCTCGAACATACCAGGAGGTAATAATTGTTTTTAGATCTGAATATCCCATATGACTTCTTGGCTATTATGCTGATACCATTTTTTCTTCGCAGGCCGGGGATTACTTCGCGCTTCAGACATATCGTTTCTCTTTGTTAGAACAAGAGTCGCAAGAAGCTCATAACGTGCTCGCGCAGGCTTCGTCCGAGAATAGAACTCTTCGAGCTCAATTAGATGACGTCACAAGCAAATTATCGGCTAGTTGTCGAGAACTGTCGAAGGTGAAGGAGAAGTTGGAGATCGCCAATAAGAAACATACCTTATCCGTGGAAGAGGACTTGTTATCCACTGTTAAAGAGAAAAGTGCCCTCGAGGAAGAACTCAAGAAAGTGAAAATCGAACTTGAGCAAGCGAAGCAAGATTCCGAGCGAGCATATGCCCAAGGCCGGGAACAAGCCGTAATTCCAGCTATCCGAGAATTTTTGAAGTCCCATGTGCTAGATCCCTTAATTCAGAAAAGGATGGGTGGGATTCTTCAAACTATTTTCTACAAACGGGTTTAACAGCTAGTTTCGGCCAAGAGAATTCCGAATAAGATGTATGAGTATCTTCAATACATGAACCCTTACAAGAATGCAAAAGGGAAGGACTATAAAGCTTCTTCATTGCCGAAGGCAAATACGAATTGGCAGGACCATCACTTTGCCCCCTTTGTCGAGGAGTTTGGCTTCCCGATGCCAAACCCTGATGAGCTTGAGCTGTCCTTTGATAATCCCGAATCATCTTTAGGAGACGAGTCAGATGGTGAGCCGAATGATCTCTCTTGTAGTTGAGTACGGCCTTCGGCGTTGATTTAGGAAATGGATCCGTTTCCTAGAAAAGAACCAATTCATAGTTCGAAAATTAGGGGTCGACTGTTTATAATAGTTATGTAATAGGGGTAACATTTTCGTAATAGGGTCCTCTTCCAGAGATTTCCTTTTTATAACCTGTATATCCTTCTCATTTTGTAGAAGCTGAGGTTTGAATGAATTTTGTTGTTTGCGATCGAATATTTATCGTTCCCTTTTTTTAGCCTCTTAACAGTCGCAACAGTTCAATTATTGTAGAAATAAGATGTCGCTTCTATAAATATCAGGGCTGTTTCAAATCATTCATCTAACATTCTTAATCACTGAGATCGGAGCTTTACGCTTAGTATCTATTTTCGAGCTTTCAAATTTACTTTTTTGCTTGCTATGGATCAGATACTGGGTAAGCCCATCAACCCCAAATTGCTATTGGGTGGTACCAAGAGCAAAGGTCCATCTAAAGACCAAAGATCGACCAAACAGAAAAAAAACAACTGCAACTTCCCCCAAAACTTCCAAGGGCGGGGAGAGTAAAAAGGAAAAACATGCTTCAGTAAAACATCCCAAAGTTGTTCCTAACCAATCAATTTTGGATGAGGAACTTGATGAGGAGCTCGAGGCTTCTTCACCGAAAAATCTTGACACTTCACATCGGGCGATAGCCAGGCAAAAAACATCATCCCTTTCTTCCGATAAAAGGCCTTATTCTGACATAATCACCCCAATCGAGACCCTGCAGGACCTTGTTGCTGGGAATGCAGGTTCCCCGATCGGAGTTTGGGTAAGAAACCTAAACTGGCCCCCACTGGAGATGGCTCTTTAGTTTCTGGAGCATCTGTTGAGCCTTCAAAGCTTGAAACTGAACCTTCAAAGACTGAGACTGAGCCCTTGAAGACTGAAAATTTTTCTGACCCTTATACATCGGGATCCCCAACTCGAGAGTCGAAAGATGAGTCTGCTCGGGAAGTGGAGCTCGAGAATTTGGTTTAGAATCCGTCGCGGGCCGATCTTCCTATTCCTGAAGCCGAGGCGTCTAAGGGAAAGAGTCCCTCGTAGCTGTTTCAGTCTGGATCGAATTCTCTATCTCAGGTCCTCATTTTTTTTAAGAGAACTAACTCTTTCATATATAGGCTGGGCAAGACTTTCTTGAATTGAAGGTGTTAGCTGAGCGGGAGTTGAGTCAGCGTGCTGCTATCACCCTCGAGCTAGAGAAGAAGAACGGTGAGTTGGGTCGTGTTCTTGAGGAAAAATTGGCTTTAGAGAAAAAGAAGGCTGATAAGGTACAGGGAGAAGAGCTCCTTCAACAATTGAGCAAGGAGTTTGAAGTGCTCAAAGGACTTTATGAGCAGGAGAAGAAGGACTCCGACCTTCGCGAAAAAGAGGCTTATGCTCGTGGTTACGATGCCCGTAGTGCTGAGCTTCGAAAGGCTCTTCATGATCATAAATTTGTGTAACTTTTTTCCGAACGGTGTTGTTGTAACTCTATTTTATTTTTCTCAGTTGTGCTGTATTCTGAATAATCGTTTCTGTTTCTGCTTTTTATTTTCGAACTTGGATGATATATTGGGCCTCGTGCCTTTTTATAATTGTTATATCCTTCTGTGATGCTTGGCTTCTTCGTTAAATATTTGTTATTTTCAAAGTTCAACCCTTGCAGTTAGAATGCTACTGAATTAATGTCATCGTATGGATATTTTATCCCCGATCAATAATTCGTTGATAGCATAGCTCCCCTACCTTGAGTTTGAAATAATCTATTCTAACCAATCAGTCCCTTATTTCTCGGGAAGTGGAACGGTCGGCGCATTTATCGCTCGTATTGTGGCCGTTCCCTATGGTGAATCTGAGCCGTCAATGTGTATTTCCTCCTCCTATAAATACTCTAGAATGGTTCTTGTTTTCAGCATTGCATTTTTACTTTTCTGTAAAAGTACATTCGAGGCCTGCGCTCGAGTGGTCTCCTTCTTTAGTGGACGATTGTAAGTCTCTAGTAATGATATCCCATATTCGAATTCGATCCCCAATAATTATGTTCGAGATCCGTATTCGAACTCTTTTCTTTGATCTTCTTGTCTCCAAATAAAACTTTACTTCGACTAGGATATCGATAGACGAAAAAGATTGCGACTAGGATACCGGTAGACGACCTGCTCTCTCTGATTCCAAATCCTTGGGGTAGGCTCGAATTCCTGTATCCTGTCGTCCATCCAGTCGGGATAGTGGGTCAACTGCTGGAGGAGTTTTCCTGCACTCGATTTCAACCTCTTCAAGATGCAACTTGAAGGATGTTGTCTTCGGATTCGCTAGAGAAGATTCCTACTGTAGTTGCTTCCTTGTTTTCCGACCCGGTCGTGCGTGGAGCGATCAGCGCGGATGCATTAGATGAAGGGTAGAAGTGTACTAGCTTCCATTTCCTCCTTTGACTACTCAAGTATCTTAGCGTAAGGTTAAGCATTTGTAACTAGATCTTTCTGGATGTAAACTTCAGTTTAGCTCGACTTTCCTTATTGTAATAGAGAATTCTCTTGTAACTATTTGAAAACGAATGAATGAAATATTTATTTTCCTTTATTATCCTTGCTTGTTAATCTACAAACTTGCTTCTGTCCATAGCAACCGATCATTAATTCCTTTGCCCCGGAAGCACGATCGACAAGTGTTATTATTTGCAGATCTTGATAACTGATAGGATAATAACTATAATGATCGAACATCAACTATGTAGTTGTCCTTGAACAAAATATTTGAACCTCAACTTTTAATAGCCAAACATAAGTAATGAGTGAGGTTTTTTGCCTATATTATTCATCGATAGAGTCACCCGTTGATAGAGTGATCGAAGATTAATAATAATTGAACGAAAATTGGCATCCTTAGTAGATTTTGATCATCGTAGTTCGAAACATGATATTGTCGGGATTTAGGATAATCGATAATTTGAACTTGGGGTCTTAGCAACAGCTTTTACCCTTTAATTTATTTCAATCTAAGGGGCATAGCAACAGCTTTGACCCTTAGTCGTTTCGATCGGTCATAGCAATAGCTTTCACCTGAGGGTCTTAGCAACAACTTTCACCCTTTAATTTATTTCGATCTAAGGGGCATAGCAACGGCTTTCACCCTTAGTCGTTTTGATCGGTCATAGCAATAGCTTTCACCTGAGGGTCTTAGCAACAGCTTTCACCCTTTAATTTATTTCGATCTAAGGGGCATAGCAACGGCTTTCACCCTTAGTTGTTTTGATCGGTCATAGCAATAGCTTTCACCTGAGGGTCTTAGCAACAGCTTTCACCCTATAATTTATTTTGATCTAAGGGGCATAGCAACGGCTTTCACCCTTAGTCGTTTCGATCGATCATAGTAATAGCTTTCACCTGAGGGTCTTAGCAACAACTTTCACCCTTTAATTTATTTCGATCTAAGGGGCATAGCAACGGCTTTCACCCTTAGTCGTTTTGATCGTCATAGCAATAGCTTTCACCTGAGGGTCTTAGCAACAGCTTCCACCCTTTAATTTATTTAGATCTAAGGGGCATAGCAACGGCTTTCACCCTTAGTCGTTTTCCGGGGGTCGTCACCCATTTTGTTGATTCGAGGGGCATAGCAACAACTTTCACCCTTATTTGATATGTGATTAATATGCATAGAGATAATATCTTCTGCAAATAAAACTTTCATTGAACAGATAGCCTTCAAGAACATGAGGAATAGAGAACACAACTAGACAATAAATTAATAGATAGGCAAGAAACTGCTAAATAATCTTCATCTTCCATAATATCTTCTCAGATTTATAGCATTCCAAGATCGAGGCAAGATTTCTCCATCTAGATGAGCTATCTTGT
This sequence comes from Penstemon eatonii, assembly GCA_038501285.1. Taxonomy (NCBI): domain Eukaryota; kingdom Viridiplantae; phylum Streptophyta; class Magnoliopsida; order Lamiales; family Plantaginaceae; genus Penstemon; species Penstemon eatonii. The sequence goes on along the minus strand of CM076715.1, from coordinate 51,042,039 downwards.
AAGAACCTTTCTTCCCTACTTCGACAACTAAATAAGGACCATCCCAATTGGGCTGAAGCTTTCCAACATGTTTTGAGACCTCTACTTTTTTCAGCACTAGATCTCCGACCTTAAAGGTACGGATTCTAATCTTTTGATTGTACGCCTTTTCTATGTTGGACTTCATGGCCTGAATTTTCAATTTAGCTTGATCCTTCTTACTTTCTGCATGATCGACTTCTATTTCCCTCAACGATTTATTCTCTTCGGGATCATAGAATTCAATTCTTGGAGAAGATATTAGATTCTCGACTGGAATAACTGCTTCAGATCCATAATCCAAGCTGAAAGGAGTCTCCCCTGTAGCTGCTTTCGTAGTGGTTCTATAAGCCCATAAAACTCCCGGAAGTTCATCAAGCCACTTTCCTTTTGCGTCGGATAATCGCTTTTCTAGAGATCGAACAATCTCTCTATTTACGACCTCTGTCTGTCCATTGGCCTGCGGGTGCCCTACTGATGCAAAGATTTGTTGTATCCCGAATTTCTCACACCAATCCGCAACCTTCTTCCCAGCGAATTGTGTTCCATTGTCGGAGATTAAAACTTTGGGAATTCCGAATCGGCAGACAATATTTTTCCATAGAAAATTTATAACCCGAAACTGAGTGATTTTGGTAAGAGCCACACATTCGACCCATTTACTGAAATATTCGACCGCGACCAATACATAGTTTTTCCTTGACCTGGCGGTCGGGAAAGAACCGACAATGTCGATACCCCATTTATCGAACGACCAACAGATTGGAATAGAGTGCATCTGTTCGGCTGACTGATGAATCAAGTTTGAATGAATCTGACAATGATGACACCTCTTCACATAATCTATCGAATCAGAAAAGAGACTTAGCCAATAATATCCAGTCCTCGAGCATTTTAGGGCTAATGCTCGAGCTCCACCATGATTTCCCGCTTCTCCCTCGTGAACCTCTTTTAGAATCATATTATATTGATTTTCAGAGATACATTTTAATAGGATTCCAGAGGAGGATCGTTTGTAGAGCTTATCATCAATTAGGGTAAATGATGGGGATCGATACTTAATCCTTCTGGCTTCATTAGCATCTTCTGGCAGCTTTCCTTTCTTTAGATAATCGATGATAGGGTCGATCCAAGAAATATTTTGTTCGTCAATTTCCATGACGTCGATGCCAGGGGTGACATCCAGATCGATAGCGGATGTGCTCGATAACAGCCATGTAATAATCCTTTCCTTCTTACCATTCGCTACGCCGGTGAATTTTGACAGCAAGTCAGCCCATAAATTTTCTTCTCTAGGAACAGGCTGAATATCGAACTTTTCAAATTGTGATATCACACTTTTCGCCATGTTTAAATATTTTATCATATTGAACTCCTTTGCTTCGTAAATGCCCTTCACCTGTCTGTGAACAAGTTCAGAATCTGTCAGCACAGTAACTGACCTTACTTTTGCCTTTAAGGCCATCTCTAATCCTGCAATCAAGGCTTCGTACTCCGCTTCGTTGTTTGTAATGACAAAATCCAAGGTTATTGCATAACTCAAATCTTCGCCATTGGGTCCTTGAAAATGAATTCCTGCTCCGCCTCCTTCTCTGGTCGAACAGCCATCCACGTGCATCAACCATGTTGGGTCCTCAACCTCTGTTAGCATATTTATTTCAGAACTTTCCTCATTCTTTGAGCTCTTCAAACTAGTGGATTCTACCAGGAAGTCGGCTAGCACTTGAGCCTTTACTGTTGTTCGTGGCAGGTACTCAATCTCGAATTGCCCCAATTCGATTTCCCATTTAATTAATCGACCTGATGCTTCTGGCATAGATAAGACTTGCCTTAAGGGTTGGTTAGTTAAGACAATTACCTTATAAGTTTGAAAATAGGGCCTCAGTCTTTGCGCAGCCACTACAAAAGCAAGTGCGAATTTTTCGATCTCCATATAATTCTTCTCGGCACATTGCAACAATTTGCTAAAGTAATAGACCGGTTTTTGCACGGATTCATCTAACTTCACCAGTACCGAACTAACAGCCTCCTCCGAAACGGCTATGTAGAGGTACAAAGGCTCTCCATCTGTAGGCTTGGCCATCATGGGAGGTGAAGTTAAGTATTTTTTTAGATCTTCGAAAGCCTTGTCACATTCAGCATTCCACTTGAAGTCCTTCGACTTGCGCAATAGCTTGAAAAATGGCAAACTCTTGTCGACGGATCGAGAGATAAATCTATTCAATGAAATGATTTTTCCGATCAAGCTCTAAACATCCGAAAGTTTTCTTGGTGGTTGAAGATTGGTAACTGCTCGGATCTTCTCTGGGTTTGCTTCGATCCCTTTCTCGTGGACAAGATATCCAAGGAATTTTCCCGATCGTACCCTGAAAGTGCATTTTGCTGGGTTCAATTTCATTCCATATTTTCTCAATATTTCAAAGCATCTGCCGAGATGCTTAATGTGGTCTTCTTCTGTCATGCTCTTTACAAGCATATCGTCCACATAAACTTCCATGATCTCTCCTATTAATTATTTGAACATCATATTGACCAGACTTTGATAGGTTGCGCCTGCGTTTCTCAGACCGAACGGCATAACTAAGAAGCAATACACTCCTTGCTCGGTAAAAAATGTTGTTTTGTCCTGATCCTTCTCGTTCATGAAAATTTGGTAAAAACACTGGAAAGCATCCATCATGCTAAAAAACACAAAACCTGCAGTGGAATGTACTAACACATCAATCCTAGGCAGCGGGTAAGGATCCCTTGGGCATAACTTGTTTAAGTCAGTAAAATCGTTACACATCCTCCACCTATTCTCGGCTTTGTCACCCTTGGTGACCAAAATCACATTACATAGCCACTCGGTGAAATTGATTTCTCTGATTTGACCAGCCGCCAGTAACCTATCGACTTCCGCCTTAATTATTTTATCCTTTTCGCGTCCGTGGTTATGCTTCTTCTGTCTCACTGGCTTAGCCTTAGGATCGATGTTTAAAGAGTTGGTTATTACACGCGGATCTATTCCCACTATATCATCCGAGCTCCAGGCAAATACATCTACATTCTCTCGCAAGAATTCCAGGAGAATGGACTCCATTCCTTCACTTAATTCCGTTCCGATTCTGGTAACTTTCTCTGGGGGATCTTGGAACCAATATCACCTTCTTATGATAAGGTGCTTGTATGCTCATGTCTACATTCTTTCCTTTATTTCCCTGCAATTTTTCAGTTTCGGGAATTGGTAAATTAGAGGCCGGGCCTGACCCCAGATCAACTAACTTTCTATTTGCTAGGATTTCGGGCTCCACTTTCTTTTTTATGCTTAAAGATGAGTTATAACATTCCCAAGCCATGTATTGATCGTTCCGCATCTCCCCTACTCCACCGTCCGTTGGGAATTTTACCTTTTGATGGTAAGTAGACACTACTGCCTTGAAGGTGTTTAGAGCAGGTCTTCCCAATATAGCGTTGTAAGCAAACGATGTTTCGACCACCAGAAATTTTATCATCCTTGTTACACTTTCGGGTTTTTTTTCTGAGCCTCCGAACCCGACTAAAGGAGTGGCTACTCGATCGAGATGAGGATGCTGAAGATTCATTCGAGCGAGGGCTTCTGAGGAGATAATGTTTGCCGAACTTCCATTATCGACCAAAATTCTTTTGACTTCGTAATTAGCGATTTTCAGCGTCAACACCATGGAAAAATCCGGATCATCTTCATTTGTGTCCCAAGTAACATCGGAAGGTCGATCAGCATCGCTAAAGATTATGACTTGATTCTCTATGGATGGGAATTCCAAAGAAAATTTTTCCCTTTTGGTCGAAACGGATGATTTTATTGACCGCATCGTCCTTTTTCTAGCGTTTTTGATGTCCCCTCCTGCTGGTCCGCCTGCGATCACATTTATTACTCCATTCAACTGCTCATCTCCCTGATTCTGAACCTCCTTTCGCTGATTACCAAACCTTCGTGGACTCCTGGATCTATATCGGCTTTTGTAGTTATTTCCTTTGACAAACTCCTTATGTTTTCCTTGCGCAGTTAACTTCTCGATCTCAACTTTCAGTTGATAACAATTCTCAGTATTGTGCCCACGAGCTCTATGGTATCTGCAGTATTGGTCGTATCCCATTGCCCCTGGTCTTGCCTGGGTAATCCTTTGGGCTTCAGGAATTAAATTTCCTTCTTCCAATACAGTCAAAATTTCCTCTTTTGGGATATTAAACTCGGTGAACTGAATCTTTTTAGGTGGGGGGGGGGGCGGTTTTGATCATAAGGTGGACCGTAGGCATTCGGCCTTTGCACTGGTACCTGCGGCTTATATGCATTGAGTCGCTGCCATACCGATCCTCTATTCGTCCCTCCATAGTCACTTGGTTTTGGTATGGGGGCTCGATCTTGCTTTTTGTTAGGAGGGAGCTTTGGGCTATGTGCATTTTTTAATCTATTCATCTCCTCCTGAATCATATACTTCTCAGCAATCTCCATTATTCGTTCAAAAGACTTTGGATGCTTCCTACATAATGCATTTCCAAATTGGATGCTTCTAGTTAATTCAAACATCAGAGAAGATAAGTATTCGATTTGAGGGGTATCGACTTTCAATAGCTCGATAATAAATCTAGATAACCATTGCCTCAAGGTCTCTCCTTCCCATTGCTTGACCGTTCCCAAGTGATATGCCGACAACTTAGGTTTTCTCTGGCTCGCAAATTGATGCTTAAACTTGTCACAAAATTCATCGAAAGAGAATATTGAATTCGGCGGTAATTTTCCGAACCAATCAAGGGCAATTCCTTCAAATGTTGTGACCATAATTTTGCAGCAGAAATCTTCCAAATGTCCATATAAATTCATCACATTAACGAAATTGTTGACATGTTCCCCGGGGTCGATATGATGGAATAGTGCCCTGCAAGCCAATATATTTAGCTTGTATTGGAACTATCATTATCTTTCTTTAGTATAAATGTAATAATACGCAAGTTTATTTATATGTGTATAAGGATAAACAATGGCCAACTTCATCTCTCGCGAATACATTTAAGCGATTGGTTGAAACCCTTAGATTACATTTGACTATGGGACGATTCACTTCAGTACTGAGTGCAATCATGAAACAGTCTCAAAGGTCGTAATCTTAAAAGTGTTCCAAGTCATAGATTCCGAAACGAGACGGGGTATCGTAGGAATCGCAAAGACTTGTACGAGTATGCATGATTCACATGGAGTGAATTTGTAGTGTTTCATGAGCAAGGAATTTGAGTCCAGTGCATACGAGTAGGTGGTTCAATGGAAGATTGAACGCATCGAACGACCCGAACAGAGAAACCCATTGTGGAAGCGCATGACGCATATCGGTGATGGGATACTTCTCAAGGAATATAATAGTGTACGATTTAGTCCTTTGACTTGAGGTACTAGGGCGAATTCGGTGCATGAAAGTGCGTACTTAGATCTAGGTATAGGCCACGTAGCTTGGTCATAACATGCCTAGGTTGGGTGTGTATGGACATGTACGCGGGTGGTTAGTACCAATATGGAATCTATTGACTCACTGTAATGGGTGAGAGAATTTCCTATACGATTCTTAGATAATATATCCAAGGAATCCACGGCCGTGGTCGGTGACGGATTTGGGAAGGTGTTTCCAAATTTAGAAGGTCACAAAGGTATATTATCCTGAATTAGAAAGTATAGTTATCGAGACAAATTTAGAGGTGCCGATCAATTCACACACCCTAAGTCTTGATCGGGAATATTAGTCGATAGAAGGACCGTATGTACATGGCAATTATATGAGACGAGGTTCACAAATATCAATTCACCTGAAGTTGGGCTTTATGGGCTTGTGGCTAGACATCGACCATGAAGTGTGGGTACTCCTGAATTAATAGAGGATTTAATTCTAGGAGTGGTCAATTAAAGGTTGTTTAATTGACCGGAACAATTTATTGTTCATAAATTAAATCACGAAGGATTCGTGGGCCTGCTGCCAATTGATGGTGAACCCAGAGGGTCACACACAATACAATTGGACGGTGACTGTTATAAAAGGACATGAAAGGAATTAATTGATTTAAAGGTAATTAAATCAATTAAATGAATTAAAAGTATTTAATTCAAGTGGGAGATTAATTAATTGGCTAACTTAATTAATAATTGAGTTGCTAATTAATTATGTAAAAGAAATAATGATTTATCAAGATTGGGCATTTAATTAAAGTTGTTAATTAAATGAAGGATTGCGAGACATGGGCTTTTATTAATCAAAGCCCATAAGGAGTCTTGCAAACCTAGGACAGAAGGAGCTTATAAATAGAGCACAACTAGAGCTCAAAGGGAACACTCTAAGAAAAACCCTAGCCTCCTTTTGCCCTAGTAGCCGCCGCCCCCTTAGCTAGAAACCCTAGCCGCCGCCGCCACCTTAAGCCGCCGCCACCTGCTGCCGTGGGCTACCTTGGTGCCGCCGCCGCCATCTCCCTGTTCCGTTGTGTTAGATCTTGAACTGTCAAGAGATTCAACACAATCCTGCAATAACAAATCTCCTGAATCCAGTTCTGAGCCTAAGATCTTGAGGTGTTGCCAGAATCCAATTGGTGTGGACTATCCCTGGAGGTGAGACACTTGGATCACTCCTGTGAACCAGATCCAGATTCAGAAACGAAGTCGGAGGTTTCCACCACCTTGCCTGTGGTGAGGTATATCGCAAAAACCCCCTTGTTAATTCATTGTGTGTGTTTTTGTTTCATGTTTTTGTATACATAATATGGAGACTTCTTTTATGGGACCATTGGATGACTCGAAAAATTTTAAATTCCGCACTTTGTTGTATGACAAATCGAGTCATATCCCAACAGTGGTATCAGAGCCAACTCCATTATTATTATACAAAAGCCTGAACATAATTGTGTTCACCGTATATGTTTAATTATATGTATAAGAACACGTGATAATTATGTTCTGTAAGTTGATTCTTGCTTGTTATGACTAGATCTATCATTGGGTAAAACTGCTTTTCAAGATCTGTGGCGTTTTTATAGTTTTTGGAAACTTCAGGACTTTTTGGGGCAAAAATCGCATATTAGGGTTTTTGGGGCTGAAAATTCGAAATTTTTGAAATCTGGAAATTTGAAAAATCGAAAAATTTTCAAAATTCAAAATTTTATTTTCTGGTCTGCTGCCCGAAACTGCCCAGGGGTGTTTTTGTAACTTTTTAAAAGTTTTGGGGTCAAAATGCAATTTTCGAAAGTTGAGGGGTCAAAATGAAATTTTCAAAAGTTGAAAAACAGAATCTGAAATTGAGCAGAAAATTAATTTTTTGTTTACCCGGATATTTATTTTGTCATAATTAGTAGTGACTAAAAAGCAAGAATCATAGGAAGATAGTTTTAAAAGGATGTTTTAAAATTAAGGTAGAAGAAAGTAAAAGATGTTTACATGTTTCTTGCTCTACGTGAACTGTTTACGTGGTTTTCGATCGAGACGAGCCTTGACCCTAGGGTAGATGTGATTGGTTTAATTTATTGCTTGTTTTTCATTGGGCCTGCGAGCCTATTATTGTTTTTGGGCCACTTTGAGCCTTTGTAATAGAATAGGGCTTTACTGCTTTCCTAGTTTAGGATGGAGGCCCATTTACAAGCAAGGTGGGAGCCCAAGAAGATAAGAAGGCCATGAATGCATGGTACATTGTGTAATAGCATAGGGCCCGTTTGAAAACCCTTTAGACTGACCAATTGGGCCAACATCATTGGCTCGATGATGGCCCGCATAGGAGGCTCCCGATCGAAAACATATTGTGGTAGTATGCATGCTAGGCTTGTATGGTTTTTATTTATTTGTCGATTTATATTTAGCTTGTATGAGATGCGCGCTAGAATCTAGATCGTAATAAAAGATAAAGCATAATTGAAGCGGTGAGATCTCGAGGAGAGTTAGTATAACTTTCACACCAGTAAACCCCCTCTTGAATTAAATATTAAGTCATATTGGATTAAAATAAAATGAAGTATTTATATAAATCCAAGCCTTCCATCAATAGGGACTAGCGTATGTTGTCTACTTATCGATAGAGGTGATCCAGAGTCTGGCACCCGAGTCGAAGAAAGGGACAATACGTGAAATTCCTTGACTCCTATTTTTAACTAAACACGACAAGGGTGAGTATTGGTCGGGATGTGAGGATCGACCGATAACTAGTTACGGAGAACTCACGACCGGGCCCGTTGCTCATCATGATTGATGGGTTAGACTTAACGATTAGTAACACTTATGATGTAGCAGTGCTAGATAAGTGCGAAAACCGAGGCAAAATAGCTTGAAGGTTGTGGAGTAACACAATTGGCAATAAGTATGCCTACCTGGGGAATTGGTTGTATGGCCACGAGTCGTGGGTGCAATTAATTGCCGCTGTGACGTCAAGACCTACTAGGAAATAGAATTTCCCGAACAATTGAAGGGGTAATTGTTTCGATAAAATAGTGGGAGAACTTCTACGATAGAAAGTCCAACCTTCGTAGATTATAAGTATTATTCATTAACTAGTCCACTGAATGTTTGTCTTCTCTTTAGATACTGAGATATCTGTAATTATCCATTTAACTATTTATCCTCGACTAATAAAATAACTGAATCAAAATATCGACTAGGCAAAACTTGAGAATTCCAAAAACGGGAATGATGTTCTTAAACGACGAGCCTATGCCTTATGCGCTTCTGAGATAAGTCAAAAGGAGAAACGAATCACCCGTAGAATATGGGAATATTAATGATCGTTTTCTCCCATAAAGATGAATCTCAAAAGTGAAACGAATCACCTATGAAGTATGGGAATCTTAATGATCGTTTCCTCAAATAAGCATCAAGATTGAACGAGCTATGGAAGCAACATGAGGAGCATGTCTGAGGCTTCCACCTCAAAAGGCCCGTTTTGAGGACCAGTCTTCTGAAACAAACCTCCACCTCAAAAGGCTTGTTTTGAGGAGTAGTTTTGAATCAATATGATTCGAGACTTCTAAAGGAATTGTTTCAAAACTCGAGAATAATTGAAGGAACTAGTGTCAAGGATCACTGTCTTTGTTTTATCAATCTAGTTGAAAACTGGATCGATTAAACGTAAGCCTGCAAGTGATCTTAACATTAACTTCCTCCTAAATTCTCATCCCGCTCATTCAAATGACTCTTGAAATACACTGATCTTATTTGATAAGTTGATCACATTTCATGAATCGACCAAAATACTGGTTAAAGGCAAATAGGATAAACCTATAATGATCGTTTACACTTCATGGACTGCGAAGTCAAAGAAGAGTAAAATGAAGAAGAATTTATTCTCTTCTAAATTCGACCATAAAGGTAGTCAAAAGAACGCAAGTAGCCTATAAGTCGAATTATCCCACTGCATCTAAGAAAGGCACTGATGTGTTTAATTGATTAGATGATCTAATTAATTAAGCAACGTTTCAATTAAAGGGTTAATTGAAAAGGAAAAGGGAAGCAATTAAAGTAGTTAATTGAAAGGAAGTAAATTAATTGAATTAAACCATTAGCTCAATTTTATTGAATTAATGTATGAAATTCAATTAATACAAAGATAATAATCCATAACTTTGGTATGCTAGACTTGGACACATCTCCAAGAGTAGGATTCAAAAGTTGGTTTCACCTAAGCTTCTTGAAAAATAGAACTTGGATGAACTTCCAACCTGCGAATCATGTCTCAAAGGAGAGATGACCAGATCTCCCGTCACAGGGAATCAAGAGCGAACCAAATAAAATCTGGATTTAATCCATGAGTATGGATCACTAAAGGTTACTGTGAGAGGAGATTATTCATACTTCGTACCTTTTTTACTAAAGACCCTGGTCGTTAGTGAGAAATGAATCTAGTGAGATACAAATCCGAAAAACCTTTCAAGGTATTTCAATATGAAGTAGAGAATCAACAAAGACATAGTATTATTCGATCTGATTGAGATAATAAATACTTGTCAACGATTCCTCAATTATCTTAATGAGAATGAGATTCTCATACAACAAACTCATCCTAAGACGCCTCAACTTATTGAAGTGTCTAAAGAGATGGAATCTAACATTGTTAGGCATTGTTCGATCCATATTGATTTTTGTTAAAACTTCCTTATGCATTCTAGGGGTTAGTGCTCCTCACTGCATCGAAGATACTAAGCAAAGTACCTTCAAAGTTTGTGCCTGCAAAGCTTTACCAAGAAAGGTATGGTAAAATACCTCTATGCTCTTACTTCTGAGTATGGAGATCTCCGGCCGATGGTAGAAACGAGAAAGGAGATAAATTGGCTAGTAGATCCAATTTGTATATAATTGTGGGGTATCCAACGAAATCCATTGGATACCTGTTCCACGACAATAAGAAACAATCGTTTCTTCAAGATACCCGTTCCTCTGTTGATGAATCTCTCGTCAAAGGAAATGGAAACGTCATGGAACTTGATGGAGTCCAAGATTTGGACCCGTCCCCGCAAACAGTGGGAGTTAATCCAGAATTTACTAAACCTACTAGTACACCTACTCTTCGAAGGTCTAATCGAATTCGTAAGGAGCCAGAGCGATTTGGTTTCATTCACGAAAACGAGAATGTGGAAAGTAATCCAAAGACCTATCAAGAAAGCGATGTCAGACATAGACTCGGGTACGTGGCTCGAAGCCATGCAAACGAAAATGGATCCCATCCATTCCAACAAGGTATAACCTTGATTGATCCACCCGAGGGATTTATCCCTATAAGTTATAAATTATAAGTGGAACTTCAAACTTGGAATGAATGGAGAAGTATTGACCTCTAAGAATCGACTAGTGGTAAAAGGGTTATTCACAATGTTCTGGAACAGACTTTGTTGAAACCTTTTCTCCATTAGCGATATCTGAATCCATTTAGATTCACATTTGTTCTGATGAGATAGTCAAGTCATTTGACTTCATCAAGACAAGTATGAACAATGAATGTACAAAAGGATTAGTGGGAGCGCGATGAAGCTCATATTTTATATGTCGATAATGTTCTGAATATCTGGTATGATATCGGAATGTTAGCACAGACGAAAGCATGGTTGTCCATGCAATTCTCCATGAAAGATTTAGGAGAAGCATCTTGCGTATTGGGATACGTATCTATAGAATAGATCAGAAAAAGATGCTGACACTCTCTAAATCTAAGTACATAGGATCAATACTGGAAATATTCAGTATGAAGAATCCAAGAAAGGATTGCTTCCAGTAAGACACTGTATCCCTTATTCCAAAATCGATGTGCCCTACATCAAATGAGAATAAAGGAGAATGTCTCAAATACCTTATGTTTCAAACAAAAGGTTGCATGTGGCATGCTTTACTATGTACTAGACCAGACGTAGAACTTGCTCAAGTATCGCGAGCAGTTGCTAGTCAAAATCCAGTGAAGAAGTACTGGACCACCGTAAAAGATATCCTTAAGCTCTTGACAAAGACTAAGGATTTGTTCTTGGTCTACGGTGGTAGTGGAGAATTAAAATTCGAAGGATTCACTGATTCGAATTTTCAGTCTGATGTGGATGAATTAAGAACATCCATTTTTTGGATACATGTCCTTCCTCAATGGGGTAACGGTAAATTTGAAAGGGTTCCAAGCAAATCACCGTAACCATTCAAACCACTGAAGCAAGATATATTGCAGCATTAAATGTAGCATTGAATGCGACTTAAGAAAGTGTTTAGATATAAAACTTCATCCTATGGTTGGATGTAGTGCCTAGCATTGCGAAGCTCATGGTTATCTTCTATGATAACATTGGAGCTATTGTCAAAGCAAAGCATTCGAGATCTTACCAGAAATCTAAACATAATTGAAAGAAAAGTACCATTTGATTAGAGAAATCATTGGTAGAGTTAACGCGCGTAATGGATCGCGTCGACTCAGGAGACAACTTAGCGGATCCACTAAAAGGAGGCTATGTCATGAAATTAGTTCGAAGAACATCTTTAGAAAGATGGGTCCTAGAAACGTTTGTGATTGGCTTTAGGGCAAGTGGGAGATTGATGGAATAGTGCCCTGCAAGCCAATATATTTAGCTTGTATTGGAACTATCATTATCTTTCTTTAGTATAAATGTAATAATACGCAAGTTTATTTATATGTGTATAAGGATAAACAATGGCCAACTTCATCTCTCGCGAATACATTTAAGCGATTGGTTGAAACCCTTAGATTACATTTGACTATGGGACGATTCACTTCAGTACTGAGTGCAATCATGAAACAGTCTCAAAGGTCGTAATCTTAAAAGTGTTCCAAGTCATAGATTCCGAAACGAGACGGGGTATCGTAGGAATCGCAAAGACTTGTACGAGTATGCATGATTCACATGGAGTGAATTTGTAGTGTTTCATGAGCAAGGAATTTGAGTCCAGTGCATACGAGTAGGTGGTTCAATGGAAGATTGAACGCATCGAACGACCCGAACAGAGAAACCCATTGTGGAAGCGCATGACGCATATCGGTGATGGGATACTTCTCAAGGAATATAATAGTGTACGATTTAGTCCTTTGACTTGAGGTACTAGGGCGAATTCGGTGCATGAAAGTGCGTACTTAGATCTAGGTATAGGCCACGTAGCTTGGTCATAACATGCCTAGGTTGGGTGTGTATGGACATGTACGCGGGTGGTTAGTACCAATATGGAATCTATTGACTCACTGTAATGGGTGAGAGAATTTCCTATACGATTCTTAGATAATATATCCAAGGAATCCACGGCCGTGGTCGGTGACGGATTTGGGAAGGTGTTTCCAAATTTAGAAGGTCACAAAGGTATATTATCCTGAATTAGAAAGTATAGTTATCGAGACAAATTTAGAGGTGCCGATCAATTCACACACCCTAAGTCTTGATCGGGAATATTAGTCGATAGAAGGACCGTATGTACATGGCAATTATATGAGACGAGGTTCACAAATATCAATTCACCTGAAGTTGGGCTTCATGGGCTTGTGGCTAGACATCGACCATGAAGTGTGGGTACTCCTGAATTAATAGAGGATTTAATTCTAGGAGTGGTCAATTAAAGGTTGTTTAATTGACCGGAACAATTTATTGTTCATAAATTAAATCACGAAGGATTCGTGGGCCTGCTGCCAATTGATGGTGAACCCAGAGGGTCACACACAATACAATTGGACGGTGACTGTTATAAAAGGACATGAAAGGAATTAATTGATTTAAAGGTAATTAAATCAATTAAATGAATTAAAAGTATTTAATTCAAGTGGGAGATTAATTAATTGGCTAACTTAATTAATAATTGAGTTGCTAATTAATTATGTAAAAGAAATAATGATTTATCAAGATTGGGCATTTAATTAAAGTTGTTAATTAAATGAAGGATTGCGAGACATGGGCTTTTATTAATCAAAGCCCATAAGGAGTCTTGCAAACCTAGGACAGAAGGAGCTTATAAATAGAGCACAACTAGAGCTCAAAGGGAACACTCTAAGAAAAACCCTAGCCTCCTTTTGCCCTAGTAGCCGCCGCCCCCTTAGCTAGAAACCCTAACCGCCGCCGCCACCTTAAGCCGCCGCCACCTGCTGCCGTGGGCTACCTTGGTGCCGCCGCCGCCATCTCCCTGTTCCGTTGTGTTAGATCTTGAACTGTCAAGAGATTCAACACAATCCTGCAATAACAAATCTCCTGAATCCAGTTCTGAGCCTAAGATCTTGAGGTGTTGCCAGAATCCAATTGGTGTGGACTATCCCTGGAGGTGAGACACTTGGATCACTCCTGTGAACCAGATCCAGATTCAGAAACGAAGTCGGAGGTTTCCACCACCTTGCCTGTGGTGAGGTATATCGCAAAAACCCCCTTGTTAATTCATTGTGTGTGTTTTTGTTTCATGTTTTTGTATAGATAATATGGAGACTTCTTTTATGGGACCATTGGATGACTCGAAAAATTTTAAATTCCGCACTTTGTTGTATGACAAATCGAGTCATATCCCAACACGATAGTCCCGTTATACCGTGGTAACCTTGTTGGTACTGTCTCTGTATTCCTGGCTTCACGTATCTCTTGGCAGAATGGCGAGAATCGGATGATGCTAGTTCCGATCTCTCTATCTCTGATATTTCCTTGGATGATTTCTCTATTTTGGTTCATTTCGGTACCCCTAACAGCTGTGGCGGCACGGCGGACCTCTATCACTTCTTCTTCCCTATCCAACTTCTTTGCATCCCGCTCCTGCACTATCCTTTCAAGCTCGGATTTTGTAATTCTTTTGAAGGTCGATTTTTTCTTTCCTGTCATATTTATAGGGTGACTTTCTCCTACCACCGAGTCCTCCACATCATGTACTGATCGCACCAGGTTTTCCGAGCGGACATTAGTTTTCGCGGGAGCAGCTCGAGGCAAGTTTGGCGCGGGTGAATTCGATGTGGCTCGTAACACACTATTTTCCTTCTGGATGTTCGAAGAAGGGATCTCTAGTCTCCCATAGACATGTGGCTGATCCACGGGAGATTGGTCAGCCCTTCCATTATTCAGAAATTCTCTGCACATAGTGCCTATGATGGATCTCAAATCAGCAATAGTTGTGTGGATCGGAGCATTGTCCTGGTGAAGGATTGGCGGAACTTCTTGTAGCTGAGCCGCCCTGGATAGATTATCGGGCTCATTATTAACTGAATTCTGAACCTCCGCAGCGTGGGATGGTTCTCCTCGGTTATATGTATTTCTCCTCGTAGTAGGCATTTTTCGATCTAACACCCACATAAGGCCCCACGGTGGGCGCCAATTGATCTTACGCAAATTCGTAGTATGATCGATATTAATAATATAAATACTGTAAACGCTATAAAATAAGAGAAAGATCAATGTATATGTATATTCCGAGCGTTGAGATACAGATTACAAATATCGAGGTTCCTACTTGAGCATTATAGGATGCCGTACAAGCTAGAGGGCGAAATACATATAAAATGGCCGAATTAATCTATCCGAGCAGCAGCTTCGAGCGGAGAGCACCTGGGAATGCGTGTCTGGCGTCATAAATGCAGGTGGTATTTATAGCGAAAAGTGGTGAGCGAGCTACTCCATCCGCAGGGTTACATTTCCTTTGCCCAAGGGCTTGGGCCTGTGACCGGCCCAACAGTAAACTCCGACCACGAGTATTCCCTGGGTGATCGGATTGTAAAGCCCGCGATTTGGGTTCAGCTCTACATTCGCGAGGTCGGATTCTACACTCTTCGATCTTGCCCGGGTTTCATAATGAGACATCCTTACTTACTAGCGTTAAATCATGTCCAATACTCGTGGAGAGAAATAGTTCAATTCTAGACGCCCCATGACTCGTGAGACAGCGCCTAAAACCTTGCTATCCCCTCCCTTAGCACTAAACTCTTTCATTGAGGCAATAGACATATCATCTTCCTATAGCTCGACCCACGACTCGTGAGACATCGAGTTATATTCATACAATATGCCTAAGACCTAGTAATTGGATAGGCTCGAACCATAGACACTATTTTTATGCGCCCGTTATTCGATTTAATATTCTAATTGAATTTCAAGTTCAATTAGAGGTTTTATGTTTTCTTGTGCGAGGACTCGTCAGGCTATGCTTTATCTTCTTTACGTGATCTATTCTAAGCATGCAAAACATACATCAAAGAATATAAGTAAACATACATCACCTAGCAGGATATGATTGATCGATTGCCAATCTTATGCGATCCATCACGAGCCATGTGATGGATCAATTGGTCAGTATAGGGTGGAAATTAAATGTCCTAACTATTACAATTTTCAAACCTAGACATCATGGGCCTTCTTGTAATATCCAGCTTGATTGGGCCTCCATGTCTTCCAAGGTTATGGGCCTCCATGTGGATCACCAAGTCTTCATGAGGTCTTCCTGGCTCCAAGCCTATTCTAAGTCTAACTTATAAAAATAAATGGTCCTATTCTATTACATTTATTTGCGCAAGCAAGGGCATCAGGCCCATTTAATTACAACCCATAAAATAAATAAACCAAAACTACACAGGGCTTAAAGGGAAAAATCGACCAATCCACATATCCACTCAAGAACATGCATAAATTCACATAAGGGCATAAATGTAAATATACCGGCTCTTTTAATTTTAATTCACAAAATTTATCCAATTTAATTAATTTTGAATTAACAATTAATCTCTAAGATTAATTAACTCTTACTTGAGTTCTAAGTAATCTACAATACTTATCTTGATTAAATTGGTTAATTAAGATAGTTTCCAAATCTCTAAGATTCATATCTTATCCAAAACTCTAAGTTTCTCAATGTTTCCAAATCTCCAAAATTCTCAAGATAATCCTAATTTGACTAGATTAGTTTAATTAAGGTAGTGTTTAAATCTAACAAGATCTCTACCTTATCCAAAAACTCCCAGTTTCCTAATCTTCAAAAATTCCAATATTTTCAGAATTTCCAAAATAGGCAGAATTGGAGTCCAACCAAAAATCAACCAGTCGAGGCTAATCGGAGACTGCCACGTGGACAGCACACGCGCGGCCATGAAGTCCACGCGTGGGTGCTCGTAGAATTTAAAGAACTA
This sequence comes from Penstemon eatonii, assembly GCA_038501285.1. Lineage (NCBI taxonomy): Eukaryota > Viridiplantae > Streptophyta > Magnoliopsida > Lamiales > Plantaginaceae > Penstemon > Penstemon eatonii. The sequence goes on along the minus strand of CM076715.1, from coordinate 51,025,438 downwards.
GCCATACATAAATCAAACATATGATTTAAATCACTGAATTTGCAAATTCATATATATACAAAGCCTAGAGTTGGCTCTGATACCATTGTTGGGATTCAGTAAGATAAACAGCCCTAGGCACAGCGGAATTTAATAATTTTTAGGACCTCTTACGGAATCTCGCCAGGATACTACTCTAGTTGTATATATATGAATATTATAATGACAAAAATAATTAGATTCAAATTATACCTGTCTCCTTGCAAATCCAAGTAGCTTAGCAAAGTTGCGTTTCTCCCTCGGGTAGGTCGATCCAAAGTCTCCTTGTAGCTCCCCACGTGTTGCGCCTCTACGAGTTGTTACACCACAATATCATGAAAATTAATATAACCTAATCGACTAGAACACAGGGTATATTAATATCTAGGATTTGAGAACGACTTAGGAGCTAAAATCGAAAAGGAAGAATTCTTCCAAGTGGGAAGATGGTGATAGGATAGTGCCCAGCAAGCCAATATTAATTAGCTTGTTGAAGTACTATTTTCTTATGGTTTATAATTAATACGCCTGTTCATTCATAGTACGTGAAACTGAACAATGGCCAACTTCATCTCTCGCGAACTTATCTAAGCGATTGGATGAAATCCTGAGGTCGCAATAGACTATGGGACGATTCACTTCAGTACTAAGTGCAATCATGAAACAGTCTCAAAGGTCATGATCTTAAAACCGTTCCAAGTCATAGATTCCGAACGAGACGGGGTATCATAGGAATCGCCAAGACTTGTACAAGTATGCATGATTCACATGGAGTGAATTTGTAGCGTTTCATGAGCAAGGCATTTGAGGCCAGTGCATATGAGTAGGTGGTTCAATGGAGGATTGAATGCATCGAACGACCCGAACAGAGAAACCCATTGTGGAAGCGCATGACGCATATCGGTGATGGGATGTTTCTCAAGGCTTATAATAGTGTATGATTTAGTCCTTGGACTTGAGGTGCTTGGGCGAATTCGGTGCACAAGTATGCGTACTTAGATTTAGGTACTGGTCACGTAGCCTGGCCACAAAGTGCCTAAGTTGGGTGCGTACACGACTGTACGCGAGTGGTTAGTACTAAGAAAGGATCTATCGACTCATCCTGATAAGATGAGAGTATTTCCTGTATGTTCTTCGATAATATGTTCCTAGAAATCCATGGCCATGGTTGGTGACGAATTTGGAAGGTATTTCCAAATTTAGCAGTCACGCCGGAATTATTATCCAGAATTAGAAAGTACAGTATCGAGATAATTAGAGGTGCCGATCAATTCACACACCCTAGGTCTCGATCGGGAAATCATCGTAGAAGGACCGTATGTACATGGCAATTATAAGAAGTGAGGTTCACAATTATCAATTCACCTTTGATTGGGCTTCATGGGCTTGTGGCTAGACATCGACCATGAAGTGTAGGTACTCCTAAATTAATAGGAAAATTAATTCTAGGAGTGGTCAATTAAAAGTCGTTTAATTGATCGGAGCATTTAATTGCTCGTTAATTAAATCACGAAAGTCGTGGGCCTGCTGCTAGTTGATGGTGAACCCAGAGGGTCACACACAATACAATTGGACGGTGACTGTCTTAAAGGAAAGCAAATGATTTAAAGTTGTTAAATCAAAGTTATTGAATTATGGTATTAATTCAATTGGAGATTATTAATTAGATATCTAATTGATTAATGTTTAATTAATTAATTAGAGTTATCTGATTAGTTATGGAATTAATTAAAGTAGTTAATTAATTGGAAGAAGGAATAAATAATTAACAAATTTTAGGATTGGATAATTGTGGGTTGATTTTGCAATTAACTAGAAATGGGGAAGTGGGCGATTTTTGTGAATAAGGAAAAAGAGTTTTATTTCTTGGAGAGCAAGCTAGAAGTGATTTACCAAATCTCACATTCCTAAGTTGATTAGGAATGAAGATTTGATAAGGGAAGGAGATATCTCTTTAGAGAAGGTTTCTTCTCTTATAAATACTCCTTCTCTTCTCTTCATTAAGAGAGGTTAGAAAATTTTGAGAGAGACACAAAACCCTAAAATCTTTTGAGAGAACAAATTCACCTTTGCTGAAAATTGAGAGAAGTCGATTTTTACATGAAAAGAAATTCAGTTTTTGCACAAGAATTATAATCTACAAAATCGCCCCAAAGCTTTCGCCCCAAACCCAAGTCGCCCGAACCTAGTTCGGCCGAACCGAACCTGAGCTGGCCGAACCCAACCTGGTCGAGCCCTGTTTCGATCACACAATTCCTGTGATCCTTTTCTTCCATCTGTATCTCCTAACCCTGATCGAGATCTTAAGTCCAGATCCAGATCCGAAATCCTTTGCTGACAAACCTGCGAGATCCAGTTCTGAGCCTAAGACTTGTAGGCGTCACTACAATCCGATTGGTGTGGACTAACTTTGGAGGTGAGACACATGGATCACTCAAGCTGTGGATCGAACCAAACACATGGAGGAAACCACCACAAATCCGTGGTGAGGTAAATTGCGATTAAACCCCCTATGTTTAATTAAGTGTTTGATTCATGCTTTTCGTATAATAAACTGTGGAGAAAGATTTATGGGACATATAGGGACCTCGAAAAATTTTAAATTCCGCACTTTGTTGTATTGACAATCGAGCCCCTAGATAGAATATCCCAACAGTGGTATCAGAGCCAACTCCATACGTTTTTATACGAAAAGGCCTGAACATAATGTGTTTTCACTGTATATGCTTGATTGTATGTATGAGAACGCGTGATAATTATGTTCTGTTGATTGATTCTTGCTTGTTATGACTGGATCTCTGATTGTGTAAAATTGTCTTTTAAGATCTGTGGCGAATTTATAGTTTTTCGAAAAATCAGGACTCTTTGTGCAATTAATCGCAAATCGCAAAAAAAATTTAGGGCTGAAAATTAATTTTTCTGTTTCTGGAAATTTTTGAAAAATCTGGGCTGTTTGTGAAATTTTTATCGCACGAGTTTTTGGGCTGTTTTGCAATTTCCAAAAATTCAAGGACTATTTTGTAATTTTCGAAAGTTTAGGGGTCAGTTTGCAAATTCGAAAATTTTCTGGATTTCAAAATTTTATTTTCTGGTCCTTCTGTCCGAAAACTGTTTTGGGGGTAATTTGTAACTTTTCAAAAGTTTTGGGGTCAAAAGTGCAATTTCCGAAAGTATAGGGGCGAACTGCAATTTTCAAAAGTTGAAAAATTAGAATCTTAATTTGAGGCAGAAAACTTGTTTTAATTTATCCAAGAATTTATTTGTAATAATTAGTAGTGACTAAAAAGCAAGAATCATAGGAATTGTTTTAAAAGGTAGTTTTAAAATTAAGAAAGAAATACGTAAAAGTTGTTTGCATGTTTCTTGCTCTACGTGAACTGTTTACATGGTTTTCGATCGCGCCGAGCCTTGACCTTAGGTTAGATGTGATTGGTTTAATTTAATGCATGGTTTTTATTGGGCCTGCGAGCCTGTTATTTTTTTTGGGCCACTTTGAGCCTTTGTAATAGAATAGGGCTTTACTGCCTTCCTAGTCTAGGATGGAGGCCCGTTTACAAGCAAGGTGGGAGCCCAAGAAGAATTGAAGGCCATGTATGCATGGTACATTGTGTAATAGCATAGGCCTATTTAAGAACCCTTTAGATTGACCAATTAGGCCAACATCATTGGCTCGATGATGGCCTGCATAGGAGGCTCCCGATCGAAAACATATTGTGGTAGTATGCATGCTAGGCTTGTATGGCTTTTATTTATTAGTCGATTTAAGATTGCTTGTGTGTTTGCGCGCTAGAATCTAGATCGTAAATAAAAGATAAAGCATAATTGAAGCGGTGAGATCTCGAGGAGAGTTTCCTTAAACTTTCAAAACCGAAAATTCCCCTCCCGAATAAATATTAAGTCATATTGGGTTAAATATAAAATGAGGTTTTATAAAATCCAAGCCTTCCATTAATAGGGACTAGTGCATGTTGTTTACTTATCGATAGAGGTGATCCAGAGTCTGGCACCCGAGTCGAAGAAAGGGGCAATGCACGAAATTCCTTGATTCTAGTTTTAATAAAACTTGACAAGGGTAGGGACTGGTCGGGACGTGAAGATCGACCGATAACTAGTTACGGAGAATTCATGACCGGGCCCATTGCTTATCATGATTAATGGGTTAGACTTAACGCGTAGTAACATTTATGATGTAGCAATGCTAGATAAATGCGAAAAACGAGGCAAAATAGCTTGAAGGTTGTGTAGTAGACACAATTGGTAAAATGTATACCTACCTAGGGAATTAATTGTATTGCCACGAGTCGTGGGTGCAACTAATTGCTGCTGGGACGTCAAGACCTACTAGGAAATAGATTTTTCCCGAAACTAGAAGGGGTTATTGTTTCGATAAAATAGTGGGAGAACATTTTCGATAAAAAATTCAAATTTCGTTAATTATAAGTATTAATATTAAACCTGTCTGCTTATAGTTGTCTGTTATATTGTTAGCCTTTTACCATCCACTATTCCGTTCAAACGATGCTTAGTGCATGTTACAAACGAACCAACTTTGGGGTCCATTATGCGCAATCACCTTCACGAGACGAGCATGGCTGAGTTTGACAATGTTAGAGAATATTGTATTTACTTAACCAAAATGTTCAAACGAATCAAAAAAGTTTGGAGCTCAATTGTCTTTAGAAGATGAGATAGAAATTACTCTCAATAGCTTGTCTGACATCTTCACTCATTTCATGCAACATTGTATTATTCCGCCTGATGGAATTAAAACAAAACACTTGCATGAGTTATTAGATAAATATGAGGAAGTTCATCTGCAAGGATGGGGTCTATACGAAAGGGATTTCCATATGTGTAAGTACGAAAAGAAATTAAGGAGGCTTGCTGAAAAGAAATTCCTGAACAGACTTAACAACGGTATGATTTAAAGTTATACACCTGTTAATTCTTTTGATGTAAGACATCTGATAAACCTTCATTTCTGTAAAAGTGTTTGCAGGTAATGATGGCATTCCGTCTCAACCTAAAAGGACGAAGTTCCTTAAAAGGAAGATGCAAGAAGTGCGAAGGCACATGAGGGGATGTTGCTTCAGGGATTGGGTCAAGGGCTATCTGGACCTAGACATTACTTTTTAGCAAAAAGAAGAAGTTTTTCGTATTAGCAAAAGTTTTTAGTTTTAGTTTATTTTGAGTATTATTTCAAATTTTGTACAAGACCTTATTGCTTTACCATTGAGAATGGAATTTATTTAATTAGAGCGATTTAACTTTGTACAAATGTTGATGTTTTGAAACATAGAAATAAACAATGATAAACAAATCAAAACTTCGAAGACTATATGCTGAATCGAAAAACCTGGATAATCGTTCACTGAAATGTTTATTTTGGACATTCTTCCTAAAGAAAGATTCGAAAGGAAAGTTTTTGTCTACTGTTCTTGAAATAAGGAACTTGGATAAAACTCCGAACTTTCAAATCTTGTCTTAAAGGAATAATAACCGAAATAAAGAATTGCAAGGCATTCCAAACATTTCAAATCAATTATAACTAATAGCACTAGTTCAAAAGAAGTACAATTCTGAAACTATTGAAGTAATTAAATAGACGTTTTGGAAATAAAGTAATTAGTTGCATTATGTCAAAAGCAATTTGATCTAATCAAACTTGCTGAAACATAAGCAACTAAATCCTCGATTATCTAAAGGAGAATAGAATTCTAATCAAAGCAAATCAAAGAAGAAGATCTAACTTTGATAAAACTTGGTTCGACTCTCGACTATGATCTTGCTAAATTCCTATATTCATATTAGGGGATAGCCTCCCCTAACTCTTCAAAAATACTTGGTCTAGTATTTTGAAGTAAGTTCTTACACTACCATGTCATTTAAGACATAGCAACACACTCTTGTATGAGAAATTAGATGGTAGATCTGATTCATATAAAGTTTGTGGGATATCCGACGAAATGTTGGGTTTCTGCCTCGATTGTCAATACAACAGAGTGCGGAATTTAAAATTTTTCAAGACACACCCACAGTCCCATAAATAAAGTCTCCATATTATGTATACGAAAAGCAAGAAACGAACGCAAGCATAAATAAAACATAGGGGGTTAATCGAAATTACCTCACCACAGCTCGGTGGTGGTTACCTCCAGGCTTCATGTTCGATTCACAATATAGTGATCCAAGTGTCTCACCTCCAGAATGTATCCACACCAACTGGATTGTAGCAACACTTCCAAGTCGTAGGCTAAGAACTGGAACTTGAAAGTTTGTCAACAAAGGTACTTCTGAACTTGATCAGGACTTTGATCTAGGTTCGGGTTTGGAGATCAACTGGAAGAAGACCAAACACGCAGGGCTTATGCGGCTGGATTTGGTTCGGCCAAGCTTGGATCGGCCAGGTTAGGTTCGGCCGAGCTAGGATGGGCGACTAGGGTTCGGGGCGAAATAGTTTGGGGCGGATATGCAATTTCTAAAACTTATTTTCGAAAATCAGATTTTTCTCTCAAAAATCGGCTATAACTTTCTCTCAAAAGTTTTGCAGAGTTTTTTCTCTCAAAAGTTTTCAGTCTCCTTTTTTTTTTTTAAATGAAGAGAGGAGAAGAAGTATTTATAGGAGAAGAGTCCTACTCCTATAAGATATCTTCTTCCTTGTCTATCAAATCTTTTCTTCCTTATCTAATTAGGAATCTAAGATTTGATATATCTCTTCTTGCTTATCTTCCAAGATTAAAAACTTCCTTTTCCTTATCTTCAAAAAAATCGCCCCCTATCACTTCTAATTTGTGATAATTACAAATCGACCCCTTTGTCATTTAATTGGCTAATCCGAAAAATTACCAATTAAATTTATTCTTCCAACTTAATTAATTAACCACTTTAATTAATTTCATAATTAATCAGATAACCCTTAATTAATTAATTGAACATTAATTAATTAAATATCTAATTAATAATCTCTTACTTGAATTAATGCTTTAATTCAATAACTTTGATTTAACAACTTTAAATCATTCACATTTCCCTTAATGACTGTCACTGTCCAATTGTATTGTGTGTGACCCTCTGGGTTCACCATCAATTGGCAGTAGGCCCACGACTCTCGTGATTTAATTAACGAGCAATTAAATGCTCCGATCAACTTTAAACTATCTTTAATTGACCACTCCAGAATTAATTTCCTTATTAATTCAGGAGTACCTACACTTCATGGTCGATGTCTAGCCACAAGCCCATGAAGCCCAACTTCAGGTGAATTGATATTTGTGAACCTCACCTATTATAACTGCCATGTACATACGGTCCTTCCATGACTGATTTCCCGACCGAGACCTAGGGTGTGTGAATTGATCGGCACCTCTAATTATCTCGATTCTGTACTTTCTAATTCAGGATAGTAATTCCAGTGTGACTGCTAAATTTGGAAGTCCCTTCCAAATTCGTCACTGACCGTGGCCACGGGTTTCTCGGAACTATTATCGAAGAACGTACAGGAAATTCTCCCACCTTATCAGGATGAGTCGATGGATCCTTTCTTAGTACTAACCACTCGCGTACACTTCCGTACGCACCCAACTTAGGCATGTTATGACCAAGCTAAGTGGCCTATACCTAAATCAAAGTACGCACTTTCATGCACCGAATTCGCCCTAGCACTTCAAGTCTAAGGACTAAATCGTACACTATTATAATCCTTGAGAAACATCCCATCACCGATATGCGACATGCGCTTCCACAATGGGTTTCTCTGTTTGGGTCGTTCGATGCATTCGATCCTCTATCGAACCACCTAGTCATATGCACTGGCCTCAAATGCCTTGTTCATGAAACTACAACAAATTCACTCCATGTGAATCATGCATAATCGTACAAGTCTTGACGATTCATTCGATATCCCGTCTCGATATGAATCTATGACTTGGAACGTTTTCGAGATCACGACCTTTGAGACTGTTTCATGATAAGTGCACTCAGTACTGAAGTGTATAGTCCCATAGTCTATTGTGAACTCAGGATTTCATCCAATCGCTTAGATAGGTTCGCGAGAGATGAAGTTGGCCATTGTTTAATTCACGTACTATGAATAAACGGGCGTATTAATTATAAACCATAAGAAGATAGTCCTCAAACAAGCTAATTTAGATTGGCTTGCCGGGTACTATTCTATCAATCTCCCACTTGCCCTAAAGCCAATCACAACATTTCTAAGACCCATCTATACCAAGATGTCCCTCGAACCATTTGTGAAAGAGCTTCATTAGTGGATCTGTTAAGTTGTCTTGTTGAGATGACGTAGTACTTTTACTCGTCTCAACTACCTATGATTTTTTCAATCATTTGGTTTTGTGTTTAGATTCTTGATGAGATCTCGATTTTCTTTCATTGAGCAATAGCTTTGTTTAAATCGGTTAGGATTATAACAAGCTTTCGTCATGCTAGGTAATTCATCCAATGGATGAATGTTTTCTCATCTAAACACCTTTTTGTGTGTGTGTGCAGCATCACAATGGTGCTTTTATTCTGATTGAGTTGGCAATGGTATACTATTGGAATTTCTTCCAATATACCTCTGCTCCATCGAAACAGAATAAATCATCCACTTTTGACTTTGAAAATCTCGAATTAATAAATCCTTCGAGTTTCAATTCTCCACTATTACCATAGACCAGCAACATATCCTTTAATTATCTTCGAGGATTGCTTTATGGTAGTCCAGTGTCCTTGACTGGAGTTTGACTTATCAGTAGCTCGTTAAATATCAGAGCTTTTGATGAGTCAGGTCATGTACAAGACTTTGCATGCTACATGCAATCCAAACGCTTAAGCATAAGGCTTCTTGAGACAATTTCTTCTTTACTTATTAAATGCAGGGCATTCACATTAAATAAGACAGAGAAATTCATATCTCTATGGAATTGATCCTTTCTTGGATTTTCCATATAGTCTTTGTACTTAGATTTGTGAATTTCAATATCTACTTTTCTTTATCTACTATAGATACGTATCGCCAGTACGTGAGATGCAATTCCAAATCTATTCATGGAGAATTGCGTGATTAACACGCTTTCGTCTGTGCTTCTCTGATATTCTTATATCAATCTTGATGTATAGAACATCTTCTTGTTACTTTTCGAACTCAACTGTACTCCCACTGATCCTTTTGCACAAATGGAATCCATATGCCTTTTGACAATTCAACATTCTTGATTGACTTATCAAGTTGCATGTTCCAATTCGGAAAAAGTCATAGATTGACCTTTGGATTTGAATAGAGATCATCTCATCAATTATGAGATGCAGAATCCATTTCCAATAGTCATATCTCGGTAGTCAACAACCACCTTTCTATGGCTAATAGTTTCAAAATGGGTTTTGACGTTTTAAATGGAGAGAAGGTATTTTCATAGATCTTTTAAAGGACTTTTGAATAATCACCTATCGCCATTTAGCGAGTCAAACTTATCACTTTGAATCTTATGGCTTCATGCCATATCCCTTGATTTATGTCTAAACATATTTTTCTTTGTAATCTTGGATTAAATATCTAATCACTCAATTTCGTAAAATGGAATTGTGAGTTCCTTACGAATTTGATTAGATTACTAAGAATTTGTGCAAAAATCGGTTCATTGGGTTTCGGGGTTTACTCCCACTATTTGTGGGGATGGGTCCAATGTCTTTTGGACTTCATCAAGTTTTATGACATTCCCTTATTTCCTTTGACAAAAGATTCGTCAACATAGGAATAAGCTACTCACGAGATACTTTCGTTTCTCGTTGTCATAGAACAGGTATCCAATGGATTTCTTTGGATACCCCACAAATATTTGTATGAATCGGATCTACCATCGAATTTCTCATACATGGGTATTTTCTCATTTCATAAATGATTTGGTAGTGTAAGAACTTTCTTCGGAAGGCACTACACCAAGTTTCTTGAAGAGTCAGGAGAGGCTATCCCCTTAATGTGAATGAAGGAAGTTTAGCAAGATCATAGTTGTGAATCGAACTAGGTTCGACCCCCTTCTTGATTTGCTTCATGAGAATTCTATTCTCGTTTTAGATAATCGTGGAATTAATTGCTTATGTTTCAGCAAGCTTGATTAGATCAAAAAGTGCTTTCGTCATAATGCATTTAGTTGCTTCATTTCCAAGACGTCTGTTGAATTGCTTCAATAGTCTCAGAATTGTACTTCAATTATGACACATATACTTTGACGATTAAGAAATCGTAAGTATATCTGAAGTAACGTTCTTCTTGAACTAGTGCTTTTAGTTCTTCCACGTTTGTCCTAATGGATTGAATCCATTCGGTTGAATTGTTTGGAATGCTAAATATTCCATTAATTTCGGTTATCATTCCTTCAAGATTTGAAAGTTATGAATTTATCCAAGTTCCTTATTTCAAGAACAATAGATAAAAGCTTCCCTTTCGTATCTATCTTCAGGAAGAATGTCCAAAAAGAACATTTCAATCGTGGACGATTATTTTGCCACGTTTTTCGATTCAGCATATAGTTTTTCGTAGTTTTGATTTGTTTATCATTGTATTTATTTCTATGCTTTAAAGCATCAATATTTGTACAAAGTTAAATAGCTTTAATTAAATAAATTCCATTCTCAATGGTAAAGCAATAATGTCTTGTACAAAAATTTGAAATAAAATCTCAAAGACAAACTAAAACTAAAGACTTATGCTAATACGAAAAACTAATATCTCTTTATGCAAAGTTCTAGGTCTAGATAGTCCTTGACCCAATCCCTGAAGCGATTCTCCCTTATCTCTCTATGCATTGATTGCATCCTCCTTTTAAGGAATTTCTTCCTTTTAGGTCGAGAGGGAACACCATCATCACCTGCAAACACTTTTACAGACATGAAAGTTCTATCAGATGTCTTACATCATAAAGAATTTAACAGGTGTATAACTTAAAAGTCATACCATTGTTAATTCTGTTCAGGAATTTCTTTCCAGCATAATCCTTCATTTGTTCTTCGTAGTCACATATATGGCAGCCCCACTCATATAGACCATATCCAAGTAGATGGACATCCTGATATTTGTCTAACAACTGATGCAAGTGTTTTGTTTCAATTCAATCAAATGGAATATCACAATGTTGCAAGAAATGATCGAAGTCTTCAGACAAGCCATTGAGAGTAATGGTTATCTCATCTTCTTTAGATATTCGAGTTCCAAACTTTCTGAGTCGTTTGAACATCTTGGCTAAGTAAGAACAATATTCTCTAACATTGTCAAACTCATCCATGTTTGTCTCATAGAGTGAATAGCTCATAATGTTCCCCAAAGTTTGTTCGGTTTGAAAACGTAACACAACTTGTTTGAATGGGACAGTGGATGGTGAATGGCTAACAAAAATAGACAACATATAAGCAGACAGGTTTAACATTAATACTTATAATTAACGAAATTTGGACTTTTTATCGAAAAAGTTCTCCCACTATTTTATCGAAACTGTGACCCCTTCTAGTTTCGGGAAATTCTATTTCCTAGTAGGTCTTGACGTCCCAGCAGCAATTAATTGTACCCACGACTCGTGGCCATACAATTAATTCCCTAGGTAGGTATACATATTACCAATTGTGTCTACCACACAACCTTCAAGCTATTTTGCCTCGTTTTTCGCATTTATCTAGCACTGCTACATCATAAATGTTACTACGCGTTTAAGTCTAACCCATTAATCGTGATAAGCAACGGGCCCGGTCGTGAACTCCCCGTAACTAGTTATCGGTCGATATTCACATCCCGACCAATCCCTACCCTTGTCGTATTTAGTTAAAAATAGGAATCGAGGAATTTCGTGTATTGTCCCTTTCTTCGACTCGGGTGCCAGACTCTGGATCACCTTTATCGATAAGTAGACAACTCACACTAGTCCCTATTAATGGAAGGCTTGGATCTATAAAACTTCATTTTATAGTTTACCCAATATGACTTAATATTTATTCGAGAGGGGATTTTCGGTTTTGAAAGTTTGAAGAAACTCTCCTCGAGATCTCACCGTTTCAATTATGCTTTATCTTTTATTATGATCTAGATACTAGCGCGCATACACACAAGCAATCATAAATCGACAAATAAATAAAAGCCATACAAGCCTAACATTCATGCTACCACAATATGTTTTCGATCGGGAGCCTCCTATGCAGGCCATCATCGAGCCAGTGATGTTGGCCCTATTGGTCAATCTAAAGGGGTTCAAACAGGCCTATGCTATTACACAATGTACCACGCATACGCGGCCTTCAATTCTTCATGGGCTCCCACCTTGCTTGTAAACGGGCCTCCATCCTAGACTAGGAAAGCAGTAAAGCCCTATTCTATTACAAAGGCTCAAAGTGGCCCAAAACAATAACAGGCTCGCAGGCCCAATAAAACCAAACATTAAATTAAACCAATCACATCTACCCGAAGGTCAAGGCTCGGCGCGATCGAAAACCACGTAAACAGTTCACGTTGAGAAAGAAACATGTAAACATCTTTCACTTTCTTTCTTAATTTTAAAACTACCTTTTAAAACTAACTTCCTATTGATTTCTTACTTTTAGTCACTACTAATTATGACAAGAAAAATTCTCGGATAAACAAAACAAGTTTTCTGCTTTAAAACAGATCCGGATTTTCAACTTTTGAAAAATTGCAGGTCGGCCCCTGTACTTTCAGAAATTGCACTTTTAACCCCAAAACTTTTGAAAAGTTACAAAACACCCCCAAAACAGTTTTCGGACAGAAGGACCAGAAAATAAAAATTTTGAATCCAGAAAATATTTCGAATTGCAAACTGACCCCTGAAATTTCGGAAATTACAAAATAGCCCATAAATTTTCGAAAATTGCAAAATGGTCCAAAAACCCGTGCGATCAGAATTTCATAATCAGCCCATAAATTTCTAAAATTTCCAGAAACAGAAAATTAATTTTCAGCCCTAATTTTCAAGATTTGCGATTATTGCAAAATAGTCCTGATTTTTCGAAAAACTATAAAAACGCCACAGATCTGAAAAAGCAGTTTTACCCAATTATAGATCAAGTTATAAAAAGTAAGAATCAATCGACATAAAATAATTCTAAAGTGTTTTCATACACATAATCAAACATATACGATAAACACATTATGTTCAGGCTTTTACGTATAATAAGTATGGAGTTGGCTCTGATACCACTGTTGGGTTTGTGCCTCGATTGTCAATACAACAGAGTGCGGAATTTAAAATTTTTCAAGACACACCCACAGTCCCATAAATAAAGTCTCCATATTATGTATACGAAAAGCAAGAAACGAACGCAAGCATAAATAAAACATAGGGGGTTAATCGAAATTACCTCACCACAGCTCGGTGGTGGTTACCTCCAGGCTTCATGTTCGATTCACAATATAGTGATCCAAGTGTCTCACCTCCAGAATGTATCCACACCAACTGGATTGTAGCAACACTTCCAAGTCGTAGGCTAAGAACTGGAACTTGAAAGTTTGTCAACAAAGGTACTTCTGAACTTGATCAGGACTTTGATCTAGGTTCGGGTTTGGAGATCAACTGGAAGAAGACCAAACACGCAGGGCTTATGCGGCTGGATTTGGTTCGGCCAAGCTTGGATCGGCCAGGTTAGGTTCGGCCGAGCTAGGATGGGCGACTAGGGTTCGGGGCGAAATAGTTTGGGGCGGATATGCGATTTCTAAAACTTATTTTCGAAAATCAGATTTTTCTCTCAAAAATCGGCTATAACTTTCTCTCAAAAGTTTTGCAGAGTTTTTTCTCTCAAAAGTTTTCAGTCTCCCTTTTTTTTTTTAAATGAAGAGAGGAGAAGAAGTATTTATAGGAGAAGAGTCCTACTCCTATAAGATATCTTCTTCCTTGTCTATCAAATCTTTTCTTCCTTATCTAATTAGGAATCTAAGATTTGATATATCTCTTCTTGCTTATCTTCCAAGATTAAAAACTTCCTTTTCCTTATCTTCAAAAAAATCGCCCCCTATCACTTCTAATTTGTGATAATTACAAATCGACCCCTTTGTCATTTAATTGGCTAATCCGAAAAATTATCAATTAAATTTATTCTTCCAACTTAATTAATTAACCACTTTAATTAATTTCATAATTAATCAGATAACCCTTAATTAATTAATTGTACATTAATTAATTAAATATCTAATTAATAATCTCTAACTTGAATTAATGCTTTAATTCAATAACTTTGATTTAACAACTTTAAATCATTCACATTTCCCTTAATGACTGTCACTGTCCAATTGTATTGTGTGTGACCCTCTGGGTTCACCATCAATTGGCAGTAGGCCCACGACTCTCGTGATTTAATTAACGAGCAATTAAATGCTCCGATCAACTTTAAACTATCTTTAATTGACCACTCCAGAATTAATTTCCTTATTAATTCAGGAGTACCTACACTTCATGGTCGATGTCTAGCCACAAGCCCATGAAGCCCAACTTCAGGTGAATTGATATTTGTGAACCTCACCTATTATAACTGCCATGTACATACGGTCCTTCCATGACTGATTTCCCGACCGAGACCTAGGGTGTGTGAATTGATCGGCACCTCTAATTATCTCGATTCTGTACTTTCTAATTCAGGATAGTAATTCCAGTGTGACTGCTAAATTTGGAAGTCCCTTCCAAATTCGTCACTGACCGTGGCCACGGGTTTCTCGGAACTATTATCGAAGAACGTACAGGAAATTCTCCCACCTTATCAGGATGAGTCGATGGATCCTTTCTTAGTACTAACCACTCGCGTACACTTCCGTACGCACCCAACTTAGGCATGTTATGACCAAGCTAAGTGGCCTATACCTAAATCAAAGTACGCACTTTCATGCACCGAATTCGCCCTAGCACTTCAAGTCTAAGGACTAAATCGTACACTATTATAATCCTTGAGAAACATCCCATCACCGATATGCGACATGCGCTTCCACAATGGGTTTCTCTGTTCGGGTCGTTCGATGCATTCGATCCTCTATCGAACCACCTAGTCATATGCACTGGCCTCAAATGCCTTGTTCATGAAACTACAACAAATTCACTCCATGTGAATCATGCATAATCGTACAAGTCTTGACGATTCATTCGATATCCCGTCTCGATATGAATCTATGACTTGGAACGTTTTCGAGATCACGACCTTTGAGACTGTTTCATGATAAGTGCACTCAGTACTGAAGTGTATAGTCCCATAGTCTATTGTGAACTCAGGATTTCATCCAATCGCTTAGATAGGTTCGCGAGAGATGAAGTTGGCCATTGTTTAATTCACGTACTATGAATAAACGGGCGTATTAATTATAAACCATAAGAAGATAGTCCTCAAACAAGCTAATTTAGATTGGCTTGCCGGGTACTATTCTATCACGAAATCCATTGGATACCTGTTCTACGACAAAGAGAAACGAAAGTATCTCGTAAGAAGCTTGTTCCTCTGTTGACAAAACTCTTGTCAAAGGAAATAAGGAATGTCATAGAACTTGATGAAGTCCAAAGAACTGGACCCATCCCCACAAACAGTGGAAGTAAACCCCGAAACCTACTGAACCGATCCATGCACAAATTAGTAATTTAATCAAATTCGTAAGGAACTCAAAATTCCATTTTACAAAATTGAGAAACTGGATTCAAATCCAAGATTACAAAAGAACTAAGGGATATGGCATGAAGCCATAAGATTCAAAGTGGAAACCTTGACTCACCTAATGGCGATAGGTCACCCTTCAAAGTCCTTCTAGGACCGATGAAAGTACCTTCTCCGTTTGCTACGTCAAAATCCATTTCGAAACTATTAGCCATAGAAAGGTGGTTTTCACTACCGAAGAATGACTATTGGATATGAATCCTGCATCTCACAATTGAAAATTGATGAGAAGATCTCTATTCAAATCCAAAGGTCAATCTGTGACTTTTTCCCGAACATGGAACATGCAACTTGATAAGTCAATCAAGAATGTTGAAGTTGTCAAAAGGCATATGATTCCAAATGTGCAGAAGGATCAGTGGGAGCATAGTTAAATTCGCAACGAACGAGATGTTGATATACACATCAAGTACGATATAAGAATATCAGAGAAGCACAGACGAAAGCGTGTTATTCACGCAAATTTCCCTGATATGATTTGAAATTACATCTCACGTACTGGCAATACGTATTTATGGAGATAAAAGCGAAGTAGATGTTGCAATTCACCAAATCGAAGTACAAAGACTATATATTGATTAAATTCAATATGGAAGAATCCAAGAAAGGATTAGTTCCAAAGAGACAAAACTCTCTTACTTATTTAATGAGCCCTAAATTTAATAAGTAAAGAAGTAACTGTCTCGAGAAGCCTTATGCTTTAGGCATTTGGATTGCATGTAGCATGCAAAGTCTTGTACTAGACCTGACACATCAAAATGCTCTGATCATTCAAAGAGCTACTGATAGTCGAACACCTGTAAAGGACACTGGACTACCATTAAAGCAATCCTCGAAGATAGTTAAAGGATATAATGCTGGTCTGTGGTAGTAATGGAAAATTGAAAACTCGAAGGATTTAAAGATTCGAGATTCCCAGTCTGAAGTGGATGATTTATTCTGTCTCGATGAAGATAAGGTAAATTGGAAGAAATTCCAATAGTATACCGTTGCCGACTCAATCAGAATAATAGCACCATTATGATGTTGCACAAGAGAAAGTGTTTAGACGAGAAATATTCGTCCAATGATTGGATGAATTACCTAGCATGGCAAAAACCTGTTATAATCTTAATCGATTTAAACAAGGCAATTGCTCAATGAAAAGGAAGCGAGATCTCATCGATAATCTGAACACAATATCATATGATTGAACAAGTCATAGATAACTGAGACACGTAAAAGTACTACGTTATCTCAACAAAGACAAACATAGCAGATCCACTAATCAAGCTCTTTCACAAATGGTTCGAGGGACATCTTGGTATAGATGGGTCTTAGAAATGTTGTGATTGGCTTTAGGACAAGTGGGAGATTGATAGGATAGTGCCCAACAAGAAAATATTAATTAGCTTATTGAAGTACTATTTTCTTATGATTTATAATTAATACGCCCGTTCATTCATAGTACGTGAAACTGAACAATGGCCAACTTCATCTCTCGCGAACTTATCTAAGCGATTGGATGAAATCCTGAGGTCACAATAGACTATGGGACGATTTACTTCAGTACTGAGTGCAATCATGAAACAGTCTCAAAGGTCGTGATCTTAAAACCGTTCCAAGTCATAGATTCCGAACGAGACGGGGTTTCGTAGGAATCGCCAAGACTTGTACAAGTATGCATGATTCACATGGAGTGAATTTGTAGCGTTTCATGAGCAAGGCATTTGAGGCCAGCGCATATGAGTAGGTGGTTCAATGGAGGATTGAATGCATCGAACGACCCGAACAGAGAAACCCATTGTGGAAGCGCATGATGCATATCGGTGATGGGATGTTTCTCAAGGCTTATAATAGAGTACGATTTAGTCCTTGGACTTGAGGTGCTAGGGCGAATTCGGTGCACAAGTATGCGTACTTAGATTTATGTACTGGTCACGTAGCCTGGCCACAAAGTGCCTAAGTTGGGTGCGTACACGACTGTACGCGAGTGGTTAGTACTAAGAAAGGATCTATCGACTCATCCTGATAAGATGAGAGTATTTCCTGT
This sequence comes from Penstemon eatonii, assembly GCA_038501285.1. Lineage (NCBI taxonomy): Eukaryota > Viridiplantae > Streptophyta > Magnoliopsida > Lamiales > Plantaginaceae > Penstemon > Penstemon eatonii. The sequence continues at coordinate 51,007,710 of CM076715.1, read as the reverse complement.
ACGTTCTTCGATAATATGTTCCTAGAAATCCATGGCCATGGTTGGTGACGAATTTGGAAGGTATTTCCAAATTTAGCAGTCACACCGGAATTATTATCCAGAATTAGAAAGTACAGTATCAAGGTAATTAGAGGTGCCGATCAATTCACACACCCTAGGTCTCGATCGTGAAATCATCGTAGAAGGACCGTATGTACATGGTAATTATAAGAGGTGAGGTTCACAATTATCAATTCACCTTTGATTGGGCTTCATGGGCTTGTGGCTAGACATCGACCATGAAGTGTTGGTACTCCTAAATTAATAGGAAAATTAATTCTAGGAGTGATCAATTAATAGTTGTTTAATTGATCGGAGCATTTAATTGCTCGTTAATTAAATCACGAAAGTCGTGGGCCTGCTGCCAGTTGATGGTGAACCCAGAGGTTCACACACAATACAATTGGACGGTGACTGTCTTAAAGGAAAGCAAATGATTTAAAGTTGTTAAATCAAAGTTATTGAATTATGGTATTAATTCAATTGGAGATTATTAATTAGATATCTAATTGATTAATGTTTAATTAATTAATTAGAGTTATCTGATTAATTATGGAATTAGTTAAAGTAGTTAATTAATTGGAAGAAGGAATAAATAATTAACCAATTTTAGGATTGGATAATTATGGGTTGATTTTGCAATTAACTAGAAATGGGGAAGTGGGCGATTTTTGTGAATAAGGAAAAAGAGTTTTATTTCTTGGAGAGCAAGCTAGAAGAGATTTACCAAATCTCACATTCCTAAGTTGATTAGGAATGAAGATTTGATAAGGGAAGGAGATATCTCTTTAGAGAAGGTTTCTTCTCTTGTAAATACTCCTTCTCTTCTCTTCATTAAGAGAGGTTAGAAAATTTTGAGAGAGACACAAAACCCTAAAATCTTTTGAGAGAACAAATTCACCTTTGCTGAAAATTGAGAGAAGTCGATTTTTACATTTAAAGAAATTCAGTTTTTGCACAAGAATTATAATCTACAAAATCGCCCCAAAGCTTTCGCCCCAAACCCAAGTCGCCCGAACCTAGTTCGGCCGAACCGAACCTGAGCTGGCCGAACCCAACCTGGTCGAGCCCTGTTTCGATCACACAATTCCTGTGATCATTTTCTTCCATCTGTATCTCCTAACCCCGATCGAGATCTTAAGTCCAGATCCAGATCCGAAATCCTTTGCTGACAAACCTGCGAGATCCAGTTCTGAGCCTAAGACTTGTAGGCGTCACTACAATCCGATTGGTGTGGACTAACTTTGGAGGTGAGACACATGGATCACTCAAGCTGTTGATCGAACCAAACACATGGAGGAAACCACAACAAATCCGTGGTGAGGTAAATTGCGATTAAACCCCCTATGTTTAATTAAGTGTTTGATTCATGATTTTCGTATAATAAACTGTGGAGAAAGATTTATGGGACATATAGGGACCTCGAAAAATTTTAAATTCCACACTTTGTTGTATTGACAATCGAGCCCCTAGATAGAATATCCCAACAGATGGTTCGCCCGATTTATGTAGGGAGAGAGGGAGAATTTTTCTTTGCTTGGTTATTGTTCTTCGAGTTGTGTGTATGAAATAACTATAAGTTACCTATTTATATTTATCTCATTGACCTAGTCCTCTTAGGATTAGGACTTTAATTCTTTTACATGGGCCATGGCCCTCTTTAATTAGAAGACTAAGTCTTCCAATTAATCTATGGCCACTTAGTTAATTTAATTAGGCTTTATTTAATTTCCCAATTAATAGCCCAATTAATTAATTACTCTCCCAACTAATTAAATTAGACTCTAAGTCTATTTAGTTAATCCTTCCTTTAATTAATTAAATCTTACTTTATTAATTAGCTCACAAATTAAATTTCAATTTAATTTATGATCTTGATCCACTTTCAATCGGATCCATTTAGCTCCAATTGGGTCGACCCAGTCGACCCAATCGACCCCGTCGATTTGGTCGACCCAGTTGTTCTCCTTTTCCTTGCTTACGTTTCATGTGTATAGTGTATGCTCCCGTAGGTTCACCACATAATTGGCCGTGGGATATAATTAAATACAATTTAATTATTCGAGCAACATATACTCTAAATCAATCGAACACTCTGTCAATTGATCATTCCAAAATTAGCACCCTTGCCAATTTGAGAATTCTCCCACACTCCACGGTCGATGTCCAGCCACAAGCCCATGGAGCCCAATCACTGGTGAATTAATTCAGTGAACCTTTTTAGCTCATTTGCAATTTCCATATACGCCATAATCTCTCCATCAATCACCTATTCGAGACTTAAGAGTATGGTCTTTCATCGGTCTCCCTTTTATTTTGTCTTGACTTTTTGCATTCTGGTCTCGAAATAATTCTCTTTGACTTAATCTTTATGAGTTACTCACATAAAGTCCTCAGATACCTTGGCCAAGGATTTTTACCAGAATTAATTTCTCACAGAAATCCATTGGAGAATTTCCCAACCTATCAAGTCGGGTCAATGGATCCTTTGTTTATGATATGAAACTGCACACGAGTTCCTCTATACCCAACATGAGTCCACAGAGACTTTCTGGTGATCTCCTGTCAGTCGGAACTCACATCAAAGCATAGACGTTCTTGCACCAGATAAACCCTACCACCTCATGTAATTAGGGATCGTTCCTCGTATACTATCGTAAATTGGAATAACTTCAACCCCGATATGCGACTACCGCTTCCATGGTGAGTTATTTCCTAATTGGGGTATTCAGTGCACTTGCTATCCCAGCAAGCCACCCACTTATGTGTATCGACTATCCTAGTCATGCTCGTGGACCCCAGCGTTCTCATGTTCATCGGAGTATACACAACAGTGAGAGTCTAACCGAATCCAACGATGTCCTATCTTGATTGGATTTTACGACTCTTGAATATGTTCTAGATCACGACTTTGTAGATCAATCCACGGGTTATCACATAGCCCTGTGATCTAAGGACTTCTATCCTTATGCGTGGATAATTATTACATAAGATAAAGATGACCATATAATAAAGTGCTTTCATTAATTAAAATTGAATAGTTCCTTATATATAACAATAAACGCTAGCCATACAGCTGGCTTGCAGGATACTATTTCTATCACAGATGTTGTTGACTTTAACAAGCTGGAAATTAAGGCGACAGTTGGAGGGAAGGATATCTGCATCACACCCAAGTTGCTAAATGAACGCTACGGATTGAAAATGGAAGGAAGAACAGACCTGTCCACTTTGGCCGAGGACAAAGAACAAGAATTCTGGAGTATTTAAGTCATTAGCTCGACTTTGATACTTCCCTTTTAAGGTGGCCAATAATCAAATAGGGTTCCATCAGGATCAAGCATAAGTCCGGGCCTTTTTGCTTTCTTTGTTGTCCCGAAATTTGGTCTTTCCCTTGTAAGCTTAATTGGGACAAATTTGAACCTCGTATCGAATCGACAAGCTCTATCCCCAGGTTCAAATCTCTTGTAATCTTTACCAACTCTTATCCAAGTCACGCTTTGAGGATGGGTATGCATATTGTACTTCGTTTTATCATCAACCCTTCCTTTTTGCGTATCTCTCATTAATATCTCATCCACACCAAAATAAGATTCATCGCATTTTGACTCATAAATTGGAGGTATGATAAACTCAATTGTATCCTCCTTTATCTCCATTACCTCAATCTCATCTATCAACGTCATTAACTTGTTGACTTCGATGTATTCCCTGATTTGATCGTCCTCCGGAATGGTTAAGATATTTTCTTCTACATCCGGGATCTCCTCGTTATGACGAACATCGAAACTTGTCCATTTATTGCTATGCGGCTGCTCTATTTCACTCTCAACAATAAGAGAATTTGTCTCGCTCGGCTTAGTATCTGATAACATCGAATTATCCTCTTCATTCAAGAGTGAGCCTTGAGGTAGATTACCCATTCTTAAATTGAATGCGTTAATTTCAGATTCGATATTTTTCAACTTCTCCATACAATCGGTGAATTCCATCATAAATGCAATACTTGGTTCTGTTGATAGTTGAGAATACGCTTGATCAATTTTAGATCTGATCTTTTTTATCTTCTCCATACAATCGGTGAATGCCACCATAAATGCAATACTTGGTTCTGTCGGTGGTAGTTGAGAATACTCTTGGTGGCTTGGAGGTATGAACGAGTTGGTCATCATGAAGTTTGTGTCTTGATTACTACCCAGATCATCGCTCCATGGAACATTTGGGTTAGTCCCCCACCCTGAATTGTAGTTGTTGGGGTGAAGATTCTGACCATACTGACTATCCTGAAATTGATCCACGTAAAACCATGAATTTGAATTCAATGGGCAACGATCGTACGAGTGTTCACCTGCACAATACACACAAGTCGTTCCTTCATTAAGCCAATGATAATTGCTATGATTCATACCAAATGAAGAGAACGAGAAAAATAAAAACTAACTAGGAACCAACCAAAAGAAAAATCAAAAATAAAAATTGGCAAATAAATGTTGCAAGTCCCCGGCAACGGCGCCAAAAACTTGTTGCGGAATTTTACACACGCAAATAAACGCAAGTGCACGTATCGAACAAGTAATAAAGAGTAAGTATAAGAGTATCGTCTCCACAGGGACTTGACTAATATCTACCAATTCCAATTCCTAATTTACTTTTAATTGATTCCAAATTCAAATATATTTTCAGGTTCAATTAAACTAGATTAACTAAATGAATTAACTAACCTAAGTACTTGGATTGAGTTCAAATAATGAGAAGAGAAACCTAGGGTTATAATCCACTATGTTATCTATCGATTGCTCAATTGAGATTTTCGTAGTTATTGTGGTGACAAGAGTGCTACCCGAGGATTCAAGTATATTCCTACGTATCTTCAGAATTACATAAGAACCTAATGTATTATACAAATCGATCCTATTCCTAGGTGATTCATAAATAACACAAAGCATTAAACACGAACCTCATGTAACGGGTATAAACGCCTTAAGTATATTCCTATCCTAAGAGTCGTTTACTATTCAATTTCCTATCTAATCCTAATCTCCCTTTTCCAAGTTCGAAAATAATATTAAATCTAACAACTAGGTGATCAGTCAAGTTGCAAGCATAGAGAACGAAATTAAATCAAACACAAGAATTGCCCCTAACTACGAATAATCTATTGAAAATAATCAAAGTAACATAGTTTCATAAAAACCCTAGATCCTAAAGAATTAATTCATGATAAACATAAGAAGAAAATAACAAAGGAAAACAAATCTGAGTTCATGTGGTTTTATAGACAAAACGATGAATCCGAGATAAAGATCTTCAATATTGCGTCCTTCTTGCTTGGGTGATTTTCAGGACTTCTCTCTTTTCTTCTTCAATCTTTCTCCAAGTAGATCTTTGATGTTGTAGGTGTATTCTATGAAAGAAATATGTTTAGAGCTGATCAAAGATGTGTAATTTCGTGACCTAGAAGTCCTTAAATAGATCTACCAAGTTGAGTCCAAGTAGGAGACTTTGGGCCCAAGAATTCTCTTAAAAGCCCGCTGAAAATCGCGTCAGATTTGCGCGACAGTTTTGCAAGTGTCATAACTTTCAGCTCCGAACTCCAAATCAAGATCCGTAAAATCTGTGGTGTACCTAACTCATTCCTCTACATCATAGTCGAAATTCAACTTCATTGGAGCTTCCTTGAATGAGTTATGGTCCTCGGAGTGCATAATAACATTTCTAACAGCTTCTTCGTTCTTGCACTACTTGACTTCATTTGATCTTTAATTCGTTGTTCTTCGCTTCCAATCATGTCTTTAGATCCAAAATAGCTCGGGCCTACAAATATGAACACAATATATAAGAAAATACCTCAATTCATGCACAAAACAATCAAACCAATGACTCGAACGACAAAATACAAAACTAACCAAAACTGCCTAATATTCTACCAAAACTCTAATAAAAGTAATCGAATGAGTAAATGAAATAGACTTGATAACACTGTTTTCACAGAGTTATCACATGGCTGATATGGTGGCCAAAGTTATAGAAAATTGCACATTTTCGTTAGATAGTGTTACTATGAAAAGATATCATACTATGATGGCAATACATTATGGATATGAAGTGAACTGGACAGTTATTATTTGGTACATTGTGGCAAATTTTCATAAGAAGGCTCAGACAAATCACAGAATATTCCTAAGTCATCTGTTTATAATCTTGGATGTTGTATGACCAATGGAAAGCCCGTCCACAATTCAAAGGCTATCCTATCATATCAGGCTGTGAAGGGAATTACCAAGAGAAAGACAACTGATGAGTCGCCTGTTGAGCCGAAGAAGAAGGCCCCCAGTAAGAAAATGAAAGTATCTGTTCAAACAGCTGAGCCAGCTGTTCAAGCTAGAACAGATAAGGAGAAGGTAGTTGTAGCTGACGCGATCATCCGTCAGACAACTAATGAAGTATTGGAGATGTCTACTGGTTCACCTTCTAGAACCATATTAGAAGAAAAACCGGCCGAAAATGTTGCAAAGAGGACAAGAAGTCAGTTGAAGGACACTGTAGCATCAAAGCCTGTTAAGGAGAAGGTGGTTCCTAAGAAGTCTGCCAAAAGAAAGATTGTTTTTGAACCATCTCGCACTATGTCTGCTGATTTAGTAAGGGAAGGCCCTCAATCAGCTGAGAGGCCTGTTGAAGTTGAAGAGACTACAAATGCTGCAATAGCTCCCCAACAACCAGCTTCAACTGCTGAGGTTTCTGAACCTCAAGATGATCTGAAGTGCAGATCATCGAACCTAAAGCAGCCGTTCCTCTATCAACTGCTACTCCTGAACCTGCTGCTACTGATAAGCCTAAGAGAACAAGAAATGTTAAGATTTGAATCTCTGCAGCTGAAAAAAGAGAATGGAGGAAGCCCTTGCAGAGAAAAAGGCTAAGGAAGATCTTGCAAAAGCTATAAGGCTGAGCAAGACTCAAGCAGAGAAGGAAGAAAAGAAAAGAAAAATGACAGCTGCTGAACTACAAGCCGTAGAGGATGCTGAATTGGCTTTAGTTCTAGAGATGAGCAAGAAAAATGCTCATGGGCCTCAACGAGCTGGTGGAATAAAGATTGGTGAATCTTTGAAGGCAAGACAAATTCTGCCACCAGGTCAGAGAGTTGAAAAGTGCCCTTTCAACGTTAAGTGGGCTTTAAATATTGTAAAAGGTCAACCAATAGCCTTTGCAAGATTTGAAGCTACACTGGTAGAGTTCAGAGAAAGTAGACAAATACACAATACGAGGACAGAGAAATTTTTCAATTAAATTTCACTCATAGACTTCAGAATCTCAAACGATCTAATTTCATTCATAAAATAAATTTATAAAGGGCTTTGAAGAACTCTGTCACATGCAAAATAAGCTCTCCAATTTTTAAATATGGTTTGGTGAGGTCCGCCAGGCCCTTTCAATAGTGCAACGTAATCTAAGTAGCAAGATATCTTGTTGGACCTTCCCCTTAAAAAGATAATTTAATATCGTATGAATTAATTACTCGCGTATGAGATATTAAACTAATCGATACGGAATTATACTACATTTAATTGCCAAATGGCAGAGAAATGTACGAGTACTAATGAAATGAAACTTGTTGGTCCCAACTGGTCAGATGAGGTATAGAGGGGAGGGGGGGTGAATAGACCTCTAAAAATTTTAGACCTAAAAACCTCTCACTTAACTATTAGCAAACTAAGCTGATCATAAACAGTAAGCTGACTAAGCTGTTCGCACACAAAATTTGAGCAGTAGAGTTGACCACTCTTTAGAAAAGTACTTAGCTGATTTCAGTAAAGTCAGTTTTAATCCGGTTACTTGCAGCGGATGTTTTAAAGTGTTTTTCACAAGTAAACTAAGTCTTGTAAATATTTTAACCCTAGTTTGAAACTTCTTTTAAAATCTTTAAACAATTTGTTAAAATGTAAGCTTATGCAAATTTTAAAATATGGTAGAAAACTTATGCAGAAATGAACACAATAATTTTTATAGTGGTTATATGGATTTAAATCCTTTAGTCCACTCTTCCAAGTCACATAGACCTTGGGTTATACTATAATCACACAGATTACAAGATACTCTACTTGCGCCAATCAACAAATGAAAATGCCACAAGTTCGTTACAGGAGATCACTCAGAAGTCCTATACTACAAAGCTTTATCACTCACACAGATGGATAACAGCTTCTCACAACACTCTCTTAACAGAGTCACTCAGAAAATGATTTATATTTTGAACTTCAACTCAGCTAGTTAACAAATAACTTCAGCAAGCTGTTCTTGAGCTTTTGAAACTTAGAAGATTTTGTTTCGCAGGATTGATCTCAGTTGTGTGTTGTATCTTCTCTCTCAAACTCACGAACTTTTTATACTCTTGGTTTGAAAAGTGTCCGTTGAAGAAAGACAAGATTCAAACACCTCGAGTACTGGTCCTTAAACTCTGCAAAATGGCTCTCTGCAACTGCTACAGTACTGTCTACAGTATTTTGTGTCAGCTGCATTTAATGCACCGAGCTGATACGAGGATTTCTTCAATCATTTGCCATAAATACCATCCTTCTTCAGCATTTATTACTCCAACTGCATTTATTATCGTTGAGGTGACTTCCTGATCTTCTTCACTTGGCTGATTAGAATCTCTCGTCTGATGATATACTGAGCTGATCTCAAACTTGTACTAATCTGATTTGAGTCGGCTGATTTTCATCAAACTGATTTCTTTCTTCAGCAGCAGATCAGTAGTCTTATGGACCAAGTTGAATTTTGACTTGTCTGATTTGTCTTTAGGTTGATCAAAATTCTTCTAAGGGATTTTACTAAGTATTCCTTACTTATCTGGTTATGATGTTTTGGAAATCATCAAAACCTCCGTTTTACTTCTAACTTCCTTGTCCTTTAATATTCATCTTCTTCCAACAATTTCCTCCTTTTTGGTGATGACAAAACTTCAGCTAAGTACCTGTACCTAAACTAATGTTTTAATCCTCAAATATTTCTGAGATAGAAATTATATATTGGAGTAAAAACTTGAACTTTTATTGATAGTTGAAAATTCAGTACAAGTCACAAGTTTTTAGATGATATTACAGGGAAACATAAATTGATACGAGAAAACAGATGAGTCCTAGTAATCTGATTCATCATCAGTTTCTTCTTCTTCATCATTAATCTCCTCTTCATCTTCTTCATCATTCACATCACCAGAGATAAGATTTTTCTTGGCAGTTTCCATCTTTTCTTGACGTTCTGCTTCTTCAATCGTACTCCTGATGTGAACCAGTTTCTTGTACTTCACAAATGGATCAATTTGCTCTTCTGGTGTATCCTTGGATGCAGCAATCGCTTTATAAGATTTTGCTGGTTCCTTGGATTCTTCTTCTTCTTTTTCAGCAACTTGTCCAGCAATAGTTTCCTTACCATTTGCTTTGGCATCAACTACCTTTTCTTCAGCAACATCAGTTTTCTTCTCTTCGACAACTTCATCTTGTTTTTCATGTACAGGCTCTGACTTCTAGCTCTTCAGCAGGTTTCTCTTCTTCAGCAGAGTCCTTTTGTTGTTCAGTTACTTGAACAACTGTAGTTGTTGTAGCTGACTACTCTTCCCCCTTTTTGTCATCATCAGCGAGGTTGAGTTTAGCAGCTGAGATATTTACGGTAGTGCAAAGTCTTCTGATGTTTCCATCCACTGTGTCAAGTTGAGCAGTATGATTATTCAGAGTAGTCTTGAGTGTGCCAGCCTGATCATTGAGATAGTCCATATTGAGTTGCAAGGTAGAAACTTCATCATGAACTTTGTTTCCAGTGTTGTACAATTGTCCTATGAACAGAAGGTTCTTCTTCGTTTCAGCATTTGACAGTTTGGTGATCAAGCCTAGTAGATCAGCAATGTCTCCTTTTTTTTTTTTTTTTGAAGAGCTGTATGAAGGTGATTTACATCAGACTTCACATCTTCAACATTCTTATTCAAGCTGGTCAGGTTCTGAGTCAGCTGCAGGGAGTTAGGAAATTGTCAATAGCATCTTTGATCAGTCTTTTGTTTTCCTCTTGCATCTCTTTTATCATCAGCTTATTCCTTTCTTCCATCTCTTTCATTATTAGCTTATTCTTTTCTTCCGTCTCCCTAAGAGATTGTTCCAGCAGTAGTTGAATAGATTCCATTAAGGAAGAATGTTTATCAGCTGTTGGAATGGAAGATGACGCTGATGGTACATCTTGGTGGACTGGGATATCTGCCAGAACTTCTTCTTCATCCTTCTGATCTGGTTCTGCAGTATCTTGAACAGCTGTGTATGGAACAATAGCTCCAGCTTCATTCTAAACATTTTCTCCATCATTCTGGGCAGCTTCTTGTTGAACGGCAGCCTGTTCTTCCACCTTTATTGTTTCAGGAGTTCTATCTGCTGATATGGATGTCGTCTGATGGATAACCTTAATAATTGACGGCTTAGAAGTTGGTGCCTTAACTACTTTCACCTCCTGAAAAGTACTTACCTCAGGGCCAAATGTAATTTGATGCACACTTGGTAAAGTGGGAAGGTCACTTGGAGATCCTTTGATGTATCTTGACCTTTCAGACCACTTCTCTAAGGCTTGATAGACAGCAATCTGCACAGCTCTTTTGACTAGATAATCACTCTTTCTCCTCTTTGCTGGCATTGCGTTCATAATCTTCTCTGCTTCCTTGGCCACAATTCCCCTAGTGTAGCCATGAAAGACATCCCTAACATAATTAGGGTCTAAAGTCTTGGTGATTGAAGAGGTATGCAACAAGCTTAGTACCCACTTCTCTTCATCAGCAAATTCTTCCCAAGTAATTATCTTCTCAACAGACTTGTTGACTCTGTAGTTCTTCCATTTGTTGTATCTGATCTTCTCCTGAAGAAACAAAGTCCTCTGTTGTAGCTGTTTGTCAAAATCTGCAAGGGCAGCTTCAAACCTTGCAAAAGCACCAGGGTGGGAATTAACAATGTTTAATGCCCATTTGACAGCAAATGGACACTTTTCCACCCTTTGGCCAGGAGGAAGAATCTGTCTAGCATTCATAGATTCTCTTATCTTTATTCCTCCTGCTCTCCTTGGACCATGGGCATCTTGCTTGCTCAGCTCCAGAGCCTTGGCCAAATCAGCATCTTCTAAAGCTTTCAGCTGAGCTTCAGTCAGCTGTTTCTTTTTAGCAGCTTTCTCTGCTTCAATTTTTCCTAACTCCACTGCTCTTCTGAAGTCTTCATCATTTTTCTTCTTCAGCTTTTTTTCCTCACTTCTCTTCTTCTTAGCAGCAGACACTCTGATCTTAACAATTCTTTTTCTTTTCGGCTTTGCAGATGTCTGAGTTGGTGCAGCAGCAGCAGCTGGTTCTGGTGCAGCAGTTGAAATTGGTTCAACTGCTATTGGTTTGATGATCTGCACTTTAGGATCATCTTGAGGTTGATTAACCTCAGTTGTTGGAGTAACTTGAACCGTTTGTTGAGTAGCTGTTGCAGCAGCTGACTCCTTTTCAGTGGATTCTTGTTTAACTCCAGTGGGCCTCTCTGCTGATGGAGGACATTCCCTAACTAAGTCAGATAACTTAGTGGGTGATGACACAAAAGTCATCCTTTTCTTGACAGTGGCTCTTGTGTGAACCACTTTTCCTTGAAAAGGCTTTGATGTTGTTATGTCCTTCAGTTGACTCCTTGTCCTCTTAGCAACATTTTCAACAGGCTTTTCAGCATAAATGGTTCTAGATGGAGAACCATAAGCCATATCTTCAATCTCTTTAGCTGTCTGAGCTATGATAGCCTCAGCAGCACGGTCCTCTTCTGTTCTGGCTTTAACAGCTGTCTCAGCTGTTTGAACAGAAGGCTTAGCAGCAGCAACTTTTCTTTTCTTTCCAGCAGCTTTCTTCTTTGGTTCCTCAGCTGCTTTTCTCTTAGGCTGCTACAGGCATAGCCTTGGACTAATGAAAGCCCTTTCCATTGGTCATTCCACACTTGAGATCCATAAACAGATGACTTAGGAAGATCCGATGGTAGGAATTTCTTTTCTTTATAAGATCAGCTAGTATGTACCAGACGAATGTGGCCCAGTTCACTTGAAAACCGTAATGAACTGCCATCATAGCATGGAATCTCTTCATAGGTACGCTGTCCAGTGAGAATGTACATAACTCAATGATCTTGGCAAAAATACCAGCCATCCGTTGATACTTATCCTTCAGTTGTTTCTTCTTGATGTTGCCCGCAAGGATCTCTCCTTCCCTTGCGCAAAAACTCCAAAATTCTTGCTCCTTAGGTTCAACCATTGTGGAGATGTTTGTTCTTCCAGTGTTTGGCAGACCATACTTCTCGCTCAACATGGCTGGGGTGATGCAGATGTCCATTCCCCCAACGTTAGCCTTGATCTCCTTTTTGTCAAAATCTGGCTTACCAGACGAGCCATAGTATTCAAGAATCTAATCATTGTATAGCATATCTTCATGGGCTTCCATGAAATTGACCAGTTTTGCAGCTTGGAACTTTTTCAGAATTTCCTTCATAAGAGGCGTTCCAGATGCGTGGAAGGTGGAGTAGATAAGATATCGTCCTCCTTCCTTTGCCATTTTTGAGATTATCTGAGAAAGTTGGTGAGTAGAGTAGATAGGAGTGTAAATATTCTCTCTAAGTGATCTGAAGATTTGAGGGTGCGTAAAAGAGTAGTGAGCTGATCAGATCTGAATTTAAAGAGGTGAGGGCGCGTCGATTTTCCGTGTTTCACGCGAATCGTAAGATCAGTTTTCTGTCAGCATTGATCGTGGGGCGAGATACGCGGATTTCAAATTTCAAAAAGCATTTAATGACTGACGGGAATGCGAACCGCTTCAGTCGACTTGTAAAAGCGTGTTTTTAAATATAACGTTTTTAGTAACAGCACTTATACAAATAACCAGACGAGTAAATATATACTTATCTGATAGACGAGTGTTCTGAAAACAGATATTACTAGTGAAAGCCAACAACTAGTAATCTTGCTCTGCTGTTTGTCAATCCAGCAAGATAAATTAATCTTCAGTCTTCAAGAAATAAGAACTTATCTGATGAAAACTTAACTTCAATACTATCATCAACAAATTTCATCTTTTAATCAGAAGTACCGCTAGTCTAACACGTTCCCCCTGACTTTAAGAATCCATAAGTTAACAAGTCTGTTGAGAGTTAACCTTGAAGATAAGATAAGTAAGCTGATAAACTCAAGTCTTCTGATGAGTTCCCCCTCAGCTTATGCATCTAAATTTAGTAAGCCTAGTTCAGCTCTTAGAGTTGAAAACCTTGCATCACTTAGAGGTTTGGTCAATATGTCAACAATCTGATTGTCAGTATGAACATACTCAATTATAACATTTCCTTTTTCCACATGATCTCTGATGAAATGATGCTTGATCTCAATATGCTTAGTCCATGAATGACTTGTTGTATTCTGAGTAAGAGAAATGTCACTTGTATTATCACAGTAGCTTGGGATTCCACTGATATTTATGTTGTAATCTTCGAGTTGATGCTTCATTGACAGGCGCCAGTTGTACTCTTCCTATCAATCTTGCAGCCAACAAGGTCAGAATCAGAATATCCTATAAGTTCAAATCCAGATTCTCTAAGGTACCACAATCCCAATTCTTGAGTGCTTTTAAGGTATTTGAGTATCCTCTTGGCAGCCAGGAGATGAGATTCTTTGGGATTTGATTGATATCTCGCACAAACTCCAACAGAATACATAATATTAGGTCTGCTAGCTGTTAGATATAACATGGACCCTATTATGCCTCTGTACTTGGTTATATCTACTGATTTGTCATCTTTATCTTTATCCAAACGAAGTCCAGTAGACATAGGAACACTAACAGTAGAGCTAGTTTCCATACCAAATTTCTTGAACAGATCTTTTGTGTATTTAGATTGTTTGATGAATATTCCATCAGGCAACTGTCTAACTTGCAAACCAGGAAAATAATTTAGTTCACCCATCATGCTCATTTCAAACTTGTTCTGCATCAGCTTGGAGAATTTGTCACACGTCTGTTGGTTAGTTGAACCGAAAATAATATCGTCTACATATATTTGCACAATTAATATATGATCCTCCCAATCAACAGTGAACAATGTTTTATCTACTTTACCTTTTTGAAATCCATTGAATAAAAGAAAATCAGATAAAATATCATACCATGCTCTTGGAGCCTGTTTCAGTCCATAGAGAGCTTTCTTTAGACGATACACCTTGTCTTCTTCTTTGTATGATTCAAATCCAGGTGGTTGTTCAACATATACTTCTTCTTGCAATTCTCCATTGAGAAAGGCAGACTTTACATCCATCTGAAAGACAGTGAAGTTTTTGTGAGCAACATAGGCAAGAAATAGTCTGATTGCTTCTAATCTTGCTACTGGTGCAAAGGTTTCATCAAAGTCGATGCCTTCTTCTTGGCAGTAACCCTTGGCCACTAATCTTGCTTTATTTCTGGTGACAACACCATATTTATTCATTTTGTTCCTGAATACCCACTTAGTGCCGATAACTCTTTGATGAGTTGGTCTAGGAACTAAGTACAAGACTTTATTCCTTTCAAATTGATTCAGCTCTTCTTGCATAACTTAAATCTAGTTAGAATCATTAAGAGCTTCTTCAATTTGTTTGGGCTCTATATGGGATAGAAAGCTGACAAACATCGCATCATTTGCAGCAGCTCTTCTTGTCTTTACTCTATCCAAAGGATCACCAATCACTAATTCAGGTGGGTGATTCTTGAGCCATCTAAGATCAAGTTGCAAACTTGATGTTGTCCTCTAGATTGATCTTGCAACACTACTGTTGGAGATCCAATAGTAGTCTGTTGAACAGTCTCTGGTCTATCAGCTGTTTGCAAATCGTCTGTTAGTTAATCAGCAGACCGATTTTGAACAACATTCGAGTTAGCTGCTGAGTTGAGATCAGGTATTATGATGGGTATATATTCTTCATTTCTTTCAACACTCAATTTTTGAAAATCAGTAGACAGGCTTGGATAAGCACTTTGATTCTTTTCAGAAAATTGATTTGGTTCATCAAATATTACATGAATGGATTCTTCTACAAGTAAAGTTCTTTTGTTAAAGACTCTATAAGCTTTACTAACATCAGAGTATCCTACAAAAATAGCTTCATCAGCCTTTTCTGCAAAAGAAGTTAGGTGATTTTTCACATTATTTAACACAATGCTTTTACACCCAAAAATTTTAAAGAAATGAATATTTGGCTTCCTGTTGTTCCAAACTTCATATGGAGTCTTGTTTTGGTTCCTGTTGATCATGCATCTGTTTTGGGTAAAGCAGGCTGTATTTTTGGCTTCTACCCAGAATCTTTGGGGCAGCTTAGCTTCAACTATCATAGTCCTGGTAGGTTCTTATAGAGTTCTGTTTCTCCTTTCAGCAACTCCATTCTGTTGAGGGGTCCTGGCAGCAGAATACTCATGACTGATGCCCTTGATGTTACATTACTCTTCAATAGTTGAGCTTGTGAACTCAGTCCCTCTATCTGATCTGATCTTTAATATTTTCATGCTTTTCACATTCTGGATCAGCTCCATCAGATTAGTAAGATGCTCCTTGGTTTCACTTTTCTTCTTCATGAAAATCACCCAAGTGTATCTTGAATAGTCATCCACAATAGCTAGGCAATACTTCTTTCCACCATTACGGATTGGATCAATGGGTCCAAATAATTCCATATGCAGCAGCTCCAAAATCTTTGTAGATGATTGGTGCTTCTTGCTCTTGAAAGATGACTTGATTTGTTTACCCTTCTGACAGGCGTCACAGAGCTTATCTTTGCTCATGACTGTCTTTGGAATTCCTTCTACTAGATCATTCTTGATTAGTCTGTTTATGGTCCTGAAATTCACATGATTAATTCTTTTGTGCCACAGCCAACTAACTTCACTTGGGGTAGATGCCACCAAAAAAACATTTGAATTCTTTTCCACAGAATTCCAGTCGACTATGTAGACATTTCCTTGTCGTCTTCCAGATAAGATGACCTTCTTCGTACCGATCTGTTTAACATAGCACTTATCTGATGAGAAGATAAATGAAAATCCCTTGTCACAAAATAGACTTATGCTCATATTCAGCATATGTGCTATGCTGATAATAAGTATGATAAGGATGATGTTCATAAGCAGAATAAGATGCATGATAAGCAGGGTATGCATGCATTGGATGAGCAGTGTAAGGTGCATGGTAAGCTTGAAATTGAGGTGCATGATACATAGGTGGATATGCAGCAGGTTGCACATAATATGTCTCATTTCCATACCAAGCATTTTGATTTTTCTTATTCTTATGCTTATTTGATTATATAGATGCTTGCTCATTAACAGACGACTTAGTTTTATTACTAGTCTGATTGGTTTTATTCTTATCAACAAACTTCCTAGGACTCTGCTGTTTGGTATTACCAGTCTGTTTTTTCTAATTTTGGCTCTTTGCTCTTTTTAGCTTTAGGAGATTTCTTCTCCTTTAATTCTTTCTTCAATGACTTTTTCATGTTCCATGATTTTACCCTTATAGACTTCACATTCAGCATTCAGAGATCATTCTCTTGCTCAGGCAGTTTATATTCAGCTGATTCGTTTGGTTTTTCAACCTTAAGTTTTAGTGAACTGTTTTGCTCTCTTAGCAACATAATCTCTTCCTTAGGCTTAGCAAATGCATCAACAATACTTGTATCATTTACAATCATTTGCTCAAATGAATTAAATAATTCATTATCAAGAGGAGTTAAATCATCCTCAGAGTCATCAGATTCCTTAGCCATCAGGCAGATAAGAGTAGGGTTCTCATCTTCAGTAGACTCTTCTTCAGAAGTGTCTGAGTCGGAATCAGATGAGTAGATGGCAGCCAGCTTTTCTGCTTCAGCCATCAACACTTTGCCTTTTTGATGTTTTCTTTCTTTTCTGATTCACTTTTCTTCTTCTGTGTATTTCTCACCTTTTGGATATGGGCAATCTCTAATGAAATGTCCCAACTTCCTGTAGTTGTAACACATTAGTTTGGATTTATATGCATCCTTATCATTAGAAGAAGAAGTAGGGTTAGAAGTAGAAGCAATGTTTTATTTGTTCTTCATTTTTCCATTGTAGAACTTCTTAAAGTTGTTTATCAACAGTGCAACGTCTCCAGCCGTGTACTCCTTTATATTGAGTAGTGTGGCTTCATCAGATGAGTCCACTTCTTTGCTTTTGTTTGCTATTCGTCTTGGATTTTCAGCAGCAACTAGAGCAGCTATGGGGTCTGAAGTTGAGGTTTCTTCAATACCCATTCTTGGCAGTTTATACTCGTATGCCTTGAGTACAGAGAACAGCTCGGTAAGAGAGATCTTTCCCAAATTTCTTGATTCTTCCATGGCTGTCACCTTCATGTAGAACTTTAGAGGCAGAGCCTTCAGTACTCTGACAGTGATCTCTTTGTCAGTGAAGGTCTTTCCCAGCTTAAGAACTTCATTCAGTGTCCTTATAAACATTGTATCCATCTGATCAATGGTTTCCGTAGACTTCATCATGAAGTTGTCTAGCTTTTCCAGAGCAACACTCAGCTGGTGCTCCTTTATGGCGTCATTTTCTTCGCTCATATCACGAACCTTGTCCCACATTTCTTTTGCAGTCTTGCAATGCTTGACTTGGTCAAACGTGTCATTGTCCAGGGCTTTGGTTATGAGGAAACGGCCAACATTGTCAAGATTGAACAGCTTGATTTCTTCAGCTCTCATCTCTTGAAGATCTTTATCCACCACTATGTCTACTTCATCGACCTAGATAGTTTTAGTGAATTTGAATGGATCAAGCTCGTTGATCAGGCAGCTGATTCTAATGAACCACTTGCTTTGATACTACTTGTTGGTCCCAAGTGGTCAGATGAGGTCTAGAGGGGGGGGGAGGGGGGTGAATAGACCTCTGAAAATTTTAGACTTACAAACTTTTAACTTAACTGTTAGCATGCTAAGTTGATCGTAAACAGTAAGATGACTAAGCTGTTAGCAGCAGAGTTGACCACTCTTTAGAAAAGTACTTAGCTGATTTCAGTAAAATCAGTTTTAATCAGGTTACTTGCAGCGGATGTCTTAAAGTGTTTTCCACAAGTAAACTAAGTCTTGTAAAGATTTTATCCCCAATTTGAAACTCCTTTTAAAATCTTTAAACAATTTGTTCAAATGTAAGCTTATATATATTTTAAAGTATGCAAGAAAACTTATGCAGAAATGAATACAATAATTTTTATAGTGATTATATGGATTTAAATCCTTTAGTCCACTCTTCCAAGTCACTTAGACCTTGGGTTATACTATAATCACACAGATTACAATATACTCTGCTTGCGCTAATCAACAAATGAAAAGGCCACAAGTTCGTTACAAGAGATCACTCAGAAGTCCTACACTACAAAGCTTTATCACTCACACAGATGAATAACAGCTTCTCACTACACTCTCTTAACAGATTCACTAAGAAAATGATTTATCTTTTGAACTTCAACTCAGCTTTAGTTAACATATAACTTCAGCAAGCTTGTGAGTTGTTCTTGAGCTTTTGAGACTTAGAAGATTTTGCTTCGCAGGGTTTATCTCAGTTGTGTGTTGTATATTCTTTCTCAAAGTCATGAACTATTTATACTCTTGGTTTGAAAAGTATCCGTTGAAGAAAGACAAGATTCAAACACCTCGAGTACTGGTCCTTAAACTCTGCAACACGGCTCTCTACAACTGCTACACTATTGTCTGTAGTACTTTATGTCAGCTGCATTTAATGCACCGAGCAGATACGAGGATTTCTTCAATCATTTGCCATAAATACCCTCTTTCTTCAGCATTTATTACTCCAAGTGCATTTATTACCGTTAGGAGACCTTCTGATCGTCTTCACTTGGCTGATTAGAATCTCTCGTCTAATGATGTACTGAGCTGATCTCAAACTTGATCTAATCTGATTTGAGTCGGCTGATTTTCAACAAACTGATTTCTTCCTTCAGCAGTAGATCAGTAGTCTTCTGGACAAAGTTGAATTTTGACTTGTCTGATTTGTCTTTAGGTTGATCAAAATTCTTCTAAGGGATTTTACTAAGTATTCCTTACTTAGCTGGTTATTTAATGTGTAGTCTATATTGTTTTGAAAATCATCAAAACCTCTCTTTTACTTCTAACTTCCTTGTCCTTTAATCTTCATCGTCATCCAACAAAACTCTCAATTTATAACTACTCTCTCTTCATATTTACTGTACATTCAATATGGGAATGTTGATCGTCAAACAATATACACTACACATTAAAGCATCTATGTCAAGAATTCAATTTTTTTTATAGACTATCAGAATTCAATAAATAATTACCAATTTAAATAACAAAAATAAATAAAAATGGGTTTACGTTGAATTACACATCGCAAAATAAGTATTGAAAGCCCAAACATTAATTCCATAAATAATAGCACTCATCTTCTTATTATAAATTCAAATGTACTTTAAGTCAATTACAACAACCCTGAAGTATACAAGAGAAACACACACGCACCGTCTTTTTATTTGCAGACTGAATAGAAAATGTAAAAAATAGTCATTTTTTTTAAAGGAAAACTCCCAAAACACTTTTTTATCAAAAAATCACAACCATTAAAATGAAGGGTAAACTTGATAGAAAAAAATTTATTTTGCTTTGAACTCGTAACACAACAAATAAAATTAAACATGTATATTTCTTTTTTTTTTTATTTTTTTATTTTTTAATTTTTTAATTTTTTTTGTTAAAGGGACAAATAAAAGTATCTTGATTGATAAATCTTTCATATTTTATTGATTAAATTTCCCTTATATTATATACTTATTCTTTGTCTAATATTTTATTGTTCTCTGCTTGTATAAATACCCAATTCTCATAAAACATATGAATACAATACTCCATACTATTATAGCAAGAACAGTACATACAAAGACAGCCTCAAAGTTTGACACTGCACTTATTTAGACGAATAAAATACATAAAAAAGACAGCATCAAAGTTGATACTGCAAGCAATTATTCAGACAAACAAAATACAAAAGACAGCCTCAAAGTTGACACTTCACTTATTTAGACAAACTATTATTATTAGATTAACATATTTTCTTTAATTGTGCGAAGCATGAATGGTATGAAAATGAGCCTCAATGGCCTTGAACATTGCCTTTGTTATTTCATTTCCTTCCTTGACTTTGTCATCTATAATGTGTTGGTCATTTCCTTTGGTATGGTATGTACTGATGGTTTTGCACATAGATCCTCCTTGGGGGGCAGCTTCAGTTTTCATAACTGATGAGGGCTATTTCGCACCCTACATAATGTGCGGATCGACTAAAGTACATAAGGTCGGTTCGACCAAATCAGACAGTTCGGGATCATCTTATCGACCCGGCCGAATACAGCTCTCTTCGACAAGAAGATTATACTCCGGACCCAAGAAGAACATTTGGGCCGAGTCCTATTAGGACTATATTTCCTTGTAACGCTAGGTTTAGTATGATATAAATACCTAGTCAATCATTGTATTAAACAACTATGAATGAGAAGGCAAATATGCCATTGAACTCTGCATAAACAGCACAACTCACTGTTATTCAATAAAGAAAGAACTTTCTCTTCATATTTGTGTTATTTTTCCTGTTGGTTTCGATATTTACTTATTGTTCTAACAAAATTGCTCTTCCTTGAGTTTTGATCCATCCTGAATAAAGTAACAGAGCCCTATAAAATATATGTATTGAAAACCCCCAATTTCACAATTTTACTGATACTTATAGCCCGACGAAAACCGGTTAAATCAGTTGGCGCCCACCGAGGGGCTAGGTTAATTATTCGATCGATATATGGCTCGCCCAAGGAAAAGCGCTCGTATTGGAGCAAGAAGTAACACAACCACCGGTCATAACACATCTGAAGATCTACAGGACAACAACAATAATAACACTCACAACACCAACGAGAATTTGCAGGATACTCACCCCCATCAGCAGGAACCCCAAGGAGATCTTCCCGGTACAATACCAGAAGAATCGGAAGTCCCTGTGATCCCCGTTCCTCTCCCGGGCGCTCAGGAAAAATTGCGACAGATCGCAATGCTCGTTAAATCACTCTCTCCAGAATAATTACTTGTACTTGATCAAATTCCTCGAAACGCTAGGACTGCCAGGGCAAATCCCGCTCAAAGAGCGCCAAGGCAAAACGATCAAATCTCTCAACAAGCCGACAGTCCAACAAGCGAGCGACGCTCGCTACACAGTCCGCCACAGGGCAATTCAAAACCCTCCGATAACCATCCCCGAAGGAAACCAGGGCAAAGAAAACCACAGCCGGGGCGCAGTGGTTCCATGGAACGTACAATAATCCCTATCGAGGATGACATAGATGATGCAATCCTAGATCGACCACGAACGATGCGATTCTCGGAGAAAGAAACCCGTGGGTCCGAACCACGGAACTCCAGGAGAGCCTTGCGGCCTGTTCTCCTTTCTGCAGAGAAATAAAGGAGGCACAGTCAATCGGACAGGTCCCGGGTAGATTACCCCGATACGACGGAACCACTGATCCGGATGACTATATTTTTAGCTTCACGAATATAATGAACTTATACGCTCACTCGGCGGAATTCACCGCCAAATTAATGGTGGCCACGTTCAAGGGGCTTGCTTTAGACTAGTTTGCCAAGCAACCGGTCAACTCCATATTCAGTTTTCGGGAATTGTGCAACAAATTGACACAGCAGTTTGCCAGTCAGAAAAGGCAAAAACTTCCGATGAGCTATCTAGGAACTATACACCAACAAAGGGGTGAATCCTTAAGAAACTGGTTGGCGAGATTTAACGTAGAATTACTTAAAATTGATTCCCCGAATATCGATTACATAATTTCTATTCTCTTCGACCTCACGAAGAATAGGCAGTTCGGAAATGCCCTCAATCGAAAACAACCAAGAACGTTTGCTGACATCATGAGCTTGGCGTCTAAATATATGACCCAGGAAGAGATGAATTCCTTTAAAGATAAAAACAAAAACAAAGCCACAACTTCAGGCTCCAAACGGCATGATAAAATTCCTGCCCAAAGATCCATGGATTATGAGCGATCTTTTAGAAAAGGCAACGTCTTCCAGCGATTGGAATACAACAAAGCCGACCAAGACAGACAACCTAATTTCAATCCAAAGACCAAGAAATTCCGAACCAGCGATCAGAGGTAGGATTAATCAAGTAGAACACCCAAGGTTAAATGCTCCGATGGAAGAAATATTGGAAGTACTAGAAAGGAATAATTGGATCCCTGAAGCGAGGAAAATCGCTCAGCCCAGACCAGGATCTCGAAACTATGACTTATACTGTAAATACCATCGGGCACATGAACATCGAACGGAAAATTGTTTTCACCTTAAAAGAGAAGTTGAAAAACTAATCGAACAGGGAAAACTAGACGACTTCATAGAGCGAGATAACCGCAAGAGGGAAAGAAGTAGAAGCCCTCGGAATAATAATCAAAGAAGGAGTTCTCGTCGAAGGTCTCCCGAGCATGGTCCTACGTAGGAGTTGAACCATGACCAGATCAACGGAACTATCCATACAATATTCGGGGGACCCGCAGGCGGGGATAGTCGTAACGCCCGACGAAGGACAACTAGATCCATAATTGAAAGCTTAAAATACCCAAAAGAAATATGGACTCTGGAAAACAAGCCATCAAACGATCAGCTAATCAGCTTTAACGAAGGGGAAGTACCTAAAAACATTATTTGGGACACAAAAGAGGATAACCCCGATTTCCCGATGGTGGTGTCGCTAGAAATAGCGAATTATAATGTCAAACGGATCCTAATCGATAATGGGAGCTCAGCGAATATCATCTCCCGGGAGGTTTTAGCCCAGATGAACTTGGGACAAATAAACCTACAGAAAGTAGCTACGCCGTTGGTAGGGTTTGGAGGATCCGAAATCGTCCCCAGCGGAACAATAACCTTAAGTGTATCACTAGGGAAAAAACCATACCGGACAGTGAAGCTAGTAAAATTTCTAGTGGTAGAAACACCCTTCGCTTATAACGCAATATTAGGACGACCAGCCCTCAACTTATTCCGAGCCGTTGTCTCTACTTATCACCAGAAGATTAAGTTTCCGACCGATAGAGGTATCGGGGAAATAATGAATGATCATTGTATGGCATGGGATTGCTACAGCACCTCATTAACTTTGAAAGATCACCCCAAATCAATTACCCCGAGCAAAAGAAAACTCGAAGACGATCTCGTTAGAAACGAAGTTGAAATCCCTAGTACTGATCGAATAGATAAAAAGGGAAAAGAACCGCTAGATTTAGCTTTAAAGCCACCAGAACATAAGGATGTAATTCTAGTACAAGGGGACTCGTCCAAAACAACAAGAATAGGTACTGAATTGAGCAAAGAGGGGGAAGTAATGTTGATCGACTTCCTCAGAGATTATGTCGACGTTTTCGCTTGGAGCGCGAATGTCATTGAAGGAATTGATCCTCGAGTAATCAAGCATTCGCTAAAAATTGATCCCATGGCAAAACCCGCTAGACAAAAGAAGAGAAATCACGGGCCAGTAAAAGATAAAATTATCAAAGCCGAAGTAGAAAGGCTACTTGAAGCAAAACAAATCCGAGAAATACACTTCTCAGAATGGCTATGTAATGTTGTTCTAGTAGCAAAAGGGGATAAAAAGGACAAAAAATGGAGAATGTGTAATGATTTTACCGACCTTAACAAGTTATGCCCACGCGACCCATATCCCCTTCCAAGGATCGACTTATTAGTTGACTCAACCGCAGGTTTCGCGATCTTCAGCATGATGGATGCCTTTCAAGGGTTTTATCAAACATACATGGATGAGCGGGACCAAGAGAAGACTGCGTTCATAACCGAGCAAGGAGTATATTGCTTTATAGTAATGCCATTCGGCTTAAGGAATGCCGGGGCTACTTACCAAAGGTTAGTAAACCTAATGTTCAAAGAGTTAATAGGAGAGATAATGGAAGTCTATGTAGACGACATGTTAGTCAAAAGCATGAACGAAGCGGATCACGTAAAACATCTTGATCGATGTTTCCGGATCTTGAGAAAATACCGCATGAAGTTAAATCCCACGAAATGCACTTTTGGTGTTAAGTCAGGAAAATTTTTGGGCTATTTGGTACACCAACGAGGAATAGAAGCCAACCCAGAAAAAATTCGAGCCATAACTGAAATGAAGCCTCCCAAAACCATCTCCCAAGTACAAAGCTTGGTTGGGAAAATCGTAGCGTTAAACTGATTCATATCAAAATCAGCAGACAGAAGTTTGCCCTTTTTCCAAACGCTTCGAAAAGCGAAAAACTTTGTTTGGACCAAAGAATGCGATCGAGCCTTCGACCAACTCAAAGAATATTTGACAACACCCCCGATATTGGCCAAACCGACGGAAGGAGAACCATTGTATATCTACATCTCAATCTCCGACGCGGCCTTTAGTTCAGTACTAATCAAGATAGAAGGTTCAGAACATAAGCCTGTCTATTATTTAAGCAAATTACTGCAAGGGGCGGAGAAGAATTATTTGGAAATTGAGAAATTCACTCTGGCCTTAGTAGTGGCTGCACGAAAACTTCGACCTTACTTTTTAACCTACAAAATCGTGGTTTTAACGAATCAACCACTGAGACAAGTCTTAGCAAAACCAAAAGCCTCCGGAAGACTAATCAAATGGGCGATCGAACTCGGCCAATTCGAAATAGATTACAAACCGAGAATTGCGATTAAGGCCCAAGTGTTCGCTGATTTTCTACTAGAAACTCCGACACGGGCAACCGAACTATCGAATAACCTCAACGACGATATCTTGATCATAGAAGATCAAACTTGGTTAATGCATGTTGACGGTGCTTCATGCCGAGAAGGTGGAGGCGCCGGAATCAATTTCACCGGACCGAATAAAGAAGATTTGAATTATGCGATAACGTTGGACTTCGTCGTAACGAACAATGAAGCAGAATATGAAGCGTTAATCGCAGGAATGGAAATGGCGATCAAGGCCAACATAAAAAGCCTTAAAGTATTAACCGATTCAGAGTTAGTGCAAAGACAAATAGAAGGCCTGTACGAGGCTAAGGAATTTAATATGGTTAAATACCTCGCCAAAGTGAAAACACTAGCTGAGAAATTCGAAAGCTTTGGTATACAGAATATTCCACGTTCGGAAAACAAATGGTCAACTATCTAGGTTCACAGGGGCACATGACAGAAAAACCGAAAGGGTGATCAACTGGTTAATCTCTAATACACCGGCGATCGATATCGATGAAACACCGGCAGTCGATATAATGGAAATCGAAGAAGCCGAAGAAAACTGGATGACTCCAATGATAGACTATCTTCGAGAAGGAAAACTACCGCCTGACCAGAATGAAGCTCGGAAGATAAAATATCGGGCTCCAAAATATACATTGGTAGAAGAAAAACTCTACCGGAGATCAGTATCAGGAATTCTTCTTAAATGCGTCTCCGAATCACAAACCATTGATATTCTACGAGATGTACATGAAGGAGACGCAGGGAATCACAGCGGAGCAAGGGCATTGGCTTTAAAATGCCTCCGAACAGGTTATTACTGGCCTACCATCAATAAGGATGCCGCTCAGTATGTCCAAGAATGTCATCATTGCCAAGTCCATGCTAATATATGTCATCGACCAGCAGAAAACATGCACCCAATACCGGTATGTTGGCCTTTTGATCAATGGGGAATGGACATCGTGGGACCGTTCTCGGCGGCTAGATCCAAGAAAGCTTACGTCCTGGTCGCTGTAGAATACTTCAGCAAATGGATTGAATGCATCCCCCTCGCACGAATAACTCAGTTCCAAGTGATCAACTTCCTATGGAAATTCATAGTTTGCAGATTTGGTATCCCGAGGATCCTAATTTCTGATAATGGAACCCAATTCGCGGGAAAACAAGTAATAGAATGGTGTTTGAAACTAGGGATTCAGCAAAATTTCACTTCGGTTGGGCATCCTAGAGCGAATGGACAGACTGAGGTGGCGAATCGAGAGATAATAAAATCCTTGGAAAAAAGATTAGGAGCGGCCAAAGGGAAATGGCTTGATGAACTCCCAGGAGTACTTTGGGCTAATCGAACCACTGTCAGGAGCTCAACCGGAGAAACCCCGTTTAGTTTGGTATATGGATCGGAAGCTGTTATTCCTGTTGAAACTCTAATCCCAACACCAAGAATCGAAATGTACGATGATCAGGAAAATGAAAAGGCAAGAGAAAGTGACGTCGATTTAACAGAAGCTTTAAGAGAAAAAGACGTTGTACGCCTGCAAGCCACTAAAGCAAATATGGAAAAGGCATACAATCAAAAGGTACGCATCCGAACCTTCAGAGAAGGAGACCTGGTCTTGAAAAAGGTAGAAGTATCAAAGCATGTTGGAAAATTACAACAAAATTGGGATGGACCTTACGTTGTAATTGGCGTAGGAAAGAAAGGTTCATACAAAATTGCACACTTGGATGGAACAGCCTTACCAAGAACCTGGAATGCAGTCAACCTTAGGAAATTGATCTTACGTGTTTTCGTATGCGTGATCGATATGTGTAATAATTAAATAAGTACTCAACAATGATATAGAGATCAACTATATTATTTTCAAATAATTCGATTACAATGCTATATGAGTACAATTGTATGGAGTCCTATCCGAGCCCTATTGGATGCCGTACAAGCTAGAGGGCGAAATACAAGTGATGCTAGGCTGATATTCCCAAGTTGTTCCGAGCAGTAGCTTCGAGGAGGGAGTACCTGGAAAATCGTGTCTGGTGTCATAAATGCATGGGGTATTTATAGCTGAAATCGGGGTCTAGGTGATCTATCCACAGACATACAATTCTCGGCCCATAAGTTTGGATCAGAGCTTGGCCCAACAGTAACTTTGGATCCAGCGCCAATTGTATTTGTGATTCTCGGGTATCGGGATCGAACTTGATCTCCCGAGCTGAGTACTGTTCGATTTCGCATGGTTGTAAAGAAAAGTTGAGCCCCAAAATATCCCTCATCAATACTCCCCCACTTCTCGAGCGTAAGGTGAAGCTTATGCTCGAAGAAGTATACATAGTTCAGGGCGATTAGGGGGTGAACCGACCTTGGCATAGGCTTTTGGTATGCCTCATTAAAAACCTGACTCGGAAAAACCCTTTTGGGATAAAAAAAACGGGTCAGGGAAAAAGAGTGCATATTTAAGAAACCATGTAATGATGCCGTATCTGACATCGTCCTTCTCGTTCATGGTTGGAAAAGAAGTTTGTGATTTGAAATCATTGCCATTCTATTTGATCTCCTTATTCCGAGGGCTGGTGTGAAAATGGGGAGATAATATCCCTCTAATGCATAGCTCGTTATGCAGGTCTTCAAATTAGGAATTCCGGAAAGTAAGGGGGTCGCAGGCGCAATTTTCTGAAAATTTGATCACAAGTTTTCCTAGAGGGAGCCCAATCGTCGCGGTTACTCGGGGACCGGTTTGCAATTTCCCATTTTGTCCCTGTATATATAGTTGGACGGAGGGTCGCTGTTTATCAGAGAGTCTGAGGAGAGAACTTTAGATCGGAGCAGACAGATCGATAAGTAAGTTCTAACAATATTTTTCGAGCAATCTTATCTACTCATTATATCGAGTTCAGTAGATTTGAAAGGAAAATCTCCTTTAGAGGAAAACGAGGCCGATAATCAAGAAGTGAGAGAGATTGTAGGAGCTCGATTATCTGAGGTCGAGAATTCACAAAGCTCGAGTTCCGCCTCCGATTCCAGCGGGGAGGGAAGGGAATCGAATTCTGAGACGGAAAATAGCGAAGATGAAAATCCGAGCGAAGCGACATTCTCTGATAAGGAAGTTGTAGAGGATGGGGATCTTCCCCTGGGGAAGAACGAGCAAAAGAAATATAGATTGAATCGTAACGTTGTGGTTACAATCTTTGACTGGGAAGAACCTTCGACCAGCGCCGATCTAAACATGACTGAGGAGAGGGCAGATGAGATCGTCTGTTCTTATAAGGAAAAAGATTTGAGTCATTTGCAAGAAGAGTTCAGTCGATATCTAGGCGCCGGTTTCTCGATCGTGCTTCCTACTTCTGACCAAAGGGTTACCGACCCTCCCGCGGGTTGTCATGCCTTTTATTCTAAACATTTTCATTATGGCTTACGCATCCCCTTCCCTCCACTGATAGAAAACCTCCTGGATGCTTTCGAGCTGGCTCCTTGCGAGATTCTACCGAACTCGATCGGTCTAATCATAGCCTTTTGCGTGCTGATGAAAGCCAAAGGGAAAAAGGCGTTTTTTCAGAACTTTTGGCGGATATTCCAGATGAGTACATCCACGTCTTCGAACGCGGGTTATGTATATTTTTCTCAGAGGCCAAAAATTTCGATCTTATCAGCCAACGTCAGCAGTAATTTGAAAGGATGGAAGCATGAGTTCTTTTTTGTTCGAGGACCAGAGTCTCCGCCATCTGAAGATAACCCCGAGCCTACTCCATTCGATTGGCCTGGAGCAAAGACATGGATATATGGTAAACGCCGTCTCGTGGGAAGCATGAAAAATGAGATAACAGATAAATTTCTGCAATCTCTTCGAGCTGACCCTCATCAGACCGCGTTGATGACTCAGGAAGCGGTCTTGCGATTGGCCGAACTCAGTAGTTGCACCTTTCCTGCCGATCCGATCGAATATGGGAAGGCTCGGATCGACCCCGCTAACCCCCCTTCCACGTTGGCTGATATTGTTGATAAATTTCGTTCATCCATAGCTGGTCAACATGTTGCTTCTTTTTCAAAGGGCAATAAAGGTCGGCCTCGTCCTCAGACACTAACAACTTCTCGGAAAGCGAAAAAGTCCACGACCCAGGTTGGGATCACTCCAACCTCAAATGCTTTAGTGATTATTCCTCCAGTTACCGAAGTAGGAATCTCTCACCCCCGGGTCGAGGTGGAGGGGATCTCCAACTCCCAGGGTCCCGGTATCCTTCGGTCTGTTTTTCCGATTGTATCCTCTAATCCGAGCGATGAGGGGTACAGTAGCTATACTCTCCTGGAGAATCGTGCCAGAGAGATTTTGCAGGCCAGGATGGCTCGCAAAAGAAGTAACGATGTTCCTGAGTCCTCCAGGAGAGTCAAACCCTTTGGTCGAGGACCGAATCCTATATCATGTCGGGCTGGCCATTCCGAGCCAGATTTGGCTGACTTCATCGAGGATCATCTGCAAGGACCTAGGGCGGCTGGATACCCGGACTGTGGGACTGTTGAATCTGATTTGGGCCCCGAGGGTGAGCATACGGTGGATAAATCTCTTCGAATGTTCCTGGCCGGAAGATTCAAGGATGACACTATCCAATCTTTTGTTAAGAAAGATTTTGAGATACTAGGCGATTATGCCCATGCTCATCAAAGGGTACTGTCTTATTCTGAAAGTTTCTAGCTTTTTCCTTATGATTCTTATTTTGTGTTTTTACATATCTTCTTCTTTGCAGGCCGGAGACCTGTTTACTCACACCGCTCTCCGACTGGCCGTTTTGAGCGAAGAATCTCAGGCGGTACAGAAAGCCCTATGCAATGTTCTGAAGGATGAAGCCACGAAAACCAGTCAGCTAGAGGATGCCATAATTAAGTTGTCTGAGGTCGAGATAGAACTCGAGAAGACTAAGAAAGAGTTGGAGGCGAAGAGAATCCTAGAGGGTGAAGTGGAAAAATTAAAGCTGGAGCTCGAGCAAGCCAAAATGTCTGCCGAACAGTTTTATGAGCGAGGTCGAGCCGAAGCCAGGCTTCCCGCCATAAGGGAGTTCCTAGAGTCTCCGATCCTCGATGCCTTAGTTCGTTTGCGGTCAGGTGA
Source organism: Penstemon eatonii (assembly GCA_038501285.1). NCBI lineage: Eukaryota > Viridiplantae > Streptophyta > Magnoliopsida > Lamiales > Plantaginaceae > Penstemon > Penstemon eatonii. The sequence continues at coordinate 50,977,732 of CM076715.1, read as the reverse complement.
AGTTAACCAAGCCTTCTACTATAAAGGAGCTCAGCACCTCCTTACAGCCGCTAAGATTGAAGGCGCCCTTGACGACTATCTTCCTAACATGAACCCTTATAAGAATATCTTCGGTAAAGATTATAAAGCGTCTTCCCTTCCTCCTAAGCTCGAGGATCTTGCCGCTCATGAGTTCGCTCCTTTTCTTGAGGAATTTGGTGCGCCGATGCCAATTCCTGATGCGCTTGAAATCCAATCCGAAAGCGAAGATGTGGATATCGAAGGGGATTCCCGCGATCAGAGGGAACAATGCACTCCTTCTTCTGGTTCGAGTAAATCTGCGTCTGATGCGCAAAGTCATGATGGAGAAGGCAGCAGCTCGAGTAAAGGTGATTCTGACGGCTCGGAAAACGATTCTAGCGAATCAGAGGAACAAGACAGATCGGACCATGGTTCGGGCGTGAAGGAATCTAACCCATAATGATTGCTACGTAATAGGACTGACTTAGCGAACCAATGTACTTGTATACTTATAATCTTTTGCTCTTGCCCATTTAGTGGATGCTTGAATTTGAATTTCTTTCCTTTATGCTATTTTTAGGCTATTGCCTGTTTGGACTTTCTATTGAATTTTATAACGTCACTCTTGCGTATTCAGCTGCGTCATTGAATCTTTCTTGGGAGTAGTGATTTACCAATTATTGCAATTTGCATGATGCCGTTTCTCTTATAAATAGCAAAGCCACTTTATCTTGCTTTCGCACTGATGTTGCTCACAGTGTTCGGAGCTTCCTAAAAAATTATTTCGCTTGGACCTTTACCCGAAAATCGAGAGATGAATAAAAATTCGAACGCTGTCGTGATTTCTTCCGCGCCTTTCTCCAAGCCAAGCGTCGGTAGAAAATTAAGGAAAAGGAATCGATCATCATTAATTACATCCATTAGTCCTGATCTGCAAAACTTTCATGAGGGAAATAAAGATTCGACCGCTGCCCTTTCTTCATGCTTGAAAACTAGGGGCTCCAATAAGAGAAAAAAGGTTTCTTTTGCGGAGGATGTAATTGGGCGCGTTCCTTTTCAATCCGAACCTTCGTTAGTTGGAAGATCTTTGTCTGAAAGGTACATAGCTCCTTTTGATAAAATGTCGCTCGAGAAATCTGACCTGACCCTTCTTCGGGCCGACGTTTCTACCTCCGAGGCGGTCTTCTCGATTGTAGAATATTCCTCGTTCTTGTTCTGTTCTGGGTTGGAATCCCTTGCCCAAGTAATTCTAACTTCTTTATCATGATTCTCTAAATTTTTTTTTATTTCTGCCATAACTTACTTTCTTATAAGTTCAGGCTGGTAAAGTCTTTTCTAGGCTTTATGCGTTAGCCAAGCATGAGATCGAACAACGAGCTTCTATTTCGTTCGAGCTGATCGGGAAAAAGATTGAGCTGGAACGTGCACTGGAAGCTAATAGATTCTTCAAGGAGAGATTGTCTCAGGATAAGTTAGTTTCGGAATTAGAGAGACTCAAAGATATCTATGAACGTGAGAAGAGAAGCTCTGAGCTTCGTGAGAAAGAAGCTTACATCCGCGGGTATACTGATCGTAGTGCTGAAGTTCGAAAGATCCTTTTCGAAAATAATCTCATTCAGTAATACTGTGGTTTTCCTTTGTATTATGAGCTTGCTCAGATTTTTCTTTGTTGTAACACCGTTTTTGTTGTAACGATTTTCCTTTCTTGTTGTAGTATAACCCTTGTTGTAATGATAATATAATATTTGCTGGAATGATATTCTCTGTCTCTCTCTCTCTCTCTTTTTTTTTTTTTTTTAGTCCCTTATTTCTCGGGAAGTGAAACGGTCAGAGCTTTTAATGCTCGTATCGTGGCCATTCAGCCCAAGAGATCTATATTGTTGATGCCGAATCCTTTCCCCTATATATAGTTCTAGATTTACTCACATTTTTACTTGTCTATAAATGTCTCGTTCGATCGATATGGTTGTGTTTTTACTTTCATCGACCAATTCCATACTCCATTCAATGTCAGTGATTATAGCATTCGAGATTTTTATTCGAACCTTCCTTTCCGAACTCTTCGGAGTTCCCCTATGATAAATTTTCGGCTAGGGTATCGACAGGCGAAAAGAATCACGACTAGGGTACCGGCAGGCGACCTTCTCTCTCTGATTCCCAATCTTTGAGTCGGTCTCGACCTCCTGTACCCTGTCCTCTATCCCGTTGGGATAGTGGGTCTACTACTGGAGGGGTTTTCCTGCTCTTGATCTCCACGTCTTCGAGGCGAGTTCTTGAAAGGTGTGGCCTTCGAGTTTATTAGAAGCGCCTCCAACTGGAGTTGCTTCCCTGTTTTTCGATTTGGTCCTTCATGGGCTTGTTTGCAAGGAAGCACTAGATGAAGGGTAGAAGTGTACCAGCCTCACTTTCTTCCTTCGTGTATCCACAGGGAATAACCATTTGTAGTAGGGAATAACCATTTGTAGTAGGGCTGGCCTAGATGTACAATATTCCGATTAGCTCAATTTCTTGAATGTAACAAGAGTTCACATGTAATTTATCTGAAAATTTATGAATGAATATCTTCTTTTTATATTGTTGTTGATCTCTGAACTCGTTCTTTGTAATTTGCAAGTTTCACGAGATAGTCATTGAGACTCATAATTAATTTGAAGTTCGATCTTTCAACTCTTGAATTTTTTGAGATATTTCTCATAATTTAGGTCCTTTTTCGGCACCATAGTCGTCGTGGAGAAATTATATAATAGAATTTAGATCAATCTTCAATAGAATGTTTGTTTCGACCTAAGGGGCATAGCAGAGGCTTTCACCCTTAGTTGTTTTTAGAGCATCCTCGGCTCGAGGGTCCTAGCAGAGGCTTTCACCCTTTTAATAATTTCGATCTAAGGGGCATAGCAGAGGCTTTCACCCTTAGTTGTTTTCAGAGCATTTTTAGCTCGAGGGTCCTAGCAGAGGCTTTCACCCTTTTAATAATTTCGATCTAAGGGGCATAGCAGAGGCTTTCACCCTTAGTCGTTTTCAGAGCATTTTTAGCTCGAGGGTCCTAGCAGAGGCTTTCACCCTTTTAATAATTTCGATCTAAGGGGCATAGCAGAGGCTTTCACCCTTAGTCGTTTTCAGAGCATTTTTAGCTCGAGGGTCCTAGCAGAGGCTTTCACCCTTTTAATAATTTCGATCTAAGGGGCATAACAGAGGCTTTCACCCTTAGTCGTTTTCAGAGCATTTTTAGCTCGAGGGTCCTAGCAGAGGCTTTCACACTTTTAATAATTTCGATCTAAGGGGCATAGCAGAGGCTTTCACCCTTAGTCGTTTTCAGAGCATTTTTAGCTCGAGGGTCCTAGCAGAGGCTTTCACCCTTTTAATAATTTCGATCTAAGGGGCATAGCAGAGGCTTTCACCCTTAGTCGTTTTCAGAGCATTTTTAGCTCGAGGGTCGTCACCCATTTTATTATTTTCGATCCAAGGGGCATAGCAACGGCTTTCACCCTTGGTCGATTTTCGACGGTCGTAGCAACAGCATTCATCCGTTAATAGTTGAAGAAAAATAAAGATCGATAGTAGATGAATAAAGATCGAGAATATCCAGAATATGACGAATAAATAAGAATTTAGGCGAAATAAACTTTCATCGAATAAATACTCAGTCTGAATAAACATTCGTCGAATAACTCAATCGAAATGAATCTTCATTGAACATGTAATTTACTAAATTGCTAGAGACAAAGAAAATAGAACAAGATAACTATAAGGTAGAACCCTCGAATGTAACTATCTTCCATAATATCTTCTCAAATTAACCGCATTCCATGCTCGAGGCAGTATCTCCCCATTAGGATGAGCAATCTTGTAAGAACCTTTTCTTCCAACTTCCACGATCACAAAGGGGCCCTCCCAATTGGGCTGTAATTTTCCGACGTGCTTTGATACTTCCACCTTTTTGAGTACCAAATCTCCCACCTTGAAAGATCGAATCCTGACATTTCGATTATAAGACTTTTCCATGTTGGCCTTGGCGGCTTGGATTTTCAATTTTGCGCGGTCCCTTCGACTATCCGCATGATCAACATCCATTTGCCTCAGAGATTGGTTTTCTTCAGGATCATAAAATTCGATCCTGGGAGATGGTATAAGATTTTCTACTGGGATAACAGCCTCCGATCCATAAACCAAACTGAATGGAGTTTCTCCGGTTGCCGCTTTAACTGTTGTCCTATTGGCCCATAATACTCCGGGCAGTTCATCCAGCCACTTTCCCTTTGCCTCCGATAAGCGCTTCTCCAGAGATCGAACAATCTCCCGATTTACTACTTCAGTTTGTCCATTGGCCTGAGGGTGGCCAACAGACGCGAAATTCTGTTGTATTCCGAAATTTTCACACCAATCCGCGATCTTTTTTCCTGCAAACTGTGTTCCGTTATCTGATATCAGAACCCTGGGGATTCCGAACCTGCAGACTATATTTTTCCATAGGAAATTGATAACTTGAAACTGGGTGATTTTTGTCAGAGCAACACATTCGACCCATTTGCTGAAATATTCCACCGCCACTAGTACATAATTTTTTCTGGCTCGTGCGGTTGGGAAAGGCCCAACAATATCAAAGCCCCATTTGTCAAAGGGCCAACAAATAGGAATTGAATGCATATGCTCGGCCGGTTGGTGAATCAAGTTTGAATGAATTTGACAGTGATGGCATTTTTTCACGTAATTGACGGAATCAGAAAAAAGAGTAGGCCAATAATATCCAGACCTCGAGCATTTAAGAGCTAATGCTCGAGCGCCACAATGATTTCCCGCTTCCCCTTCATGAACTTCTCTTAAGATGGCATTGTAGCATGATTCGTGGATACATTTCAATAGAATTCCCGAAGAAGACCGCTTATAGAGTTGATTGTCCATCAAAGTAAATGACGGCGCTCTATATTTGATTCTCCGAGCCTCATTTGCGTTCTCCGGAAGTTTTCCATCCTTAAGATAGGCGATAAGAGGGTCGCCCCACGACTTGCCTGGCTCTTCAATCTCCATAACATCGATTGCGGGGGCTGCATCTAACTCGATGGCTGACATATTTTATAGCAGCCAAGTGATCGTCCTCTCAGTTTTTCCGTCAGCCAGTCCTGTGAACTTTGATAATATGTCTGCCCAGAGATTCTCCTCTCTTGGTATGGGTTGAATGTCAAACTTATCGAACTTTGAGATTAACCTCTTCGTTTTGTTCAGATATTTAATCATGTTGAATTCTCTGGCTTCGTAAGTGCCTTTTACCTGCCTGTGAACAAGTTCTGAATCTGTTAGTACAACAATCGATTTTACCTTTGCCTTAATGGCCATCTCTAATCCAGCTATCAACGCTTCATATTCGGCCTCATTGTTGGTGACGACAAAATCCAAAGTTATCGCATAACTAAGGTCTTCGGCATTGGGCCCTTGGAAGTGAATCCCAGCTCCACCTCCTTCTTTGGTCGAAGATCCATCCACATGCATCAGCCAGATTTGATTTTTTGCTTCTTCCACCATGCCGAATTCCGAGGTCGTTCCTTCTTTCCCTTCGAGCACAAAGTCAGCTAGCACCTGTGCTTTTATGGCGACACGTGGTTGGTATTCGATTTCGAACTGGCTGAGCTCGATCGCCCACTTTATTAACCTGCCCGAAGCTTCTGGCTTGGATAGAACCTGTCTTAACGGTTGATTAGTCAAGACAATAATCTTGTATGTTTGAAAGTAGGGCCTTAACCTCCGGGCAGCCACAATTAAGGCAAGTGCGAATTTTTCAATTTCCATATAGTTCTTCTCGGCACCCTGCAACAATTTACTCAAATAGTAAACTGGCTTATGCTCAGCTTTATCAAGTTTTACCAGGACCGAGCTAATGGCTTCCTCTGACACGGCTATGTACAAATATAGAGGTTCCCCTTCAGATGGTTTTGCTAGCATTGGTGTTGAGGTCAAGTATGCTTTCAGTTCTTCGAAAGCCTTATCGCATTCAGCATTCCACTCAAAGTTCTTAGATTTACGTAAGAGTTTGAAGAAAGGTAAGCTCTTGTCAGCAGATCTAGAGATAAATCTATTTAACGAAATAATTTTCCCGATCAAACTTTGAACGTCCGAGAGTTTCCTTGGTGGATGGAGATCGGTGATTGCTCGGATTTTTTCAGGGTTTGCTTCGATTCCCCTCTCATGGACTAAATACCCGAGGAATTTTCCCGATCGGACCCCAAATGTGCACTTTGCTGGATTTAACTTCATCCCATACTTCCTCAGAATTTTGAAACACCTATCAAGATGGTCAATATGATCCTCTTCGGACATACTTTTTACGAGCATGTCATCTACGTATACTTCCATGATTTCTCCTATCAACTCTTTGAACATCATGTTGACCAATCTCTGATATGTTGCGCCGGCGTTCCTTAAACCGAAGGGCATAACGATGAAGCAGTACACCCCCCGCTCGGTGATAAACGCCGTTTTGTCCTGATCTTTTTCATTCATGAAAATCTGATAAAATCCTTGAAAGGCGTCCATCATGCTAAATAACACAAATCCCGCAGTGGAATCTACGAGCATGTCGATTTGAGGTAAGGGGTAAGGGTCCCTTGGGCATAACTTGTTCAAATCGGTAAAATCATTACACATCCTCCATTTGTTCTCAATCTTTTCACCTTTGGAGACCAAGACCACATTGCATAGCCATTCCGTGAATTTTATCTCCTTGATTTGCCCTGCTGCTAGCAATCTATCGACCTCTGCGTTAATTATCTTGTCTTTTTCGCGACCATGATTGCGCTTCTTCTGTCTTACTGGTCTGGCCTTTGGGTCAATATTTAAGGAATGCGTTATCACACGCGGGTCGATCCCCACTATATCGTCCGAACTCCAGGCGAAAACATCCACATTTTCCTGCAAAAACCCGATGAGCTTTGCTTCCATGCCGTTACTCAGTTCCGTTCCTATTCTCGTAAATTTCTCTGGAGATCCCGGGACCAAATTCACCTTTTTGTGGTCAGGTGCTTGCACACTCATGTCAACAATTCATCCTTTCTTTCCATCTAGTCTTTCATAATTGGGAATTGGAGTTTCGGAGTTAGAGACCAATTCACTTATCTTTCTTTTTCCGGGGAGCTCGGGCTCCACTTTCTCCTTGATAGTTAAAGACGAACTGTAACACTCCCAGGCCATGTATTGGTCGTTCCTCATTTCTCCTACTCCTCCCTCAGTTGGGAACTTTACCTTTTGATGGTAGGTAGATACGACAGCCTTAAAAGTATTCAGAGCAGGTCTTCCCAAAATGGCATTGTAAGCAAACGGCGTATCCACCACTAGGAACTTGATCATTCTCGTGACATTCTTTGGTTTGATCCCTAGGGTGGTACTCAAGAGTATGGTCCCGAGCGGAATGATTTCCGACCCCCCGAAACCGACCAAAGGGGTGGTTACCTTATCCAAACGTGGATGACAGAGGTTCATTCTTGTAAGAGCTTCCGACGAAATTATGTTTGCCGAGCTCCCATTATCAATCAGCACTCTTTTGACCTCGAAATTACCAATTTTTAGAGTCAATACCATGGAAAAGTCTGGATTATCTTCATTCGTATCCCAACTAACGTCCGCGGGTCGATCTGCCTCACTAAAGCTGATGACTTGGTTTTCCATCGATGGAAACTCCAAAGATAGAACTTCCTTTTTTGTGGATACTCCTGCCCTGATTGACCTTAAAGTCCTCTTTCTGGCATTCCTACTATCTCCTCCCGCCGGTCCGCCAGCAATCATGTTTATCACGCCGTTCGACTGTTCTTCTACCTGGCTTCGGATTTGCCTTTGCCGATCGTTAAATTTTTTCGGACTACGGGATCTGTAACGATTGTTATAGTTGCCATTTTTAACAAATTCCTTGAGTTTCCCTTGGGTGAGTAATTTTTCTATCTCGACCTTCAATTGGTAACAATTTTTCGTACTATGTCCTCGAGCTCGATGATATCGACAGTACTGGTCATACCCAGGCGCACCCGGCCTTGCCTGCGTGATCCTATGGGCTTCCGAAATTAAATTCCCTTCTTCCAACACGGTCAGCACTTCTTCTTTTGAACTGTTAAGCTCTGTAAATTGAATTTTACCCGATCTCGGGGCTCGATTTCGATCATAAGGAGCTCCGTATGAATTCGGACCTTGGGGCGGCATATGCGGCTTAAAAGTGTTGATTCGCTGCCAAACGGATCCTTTGTTCGATCCTCCATAGTCACCTGGTTTAGGGATCGGTGCCCGATCTTGTTTCTTGTTGAGATGGAATTTATCTACGTGCGAGCTTTTTAACTTGTTCATCTCTTCTTGTATCATATACTTTTCAGCAATTTCCATTATCCGTTCGAAGGATTTTGGTTGCTTTCTACATAATGCATTTCCAAATTGGGTGCTCCTAGTCAGCTCAAACATTAGGGAGGACAGGTACTCGATCTGCGGAGTATCCACCTTCAAGAGCTCGATACTAAATCTTGCCAGCCATTGCCTCAACGTCTCTCCTTCCAATTGTTTCACCGTGCCCAGGTGATTCGCCGGCAATCTTGGCTTCCTTCGGCTAGCGAATTGATGTTTCAGCTTATCGCAGAATTCTTCAAAAGAAAATATGGAGTTCGGAGGTAACTTCCCTAACCAATCAAGAGCAATCCCTTCAAAAGTGGTGACCATAATCTTGCAACAGAAATCTTCCGAGTGTCCGTACAAGTTCATCACATTGACAAAGCTGTTAATGTGTTCTCCGGGGTCGGTAGTCCCGTTATACCGTGGGAGCCTAGTTGGCACCGTCTCTGTGTTTCAAGCTTCGCGTATTTCTCGACAAAATGGTGAGCAGCGCATGATATTATTCGAGACCTCCCTCTCTCGTAGGTTTCCTCTAATCAGAGCATTCCCCGCTTGCCTGGCAGCCTGATTAGCGAAGGGAATTTCTATCATAGTATCTTGCTCTTCCAATTTTTTAGTCACCCTTTCCTGTACTATTTTCTCCAATTCTGACTCGGTAATTCTCTTGTATGTTGGTTTGTTTCTTATCATGTCGCCGGCGGTGTGACTTTCCCCTATAACTGAATCTTCCAGATCGTGCACTCGTGCAGGTGGGTTTTCAGATCGGTCATTGACTTTCGAGGGTGCAGCCCGACGTGGATGCGTCGATGGGGCATGCGACATATCGTTTTCCTTCTGTAAGTTCGATGAAGGTATCACTGGTCTTCCCTGAACTCCTGGTTGGTCGACAGGTGATTGATCAGCCCTTCCGCTATTCATGAATTCCCTGCACATTGTGCCTATTATAGATCTTAAATCACCAATGGTCGTGTGTATTGGAATGTTATCCTGTGGAATCGCTGGCGGCACCTCTGGTTGTTGAGCGGCGCGTGATAAATTATCATGTTCATTGTTGACAGAATTTTGTGCTCCCACTGCTTGGGAAGGCTCTCCTCTTACGTACGTATTTCTCCTCGTAGTAGGCATATTTCAATCTAAGACTCGAATAAGGCCCCTCGGTGGGCGCCAATTGATCTTACGTGTTTTCGTATGCGTGATCGATATGTGTAATAATTAAATAAGTACTCAACAATGATATAGAGATCAACTATATTATTTTCAAATAATTCGATTACAATGCTATATGAGTACAATTGTATGGAGTCCTATCCGAGCCCTATTGGATGCCGTACAAGCTAGAGGGCGAAATACAAGTGATGCTAGGCTGATATTCCCAAGTTGTTCCGAGCAGTAGCTTCGAGGAGGGAGTACCTGGAAAATCGTGTCTGGTGTCATAAATGCATGGGGTATTTATAGCTGAAATCGGGGTCTAGGTGATCTATCCACAGACATACAATTCTCGGCCCATAAGTTTGGATCAGAGCTTGGCCCAACAGTAACTTTGGATCCAGCGCCAATTGTATTTGTGATGCTCGGGTATCGGGATCGAACTTGATCTCCCGAGCTGAGTACTGTTCGATTTCGCATGGTTGTAAAGAAAAGCTGAGCCCCAAAATATCCCTCATCAGAAATACTATGGTAAATAAATTTTAGCAGGTTATACTGCTTTATCTTATTTTATTAAGTTTCAATCTTTGTAATAAAGGCCTTAGCCTATGGTTCTGATGGGGGGTAATTTAGACCCCATATTTTCTCCAGTTCGACACGGATCGGACGACAGCAATTCCCCAATCCAGGGGCGAAATGACAAGTTCGAGCTCATAATCAATTATTCACGGCTTGTTCGAGAACTGAGATCGGGGGGTACTGTTGGGCCAAGCGCAGGCCCAAGCCCATTTGCTCGGCTATAAATACGCTTGCATTTATGACACCAGACACGACTTTCCAGGTGCTCCCTCTTCGAAGCCATTGCTCGGAATTACTTGGAAAGATAGGTTTTAGATCTATTGTATTTCGCCCTCTAGCTTGTACGGCATCCAAAGATGCTCGAGTAGGACCCCCATACTTGTATTGTGTACTCAATCCATTCGAATACAAATACATTTAATCTTTATTTTCCTTTTAATTTCACTACTATTGCGTTATATTCCACCCTTGATCGAACCAACGAAAACACGTAAAATCAATTGGCGCCCACCGTGGGGCCTCTATTCGAGTATTTGATCGAAATATGCCTACTACGAGGAGAAATCACATAATCCGATCGACGATGATTTCACGATCCGTTGTACGGAACTCATTGGAATCTTTGCTATGGAGCTTCTAAGACGATTACACGGCCAGAATCCTATAGTGTTCATGTTTATCTTGTCCGCCTTCTGCATCGGATTTATTTTCTATATTAGGATCTTCTTCTACTGTTAAGTGGAATCGCTTCACAAATATCAATCTCATTAATACGGTCATTTCGACCCTCATTCAAATATTAAAGGGTCATATACAATATTACGACTTACTCGAGACTCGGAATTTATTTTTCCGATCTTTGTATTTCATGCAACTTAGTATCATTTATCGACAAGAAATAGAAGAGACGAAGGAAAGAAAGCAAAGAGATTTAAGGAAAAAGAAGAACTTTATTGTAAAGATAAAGAGTTACAAACTCGGCTTCGAAATATGGTTCGAGCCCGACAAATACAATGAAATCACCCCTACTCTATTACAAATTCTATCACAAGTTCTATGGATTTTTTTTTCATTATTGTTCCAAGCTCGGTCTGCCTCTCGTACGGTCGCCCCAGATGCAGAACTCAGCAGTGATTTTTCTTGGCAATCACTCGCCACGTGTCGCACATCCGTCTTCGTACTAAGTGAAAGGCGGATCGGAGTTTCTCTCCGGGAGCTCAAACGGACCTTAGGTCTTCATCGGTAAACAATGATTGTCGAAACCAATCATTATCTACCGACCGATCCAAACCGGCGCAGCAGAGGTTTATCTCAGCAGAAGCATCCCAAGCAAGCTCGAAGGAACTATACTTCAAGAAAACCCTCGAGGAAGCTGATGCCTCAAATTTAAAGAACTCCTCTCAGGTAAGCCGGCTGCCCGATCGAGCACTGCGTCAGAAAACCGGAAGGCTGACCTACCCAAGACATGGTATATCTAGGAAGCTAGGTTGCCTGCCGGTATCCTAAGCGCAATTCCTTTTGCCTGTCGATATCCTAAGAGAAAATTACATCAAAAGGACTGAGGTATGAAAATAAGGTTCGGGTTCTTATTTCAAACTCCATTGTTTCGGAAGATAAATGAATCGAAAGTTGAGTTCGACCCATATTGGTCGGACAAAATGTAATGATAAAATGAAGGACACCAGAACACCAAAGAAGAGCTATATATAGCAACCAAGCTAGGGAATCGACGATCCAGATAACGGTTCACGGACGGCTGGGATATATACGATAAAGCGACCGTTACGATTCCCGAGAAATGAGGTCCTGTTTGGGTAGAAGGACATACGGTTTTAAGAGGCATGTAGGAAAACTTATAATTTTCTAAACAGCAGACTAGCGTGACCTATTAGTGGCTTGATTGCGAAAAGGTGGTGATTAAAAGCTCAAGTTCAATTTATTCAGAAATTTTTTACAGTCAGATAACGCTATTCGAATAGGAGGAATCATAACCGAACTGTTCGAACAGAGATATCGACCTGCAAAGTTATGCGACTATGCAACACTACCAAAATTCTGTTGCCTGATTTTCTTTATTCAAAGCAGATGGGGTATGATTATTTCTTTATCGATATCAGGGAATCGAAACGGAGATATTGAAGACGAAAATTTATATTTATTCATTTATGTTATCTCGGAAAATACAAAAGCTGAGAAATACATATCGAGCATAGCTCAAACATTCATATTACATCAAGAACCCTATTTACTTTCTACAATCCTATGAAATTTTCGGTCCCTTCTCCTATTGTTTATTAGAGGTAACTTAGCTCCGACCATGGAATCTCCTTAGGACCCGCGGGCTTTTAACTTTATTTATAATCTTCCGAAGACGAAGGGATGAATATATGGTTTGTCGGCCGACCGTGTTCTTCGCCACTATCTCCCCCGTATGTCTTCCTAAATGCATTGTGGCAATAGGTCCCCAATCGAGGACCCACGCCACAACGTCCGAGCTCCATGGATCTGGCTTATTGGCCTTCCAGATGGAGACTATATTTGCCTGCCGATACCCTAAGCGAAGGTTGAAATGATGTTATTTCTGCTCGAAAATTGCTCCACTTAAAAATTGTTCGAAATCTGACCTCGAACAAGCGAATTATTAAAATTGTAATCTTAGTCGCCATGAAGAGATAAATGAGGCGCTGACACAAGGGATGAAATGGTTTCAAAGGAATGATAGCATTATATAGAGAAAACTAAAATGAATCTTACGGCAGAAAATTCACATAACGAGTGGACAGGATCTAAGGACTGTTGCTCTTCCCGATAAATGAGGGACCGTTTGGAAAAGATCAATGATTATTAAAAAATTGGGAACATTCGAAACAGCAAGGGGTATTCATTCGAAGGAGTCAGAACCTTGCGAGAAACATTTTCTATTAAGACGGACGGATTATATATTAAGTCTTGGACATATTGTTTATCTATCTATCGTCCATCTACTTATTTCCATCTATTATCTCGAACGAGGAAGACCATCTTTTCCTTAGAAGTATTTCGATTGAAGTTATATTTATTTCCTCCGTATGTTCACCTGCTCATCAGATGTCGGTATGGTCATTCTATACTCATCTATCATTTCGATGAAGAACATTAATTATCGGTTATCTGGTATTATCTGCATTTTCCTAATATCGATTCCCATTATTCACATTCATTATAAACGGGTGAAAGCCTCTGCTACGACCCTAGGGCTAAAAACGCTCTAAATTACGATTAAGGGTGAAAGCCTCTGCTATGCCCCTTAGATCGAAATTAGTCAACGGGTGAAAGCCTCTGCTACGACCCTAGGGCTAAAAACGCTCTAAAATACGATTAAGGGTGAAAGCCTCTGCTATGCCCCTTAGATCGAAATTATTCAATGGGTGAAAGCCTCTGCTACGACCCTAGGGCTAAAAACGCTCTAAAATACGATTAAGGGTGAAAGCCTCTGCTATGCCCCTTAGATCGAAATTATTCAATGGGTGAAAGCCTCTGCTACGACCCTAGGGCTAAAAACGCTCTAAATTACGATTAAGGGTGAAAGCCTCTGCTATGCCCCTTAGATCGAAATTAGTCAACGGGTGAAAGCCTCTGCTACGACCCTAGGGCTAAAAACGCTCTAAAATACGATTAAGGGTGAAAGCCTCTGCTATGCCCCTTAGATCGAAATTATTCAATGGGTGAAAGCCTCTGCTACGACCCTAGGGCTAAAAACGCTCTAAAATACGATTAAGGGTGAAAGCCTCTGCTATGCCCCTTAGATCGAAATTATTCAATGGGTGAAAGCCTCTGCTACGACCCTAGGGCTAAAAACGCTCTAAAATACGATTAAGGGTGAAAGCCTCTGCTATGCCCTTTAGATCGAAATTAGTCAATGGGTGAAAGCCTCTGCTACGACCCTAGGGCTAAAAACGCTCTAAATTACGATTAAGGGTGAAAGCCTCTGCTATGCCCCTTAGATCGAAATTATTCAATGGGTGAAAGCCTCTGCTACGACCCTAGGGCTAAAAACGCTCTAAATTACGATTAAGGGTGAAAGCCTCTGCTATGCCCCTTAGATCGAAATTATTCAATGGGTGAAAGCCTCTACCACGCCCCTTAGATCATCCAAGTAATATTAATCTCCGAATACTCTATCTATTATTGAAACCATCGTAAAACGTTGGTTATCATTTTTATCTGAAAATCAAAGGACAAAGTTCAACCAATCAGCGATTATAGTCAATGTTTACTATTTTATCTTGTTTCTCGATCTAAGTGAATAAGGAGTACGACTCATTTATAATACCTTTGGAATGACAATTTTTAGTCTTCGATCGTTACTTACAGAAACACACATGCAGGGTAATAAATAAGGAAGAATAAAGGCAATTGATCTTTCATTTATACATTTTCGAACAGTGACAAGAGAGTGCTCGAATACAATGGAAAAATTCAAACTGAAAGTTTAAAGATTACATTCGCGACTATTCTATTAATAACGAGCTCTATGCTCGGGATTTTTGGATCTGCAACACAGCTTCATCTAAGAGCGCAGAAATGGGATCGGCAACAATTTTTCCAGCATTCTTGCTACCAGTACCCTGTTAGTTATTTCATATACACACCAAGGTCGGAATGGCAGGAAGCAATCTCCAAAGAAATTATTCCACGCAATCTCGGACGCAACATTCTTCAAGAAATATCTTGAAGAAGTGGAGATCGAGTGCAGGAATACCCTAGTCGAGTTCGAAAACATAGATTTGGATACGGTACGCGAAATAAGTCCTAATTCGAACTTCAAAACACTGAATCATGCAACAAAATCTTTTACTCAGCATGATCGAAGGAAATTATCCGTGTTGCCGGCGACCACGCGAAATAACAATCCAATTAAGAAATAAAACGGAGAGCCGCATTTATAGATACTACTTTTGAGATCCAATGGCTACCAAATAAAGCAAAGCGAACGATCAAGATTGAAGGACTACTGGGTTATCCGAGAGTTTTAGCGGGAAGAACGAATGATATTCCTCGAAAATTAAGCTAAATCATTATACCAATATTACAAATCGAGAATCACAAGCTCAAGGCCAAGTGATGAAGGCAAACAAAACATAGATAGAAAAGAGCTCATCAAGGTACAGAGGAGCAAGCAATCCGAGAAGGAAATAAATTATTACAAACCAAAGGGGATAAAATGTCTGAAATCATCCATACGAAGGATCTGAATAAGTAAAACAGCTAAAGGAGCTTATTGTCGGACAAAATTTTCCGAAACTCGGCAGTACGAGCCTCACATCCAGCTTCATATCCACGGTCGAAAGCCTCCTTTTCTCGACGCGCGAACTCTTGCTTCTCCTGCTCGTGCTCCTTTTCTCGTCGCGAAAATTCTTGTCTCTCCTGCGCATGAAGATCTTTCAGTTTTTCGAGCTCCTCGTTCAGCTGCTTATGGAGCTCCTCTCCACTTTCTTTAATAGACATCTTCCTCTCTAGATCAAGTTTCTCCGCGGAGACACGGTCGAATTCAGCTTTTCTCTTTTCCAATTCGAGGGAGATAGCAGCACGATGATTGGTCTCCCGCTCAGCAAAAGTTTTGAGCTCGATAAAATCCTGCCCGGCCTGCCAGGAGTACGCTCCGTTCATATACAAAAAAAAAAAAAATATATATATATATATATATATATATATATAAAATATATTCTACTCATACCTGAAAAAGGAAATGCTGTCCAGACTCGAACAGCTCCTCTATATTCCTCTCCTTAGATGTGTTTCTCTCTTTGGGCATATTAGTCTCTGAAGAAGTAAAATTAGTCTGCAACAAACTATCCATCGGATCAGACCCATCTTTCGACTCTTCAGCCGCGGAAAAAGTAACTTTTGGGTGATTAGGATCAACCTGGGATTCGGGAGGGTTATCAGCTTTCAAAGCCTCAGCAGAAGCTCCCTCATCGATTCCTACTTTGAGTTTTTTATTAAGACCTCCCTCGGGAGGAACAGTCGAAGTATCGGGAGGCGATTTACTCCCAATGGCAAGATTTTGCAAGGCCTCAATGGGAGTGGTCCCGTCAGGATAAGGCCTCTTGTTTGAGGAAGGAGCAGAAGGATTTTCTCCTACGGGATTCTTGTTCGAAGAATCGACAACTTTCGGGGAAGAACCTCCGAGCGAACTCTCGAGCTCCTCGTCTAAAATGGCCTTGCTGGAGCTACCCTTGTTTTGTTTTGAAGTACTTTTCTCTTTCTTGTTATCCTCCCCTTTAGCAGCTTTCGGGGAAGATACGGAGACCTTAAAAGAAGATTTGGAAGTTTTGGCTTCCTTAGTAATCTTCTGCTCTTTGCTTGGATTCTTAGTCTTCGAGCCTCCGAATAACGATTTAGGGTCGATAGGTTTCCCTAGTACGTTCTCCATGTGGAGCGGATTAGAAGTCGATAAAAAAGATGGGAAATATGGCAAGAGCTCCGATCTCTATAAGCAAAATGTCGTGTAAATAATGAAAAGAAACCCTAATATTTATAGACACTACACCCTATGATTACGGTAACAAATCGACGCAACTTTTGAAGAGAAATCCCGTATCGAATGGACAATACCCGAGCATGAAAATTATCGAACAGGAGGTAACTGGATATTAGCAAGGATGGGATTTACAAGTTACAGCAATCAAATCAAAAAAGGATCCGTTTACAAAAATAGGTTGCATGGATATATACGATTAGTTCTTAACTACAAATTATCGCCTTTTCTTTTTTCAAATTTGGCTACGATGACTGGCTCGATAGAGAATCAAGCAATGCTTGTTAAAAGTGGAGCAATTAGTCAATTCGGTCGAACGTTCGATCATCTTCTTTATACGATACGTCACCTACGTTGACATCTTCGCCTTTTTCCTCTGACATAGGAGGATCATCGGTTAAGCATTCGAGCACGTCAGGGTTAGGCATAGGAACGCCATATTCATCGACCAAGGGGGCGAAGCGATGATTTTGCCAATTGATATCCATCTTGGGTAAAGAGGAAGCTTTATAATCCTTCCCTTCAGCGTTCTTGAAGGGGCTCATATGCTCAATGTACTCGTCCATGTTGTCCGGAATTTTCCTGGCTGCAACTAATTGTTGAACCCCTTTGTAAAAGATTGTCTGAAGGATTTCTCCCATTTTCCTTTGAACTAAAGGGTTCAAGACAGGAGACTCCAGGAATTCTCGTATGGCAGGAATCTCGCCTTCTTCCCGGCCTTGAGCGTACGCACGCTCGGAGTCTTGCTTCGCCAGCTCAAGTTCAACTTTTATCTTTTTTAGCTCTTCTTCGAGGACACTCCTCTCTTTGACGGAGGCCAGCAAATCCTCCTCTACAGACGAGGAGCGTTTCGTAGTTGCCTTTTCGAGCTCCTCCTTTACCTGGGATAATTCTTGTTGAGTTTTGACCAGTTGAGATCGGAGAACTTGGTTGTCAGAAAAAATCTGTGCATATGCATCATGAGCGTCCTGCGATTCCTGCTCCAACAGCGCCAAACGATAGGATTGGGAGGCGAACAAATCTTCGATCTACGAAATATTTCTCAGATAGTCAGCAAGGTTTAGGGGCATAGAGGGAGACAATAAAAAGAGATTTTGACCTCGTGATACGTTCGCGAAAAATCGCTCAAGAGCTCGAAGTCACCTTTGACAGAATGGAGCAACATATCCTTTTTGAATCGACCAGCCATGAAGATTCTAGCAGCCTTGTCAAATTCATTCTCCCCGCTCGCATCCAGGTCGGTCATAATGGTGCCATCCTCGGAGTATCCTGCAGCTCGACCACTTCGAAGATGCTCATCCATAAAATCCGCCACATCTGGCTCTGATCTACCTTCACGGCAAGGGACATAGTTAGATTTAACGCCAAAAGGTTTTACCCTCCTCGAGGGCCCTGGGTGTTCAGCGTTCCTTTTCTGACCAAGGAGTTTCTCGTACTCCTGAATACCTTGGATCCGGTTCCACGAGTGTTGACTATAGCCGACTGATGAAAGAGCAGAAGTGTCGGGGGAAAACAAAGCTCGAAGAGGTCCGGCCGTGGCAGAATTCAACGAACTCATAGTACCTACCCCTCTCAAATCGGGAATCAGACACTGTATGACAACTGGATTTCCACCCAAATTATTCGTGCCCGCTTTTCTTTCGGAGGGACAGGGTAGCGGATCGAAGTAAAATCGATTGCTTTCGACAAAGCCGGCAACGGATACTCGAAATCTTTCAACGACTCGACCTGCAAGGATAAAACGGATCAGGACGAGTTGGAACAACAAGAATTATTAGATAAGCATAAAACTAGGCAGCAGATAGAAGCGTACCCAGAGAAAGAGGGGCGGGGGTCGAACCGATAGAGCCTGGTTGTATATTGGATTGTAGAAGGGATCCTTCGGAGGATTGTTTGGGGTATCTAAGCGCCGGAGCTGGATAACTACATTGGCTCAACCCAGCCAATCGCAGAACGCCTTCTTGGACGAGAAGTCTAGTTTGGTATGGGTTGGACTGCAGTTGCTCCAAAAGTTCATCTGAAAGGCGATGGCCAAGTTTTCCTTGAATTTTGCGAGAACCATATGTCCAAATGTTCGCGCCATCCCATCGATAAGGTCTGGTCTTCGAACTGCCCTCTGAGATAGGAACATCAGGGCCTTTCACGAAGAAGAATCTTCTTTTCCACCCTACACTCTTCTTCGTTGATATTTTCGTGAGAAAAGACTGTTTAGACCGCGGGCGGATAGATACGAACCCCATATTCGAACCTCTGCCTAGGTCCATTCGGAATATCTGCCAGAAATTGCTGAAGGAAGCTTCTTCTCTTTTTGCCTCCATAAGAGTGCAAAATGCTAGTATGTATGCAATGGAATGTGGGAGAAGCTGAGCGGGGGAAAGCGAAAAGAAGTTCAGGATATTTCGGACAAGAGGGACGAAAGGGATTCGCAAACCACAGGGAAATTGACCCTCGTAGAAGGCTTGACAGCCGGATGGGGGCTCAGTGGCGCGTTCATTGTAGGAAGGAATGACAATTGAAAAACCTTTGGGAAGATATTTCCCAAATTCTGCCTCGAGAAAAGCACGGTCCTTTTTCAAAAAATAACAAGAAGTTTCACTAGCAGGAAGCTCGGACTTACTCGAAGACACAGCTTTGGATACTGGCTTATGTTGGAAGACCCTGACAAAAGCACCTTCGCCAATGCTGCGTTTATCAACCTCGTTCTCTTCAAGGTCCTCGCTCGGATCGTCATCTTCGTCATCTTGGTGAAATTCCCCATCCTCGAAATCATCCACAAGCTTAAACAAAGGGTCGGACTCTTGATTCTCTTCGACCTTATTTTTGCCCTTAGCGCCTCTGGAGCTCGACATAACGAATCAAGAGACAAATATAAATAATGTAGTTGCTGCTTCGAACCCAAACGCTTCGAGCTCAAGAGAAAATATAATATGTAAATAAGTTTTCTACAAGTCAACATATATATATGGGGTTAAAAAGGTAAATTGCAAACAGGTCCCCGAGTAACCGCGACGGTTGAACTTACCATGGATAAAAATTCAAAGCCATCTTTCGGAAAATTACACTTTCGGTCCTTCATTTCCCAAGGCTGTGAGATATGTTATGGAAGTCACCCCCAGGAAATATTCTTGGCCCTCTAGGCTCATACTCGGAAATAAAAGAAGCGTTCGAAGAAAGTCTCATGACAGTTCGCAGATAAGGATTTTCCAAATGGGGAGTTTCTACTAAAGCGACGGACGTCGGGATATTCACTCCACACTCGAAAATGATGTTCCTTACATATGCACTCTTTTTCCCTGGCTCGGTTTTTATCCCAATGGGTTTTTTCCGAATTAGGTTTTTGACGAGGCATATCCGAAACACATCCCTAACGACTCAATCCAACGGGCAGCGTAACTTAAACTTCTACGAGCGAAAGCTTCTCTTTACGCTCGAGAAGTGGGGGAGTATTGATGGGGGGTAATTTAGACCCCATATTTTCTCCAGTTCGACACGGATCGGACGACAGCAATTCCCCAATCCAGGGGCGAAATGACAAGTTC
Source organism: Penstemon eatonii (assembly GCA_038501285.1). Taxonomy (NCBI): domain Eukaryota; kingdom Viridiplantae; phylum Streptophyta; class Magnoliopsida; order Lamiales; family Plantaginaceae; genus Penstemon; species Penstemon eatonii. Next base: position 50,957,593 of record CM076715.1, on the reverse strand, counting down.
GAGCTCATAATCAATTATTCACGGCTTGTTCGAGAACTGAGATCGGGGGGTACTGTTGGGCCAAGCGCAGGCCCAAGCCCATTTGCTCGGCTATAAATACGCTTGCATTTATGACACCAGACACGACTTTCCAGGTGCTCCCTCTTCGAAGCCATTGCTCGGAATTACTTGGAAAGATAGGTTTTAGATCTATTGTATTTCGCCCTCTAGCTTGTACGGCATCCAAAGATGCTCGAGTAGGACCCCCATACTTGTATTGTGTACTCAATCCATTCGAATACAAATACATTTAATCTTTATTTTCCTTTTAATTTCACTACTATTGCGTTATATTCCACCCTTGATCGAACCAACGAAAACACGTAAAATCAGGTTCGATTATTAAAGATTTTAGCAACTTTAAATATTAAGCCGAGATTGTGTATAAATCGATTGTTTCGGTAAAACACTCCTTCAAATTCTACTATCATATTGGTTGGGATCGAAACGATAGGAGTCAAGTATACATTGATCCGCTCAATAAACACTCCTCAATCCAACCATACAAACGAGTCGAGTATACATTGATCCGCTCAATAAAAACTCCTCGGTCAGTTCATCAACAATCAAAAGACTTCTGGTATTAAAAACCTAGGTCTAAACAAGACGAGTCGAGTATACATTGATCCGCTCAATAAACACTCCTCGATCGACTTATAACGATTAATAGACTTATGGTATTACAAACCTAAGTCTAAACAAGACGAGTCGAGTATACATTGATCCGCTCAATAAACACTCCTCGAACTGTTTTCAACGATCTAAAAAAGGCTTTTGTTATAAAAACTTAAGTCTAAATTATAAAAGAGTTGAGTATACATTGATCCGCTCAATAAACACTCCTCGATCTGTTTTCAACGATCTAAAAGGGCTTTTGTTATAAAAACTTAAGTCTAAATTATAAAAGAGTTGAGTATACATTGATCCGCTCAATAAACACTCCTCGAATCTGTTTTCAATGATCTAAAAAGGGCTTTTGTTATAAAAACTCAAGTCTAAATTATAAAAAAGTTGAGTATACATTGATCCACTCAGTAAACACTCCTCGAACTGTTTTCAACGATCTAAACGGCTTTTGTTATAAAAAACTTAAGTCTAAATTATAAAAGAGTTGAGTATACATTGATCCGCTCAATAAACACTCCTCGATCTATTTTCAACGATCTAACAAGGCTTTTGGTATGAAAACTTAAGTCTAAATTATACAGAGTTGAGTATACATTGATCCGCTCAATAAACACTCCTCGACCTATTCCTAACGATCTAAAAATGATCTGCCAATACACCTAAATCGTGAATACGAATTGAGTATGAATCCATCTGCTCGGAAAATGCTCCTCGTAAATGAAATTATGACAACATCAACAAAAAGGAGAATGCAAGGGATAAAAGTAATATTTTATTCATCGAATAAATTACATACAAATGTCCTAAATTACAGAAGTATACATACTACTTAAACATCGTTACAAGGCTTTAGATAAAATGATCCTATGGTTCAGCGATCTTCACGACAATGTCCACGGAAACACCAATTTCCTCCCTAGTACCTCGTCGATTATGATAAACCACCTAAGAAGCATGCTGCTCAGGATGGTCGACTTCTTTGGTTCGATGGCCAGGCTCTGAAGATCAAATGTTCCTCCAGACGAAATGAGCATTACCAGCCAGATAACCGGCAATACTCATTCACCCACAACAAGATACTGCTTTTACTTAAAATAAAACATTTTACTCTAGAGCAGCATCTCTTCGGGGCGGTCGAGAATTATTAATATTTACCAGCACACCCCAGCAGTATATCACTCCAGAGGTAACATCCAAGAGCGGGGGTGACTGGCAAATATGAACCCTCCATGTGCAAACAGAAACCACGGACCTCAAATATGTGAAAACAACATTTGAGGCCTCATGGGACCCGTTAGTACAAGGTAGGGCTTCCATGGGACCCGTTAGTACAAGGCAGAAGAACATCAAGCTATTACGGTATGAATCACGATAATGTGACTTTTTGAATATTATGGGATCTGAAGGCAAAATAAAATCTAAGGAAACTGAGATCTCCATCCTTTTTGAGAAATGGCAAATGAAGTATGCAAACCGCCTCCCTATTTATAGGGATAGATCTAAGCAATCCAACGACTGAAAAAGTATTTGATCAAGGGACAGAAATGTGACCTTTTGACTCCCCGTAATAAATGCAAGTAAGTTGGAACGGCGCCTAACTAATCGACTCATTTAATAGGAAATAAAAACGAAAGTAGATCGTTTCGATCAATGCAGCAAAAGGCAGATCTAAACGAGCTCCGGACTAAGGAAATTTACACACTCAAACATTCTATTCGCTCATGCAAATATGGTGTTCGGACCTACGAGGGTCGTAACTGCCTCATACGTCATATGGAAAACTATTAAATTAGCCTTATAAAAACTCCATTGGAGTCCAAGAAATCTGACTTCGTTACTAAGACGATTAATACCACCATGCTAGACTGCAAGGCCGTCACTGCCTAATTTTCCAAAGAATTGCTGAAGGAGGTCTGAACAGGTTAGATCTGGCCAAGACTTCTACATTTTCCAATTCCTCCCATATCAAAGAAATGCTATAGTGAAACACTGGTTGGGGAACATATAGTTCACAGTTAATGTAGAAAAACATAAAGGAAGATACTGAAAGGGATATCTTCTCTTAGTCTTATGAAAAGAAAAGAAGAAGTTCAACAGAAGGTATAAAAAGCCTCCTTATATAAGATATATGTCACAAAAAGACAAATTTACAAGGCATGGATTGAACATCGATCAGGATGCTAAGCGTTCCTTAATTGCTATTCAATCGATTATCGATACGAATGACCTACTATCTACATTTTGAGGAACAACGCGTTTTTGGGTATAACCCAAGGGACTATACTGGGTTGATCAACAAAAAATTTACTTTGCGAGAGCAAACAGTATATCCTTCAGTTACTTATAAAGTGACCGAGCAAGATTAAGCTACCTTCTTTTTTCTCAGTATCTTCCGCAAGGATCAATATCAGATAAGTATGCCAATCTATGCTGATTATTTCATGATGTTATATTGCAAAATGTGCGTAACAAAATATATCTACAGAATAAAATTGATCAAGGAAAGAATCTGCCTACAAAAGATCATAATTTCCAATTTAGTTGTTCTCCCAATACAAACATTTAGCCCAAAACAACCACACAAAAAAAGTTGGGTACTCAAAAAAAAAAAAAAAAAAAAAGAGAGACAGTCCAAGGACTGCCAGGTCGAACAGATCACTGAGAAGAATCGCCAGCAGGACGACTAGCAGAAACAGTCCTCCGAGGAGTCAAGTTGCCAGTAAACGCCATCAACTCCCTTGACGCTTTAGATAACCAGCGTCATAACCCTCCTCATAAGACCGCCGTCGAGACTCCTCCGCCAAGACAGCAGCCTGAACTAGATCATTTTTCTCTTTCTCAAGAACGACCCTCACAACCTCTAATTTTTGAAGATCATCTTTAGCAAGCTGCAGTTGCAGGGTCAGCCCTGCGACCTTCGCCGATTCCAACTCCAACCGTTTTTGGTAAGCGTCCTTACCATTCCACAGATCATCGTTCTGCACACCCAGCTGAAGGGCAAAATATTTGGCCTAGAAAAGAAGAAGAATGAGAAAAACCCTCACACAACAAGAAAATCGAAATAAAAGTAGGGAAAATTATCAAAAGATATGTCTACCTGCTCGCACATCTTAACTAGCGACTGAACAAGGCGTACATTGGAAGTACCCTCAAGCCTCTTCAACTCTCCATGCAAAATAGTGCTTAAACCCAGATCCCAAGACAAAGCATCAGGCTCAACTGAGCCAGGCAATTCGCTATTAGAAGGGACACCGTCAGGGCGTGGAGTCTCTGACAACATAATATCCTTAACCTGCCCAAGGATACATCGATCGTCTATCGGACGAGGAGAATCTCTCTCGTTGGGGCTAACTGAGGTCTCCTTGCCCGAAGCTGAAATAACGGTTCGACGACCAGACCTCGACCCAAACCGACCCTCAGAAGGTCCTCCAGATTCGAAAGAAGTAGTCATCACAGTAGTATCATGAAACAAATATTCCGGACAATCTTGCAAAATAGATTGTGTTGTGGAAGGATTGACAAAAAAGCCATCACCAACTTGCCCTTCGCTGGCGATCGGGGCAGTAGAAGTAGACAAAGGAAGGGAATTAGCAAAATCCCCTCCATGAAAAACATGCTCGAAGGAAGAAACGCCTGAAGAAACAGGCATATCAAAGGTTTGCTCCACGTTGGATGTATCACCGAAAGCCACCCGACCAGGGGAAGGCCTATTCCCAATTTAAGTAGAAGAAGAAAAATTTGGTTGTACAAAAGACGAACTAATTATGGAAAAAGGTTCAGAAGGGATAACTTGAGTGTCGATCACCGACCTAGTTAATGGAGACGAACGAGGAGGCTCCATCGAGGGCTCGTCTCTTCGAGATTTTTTAGGTCTGTTATCCCTAGCGCCCTCACGGGAAGGTCGCTTCGAAGTATTGCCAAAAAGGTTACTCATGATCGGATTATTGAAAACTACAAATTAAATATCGAGAAAGCTTATCGACTAGTTGGCAAAAGAGTATTCTATTAAGAGATGAGTATAGCAGTAAAAACCGAATCAAGTTTTTACCTTTTGTATTTATACTATACGAGAAGACGCGACGGACCCAAAGAAAAGGCCCGAAATACTAAAAAGAGCTTTGAAATAAACACTAGAATCTGAAACGACGCACGCATAATGATTAAGTTAATGACTTGTCCAAATTATTACAGAGAACGCGAAAGGACGCGACAGTCAGAATACGAAACGTTTACTTCAAAGGGGTGAAAGGGTAAAGTTACAATTAAACCTACGGGTAAATAATTACAAAGATTATTTCAAAAAGTCAGTATATCATAGAGCCTGGTCGCTATCTGGAATTTTCTGTTCGCTACTGACGTTCTCTTCCTCGGTCATGCCAATATCTTCCTCTTCTTCTTCTTCGTCTTCAGGATCGACGAAGGTTTTGTCGATTTCATCATTGATATCTGAAGGAGGAATTGGCAATGGTTTTGTGAACTCTTTGACAAGGTGTGCCAAAGGGAAGTTTTGATACACAACATCTGGAAGCTCGGAAGGAGAGTATACTTCGCCATAGCGGTTCAACCGAATATGTGCCGCTTTAAAGTATTCCTTTCGACGATCATCTATCATATCGAAAGCGACCAATTGATGAATCGCCTTCTTGAACGTATTTTCTAAAAGTGGACCGACCATCTGATTTACCAATGCCGTATGAACGGGAGAATTAAGAAATTCTCGAATCACTTTTTCGTCATAATTACGACCATAACGGTCCCTGAGTCCACTCAAAGGAATGTCCTTCTCATATTCCTCTAATGAAGCTTGAAGACTTGATACTTGAGATTCTAGCTCACTAATTCGAGCAGTACTCTGAAACTGGAATTCCTCTAACTTTTTAGCCGTTTGATCGGCTTGCTCTTGAGCACGAGAAATCTCCAGGACCTTGTTTATGATCTCCTGGTCTTCGGTACCTGTAGCCCTAGTCTCAACGTCCGGAATAGAAGAGGACGTTGAAGGGCCTACCTCTGAACCAGAGGATTTATGAAGTAAAGCTTTATACTTCTCTTTCAGGAACTCGCACTGTTGTTTCCAAAGAGCATTTTCATAACTGTATGATGTCAGACAAGTTTTAGTCTGGAAGAACAAAGAGAGCAAAAAGAAATAGGTTAGCAAATTAAGAAAGATCCTTAAAGAAAATTATTTTTTTAGTATGATCAAAGAAAAAAGAAAAAACACCTTTTCAGCATAAAGAGAGGCTCGCTGAAATTTCTCCAGAGGATCCTTACGAAGAAGCTTATTCAGATCGCGTGTAAAAACGCCAGACAAAAGTACACGGGTTGCCTTATCGACCGCGTTCTCACTATCGTCATGAACAAGTGAATCATTCTCGGAATAACCTGCGGCCCTCCTTCCCTCTAAATGATCCTCAATCATTTCGACCAAAGTAGGTTTTGGATGATTGTCTCCGAGTAAAGAAAGATCGTTACCAGAACGATCATAGTAGCTCCTCCTTCTATCAACTGGACTATTAGTGGGATGTGGCATCGACCAGCTGCGACATCCACGAATACCCAAAGATGTTCTAAGCTGAAGAGGAGGATAACCGGATCCTGTGCCCTGACGAATAGGGGACTCTCGAGAAGAATCTGGAGATTCCTCTCCATTCTCCTCGGACTCATGACTCAACTCCAGTTTTCTCTTCCGTGACGCTCTCTGCTCGATAGGGACGTTCTCTACGGATTTCGAAGATTTAGACAACACCATTTTTCCCTTCGAAGAATGTCGAGAGTTTCCATATGGGCTGAGAAAGAAACAAGATAAAAATTAGATTCTAAGCAAGAAAGATATCATCGCACCACCAGGCTGTAGTAAAATGCTTACCAAGTGATTCAGATGATGAACTGATTGGAAAATTATGAGCGCTTAATCCCGCTTTACGAAGGAAAGCTTCCCCAATCAGGAGAGCACTCTGGTATTTGTTGGCACGCATAGCGGGGATTTCACCAATAAACTGAGCGTCATCTGGAACGAGTTCACCAGTCGGCAAGCGACCTCCGGGAACCCAACTGGAACCATGATCCCATGAGAAGGGCATGGTCGAACCATCCGCCAAACAAATACGAGGTGGGGGAAGAACAAAAAAGAAATGAGATTTCCAAGAAGGATTACTAGAAACAGGGGAATCGAAGATTGCTCGACTAGGCCTTTGACTAGCGAAGAAATATCCACGATTGGAAGAACTGGAAATGTTGAACCGAAAAAGTTGTGTAAAATTACGAAAAGAAGGTTTAAACCCCTTTGCGATCATCAAGACAGAAAAACAAACCAAAAAGGCCACATAATTTGAAACTAATTGTGTCAAAGACACACTGAATATTTTCAGAATATCAAGGAAGAGGGGAGACAACGGAAGACGCAGGCCGCTATTGAAGTGAGCCGTGTAAAAGGCTCGACATCCTTCTGGTGGAGATGTAACCCTATCAGAAGGGGAAGGAAGTATTATCTCAGAACCCTCCGGGAAATATTTGGCATAGTTATTCACAACCTCTGGAAAAGTGTCTACCGTATAGGCACAAGCTAGGTCCTCAATTGGTTCAGAAATCTGAGGAGCAGTACCTTTGCCCTTTTTGGCTCGGGCAGCGACATCTGAATCTGAAAGGATTTGTACCTTAAAGGTGTCTTCAACAGGGACGATAAATTCAGCGACTGCAGTTTGTTCGCCCAAAAAATTAGAATGCAACTCCTCCTCGTTGTTAAGAGCGACATTCTCCCTAGAAGACGAAGACGATTTTCTTAAAGAAGCCATACTTTCTGATTCTCGGAAGATGCAGGTCGATAAAAGGAAAACTTTATATGATGAACGAGTAAGCAAGAAAATGACTACGAACTATAAGCAAGTATAAAGGAAAAATGACGAACTCAAAAGTCACCTATTTATACCAAGATGAGAAAAGACGTTTCGAACCCGTCACAACTAGTCACATTCCCGCCAAAAACGGAAGGAGATTAAAAGCCTCCCGAATGGACGCGTGGCGTTTCATAATTGGAAAGAGAAAACGACTATCTATCATGCGTTGCACTCTTTTCCTTACTTAAGATTTTTTCCGACAGGGTTTTTTCTTGAGAAAGGTTTTTAACAAGGCACCATTCATAGAAGGGAAACAGTCGTATAAAATTGTCTACTTCTACGAGCTTATATTATCTATACGCTCGAAGAAGTGAGGGAGTACTGATGAGGGCTATTTCGCACCCTACATAATGTGCGGATCGACTAAAGTACATAAGGTCGGTTCTACCAAATCAGACAGTTAGGGATCATCTTATCGACCCGGCCGAATATAGCTCTCTTCGACAAGAAGATTATACTCCGGACCCAAGAAGAATATTTGGGCGGAGTCCTATTAGGACTATATTTCCTTGTAACGCTAGGTTTAGTATGATATAAATACCTAGTCAATCATTGTATTAAACAACTATGAATGAGAAGGCAAATACGCCATTGAACTCTGCATAAACAGCACAACTCACTGTTATTCAATAAAGAAAGAACTTTCTCTTCATATTTGTGTTATTTTTCCTGTTGGTTTCGATATTTACTTATTGTTCTAACAAAATTGCTCTTCCTTGAGTTTTGATCCATCCTGAATAAAGTAACAGAGCCCTATAAAATATATGTATTGAAAACCCCCAATTTCACAATTTTACTGATACTTATAACCCGACGAAAACCGGTTAAATCAATAACGTAAGAGATGGAATCAAGAATATCACCCAAACCATCGCCTTTGACCAAACGGAATTTGTAAGTGCAATTGGCCTCATCTGTGTTGCAAGTTCAACAATTAATTTTGAGATTTTTCATGTTCAATAAGTGGCACAACTTATAAAATTGCTCTATTGGCAATAAAAATTAATTTCATAAAAATTAATTTGAATATCAATCATCAATATATGACATTTTATGTCATAAAAAGAGCTAATTTACTAATTTACAAAAATATCCATGAAATTAAAACTAGAAACCAGAGACGTACAACATACATGCACTTTTGAATATTACTGATAAATTATAATACGGCAAAATTTCAAAAATCGTCCCAAACTAATCACTGATTTTGGATTCTCATCCCAAACTATTTAACTTGGCGAATTTCGTCCCGTAATTTAATATTTTTTTGAATATCGTCCCATCGTAATTATAGACGGAAATTGCGCATTTGTCGATGAATTATCACATGACTGCTTAAGTATCATGACATGGTAAATTTTAACATGAATAATTATATAATATTGTAGAGTTCGTCCCAAACTAATTACAAGATTAAACCGTCATTTCCATTAAATTAGAAATTTAATATTGGGACTAAATTCATACAAAATGGTAAATTATGGGACGAAATTTGGAGAGTTGATATAGTTTGTGACGAAAAATCAAAATTAGTAATTAGTTTGGGACGATGTTCCAAAAAAATATTAAATTATGGGACGAAATTCGCCAAGTTAAATAGTTCGGGACGAAAATTCAAAATCATTAATTAGTTTGGGACGTTTTATATATTACAAATTTTATAATATTTTATAGTATCAACTCTTACAAATGAGTACCAAAATTTGAATATTGAACGTATAAAAAAAATTAAAATTGTCTTATTAAACATAAGGTTATGTAGAACAATAGATTGATCACTCAAAATTATAAAATTATTAAAATGAAACTGCTTTAGTTTGACATTATAGAAGTCTCCACGACCCAATCCAAAATAAAAAACTTTAAAAACTCCACTTTATTAATAATAATATTGAAATTGACTAGTTTTCACAAGAAAAAAAATACGATTTTATTTTCGTGTTTCGAGCAGTTGTATATATAATAATTATAGAGTTGATAAGAATATATATATATATATATATATATATATATATATATATATATATATATATATATATATATATATACATTTATTAATATTTACCTTCTCCAAAAGTAACTAGTTTAAGAGTTCAAACTCCACCATCTCCCTTAAGAATTTGGACACTTATAGGTGAAGCCAGCACACTTTGTAACGTAGGAATTTGGAAACATATGTAAAAAGTTAGTATTTTGTTCATCATAAATTAAATATACTATAGTTGGCAAATTGGAATAAATATGTAGCTTACCAAAATAGTATTTCAGATTTGGATGCTTGGCTGTTGGAAATTGATTTGTCGTGTATGTAATTTAATGTATAATAGTAGCTCAATTTTCTTTTGAAGATTTAATTTTTCGGCAAAAACTTGTAAGACTATCTAATTAGGGACTTATAACTAAGGTGACGTCACGTTACGTGACATTAATTAATTTAAGGTATTGGATCATAAATATGTAATTACAACGACGTAATCATAATATAAAATAGAATTAGACTTAGTTAATTAAGAGTTACATGTTTAACAGGTTAAAACTAAAATTTGTTTTATATTCTTTAATTTCCCAAAGTTAACTATCATAAATATTTCTACGTTCCTTCTTTTCTTTTTTCTAAAAATTAATATCAAATTACCATAAAATTGTATGTTTCCACATGGTACTAGTTCATATATAATAGTGCAACACCACCAATGTGTATAATTATTCACCTTACATCGTATAATGTCTCATATGTAATACTATTGACTCAACATACTTAGTACGATCTCATATTAGTAGTAACTAGTCCCATTATAGAGCATTATCTTTAGTACTAACCAATTTATGAAAAATTATTCACATTACATGGTATATGTCCCACATGTAGTAGTATAAACTCACATAACATAATATTGGCTACACAAACTTAGTACGGTAGACCCATATTAGAAGTAATTGACCGCATTATGAAGTGTTATCATTAGTACTAATCAATGTGTATAATTCCTCAGATTACATAGTACAAAATCTCAAATGTAATAGTATTGACTCCACATACTAACTACCGTCTCATATTTGTAATAATTAATCACATTATGCAGTATTACCGTTAATACTAAGTAATTTATCAATAATTTTTCATATTACTTGGTGTAAATCTCACATGTAGTAATATAGGCTTACATAACATAGTATTGACTCCACAAACTTAGTTCGATAACATATTCGTAGTAATTAGCCACATTATGAATTATTAGTACAAACCAATCTGAATAATTCTACATAATACATAGTATAATGTCTCACATGTAATAATATTGACTCCAGATACTTAGTAAGATCTCATATTAATAGTAATTAGTCACATTATATAATATTACCATTAGTACTAACCAATTTATTTATAATTATTCATATTACATAGTATATGTTTCACATGTAGTAGTATAGACACACATAACATAGTTTTGACTTCACATACTTAGTACGATCTCATATTAGTGGTAATTAGTCACATTATATAGTATTATTCTTAGTACCAATAAATTTACTGATATTCACATTACAAAATATATGTCTCACTTGTAGTAGGATAGACGCTTATAGCATAATGTTAACTCCACATTTAGTACGGTCTCATATTAGTAGTAATTGGTCACATTATATATTTTACCATTAATACTTATCAATTTACTGATAATTCTTCACATTACTTGGTATATGTCTCACATGTAATAGTATAGACTCACACAACACAATATTGACAAAACATACTTAGTAAGGCTTCATATTAGTGTAATTAGTTACATTATATAGTATTACCACTGGTCATAATCAAATTACTGATTATTATTCACATTACATGGTATATTTCTCACATATTGTAGTATAGACTTACATAGCATAGTATTGACTCCACAAACTTAGTACGGTCTCATATTAGTAGTAATTGGTCACATTATAAAGTATTACCTTTAGTACTAACCAATATGTGTAATTCTTCAGATTACATGATATATGTCTCACATATAGTAGTATAGAGTCCATAGCACAATATTGACTCCACATACATAGTACGGGATCACATTAGTAGTAATTAGCCACATTATGAAGTATTATAATTAATACTATTCCATATGTATTAAAAAATAAATTATGTGTATTAAAATATATTATGAATTTTTTCAAAGGTTACTATTAATTATTCAGCACAAAATATTAAATATTGTTTATTATAAAATATTATTACACACAATTATTTGTTTATTATTATAATAATTTATTAGTTTTTAATTTCATATTGATGTGGTTAAATATTACAATGAATGTGGTCAAATAATAATATTGTACAACTGCATATGGTAATATTATTCTGACTTGTTATTAACTTGTTAAATAAGTAATTTATTAATGATGTGTCATAATTCTATTGGTTATAACTTACATCATGTGACGTGACGTCACCTTAGAATTTTTCATCTAATTAATATGAAATATGATATTTTGAATTATTTTGTAGTATATCGCATTTTCAATGATTATTATGTTAAAAGTTACAAAAGTCAGTTTATTTTATATCTTGTTATCTTATTACTTATTTTAATGACTACTTACTTGAATTTCAAAAAATTTGATGCATAATATTGTACTTAAATAATGGAAAATTTGCATAATTAGTACCTTACAATAGAGTACTTTGTAGGTACCACTAGATATGTAAATGCATTTTTAGTATCATAATTTAAATAATAGCTGCAAAGTTCATACCATTGTCAAATAATTTGACGGAAATTACCGAAATTAGCCATGTGTAATTGCATGCGGCCTTCATCTCGTCTTTAAGTAGGAGAAAAAATTATCACATTCCCCTCAATTTCGGAAGAAAAATTATCACATTATCTTTAGGATTGGAAAATGATAGAGGAGAATATTAAGAAAGGTGCTTTCTGGAGAGAATGAATCGAGAATCAATATATGGCATGCATTTGTACATGAAGAGGGAATATTTAAAAGTTATTGCATTGTGGGATATGCCAAGAGACTCTCCTTTTTCTTCTTTTATGTACGTAGTTTCTATAAAAATTAAATTAAATTATCTTATATTTGTCTTAAGTTCGATTGTTAAAAACTTGTTTGAGTTTGAGTCTAGTTTCTAGTATTGATTAATCAAGTTTGAATAAAATTCCTCATATTGACCAAAAAAAAAAAAAAGAAGAAATTCTTATTCATGTCTTTAATTTCCAATTTGTATTTATTTACAATATCAAATTCGGTAAAAAATTACAATATATTGCTTGATTGTAGTCAAATATTCATTTACAGCCTTTTGTATGAATGACAATTCTTTGATTATGTTTTTCTAGTTCGTTTTGAATCGTTGATTGAACCTAGGAGTGATTTAAATCTAATAGAAATTTCAAATCAGTTTGAATAATATATTCAACTTATCTTAACCCATTTCCAACTTGTGAGTTTGTGAATGAATGTAGGTGTATGGGAGGTAAGAGTGAATATTTTGCCCAAATCTAGTCTGATCATATTTATTCAATCACAAGATAAGTGTGTTGTATTTGTTTTATAATTGTCACTATCCTATAGTTACATTCAATCTCAAAACAAGTATGTTGTACTTGTCACGTAAATGCCTTGATTTCAGTCAAAACCGGTTTGTGATAAAGTTTCTCTTGGTAGGAATTTGGATTTTTTCCCGGCTCTTAAGCCATATGTTTGCAGTAGCTTAATAAACCATCTCCAGAATTTTCATTTTATTTTTAATGGATGGTGAAGAACTATTTTTATATTTGAAATATATTGATGGGGGCTATTTCGCACCCTACATACAGCACAGATCGAGTAAAGAACATAAGATCGATTCGACCAAATGAGATAGTTCCGGATCATCTTGAACGACCCGGCCGAATACAGTTCTTTTCGATTAGAAGACTATGGTCCGGTCCCAATAAGGATATTTGGGCCGAGTCCTATAAGGACTATGTTTCCTTGTAACGCTAGGTTTAGCATTGTATAAATACCTAGTTAATCATTGTAATTAACAACTTAAGAACTCCAGAATACGCCATTGAATACTGTTTACAACAGCACAACTCAATAATATTCAATAAGATAAAGAGCTTTCTCTTCATATTGGTGTGTTCATTACTTTGGTTTGTGTGTTTACTTCTTGTCTAACGAATATTGCTTTTCCTTGAGATTGATCCATCCTGAATAAAGTAATAAAAAAGTATATTGAAAACCCCCAATATCACCAATTCACTGATACTAATAACCCGACGAAATCCGGTTAAATCAGTTGGCGCCCACCGTGGGGCTAGGTTAATTATTCGATCGACATATGGCTCGCCCAAGGAAAAGTGCTCGAATCGGAGCAAGAAGTAACACAACCACCGGTCATAACACATCTGAAGATCTACAGGACAACGACAATAATAACGCTCAAAACATCAATGAAGATTTGCAAGATCCTCACCCCGATCAGCATGAACCCCAAGGAGGTCTTCCCGGTACAATTCCAGAAGAATAGGAAGTCCCTGAAATCCCTGTTCCTCTCCCAGGCGCTCAGGAGAAATTGCGACAAATAGCAATGCTCGTTAAATCGCTCTCTCCCGAAGAGTTACTCGTACTTGATCAAATTCCTCAGAACATTAGGGCTCCCAGGACGACTCCTGCTCCGAGAGCGCCGAGGCGAAACGATCAGACGTCTCAACAAGCCGACAGCCCAGCAAGTAGCGCTCACTGCACAGTCCGAGGCGGGGCAATTCTAAACCTTCCGATAACCATCCCCGAAGAAAATTAGGACAAAGAAAACCACAGCCAGAACGCAGTGGGTCCAAGGAACATACGATAATCCCATCGAGGATGACATAGAAGATGTAATCCAAGATCGACCACGTACAACCCGTTTCTCAGAAAGAGAAATCGAAAGGATGGTACAGGAACGACTCGAACAACGCCTACGATCTGCTCAAAACCCGTGGGCCCGAACCGCGGAACTCCAAGAGAGCCTTGCGGCTTGTTCTCCCTTCTGCAGAGAAATAAAAGAAGCACAATCCATTGGACAGGTCCCGGGTAGACTACCCCGATATGATGGAACTACTGACCCGGATGATTATATTTTTAGCTTCACGAATATAATGAACTTATATGCTCACTCTGCCGAATTCACTGCCAAGTTAATGGTGACCACATTCGAAGGACTCGCGTTGGACTGGTTCGCCAAACAACCAGCCAACTCCATATTCAGTTTTAGAGAATTATGCAACAAACTGACGCAGCAGTTCGCCAGTCAGAAGAGGCAAAAACTCCCGATGAGCTACTTAGGAACCATACACCAACAAGAGGGAGAATCCCTAAGAAATTGGTTGGCAAGATTTAACGTGGAGTTACTCAAAATCGATTCCCCGAATATCGATTACATAATATCTATTCTTTTCGACCTCACGAAGAATAGGCAGTTCGGAAATGCCCTCAGTCGAAAACAACCAAGAACGTTTGCCGACATCATGAGCTTAGCATCTAAGTATATGACCCAAGAAGAGATGAATTCTTTTAAGGATAAAAACAAAAACAAAGCCACAACATCAAACTCCAAACGGCATGACAGGGTTCCTGCCCAAAGATCCATGGATTATGAGCAATCTTTAAGAAAAGGC
The DNA here is from genome assembly GCA_038501285.1 of Penstemon eatonii. Lineage (NCBI taxonomy): Eukaryota > Viridiplantae > Streptophyta > Magnoliopsida > Lamiales > Plantaginaceae > Penstemon > Penstemon eatonii. Next base: position 50,942,385 of record CM076715.1, on the reverse strand, counting down.
AACGTTTTCCAGCGATTGGAATACAACAAAGCCGACCAACAGAGGCAACCTAATTTCTATCAAAGACCAAGAAACCTTGAACCACCGATCAGAAGCAGGGTGAATCAAGTGGAACACCCGAGGTTAAATACCTCGATGGAGGAAAATTCTAGAAAGAAATAACTGGATCCCCGAAGCCAGGAAGATCGCCCAGCCCAGGCCTGGGTCTCGAAACTACGACCTATACTGCAAGTACCATAGAGCACACGGACATCGGACTGAAAATTGTTTCCATCTAAAAAGAGAAGTTGAAAAACTAATCGAACAAGGAAAATTAGATGAATATATAGATCGTGATGACCGCAAAAGAGAAAGAAGTAGAAGCCCTCGGAATAATAATCAAAGGAGGAATTCTCGTCGAAGGACACTAGTGCATGCTCCTACGCAGGAGCAAAACCATGACCAGATCAATGGAACCATTCATACAATAGCCGGGGGACCCGCGGGCGGCGATAGTTGTAATGCTCGACGAAGAACCGCCAGATCCATAATTGGAAACTCTAAATATCCAAAAGAAATATGGACTCTGGAAAACAAGTCGTCAAACGACCAGCCGATCAGCTTCAGTGAAGGCGAAGTTCCCAAAAACATCGTTTGGGAGACAAAAGAGGATAACCCCGATTTCCCAATGGTGGTATCGCTAGAAATAGCGAACTATAATGTCAAACGGATCCTAATCGATAATGGGAGTTCGGCGAATATCATCTCCCGAGAGGTTTTAGCCCAGATGAACTTGGGACAAATAAACCTACAGAGAGCAGCTACACCATTGGTAGGATTTGGAGGATCCGAAATCATCCCCAGTGGAACAATAAGCCTAAGTGTATCGCAAGGAAAAAAACCACGCCGGACGGTGAAGCTAGTAAAATTTCTAGTAGTAGAAACACCCTTCGCTTATAACGCAATATTAGGGCGACCAGCTCTCAACCTATTCCGAGCCGTTGTGTCTACTTATCAACAGAAAATAAAATTTCCTACCGACAACGGTGTCGGAGAAATAACCAATGATCACTATATGGCGTGGGATTGCTATAGTACCTCGTTAACTTTGAAACAACAGCCCAAATCAGTTACCCCGAGCAAAAGAAAAATCGAAGATGATCTAGTTAGAAATGAGATCGAAATCCCTAGTACTGATCGAATAGATAAAAAGGGAAAGGAACCACTAGATCTGACATTAAAACCCCCAGAGCATAAAGAAGTAATTCTAGTACAAGGGGACTCATCCAAAACGACGAGAATAGGTACTGAATTGAGCAAGGAAGGGGAAATAATGCTAGTCAACTTCCTCAGAGATAATGTCGACGTCTTCGCCTGGAGCGCGAATGACATTCAAGGAATTGATCCTCGAATAATCAAGCATTCCCTAAAAATAGACCCTGTGGCAAAACCCGCCAGACAAAAGAAAAGAAATCATGGTCCAGTGAAAGATAAAATTATCAAAGCCGAGATAGAAAGACTACTGGCAACAAAACAAATCCGAGAAATCCACTTCTCAGAATGGCTATGTAATGTTGTTTTCGTAGCAAAAGGGGATAAAAAGGACAACAAATGGAGAATGTGTAATGATTTTACCGACCTAAACAAACTATGCCCACGCGACCCATATCCTCTCCCAAGGATTGACCTATTGGTTGACTCAACCGCTGGCTTTGCCATATTCAGCATGATGGACGCCTTCCAGGGATTTTACCAAATATACATGGATGAGCGAGACCAAGAAAAAAACTGCATTCGTAACCGAGCAGGGTGTATATTGTTTTATAGTAATGCCATTCGGCTTAAGGAATGCCGGGGCCACCTACCAAAGGTTGGTAAACCTAATGTTCAAAGAGCTAATCGGAGAATTGATGGAAGTCTATGTGGACGATATGTTGGTCAAAAGCATGAACGAAGCGGATCACATAAAACATCTTGATCGATGTTTCCAAATCTTAAGAAAATACCGTATGAAATTAAACCCCGCAAAATGCACCTTCGGTGTTAAATCACGAAAATTCTTGGGCTATTTGGTACACCAGCGAGGAATAGAAGCCAACCCAGAAAAAATTCGAGCCATAACTGAAATGAAACCTCCCAAGACCATCTCACAAGTACAAAGTTTGGTCGGGAAAATTGTTGCGTTAAACAGATTCATATCAAAATCAGCAGACAGAAGCCTACCTTTTTTCCAGACTCTCCGAAAGGCGAAAAACTTTGTTTGGACCGAAGAATGCGATCGAGCTTTTGAACAACTCAAGGAATATTTGACAACACCTCCGATGTTGGCCAAACCGACGGAAGGAGAACCATTGTATATGTACATCTCCATCTCCGACGTAGCCATCAGTTCAGTACTAATTAAAATTGAAGGCTCAGAGCATAAACCTGTCTACTATCTAAGCAAATTATTACAAGGGGCGGAGAAGAATTATTTGGAAATTGAAAAATTCACGCTGGCCTTAGTGGTGGCTGCACGAAAACTTCGACCTTACTTCTTAACTTACAAAATCATTGTTTTAACGAATCAACCACTAAGACAAGTCTTAGCAAAACCGGAAGCCTCCGGAAGACTAATCAAATGGGCAATTGAGCTCGGCCAGTTCGAGATCGATTACAAGCCGAGAATAGCAATTAAGGCCCAAGTGTTAGCTGATTTTCTATTGGAAACACCAACACAGGCAACGGAATCTTCGAGTAGCCTCTACGACGATGTTTTGTTCATAGGTGATCAAACTTGGTTAATGCATGTCGACGGTGCTTCATGCCGGGAAGGAGGGGGCGCCGGAATCAACTTCACTGGACCAAACAAAGAAGAATTGAATTATGCGATAACGTTGAACTTCATCGTAACAAACAATGAAGCAGAATATGAAGCATTGATCGCGGGAATGGAGATGGCGATTAAAGCCAACATAAAGAATCTTAAAGTATTAACCGATTCAGAGTTAGTACAAAGACAAATAGAAGGCCTGTACGAAGCAAAAGAATTCAATATGATCAAATACCTAGCCAAAGTAAAAGCACTAGCCGAAAAATTTGACAGCTTCGGCATACAGAACATTCCACGATCGGAAAACAAATGGGCCGATCAATTGTCTAAATTCACAGGATCCCAAGACGGGAAGACCGAACGAGTGATCAACTGGTTAATCTCTAATACACCGGCGATCGATATCGATGAATCTCCGGTGGTCGATATAATGGAAATCGAAGAAGTAGAAGAAAATTGGATGACACCAATGATAGACTACCTTCGAGAGGGAAAGCTACCACCTGACCAGAATCAAGCTCGAAAAATAAGATATCGAGCCCCAAAATACACCCTCCTAGAAGGAAAACTCTATCGAAGATCAGTATCAGGAATTCTTCTAAGATGCGTCTCTGAATCACAAACCACCGATATACTACGAGAAATACACGAAGGGGACGCAGAAAATCACAGCGGATCAAGGGCTTTGGCTTTGAAATGCCTCAGAACAGGTTATTATTGGCCCACCATCAATAAGGATGCCGCTCAATATGTCCAAGAATGTCATCACTGCCAAGTCCATGCTAATATATGTCATCAACCAGCGGAAAATATGCACCCAATCCCTATATGTTGGCCATTCGATCAATGGGGAATGGACATCGTGGGACCATTCCCAGCGGCTAAATCCAAGAAATCTTATGTCCTGGTCGCCGTAGAATACTTCAGCAAATGGATAGAATGCATTGCCCTTGCCCGGATAACTCAGTTCCAAGTAATTAACTTTCTTTGGAAATTCATTGTGTGCCGATTGGCATCCCGAGAATTTTAATTTCTGACAATGGAACCCAATTCGCGGGGAAACAAGTAATTGAATGGTGTTCAAACTTAGGAATTCAGCAAAACTTTACCTCGGTCGGGCATCCTAGAGCGAACGGACAAACCGAAGTAGCAAATAGAGAAATAATAAAGTCTTTGGAGAAAAGATTAGGAGCAGCCAAAGGTAAATGGCTTGACGAACTCCCAGGAGTACTTTGGGCCAATCGAACCACAGTCAGAACTTCAACAGGCGAGACACCATTCAGTTTAGTATATGGTTCAGAAGCTGTTATTCCTGTTGAAACTCTAATCCCAACGCCAAGGATCGAGATGTTCGACGATCAGGAAAATAAACAGGCAAGAGAAAATGACGTCGATTTAACAGAAGCTTTGAGAGAAAAAGCCGCTGTACGCCTACAAGCCACTAAAGCAAATATGGAAAAAGCATACAATCAAAAAGTACGCATCCGGACCTTCAAAGAAGGAGACCTGGTCTTAAAAAAGGTAGAGGTATCCAAACATGTGGGAAAATTGCAACAAAATTGGGATGGACCTTACGTTGTCATTGGCGTAGGAAAGAAAGGTTCATACAAGATAGCACACTTGGATGGAACAGCCTTACCAAGGACCTGGAATGCTGTGAACCTTAGGAAATATTATGGTAAATTTTAAATAAGTATTACTGTTTTACTTTGATTATTTCAATTAGTTTTTATTCGTTGTAATGAATGGCTTAAGCCCACAATTTAATTATAAATAAAGATCGGGTATAAATCGATTTGATTCGATATACACTCCTAGCAATTCTACGATAAACTGTTGATTAAATTCAAAGTTATAAACGAGTCGAGTAAACATCGATCCGCTCGATAAAAACTCCTCGATATATCTACAACGATTGAAAGACTTCAGGTACTAAAAACCTAAGTCTAAACAAAAACAAGTTGAGTAAACATCGATCCGCTCGATAAAAACTCCTCGATATATCTACAACGATTGAAAGACTTCAGGTACTAAAAACCTAAGTCTAAACAAAAACGAGTTGAGTAAACATCGATCCGCTCGATAAAAACTCCTCCATATATCTATAACGATTGAAAGACTTCAGGTACTAAAAACCTAAGTCTAAACAAAAACGAGTTGAGTAAACATCGATCCGCTCGATAAAAACTCCTCGATATATTTACAACGATTGAAGGACTTCGGGTACTAAAACCTAAGTCTAAACAAAACGAGTCGAGTAAACATCGATCCGCTCGATAAAAACTCCTCGATATATTTACATCGGAGACTAAAAGACTTCAGGTACTAAAAACCTAAGTCTAAACTACAACGAGTCGAGTATACATTGATCCGCTCAATAAACACTCCTCGATCAACTTCGACGATTAAACGACTTCAGGTACCAAACACCTAAGTCTAAATAATAACGAGCCGAGTATACATTGATCCGCTCAATAAACACTCCTCGATCAACTTCGACGATTAAAGGACTTCAGGTACCAAACACCTAAGTCTAAATAATAACGAGCCGAGTATACATTGATCCGCTCAATAAACACTTCTCGAACTATTTTCAAATGATAAAAAGACTTTTGGTACGAAAAACCTAAGTCTAAACTATAACGAGTCGAGTATACATTGATCCGCTCAATAAACACTCCTCGAACTATTTTCGAACGATAAAAAGACTTTTGGTACGAAAAACCTAAGTCTAAACTATAACGAGTCGAGTATACATTGATCCGCTCAATAAACACTCCTCGAACTATTTACAACGATAAAAAGACTTTTGGTATAAAAACCTAAGTCTCAATGAAACGAGTTGAGTATACATTGATCCGCTCAATAAACACTCCTCGATTATTTTTTTTAACGATCAAAAGACTTCTGGTATTAAAAACCTGAGTCTAAAAGAAAAAGACTTGAGTATAAATTGATCTGTTCGATAAATACTCCTCGATGACAATCATAAATAAGATTAAAGCTGAAGACAACAACAGGAAGAATGCAAGGATTAAAAATAAAGTTTTATTCATCTATGAAAGTTACAGGCTAAAGCTGAAGATCAAAATACAAAGTCTATATACGATTTACACATCATTACATTTGTTTCTAAACGATCCTATACTATAGATCGGTAATCTTCACGACAATGTCCACGGAAACATCAATCTCCTCCCTAGTGCCTCGATAGTGGTAACTGACCACCTAAGAAGCATGCTGCTCAGGATGGTCGACTTCTTTGGTTCGATGGCCAGGCTCTGAAGATCAAATGTTCTTCCAGATGAAATGAGCATTACCAGCCAGATAACCAGCAATACTCATTCACCCACAACAGAGATACTGCTTTTACATTAGGGTTGAAATTTACTCTTAAGCAGCATCTCTTCAGGACCGTCGAAGAAGAAAAAATTTACCAGCACACCCCGATGGTCTAACAATCCGGAGGTAACATCCAAACACGACGGTGCCTGGTAAGCATGAACCCTCCATGTGCAAACAGAAACCACGGACCTCAAACCCGTGTATACAAAGTTCGAGGCCTCATGGGACCCGTTAGTACAAGGTAGGGCTTCCATGGGACCCGTCAGTACAAGGCAAGTGGAATCCAAGCCATTGCGATATAAATCACGATAATGCGACTTTTTGAATGTTATGGAATCCGAAGGCAAAATGAAATCTAAGGAAACTGAGATCTCCATCTTTTCTGAGAAAACATAAAAGATATGGAAACTGCCTACTTATTTATAGGCGCTTGTGCAAATGATCCTACGGCTGGATAGAAATTTGATCAAGGGACGGAAATGCGACCTTTTTTACTTCCCGTAATAAATGCAAGTAAGTTGGAACGGCACCTCACTGATCGAACTCAACGAATCTGTGATAAAAGCGAAAGAAGATCGCTTCGATCAATGCACAATAAAGCAGATCTAAAAGAGCTCCATACCAGGAAAGTTTACATACTCACATATGCTAGTCGCTTGATAAAAACCAAAAGATCCCTGATATTACATCAAGATGTTAGCTCGACTAAAGGAATAAAGAATTTTATACTCCGACCTACGAGGTCGTAACTGCCTCATATGTCACATAAAATAATTATTGCCTAACCATGTTCAGACCTCAGTTGGAATCCAAGAAATCTGACATGGAAATCAGGAGAATAGCCGTCGTTGCTCAAGATTACAATAAAGTCACTGCCTAACATTCCAAAGAATTGCTGAAGGGGGTCTGAACAAGACAGATCTGACTAATAAATCTACCTTTTCCAATTCCTCCCATATCAAATCAATGGCATATTGATACATTGGTTGCTTTATTTGAGAAACAAGGAACTCACAAACACTACAGAAAAACATAGATCTCGAGAGCTTATCTAGAGCAATTTTGCAATTTCAGAACATAGAAGAGCAGAGCTCAACAAAGAGACAACGTCCTTATATAAGATACCGTTAACTAAAAGACAAATTTGTAAAAGATTGGTCGAACAGCGACGACAAAATTGAGAATTTCTTTATTCGATTAGATATCTACGAGGAAACTTCGCTATTAACACGACTTCTGGGAGCCTATAAGGAACCTCATTCAAGCGATCATCATTCTTATACCTCATTGTAAAGGATTTAATTTGCAATCCTAGACGTAGTAACATTCAGTTACTTAAGCATCACTCAAGCAAGATTAAAGCTACTTTGCAAAGATTAGATGTCCTCACAGAAGACCAACATGAGATAAGTATACTAATCTATATTTCTTTTACTTCAAGGAAGTTGTATTCTTGCACGATAAGTAAAATATGCATAACGAAGAGTATCCACAGAAGAAAATTGGTAAAGGCAAGAATCTGCCAACAAAAGATCATAATTTCCGATTTAGTCATTCTCCTAATACAATAATCTCTGCCCGAACAACCACAAGAAAGTTGGGCACCAATTAAAAAAAAAAAAAAGAGACAGTCCAAGGTCTGCCAGGTCAAATAAAGATCAATGAGAAGAATCGCCAGAGGGGCGACCAGCAGAGACAGGTCTCCGAGGAGTCAAGTTACCAGCAAACGCCATCAACTCCTCCTGACGCTTGAGATAACCGGCATCATAACCGTCCTCATAGGCCTGCTGACGAGATCCCTCTGCCGAGGCGGTGGCCTGAACTAAGTCACCTTTCTCTTTCTCAAGAACAACTTTGTCAGCCTCTAATTTTTGGAGGTCATCTCGGGCAAGCTGCAGTTGCAAAGACAGCCCTGCGGCTTTAGCTTTTTCTGACTCCAACTGACCTTGATGAGCTCTCCGACTACTCCACAGTTCGTCATTTTGCACACCCAGCTGAAGTGCAAAATATTTGACCTACAAAGAAAAACAATGAGAAAAATCCTCTCAAGACATGAAAGTCGAAATAAAAATAGGGAAAATTATCGAAAGATATGTCTACCTGCTCGCACATATTAACAAGAGACTGGACAAGGCGTACATTTGAAGTACCCTCAAGTTTCTTCAGCTCACCAGGCAAGATAGTGCTTAAACCCAGATCCCAGGACAAAGCATCAGACTCAATTGAGCCAGGCAATTCACTACTAGAAGGAACACCGTCAGGCCGCGGAGTCTCTGGCAACATAATATCTTTGACCTGCTCGAGAATACAACGATCATCTAACAGACGAGGAGATTCTCTCTCGTTGGGGCTAACAGAGGTCTCCTTGCCTGAAGCAGAAATAACGGTTCGACGACCAGACCTAGAACCGGTCCGACCTCCGGAAGGTCCTCCCGATTCGAAGGAAGTAGTCATCACAGTAGTATCACTAAACAGATAATCAGGACAATGCTGCACAATAGATTGTGTTATGGAAGGATTGACAAAAAAACCATCACCAACTTGCCCTCCGCTAGCAATTGGGGCAGAAGAAGTAGACAAAGGAAGGGAAATAGCAAAACCCCCTCCATGAAAAACATGCTCGAAGGAAGAAGCACTTGAATTAACAGGTATATTATAGGTCGGTTCCTCATTGGACATATCGCCAAAAGCTATCCGACCAGGGGAAGACATGCTTCCTACTTGGGTGGAAGAAGAAAAATTTGGTTGAATAAGCGACGAACTAACTTCTGATAAAGGTTGGGACGTGATAACAGGATTATCGATCATCGAACTGCTAGTCAAGGACGAACAAGGAGGCTCCATCGAAGGCCCGTCTCTTCGAGATTTTTTCGATCTGTTATCCCGAGCGCCCTCACGGGAAGGTCGCTTCGAAGTATTGCCAAAAAGGTTGCTCATGATCGGATTATTGAAAAGTATAAAATGAATATCGAGAGAGCTTATCGACTAGCCGGCGGAGGAGTATTCTATTAAAAAGAGAAGTATAGCAGTAAAACGAGTCAAGTTTTTACCTTTAGTATTTATACTACACGAAAAGACGCTACAGACCTGAAAGAAAAGGCGCGAACTAGGAAAACTGACTTCGAGATACACACTAGAATTTGAAAAGACACACTCATAATGATTACGGCCGACTTAATGACTTGTCTGAATTATTACGGAAAAGATGAAAAGACGTGACTGTCGGAATATGAAACGTTTAGCGTACAACGGGATGAAAAGGTAAAATTACAATCAAACCTACGGTTAAAAAATTACAGAGAATATGTCAAAAGTCAAAATATATCATAGAGCCTGATCGCTATCGGGGATTCTCTGCTCGCTATCAGTTTTCTCGTTCATATCAGCATCTTCTTCCCCTTCTTCTTCATCTTCTGGATCGATAAAAGTATTATCAACCTCGTCGTTAATATCAGAACGAGGAATTGGCAATGGTTTTCCGAATTCTTCAACAAGGTGAGCCAAAGGAAAACCTTGATATACGATATCGGGAAGCTCTGAAGAAGAATAAATTTTGCCATAACGATTCAACCGAACGTGTGCCGACTTAAAATACTCCTTTCGACGGTCGTCGATCATCTTTAGAGCGACCAGCTGATGAACCGATTTCTTGAAAGTACTCTCCAGAAGAGGACCGACCATCCGATACACCAACGCCGTGTGGACAGGAGAATTAAGGAATTCGCGGATAACTTTTTCATCAGGGTTCCTACCATACCGATCCTTGAGTCCACTAAGAGGGACGTCTTCCTCATACTCCTCTAAAGAGGCTTGAAGATTTGAGACTTGGGTTTCTAGCTCGCTGATTCGAGCCGTACTCTGTAACTGGAATTCCTCTAACTTCTTTGCCATTTGATTGGCTTGCTCTTGAGCACGAGAAATCTCCATAACCCTATTCATAATCTCTTGATCTTCTGTCCCCAGAGCATGAGTCTCCAAGACCGGAACGGAAGAAGACGTGGAGGGACCAACCTCTAAACCAGAGGATTTACGGAGTAAAGCTTTATACTTCTCTTCCAGGAACTCACACTGTTGTTTCCAAAGAGCATTTTCGTAAGCATATGATGCCAGGCAAGTTTTAGTCTGACAGGACAAAGAGATAAAACAAGAAATAAGTTAGCGAAGTTAAAAGATCTGTGAAGGAAAATATTCTAGAAAACAAACTTAAAAGGAGGTTACCTTTTCAGCATAAAGAGAAGCTCGCTGAAATTTCTCCAGAGGATCCTTGTGAAGGAGCTTATTCAAATCACGAGTAAAAACGCCAGACAAAAGAACACGGGTTGCCTTATCGACTGCATTCTCACTGTCATCATGGATAAGAGAATCATTCTCAGAATATCCGGCGGCTCTCTTCCCCCCTAAGTGATCTTCGATCATTTCAACCAAAGTAGATTTTGGATGATTGTCACCAAGTAGAGAAAGATCATTGCCGGAACGATCATAATAGCTTCTTTTTCTCCCCACTGGGTTGTCGCTAGGATGAGGCATCGACCAACTACGACATCCGCGAATCCCCAAGGATGTTCTAAGCTGAAGGGGGGGATAACCGGGCCCAGTCCCTTGCCGAACAGGGGAATCTTGGGAAGAATTTGGAGACTCCTCTCCATTCTCCTCGGATTCATGGCCCAACTCCAGTTTCCTCTTCCGAGAAGCTCTCTGCTCGATCGGATTATTTTCTAAAGATTTAGAAGATTTGGATAAAACCATTTTTCCCTTGAAAGAATGTTGAGAATTTTCTACCATATGAGCTGAACGAGAAACAAAACGAAGGTTAATTCCTCTATGTAAGAAAATGAAGTCGTACCTCTAAATTAAAATGCATACCAAGTGATTCGGATGAATGACTGATCGGAAAACGATGTGCACTCAACCCTGCTTTACGAAGGAAAGTCTCCCCGATTAGAAGAGCACTCTGATATTTGTTAGCACGCATAGCAGGGATTTCACCTATGAACTGAGCATCATCAGGAATGAATTCACCGGTCGGTACGCGTCCTCCGTAAACCCACTTGGAGCCATGATCCCACGAGAAGGGGATGCTCGAACCGTCCGCCAAATGAAGATGAGATGGAGGGCGAACAAACAAAAAAATGAGATTTCCAAAAAGGGTTGCTAGAAACAGGGGAATCAAAGATTGCTCGACTAGGCTTTTGACTAGCGAAAAAATATCTGCGATTTGAAGAACTGGAAACGTTGAACCGGAAAAGTTGCGTAAAATTACGAAAAGAATGTTTAAAACCCTTCGCGATCATCAAAACAGAAAAACAAACCACAAAGGCAACAGAATTTGGAACTAACTGTGTCAGGCACACACTGAATGTTTTCAAAACTTCAAGTAAGAGAGGAGACAAGGGAAGACGCAGGCCGCTATTGAAGTGAGCCGTATAAAAAGCTCGACATCCCTCCGGTGGAGATGTGACCCTGTCAGAAGGAGAAGGAAGAATGATCTCGGAGCCATCCGGAAAGTATTTGATATAATTATTCACAACCTCTGGAAATGTATCCACCGTATAAGCACAAGCTACGTCCTCAATTGGTTCAGAAATCTGAGGAACGGTACCCTTGCCCTTTTTGGCTCGGGCTGCAACATCCGCTTCAGAGAGGATTCGTACTTTGAAAGTATCTTCTACAGGGATGACGAATTCAGAAACTGCAGCTTGTTCGCCCAAAAGATTAGAATGTAACTCCTCCTCGTTATTAGGGGCCACGTTGTCCTTAGGAGAAGAAGAAGATTTTCTTACAGAAGCCATGTTTTCAGAATCTCGGAAGATGAAGGTCGATAAAGGAAAAACTTTGTGTGATAGGCGACTAAACAAGAAGATAACTGCAAAGTAAAAGGAAGTATAAAGGGAAAATGGCGAACTCAAAGGTCACCTATTTATACTGAAGTGAAATAAGACGTTTCGAACTCATCACAACTAATCATATTCCCGCCAAAAACATAAAGAAGATTAGAAGCCTCCCTAGTGGACGCGTGGCGATTCATTTTTGGAAAGAAAAAACGACTATCTATGAGGGTTTGCACTCTTTTCCTTACTTAAGATTTTTTCCCACTGGGTTTTTTCTAAAGAAAGGTTTTTAACGAGGCACCACTCATAGACAAGAAACGGTCGTATAAACTGATTTACTTCTACGAACTTCTATTATCTATACGCTCGAAGAAGTGAGGGAGTACTGATGGGGGCTATTTCGCACCCTACATGCAGCACGGATCGAGTAAAGAACATAAGATCGATTCGACCAAATGAGATAGTTCCGGATCATCTTGAACGACCCGGCCGAATACAGTTCTTTTCGATTAGAAGACTATGGTCCGGTCCCAATAAGGATATTTGGGCCGAGTCCTATAAGGACTATGTTTCCTTGTAACGCTAGGTTTAGCATTGTATAAATACCTAGTTAATCATTGTAATTAACAACTTAAGAACTCCAGAATACGCCATTGAATACTGTTTACAACAGCACAACTCAATAATATTCAATAAGATAAAGAGCTTTCTCTTCATATTGGTGTGTTCATTACTTTGGTTTGTGTGTTTACTTCTTGTCTAACGAATATTGCTTTTCCTTGAGATTGATCCATCCTGAATAAAGTAACAGAGCCCTATAAAAAGTATATTGAAAACCCCCAATATCACCAATTCACTGATACTAATAACCCGACGAAATCCGGTTAAATCATATATCTAATTTCCTAAAAATAAATTGTTACTTAATGGATGGTCAATAGTGCAACACACGAGCGACACATGAAGACCCTGATAGCAAGCTATCTTGTTGAGTCTTTCCCCATAAAAAATTAATTTAATATCACGTGGATCAATAATCCACATATCAGATATTAAACTAATAAGAACAAATACTACAATTGATCTTAGCCAAAAGGCCGAGAAAAGTATGAAAATTCTGCTGAATGAAATGTCCAATTTATATAAACAATCGTCTCTTCATATTTACAGTACACTCAATGTGAGATATTAAATCACAAATAAAGCATATTTTTTTTATCCAAATGTTGGTCAGCAAACAAAATACAAAATACATATTAGAGCAGTTAAATCAATAATTCAATTCTCTATAAATGATCAAAATTGAAGAACCAACTTCCAATTCAAAGAACAAACATAAAAATTGGTTGAACTAACATCATAAAATAGGTATAGGTAAAGGTTAGCTAATCCTAAATAATAGCACTTAAATAATCCCTTAAATAATAGCACTCATCTGTTGGGTATGTTTAGGGTTGCCTCGATTGTCAGAACAACTTACAGTGCGGAATTTTAAAATTTTTCGAAGCACCCAATGTCCCATATATTAGATCTCCATATTATGTATATGAAAGCATGAAACAAAACACACAATGTATTAAAACAAGGGGGTTTCGATTTTTACCTCACCACAGTAAGATGGTGGCAACCTTCAACTCTGATTCTCAATTTGGATCTGGTTCACGGGAGTGATCCAAATATCTCACCTCCAAAGATAGTCCACACCAACTGGATTCTGGCAACACCTCTTAGTCTTAGGCTCAGAACTGGATCTAAGAGATTTGTCAATGGAAGACTGTGCAGATCTACTTGGCAGAGCAAGATCCAGCACAAAGGAACAAGGGAGGATGTGCGGCGGCACTATAGCAGCTCACGGCCAGCAAGGTGATGAGGGATATTTTGGGCGAGGGATATTTTGGGCTCTGCTTTTTCTACAATCATGCGAGATAGAACAGTACTTATCTCGCAAGATCGAGTTCGACCCCGATGCCCAAGTACCATAAGTACAGACGGCCCTGGGTCCAAAGTTACTGTTGGGCCGAGCTCTGATCCAAACTTATGGGCCGAGAATTGCATGTCTGCGGATGGATCACCTAGACCCCGATTTCACCTATAAATACCCCATGCATTTATGACACCAGACACAACTTCCCAGGTGCTCTAGCTTCGAGACTGCTGCTCGGACTCACTTGGGAAATATAATATAGTGATGGTCATATGTATTTCACTCTTGTACGGCATCCAATAATGCTCGAGTAGGACCCCAAATACTTGTAATTTGAACTCAGACAATTCGAATACAATTACTATTGGTCTTTACTTTCTATTTAATATTGTTGATATCGCACTGCAATTCTATCCTTGATCGAGCACACGAAAACGCATAAGATCAATTGGCGCCCACCGAGGGGCCCTATTCGAGTATTAGATCGAAATATGCCTACTACTAGGAGAAATACATATATCAGGGGAGAACCTTCCCATGCAGTGGGAGCGCAAAATTCAGTCAACAACGAGCCCGATAACCTGTCACGCGCAGCTCAACAACCAGAAATTCCACCAGCAGTTCCTCGGGATAATGTTCCAATCCACACAACCGTTGGTGATCTGAGATCCATCATAGGCACAATGTGCAGAGAGTTCCTGAATAGCGGAAGGGCCGATCAGTCACCCGTGGACCAACCAGGAATTCACGGCGGACCTGAGATACCTTCTTCGAACATCCAGAAGGAAAACAGTATACTGCGATCTATATCGCATGCCCCAGCAACAAACCTTCCGCAAGCTATGCCCTCGAAAATCAACGCCCGATCGAAAATCCCACCAAGATCGGTGCATAATTTGGAGGATTCAGTAGTTGGTGAGAGCCACACTGTTGGCGCTGTTGGAAGCGGAAAACCGCCCTGCAAAAGAATTACTGAATCAGAATTAGAGAGAATAGTACGAGAGAGAGTAGCTAAGGAATTGGAGAAGGAAGATATGATGATAGAGATTCCCCGTAACAATCAGGCCGCCAGACGAGGGGAAAACACTTTGACTAGAGGGAACCTACGAGATAGGGAGGTTTTGAACAGTATCATGCGCTGCTCGCCATTTTGTCGAGAGATACGAGAAGCTCGGAACTCGGAAACGGTGCCAACAAGGCTACCGCGGTATAACGGGACTACCGACCCCGGAGAACACATCAACAGCTTTGTTAATGTAATGAACTTATACGGACATTCAAAGGACTTATGTTGCAAGATCATGGTTACAACTTTTGAAGGAATTGCTCTCGATTGGTTCGGAAAATTACCGCCAAACTCCATATTTTCTTTCGAAGAATCCTGCGATAAACTAAAACATCAATTTGCTAGCCAAAGGAAGCCAAGGTTACCGGCAAATCACCTGGGAACTGTAAAACAAATGGAGGGAGAGACGCTGAGGCAGTGGCTAGCAAGGTTTAGTATTGAGCTTTTGAAAGTTGATACCCCGCAGATCGAATATTTGTCCTCTCTAATGTTCGAACTGACTAGGAGCACCCACTTCGGAAACGCCTTATGCAGGAAACAACGAAAATCTTTTGAACGAATAATGGAGATTGCTGAAAAGTATATGATTCAGGAAGAGATGAACAAATTGAAAAATTCGCATGTTATCAAATCTCCCCTCAACAAGAAACAAGATCGGGCCCCTATCCCGAAACCTAGTGATTATGGGGGATCAAATAAAGGATCTGTTTGGCAACGAATTAATACATATAAGCCACATATGCCACCCCAAGGCCCAAATACATACGGACCTCCTTATGATCGGGCTCGAGCTCCGAGGTCGGGTAAAGTCCAGTTTACTGAACTTAACACCTCAAAGGAAGAAGTACTAACCGTATTGAAAGAAGGGAATTTGATTCCTGAAGCTCAAAGGATCACCCAGGCCAGAGCAGAGGCACCTGGTTATGAACAATACTGTCGATATCACCGAGCTCGGGGGCATAGTACCGAAAACTGTTACCAATTGAAGGTCGAAATAGAAAAATTGATTGCCCAAGGAAAATTAAAAGAATTTGTCAAAAACAGCAACTATAACAGTCGTTATAGATCCCGAAGTCCGCGAAAATTTAACAATCAGCAAAGGCAAGTTCGAAGCCAAGCGGAAGAGCGGTCGAATGGAGTGATAAACATGATCGCAGGTGGACCAGCAGGAGGTGATAGCAGAAATGCTAGAAAAAGAACTATGAGGTCGATAAAAGCAGGAGTCTCTGCTAAGAAGGAGATTCTGTCCTTAGAATCTCCCTCCATGGAAAATCAAGTTATAAGCTTCAGTGAGGCCGATCGACCCACGGATGTTAGTTGGGATACAAGTGAGGATGACCCAGACTTTTCGATGGTATTGACGTTAAGAATTGCTAATTTCGAGGTCAAGAGGGTGTTGGTCGATAACGGAAGCTCGGCAAACATTATTTCATCAGAAGCTCTCACAAGGATGAATCTTTGTCACCCACGTCTAGATAAAGTAACCACTCCTTTGGTCGGATTTGGTGGATCAGAGATTGTTCCGCTTGGAACCATTCTTTTAAGCACGACTCTAGGAAGCAAACCGAGAAATGTAACAAGAATGATTAAATTCCTGGTACTAGATACATCGTTCGCTTATAACGCCATACTAGGGAGACCAGCCCTAAATATCTTCAAGGCTGTCGTATCTACTTATCATCAAAAGATAAAATTCCCGACCGTAGGAGGAGTGGGAGAGATGAGGAACGACCAATACATGGCGTGGGAATGTTATAATTCATCTTTAAGTATCAAAAAGAAAGTGGAGCCCGAACTCCCAGCTAAGAGAAAGATAACTGATTTAGGGTCTGAATTAAAAACACCAATTCCCGACTGCGAAAAGTTTCAAGGAAAGAAAGGAAAAAATGTCGACATGAGCGTGCAAGCGCCCGACCACAAAAAAGTGACTTTAGTTCCAGGATCACCTGAAAAGTTCACTAAAATTGGAACAGAATTAAGCAAAGGCATGGAAACTATGCTAATAGAATTTTTACAGAAAAATGTGGATGTTTTTGCCTGGAGCTCGGATGATATCGTGGGAATCGACCCGCGAGTGATAACACATTCACTAAACATCGATCCGAAAGCAAAACCTGTAAGGCAGAAGAAGCGCAATCATGGTCGCGAAAAGGACAAGATAATTAATGCAGTGGTCGATAGGTTATTAGCAGCAGGTCAGATCAGGGAAATCAAGTTCACAGAATGGCTATGTAATGTGGTCCTGGTCTCTAAAGGCGAAAAGGCCGAAAACAAATGGAGGATGTGCAATGACTTTACCGACCTAAACAAATTATGCCCTAGAGACCCTTATCCACTGCCTCGGATCGATATGCTGGTAGATTCCACCGCAGGGTTTGTATTATTTAGTATGATGGATGCGTTCCAAGGATTTTACCAGATTTTCATGAACGAAAGAGACCAGGATAAAATAGCATTCATCACTGAGAGGGGAGTGTACTGTTTCATTGTTATGCCTTTTGGCTTAAGGAATGCAGGTGCAACCTATCAGAGACTAGTTAACACGATGTTCAAAGAACTGATAGGCAAAATAATGGAAGTCTATGTAGACGACATGCTCGTAAAGAGTATGACAGAGGAGGATCACATTGGCCATCTGGACAGATGTTTCGAAATCTTGAGAAAGTATGGGATGAAGCTGAACCCAGCCAACTGCACTTTTGGTGTGCGATCGGGAAAATTCCTCGGATATTTAGTCCACGAAAGAGGAATCGAAGCAAATCCGGAAAAAATTCGAGCAATCACCGACCTCCAGCCACCGCGGAAGCTCTCGGACGTCCAAAGTTTGATTGGAAAAATTATTTCATTGAATAGATTCATCTCCCGATCCGCTGACAAAAGTTTACTATTTTTCAAACTTCTGCGGAAATCTAAGAACTTTGAATGGAGTGCAGAATGTGATAAGGCCTTTGAAGAACTGAAAGCATACCTGACCTCACCACCCATGCTGGCCAAACCATCTGAAGGAGAACCTCTGTATTTATATATAGCAGTATCGGAAGAGGCCATTAGCTCGGTTTTGGTGAAACTTGATAAAACTGAGCATAAACCAGTTTATTATCTAAGTAAGTTACTGCAAGGTGCCGAGAAGAACTACATGGAAATCGAAAAATTCGCACTAGCATTGGTGGTAGCTGCCCGAAGGCTAAGGCCTTACTTTCAAACATACAAGATCATTGTTCTAACAAATCAACCTTTGAGATAGGTCCTATCAAAACCAGAAGCATCAGGCAGATTGGTCAAATGGGCGGTCGAGCTCGGTCAGTTCGAAATCGAGTATCAACCGCGGGTCGCCATAAAAGCCCAGGTACTAGCCGACTTCGTACTCGAATCAACTGGCTTATCGAACATAAATGAAGGAGCAATCTCCGAGCTGAGTATGGTCGAAGAAGCCAAAAATCAAATCTGGCTGATGCATGTGGACGGATCATCTACCAAGGATGGAGGTGGAGTAGGAATTCATTTCCAAGGGCCCAATGGTGAAGACTTGAGTTATGCTATAACTTTAGATTTCGTCGTGACCAACAATGAGGCCGAATATGAGGCATTGATCGCAGGGCTGGAGATGGCTCTTAAAGCAAAGGTAAAATCAATTGTTGTCTTAACCGATTCAGAACTTGTTCATAGACAGGTGAAAGGCACGTACGAGGCCAGGGAGTTCAATATGATCAAATACCTGAGCAGAACGAAGAAATTGATCTCTGAATTCGACAAGTTCGATATTCAACCTGTGCCAAGAGAGGAAAATTTGTTGGCAGATATATTATCAAAATTCACAGGTTTGGCTGACGGGAAAAACGAGAGGATAATCACGTGGCTGCTATCGAATACGTCTGCTATCGAACTGGATGCGGCCCCTGCAATCGATATCATGGAGATCGATGAACCAAGCAGTTCGTGGAGCAACCCTCTTATTGCCTATCTTAAGGAAGGAAAACTTCCGGAAGATCAAAATGAGGCTCGGAGGATCAAATATAGAGCGCCATCGTTTACTCTAATCAGTGATCAACTCTATAAATGATCCTCCTCAGGAATTCTATTAAAATGTGTCCATGAAATGCACTACAATGCTATTTTAAAAGAAGTTCATGAGGGGGAGGCAGGAAACCATTGTGGTGCTAGGGCCTTAGCGCTTAAATGCTCGAGGTCTGGATATTATTGGCCTACTCTTTTCTCTGATTCTGTTGATTATGTGAAAAAATGCCACCATTGTCATATTCATTCGAACTTGATTCATCAACCGGCTGAGCATATGCATTCTATTCCTATCTGCTGGCCTTTTGATAAATGGGGCATTGACATTGTTGGGCCTTTTCCAACAGCAAGAGCTCGAAAAAATTATGTATTGGTTGCAATTGAATATTTCAGCAAATGGGTGGAATGTGTTGCTCTGACGAAGATCACTCAGTTCCAAGTTATTAATTTCCTATGGAAAAATATCATCTGCAGATTTGGAATTCCTAG
This sequence comes from Penstemon eatonii, assembly GCA_038501285.1. Classification (NCBI taxonomy): domain Eukaryota; kingdom Viridiplantae; phylum Streptophyta; class Magnoliopsida; order Lamiales; family Plantaginaceae; genus Penstemon; species Penstemon eatonii. The sequence continues at coordinate 50,922,928 of CM076715.1, read as the reverse complement.
GATCTTAATATCAGACAACGGAACGCAGTTCGTCGGAAAAAGGATCACGGAATGGTGCGAAAAGTTTGGAATACAGCAGAATTTCGCATCTGTAGGGCATCCCCAAGCTAATGGGCAAACGGAGGTCGCAAACAGGGAAATCGTTCGATCCTTGGAAAAACGCCTATCTGAGGCAAAAGGAAAGTGGCTTGATGAACTTCCAGGGGTTTTATGGGCCAATAGAACTACTGTTAAAGCTGCAACGGGAGAAACTCAGTTTAGTCTGGTTTATGGGTCAGAGGCCGTTATCCCAGTAGAGAACCTCGTACCTTCCCCCAGGGTCGAATTTTATGATCCCGAAAAAAACCGATCTCTAAGGAAAGTGGAAGTTGATCACGCGGATAGTCAAAGGGACCGTGCAAAGTTGAAAATCCAGTCCACAAAGTCTAGCATGGAAAAGTCTTATAATCGTAATGTTCGAATCCGAACATTCAAGGTAGGGGATCTAGTGCTAAAGAAAGTGGAGGTATCGAGGCACGTTGGAAAACTCCAACCTAATTGGGAAGGCCCTTTTTTGGTCGTTGAAGTGGGAAGAAAGGGTTCTTACAAAATTGCTCATCCTGATGGAGAGGTACTACCTCGGGCATGGAACGCTGTTAATCTGAGAAAATATTATGGAAGATAGTTGACTTCAAGACTACTGTTATTTAGTCATCTTGCTCTGTTCTCTTTGTTTCTAGTGATTTAGTAAATTACGTGTTCAATGAAGGTTTATTTCGACTAAGGTGTTCGAAGAATATTTATTCCGACTAAGTATTTATTCAATGAAAGTTTATTTCGCCTAAATTCTTATTTATTCGTCATATTCTGGATATTCTTGATCTATATTCGTCTATTATCAATCTTTATTTTTCTCTATCAATTATTAAGGGTGAAAGCTGTTGCTACGACCCTCGAAAATCGACCAAGGGTGAAAGCCGTTTCTATGACCCTTGGATCGAAAATAATAAAAATGGGTGACGACCCTCGAGCTAAAAATGCTCTGATACGACTAAGGGTGAAAGTCGTTGCTATGCCCCTTAGATCGAAAATATTGAATGGGTGAAAGCCTCTGCTATGACCCTCGAGCTAAAAATGCTCTGATACGACTAAGTGTGAAAGCCGTTGCTATGCCCCTTAGATCGAAAATATTGAATGGGTGAAAGCCTCTGCTATGACCATCGAGCTAAAAATGCTCTGATACGACTAAGGGTGAAAGCCGTTGCTATGCCCCTTAGATCGAAAATATTGAATGGGTGAAAGCCTCTGCTATGACCCTCGAGCTAAAAATGCTCTGATACGACTAAGGGTGAAAGCCGTTGCTATGCCCCTTAGATCGAAAATATTGAATGGGTGAAAGCCTCTGCTATGACCCTCGAGCTAAAATGCTCTGATACGACTAAGGGTGAAAGCCGTTGCTATGCCCCTTAGATCGAAAATATTGAATGGGTGAAAGCCTCTGCTATGACCCTCGAGCTAAAAACGCTCTGAAATGACCAAGGGTGAAAACCGTCGCTATGCCCCTTAAGTCAAGGGTATATTCAAAATCGATCTAAATCCTATCATATTATTTCTCCACAACGACTATTGTTCCGAGAAGAACCTAAACTATGAGAAATATCTCGCAAAAGATTCAAGAGTTATAAAGATCGAACTTCAAGTTAATTATGAATCTAAAAAATTATCTTGCGAATGTTGCAAATTACGGAGAACAAATTCAAAGATCGACAACAATATAAAAGAAAATTTTCATTCATAAACTTTCAGATAAATTACATGTGAACTCTTGGTTACATTCAAGAAATTGAGCTAATCGGAATATTTTACATCTAGTTCAACCCTACTACAAATGGTTATTCCTATTGATGCCCGAAGAAGGAAAGTGAGGCTGGTACACTTCTACCCTTCATCCAATGCTTCCTTGCAAATAAGCCCATGAAGGACCAAATAAAAAAAAAAACAGGGAAGCAACTCCAGTTGGAGGCGCTTCTAGTAAATTCGAAGACGACATCCTTCAAGAAGCCGCCTCGAAGACGTGGAGATCGAGCGTAGAATAACCCCTCCAGCAGTAGACCCACTATCCCGACTGAATGGAGGACAGAGTACAGGAAGTCGAGCCCTCCTCAAAGACTTGGAATCAGAGAGAGCAGGTCGCCTGCCGGTACCCTAGTCGTAATTATTTTCGCCTGTCGATACCCTAGCCGAGAGATTTTCGTATGGGAATTCCAAGAAAGTTTGGAAAGAAGGTTCGGATAAAAATCTCGAACGCTTCAATTACTGACATTGAATGGAACATGGAGCCGATCAACAAAGGTAAAAACACATCCATATCGATCGAATGAAACGTTTACATAGGAGTAAAAAATGAAGGTAATTTAGGAAGCTATATATAGGGAAAAGAATTCCGTAACAACGGTGACTTTTCGAACTTCAGCACTACGATCAGCATACCCACGGATATAAGCTTCCCTCTCACGAAGCTCGGAGTTTCTTTTCTCACATTCGGAGATATCTTTGAGTCTCTCTAATTCCAAGCTTAACTTATCCTGAGACAATCTTTCCTTGAAAAATCTATTAGCTTCCAGGGCGCGTTCCAGCTCAGTCTTTTTCCTGATCAGCTCGAGCGAAATAGAAGCCCGTTGTTCGATCTCATGTTTGGCCAACGCATAAAGCCTAGAAAAATATTTGCCAGCCTGAACTTATAAAAGATACGCCATGGTAGAAATAAAGAAATTAGAAAATCATGGTAAAGAGGTTAGGAAGAATTACCTGGGCAAGGGATTCCAACCCAGACTGAAACAGGAACGAGGAATATTCTCCAGTCGAGAGAACCGCCTCGGAGATAGAGACATTGGCCCGAAGAAGGGTCGGGTCGGATTTCTCATGTAACACTGTATCAAAAGGAGCTATGTTTCTCTTAAATGAAGAGACACCAGAAGGAAACAACGAATCAGAAGATTCTCCGACCAATGAAGGTACGGATTGGAAACGAGTGCGCCCAATTACATCCTCCACAAAAGAAACCTTTTTAATTTTCTTGTTCGAGCCCCTGGATTTCAAGCACGAAGAAAGGGCAATAGTCGAAGATTTATTTCCTTCATAAGAGTTTAGCTGATCGGAACTAATGGACTTGATTGGTGTTCGACTTCTTTTCCTTATATTTATGACGTCACTTGGTTTAGAGAAAGGCGCGGAAGAAGTCACGAAAGCGTTCGAATTTTTATTCATCTCTTGATTTCCAGGAAAAGATTCAACCGAAATAATTTTCTAAAGCTCCGATCACTGTGAGCAATGTTATTGTGAAACCAATGTAAAACGGCCTTGGTATTTATAAGAGACACGACATCAGGCGGATTGCAATAATTGATGAGTCGCTACTCCCAAGAAAGATTCGATGACGCAACTGAGTATGCAAGAATGACGTTATAAAATTCAACAAGATGGTAAAATAGGTAAAAGGTTAAGCATGGCATTAAGAAAAAATTAAAACCGAGCATCTGCTAAACAGGAAAAAGCACGAGTCTATAAAATGAATTTACAATTACAATGGTTCGTCGAGCCCTATTACATAGTAATCATTACTGGCTGGATTCCTTCACGCCAGAACCATGGTCCGATTGCTCTTGTTCCTTCTTCTCACTAGAATCGCTTTTCGAGCTGCCAGAATCATCACTACTCGAGTTGCTCTCTTCTCCGTCATTACTTTGCACATCAGCCGCAGACTTACTCGAACCAGAAGAAGGAGTGTCTTGTTCCCCCTGATCGCGGGAATCCCCTTCAATATCCACATTTTCATCCTCAGACTGGGCTTCGAGCGCATCAGGATTTGGCATCGGTACTCCAAATTCCTCAAGAAAAGGAGCGAACTCATGAACGGTCAAGTTCTCGAGCTTGGGAGGAAGGGAAGAAGCCTTATAATCTTTCCCGAAAATATTCTTATAAGGATCCATGTAAGGAAGGTAGTCGTCAAGGGCGCCTTCGACCTTCGCAGCAGTAAGGAGATGCTGAGCTCCTTTATAGTAGAAGGCTTAATTAATTTCACCTGACCGCAAGCGAATTAAGGCATCAAGAAAAGGCGACCCTAAAAACTCCCTTATGGCGGGAAGCCTGGCCTCAACTCGACCTCGCTCATAAGATTGCTCGGCGGACATTTTGGCTTGCTCGAGCTCCAGCTTTAATTTCTCCACTTCACCCTCTAGGGTTCTCTTCGCCTCCAGCTCCTTCTTAGTCTCCTCAAGTTCTATTTCGATCTCAGATAACCTAGTTTTGGCATCCTCTAGCTGACTGGTCTTTGCAGCTTCACCCTGCAGAACATTGTATAGGGCCTTCTGTGCTGCCTGAGATTCTTCGCTCAGTACGGCCACTCGTAGAGCATTTTGGGTGAACAGGTCTCCGGCCTGCGAAGGAAAAGATATGTAAAACGCAATACAAGAATCATAAGAAAAAGGTTAAAACTTTCAGAAATAGCTGGTACCCTTTGATGAGCATAAGCGTAATCGCCTACTATCTCAAAATCTTTCTTAACAAAAGATTGGATAGTGTCATCTTTGAATCTCCCGGCCAGGAACATCCGAAGAGATTTATCCACCGTGTGCTCGCCCTCGGGGCCTAAGTCAGATTCAACAGTCCCACCCTCCGGGTATCCAGCCGCCCTCGGTCCTTGCAAATGATCCTCGATGAAATCGGCCAGATCTGGCTCGGAATGGCCAGCCCGACATACTATAGGATTCGGTCCTCGACTAAAGGGTTTGACTCTCCTGGAGGACTCAGGAACATCGCTACTTCTTTTGCGAGCTACCCTGGTCTGCAAAATCTATCTGGCACGATTCTCCAAGAGAGTATAGTTACTGTAACCCTCATCGCTCGGATCGGAAGAAATGGTCGGAAAAACAGACCGAAGGATACCGGAAGCTTGGAGATTAGAAGTCTCCTCCACTTCAGCCCTAGACCGAGAGGTTCCTATTTCGGCAATCTGAGGAATTACCAGTAAGGCATTAGAAGTTGCAATGGCCCCAACCCCGGCCTTAGATCCAGTCGCATTCCGAGAGGTTTTCAATGTTTGAGGACGAGGCCGACCTTTGTTACCCTTTGAAAAGGAAGCAACATGTCGACCAGCTATTGATGTTCGGAATTTATCAACGATCTCGGCTAACGTGGAAGGAGCGTTAGCAGGATCTATCCGGGCTTTCCCGTAATCAATTGCATCGGCTGGAAAAGAGCAACTACTAAGCCCGGCCAATCGCAAGACCGCCTCCTGTGTCATCAACGCTGTTTGATGAGGGTCAGCACGGAGATATTGCAGAAATTCATCTGATATCTCACTTTTCATACTTCCCACAAGACGGCGTTTACCATATATCCAAGTTTTTGCCCCAGGCCAATTATACGGAGTAGGCTCGGGATTGTCTTCAGAAGGCGGAGAATCTGGTCCTCGAATAAAGAAGAATTCGTGCTTCCATCCTTTCAAATTGCTGCTGACGTTGGCTGATAAGATCGAAATCTTTGGTCTCTGAGAAAAATATACATAACCCGCGTTCGAAGACGTGGAAGCACTCATCTGGAATATCCGCCAAAAGTTCTGAAAGACCGCCTTTCTCCCTTTGGCCTTCATCAGCACGCAAAAGGCTATAATTAGACCGATTGAGTTTGGTAAAATTTGGCAAGGAGTCAACTCGAAAGCCTCCAGAATGCTTTCTACCAGAGGAGGGAAGGTGATGCGTAGGCCGTAGTGGAAATGTTTGGAATAGAAGGCTTGACAGCCCGCGGGAGGGTCGGTAACCCGTTGATCAGAAGTAGGAAGCACAATCGAGAAACCGGCGCCTAGATATTGGCCGAATTCTTCCTGCAACTGGTCCAGATCTTTTTCCTTATAGGAACAGACGATCTAATCTGCCCTCTCCACAGTCATGTTTAGACCTGCGCTGGTCGAGGGCTCTTCCCAGTCAAAGATCGTGACCACAACATTACGGTTCAATCTATATTTCTTCTGCTCGTTTTTCCCCAAGGGAAGGTCCCCGTCCTCTACGTCTTCCTCGTCAAAGACTGTCGCTTCGCCCGAATTTTCATCTTCGCTGTCTTCCGGTTCAGAATTCGATTCCCGCCCATCCCCGCTGGAATCAGAGGCAGAACTCGAATTTTGCGGATTCTCGGTCTCAGATGATCGAGCTTCTACAACTTCTTTCTCTTTTCGATTATCGGCCTCATTTTCCTCTAAAGGAGATTTTCCCTTCAAATCTACTGAACTCGACATAATGAGTAGATGAAGATTGCTCGAAAAATATTGCTAGAACTCACTTATCGATCTGTCTGCTCCGATCTAGAGTTTTCTCCTCAGAATCCTTAATGAACAGCGACCCTCCGTCTAACTATATATACGGGGACAAAATGGGAAATTGCAAATCGGTCCCCGAGTAACCGCGACGGTTGAACTCCCTCAAGGTAAACTTAAAATCATATTTTCGAAAAATTACGCCTGCGGCCCCAATACTTTCCGGAATTCCTAAATTGAAGACCCACATAACGAGCGATGCATTAAAGAGATGTTATCTCCGTATTTTCACACCAGCCCTTGGGATAAGGAGATTAAATAGAATGGCGATGAAATAACCAAATCGCAAACTCCTATTCCAACAACGAACGACAAGGACGATGTCGGGTACGGAATCATTACATGGTTTCTTAAGTGTGCACTCTTTTTCCCTGACCCGTTTTTTATCCCAAAAGGGTTTTTCCGAGTCAGGTTTTTAATGAGGCATACCCGAAGCTTATGCCGAGATTGGTTCATCCCCCTAATCGTCCTGGGCTATGTATACTTCTTCGAGCTTAAGCTTCACTTTACGCTCGAGAAGTGGGGGAGTATTGCTGAGGGATATTTTGGGCTCTGCTTTTTCTACAGTCATGCGAGATCGAATAGTACTTATCTCGCAAGATCGAGTTCGACCCCGATGCCCAAGTACCATAAGTACAGACGGCCCTGGGTCCAAAGTTACTGTTGGGCCGAGCTCTGATCCAAACTTATGGGCCGAGAATTGCATGTCTGCGGATGGATCACCTAGACCCCGATTTCAGCTATAAATACCCCATGCATTTATGACACCAGACACAACTTCCCAGGTGCTCTAGCTTCGAGACTGCTGCTCGGACTCACTTGGGAAATATAATATAGTGATGGTCATATGTATTTCGCTCTTGTACGGCATCCAATAATGCTCGAGTAGGACCCCAAATACTTGTAATTTGAACTCAGACAATTCGAATACAATTACTATTGGTCTTTACTTTCTATTTAATATTGTTGATATCGCACTGCAATTCTATCCTTGATCGAGCACACGAAAACGCGTAAGATCACAAGGGGCAGCGGCTATTTGTGGCGGCGCAGGGTTGGGGCGGCGGTGCTAAGAGCAAGAGAGAGGCTAGGGTTTTTTTGCTAGGTTGTTAGCTTTCTGAGCTCTGGTAGAACTCTATTTATAAGCCTCTTACTTGACCTATGTTTGCAAGACTTCTTATGGGCTTTTAATTAAAGGCCCATGTCTTGCAAGCCTTCCTTTAATTAACTACTTTAATTAGATGCCCAGTCCATATTAATTAATAAATTAATATTTCTTTAGATAATTAATTAGCAATTTAATTAAGTATTTAATTAATTAAATCAACTAATTAATTAATCTCCCACTTGAATTAATACTTTAATTCATTTAATTGATTTAATTACCTTTAAATCAATTAATTCCTTTTATGTCCTTCCAAAACAGTCACCGTCCAATTGTATTGTCTGTGACCCTCTGGGTTCACCATCAATTGGCAGCAGGCCCACGAATTCCTCGTGATTTAATTTATGAACAATAAATTGTTCTGGTCAATTAAACAACCTTTAATTGACCACTCCTAGAATAAAATCCTTTATTAACTCATGAGTACCCACACTTCATGGTCGATGTCTAGCCACAAGCCCATGAAGCCCAGCTTCAGGTGAATTGATACTTGTGAACCTCGTCTTTTATAATTACCATGTACATACGGTCCTTCTATCGACTAATATTCCCGATCAAGACTTAGGGTGTGTGAATTGATCGGCACCTCTAAATTTATCTCGATAACTATACTTTCTAATTCAGGATAATATTCCAGTGTGACTGCTAAATTTTGAAACCCCTTCCCAAATCCGTCACCGACCACGGCCGTGGATTCCTCGGGTATATTATCTAAGAATCGTATAGGAAATTCTATCATCCATTACGATGAGTCAATAGATTCCATATTGGTACTAACCACTCGCGTACATGTCCATACGCACCCAACCTAGGCATATTATGATCAAGCTAAGTGACCTATACCTAGATCTAAGTACGCACTTTCATGCACCGAATTCGCCCTAGCACCTCAAGTCAAAGGACTAAATCGTACACTATTATAATCATTGAGAAACATCCCATCACCGATATGCGACATGCGCTTCCACAATGGGTTTCTCTGTTCGGGTCGTTCGATGCGTTCAATCCTCCATTGAACCACCTACTCATATGCACTGGCCTCAAATGCCTTGCTCATGAAACGCTACAAATTCACTCCATGTGAATAATGCATAGTCGTACCAGTCTTGGCGATTCCTACGATACCCCGTCTCGTTTGGAATATATGACTTGGAACAGTTTTAAGATTACAACCTTTGAGACTGTTTCATGATTGCACTCAGTACTGAAGTGAATCGTCCCATAGTCAAATGTAATCTAAGGATTTCATCCAATCGCTTAAATGTATTTGCGAGAGATGAAGTTGGCCATTGTTTATCCTTATACTTGTATAAATAAACATGCGTATTAAGTCATTTATACTAAAGAAAGATAATGATAGTTTCACTACAAGCTAAATATATTGGCTTGCAGGGCACTATCCCATCATCATCTTCTTATTATAAAATCAAAGACATTTTATCATTTTACTAGTGTGGAGCATGGTTATCAAACCGTGTATCTTATCGTGTACCTCTCGTATTGAATCTTATTGAGATACGTATCGTGATCATGTGATACATGAACAAAAGACAATTACTTAACTAACCCTTCATGTCTTCCATTCACTTCATCTTCTCCAGTAAGCCCCATCTTCTCCAGTAAGCCCCAACTTTCTCTGCAACCAATTTTTCTTCTTTTCCTCTCTCAAACTTTGTTTCTTCAACTTAAGTCCATTTTTCAATTCCACCATCTTCAAGTACATGACAACATACTCTCTGAAACGTAGGGTTTCTTCAAATATCTTTCAATGTCAAGACTATCCAATTCTTAACTTCTTTAACTATTTCATCTTCTCATCTAATAATCAAGATTAGTCGCCCGAAATCGCACAAGAACATCATATTTTTTGCTTCCAAATCCCAATTAAACTGAAATTCTTGGTTGATTCAGTTATTAATTTGAGGTTTTGGTAGAGATTGTGAAAAAAAAAAAGAAATTGAAATTATATAACGCAAGGACTTGAAAGGAATGAAGAGAATCGTATGTTTTTAGCTGTTTTTCATGGCTTTTAGCAGCTTAATTTTTTATTTATTCGGACAGTGCCAAGTCGCACGATCCGACCCGGTTCAGGGTGCAACCCAGTTAAAAAATTGTATCATATGTATCGCTTTTTACTCGCGATAAATGAGATACTATATCGTATTGTAAAGATGCATGACTGAAAACGATGCACCATCCGAGTCGTATCGTTTTGGTCCAGCATCGAATCTTATAGCATGTATCATATCATGAATCGTGCGATACTAACTACCATAATGTGGAGTGAAATTTGTGACGGACCGGCTCCACGGGGCCGTCGGATAACAGTCGAAAAAAATATTGTTATTTTGAAAAGGCGTTAAAAATATCGAAGCTTTTTTTTTTTTTAAACGAAAACGATAAATTAAAAGTTTTAAAAGCGGAAGCAGTTTAAAACGAAATAAGAACAATTTAAATTACTAAGTTTTTTTGATGAACAAATAAAATCAATCTTCATAGTTGAGTTTTAAAGCGAAAACATTTAATCTCAACATATCAAAATATTTGAACAAAATCAACCGAGATAGATAATTAAGTAATTTATGAAAATCTTGAATCTTTGACAAAAATATAAATCAACTTTAACGATTCAAATATTCTAAGCATGGTTTTAAACAAAATCAAGAAAGAATCTAAATCGATAATAAAATATAATTACTCTCCCGGATACTAGGGTGGGACCGCAACCGTGATGACCTAACCGCAACCCGACTACTATTTCCAGAACACCTAAAACTGAAAAGAATGAAACATAGAACGCATAAGTTGATCGTCCAACTTAGTGAGGCTATGTGCGAATTTGCATGGTGATGTGTGAATGCAACAAATTATATAGTATAAGCATGTTATCAAACAAATAAACATATATTCAAGACGGAAGAAACACGGAATTCACATAACTCATAATTGCTGATGTCGTCCTCCACTTATCCTCCATCCTCATTCTGATGTCCATCCAAACTCACCAAGTAAGGAGCGACCTTACTATCTGAAATGCATCGACATGTCTTTGCCGGAGTGTTGGGATTCGGTAAGATAAACAGCCTGATTTAACCGGATTTCGTTAGGTTATTCAATTATCAGTGAATTTGTGATATCGGGGGTTTTCGATATTTATATATATTATTTAGGGCTCTGTTACTTTATTCCGGATGGATCGGTTACAAAGAAAAGCAATATTCAAGAACAAGAAGTAAAACCACCAAACAAAGCTATGAAACACACCGATATGAAGGTAAAAAGCTCAGTAATAATATTGAATATTATTAAGTTGTGCTGTTGTAAGCAGTGTTAAATCCTGTATTCTCACAGTTCAGGAATTTCGTCATTGTTTAATACAATGATTAACTAGGTATTTATATAATGCTAAACCTAGTGTTACAAGGAAACATAGTCCTAATAGGACTCGGCCCAAATATCCTTCTTGGGTCCGGAGTACAATCTTCTATCGAAGCGAGCTGCACTTGGCCGGGTCTGCAAGATGATCCCGATCTGTTAGGTTTGGTCGAATCGATCTTATCTTCTTCGTTCGATTTGAATAGTAAGTAGGGTGCGAAATAGCCCCCATCAGTACTCCCTCACTTCTTCGAGCGTATAGATAATAGAAGCTCGTAGAAGTAGATAAATCTTTACGACTGTTTCTTTTCTATGAATGGAGCCTCATTAAAAACCTTACTTAAGAAAAAACCCTGTGGGAAAAAATCTTAAATAAGGAAAAGAGTGCTACATATCATAGATAGTCGTTTTCTCTGTCGAATTACGGATCGCCACGCGTCTATTCAGGAGGCTCTTCGTATCCTTCCGTTTTTGGCGGGAATATGAGTAGCTGCAATAAGTTTGAAACGTCTTTTCTCATTTTGTTATAAATAGGTGACTTTCGAGTTCGCCATTTCTCTTTTATACTTCCTTATAACCTGTACTCATTTTCCTGCCTGGTCGTTTATCTCATAAAATTTTCTCTTTTGTCGATCTTCATCTTTGGGAAACCAGAATATATGGCTTTTGTAAGAAAATCCTCTTCTTCTTCTAGAGAGATCGTCGCTCCTGATCACGATGAGGAGTTGCACCCTAATCCTTTGAGCGAGCAATCTACAGTATCTGACTTCGTTGTCCCCGTAGAAGATACTTTCAAAGTACGAATCCTTTCTGATGCAGACGTGGCTGCCCGAGCCAAAAAGGGCAAAGGTACTGTTCCTCAGATTTCTGAACCGATTGAGGACGTAGCTTGCGCATATACAGCGGAAACATTCCCGGATGTTGTGAATAATTACGCCAAATATTTTCCGGAAGGTTCTGAGATAATTCTTCCTTCTTCTACTGATAGAGTCACATCTCCCCTGGAGGGATGTCGAGCCTTTTATACGGCTCACTTCAATAGTGGATTGCGTCTTCCTTTGTCTCCCCTTTTTCTCGAAGTTTTGAAAACTTTCAGTGTGTGCTTGACACAGCTGGTTCCAAATTCCGTTGCTTTTGTGGTTTGTTTTTCCGTTTTGATGATTGCGAAGGGGTTTAAACCTTCCTTTCGTAATTTTACGCAGCTTTTTCGCTTTAATATTTCTAGTTCTTCAAATCGCGGATATTTCTTTGCTAGTCAGCGGCCTAGTCGAGCAATCTTTGACGCCCCTGTTTCTAGTAATCCTTCGTGGAAATCTCATTTCTTCTTTGTTCGTCCTCCGTCTAATATTTGTTTTCCGGATGGTTCGACCATGCCTTTTTTATGGGATCATGGTTTCAATTGGATTCCTGGAGGTCGCTTACCGACCGGTGAACTTGTTCCTGACGATGTACAGTTTATCACTGAAATCCCCGAAATGCGTGCAAACAAATATCAAAGCGCTCTTCTGATCGGGGAGGTTTTCCTTCGTAAGGCGGGGTTAAGTGTTCATAACTTTCCCATCAGTTCATCATCTGATCCTCTTGGTTAGTACTTTATTTTATCTTATTGCTGTAACTATACCTTTTATACGGAGAAACTAACTTTTATTTTGTTTCTTTTTCAGCCCATATGGTAGAAAACTCTCGGCATTCTTCGAAGGGAAAAATGGTGCTGTCGAAATCTTCAAAATCCGTAGAGAACACCCCCATCGAGCAGAGAGCTTCACGAAAAAGGAAACTGGAGTTGGGTCATGAGTCCGAGGATAATAGAGGGGAATCTCCAGATTCTTCTCGTGAGTCCCCTATTCGTCAGGGCACGGGATCTGGTTATCCTCCTCTTCACCTTAGAACATCTTTGGGTATTCGAGGATGTCGTAGCTGGTCGATGCCTCATCCTACTAATAATCCAGTTGATAGAAAAAGGAGTTACTATGGACGTTCTGGTGACGACCTTTCTTTACTCAGAGATAAACATCCAAAACCTACCCTGGTCGAAATGATCGAGGATCATTTAGAGGGAAGGAGGGCCGCTGGTTACTCCGAGAAGGATTCTCTTATTCATGATGATAGTGAGAACGCAGTCGATAAGGCAACCCGCGTTCTTTTGTCTGGTGTTTTCACTCGTGATCTCAATAAGCTTCTTCATAAGGATCCTCTGGAGAAATTCCAGCGAGCTTCTCTTTATGCCGAGAAGGTGACATCTTTTTACTTTAATCATATTAATAGATAATTTTAAAGGTCTTCCTTAATTTATTAATCCATCTCTTTTTCTTGCTCTCTTTGTTCTTCAGACCAAAACTTGTCTTGCGTCATACGCCTATGAAAATGCACTTTGGAAACAACAGTGCGAGTTTCTGGAAGAGAAGCATAAAGCTTTACTCCATAAATCCTCCGGTTCAGAGGTTGGTCCCTCAACATCTTCTTCCGTTCCCATCGTAGAGACTCGTGCTACCGGGACTGAATATCAAGAAATGATAGACAGGGTGATGGAGATTTCTCGTGCTCAAGAGCAGGCCAATCAAATGGCTAGAAAGTTAGAGGAATTGCAGTTACAGAGCACGACTCGAATTAGTGAGCTTGAATCTCAAGTATCAAACCTTGAAACTTCTTTAGAGGAGTACGAAAAGGATGTCCCACTTAGCGGACTTAGGGATCGATATGGTAGGAATCCTGATGAAAGAGTTGTTCGCGAATTCCTTAACTCTCCTGTTCATACGGCGTTAGTGTATCGGATGGTCGGTCCTCTTCTTGAGAATACTTTTAAGAAGGCGATTCATCAGCTGGTCGCTTTAGAGATGATCGACGACCGTCGAAAGGAGTATTTTAAGACGGCGCACATTCGGTTGAATCGGTATGGCAAACTATATTCTTCTTCCGAGGTTCCAGATGTTGAATATCAAGGTTTTCCTCTGGCTCACCTTGTCGAGGAATTTGGAAATCCATTGCCGATTCCTCCTTCTGATGTTAACGATGAGCTCGATAATACTTTCATCGATCCAGGAGACGAAGAGGAAGAAGGAGACGATATAGGGATGACTGAGGACGTCGGTAGTGAACAGAAGATTCCGGATAGCGACCAGGCTTCTTGAAATAGTGATTCATTTTTGAAATAATCTTTGTAATTATTTCCTCATAGTTTTAACTGTAACTTTAGCTTATTTTGTACGTTAAACGCTTCGTATTCTGACAGTCGTGTCTTTTCACTATTGCCGTAATAATTCAGACAAGTCTTTTAATTTGCCGTAATCATTATGTGTGTGTCTTTTCGAATTCCAGCGTTTGCTCCAAGGTCAGTTTTCCTGTTTCGCGCCCTTTCTTTAGGTCTGTCGCATCCTTTCGTGTAGTATAAATACGAAAGGTAAAAACTGGACTTGTTTTTTACTGCTATACTCCTCTCTTAACAGAATACTCTTTCTTTAGCTAGTCGATAAACTTTCTCGATATTAATTTGTATTTTTCCATAGTCCGATCATGAGTAACCTTTTTGGTAATACTTCGAAGCGACCTTCTCGTGAGGGCGCTAGAGATAATAGATCTAAAAAATCTCGAAGAGATGGGCCGTCGATAGAGCCTCCTCGTTCGTCCCCAACAATTAGGTCGGAGATCGATACTCGTTATATTGTCTCTGAACCTCTTTCCGTGGTAAACTCGTCGTTTTCAGAACCAATCTTTTCTACTTCCACTCAGGAAGGAAACATGCCTTCCCCTGGTCGATTACCTTTTAGGGATATGTCCAACGAAGAACCGGCTTATAATATAGCTGTTAGTTCCAACACTTCTTCTTTTGAGCACGTTTTTCACGGAGGGGATTTTGCTATTTCCCTTCCTTTGTCTGCTTCTACTGCTCCCATTGTAAGCGGAGGGCAAGCTGGTGATAGCTTTTTTGTCAATCCTTCTACGACACAATCTATTGTGCAGGATTGTCCTGAATTTTTGTTTCATGATACCACTGTAATGACTACATCCTTTGAATCAGGAGGACCTTCCGGAGGTGGGACCGGTTCCAGGTCTGGTCGTCGAACGGTTATTTCTGCCTCGGGCAAGGAGACCTCTGTTAGTCCCGACGGGAGAGAATCTCCTCGTCTATTAGATGATCGATGTATCTTTGAGCAAGTTAAAGATATTATGTTGTCAGAGACACCTCGTTCTGATGGTGTCCCTTCTAATAGTGAATTGCCTGGCTCAGTTGAGCCTGATGCTTTATCTTGGGATCTGGGTATGAGCACAATTTTGCCCGGCGAGTTGAGGAAGCTCGAAGGTACCTCCAACGTTCGCCTTGTTCAATCTCTGGTGAAGATATGTGAGCAGGTAAACATATTCTGAATATTTTTCCTGTTTTTTGTTTTGAACGCCTTGTTGTGTGTCGGTTTTTCTTACTTTTTCTGCTTTTTAGGGCAAGTATTTTGCACTCCAGCTGGGTGTGCAAAATGACGAACTGTGGACGAGTAAGCGTGTTCATCAACGTCAGTTAGAGTCGGAAAAAGCTAAAGCTGCAGGGCTGACGTTGGAACTTCAGATTGCCAGAGATGATCTTCAAAAATTGGAGGCTGATAAAGTTGTTCTTGAAAAAGAGAAAAATGATTTAATTCAGGCTGCTGCCCTTGCAGAGGAGTCTCAACGGCGGTCCTATGAGGAAGGGTATGACGCTGGTTATCTGAAGCGTCAAGAGGAGTTGATGGCGTTTGTTGGCAATTTGACTCCTCGGAGGACTGTTTCTAGTAGTCGGCCTATTGACCGTCCTTCTCAGTGATCTTTGTTCGTCCTGGCAGGCCTTGGACTGTCTTTTTTTTTTTTTTTTTTTTTTTTTTTGTCGCCCAACTTTTGTGCACTTGTTTGGGCTGAAATTTTTGTAATGGGAGAAGTACTAAATTGGAAATATTAACCTTCTTGCAGGCAGATTCTTGCCTATATCTATTTTCTTCTCTTTGTTATGCACAATTTGCCTTTATGCATAAATATAATCATCGTAAAATAATCAGTATTGTTTAGCATACTTATTTGAAATTGATCTTTGCCAAGAATGTAGAATAAGGTAGCTTTGATCTCGATGTTTGTTTTGCAAATCCAATCTTTGTTGATCAACCCAGTATAGTCCCTTGGGTTATATTCAAAATCATGTTTGCACATAATCATGCAGATAGTAGGCTTATTCGGATCGATCTGATTTAGGGAACGTTCAACATTTTGGTCGATGTTCGATCCATGCCCTTGTAAAATTGTCCTTTTGTGACACAAACTTTTATATAAGGAGGCTTTTTATACCTTTTGTTGAACTCTTCTTTTCTTTTTTATAAGACTAAGAGAAAATAACCCTTTCAGTATCCTCCGAATCTTTATGTTTCTCATTATCAACTTGGAACTACTTGTTCTTCAAGCGATGTTCGTTTGTAGCATATCTTTGATATGGGAGGAATTGGAAAGTGTAGAAGTCTTAGTCAGATCTGACCTATTCAGACCTCCTTAAGCAATTCTTTGGTATGTTAGGCAGTTACGTCCTTGCTGTTTTGAATAAGGAGGACTATTCTCCTGATTTCTATATCAGATATCTTGGATTCGAGAGGAGTTCCTGTATGGCTTAGTCAATGGTCATCCATACGATGTATGAGGCAGTGACGTGCCTCGTATGGTGAAAAGTTTGGTCTTTTATCTCTTATCGAGCAACTGTCCTTTTTGCTGCGATTTTAAAGCTTGTATGACTTTGTTTATGGATTCTAGGTCTCTAAACCATCGATCATGAAGTATGATTGTGCTGGAATGTCTAATCCAAAGCTTTTTTAGATATGATCATATCGATCTATTGCCTCTTTTGTTATCGACTAGTTGGGGCGATTAGATTATGCCGTTCCAACTTACTTGCATTTATTGCGGGGAGTCAAGGGGTCGCATCTGTGTCCGTTGATCAAATGCTTTTTCAGCCGTTGGACTGTTTGAGTCTATCCCTATAAATAGGGTGGTGGTTTGCATTCTTCCTTTGCAATTTCCCAAAGAGAATGGAGATCTCAACTTCTTTGGATTTCATTCTGCCCTCAGATCCCATAATATTTAAAAAGTCACATTATCGTGATTCACTCTGTAATAACTTGGTGTTCATCTACCTTGTACTGACGGGTCCCATGTCAGCCCTTCCTTGTACTAACGGGTCCCATGAGGCCTCCGCTTTAGTCTTCATCAATTAGAGGTCCGTGGTTTCCGTTTGCACATGGGGGGTTCATACTTGCTAGTCACCCTCGCTCTTGGATGTGACTTCCGGAGTGATAGACCGCCGGGGTGGCTGGTAAACTTACCGTTTCACGACGGTCCCGAAGAGATGCTGCTCGAGAGTAAAATGTTTTATAGATAAAGTAAAAGCAGTATCTTCTTACGGGTGAGTGAGCATTGCTAGTTATCTGGCTGGTAATGTTCATTTCATCTGGAAGAACATTTGATCTTCAGAGCCTGGCCACCGAACTAAAGAAGTCGACCATCGTGAGCAGCATGCTTCTTAGGTCGCATATTATAATCGATGAGGTACTAGGGAGGAGATTGGTGTTTTCGTGGACATTGTCGTGAAGATAGTCGATCCCATAGGATCAATTTAAGTAGATCATTGTAACGATCTTTAGGTAGCAAGCAGATCTTTGTAACGTAGTATATTTGTATGTAATTGATTTGATGAATAAAATATTACTTTATTTCTTGCATCTTCTTTGTCGTTGGTAATTTTATTTACGAGGAGTATTTTCCGAGCAGATGAATTCATACTTGATTTATCTTTCAAAACTTTAGGAGTATCAGCAGATCTTTTTTTAGATCGTTAGGAATATATCGAGGAGTTTTTATTGAGCGGATCAATGTTTACTTTACTCGTTTTATTCAGACTTAGGTTTTAATACCACAAAGTCTTTTTCTCGTTGTAAGTATGGGCGAGGAGTGTTTATCGAGCGGATCGATGTTTACTCGACTCGTTTATAATTTTAGACTTAGGTTTTTAGTACCAAAAAGTCTTTTTCTCGTTGTAAATATGGGCGAGGAGTGTTTATCGAGCGGATCGATGTTTACTCGACTCGTTTATAATTTTAGACTTAGGTTTTTAGTACCAAAAAGTCTTTTTCTCATTGTAAACAGTTCGAGGAGTGTTTATCGAGCGGATCGATGTTTACTCGACTCGTTTATAATTTTAGACTTAGGTTTTTAGTACCAAAAAGTCTTTTTCTCGTTGTAAATATGGGCGAGGAGTGTTTATCGAGCGGATCGATGTTTACTCGACTCGTTTATAATTTTAGACTTAGGTTTTTAGTACCAAAAAGTCTTTTTCTCGTTGTAAATATGGGCGAGGAGTGTTTATCGAGCGGATCGATGTTTACTCGACTCGTTTATAATTTTAGACTTAGGTTTTTAGTACCAAAAAGTCTTTTTCTCGTTGAAGATATATCGAGGAGTGTTTATTGAGCGGATCAATGTATACTCGACTCGTTTTTGAATTTATCGAGCGGATCGATGTTTACTCGACTCTTTTTAACTAGACTTAGGTTTTTAGTACCAAAAAGTCTTTTTCTCGTTGAAGATATATCGAGGAGTGTTTATTGAGCGGATCAATGTATACTCGACTCGATTCGTTCTCAATTTTCATTAATATGATAGTGTAATTCCGAGGAGCATTAACCGAAATAATCGATGTATATAGAATGCTAAAACTCTTTACTAATTGAACTTGTAGGCTAAGGCCTTTGTTACAAGGATTAAAACTTGATAAAGTAAAATAAAAGAATGCAGTATAATTTGCTAAAATTTATTTACCATAGTATTTCCTAAGGTTGACCGCATTCCAGGTTCTTGGTAAGGCTGTTCCATCCAAGTGTGCAATTTTGTATGAACCTTTCTTTCCTACGCCAATGATGATGTAAGGTCCATCCTAATTTTGTTGTAACTTTCCCACATGCTTGGATACTTCTACCTTTTTCAAGACCAAGTCTCCTTTTTTGAAAGTTCGGATGCGTACTTTTTGATTGTATGCTTTCTCCATATTTGCTTTAGTGACTTGTAGGCGTACAGCAGCTTTATCTCTTAAAGCTTCTGTTAAATCAATGTCATTTTCTCTCGCTTTTTCATTTTCTTGATCGTCGAACATCTCTATTCTTGGCGTTGGGATTAGGGTTTCAACAGGAATAACAGCCTCCGACCCATACACCAAGCTGAATGGTGTTTCCCCGGTTGAGCTTCTTACTGTAGTTCGATTAGCCCATAGTACTCCTGGAAGTTCATCGAGCCATCTTCCTTTGGCCGAACTTAATCTTTTTTCCAAAGATTTTATTATTTCTCGGTTTGCTACTTCGGTTTGTCCGTTCGCTCTTGGATGTCCGACCGAAGTGAAATTTTGTTGAATTCCCAGTTTCGAACACCATTCTATTACTTGTTTTCCCGCGAATTGGGTTCCATTATCTGAAATTAGGATCCTCGGGATGCCAAATCGGCAAACTATGAACTTCCATAGGAAGTTGATCACTTGGAATTGAGTTATTCGTGCGAGTGCAATGCATTCTATCCATTTGCTGAAATATTCTACAGCGACCAGGACGTAAGCTTTTTTGGATCTGGCCGCTGGAAAAGGCCCCACAACGTCCATTCCCCATTGATCGAAGGGCCAACATACTGGAATTGGATGCATGTTTTCTGCTGGTTGATGACATATGTTAGCATGGATCTGGCAGTGATGACATTCTTGGACATATAGAGTGGCATCTTTATTGATGGTAGGCCAATAGTAACCAGTCCTTAGACATTTTAAGGCCAATGCCCTTGATCCGCTGTGATTTCCTGCGTCTCCTTCATGTATTTCTCGCAGTATATCGGCGGTTTGTGACTCAGGGATGCATTTCAGGAGAATTCCCGATACTGACCTTCGGTAGAGTTTTCCTTCTACAAGCGTATATTTTGGGGCTCGATATTTTACTTTCCGAGCTGCATTCTGATCAGATGGTAGTTTTCCTTCACGAAGATAGTCTATCATTGGGGTCATCCAATTTTCTTCGACTTCATCTATTTCCATTATATCGACTGCCGGTGTTTCATCGATATCGACTGCCGGTGTAGAAGTTATCAACCAATTGATCACCCGTTCGATTTTTCCGTCGTGGGCTCCTGTGAACTTAGACAGTTGATCGGCCCATTTGTTTTCCGAACGTGGGATGTTCTGTATGTCGAAATTTTCAAACTTCTTGGCTAGTGTTTTTACTTTGGCGAGGTATTTTACCATATTGAATTCCTTAGCTTCGTATAGGCCTCTTATTTGTCTTTGTACTAACTCTGAGTCGGTTAACACTTTAAGCCTTTTTATGTTAGCTTTGATCGCCATTTCCATTCCTGCGATTAACGCTTCATATTCAGCTTCGTTGTTTGTTACAACGAAGTCCAATGTTATCGCGTAATTCAAATCTTCCTTATTTGGTCCGGTGAAGTTGATTCCGGCGCCTCCTCCTTCTCGGCATGAAGCACCATCGACATGCATTAACCAAGTTTGATCTTCTATAATCAAGACATCGTCGTTGAGGCTGCTCGATAATATAAAATCGGCTAACACTTGGGCCTTGATGGCAATCCTTGGTTTGTAGTCTACTTCGAATTGGCTGAGTTCGATGGCCCATTTGATCAATCTTCCGGAGGCTTCTGGTTTTGCTAGAACTTGCCTTAGCGGCTGATTCGTCAAAACGATGATTTTGTAAGTTAAGAAGTAGGGTCGGAGTTTTCGTGCGGCCACTACTAAGGCCAGCGTGAATTTTTCTATTTCCAAGTAATTCTTCTCCGCCCCTTGTAATAATTTGCTTAGATAATAGACGGGCTTATGCTCGGAGCCCTCTATCTTAATTAGTACTGAACTAATGGCCGTATCAGAGATGGAGATGTAGATGTACAACGGTTCCCCTTCCGTCGGTTTAGCTAACATCGGAGGCGTTGTCAAATATTCTTTGAGTTGTTCGAAGGCTCGTTCACATTCTTCGGTCCAAGCGAATTTTTTCGCTTTTCGAAGTGTTTGGAAAAAGGGCAAGCTTCTGTCCGCAGATTTTGATATGAATCTATTCAATGCTACGATTTTCCCAACTAAGCTTTGTACTTGAGAGATGGTCTTGGGAGGTTTCATTTCAGTTATGGCTCGAATTTTTTCTGGGTTGGCCTCTATACCTCGCTGGTGTACCAAGTATCCTAAAAATTTTCCTGACTTAACACCGAAGGTGCATTTTGCAGGGTTCAACTTCATACGGTATTTTCTTAAGATTTGGAAACATCGATCTAGATGCTTTATGTGATCTGCTTCATTCATACTTTTGACTAACATGTCGTCTACATAGACTTCCATTATTTCTCCGATTAATTCCCTGAACATTAAGTTTACTAACCTTTGGTAAGTAGCGCCGGCATTCCTCAATCCGAATGGCATTACAATAAAACAGTATACTCCCTGTTCGGTTATGAACGCGGTCTTCTCTTGATCCCGCTCATCCATGTATATTTGGTAAAATCCTTGGAAGGCGTCCATCATGCTGAATATCGCGAAGCCAGCAGTCGAGTCGACCAATAAGTCAATCCTTGGGCGAGGGTATGGGTCGCGTGGACATAACTTGTTAAGGTCGGTGAAATCATTACACATTCTCCATTTGTTGTCCTTTTTATCCCCTTTTGCTACTAGTACAACATTACATAGCCATTCCGAGAAATGTATTTCTCGGATTTGTTTTGCTTCGAGCAGTCTCTCTACTTCGGCTTTGATAATTCTATCTTTTACTGGTCCATGATTTCTTTTCTTCTGTCTGGCGGGTTTCGCCGAAGGGTCGATTTTTAGGGTATGCTTGATTATCCGAGGATCAATTCCTTCAATCTCATTCGCGCTCCAGGCGAAGACGTCAACATTATTTCTTAGGAATTCGATTAACATTATTTCTCCTTCTTTGCTCAATTATGTACCTATTCTTGTCGTTTTGGACGAGTCGCCTTTTACTAGAATTATATCTTTATGTTCTGGGGGTTTCAAGGATAAGTCTAGCGGTTCTTTCCCCTTTTTATCTAACCGATCAGTAATAGGAATTTCAACCTCATTTCTAATGAGATCGTCTTCGATCTTTCTCTTGCTCGGAGTAATTGACTTAGGGTGTTCTTTCAAAGTTAACGATGTGCTGTAGCAATTCCACGCCATACAGTGGTCGTTCGTTATTTCTCCGATGCCCATATCGGTCGGAAACTTTATCTTCTGATGATAGGTAGAGACTACAGCTCGGAAAAGGTTAAGGGCTGGTCGCCCTAGTATAGCGTTATAAGCGAAGGGTGTTTCCACTACTAGGAATTTTACTAACTTCACTGTCCTAAGTGGTTTCTTCCCAAGTGACACACTTAAAGATATTGTTCCGCTGGGGATAATCTCGGACCCTCCAAAGCCTACTAACGGCGTAGCTACTTTTTGTAGGTTTATTTGTCCCAAGTTCATTTGGGCTAAAACCTCCCGGGAGATGATATTTGCTGAGCTTCCATTATCAATTAGGATTCTTCTTACATTATAATTCGCTATCTCTAATGATACTACCATAGGAAAATCGGGGTTATACTCTTTTGTGTCCCAAATGATGTTTTTAGGTACTTCGCCTTCGTTGAAGCTGATCGGCTGGTGATTTGTCGGCCTGTTTTCCAGAGTCCATATTTCTTTTGGATATTTAGAACTTCGAATTATGGATCGGGCTGTCCTTCGTCGTGCATTACGACTATCTCCACCCGCGGGTCCCCCGGATATTGTATGGATAGTCCCATTGATCTGGTCCTGATTTAACTCCTGAGTAGGTCGACGTTCAGGCGACCTTCGACGAGAACTTCTCCTTCGATTACCGTTCCGAGGGCTTCTACTTCTTTCCCTTTTGCGATTATCTTGGTCTATGTATTCGCCTAGTTTTCCCTGCTCGATCAGTTTTTCGACTTCTCTCTTAAGGTGAAAACAATTTTCCGTTAGATGCCCATGTGCCCTGTGGTACTTACAGTATTGATCATAGTTTCTAGACCCCGGTCTGGGCTGAGCGATTTTCCTTGCCTCGGGAATCCAGTTATTTCTTTCTAGGACTTCCAATATTTCTTCCATTGGAGCATTTAACCTTGGGTGTTCTACTTGATTCACCCTGCTTCTGATTGGTTGCTCAGGGTTTCTTGGTCTTTGGTAGTAATTAGGTTGTCTTTCTTGATCGGCTTTGCTGTATTCCAGTCGCTGGAAAACGTTACCTCTCCTGGAAGATCGCTCATAGTCTAAGGGTCTTTGAATAGGAATCTTATCATGCCGCTTGGAGCCTGAAGCTGTGAATTTATTTTTGTTTTTATCCTTAAAGGAATTCATCTCTTCTTGGGTCATATACTTAGACGCCAAGCTCATGATGTCGGCGAACGTTCTTGGTTGTTTTCGACTGAGGGCATTTCCGAACTGCCTGTTTTTAGTGAGATCGAAGAGGATAGAAATTATGTAATCAATATTTGGAGAATCGATTTTGAGTAATTCTACGTTGAATCTGGCCAACCAGTTTCTTAGGGATTCTCCTTCTTGTTGATGTATGGTTCCTAGGTAGCTCATCGGGAGTTTTTGCCTCTTCTGACTGGCAAACTGCTGCGTCAATTTATTGCATAATTCCCGGAAACTGAATATGGAGTTGGCAGGTTGTTTTGCGAACCAATCCAACGCTAGGCC
Organism: Penstemon eatonii; assembly: GCA_038501285.1. Classification (NCBI taxonomy): domain Eukaryota; kingdom Viridiplantae; phylum Streptophyta; class Magnoliopsida; order Lamiales; family Plantaginaceae; genus Penstemon; species Penstemon eatonii. The sequence goes on along the minus strand of CM076715.1, from coordinate 50,899,318 downwards.
CTCGAATGTGGTCACCATTAACTTGGCGGTGAATTCGGCAGAGTGGGCATATAAATTCATTATGTTAGTGAAGCTAAAAATATAATCATCCGGGTCGGTGGTTCCGTCATATCGGGGTAGTCTACCCGGGACCTGTCCAATGGATTGCGCTTCTTTTATTTCTCTGCAGAAGGGAGAACATGCTGCAAGGCTCTCCTGGAGTTCCGCGGTTCGGGTCCACGGGTTTTGAACAGATCATAGGCGTTGCTCCAGTCGTTCCTGTACTATTCTCTCGATTTCTCTTTCCGAGAATTGAGTCGCTCGTGGTCGATCTGGGATAGCATCATCTATGTCATCCTCAATAGGGATTATTGTTCGTTCCTTCGATCCGCTGCGATCCGCCTGTGGCCTTCTTCGACCTGGTTTTCTTCGGGGACGGTTATCGGAGGGTTTAGAATTGTCCTGCTGTGGGCTGCGTAACGAGCGTCGCTCACTTGCTGGGCTGTCCGCTTGTTGAGAGGTTTGTTTGTTTGGCCCTGGCATTCCTGGTGCAGGAGTTGTCCTGGGAGCCGCAGCGTTTCGAGGAATTTGGTCTAAAACTAGCAATTCTTCTGGAGAGAGTGATTTGAAGAGCATTGCTATTTGTCTCAGTTTTTCCTGAGCGCCTGGGAGAGGAACGGGTATTTCGGGGACTTCCGGTTCTTCCTGTATTGCACCGGTAAGACCTCCTTGGTGTTCCTGCTGACGAGAACGGGTATCTGGGAGATTTTCATTGGTGTTGGGAATGTTGTTATCGTTGTTGTCTTGTGGATCTTCGGATGTGTTGTGGCCGGTGGTTGTATTACTTCTCGCTCCAATGCGAGCGCTTTTCCTTGGGCGAGCCATGTGTCGATCGAATAATTAACGTAGCCCCACGGTGGGCGCCAACTGATTTAACCGGATTTCGTTAGGTTATTCAATTATCAGTGAATTTGTGATATCGGGGGTTTTCGATATTTATATATATTATTTAGGGCTCTGTTACTTTATTCCGGATGGATCGGTTACAAAGAAAAGCAATATTCAAGAACAAGAAGTAAAACCACCAAACAAAGCTATGAAACACACCGATATGAAGGTAAAAAGCTCAGTAATAATATTGAATATTATTAAGTTGTGCTGTTGTAAGCAGTGTTAAATCCTGTATTCTCACAGTTCAGGAATGTCGTCGTTGTTTAATACAATGATTAACTAGGTATTTATATAATGCTAAACCTAGTGTTACAAGGAAACATAGTCCTAATAGGACTCGGCCCAAATATCCTTCTTGGGTCCGGAGTACAATCTTCTATCGAAGCGAGCTGCACTTGGCCGGGTCTGCAAGATGATCCCGATCTGTTAGGTTTGGTCGAATCGATCTTATCTTCTTCGTTCGATTTGAATAGTAAGTAGGGTGCGAAATAGCCCCCATCACAGCCCTAGGCACAGCGGAATATAAAAATTTTAGGACCTCTTACGGAATCTTGCCAGGATACTACTATAGGTGTATATATATAAATATTAATTTAAACGACAGTATAAACTGTTTACACGTTATACCTGTATCCTTGCAAATCCAAGTTGGCAAAACGAACTCTGAATTTCTCTTCAGCAAAATCGATCCAAGCTCTGCAGCAGCGCCCCACGTGTTGCGCCTCTACGGGTTGATACACCACAATTACACGAAAATAATAAATCTTGATCAGCTAGAACACAAGATATATTATGATCTAGGATTTTAGGAACGCTCTTGGAACAAAAATCGAAAACGAAAAATTCTTCCAAACACTGGAAGAAATAATAAATCTTGATCAGCTAGAACACAAGATATATTATGATCTAGGATTTTATGAACGCTCTTGGAACAAAAATCGAAAACGAAAAATTCTTCCAAACACTGGAAGCGTTCGGCCGATTGCACAGGGAGAGGGGAGAGAATTTTTGCTCTGCTCAATTTTTGCTTGTTGAGTTGTGTGAAAAATAACTACAAGTAAGCTACTTATAGTTATCTCCTTAACCTAGTCCTATTAGGACTAGGATTCCATTCTCCTACATGGGCCATGACCCTCTCTAATTAGAAGACCAAGTCTTCTAATTAATTCATGGCCCAGTTAATTAATTTTGACCAGACTTTATTTAGTCTTCCAATTAAATAGCCCAATTAATTAACTGGTCTCCCAATTAACTAATTTTGACTCTAAGTCCAATATTAATTATTCCTTTAATTAATTAAATCCATCTTAATTAATTAACTCACAAATTAAACTCCAATTTAATTTATGATCCTGATCTAATTCCAATTGGATCCTTCTTTGTTCCAACTGGGTCGTCCCAGTCGACCCACCCATTATAATCGACCCAGTCGACCCAGTCGACTCGGTCGTCCTTATTTCCTCGCTTTCGCTTCATGTGTATTGTGTATGCCCCCGTAGGTTCACCACATAATTGGCCGTGTGTTACAATTAAATATTATTTAATTATTCGAGTAAGACTTACTCTAAATCAATCGAACACTCTGTCGATTGATCATTCCAAAATTTGCACCCCTGCCAATTTGGGAATTCTCCCACACTCCACGGTCGATGTCCAGCCACAAGCCCATGGAGCCCAATCACTGGTCAATTAATTCAGTGAACCTTTTATCATTTACAATTTCCATATACTACATAATCTCTCCATTGAACAATCTCCCAGTCGAGACTTAAGGGCATGGTCTTTCATCGGATTCCCTTTTCTTTTGTCTTGACCTTATTTATTCTGATCTCGAAATAAATTCTCTTTGACTTAATCTTTATGAGCTACTTAAATAATGTCGTCAGATACCTTGGCCAAGGATTTTACCAGAATTAATTTCTCACAGAAATCCATAGGAGAATTTCCCAACCTATCAAGTCGGATCAATGGATCCTTTGTTGATGATATGAATCCGCATAGAGTTCCTCTATACCCAATATGAATCAACGGAGACTTTCTGGCGAACTCCAGTCAGTCGGAACTCATATCAAAGTATAGACGTTCTCGCACCAGATAAACCCTATCACCTCAAGTAGTTAGGGATCGTTCCTCGTATACTATTGCAAATTAGAATAACTTCAACCCCGATATGCGACTACCGCTTCCATGGTGAGTTATTTCCTAATTGGTGTATTCAGTGCGCTTGCCATCCCAGCAAGCCACCCACTTATGTGTATCGACTGTCCCAGTCACGCTCGTGAACCCCAGCGTCCTCCAGTTCATCGGAGTATACATAATAGTGAGAGTCTAACCGAATCCAACGATGTCCTATCTCGATTGGATTCTACGACTCTTGAATATGTTCTAGATCACGGCCTTGGAGATCAGTCCACGGGTTGTCCCATAGCCCTGTGATCTAAGGACTTCTATCCTTATGCGTAGATAATTATTACATAAGATAAAGATGACCATTTAATAATGTGCATTTATTAATCGAAATTGAATAGTTCCTTATTTATTACAATAAATGCTCGCCATACAGCTGGCTTGCAGGACATTATTTCTATCAATCTCCCACTTGACCTAAAGCCTGTCTTTTATGTTCTTGAGTCCCATCTTATGTAGATGTTTCTCAAATGCCTTTTGAGGCAGAGGCTTCGTTAGCGGGTCCACGGTATTATCTTCTGAGTCGACACATTCCATCTTAATGTCTCCTCTACCAATGATATCTGTTATCACGTGGTATCGTCTTTGTACGTGCTTGGATTTCTGATGAGATCTCGGCTCCATTGCTTGCGCTATTGCCCCATTGTTATCACAGAAGATAGTAATGGGCTTAGCGATGCTAGGTATCACATCCAATTCCTGCATCACTCGCAGCAATGTATTCTGCTTCGGTGGTTGAATCCGCGGTTGTTTCTTGCTTGGAGCTTTTCCAGCTATCCGCACCACCATTGAGGCAGAACACGTATCCTGATGTCGACTTGAAGTCGTCTACATCACATTGGAAGCTTGAGTCTGTATAGCCTTCCAATTTCAATTCTCCTCCACCGAATACCAAGAATAATTCCTTAGTCCTTCTCAGGTACTTCAGAATTGCCTTTACGGCTATCCAGTGCTGCTCACCTGGATCAGACTGGTAGCGACTTGTAACGCTTAGAGCGTATGCTACGTCTGGTCTAGTACATAACATACCATACATTATGCTTCCTATCGCGGATACATATGGTACTCGAGACATATTGCTTCTCTCCTCTGGCGTCTTTGGGGCCATATACTTAGAGAGTGCAATCCCATGTCTCATTGGAAGGAATCCTCTCTTGGATTCTTCCTTTTTAAATCTTTTCATGATTTTATCTATGTAATGGGATTGGGAGAGGCCCAGCAGTCCTTTTGATCTATCTCGGTAGATCATTATACCTAGTACAAAGGATGCTTCTCCCATATCCTTCATTGAGAATTGTGTAGATAACCATGCTTTAGTTTCGGACAACGCTTTCACATTGTTTCCAATGAGAAGAATGTCGTCAACGTAAAGCACCAAAATTCAACTATACTCCCATAGATCTTCTTGTACACGCAAGGTTCGAACATGTTTTTGATGAATCCAAAAGTTTGGATTGTCTCATAGAAACGAATGTTCCAACTTCGGGAAGCTTGCTTCAGTCCATAAATGGACCTCTGGAGTTTGCACACCTTGTGTTCATCTCCTTTGGATGCATATCCTTTTGGTTACTCCATGTAGATCTCCTTGTCAATGTCCCCATTGAGAAAGGCAGTCTTTACATCCATCTGCCATATCTCGTAGTTATACCACGCAGCTATGGCCAGCAAGATCCGAATCAATTTAGGCATTGCGACGGGCGAGAAGGTCTCCTCAAAGTCGATACCTGGTCTTTGAGTGTATCCTTTTGCCACTAGTCGTGCCTTTTAGGTAATTACCTCTCCGTTCACTCCAAGCTTTCGCTTATAGAACCACTTGCAACCCACGGAAGCTACTCCCACTGGTGGATCTACTAAGGCCTAGACCTTGTTTGAGTGCATGGAGTCCAATTCGGATTCCATGGCTTCGCGCCACTTTCCTGAGTCTAGGTCTAGCATAGCCTCTTCGTAAGTCCTTGGGTCGGTTAGAGACTGTCCAGTCTCATGCAGCAGACCGTAGTACCTCTCGGGTTCTCTACGCTGTCTTTCTGAACTACAAAGTATCGGTGTACTTTCTGGTGCACTTTCATGCTCTTGTTCTCCCACTGCATGTGGTGACGGGTCAGCTTGATCGACCTCTTCGGTCTTTTCAGCGTCGGTGACCTCATCTAGTTCTACGTTAAATTCCTTCTTGTCAACCATGAAATCCTTCTCCAAGAAGTGAGCGTTCCTCGAGACAAACGTAGTTTATCTTGTAGGATCGTAGAACTCGTATCCTATCGAGTTTTTTGGATACCCCACGAATTTGTACAAAGTGGATTTAGTTTCCAATTTATCTCCCACTAGCTTTTTAACGTAAGCGGGAGATCCCCATATGCGCATGAATGCGTATGAGGGTGCTTTGCCAAACCATAATTCGTATGGTGTCTTTTCTACGGATTTAGAAGGTACCATGTTCAGTATCTTCGTTGCCGTGAGGAGGGAATGTCCCCAAAATGAAAGAGGAAGGTCAGTGGCACTCATCATGGATCGAACCATGTCCATCAAAGTTCGATTCCTTCTCTCTGCAACTCCATTCAATTGGGGTGTTGCAGGAGGAGTCCACTGCGATAGTATTCCATGCTCTACAAGATAATTTAGAAATTCGTTACTAAGAAATTCTCCACCTCGATCAGAACGAAGAGCCTTTATCGTATGACCAAGTTGGTTCTCTACTTCCATCTTGAATTCTTTGAATCGCTCAAAGGTTTCGGACTTGTGTTTCAACAAGAACACATATCCATAACGACTATAGTCGTCAGTGAAAGTGATGAAGTAGTCATAGCCACCTCGGGCGCTTTTTCTTAGTGGTCCACATACGTTAGTATGTATTAAGTCCAATGTTTGCTTGGCTCGCTCAGGGTTTCCCTTAAATGGCAACTTAGCCATTTTACCCTTTAGACATGGTTCACATGTCGGCATTTCATCAATGCGATTGATTTCAATCGCGCCAGAAGATGCTAACTTTTGAATCCTTGACTTAGATATATGTCCAAGTCGAGCGTGCCATAATTGGGCAGATATTTCATTATCTTGTTTTCTTTTGTTTTGTTGTACATGCATCACTAACTTAGGTGGTTCAATGGTATATAGTCCATCTTTTAATGTACCAGTGAAAAACATATTATCATTCATGAATAACGAAAAGGAACCTTTATTAATAGTAAAATTAGAACATTCATTATCCAAAACAGGAGTAGAAATAATGTTTTTCACCAAACCAGGTACATAAAGAACGTTCTTAAGGACTAATTTATTACCACCTAAATCTAACTCCACTTCGCCTACGGCCTCGGCAGCAGCTCTAGCTCCATTGCAAAATCTTAGGATCCAATCCCCTGGCCTAAGTGGCCTTGTTGCTCCCGTCACCTGTAAATCATTACAAAGATGAGAACCACAAGCAGTGTCTAGCACCCATGATACATATCATCTTCCTATAGATCGACCCACGATTCGTGAGACATCGAGATATATTCGTACAATATGGCTATGACCTAGTAATTGGATAGGCTCGGACCATAGAGACTATTCATATGTGATTTAACCGGATTTGGTCGGGTTAAAGGTATCAGTAAAATTGTAATATTGGGGTTCTCAATATATAGTATATAAGGCTCTGTTACTTTATTCAGGATGGATCAATCTCAAGGAAGAGCAATTTCGCAAGAACAATAAGTAAATATCGTAACCAACGCAAGAATAACACAAATATGAAGAGAAAGCTCTTTTCTTTTATTAAGTAATAGTGAGTTATGCTGTTTATGCAGAATTCAATGGCGTATTAGCCTTATGATTCAGAGTTGTTTAATACAATGATTGACTAGGTATTTATATCATACTAAACCTAGTATTACAAGGAAATATAGTCCTAATAGGACTCGGCCCAAATATCCTTCTTGGGCCCGGAGTGTAGTCTTCTTGTCGAAGAGAGCTGTATTCGGCCAGGTCGATAAGATGATCCCGAATTGTCTGATTTGGTCGAACCGATCTTATGTTCTTTAGTCGATCCGCACATTATGTGGGGTGCGAAATAGCCCCCATCAGTACTCCCTCACTTCTTCGAGCGTATAGATAATAGAAGCTCGTAGAAGTAGATAATTTTATACGACTGTTTATCTTCTATCAATGGTGCCTCGTTAAAAACCTTTCTTAAGAAAAAACCCTGTGGGAAAAAATCTTAAGGAAAAGAGTGCTACACATCATAGATAGTCATTTTCTCTCTCCAATTACGAATCGTCACGCGTCCTTTCGGGAGGCTTTTGATCTTCTTCCGTTTTTGGCGGGAATGTGATTAGTTGTGACGAGTTCGAAACGTCTTTTCTCTTCTCAGTATAAATAGGTGGCCTTTGAGTTCGTCATTTTTCCTTTATACTTGCTTATAGTTCGTAGTCATTTTCTTGCTTGGTCGTTCATCATATAAAGTTTTCCTTTTATCGACATATATCCTCCGAGAATCTGAAAATATGGCTTCTTTAAGAAAATCTTCTTCTTCCTCTAGGGAGAATGTCGCTCCTAATAACGAGGAGGAGTTGCATTCTAATTTTTTGGGCGAACAAACTGCAGTTCCTGAATTTGTCGTTCCTGTTGAAGACACTTTTAAGGTACAAATCCTTTCCGATACAGATGTCGCTGCCCGAGCCAAAAAGGGCAAAGGTACTGCTCCTCAAATTTCTGAACCAATTGAGGACCTGGCTTGTGCTTATACGGTGGACACTTTTCCGGAGGTTGTGAATAATTATGCGAAATATTTCCCGGAGGGTTCTGAGATAATTCTCCCTTCTCCTTCTGATAGAGTTACATCTCCACCGGAATGATGTCGAGCCTTTTATACGGCCCTCTTTAATAGCGGTCTGCGTCTTCCGTTGTCTCCCCTCTTTCTTGATATACTAAAAATATTCAGTGTGTCCTTGACATAATTAGTTCCTAATTTTGTGGCCTTCGTGGTTTGTTTTTTTGTCTTAATGATCGCGAAAGGGTTCAAGCCTTCCTTTCATAACTTTACACAACTTTTCCGGTTCAATATTTCCAGTTCATCCAATCGCGGATACTTCTTCGCTAGTCAGAGGCCTAGTCGAGCAATCTTCGATTCCCCTGTTTCTAGCAACCCTTTCTGGAAATCTCATTTTTTCTTTGTTCGCCCCCCATCACATCTTCGTTTGGCGGACGGTTTGACTATACCCTTCTCGTGGGATCACGGCTCCAAATGGGTTTACGGAGGTCGCCTGCCGATCGGTGAATTCATTCCTGATGATGCTCAGTTTATTGGTGAAATCCGCGCTATGCGTGCCAACAAATATCAGAGTACTCTTCTGATTGGGGAGGCTTTCCTCCGTAAAGTGGGATTGAGTGCTCATCATTTTCCAATCAGTTCATCGTCTGAACCTCTTGGTAAGTACTTCATTTTAGCTTAGGGTTGTGATGATACCTTCTATCAGAGAAACTGACTTTTATCTTGTTTCTTTTTCAGCCCGTATGGTAGAAAACTCCCGACATTCTTCAAAGGGAAAAATGGTGTTATCTAAATCCTCCAAATCCATTGAGAACGTCCCTATCGAGCAGAGAGCGTCTCGGAAGAGAAAGCTAGAGTTGAGTCATGATTCCGAGGAGAATGGAGAGGAGTCTCCAGATTCTTCGCAAGATTCCCCTATTCGTCAAGGGACTGGATCCGGTTATCCCCCTCTTCAGCTTAGGACGTCCTTAGGTATTCGTGGATGTCGCAGCTGGTCGATGCCTCATCCTAACGATAATCCGGTGGGGAGAAAGAGGAGTTGCTACGGTCGTTCTGGTAACGATCTCTCTTTTCCTGACGACAATCATCCAAAGCCTACTTTGGTCGAAATGATTGAGGATCATTTAGAAGGAAAAAGGGCTGCAGGTTATTCTGAGAAAGATTCTCTTATTCATGACGAGAGTGAGAACGCGGTTGATAAGGCAACTCGTGTTCTTTTGTCCGGTGTTTTTACTCGCGATCTGAATAAGCTTCTTCGAAAGGATCCTCTAGAGAAATTTCAGCGAGCTTCTCTATATGCTGAAAAGGTAACGTCTTTTTTAAGTTTGCTTTATAAAATATTTCCTTTCGAAGGTCTTACTCCTTTACTTTTTTCAGACTAAGACTTGTTTAGCCTCATACGCTTATGAAACTGCTCTCTGGAAACAACAATGTGAGTTTCTGGAGGAGAAATACAAAGCTTTACTCCATAAGTCCTCTGGTTCAGAGGTAGGCCCATCAACGTCTTCTTCCGTTCCAGTCGTTGAGACTAGGGCTACAGGGACTGAAGACCAGGAGATCATGAACAGGGTCCTGGAGACTTCTCGTGCTCAAGAGCAAGCCGATCAAATGGCTAAAAAGTTAGAAGAATTCCAGTTTCGGAGTACTGCTCGGATTAGTGAGCTAGAATCTCAAGTATCAAGTCTTCAAGCTTCAGTAGAGGAGTACGAGAAGGACATTCCTCTGAGTGGACTCAGGGATCGTTATGGTCGTAATTATGATGAAAAAGTGATTCGTGAATTCCTTAATTCTCCCGTTCATACGGCGTTGGTAAATCAAATGGTCGGTCCACTCTTAGAAAATACGTTCAAGAAGGCAATCCATCAGTTGGTCGCTTTCGACTTGATAGATGATCGTCGAAAGGAATACTTTAAAGAGGCACATATTCGGTTGAATCGCTATGGCGAAGTATATTCTCCTTCCGAGCTTCCAGATGTTGTTTATCAAAATTTTCCTTTGGCACACCTCGTCAAAGAGTTCGGAAAACCATTGCCGATTCCTCGTTCCGATATCAATGATGAGCTCGACAATACCTTCATCGATCCAGAAGATGAAGAAGAAGAAGAAGAAGATATTGGCATAGCCGAGGAAGAGAACGTCGGTAGCGAACAAAAAATTCCAGATAGCGACCAAGCTATATGATATATTGATCTTTTGAAATAATCTTTGTAATTATTTACCCGTAGGTTTAATTGTAAATTTACCCTTTCATCCCTTTGAAATAAATGTTTCGTATTCTGACAGTCGCGTCCTTCCGTGTTCTTATGTAATGATTCAGACAAGTCATTAACTTCGCCGTAATCATTATGCGTATGTCGTTTCAAATTCTATTGTTTATTCCAAGGCTATCTTCAGTATTTCGCGCCCTTTCTTTAGGTCTGTCGCGTCTTTTCGTGTAGTATAAATACAAAAAGGTAAAAACTTGGCTTGTTATTTACCGTTATACTCGTCTCTTCTAATATAATACTTTTTCTTTGGCTAGTCGATAAACTTTCTCGATAGTTACTCTATACTTTTCAACAATCCGATCATGAGTAATCTTTTTGGCAATACTTCGAAGCGACCCTCCCGTGAGAGCGCTAGGGATAACAGACCTAAAAAATCTCGAAGAGAGGGGCCCTCAATGGAGCCTCCACGTTCGTCTTCAATAACTAGGTCGGTGATCGACACTCCTGTTATCCCTTCTGAACCTTTTTCTGTAATTAGTCCGTCTTTTGTAGAACCAAATTTTTCTTCTTCTACGGAAGTAGGAAATAGGCCTTCCCCTGGTAGGGTGGCTTTCAGTGATTCATCCAATGTGGATCAGTTTTTCGATCTACCTGTTTCTTCAGGTGTTTCTTCCTTTGAGCATGTTTTTCATGGAGGGGATTTGGCTAACTCCTTTCCTTTTTCTACTTCTACTACCCCGATCGTCAGCGAAGGCCAAGTTGGTGAGGGCTCCTTTGTCAATCCTTCCACAACACAATCTATTTTGTAAGATTGTCCTGACTATCTGTTTCATGATACTACTGTGATGACTACTTCTTTCGAATCTGGAGGACCTTCTGGAGGTCGGTTTGGGTCAAGGTCTGGTCGCCGAACTGTTATTTCTGCTTCGGGGAAGGAAACCTCGGTTAGTCCTAATGAGAGGGAATCTCCTCGTCCGTTAGACGATCGTTGCATCCTTGAGCAGGTTAAGGATATTTTGCGGTCAGTGAGTCCCCGCCCTGACAATGTCCCTCTTCTTAGTGAACTACCGGGCTCTGTTGAGCCTGATGCTTTGTCCTGGGATCTGGGCTTGAGCACTATTTTGCCCGGTGAATTGAGGAAGCTTGAGAATACTTCCAATGTGCGCCTTGTTCAGTCGCTAGTGAAGTTGTGCGAGCAGGTAGACCTGTCTTTTCATTATTTTTCTTGTTTTCATTTTGATTGCCTTGTTACATAAGGAGTGTTTTCTCTTTCCAGGCTAAGTACTTTGCACTTCAGCTGGGTGTGCAAAATGACGATCTGTGGATAAGCAGAAATGCTTATCAACGTCGTTTGGAATCGGTGTCGGCCAAGGTCAGAGGGCAGAGTCTCCAACTGCAGATTGCTAATGATGATTTGAAAAAATTGGAAGAAGAAAAGTCTGTCTGGGAGAAAGAGAAAGGTGACTTGGTTCAGGCTGCTACCCTAGCAGAGGAGTCTCGACGGCGGTCTTATGAGGAAGGTTATGACGCCGGTTATCTAAAGCGTCAAGAGGAGTTGATGGCGTTTGCTGGTAACTTGACTCCTCGGAAGACTGTTTCCGCTAGTCGGCCTGTTGATAACAACCCTTCTCAGTGATTTGTTTGACCTGGCAGGCCTTGGACTGTCTCTTTTTTTTTTTTTTTTTTTTTTTTTTTAGTGCCCAACTTTTTGTGTAGTTTTTTGGGATGAATGTTTGTATTGGGAGAACGACTAAATTGGAAATTATGATCTTTTGTAGGCAGATCCTTGCCTTGATCAATTTTATTCTGTAGATATATTTTGTTATGCACATTTTGCTGTTATGCATAAATATAACATCATGAAATAATCAGCATAGATTGGCATACTTATCTGATATTGATCCTTGCGGAGGATACCAAGAATAGAGAATAAGGTAGCTTAATCTTGCTCGGTCACTATATAAGTAACTGAATAATATACTGTTTGCTCTGCAAAATAAATTTTTTGTTGATCAACCCAGTATAGTCCCTTGGGTTATACCCAAAACCACGTTGTTCATCAAAATGTAGATAGTAGGTCATTCGTATCGATAATCGATTGAATAACAGTTTAAGGAACGCTCAGCATCTTGGTCGATGTTCAATCCATGCCTTGTAAATTTGTCTTTTTGTGATATATATCTTATATAAGGAGGCTATTATTACTTCTGTTGAACTCTACTTTTCTTTTCATAAGACTAAGAGAAGATATCCCTTTCAGTATCTTCCTAGATTTTATGTTTCTTTGCATTAACTGTGAACTATATGTTCCTCAACCAGTGTATCATTATATCATTTCTTTGATATGGGAGGAATTGGAAAATTTAGAATTATTAGCCAGATCTGGCCTGCTCAGACCTCCTTCAGCAATTCTTTGGAATTTTAGGCAGTGACGACTTTGCAGTCTAGCATGGTCGTATTAATCGTTCCAGTACCGACGTCAGATTTCTTGGACTCCAATGGAGTTCTTGTATGGCTAATTTAATAGTTTCCCATATGATGTATGAGGCAGTGACGACCCTCGTATGGTAGAAGGTTTGGTCTTTTACCTCTAGGCGAGCAAGTATCCTTTGTACAACGGTTTAAACTTGCATGCCTTCCCTGAGGATCTTTCAGTTTTTCTGTTAAGCGACTATCATATGTGAGCATTCAGAGCTTTCTGGTCTGGAGTTTCTTTAAGTCTGCTTGAATTATCTTGTTGATTGCTTCGATCTACGGCTTCTTTTGTTATCGACTGGTTGAGTCGATTATATAGTGCCGTTCCAACTTACTTGCATTAATTACGGGGAGTCAAAAGGTCGCATTTCTATCCCTTGATCAGATTTCTATCCACCGTAGGATCATTTGTAGGAGCGCCTATAAATAAGTAGGTAGTTTCCATATCTTTTATTCAGAAAAGATGGAGATCTCGGTTTCCTTAGATTTCATTTTGCCTTCTGATCCCATAATATTCAAAAAGTCACATTATCGTGATTTATATCACAATGGCTTAAATTTAAGTTGCCTTGTACTGACGGGTCCCATGGAAGCCCTACCTTGTACTAACGGGTCCCATGAGGCCTCGAACTTTGTATGCACGGGTTTGAGGTCCGTGGTTTCTGTTTGCACATGGAGGGTTCATATTTGCCAGTCACCCCCGCTCTTGGATGTTACCTCCGGAGTGATAGACTGCCGGGGTGTGCTGGTAAATATTAATAATTCACGACCGCCCCGAAGAGATGCTGCTCTAGAGTAAAATGTTTTATCTTTAAATAAAAGCAGTATCTTGTTGTGGGTGAATGAGTATTGCCGGTTATCTGGCTGGTAATGTTCATTTCGTCTGGAGGAACATTTGATCTTCAGAGCCTGGCCATCGAACCAAAGAAGTCGACCATCCTGAGCAGCATGTTTCTTAGGTGGTTTATCATAATCGACGAGGTACTAGGGAGGAGATTGGTGTATCCGTGGACATTTTCGTGAAGATCGCTGATCTATAGGATCATTTTATCTAAACCATTGTAACGATGTTTAAGTAGTATGTATACCTCTGTAATTTAGGACGTTTGTATGTAATTGATTTGATGAATAAAATATTACTTTCATCCCTTGCATTCTCCTTTTTTGTTGATGTTGTCATAATTTTATTTACGAGGAGCATTTTCCGAGCAGATGGATTCATACTCAATTCGTTTTCACGACTTAGGTGTATTAGCAGATCTTTTTAGATCGTTAGGAATATGTTGAGGAGTGTTTATTGAGCGGATCAATGTATACTCAACTCTTTTATAATTTAGACTTAGGTTTTTATAACAAAATTCTTTTAGATCATTGAAAACAGATCGAGGAGTGTTTATTGAGCGGATCAATGTATACTCAACTCTTTTATAATTTAGACTTAGGTTTTTATAACAAAAGCCTTTTAGATCGTTGAAAACAGATCGAGGAGTGTTTATTGAGCGGATCAATGTATACTTCAACTCGATATTTATTTAGACTTAGGTTTTTAATACCAGAAGTCTTTTAGATCTTTGAAAACAGATCGAGGAGCGTTTATTGAGCTGATTTAACCGGATTTCGTTAGGTTATTCAATTATCAGTGAATTTGTGATATCGGGGGTTTTCGATATTTATATATATTATTTAGGGCTCTGTTACTTTATTCCGGATGGATCGGTTACAAAGAAAAGCAATATTCAAGAACAAGAAGTAAAACCACCAAACAAAGCTATGAAACACACCGATATGAAGGTAAAAAGCTCAGTAATATTATTGAATATTATTAAGTTGTGCTGTTGTAAGCAGTGTTAAATCCTGTATTCTCACAGTTCAGGAATTTCGTAGTTGTTTAATACAATGATTAACTAGGTATTTATATAATGCTAAACCTAGTGTTACAAGGAAACATAGTCCTAATAGGACTCGGCCCAAATATCCTTCTTGGGTCCGGAGTACAATCTTCTATCGAAGCGAGCTGCACTTGGCCGGGTCTGCAAGATGATCCCGATCTGTTAGGTTTGGTCGAATCGATCTTAACTTCTTCGTTCGATTTGAATAGTAAGTAGGGTGCGAAATAGCCCCCATCAGTACTCCCTCACTTCTTCGAGCGTATAGATAATAGAAGCTCGTAGAAGTAGATAAATCTTTACGACTGTTTCTTTTCTATGAATGGAGCCTCATTAAAAACCTTACTTAAGAAAAAATCCTGTGGGAAAAAATCTTAAATAAGGAAAAGAGTGCTACATATCATAGATAGTCGTTTTCTCTGTCGAATTACGGATCGCCACGCTTCTATTCAGGAGGCTCTTCGTATCCTTCCGTTTTTGGCGGGAATATGAGTAGCTGCAATAAGTTTGAAACGTCTTTTCTCATTTTGTTATAAATAGGTGACTTTCGAGTTCGCCATTTCTCTTTTATACTTCCTTATAACCTGTACTCATTTTCCTGCCTGGTCGTTTATCTCATAAAATTTTCTCTTTTGTCGATCTTCATCTTTGGGAAACCAGAATATATGGCTTTTGTAAGAAAATCCTCTTCTTCTTCTAGAGAGATCGTCGCTCCTGATCACGATGAGGAGTTACACCCTAATCCTTTGAGCGAGCAATCTACAGTATCTGACTTCGTTGTCCCTGTAGAAGATACTTTCAAAGTACGAATCCTTTCTGATGCAGACGTGGCTGCCCGAGCCAAAAAGGGCAAAGGTACTGTTCCTCAGATTTCTGAACCGATTGAGGACGTAGCTTGCGCATATACAGCGGAAACATTCCCGGATGTTGTGAATAATTACGCCAAATATTTTCCGGAAGGTTCTGAGATAATTCTTCCTTCTTCTACTGATAGAGTCACATCTCCCCCGGAGGGATGTCGAGCCTTTTATACGGCTCACTTCAATAGTGGATTGCGTCTTCCTTTGTCTCCCCTTTTTCTCGAAGTTTTGAAAACTTTCAGTGTGTGCTTGACACAGCTGGTTCCAAATTCCGTTGCTTTTGTGGTTTGTTTTTCCGTTTTGATGATTGCGAAGGGGTTTAAACCTTCCTTTCGTAATTTTACGCAGCTTTTTCGCTTTAATATTTCTAGTTCTTCAAATCGCGGATATTTCTTTGCTAGTCAGCGGCCTAGTCGAGCAATCTTTGACGCCCCTGTTTCTAGTAATCCTTCGTGGAAATCTCATTTCTTCTTTGTTCGTCCTCCGTCTAATATTTGTTTTCCGGATGGTTCGACCATGCCTTTTTTATGGGATCATGGTTTCAATTGGATTCCTGGAGGTCGCTTACCGACCGGTGAACTTGTTCCTGACGATGTACAGTTTGTCACTGAAATCCCCGAAATGCGTGCAAACAAATATGAAAGCGCTCTTCTGATCGGGGAGGTTTTCCTTCGTAAGGCGGGGTTAAGTGTTCATAACTTTCCCATCAGTTCATCATCTGATCCTCTTGGTTAGTACTTTATTTTATCTTATTGCTGTAACTATACCTTTTATACGGAGAAACTAACTTTTATTTTGTTTCTTTTTCAGCCCATATGGTAGAAAACTCTCGGCATTCTTCGAAGGGAAAAATGGTGCTGTCGAAATCTTCAAAATCCGTAGAGAACACCCCCATCGAGCAGAGAGCTTCACGAAAAAGGAAACTGGAGTTGGGTCATGAGTCCGAGGATAATAGAGGGGAATCTCCAGATTCTTCTCGTGAGTCCCCTATTCGTCAGGGCACGGGATCTGGTTATCCTCCTCTTCACCTTAGAACATCTTTGGGTATTCGAGGATGTCGTAGCTGGTCGATGCATCATCCTACTAATAATCCAGTTGATAGAAAAAGGAGTTACTATGGACGTTCTGGTGACGACCTTTCTTTACTCGGAGATAAACATCCAAAACCTACCCTGGTCGAAATGATCGAGGATCATTTAGAGGGAAGGAGGGCCGCTGGTTACCCCGAGAAGGATTCTCTTATTCATGATGATAGTGAGAACGCAGTCGATAAGGCAACCCGCGTTCTTTTGTCTGGTGTTTTCACTCGTGATCTCAATAAGCTTCTTCATAAGGATCCTCTGGAGAAATTCCAGCGAGCTTCTCTTTATGCCGAGAAGGTGACATCTTTTTACTTTAATCATATTAATAGATAATTTTAAAGGTCTTCCTTAATTTATTAATCCATCTCTTTTTCTTGCTCTCTTTGTTCTTCAGACCAAAACTTGTCTTGCGTCATACGCCTATGAAAATGCACTTTGGAAACAACAGTGCGAGCTTCTGGAAGAGAAGCATAAAGCTTTACTCCATAAATCCTCCGGTTCAGAGGTTGGTCCCTCAACATCTTCTTCCGTTCCCGTCGTAGAGACTCGTGCTACCGGGACTGAAGATCAAGAAATGATAGACAGGGTGATGGAGATTTCTCGTGCTCAAGAGCAGGCCAATCAAATGGCTAGAAAGTTAGAGGAATTGCAGTTACAGAGCACGACTCGAATTAGTGAGCTTGAATCTCAAGTATCAAACCTTGAAACTTCTTTAGAGGAGTACGAAAAGGATGTCCCACTTAGCGGACTTAGGGATCGATATGGTAGGAATCCTGATGAAAGAGTTGTTCGCGAATTCCTTAACTCTCCTGTTCATACGGCGTTAGTGTATCGGATGGTCGGTCCTCTTCTTGAGAATACTTTTAAGAAGGCGATTCATCAGCTGGTCGCTTTAGAGATGATCGACGACCGTCGAAAGGAGTATTTTAAGACGGCGCACATTCGGTTGAATCGGTATGGCAAACTATATTCTTCTTCCGAGGTTCCAGATGTTGAATATCAAGGTTTTCCTCTGGCTCACCTTGTCGAGGAATTTGGAAATCCATTGCCGATTCCTCCTTCTGATGTTAACGATGAGCTCGATAATACTTTCATCGATCCAGGAGACGAAGAGGGAGAAGGAGACGATATAGGGATGACTGAGGACGTCGGTAGTGAACAGAAGATTCCGGATAGCGACCAGGCTTCTTGAAATAGTGATTCATTTTTGAAATAATCTTTGTAATTATTTCCTCGTAGTTTTAACTGTAACTTTAGCTTATTTTGTACGTTAAACGCTTCGTATTCTGACAGTCGTGTCTTTTCACTATTGCCCTAATAATTCAGACAAGTCTTTTAATTTGCCGTAATCATTATGTGTGTGTCTTTTCGAATTCCAGCGTTTGCTCCAAGGTCAGTTTTCCTGTTTCGCGCCCTTTCTTTAGGTCTGTCGCATCCTTTCGTGTAGTATAAATACGAAAGGTAAAAACTGGACTTGTTTTTTACTGCTATACTCCTCTCTTAACAGAATACTCTTTCTTTAGCTAGTCGATAAACTTTCTCGATATTAATTTGTATTTTTCCATAGTCCGATCATGAGTAACCTTTTTGGTAATACTTCGAAGCGACCTTCTCGTGAGGGCGCTAGAGATAATAGATCTAAAAAATCTCGAAGAGATGGGCCGTCGATAGAGCCTCCTCGTTCGTCCCCAACAATTAGGTCGGAGATCGATACTCGTTGTATTGTCTCTGAACCTCTTTCCGTGGTAAACTCGTCGTTTTCAGAACCAATCTTTTCTACTTCCACTCAGGAAGGAAACATGCCTTCCCCTGGTCGATTACCTTTTGGGGATATGTCCAACGAAGAACCGGCTTATAATATAGCTGTTAGTTCCAACACTTCTTCTTTTGAGCACGTTTTTCACGGAGGGGATTTTGCTATTTCCCTTCCTTTGTCTGCTTCTACTGCTCCCATTGTAAGCGGAGGGCAAGCTGGTGATAGCTTTTTTGTCAATCCTTCTACGACACAATCTATTGTGCAGGATAGTCCTGAATTTTTGTTTCATGATACCACTGTAATGACTACATCCTTTGAATCAGGAGGACCTTCCGGAGGTGGGACCGGTTCCAGGTCTGGTCGTCGAACGGTTATTTCTGCCTCGGGCAAGGAGACCTCTGTTAGTCCCGACGGGAGAGAATCTCCTCGTCTATTAGATGATCGATGTATCTTTGAGCAAGTTAAAGATATTATGTTGTCAGAGACACCTCGTTCTGATGGTGTCCCTTCTAATAGTGAATTGCCTGGCTCAGTTGAGCCTGATGCTTTATCTTGGGATCTGGGTATGAGCACAATTTTGCCCGGCGAGTTGAGGAAGCTCGAAGGTACCTCCAACGTTCGCCTTGTTCAATCTCTGGTGAAGATATGTGAGCAGGTAAACATATTCTGAATATTTTTCCTGTTTTTTGTTTTGAACGCCTTGTTGTGTGTCGGTTTTTCTTACTTTTTCTGCTTTTTAGGGCAAGTATTTTGCACTCCAGCTGGGTGTGCAAAATGACGAACTGTGGACGAGTAAGCGTGTTCATCAACGTCAGTTAGAGTCGGAAAAAGCTAAAGCTGCAGGGCTGACGTTGGAACTTCAGATTGCCAGAGATGATCTTCAAAAATTGGAGGCTGATAAAGTTGTTCTTGAAAAAGAGAAAAATGATTTAATTCAGGCTGCTGCCCTTGCAGAGGAGTCTCAACGGCGGTCCTATGAGGAAGGGTATGACGCTGGTTATCTGAAGCGTCAAGAGGAGTTGATGGCGTTTGCTGGCAATTTGACTCCTCGGAGGACTGTTTCTAGTAGTCGGCCTATTGACCGTCCTTCTCAGTGATCTTTGTTCGTCCTGGCAGGCCTTGGACTGTCTATTTTTTTTTTTTTTTTTTTTTTTTTTTGTCGCCCAACTTTTGTGCACTTGTTTGGGCTGAAATTTTTGTAATGGGAGAAGTACTAAATTGGAAATATTAACCTTCTTGCAGGCAGATTCTTGCCTATATCTATTTTCTTCTCTTTGTTATGCACAATTTGCCTTTATGCATAAATATAATCATCGTAAAATAATCAGTATTGTTTAGCATACTTATCTGAAATTGATCTTTGCCAAGAATGTAGAATAAGGTAGCTTTGATCTCGATGTTTGTTTTGCAAATCCAATCTTTGTTGATCAACCCAGTATAGTCCCTTGGGTTATATTCAAAATCATGTTTGCACATAATCATGCAGATAGTAGGCTTATTCGGATCGATCTGATTTAGGGAACGTTCAACATTTTGGTCGATGTTCGATCCATGCCCTTGTAAAATTGTCCTTTTGTGACACAAACTTTTATATAAGGAGGCTTTTTATACCTTTTGTTGAACTCTTCTTTTCTTTTTTATAAGACTAAGAGAAAATAACCCTTTCAATATCCTCCGAATCTTTATGTTTCTCATTATCAACTTGGAACTACTTGTTCTTCAAGCGATGTTTCGTTTGTAGCATATCTTTGATATGGGAGGAATTGGAAAGTGTAGAAGTCTTAGTCAGATCTGACCTATTCAGACCTCCTTAAGCAATTCTTTGGTATGTTAGGCAGTTACGTCCTTGCTGTTTTGAATAAGGAGGACTATTCTCCTGATTTCTATATCAGATATCTTGGATTCGAGAGGAGTTCCTGTATGGCTTAGTCAATGGTCATCCATACGATGTATGAGGCAGTGACGTGCCTCGTATGGTGAAAAGTTTGGTCTTTTATCTCTTATCGAGCAACTGTCCTTTTTGCTGCGATTTTAAAGCTTGTATGACTTTGTTTATGGATTCTAGGTCTCTAAACCATCGATCATGAAGTATGATTGTGCTGGAATTTCTAATCCAAAGCTTTTTTAGATATGATCATATCGATCTATTGCCTCTTTTGTTATCGACTAGTTGGGGCAATTAGATTGTGCCGTTCCAACTTACTTGCATTTATTGCGGGGAGTCAAGGGGTCGCATCTGTGTCCGTTGATCAAATGCTTTTTCAGCCGTTGGATTGTTTGAGTCTATCCCTATAAATAGGGTGGTGGTTTGCATTCTTCCTTTGCAATTTCCCAAAGAGAATGGAGATCTCAACTTCTTTGGATTTCATTCTGCCCTCAGATCCCATAATATTTAAAAAGTCACATTATCGTGATTCACTCTGTAATAACTTGGTGTTCATCTACCTTGTACTGACGGGTCCCATGTCAGCCCTTCCTTGTACTAACGGGTCCCATGAGGCCTCCGCTTTAGTCTTCATCAATTAGAGGTCCGTGGTTTCCGTTTGCACATGGGGGGTTCATACTTGCTAGTCACCCTCGCTCTTGGATGTGACTTCCGGAGTGATAGACCGCCGGGGTGGCTGGTAAACTTACCGTTTCACGACGGTCCCGAAGAGATGCTGCTCGAGAGTAAAATGTTTTATAGATAAAGTAAAAGCAGTATCTTCTTACGGGTGAGTGAGCATTGCTAGTTATCTGGCTGGTAATGTTCATTTCATCTGGAAGAACATTTGATCTTCAGAGCCTGGCCACCGAACTAAAGAAGTCGACCATCGTGAGCAGCATGCTTCTTAGGTCGCATATTATAATCGATGAGGTACTAGGGAGGAGATTGGTGTTTCCGTGGACATTGTCGTGAAGATAGTCGATCCCATAGGATCAATTTAAGTAGATCATTGTAACGATCTTTAGGTAGCAAGCAGATCTTTGTAACGTAGTATATTTGTATGTAATTGATTTGATGAATAAAATATTACTTTATTTCTTGCATCTTCTTTGTCGTTGGTAATTTTATTTACGAGGAGTATTTTCCGAGCAGATGAATTCATACTTGATTTATCTTTATAAACTTTAGGAGTATCAGCAGATCTTTTTTTAGATCGTTAGGAATATATCGAGGAGTTTTTATTGAGCGGATCAATGTTTACTTTACTCGTTTTATTCAGACTTAGGTTTTAATACCACAAAGTCTTTTTCTCGTTGTAAGTATGGGCGAGGAGTGTTTATCGAGCGGATCGATGTTTACTCGACTCGTTTATAATTTTAGACTTAGGTTTTTAGTACCAAAAAGTCTTTTTCTCGTTGTAAATATGGGCGAGGAGTGTTTATCGAGCGGATCGATGTTTACTCGACTCGTTTATAATTTTAGACTTAGGTTTTTAGTACCAAAAAGTCTTTTTCTCGTTGTAAACAGTTCGAGGAGTGTTTATCGAGCGGATCGATGTTTACTCGACTCGTTTATAATTTTAGACTTAGGTTTTTAGTACCAAAAAGTCTTTTTCTCGTTGTAAATATGGGCGAGGAGTGTTTATCGAGCGGATCGATGTTTACTCGACTCGTTTATAATTTTAGACTTAGGTTTTTAGTACCAAAAAGTCTTTTTCTCGTTGTAAATATGGGCGAGGAGTGTTTATCGAGCGGATCGATGTTTACTCGACTCGTTTATAATTTTAGACTTAGGTTTTTAGTACCAAAAAGTCTTTTTCTCGTTGAAGATATATCGAGGAGTGTTTATTGAGCGGATCAATGTATACTCGACTCGTTTTTAAATTTATCGAGGAGTTTTTATCGAGCGGATCGATGTTTACTCGACTCTTTTTAACTAGACTTAGGTTTTTAGTACCAAAAAGTCTTTTTCTCGTTGAAGATATATCGAGGAGTGTTTATTGAGCGGATCAATGTATACTCGACTCGATTCGTTCTCAATTTTCATTAATATGATAGTGTAATTCCGAGGAGCATTAACCGAAATAATCGATGTATATAGAATGCTAAAACTCTTTACTAATTGAACTTGTAGGCTAAGGCCTTTGTTACAAGGATTAAAACTTGATAAAGTAAAATAAAAGAATGCAGTATAATTTGCTAAAATTTATTTACCATAGTATTTCCTAAGGTTGACCGCATTCCAGGTTCTTGGTAAGGCTGTTCCATCCAAGTGTGCAATTTTGTATGAACCTTTCTTTCCTACGCCAATGACGATGTAAGGTTCATCCCAATTTTGTTGTAACTTTCCCACATGCTTGGATACTTCTACCTTTTTCAAGACCAAGTCTCCTTCTTTGAAAGTTCGGATGCGTACTTTTTGATTGTATGCTTTCTCCATATTTGCTTTAGTGACTTGTAGGCGTACAGCAGCTTTATCTCTTAAAGCTTCTGTTAAATCAATGTCATTTTCTCTCGCTTTTTCATTTTCTTGATCGTCGAACATCTCTATTCTTGGCGTTGGGATTAGGGTTTCAACAGGAATAACAGCCTCCGACCCATACACCAAGCTGAATGGTATTTCCCCGGTTGAGCTTCTTACTGTAGTTCGATTAGCCCATAGTACTCCTGGAAGTTCATCGAGCCATCTTCCTTTGGCCGAACCTAATCTTTTTTCCAAAGATTTTATTATTTCTCGGTTTGCTACTTCGGTTTGTCCGTTCGCTCTTGGATGTCCGACCGAAGTGAAATTTTGTTGAATTCCCAGTTTCGAACACCATTCTATTACCTGTTTTCCCGCGAATTGGGTTCCATTATCTGAAATTAGGATCCTCGGGATGCCAAATCGGCAAACTATGAACTTCCATAGGAAGTTGATCACTTGGAATTGAGTTATTCGTGCGAGTGCAATGCATTCTATCCATTTGCTGAAATATTCTACAGCGACCAGGACGTAAGCTTTTTTGGATCTGGCCGCTGGAAAAGGCCCCACAATGTCCATTCCCCATTGATCGAAGGGCCAACATACTGGAATTGGATGCATGTTTTCTGCTGGTTGATGACATATGTTAGCATGGATCTGGCAGTGATGACATTCTTGGACATATAGAGTGGCATCTTTATTGATGGTAGGCCAATAGTAACCAGTCCTGAGACATTTTAAGGCCAATGCCCTTGATCCGCTGTGATTTCCTGCGTTTCCTTCATGTATTTCTCGCAGTATATCGGCGGTTTGTGACTCAGGGATGCATTTCAGGAGAATTCCCGATACTGACCTTCGGTAGAGTTTTCCTTCTACAAGCGTATATTTTGGGGCTCGATATTTTACTTTCCGAGCTGCATTCTGATCAGATGGTAGTTTTCCTTCACGAAGATAGTCTATCATTGGGGTCATCCAATTTTCTTCGACTTCATCTATTTCCATTATATCGACTGCCGGTGTTTCATCGATATCGACTGCCGGTGTAGAAGATATCAACCAATTGATCACCCGTTCGGTTTTTCCGTCGTGGGCTCCTGTGAACTTAGACAGTTGATCGGCCCATTTGTTTTCCGAACGTGGGATGTTCTGTATGTCGAAATTTTCAAACTTCTCGGCTAGTGTTTTTACTTTGGCGAGGTATTTTACCATATTGAATTCCTTAGCTTCGTATAGGCCTCTTATTTGTCTTTGTACTAACTCTGAGTCGGTTAACACTTTAAGCCTTTTTATGTTAGCTTTGATCGCCATTTCCATTCCTGCGATTAACGCTTCATATTCAGCTTCGTTGTTTGTTACAACGAAGTCCAATGTTATCGCGTAATTCAAATCTTCCTTATTTGGTCCGGTGAAGTTGATTCCGGCGCCTCCTCCTTCTCGGCATGAAGCACCATCGACATGCATTAACCAAGTTTGATCTTCTATAATCAAGACATCGTCGTTGAGGCTGCTCGATGATTCAGTAGTCTGTGTTGGTGTTTCTAATATAAAATCGGCTAACACTTGGGCCTTGATGGCAATCCTTGGTTTGTAGTCTACTTCGAATTGGCTGAGTTCGATGGCCCATTTGATCAATCTTCCGGAGGCTTCTGGTTTTGCTAGAACTTGCCTTAGCGGCTGATTCGTCAAAACGATGATTTTGTAAGTTAAGAAGTAGGGTCGGAGTTTTCGTGCGGCCACTACTAAGGCCAGCGTGAATTTTTCTATTTCCAAGTAATTCTTCTCCGCCCCTTGTAATAATTTGCTTAGATAATAGACGGGCTTATGCTCGGAGCCCTCTATCTTAATTAGTACTGAACTAATGGCCGTATCAGAGATGGAGATGTAGATGTACAACGGTTCCCCTTCCGTCGGTTTAGCTAACATCGGAGGCGTTGTCAAATATTCTTTGAGTTGTTCGAAGGCTCGTTCAGATTCTTCGGTCCAAGCGAATTTTTTCGCTTTTCGAAGTGTTTGGAAAAAGGGCAAGCTTCTGTCCGCAGATTTTGATATGAATCTATTCAATGCTACGATTTTCCCAACTAAGCTTTGTACTTGAGAGATGGTCTTGGGAGGTTTCATTTCAGTTATGGCTCGAATTTTTTCTGGGTTGGCCTCTATACCTCGCTGGTGTACCAAGTATCCTAAAAATTTTCCTGACTTAACACCGAAGGTGCATTTTGCAGGGTTCAACTTCATACGGTATTTTCTTAAGATTTGGAAACATCGATCTAGATGCTTTATGTGATCTGCTTCATTCATACTTTTGACTAACATGTCGTCTACATAGACTTCCATTATTTCTCCGATTAATTCCCTGAACATTAAGTTTACTAACCTTTGGTAAGTAGCGCCGGCATTCCTCAATCCGAATGGCATTACAATAAAACAGGATACTCCCTGTTCGGTTATGAACGCGGTCTTCTCTTGATCCCGCTCATCCATGTATATTTCGTAAAATCCTTGGAAGGCGTCCATCATGCTGAATATCGCGAAGCCAGCAGTCGAGTCGACCAATAAGTCAATCCTTGGGAGAGGGTATGGGTCGCGTGGACATAACTTGTTAAGGTTGGTGAAATCATTACACATTCTCCATTTGTTGTCCTTTTTATCCCCTTTTGCTACTAGTACAACATTACATAGCCATTCCGAGAAATGTATTTCTCGGATTTGTTTTGCTTCGAGCAGTCTCTCTACTTCGGCTTTGATAATTCTATCTTTTACTGGTCCATGATTTCTTTTCTTCTGTCTGGCGGGTTTCGCCGAAGGGTCGATTTTTAGGGTATGCTTGATTATCCGAGGATCAATTCCTTCAATCTCATTCGCGCTCCAGGCGAAGACGTCAACATTATTTCTTAGGAATTCGATTAACATTATTTCTCCTTCTTTGCTCAATTCTGTACCTATTCTTGTCGTTTTGGACGAGTCGCCTTTTACTAGAATTATATCTTTATGTTCTGGGGGTTTCAAGGATAAGTCTAGCGGTTCTTTCCCCTTTTTATCTAACCGATCAGTAATAGGAATTTCAACCTCGTTTCTAATGAGATCGTCTTCGATCTTTCTCTTGCTCGGAGTAATTGACTTAGGGTGTTCTTTCAAAGTTAACGATGTGCTGTAGCAATTCCACGCCATACAGTGGTCGTTCGTTATTTCTCCGATGCCCATATCGGTCGGAAACTTTATCTTCTGATGATAGGTAGAGACTACAGCT
This sequence comes from Penstemon eatonii, assembly GCA_038501285.1. Taxonomy (NCBI): domain Eukaryota; kingdom Viridiplantae; phylum Streptophyta; class Magnoliopsida; order Lamiales; family Plantaginaceae; genus Penstemon; species Penstemon eatonii. Next base: position 50,873,557 of record CM076715.1, on the reverse strand, counting down.
CGGAAAAGGTTAAGGGCTGGTCGCCCTAGTATAGAGTTATAAGCGAATGGTGTTTCCACTACTAGGAATTTTACTAACTTCACTGTCCTAAGTGGTTTCTTCCCAAGTGACACACTTAAAGATATTGTTCCGCTGGGGATAATCTCGGACCCTCCAAAGCCTACTAACGGCGTAGCTACTTTTTGTAGGTTTATTTGTCCCGAGTTCATTTGGGCTAAAACCTCCCGGGAGATGATATTTGATGAGCTTCCATTATCAATTAGGATTCTTCTTACATTATAATTCGCTATCTCTAATGATACTACCATAGGAAAATCGGGGTTATCCTCTTTTGTGTCCCAAATGATGTTTTTAGGTACTTCGCCTTCGTTGAAGCTGATCGGCTGGTGATTTGTCGGCCTGTTTTCCAGAGTCCATATTTCTTTTGGATATTTAGAACTTCGAATTATGGATCGGGCTGTCCTTCGTCGTGCATTACGACTATCTCCACCCGCGGGTCCCCCGGATATTGTATGGATAGTCCCATTGATCTGGTCCTGATTTAACTCCTGAGTAGGTCGACGTTCAGGCGACCTTCGACGAGAACTTCTCCTTCGATTACCGTTCCGAGGGCTTCTACTTCTTTCCCTTTTGCGATTATCTTGGTCTATGTATTCGCCTAGTTTTCCCTGCTCGATCAGTTTTTCGACTTCTCTCTTAAGGTGAAAACAATTTTCCGTTAGATGCCCATGTGCCCTGTGGTACTTACAGTATTGATCATAGTTTCTAGACCCCGGTCTGGGCTGAGCGATTTTCCTTGCCTCGGGAATCCAGTTATTTCTTTCTAGGACTTCCAATATTTCTTCCATTGGAGCATTTAACCTTGGGTGTTCTACTTGTTTCACCCTGCTTCTGATTGGTTGCTCAGGGTTTCTTGGTCTTTGGTAGTAATTAGGTTGTCTTTCTTGATCGGCTTTGCTGTATTCCAGTCGCTGGAAAACGTTACATCTCCTGGAAGATCGCTCATAGTCTAAGGGTCTTTGAATAGGAATCTTATCATGCCGCTTGGAGCCTGAAGCTGTGAATTTATTTTTGTTTTTATCCTTAAAGGAATTCATCTCTTCTTGGGTCATATACTTAGACGCCAAGCTCATGATGTCGGCGAACGTTCTTGGTTGTTTTCGACTGAGGGCATTTCCGAACTGCCTGTTTTTAGTGAGATCGAAGAGGATAGAAATTATGTAATCAATATTTGGAGAATCGATTTTGAGTAATTCTACGTTGAATCTGGCCAACCAGTTTCTTAGGGATTCTCCTTCTTGTTGATGTATGGTTCCTAGGTAGCTCATCGGGAGTTTTTGCCTCTTCTGACTGGCAAACTGCTGCGTCAATTTATTGCATAATTCCCGGAAACTGAATATGGAGTTGGCAGGTTGTTTTGCGAACCAATCCAACGCTAGGCCCTCGAATGTGGTCACTGATTTAACCGTTTTTCGTCGGGTTAATTTAATATCAGTGAATTTGTGATATCGGGGGTTTGGATATTGAATTATTCAGTATATTGGGCTCTGTTACTTTATTCTGGATGGATCGTTTACAAAGAAAAGCAATAATCAAAGGCAAGAAGTAAAACCATTAACAAAATTAAGAACACAATGATATGAAGGTAAAGTTCTGCAATAATAATGGATATTATTGAGTTCTATTGTTATCAATGTATTCTTGTGTAATCTCAGAATTGAGAGAATTCGTAGTTGTCCCATACAATGAATAACTAGGTATATATATTATGCTAAACCTAGTATTACAAGGAATCATTGTCCTGCTTGGACTCGGCCCAACTATCCTTCTTGAGTCCGGAGTATAATCTTTACTCGGAGCGAGCGGCATTTGGCAGGGTCTGTAAGAAGATCCCGATCCTTTATAATTGGTCGAATCGATCTTATAATCTTTGTTCGATCTGATCAGTATGTAGGGTGCGAAATAGCCCCCATCAGTACTCCCTCACTTCTTCGAGCGTATAGATAATAGGAGCTCGTAGAAGTAGATAAATCTGGTCGACTGTTTCTTTTCTATGAACGGAGCCTCGTTAAAAACCTTACTTAAGAAAAAACCCAGTGGGAAAAAATCTTAAGTAAGGAAAAGAGTGCTACGTATCATAGATAGTCGTTTCTTCTGTCTAATTATGGATCGCCACGCGTCTATTCAGGAGGCTTTTTGTATCCTTCCGTTTTTGGCGGGAATTTGAGTAGCTGCGATGAGTTCGAAACGTCTTTTCTCATTTCCTTATAAATAGGTGACTTTCGAGTTTGCCATTTCTCTTTTATATTTGCTTTTAGATCGCAGTCATTTTCTAGTTTGGTCGTTCGTCGTATAAAACTTTCCTTTCATCGACCTTCTTCTTCCGAGAATTAGAATATAGATGGCTTCCGTAAGAAGATCTTCTTCCTCTCCTAGAGAGATCATCGCCCCTGATAATGAGGAGGAGTTACTTTCTAATCCTCTGGGTGAACAAACCACGGTATCTGATCTTGTTATCCCTGTAGAAGATACTTACAAGGTACGAATCCTTTCCGATGCGGATGTAGCCGCCCGAGCCAAAAAGGGCAAAGGTACTGTTCCTCAGATTTCTGAACCAATTGAGGATGTAGCTTGCGCATATACGGAGGAAACATTCCCTGAAGTCGTGAATAACTATACCAAATATTTTCCGGAAGGTTCGGAAATAATTCTTCCTTCCTCTACTGATAGGGTCACTTCTCCACCGGAGGGATGTCGAGCCTTTTATACGGCTCACTTTAATAGCGGACTGCGTCTTCCTTTGTCTCCCCTTTTTCTGGAGGTTCTAAAAACTTTCAGTGTGTGCTTGACACAACTGGTTCCAAATTCTGTTGCTTTCGTGGTTTGTTTTTCCGTTCTGATGATTGCAAAGGGATTTAAACCTTCTTTCCGTAACTTTACGCAACTTTTTCGTTTTAATATTTCTAGTTCTTCAAACCGTGGATATTTCTTCGCTAGTCAGCGGCCTAGCCGAGCAATCTTTGATGCTCCGGTTTCTAGTAATCCCTCATGGAAATCTCATTTCTTCTTTGTTCGTCCTCCGTCTAATCTCCGTTTGGCGGATGGTTCGACCACGCCTTTCTCGTGGGATCATGGTTCCAGGTGGATTCCCGGAGGTCGCTCACCGACTGGTGAACTTGTTCCTGACGATGTACAGTTTATCACTGAGATTCCCGAGATGCGTACAAACAAATATCAAAGCGCTCTTCTGATTGGGGAATCTTTTCTTCGTAAGGCGGGGTTAAGTGTCCATAATTTTCCCATCAGTTCATCATCTGAACCTCTAGGTTAGCATTTTATTTGATCTTTAGTATTGTCACTATACTTTTTATATGGAGAAATTAACTTTATTTTGTTTCTTTCTCAGCTCATATGGTAGAAAACTCCCGACATTCTTCGAAGGGAAAAATGGTGCTGTCGAAATCTTCCAAGTCAGTGGAGAATAATCCTATCGAGCAGAGGGCGTCTCGAAAAAGGAAATTGGAATTGGGTCACGAATCCGAGGAGAATAGAGAGGAATCTCCGGATTCTTCACGTGAGTCCCCTATTCGTCAGGGCATGGGACCCGGTTATCCTCCGCTTCATCTTAGAACCTCTTTGGGTATTCGAGGATGTCGCAGCTGGTCAATGCCTCATCCATCTAATAATCCAGCTAACAGGAAGAGGAGCTACTATGGACGTTCTGGTGACGACCTTTCTTTACTCGGGGATAAACATCCAAATCCTACTCTGGTCGAAATGATCGAGGATCATTTAGAGGGAAGGAGGGCCGCTGGTTATTCCGAGAAGGATTCTCTCATTCATGATAATAATGAGAATGCGGTCGATAAAACCCGTATTCTTTTGTCTGGCGTTCTTACTCGCGATCTTAATAAGCTTCTTCATAAGGATCCTTTGGAGAAATTCCAGCGAGCTTCTCTTTACGCTGAAAAGGTGAGATCTTTTTCTTTCTATTATTCTGATGAAGTGATCTTTTAGGATTTTCTTAATTCGCTAATTCGTTTCTTTCTGACCCCTTCGTTATTTCAGGTTAACACCTGTCTGACATCGTACGCCTATGAAAATTCTCTCTGGAAACAACAGTGCGATTTCCTTGAAGAGAAGTATAAAGCTTTACTTCACAAATCTTCCGGTTCAGAAGTTGGTCCCTCGACATCTTCCTCTGTTCCTGTCGTAGCGACTCGTGCTGCCGGGACCGAAGATCAAGAAATGATAGATAGGGTGATAGAGGTTTCTCGTGCTCAAGAACAAGCCAATCAAATGGCAAGAAAATTAGAGGAATTGCAGTTGCAGAGCACGACTCGAATTAGTGAGCTTGAATCTCAAGTATCAAGCCTTGAAGCTTCTTTAGAGGAGTATGAAAATGATGTCCCACTTAGGCAAAGAGATCGATACGTTAGGAAATCTGACGAACAAGTTGTTCGTGAATTCCTCAACTCTCCTGTTCATACGGCGTTGGTGTACCGGATGGTCGGCCCTCTTCTTGAGAATACTTTTAAAAAATCGATTCATCAACTGGTCGCTTTGGAGATGATCGACGATCGTCGGAAGGAGTATTTTAAGGCAGCTCATATCCGGTTGAACCGTTATGGCGAGCTTTATTCTTCTTCCGAGGTTCCAGATGTCGAATATCAAGGTTTTCCTCTGGCTCATCTTGTCGAGGAATTTGGAAATCCATTGCCGATTCCTCCTTCTGATGTTAACGATGAGCTCGATAATACTTTGATCGATCCGGTAGACGAAGAGGAAGAAGGAGACGATACAGGCATGACTGAGGACGTCGATAGTGAGCAGAAGATTCCGGAAAGCGACCAGGCTTCTTGAAATAGTGATTTATTTTTGAAATAATCTTTGTAATTATCCGCTTGTCGGTTTAATTGTAGCTTAGCTTTCCCTACTTTGTACACTAAACGTTTCTTATTCTGACAGTCGTGTCCTTTCACATTCGCTGTAATGATTCAGACAAGTCATTTAATTTGCCGTAATCATTATGTATGTGTCTTTTCAAATTCTAGCGTTTGCTCCAAGGTCAGTTTTCCTGTTTCGCGCCTTTTCTTCGGGTCAGCCGCGTCTTTTCGTGTAGTATAAATACGAGAGGTAAAATTTGACTTGTCTTTTTTACTGCTATACTCCTCTCTTAACAGAATACTCTTTCTTTAGCTAGTCGATAAACTTTCTCGATAGTAATTTGTATTTTTCTTTAGTCCGATCATGAGTAACCTTTTCGGTAATACTTCGAAGCGACCTTCTCGTGAGGGCGCTAGAGATAATAGATCTAAAAAATCTCGAAGAGAAGGGCCGTCGATAGAGCCTCCTCGTTCGTCCTCAATTAGTAGTTCGATGATCGATACTCCTATTACCACGTTCCAACCTTTATCAGAAGTTAGTTCGTCGCTCCTCCAACCAAACTTTTCTTCTACCCCTGCGGGAGGTAATAGATCTTCCCCAGGTCGATTAGCTTTCGGAGACCCATCCAACATGGAACAGGTTTACGACATACCTGTTTCTTCAGGTTTTTCTTCATACGAGTATGGATCTCATGGAGGGGATTTTGTTAGTTCCCTTCCTTTTTCTACTTCTACTGCCCTGCTAGTTAGTGAAGGGCAAGTCGGTGATGGTTTTTCTGTCAATCCTTCCATAACGCAGTCTATTTCGCAATATGGTCCTGAATATCTGTTTCATGATACCACTGTAACGACTGCTTCTTTTGAGTCTGGGGGACCTTCTGGGGGTCGATCTGGGTCGAGGTCTGGTCGTCGGACCGTTATATCTGCTTCCGGCAAAGAGACCTCTGTTAGTCCCGACGAGAGGGACTCCCCTCGTCCGTTAGATGATCGCTGCGTGCTTATGCAGGTTAATGACATTCTTTTGTCGGAGACTCCACGTTCCGACGGTGTCCCTTTGACAAGCGAACTGCCTGGTTCTGTTGAACCTGATGCTTTGTCTTGGGACTTAGGCATGAGTACTATTTTGCTCGGCGAATTGAGGAAGCTCGAAGGTACTTCCAATGTTCGCCTTGTTCAATCTCTGGTGAAGATATGTGAACAGGTAAACATATTTCGAACATTTTTCCTGTTCTTTGTTTTTAATTCTTTGTTGTATGGCGGTTTTTCTTACTCTTTCTGTTTTTAGGGCAAGTATTTTGCACTCCAGCTGGGTGTGCAAAATGATGAACTGTGGAATAGTCGGAGAGCTCTTCAAGGTCAGCTGGAGTCGGAGAAAGCTAAAACCAGGGGTTTGGAGCTGCAGCTGCAACTTGCTAAAGATGATCTCCAAAAGTTAGAGGCTATCCAAGTTATTCTTGAGAAAGAGAAAGGCGACCTAGTTCAGGCTGCCGCATCGGCAGAGGGATCTCGTCAACAGGCATATGATGCCGGTTATGATGCCGGTTATCTTAAACGTCAGGAGGAGTTGATGGCGTTTGCTGGTAACCTAACTCCTCGGAGGCCTGTTTCTGCTGGTCGCCCCTCTGGCGATTCTTCTCAATGATCTTTATTCAATCTGGCAGACCTTGGACTGTCTTTTTTTTTTTTTTTTTTTTTTTTTTTTTTTTGATGATGATGCCCAGCTTTTGTGTAGTTGTCCGGGCAGAGGTTCTTGTATTGGGAGATTAGATTGGAAATTATGATCTCTTCTGTAGGCAGATTCTTGCCTTGGTTCTAATGATATATCTTGTTCATATATGTTATTGTTACGCACAAATATACCATCATGTAGTAATTGACAAAGATTAGTTTACTTATCTGAATTTTATTTCTGCGGAGAGATTTAAGTACGGAGAAAGTAAGCTTGATCTTGCTTTGGTCGCTTGTAAGATAACTGAACGGTATAATATTTGCTTCGCATATTTAATCTTTGTTGATCAATCCAGCCGATCGTCGTTGTGTAAACCCTTAGCTGTCTGGTCGATGCTCGATTCATGCCTTATAAATTTGTCCTTATATGACATATATCTTATATAAGGAGGTTATCGTTTCTCCTGTTTAATTTCAGTTTTTCTTTTCCTCAAAGGGAAATTTTCCTTTAGGTGCTTTTCACCTATCCATGTCTTCCATTATTAGCTTTTCAATTATACATTTCCCTAGCCAGTATATCATACTCTTGATATGGGAGGAATTGGAAAATGTAACAGTCCTGGCCAGATCTGACCCGTTCAGACCTCCTTCAGCAATTCTTTGGAAAATTAGGCAGTGACGGCCTTATAGTTTCGAATAGGGAGGGCTATTCTCCTGATTTCGATGTCAGATTTCTTGGATTCTAAATGGAATTCTTGTATGGCCAACTTAGTAGTCCCCCAATGATGTATGAGGCATTTACGACCCCCGTATGGTGGAGGTTCTGGTCGTTTTTAGGCAATTATTCTCTTTCAACGGTTCAACTTTGCATGCCTTCGTTGAGGAGTTCTTAATATTTTCTATTAGGCGACCCTCATATATGATCGTGCAGATCGTTTTGGTCTTTGAACTTCTTTAAGTTTTCTTGGATTATTTTGTTGATCGCTTCGATCTGTAGATTTGTTTGTCATCGATCAGTTGAGTCGATCAGACGGGCGCCGTTCCAACTTACTTGCATTTATTTCGGGAAGTCAAAGGGTCGCGTTCTCGTCCCTTGATTAAACTCCTATCGTCCGTAGGATCATTCTCACGGGCGCCTATAAATAAGTAGGCAGTTTCCTTATTTTCCATTCATAACAATGGATATCTCGGTTTCCTTAGATTTCATTTTGCCTTCGGATCCCATAATGTTCAAGAAGTCACATTATCGTGATTTGTTCGTTCGCAGTAAAGGAATTGTCCCCAGTCTTGTATTGACGGGTCCCATGTCAGCTTTCCTTGTATCGACGGATCCCATGAGATCTCTGCTTTAGTCTTCATCACCTTAGAGGTCCGTGGTTTCCGTCTGCACATGGGGGGTTCATATTTTGCCAGCCATCCTCGTCCTTGGAGGTTACTTCCGGATTGATAGACCAACGGGGTGGCTGGTAAACTTACCGTTTTACGACGGTCCCGAAGAGATGCTGCTTTAGAGTAAAATGTTTTATAGATAATGTAAAAGTAGTATCTTTTGTGGGTGAATTGAGTACTGCTGGTTATCTGGCTGGTAATGCTCATTTCACCTGGAGGAACATACCGATCTTCAGAGCCTGGCCATCGAACCAAAGAAGTCGACCATCCTGAGCAGCATGCTTCTTTAGGTGGTTTATTATGATCGATGAGGTACTAGGGAGGAGATTGGTGTTTCTGTGGACATTGTCGTGAAGATAGTCGATCCCATAGGATCAATTTAACTAGATCATTGTAACGATCTTTAGGTAGCAAGCAGATTTTTGTAACGTAGGATATTTGTATGTAATTGATTTGATGAATAAAATATTATTTATTTCTTGCATCTTCTTTGTCGTTTGATAATTTTATTTACGAGGAGTAATTTCCGAGCAGATGAATTCATACTTGATTTATCTTTCAAAACTTTAGGAGTATCAACGGATCTTTTTTAGATCGTTAGGAGTAGATCGAGGAGTTTTTATTGAGCGGATCAATGTATACTCGACTCGTTTGTAATTATACTTAGGTTTTTAACCCAAGAGTCCTTTAATCATTGAAAACATATCGAGGAATTTTTATCGAGCGGATCGATGTTTACTCAACTCGTTTTATCTAGACTTAGGTTTTTAATACCAGAAAGTCTTTTTCTCGTTGTAAATAGTTCGAGGAGTGTATATCGAGCGGATCGATGTTTACTCTACTCGTTTTATTTAGACTTAGGTTTTTAATTCCAAAAGTCTTTTTGATCGTTGAATATATATATGTTGAGGAGTTTTTATCGAGCGGATCGATGTTTACTCAACTCGTTTTGTTTAGACTTAGGTTTTTAGTACCTGAAAGTCTTTTTGATCGTTGAATATATATCGAGGAGTTTTTATCGAGCGGATCGATGTTTACTCAACTCGTTTTGTTTAGACTTAGGTTTTTAGTACCTGAAAGTCTTTTTGATCGTTGAATATATATCGAGGAGTTTTTATCGAGCGGATCGATGTTTACTCAACTCGTTTTGTTTAGACTTAGGTTTTTAGTACCTGAAAGTCTTTTTGATCGTTGAATATATATCGAGGAGTTTTTATCGAGCGGATCGATGTTTACTCGACTCGTTTCGTTCTAATATTTATCAATATGCTAGTGTAATTCCACAGAGCGTTAATCGAAATAAACGATGTATAGAAAATGCTAAAATTTTTACTAATTGAACTCTAGGCTAAGGCCTTTGTTACAAGGATTAAGACTTGATAAAGTAAAATAAAACAATGCAGTATAATCTGCTAAAATTTATTTACCATAGTATTTCCTAAGGTTGACTGCGTTCCAGGTTCTTGGTAAGGCTGTCCCATCCATGTGTGCAATTTTGTATGAACCTTTCTTTCCTACGCCAATGACGATGTAAGGTCCATCCCAATTTTGTTGTAACTTTCCCACATGCTTGGATACTTCTACCTTTTTCAAAACCAAGTCTCCTTCTTTGAAGGTTCGGACGCGTACTTTTTGATTGTATGCTTTCTCCATATTTGCCTTAGTGGCTTGTAGGCGTATGGCAGCTTTATCTCTTAGGGCCTCTGTTAAATCAACGTCATTTTCCCTCGCCTTTTCATTTTCTTGTTCATCGAACATCTCTATTCTTGGCGTTGGAATTAAAGTTTCCACAGGAATAACAGCTTCCGACCCATATACCAAGCTGAATGGGGTTTCCCCAGTTGAGTTTCTTACCGTGGTTCGATTAGCCCACAATACTCCTGGTAGTTCATCGAGCCATTTTCCTTTGGCTGATCCTAATCTTTTTTCCAAAGATTTTATTATCTCTCGGTTTGCTACTTCGGTTTGTCCGTTCGCTCTTGGATGCCCGACTGAAGTGAAATTTTGTTGAATTCCCAGTTTCGAACACCATTCTATCACTAGTTTTCCAGCAAATTGGGTTCCATTATCGGAAATTAGGATCCTAGGGATGCCAAATCGACAGACTATGAACTTCCAAAGGAAGTTGATCACTTGGAATTGAGTTATTCGCGCTAAGGCGATGCACTCTATCCATTTGCTGAAATACTCTACAGCGACCAGGACGTAAGCTTTCTTTGATCTGGCCGCTGGGAAAGGCCCCACGATGTCCATTCCCCATTGATCGAAAGGCCAACAAATTGGAATCGGGTGCATATTTTCTGCTGGTTGATGACATACGTTGGCATGTACTTGGCAATGATGACATTCTCGGACGTAATTTGCGGCGTCCTTATTGACAGTAGGCCAATAGTAACCTGTTCTGAGGCATTTTAAAGCCAATGCCCTCGATCCGCTGTGATTTCCCGCGTCTCCTTCATGTATTTCTCGCAGTATTTCAGCGGTTTGGGATTCAGAGACGCATCTCAGGAGAATTCCTGATACTGACCTTCGGTAGAGTTTTCCTTCTACGAGTGTATATTTTGGGGCTCGATATTTTATTTTTCGAGCTTCATTCTGATCAGATGGTAATTTTCCTTCACGAAGATAGTCTATCATTGGTGTCATCCAATTATCTTCGACTTCTTCGATTTCCATTATATCGACTATCGGTGTCTCATCGATGTCGACAGCCGGTGTAGAAGAGATCAGCCAGTTGATCACTCGTTCGGTCTTTCCGTCTTGGGATCCTGTAAACTTAGATAGTTGATCGGCCCATTTATTTTCCGAACGTGGAATGTTTTGTATGTCGAAATCTTCAAACTTCTCGGCCAGTGCTTTTACTTTGGCGAGGTATTTGATCATGTTGAATTCCTTAGCCTCGTATAAGCCTTCTATTTGCCTTTGTACTAACTCTGAGTCGGTTAATACTTTTAGCCTCTTTATGTTGGCTTTGATTGCCATTTCCATTCCTGCGATTAACGCCTCATACTCTGCTTCGTTATTTGTTACGACAAAGTCCAATGTAATAGCATAATTCAAATCTTCTTTATTAGGTCCGGTGAAGTTGATTCCGGCGCCTCCTCCTTCCCGGCTTGAAGCACCATCTACATGCATTAACCAGATTTGATCTTCTATGATCAATATATCCTCATGGAGGGTGTTTGATGATTGTGTTGGTGTTTCCAATAAAAAATCAGCCAATACTTGGGCCTTGATGGCGACCCTTGGTTTGTAGTCGATATCGAATTGGCTGAGTTCGATGGCCCATTTGATTAGTCTTCCGGAGGCTTCTGGTTTTGCTAAGATCTGCCTAAGCGGTTGGTTCGTCAAAACGATGATTTTGTAGGTTAAGAAGTAGGGTCGGAGTTTTCGAGCAGCCACTACTAAGGCCAGCATGAATTTTTCTATTTCCAAGTAATTCTTCTCCGCCCCTTGTAATAACTTGCTGAGATAATAGACAGGCTTATGCTCTGAACCCTCTATCTTAATTAGTACTGAGCTAATGGCCGTATCGGAGATGGAGATGTATATGTACAATGGTTCCCCTTCTGTTGGTTTGGCCAACATCGGAGGGGATGTCAAATATTCTTTGAGTTGTTCGAAGGCTCGTTCACATTCTTCGGTCCAAACGAAGTTTTTCGCTTTTCGAAGCGTTTGGAAAAAGGGCAAGCTTCTGTCCGCAGATTTAGATATGAATCTATTCAATGCTACGATCTTCCCAACCAAGCTTTGCACTTGAGAGATGGTCTTGGGAGGTTTCATTTCAGTTATGGCTCGAATTTTTTCTGGGTTGGCTTCTATTCCTCGCTGGTGTACTAAATATCCCAAAAATTTTCCTGACTTAACACCGAAGGTGCATTTTGCAGGGTTCAACTTCATACGGTATTTTCTTAAGATTCGGAAACATCGATCTAGATGTTTTACATGATCCGCTTCATTCATACTTTTTACTAACATGTCGTCTACATAGACCTCCATTATTTCTCCGATTAACTCTCTGAACATTAGGTTTACCAATCTTTGGTATGTAGCCCCGGCGTTCCTTAATCCGAATGGCATTACTATAAAGCAGTATACTCCCTGTTCGGTTATGAATGCGGTCTTCTCTTGATCCCGCTCGTCCATGTATATTTGGTAAAAACCTTGGAAGGCGTCCATCATGCTGAACAGCGCAAAGCCAGCGGTCGAGTCGACCAATAAGTCAATTCTTGGGAGGGGATAAGGGTCGCGTGGACATAACTTGTTAAGGTCGGTGAAATCATTACACATCCTCCATTTGTTGTCCTTTTTATCCCCTTTTGCTACTAGTACAACATTACATAGCCATTCCGAGAAATGTATTTCTCGGATTTGTCTTGCTTCCAGCAGTCTTTCAACCTCGGCTTTGATAATTTTATCTTTTACTGGTCCATGATTTCTTTTCTTCTGTCTGGCGGGTTTCGCTGAAGGGTCAATTTTTAGGGTATGCTTGATTACCCGAGGATCGATCCCTTCGATGTCATTTGCACTTCAAGCGAAGACGTCCACGTTAATCCTTAGAAATTCGATTAACATTACTTCTCCTTCTTTGCTCAATTCTGTACCAATTCTTGTCTTTTTGGACGAGTCGCCTTCTACCAGAATTATATCTTTATGTTCTGGGGGTTGCATGGATAAGTCTAGTGGTTCTTTCCCCTTTTTATCTAATCGATCAGTAATAGGAATTTCGACCTCATTTCTAGTGAGATCGTCTACGATCTTTCTCTTGCTCGGAGTAATTGACTTGGGGTGTTCTTTCAACGTTAATGATGTGCTGTAGCAGTCCCATGCCATACAGTGGTCGTTCGTTATTTCTCCAATGCCGCTGTCGGTTGGAAACTTTATTTTCTGATGATAGGTAGAGACTACAGCTCGAAAAAGGTTAAGGGCTGGTCGCCCTAATATAGCGTTATAAGCGAAGGGTGTATCTACCACTAGGAATTTTACCAACTTCACGGTCCGAAGTGGTTTCTTTCCGAGTGATACACTTAAAGATATCGTTCCGCTGGGGATGATCTCGGAGCCTCCAAAGCCTACTAACGGCGTTGCTACTCTTTGTAGGTTTACTTGCCCGAGGTTCATTTGTGCTAAGACCTCTCTGGAGATGATGTTTGCTGAGCTTCCATTATCGATTAGGATTCTTCTCACATTATAATTTGCTATTTCTAACGACACTACCATAGGGAAGTCTGGGTTATCCTCTTTTGTATCCCAAGTGATGTTTTTAGGTGCTTCACCTTCGTTAAAGCTGATCGGCTGGTGATTTGTTGGCCTGTTTTCTAATGTCCATATTTCTTTTGGATATTTAGAATTTGCAATTATGGATCTGGTCGTTCTTCGTCTAGCATTACGACTATCTCCACCCGCAGGCCCCCCGGATATAGTGTGGATAGTCCCATTGACCTGGTCGTGATTCAATTCCTGAGTAGGCCGGCGTTCAGGTGATCTTCGATGAGAACTTCTCCTTTGAGTTCCGTTCCGGGGGCTTCTGCTTCTTTCCCTTTTGCGATTATCTCGTTCTATGTATTCGTCTAGTTTTCCTTGCTCGATCAGTTTTTCAACTTCTCTCTTAAGGTGAAAACAATTTTCCGTTCGATGCCCATGTGCCCTATGGTACTTACAGTATTGATCATAGTTTCTAGACCCTGGTCTGGGCTGAGCGATTTTCCTCGCCTCGGGAATCCAATTATTCCTTTCTAGAACTTCCAAGATTTCTTCCATTGGAGCATTTAATCTTGGGTGTTCTACTTGATTCACTCTGCTTCTGATTGGTTGTTCAAGGTTTCTTGGTCTTTGGTAGAAATTAGGTTGCCTTTCTTGGTCGGTTCCGCTGTATTCCAGTCGCTGGAAAACGTTACCTCTCCTGGAAGATCACTCGTAATCCAAGGATCTTTGGGCGGGAATCTTGTCATGCCGCTTAGACCCTGTAGCCGCGACTTTGTTTTTGTTCTTATCCTTAAAGGAATTCATCTCTTCTTGGGTCATATACTTAGACGCCAGGCTCATGATGTCGGCGAACGTTCTTGGTTGCTTTCGACTGAGGGCATTTCCGAACTGCCTGTTTTTAGTGAGATCGAAGAGGATAGATATTATGTAATCGATATTTGGGGAATCGATTTTAAGTAATTCTACGTTGAATCTGGCCAACCAATTCCTTAGGGATTCTCCTTCTTGTTGATATATAGTTCCAAGGTAGCTCATCGGAAGTTTTTGTCTCTTCTGACTGGCAAACTGCTGCGTCAATTTGTTACAGAGTTCCCTAAAGCTGAATATGGAGTTGGCAGGTTGTTTCGCGAACCAGTCCAATGCGAGTCCTTCGAATGTAGTTACCATTAATTTGGCAGTGAATTCGGCAGAGTGGGCATATAAATTCATTATATTCGTAAAGCTAAAAATATAATCATCCGGATCAGTGGTTCCATCATAGCGAGGTAGTCTACCAGGGACTTGTCCGATCGATTGTGCCTCTTTTATTTCCCTGCAGAAGGGAGAACAGGCCGCAAGGCTCTCCTGGAGTTCCGTGGTTCGGGCCCACGGATTTTGAATAGATCGTAAGCGTTGTTCGAGTCGGTCCTGCACCATCCTTTCAATTTCTCTTTCCGTCAGTCGAGCCGTTCGTGGTCGATCAGGGATTGTATCATCTATGTCATCATCAATAGGGATAATTGTACGTTCCCTGGATCCACTGCGCTTCGCCTGGGTTTTTCTGTGACCTGGTTTTCTTCGAGGATTATTGTCGGAGGGTTTTGAATTGTCCTGTTGTGGACTATGTAGTGAGCGGTGCTCGCTTGGTGGGCTATCAGCTTGTTGAGATACTTGATCGTTTTGTCCGGGCGTTCTCCGAGCAGGAATTGTCCTGGCAGCCCTAGGGTTTCGCGGAATTTGATCAAGCACAAGTAATTCTTCTGGGGAGAGCGATTTAACGAGCATCGCTATTTGTCGTAATTTCTCCTGAGCACCCGGGAGAGGAACAGGGATCTCGGGGACTTCCGGCTCTTCCTGTATCGTACCGGGAGGACCTTCTAGGGGTTCCTGATGTCGGGGATGGGTATTCTGCAAATTCTCGTCGGTGTTGGGAACGTTATTATTGTCGTTCTCCTGTGGATCTTCAGATGTGTCATGACCGGTGGTTGTGTTACTTCTTGCTCCGACACGGGCGCTTTTCCTTGGGCGAGCCATATGTCGATCGAATAATTAACCTAGCCCCACGGTGGGCGCCAACTGATTTAACCGTTTTTCGTCGGGTTAATTTAATATCAGTGAATTTGTGATATCGGGGGTTTGGATATTGAATTATTCAGTATATTGGGCTCTGTTACTTTATTCTGGATGGATCGTTTACAAAGAAAAGCAATAATCAAAGGCAAGAAGTAAAACCATTAACAAAATTAAGAACACAATGATATGAAGGTAAAGTTCTGCAATAATAATGGATATTATTGAGTTCTATTGTTATCAATGTATTCTTGTGTAATCTCAGAATTGAGAGAATTCGTAGTTGTCCCATACAATGAATAACTAGGTATATATATTATGCTAAACCTAGTATTACAAGGAATCATTGTCCTGCTTGGACTCGGCCCAACTATCCTTCTTGAGTCCGGAGTATAATCTTTACTCGGAGCGAGCGGCATTTGGCAGGGTCTGTAAGAAGATCCCGATCCTTTATAATTGGTCGAATCGATCTTATAATCTTTGTTCGATCTGATCAGTATGTAGGGTGCGAAATAGCCCCCATCAGTCACCATTAACTTGGCGGTGAATTCGGCAGAGTGGGCATATAAATTCATTATGTTAGTGAAGCTAAAAATATAATCATCCGGGTCGGTGGTTCCGTCATATCAGGGTAGTCTACCCGGGACCTGTCCAATGGATTGCGCTTCTTTTATTTCTCTGCAGAAGGGAGAACATGCTGCAAGGCTCTCCTGGAGTTCCGCGGTTCGGGTCCACGGGTTTTGAACAGATCGTAGGCGTTGCTCCAGTCGTTCCTGTACTATTCTCTCGATTTCTCTTTCCGAGAATTGAGTCGCTCGTGGTCGATCTGGGATAGCATCATCTATGTCATCCTCGATAGGGATTATTGTTCGTTCCTTCGATCCGCTGCGATCCGCCTGTGGCCTTCTTCGACCTGGTTTTCTTCGGGGACGGTTATCGGAGGGTTTAGAATTGTCCTGCTGTGGGCTGCGTAACGAGCGTCGCTCACTTGCTGGGCTGTTCGCTTGTTGAGAGGTTTGTTTGTTTGGCCCTGGCATTCCTGGTGCAGGAGTTGTCCTGGGAGCCGCAGCGTTTCGAGGAATTTGGTCTAAAACTAGCAATTCTTCTGGAGAGAGTGATTTGAAGAGCATTGCTATTTGTCTCAGTTTTTCCTGAGCGCCTGGGAGAGGAACGGGTATTTCGGGGACTTCCGGTTCTTCCTGTATTGCACCGGTAAGACCTCCTTGGTGTTCCTGCTGACGAGAACGGGTATCTGGGAGATTTTCATTGGTGTTGGGAATGTTGTTATCGTTGTTGTCTTGTGGATCTTCGGATGTGTTGTGGCCGGTGGTTGTATTACTTCTCGCTCCAATGCGAGCGCTTTTCCTTGGGCGAGCCATGTGTCGATCGAATAATTAACGTAGCCCCACGGTGGGCGCCAACTGATTTAACCGGATTTCGTTAGGTTATTCAATTATCAGTGAATTTGTGATATCGGGGGTTTTCGATATTTATATATATTATTTAGGGCTCTGTTACTTTATTCCGGATGGATCGGTTACAAAGAAAAGCAATATTCAAGAACAAGAAGTAAAACCACCAAACAAAGCTATGAAACACACCGATATGAAGGTAAAAAGCTCAGTAATAATATTGAATATTATTAAGTTGTGCTGTTGTAAGCAGTGTTAAATCCTGTATTCTCACAGTTCAGGAATTTCGTAGGTTTTTAATACAATGATTAACTAGGTATTTATATAATGCTAAACCTAGTGTTACAAGGAAACATAGTCCTAATAGGACTCGGCCCAAATATCCTTCTTGGGTCCGGAGTACAATCTTCTATCGAAGCGAGCTGCACTTGGCCGGGTCTGCAAGATGATCCCGATCTGTTAGGTTTGGTCGAATCGATCTTATCTTCTTCGTTCGATTTGAATAGTAAGTAGGGTGCGAAATAGCCCCCATCATGAGCGGATCAATGTATACTCAACTCGTTCTTTATTAAGACTTAGGTTTTTAATACCAGAAGTCTTTTAGATCTTTGAAAACAAATCGAGGAGTGTTTATTGAGCGGATCAATGTATACTCAACTCGTTGTTTATTTAGACTTAGGTTTTTAATACCAGAAGTCTTTTAGATCTTTGAAAACAGATCGAGGAGTGTTTATTGAGCGGATCAATGTATACTCAACTCTTTATAATTTAGACTTAGGTTTTTAATAACAGAAGTCTATTAGATCTTTGAAAACAGATCGAGGAGTGTTTATTGAGAGGATCAATGTATACTCAACTCGTTATTTATTTAGACTTAGGTTTTTAATACCAGAAGTCTTTTAGATCTTTGAAAACAAAACGAGGAGTGTTTATTGAGCTGATCAATGTATACTCAACTCTTTATAATTTAGACTTAGGTTTTTAATACCAGAAGTCTATTAATCGTCGAAAAATTGATCGAGGAGTGTTTATTGAGCGGATCAATGTATACTTAACTCCTTTTGTCCCGATTTCAACCAATATGATAGTAGAATTCCAAGGAGTGTTTACCGAAACAATCGATTTATACCCAATCTTGACTTAATATTTAAAATTGCTAAAATCTTTAATAATTGAACTGTAGGCTAAGGCCTTTATTACAAAGATTAAAACATAATAAAATAAAATAAAATAAAGCAGCATAATCTACTAAAATTTATTTACCATAGTATTTCCTAAGGTTGACTGCATTCCAAGTTCTTGGTAAGGCTGTTCCATCCAAGTGTGCAATTTTGTATGAACCTTTCTTTCCTACGCCAATGACAACGTAAGGTCCATCCCAATTTTGTTGTAATTTTCCCACATGCTTTGATACTTCTACC
Source organism: Penstemon eatonii (assembly GCA_038501285.1). Lineage (NCBI taxonomy): Eukaryota > Viridiplantae > Streptophyta > Magnoliopsida > Lamiales > Plantaginaceae > Penstemon > Penstemon eatonii. Next base: position 50,855,527 of record CM076715.1, on the reverse strand, counting down.
TTTTTCAAGACCAGAAGGTTCGGATGCGTACCTTTTGATTGTATGCCTTTTCCATATTTGTTTTAGTGGCTTGCAAGCGTACAGCGGCTTTTTCTCTTAAAGCTTCTGTTAAATCGATGTCACTTTCTCTTGTCTTTTCATTTTCCTGATCATCGTACATTTCAATTCTTGGTGTTGGGATTAGAGTTTCAACAGGAATAACAGCTTCCGAACCATATACTAAGCTAAATAGGGTTTCCCCGGTTGAGCTCCTGACAGTGGTTCGATTAGCCCAAAGTACTCCTGGGAGTTCATCGAGCCATTTTCCTTTGGCCGCTCCTAATCTTTTTTCCAAGGATTTTATTATTTGTCGGTTTGCTACTTCAGTCTGTCCGTTCGCTCTAGGATGCCCGACCGAAGTGAAATTTTGTTGAATCCCTAGTTTCGAACACCATTCTATTACCAGTTTTCCCGTGAATTGGGTTCCATTATCAAAAATTAGGATCCTCGGGATGCCAAATCGACATACTATGAATTTCCATAGGAAGTTGATCACTTGGAATTGAGTTACACTTGGAATTGAGTTATTCGTGCAAGGGCGATGCATTCTATCCATTTGCTGAAGTATTCTACAGCGACCAGGACATAAGCTTTCTTGGATCTAGCCACTGGGAACGGTCCCACGATGTCCATTCCCCATTGGTCGAAAGGACAACATACCGGTATAGGGTGCATATTTTCTGCTGGTTGATGAGATATATTAGCATGGACTTGGCAGTGATGACATTTTTGGACATACTGAGCGGCATCATTGTTGATGGTAGGCCAATAATAACCTGTTCGGAGGCATTTTAAATCCAATGCCCTTGCTCCGCTGTGATTCCCTGCATTTCCTTCATGTACCTCTCGTAGAATATCAGTGGTTTGTGATTCAGAGACGCATTTCAGAAGAATTCCTGACACTGATCTCCGGTAGAGTTTTTCTCCCACTAATGTATATTTTGGAGCCTGATATTTTATTTTCCGAGCTTCATTCTGGTCAAGCGGCAATTTTCCTTCTCGAAGATAGTCTATCATTGGAGTCATCCAATTTTCTTCTGCTTCTTCGATTTCCATTATATCGATCGCCGGTACCTCATCGATGTAGATGGCCGGTGTACTAGAGATTAACCAATTGATCACCCTTTCAGTTTTTCCGTCATGGTCTCCTGTGAACCTAGATAGTTGATCGGCCCATTTGTTTTCCGAACGTGGAATGTTCTGTATACCGAAGCTTTCAAATTTTTCCGCTAGTGTTTTCACTTTGGTAAGGTATTTAACCATATTAAATTCCTTAGCCTCATATAGGCCTTCTATTTGTCTTTGCAATAACTCTGAATCGGTTAATACTTTAAGGCTTCTAATGTTTGCCTTGATCGCCATTTCCATTCATGCGATTAACGCTTCATATTCTGCTTCATTGTTTGTTACGACGAAGTCCAATGTTATTGCATAATTTAAATCCTCTTTATTCGGTCCGGTGAAGTTGATTCCAGCACCTCCTCCTTCTCGGCACGAAGCACCGTCAATATGCATTAACCAAGTTTGATCTTCTATGATCAAGATATCGTCGTTGAGGCTGCTCGATAGTTCGGTTGCTTGTGTGGGAGTTTCCAGTAGGAAATCAGCTAACACTTGGGCCTTAATTGCAATTCTCGGTTTGTAGTCGATTTCGAATTGACCGAGTTCGATCGCCCATTTTATTAGTCTTCCGGAAGCTTCTGGCTTTGCTAAGACTTGTCTTAGCGGTTGGTTTGTTAAAACCACGATTTTGTAGGTTAAAAAGTAAGGTCGAAGTTTTCGTGCTGCCACTACTAAGGCCAAAGCGAATTTCTCAATTTCCAAGTAATTCTTCTCCGCCCCTTGTAGTAATTTGCTTAAATAATAGACAGGCTTATGTTCTGATCCTTCTATTTTGATCAGTACTGAACTAACGGCCGCATCGGAGATCGAGATGTAGATATACAACGGTGATGTTGTTAAATATTCTTTGAGCTGGTTGAAGGCCTGATCGCATTCTTCGGTCCAAACGAAGTTTTTTGCTTTTCGAAGCGTTTGGAAGAAGGGCAAACTTCTGTCTGCTGATTTTGATATGAATCTGTTCAGCGCTACGATTTTTCCTACCAAGCTTTGTACTTGGGAGATGGTTTTGGGAGGCTTCATTTCGGCTATGGCTCGAATTTTTTCTGGGTTGGCTTCGATTCCTCGTTGATGTACCAAATAGCCCAAGAATTTTCCTGACTTAACACCGAAAGTGCATTTCGCGGGATTTAACTTCATGCTGTATTTTCTCAATATTCGGAAACATCGATCAAGATGTTTTACATGATCTGCTTCGTTCATGCTTTTGACTAACATGTCGTCTACATAGACTTCCATTATCTCTCCGATTAACTCTTTGAACATTAGGTTTACTAACCTTTGGTAAGTAGCCCCGGCATTCCTTAAGCCGAATGGCATTACAATAAAGCAATATACTCCCTGCTCAGTTATGAACGCAGTGTTCTCTTGGTCCCGCTCATCCATATATATTTGATAAAACCCTTGAAAGGCATCCATCATGCTGAAAATCGCGAAGCCAGCAGTTGAGTCAACTAATAAGTCGATCCTTGGGAGGGGATATGGATCACGTGGGCATAATTAATTAAGGTCGGTAAAATCATTACACATTCTCCATTTGTTGTCCTTTTTATCCCCTTTTGCTACTAGAACAACATTACATAGCCATTCTGAGAAGTGTATTTCTCGGATTTGTTTTGCTTCAAGTAGCCTTTCTACTTCGGCTTCGATGATTTTATCTTTTACTGGCCCGTGATTTCTCTTCTTTTGTCTAGCGGGTTTTGCCAAGGGATCAATTTTTAGCGAATGCTTGATTATTCGAGGATCAATTCCATCAATGTCATTGGCGCTCCAAGCGAAGACGTCGACATTATCTCTGAGAAAGTCAATCAACATTACTTCCCCTTCTTTGCTCAATTCAGTACCTATTCTTGTTGTTTTCGACGAGTCCCCTTGCACTAGAATTACATCCTTATGTTCAGGTGGCTTCAAAGCTAAATCTAGAGGTTCTTTTCCCTTTTTATCTATTCGATCAGTACTAGGGATTTGAACCTCATTTCCAACGTCATCGTCTACGAGCTTTCTTTTGCTCGGGGTAATTGATTCGGGGTGGTTTTTCAAAGTTAATGAGGTGCTGTAGCAATCCCATGCCATACAGTGATCATTCATTATTTCCCCGATACCTCTGTCGGTCGGAAATTTTATCTTCTGATGATAAGTAGAGACAACAGCTCGGAATAGGTTGAGGGCTGGTCGTCCTAATATTGCGTTATAAGCGAAGGGTGTTTCTACCACTAGAAATTTTACCAGCTTCACTGTCCGGTGCGGTTTTTTCCCGAGTGATACACTTAAGGTTATTGTTCTGCTGGGGACGATTTCGGATCCTCCAAACCCTACTAATGGCGTAGCTACTTTCTGTAGGTTTATCTGTCCCAAGTTCATCTAGGCTAAAACCTCCCGGGAGATGATATTCGCCGAGCTCCCATTGTCGATTAGGATTCTTTTGACATTATAATTCGCTATTTCTAGCGACACTACCATCGGAAAATCGGGGTTATCCTCTTTTGTGTCCCAAACAATGTTTTTGGGTACTTCGCCTTCGTTAAAGCTGATCAGCTGGTCGTTTGTTGGTTTGTTTTCTAGAGTCCATATTTCTTTTGGGTATTTTAAGCTTCCAATTATGGATCTAGCGGTCCTTCGTCGAGCGTTACGACTATCCCCGCCTGCGGGTCCTCCGGAAATTGTATGGATGGTACCATTGATCTGGTCATGGTTCAACTCCTGTGTAGGACCGTGCTCAGGTGACCTTCGACGAGAACTCCTTCTTTGATTATTAATCCGAGGGCTTCTACTTCTTCCCCTCTTGCGGTTATCTCGCTCTAGATAGTCGTCTAGTTTTCCCTGTTCGATTAGTTTTTCAATTTCTTTTTAAAGGTGAAAACAATTTTCTGTTCGATGTCCATGTGCCCGATGGTACTTGCAGTATAACTCATAGTTTCGTGATCCTGGTCTGGGCTGAGTGATTTTCTTCGCTTCAGGGATCCAATTATTCCTTTCTAGTACTTCCAATATCTCTTCTAACGGAGCATTTAGCCTTTGGTGTTCTACTTGATTAACCCTGCCTCTGATCGCTATTTCGGGGTTTCTTGGTCTTTGATAGAAATTAGGTTGTCTGTCTTGGTCGGTTTTATTGTATTCCAACCGCTGGAAAACGTTGCCTTTTCTAAAAGATCGTTCATAATCCATGGATCTTTGGGCAGGAATCCTATCTTGCCGTTTGGAGTTTGAGGTTGTGACTTTGTTTTTGTTTTTATCTTTAAAGTAATTCATCTCTTCTTGGGTCATATATTTAGATGCCAAGCTCATGATGTCGGCGAACTTTCTTGGTTGTTTTCGACTGAGGGCATTTCCGAACTGCCTATTCTTTGTGAGGTCGAAGAGAATAGAGATTATGTAATCGATATTTGGGGAATCGATTTTAAGTAATTCTACGTTAAATCTTGCCAACCAGTTTCTTAAGGATTCTCCCTCTTGTTGGTGTATAGTTCCTAAGTAGCTCATCGGATGTTTTTGCCTCTTCTGACTGGCAAACTGTTGTGTCAATTTGTTGCATAATTCCCGAAAACTGAATATGGAGCTGGCAGGTTGCTTGGCGAACCAGTCCAAAGCGAGTCCTTCAAATGTGGTCACCATTAATTTGGCGGTTAATTCCGCCGAGTGATTTTATAAGTTCATTATATTCGTGAAGCTAAAAATATAGTCATCTGGATCAGTGGTTCCGTCGTATCGGGGTAGTCTACCCGGGACCTGTCTGATTGACTGTGCCTCTTTTATTTCTCCGCAGAAGGGAGAACAGGCCGCAAGGTTCTCCTGGAGTTCCGTGGTTCGGGCCCACGGGTTTTGAACAGATCGTAGGCGTTGTTCGAGTCGTTCCTGTTGATGGGATAGTGCCCTGCAAGCCAATATATTTAGCTTGTATTGGAACTATCATTATCTTTCTTTAGTATAAATGTAATAATACACACGTTTATTTATACGAGTATAAGGATAAACAATGGCCAACTTCATCTCTCGCGAATACATTTAAGCGATTGGTTGAAACCCTTAGATTACATTAGACTATGGGACGATTCACTTCAGTACTGAGTGCAATCATGAAACAGTCTCAAAGGTCGTAATCTTAAAACTGTTCCAAGTCATAGATTTCGAACGAGACGGGGTATAGTAGGAATCGCGAAGACTTGTACGAGTATGCATGATTCACATGGAGTGAATTTGTAGCGTTTCATGAGCAAGGCATTTGAGGCCAGTGCATACGAGTAGGTGGTTCAATGGAGGATTGAACGCATCGAACGACCCGAACAGAGAAACCCATTGTGGAAGTGCATGTCGCATATCGGTGATGGGATGTTTCTCAAGGATTATAATAGTGTACGATTTAGTCCTTTGACTTGAGGTACTAGGGCGAATTCGGTGCATGAAAGTGCGTACTTAGATCTAGGTATAGGCCACGTAGCTTGGTCATAACATGCCTAGGTTGGGTGCGTATGGACATGTACGCGAGTGGTTAGTACCGATATGGAATCTATTGACTCACTGTAATGGGTGAGAGAATTTCCTATACGATTCTTAGATAATATATCCAAAGAACCTACGGCCGTAGTCGGTGACGGATTTGGAAAGGGGTTTCCAAATTTAGGAGTCACACTGGAATATTATCCTGAATTAGAAAGTATAGTTATCGAGACAAATTTAGAGGTGCCGATCAATTCACACACCCTATGTCTTGATCGGGAATATTAGTCGATAGAAGGACCGTATGTACATGGTAATTATATGAGACGAGGTTCACAAGTATCAATTCACCTGAAGTTGGGCTTCATGGGCTTGTGGCTAGACATCGACCATGAAGTGTAGGTACTCCTGAGTTAATAGAGGATTTGATTCTAGGAGTGGTCAATTAAAGGTTGTTTAATTTACCGGAGCAATTTATTGTTCATAAATTAAATCACGAGGAATTCGTGGGCCTGCTGCCAATTGATGGTGAACCCAGAGGGTCACACACAATACAATTGGACGGTGACTGTTGAAAATGATACAAAAGGAATTAATTGATTTAAAGGTAATTAAATCAATTAAATGAATTAAAAGTATTTAATTCAAGTGGGAGATTAATTAATTGGCCGACTTAATTAATTAAATACTTAATTGAGTTGCTAATTAATTATATATAAAAGAGAAATATTGATTTAATTGAATTGGGCATTTAATTAAGTAATTAATTAAATGAAATGCTTGCAAGACATGGGCCTTTAATTAAAAGCCCATAAGGAGTCTTGCAAAACCTAGGTCAAGATGGAGTCTATAAAAGCGGTTCTACTTGAGCTCAAAAGCTAACACCCTAAGAAGAAAACCCTAGCCTCTCCTCTCAACCTAGCCGCCACCCCCTAGTGCTAGAAACCCTAGCCGCTGCCGCCACCAAGAGAAGCCGCCACCTGCTGCCGTGGGCTGCTCTTGTGCCGCCGCCCCTCTCCCTTTGTTCCTCTGTGTTAGATCTTGACCTGTCAAGAGAATCTACACAATCCTGCTTCGACAAACCTCCTGAATCCAGTTCTGAGCCTAAGATCTTGAGGTGTTGCCAGAATCCGATTGGTGTGGACTGACTTTGGAGGTGAGACGCTTGGATCACTTCTGTGAACCAGATCCAGTTTCAGAATCAGAATCGAAGGTTGCCACCACCTTGCTTGTGGTGAGGTATATCGCAAAAACCCCCTTCTTTAATTACTATGTGTGTTTTTGTTCTTGCTTACGTATAATTAATATGGAGAATTAATATGGGACCTTGGGTGCTTCGAAAAATTTTAAATTCCGCACTGTCGTTGTTCTGACAATCGAGGCATCCCAACCACTATCCCAACGGTGGTATCAGAGCCAACTCCATCATTATTATACGAAAAGCCTGAACATAATGTGTTTTCACCATATATGTTTAATTATGTATATGTAAACACGTGATAATTATGTTCTGTAAATTGATTCTTACTTGTTATGACTGGATCTATGATTGGGTAAAACTGCTCTTTTAGATCTGTGCCGTTTTTATAGTTTTTGAAAACATCAGGACTTTTATGCTAAAAATCGAGATTAGGGTTTTTATGGGCTGAAAAATTTGAATTTTTGAAATCTGGAAATTTCAAAATCATGGACTGTTTTTGCAAATCTGGTCGCACGAGTTTTGGGGTCAATTTGTAATTTCCAAAAACTTTGGGGCTGTTTTGCAATTACCGAAACTTGAGGGGTCAATTTGGAAAATCGAAAATTTTCAGAATTCAAAATTTTATTTTCTGGTTGCTGCCCAAATCTGCCCAGGGGTGTTTTTGTAACTTTTTAAAAGTCTTGGGGTCAAAGTGCAATTTTCCAAAGTTGAGGGGCGAAAATGAAATTTTCAAAAGTTGAAAAACATAATCTGAATTTGAGCAAAAAATTTATTTTTGTTTACCCGAATATTCATTTTGTCATAATTAGTAGTGACTAAAAAGTAAGAATCATAGGAAGTTAGTTTTAAAAGGTAGTTTTAAAATTAAGAAAGAAATAGGTAAAGGATGTTTGCTTGTTTCTTGCTCTATGTGAATTGTTTACGTGGTTTTCGATCGAGCCGAGCCTTGACCTTAGGTTAGATGTGATTGGTTTAATTTATTGTTTGGTTTTTATTGGGCCTGCGAGCCTATTATGTTTTTGGGCCACTTTGAGCCTTTGTAATAGAATAGGGCTTTACTGCTTTCCTAGTTTAGGATGAAGGCCCGTTTACAAGCAAGGTGGGAACCCAAGAAAGTATGAAGGCCATGTATGCGTGGTACATTGTGTAATAGCATAGGCCCATTTACAAACCCTTTAGATTAACCAATAGGGCCAACATCATTGGCTCGATGATGGCCTGCATAGGAGGCTCCCGATCGAAAACATATTGTGGTAGTATGCATGCTAGGCTTGTATGGCTTTTATTTATTTTGTCGATTTATATTTAGCTTGTATGAGATGCGCGCTAGAATCTAGATCGTAATAAAAGATAAAGCATAACTGAATCGGTGAGATCTCAAGGAGAGTTAGTATAACTTTCAAACCAAAAATTCCCCTCTCGAATTAAATATTAAGTCATATTGGATTAAAATAAAATGAAGTATTTATATAAATCCAAGCCTTCCATCAATAGGGACTAGCGTATGTTGTCTACTTATCGATAGAGGTGATCCAGAGTCTGGCACCCGAGTCGAAGAAAGGGACAATACGTGAAATTCCTTGACTCCTGTTTTTAACTAAACACGACAAGGGTGAGGACTGGTCGGGATGTGAGGATCGACCGATAACTAGTTACGGAGAACTCACGACCGGGCCCGTTGCTCATCATGATTGATGGGTTAGACTTAACGATTAGTAACACTTATGATGTAGCAGTGCTAGATAAGTGCGAAAACCGAGGCAAAATAGCTTGAGGGTTGTGGAGTGACACAATTGGCAATAAGTATGCCTACTTGGGGAATTGGTTGTATGGCCACGAGTCGTGGGTGCAATTAATTGCCGATGGGACGTCAAGACCTACTAGGAAATAGGATTTCCCGAACAATTGAAGGGGTAATTGTTTCGATAAAATAGTGGGAGAACTTCTACGATAGAGAGTCCAACCTTCGTAGATTATAAGTATTATTCATTAACTAGTCCACTAAATGTTTGTCTTCTCTTTAGGATACTGAGCTATCCGTAATTATCCATTTTACTATTTATCCTCGACTAATAAAATAACTGGATCAAAATATCGACTAGGCAAGAAACTTGAGAATTGTCTTCTTAAACGACGAGCTTATGCCTTATGCGCTTCTGAGATAAGTCAATATATAAGAAACGAATCACCCGTAGAATATGGGAATATTAATCGTTTCCTCATATAAAGATGAATCTCAAAAGTGAAACGAATCACTTATGAAGTATGGGAATCTTAATGATCGTTTCATCAAATAAGCATCAAGATTGAACGACCTATGGAAGCAACACGAGGAGCATGTCTGAAGCTTCCACCTCAAAAGGCCCGTTTTGAGGACCAGTCTTCTGAAACAAACCTCCACCTCAAAAGGCTTGTTTTGAGGAGTAGTTTTGAATCAATATGATTCGAGACTTCTAAGGAATTGTTTCAAAATTCGAGAATAATTGAAGGAACTAGTGTCAAAGATCACTGTCTTTGTTTTTTCAAACTGGTTGAAAACTGGATCGATTAAACGTAAGCCTGCAAGTGATCTTAACATTAACTTCCTCCTAAATTCTACTCCCGCACATTCAAATGACTCTTGAAATACACTGATCTTATTTGATAAGTCGATCACATTTCATGAATCAACCAAAGTACTGGTTAAAGGCAAATAGGATAAACCTGTCATGATCGTTTACACTTCATGGACTGTGAAGTCGAAGAAGAGTAAAATGAAGAAGAATTTATTCTCTTCTGAATTCGACCATAAAGGTAGTCAAAAGAACGCAAGTAGCCTAAAAGTCGAATTATCCCACTGCATCTAAGAAAGGCACTGATATGTTTAATTGATTAGATGATCTAATTAATTAAGCAACCTTTCAATTAAAGGGTTAATTGAAAAGGGAAAAGAAAGCAATTAAAGAAGTTAATTGAAAGGAAGTAAATTAATTGAATTAAACCATTGACTCAATCTTATTGAATTAATGTGTAAAATTCAATTAATACAAAGATAATAATCCATAACTTTGGTACGCTAGACTTGGACACATCTTCAAGAGTAGGATTCAAAAGTTGGTTTCACCTAAGTTTCTTGAAAAATAGAACTTGGATGAACTTCCAACCTACGAATCATGTCTCAAAGGAGATATGACCGGATCTCCCGTCACAGGGAATCCAGAGCGAACCAAACAAAATCTGGATTTAATCCATGAATATGGATCACTAAAGGTTACTGTGAGAGGAAATTACTCATACTTCGTACTTTTTGCTAATGACCTTGGTCGATAGTGAAAAATGAATCTAGTGAGATGCAAATCCGAAAAACCAAGAAAGGTATTTCAATACGAAGTAGAGAATCAACAAAGACATAGTATTACTCGATCAAATCGAGGTAGCAAATACTTGTCAAGGATTCCTCAATTATCTCATTGAGAATGGGGTTCTCATACAACAAACTCATCCTAAGACGCCTCAACTTATTGAAGTGTCTAAAGAGATGGAATCTAACACTGTTTAACATTGTTCGATCCATATTGAGTTTTGTTAAGCTTCCTTATGCATTCTAGGAGTTCGTCCTCCTGACTGCATCGAAGATACTGAGCAAAGTACCTTCAAAGTTCGTGCCTACAATGCTTTACCAAGAAAGGTATGGCAAAATACCTCTATGCTCTTACCTCTGAGTATGGAGATCTCCTGCCAATGGTAGAAACGAAAAAGGAGATAAATTGGCTAGTAGATCCAATTTGTATATAATTGTGGGGTATCCAACGAAATCCATTGGATACCTGTTCCACGACAATGAGAAACAATCATTTCTCCTAGATACCCGTTCCTCTGTTGATGAAGTTCTCGTCAAAGGAAATGGAAACGTCATGGAACTTGATGAAGTCCAAGATTTGGACCCATCCCCACAAACAGTGGGAGTTAACCCAGAATTTACTGAACCTACTAAGTACACCTATTCTTCAAAGGTCTAATCGAATTCGTAAGGAGCCAGAGCGATTTGGTTTCATTCACAAAAACGAGAAAGTGGAAAGTGATCCAATGACCTATCAAGAAGCGATGTCAGACATAGATTCGGATGCGTCGCTCGAAGCCATGCAACTCGAAATGGATCCCATCCATTCCAACAAGGTATAAACCTTGATTGATCCACCCGAGGGATTTATCCCTATAAGTTGGTTATAAGTTGTAAGTGGATCTTCAAACTTGGAATGATTGGAGAGGTGTTGCCTCTAAGAATTGACTAATGGTAAAAAAAGGCTATTCACAATGTTCTGTAACAGACTTTGATGAAACATTTTCTTCATTAGCAATGTCTGAATCCATTTAGATTCACATTTGTTCTGATGAGATAGTCAAGACATTTTGACTTCATCAAAACGAGTATGAACTGTGAGTGTACAAGAGGATTAGTGGGAGCGCGATGAAGCTCATATTTTATATGTCGATAATGTTCTGGCTATCTGGTATGATATCGGAATGTTAGCATAGACGAAAGCATGGTTGTCCATACAATTCTCCATGAAAGATTTAGGAAAAGCATCTTGCCTATTGGGATACGTATCTTTAGAATAGATCGGAAAGAGAAGCCGACACTCTCTAAATCTAAGTACATAGAATCAATACTGGAAATATTCAGTATGAAAAATCCAAGAAAGGATTGCTTCCGGTGAGACACTATATCCCTTGTTCCAAAATTGATGTGCCCTACATCAAATGAGAATAAAGGAGAATGTCTCAAATACCTTATGTTTCAAACAAATGGTTGCATGTGGCATGCTTTACTATGTACTAGACCAGGCGTAGAAATTGCTCAGGTATCGCGAGCAGTTGCTAGTCAAAATCCAGTGAAGAAGTACTGGACCACCGTAAAAGATATCCTTAAAGCTCTTGACAAAGACTAAGGATTTGTTCTTGGTCTACGGTGGTAGTGGAGAAATAAAATTCGAAGGATTCACTGATTCGAATTTTCAGTCTGATGTGGATGAATTAAATATATCCATTTTTGGATACATATCCTGCATCAATGGGGTAACGGTGAATTTGAAAGGGTTCAAAGCAAATCACCGTAACCATCTAAACCACTGATGCAAGATATATTGCAGCATTAAATGTAGCATTAAATGCGGCTTAAGAAAGTGTTTGGATATAAAACTTCATCCTTCGGTTGGATGTAGTGCCTAGCATTGCGAAGCTCAAGATTATCTTCCATGATAACATTGGAGCTATTGCTAAAGCAAAGCATTCGAGATCTTACCAGAAATCTAAACACAATTGAAAGAAAGGTACCATTTCATTAAAAAAATCATTGGTAGAGTTAACCCGCGTAATGGATCGCGTCGACTCAGAAGAAAACTTAGCGGATCCACTAAAAGGAGGCTATATCATGAAATGAGTTCGAAGAACATCTTTAAAAAGATGGGTCCTAGAAACGTTTGTGATTGGCTTTAGGGCAAGTGGGAGATTGATGGGATAGTGCCCTGCAAGCCAATATATTTAGCTTGTATTGGAACTATCATTATCTTTCTTTAGTATAAATGTAATAATACGCATGTTTATTTATACGAGTATAAGGATAAACAATGGCCAACTTCATCTCTCGCGAATACATTTAAGCGATTGGTTGAAACCCTTAGATTCATTAGACTATGGGACGATTCACTTCAGTACTGAGTGCAATCATGAAACAGTCTCAAAGGTCGTAATCTTAAAACTGTTCCAAGTCAAAGATTCCGAACGAGACGGGGTATCGTAGGAATCGCCAAGACTTGTACGAGTATGCATGATTCACATGGAGTGAATTTGTAGCGTTTCATGAGCAAGGCATTTGAGGCCAGTGCATACGAGTAGGTGGTTCAATGGAGGATTGAACGCATCGAACGACCCGAACAGAGAAACCCATTGTGGAAGCGCATGTCGCATATCGGTGATGGGATGTTTCTCAAGGATTATAATAGTGTACGATTTAGTCCTTTGACTTGAGGTACTAGGGCGAATTCGGTGCATGAAAGTGCGTACTTAGATCTAGGTATAGGCCACGTAGCTTGGTCATAACATGCCTAGGTTGGGTGCGTATGGACATGTACACGAGTGGTTAGTACCGATATGGAATCTATTGAGTCACTGTAATGGTTGAGAGAATTTCCTATACGATTCTTAGATAATATATCCAAAGAACCTACGGCCGTAGTCGGTGACGGATTTGGAAAGGGGTTTCCAAATTTAGGAGTCACACTGGAATATTATCCTGAATTAGAAAGTATAGTTATCGAGACAAAATTAGAGGTGCCGATCAAATCACACACCCCATGTCTTGATCGGGAATATTAGTCGATAGAAGGACCGTATGTACATGGTAATTATATGAGACGAGGTTCACAAGTATCAATTCACCTGAAGTTGGGCTTCATGGGCTTGTGGCTAGACATCGACCATGAAGTGTAGGTACTCCTGAGTTAATAGAGGATTTGATTCTAGGAGTGATCAATTAAAGGTTGTTTAATTTACCGGAGCAATTTATTGTTCATAAATTAAATCACGAGGAATTCGTGGGCCTGCTGCCAATTGATGGTGAACCCAGAGGGTCACACACAATACAATTGGACGGTGACTGTTGAAAAGGATACAAAAGGAATTAATTGATTTAAAGGTAATTAAATCAATTAAATGAATTAAAAGTATTTAATTCAAGTGGGAGATTAATTAATTGGTTGACTTAATTAATTAAATACTTAATTGAGTTGCTAATTAATTATATATAAAAGAGAAATATTGATTTAATTGAATTGGGCATTTAATTATGTAATTAATTAAATGAAAGGCTTGCAAGACATGGGTCTTTAATTAAAAGCCCATAAGGAGTCTTGCAAAACCTAGGTCAAGAGGGAGTCTATAAAAGCGGTTCTATTTGAGCTCAAAAGCTAACACCCTAAGAAGAAAACCCTAGCCTCTCCTCTCAACCTAGCCGCCGCCCCCTAGTGCTAGAAACCCTAGCCGCCGCCACCAAGAGAAGCCGCCACCTGCTGCCGTGGGCTGCTCTTGTGCCGCCGCCCCTCTCCCTTTGTTCCTCTTTGTTAGATCTTGACCTGTCAAGAGAATCTACACAATCCTGCTTCGACAAACCTCCTGAATCCAGTTCTGAGCCTAAGATCTTGAGGTCTTGCCAGAATTCGATTGGTGTGGACTGACTTTGGAGGTGAGACGCTTGGATCACTTCTGTGAACCAGATCCAGATCCAGTTTCAGAATCAGAATCGAAGGTTGCCACCACCTTGCCTGTGGTGAGGTATATCGCAAAAACCCCCTTCTTTAATTACTATGTGTGTTTTTGTTCTTGCTTACGTATAATTAATATGAAGAATTAATATGGGACCTTGGGTGCTTCGAAAAATTTTAAATTTCGCACTGTCGTTATTCTGACAATCGAGGCATCCCAACCACTACCCCAACACCTGTACCATCCTTCCGATTTCTCTTTCCGAGAATCGCATTGTTCGTGGTCGATCTGGGATTGCATCATCTATGTCATCCTCGATAGGGATTATCGTACGTTCCTTGTACCCGCTGCGTCCCGGCTGTGGTTTTCTTTGTCCTGGTTTCCTTCGGGGATGGTTATCGGAGGGTTTTGAATTGCCTTGCTGCGGACTGTGTAGCGAGCGCCGCTCGCTTGCCGGGCTGTCAGCTTGTTGAGAGGTTTGATCGTTTTGCCTTGGCGCTCTTTGAGCGGGATTTGCCCTAGCAGTCCTAACGTTTCAAGGAACTTGTTCAAGTACGAGTAATTCCTCTGGGGAGAGTGATTTAACGAGCATAGCAATCTGTCGCAATTTTTCCTAAGCGCCCGGGAGAGGAACGGGAATCGCAGGGACTTCCGGTTCTTCCGGTATGGTACCAGAAAGATCTCCTTGGGGTTCCTGCTGATGAGGAAGATGACCCTGCAAATTCTCGTTGGTGTCGTGGGCATTATTATCATTATTATCCTGTGGGTCTTCAGATGTGTTATGACCGGTGGTTGTGTTACTTCTTGCTCCAATACGAGCGCTTTTCCTTGGGCGAGCCATATGTCGATCGAATAATTAACCTAGCCCCACGGTGGGCGCCAACTGATTTAACCGGATTTGGTCGGGTTAAAGGTATCAGTAAAATTGTAATATTGGGGTTCTCAATATATAGTATATAAGGCTCTGTTACTTTATTCAGGATGGATCAATCTCAAGGAAGAGCAATTTCGCAAGAACAATAAGTAAATATCGTAACCAACGCAAGAATAACACAAATATGAAGAGAAAGCTCTTTTCTTTTATTAAGTAATAGTGAGTTATGCTGTTTATGCAGAATTCAATGGCGTATTAGCCTTATGATTCAGAGTTGTTTAATACAATGATTGACTAGGTATTTATATCATACTAAACCTAGTATTACAAGTAAATATAGTCCTAATAGGACTCGGCCCAAATATCCTTCTTGGGTCCGGAGTGTAGTCTTCTTGTCGAAGAGAGCTGTATTCGGCCGGGTTGATAAGATGATCCCGAATTGTCTGATTTGGTCGAACCGATCTTATGTTCTTTAGTCGATCCGCACATTATGTGGGGTGCGAAATAGCCCCCATCAATATGTGCCCGTTATGCGATTTAATATTCTAATTGAATTTTAAGTTCAATTGGAGGTTTTAAGTTTTCTTGTGCGAGGTCTCATCAGATTATGCTTTATCTTCTTTACGTGATCTATTCTAAGCATGCAAGACATACATCAAAGAATATAAGTAAACATACATCGCCTAGCAGGATATGATTGATCGATTGCCCATCCTATACGATTCATCACGAGCCAAGTGATGAATCAATTGGTCAGTCTAGGGTGGAAATTTAATGTTCTAACTATTACAATTTTCAACCCCATACATCATGGGCCTTCTTGTAATATCCAGCTTGATTAGGCTTCCATGTAATGAATTGGGCCTCCATGTCCTCCAAGGTTATGGGCCTCCATGCGGATCTCCAAGTCTTCATGAGGTCTTCTCGGCTCCAAGCCTAATCTAAGCCTAGCTTACAAATTTAAAATGGTCCTATTCTATTACATTAGTTTGCGCAAGCAAGGGCACCAATCAGGCCCATTTAATTACAACCCATAAATAAATTAAACCAAAAACTACATAGGGCATAAGGGCAAAATCGAACAATCCACATATTCACTCAAGAACATGCATAAATTCACATAAGGGCATAAATGTAAATTTACCGGCTCCTTTAATTTTAATTCTCAAAATTTATCCAAGTTAATTAATTTTGAATTAACAATTAACCTCTAAGATTAATTAGCTCTTACTTGAGCTCTAAGTAATCTATAAATCTTATCTTGATTAAATTGGTTAACTAAGGTAGACTAAATCTCTAAGATTCTATCCAAAACTCTAAGTTTTCCAAATATTCCCAAATCTCCAAGATTCTCAAGATAATCATATTTTGACTAGATTAGTTAATTAAGGTAGTGTTCTAGTCTAACAAGATAACTACCTTATCCAAAACCTCCAAATGTCCTAATCTTCCAAAATTCTCCATGATTTTCAGGACTTCCGAAATAGGCGTGTTTGAGATCAACCAAAATTCAGCCACGGAGTGACGAATAGGACACCGCCACTTGACAGCACACACGCGGCCACAGAGGCCGCGCGTGAGCCGCACGCAGCGGCTGTTGTCGCGTGTAACAGCGCACAACAGCGTGCTGCTGCGCGTTGCCAGCACGCGGCAGACTGCCCGTAGGCAGCTGCCGTGTGCTGCACGCCCATACAGCGCGCTGTTCACGCGCTGCTGTGTGCGGCAGCACGCGGTGGCCGCCTAGAGGCGGTGCGCTGCCGTGCACCGCCGCGTGCCAACGCGGTTGAATCCAAAATCTTTTTTTTTTTTTTTGATTACTTCTTGATTTAATTAAAATCAGTTCCAATTAAATCCTTAATCCAAAATAAAATTAACACGATAAAAATTTTGAATCCAAAATTATCCATTAACTCCAAGTTAAATAACAAACGTCCTAAAACATGCAAAGTTAAAGAACTAGCCACACATAAATCAAACATATGATTTATAACACAGAATTTGCAAATTCATGTATATACATAGCCTAGAATTGGCTCTGATACCACTGTTGGGATTCGGTAAGATAAACAGCCCTAGGCACTTCGGAATATAAAAATTTTAGGACCTCTTACGGAATCTTGCCAGGATACTACTCTAGGTGTATGTATATATATATAATTATTAATTTAAACGACAGAATAAACAGTTTACACGTTATACCCGTCTCCTTGCAAATCAAAGTTGGCAAAACGAACTCTGAATTTCTCTTCAGCAAAATCGATCCAAGCTCTGCAGCAGCGCCCCACGTGTTGCGCCTCTACGGGTTGATACACCACAATTACAGGAAAATAATAAATCTTGATAAGCTAGAACACAAGATATATTATTATCTAGGATTTTAGGAACGATCTTGGAACAAAAATCGAAAACAAAAAATTCTTCCAAACACTGGAAGGGTTCGGCCGATTGCACAGGACTAGGATTCCATTCTTCTACATAGGCCATGGCCCTCTCTAATTAGAAGACCAAGTCTTCTAATTAATTCATGGCCCAGTTAATTAATTTTGACCAGTCTTTATTTAGTCTTCCAATTAAATAGCCCAATTAATTAACTAGTCTCCCAATTAATTAATTTTGACTCACAGTCCAACTAATTAATTATTCCTTTAATTAATTAAATCCAACTTAATTAATTAACTCACAAATTAAACTCCAATTTAATTTATGATCTTGATCTAATTCCAATTGGATCCTTCTTTGTTCCAACTGGGTCAACCTAGTTGACCCATCCATTATAATCGACCCAGTCGATTATTCACCCAGTCGACCCAGTCGACTCAGTCGTCCTTATTTCCTCGCTTTCGCTTCATGTGTATTGTGTATGCCCCCGTAGGTTCACCACATAATTGGTCGTGGGTTATAATTAAATATTATTTAATTATTCGAGTAAGACTTACTCTAAATCAATCGAACACTCTGTCGATTGATCATTTCAAAATTAGCACCCCTGCCAATTTGGGAATTCTCCCACACTCCACGGTTGATGTCCAGCCACAAGCCCATGGAGCCCAATCACAGGTGAATTAATTCAGTGAACCTTTTATCATTTACAATTTCCATATACGACATAATCTCTCCATCAAACAATCTCCCAATCGAGACTTTAGGGCATGGTCTTTCATCGGATTCCCTTTTCTTTTGTCTTGACCTTATGTATTCTGATCTCGAAATAAATTCTCTTTGACTTAATCTTTATGAGCTACTTACATAAAGTCGTCAGATACCTTGGCCAAGGATTTTACCAGAATTAATTTCTCACAGAAATCCATAGGAGAATTTCCCAACCTATCAAGTCGGGTCAATGGATCCTTTGTTGATGATATGAATCCGCATACGAGTTCCTCTGTACCCAATATGAGTCCATAGAGACTTTCTGGCGAACTCCAGTCAGTCGGAACTCATATCAAAGTATAGACGTTCTCGCACCAGATAAACCCTATCACCTCAAGTAGTTAGGGATCGTTCCTCGTATACTATTGTAAATTGGAATAACTTCAACCCCGATATGCGACTACCGCTTCCATGGTGAGTTATTTCCTAATTGGGGTATTCAGTGCGCTTTCCATCCCAGCAAGCCACCCACTTATGTGTATCGACTATCCCAGTCACGCTCGTGGACCACAGCGTCCTCCAGTTCATCGGAGTATACACAATAGTGAGAGTCTAACCGAATCCAACGATGTCTTATTTCGATTGCATTCTACGACTCTTGAATATGTTCTAGATCATGGCCTTGGAGATCAGTCCACGGGTTATCCCATAGCCCTGTGATCTAAGGACTTCTATCCTTATGCGTAGATAATTATTACATAAGATAAAGATGACCATTTAATAAAGTGCATTTATTAATCCAAATTGAATAGTTCCTTATTTATTACAATAAATGCTCGCCATACAGCTGGCTTGCAGGACACTATTTCTATCACGGAGTTCGTCCTTACGCCCCAAGTGTTCCTCCCTACTTGGGTTATAAAGCCAGGCCTACGGGTAACCGTGACAATCCTGCCGGCCCTTGCCGGCCAGGTTGGCATCGGGTCCATATACCAATCAAAAGGGGGCCCACACAAAATCAAAAACAAAAGGACATATCAAACATATTAACATATTATCAACATTTAATAACTTATTTAAGTCAACCTATTCGTAACGACATGCAACAAAAGTTAGAATAAAATTCATGCTTTGATTATTAAGAGCCTAGGTGCATGTTTGGACTCGATCTACTAGCACATCAGACCGACATACAAATTAAACACACAACGCTCACCTTTGTCGCGTAGTATAGCTACTAATACTCCACAAATAAAGCGTATCTGATCTTACGCAAATTCGTAGTATGATCGATATTAATAAAATAAATACTGTAAACGCTATGAAATAATAGAAAGATCAATGTATATGTGTATTCCGAATGTTGAGATACAGATTACAAGTATTGAGGATCCTATCTGAGCATTATAGGATGCCGTACAAGCTAGAGGGCGAAATACATATAAAATGGCCGAATCAATCTATCCGAGCAGCAGCTTCGAATGGAGAGCACCTGGGAAAGCGTGTGTGTTGTCATAAATGTTTGGGGTATTTATAGCCGAGAATGAGGATCG
This sequence comes from Penstemon eatonii, assembly GCA_038501285.1. NCBI lineage: Eukaryota > Viridiplantae > Streptophyta > Magnoliopsida > Lamiales > Plantaginaceae > Penstemon > Penstemon eatonii. Next base: position 50,835,978 of record CM076715.1, on the reverse strand, counting down.
GCCCATAGGTTTGGGCCTGGGATCGGCCCAACAGTAACATTTGATCAAGGGCTGCATCAAATGGTTCAAGTTATCTTGGCTTCGTCCTGAGCTCGAGTTAGCATCTTTGGAGTTGAGATTCCGGTTCTTCGATCGTATATTAGTAATAGAAGGTGGGGTCCAAAATACCCACCATCAATACTCCCCCACTTCTCGAGCGTAAAGAGAAGCTTAAGCTCGAAGAAGTATGTGTCATTCCGAACATCGTGATGAAGGGATCATATGTTGATGCGTTATGGATGTGCCTCGTTAAAAACCTAACTTGGAAAAATCCATTGGGATAAAAACCAAGTTTAGGGAAAAAGAGTGCACATCACTAAAAATCCAAAATGAACTCTTAATGATGCATAAATATTCTCTTTTGACGATGACTTGTAGGATTATTCGAAAACATCTCGTTGCTTAATAATTTGTAAGTCGTGTGTGCCAACCTTGGTAATATTGCCTTGCTTTCTTTCCTGATTCTACTCTTCCGATCATATAGTAGCATAGAAAATCAAGAACGTAAATGAACATTGATGTTCGGGTGTTGCGTCTCTTCACGTGTTGGGCCGTGGCCCATTAATCCGCAGAATATAGGGGTTTATTATGCAATTAAAGGAAAAGTAGGTTTTGAAATCGTCCTGAGGGAGTTCATTCGTCGCGACTTCTCGGGGACCGGTTTGCAATTTACCGTTTTAACCTTATATATATAGCTTGATCGTGGGATGTTTATTTCGCAAAAAATTCTCAAGTAACCCTAGATCGCAGCGCATAGATCGATAAGAAAATCCCAACACTTGTCCGATCGTTCTGAACACATAATGTCTAGCCCAACAGATTCCAAGGGTAAGGCCAAGGTAGTAGAAGGGCAAGAGAGTGGTCCTGGCGAGACACAGTTCGTGGTCGTCCGTTCATCGGAGGCAAAAATGTTGGGATTCGGTAAGATAAACAGCCCTAAGCACAGCGGAATATAAAAACTTTTAGGACCTCTTACGGAATCTTGCCAGGATACTACTCTAGTTGTATATATATGAATATTAAATAAACGATAGTATAAGTTTGCACGTTATACCTATCTCCTTGCAAATCCTCGGTTAGCAAAAACGAACTCTAATCTCTGCACCAGCAAAATCGACCCAGGCCTTTTCAGGAGCGCCCCACGTGTTGCGCCTCTACGAGTTGATAGACCACAATATCACGAAAATAATATATCTTGATCGACTAGAACACAAGATATATTAAGACCTAGGAATTAGGAACGATTTTGGAACAAAGTCGAAAACGAAAAATTCTTCCACAGGGAAGAACAGGGTTCGGTCGACTAGTGGGGAGAGGGATCGTTCCTCATATACTATTGCAAATTGGAATAACTTCAACCACGATATGAGACTACCGCTTCCATGGTGAGTTATTTCCTAATTGGGGCATTCAGTGCACTTGCCATCCCAGCAAGCCACCCACTTATGTGTATCGACTATCCCAGTCACGCTCGTGGACCCCAGCATTCTCCAGTTCATCGGAGTATACACAATAGTGAGAGTCTAACCGAATCCAACGATGTCCTATCTCGATTGGATTCTGCGACTCTTGAATATGTTCTAGATCACGGCCTTGGAGATCAGTCCACGGGTTGTCCCATAGCCCTGTGATCTAAGGACTTCTATCCTTATGCGTAGATAATTATTACATAAGATAAAGTTGACCATATAATAATAAAATGCATTTATTAATCCAATTGAATGGTCCTTTCAATTAAATGCAGCCAAAATAGATGGCTTGCAGGACATTATTCTATCAATCTCCCACTTGTACTAAAGCCAACTTTTCGTACTTCTGATTCCCATCTAAGACAGATGTTTTTCGGATGCCTTTGAGGCAATGGCTTAGATAGCGGGTCCGTCGTATTATTCTTTGAGGTGACACGTTCCATCTTTATGTCTCCTCTACCAATGATATAACATATCAAATGGTATCGTCTTAGTACGTGCTTGGATTCTAATGAGATCTCGACTCCTTCGCTTGCGAGATAGCTCCATTATTATCACAAAAGATAGTAATGGCTCGACAATGCTAGGTATCACATCCAATTCCTGGATGATGTTTTTATCCAAACACTTTCCTTTTCTGCTTCACACGCGGCAATGTATTCTGTCTCGGTGGTTGAAACTGCGGTAGTGTCTTGCTTGGAGCTCTTCCAGCTTATCGCACCACTATTGAGGCAGAACACTTATCCAGATGTCGACTTGAAGTCGTCTAAATCACATTGGAAGCTAGAATCAGCATAGCCTTCCAATTTCAATTCTCCTCCACCGTATACCAAGAACAATTCCTCAGTCCTTCTCAGGTACTTCAGAATTGCCTTTACGGCTATCTAGTGATGCTCATCTGGATCAGACTAGTAGCGTCTTGTAATGCTTAAAGCGTATGCTACGTCTGGTCTCGTACATAACATACCATACATTATGCTTCCAATCGCGGATGCATATGGTACTTGAGACATTGCTTCTCTCTTCATGCGTCTTCGGGGCCATAGACTTAGAGACTGCAATTCCATGTCTCATTGGAAGCAATCCTCTCTTGGATTCTTCCATATTAAACCTTTTCAAGATCCTTCCATATTAAACCATGTACTGGGATTGGGAGAGGCCCAGCAGTCCTTTTGATCTATCTCGGTAGATCCTTATACCTAGTACAAAGGATGCTTCTCCCAAATCCTTCATTTAGAATTGTGTAGATAACCATGCTTTAGTTTCGGACAACACTTTTCACATTGTTCCCAATTAGAAGAATGTCATCAACATAAAGCACCAAAAATTCAACTGTACTCCCACTGATCTTCTTGTACACGCAAGGTTCGAACACGTTTTCGATGAATCCAAAAGTTTGGATTGTTTCATCGAAACGAATGTTCCAACTTCGGGAAGCTTGCTTCAGCCCATAAATGGACCTCTAGAGTTTGCACACCTTGTGCTCATCTCCTTTGGATGCATATCCTTTTGGTTGCTCCATGTAGATCTCCTTTTCAATGTCCCCATTGAGAAAGGCAGTCCTCAAATCCATCTGCCATATCTCGTAGTTATACCACGTAGTTATGGCCAGCAAGATTCGAATGGATCTAGGCATTGCCATAGGCGAGAAGGTCTCCTCAAAGTCGATGCTTGGCCTTTGAGTGTATCCTTTGGCCACTAGTCGCGCCTTGTAGGTTATTACCTCTCCGTTCACTCCAAGCTTTCGCTTATAGATCCACTTGCAACCCACGGGAGTCACTCCCACTGGTGGATCTACCAAGGCCCATACCTTGTTCGAGTGCATGGAGACCAATTTGAATTCCATGGCTTCACGCCACTTTCCCGAGTCTATGCCTAGCATAGCCTCTTCGTAAGTCCTTGGGTCGGTTAGAGACTGATTTAGCCGGATTTCATCGGGTTAATTGAATATCAGTAAATTTGTGATATCGGGGGGTTTTCGATATTTATATATATGTTATATAGGGCTCTGTTACTTTATTCCGGATGGATCGGTTACAAAGAAAAGCAATATTCAAGAACAAGAAGTAAAACCACAAAACAAAGCAAAGAACACAACGATATGAAGGTAAAAGGCTCTGTAATAAAATTGAATATTATTGAGTTGTTCTGTTGTAAGCAGTGTTAAATCCTGTATTCTTAGAGTTCAGGAATTTCGTAGTTGTCCAATACAATGATTAACTAGGTATTTATATAATTTTAAACCTAGCGTTACAAGGAAACATAGTCCTAATAGGACTCGGCCCAAATATCCTTCTTGAGTCCGGAGTATAATCTTCTATCGAAGCGAGCTGCACTTGGCCGGGTCAGTAAGATAATTCTGATCTGTTTGAATGGGTCGAATCGATCTTATCTTCTTCATTCGATCCGAGTAGTATGTAGGGTGCGAAATAGCCCCCATCAGTACTCCCTCACTTTCTTCGAGCGTATAGATAATAGAAGCTCGTAGAAGTAGATAAATTTTTACGACTGTTTGTTTTCTATGAATGGAACCTCGTTAAAAACCTTTCTTAAGAAAAAACCCTGTGGGAAAAAAATCTTAAGTAAGGAAAAGAGTGCTACATATCATAGATAGTCGTTTTCTCTGTCCGATTACGAATCGCCACGCGTCTATTCAGGAGGCTTTTCGTATCCTTCCGTTTTTGGCGGGAATATGAGTAGCTGCGATGAGTTCGAAACGTCTTGTCTCATCTTATTATAAATAGGTGACTTTTGAGTTCACAATTTCTCTTTTATACTTCCTTACAACTCGTAATCATTTTCCTGATTTGTCGTTCATCTCATAAAATTTTTCCTTTTATCGACCTTCATCTTCCGAGAACCAGAATATATGGCTTTTGTAAGAAGATCTTCTTCTTCTTCTAAAGAGATCGTCGCCCCCGATAACGAGGAGGAGTTGCATTCTAATCCTTTGGGTGAACAAACTACAGTATCTGACTTCGTCGTCCCTGTAGAAGATACTTTCAGGGTACGAATCCTTTCTGATGCAGATGTGGCTGCCCGAGCCAAAAAGGGCAAAGGTACTGTTCCTCAGATTTCCGAACCAATTGAGGACGTAGCTTGTGCCTATACGGTGGAAACATTCCCGGAGGTTGTGAATAATTATACCAAATATTTTCCGGAAGGTTCTGAGATAATTCTTCCTTCCCCTACTGATAGGGTCACGTCTCCACCGGAGGGATGTCGAGCCTTTTATACGGCTCACTTCAATAGCGGACTGCGTCTTCCTTTGTCTCCCCTCTTTCTCGAAGTTTTGAAAACTTTCAGTGTGTGCTTGACACAGCTGGTTCCAAATTCCGTTGCTTTTGTGGTTTGTTTTTCCGTTTTGATGATCGCAAAGGGGTTTAAACCTTCTTTTCGTAATTTTACGCAACTTTTCCGTTTTAATATTTCTAGCTCTTCAAATCGTGGATATTTCTTCGCTAGTCAGCGGCCTAGTCGAGCAATCTTTGACGCCCCTGTTTCTAGTAATCCTTCATGGAAATCTCATTTCTTCTTTGTTCGTCCTCCGTCTAATGTTTGTTTGGCGGATGGTTCGACCATGCCTTTTTCATGGGATCATGGTTCCAGTTGGATTCCTGGAGGTCGCTTACCGACTGGTGAACTTGTTCCTGACGATGTACAGTTTATCACTGAGATCCCCGAAATGCGTGCAAACAAATATCAAAGCGCTCTTCTGATCGGGGAGGCTTTCCTTCGTAAGGCGGGGTTAAGTGTTCATAACTTTCCCATCAGTTCATCATCTGAACCTCTTGGTTAGTACTTTATTTTATCTTATTGCTGTAACTACACCTTTTATACGGAGAAACTAACTTTTATTTTGTTTCTTTTTCAGCCCATATGGTAGGAAACTCTCGACATTCTTCGAAGGGAAAAATGGTGCTGTCGAAATCTTCCAAATCCGTAGAGAACGCCCCTATCGAGCACAGAGCGTCGCGAAAAAGGAAGCTGGAGTTGGGTCATGAATCTGAGGAGAATAGAGAGGAATCTCCAGATTCTTCTCGTGAGTCCCCTATTCGTCAGGGCACGGGATCTGGTTATCCTCCTCTTCATCTTAGATCCTCTTTGGGTATTCGAGGATGTCGCAGCTGGTCAATGCCTCATCCCACTAATAATCCAGTGGGTAGAAAAAGGAGTTAATATGGACGTTCTGGTGACGACCTTTCTTTACTCGGAGATAAACATCCAAAACCTACTCTGGTCGAAATGATCGAGGATCATTTAGAGGGAAGGAGGGCAGCTGGTTATTCCGAGAAGGATTCTCTTGTTCATGATGATAGTGAGAACGCGGTCGATAAGGCGACCCGTGTTCTTTTGTCTGGCGTTTTTACTCGCGATCTCAATAAGCTTCTTCATAAGGATCCTCTGGAGAAATTCCAGCGAGCTTCTCTTTATGCTGAGAAGGTGATATCTTTTTCCTTCAATCATATTGACAGATAATTTTAAGGATTTTCCTTAATTTACTAATCCATCTCTTTTTCTTGCTCTCTTTGTTCTTCCAGACTAAAACTTGTCTCGCGTCATACGCCTATGAAAATGCACTTTGGAAACAACAGTGCGAGTTCCTGGAAGAGAAGCATAAAGCTTTACTTCATAAATCCTCCGGTTCAGGGGTTGGTCCCTCAACATCTTCTTCCGTTCCCATCGTAGAGACTCGCGATACCGGGACAGAAGATCAAGAAATGATAGACAGGGTGATGGAGGTTTCTCGTGCTCAAGAGCAGGCCAATCAAATGGCTAGAAAGTTAGAGGAATTGCAGTTACAGAGCACGACTCGAATTAGTGAGCTTGAATCTCAGGTATCAAACCTTGAAACTTCTTTAGAGGAGTACGAAAAGGATGTCCCACTTAGTGGGCTTAGGGATCGATATGGTAGGAATCCTGATGAAAGAGTTGTTCGTGAATTCCTTAATTCTCCTGTTCATACGGCGTTGGTGTATCGGATGGTCGGTCCTCTTCTTGAGAATACTTTTAAGAAGGCGATTCATCAGCTGGTCGCTTTAGAGATGATCGACGACCGTCGAAAGGAGTATTTTAAGGCGGCGCACATTCGGTTGAATCGCTATGGCAAACTTTATTCTTCTTTCGAGGTTCCAGATGTCGTATATCAAGGTTTTCCTCTGGCTCACCTTGTCGAAGAATTTGGAAATCCATTGCCGATTCCTCCTTCTGATGTTAACGATGAGCTCGATAATACTTTTATCGATCCAGAAGACGAAGAAGAAGAAGAAGACGATATATGCATGACTTAGGACGTCGGTAGCGAACAGAAGATTCCGGATAGCGACCAGGCTTCTTGAAATAGTGATTTATTTTTTGAAATAATCTTTGTAATTATTCATTCGTAGGTTTTAATTGTAACTTTAGCTTTCCTTACTTTGTACGCTAAACGTTTCGTATTCTGACAGTCGTGTCTTTTCACATTCGCCGTAATAATTCAGACAAGTCATTTAATTTGCCGTAATCATTATGTGTGTGTCTTTTCAAATTCTAGCGTTTGCTCTAAGGTCAGTTTTCCCGTTTCGCGCCCTTTCTTTAGGTCTGTCGCGTCCTTTCGTGTAGTATAAATACGAAAGGTAAAAACTTGACTTGTTTTTTTTTTTTTACTGCTATACTCCTCTCTTAACAGAATACTCTTTCTTTAGCTAGTCGATAAACTTTCTCGATATTAATTTGAATTTTTCCATAATCCGATCATGAGTAACCTTTTTGGTAATACTTCGAAGCGACCATCCCGTGAGGGCGCTCGGGATAATAGATCCAAAAGATCTCGAAGAGATGGGCCGTCGATGGAGCCTCCTCGTTCGTCCCAAACAATTAGGTCGGAGATCGATACTCGTGTTATTGCTTCCGAACCTCTCTCCGTGGTAAACTCGTCATTTTCAGAACCAATCTTTTCTGCTTCCACTCAAGTAGGAAGCATGCCTTCCCCTGGTCGAGTTGCTTTTGGCGATATGTCCAACGAGGAATCGGTTTATAATATAGCTGTTAGTTCAAATGCTTCTTCCTTTGAGCACGTTCTTCATGGAGGGGATTTTGCTATTTCCCTTCCTTTGTCTGCTTCTACTGCCCTGATTGCCAGTGAAGGGCAAGTTGGCGATGGTTTTTCTGTTAATCCTTCCGTAACGCAATCTATTTTGCAAGATTGTCCTGAATATTTGTTTCATGATACCACTGTAACGACTGCTTCTTTTGAATCTGGGGGACCTTCTGGGGGTCGGTTTGGGTCGAGGTCTGGTCGTCGAACTGTTATTTCTGCTTCGGGCAAGGAGACCTCCGTTAGCCCCAACGAGAGAGACTCTCCCCGTCCGTTAGATGATCGATGCATCCTTGAACAAGTTAAGGTTATTATGCTGTCAGAGACTCCACGCCCTGATGGTGTCGCTTCTAATAGTGAATTGCCTGGCTCAGTTGAGCCTGATACTTTGTCTTGGGATCTGGGTTTGAGCACCATTCTGCCCGGAGAGTTGAAGAAACTTGAGGGTACTTCAAACGTACGCCTTGTTCAATCGCTAGTGAAGATATGCGAACAGGTGGATGAATCTTTCATTGTTTTATTTGTTTTTATTTTGACTGCCTTGTTACATAAAGGCTGTTTTCTTTTTCCAGGCTAAGTACTTTAGCACTCCACCTGGGTGTGCAAAACGATGAACTGTGGAATAGTAAGGATTCTTACCGAAAACGGTTGGCGTCGGAGTCGGCGAAGGTCGCAGGGCAGACTCTCCAGCTGCAGCTCGTTAATGATGATTTGAAAAAATTGCAGGAGGAGAAGTCTGTCTGGGAGAAGGAGAAAAACGACTTGGTTCGGGCTGCTGCCCTTGCAGAGGAGTCTCAACGGCGGTCCTATGAGGAAGGATATGACGCCGGTTATCTAAAGCGTCAAGAGGAGTTGATGGCGTTTGCTGGCAACTTGACTCCTCGGAGGACTGTTTCTAGTAGTCGACCTACTGACCGTTCCTCTCAGTGATCTTTGTTCGACCTGGCAGGCCTTGGACTGTCTATTTTTTTTTTTTTTTTTTTTTTTTTTTTGCTGCCCAATTTTTGTGCATATGTTTGGGCTGAAATTTTTGTAATGGGAGAAGTACTAAATTGGAAATTATGACCTTCTTGTAGGCAGATTCTTGCCTATATCTATTTTCTTCTCCTTGTTATGCACATTTTGCCTTTATGCATAAATATAATCATCATGAAATAATCAGAATTGTTTAGCACACGTATCTGAAATTGATCTTTGCGGAGAATATTTAGGATAGAGAAAAGCTAGCTTGATCTTGATGTTTGCTCTGCAAATCAAATCTTTGTTGATCAACCCAGTATAGTCCCTTGGGTTATATTCAAAATCATGTTTGCGCATAATCATGCAGATAGTAGGTTTATTCGTATTGGATAGTCGATTGAATTGCTGTTAGGGAACGTTCAGCATTTTGGTCGATGTTCAATCCATGCCTTGTAAAATTGTCCTTTTGTGACACATACTTTTATATAAGGAGGCTTTTTATACCTTTTGTTGAACTCTTCTTTTCTTTTCATAAGACTAAGAGAAAATAACCCTTTCAGTATCCTCCAAAGCTTTATGTTTCTCATTATCAACTTCGAACTACTTGTTCTTCAACCAATGTTTCGTTTATAGCATATCTTTGATATGGGAGGAATTGGAAATTGTAGAAGTCTTAGTCAGATCTGACCTGTTCAGACCTCCTTAAGCAATTCTCTGGTATGTTAGGCAGTTACGTCCTTGCTGTTTTGAATAAGGAGGACTATTCTCCTGATTTCTATATCAGATATCTTGGATTCCAGAGGAGTTCCTGTATGGCTTAGTCAATGGTCATCCATATGATGTATGAGGCAGTGACGTCCCTCGTATGGTGAAGGGTTTGGTCTTTTATCTTTTATCGAGCAACTGTCCTTTTCGCTGCGATTTTAAAGCTTGTATGACTTCGTTTGTGGATTCTAGGGTTTTAAGCCATCGACCATGAAGTATGATTGTGCCGGTATGTCTAATCCAAAGCTTTTTTAGGTTTGATTATTTCGATCTATGGCCTCTTTTGTTATCGACTAGTTGAGGCGATTAGATAGTGCCGTTCCAACTTACTAGCATTTATTGCGGGGAGTCAAGGGGTCGCATCTGTGTCCGTTGATCAAATGCTTTTTCAGCCGTTGGATTGTTTGAGTCTATCCCTATAAATAGGGTGGTAGCTTGCATTCTTCCTTTGCAATTTCCCAAAGAGAATGGAGATCTCAACTTCTTTGGATTTCATTCTGCCTTCAGATCCAATAATATTCAAAAAGTCACATTATCGTGATTCAGTCTGTAATAACTTGATGTTCATCTACCTTGTACTGACGGGTCCCATGTCAGCCCTTCCTTGTACTAACGGGTCCCATGAGGCCTCAAATGTTGTTTTCACCAATTAGAGGTCCGTGGTTTCCGTTTGCACATGGGGGGTTCATACTTGCCAGCCACCTCCGCTCTTCGATGTTACCTCCGGAGTGATAGACCACCGGGGTGCGCTGGTAAGTTTTATCCTTTACGACTCATCCAAAGAGATGCTGCTTCAGAGTAAAAGTCTACCCCATTATACAAGCAGTGTCTCGTTATGGGTGAATGAGTATTGCCGGTTTATCTGGCTGGTAATGCTCATTTTGTCTGGAGGAACATTTGATCTTCAGAGCCTGGCCATCGAACCAAAGAAGTCGACCATCCTGAGCAGCGTGCTTCTTAGGTGGTTTATTATAATCGACGAGGTACTAGGGAGGATATTGGTGTTTCCGTGGACATTGTCGTGAAGATAGCCGATCCTATAGGATCATTTTAACTAAATCATTGTAATGATCTTTAAGTAACAAGCAGATCTTTGTAACGTAGGATTTTTGTATGTAACTGATTTGATGAATAAAATATTACTTTTATCTCTTGCATCTTCTTTGTCGTTGATTTTGTCATAATTTTTATTTACGAGGAGCAATTTCCGAGCAGATGGAGTCATACTTGATTCATCTTCAAAACTTTAGGAGTATCAGCAGATCTTTTAGATCGTTAGGAATAGATCGAGGAGTGTTTATTGAGCGGATCAATGTATACTCGACTCTTTTTGGTTAGACTTAGGTTTTTAACCCAAAAGTCTTTTTAGGATGTTGGATACGTATCGAGGAGTTTTTATCGAACGGATCGATGTTTACTCGACTCTTTTTTATTAGACTTAGGTTTTTAACCCAAAAAGTCTTTTTGATCGTTGAAGATATATCGAGGAGTTTTTATCGAGCGGATCGATGTTTTCTCAACTCGTTTTGATTAGACTTAGGTTTTTAACCCAACAGTCTTTTTAGGATGTTGGATACGTATCGAGGAGTTTTTATCGAGCGGATCGATGTTTACTCGACTCTTTCTGATTAGACTTAGGTTTTTAACCCAAAAAGTCTTTTTGATCGTTGAAGATATATCGAGGAGTTTTTATCGAGCGGATCGATGTTTTCTCAACTCGTTTTGATTAGACCTAGGTTTTTAACCCAACAAGTCTTTTTGATCGTTGAAGATATATCGAGGAGTTTTTTATCGAGCGGATCGATGTTTACTCAACTCGTTTTGATTAGACTTAGGTTTTTTGTACCAAAAGCCTTTTAATCGTTGAAATATATCGAGGAGTTTTTATCGAGCGGATCGATGTATACTCGACTCGTTATAATTTAGACTTAGGTTTTTTGTACCAAAAGCCTTTTAATTGTTGAAATATGGGCGAGGAGTTTGTATTGAGCGGATCAATGTATACTCGACTCGCTTTTGAATATATCGAGGAGTTTTTATCGAGCGGATCGATGTTTACTCAACTCATCTGTAATTTAGACTTAGGTTCATCACCAAAAAGTCCTTTTTGTCGTTGATATAAATCGAGGAGTGTTTATTGAGCGGATCAATGTATACTCGACTCGTTTCGTTCTAATTTTTATCAATATGATAGTGTAATTCCAAGGAGCGTTAACCGAAATAATCGATGTATAGAAAATGCTAAAAATCTTTACTAATTGAACTGTAGGCTAAGGCCTTTGTTACAAGGATTAAAACTTGATAAAGTAAAATAAAACAATGCAGTATAATCTGCTAAAATTTATTTACCATAGTATTTCCTAAGGTTGACCGCATTCCAGGTTCTTGGTAAGGCTGTTCCATCCAAGTGTGCAATTTTGTATGAACCTTTCTTTCCTACGCCAATGACGATGTAAGGTCCATCCCAATTTTGTTGTAACTTTCCCACATGCTTGGATACTTCTACCTTTTTCAAGACCAAGTCTCCTTCTTTGAAAGTTCGGATGCGTACTTTTTGATTGTATGCTTTCTCCATATTTGCTTTAGTGGCTTGTAGGCGTACGGCAACTTTATCTCTTAAAGCTTCTGTTAAATCAATGTCATTTTCTCTCGCCTTTTCATTTTCTTGATCATCGAACATCTCTATTCTTGGCGTTGGGATTAAAGTTTCAACAGGAATAACAGCCTCCGACCCATATACCAAGCTAAATGGGGTTTCCCCGGTTGAGCTCCTTACTGTGGTTCGATTAGCCCATAGTACTCCTGGGAGTTCATCAAGCCATTTTCCTTTGGCCGATCCTAATCTTTTTTCCAAAGATTTTATTATTTCTCGGTTTGCTACTTCGGTTTGTCCGTTCGCTCTTGGATGCCCGACCGAAGTGAAATTTTGTTGAATTCCCAGTTTCGAACACCATTCTATTACTTGTTTTCCCGCGAATTGGGTTCCATTATCGGAAATTAGGATCCTCGGGATGCCAAATCGACAAACTATGAACTTCCATAGGAAGTTGATCACTTGGAATTGAGTTATTCGTGCGAGGGCGATGCATTCTATCCATTTGCTGAAATATTCTACAGCGACCAGGACGTAAGCTTTTTTGGATCTGGCCGCCGGGAACGGCCCCACGATGTCCATTCCCCATTGATCGAAAGGCCAACATACTGGAATTGGATGCATGTTTTCTGCTGGTCGATGACATATGTTAGCATGGATCTGGCAGTGATGACATTCTTGGACATATCGAGCGGCATCTTTATTGATGGTAGGCCAATAGTAACCTGTCCTGAGACATATTAAGGCCAAAGCCCTTGATCCGCTGTGATTTCCTGCATCTCCTTCGTGTATTTCTCGTAGTATATCAATGGTTTGTGATTCAGAGACGCATTTCAGAAGAATTCCTGATACTGATCTTCGGTAGAGTTTTCCTTCTACAAGTGTATATTTTGGAGCTCGATATCTTATTTTTCGAGCTTCATTTTGGTCAGGTGGTAATTTTCCTTCTCGAAGATAGTCTATCATCGGGGTCATCCAGTTTTCTTCGACTTCTTCGATTTCCATTATATCGACTACCGGTGTTTCATCGATATCGATTGCCGGCGTATTAGAGATCAACCAGTTGATTACCCGTTCGGTCTTTCCGTCATGGGATCCTGTGAACTTTGATAGCTGGTCGGCCTATTTATTTTCCGAACGCGGAATGTTCTGAATACCGAAGCTTTCAAATTTTTTAGCTAGTGTTTTCACTTTGGCGAGGTATTTGACCATATTGAATTCTTTAGCCTCGTATAGGCCTTCAATTTGTCTTTGCACTAACTCTGAATCAGTTAATACTTTAAGACTTTTTATGTTGGCTTTAATCGCCATTTCCATTCCCGCAATCAGTGCTTCATATTCAGCTTCATAGTTTGTTACAACGAAGTCCAATGTTATCGCGTAATTCAAATCTTCCTTATTCGGTCCGGTGAAGTTGATTCCGGCACCTCCTCCTTCTCGGCATGAAGCACCGTCGACATGCATTAACCAAGTTTGATCTTCTATGATCAAGACATCGTCGTTGAGGCTGCTCGATGATTCAGTTGCCTGTGTCGGTGTTTCTAATATAAAGTCAGCCAACACTTGTGCCTTAATTGCGATTCTTGGTTTGTAATCGATTTCGAACTGGCTTAGTTCGATCGCCCATTTAATTAGTCTTCCTGAGGCTTCTGGTTTTGCTAAGACTTGTCTTAGCGGTTGATTTGTCAAAACCACTATTTTGTAAGTTAAAAAGTAAGGTCGAAGTTTTCGTGCAGCCACTACTAAGGCCAGCGTGAATTTTTCTATTTCCAAGTAATTCTTCTCCGCCCCTTGCAATAACTTGCTGAGATAATAGACAGACTTATGCTCTGAGCCCTCTATCTTAATTAGTACTGAACTAATGGCCGTATCGGAGATGGAGATGTAGATATACAACGGTTCCCCTTCCGTTGGTTTGGCTAACATCGGTGGTGTCGTTAAATATTCTTTGAGTTGTTTGAAGGCTCGTTCGCATTCTTCGGTTCAAGCGAAGTTTTTTGCTTTTCGAAGCGTTTGGAAAAAGGGCAAGCTTCTGTCCGCAGATTTTGATATGAATCTATTCAATGCTACGATTTTCCCAACCAAGCTTTGTACTTGAGAGATGGTTTTGGGAGGTTTCATTTCAGTTATGGCTCGAATTTTCTCTGGGTTGGCTTCTATTCCTCGCTGGTGTACTAAGTATCCCAAAAATTTTCCTGACTTAACACCGAAGGTGCATTTCGCAGGGTTCAACTTCATACGGTATTTTCTTAGGATTTGGAAACATCGATCTAGATGTTTTACGTGATCCGCTTCATTCATACTTTTGACTAACATGTCGTCTACATAGACTTCCATTTATTTCTCCGATTAATTCTCTGAACATTAGGTTTACTAACCTTTGGTAAGTAGCCCCGGCATTCCTCAATCCGAATGGCATTACAATAAAGCAGTATACTCCCTGCTCGGTTATGAACGCGGTCTTCTCTTGATCCCGCTCGTCCATGTATATTTGCTAAAACCCTTGGAAGGCGTCCATCATGCTGAATATCGCGAAGCCAGCGGTCGAGTCGACCAATAAGTCAATCCTTGGGAGGGGGTATGGGTCGCGTGGACATAACTTGTTAAGGTCGGTGAAATCATTACACATTCTCCATTTATTGTCCTTTTTATCCCCTTTTGCTACTAGTACAACATTACATAGCCATTCCGAGAAATGTATTTCTCGGATTTGTCTTGCTTCAAGCAGTCTTTCTACCTCGGCTTTGATAATTTTATCTTTTACTGGTCCATGATTTCTCTTCTTCTGTCTGGCGGGTTTTGCTGAAGGGTCAATTTTTAGGGTATGCTTGATTACCCGAGGATCGATTCCTTCAATGTCATTCGCGCTCCAGGCGAAGACGTCGGCATTGTCTCTGAGGAAGTCGATTAACATTATTTCCCCTTCTTTGCTCAGTTCTGTTCCTATTCTTGTTGTTTTCGACGAGTCGCCTTCTACTAGGATTATATCTTTATGTTCTGGGGGTTTCAAGGATAAGTCTAGTGGTTCTTTTCCCTTTTTATCTAATCGATCAGTGGTAGGAATTTCAACCTCATTTCTAATGAGATCGTCTTCGATCTTTCTCTTGCTCGGAGTAATAGACTTAGGGTGTTCTTTCAAAGTTAACGATGTGCTGTAGCAATCCCACGCCATACAGTGGTCGTTCGTTATTTCCCCGATGCCCATATCGGTCGGAAACTTTATCTTCTGATGATAGGTAGAGACTACAGCTCGGAAAAGGTTAAGGGCTGGTCGCCCTAATATAGCGTTATAAGCGAAGGGTGTTTCTACCACTAGGAATTTTACTAACTTCACTGTCCGAAGTGGTTTCTTTCCAAGTGACACACTTAAAGATATTGTTCCGCTGGGGATGATCTCGGACCCTCCAAAGCCTACTAACGGCGTAGCTACTTTTTGTAGGTTTATTTGTCCCAAGTTCATTTGGGCTAAAACCTCCCGGGAGATGATATTTGCTGAGCTTCCATTATCGATTAGGATTCTTCTTACATTATAATTCGCTATCTCTAACGATACTACCATAGGAAAATCGGGGTTATCCTCTTTTGTGTCCCAAATGATGTTTTTAGGTACTTCGCCTTCGTTAAAGCTGATCGGCTGGTGATTTGTCGAGCTGTTTTCCAGAGTCCATATTTCTTTTGGATATTTAGAATTTCCAATTATGGATCGGGCTATCCTTTGTCGTGCGTTACGACTATCTCCACCCGCGGGTCCCCCGGATATCGTATGGATAGTCCCATTGATCTGGTCGTGATTCAACTCCTGAGTAGGTCGACGTTCAGGCGACCTTCGATGAGAACTTCTCCTTGGATTACCGTTCCGAGGGCTTCTACTTCTTTCCCTTTTGCGATTATCTCGCTCTATGTATTCGTCTAATTTTCCTTGTTCAATCAGTTTTTCAACTTCTCTCTTAAGGTGAAAACAATTCTCCGTTCGGTGTCCATGTGCCCTATGGTACTTACAGTATTGATCGTAGTTTCGAGACCCTGGTCTTGGCTGAGCGATTTTCCTCGCCTCGGGAATCCAGTTATTTCTTTCTAGAACTTCCAATATTTCTTCCATTGGAGCATTTAACCTTGGGTGTTCCACTTGATTCACCCTGCTTCTGATTAGTTGTTCAGGGTTTCTTGGTTTTTGATAGAAATTAGGTTGCCTTTCTCGGTCGGTTTTGCTGTATTCCAATCGTTGGAAGACGTTACCTTTTCTGATAGATTGCTCATAATCCACGGACCTTTGGTCAGGAATCCTATCATGTCGTTTAGAACCCGAAGCTGTGGCTTTATTTTTGTTTTTGTCCTTAAAGGAATTCATCTCCTCTTGGGTCATATATTTAGACGCCAAGCTCATGATGTCGGCAAACGTTCTTGGTTGCTTTCTACTAAGAGCGTTTCCGAACTGCCTGTTTTTTGTGAGGTCAAAGAGAATAGAAATTATGTAATCGATATTCGGAGAATCGATCTTGAGTAGTTCTACATTAAATCTTGCCAACCAGTTCCTCAGGGATTCCCCTTCTTGTTGATGTATGGTTCCTAGGTAGCTCATCGGGAGTTTTTGCCTCTTCTGACTGGCAAACTGCTGCGTTAATTTATTGCATAATTCCCGGAAACTGAATATGGAGTTGACAGGTTGTTTTGCGAACCAATCCAAGGCTAGGCCCTCGAATGTGGTCACCATTAACTTGGCGGTGAATTCGGCAGAGTGGAAATATAAATTCATTATATTAGTGAAGCTAAAAATATAATCATTCGGGTCGGTGGTTCCGTCATATCGGGGTAGTCTACCCGGGACCTGTCCAATGGATTGCGATTCTTTTATTTCTCTACAGAAGGGAGAACATGCTGCAAGGCTCTCCTGGAGTTCCGCGGTTCGGGTCCACGGGTTTTGAACAGATCGTAGACGTTGCTCCAGTCGTTCTTGTACTATTCTCTCGATTTCTCTTTCCGAGAATCGAGTCGCTCGTGGTCGATCTGGGATAGCATCATCTATGTCATCCTCGATAGGGATTATTGTTCGTTCCTTCGATCCGCTGCGACCCGCCTGTGGCCTTCTTCGACCTGGTTTTCTTCGGGGATGGTTATCGGAGGGTTTAGAATTGCCCTGCTGTGGGCTGTGTAGCGAGCGTCGCTCACTTGCTGGGCTGTCCGCTTGATGAGAGGTTTGTTCGTTTGGCCTTGGCATTCCTGGTGCAGGAGTTGTCCCGGGAGCCGTAACGTTTCGAGGAATTTGGTCTAAAACTAGCAATTCTTCTGGAGAGAGTGATTTGAAGAGCATTGCTATTTGTCTCAGTTTTTCCTGAGCGCCTGGGAGAGGAACGGGTATTTCGGGGAGTTCCGGTTCTTCCTGTATTGCACCGGTAAAACCTCCTTGGTGTTCCTGCTGACGGGAATGGGTATCTGGGAGATTTTCATTGGTGTTGGGAATGTTGTTATCGTTGTTGTCTTGTGGATCTTCGGATGTGTTGTGGCCGGTGGTCGTATTACTTCTTGCTCCAATGCGAGCGCTTTTCCTTGGGCGAGCCATGTGTCGATCAAATAATTAACGTAGCCCCACGGTGGGCGCCAACTGATTTAGCCGGATTTCGTCGGGTTAATTGAATATCAGTAAATTTGTGATATCGGGGGGTTTTCCATATTTATATATATGTTATATAGGGCTCTGTTACTTTATTTCGGATGGATCGGTTACAAAGAAAAGCAATATTCAAGAACAAGAAGTAAAACCACAAAACAAAGCTAAGAACACAACGATATGAAGGTAAAAGGCTCTGTAATAATATTGAATATTATTGAGTTGTTCTGTTGTAAGCAGTGTTAAATCCTGTATTCTTAGAGTTCAGGAATTTCGTAGTTGTCCAATACAATGATTAACTAGGTATTTATATAATTTTAAACCTAGCGTTACAAGGAAACATAGTCTTAATAGGACTCGGCCCAAATATCCTTCTTGAGTCCGGAGTATAAACTTCTATCGAAGCGAGCTGCACTTGGCCGGGTCAGTAAGATAATTCCGATCTGTTTGAATGGGTCGAATCGATCTTATCTTCTTCATTCGATCCGAGTAGTATGTAGGGTGCGAAATAGCCCCCATCAGAGACTGTCCAGTCTCATTCAGCAGACCGTAGTACCTCTCGGGTTCTCTACGTTGTCTTTCTGACTTACGAAGCACCGGTGTACTTTCTGGTGCGCTTTCATGCTCATGTTCTCCCACTGCCTGTGGTGATGGGTCGGCTTGATTGACCTCTTCGGCCTTTTCAGCTTTAGTGACCTCATCTAGTTCTACGTTGTGTTCCTTCTTGCCTAGCAAGAAATCCTTCTCCAAGAAGTGTGCGTTCCTTGAGACAAACGTAGTTTATCTTGTAGGATCGTAGAACTTGTATCCAATAGAGTTTTCTGGATACCACACGAATTGCATAAGATGGACTTTACATCCAACTTATCTCCAACCAGCTTATTCACATAAGCGGGAGACCCCATATGCGCATGAATGCATATGAAGGTACAATACCAAAACTCATATCACGTGATATGTTTTGGATCTGGCTTCAGAGATACTTAGCTCAGTATCTTCGATTTTCTCGATCAAGTTTCATTTGTTTGAATAAGGAATTTCATGTAAGATTTCTTAATGGACATTTACATGTCCAGAATGCTTGACAACATACAACGTTTCAAGCGGGTCTTACATTTCGAAAATCTAATTCTCTATCAAATAATCAATGGCGTACTGCCTATGCTTGTTTGATTTTGAATCGATCCAAATCTCTTACATGCTTTCATTGATTAGGCTCTCTTCTTTTATTCCAAAAGTAATTTGGATTTGTACATCACAACGTACTTTTACCCATGAGGGTACTAGAGACGCCTTATCTCCCACTAATGCTTTAGTGTTTCTACACACTTTTAAATGGATTAAATCCATTGCAATTGTTTATGCCTCTTGGTTACCTAGCAACCAACTACTAAATCTAATTTCCA
Source organism: Penstemon eatonii (assembly GCA_038501285.1). NCBI lineage: Eukaryota > Viridiplantae > Streptophyta > Magnoliopsida > Lamiales > Plantaginaceae > Penstemon > Penstemon eatonii. The sequence goes on along the minus strand of CM076715.1, from coordinate 50,817,065 downwards.
TTAAGCAAGATTCGAAAGTCGGTTACTATGTGTAGCATCCCAGTCGAGCTCAGTCTTTGAATCTTTTAATTTGAAAATATGTTTTAGTATTCGTGTATCGCCTTTCGGTTTTTACAATGACTCAAGTGTGTGAAATCTTGATTATTTATATTTTATTGACTATGCATATTATAGTTAGTCGTTATATGAGTATCCATACTCATTTGCTTATGTACACCTTTTGCGTATAAATCTTATAGCGCAATCAGTTCCAACTATTATGGAACTATCACATCCCTTAAGGCAAGGGATTGTATAAGCAAATTCTAATGATCTAAATAATTCATGGCTTTAGATGCATTGAATGCATCAATGAGTACTTCATCGGGCATCCAACACCCTTATGCATTACTTTAACCATAAGGTTAAGTTCAATAAAATTTAATCATCCCTTATGGGATGAATAGGTCCAATTCCTTCTTTCCCTTGATCTCAATCCATGGAAGAACCATTTTGATCGACTTTACAACTTATCATCCTTACAGAAAAACCTCTAAGGTTATTTCCCTTCAGAGAGGATTCATTCCTCTTCTTTCATCTCATAAGTCTTTTGAGCTTTTCAATGAGATGTTACTTCCTATTTATGGGAGATTTCATGTTTGCCTACAAGAAAATTTGAGCTTGAGAACCATCCTCAACCTCTGGTGAAACTTATCACCTTTCTTATTTGAAGAGTAACTTCAAAAAAAGGCAGCTTGGTGAACCTATCACCATTCCAGTCGAAATGTAACTTCGAAAGGAAAACCAATGAAATCTTTGTAAGGAGATTAGTCCTTGCTTGGACTCGAGAAGTCATTCAAAATTCATTTGGGTTCAGTCAATTTATTTGATTCAAGTATGATGGTAAATATTCAAGGATACATTACTTATGAAAAACTATCATAAACATGACGATAAATACGTGGCAAATTAATATCAATGCATAATTTACAAATATGATTTTCATTTGTAAATTACTCCCACTATTTTTATCGAATACTTATGCCCCCACATAAGGTTCGGGAAATAAAAATTTCCCAATGGGCTCAAGGCCCAAATGCAATCGCTCAGTACCCACGACTCGTTGGCCATACCAATTGATCCACTTTGTGGGCGATCACGTCGCCGGTTAACCATCCCAGCTAACCCTTGAGTTCATTTATCCTCGGTTTTCGTTATGGACCCATGACTCGTGAGACATCCATACTTACTCGCGTTAAATCATGTCCAATACTCGTGAAGAGAAATAGTTCAATCCTATACGCCCCACGACTCGTGAGACAGCGCCTAGAACCTTGCTATCCCCTCCCTTGGCACTAAATTGTGCATCGAGGCAATAGACATACCATATTCCTATTACTCGACCCACGACTCGTGAGACATCGAGATATATTTGTACAACATGCCTAAGACCTAGTAATTGGATAGGCTCGGACCATAGACACCATTCATATGCGCCCGTTATTCGATTTAATATTCTAATTGATTTTAAATTCAATTGGAGGTTTTAAGTTTTCCTTGTGCGAGGTCTCATCAGATTATGCTTTATCTTGTTTACGTTTTTCTACCCTAAGCATGCATCTCATACATCAAAGAATAATTACGAAAAAGGAAACATTCATCACCTAGCATTGCACACACGATTGATCGATTGCCCATCCTATGCGATCCATCACGAGCCACATCATGGACCAATTGGTCAGTCTAGGGTGAAAATTAAATGTCCTAACTATTACAATTTTCAAACCCATACATCATGGGCCTTCTTGTAATATCCACCTTGATTGGGCCTCCATGTAATGAATTGGGCCTCTATGTCCTCCAAGGTAATGGGCCTCCATGTGGATCTCCAAGTCTTCATGAGGTCTTATCGGCTCCAAGCCTAATCTAAGCCTATCTTATAAAAATAAAGGCCCTATTCTATTACATTTGTTTGCGCAAGCAAGGGCACCAATCAGGCCCATTTAATTACAACCCATAAAATAAATAAACCAAAACTACACAGGGCTTAAGGGCAAAATCGACCAATCCACATATTCACTCAAGAACATGCATAAATTCACATAAGGGCATAAATGTAAATTTACCGGCTCCTTTAATTTTAATTCACAAAAATTATCCAAGTTAATTTAATTTTGAATTAACAATTAATCTCTAAGATTAATTAACTCTTACTTGAGTTCTAAGTAATCTACAACTCTTATCTTGACAAAGTTGGTTAATTAAGATAGTTACAAATCTTTCAAGATTACTATCTTATCTAAAACTCTAAGTTCCCAATTTTACAAATCTCTAAGATTCTCAAGATAATCCTATTTTGACTAGATTAGTTAACTAAGGTAGTGTCCAAATCCATCAAGATTTCTACCTTATCCAAAACTCCAAGTTTCCTAATTTAGTAAGATCTCTAAGATCTTTCATCTTGGTAACTTACTAGAAGACATTAATTTTAATTAAATGTCTTATCACAAATGAAACTCTAAGTTTCCTTGTTTAATAAGATCTCTAAGATCTTTAATCTTGGTAATTAATTACAAGACATTAATTTTAATTAAATGTCTTATATTAAATAAAACTCTAAGTTTCCTTGTTTAATTAGATCTCTTAAGATCAATCCAAGATTCACCAAGATTCCATAACAACCAAATCTCCAAGATTTTCAGGATGTATCCAAAATTCTGCCACGAAAATTTGAACCACCATGTCATGCCGTAAATCGTAGGCTTCAAATTGACAAGAATCCAACATTTTGCAATCAACAAAATTCAATTGCAATTTAATACATAACATGGCTTCAAATCTTACGTAACACTTTTTCCAAATTAAAACAACATGCATGCTATTACACACATGCCACAAGAACTGTGATTACAAAAGAAAATACGCACTAAGGTCGATATTAATTCTCACCAAGAGAATAAAGTTTCGATCTAATTACTTTGTTTTCCTTTGTTTTGTTTTAATTTGTATTTGATTCCTTAATCAATTAAAATCAACAGTTTCAATTAATTCAATCCAAAATAAAAATTAACACGATAAAATTTTCGAATCAAAAGTTTACATTAACTCTAAGTTAACAGATCTACGTCCTAAAACATACACAGTTAAAGAACTAGCCATACATAAATCAAACATATGATTTATAACACAGAATTTGCAAATTCATATATATACAAAGCCTAGAGTTGGCTCTGATACCACTGTTGGGATTCGGTAAGATAAACATCCCTAAGCACAGCGGAATATAAAAACTTGTAGGACCTCTTACGGAATCTTGCCATGATACTACTCTAGTTGTATATATATGAATATTAAATAAACGATAGTATAAGTTTGCACGTTATACCTATCTCCTTGCAAATCCTCGGTTAGCAAAAACGAACTCTGATCTCTGCACCAGCAAAATCGACCCAGGCCTTTTCAGGACGCCCCACGTGTTGCGCCTCAACGAGTTGATACACCACAATATCACGAAAATAATATATCTTGATCGACTAGAACACAAGATATATTAAGACCTAGGAATTAGGACCGATTTTGGAACAAAGTCGAAAACGAAAAATTCTTCCACAGGGAAGAACAGGGTTCGGTCGACTAGTGGGGAGAGGGAGAGAGAATTTTGCTCTTGCTCAATTTTGCTTATGGAGTTGTATGAAAAATAACTACAAGTAGGCTACTTATAGTTATCTCCCTAACCTAGTCCTTTTAGGACTAGGACTCTTCTCTCCTACATGGGCCATGGCCCTCTTTAATTAGAAGACTAAGTCTTCTAATTAATTCATGGCCCAGTTAATTAATTTTGACCAGGCTTTATTTAATCTCCCAATTAAATTAGCCCAATTAATCAACTAGTCTCCCAATTAATTAATTTTGACTCTAAGTCCAATTAATTAATTATTCCTTTAATTAATTAAATCCAACTTAATTAATTAACTCACAAATTATATTCCAATTTAATTTATGATCCTGGTCCAATTCCAATTGGATCCCATTTTGTTCCAATTGGGTCGACCCAGTCGACCCACTCGACTCGGTCGTTCTTATTTCCTCGCTTTCGCTTCATGTGTATTGTGTATGCCCCCGTAGGTTCACCACATAATTGGCCGTGGGTTATAATTAAATATTACTTAATTATTCAAGTAAGACTTACTCAAAATCAATCGAACACTCTGTCGACTGATCATTCCAAAATTAGCACCCCTGCTAATTTGGGAATTCTCCCACACTCCACGGTCGATGTCTAGCCACAAGCCCATGGAGCCCAATCACTGGTGAATTAATTCAGTGAACCTTTTATCATTTACAATTTCCGTATACGCCATAATCTCTCCATCGATCAATCTCCCAGTCGAGACTTAAGGGTATGGTCTTTCATCGGTTTCCCATTTCTTTTGTCTTGACCTTATGCATTCTGGTCTCGAAATAATTCTCTTTGAATTAACATTTATGAGCTACTTACATAAAGCCGTCAGATACCTCGGCCGAGGATTTTACCAGAATTAATTTGTCACAGAAATCCATAGGAGAATTTTCCAACCTATCAAGTCGGGTCAATGGATCCTTTGTTGATGATATGAATCTGCATACGAGTTCCTCTATACCCAATATGAGTCCACAGAGACTTTCTTGCTATCCCCAGTCAGTCGGAACTCATATCAAAGCATAGACGTTCTCGCACCAGATAAACCCTATCACCTCAAGTAGTTAGGGATCGTTCCTCGTATACTATTGCAAATTGGAATAACTTCAACCCCGATATGCGACTACCGCTTCCATGGTGAGTTATTTCCTAATAGGGGTATTCAGTGCACTTGCCATCCCAGCAAGCCGCCCACTTATGTGTATCGACTATCCCAGTCACGCTCGTGGACCCCAGCGTTCTCCAGTTCATCGGAGTATACACAATAGTGAGAGTCTAACCGAATCCAACGATGTCCTATCTCGATTGGATTATGCGACTCTTGAATATGTTCTAGATCACGGCCTTGGAGATCAGTCCACGGGTTGTCCCATAGCCCTGTGATCTAAGGACTTCTATCCTTATGCGTAGATAATTATTACATAAGATAAAGTTGACAATATAATAATAAAATGCATTTATTAATTCAATTGAATGGTCCTTTCAATTAAATGCAGCCAAAATAGTTGGCTTGCAGGACATTATTCTATAAAAAAAATGTAAGGGTCCCGAGCCCTAATTCTGGCTCTGATAAAGAAGAGTAATCGAGCCCTAGTTCCGAGGGTGACGAAAGTGATTCTTCGAGCGAGGCCACCAGCGAAGAGGCCACGGAGGATGATGATCTTCCCTTAGGGAAGAACGAGCAAATCAAGTTCAGAATAGGCAGAGGTGTTGTCATTACGATTTTTGAGTGGACGGAACATGTGACTAGCGCACGACTTAACAAAACCAAGAAGAGAGCCGATCAAATCGTTTGCCGCTATACTGAAGAACACCGAGAATACTTGGAGACCAATTTCGGTATGTATTTAGGTGATGGATTTTCGATCGTCATCCCAACTCCTGAAGAGCGTGTCACCGATCCTCCTCCGGGATGCCAAGCTTTTTACACTAGACAATTCTTTTACGGCCTACGTTTCCCTTTTGCTCCTTTGATTCACAGCGTTTTACAGGCTTTTGACCTGTCACCATCCCAAATTCTCCCGAATTTGATCGGGTATATCGTCGCCTTCAGCGTGCTAATGAAGGCCAAAGGGAAGAAAGCAGCTTTCTAAAATTTCAGGAGGGTTTTCCAAGTGAGCTCCTCCACATCTTCGAACGCTGGTTATGTATATTTCTCGCAGAGGTCTAATCGATCGATATTGTCGAACACTGTTTCGAGCAACCTGAAAGGTTGGAAGAAGGAGTTCTTTTTCGTCTGAGGCCCTGATACTCCACCCTCCGCTGAGACAACCCCTTATGAGTGGCCTGGAGAGAGGTCTTGGATTTATGGTAGGCGGAAACTTGTAGGACGGATGAATCACGAGCTCCCGGATGCATTTTGCAGACCCTCTATCCCGATCTTTACTAAACCGCTTTGCTGACTCAATAGAGGGTCTTGAGAATGGCAGGGCTCAGCGAGTGTTCTTACCCTGCCCCTCCTATTAATTTTGGAGAATCCTCGATCGCGCCCTCTGATGACCCAGCTACCCAAGTTGCTCGGACTGATGGGGAGGACCCTGCTACAACCGCTTCCCCCACCTTAGGTACATTATTTCTTATCCTAAAATTCAGCTGATTTTTCTCGGCTCGAAATTAAATCCATTCTTAATTTTTACAGCTGAGATCGTTGAGAAGTTTCGAACCTCCGTAGCCGGTTCGGTCGTTGCTTCATTTTCTACAGAATCTCAAGGCCTGCCTCGGAAGCAGAAGAAATAAAGGGCTACTTTGATGATTGAATGAGCCAATGCCAGAACTGATAATTCTGCAGTTTCGAACGCAACTACAGGCTTTCTTCAAATTGCTGCTGAGGGAGCTTCACAATCCCAAGATACAGGCCTTCTACGATCAGTGTTCCCGACCAGCACGTCTGACCCGAATGCGGCGGGATGTAGCTATTATACGCTCCAGGGGATCCAATCCCAAGAGATCATGAAGCTCGGATGGCCCGAAAAAGGAATAGCGGGGATCCCGAGTCCTCGAGAAGGGTAAGGCCATTTGGTCGGAATCTAGGGCCGATCAATGTCGACCCGGCCGCACCGAGCCAGATTTAGTAGACTTTATAGAAGATCATCTTCGCGGACCGAGGGCTGCTGGGTTTCCGGAGGATGGAACCATCGACTCTGACCTTGGCCCTAATGGTGAACATACAGTGGACAAGTCCTTCCGAATGCTGATGGCTGGAAGGTTTAAGGACGATAATACCGAGCTCTTCCAGAAAGACGGGTTTCAAATCATGGGCGATTATGCTCATGCACATCAAAGGGTACGCTTTTTCTTCGACTGTATTATCCTTTTATCCAAAATCACATTTTATTACTGAAGTCTGTTTTCCTTGCAGGCTGGAGATTTATTTACTCACCAATCTTACCGACTAGCCATTTTGGAAGAGGAGTCTCGACAATCTCATAACGCTCTTCTTGACATTCTGAAAGAAGAAGCTGTCAAGGCCAATCAGTTGAGAGATACCTCTTCCAAGCTTTCTGAGGTTGAGAAGGGGCTCGAGGATGCTAGGAAAGAAATCGAAGGAAAGAGGGCCCTCGAGGAAGAGGTAGCAAAATTAAAGTCGGATCTTGAGCAAGCTAAGGCATCGTCCGATCAGGCATACACTCAAGGTCAAGAAGAAGGCAAGCTACCAGCTATAAGGGAGTTTTTAGAGTCGCCCTTTCTTGACGTCTTAGTTCGGTCGCGCTCGGGCGAAATCAATCAAGCCTTCTTTTATAATGGGGTTCAGCAGCTCATCGTAGCTAGAAGGGTTCAAGGCACTATCGACGAATATCTTCCTTATATGGACCCTTATAAAAATATTCTCGGGGAAAATTATAAGGCTTCCTCCCTTCCTCCCAAAATTGAGGGTCTAGATGATCATGAATTTGCTCCGCTCCTTGCTGAGTTCGGGGTTCCGATGCCTAACCCCGATATGCTCGAAGCCGAAAGTTCGGAGGAAAAGGATGAGGACGTGGATATCGAGGTTGAATCTGAAGATCGGGGAGGAGAAGATATCAATTCCCCTAAGATAAATAACTCTAGCTCTGAGGATCAAAGCAGCGACGAAGGGGACGGTAGCTCGAGTAGCACTACTGACGATAGTTCGGAAAGCGATTCCGAGGAAGAGGGCGAAAAGACGGAGAAAAGTCGTGACTCTGGTGCCGAAGAGTCTGATCATTGATGAATGTAATAGGACTTTATTAACCCTTATTTCGTAGATTGTAGATCCGTGTACTTTTCGTTTTCTCAATTGTATGTACACTTTGCCCTTGAGCTTCTTAAATCAAATTGTTATCTTAACGAGATCTTCTGTTGCCTTATACCGAATTCTTTTCTTTAGGCGATGATCGTTTATTATAATGCTAACTGGTTGCTCTCTTTGCTATAAATACCAAGGCCATTTTAGGAGATGCAAGCTTATGCAAATAGAATAGTCTAAGGTCGAAAAACCCTTCGATCCAATTCCTGCCTCCTTATCTGATTTAAACGCTTTTGAGATCATAATTTCTAAAAAGAAAAAGGTCCTTCGAACATCGTGAGCAGAGAGCCTATGTTCGCGGGTACAATGACCGTAGTATCGGTCTTCGAAAGATTTCCTCCTAGCATAAACTTCAGCAGGTGTAATATGATTTATTCCGTTGTAATGTAACTCTGATCAAAATTGTTTTTCACACTTCTGCTTCTGGGCCTTGTTGTATTCTGATAAATTGTTTTTATGTTCGAATATATTGCTGATCAAGGCGATTTCCAAATTTCCGATCGTATGATGAGCTGTTTTACACTTCCTTTCTTTCATAGTGGTTTGCATAATAATAATAAATTTTTTTTTAAATAAAAAATTACCTTATTCCTCGGGAAGTTGAACGGTTATTAAATCCGGGCCGCATAAATTTCTACATTTCATCCGTTGGATTGCATTAAATTGCTTCTATAAATGGGCCCTCTCCTTTTCTTAGACGGATCTTCCTCCTTTTAGTAGGGTTTTCTTCGATCATGTTGATCAAGGAATATTCTTTTGCATCCCAATACTCTGAAATTCGAGTTAGAACGTATTTTGCGAATCATAAAGTATTGAGTATTTTATCATCGATTAGGATATCTGTAGACGAAGAAATATTCGACCTTGAAGGCCAACATGGTGCATTGCTGACCATCCACGGCCCTAACAGCCCCGTCGGCCCTTCGAAGAGTGAGCCATTATTTCTTCGGCACGGTTCTCATAATGGGGGACCTGTTGCCACAATGTCCGCTGAGGGTGTGGGATGGTGCAGATTTAATAAAAGGGTTGGTGTTCGGACTGAGCTGTTCGATCTCAAGCATCGAACTAGCCCTTCAACTTTCCCTTCCCATTATCAACCAACACCCAATATTCGCTATCCTTGTAAATCTTTCAAGTAATGGCATTATCGTCATTTAGACTTATACCGCAAATTTCCCCTTTTAACAATGATTAATTGATTAAAGAGCTCGGTAGCTTCCACTTGTGAAGCCTAAAGAAGAGCTTATTCGATCTCCTAGCTAGGAAAGTTGGACCAGCTGGATTGGGCCTAGTCAATAATAGGACTCGTAGCTTGTAATAGGATCGAAGTTTTCTTCTTGTAAGTTGTAATGGGAACGAAATCTTCTTCTTGTAGCTTGTAATAAGATCGAGACTTTTTTCTTGTAGCCTGTAATAGGGTCGAAAAGTAGTTTTTATTTATTCAAAGATTCTTCATGAGATTCTTGCTTTGTTTGATTTAATGTTCTTTGTTTTGCGGTTGAGCGTGTGTTCCGGACTTTGATAAGTTTGAAAAAAACCCCCAAACGGTTCCTCATTTTTCGGAAATCGCAACGGTTGTTAAATCTTATCCATTCGTTTCACAAACTATCCGCCGTTGGATTCCTTTCAACCCTTGCTATAAAAGATGGTGTCAAATCTTTGAGACTATCTCATTCATCTTACTGGCTCTTTTATTTATCCGATCACGATGAACAAGATTATTATCCAATTAACTCGGATTTTTGAGTTCAGACTCCGAACAATCTTTGAAAAAAACCAAACTGTTTTGAGCTCGCTTAGAATATTGTCAGGCAAATATATTCTCCATCTGGAAGGCCAATAAGCCAAATCCAGAAAACCCGTAAGTTACCGATCATCGCCCGGGGTTAGTCAATTAAGGAATGTATCTTGCTATGACTGACTACCCCGAGGTCCGGAAGATTGCTCGACCCACAAAAGTGTTGGTGGAGTACGAGCATCAAATCTTTCAAGGATGACTGGTAGCTTTACCATTTCCTTGGCATGGGTCTCCGCTCGGGGCCTGTTTCCACAATGCATTTAGGAAGACATACTGGGGAGGGAACGTCGAAAAATACAGTTACCCGACAAACCGTGCGTTCGCCCCTTCGTCTTCGGAGGACCGCAAATAAAATTAAAAGCCTGCGGGTCCAAAGGAGATTCCATGCTCAGAGCTAAGTTATTCCAAACAACCGATAGGGGAGGAGACCGAAAATTTCATAGTATTGTAGAAAGTAATGGGATTTTTATGTAACATATTAGCTTATATTATGCTCGAAATGTATTTCCAATATTTTGTGTCTTTGAATTCTTGTATCTCTATAATAATATTTATAAACGCCTTTTTTCCTTTCCTTGTTGATTGAGCAAACTATAATCAGATAAATTCTTATCTTCGATAACCCGACCTTGAATATTTAAAATTAATATGAGAATAGTCGAACAGCCTTTTTTGAGTGAGCAACGAACAACCACTCTGGTAATCAAGTAATTAACCTTCCTTTGAAAATTTCTAAGTATGAACATTCAACTGATCCTTAGCAGTGCCAAATTTCCAAAGTTGGTCGAGCTCTTCAATTCGAGAATCTTTAACCAATCATAAATCCTTGATAATAATAATTGTATAATTCGCTCGGATTACTATTTATTTGAGAATCGTTATTTAAACAAACAATGACCTTTGAATCATTTCTGATGTCCATCTCGTTGTGATCGAGGGACTGGACCGATCATGGCTTTTTTAAATTCGAACATCACTAGTTAATTCGTAAATAGTTGTAAACTGAGCTGGCGTTCGAATCGTGATTCCTTGATAATAACGCTATGAGTTTTCTAAATCGGTTTCATATTTTGAATAGCGTGCGCATAAGGGTTGAATTTTAAACAAATACTCTTGATTCCGGCGTTGCCCTTTAAATAGGATAATAGATAAGGATTTCTTGAACGATTCTTTCGGACAAGCCCTCCTTTATGCGCCCATAAGATTATTTCTTCTCCCAACCAAACAGGACCCTATTTCTTGGGAAATGTATCGGTCATTTCATTTACTATTTACATCATAACCGTCCACGATCTGTTATCTGAGCCGTTGGTTCTAATTCTTAGCTTCTATAAATAGTTCCAATTTGTTTATGTGACATTCTTCACTCCTGTCTTAATCCCTCGTCCGATCATCATGGCTCGAGTTTTACCTTTGTTAAAAATGCTTCGTATTTCCTCTAAGATAAAGGAATTTGAAATTAGAATTAGGACCCTGTGTTTCGATCCTGGTCCCTTTGGTGTAGCCTTTTTCGCTTAGAATATGGACAGGCAAAAGAAATTGCGCCTAGAATACCGGCAGGCAACCTGCTTTCTTAGATATAATCCATCTGAGACGAGTTAAAATTCTGGTTTTCTGGGGCAGCGTCTGGTCGGGCAGTTGGATAACCTCAGAGGAGCTCTTTAAATCTGGAGCACCAGCTTCCTCGAGGGCTTTCTTGATGTATAGTTCCTTCGAGATTGCTTGGAGTAATTCCGCTGAGGTAACTCTCCGTTGCTCTGGATCGGATTAGGTTGAAGATAACTACAGATGAAGACCTAAGATCGGTTAAAAGCCCTGGAAAAGAGCTCCGTTCCGAATTTTACCCTGTTATGAAGATGGATGTGCGACACGTGGCGAGTGACTGCCATGAAGAATCACTGCTGAGTTCTGCATCTGGAGCGGTCGCGGGAATGCGGACCGAACATGTCTAACTTTTTGCTCGTAGAGTTTGTAGTAGGGTAGGAGCGATTGTACTGTACTTTTTGAGCCCGAATTTTAATATTGTACTCGAGGCTTCACTTGTAACTTGTTCGAAGAATAATAATAAAGCTTTGTTTTCTGTTCGAATTTCATTGTTTATTCTTTGGTGTCTTCTCGATTTCTTTGGTCGAATATAAGTGAGATTTGTCGGAACTTGATTGATTGCAACTTTGTGTAGTTAACATGAAGTTATCAAACCCTTTCCTTTGGAAACATAATTTTTCTCTGTAATCGAATACTTTTACTAATATTTTATTAATTGTAGGATCCATTCCACTAGAAATAGCCATCGACCAAGAAAACGAAATCAATTCTGTCCCAACTGATCGAGTAAAGTATCTGATAGTCTGATCACTAGTCTGATGCACTTGTCCGATGTACTAGTCTGATGTACTAGTCTGATGCATTAGTCTGATGCACTAGTCTGATGCATTAGTCTGATGCACTAGTCTGATGATCACTCGTCTCATTTCCACCAAGCTGATTTTTACTGATCCGATTTTCGATCTTTCACTAATCTGATTTTCACTCTTCTCATAAGATTGAATCTTCATTTCTTGAATACTTCTGTTCTTGAATGATTTTCTTTTAAACCTAGTATCCAATCTTCAATGGTTTACTAAGCTTCAATAACTTAGTTGATGACACCTTTTTGTTATCATCAAAACCTTCTAACTAGCTTAAATAACTCAACTTATAAGAACACTTAGTTGTTCTTGAGTTAATAAATTCTTCCAACAATTTCCCCCTTTTTGATGATGACAAAACTTCAACTAAGAACGTTTTCCCAGTCTTCAGTTTAGTCTTCATACTCTAGGATTAAAATCATTAGATCTGATGCAACCTTTGAGAGTTCTTAGTTGCATCTCACTTTTCCCCCTTTTTGTCATCAACACCAAAACTTAGTATGCTGAAGACACGTAGGTGAATACTTAGCTGTTCGGGGTAGTTGGCTATTAATTAATTCTTCTTTACACGCAAGCCAGCTGTTTGTAGTCTTCTTTGCTGTTTATCACTCCATTTAGAATAACTGTTCCCCCTGACTTCAAGAATTGATACCACTTGTTGGTTACTTCCTTCACTCTTTTTGAAGTGTATTCTTGAATGCCACTTGGTTGTTGAGTTTCAGTCGGCTGATGAGAAGTAGTCTTCTGATAACTTCATTTGACATATTGAGAACATCATCTCTAATCAGGAGTACCGCTCGTCGTACACGTTTACCCTGAGTTCAAGAATCTGTGGTCAAGTAGTCTTATGAGAGTCAGTCTCGAAAGATACTCAGCCGTTGAATTCCAGTAAGCTATTGAGATGATTCTTCTGATATGTTCCCCCTCAGCTCATGATCTAAATTCAACAAACTTATTTTCAACTCTTGAGAGCTGAAAGATTGTTGTCACATGATTGACTACACCATTTGTTGGATACAAACGTTGATTCACTTGATAAACTTCAATTTTCCAACAATCATGCTTTCCTTGTTATTTCCAAATAACGCGGCTACCACTTGTTGGAAATGATATCACATGTTGATACAGTACTGGATACCAATTGTTGATATTCTCCCATTTGATGGTAAGATCACTTGTTGAACTTGTTGAAATCAGCAAGGGCAGTCAACTCACCTTTTTCATCACACGTGCATTTTTCCTACAAAACAGATTACTGTTATTGGTACCCCTTATATTGGGTACTTTATGGTTAGTATAACCTTTGACATGTGACTTGTGATGATTTTGTGACTCAGTTTTATCATGAATTTCAGTAAATTTAGCATGGTAATAATTTTCATGATGAAAACAGTGCTCATAAGCAAGGTCAGATGTATGTAGTAAGTGATAAGCTGAGTTAACAGATAACTCTCCTATAGATTTAGCAGACTTAACATTTTAAATTTCACTCCTATCAGCAGCATCTTTCAGCTTACTAAGCTGATGAGTTTACTAGTCTGTTTAGTTTTAGGTTGCTTACTAGGTTTCTTAACCTTTTGAACTTCAGTAGGCTTCTTCTCTTTAGCCTCTGATTTCTTTATAGAGAATGATGCAATTAATTCTTTCAAGTTCATTTATATTTTCTATACGAATTGCATACTCAGCTGTTGTAGTTTCATTCTCATGCCCAAGCTTTTTGAAGTCAGCTGATTCTTGAGGTTTTTCAACCTGAAGTTTCAGTGATATGTTTTGCTCTTTTTAGCAGAGTCATCTCTTCCTTAAGCTTGGCAAATACACCAACAATATTTGAATTTGAAATTAAAATTTGTTCAACCAATAATGCAAGTTCATTAATTGGTAGAAGTTACCTCAGTTTCAGAATCATCTGATTCCTTGGTCATTAAGCATAGGGTTTCGGGTACTTCTTCAAATTCTTTATCAAACGACTGGTTGTCTGAATAAGATATGCCGGAGCTTGTTAGCTTTGCTGCCTCAGCTAACTTTGCTTTGCTCTTAGTTGGCTTATACTCATTTTTGGCACCTTTTTCCTTGTTAGCAAACTTTTGAGAGATTGGATGCGGACGATCTTTGGTGAAGAGTCCATACTCCTTGCAATTTTGGTCTCCAAGTTTTGCTTTTGAGGAATCCTTATTTTCCTGAAAATAATCAGAAGAAGATGAAATAGCATTTTCATATTTTAATTTCATTTTCTTTTTATAGAACTTCTTGAAATCATTTAGACGTAGGGCAACGTTGTCAGCAGTGTATTATTTTTCTGAATTCAGCAGAGTCTTCTCTTCGAACTTGTCTGCTGATTTTCTTGACTTGTCTGACGCGATAAGAGCAACAGTAGGGTCTGAACCAGATGACTCATCTATTCCCATTTTAGGCATCTTAAACTCATAAGCTTTGAGTGACGAGAACAGTTCAGAAAGGGAAATCTTCCCTAAGTCCCTTAATTCTTCCATAGCTGTCACCTTCATGTTGAATTTAGGTGGAAGAGCATTGAGAACCTTCATGGTTCCTTGTCTGAAAACGTTTTACCAAGCCTTAGAACTTCATTCAGAGTTTTGGTAAATCTGGTATCCATTTGATCAATCATTTCACCAGACTTCATCTTGATGTTTTCAAACTCCTCAAGAGCCACACTAAGCTTATGTTCTTTGATAGCGTCGTTTCCTTCGCTCAGCTCACAGACTTTCTCCCACATCTCCTTGGATGTTTTGAGATGCTTGGCCTTCTGAAATCTGTCTTCATCTAGAGCTTTGAACATTATGAACGTAGCCACCTTGTCTAGATTGACTAATCTGACTTCATTGGGAGTTAGTTCATCCAGCTTTTTGTCAACGATCTGATCAGGCTGGTCAGCAACCTTTACAATCTTCTTTAATGGTCCTCATGTAATACATGCTAACATGTTATCATTATAAACAGCAAGAAAGATTTCCATTCTAATTTTCCAATCTTCAAATTCCATATGGCCAATGTGAGGAATATGGCTTATGCACTCCATTTTCAAAAAGTTTTATTTTTCAAAAATATGCTCTTTTGAAAAAGTTTAAAAACCTTTGAAAAACACTTGGATCAAGCTCGTTGATCAGACTGCTGATTCTAATGAACCACCCGCTCTTATACCACTTGTTGGTCCCAAAGTGGTCAATTGAGGTCTAGAGGGGGGGGGGTGAATAGACCTTAAAACATTAAAAAAATTCTTAAACTTTTCTTCTATAAGTAGTGTTCGCTCATCGGCAAAATAAGATGACTAAGCTGATTTTGCACTTAGCTTATAAGCTGAGTAAGCTGATAGCTTATAAGAAGAGTAAGCTGATCTTATTCGTGAGACTACTATGCTGATTTAGCACTTAGCTTATTCAATAGAGTAGACTACTATGCTGATTTTTCTCGTCAAGCTTATATAATCAGAGTTTCAAACAATGATGCAACGGATAATCTACATGTGTTTTTCAAACAATGTTTTCAACTCAATTAAACTTTTAAAGCACAAAGAAAGTTTTGCCCCAAGTTGGAAATTCCTCAATTTAAAAGACTCTTCTTTTAAAGTATTTACTTTGCTTATGAAATATGCAATGCAAGACAAATAAAGTAAATAACACAAGGAATTTTTATAGTGGTTATATAGGAACAAATCCTCTTAATCCACTCTTCCAAGTCACTTAGATCTTGGGTTATACTATAAACACACAGTTTACAATATATTCTACTTACGCCGAAACAACAAATGAAAAGGCCGTAAGCTCACAATAGGAAATCATAAAGAAGACCTATTCTCCGAAGTAATATCACTCACAATGATGGATATCTACTTCTCATAACACTCAGTTGAATATCACTCAGATATGCAAGGGTTTAATCTTGTTCTTCAACAATCAGCTTCATCATAAGATGACTCCGCTTATGATAAGATGACTCAACTGATGGATTCTTGCTCTAAAGATTTGATCTTGAATGTGTGCAAGTCTCTCTTGAATCTTCGGTTTACCATCTATTTATACTCTTGGATTTGTAATTTTGCCCGTTGAAGGTTGGCGAAATTGCATTTAAGTCCTTGAGTAACGGTCATAATTTGAATGGTAACTTTTGCAGACTGTCGCACTGTTCACTGTACACTCTGCTATACTTTCTGTCAGTCGCATTAAATGCACTTAGCTTGTTACCGTTGGAGAGCTTACTGACCGATTTTACTTAGCTGATGGGATCCACTCCGCTGATGATCACTAGTCTGATGCACTAGTCCGATGCACTAGTCTGATCACTAGTTTGATGCACTAATCTGATGTACTAGTCTGATGCATTAGTCTGATGCACTAGTCTGATGTACTAGTCTGATGCATTAGTCTGATGCTCTAGTTTGATGATCACTCATCTCATTTCCACCAAGCTGATTTTTACTGATCCGATTTTCAATCTTTCACTAATCTGATTTTCAATCTTCTCATAAGATTGAATCTTCATTTCTTGAATACTTCTGTTCTTGAATGATTTTCTTTTAAACCAAGTATCTAATCTTCAAAGGTTTACTAAGCTTCAATAACTTAGTTGATGACACCTTTTTGTTATCATTAAAACCTTCTAACTAGCTTAAATAACTCAACTGATAAGAACTCCAACAATAATATTACCATTAGTACTAACCAAATTATTTATAATTATTCATATTACATAGTATATGTTTCACATGTAGTAGCATAGACACACATAGCATAGTTTTGACTTCACATACTTAGTACGGTCTCATATTAGTGTTAATTAGTCACATTATATAGTATTATTATTAGTACTAATAAATTTACTGATAATTCTTCACATTACAAAATATATGTCTCACTTGTAGTAGGATAGACGCTCATAGCATAATGTTAACTCCACATTTAGTACGGTCTCATATTAGTAGTAATTGGTCACATTATATATTATTACAATTAATATTGATCAATTTACTGATAATTCTTCACATTACTTGGTATATGTCTCACATGTAATAGTATAGACTCACATAGCTCAATATTGACAAAACATACTTAGTACGGCTTCATATTAGTGTAATTAGTAACATTATATAGTATTACCATTGGTCATAATCAAATTACTGATTATTATTCACATTACATGGTATATATCTCACATATAGTAGTATAGACTTATATAGCATAGTATTGACTCCACAAACTTAGTACGGTCTTATATTAGTAGTAATTGGTCACATTATAAAGTATTACCTTTAGTACTAACCAATGTGTGTAATTCTTCACATTACATGATATATGTCTCACATATAGTAGTATAGAGTCCATAGCACAATATTGACTCCACATACATAGTACGGTAGCATATTTGTAGTAATCAGCCACATTATGAAGTATTACAATTAATACTATTCCATATGTATTAAAAAATAAATTATGTGTATTAAAATATAATATGAATTTTTTCAAAGGTTACTATTAATAATTCAGCACGAAATATTAAATATTGTTTATTATAAAATATTATTACACACAATTATTTGTTTATTATTATAATAATTTATTAGTTTGTAATTTACTATTGATGTGGTTAAATATTACAATGAATGTGGTCAAATAATAATATTGTACAATTGCATATGGTAATATTATTCTGACTTGTTATTAACCTGTTAAATAAGTAATTTAATAATGATGTGTCATAATTCTATTGGTTATAACTTACGTCATGTGACGTGACGTAACCTTAGAATTTTTCATCTAATTAATATGATATTTTAAATTATTGTGTAGTATATCGCATTTTCAATGATTATTATGTTAAAAGTTACAAAAGTCAGTTTATTTTATATCTTCTTATCCTATTACTTATTTTAATGGCTACTTACTTGAATTTCAAAAAATTTGATGCATGATATTCTACTTAAATAATGGGAAATTTGCATAATTAGTACCATACAATAAGGCACTTTGTAGGTACCATTAGATATGTAAATGTATATTTAGTATCATAATTTAAATATTAGCTGCAAAGTTCATACCATTGTCAAATAATTGGGCGGAAATTACCGAAATTAGCCATGTGTAATTGCACGTGGCCTTCATCTCGTCTTTAAGTAGGAGAAAAAATTATCACATTTCCCTCAATTTCGGAAGAAAAATTATCACATTATCTTTAGGATTGGAAAATGATTGAGGAGAATATTAAGAAAGGTGTTTTCTGGAGAGAATGAATCGAGAATCAATATATGGCATGCATTTGTACATGAAGAGGGAATATTTAAAGTTATTGCATTGTGGGATATGCCAAAAGACTCTCCTATTTCTTCTTTTATGTATGTAGTTTCTGATCTTACGCAAATTCGTAATATGATCGATATTAATAATATAAATCTGTAAACGCTATGAAATAAGAGAAAGATCAATGTGTTTGTGTATTACGAACGTTGAGATACAGATTACAAGTATTGAGGATCCTATTTGAGCATTATAGGATGCCGTACAAGCTAGAGGGCGAAATACATATAAAATGGCCAAATCAATCTATCCGAGCTGCAGCTTCGAGCGGAGTGCACCTGGGAAAACGTGTCTGTTGTCATAAATGCTAGGGGTATTTATAGCCGAGAATGTGAATCGGCCCATAGGTTTGGGCCTGGGATCAGCCCAGCAGTAACATATGATCAAGGGCTGCGTCAAATGGATCAAGTTGTCTTGGCTTCGTCCCGAGCTCGAGTTCGCATCTTTGGAGTTGAGATTCCGGTTCTTCCATCATATATTAGTAATAGAAGGTGGGGTCCAAAATACCCACCATCAATACTCCCCCACTTCTCGAGCGTAAAGAGAAGCTCAAGCTCGAAGAAGTATGTGTCATTTCGAACATCGTGATGAAGGGATCATATGTTGATGGGTTATGGATGTGCCTCTTTTAAAACCTATCTTGGAAAAACCCATTGGGATAAAAACCAAGTTAGGGAAAAAGAGTGCACATCACTAAAATTCCAATGAACTCTTAATGATGCATAAATATCCTCTTTTGATGATGACTTGTAGGATTATTCGAAAACATCCCGTTGCTTAAGAATTTGTAAGTCGTGGGTGCCAACCTTGGTAATATTGCCTTGCTTTCTTTCTTGATTCTGCTCTTCCGATCATATAGTAGCATAGAAAATCAAGAACGTAAATGAACATTGATGTTCGGGTGTTGCGTCTCTTCACGTGTTGGGCCGTGGCCCATTAATCCGCAAAGTATAGGGATCTATTATGCGATTAAAGGGAAAGTAGGTTTTGAAATCGTCCCGAGGGAGTTCATTCATCGTGACTTTTCGGGGACCAGTTTGCAATTTACCATTTTAACCTTATATATATAGCTTGATCGTGGGATGTTTATTTCGCAAAAAATTCTCAAGTAACCCTAGATCGGAGCGCATATATCGATAAGAAAATCTCAACACTTGTCCGATCGTTCTGAACACATAATGTCTAGCCCAACAGATTCCAAGGGTAAGGCCAAGGTAGTAGAAGGGCAAGAGAGTGGTCCTGGCGAGACACAGGTCGTGGTCGTCCGTTCTTCAGAATAGGCAAAGGCGTCGTCGTTACGATTTTTGAGTGGACGGAACCTGTGACTAGCGCACGACTCAACAAAATCCAGAAGAGAGGCGATCAAATCGTTTGCAGCTATACTGAAAAACACCGAGAATACTTGGAGACCGAGTTTGGTAAATATTTAGGTGAAGGATTTTCGATCGTCATCCCAACTCCTGAAGAGTGTGTCACCGATCCTTCTCCGGGATGCCAAGCTTTTTACACTAGACAATTCTTTTACGGCCTACGCTTCCCTTTTGCTCCTTTGATTCGTAGCGTTTTACAGGCTTTTCGCCTGTCTCCATCCCAAATTCTCCCGAATTCGATCGGGTATATCGTCGCCTTCAGCGTGCTAATGAAGGCCAAAGGGAAGAAAGTAGCTTTTCAAAATTTCTGGAGGGTTTTCCAAGTGAGCTCCTCCACAGAGGTCTAATCGATCGATATTGTCGGGGAATGTTTCGAGCAACCTGAAAGGTTGGAAAAATGAATTCTTTTTCGTCCGAGGCCCTGATACTCCACCTTCCGCAGAGACACCCGAACCGACCCCTTATGAGTGGCCTGGAGAGAGGTCTTGGACTTATGGTAGGTGGAAGCTCGTAGGACGGATGAATCATGAGCTCCCAGATGCATTTTTGCAAACCCTCTATTCCGATCTTTACCAAACCGCTTTGCTGACCCAATAGAGGGTTTTGAGGATGGCAGAGCTCAGCGAGTGTACTTATCCCCCCCCCCCCAATTAATTTTGGAGAATTCTCGATCACGCCTTCTGATGCTCCAGCTGACCAAGTTGCTTGGGCTGATGGGGAGGATCCTGCTGCAACTGTTTCCCCCACCTTAGGTATACTATTTCTTTTCTATGACTCGTTTGATTTTTCTCGGCTCGAAATTTAATTCATTCTTAATTTTACAGCTGAGATTGTTGAGAAGTTTCGAACTTCCGTAGCCGGTTCGGTTGTTGCTTCATTTTCTATAGAGTCTCAAGGCTTGCCTCGTAAACAGAAGAAATCAAGGGCTACTTTGATGATTGAAGGAGCAAATGACAGAACTGATAATTCTGCAGTTTTGAACGCAACTACAGGCTTTCTTCAAATTGCTGCTGAGGGAGCTTCACAATCCCAAGATACTACGATCAGTGTTCCCGACCAGCACGTCTGACCCGAATGCGACGGGATGTAGCTATTATACGCTCCAGGGGATCCGATCCCAAGAGATCGCTGAAGCTCGGATGGCCCGAAAAAGGAATAGCGGGGATTCCGAGTCCTCGAGAAGGGTAAGGCCATTTTGTCGGAATCTAGGGCCGATTCAATGTCGACCCGGGCGCACCGAGCCAGATTTAGTAGAGTTTATAGAAGATCATCTTCACGAACCGAGGGCTGCTGGGTTTCCGGAGAATGGAACCATCGAGTCTGACCTTGGCCCGAATGGTGAACATACAGTGGACAAGTCCTTCCGAATGCTGATGGCTTGAAGGTTTAAGGATGATAATATCGAGCTCTTCCAGAAAGACGGGTTTCAAATCATGGGCGATTATGCTCATGCACATCAAAGGGTACACTTTTTCTTCGACTATATTATCCTTTTATCCCAAATCTCATTTTATTACTGAAGCCTTGTTTTCTTTGCAGGCTGGAGATTTATTTACTCACCAATCTTACCGATTAGCCATTTTGGAAGAGGAGTCTCGACAATCTCATAACGCTCTTCTTGACATTCTGAAAGAAGAAGCTGTCAAGGCCAATCAGTTGAGAGATACCTCTTCCAAGCTTTCTGAGGATGAGAAGGAGCTCGAGGATGCTAGGAAAGAACTCGAAGGAAAGAGGGCCCTCGAGGAAGAGGTAGCAAAATTAAAGTCGGATCTTGAGCAAGTTAAGGCATTGTCCGATCAGGCATACGCTCGAGGTCGAGAAGAAGGCAAGCTACCAGCTATAAGGGAGTTTTTAGAGTCGCCCTTTCTTGATGCCTTAGTTCGGTCGCGCTCGGGCGAAATCAATCAAGCCTTCTTTTATAAAGGGGTTCAGCAGCTCATCGTAGCCAGAAGGGTTCAAGGCACTATCGACGAATATCTTCCTTATATGGACCCTTATAAAAACATTCTCGGGGAAAATTATAAGGCTTCTTCCCTTCCTCCCAAAATTGAAGGTCTAGATGATCATGAATTTGCTTCCGTTCCTTACTGAGTTCGGGGTTTCGATGCCTAACCCCGATATGCTCGAAGCCAAAAGTTCGGAGGAAAAGGATGAGGACGTGGATATCGAGGGTGAATCCGATGATTGGGGGGAGAAGATATCAATTCCCCTAAGACAAATAATTCCAGCTCTGAGGATCAAAGCAGCGACGAAGGGGACGGTAGCTCGAGTAGCACTACTAACGACAGTTCGGAAAGCGATTCCGAGGAAGAGGGTGAACAGACGGAGAAAGGTCGTGATTCTAGTGCCTGAATATAATAGGACTTTGTTAACCCTTAATTTGTAGATTGTAGATCCGTGTACTTTTCGTTTTTTCAATTGAATGTACATTTTGCCCTTGCGCTTCTTAAATCAAATTGTTATCTTAATGAGAGCTTCTGTTGCCTCTTCATCTGATTCAAACGCTTTTGAGATTGGAATTTCCCGAAAGAAAAAGGCCCTTCGAACATCGTGAGCAGAAAACCTATGTTCGCAGTACGATGACCGTAGTATCGGTCTTCAAAAGATTTCCTTCGAGCATAAACTTCAGCAGGTGTAATCTGATTTATTCCGTTGTAACGTCACTCTGATCAAAAGTGTTTTTTACTCTTCTGCTTCTGGGCCTTGCTATATTCTGATAAACAAATTGCTTTTATGTTCGAATCTATTGCCGACCAAGGCGATTTTTGAACTTCCGATCGTATAATGAGCTGATTTACACTTCCTTTCTTTCATAGTGATTTGCATGATTTTTTTTTTTAAATAGAAATTACCTTATTCCTCGGGAAGTTGAACGGTTATTGAATCCGGGCCGCATAAATTTCTACATCTCATCCGTTGGATTGCATTAAATTGCTCCTATAAATGGGCCCTCTCCTTTTCTTAGACGGATCTTCCTCCTTTTAGTAGGGTTTTCTTCGATCATGTTGATCAAGGAATATTCTTTAGCATCCCAAGACTCTGAAATTCGAGTTAGAACGTATTTTGAGAATCATAAAGTATTGAGTATTTTATCATCGATTAGGATATCTGTAGACGAATAAATATTCGACCTTGAAGGCCAACATGGTGCATTGCTGACCATCCACGGCCCTAATAACCTCGTCGGCCCTTCGAAGAATGAGCCGTTATTTCTCCGGAACGGTTGTTATAATGGGGAACCTGTTGCCACAACGTCCGCTGAGGGTGTGGGATGGTGCAGATTTAAAAAATGGGTTGCCGTTCGGACTGAGCTATTCGACCTCAAGCATCGAACTAGCCCTTCAACCTTCCCTTCCCGTTATCAACCAACACCCAATATTCGCTATCCTTGTAAATCTTTCGAGTAAGGGCATTATCATCATTTAGACTTATACCGCAAATTTCCCCTTTTATCTTTAACAATGATTAATAGATTAAAGAGCTCGATAGCTCCCACTTGTCAAGCCTAAAGAAGAGCCTATTCGATCTCCTAGCTAGGAAAGTTGGACCAGCTGGATTGGGCCTAGTCAAAAATAGGACTCGTAGCTTGTAATAGGATCGAATTTTTCTTCTTGTAAGTTGTAATAGGAACGAAATCTTCTTCTTGTAGCTTGTAATAAGATCGAGACTTTTTCCTCGTAGCCTGTAATAGGGTCGAAAAGTAGTTTTTACTTATTCAAAGATTTTTTATGAGATTCTTGCTTTGTTTGATCTAATGTACTTTGTTTTGCGGTTGTGTGTGTGCTCCGGAATCTGATATGTTTGAATGAACCCCCCAAACGGTTCCTCATTTTCCGGGAATCGCAACGGTTGTTAAATCTTATCCATTCGTTTCACGGACTAACCGCCGTTGGATTCCTTTCAATCCTTGGTATAAAAGACGGTGTCATATCTTAGAGACTATCTCATTCATACTACTAGCTCTTTTATTTATCCGATCACGATGATCAAGATTATTATCCAATTAACTCGACTTTTTGAGTTCTGATTCCGAACAATCTTTGAAAAGAACCAAACTGTTTTGAGCTCGCTTAGAATATCGTCAGGCAAATTTATTGTCCATTTGGAAGGCCAATAAGCCAAATCCAGAAAACCCATAAGTTACCGATCATCGCCCGGGGTTAGTCAATTAAGGAATGTATCTTGTTACGGATGACTACCCCGAGGTCCGGAAGATTGCTCGACCCACAAAAGTGTTGGTGGAGTACGAGCATCAAATCTTTCAAGAATGACTGGTAGCTTTATCATTTCCTTGGCATGGGTCCTCGCTCGGGGTCTGTTGCCACAATGCATTTAGGAAGACATACTGGGGAGGGAACGTCGAAAAATACAGTTACCCGACAAACCATGCGTTCGCCCGTTCGTCTTCGGAGGACCGCAAATAAAGTTAGTAGCATGCGGGTCCAAAGGAGATTCCATGTTCGGAGCTAAGTTATTCTGAACAAACGATAGGAGAGAAGACCGAAAATTTCATAGGATTGTAGAAAGTAATGGGATTTCTATGTAACATATTAGCTTGTATTATGCTCGAAATGTATCTCCAATATTTTGCCTTTGAATTATTGTATCTCTGTAATAATATTTATGAACGCCTTTTTTCCTTTTCTTGTTGATTGAGCAAACTATAATCAGATAAATTCTTATCTTCAACAACCCGACCTTGAATATTTAAAATTAATATGAGAATAGTCGAACACCCCTTTTTGAGTGAGCAACGAACAAGTACTCTGGTAATCAATTAATTAACCTTCCTTTGAAAATTTCTAAGTATGAGCATTCAACTCATCCTTAGCAGTGCCAAATTTCCAAAGTTGGTCGAGCTCTTCAATTCGAGAATCTTTAACCGACCATAAATCCTTGATAATAATAAGTATTATTCGCTCGGATTACTATTTATCCGAGAATCGTTATTTAAATAAACAATAACCTTTGAATCGTTTCTGATGTCCAGCTCGTTGTGATCGAAGGACTGGACCGATCATAGCTTTTCTTCAATTCGAACATCACTAGTTAATTGTAAATAATTGAAAACTGAGCTGGTGTCCGAATCGCGATTCCTCGATAATAACGCTATGAGTTTTCCAAACCGATTCATATTTCGAATAGCGGGCGCATAAGGGTTGAATTTTAAACAAACATTCTTGATTCCGGCGTTGACCTTTAAATAGGATAATAGATAAGGATTTCTTGAACGATTCTTTCGGACAAGCCCTCTTTTATGCGCCCATAAGATTATTTTTTCTCCCAACCAAACAGGACCCTATTTCTCGGGAAATGTATCGGTCAGTTCACTTATTATTTACATCATAACCGTCGGCGATCTGTTATCTGGGCCGTTGGTTCTAATCCTTCGCTGCTATAAATAGTTCCAATTTGTTTATGTGACATTCTTCACTCCTGTCTTTATGCTTCGTCCGATCATCATGGCTCGAGTTTTACCTTTGTTAAAAATGATTCGTATTACCTCTGAGATAAAGGAGTTTGAAATTAGAATTCGAACCCTGTTTTTCGATCCTAGTCCATTTGGTGTAGCCTTTTTCGCTTAGAATATCGATAGGCAAAAGAAATTGCGCCTAGAATACCGGCATGCAACCTGTTTTCTTAGATATACCCTATCTGAGACGGGTTAAAATTCCGGTTTTCTGGCGCAGCGTCTGGTCGGGCAGTTGCTTAACCTCAGAGGAGCTCTTTATATCTAGAGCACCAGCTTACTCGAGGGCTTTCTTGAAGTATAGTTCCTTCGAGATTGCTTGGAGTAATTCCACTTAGGTAACTCTCCGCTGCTCTGGATCGGGTTAGGCTGTAGATAATGATTGTGTATAACAATCATTGTCTACAGATGAAGACCTAAGATCGGTTAAAAGCCCTGGAGAGGAGCTCCGATCCGGCTTTTATCCCGTTATGAAGACGGATGTGCAACACGTGGCGAGTGACTGCCATGAAGAATCACTGCTGAGTTCTGCATCTGGAGCGGTTGCGGGAATGCGGACCGAACATGATTTAACCGAATTTCGTAGGGTTAATTATATCAGTGAAATTGTGATGTTTGGGGATCGTCAATTAATTTGAATTAAAGGGGCTCTGTTACTTTATTCCGGATGGATCGATTTCAAGGAAGAACTATATGAAGGGAACCATAAGTAATCTAAACAATCTCAACAATAAAGACAGTATGAATATGATGAATAAGTTATTCTTATTGAATAATCTGGGATTATGCTGTTATGTAAGCATAAACTCCGTAAAATTGAATCCCCCAAATACAATGATTAACTTGGTATTTATATTACCATTAACCTATTGTTACAAGGAAACCTAGTTCTAATAGGATTCGGCCCATTGGTTCTTCTTGAGTCCAGATTCTATCCTGCTCGTTGAGGTGCATATCTTGCTTGGGTCGATAGAAGCTCCCGAATGGGTTTGTCTGGTCGAAACGATTCCATAACCCTTAGTCGATTCGGATATTATAAGAGGTGCGAAATAGCCCCCATCAGTACTCCCTCACTTCTTCGAGCGTATATGTAGTAGAAGCTCGTAGAAGTAGAAAGTCAATTTCGACTGTAATTTCTATGAATTGTGCCTCGTTAAAAACCTTACTTAAGAAAAAACCCTGTGGGAAAAAATCTTAAGTAAGGAAATGAGTACTACGCCTCATAGATAGTCGTTCTCTTGTTCCAATTGTGAACCTCTACGTGTCCCTTTGGGGAAGCGTTTCACTCTTTCCCATTTGGCGGGAATGTGATCAGCCGTGAGAAGTTCGAAACGTCTTTTCACTTTTTCCTATAATAAGTGACTGTTATATCAGTCATTCTTTTATTTTATGTTTCCTTTGATCTTGTAGTCATTTTCTTGATTGGTCGTTTGTCTTTCTGTGATTCTTTCTATCGATTCATATCTTCATAGAATCCCAAAAATGGCATCTATGAGAAAATCTTCCTCGTCTTTAAGCGAGGGTGTCGCTCCTACTATCGAAGAGGTTTTGCAGTCCAATCCTTTAGGCGAGCAGGTCGGGGTTTCTGAGTTCATTGTTCCTACTGAGGATACTTTTAAGGTGCAGATTTTATCTGATACCGACGTCGCTGCCAGAGCTAAGAAAGGCAAAGGTACAGCTCCTCAAATTTCTGAACCAATTGAAGATCTAGCCTGTGCTTCCACCGAGGATAATTTCTCTGAGGTCGTGAGCAATTATACCAAATATTTTCTCGTCGGTTCTGAGATAATTCTCCCTTCTCCTACTGACAGGGTTACATCTCCGTCGGAGGGATGTCGAGCCTTTTACACAGCCCATTTTAATAGTGGTCTGCGTCTTCTGTTGTCTGCCCTCTTTCTTGATATTTTGAGAATATTCAGTGTCTCGCTGACTCAATTAGTCCCAAATTCCGTGGCATTTGTAGTATGTTTCTCTGTTTTGATGATAGCGAAAGGATTGCAACCCTCCTTTCGTAATTTTACTCAATTGTTTCATTTTAACATTTCTAGTTCTTCAAATCGTGGATATTTCTTTGCTAGTCAGAAACCTAGTCGCGCAATCTTCGACTCCCCGGTTTCTAGCAACCCTTCCTGGAAATCACATTTTTTCTTTGTTCGTCCACCATCTGATCTTCGTTTGGCAGATGGTTCGACTACTCCCTTTTCATGGGATCATGATTCCAAATGGGTTTACGGAGGTCGCCATCCGACTGGTTAACTTATTCCCGACGATCCTCAGTTTATCGGAGAAATCCAGGCTATACGTGGCAACAAATATCAGAGTGCTCTTCTTATAGGAGAAGTTTTTCTTCGCAAAGCGGGATTAAGTGCTCATGTTTTTCCAATTCCCTCATCATCTGATTCGCTTGGTAAGTGTTTATTTCAGTATAGTGTTAAGATGATCCTCTTTTTGCAGAAAATCTGACTTTGGATATGCTTCTTTTTCAGTTCATATGGTGGAAAATTCCCGACATTCTTCAATAGGAAAAATAGTTTTGTCCAAGTCTAGCAAGACAATAGAGAACGTTCCAATCGAGCAGAGAGCATCTCGGAAGAGAAAATTGGAGTTGAGTCATGAGTCTGAGGAGAATAGAGAGGAATCTCCAGATTCTTCTCAAGAATCCCCTGTTCGTTTGGGAACTGGATCTGGTTATCCCCCTCTCCAGCTTAGGACATCTTTGGGTATACGTATATGTCGCAGCTGGTCGATGCCTCATCCCAATGACAACCCGGTGGATAGGAAAAGGAGTTACTATGGTCGTTCTGGTAACGATCTTTCTTTACTCGGCGATAATCATCCAAAGCCTACTTTGGTTGAGATGATAGAGGATCATTTAGAGGGAAAAAGAGCTGCTGGCTATCCCGAGAATGCTTCTTTAGTCCATGATGAGAGCGAAAACGCAGTGGATAAGGCCACTCGTGTTCTTTTGTCCGGCGTTTTTACTCGTGACATGAATAAGCTTCTTCGGAAGGATCCCTTGGAGAAATTTCAGCGAGCTTCTCTTTATGCTGAAAAGGTAGTATCTTTTTGATTGCGCTAATAAAGTAATTTTCTTCGAGGATTACTTTAATTTGCTAATCCATTTCTTTCTACTCTCTTTGTTCTTTCAGACCAAGACTTGTTTGGCATCATACGCTTATGAAACTGCTCTTTGGAAACAACAGTGTGAATACCTGGAAGAGAAGTATAAAACCTTGCTTGGCAGGACTTCTGGTTCAGAGGCCGGTCCCTCAATGACTTCTTCTGTTCTGATCGTAGAGACTCAGGCCACGGGGACTGATGACCAGCAGATTATAGACAGAGTTCTGGAGACTTCTCGCCCTCAAGAACAAGCCGATCAATTGACTAGAAAGTTTGAAGAGCTCCAATTTCAGAGTACTACTCGGATTAGTGAGTTAGAATCTCATGTATCAAGTCTCCAAGCTTCATTAGAGGAGTATGAGAAGGACATTCCTCTCAGTG
This sequence comes from Penstemon eatonii, assembly GCA_038501285.1. Taxonomy (NCBI): domain Eukaryota; kingdom Viridiplantae; phylum Streptophyta; class Magnoliopsida; order Lamiales; family Plantaginaceae; genus Penstemon; species Penstemon eatonii. Next base: position 50,788,294 of record CM076715.1, on the reverse strand, counting down.
GACTCAGGGATCGTTATGGTCGTAATTCCGATGAAAAAGTGATTCGTGCATTCCTCAGTTCTCCTGTTTATACGGCGCTGGTAAATCAAATGGTCGGTCCGCTCTTAGAAAATACGTTCAAGAAAGCAATTCCTCAGTTGGTCGCTTTAGGAATGATAGATGATCGGCGAAAGGAATATTTTAAAGCGACACATATTCGGTTGAACCATTATGGTGAAGTATATTCTCCTTCCGATCTTCCGGATGTCGTTTATCAAAATTTTCCTTTGGCTCACCTTGTTAAAGAGTTTGGGAAACCGTTGCCAATTCAACATTCAGATATCAATGATGAGCTCGATAACAATTTCATCGATCAAGATGATGAAGAAGAAGATATTGAGAGAGCGGGGGAAGGAGAAATCGGTAGCGAACAGAAAATTCCAGATAGCGACCCAGCTGTATGATATTTTGATCTTCTGGAATAACCTCTGTAACTATTTACTTATAGGTTTAATTGTAATTTTACCTTTTCTTCCCTTTGTAAAATAAACGTTTTGTATTATGACAGTCACGTCCTTTCGTGTTCTCTGTAATAATTCAGACAAATCATTAACTTCGCCGTAATCATTATGAGTATGTCGTTTCGAATTTTATTGTTTATTCCAAGGCTATTTTCTGTGTTTCGCGCCCTTTCTTTGGGTTTGTCGCGTCTTTTCGTATAGTATAAATATAAAAGGTAAAAACTTGACTTGATTTTTACTGCTATACTCATCTCTTCTAATAGAATACTCTTTCCTCAGCTAGTCGATAAGCTTTCTCGATATTTAATTTGTACTTTTCAACAATCCGATTATGAGTAATCTTTTTGGCAATACTTCGAAGCGACCTTCCCGTGATGGCGCTAGGAATACCAGACTAAAAAAGTCTCGAACAGAGGGGCCGTCGATAGAACCTCCTCGTTCGTCTTCAATAACTAGGTCGGTGATTGACACTCCTGTTATCCCTTCGGAGCCTTTTTCTGTAATTAGTTCGTCTTTTGTACAATAAAATTTTTCCTCTTCTACTGAAGTAGGAAGTAGGCCTTCCCCTGGTCGGGTGGCTTTTGGTGATTCGTCCAATGTGGAGCAGACTTTTGATATACCTGTTTCTTCAGGCGTTTCTTCTTTTGAGGTGGTTTTCATGGGGGGGACTTTGTTAATTCCCTTCCTTTTTCTACCTCTACGGCCCCGGTCGTCAGCGGAGGCCAAGTTGATGAGGGCTCCTTTGTTAATCCCTCCGTAACACAATCTATTTTCCAAGATTGTCCTGATTATCTGTTTAATGATACTACCGTGATGACTACTTCTTTCGAATCTGGTGGGCCTTCTGGAGGTCGGATTGGGTCGAGGTCTGGTCGTCGAACCATTATTTCTGCTTCGGGTAAGGAGACCTCAGTTAGTCCCAACGAGAGGGAATCCCCTCGTCCATTAGATGACCGTTGCGTCCTTCAGCAGGTTAAGGATATTATGTTGTCGGAGACTCCAAGCCCCGACGGTGTACCTTCTACCAGCGAACTGCCTGGCTCTGTTGAGCCTGATGCTTTGTCCTGGGATCTAGGCTTGAGCACCATTTTGCCTGGCGAGTTGAGGAATCTTGAGGGTACTTCCAACATTCGCCTTGTCCAATCGCTGGTGAAGTTATGCGAGCAGGTAGATACATCTTTGATAATTTTTCCTCCTTTTATTTCGATTCTCTTGTTGTGTGAGGGCTTTTCTCATTCTTTTTCTTTTTCTAGGCCAAATATTTTGCACTCCAGCTAGGTGTGCAGAATGATGATCTGTGGAACGGTAAGGAGGCTTTCCAACGTCGTTTGGAGTCCGAAACGGCGAAGGCCACAGGGCTGACTCTCCAGCTGCAACTTGCCAATGATGACCTAAAAATATTGCAAGAAGAGAAGTCTGCTTGGGAGAAGGAGAGAAGTGACCTGGTTCGGGCTGTTGCTCTAGCAGAGGAGTCTCGACGGCAGGCCTATGAGGAAGGTTATGATGCCGGTTACCTGAAGCGTCAGGAGGAGTTGATGGCGTTTGCAGGTAACTTAACTCCCCTGAAGAGTGCACTGCTAGGCGTTCTGATGATAGCAATCCTCCTCGCTGATCCGATTTCGACCTTGCCGTTACCTTAAGTTTCTTCTCCTTTATTTTTTTTTATTTTTATTATTATTGCCCTAACCTTTTGTGTATGTGCTGGGGCTGCAGCTTTTTGTATGGGTGGATTTAATCGAGACTATGATCTTTTACAGGCAAATCCATGCCTTGATGAATTTCAATCCGTAGATATATTTTGTTTGTTCATATTTTGCTGTTATGCATAACTATAACTTCTTGAAGTAATCAGTATAGATTAGTATACTCATCTCATGTTGGTCTTCTCGGAGGACGTCTAGTCTTTGAAAATGTAGCTTTAGTCTTGCTTGATCAATGTGTAAGTAACTGAATGTTACAACGTCTGTTTCTGCAAAATAAATTCTTTAAAATGAAGTATAAGAAAGATGATCAACCGAGCATGATCCCTTATGGTCTTCCAGAAGTCGCGTTTAGACATAAAAATATGAATAGCAAAGCATCCATGTAGATAGTTGATCGAATATTTTAAAGAAATTCTCAGCTTTGTCATCGTTGTTCGACCAGTCCCTTGTAAATTTGTCTTTTAGTTAAAGATATCTTATTTAAAGACGTTGTTATTTCCACTGTTGAGCTCTGCTCTTCTTTTTTTTTCTGAAACTGCAAAATCGTTCTAGATAAGTTCTTAAGATCCATGTTTCTCTGTAGTGCTTGTGAGTTCCTTGTTTCTCGAATAAAGCAACCAGTGTATCAATATATCATTTCTTTGATATGGGAGGAATTGGAAAACGTAGAATAATTAGCTAGATCTATCTTGTTCAGACCCCCTTCAGCAATTCTTTGGAATTTTAGGCAGTGACTTTTTTGAAATCTTGAGTTATGACGGCTATTCTCCTGATTTCCATGTCAAATTTCTTGGATTCCAAATGAGGTCCGAACATGGTTAGCTAATAATTATTCTCTGTGACATATGAGGCAGTTACGACCTCGTAGGTCCGAATACATATTTGCACGAGCGAATAGCATATGTGAGTGTGTAAATTTCCTTAGTCTGGAGCTCTTTTAGATCTGCTTTCTAGCGCATTGATCGAAGAGATCTTCTTTCACTTTTATCTCCGATTCGATTAGTCGATCAGTGAGGCGCCGTTCCAACTTACTTGCATTTATTACGGGAAGTCAAAAGGTCGCATTTTCGTCCCTTGATCAGATTTCTATCCAGCCGTAGGATCATTTGTACGAGCGCCTATAAATAAGTAGGCAGTTTCCTTGTCTTTTATTTTTTCTCAGAAAAGATGGAGATCTCAGTTTCCTTAGATTTCATTTTGCCTCCTGATCCCATAATATTCAAAAAGTCACATTATCGTGATTTATATCACAATGGCTTAAATTTCATCTGCCTTATACTGACGGGTCCCATGGAAGCCCTACCTTGTACTAACGGGTCCCATGAGGCCTCGAACATTGTATGCACGGGTTTGAGGTCCGTGGTTTCTGTTTGCACATGGAGGGTTCATATTTGCCAGTCACCCCGCTCTTGGATGTTACCTCCGGAGTGATAGACTACCGGGGTGTGCTAGTAAAGTTCTTCACCGCGACGGTCCTTGCGAGATGCTGCTTCAGAGTAAAATGTTTTAATTCTTAATGTAAAAGCAGTATCTCGTTGTGGGTGAATGAGTATTGCTGGTTATCTGGCTGGTAATGCTCATTTCATCTGGAAGAACATTTGATCTTCAGAGCCTGGCCATCGAACCAAAGAAGTCGACCATCCTGAGTAGCATGCTTCTTAGGTGGTTAATTCCAACCCTCGAGGTACTAGGGAGGAGATAGATGTTTCCGTGGACATTGTCGTGAAGATTGCCAATCTATAGTGTAGGATCGTTTTATCTAAACCAATGTAATCGTATATAGACTTTGTAATCCAGTTTTTGTAACTCTTTTACATGTAAAAAGATGAATAAAACTTTATTTTTATTCCTTGCATTCTTCCTGTTGTTGTATTCGGTTTTAATCTTATTTGTGATTGTCATCGAGGAGTGTTTATTGAGCGGATCAATGTTTACTTAACTCCTTTAGTTTCGACTTAGGTTTTTAGTACCAGAAGTCTTTTAATCGTTGAAAAATAATCGAGGAGTGTTTATTGAGAGGATCAATGTTTACTTAACTCCTTTAGTTTAGACTTAGGTTTTTAATACCAGAAGTCTTTTAATCGTCAAAAAATAATCGAGGAGTGTTTATTGAGCGGATCAATGTATACACGACTCGCTTTATTGAGACTTAGGTTTTCAATACCAGAGTATTGTAATCGTTAAATGTAAGATCGAGGAGTGTTTATTGAGCGGATCAATGTATACTTAACTCCTTTAGTTTAGACTTAGGTTTTTAATACTAGAAGTCTTTTAATCGTTGAAAGATAATCGAGGAGTGTTTATTGAGCGGATCAATGTATACTCGACTCGTTTTTGCGTAGACTTAGGTTTTCAATACCAGAGTCTTGTAATCGTTAAATGTAGATCCAGGAGTGTTATTGAGCGGATCAATATATACTTAACTCCTTTAGTTTAGACTTAGGTTTTTAATACCAGAAGTCTTTTAATCGTTGAAAGATAATCGAGGAGTGTTTATTGAGCGGATCAATGTATACTCGACTCGTTTTTGCGTAGACTTAGGTTTTCAATACCAGAGTATTGTAATCGTTAAATGTAAGATTGAGGAGTGTTTATTGAGCGGATCAATGTATACTTAACTCCTTTAGTTTAGACTTAGGTTTTTAATACCAGAAGTCTATTAATCGTTGAAAGATAATCGAGGAGTGTTTATTGAGCGGATCAATGTATACTCGACTCGTTTTTGCGTAGACTTAGGTTTTCAATACCAGAGTCTTGTAATCGTTAAATGTAGATCGAGGAGTGTTTATTGAGCGGATCAATGTATACTAAACTCCTTTAGTTTAGACTTAGGTTTTTAAGACCAGAAGTCTTTTAATCGTTGAAAGATAATCGAGGAGTGTTTATTGAGCGGATCAATGTATACTCGACTCGTTTTTGCGTAGACTTAGGTTTTCAATACCAGAGTCTTGTAATCGTTAAATGTAGATCGAGGAGTGTTTATTGAGCGGATCAATGTATACTTAACTCCTTTAGTTTAGACTTAGGTTTTTAATATCAGAAGTCTTTTTATCGTTGAAAGATAATCGAGGAGTGTTTATTGAGCAGATCAATGTATACTCGACTCATTTTTGCGTAGACTTAGGTTTTCAATACCAGAGTCTTGTAATCGTTAAATGTAGATCGAGGAGTTTTTATTAAGCGGATCAATGTATACTCGACTCGTTGGTAGTTAGATCGAGGAGTGTTTATTGAGCGGATCAATGTATACTCGACTCGTTCGTATTTTGAATTTGACCAATACTTATCGTAGGATCGCGAGGAGTGTTTACCGAATCAATCGATTTACACTCAATCTTGATTAAAAATTGCTAAAAAATCTTTTTAATAAACGAACTGTAGGCTAAGGCCTTTATTACAACGAATAAATCTTACTAAAATAAACAAAGTAAAGCAGCATGTTCTACTAAAATTTATTTATCATAGTATTTTCTAAGGTTGACTGCATTCCAGGTTCTTGGTAAGGCTGTTCCGTCCAAGTGTGCAATTTTGTATGAACCTTTCTTTCCTACACCAATGACAATATAAGGTCCATCCCAATTTTGTTGTAACTTTCCCACATGCTTGGATACTTCTACCTTTTTCAAGACCAGATCTCCTTCTTTGAAGGTTCGGATGCGTACCTTTTGATTGTAAGCCTTTTCCATATTTGATTTAGTGGCTTGCAAATGTACGGCCGCTTTTTCTTTTAGAGCTTCAGTTAAATCAATATCATTTTCTCTTATCTTTCCATTTTCCTGGTCGTCATACATTTCAATCCTTGGAGTTGGAAATCAAGTTTCTACCTGGATAACAGCTTCGGAGCCATATATCAGACTAAATGGTGTTTCCCCGGTTGAGCTCCTGACAGTGGTTCGATTGGCCCAAAGCACTCCTGGGAGTTCATCGAGTCATTTTCCTTTGGCTGCGCCTAATCTTTTCCAAGGATTTTATTATTTCTCGGTTTGCTACCTCGGTCTGTCCGTTCGCTCTAGGATGTCCGACCGAAGTGAAATTTTGCTGAATTCCTAGGTTCGAACACCATTCAATTACCTGCTTTCCCGCGAATTGGGTTCCATTGTCGGAAATCAAAATTCTCGGGATGCCAAATCGACATACTATGAATTTCCAAAGAAAGTTAATCACTTGGAATTGAGTTATCCGGGCAAGGGCAATGCATTCTATCCATTTGCTGAAGTATTCAACAGCAACCAGGACATAAGCTTTCTTGGATCTGGCCGCAGGGAACGGTCCTATAATGTCCATCCCCCATTGATCGAACGGCCAACATACCGGTATTGGGTGCATGTTTTCTGCTGGTTGATGACATATATTAGCATGGACTTGGCAGTGATGACATTTTTGGACATATTGGATGGCGTCGTTGTTGATGGTAGGCCAATAATAACCTGTTCGGAGGCATTTTAAAGCTAATGCCCTTGCTCCGCTATGATTTCCTGCATCTCCTTCATGTATCTCTTGTAGGATGTCGGTGTTTTGAGACTCGGAGATGCATTTTAGAAGGATTCTTGACACCGACCTTCGGTAAAGTTTTTCCTCTACCAATGTATATTTTGGAGCCCGGTATTTTATTTTCCGAGCTTCATTTTGTTCAAGTGGCAATTTTCCTTCTCGAAGATAGTCTATCATTGGAGTCATCCAATTTTCTTCAGCTTCTTCGATTTCCATTATTTCGACGACTGTTATTTCATCGATATCGATTGCTGGGGCGTTGGAGATTAACCAGTTGATCACCCTTTCGGTTTTTCCGTCATGGGATCCAGTGAACCTGGAAAGTTGATCAGCCCATTTATTTTCTGATCGTGGGATGTTCTATATACTGAAACTTTCGAATTTCTCAGCCAACTCTTTCACTTTGGCGAGGTATTTTACGATATTAAACTCCTTAGCCTCATATAGGCCTTCTATTTGTCTTTGTACTAACTCTGAATCGGTTAATACTTTAAGGTTTTTAATGTTGGCTTTGATTGCCATCTCCATCCCAGCGATCATTACTTCATATTCCGCTTCATTGTTTGTTACAACGAAGTCCAACGTTATCGTATAATTTATATCCTCTTTATTTGGTCAGGTGAAGTTGATTCCGGCACCTCCTCCCTCTCGGCACGAAGCACCGTCAACATGCATTAACCATGTCTTGTTTTCTATGATCAATACATCATCGTCAAGGCTATTTATTGGTTCGGTCACTTGTGTCGGAGTTTCCAGTAGGAAGTCGGCTAATACTTGGGCTTTAATTGCAATTCTTGGTTTGTACTCGATTTCGAATTGACCAAGTTCGATCGCCCATTTGATCAGTCTTCCAGAGGCTTCTGGTTTTGCTAAGACCTGCCTTAGCGGTTGGTTTGTTAAAACCACTATCTTGTATGTCAGAAAGTAAGGTCGGAGTTTTCGTGCTGCTACTACTAAGGCCAAAGCGAATTTTTCAATCTCCAAGTAGTTCTTCTCTGCCCCTTGTAATAATTTGCTTAAGTAATAGATAGGCTTATGTTCCAAACCTTCTATTTTGACCAAGACCGAGCTAATGGCCGCGTCAGAGATCGAGATGTAGATATATAATGGTTCCCCTTCTGTTGGTTTGGCCAACAACGGGGATGTCGTCAGGTATTCTTTTAGCTGGTCCAAAGCTCGATCACATTCTTCTGTCCAAACAAAGTTTTTTGCCTTACGAAGGGTTTGGAAGAAAGGTAAACTTCTGTCAGCCGATTTGGATATGAATCTGTTCAATGCTACGATCTTTCCTACTAAGCTTTGTACTTGCGAGATGGTTTTGGGCGGCTTCATTTCAGTTATTGCTCGGATTTTTTTTGGGTTGGCCTCAATTCCTCGTTGATGTACCAAATAGCCCAAGAATTTTCCGAATTTAAAACCGAAGGTGCACTTTGCGGGATTTAGCTTCATGCGGTATTTCCTCAATATTTGGAAGCATCGATCAAGATGTCTTATGTGATCCGCTTCATTCATACTTTTGACTAGCATGTCATCCACGTAGACTTCCATTATTTCTCCAATTAATTCTTTAAACATTAGGTTTACTAACCTTTGGTAAGTGGCCCCGGCGTTCCTTAAGCCGAACGGCATCACTATAAAGCAATACACTCCTTGCTCGGTTACGAACGCATTTTTCTCTTGGTCCTGCTCGTCCATGTATATTTGATAAAAACCTTGGAAAGCATCCATCATACTAAAAATTGCAAAACCAGCGGTGGAGTCGACTAATAGATCGATCCTTGGGAGAGGATATGGATCTCGTGGGCACAATTTGTTAAGGTCGGTGAAATCGTTGCACATCCTCCATTTGTTATCCTTTTTATTTTCTTTTGCTACTAGCACGACATTACATAGCCAATCTGAGAAGTGTATTTCTCGAATTTGTTTTGCTTTGAGTAGCCTTTCTACTTCGGCTTTAATTATTTTATCCTTCACTGGCCCATGATTTCTCTTCTTTTGCCTGGCAGGTTTTGCCAGAGGGTCGATATTTAGGGAATGACTGATTACACGAGGGTCAATCCCTTCAATGTCGTTCGCGCTCCAGGCGAAGATATCCATATTGTTTCTGAGAAAGTTGATCAACATTACCTCCCCTTCCTTGCTCAACTCCATTCCTATTCTCGTTGTTTTTTATGAGTCCCCCTGTACTAGTACGACATCCTTATGTTCCGGTGGTTTTAAGGCTAAGTCCATCGGCTCTTTGCCCTTTTTGTCTCTTCGATCAGTGCAAGGGATTTCAACCTCATTTCTACTAACGTCGTCTTCGAGCTTCCTTTTGCTCGGGGTAATCATTTTAGGGGGGCTTTTCAAAGTTAACGATGTCATGTAGCAATCCCATGCCATACAATGGTCGTTCACTATTTCCCCGATACCTATGTCGGTCGGAAATTTAATTTTTTGATGGTAAGTTGAGACGACAGCTCGGAACAAGTTGAGGGGCTGGTCGCCCTAAAATTGCATTGTAGGCGAACGGAGTTTCTACTACTAAAAATTTTACCAGCATCACTGTTCGATATGGTTTCTTTTCGAGTGAAACACTCAAATTAATTGTCCCACTGGGGATAATTTCGGATCCTCCGAATCCTACCAATGGCGTAGCTACCTTTTGGAATGTTATTTGCCCCAAGTTCATCTGGGCTAGTACCTCTTTAGAGATGATATTTGCGGAGCTCCCATTATCGATCAGAATTCTCTTGACGTTGTAATTTGCAATCTCTAGGGATACCACCATCGGGAAGTCGGGGCTATCCTCTTTCGTGTCCCAAACTAGGTTTTTGGGTACTTCTCCTTCGTTGAAACTAATCAGCTAGTGCGTCGTTGCTTTGTTTTCTAGGGTCCATATTTCTTTCGGGTATTTTAGGCTTCCGATTATGGATCTAGCAGTCCTTCGACGAGCATTACGACTATCTCCCCTTGCGGGCCCCCCTGAGATCGTGTGTATGGTTCCGTTGACCTGATCATTGTTTAATTCTTGAGGGGGACTTTCATTAGGGGACTTTCTTCGTGAACTTCTTCTTGGGTGGTTATACCGAGGACTCCTGCTTCTTTCTCGCTTGCGGTTGTCCCGCTCCAAATAGTCATTCAGTTTTCCTTGTTCGATCAGCTTTTCAATTTCTCTTTTTAGGTGAAAACAATCTCCCGTTTGGTGCCCGTGTGCCCGATGATACTTGCAGTATAAGTCATAGTTTCGTCCACCTGGTCTGGGCTGAGCGATTTTCTTTGCTTCTGGGATCCAATTATTCCTTTCTAGTACGGCCAAGATTTCATCTATTGGAACGGTTAGTCTTGGGTGATCCACTTGATTGACCCTGCTCTGGGTCACTGGTTCGCTGATTCTAGGTCTTTGATAGATGTTAGGTCGTCTATCCTGGTCGTTTTTGTTATATTCTAATCGATGGAAGACGTTGCCTTTTCTAAGAGATCGTTCATAGTCCATGGATCTTTGGGCAGGAATTCTATCTTGCCGTTTTGAGCCTGAGGTCGTAACTTTATTTTTGTTTTTATCTTTGAAAGAGTTCATCTCTTCTTGGGTCATATACTTAGATGCCAGGCTCATGATGTCCGCGAACGTTCTTGGTTGCTTTCGGCTGAGGGCGTTCCCAAACTGCCTATTCTTTGTGAGGTCGAAGAGAATCGAGATTATGTAATCAATATTGGGGGAATCGATTTTGAGTAATTCGACATTAAATCTTGCTAACCAATTCCTTAAAGATTCACCTTCTTGTTGATAAATGGTTCCTAAATAGCTCATCGGCAATTTTTGTCTTTTTTGGCTGGCGAATTGCTGTGTCAGTTGGTTACATAATTCTCGAAAACTGAATATGGAGTTGGCTGGTTGTTTGGCGAACCAGTCCAAAGCTAGTCCCTCTAGTGTGGTCACCATCAGCTTAGCGGTGAACTCTGCTGAGTGAGAATATAAGTTCATTATGTTTGTGAAACTAAAGATGTAGTCGTCCGGATCAGTGGTTCCGTCGTATCTGGGTAGTCTACCCGGGACCTATCCGATTGACTGTGCTTCTTTTATTTCTCTGCAGAAGGGAGAGCATGCTGCTAGGCTCTCCTGGAGCTCTGTGGTTCTGGGCCACGGGTTTTAAACGGATCGTAAGCGTTGCTCGAGTCGTTCTTGTACCATCTTTTCGATCTCTGTTTTCGAGAATCGCATAGTTCTTGGTCGATTCGGTATCGCCTCGCCAACGTCATCCTCTATAGGGATTATGGTATGTTCCTTTGATTCGTTGCGTTGTGGTCTCCTTCGATCCGGTTTTCTTCGGATGTTGACATCGGAGAGTTTTGAGTTGCCCTGCTGCGGACTGTGTAGCGAGCGTCGCTCGCTCGCCGGGCTGTCAGCTTGTTGAGAGATTTGATCGTTCTGCCTCGGCGTTCTTTGAGTGGGATTTACCCTAGTAGTTCTAACGTTTCGAGGAACTTGTTCGAGTATGAGTAATTCCTCTGGGGAGAGTGATTTAAGGAGCATAGCGATCTGTCGAAATTTCTCCTGAGCATCTGACAGGGGAACTGGGATTGTTGGAGCCACATGTTCTTCCGGTATTGTGCCAGTAGGGATCCCTTGTAGTTCATCCTGATTCTGATGATGCTCATTCTGTTGCTGGTTGTCGTTGGATACACGGGCGTTATTAACGGTATTGCCCTGTAGATCCTCAGACGCATCACGTTGGTTGGTCGTGTTACTTCTTGTTCCATTACGAGCGCTCTTCCTTGGGCGAGCCATATGTCGATCGAATAATTAACCTAGCCCCACGGTGGGCGCCAACTGATTTAACCGAATTTCGTAGGGTTAATTATATCAGTGAAATTGTGATGTTTGGGGATCGTCAATTAATTTGAATTAAAGGGGCTCTGTTACTTTATTCCGGATGGATCGATTTGAAGGAAGAACTATATGAAGGGAACCATAAGTAATCTAAACAATCTCAACAATAAAGACAGTATGAATATGATGAATAAGTTATTCTTATTGAATAATCTGGGATTATGCTGTTATGTAAGCATAAACTCCGTAAAATTGAATCCCCCAAATACAATGATTAACTTGGTATTTATATCACCATTAACCTAGTGTTACAAGGAAACCTAGTTCTAATATGTTTCGGCCCATTGGTTCTTCTTGAGTCCGGATTCTATCCTGCTCGTTGAGGTGCATATCTTGCTTGGGTCGATAGAAGCTCCCGAATGGGTTTGTCTGGTCGAAACGATTCCATAACCCTTAGTCGATCCGGATATTATAAGAGGTGTGAAATAGCCCCCATCATAACATGTCTAACTTTCTACTCGTAGAGTTTGTAGTAGGGTAGGAGCGATTGTACTGTACTTTTTTGAGCCCGAATTTTAATATTGTACTCGAGGCTTCACTTGTAACTTGTTCGAAGTATAATAAAGCTTTGTTTTCTGTTCGAATTTCATTGTTTATTTTTTGGTGTCTCCTCGATTTCTTTGGTCGAATATAAGTGAGATTTATTGGAACTTGATTGATTGCAACTTTGTGTAGTTAACTTGAAGTTATCAAACCTTTTCCTTCGGAAACATAATTTTTCTCGGTAATCGAACGGTAGTTCAAATTAGGTTGCAACTTCGAGGATTCACATAATTTGTTACCATTGTACCAACAGACTTTTACTGATATTTTATTAATTGTAGGATCCATTCCACTAGAAATAGCCATCGACCAAGAAAACGAAATCAATTTTGTCCCAACTGATTGAGTAAAGTATCTGATAATCAGATAAATAATCCTCATAAATTACGTGATCGATCGAAAATGAACCCGGGATGACCGTAAATAATTTATAATCATTCCGAAGTTGTCGAATCCGACGCTCGGAAAAATAAATTCCGATCGTGATTGATTCGTGTAATTATTCCGAGATTACTAAATTTGATAATCGGAAAAATAAATTCCGAGCATTAATAGGCTGTAACTCCGAAGACTCTCATAATCTATTGTTGTTAACTGATGATCAAGTTAATCGGATTAACTCCGTATAGGTTAGTTGAGAAAGATATCCGTAAAGCTTCTTCTTGTTTATGCATCATCGTTCCACTGCTTGAAACTTTCCACATGCATAAATAATTTACATATTTGATGAATAGAGAATTGATTAATTTGGAAAATAAATCCAACTATGGAATAAAGGAACTGGACAATTGTAGAATAAAACCATCAATTTGAAGATCGAAAATTCACTCTATGGGTCTTAGCAACAGCTTTCACCCTTTATATTTATTTCGATCTAAGGGGCATAGCAACGGCTTTCACTCTTAGTCGTTTTATCCGTCATAGCAACAGCTTTCACCTGAGGGTCTTAGCAACAGCTTTCACCCTTTTAATTTATTTCGATCTAAGGGGCATAGCAATGGCTTTCACCCTTAGTCGTTTTTATTGGTCATAGCAACAGCTTTCACCTGAGGGCCATAGCAACAGCTTTCACCCTTTTTATTTATTTCGATCTAAGGGGCATAGCAACGACTTTCACCCTTAGTCGTTTTGATCGGTCATATCAACAGCTTTCACCTGAGGGTCTTAGCAACAGCTTTCACCTTTTTCATTTATTTCGATCTAAGGGGCATAGCAACGGCTTTCACCCTTAGTCGTTTTGATCGGTCATAGCAACAGCTTTCACCTGAGGGTCATAGCAACAGCTTTCACACTTTTCATTTATTTCGATCTAAGGGGCATAGCAACGGCTTTCACCCTTAGTCGTTTTGATCAATAGATATAAAGATTGGCCATAATAAATTTCTCGAATATAACGAATTAATAATATTTCTGGCAAATAAGATTCCCATTAGATAGATAATCCTTTGCGATATAAGATAAGCGAAGACAAGGCGAGATAACAAGATGGCGGATATTCCCGAAAATTGTGTATAGTTTTCCCCGTCTATAATAACACACTTCCGAACCGTGAATAAGACTTCCATACGTGAATAAGATGTCCATATGATAGATAATCTTTTTACATAATAAGATAAGCGAGGACATAATGAAATAATAAGATAGTGGATAAAATATATAAGACTATATAATTAATATGAAATATGATCTTTTAAATTATTGTGTAGTATATCATATTTTAATGATTAATATGTGATAAGTTACACATGTGAGTTGTTTTTATATCTTCTTTTCTTATAACTTATTTTAATGACTGCTTACTTGAATTTCAAAAAATTTGATTCATGATATTGTACTTAAATAATGGGAAATTTGCATTATTGGTACCATACATTAGAGCACTTTGTAAATTAGGTATCATTGGATATGTAAATGCATAATAATGGGAAATTTGCATAATTGGTACCATAAAGTAGAGCACTTTGTAAATTAGGTATCATTGGATATGTAAATGCATAGTTAGACATAATTTAAAAATTAGCTGCAAAGTTCGTACCGTTGTCAAATAATTTGATGAAAATGGACGAAATTGACCATGTATGGTTGCACATGGACTTCATCTCGTCTTTAATTTTGAGGAATTATTACATTTTTCTCATTTTTGTTGAGAAAATTATCACATTATCTAGAGGATTGGGGAATGATAGAGCAGAATATTAAGAAAGGTGGGAATATTTAAAATTTAGAGAATTGTGGGACATTCCAAGAATCTCACTTTTTCTTCTTTTATATACGTAGTTTCTAAGAAAATTAAATTAAATTGTCTTATATTCGTCTTTTTTTAGAGGATCTTATATAATTATATTGTTTTAGGTTCAGTCGTCATTGCTTGAGTTTGAGTCTAGCTTTTGGTATATTTTTTTTTTGATAGTTAGTCTAGTTTGTAGTATTGATTAATTAAGTTTGAATAATATTTTTCATACTGATAAAATAAAATAGAATTCTCGTTCATGATTTAAAAACCAATTTGAGTTCAATTACAATCTCAGATTCTGTGAAAAAACTTACGTTAATTCGAACTATATCTTGCTTGATTTTAGTTAAATGTTCATTTACAGCCTTATTTATCAATTAATGATAATTCTTTGATTATGTTTTTCAAATTAGTTTTGAAGCGTTGAATGATTTAAATCTTATAAAAAGTTCAAATCAGTTTGAATAATTTATTCAACTTAAGCTCAACCCATTTCCAACATGTGAATTTGTGAATGAGTGTAGGAGTGTGGGAGGTACGAGTGAATATTTTGCCCAAATCTTGTCTTGTCATATTTATTCAATCAAAAAATAAGTGTATTGTATTTATTTCGTAATTGTTACTATCCTATATGTTATTCAATCTCAAAATAAGTACTTCTAGTAAATATTTATTAAATAATATACAACTTTATAATATTATTAAATATTAAATATATTAATACTATTATATCAATTTTTTTTTTTTACTTTTTGTTGGATTTATATTAAAGTATTATTTGATCTATTAATATTATTTATAAAACAAAATTAGTTAAATAGATATGTAAATATAATAAGTAAAATTTCCAAATTAGTCTACGTGTGTTTTATTCGAGCCAATTTTGAAATAGGACAACAATGTGGATTAAAAAATCGTCATTACATTTTAAGATGGTGGGTTATTTTGCCAACCTGAGATGTTATGGGGTAGAATTATCAATCAACAAAAGTAATGATATCAATTTTGTAACACGTCAATCCACTGTGATTTTTAACGGCGGTACCAAAAAAGTGGTTCAATTTCTTAAATTGTAATACCACAAGTCCGGTATTCATTGGCGATATCTAATTAAGAAGTCTAAAGGAAAAGACAAGTAAATTGTTATAAATTTATCTAACTGAATTTCAAATATATGTGTTAGGCCTTTCAACTCCTTAATATAAATTGCTATCAAAAATTTAAATTAGATTGGTGGGGTGCGCCAGACTCGTGCAATAGTGCAATGCATGAGTGATACTTAAAAATCCTGGTAGCAAGCTATCTTATCTTGATGGACCTTTTCCCTTAAAGGAAAATTTTAATATCGTGTGGTCCAATAGACCACATATCAGATATTAAACTTAAGAAC
Organism: Penstemon eatonii; assembly: GCA_038501285.1. Taxonomy (NCBI): domain Eukaryota; kingdom Viridiplantae; phylum Streptophyta; class Magnoliopsida; order Lamiales; family Plantaginaceae; genus Penstemon; species Penstemon eatonii. Next base: position 50,772,564 of record CM076715.1, on the reverse strand, counting down.
ATATACTACACTTGATCTTAGCCAAAAGGCCGAGAAAAGTATGAGATTTCTAGTGAATGAAAGGTCCAATTTATGTAAACTACTCTTTCTTCATATTTAATGTACACCCATGTGGGATATTAAATCACAAATAAAGCTTATTTATGCTCATCTAAATGTTGCTCAGCAAACAACATACACACTACACATTAGAGCATCCAAATTAGTAATTCAGTTTTACTCCGAAAAAAAATCAATAATTCAGCTCTTTATAAATGATCAGAATTCAAGAATCAACTTCCAATTTAAAGAACAAACATAAAAGTGGGTTTAACTAACATCATAGAATAGGTATTGGTATAATATTACCTAATCATAAATAGCAGCACTTAAATAATCCCACAAATAATAGCACTCATCTTATTATATATAAAAGGAAAATTTACATAGACACTCCTTGACTATTATCATAATTACAGAATTTACTCACTTATTTCAATATGACAAAGACACCCTTCTCGACCAAAACTGTATTACAAGGACACCCCCTGCTACCCCCTCAAAAATTACAATTGTCTATTTTCCAAAATTAATTTGGGGATTTTATTCCTCTCATCAAGATGTGTTCGTAGATACCAACCTTGTCAAATTTCATCGACTAATTTGGGAGAAATGAAAACCAAGTTTGAAATTTCAGATGTAGGGTTCTTCGCGAACCAAATTTTGAACAACAATTTCTCTCAAATTACTTGATGAAATTTGATAAGGTTGGTGTCTTTTATTCTCTCATCAAGGCGAGTGCACATATATCTGATAGAAATAGTGTCCTGCAAGCCAGCTGTATGGCTAGCATTAATTGTAATTAATGAGGAACTATTCAATTTAGATTAATAAATGCATTTTATTTAAATGGTCAACTTTATCTTATGTAATAATTGTCTGCGCATAAGGATAGAAGTCCTTAGATCACAGGGCTATGGGACAACCCGTGGACTGATATGGCTAAAGCGTATGATAGAGTCCATTGGCCTTTTTTGTTTGCTGTGCTTAGGAAGTTTGGTTTTTCTGATCATTTTATAGCCCTTCTTAGTTGCACTGTTGAACATACTTACTCCTCTGTGCTTGTTAATGGTCAGCCTACTGGCTTCTTTAGATCTAGGAGAGGGGTTAGACAGGGAGATCCCATTTCTCCCACCTTGTTCATTTTGGCTTCTGAGTTTTTGAGTCGGGGCCTTAATAGGTTGTTCCTTGACCATCCTGATATTCAGTATTTCACTAATGGGGGTTTTTGTGTGTCTCACTTGGCTTATGCGGACGATTGCATAATTTTTGCAAAATCCACATATAAGTCTATCACGAAGATCATGAACTTTCTGGATTACTATTCTAGGGTGTCTGGTCAGGCTGTCAATCCGCAGAAGAGTAAGATTATTGTTGGGAAGGGGTGTCATAGGAGAGCCCGGGCCCATATTAAAACCATTTCTGGTTTTACTATGGATAGTCTCCCTTTAGAGTACCTGGGTGCCCCTTTGTTTAAAGGGAAGAAAAACATGGCCCTTTTTGACCCCTTATTGGCTAAGATTAGATCTCATCTGACTGGTTGGGAGACTAAGTCCCTTTCTCCTGGTGGTAAGTTGGTGCTTTTGAAGAGTGTGCTCACTTCTATTCCCACTTATACTTTACAGGTCACCCTCCCCTCTACTAGGTTGGTTAATGAGCTTGAGAGACTCTTTGCTAGATTCTTCTGGAGTAAGACCAGTGGTCAGAAGATACACTGGTCTTCCTGGAAGAATATCTGTTTTCCCTATTTGGAAGGTGGTCTTGGGGTTAGGAGGTTGTCTGATGTTGCTACTGCCTTTTCCTATAAACTTTGGTGGAGGGTTAGGGATAATGATGGGATTTGGTCTAGATTCATGGTCGAAAAATATACAAAGTCCCATCACTTCTATACTGCTTTGAATGCCAGATATAAATCTCAAGTGTGGAAGCGTATGTGTAAAGTTAGACACTTGTTTTCTGAGAATGTCTTTTGGGGGTTACGAAATGGACATATATCTTTCTGGCATGATCATTGGATTAGTGACAAGCCTTTAAAATATCTGTCTATTCCTAACCTCCCAGTTGATAATCTTAGAGTGTGTGATTTTTTTGTGCATGATGAGTGGAATGTGGATCTTCTCCTTTCCTGTCTGCCTGCTGATGTTGTGAGTGATATTGTCTTGTTGCATATTGATTTGAATGAGCAGGATGTGATTACTTGGAAGCACACCTCTGATGGTTTGTTCAATATAAAAAGTGCTTGGAATTTTACCAGACTTAAGAAGCCAGCAGACTTGTTGATGAAACATGCGTGGAACTCTCTTGTCATGCCTTCTGTTTCTATTTTTATTTGGAGGCTTTTGAACAATTGGATTCCTGTGGATAGTGTTATGCAGTCCAGAGGGATTCAAATGGCGTCAAAATGCCAATGTTGCTTTGACAACGAGAGTATTCAACATGTTTTTATCAATGGTTCGGTGGCCTCCCAAGTCTGGGAGTTTTTCTCTAATTTATTTGGTGTAAAGAAGGTCCTGACTGATAACCCCAGGTTTTTGTTGTCTGTTTGGATTAATTCCTCTACTTTTTGTGGTCCAGGACATTTGAGGTCTGTGGTGGCCATTTATGTTCTTTGGAACCTATGGAAGTGCAGGAATAACTCCAAACATCATAACAAAAATCACCCTGCTTTAAACATTATCAATAGGTCAATTTCTGAGGTGAAGTCTTTGTACTCAACTTCAAAAATTAGACCTTGTAATTGGAAGGGCGATTTAAGTATTCTTAGATCTTGGGGTATCAATGTCAAACCTCCTTTAGAACCTAGATGTTTTATGGTTAACTGGCTTCTCCCTCCTGTTGGTTTTGTTAAGTTGAATACAGATGGCTGTTCGAGGGGAAATCCAGGAGTTGGGAGTCTGGGTGGTATTGTTAGAGATGCTCATGGGGAGATGATATTTGGGTTTTGTGATTTTATTGGGCTTTGTACAAACACTGAATCAGAGATGAGGGCTTTAATCAGGGGACTGGAACTTTGTGTTTCTTTCGGATATTCAAATGTACTGGTTGAGGTGGACTCTCAGGTTCTGTGTTCGATCTTGAAAGGTAAAAAGCAGGTACACTGGAAACTTGTGAATTATTTATATAAAGCTCAAACTCTTTTGCAAAAACTCGATTCCTCAGTGAATCATATCTACAGGGAGGCTAATCAGGTTGCCGATCACTTAGCTAACCTGGGATGTGATTCACAGGAATCATACATTTTCCATCCTGGTGAGGGGGATAGAAAATTGAAAGGCCTTATTTGGTGTGACAAGTTTCAAATGCCTTCCTTTAGGCACACCAAATAAACCTTCCTTACCTCTATATGATATTGATGTCCAGGGTAGTTTATCAGACCGTTCTGATACACTATCAGGGGGTAGTTCCTTAGCTGCATTTCATATAGAGTAGTTATCCTATCTGTGCATATAGCTGATCATTTTTACTTTGGCCCGCACCCCTGGTCTTTCTCTTTCCATCATTTGATTCTCCCTTGCTTTCTGAGGTTAGCTATCCTTGTTTTTGCATGATTCAGCCATCTCTCATGGCTTTATCAATATTAGCTAACTTACAGGACACACTTCACTCACCTCTTCTAGATTGTGCCTCCTATGCACTGCACACACTTGTCGTGTCTTTGTCACAGTGTGTAAGTTGGTCTGCACCGACTCACTCACTCAGGGACAACCTTTAGATGCATCTCATTGCACTTTACAGCATATTTTCCCTTTGCATGATAGGAAGCCCTTTATTTTATTTTCTGGATGAGTTCCCTGGTCCATTGGCAATTCTACCATTTGGTTATCCTTGCTTCCAATGCCTGGCAGTCAATTTTTTGCATATAAGTTGGGTCATCTTTGATGGTGACTCGCAAGTTCATTCATCTCACATGTGTGGACTTCACTCATTATTTCTGCCAGGTAATTGATCCCAGTAAATCACCACTTCTATACTTAACCAGGCCTTTGCACTTTTCACACACTATTTTATGTTGGTTTTGGTGGCGGTGAGAGGTTGGTGGTGTTGGTTGTTTTGGTAGAGTTGTGGTGGCGCTTTTTATCTCTGTGCCTTGGCATCCACTTTGTTTCTTCGTGGTTGTTTTGGTTGGTGGACTTTTTGTTTGTGGTCCAGCTTTTCTCCCAGGGCTCAGAGGTGGCTATATGTTGGAGGCTGTTTGAGGAGTTGCTCAGAGGACTATGGATGGTGACTATAGATGGACTTTTGCTAGTGGCTTCGTTTCTCATCAGGGCTCAAAGGTGACTATACTATGGAGGCTGATGGAAGAAGTTGCTATTTTTGCTTTGGTTGTTATTTTGCTATACGTTGGAGGCTGCTTGAGGAGTTGCTCAGATGACTTTTGATGGTGGCTATAGATGGACTATTGCTAGTGGCTTCATTTCTCATCAGGGCTCAAAGGTGACTATATTATGGAGGCTGATGGAAGAAGTTGCTACTTTTGTTTTGGTTGTTATTTTGTTTTTGCCCCTGCGTGGGTGTGTTGGCTTGTTTCTTTTTGTGCCCCTGTGTGGGTTGTTTATTTTGCCTTTTCGCTTTGCTTTCTCGCTTTGTTGTATTCGTTTTTCTTTTGCCTCCCCTGTTTTTGGGGTTGGTCCCTTGGTTCCGTACATTTTATTGGGGTTATATAAATTGTGAGTTCCCCCTCACGTTATTTCATCCAATCGAGATAGGACATCGTTGGATTCGGTTAGACTCTCACTATTGTGTGTACTCCGATGAACTGGAGGACGCTGGGGTCCACGAGCGTGACTGGGATAGTCGACACACATAAGTGGGTGGCTTGCTGGGATGGCAAGCGCACTGAATACCCCAATTAGGAAATAACTCACCATGGAAGCGGTAGTCGCATATCGGGGTTGAAGTTATTCCAAATTTATAATAGTATACGAGGAACGATCCCTGAGGTGATAGGGTTTATCTGGTACGAGATCGTCTATACTTTGATATGAGTTTCGACTGACTGGGGATAGCCAGAAAGTCTCTGAGGATTCATATTGGGTATAGAGGAACTCGTGTGCAGATTCATATCATCAACAAAGGATCTATTGACTCGACTTGATAGGTCGAGAAATTCTCCTATGGATTTCTGTGAGAAATTAATTCTGATGAAATCCTTGGCCAAGGTAACTGACGACTTTATGTAAGTAGCTCATAAAGAATAAGTCAAAGATAATTTATTTCGAGATCAGAATGCATATAGTCGAGACGAAACAAAAGGGAAACCGATGAAAGACCATACCCTTAAGTCTCGACTGGGAGATTGATAAATGGAGAGATTATGTCGTATATGGAATTTATAAATGATAAAAGGTTCACTTAATTAATTCACCAGTGATTGGGCTCCATGGGCTTGTGGCTGGACATCGACCATGGAGTGTGGGAGAATTCCCAAATTAGCAGGGGTGCTAATTTTGGAATGATTAATCCACAGAGTGTTCGATTAATTTAGAGTATTAATTGCTCGAGTAATTAAATAATATTTAATTATAACCCACGGCCAATTATGTGGTGAACCTACGGGGACATACACAATACACATGAAGCGAAAGCAAGGAAATAAGAACGAACGAGTCGATTGGGTCGACTGAGTCAAAATCGACTGGGTCGATTAAATGGGTGGGTCGACTGGGTCGACCTATGTGGAACGAAATTGGATTCAATTGGAATTGGATCAAGATTATAAATTAAATTGGAATTTAATTTATAAGTAAATTAATTAATTATGATTTAATTAATTAATGGAATAATTAATTAATTAGACTTGAAGTTTAATTATTTAATTGGGAGATGATTTAATCGGGCTATTTAATTGGGAGATTAAATAAAGCCCTGAAAGATTAATTAATATGGGCCATGAATTAATTAGAAGACTTAGTCTTCTAATTAAAGAGGGCTATGGCCCATGTAGGAGAATTAGTATCCTAATCCTAGTAGGATTAGGTTATGAGAGATATCTATAAATAAGAGACTAGGTCTCATATCTCACACACAACTCTACAAGAAAATTAAGAAGAGCAAAAATTCTCTCCCTCTCCCTCACTAGATCGGCCGAACCATACTTCCACTTTGGAAGAATTTTTCGTTTTCGATTTTCGTTCCAAAGTTGTTCTAAAACCCAGATATTAATATACCCTATGTTCTAGTCGATTAGGATATATTAATTTTCGTGATATTGTGGTGTATCAACTCGTAGAGGCGCAACACGTGGGGCGCTACTCAAAGGTGTGGGTCGATCTTACCGGGGCAGAATTCAGAGCACGTCTTGCTAGCCGAGGATTTGCAAGGAGATAGGTATAAACGAGAAAACTTATACTATCGATTTAATTATATTCATATATATACAACTAGAGAATATCCTGGCAAAATTCTTTAAGAGGCCCTTAAATTTTTATATTCCGCTGTGCCTAGGGCTGTTTTCTTAACGAATCCCAACAGTGGTATCAGAGCCAACTCTAGGCTTTGTATATATATGAATTTGCGAATTCTGTGTTTATTAAATCATATGTTTGATTTATGTGGCTAGTTATTTAACTATGAATGTTTTAGGACTTTATTGTTAACTTAGAGTTAATGTGTAATTTTAGATTCGTATTTTTATCATGTTATTTTAATTTTGGATTGTGATTTAATTGGGACTGTTTTTAATTAAATCATAAAAGTAATCAAAACAAAACAAAAAATTAAATTGGACCCAACCCTGCGGACAGCACGCTGTCCGCGCGCTGCTGTGCGCGGCAGCAGGCTGCCGCGCGATGTCACGCGCCGCGGCTGCTGCCCGTGGCAGCTCACGCGCTCCTGCGGGGTCGCGCGTGGGTTGTCCATGTGGCAGCTCCTGATTGGTTTCGACTGGTCAAATTTTGGTTGGACTCTAATTCTGCCTATTTTGAAAATTCTGGAAATTTAGAATTTTGGGAAGATTAGGAAACTTGGAGTTTTGGGATAAGGTAGTTATCTTGTTAGATTTGAACACTACCTTAATTAAACTAATCTAAACAAAATAGGATTATCTTGAGAATCTTGAAGATTTGGAAATATTGGGAAACTTAGAGTTTTGGATTAGGTAAGAATCTTAGAGATTTAGATTACCTTAATTAACCAATCTTAATCAAGATAGGATTTGTAGATTACTTGGAGCTCAAGTAAGAGCCAATTAATCTTAGAGGTTAATTGTTAATTCAAAATTAATTAACTTGGATAAATTTTATGAATTAAAATTAAAGGAGCCGGTAAATTTACATTTTTGCCCTTATGTGAATTTATGCATGTTCTTGAGTGAATATGTGGATTGGTCGATTTTGCCCTTAAGCCCTGTGTAGCTTTTTGGTTTATTTAATTTTTGGGTTGTAATTAAATGGGCCTGATTGGTGCCCTTGCTTGCGCAAACGAATGTAATAGAATAGGCCATTTATTTTTATAAGTTAGACTTAGACTAGGCTTGGAGCCAAGAAGACCTCATCATGATGACTTGGAGATCCACATGGAGGCCCATTTACCTTGGAGGACATGGAGGCCCAATTCATTACATGGAGGCCCAATCAAGCTGGATATTACAAGAAGGCCCATGATGTATGGGTTTGAAAATTGTAATAGTTAGGACATTTAATTTCCACCCTAGACTGACCAATTGATTCATCACATGGCTCGTGATGAATCGCATAGGATGGGCAATCGACCAATCATATCTTGCTAGGTGATGTATGTTTACTTATGTTCTTTGATGTATATCTTGCATGCTTAGAATAGATCATGTAAACAAGATAAGCATAATCTGATGAGACCTCGCACAAGAAAAACTTAAAACCTCCAATTGAACTTAAAATTCAGTTATAATATTAAATCGAATAAACGGGCGCATATGAATGGAGTCTATGGTCCGAGCCTATCCAATTACTAGGTCTTAGGCATATTGTACGAATATATCTCGATGTCTCACGAGTCGTGGGTCGAGCTATAGGAAGATGATATGTTTATTGCCTCGATGCACGAGATTAGTGCCAAGGGAGGGGATAGCAAGGTTTTGGGCGCTGTCTCACGAGTCGTGGGGCGTCTAGGATTGAACTATTTCTCTCCACGAGTATTGGACATGATTTAACGCTAGTAAGTATGGATGTCTCACGAGTCGTGGGTCCATATCGAAAAACGGGGCTAAATGAACTTAAGGGTTAGCTGCGATGGTTAACCGTTGACGTAGTCGACCACCAAGTGAATCAAATAGTATGGCCAACGAGTCGTGGGTACTAGGAGATTGCATTTGGGCCTTAAGCCCGCTAGGATATTTTAAATTCCCGAAACATATGTGGGGGCATAAGATTTTGATTAAAATAGTGGGAGTAATTTGCAAATAAAATCCATGTTTGTGAATTGTGCATTTTAAATTAATCTTTCGCGTATTTATTTCTTCTATCGTCGTTTTGTAGATATAATGTCTAAGAATCCGATTTCCATCATACTTGAACATAACAAATTGACTGGACCAAACTTTCATGACTGGGTCAGGAACCTTAAGATCATTCTCGCTTCTGAAAAGCGAGGTTTTGTCCTTGATGGGCCCCCTCCCGTACTTGCTAAGGATGCCGACGACACTGAGAAAGAAGCCGTTGATTTATGGCTTGACGATGACTTGCAGTCACGTTGTCTCATGTTGGCATCCATGTCGAATGAGCTTCAAAAGCAGCACGAGCATATGAAGTCTTCTTTTGAAATCTACACGCACCTGAATGGTCTATTTCGGGTGCAAAGTAGATATGAGCGGTATGAAACTGCTAAGACTTTGCAACAAACGAGGATGGCTGAAGGTACTGATGTTCGATCTCACTGCATCAAGATGATTGGGCTTATTGAAAAGCTTGGTCACCTTGATGTAAAAATGGACAAGACCTACTGCCAGGATATAATCCTCCAGTCGTTGCCAAGATCATTCGAGCAATTCGTAGTGAACTACAACATGCACAAGATGGATGTTGAACTTCACGAGTTGGCTAATATGCTCGCCACTGCCGAGGCTTCCATGAAAAGAGAGAAGCCAGTGATGGTTGCTACCTCGACCCAATCCAAGTCCAAAAGGACGAAGAAAGGGAAGGGGAAAGGAAATGCTTCTTCAAGCAAAGGCAAAGGACCATCTGGGCCCATAGGGAAGGGAAAGAAGCGTAAAGCTTCGTCTGGTGAACAAAAATGTTTTTACTGCAAGAAACCTGGACACTGGAAGAGGAACTGCAAAGAGTTCTTGGAGAGCTCGAAAGGTATATTCCTTGTTGAAGTTAATTTATCAATTAACTGTGCATCATGGGTGCTAGACACTGCTTGTGGTTCTCATCTTTGTAATAATTTACAGGTGATGGGAGCAACAAGGCCACTTAAGCCAGGGGATTGGATCCTAAGATTTGGCAATGGAGCTAGAGCTGCTGCTGAGGCCATAGGCGAAGTGGAGTTAGATTTAGGTGGTTATAAATTAGTCCTTAGGAACGTTCTTTATGTACCTGGTTTGGTGAAAAATATTATTTCTATTCCTGTTTTGGATAATGAAGGTTTTAATTTTACTATTAATGAAGGTTCCTTTTCGTTGTTCATGAATGGTAAATTGTTTTTCACTGGTACATTGAAAGATGGACTATATACCATTGAACCACCTAAGTTAGTTATGCACGTACAACAAAACAAAAGGAAACAAGATAATGAAATATCTGCCCAATTATGGCACGCTAGACTTGGACATATATCTAAGTCAAGGATTCAAAAGTTGGCATCTTCTGGCGCGATTGAAATCAATCGCATTGATGAAATGCCAACATGTGAACCATGTCTAAAGGGTAAAATGGCTAAATTGCCATTTAAGGGAAACCCTGAGCGAGCCAAGCAAACATTGGACTTGATACATACTGACGTATGTGGACCACTAAGAAAAAGCGCCCGAGGTGGCTATGACTACTTCATCACTTTCACTGACGACTATAGTCGTTATGGATATGTGTTCTTGTTGAAACACAAGTCTGAAGCCTTTGAGCGATTCAAAGAATTCAAGATGGAAGTAGAGAATCAACTTGGTCATACGATAAAGGCTCTTCGTTCTGACCGAGGTGGAGAATTTCTTAGTAACGAATTTCTAAATTATCTTGTAGAGCATGGAATACTATCGCAGTGGACTCCTCCTGCAACACCCCAATTAAATGGAGTAGCAGAGAGAAGGAATCGAACCTTGATGGACATGGTTCGATCCATGATGAGTGCCACTGATCTTCCTCTTTCATTTTGGGGACATGCCCTCCTCACGGCAACGAAGATACTGAACATGGTACCTTCTAAATCCGTAGAAAAGACACCATACGAATTATGGTTTGGCAAGGCACCCTCATACGCATGCATGCGCATATGGGGCTCTCCCGCTTACGTTAAAAAGCTAGTGGGAGATAAATTGGAAACTAAATCCACTTTGTGCAAATTCGTGGGGTATCCTGAAAACTCGATAGGATACGAGTTCTACGATCCTACAAGACAAACTACGTTTGTCTCGAGGAACGCTCACTTCTTGGAGAAGGATTTCTTGGTTGACAAGAAAGAAAATAACGTAGAACTAGATGAGGTCACTGAAGCTGAAAAGGCCGAAGAGGTCGATCAAGCTGACCCGTCACCACAGGCAGTGGGAGAACATGAGCATGAAAGTGCACCAGAAAGTACACCGATACTTCGTAGGTCAGAAAGACAACGTAGAGAACCCGAGAGGTACTACGGTCTGCTGCATGAGACTGGACAGTCTCTGACCGACCCAAGGACTTACGAAGAGGCTATGCTAGACATAGACTCGGGAAAGTGGCGCGAAGCCATGGAATCCGAATTGGACTCCATGCACTCAAACAAGTTCTGGGCCTTGGTAGATCCACCAGTGGGAGTGACTCCCGTGGGTTGCAAGTGGATCTATAAGCGAAAGCTTGGAGTGAACGGAGAGGTAATAACCTACAAGGCGCGACTAGTGGCAAAAGGATATACTCAAAGACCTGGAATTGACTTTGAGGAGACCTTCTCGCCCGTCGCAATGCCTAAATCCATTCGGATCTTGCTGGCCATAGCTGCGTGGTATAACTACGAGATATGGCAGATGGAAGTAAAGACTGCCTTTCTCAATGGAGACATTGATAAGGAAACCTACATGGAGCAACCAAATGGGTATACATCCAAAGGAGACGAACACAAGGTGTGCAAACTCCAGAGGTCCATTTATGGACTGAAGCAAGCTTCCCGAAGTTGGAACATACGTTTTGATGAGACAATCCAAACTTTTGGATTCTTCAAAAACGTGTTCGAACCTTGCGTGTACAAGAAGATCAGTGGGAGTTCAGTTGAATTTTTGGATCTTTACGTTGACGACATTCTTCTCATTGGAAACAATGTAAAAGCATTGTCTGAAACTAAAGCATGGTTGTCTACACAATTCTCAATGAAGGATATGGGAGAAGCATCATTTGTACTAGGTATAAGGATCTACCGAGATAGATCAAAAGGACTGCTGGGCCTCTCCCAATCCCAGTACATAGATAAAATCTTGAAAAGATTTAGTATGGAAGAATCCAAGAGAGGATTGCTTCCAATGAGACATGGGATTGCACTCTCTAAGTCTATGGCCCCAAAGACAACAGAAGAGAGAAGCAAAATGTCTCGAATACCATATGCATCCGCGATAGGAAGCATAATGTATGGTATGTAATGTACTAGACCAGACGTAGCGTACGCTCTAAGCGTTACAAGTCGCTACCAGTCTGATCCAGGTGAGCAGCACTGGATAGCCGTAAAGGCAATTCTGAAGTACCTGAGTAGGACTAAGGAATTGTTCTTGGTATACGATGGAGGAGAATTGAAATTGGAAGGCTATACAGACTCGAGCTTCCAATGTGATGTAGACGATTTCAAGTCGACATCAGGATACGTGTTCTGTTTCAATGGTGGTGCGGTTAGCTGAAAAAGCTCCAAGCAAGAAACAACCGCGGATTCAACCACCGAAGCAGAATACATTGTCGTGAGTGACGCAGCAAAGGAAGGTGTTTGGATGAGGAACTTCATCCAGGAATTGGATGTGATACCTAGTGTCGCTGAGCCCATTACTATCTTCTGCGATAATAATGGGTCAATAGCGCAAGCAAAGGAGCCGAGATCTCATCAGAAATCCAAGCACGTAAAAAGACGATACCACGTGATAAGAGATATCATTGGTAGAGGAGACATTAAGATGGAACGTGTCGACTCTGAGGATAATACTGCGGACCCGCTAACGAAGCCTCTGCATCAAAAGGCATTTGAGAAACATCTGCTGAAGATGGGACTCAAGAACATAAAAGACTGGCTTTAGGACAAGTGGGAGATTGATAGAAATAGTGTCCTGCAAGCCAGCTGTATGGCTAGCATTAATTGTAATTAATGAGGAACTATTCAATTTAGATTAATAAATGCATTTTATTTAAATGGTCAACTTTATCTTATGTAATAACTGTCTGCGCATAAGGATAGAAGTCCTTAGATCACAGGGCTATGGGACAACCCGTGGACTGATCTCCAAGGCCGTGATCTAGAACATATTCAAGAGTCGTAGAATCCAATCGAGATAGGACATCGTTGGATTCGGTTAGACTCCCACTACTGTGTGTACTCCGATGAACTGGAGGACGCTGGGGTCCACGAGCGTGACTGGGATAGTCGACACACATAAGTGGGTGGCTTGCTGGGATGGCAAGCGCACTGAATACCCCAATTAGGAAATAACTCACCATGGAAGCGGTAGTCGCATATCGGGGTTGAAGTTATTCCAAATTTATAATAGTATACGAGGAACGATCCCTGACTACTTGAGGTGATAGGGTTTATCTGGTACGAGAACGTCTATACTTTGATATGAGTTCCGACTGACTGGGGATAGCCAGAAAGTCTCTGAGGATTCATATTGGGTATAGAGGAACTCGTGTGCAGATTCATATCATCAACAAAGGATCCATTGACTCGACTTGATAGGTCGAGAAATTCTCCAATGGATTTCTGTGAGAAATTAATTCTGATGAAATCCTTGGTCAAGGTAACTGACGACTTTATGTAAGTAGCTCATAAAGAATAAGTCAAAGAGAATTTATTTCGAGATCAGAATGCATATAGTCGAGACGAAACAAAAGGGAAACCGATGAAAGACCATACCCTTAAGTCTCGACTGGGAGATTGATAAATGGAGAGATTATGTCGTATATGGAAATTATAAATGATAAAAGGTTCACTTAATTAATTCACCAGTGATTGGGCTCCATGGGCTTGTGGCTGGACATCGACCATGGAGTGTGGGAGAATTCCCAAATTAGCAGGGGTGCTAATTTTGGAATGATTAATCGACAGAGTGTTCGATTAATTTAGAGTATTAATTGCTCGAGTAATTAAATAATATTTAATTATAACCCACGGCCAATTATGTGGTGAACCTACGGGGGCATACACAATACACATGAAGCGAAAGCAAGGAAATAAGAACGAACGAGTCGACTGGGTCGACTGAGTCAAAATCGACTGGGTCGATTAAATGGGTGGGTCGACTGGGTCGACCCATGTGGAACGAAATTTGATTCAATTGGAATTGGATCAAGATTATAAATTAAATTGGAATTTAATTTATGAGTAAATTAATTAATTAGGGTTTAACTAATTAATGGAATAATTAATTAATTAGACTTGAAGTTTAATTAATTAATTGGGAGATGATTTAATTGGGCTATTTAATTGGGAGATTAAATAAAGCCCTGAAAGATTAATTAATATGGGTCATGAATTAATTAGAAGACTTAGTCTTCTAATTAAAGAGGGCCATGGCCCATGTAGGAGAATTAGTATCCTAATCCTAGTAGGATTAGGTTATGAGAGATATCTATAAATAAGAGACTAGGTCTCATATCTCACACACAACTCTACAAGAAAATTAAGAAGAGCAAAAATTCTCTCCCTCTCCCTCACTAGATCGGCCGAACCATACTTCCACTTTGGAAGAATTTTTCGTTTTCGATTTTCGTTCCAAAGTTGTTCTAAAACCCAGATATTAATATACCCTATGTTCTAGTCGATTAGGATATATTAATTTTCGTGATATTGTGGTGTATCAACTCGTAGAGGCGCAACACGTGGGGCGCTACTCAAAGGTGTGGGTCGATCTTACCGGGGCAGAATTCAGAGCACGTCTTGCTAGCCGAGGATATGCAAGGAGATAGGTATAAACGAGAAAACTTATACTATCGATTTAATTATATTCATATATATACAACTAGAGAATATCCTGGCAAGATTCTTTAAGAGGCCTGATCTTACGCGATTTCGTTGTTCGATCAAAGGTGGGTTGTAGAGTAAAAATAACAATATTTAAAAGGAAAGTAAAGATCAATAGTAATTGTATTCGAATTAGCTGGGTACAAATACAAGAATTTAGGGTCCTACTCGAGCATTATTGGATGCCGTACAAACTAGAGGAGCGAAATACAAATGACCAAAACTATACTATATTTCTCAAGTGTGTCCGAGTAGCAGTCTCGAAACAAGATCACCCAGGAAGTTGTGTGTTGTCATAAATGCATGGGTATTTATAGCTGAACTGACGGGCTTGGGCCTGGGCTCGGCCCAACAGTACCCTTCGATCTTGGGTTTTGAAATGAGCTCGGAACAGTTAATACTATGCCCTGGACCAACTTCTTGCTTTCTGGGGATAGTATCTAGTGTTATTCGAACAGCATCGGGCCCACAGAGGCAAGGAATCATAATTACCCCTCATCAATACTCCCCCACTTCTCGAGCGTGAAGTGGAGCTTGCGCTCGAAGAAGTACAAGTTGCGTCCCACACTATTATGAGATGAGCCGTTCATAATGTCTTTAGGATATCCCTCATTAAAAACCTAGCCCGGAAAAACCCATTGGGATAAAAACCGAGCCAGGGAAAAAGAGTGCATATATAAGAAGACATATACCGGCGTATTGTAAAGATATCCTTGTTGGAGGATCTTGAAGTTATTATATCCTTTATGGTTCCGCGATGTGTTGTTCGATCCCTTAATGAATGCTTTCCAAATTTTCCGATCATAACAAAGAGGACCCACGAGATTCTCAGGAAAAATTTGCAAGGAACTTATTCCGTAATCTTAGAAAATGAAGGATCAAAGTGCTATTCTGTGAGGAATAACCCTGAGTTTTTACCCAGGGTAAGTTCAATCGTCGCGGTTACTCGGGGACCTGTTTGCAATTTTACCTTTTTAACCCCGTATATATATGTCGATTCGTTGAAAAATTATTTACATATTACGTCCTCTCTTGAGCTCGAAGCGTTTGAGTTCGAAACAACATTTGCCTTTTGTATATTTGTTTCTCAATCCATAATGTCGAGCTCTAGAAGTGTAAGGGGCAAGAATAAGGTCGGAGAAAACCCAGAGTCCGATCCTTTGCTGAAGCTTGTTGATGATTATGAGGATGGGGAGTTTTGTCAAGGACGCGAGGATGAGGATCCGAGCGAGGATCTCGAAGAAAATGAGGTCGAGAAACGCAGCATCGGCGAGGGTGCTTATGTCAGGATTTTCAAACATACGCAACCTTCTACCGCCACCATCTCGAACAAGTCAGAGCTTCCTGCCAGCCAGACTTCCTGCTGTTTTTCGAAGAAGGATCTCTCTTTCCTCGAGGCGGAGTTCGGGAAATTTCTTCCTAAAGGGTTTTCAATCGTCATTCCCTCTTATACCGAACGTGCTACCGATCCCCCGGCTGGCTGTCAAGCCTTTTACGAGGATCAATTTTCTTATGGTTTGCGTATCCCTTTCATTCCCCTTGTTAGGAACATCTTGACTTTCTTTTCACTTTCTCCCGCTCAGCTTCTCCCGCACTCTGTAGCGTATATAGCAGCGTTTAGCGCTCTTATGGAGGCAAAGGGGAAGAGGCCTCTTTTAGTAATTTCTGGCAAATATTCCGAATGGACCTGTGCAAGGGCTCAAATATGGGGTTTGTGTCCATCCGCCAGCGGTCGAAGCGGCCTTTTCTTACGAGAATAACAACGGAAAAGAGTATAGGTTGGAAACGGAGATTCTTCTTTGTGAAGGGCCCTGATGTTCCTATATCGGAAGGTAGCTCGAAGATGAGGCCCTACCGATGGGATGGAGTCAATTCTTGGTCATACGGTCCTCGCCGGATTAAAGAGAAACTCAAGCATCGCCTTTCCGACGAATTTCTTGAGCAGTTGCGATCTAGTCTTTATCAAACCGAGCTCCTTATTCAGGAAGGTGTTTTACGATTGGCTAGGTTGAGCCGCTGTGATTATCCTGCTCCAATACTCAAATACTCTCGTGCCGTATCTAATCAATCCTTAGAAAGGTCACTTCCCCAGTTTGGTGACTTGTCAGCTTCTGCCGCTCCACCTCTCGCTTCTCTTTCTTTGGGTACGTTTTCAGCTTATTCCTACCTTGAAGGCGCGATGTATCATTAATTTACATTTATGCGACTCTTGTATTTCCTTTGCAGGTCAAATTGTTGAGAAATTTCGACTATCTACGTCCTGCCCGGTTGAAGACAAACCGTTCTATTTCGATCCGTTTCCCCGTACTTCCAAAAACAGGGCGGGTACAAGTAGCTCGGGCGGAAACTCAGTTATTATTCCAGTCGCAATTCCCGAACTGAGAGGTGTTGGTACCATGAGTTCCTTGAACTCTGCCTCTGCTGGGCCTCTTCGAACCTTGTTCTCCCCTGATACTTCTGCTCTTTCGTCTGTTGGCTACAGTCAACATTCTTGGAATCGGATTCAGGGTATCCAGGAATACGAGAAGCTTCTGGGTCAGAAAAGAAACGCTGAACACCCCGGGCCCTCGAGGAGGGTAAAACCTTTTGGCGTGAATTCCGATTCTGTCCCTTGTCGAGAAGGTAGGTCGGAGCCTGACGTGGCGGATTATATGGATGAGCATTTTCGAAGTGGCAGAACTGCTGGATACCCTGAAAATGGCACTATTATGACCGATCTGGATGCGAATGGGGAGAACGAATTCGACAAAGCCGCTAGAATCTTTATGGCCGGTCGGTTTAAGAGGGATATGCTGCTCCATTCTGTCAAAGGCGATTTCGAGGTTTTGAGCGATTTCTCCCGAACATATCATGAGGTGAAAATCTGTCTCTCATTTATCCCCTTCTAGAGTCCCTAACCCTTGCTGATATCCGAGAATGTCTTATAGGTCGGGGATTTGTTCGCCCTCCAAACCTATCGTTTGGCGCTATTGGAGCAGGAATCGCAGGACGCTCATGATGCATATGCGCAAATTTTTTCTGACAACCAAGTTCTTCGATCTCAACTGGCAGAAACTCAGCGAGAATTATCCCAAGTCAAGAAGGAGCTCAACGAGGCAACTATGAAACGTTTCTCGTCTGTAGAGGAGGACTTGCTGGCATCCGTAAAAGAGAGAAGTGCCCTCGAGGAAGAGTTGAAGAAGGTAAAGATAGAACTCGAGTTGGCAAAGCAAGATTCCGAGCGCGCATATGCTCAGGGCCGAGAAGAAGCCGAGATTCCTGCCATACGAGGATTCTTGGAATCCCCCGTCTTGAATCCTTTAGTTCAAAGGAAAATGGGAGAAATTCTCCAGACGATCTTTTATAAAGGGGTTCAACAATTGGTCGCGGCCAAGAAGATTCCGGATGATATGGATGAATACTTTAAACATATGAACCCTTTCAAGAACGCTGAAGGGAAGGATTACAAAGCTTCCTCTCTACCCAAGATGGATAGTAATTGGCAGGATCATCGCTTTGCCCCCTTAGTTGAGGAGTATGGTATTCCGATGCCTAACCCCGATGTGCTCGATTGTTTAACCGACGATCCTTCTTCCATGTCGGGGGAAAAGGGCGAAGATGTCGATATAGGCGATGTACCGGATAGAGAATACGATCGAACTCACGATCAAATCGAGTAACTTCTCCACTTCTAACATATACCGCCTAATTTTCTATTTAGCAAGTTACCGGAGTCGAACGTGATGAAAAGGGGCGATTCGTAATTTTGTAGTTGGGAATTAATCGTATTCACCCATGTAACTCATTTTTTGTAAACGGATTTGATTCGTGTAACTTGTAAATTCCAACCTTACTAATATCCAGACTAAATTTTCAAGGTTCGATAACTCTCTATGCTCGGACATCACCCATTCCCTACGAGATTTTTCTTTAAAGGTTGCGTCGATCCACTATCGTAATCGCAAGGCGTAGTGTCTATAAATATTAGGATTTCTTTTCATTATTCATACGACATCTTTGCTTATAGAGATCGGAGCTCTTGCCATATTTTCCGCCTTCTTCGAATCCCTCAAAGAGTAAGAATCCGAACTATCGACCCCAAATCCACTTATCATGGAAAATGTACTAGGGAAAGCTATCGACCCCAAATCGTTATTTGGCGGTTCGAAGAATAAGAATCCGAGCAAAGAGCAGAAAATTGCCAAGGAGGTCAAAACTTCCAATTCTTCTTCTAAGACCTTTGTGTCTTCCCCGAAAGCTCCTAAAGGGGAAAACAACAAGAAAGGGAAAAACGCTTCTTCAAAACAAAACAAAGGCAGTTCTAGCAAGTCCATTTTGGACGAAGAGCTCGAGGCTTCGCTCGGGGGCTCTTCTCCAAAAGTTGTCGATTCTTCGAGAGAAGTTCTTGTGAGAGAAAAGGCTTTTGTTTCTTCCTCGAACAAAAGGCCTTATTCCGATGTGGTTACTCCTGTTGAGGCATTGCAAAATCTTGCTATCGGTAGCAAGTCATCTTCCGATGTTTCGACCGTTCCTCCCACAGGGAATCTCAGCAAAAAACCCAAGTCAACGATTGGTGGAGGGGTTTCTGCTGAATCCTTAGAAATTGATAATCCTCCCAAACCCCTTGTTGACTCCATTCCTCCAAAAATTACTTCTTCCGCGCCTGAAGGGTCGAAAATTGGGTCTCCTCTTAAGGCTGATCCCATGGATAGTCTGTTGCAAGCTAACTTTACTTCTTCGGAAACTAACATGCCCAAGGAGAGAAACATGTCCAAGGAGAGAAACATAGAAGAGTTGTTTGAGTCTGGGCAGCATTTCCTGTTTCAGGTATTGTTATTATTATATTTTTTTTTTTTTTGAGGTGACGACTCCTTTTGACAGGCCGGACAAGATTTTATTGAGCTTAAAACGTTTGCTGAGCGGGAGACCAATCATCGTGCCGCTATTTCCCTCGAGCTGGAGGAGAAGAAAGCCGAATTCGACCGTGTCTTCGCGGAGAAGCTTGCTCTAGAGAGGGAGAAGTCTGTTAAAGAAAGTGGAGAGGAGATCCATAAGCAGCTGAATGAGGAGCTCGAAAAACTGAAGAGTCTTCACGAGCAGGAGAGGCAAGAATTCACGCGTCGAGAAAAGGAGGCTTATGATCGTGGATATGAAGCTGGACGCGAGGCTCGTAGCGCCGAGCTTCGCAAGATCTTTTCTGACAACAAGCTTCTTTAGATGTTGTCTTTCTTTACCTGGACTTGTTGTATGGCTTTATTTATCTCTTGTGTGATCATGAATAATTTTAGACATTTTACCCTTATAGTTTGTAATAAACTATTAGTTTCTCGGATTGCTCGATTGCCCATAATTTGATGTACTTTTTCCTGTCCATGCTTCAATTTGCTTTCTCCGTTTGGTCTTATGCTCGTGATCCTTAATCCTCGATCTTGGTATAATAATTTTTGCTTAATTTTCAAAGTATATCATTTTTTCTTCCCGCTGAAATTCTCTGGAAGCGCAATAGTTTTTCAATCTTGACCGTTCCTTTTGCTTCATGCTAGCCACTGGATTTTGAAGGTCGTACCTATAAATGGGGCTCTTTGTTTTGCATACTTATAGTATTTTCCGAAAACAGATTCCTTCGATCATGCTGACTAAAAGATTTTGCTGCATGACTCAATATTTCGACTTTCGAGTTAGGATTTATTTTGCATATCATAGTCAAATTTGTACTTCAACCTCGACTAGGGTATCTGCAGGCGAACACTATTTCGACCTTGAAAGTCGAACAGCCTTATTGCTGACCATCCACGACCCCGGTAGCTCCCTCGACTTCCTATAGCCGAGGTGAGACTTAAGCGTCATATTTTAGCGAGGATGTCTGACCATTTGTTTGGTTCTTCTGGAAAATGTGAGGAGGTGATGCTTCGAGGATCGAGGTTCTCAAAAAGTATTCACATTATGTAAAACCCCGAAAATTCATTTATGAATTTTCATTCCTATAAATTTTATTTACTTGAAATTTGATAATTTTTAATTGTGTGAATTTAATAATAAAAATTAAAATTCATATCTATGTTGTTAAAAATTCAACGAGTGAGCATTTTTTTTTTAATTTGAAGTGATTTAAATTAATATTCACTTGAACTATTATTGTTGTGCAAATTATGAATTATAAATACTCACTCTTGTGTAATTTTGAGGATTTAAATGCAAAAAGAAAAAATAAAAAGGGGGACTTCTTGATTGTCCCAAGACTTTGTGGACTAAAAGGAAAAATTCGAAATTTGAGAGTGTGAATTGCAAAACACACATTAAAGACTTGAAAATTCAACCCCACTCTCTCATTCTTCATCTTCCCTACCAAACACACACACTAAAGTGTGTTTTCGCACACACAAAAATTCAATTTCTTATTTTGTTCATAACTTTCTCATTTCTTAACCAAATCGAGCGAATAAGTAGTCCAAATTCATCTACTCGACGAGAGGAACACAATGGTGGTGGTAATTGAAGGAATAGAAGCTTTTTTACAGCGGAAATTCGAGGTTGAAGGTGCGGTTTTAAGTGGGTTTTCTTGCATGTCTCTTTTCCGGTCATTTCTTCAACAATCGAGCTTCACCACGGTGTTCTAGGCTTAGAGGAGAGTGGAATGGTGGGTTCGTCTCATTTTCCGGCGTCGGTCAATCGCCGGTCAACGGCGGTCAACGACGGTCAACGGCGCCTGCTCCAGTCAGCGACTTCGTCTCGGAATGGGTATTCCATTTTCGGTCTTCATTTCTCGATTTAAGTTCGTTAGGTAGTTCTTTGAGCTTAAATGTTATTGTGTGTTTATTTGGTTAATTTTTACTTTAAAATTTAATTTGAGCATGAATTTGAGTTCATACTATGATTGCATGAATATCGATTAACTCGATTTTTGCTATAAGGATGGTGTAGTTTTGCTTGGTTTAAATAAATGTTTATTAGATATTTGGATCTTGATTTATTTTTGTAAGAAAGTTATTGTTCATAATTTTTGAAACTTTAGGGGGTAATTTTGAAAGATTTTAAAAGTTGAAGGTTTAGGGATGCAAAAATTTTGGGAGTATAATGGACTGAGAATCTCTATTTTTGTTCAATATTTGATATGAGTTTACTTAAAAATTATTTGTTTTAAAGTTGCTCCAAGTTTGTTTGCAAAAAGGGAGTTTTTGAAACTTTTGGGGTTAGTTTTGCAAATCTGAAAATAAGGGGTGAAATGCGCTGTTTTGTCGCTGTTTTTGCATGGTTCTTTTATAAATTCTTGATTAATTGATTTGAAGTAGTGGTTTATTCATTTTAGTTTTAAGATTGAAAATTTGTAAAAAATTTCGAAGAAACTTATAATTAAAGAACTTTTTTTCTCATTGTTAGTTTGTAAAAAGTTATTAAACCTTATTTTTAAAGCTCAATTAGAACGGTTTTGTTCTAGTTAATCTCTTTCGTGGCTATGTTTTCCTCGGTTCATGAACGAACCATAGAACCTTCGGACGTAAATGTCCAAGTTTTGATCGTGGCTTCGATATTGAACAACCACGATTCAATTGTTTGCTCGACTAAAACATTGCTTTAGTCACTCTAGAATCCTTGTGGTGTGATTAGATTCTAAGATCGTTACATAAACGTGTACAGGAGCCGAAGACGCTACTTTTCCGCAATTTCTCGAGAATCGTAAGCTACACAGGTGAGTGCTATGTGTTACTTGTGTGTAAGTCTAAATGTGCTAGTAGGTCGAGTCATAACTGTAACTTAGTTACTAAACAAACAAGCATGTGATGTATGATAACATAACGAACTCAGCTGCTAGGACAAGTTACACGTTGACTATTGTTTATGTCTATGTGCTTATGAGTCATTGATATTGTATGTTGGACCGTTATTGAGTTGTTTACCGATTTCCTGCTACTGAACTGTTACTGTTACTGTTACTGTACTGTACTGTTTACTGTTACTGTGTGGGCCCCTATTTTGGTGTGCGGAATCGTGGTTAACCCGGAAGGTAAGGGCCGGAGGGTTACCTCGATCCACCGTAGACCCGCTTCACGAACCAAGTGTGGAGGTTACACTTGGGGAGTGAATGTCAAACTCCTGGCATTTGACGTCAATGCGCACTGTTATGTAAGGTCGCACCTTACTTGGAGTGTTCGGTGGTGGTTTTCCTGACTGTGGATTGGAGGGTAAGAGGAGGACGGCATCAACAAATGTTGGTTACTTGTTTAACGTGCTTAGCATATGTTCATTACTGTACTGTTGTATATGCTCATGTATATTATGTTGCATCCACGCACATGTGCACTATAGCCTCACTAAGTTGGACGATCAACTTATGCATTCCATGTTTCAATCTTTTCAGCTACAGGTGTTTGGGGTAAACGATATTTCATGTTGCGGTTAGGTCATCCTGGTTGCGATCCCACCCTAGTTCCAGAGAGTGATTGAACTTTTGTTTAAATTCTTATTTGATTTTAAGATTTTCGTTTGAACTCATATTTTAAATCTCCTATAATGTCTAAGTTGATTTTTTTTATATCTGGCTAAATGTTTTGGTATTTTAGTTAATTTTGTAAAATGTGAATGTCTAGCGAAAATGATTTTAAATTTTATCAAATATTAATCTTAATCTTCTTGTATTCCTTTTGGGTCCCACAAGTTGTTTCATCACGTCATGTCATCCGTTAAAATTTGTTTTAATTACTTCCGCTTTAAACTTAGTAATCAAAATTGTTCTTATATCGTTTTAAACCGCTTCCGCTGAAAATCTTTAATTCTCGATTTTAATTTATCGTCCTTTATAAAGGTTTCGATATTCTAACTCTTTTTCAAAATAATAATAACTTTTCGACCGTTATCCGACGGACCCGCGTAGTCGGGCCGTTACAGATGGTATCAGAGCTTCGGCTCATGGCCAGGATATGGTCCTCGGAATTCGTACTGTGGTTCTAGTAAGGTGGGACTAACCGGCAAGATTTCAAGGTGTCTACCCACATTGGGTAGTTCACTTTTAGGACAAAACCGCAACCAAGACATAGGTATTGTGCGTGGCCTCGGGGGAAGGGGATATGTTTGATTGTTAATGTGATTACTTGATTTGTTGTTTTAATTTTGGTATCCATAACAACTTCACGTTACTTTGACTGAACTGTTTGAATTATTGTCTGATGATGATTGTAGATGAATATCCCCATTGATTTCGTGTTCAGTGAATTACTTAAATCAAGTGACCTTAGTTGAAGTACATATAAAATGACTAATATATCCCTAAATCTTTTCGAATTCCATCATCGCATGAGTTTTCCTTAATCAGAATTCATGTTGATGACTTCAGATATTTCCTCCTTAAATTGATCTCTCACCTTTAGTAAGCTTGCGCGAAAGTCTTAAGGTCAACTCAATTGGAATAACTCACTTTGTGGAATAAGGCTGCAATCAAATTATATGCGTATGTTTGATCTCAATGGAGGTTTGATTTCTTGGTGTCACTGTTTCGTTACCAAATGACTATAATGACCTCAAATATTTAACCCTCATTATCGTTTGACTACGATTAATTCGGAGAAAGCTCTTTCTTTCTCTATATTACTCTCGTATTTAGATCCTGGAATCAAGTGTCTTTCTTGGGACACTTGTAAGTTAACTAAAGTAGTAATGGGTGCTTTTAAGATTCCTTTAATTGTGCTTTAATTCATTCAAATCTCGTTCTCCTGATTTCAAACATTACTCTTTCGTAATGAGCCATCGAATCAGAATATTTTGGATTCTCATTGGGCTCCGTTCCTTGGTTTTAACTCATTCCAGAACCTATCATGTTCTTGAGTTTTGTGTATGGGTTACTCTTGATAGTATGAAATCGATACACGTTTCTTTGAATCTTGATGATTTACCATAAATTTCATCCCTCACATACAATTCTTAAAAATCATAGTTCATTTGAACCTTCAGATCGATTTAGTCATTGTTAATGACTTTATTTACTAATTTATGTTCATGACTAACTATGATTCATCTCGCTAGTCCGTGCTCCATGGAAACTCTTTCTTAGTCATTGTTAGTTTGATTGATAATGACTACTTTGTACCTAGTACTTCAGGTGTGTCTCATTCTTCAATTACCCATGGTTCTACTTTTCCTCGAGGTTGAAATATACTCTCATCTGAACTTACATTTGTAGATACTTCCTAAATACGAAGTATTAATTATTTGATCTCGATTACTATGAACTGTCACTCTTGATTCTGGCATACTCTTTGTATGTTGATCAAAATATGTGACCCCTATTTAGACGATGTTTTATATAAGTTCTTGGGAAAGGTAATTAATGGAGTGTGGCGACAACCAAATAGTCTTTAACATCAAGACTTACTATCGAGGATTAAGACAGAATGAAAGACAAGGGTCTAAAAGAAACAAAGGGGTCTATCAAGATGATCGAAATTCCTCTCTCTATTGAATCTATCGGCATGTTGAAATTTCGAGAAATGATGTTTCCACAAAAGTTAAGTGTATCGATGAACAAGTCAATTGAAGAAGCCTACTCATCCCATTGTTTCCCTGGAGAAATCGAGTGTAACAAATGTCATTGGTTGAAGAAAACGTTGCAACCATCTTCGCATCTAGTAAATCAGCTATCGACTAAGGAAATAAGCCGAAGATACCTTCTTTATTACACAAGAACTTCAAAGATCCGCAATCACTCAAAAGTGAATTAATCCTAACTCTATAATCTTTCGATGACGTGACCGAATTCGTCTCCTAACATCTCCTACTCATTTCTATCAGACGAATATCTCTAATTGAGCTCTAGAATTGTTCATTGTTTATTTTTCCTTATGCGCTAATGCTATTTCCTTCGCTTCCCTGTGCGATACTCAGTTTCTTTCTCGCAATTTTACTTCTGAATTGACCAAAATTTCTTTGATCCTTTCTTGAGCTTTATTCTTGAACTTGCTTACCTTGATCTGATACTTTTAAATATTGTTTCTCACAATTTCTTGAATTTGACAGTTTCTTCTTGAACTGATTGTCATTCTAATTAAAACCCCTCCCTTCATAGTTTATTGACACTTTTAATTCAGCTTCTTGTTGTCCGATCGAAGCTTCCAATTTGATATTTGAGTTTTACATTTGTTCGGAGTTTGTACTCCCTTTTTATTTCACGAGCTACTTCTTCATAGTGAATTCGTGAATCATACTGCTTACCTAAATCTGATTAAGTGGTTAGGAATATTTCATTATCTTTATTCCCTGAACCTAATTATTGAATTGCGAAAGGTTCAGAAAAAGTCTCTTCGATTTCATATTATTCATGCTTGTTATTCTAGAAGGAGTGTACGGTCAACTTCATACTTGTATCATGTTCTTTCTAAAGTTGTTTCACCCTATTTGTTATCATTAATCTTGAAACTGAACATTTTCATTTTCCTTGCCTTGTTCTTGAACCTTATTCGCTTTGTCTCTAGTATCATCACTACACTCATTGCTTCTTTAAATGAACCTTTGAATGATTCGTTTTCTTCTCGCTTGATATTTAGACGTCCAAAGACACTTTAGCGCTCTGGTTGTTAATACCAAAACTTTTGATTCGATTTGGACATCCCCGATTCAACCTTTTTGTTTAAGACTTCTGATGTGATAGTCTTATAATACCCCTAGTGATACTTGTTATTTGATTACATTTGTTTAAATTGAGTTTTTCTTCGAATGTCATAACTTATGTTTCCCATTCATTTTCATCATCCTTTTTAAGACTTCTATTCGGCTGTGTCCTATCACATTCATTGAAAATCCTTAATCGACCACTTCCTGGTTATATTATTTGAACAATCCTTGACTCGATCGACCTTTCTGTTGGATGAAGATGAAGGTAAAAGAAGACAAGTAATTAAGGGAAGGTTTTGATGATTTCCAAAACATCATAATCAGCTAAGTATGGTAAGCTTAGTTCCCTTAGAAGAATTTTGAACAAGTAAAAGAAGACATCAGAAGAGTTCAAAGTTCAAAGCTCAGAAGACTAGTGATCTCTTGCTGAAACAGCGAACAGAAGGGTAGATCATCAGCCGAGTCAAATCAGATGAGTTCAGTATTTGATCAGCAGAGTATCTATCAGCAGAGTCGTTTTGATCAGCAGAGTAGAAGAGATCAAGAGATTAGTCCAACGGTAATAAATGCACTTGGTGTAATAAATTCTGTAAGAGAAGGGTAGTAATGACAAATGATTGAAGATATCCTCGGATCAGCAGAGTGCATTAAATGCAGCATTAAATGCGATGGACAGAAAGGTATTGTACACAGTACGGAATGCTGCAGGGAGCCGTTTCAAAAAGAGCTGAATGATGGATTTGATTTGTGACTTGCCTTCAACGGTCATAATTTCATCTCCATGTATAAATAGAGCTGAATTTCAAATCGAGCGAGAACACAACAACAATCAGAGATCGAAATTTTGAAGCAGAATTTCTCTAAGTCTCAAAAGCTCGAACAGCTCACTCGTCTGGTGGAAGTCATCTGTTGACAGAAACCCAGTTGAAGAAATCAGAAAAACATTATCTGAGTGATTTTGTAATAGCTAAGTGTTGTGCGAAGTGAGAATCCATCTGTGTGAGTGATTCTACTTTAGAGGATAGGTTTTCTTTGTGAATTCCTATTGTGAGCTTACAGCCTTCTCATTAGTTGTTTAGGTGTAAGTGGAGAAATATTGTAATCTTTGTGATTATAGTATAACCCAGAATCTGTGTGATCTGGAAGAGTGGACTAAAGGATTTTTATCCATATAACCACTATAAAAATTCTTTGTGTTATCTTGCATTTAAAGCTTTCTTGCATATTTTAAAGTTTGCATTTTAAACACTTTGAATCAAACAAAAGATTTTATAAGGAGTTTGAAAACTGGGGATAAAATCTTTTTAGAACTTAGTTTACTTGTGAAAAACACTTTTAAACAATCCGCTGCAAGTATACTCTTGGAAAACTGTTTTGCTGAAAAACAGCTAAGTCATTGTAAGAAGAGTGGTCAGTCGTCTGTTCAAGATTTGTTCACGATCAGACTAGTCTGCTTACTGTTCTTCATCAGCTTAGTCTGCTGACAGAAGACTGAAAAGTTTTTAAGTTCAAAAAATTTCAGAGGTCTATTCACCCCCCCCCCCTCTAGACCTCATCTGACCACTTGGGACCAACAAGTGGTATCAGAGCAGGTGGTTCATTAGAATCAGCTGCCTGATCAACGAGCTTGATCCGAGTGTTTTTCAAAGGTTTTTAAAACTTTTCAAAAGAGCATCTTTTTGAAAAATCAAAACTTTTTGAAAAATGGATTGTATCAGCCATGTTCCCCACATTGCTGGTATGTCCTTTGAGGACTGGAAAATCAGAATGGAGATTTTCCTTGCTGCCTATAATGACAACATGCACACATGTATCATTAAAGGTCCATTCAGATTCACAAAGACCATAAAGATAAATGAAGTAGATACGGTTGTGGAGAAAGACCTTCATGAGATGACTCCAGAAGAGATAAAGCTTTACAATCTTGATAAAGTTGGGAGATTCATCATGACCAAAGCCCTGGATAATGATCGGTTTGACAAGGTCAAACATTGCAAAACCGCAAAGGAGATGTGGGACAAGGTCAGAGACATGAGTGAAGGAAATGATGCTATTAAAGAGCATCAGCTCAGTGTTGCATTGGAAAAGCTGGACAACTTCAAGATGAAGTCTGGAGAAACCATTGATCAGATGGATACCAGATTCACCAGAACTCTGAACGAAGTTTTGAAGCTGGGAAAGACTTTCACTGACAAAGAAATCACTGTCAAAGTACTGAAGGCCCTACCTTCCAAATTCAACATGAAGGTGACAGCAATGGAAGAATCAAGAGATCTGGGCAAGATTTCTCTAACAGAGCTGTTCTCCGTACTCAAGGCTTATGAGTATAAACTGCCAAGGATGGGAATTGAAGAAACCTCAACTTCAGGACCCACAGCTGCACTTGTTGCTGCTGAAAACACCAGAAGACCAGCCCAGAAAAGCAAAGAAGTGGACTCATCTGATGAAGCCACTCTACTCAACAAAAAGGAGTACACTGCTGGAGATGTAGCATTATTGATGAACAACTTCAAGAAGTTCTATAAGAGAAAGATGAAAAACAAATACAATCATGCTGCTTCTACTTCTAAACCTAACTTTTCTTCTCAAGATAAAGAGGATTATAAATCAAAACTGATGTGTTACAACTGCAGGAAATTGGGACACTTCATAAGAGACTGCCCATATCCAAAAGCAGAGAAGTACACTGAAGAGGAGAAGAAAATAAGAAAAGAAAGAAAGTATCAGAAAGGGAAAGCAATGATGGCAGAAGCAGAAAAGCCAGCTACTGTCTACTCATCTGATTCAGACTCAGACTCGTCTAATGAAGAATCTTCTGATGAAGAAAAACCTGCTCTCCTGTGCCTGATGGCAAAGGAATCTGATGACTCTGAGGATGAGGTAACTCCTCAAGAAAATGAACTGTTTAATTCTCTAGAGCAAATGATGTTGAATAATACTACTATTGCTGGAGAGTTTGTTGAGCTTAAGGAAGAGATGAACTTGCTAAAAGAGCAAAATAGTTCACTGAAACTTTTAGCTGAGAAGCCAAAAGAATCAGCTGAATACAAACAGCTTGAGCAAGAACATGAATCTCTGAAAGCTGAATGTGAGGTCTATAAAAGAAAAATCATGGAACTTGAGAAAATCATTGAGTCTCATGATAAGTCTACTGTTGCATCCATGCATACATCTAAGAAACAGGAGACACCTTTGGAAAAGGATAAACTAGAGTTGAACCATACTGAAAAATTCATATCAGCTGACAATAGTAAGGTCATTCTGTATGTTCAAACCTCTAAACCTACCTCATCTGAGAAAGTGGTAAAGGAGAAGAAATCTCCTAAGGCTAAAAAGAGCAAAGAGCCTAGTGTAGGAAATCAGACTAGTAAGACCAAACAGCAGAGTCCTAAGAAGTCTGCTGATAAAGCTAAATTGAACCAGTCTGTTGGTAAAGCTAAGTCTAAACAAGTTGAGCAAGCACCCAGTAAACCAAAGAAGCATAAGAATAAGAAAAATCAAAATGCTTGGTATGGAAATGAGTCATATTATGTGCATCCTGCTGCATATCATCCTATGTATCATGCACCTCAGTTTCCTAATTACTATGCACCTTACCCTGCTCATCCAATGCATGCATATCCTGCATATCATGCATATTACCCTGCTTATGAACATTATTCATATCATACTGATCATCAACATGACTTATCTGATAACTATGATAAAAATGAAACTGTTCATGCTCCTAAAACTCAGAAACCTAAGAAGCCTAAGACTTCAACATCTTGGGTTGTCAAGGGTGGAACTAATCCTTCAGGACCCTCTCAATAAGGGTACCTAAAACAATTTTATTTTTGTTTTGTAGGTTAGGATTAGGAGTAGGAGTAAAGTAGAGAAGATTTGGTACTTGGACAGTGGATGTTCAAGGCACATGTGTGGAAACATACATGAGTTGACTGATGCAGTTGCTGTGGATGGTCCAAAAGTCACTTTTGGAGACAGCAAAGAAGGCAAGATTAAAGCTAAAGGAAGATTAATCAAGGGAAACATAGAGATATCTGACGTCTCCTATGTTAAAGGCCTAAAATATAATCTGCTGAGCATAAGTCAATTTTGTGACAAGGGATATTCAGTCATCTTCTCAACAGATAAGTGCTACGTTGAACAAATTGGTACAAAGAAGGTAATTTTATCTGGAAGACGACAAGGAAATATCTACATAGTTGACTGGAATTCTGTTGACAAGAATTCAAGTGTTTGTTTGGTGGCATCTGCACCAAGTGAAGTCAGTTGGCTATGGCACAAGAGGATGAATCATTTAAACTTCAAGACCATAAACAGATTAATCAAGAATGATTTGGTAGAAGGGATTCCAAAAGCAGTCATGAGCAAAGACAAGCTCTGTGATGCATGTCAGAAGGGTAAACAAATCAAGTCATCATTCAAAGAAAAGAAGCACCAATCTTCTGGAAGAATATTGGAGCTGTTGCATATGGACTTATTTGGACCCATTGATCCAGTCAGCAATGGTGGAAAGAAATACTGCCTAGCTGTTGTGGATGACTATTCAAGATATACTTGGGTGATTTTCATGAAAAAGAAAAGTGAAACCAAGGAACATCTTACCAATCTGATGGAACTGATCCAGAATGAAAAGAATATCAAGATATTGAAGATCAGATCAGATAGAGGGACAGAGTTTACAAACTCTACTGTTGAAGAGTATTGTAACATGAAGGGTACATCATGAGTATTCTGCTGCAAGAACCCCTCAACAGAATGGTGTTGCTGAAAGGAGAAACAGAACACTAAAAGAAGCTGTCAGAACCATGATAGCTGAAGCTAAACTGCCTCAAAGATTTTGGGCAGAAGCAACAAATACAGCATGCTTTACCCAGAACAGATGTATGATCAACAAAAATCAGAACAAGACTCCATATGAAGTTTGGAACAACAGAAAGCCAAACATTCATTACTTTAAGATTTTTGGTTGTAAATGTTTTGTATTGAATAATGGGAAAAATCACCTTACTGCATTTGCAGAAAAGGCTGATGAAGCTGTCTTTGTAGGATACTCATCTGTTAGTAAGGCTTATAGAGTTTTTAACAAAAGAACATTATTAATAGAAGAATCTATCCATGTAGTATTTGATGAGCCAAGTCAATCTTCTGAAAAGAATCAAAGTGTAAATCAAGATCTGTCTGCTGATTTACAGAAGTTAGACGTTGAAAGAAATGAAGAATATGTTCCCATCATACTACCTAATCTAAGTTCAGCTGCTGACTCAAGTGCTGTTCATAATCACAGTGCTGATTGTCTAACAGACGAGTTGCAAACAGCTGACAGACCAGAGACTGTTCAACAGACGGCAAATGTTCAACAGACTACTACTGGAACTCCAACAGTAGTGTTGCAAGATCATAACAGAGGACAACATCCTGATTTGCAACCTGATCTCAGATGGCTCAAGAATCACCCTCCTGAATTAGTTATTGGTGATCCTTTAGATAGAGTGAAAACAAGAAGAGCTGCTGCACAAGATGCTATGTTTGTCACATTTCTATCTCAAATAGAGCCCAAGCAAATTGAAGAAGCTCTCAATGACTCCTTCTGGATAGAAGCTATGCAAGAAGAGTTGAATCAATTTGAAAGAAATGAGGTCTGGTACTTAGTTCCTAGACCAAGTCATCAAAGAGTAATTGGCACTAAGTGGGTATTCAGAAATAAAATGAATGAAGATGGTATTGTCACCAGAAACAAAGCAAGACTAGTGGCCAAGGGTTATTGTCAAGAAGAAGGAATTGACTTTGATGAAACTTTTGCACCAGTAGCAAGACTTGAAGCAATCAGACTGTTTCTAGCCTATGCTGCTTACAAGAACTTCACTGTCTATCAGATGGATGTGAAGTCTGCTTTTCTCAATGGAGAATTGCAAGAAGAAGTGTATGTTGAACAACCTCCTGGATTTGAAGTCTATCAAGAAGAGGACAAAGTATATCGTCTAAAGAAAGCCTTATATGGACTGAAACAAGCTCCAAGAGCATGGTATGATACCCTATCTGATTTTCTTTTAATTAAAGGATTTCGTAAAGGTAAGGTAGATAAAACCTTGTTCACAATTGAATGGGAAAATCATATATTACTTGTGCAAATATATGTGGACGATATTATTTTTGGTTCAACTAACCAACAGATGTGTGATAAGTTCTCCAAGCTGATGCAGAATAAGTTTGAAATGAGCATGATGGGTGAACTTAACTATTTTCTTGGATTGCAAGTTAGACAGTTGCCTGATGGAATATTCATCAGCCAAGCAAAATACACAAGAGATCTGTTCAAGAAATTTGGTATGGAAACTAGCTCAACAGCTACCATTCCTATGTCTACAAGTCTTCGTTTGGATAAAGATGAAGATGGCAAATCAGTGGACATCACCAAATATAGAGGCATTATTGGTTCATTGTTGTATCTAACAGCAAGTAGACCTGACATAATGTACTCGGTTGGAGTCTGTGCAAGATTTCAATCAAACCCCAAAGAATCTCATCTCTTAGCTGCCAAGAGGATATTGAAGTATGTTAAAGGCACTCAAGAATTGGGATTGTGGTATCCTAGAGAATCTGGATTTGAACTAGTTGGCTATTCAGATTCAGACTTTGCTGGCTGCAAGATTGACAGAAAGAGCACAACAGGTGCCTGTCAGTTCTTGGGCAGTCGTCTGATCTCATGGATGAGTAAGAAGCAAACCTCAGTTTCTATATCTACTGCTGAAGCTGAATATATAGCTGCTGGAGCTTGTTGTGCACAGATACTTTGGTTGAATCATCAACTAGAAGACTACAACATCAAGATCAGTGGAATTCCAATCTACTGTGACAATACAAGTGCAATCTCACTTACTCAGAACACTACAAGTCATTCAAGGACTAAACATATTGAGATTAAACATCATTTCATTAGAGATCATGTTGAAAAAGGGAATGTTTTGATTGAGTATGTTCATACTGATAATCAGATTGCTGACATCTTCACCAAACCTCTAAGTGAAGCAAGGTTCTCAACTCTAAGAGCTGAGTTAGGATTACTTAACCTGGATGCATAAGCTGAGGGGGAACTCATCAGAAGACTGGAGTTCAACAGCTTAGTCATCAGCTATTTCATTCAAGAATTAACTCTCAACAGACTAGTTAACGTGTGAATTCTTAAAGACAGGGGGAACGTGTAAGACTAGCGGTACTTCTGTTCTAAAGATGAAATCTGTTAATGACAGTTAGTTGAAGTTATGTTATCATGAAGATGTGTTCTTAATTCTTGAAGATTGAAGATTATTTTATCTTGCTGGATTGACAAACAGCAGAGGAAGATTACTAGCTATTGGCATTCTCTAGTAATATCAGATAACAGATCACTCGTCTGTCAGATAAGTTAAACTCTACTCATCTGATATCTTATATAAGCATGGTCATAAATCGCACTTTAAAAACGCGCTTTTATAAGTAAACAGATTAGTGTCGATAGAGTTTCCCGCCCATCTGACATTAAAATAATAAAATTGAAATCCGCGACTCTCATCCGCACGATTAAAAACTGTCAGATTAGATCAACGGTTTAGATAAATCACGAGAACCAACTCAAAAGGAAACCTATAAAATCCGATCTGAACAGAATAGTCATCTTACGCACTCAAAAACTCTCAAACTCTCTAACTCTCAAACCCTACTGCTTCGAAAGTTCACTGTTCTTTTGCAGAATCTACTCTCTAATCTCTGAAAATGGACAAGATTGTTGAGGGAAGATACTTCAACTACAGCAAATTTCATTTCTCTGGCACCGATTTGATGCGCTCTCTACTGGTAAAGATCAAAGAAGCATCATTGGTTCCTGTTTTGGAGGCTCACGAAGAAAGAGTCTACTTAGAGGATGTCTACCACTTCTACCTGACCAGAAAATTCAACGATGATGACACTGTTATGACTGCTGTCATTGGTGGTAAGAAAATCGCTGTATCTGCTGCTGTTCTTAATGAAGTTTATAAGTTGACAGACAAGGGAGGAGATGTGACCTCGTTAGGGTCAGAAAAAGAAGAGGAATTTTGGGAAATTTGTGCTAAGAAGGGAGAGAAGATGACTGGGACTTTGATGAAGACCCAGCTGAAGGATGAATACCAAAGATTTGCTGATATCATAGCAAAGGTTCTGGATTGTGCTACGGGTTCTCTGGATGGTTTACCCAGAAGAAGGCTCTACACAATGATTTGCATTTACTATGGGATGAAAGTGAACTGGGCTGCTCATGTTTATGAGCTGTTAAGTGACAAAAGGCATTCTCATGCCATTCTGCTGAGTAATTTGTTTGCTTCTCTACAATGTCCTATGGGTGGAGGAAAGCAAACCCATGGAAGCAAAGAGTTCAAACTCTACGAACCAGTGAGGCAACTGGTGGAAAAACCAAAGAGAAAAGCCTCCAAACAGTCCAAGAAGACCCCTTCTAAGAAGAGCAAGAAGGAAGGTCAGACTAGTCAGTCTGCTGAGCCAACAGCACTGTCTGTTGTTGTGTCTGGATCAGCAGAACCCGAAATTGAAGTCTCTAAGAAGGTGGTAGATGACTTCACTGTTGAAATTGAAAATATGAAGACAGGGTCATCCTCTGAAGAAACTGAATCTGAAGAGGAAATTCCACTTCAAAGGTTGAAGAGACTAAGGACTAGGAGTGAAGCAAGGGGACCTCCTACTGCCAACCCCCCTGCTGTCAAGAAAATTCCTAAGTCAAAGGCTAAGAGAAAGGTCACTTTCCCTGAAGAGCCTGTTGAAACTGTGAGGAAAACAACAACTGAAGCGGAAAGGCCTTTAAATGTTGAAGAACCAGTTGTTGAAGCTGCTAAGGCTGCTACTGCTGAGCCTGAAAGTGTTCCTACAGTTGAAGTAACAACAGAAGCCTCAACTGCTGCACTATCTGCTGATGTTGAAAAGGAACAGCAGACTAGTACACCATTAGAGGGACAAATTCTGTTGATACATCCTACTCCAGTTGCTGCAACACCTATCCAAGCAGTTGAGAGCCCTGAATCTAGAAGAAAGAGGATTGGCAAAACCTCAACTTATGTGACTGCTGCAGAGAAGATGAGACTGGACGCTGCTGAAAAGCAAAGGATTGCTGCTGAGAAAGCAGAAGAAGATAGGCTGAAAAGCCTAGAGTTAAAAAGGCTGGAAGAAGAAGCCAGCAAAATGACTCAAGAGCAGAGAGATGCTTTTGAGGCAGCAGAGTTGGCTGCTGTCATTGAAGCAAGCATCAAGGATGCTCATGGTCCTCAGCGTACTGGTGGGATAGTTATTGGTGAGCAAAGAGATCCAAATAAACCAATACCAGCTATGCCTGCACCTAAAATTAAGGAAAAGAGAAGAGAAGAAATAAGATTATCTCTTGAAATTGTCAGGGAAGACCCTGCAATTTTTGAAGAATTTCTCAGAAGACTAGATGCTGAAAATGAAAGAGTCAACCGTCTGACACTCTTCCATTCTGAAAAGATTAAATACAACAGATGGAGAGAATTCAGATTAACAAAGAGTCCTGCTGAAATGGCCAAGTGGAAAGAATTCAAGGCTACAGAAGATTGGGTATTGAAATGGCTTGAGACAAACTCACTTATTCAAGCACTTGATTCAGAATTCTTTCTGGACAGGTTAAGGATGAGGATATGTCACATAGTCAAAGAAGAAGCCAGGAAGATCTTTGCATCCATCCCTGCAGATTTTGATGACTCAGTAGATCTCAAAGAAAGATCTATTAAGTTGGCTATTGCTCAAGCAATGGAGCTTTGGGCAAAGAAAGCAAGGAAGTTAAAAGGACAACCAAGCTCACTGGTCCCACTTCCTAACATCAAGCACATTGTCTATGGACCAAACATCAAACCCTATGAAGAGCTGCCAGAGGAACCAACAACTACTTTTATTCCTCTTGACAACTTTACTTGGATTTGTAACAGGTCAGCAGTGGACAATGAAGGACTGATGCAGACAGTTGAAACTGTCAAGAAGTTAATATCACCTGCAAATGAAGAGAAAGACAAGTCTTCTGATCAACCAAAGCAAATTGAGGGTACTTCAGACCCATCTGATCAAGACAAAGTGCAGGATGATAAGTCTGATGCTGCTGATGAATCAAAGAAGGAAGAAGAAATTCCAGCAGATCAGTTAAAGGAGAAAGAAGTTGCTGATAAAGGAGATGATCAGGCTAAGGAGAAGGAAAGCACTCCAAGCCTTGCTGATAGCTCAGCAGATCAGTCTCTTGTACTGACAATTCAACCAACAGAGCAACTTACCAAAGAAACACCTGCTGCTACAACAGAGACAAATCTGTTAGACTCCATTCATCAAATGTTTACCAAATCCATGAAGGAGATGAAAGAAGAGTTAAAAGCAGAAGTGTTAGCTGCTGTTCATCAACCTATTCAGAAGGTTGCTGCTGCTGTTCCTACTGATTTAATGAAAGATACTGCTCAGAATGTACAATCTATATGTCAGGATATGGATATACTCAGGAGAAGGAAACAAAGCACTACTGAAGGTTGGACAAACATTGAACAGACTGTTGAATTGGCACTCCAAGCAGAAGATGAAGTCATGGGCAACATGATGAACGACTTCAAGGCTTCATCAAATTGGATTCTGGGAACTCAAATCCAATTAGGTGATCAAGGAGAAGATTTGCTCAAGGAGATGAAAGCATTCAAAGCCAATCAACTTAAACAGCAGGCTCAGATCAATGCAATGGAGGAGAACATCAAACTTCTATGTGATTCTCTTCTAATTACACCGGTTGCACCACAATATCCACATGTCCCTGCTGATGATGACAAAAAGGGGGAAGAAAGGATATTTGGACAGATGAGAGTTGGAACTTCCTATGAAAGAGTCAGAAAATCTGTTGAAGAGGAAGAAGACAACCAAGATGAAGCAACTGAAGTGTTAGAAGAATCTGCTGGTGAGACTGCTAAAAATATGGAAGAATCAAGCAGACCAACAGATGAGAAGATCACAGAAGAAGAAGACCAAGCTGAAGAGGAAGAATCTGAAGCAAAAGCCAAGTCAGACAAAGAACTAGCTGCTGCCAAAGATTCAGCTGAAGAACAGCTTGATCCAGATGCCAAGAAAAGGAAGTTAGAGCTGCTGAAAAAAAGATTCATGGAAAATTTGGAAGCTGAGACTTCTAAATTATCTGAAGAAGAATCTGAGAAAGAAGACAAGGAAGAAAAGAAGACAGAAGACTAGCCTTGGCTAGATTTTCTTTATATTAAAAATCCTTGTAATCTTTTAAAGTATTTTGTACTTTTCATCTTTCAACTTGTAAAATGTAATCAAATCATTATCTATAAAATTGCAAGTTTGACTCCAACACATCATTTCTATCTCAGAAATTTTTGAGGATCAAAACTTTAGTTTAGGTACAGGTACTTAGCTGGAGTTTTGTCATCATCAAAAAGGGGGAAATTGTTGGATGAAGATGAAGGTAAAAGAAGACAAGTAATTAAGGGAAGGTTTTGATGATTTCCAAAACATCATAATCAGCTAAGTATGGTAAGCTTAGTTCCCTTAGAAGAATTTTGAACAAGTAAAAGAAGACATCAGAAGAGTTCAAAGTTCAAAGCTCAGAAGACTAGTGATCTCTTGCTGAAATAGCGAACAGAAGGGTAGATCATCAGCCGAGTCAAATCAGATGAGTTCAGTATTTGATCAGCAGAGTATCTATCAGCAGAGTCGTTTTGATCAGCAGAGTAGAAGAGATCAAGAGATTAGTCCAACGGTAATAAATGCACTTGGTGTAATAAATGCTGTAAGAGAAGGGTAGTAATGACAAATGATTGAAGATATCCTCGGATCAGCAGAGTGCATTAAATGCAGCATTAAATGCGATGGACAGAAAGGTACTGTACACAGTACGGAATGCTGCAGGGAGCCGTTTCAAAAAGAGCTGAAGGATGGATTTGATTTGTGACTTGCCTTCAACGGTCATAATTTCATCTCCATGTATAAATAGAGCTGAATTTCAAATCGAGCGAGAACACAACAACAATCAGAGATCGAAAATTTGAAGCAGAATTTCTCTAAGTCTCAAAAGCTCGAACAGCTCACTCGTCTGGTGGAAGTCATCTGTTGACAGAAACCCAGTTGAAGAAATCAGAAAAACATTATCTGAGTGATTTTGTAATAGCTAAGTGTTGTGCGAAGTGAGAATCCATCTGTGTGAGTGATTCTACTTTAGAGGATAGGTTTTCTTTGTGAATTCCTATTGTGAGCTTACAGCCTTCTCATTAGTTGTTTAGGTGTAAGTGGAGAAATATTGTAATCTTTGTGATTATAGTATAACCCAGAATCTGTGTGATCTGGAAGAGTGGACTAAAGGATTTTTATCCATATAACCACTATAAAAATTCTTTGTGTTATCTTGCATTTAAAGCTTTCTTGCATATTTTAAAGTTTGCATTTTAAACACTTTGAATCAAACAAAAGATTTTATAAGGAGTTTGAAAACTCGGGATAAAATCTTTTTAGAACTTAGTTTACTTGTGAAAAACACTTTTAAACAATCCGCTGCAAGTATACTCTTGGAAAACTGTTTTGCTGAAAAACAGCTAAGTCATTGTAAGAAGAGTGGTCAGTCGTCTGTTCAAGATTTGTTCACGATCAGACTAGTCTGCTTACTGTTCTTCATCAGCTTAGTCTGCTGACAGAAGACTGAAAAGTTTTTAAGTTCAAAAATTTTCAGAGGTCTATTCACCCCCCCCCCCCCTCTAGACCTCATCTGACCACTTGGGACCAACACTTTCAGGTCCTCATTACTTTATTCCAAAGTTATTTTTGTTCAGTCTATAAACTCAATTGCTTCATTTTTCATGGGCAAAAATTTTGGTTCAACTGTCCTTTATGATCCTTATAGAAATTTATCGTTTCGGTGTTGCTTGATACTTTATGGTCATTTCTGAATCGTCTCTTTGATTCCATATCATTCATACTTGTTAACTTCATTGACCATGCAACATTTTCACTCAGTCATCGACTTTCTTTTGAACTCCACACTGTTATCTTGTTCTTTCTAAACATGTCCTTTCATCGTGGTTAATTTCTCGTATATGGTGTTCTCATTTTTCTTGGATCTCGTTCTTTAACTCTATACGCTTTCTACGTTGTACTTTGTTACATTCGTTGCTACTTAAAATGAATCTTTGAGTAGCGAATTTTATCTTAGTTCAATTTTTAAATAATCAAAGACATTTCAAAACTTTGATATCCATTGACAGAACTCTTGAATTAATTTCCTTTATCCTTATTGGCACACTTGGTTTAACCTTCTTCTTGCTACTCCGATCTCTTGACTTGATTATCATTGTTACCGTTATTCTGTTTTGTTCTTCATCAATCTTCTTTTCGTTACCGTTATTCAGTTTGACCTTATTATCTACATAAATTGACTCGGTCATCTTTTACAATCTTTATCAAGGCACTTCATTGGACTGTCATTTCTGATTCCTGCTGAGAATATCAATTCAGATGTCTTCCGCTATCTTTTGAATTTCATTGGCAAAAATCGAATTTTTGTGTTATAACGTGAAAGTTTTCCTTTTTGGGAGAATCTAACTACGACATGTGGGTTTGATTATTCGTCGAACGTTGATTTATCGCGTACAATTCCACGTATGAAGTTCCAGAAGAATTTTTCCTCATGCTCGCGAATACATATCATCAGGCTCCAGAATCATCTAGAGTTAGAAAAAAAGATTTGTTCGCATACTCGTCTAAATCAAGAAACCAGTGAACTCCACCGTTAAAAGCATCACGATGTGGTCAAAGTATACAATAAACTACTCGAGAAATACAATAAGAGATACGACATCATCACTCGAACTTCTCAAAACTCAAGTGCGAATTTGGGGACCAAATTCTTTTAAGGAGGGAAGAATGTAAAACCCCGAAAATTCATTTATGAATTTTCTTTCCTATAAATTTTATTTACTTGAAATTTGATAATTTTTAATTGTGTGAATTTAATAATAAAAATTAAAATTCATATCTATGTTGTTAAAAATTCAACGAGTGAGCATTTTTTTTTTAATTTGAAGTGATTTAAATTAATATTCACTTGAACTATTATTGTTGTGCAAATTATGAATTATAAATACTCACTCTTGTGTAATTTTGAGGATTTAAATGCAAAAAGAAAAAATAAAAGGGGGGACTTCTTGATTGTCCCAAGACTTTGTGGACTA
The DNA here is from genome assembly GCA_038501285.1 of Penstemon eatonii. Lineage (NCBI taxonomy): Eukaryota > Viridiplantae > Streptophyta > Magnoliopsida > Lamiales > Plantaginaceae > Penstemon > Penstemon eatonii. The sequence continues at coordinate 50,732,395 of CM076715.1, read as the reverse complement.
AAAGGAAAAATTCAAAATTTGAGAGTGTGAATTGCAAAACACACATTAAAGACTTGAAAATTCAACCCCACTCTCTCATTCTTCATCTTTCCTACCAAACACACACACTAAAGTGTGTTTTCGCACACACAAAAATTCAATTTCTTATTTTGTTCATAACTTTCTCATTTCTTAACCAAATCGAGCGAATAAGTAGTCCAAATTCATCTACTCGACGAGAGGAACACAATGGTGGTGGTAATTGAAGGAATAGAAGCTGTTTTACAGCGGAAATTCGAGGTTGAAGGTGCGGTTTTAAGTGGGTTTTCTTGCATGTCTCTTTTCCGGTCATTTCTTCAACAATCGAGCTTCACCACGGTGTTCTAGGCTTAGAGGAGAGTGGAATGGTGGGTTCGTCTCATTTTCCGGCGTCGGTCAATCGCCGGTCAACGGCGGTCAACGGCGGTCAACGGCGCCTGCTCCAGTCAGCGACTTCGTCTCGGAATGGGTATTCCATTTTCGGTCTTCATTTCTCGATTTAAGTTCGTTAGGTAGTTCTTTGAGCTTAAATGTTATTGTGTGTTTATTTGGTTAATTTTTACTTTAAAATTTAATTTGAGCATGAATTTGAGTTCATACTATGATTGCATGTATATCGATTAACTCGATTTTTGCTATAAGGATGGTGTAGTTTTGCTTGGTTTAAATAAATGTTTATTAGATATTTGGATCTTGATTTATTTTTGTAAGAAAGTTATTGTTCATAATTTTTGAAACTTTAGGGGGTAATTTTGAAAGATTTTAAAAGTTGAAGGTTTAGGGATGCAAAAATTTTGGGAGTATAATGGACTGAGAATCTCTATTTTTGTTCAATATTTGATATGAGTTTACTTAAAAATTATTTGTTTTAAAGTTGCTCCAAGTTTGTTTGCAAAAAGGGAGTTTTTGAAACTTTTGGGGTTAGTTTTGCAAATCTGAAAATAAGGGGTGAAATGCGCTGTTTTGTCGCTGTTTTTGCATGGTTCTTTTATAAATTCTTGATTAATTGATTTGAAGTAGTGGTTTATTCATTTTAGTTTTAAGATTGAAAATTTGTAAAAAATTTCGAAGAAACTTATAATTAAAGAACTTTTTTTCTCATTGTTAGTTTGTAAAAAGTTATTAAACCTTATTTTTAAAGCTCAATTAGAACGGTTTTGTTCTAGTTAATCTCTTTCGTGGCTATGTTTTCCTCGGTTCATGAACGAACCATAGAACCTTTAGATCGGACATAAATGTCCAAGTTTTGATCGTGGCTTCGATATTGAACAACCACGATTCAATTGTTTGCTCGACTAAAACATTGCTTTAGTCACTCTAGAATCCTTGTGGTGTGATTAGATTCTAAGATCGTTACATAAACGTGTACAGGAGCCGAAGACGCTACTTTTCCGCAATTTCTCGAGAATCGTAAGCTACACAGGTGAGTGCTATGTGTTACTTGTGTGTAAGTCTAAATGTGCTAGTAGGTCGAGTCATAACTGTAACTTAGTTACTAAACAAACAAGCATGTGATGTATGATAACATAACGAACTCAGCTGCTAGGACAAGTTACACGTTGAACTATTGTTTATGTCTATGTGCTTATGAGTCATTGATATTGTATGTTGGACCGTTATTGAGTTGTTTACCGATTTCCTGCTACTGAACTGTTACTGTTACTGTTACTGTACTGTACTGTTTACTGTTACTGTGTGGGCCCCTATTTTGGTGTGCGGAATCGTGGTTAACCCGGAAGGTAAGGGCCGGAGGGTTACCTCGATCCACCGTAGACCCGCTTCACGAACCAAGTGTGGAGGTTACACTTGGGGAGTGAATGTCAAACTCCTGGCATTTGACGTCAATGCGCACTGTTATGTAAGGTCGCACCTTACTTGGAGTGTTCGGTGGTGGTTTTCCTGACTGTGGATTGGAGGGTAAGAGGAGGACGGCATCAACAAATGTTGGTTACTTGTTTAACGTGCTTAGCATATGTTCATTACTGTACTGTTGTATATGCTCATGTATATTATGTTGCATCCACGCACATGTGCACTATAGCCTCACTAAGTTGGACGATCAACTTATGCATTCCATGTTTCAATCTTTTTCAGCTACAGGTGTTTGGGGTAAACGATATTTCATGTTGCGGTTAGGTCATCCTGGTTGCGATCCCACCCTAGTTCCAGAGAGTGATTGAACTTTTGTTTAAATTCTTATTTGATTTTAAGATTTTCGTTTGAACTCATATTTTAAATCTCCTATAATGTCTAAGTTGATTTTTTTTATATCTGGCTAAATGTTTTGGTATTTTAGTTAATTTTGTAAAATGTGAATGTCTAGCGAAAATGATTTTAAATTTTATCAAATATTAATCTTAATCTTCTTGTATTCCTTTTGGGTCCCACAAGTTGTTTCATCACGTCATGTCATCCGTTAAAATTTGTTTTAATTACTTCCGCTTTAAACTTAGTAATCAAAATTGTTCTTATATCGTTTTAAACCGCTTCCGCTGAAAATCTTTAATTCTCGATTTTAATTTATCGTCCTTTATAAAGGTTTCGATATTCTAACTCTTTTTGAAAATAATAATAACTTTTCGACCGTTATCCGACGGACCCGCGTAGTCGGGCCGTTACACATTATACCTAGAAAAAAGATGCATCACCCCTCTTATCTTCGACAACTAGCAGAAAGGTTACAATGCTGTCGGCTTGATGTGCTCCTCTTTTTCGAGTAAGGACATTATCGCTAGCTGAAAATTTCATAGGATTGCCCGCTCATGAAGGTTTCCTTATGTTCGGATTTAATCTTAAGATCGTAGAACGTATTGGCATGAAAAGAATAGCTCGATATCTTCGTAATTTGTAACTCCTCAATCTATCGAATAATAATTCCTTGACTAAATCTTTACTGTCATTCTTATATGTTTAAATAGTATTTCTTGCCAATATTGGTCGATCTTAGACGAGTCGATAATACTTTTCCGAATTTCTTCTTGTGATTCTTTTTGACAACCGGAATCGAAGCTACAAATACCTCGAGCGCTATTGATTTTGACTTTTTCTTCGTTTACTCATATGATTCCCGGATTTCTGGGAAGCCCAACGATCGGCGCATTAATTGCTCCTATTTTAGCCATTAGTTTGTTCACTTTAATGAATGAGTTACCGTTACATCCCATCTTCTCTTATCCAAACAGTCCCTGATTCGTCGGGAATCTGAACGGTCAGAGCGCTTTTAATGTTCGTATTGCCGCCGTTCATCTTAAAGAGATCTACACCGTTGAAACGGAATCCTTCCTCCTATAAATACCTCTGAGTTTACCTTCATATTTTTCACTTGTTTGTAAACATCTCGTTCGATCGACATGGTTGTATTTTTAATTCCCCCAACCGTCTTTATGTTCCATTTGATCTCAGCAATAGAAACGTTCGAGATTCGGACTAGGACTTTCTTTTTCGACCTCTTCGGCGTCCCTGTATGGGGAATATCTTCGACTAGGGTATCGACAGGCGAAAAGGATTGCGACTGGGGTACCGGCAGGCGACCAGCTCTCTCTGATTCCAACCATTCGAGACTGGTTCGAACTCCTGTATCCTGTCAATCCACCCAGTCGGATAGTGGGTCGACTGCTGGGGAAGTTTTCCCGCACTCAATATCCACTTCTTCAAGATGTGCCTTGAAGAATGTTACCTCCGAGATTGCGTGGAATAATTTTTCTAGAGATTGCTTCCCTGTTTCTCGATCCGGTCCGACATGGGACGACCATTGAGGAAGCGAAGGATGAAGGGTAGAAGTGTTATTCTAGCTCCGCCTTCCTCCTTTGATTATGAAAGTGTTTTAGGGTATGGTTAATTTGTAATAGGGTCACGTTGAATGTAGATTTTCAGCTTAGCTCAATTTTCTTTATTATTGTAATCACGAAATTTCTTGTAACCGTTCGAAAGATCATGAATAAGAATATTTATTTTCTCCCTTATCCTTACCGCAGAACTATTTCCGTATATTGTTACCGAGCACCGATTTCTTCGCCCTAAAAATATGAGCAACAAATATCATTTTCGAATGATCTCAATAAGTGTATTGATAATAAAGAACAATTGTCATTCTTCGATCTCTGATATTCAGATATAAGTAACAGTTGATCTTTGTAGACTGATCAAAAATTGATAATACTGGAATAATAATAATAGTTGGCCATCTTGGCGGATTGTGATTGCTGTAGTTCTAAATAGGACGTATATCAGAATCTCGTGCGATTGATAATTTACACCTTCGGTTATAGCAATGGCTTTCATCCATTTAATAATTTCGATCTAAGGGGCATAGCAACGGCTTTCACCCTTAGTCGTTTCAGAGCATTTTTAGCCCTTGGGTCCTAGCAGAGGCTTTCACCCATTTAATAATTTCGATCTAAGGGGCATAGCAACGGCTTTCACCCTTAGTCGTTTCAGAGCATTTTTAGCCCTTGGGTCCTAGCAGAGGCTTTCACCCATTTAATAATTTCGATCTAAGGGGCATAGCAACGGCTTTCACCCTTAGTCGTTTCAGAGCATTTTCAGCCCGAGGGTCATAGCAGAGGCTTTCACCCATTTAATAATTTCGATCTAAGGGGCATAGCAGCGGCTTTCACCCTTAGTCGTTTTAGAGCATTTTCAGCCCGAGGGTCATAGCAGAGGCTTTCACCCATTTAATAATAGACGGAGATAAATAGAGACTGACATTAGATGAATGCAGATCGAGAACACCAGAACAATTGATGATTAGAGGTTGATATAGAGGAACGTAGTTCGACAATGTCAGAATAATAGATGGGTAGAAATGAATTTCCATTAAACATAATTTTGATCGAAATAACTTCTGATGAAAAGATAGTTTTCCGTGATTGAGATAATAGATGGAGCACAATTAGATGGATAATAGATGACAAATAGGTCTATGACTTAAATAATTCTTCTGTCTTAATAGAAAATATTCCTTGCGAGGTTCTAATTTCGTTCGAATTAATACCCCTTGTTCTCTTTGGCTGTTGCTAATGTTTCCAACTTTCGATAAGTATTGATCTTTTCCGACTGGTTCCTCTTTTATCGGGAATCGCAACAGTTCTTAGATCTTATCCCTTCGTTGTGCGAATTATCTGCCGTTGGATTCTTTTCAATTTTCTCTATAAAAGGCCATCATTCCTTAGAAACCGTCTCATTCGTTGCACTGGCATTCTATTCGTCCGATCATGGTGACTAAGATCATTATTTCACTAATTTACTTATTTGAGCTCAGATTTCGAACGATCTTTAAGTAGAGCAATTTTCGAGCAGAAGAAACACTATTTCGATCTTCGCTTAGAGTATCGGCAGGCAAATATAGTCTCCATCTGGAAAGCCAGTAAGCCAGGCTTATGGAGTTCGCAGGTTATAGCACAGGTCTTCGACTAGGAACCTGTTGCTACAATGCATTTAGAAAGACGTACAGGAGCGGGAGTACTGAAGAATTCATTTAGTCGATGACTCATGCGCCCAATCCTTCGTCTTCGGAGAATCGTAAATAAAGTTAAGAACCTGCGGGTCCTAGGAGATTTACCCGGTCGGAGCCAAATTTTTCCAAAAAAGCAGTAGGAGAAGAGACCGAAAATTTCATAGGATTGTAAAAAGTAATAGCGTTCTTATGTAATATATAGGCTTGAGTTATGCTCAACATGTATTTTCCTCATCTTGTATTTTCCGAGATAATATAAATACACTTCTTCCATGTTTTGTTGATAGAATAAACATAATTAGATAGATTCTTATCTTCAATACTTCCACATCGATCCTCTAATATCGATAAAGAAATACTCAAACACCACTTGCTTGATCGAGCAATAAATATTTTAGTGGACCTAAAATTAATAAGGAAAATGTTGCCATTAATCCTTGGCACTGCCGGATTTCCATAGTCGCATGATTTTTTGGTCGAGAGTTCTGTTCGAACCGATCATGATTCTTCCAAGTCGAACAATGACTGTAAAAACATCTGAATGAACTGATCTTGAACCTAAATTGCCAATATTCATCAATAATGTTATAACTATGTCATATCGGTCTGGTGTTTAGAATGTTATAAATTTTCCTATACGGCCTGTTAAACCGTGTTTCCTTCTAACCAAACAGGACCCTATTTCTCGGGAAATGTAACGGTCAGTTCATTTATTACTTACATCCCAACCGTCGGTGGTTTGTTATCTGGACCATTGGTTCAAAAACTTTGCTGCTATAAATAGTTCTCCTTTGGTTTATCCGATACTCTTCATTTTCTCTATTATGCTTTGTCCGACCGATATGGGTCGAATCTTGCTTTCGATTCGTATTGCTTCCAAAATAAAGAAATTTGAGATAAGAATTCGAACCTTATTCTTCGACTCTGGTCTTTTTGGTGTACCCCTCTTCGCTTAGAATATCGACAGGCAAAAGAACTTGCGCCTAGAATACCGGCAGGCAACCTGTTTTCCCAGACATATCATTTCTGGTGCGGGTTAGACCTCTGGTATCTTGGCGTAGTATCCGATCGGGCAGCTGGTTATTCTGAGAGGAGTTCTTTAAATCTGAGGCATCAGCTTCCTCGAGGGCTTTCTTGAAGTATAGTTCCTTCGAGCTTCCTTGAGCTGCCTCTGCTGAGATAACCATTTGCTGTACCTGTTCGGATTATCCTGTAAACAGTGATTGAGTATTTCAATCATTGTTTACTGATGATGATCTAAGGTCGGTCCGAAGCCCAGGAGAGGAGCTGCGATCCGGCCCTTACCCCGTTCGAAGATGGATGTGCGACACGTGGCTAGTGATTACTAGGATGAATCACTGCTGAGTTCTGCATCTGGGGCGATCTTAGGGAATGAAGACTGAGCACGTAACATGGTAGAATTATTCGTAGAACTTGTAATAGGATAGTAGCGATCGTATTGTACTTCTTGAGCTCGAAATTGTTCGAGGCTTTTCTTTGTAACTTATTTGAAGAATATTAATGATAGAGCTTTCGTTCTCTGATCGAATTTCTCCATTTAACTTCTTTTATCAGTCGAACGATTGCTGATTTTTAGCTTCAACTTTGACGATTAAATAATTCGTAGCCGTTGTTCAAATATTCATCTCATCCCAATCGAGTCTAGAAAAATAGAGGTAAATGTATACAGATTATGCGATTGAACTCATAAATAGCTGATTTGAGGAATTTGTTTTGAAAGTAACAAATATGATGATCGGAAAAATAAATTCCGACCATCGATAAGCTCTGATCGAGTCGACCGGACTAATTCTATGTTAATTTGTTGTGGGCTACCTCGCTGGAACTTCTTATTTACTTTCACACTAGAAAATGGATCATTTGTGGAAAATAAATCCATCGGGAAAAAATAGATAAGCTGTGCAATCCCCGAATAAAATCGCTAATATTAAGCTCGGAAGTTTATTGTATAGGCATTATCTTCGATCTCGAATTGATGAACGCCCTAATAGTCGGAGGACCGCCTTGGATAACGAATAACAGAGTTTCAGACTTAGTAAGGTTTTCAGCTAACATATGGATTTCCCCTCGTGGTAGGCATATTTCGGTACGGTCTAATACTTGAATAAGGGCCCCTCGGTGGGCGCCAATTGATCTTACGCGATTTCGTTGTTCGATCAAAGGTGGGTTGTAGAGTAAAAATAACAATATTTAAAAGGAAAGTAAAGATCAATAGTAATTGTATTCGAATTAGCTGGGTACAAATACAAGAATTTAGGGTCCTACTCGAGCATTATTGGATGCCGTACAAACTAGAGGAGCGAAATACAAATGACCAAAACTATACTATATTTCTCAAGTGTGTCAGAGTAGCAGTCTCGAAACAAGAGCACCCAGGAAGTTGTGTGTTGTCATAAATGCATGGGTATTTATAGCTGAACTGACGGGCTTGGGCCTGGGCTCGGCCCAACAGTACCCTTCGATCTTGGGTTCTGAAATGAGCTCGAAACAGTTAATACTATGCCATGGACCAACTTCTTGCTTTCTGGGGATAGTATCTAGTGTTATTCGAACAGCATCGGGCCCACAGAGGCAAGGAATCTAAATTACCCCTCATCAAGGCCCTTAAATTTTTATATTCCGCTGTGCCTAGGGCTGTTTTCTTAACGAATCCCAACAATATCAACCTTGTCAAATTTCATCAAGTAATTTGGGAAAAATCGTTGTTCAAAATTTAATATTAAGAACTCTGTATCCAAAATTTCAAACTCGATCGCCATTTTTTGGCTGCTATTTATCACTACTAAGTTGGGGCTTTTTTGGCCTTTTTCCGTGTCATCAAGACGAGTTCATCACTACAAGAAAAGTGTGATTTTTCGACGGAACTTTTCCGACGGACAAAAATCCGTCGGAAATTTCCGACGGAATAATATCCGTCGGAACTTCCGACCGATTTACGACGGACAAAAATCCGTAGGAAATTTCCGATGGATTTTCCGGCGGCAGTTAAATCCATCGGAAAAAGAATTAAATTTTAATAAACAATTTAAAAAAATAGTTTCCGACGGATTCAAATAATTTAAAAAAAAAACAATAAAAATATCAAACTTTTCCGACGGATTAAATCCGTCGGAAATTAATCAGAAATTATTTTAGAAAAAAATTGCCTATTTCCGACGGATTTAATCCGTCGGAAACAATGCAAAAAAATTAAAAAGGGAGATTAATCATTTTCCGACGGATATAATCCGTCGGAAAATAATCTAGAATATAAAATGGAAAATTACTTATTTCCGACGGAATTATTCCGTCGAAAATAATTAAAAAATAAAAAAAATATTACATTTTCCCGAGAAAATATTTTAGAAAATAAAAAATGGAAAATTAATTATTTCCTACGGAATTATTCCGTCGGAAATAATTTTAAAAAAAATTTCATCTTATTTTTTTCCCTATTTGATTAATTTAGACTATTCTTGATCCATTTAAACATTTTTTCACTAATTTAACTCATATTTTCACAAAATTCATCGACTTAAAACCCTTATTGATATATTTAACTCATTATCCACCAATTTTCATTGATTTTAACCATTTTTATAATTTAATCTATTTTTTGCAATAATATGTATAACTACAATAATTATTTTTCGATATTTCCGACATATTCTTTTCGTTTGAAAATACCTAAAAATGAATAAAAAATAATAATTATTTTCCCACGGATTAATTCCATCGGAAATTGATTAAAAAATAAAATATAAATTATTTCAATGTATGTAACCATATAATCAACAGTTTTGAATTAGTAATTGAGTAAATAATTTTGAGTCATATATCGATTTGGTTTCGAATAACATCAATTTACTTAAACCCTAAGGTCAACAATGTTGACTTTGTTCAATTAACGTAACGAATCAAGAATCGATCGACCTGATTGCGGTAAACTCAACGTACATAACCATATAGTTAACAAGTTCGAATTAATGACTAATTAAGTAATTTCGAGTCAAGTATCGTTTTAATTTTGAATAACCTCAATAAAACTGATAATCGATCGATCTGATTGCGAAATAACCTCACTGTACATAACTATATTGTCAACAATTTTGAATTATTGCTAAGTAAATAATTTCGAGTCATATATCATGTACAATTAACGTTACAAATCGAGAATCGATTGATCTTTTAGCGAATAACATCAATGTACATAACCAAGTGTTGATTTGATCTCGATTAACTTCAATCTACATAATCTTAAGATCAACAATTAATGTGGACTTTAGTTGGTCAATTAACGTTACAAATCTCGAATTGATCAATCTAATTTACGAATAACTTCAATGTACATAACTATATAGTCAAAATTTTGAATTACTGACTAATTAATTTAGATTCAGGTATCGATTTGATTTCGAATAACCTCAATATACATAACCTTAATGTCAAGAATGCTGACTCTGATCAAATAACGTTACAAATTGAGAAACGATCAATCTGATTTGCGAATAACTTCAATGTACATAATCGTATAGTCAACAAGTTTGAATCGGCAACTAATTAATTAATTTAGTGTCATGTATCGATTTGATTTCGAAGAACCTCAATATACATTACTATAAGGTCAATATCATTGACTTTGGTTAATTATCGTTACAAATCGATAATCAATCAGACTGATTGCGAATAACCTCAATATACATAATAATATAGTCAACAAGTTTGAATTGATGACTAATAATTAATTTAATGTACTAAAATAGTTAACAATTTTTAATTATGACCTAATTAACTGATTTTGAGACAATTATAAATTTAACTTCAAACAACCTCAATTAACTCGTGTTCCACCAAATTGAATCAATTTAAACCAATTTTGGTTGATTTAACTCTAGTTTTTTTATTTCATCAATTATGTGCAATAATTTGATTAGTTAATTTTAAAAAGTTAATAATATAAAATAATATAAAATAAAGTAAATAAGATTTTTTTTAAATTAACTACTTGCCCATAAAGAATAAAACCCTAATTTCATTTTCATCTTCCTCCCTACCTCACCACATCTCCCACCGCCGCCCTTCCTCCCTATCTCTCCCACTTCCATCGATTTTCCTCCCTATCTCTCCCACTTCCGCCGATTTTCCTCCCTCCATCTCCCACTGCTGCTCTTCCTCATGTGTTTTCACAACCCGTAAGTTAATTTCTCTAATCTCTCTCTTCCACCACTGCACCGAACCCGCGCTTCCCAATCCCGCGTGACGACCCCTGCTCCTGCCCAAACTCGCGCCGCCTAGGCCACCCCGCCTGGTCCTGCCTGAAATCGTGCGACCAGCCCCGCCCAGCCCAGCCCAGCCCGCTACTGCTCGAATTTGCGTGACCCGGTCTGCCCCTGCCCGAATCTGGTAATTTGATATAATTTAGGGTTTTTATCATAATGCGATTGCGGTTGGGAATCTGGGCTTTATTTATTTTAAGATTTGGAATTATTAGGCACAATGGATAGTTGTTTTGAAGAGAAATTCTTGTTATTCAGAAATAATGTATGATTTTGTCTCAAAAATTGTATATTGTGTTTGCTCTTTAATTTTGGGGAAGTTCCTAATGTTATTATTGATCAAATATGACAGGATATTTTCGAGAAACTCCAAATCTGGAAGCTGATAATTTCAATTTTGGGTTTTTCATCTACACCAGAGCTTGTTTTCTGGATTTATATGTTGTACTACTTTTGTGTTTTCGAAAGGCAAATAGGTTCCAACAAGTATTCTGTAAGTTCTTGATCAACATCAATTTCTTCCTAGTGTTTATGGTGGAGTTCAATTGCTAAATAGACGTTTTTACGATGGTGAGAATTCTCGTTTTGAATTTAGAACCCTGTGATATCCGGAAATTCTCCTTGTATATGTAGTGGAAGAATCTAATGCTTGATGTAATTTTTTTTGCTTAAAGAACTTTTAGATTGGCGTGTCTAGTTCGACAAACAAAAAGGAAATTGAGCTATTTCCATATAAAGAGTGTACTCATTCATAAAGTGAAATAATTGAGATGTTTTATTTCGATTGGTTCAGTTGGTGGCCTTGGAGGCAGGAGAAGCGATTGGAATGATTGATCGCGGAGGCTGATGCAAATCCTACGGATGTTGCTAAGCACAGTGTGCTTTTGGCAGAACTCAATAAGCACTGATTTTCAAGTTTCTCTGATCATAAAATGAAATAATTGAGATAATTGAATGACATTGTTGATTGCTGTTCATTTGGTTATTCATATCGTTTATGTTAATAAGAGAGGATTGGGGGCATGTAAATTGTGTCTTATGCAGCGGAATTTATTCAAATGTTTAGTTATGTGGTTCTATGTTTTTTGCATTAAAGTTTGTAATTTTTCTCTTTGCTGAAATTGAACTGATGAGTATATATGGTTGTGGAAAGCTGAAATTTTTCTCTTTCTCATTTGGTTTTCTAGGAAAAACTGGGAGTAATGCATGCAGATTTTACTTTTTGGTGAAAGTGTTTATGTTTTTCGTGGTACAATATTTGACATAATGATAATAATGGGAGATCATGTGATTGCTATAGGGCTGAATATCTGCCTGATGAGCAATCCGGAAAGCCTTGTAGTCTTCCTTCTTTGGTACTTAGCTTCCTCATATTTAATTTAAATATATAAAATATAGTTGCTGATTTCTTCAATTCTCCCCATTGTGTGTTTTCTCATTTTCTTTTTAAGTGGGAGGGTTTAGTTCCACTTCATTGGAATTCCACTAGAGTTCCATATCATTTTGGCCTATTTATGTCTTAATACTAATTTGCCGCTTCTTGTGCTTGACTGTATGAATGTCAAGGAGATATGAGAAATGCTTGATTTCTAAAGAATTTTGTAATATATATATATATATAATACATCATTTACATATGGTGCTTAGTTTATTTCTCAAGTTGCTGTCTTTACTCACCTGAACTATTTTGCCTACCAAGTATTCCAATCCTTTGTTTTTTTAATTACTTTAGCTAACAGTTAAATGTTTAATGTAGTTGCAAGAGCTAACAAAGCGTGTATCAGGCAACATGGATGAGCCTTTTGTGAACCCTGGTGTATCATATAAACAGCCATTGCATGTTGTGATGGTAAGAGAATATTGCAAGTTCAATTTCTTGTGCTGCTTTTCAGAATTAACTTTAATTGGTACATGTATCTTCTTCTGTGTTGTAGGTGGATCCCAAAATATCAAACAGATCATCATGTTTTGCACAAGAAATCACATCAACTTTCGTGTTCACTGTTGTTGTTGGTTTGGTTTGGTATGATCTCTACTTTCTACTCATAGACATCAGCATAAGGATTACTTTTTTTCTGGTTGCATCGGTGGACTATGATTGTTTGGGGGGATGACCAAGTATTAATATTTTATGCTTCTCTTCCTTTCCAATTCTTATGCATGCGCGGGCCTTATATCTATTTCTATGTGGTCATTTTAGTCCTCGACTTTGTACATGGCTTCTGCGCATCAGAAATATGTTGGTAGCTTGGGTGGTATGGGAAATATGTTGCTTTTCAGAAAGTGTAGGGCATAATGGCTAAAAAGTGTATTCTTGTAAATATGATAGAAGGTCGATGTATTTATTGCACATTGCTCATGCCCTTTATAAGAACATTTTTATAATTATGAATTATTTAATTTATGTGTTTTAATTATGTAAACAATATACATGTTCTTATTGGGGGAAAACAAGAAAAAATAAAAAAAAAATTATATATTTTTTTTATATTTTTGTTTACATTATTCCGTCGGAAAAAAAAAAATTTCTTAGATATTTTCCGACGGATAAATTCCGTCGGAAAAAAATAATTTTCAAAAAAAAATTAAAAAACTGAAATTTCCGACGGACTAATTTTCCATCGGAAATTTTCGACAGATTTTTCGACAGCTTTGTGCGTCGGATTTTTTTAATTTTCCGTCGGATTTTCCGACGAATTTGGTTTGTCGGAAAATATCTGTCGAAAAATCCGTCGGAAATTTTCCCACGCCACTTTTTCCGAACCTCCTTTGATATCGTAACAATTCCACTTTCCATGTAGTAGCCATTCTATAAGGTCAAGACAGATCTAAACAGACCGTATGCCAAAAAAATTGGCGTACAATAGATTCCAAAACACTTTTTTAATCAAATAATCACAACCATTAACAACTAAATTTATAGAAAAAAATTAATTTTTCATTGAACTCCTAAAGCGACATATAAAAATAAACATGTCTAATTTTTTTTCTTTTTGTGTTAAAGAAACAAATAAAAGTATATTTCTTGATAAATCTTTCATATTTTATTGATTCAGTTTACCTTGTATTATATACTTATTGTTGTCTAAATATTTTATTGATTCTCCACTTGTATAAATACACAATTCCTAATAAAACATATGAACTTTCACAATACTCCATACTATTATATCAATAACACTATATACAGACAACTTCAAAGTTTGAAACTGCATTTATTTAGATGAACAAAATACATTCAAAAGACAGCATCAAAGTTGACACTGCATGCACTTATTCAGACTAACAAAATACAAAAGACAGCCTCAAAGTTGACACTGCACTTATTTAGACAAACTATTATTATTAGATTGACATACTTTCTTTAGTAGTACGAAGCATGATTGGCACGAAGATAAGCCTCAATGGCCTTGAACGTTCCCTTTGTTATTTCATTTCCTTCCTTGACTTTGTCTTCTATAATGCGTTGGTCATTTCCTTTGGTATGGTATGTACTGGTGGTTTTGACCACAGATCCTCCGTTCGGGGCAGCTTCAATTTTGATGACGTAAGAGATGGAATCAAGAGCATCACCCAAACCATCACCTTTGACCAAACTGAATTTGTAAGTGTAATTGGCCTCATCTATTTCGTCAACACGATTTGTTGCACTCTTGTATGGGCTCGCTACGTTACAAGTTCAACAATTAATTTTGAAAATTTCCATGTTCAATAAGTGGCACAACTTATAAAATTGATGTATTGGCAATAAAAAGATATTTCATAAAAATTAATTTGAACATAAGTCATAAATATATGATATTTTATGTCATAAAAAGAGCTAATTTTATTAATTTACGAAAATATCCAAGAAATTAAAACTAGAAACTAGGGACGTACAACATACATGCACTTTTAAATATTCCTGATAAATTATCATACTAAGGGTTCAAATAAGTTAAGTTTGTATATATTACAAATTTTAAAATATTTTATAGTATCAACTCCTACATACGACTACCAAAATTTGAATATGGAACATATTAAAAAATGAATAATTGTCTTAGTATCCCTAAGGTATGTAGAACAATAGATTTATCACTCAAAATTAGAAAACTATTAAAATTACAACTGCTTTAGTTTGACATTATAGAAGTCTCCACAACCCAGTCCAAAATAAATAACTTTAATAATAATATTGAAATTGACTAGTTTTCACAAGAAAAAAAATACGATTTTATTTTCGTGTTTCGAGCTGTTGTATATATAATTATTTTAGAGTTCATAAGGATATATATATATATATATATATATATATACACATTAATTAATGTTTACCTTCTCCAAAAGTAACTAGTTTAAGAGTTCCAGCTCCACCATCTCCCTTAAGAATTTGGACACTTTTTATAGCTTGAGGCAAGATCTTAGGGAGGAGGTTGTCTGCGTCAAGGACATATGCCTTGAACACTTCTTGTGGTGGGATTGATAAGGTAATATCGTGCTCATAAGTTACCACACCCATGATAAATTTCTTAGCTAAAAAGGAATAGAGACAAGATTGTATAGAAAATTGCTAATGCATGAACTAAGAGCAAATATATCCCTATTTATAGGTGAAGCCAACACACTTTATAATGTAGGAATTTGGAAACATATGTAAAAAGTTTGTCTTTTATTGTTCATAAATTTAATATTCTATAGTTGGCAAATTGGAAAAAAAAAGTAGCTTACCAAAATAGTATTTCAGATGTGGATGCTTGAGTGTTGGAAATTGATTTGTCATGCATTTAATTTAATGTATAATAATAGCTCAATTTTCTTTTGAAGTTTTAATTTAGCCAAAATGGCGAAAATATGTAAGACTATCTAATTAATATGAAATATGATCTTTTAAATTATTGTGTAGTATATCGTATTTTAATGATTAATATGTGATAAGTTA
Source organism: Penstemon eatonii (assembly GCA_038501285.1). Lineage (NCBI taxonomy): Eukaryota > Viridiplantae > Streptophyta > Magnoliopsida > Lamiales > Plantaginaceae > Penstemon > Penstemon eatonii. The sequence continues at coordinate 50,716,725 of CM076715.1, read as the reverse complement.
CACAAGTGAGTTGTTTTTATATCTTCTTGTCTTATAACTTCCTTTAATGACTGCTTACTTGAATTTCAAAAAATTTGATTCATGATATTGTACTTAAATAATGGGAAATTTGCATTATTGGTACCATACAGTAGAGCACTTTGTAAATTAGGTATCATTGGATATGTAAATGCATAATAATGGGAAATTTGCATAATTGGTACCATACAGTAAAGCACTTTGTAAATTAGGTATCATTGGATATGTAAATGCATAGTTAGACATAATTTAAAAATTAGCTGCAAAGTTCATACCGTTGTCAAATAATTTGATGAAAATGGACGAAATTGACCATGTATGGTTGCACGTGGACTTCATCTCGTCTTTAATTTGGAGGAATTATTACATTTTTCTCATTTTTGTAGAGAAAATTATCACATTATCTAGAGGATTGGGGAATGATAGAGGAGAATATTAAGAAAGGTGGGAATATTTAAAATTTAGAGAATTGTGGGACATTCCAAGAATCTCACTTTTTCTTCTTTTATATACGTAGTTTCTAAGAAAATTAAATTAAATTGTCTTATATTCGTCTTTTTTTAGAGGATCTTATATAATTATTTTATTTTAGGTTCAGTCGTCATTGCTTGAGTTTGAGTCTAGCTTTTAGTATTTTTTTTTTTTTTGATAGTTAGTCTAGTTTGTAGTATTGATTAATTAAGTTTGAATAATATTTTTCATACTGATAATATAAAATAGAATTCTCGTTCATGATTTAAAAACCAATTTGAGTTCAATTACAATCTCAGATTCTGTGAAAAAACTTACGTTAATTCGAACTATATCTTGCTTGATTTTAGTCAAATGTTCATTTACAGCCTTTTTAATCCATTAATTATAATTCTTTGATTATGTTTTTCAAATTAGTTTTGAAGCGTTGATTGATTTAAATCTTATAAAAAGTTCAAATCAGTTTGAATAATTTATTCAACTAAAGCTCAATCCATTTCCAACATGTGAATTTGTGAATGAGTGTAGGAGTGTGGGAGGTAGGAGTGAATATTTTGCCCAAATCTTGACTTGTCATATTTATTCAATCAAAAAATAAGTGTATTGTATTTATTTCGTAATTGTTACTATCCTATATGTTATTCAATCTCAAAATAAGTACTTCTAGTAAATATTTATTAAATAATATACAACTTTATAATATTATTAAATATTAAATATATTAATACTATTATATCAAATTTTTTTTTTTTACTTTTTGTTGGATTTATATTAAAGTATTATTTGATCTATTAATATTATTTATAAAACAAAATTAGTTAAATAGATATGTAAATATAATAAGTAAAATTTCCAAATTAGTCTACGTGTGTTTTATTCGAGCCAATTTTGAAATAGGGCAACAATGTGGATTAAAAAATCGTCAGTACATTTTAAGATGGTGGGTTATTTTGCCAATCTGAGATGTTATGGGGTAGAATTATCAATCAACATAAGTAATGATATCAATTTTGTAACACGTCAATCCACTGTGATTTTTAACGGCGGTACCAAAAAAGTGATTCAATTTCTTAAATTGTAATACCACAAGTCCGGTATTCATTGGCGATATCTAATTAAGAAGTCTAAAGGAAAAGACAAGTAAATTATTATAAATTTATCTAACTGAATTTCAAATATATGTGTTCTTTCAACTCCTTAATATAAATTGCTATCAAAAATTTAAATTGGATTGGTGGGGTGCGCCAGACTCGTGCAATAGTGCAATGCATGAGTGATACTTAAAAATCCTGGTAGCAAGCTATCTTATCTTGATGGACCTTTTCCCTTAAAAAAATAATTTAATATCGTGTGGTCCAATAGACCACATATCAGATATTAAACTTAAGAACATATACTACACTTGATCTTAGCCAAAAGGCCGAGAAAGGTATGAGATTTCTAGTGAATGAAAGGTCCAATTTATATCAACTACTCTTTCTTCATATTTAATGTACACCCATGTGGGATATTAAATCACAAATAAAGCTTATTTATGCTCATCTAAATGTTGCTCAGCAAACAACATACACACTACACATTAGAGCATCCAAATTAATAATTCAGTTTTACTCCGAAAAAAAAATCAATAATTCAGCTCTTTATAAATGATCAGAATTCAAGAATCAACTTCCAATTTAAAGAACAAACATAAAAGTGGGTTTAACTAACATCATAGAATAGGTATTGGTATAATATAGCAGCACTTCAATAATCCCACAAATAATAGCACTCATCTTATTATATATAAAAGGAAAATTTACATAGACACTCCTTGACTATTATCATAATTACAGAATTTACTCACTTATTTTAATATTACAAAGACACCCTTCTCGACCAAAACTGTATTACAAGGACACCCCCTGCTACCCCCTCAAAAATTACTATTGTCTATTTTTCAAAATTAATTTGGGGATTTTATTCCTCTCATCAAGATGTGTTCGTAGATACCAACCTTGTCAAATTTCATCGACTAATTTGGGAGAAATGACGACCAAGTTGGAAATTTCAGATGTAGGGTTCTTCGCGAACCAAATTTTGAATAACAATTTCTCTCAAATTACTTGATGAAATTTGATAAGGTTGGTGTCTTTTTTTCTCTCATCAAGGCGAGTGCACATATATCAACCTTGTCAAATTTCATCAAGTAATTTGGGAAGAATCGTTGTTCAAAATTTAATATTAATTAAGAACTCTGTATCCAAAATTTCAAACTCGGTCGCCATTTTTTGGCTGCTATTTATCAATACTAAGTTGGGCCTTTTTTGGCCTTTTTCCGTGTCATCAAGACGAGTTCATAGACAACAAACTTATAAAATTTTATCAAGAAATTTTAGAGAAAGCATTGTTCAAAGTTTGGTTCGCGAAGAACCCTATATCAAGAAATTACAAACTCGATCGTCATTTCGCCCAAATTACTAGATGAAATTTGACAAGATCGGTGTCCATGAACGTAACAAAGCCCCGACTTAATTTCGGAAAAATAAACAATTGTAATTTTTGAGGGGGTAGCAAGAGGTGTCTTTGTAATATAGTTTTAGTCGAGGAGTGTATCTTTGTAATATTTGAAACAAGTGGGTAAAATTCTGTAATTAGGGTAATAGTCAGGGGATGCCTATGTAAATTTTCCAATATAAAGTCAAGATATTTTACCGTTTTATGAAAAAAACAAAGTGAAAAACATTTTAACTTAATAACAATCCTAAAACATTCACACAACTGAATTTATTATTAACATTAAAAAAGACAACCTCAAAATTAACAGCCCACTTATTCAAACAGAAAAAAAATTATCAAAATGACAATTTTCTTTTAAGGTGTAAGAATCATGATTGACAGAAAGATGAACCTTAATGGCTTTAAGTTGTACTCCCGCCCTTTTTTTTTTTTTTTAAATTGTAAGCTTTGAATGATTGTACATGAATTATGAAATTTTATAATTAATCACTTTTTTGGAGCAAAATTCAAAATGCCCTTTTAATCAAATAAACTTAGCATTAATGATGAGTATTGGTAAAAAAGGGTAAAGTTGGTAAAATAACATTAATTTTATATTGAAATCTTAAAGCGACAAATAAAAGTAAACATGAAAATTTTGCCAAAGCGACAAATAAAAAACTCGAAGGGAGTAAGAATCATGTTATATCTGATTTTCATTCATCAAGTGTCATCAGAGGCAGGTTTTGCTCAATTTCTTGAGAATTTTCGGTTAATTTTCATAAGTTTGAGAATCTATACTGTTCATGCTTTTGTATTTCCATATGAAATTTATTCCGCAATTATGATAGCTTCTGTATGAAATTACGAATTGTGCTTCAATTTATTAAGATTCGTTGTTAGCTTTTTGGCTTCTAGAAATTCAATTACTTGATTTCAAATTCATGCTATGTGCTATCTTTTCATTCCGTGAGATGAAGAATAATTTTAAGGATTGGAATTTTTTATCTATGATTCATGATGTTTTATTCCATTTAGATAATGTCATGATGTTCACTAAAGCATGCTTCAGGATTTTTGCTCATGTATTGCTGTAGTGACTTAAATGGATTTGAAACGTAATTCATGTAACCTGTCAAAGGTCTCCATTTGAAATGTAATTCGTGTAACTAGTCAAAGGCCGGGTCCGTACCTGGGCCCAACTTGAATACCAATTATTAAGATCGGACATTTCAACCCGGACTTTTTTATCCAAACGAATGGGTCCAGGCCTCGACTTGGACAAGACCCGTACCTGACCTGGATCCGAATCAATTTTTCTTTATTAGAACCAGGCTTTTTAACCCAAGAAAACGGTTCCATATTGGGTCCATACTTGAACCTAGACGCAACCCGAAGCTGAGTGGATTTTTTTTTTATATATATTAGACCCGAACGAGCAGGCCAGGTCGAATCCAGACCTGGACACGACCCATACCCCAATCAATTTTTTTATATCTTCTAATACATATAAGGTTGAGTTATAAAACAAAAAATATTTCTAACACGGTCGCTGTTTTTCTCACAAAAAATTTTCTCATATTAAATAGGCAGAATTTTCTATACCTAGTAATAGAAAAACAAGGGAATTCTAAAAACATGGATTTATTTTTATTTCGGATCATAATAATTTGACATTTGACATGATAATTTTAATTCTGATCTAATACAAAAATACACCATAAGATTCTTTGTATATTATATATAAGTAATGAAATGAAGTAGCTCGGTTTCTTTGTTCATTATTTTCTTAATGTAAATTTTAAAATGGAGTGGTATGGAGAAACTTGATTCTGTATAACCAATATCTTTGTTTATTAAGCCATGATTTAAAGTTTATCTGAATAATAGATTATTGTCAATTTAAGTAGTAATAGGGGGATTGTTATCAAAACTTCTTTTAGGGGAATAAGAGTATTTTGTGGTGATTTCGGATTTTTGAATTTTTCTATGTGAATTCCGATTAATTTAACTGAAAAGAAAGTAACCTACATTCAATTAACAGGACAAAATATTTTGATTTTCCTCAAAATACTATGGAATACGTAGGAAAAGCCAAGAAAAAAGAGATCCCAGATTCGGGTTTGAACGGGTCGGCTCGGAGTCCAATCATAGTCACATGGTTGGGTCTGCACTGGGTCCAGTTCCAAGTCTAGTAATATTACTTTAAATAAAGTAGTAATTGGGTTTGCGTCGGGTTCGGGTCCGGACTGATAGAATAGTGTCCTGCAAACCAACTGTTTTTGCTGCATTATTTGTTAGAAATAAATGACTATTCGATTCTATTAATAAATGCATTTATTTACATGGTCACCTTCATCTTATGAAAAATTATCTAACATAAGGATGGAAGTCCTTAGATCACAGGGCCTTGGGAAAACCCGTGGACTGATCTCCAAGGCCGTGATCTAAAAATTAATTCAAGGGTCATAGAATCCATTTGAGATGGGACATCAATGGATTCTGTTAGACCCTCACGAGTGTGTATACTCCGATGAACTGGAGGACGTTGGGGTCCACGAGCGTGACTGTGATAGTCGATACACACGAGTGGGTCGCTTGCTGGGATGGCTAGTGCACTCAATATCCCACCTAGGAAATAACTCACCATGGAAGTGGTAGTAACATATCGGGGATGAAGTTATTCCCATTTACAATAGTGTACGGGGAAAGATCCTTATTACTTGAGGTGATAGAGTTTATCTAGTGCACGAACATCTATGCTTTGATATGAGTCCCGACTGACTGAAAGTCTACCAAAAGGTCTCCGTGGGTTCATGTTGGGTATAGAGGAATGTGTATGCAGGTTCATAACATCAACAGAGGATCCGTTGACCCGACTTGATAGGTTGGGAACTTCTCCTATGAATCTTTGTGAGAAAGGTATTCCGATAAATACTTTGGTACCATAAGATATGAAAATGCAAATTTGATACCAGAGTTTAAGTTTTCATTAAAACTTTAATACCAAACCCCATTTTTTGGATGGAGACGGACAAAAAAGCGGCACGTAACGCCTTTCCCATCTCCGTCCAAAAAAATATAACTTTGTACAAATGTTGCAATGAAAACTGTGGTATCAAATTTCTTTTTCTTATTCAATGGTATCACAAGCTGCTATTCGGTTTCAATGGTCATATAGTTTTGAGTTGTTTGAAAATTTTCAAACAACAACTACACCATCAAGATTGAATATTGATTAAAAAGTTGACTTTCGACTTTCTTTGAGTAAGAGTCAAAATAAGTTATCCTAGAAGGTTCGGGTCTTCACCTGAATACACGAGCATATAATTAATTGTTATTCCTTAAAAACTCGAGAATACGTTTTGCTCGAATTCCTCGTTTTTAACGACATATGATACGAAATATACTTCTAAATTGTTATAAATTGTGCTATTTTTTCCAAACCATACAATTTTTATTAAATTATAAACTTAATTTCAGACAACAATTCAAAATTATATTTGTGTTTCAAGTAAAGGCCAATTTCGCAAATTCACAATCCATTTTGAGATTAATTTAAAAAAAAAATTGGCCATCCATTTACTTGAGACCTATCACGTCATTAGTGACAAACCAACACATTATTGGGCGAAGCCCACGAAGAGTCATAACATTATATCCAGGTGAATTAAAATGGACTCACGAACCTCATTTGATATCGTAACAATTCCACTTTCTATGTAGTAGCCATTCTCTAAGGTCAAGACAGATCTAAACAGGCCGCATGCCAAAAAAATTGGCGTACAATAGATTCCAAAACATTTTTTTAATCAAATAATCACAACCATTAACAACTAAAATTTATAGAAAAAAATTAATTTTTCATTGAACTCCTAAAGCGACATATAAAAATAAACATGTCTATTTTTTTTTTCTTTATGTGTTAAAGAAACAAATAAAAGTATATTTCTTGATAAATCTTTCATATTTTATTGATTCAGTTTACCGTGTATTATATACTTATTTTGTCTAAATATTTTATTGATTCTCCACTTGTATAAATACACAATTCCTAATAAAACATATGAACTTTCACAATACTCCATACTATTATATCAATAACACTATATACAGACAACTTCAATGTTTGAAACTGCATTTATTTAGATGAACAAAATACATTCAAAAGACAGCATCAAAGTTGACATTGCATGCACTTATTCGGACTAACAAAATACAAAAGACAGCCTCAAAGTTGACACTGCACTTATTTAGACAAACTATTATTATTAGATTGACATACTTTCTTTAGTTGTACGAAGCATGATTGGCACGAAGATAAGCCTCAATGGCCTTGAACGTTCCCTTTGTTATTTCATTTCCTTCCTTGACTTTGTCTTCTATAATGCGTTGGTCATTTCCTTTGGTATGGTATGTACTGGTGGTTTTGACCACAGATCCTCCGTTCGGGGCAGCTTCAATTTTGATGACGTATGAGATGGAATCAAGAGCATCACCCAAACCATCACCTTTGACCAAACTGAATTTGTAAGTGTAATTGGCCTCATCTATTTCGTCAACACGATTTGTTGCACTCTTGTATGGGCTCGCTGCGTTACAAGTTCAACAATTAATTTTGAAAATTTCCATGTTCAATAATTGGCACAACTTATAAAATTGATGTATTGGCAATAAAAAGATATTTCATAAAAATTAATTTGAACATAAGTCATAAATATATGATATTTTATGTCATAAAAAGAGCTAATTTTATTAATTTACGAAAATATCCAAGAAATTAAAACTAGAAACTAGGGACGTACAACATACATGCACTTTTAAATATTCCTGATAAATTATCATACTAAGGGTTCAAATAAGTTAAGTTTGTATATATTACAAATTTTAAAATATTTTATAGTATCAACTCTTACATACGACTACCAAAATTTGAATATGGAACGTATTAAAAAATGAATAATTGTCTTAGTATCCCTAAGGTTATGTAGAACAATAGATTTATCCCTCAAAATTAGAAAACTATTAAAATTACAACTGCTTTAGTTTGACATTATAGAAGTCTCCACAACCCAGTCCAAAATAAATAACTTTAATAATAATATTGAAATTGACTAGTTTTCACAAGAAAAAAAATACGATTTTAGTTTCGTGTTTCGAGCTGTTGTATATATAATAATTTTAGATTTGATAAGGATATATATATACATATATATATATATATATACACACACATTAATTAATGTTTACCTTCTCCAAAAGTAACTAGTTTAAGAGTTCCAGCTCCACCATCTCCCTTAAGAATTTGGACACTTTTTATAGCTTGAGGCAAGATCTTAGGGAGGAGGTTGTCTGCTTCAAGGACATATGCCTTGAACACTTCTTGTGGTGGGATTGATAAGGTAATATCGTGCTCATAAGTTACCACACCCATGATAAATTTCTTAGCTAAAAAGGAATAGAGACAAGATTGTATAGAAAATTGCTAATGCATGAACTAAGAGCAAATATATCCCTATTTATAGGTGAAGCCAACACACTTTATAATGTAGGAATTTGGAAACATATGTAAAAAGTTTGTCTTTTATTGTTCATAAATTAAATATTCTATAGTTGGCAAATTGGAATAAATAAAGTAGCTTACCAAAATAGTATTTCAGATGTCGATGCTTGAGTGTTGGAAATTGATTTGTCATGCATTTAATTTAATGTATAATAATAGCTCAATTTTCTTTTGAAGTTTTAATTTAGCCAAAATGGCGAAAATATGTAAGACTATCTAATTAATATGAAATATGATCTTTTAAATTATTGTGTAGTATATCGTATTTTAATGATTAATATGTGATAAGTTACACAAGTGAGTTGTTTTTATATCTTCTTGTCTTATAACTTATTTTAATGACTGCTTACTTGAATTTCAAAAAATTTGATTCATGATATTGGTCTTAAATAATGGGAAATTTGCATTATTGGTACCATACAGTAGAGCACTTTGTAAATTAGGTATCATTGGATATGTAAATGCATAATAATGGGAAATTTGCATAATTGGTACCATACAGTAGAGCACTTTGTAAATTAGGTATCATTGGATATGTAAATGCATAGTTAGAGATAATTTAAAAATTAGCTGCAAAGTTCATACCGTTGTCAAATAATTTGATGAAAATGGACGAAATTGACCATGTATGGTTGCACGTGGACCTCATCTCGTCTTTAATTTGGAGGAATTATTACATTTTTCTCATTTTTGTAGAGAAAATTATCACATTATCTAGAGGATTGGGGAATGATAGAGGAGAATATTAAGAAAGGTGGGAATATTTAAAATTTAGAGAATTGTAGGACATTCCAAGAATCTCACTTTTTCTTCTTTTATATACGTAGTTTCTAAGAAAATTAAATTAAATTGTCTTATATTCGTCTTTTTTAGAGGATCTTATATAATTATTAATTTTAGGTTCAGTCGTCATTGCTTGAGTTTGAGTCTAGCTTTTAGTATATTTTTTTTTTGATAGTTAGTCTAGTTTGTAGTATTGATTAATTAAGTTTGAATAATATTTTTCATACTGATAAAATAAAATAGAATTCTCGTTCATGATTTAAAACCCAATTTGAGTTCAATTACAATCTCAGATTCTGTGAAAAAACTTACGTTAATTCGAACTATATCTTGCTTGATTTTAGTCAAATGTTCATTTACAGCCTTTTTAATCAATTAATGATAATTCTTTGATTATGTTTTTCAAATTAGTTTTGAAGCGTTGATTGATTTAAATCTTATAAAAAGTTCAAATCAGTTTGAATAATTTATTCAACTTAAGCTCAACCCATTTCCAACATGTGAATTTGTGAATTTGTGTAGGAGTGTGGGAGGTAGGAGTGAATATTTTGCCCAAATCTTGTCTTGTCATATTTATTCAATCAAAAAATAAGTGTATTGTATTTATTTCGTAATTGTTACTATCCTATATGTTATTCAATCTTATATGTTATTCAATCTCAAAATAAGTACTTCTAGTAAATATTTATTAAATAATATACAACTTTATAATATTATTAAATATTAAATATATTAATACTATTATATCAATTTTTTTTTTACTTTTTGTTGGATTTATATTAAAGTATTATTTGATCTATTAATATTATTTATAAAACAAAATTAGTTAAATAGATATGTAAATATAATAAGTAAAATTTCCAAATTAGTCTACGTGTGTTTTATTCGAGTCAATTTTGAAATAGGACAACAATGTGGATTAAAAAATCGTCAGTACATTTTAAGATGGTGGGTTATTTTGCAAACCTGAGATGTTATGGGGTAGAATTATCAATCAACATAAGTAATGATATCAATTTTGTAATAGACCACATATCAGATATTAAACCTAAGAACATATACTACACTTGATCTTAGCCAAAAGGCCGAGAAAGGTATGAGATTTCTAGTGAATGAAAGGTCCAATTTATATCAACTACTCTTTCTTCATATTTAATGTACACCCATGTGGGATATTAAATCACAAATAAAGCTTATTTATGCTCATCTAAATGTTGCTCAGCAAACAACATACACACTACCCATTAGAACATCCAAATTAATAATTCAGTTTTACTCCGAAAAAAAATCAATAATTCAAGCTGTTTATAAATGATCAGAATTCAAGAATCAACTTCCAATTTAAAGAACAAACATAAAAGTGGGTTTAACTAACATCATAGAATAGGTATTGGTATTATATTACCTAATCATAAATAGCAGCACTTCAATAATCCCACAAATAATAGCACTCATCTTATTATTTATAAAAGGAAAATTTACATAGACACTCCTTGACTATTATCATAATTACAGAATTTACTCACTTATTTTAATATTACAAAGACACCCTTCTCGACCAAAACTGTATTACAAGGACACCCCCTGCTACCCCCTCAAAAATTACAATTGTCTATTTTCCAAAATTAATTTGGGGATTTTATTCCTCTCATCAAGATGTGTTCATAGATACCAACCTTGTCAAATTTCATCAACTAATTTGGGAGAAATGACGACCAAGTTTGAAATTTCAGATGTAGGGTTCTTCGCGAACCAAATTTTGAACAATAATTTCTCTCAAATTACTTGATGAAATTTGATAAGGTTGGAGTCTTTTTTTCTCTCATCAAGAGTGCACATATATCAACCTTGTCAAGTTTCATCAAGTAATTTGGGAAAAATCGTTGTTCAAAATTTAATATTAAGAACTCTGTATCCAAAATTTCAAACTCGGTCGCCATTTTTTGGCTGCTATTTATCAATACTAAGTTGGGGCTTTTTTGGCCTTTTTCCGTGTCATCAAGTACGAGTTCATAGACAACAAACTTACAAAATTTTATCAAGAAATTTTAGAGAAATCATTGTTCAAAGTTTGGTTCGCGGAGAACCCTAGATCAAGAAATTACAAACTCGATCGTCATTTCGCCCAAATTACTAGATGAAATTTGACAAGGTCGGTGTCTATGAACGTGACAAAAGCCCCGACTTAATTTCGGAAAAATAAACAATTGTAATTTTTGTGGGGGTAGCAAGAGGTGTATTTGTAATATAGTTTTAGTCGAGGAGGGCATCTTTGTAATATTTGAAACAAGTGGGTAAAATTCTGTAATTAGGGTAATAGTCAGGTGATGCCTATGTAAATTTTCCAATATAAAATCAAGACATTTTACCGTTTTATAAAAAAAACAAAGTGAAACACATTTTAACTTAATAACAATCCTAAAACATTCACACAACTGAATTTAATATTAACATTAAAAAAGACAATCTCAAAATTAACAGCCCACTTATTCTAACAGAAAAAAAATTATCAAAATGACAATTTTCTTTTAAGGTGTAAGAAGGGAGCTTCTAATATGACTCACCCCTGCTCAGGAGTCATGAACGACTCAAGCAGGTGGTGACATGTGTCACTGTACGAACCCAAGAAATAAGGTGTATGAACCCTATATAATATGTATAAATACCAATATACTCTTTTACATCTAAAAATGAAAATTGAAAATTTTCATCTCCCAAAATTATCTTTCTTCCCAAAACTCTAATCCACTCCCTCATGGCCGATCGGAAGAACAAGAACTCCTATTGGAATTCTTAGTAGTTCAGTAGTTTTAGGCATGTTCTTCAACAATTGAAACACACAATATAAAGAAACTCAAATAAAATAGAATTTAAAAAAATAAAAAAAATTCAGATCTGGTAAATAGATCTTCACAAACTTGTTGAGATATCAAATTCTACAATTAGCATTTTTAATTATTCGATTTATCATGTCCTTCTCATAAAATTTTACCAATAGCATGGAGGCTTCCTTCACCTGCGAAAATCTCATTCACGCGAAGAAGTGAATGTGTTTTTTTTTTCTTTTTATAATTATATATATATGCTCGAATCTATTGGTGGTTGATTTAATTTGGTGCGATTTGAGTTAATTTGGCGGAATTAAAAGTTGGTTTTTGATAGAATAGTACCCGGCAAGCCAATCTAAATTAGCTTGTTTGAGGACTATCTTCTTATGGTTTATAATTAATACGCCCGTTTATTCATAGTACGTGAATTAAACAATGGCCAACTTCATCTCTCGCGAACCTATCTAAGCGATTGGATGAAATCCTGAGTTCACAATAGACTATGGGACTATACACTTCAGTACTGAGTGCACTTATCATGAAACAGTCTCAAAGGTCGTGATCTCGAAAACGTTCCAAGTCATAGATTCATATCGAGACGGGGTATCGAATGAATCGTCAAGACTTGTACGATTATGCATGATTCACATGGAGTGAATTTGTTGTAGTTTCATGAACAAGGCATTTGAGGCCAGTGCATATGACTAGGTGGTTCGATAGAGGATCGAATGCATCGAACGACCCGAACAGAGAAACCCATTGTGGAAGCGCATGTCGCATATCGGTGATGGGATGTTTCTCAAGGATTATAATAGTGTACGATTTAGTCCTTAGACTTGAAGTGCTAGGGCGAATTCGGTGCATGAAAGTGCGTACTTTGATTTAGGTATAGGCCACTTAGCTTGGTCATAACATGACTAAGTTGGGTGCGTACGGAAGTGTACGCGAGTGGTTAGTACTAAGAAAGGATCCATCGACTCATCCTGATAAGGTGGGAGAATAATTATGAAATTAATTAAAGTGGTTAATTAATTAAGTTGGAAGAATAAATTTAATTGGTAATTTTTCGGATTAGCCAATTAAATGACAAAGGGGTCGATTTGTAATTATCACAAATAGAAGTGATAGGGGGCGATTTTTTGAAGATAAGGAAAAGGAAGTTTTTAATCTTGGAAGATAAGCAAGAAGAGATATATCAAATCTTAGATTCCTAATTAGATAAGGAAGAAAAGATTTGATAGACAAGGAAGCAGATATCTTATAGGAGTAGGACTCTTCTCCTATAAATACTTCTTCTCCTCTCTTCATTTAAAAAAGGGAGACTGAAAACTTTTGAGAGAAAACTCTGCAAAACTTTTGAGAGAAAGTTATAGCCGATTTTTGAGAGAAAAATCTGATTTTCGAAAATAAGTTTTAGAAATTGCATATCCGCCCCAAACTATTTCGCCCCGAACCCTAGTCGCCCATCCTAGCTCGGCCGAACCTAACCTGGCCGATCCAAGCTTGGCCGAACCAAATCCAGCCGCATAAGCCCTGCGTGTTTGGTCTTCTTCCAGTTGATCTCCAAACCCGAACCTATATCAAAGTCCTGATCAAGTTCAGAAGTACCTTTGTTGACAAACTTTCAAGTTCCAGTTCTTAGCCTACGACTTGGAAGTGTTGCTACAATCCAGTTGGTGTGGATACATTCTGGAGGTGAGACACTTGGATCACTATATTGTGAATCGAACATGAAGCCTGGAGGTAACCACCACCGAGCTGTGGTGAGGTAATTTCGATTAACCCCCTATGTTTTATTTATGCTTGCGTTCGTTTCTTGCTTTTCGTATACATAATATGGAGACTTTATTTATGGGACTGTGGGTGTGTCTTGAAAAATTCTAAATTCCGCACTCTGTTGTATTGACAATCGAGGCACAAACCCAACAGTGGTATCAGAGCCAACTCCATACTTATTATACGTAAAAGCCTGAACATAATGTGTTTATCGTATATGTTTGTTTATGTGTATGAAAACACTTTAGAATTATGTTCTGTCGATTGATTCTTACTTGTTATGACTGGATCTATAATTGGGTAAAACTGCTTTTTCAGATCTGTGGCGTTTTTATAGTTTTTCGAAAAATCAGGACTATTTTGCAATAATCGCAAATCTTGAAAATTAGGGCTGAAAATTAATTTTCTGTTTCTGGAAATTTTAGAAATTTATGGGCTGATTATGAAATTCTGATCGCACGGGTTTTTGGACCATTTTGCAATTTTCGAAAATTTATGGGCTATTTTGTAATTTCTGAAATTTCAGGGGTCAGTTTGCAATTCGAAATATTTTCTGGATTCAAAATTTTTATTTTCTGGTCCTTCTGTCCGAAAACTGTTTTGGGGGTGTTTTGTAACTTTTCAAAAGTTTTGGGGTTAAAAGTGCAATTTCCGAAAGTACAGGGGCCGAACTGCAATTTTTCAAAAGTTGAAAATCCGGATCTGTTTTTAAAGCAGAAAACTTGTTTTGTTTATCCGAGAATTTTTCTTGTCATAATTAGTAGTGACTAAAAGTAAGAAATCAATAGGAAGTTAGTTTTAAAAGGTAGTTTTAAAATTAAGAAAGAAAGTGAAAGATGTTTACATGTTTCTTGCTCAACGTGAACTGTTTACGTGGTTTTCGATCGCGCCGAGCCTTGACCTTAGGGTAGATGTGATTGGTTTAATTTAATGTTTGGTTTTATTGGGCCTGCGAGCCTGTTATTGTTTTGGGCCACTTTGAGCCTTTGTAATAGAATAGGGCTTTACTGCTTTCCTAGTCTAGGATGGAGGCCCGTTTACAAGCAAGGTGGAAGCCCATGAAGAATTGAAGGCCGCGTATGCGTGGTACATTGTGTAATAGCATAGGCCTGTTTGAACCCCTTTAGATTGACCAATAGGGCCAACATCACTGGCTCGATGATGGCCTGCATAGGAGGCTCCCGATCGAAAACATATTGTGGTAGCATGAATGTTAGGCTTGTATGGCTTTTATTTATTTGTCGATTTATGATTGCTTGTGTGTATGCGCGCTAGTATCTAGATCGTAATAAAAGATAAAGCATAATTGAAACGGTGAGATCTCGAGGAGAGTTTCTTCAAACTTTCAAAACCGAAAATCCCCTCTCGAATAAATATTAAGTCATATTGGGTAAACTATAAAATGAAGTTTTATAGATCCAAGCCTTCCATTAATAGGGACTAGTGTGAGTTGTCTACTTATCGATAAAGGTGATCCAGAGTCTGGCACCCGAGTCGAAGAAAGGGGCAATACACGAAATTCCTCGATTCCTATTTTTAACTAAATACGACAAGGGTAGGGATTGGTCGGGATGTGAATATCGACCGATAACTAGTTACGGGGAGTTCACGACCGGGCCCGTTGCTTATCACGATTAATGGGTTAGACTTAAACGCGTAGTAACATTTATGATGTAGCAGTGCTAGATAAATGCGAAAAACGAGGCAAAATAGCTTGAAGGTTGTGTGGTAGACACAATTGGTAATATGTATACCTACCTAGGGAATTAATTGTATGGCCACGAGTCGTGGGTACAATTAATTGCTGCTGGGACGTCAAGACCTACTAGGAAATAGAATTTCCCGAAACTAGAAGGGGTCACAGTTTCGATAAAATAGTGGGAGAACTTTTTCGATAAAAAGTCCAAATTTCGTTAATTATAAGTATTAATGTTAAACCTGTCTGCTTATATGTTGTCTATTTTTGTTAGCCATTCACCATCCACTGTCCCATTCAAACAAGTTGTGTTACGTTTTCAAACCGAACAAACTTTGGGGAACATTATGAGCTATTCACTCTATGAGACAAACATGGATGAGTTTGACAATGTTAGAGAATATTGTTCTTACTTAGCCAAGATGTTCAAACGACTCAGAAAGTTTGGAACTCGAATATCTAAAGAAGATGAGATAACCATTACTCTCAATGGCTTGTCTGAAGACTTCGATCATTTCTTGCAACATTGTGATATTCCGTTTGATGGAATTGAAACAAAACACTTGCATCAGTTGTTAGACAAATATGAGGATGTCCATCTACTTGGATATGGTCTATATGAGTGGGGCTGCCATATATGTGACTACGAAGAACAAATGAAGGATTATGCTGGAAAGAAATTCCTGAACAGAATTAACAATGGTATGACTTTTAAGTTATACACCTGTTAAATTCTTTATGATGTAAGACATCTGATAGAACTTTCATGTCTGTAAAAGTGTTTGCAGGTGATGATGGTGTTCCCTCTCGACCTAAAAGGAAGAAATTCCTTAAAAGGAGGATGCAATCAATGCATAGAGAGATAAGGGAGAATCGCTTCAGGGATTGGGTCAAGGACTATCTAGACCTAGAACTTTGCATAAAGAGATATTAGTTTTTCGTATTAGCATAAGTCTTTAGTTTTAGTTTGTCTTTGAGATTTTATTTCAAATTTTTGTACAAGACATTATTGCTTTACCATTGAGAATGGAATTTATTTAATTAAAGCTATTTAACTTTGTACAAATATTGATGCTTTAAAGCATAGAAATAAATACAATGATAAACAAATCAAAACTACGAAAAACTATATGCTGAATCGAAAAACGTGGCAAAATAATCATCCACGATTGAAATGTTCTTTTTGGACATTCTTCCTGAAGATAGATACGAAAGGGAAGCTTTTATCTATTGTTCTTGAAATAAGGAACTTGGATAAATTCATAACTTTCAAATCTTGAAGGAATGATAACCGAAATTAATGGAATATTTAGCATTCCAAACAATTCAACCGAATGGATTCAATCCATTAGGACAAACGTGGAAGAACTAAAAGCACTAGTTCAAGAAGAACGTTACTTCAGATATACTTACGACTTCTTAATCGTCAAAGTATATGTGTCATAATTGAAGTACAATTCTGAGACTATTGAAGCAATTCAACAGACGTCTTGGAAATGAAGCAACTAAATGCATTATGACGAAAGCACTTTTGATCTAATCAAGCTTGCTGAAACATAAGCAATTAATTCCACGATTATCTAAAACGAGAATAGAATTCTCATGAAGCAAATCAAGAAGGGGGTCGAACCTAGTTCGATTCACAACTATGATCTTGCTAAACTTCCTTCATTCACATTAAGGGGATAGCCTCTCCTGACTCTTCAAGAAACTTGGTGTAGTGTCTTCCGAAGAAAGTTCTTACACTACCAAATCATTTATGAAATGAGAAAATACCCATGTATGAGAAATTCGATGGTAGATCCGATTCATACAAATATTTGTAGGGTATCCAAAGAAATCCATTGGATACCTGTTCTATGACAACGAGAAACGAAAGTATCTCGTGAGTAGCTTATTCCTATGTTGACGAATCTTTTGTCAAAGGAAATAAGGGAATGTCATAAAACTTGATGAAGTCCAAAAGACATTGGACCCATCCCCACAAATAGTGGGAGTAAACCCCGAAACCCAATGAACCGATTTTTGCACAAATTCTTAGTAATCTAATCAAATTCGTAAGGAACTCACAATTCCATTTTACGAAATTGAGAGATTAGATATTTAATCCAAGATTACAAAGAAAAATATGTTTAGACATAAATCAAGGGATATGGCATGAAGCCATAAGATTCAAAGTGATAAGTTTGACTCGCTAAATGGCGATAGGTGATTATTCAAAAGTCCTTTAAAAGATCTATGAAAATACCTTCTCTCCATTTAAAACGTCAAAACCCATTTTGAAACTATTAGCCATAGAAAGGTGGTTGTTGACTACCGAGATATGACTATTGGAAATGGATTCTGCATCTCACAATTGATGAGATGATCTCTATTCAAATCCAAAGGTCAATCTATGACTTTTTCCGAATTGGAACATGCAACTTGATAAGTCAATCAAGAATGTTGAATTGTCAAAAGGCATATGGATTCCATTTGTGCAAAAGGATCAGTGGGAGTACAGTTGAGTTCGAAAAGTAACAAGAAGATGTTCTATACATCAAGATTGATATAAGAATATCAGAGAAGCACAGACGAAAGCGTGTTAATCACGCAATTCTCCATGAATAGATTTGGAATTGCATCTCACGTACTGGCGATACGTATCTAAAGTAGATAAAGAAAAGTAGATATTGAAATTCACAAATCTAAGTACAAAGACTATATGGAAAATCCAAGAAAGGATCAATTCCATAGAGATATGAATTTCTCTGTCTTATTTAATGTGAATGCCCTGCATTTAATAAGTAAAGAAGAAATTGTCTCAAGAAGCCTTATGCTTAAGCGTTTGGATTGCATGTAGCATGCAAAGTCTTGTACATGACCTGACTCATCAAAAGCCCTGATATTTAACGAGCTACTGATAAGTCAAACTCCAGTCAAGGACACTGGACTACCATAAAGCAATCCTCGAAGATAATTAAAGGATATGTTGCTGGTCTATGGTAATAGTGGAGAATTGAAACTCGAAGGATTTATTAATTCGAGATTTTCAAAGTCAAAAGTGGATGATTTATTCTGTTTCGATGGAGCAGAGGTATATTGGAAGAAATTCCAATAGTATACCATTGCCAACTCAATCAGAATAAAAGCACCATTGTGATGCTGCACACACACACAAAAAGGTGTTTAGATGAGAAAACATTCATCCATTGGATGAATTACCTAGCATGACGAAAGCTTGTTATAATCCTAACCGATTTAAACAAAGCTATTGCTCAATGAAAGAAAATCGAGATCTCATCAAGAATCTAAACACAAAACCAAATGATTGAAAAAATCATAGGTAGTTGAGACGAGTAAAAGTACTACGTCATCTCAACAAGACAACTTAACAGATCCACTAATGAAGCTCTTTCACAAATGGTTCGAGGGACATCTTGGTATAGATAGGTCTTAGAAATGTTGTGATTGGCTTTAGGGCAAGTGGGAGATTGATAGAATAGTACCCGGCAAGCCAATCTAAATTAGCTTGTTTGAGGACTATCTTCTTATGGTTTATAATTAATACGCCCGTTTATTCATAGTACGTGAATTAAACAATGGCCAACTTCATCTCTCGCGAACCTATCTAAGCGATTGGATGAAATCCTGAGTTCACAATAGACTATGGGACTATACACTTCAGTACTGAGTGCACTTATCATGAAACAGTCTCAAAGGTCGTGATCTCGAAAACGTTCCAAGTCATAGATTCATATCGAGACGGGGTATCGAATGAATCGTCAAGACTTGTACGATTATGCATGATTCACATGGAGTGAATTTGTTGTAGTTTCATGAACAAGGCATTTGAGGCCAGTGCATATGACTAGGTGGTTCGATAGAGGATCGAATGCATCGAACGACCCGAACAGAGAAACCCATTGTGGAAGCGCATGTCGCATATCGGTGATGGGATGTTTCTCAAGGATTATAATAGTGTACGATTTAGTCCTTAGACTTGAAGTGCTAGGGCGAATTCGGTGCATGAAAGTGCGTACTTTGATTTAGGTATAGGCCACTTAGCTTGGTCATAACATGCCTAAGTTGGGTGCGTACGGAAGTGTACGCGAGTGGTTAGTACTAAGAAAGGATCCATCGACTCATCCTGATAAGGTGGGAGAATTTCCTGTACGTTCTTCGATAATAGTTCCGAGAAACCCGTGGCCACGGTCAGTGACGAATTTGGAAGGGACTTCCAAATTTAGCAGTCACACTGGAATTACTATCCTGAATTAGAAAGTACAGAATCGAGATAATTAGAGGTGCCGATCAATTCACACACCATAGGTCTCGGTCGGGAAATCAGTCATGGAAGGACCGTATGTACATGGCAGTTATAATAGGTGAGGTTCACAAATATCAATTCACCTGAAGTTGGGCTTCATGGGCTTGTGGCTAGACATCGACCATGAAGTGTAGGTACTCCTGAATTAATAAGGAAATTAATTCTGGAGTGGTCAATTAAAGATAGTTTAAAGTTGATCGGAGCATTTAATTGCTCGTTAATTAAATCACGAGAGTCGTGGGCCTACTGCCAATTGATGGTGAACCCAGAGGGTCACACACAATACAATTGGACAGTGACAGTCATTAAGGGAAATGTGAATGATTTAAAGTTGTTAAATCAAAGTTATTGAATTAAAGCATTAATTCAAAGAAGAGATTATTAATTAGATATTTAATTAATTAATGTTCAATTAATTAATTAAGGGTTATCTGATTAATTATGAAATTAATTAAAGTGGTTAATTAATTAAGTTGGAAGAATAAATTTAATTGGTAATTTTTCGGATTAGCCAATTAAATGACAAAGGGGTCGATTTGTAATTATCACAAATAGAAGTGATAGGGGGCGATTTTTTGAAGATAAGGAAAAGGAAGTTTTTAATCTTGGAAGATAAGCAAGAAGAGATATATCAAATCTTAGATTCCTAATTAGATAAGGAAGAAAAGATTTGATAGACAAGGAAGAAGATATCTTATAGGAGTAGGACTCTTCTCCTATAAATACTTCTTCTCCTCTCTTCATTTAAAAAAGGGAGACTGAAAACTTTTGAGAGAAAACTCTGCAAAACTTTTGAGAGAAAGTTATAGCCGATTTTTGAGAGAAAAATCTGATTTTCGAAAATAAGTTTTAGAAATTGCATATCCGCCCCAAACTATTTCGCCCCGAACCCTAGTCGCCCATCCTAGCTCGGCCGAACCTAACCTGGCCGATCCAAGCTTGGCCGAACCAAATCCAGCCGCATAAGCCCTGCGTGTTTGGTCTTCTTCCAGTTGATCTCCAAACCCGAACCTAGATCAAAGTCCTGATCAAGTTCAGAAGTACCTTTGTTGACAAACTTTCAAGTTCCAGTTCTTAGCCTACGACTTGGAAGTGTTGCTACAATCCAGTTGGTGTGGATACATTCTGGAGGTGAGACACTTGGATCACTATATTGTGAATCGAACATGAAGCCTGGAGGTAACCACCACCGAGCTGTGGTGAGGTAATTTCGATTAACCCCCTATGTTTTATTTATGCTTGCGTTCGTTTCTTGCTTTTCGTATACATAATATGGAGACTTTATTTATGGGACTGTGGGTGTGTCTTGAAAAATTTTAAATTCCGCACTCTGTTGTATTGACAATCGAGGCACAAACCCAACAGTTTTAACGTGTATTTTATTCCTTCAACACTGCCTGTAAGAAGTTAGGTTGGAGAAGATGATATATTTGCACTTTTAGCCCTTAGACTCTGTCCCTGGTCAAAATTGCCTTCAAACTTTCAATTTCGCTAAAAAGTAAAGATTTTGTATAACAAAGTTTAAAATTTAATAATGTGATGATTTTAAATATTGCTAGTTTTAATTTTTAACTCTGAAATTTGAAAAATACGAAATATCTAGTATGAATATAAAATACAGGGGTTAATTATAATTTCTGAAAAAAACTTTTATAAATGTTAATTAATACACAACACATCTTAAATAAAAAACACATCCTTTTTTTATGATGGTGAATTTCCTTTTTTTTTTTAATTTTAATTCATTTGATTTGGTTGTTTTAAAATTCTTGTTTTTTAACTTCAGTAATTTGAAAAAATATTGAAATTTTTTAAAAAAAATAATGACTGTCTTTTAGATTGTTATGTATATCGACAATTTTTAAATAATTGATGATTCGGTTTTTATTCCGATCAAATTGTCAATATGATGGTTATGTAACACTAAGTTATCCGGAATTTGAAAATATATCGATAATTTCAAAAAAATTAATGACTCGGTCATTATTTTGATAAAATTATCTTTTAGATAGTTTTGTAACACTAACTCCTGCGTAATTTGAAAATATATCGATAATTTAAAAAAACTGATGATTCGATCATTATTTCAATCAAATTATTTATTAAATGGTTATGTAACACTTAATTTGATAATATATTAATAATTATTTAAAAATTTGATGATTCGATCATTATTTCGATCAAATTATCTATTAAATGGTTATGTAACACTAAGCCCGTCGTAATTTAAAATTATATCGATGATTTTAAAAAATTAATGACAGTCATTATTCCGATCAAATTATATAGATGGTTATATAACACTAAGTTCTCCGTAATTTGAAAATATATAGATAATTTAAAAAAATTGACGAGTCGGTCATTATTTCGATCAAATTTTCTATTAGATTGTTATGTAACACTAAGTCCTTCGTAATTTGAAAATATATCGATATTTTACAAAAATTGATGACTCGGTCATTATTTCGATCAAATTGTCTATTAAATGGTTATGTAACACTAAGTCCTCTGTAATTTGAAAATATATCGATAATTTAAAAAAAATGATGACTCGGTCATTATTATTAATAGGGGTGTTTGCGGTGCGATTTTATACTCGCCCAAACCCGACCCATTATTTGCGGAATTTTAATACACTAGACCAAACCCAACTCAAATAGTCTAGAGATTGCACTTTGCGGTCCCTTCGGATTGGGGCGGGTTGGGGCGGTTTTTGCGGTCTTAGCTTTTCCTATTTTAATAAAGTTTTTTTTTGGAGACTTTACTTTAATTTATTATCACTTGTTATTTCGTTATTGTACTTTTATCTAGGAATAAAATTCTTGAATGTTTTATAATCATATGAACAATACTACTTTTTCACGAAGCCCAAGACCAACCTAATCATAATTTGCGGTTTTTTTCCACGAAGTCCAAGACCAACCTAATCATCGTTCAACCCGCGAATCGCGGTCAATTTGGGCTGGGGCGATCAGTTGGCGCAGTTTAACGGTTTTATTGAACACCCCTTATTATTATCAAATTGTCTAGATGAATATGTAACACTAAGTTTTCTATAATTTGAAAATATATCTATAATTTAAAAAAATTGATGTGTCGGTCATTATTTCGACCAAATTGTCTATTAGATGGTTATATAACACTATATCCTTCGTAATTATAAGATATATCGCTAATTTTTTTAATTTAAAAAAATTAATGATTCGGTCAATTTTCAAATTACGGATGACTTAGCGTTACAAAACCATCTAATAGACAATTTGATCGAAATAATGACCGAATGATCAATTTTTTTTAGAATTATCGATATATTTTCAAATTGGAGGACATACATAACCATCTAATAGACAATTTAATCGAAATAATGACTGAATCATCAATTTTTTTTTATACTTATTGATATATTTTCAAATACGGAGGACATACATAACCATCTAATAGACAATTTGATCGAAATAATGACCAAATTATCAATTTTTTTTAGAATTATCGATATATTTTCAAATTACGGAGGACATACATAACCATCTAATAGACAATTTAATCGAAATAATGACTGAATCATCAAATTTTTTAAAATTATTGATATATTTTCAAATTATGGAGGAGTTAGTGTTACATAACCATCTAAATGATAATTTGATCGCAATATTGACCAAGTCATTATTTTTTTAAAATTATTGATATATTTTCAAATTACGGAGAACTTAGTGTTACATAATCATCTAATAAACAATTTGATCGGAACAATGACCGAATTATCAATTATTTAAAAATTGTCGATATATTTTCAAATTTCGGAAGACATAGTATTACATAACCATCTAGAAGATAATTTAATCGAAATAATGATCGAATCATCAATTTTTTTTTTAAAATTATCAATATATTTTTAAATTACGGAGGAGTTAGCGTTACATAACCATCTAAATGACAGTTTCATCGAAATATTCAGCGAGTCATTAATTTTGTTTTTAAATTATCAATATTTTTTCAAATTACGGAAGTTAAAAAACAAGACTTATAAAAAACCGCATCAAAGAATTTGTAATTTAAAAAATGAATTAAAATTAAAAAAAAAAAAGGAATTTTGAAAAAAGAAAAAAAATTCACCATCTTAAAAAGAAGTTGTGTTTTTTATTTAAGATGTGTTGTGTATTAATTAAGCTTTATTATAAGTTTTTTTTCTTTTCAGAAACTATAATTAAGTCGTTTTTTATATTCATACTAGATATTTCGTATTTTTCAAATTTCAGATTTAAAATTTAAAACTAACAATATTTAAATTTTAAATTAAACATATTATTAAATTTTAAACTTTATTATACAAAATCTTTAATTTTCAGCAAAATTGAAAGTTTGAGGGCAAATTTGACTAGGGACAGAGCCTGAGGGCTAAAAGTGCAAATATGTCATCTTCCCCAACTCAATTTCTTACCGGTTGAAGGAATAGAATATACATATAAAATCAATTTTTAATTCCGCCAAATTAACTAAAATCCCACCAAATTAAATGAGCCACCAACATATAAATGAAGTTAGAAGAAGGTAGGAGAAGAAAAATGACTTGGTAGTGCAAAATTGAAAAGAAACAAAGTAACGGCAGTAGATTTGTGGGAAGACGACATCGTTTAATGGGAGGGGGATTAAAAGAAAACCTAAAAAAAATAGAGGCACTTAACCAGCAAAGACTTCTCCACCAGATTTATATATGTAATATATATATATATATATATATATAGCATTATATACTGTTCCGATCAAAGGAGTTTCAAGTTTCTTAGAGGAATTGAGAAATTACAGACCATTTTCTTTTCAAGTAATAGGACTATTAAGCACACAATCAATCTATTTTTCTTTCTTTTTCTTATTATCTGAGCACTCTGTTAGAGCTCAACACCAAATTCTCTTCGCCTGCAATCGTGGAATTGAGCCTGCCAGCAGCCCACCCATTATTAATCACACGACGGAGGGAAAGGATGATGGAATTGGGTGGAGATTGAGAATGAATTTTGGAATTGATAGGAAATAGAAAGAGATAAAATTGGTAATTAAAAAATCTTATAGTGGGTAGAATTGTCAATTTGAGGTGTACGTTCATTTTTGCTGGTCTCATACATAAAATGTAGGATACGTACCCCAGTACAAGGATGAATGGTTAGGATTAGCCCATTTTTTTATTTAATGATTGTGAATACTTATGCCATATGACTCTTGTACTGTCAAAGAGTCAAAATAGACTGCCCCGTGTAAGAATCATGATTGACAGAAAGATGAACCTTAATGACTTTACGTTGTACTCCCCTCCTTTTTTTCTTTTTAATTGTCAGCTTTGAACGATTGTACATGAATTATGAAATTTTATAATTAATCACTTTTTTGGAGCAAAATCCAAAATGCCCTTTTAATCAAATAAACTTAGCATTAATGATGAGTATTGGTAAAAAGGGTAAAGTTGGTAAAATAACATTAATTTTATATTGAAATCTTAAAGCGACAAATAAAAGTAAACATGAAAATTTTGCCAAAGCGACAAATAAAAAACTCGAAGGGAGTAAGAATCATGTTATATCTGATTTTCATTCATCAAGTGTCATCAGAGGCAGGTTTTGCTCGATTTCTTGAGGATTTTCGGTTAATTTTCATAAGTTTGAGAATCTATACTGTTCATGCTTTTGTATTTCCATATGAAATTTATTCCGCAATTATGATAGCTTCGGTATGAAATTACGAATTGTGCTTCAATTTATTAAGATTCTTTGTTAGCTTTTTGGCTTCTAGAAATTCAATTACTTGATTTCAAATACATGCTATGTGCTATCTTTTCATTCCGTGAGATGAAGAATAATTTTAAGGATTGGAATTTTTTATCTATGATTCATGATGTTTTATTCCATTTAGATAATGTCATGATGTTCACTAAAGCATGCTTCAGGATTTTTGCTCATGTATTGCAGTAGTGACTTAAATGGATTTGAAACGTAATTCATGTAACCTGTCAAAGGTCTCCATTTGAAATGTAATTCGTGTAACTAGTCAAAGGCCGGGTCCGTACCTGGGCCCAACTTGAATACCAATTATTAAGATCCGACATTTCAACCCGGACTTTTTTTATCAAAACGAATGGGTCCAGGCCTGGACTTGGACACAACCCGTACCTGACCTGGATCCGAATCAATTTTTCTTTATTAGAACCGGGCTTTTTAACCCAAGAAAACGGTTCCATATTGGGTCCATACCTGAACCTAGACGCAACCCGAAGCTGAGTGGATTTTTTTTTTTATTTATTAGACCCGAACGAGTGGGCAAGGTCGAATCCAGACCTGGACACAACCCATACCCCAATCAAATTTTTTATATCTTTTAATACATATAAGGTTGAGATATAAAATAAAAAATATTTCTAACACGGTCGCTGTTTTTCTCACAAAAAATTTTCTCATATTAAATAGGCAGACTTTTCTATACCTAGTAATAGAAAAACAAGGGAATTCTAAAAATATGGATTTATTTTTATTTCGGATCATAATAATTTGACATTTGACATG
The DNA here is from genome assembly GCA_038501285.1 of Penstemon eatonii. Classification (NCBI taxonomy): domain Eukaryota; kingdom Viridiplantae; phylum Streptophyta; class Magnoliopsida; order Lamiales; family Plantaginaceae; genus Penstemon; species Penstemon eatonii. The sequence continues at coordinate 50,690,255 of CM076715.1, read as the reverse complement.
ATAATTTTAATTCTGATCTAATACAAAAATACACCATAAGATTCTTTGTATATTATATATAAGTAATGAAATGAAGTAGCTCGGTTTCTTTGTTCATTATTTTCTTAATGCAAATTTTGAAATGGAGTGGTATGGAGAAACTTGATTCTGTATAACCAATATCTTTGTTTATTAAGCCTTAAAGTTTATCTGAATAATAGATTATTGTCAATTTAAGTAGTAATAGGGGGATTGTTATCAAAACTTCTTTTAGGGGAATAAGAGTATTTTGTGGTGATTTCGGATTTTTGAATTTTTCTATGTGAATTCCGATTAATTTAACTGAAAAGAAAGTAACCTACATTCAATTAACAGGACAAAATATTTTGATTTTCCTCAAAATACTATGGAATACGTAGGAAGAGCCAAGAAAAAGAGATCCCAGATTCGGGTTTGAACGGGTCGGCTCGGAGTCCAATCATAGTCACATGGTTGGGTCTGCACTGGGTCCAGTTCCAAGTCTAGTAATATTACTTTAAATAAAGTAGTAATTGGGTTTGCGTCGGGTTCGGGTCCGGACTGATAGAATAGTGTCATGTAAGCCAACTGTTTTTGCTGCATTATTTGTTAGAAATAAATGACTATTCGATTCTATTAATAAATGCATTTATTTACATGGTCACCTTCATCTTATGAAAAATTATCTAACATAAGGATGGAAGTCCTTAGATCACAGGGCCTTGGGAAAACCCGTGGACTGATCTCCAAGGCCGTGATCTAAAAATTAATTCAAGGGTCATAGAATCCATTTGAGATGGGACATCAATGGATTCTGTTTGACCCTCACAAGTGTGTATACTCCGATGAACTGGAGGACGTTGGGGTCCACGAGCGTGACTGTGATAGTCGATACACACGAGTGGGTCGCTTGCTGGAATGGCTAGCGCACTCAATATCCCACCTAGGATATAACTCACCATGGAAGCGGTAATAACATATCGGGGATGAAGTTATTCCTATTTACAATAGTGTACGGGGAAGGATCCTTATTACTTGAGGTGATACAGTTTATCTAGTGCACGAACATCTATGCTTTGATATGAGTCCCGACTGACTGAAAGTCTACCAGAAGGTCTCTGTGGGTTCATGTTGGGTATAGAGGAATGTGTATGCAGGTTCATAACATCAACAGAGGATCCGTTGACCCGACTTGATAGGTTGGGAACTTCTCCTATGAATCTTTGTAAGAAAGGTGTTCCGATAAATACTTTGGTACCATTAGATATGAAAATGCAAATTTGATACCAGAGTTTAAGTTTTCATTAAAACTTTAATACCAAACCCCATTTTTTGGATGGAGACGAACAGAAAAGCGGCACGTAACGCCTTATCCATCTCCGTCCAAAAAAATATAACTTTGTATAAATGTTGCAATGAAAACTGTGGTATCAAATTTCTTTTTCTTATTAAATGGTATCACAAGCTGCTATTCGGTTTCAATGGTCATATAGTTTTGAATTGTTTAAAAATTTTCAAACAAAACTACACCATCAAGATTGGATATTGATTAAAAAGTTGACTTTCGACTTTCTTTGAGTAAGAGTCAAAATAAGTTATCCTAGAAGGTTCGGGTCTTCACCTGAATACACGAGCATATAATTAATTGTTATTCCTTAAAAACTCGAGAATACGTTTTTCTCGAATTCCTCGTTTTTAACGACATATGATATGAAATATACTTCTAAATTGTTATAAATTGTGCTATTTTTCCAAACCAAACAATCTTTATTAAATTATAAACTTAATTTCAGACAACAATTCAAAATTATATTTGTGTTTCAAGTAAAGGCCAATTTCGCAAATTCACAATCCATTTTGAGATTAATTTAAAAAAAAAAAAATTGGCCATCCATTTACTTGAGACCTATCACGTCATTAGTGACAAACCAAAACATTATTGGGCGAAGCCCACGAAGATTCATAACATTATATCCAGGTGAATTAAAATAGACTCACGAACCTCCTTTGATATCGTAACAATTCCACTTTCCATGTAGTAGCCATTCTCTAAGGTCAAGACAGATCTAAACAGGCCGTATGCCAAAAAAATTGGCGTACAATAGATTCCAAAATATTTTTTTAATCAAATAATCACAAACATTAACAACTAAAATTTATAGAAAAAAATTAATTTTTCATTGAACTCCTAAAGCGACATATAAAAATAAACATGTCTATATTTTTTTTCTTTTTGTGTTAAAGAAACAAATAAAAGTATCTTTCTTGATAAATCTTTCATATTTTATTGATTCAGTTTACCTTGTATTATATACTTATTGTTGTCTAAATATTTTATTGATTCTTCACTTGTATAAATACCCAATTCTAATAAAACATATGAACTTTCACAATACTCCATACTATTATAGCAATAACACTATATACAGACAACTTCAAAGTTTGAAACTGCATTTATTTAGATGAACAAAATACATATAAAAGACAGCATCAAAGTTGACACTGCATGCACTTATTCAGACTAACAAAATACAAAAGACAGCCTCAAAGTTGACACTGCACTTATTTAGACAAACTATTATTATTAGATTGACATACTTTCTTTAGTTGTACGAAGCAAGATTGACACGAAGATAAGCCTCAATGGCCTTGAACGTTCCCTTTGTTATTTCATTTCCTTCCTTGACTTTGTCTTCTATAATGCGTTGGTCATTTCCTTTGGTATGGTATGTACTGGTGGTTTTGACCACAGATCCTCCGTTCGGGGCAGCTTCAATTTTGATGACGTAAGAGATGGAATCAAGAGCATCACCCAAACCATCACCTTTGACCAAACTGAATTTGTAAGTGTAATTGGCCTCATCTATTTCGTCAACACGATTTGTTGCACTCTTGTATGGGCTCGCTGCGTTACAAGTTCAACAATTAATTTTGAAAATTTCCATGTTCAATAAGTGGCACAACTTATAAAATTGATGTATTGGCAATAAAAAGATATTTCATAAAAATTAATTTGAACATAAGTAAAAAATATATGATATTTTATGTCATAAAAAGAGCTAATTTTATTAATTTACGAAAATATCCAAGAAATTAAAACTAGAAACTAGGGACGTACAACATACATGCACTTTTAAATATTCCTGATAAATTATCATACTAAGGGTTCAAATAAGTTCAGTTTGTATATATTACAAATTTTAAAATATTTTATAGTATCAACTCTTACATACGACTACCAAAATTTGAATATGGAACGTATTAAAAAATGAATAATTGTCTTAGTATCCCTAAGGTTATGTAGAACAATAGATTTATCACTCAAAATTAGAAAACTATTAAAATTACAAATGCTTTAGTTTGACATTATAGAAGTCTCCACAACCCAGTCCAAAATAAATAACTTTAATAATAATATTGAAATTGACTAGATTTCACAAGAAAAAAAATACGATTTAATTTTCGTGTTTCGAGCGGTTGTAAATATAATAATTTTAGAGTTGATAAGGATATATATATATATATATATACACTTTAATTAATGTTTACCTTCTCCAAAAGTAACTAGTTTAAGAGTTCCAGCTCCACCATCTCCCTTAAGAATTTGGACACTTTTTATAGCTTGAGGCAAGATCTTAGGGAGGAGGTTGTCTGCGTCAAGGACATATGCCTTGAACACTTCTTGTGGTGGGATTGATAAGGTAATATCGTGCTCATAAGTTACCACACCCATGATAAATTTCTTAGCTAAAAAGGAATAGAGACAAGATTGTATAGAAAATTGCTAATGAATGAACTAAGAGCAAATATATCCCTATTTATAGGTGAAGCCAACACACATTATAATGTAGGAATTTGGAAACATATGTAAAAAGTTTGTCTTTTATTGTTCATAAATTAAATATTCTATAGTTGGCAAATTGGAATAAATAAAGTAGCTTATCAAAATAGTATTTCAGATGTGGATGCTTGAGTGTTGGAAATTGATTTGTCATGCATTTAATTTAATGTATAATAATAGCTCAATTTTCATTTGAAGTTTTAATTTAGCCAAAATGGCGAAAATATGTAAGACTATCTAATTAATATGAAATATGATCTTTTAAATTATTGTGTAGTATATCGTATTTTAATGATTAATATGTGATAAGTTACACAAGTGAGTTGTTTTTATATCTTCTTGTCTTATAACTTATTTTAATGACTGCTTACTTGAATTTCAAAAAATTTGATTCATGATATTGTACTTAAATAATGGGAAATTTGCATTATTGGTACCATACAATAGAGTACTTTGTAAATTAGGTATCATTGGATATGTAAATGCATAAAAATGGGAAATTTGCATAATTGGTACCATACAGTAGAGCACTTTGTAAATTAGGTATCATTGGATATGTAAATGCATAGTTAGACATAATTTAAAAATTAGCTGCAAAGTTCATACCGTTGTCAAATAATTTGATGAAAATGGACGAAATTGACCATGTACGGTTGCACGTGGACTTCATCTCGTCTTTAATTTGGAGGAATTATTACATTTTTCTCATTTTTGTAGATAAAATTATCATATTATCTAGAGGATTGGGGAATGATAGAGGAGAATATTAAGAAAGGTGGGAATATTTAAAATTTAGAGAATTGTGGGACATTCCAAGAATTTCACTTTTTCTTCTTTTATATACGTAGTTTCTAAGAAAATTAAATTAAATTGTCTTATATTCGTCTTTTTTTAGAGGATCTTATATAATTATATTGTTTTAGATTCAGTCGTCATTGCTTGAGTTTGAGTCTAGCTTTTAGTATATTTTTTTTTTGATAGTTAGTCTAGTTTGTAGTATTGATTAATTAAGTTTGAATAATATTTTTCATACTGATAAAATAAAATAGAATTCTCGTTCATGATTTAAAAACCAATTTGAGTTCAATTACACTCTCAGATTCTGTGAAAAAACTTACGTTAATTCGAACTATATCTTGTTTGATTTTAGTCAAATGTTCATTTACAACCTTTTTTTATCAATTAATGATAATTCTTTGATTATGTTTTTCAAATTAGTTTTGAATCGTTGATTGATTTAAATCTTATAAAAAGTTCAAATCAGTTTGAATAATTTATTCAACTTAAGCTCAACCCATTTCCAACATGTGAATTTGTGAATGAGTGTAGGAGTGTGGGAGGTAGGAGTGAATATTTTGCCCAAATCTTGTCTTGTCATATTTATTCAATCAAAAAATAAGTGTATTGTATTTATTTCGTAATTGTTACTATCCTATATGTTATTCAATCTCAAAATAAGTACTTCTAGTAAATATTTATTAAATAATATACAACTTTATAATATTATTAAATATTAAATATATTAATACTATTATAATTACAAATGGAGTATTGTTATTATAATTACTATTACTATATTTATTTAATTATTTATTTCTATTGTTGAGTGGTGAGAGTGGATTTGTACTAGTTTCCAAGTTTTTTACCCTAACTTTTTGTTAGGGTTTAAATAAATAGATGCTTTGTATAAAAAAAAAAATATATTAATACTATTATATCAATTTTTTTTTTACTTTTTGTTGGATTTATATTAAAGTATTATTTGATCTATTAATATTATTTATGAAACAAAATTAGTTAAATAGATATGTAAATATAATATGTAAAATTTCCAAATTAGTCTACGTGTGTTTTATTCGAGCCAATTTTGAAATAGGGCAACAATGTGCATTAAAAAATCGTCAGTACATTTTAAGATGGTGGGTTATTTTTCCAACCTGAGATGTTATGGGGTAGAATTATCAATCAACATAAGTAATGATATCAATTTTGTAACACGTCAATCCACTGTGATTTTTAACGGCGGTACCAAAAAAGTGATTCAATTTCTTAAATTGTAATACCACAAGTCCGGTATTCATTGCCGATATCTAATTAAGAAGTCTAAAGGAAAAGACAAGTAAATTGTTATAAATTTATCTAACTGAATTTCAAATATATGTGTTAGGCCTTTCAACTCCTTAATATAAATTGCTATCAAAAATTTAAATTGGATTTGTGGGGTGCGCCAGACTCGTGCAATAGTGCAATGCATGAGTGATACTTAAAAATCCTGGTAGCAAGCTATCTAATCTTGATGGACCTTTTCCCTTAAAAAAATAATTTAATATCGTGTGGTCCAATAGACCACATATCAGATATTAAACTTAAGAACATATACTACACTTGATCTTAGCCAAAAGGCCGAGAAAGGTATGAGATTTCTAGTGAATGAAAGGTCCAATTTATATCAACTACTCTTTCTTTATATTTAATGTACACCCATGTGGGATATTAAATCACAAATAAAGCTTATTTATGCTCATCTAAATGTTGCTCAGCAAACAACATACACACTACACATTAGAGCATCCAAATTAATAATTCAGTTTTACTCCGAAAAAAAATCAATAATTCAGCTCTTTATAAATGATCAGAATTCAAGAATCAACTTCCAATTTAAAGAACAAACATAAAAGTGGGTTTAACTAACATCATAGAATAGGTATTGGTATAATATTACCTAATCATAAATAGCAGCATTTCAATGATCCCACAAATAATAGCACTCATCTTATTTATTATAAAAGAAAAATTTACATAGACACTCCTTGACTATTATCATAATTACAGAATTTACTCACTTATTTTAATATTACAAAGACACCCTTCTCGACCAAAACTGTATTACAAGGACACCCCCTGCTACCCCCTCAAAAATTACAATTGTCTATTTTTCAAAATTAATTTGGGGATTTTATTCCTCTCATCAAGATGTGTTCGTAGATACCAACCTTGTCAAATTTCATCGACTAATTTGGGAGAAATGACGACCAAGTTTGAAATTTCAGATGTAGGGTTCTTCGCGAACCAAATTTTGAACAACAATTTCTCTCAAATTACTTGATGAAATTTGATAAGGTTGGTGCCTTTTTTTCTCTCATCAAGGCGAGTGCACATATATCAACCTTGTCAAATTTTATCAAGTAATTTGGGAATAATCGTTGTTCAAAATTTAATATTAAGAACTCTATATCCAAAATTTCAAACTCGGTCGCCATTTTTTGGCTGCTATTTATCAATACTAAGTTGGGGCTTTTTTGGCCTTTTTCCGTGTCATCAAGACGAGTTCATAGACAACAAACTTATAAAATTTTATCAAGAAATTTTAGAGAAATCATTGTTCAAAGTTTGGTTCGCGAAGAACCCTAGATCAAGAAATTACAAACTCGATCGTCATTTCGCCCAAATTACTAGATGAAATTTGACAATGTCGGTGTCTATCAACGTAACAAAAGCTCCGACTTAATTTCGGAAAAATAAAAAATTGTAATTTTTGAGGAGGTAGCAAGATGTGTCTTTGTAATATAGTTTTAGTCGAGGAGGGTATCTTTGTAATATTTGAAACAAGTGGGTAAAATTTTGTAATTAGGGTAAAAGTCAGGGAATGCCTTTGTAAATTTTCCAATATAAAATCAAGATATTTTACCGTTTTATGAAAAAAACAAAGTGAAACACATTTTAACTTAATAACAATCCTAAAACATTCACACAACTGAATTTAATATTAAAATTAAAAAAGACAACCTCAAAATTAACAGCCCACTTATTCAAACAGAAAAAAATTATCAAAATGACAATTTTCTTTTAAGGTGTAAGAATCATGATTGACAGAAAGATGAACCTTAATGGCTTTAAGTTGTACTCCCGCCTTTTTTTTTTTTAATTGTCAGCTTTGAATGATTGTACATGAATTATGAAATTTTATAATTAATCACTTTTTTGGAGCAAAATCCAAAATGCCCTTTTAGTCAAATAAACTTAGCATTAATGATGAGTATTGGCAAAAAGGGTAAAGTTGGTAAAATAATATTAATTTTATATTGAAATCTTAAAGCGACAAATAAAAGTAAACATGAAAATTTTGCCAAAACGACAAATAAAAAACTTGAAGGGAGTAAGAATCATGTTATATCTGATTTTCATTCATCAAGTGTCATCAGAGGCAGGTTTTGCTCGATTTCTTGAGGATTTTCGGTTTATTTTCATAAGTTTGAGAATCTATACTATTCATGCTTTTGTATTTCGATATGAAATTTATTCCGCAATTATGATAGCTTCTGTATGAAATTACGAATTGTGCTTCAATTTATTAAGATTCGTTGTTAGCTTTTTGGCTTCTAGAAATTCAATTACATGATTTCAAATTCATGCTATGTGCTATCTTTTCATTCCGTGAGATAAAGAATAATTTTAAGGATTGGAATTTTGTATCTATGATTCATGATGTTTTATTCCATTTAGATAATGTCATGATGTTCACTAAAGCATGCTTCAGGATTTTTGCTCATGTATTGCTGTAGTGACTTAAATGGATTTGAAACGTAATTCATGTAACCTGTCAAAGGTCTCCATTTGAAATGTAATTCGTGTAACTAGTCAAAGGCCGGGCCCGTACCTTGGCCCAACTTGAATACCAATTATTAAGATCGGACATTTCGACCCGGACTTTTTTATCCAAACGAATGGGTCCAGGTCTGGACTTGGACACGACCCGTATATGACATGGATCCGAATCAATTTTTTTTCATTAGAACCGGGCTTTTTAACCCAAGAAAACGGTTCCATATTGGGTCCATACCTGAACCTAGACACAACCCGAAGCTGAGTGGATTTTTTTTATATATATTAGACCCGAACGAGCGGGCCAGGTCGAATCCAGACCTGGACACGACCCATACCCCAATCAATTTTTTTATATCTTCTAATACATATAAGGTTGAGTTATAAAACAAAAAATATTTCTAACACGGTCGCTGTTTTTCTCACAAAAAATTTTCTCATATTAAATAGGCAGACTTTTCTATACCTAGTAATAGAAAAACAAGGGAATTCTAAAAACATGGATTTATATTTCGGATCATAATAATTTGACATTTGACATGATAATTTTAATTCTGATCTAATACAAAAATACACCATAAGATTCTTTGTATATTATATATAAGTAATGAAATGAAGTAGCTCGGTTTCTTTGTTTATTATTTTCTTAATGAAAATTTTGAAATGGAGTGGTATGGAGAAACTTGATTATGTATAACCCACATCTTTGTTTATTAAGCCATGATTTAAAGTTTATCTGAATAATAGATTATTGTCAATTTAAGTATTAAATAGGGGGATTGTTATCAAAACTTCTTTTAGGGGAATAAGAGTATTTTGTGGTGATTTCGGATTTTTGAATTTTTCTATGTGAATTCCGATTAATTTAACTGAAAAGAAAGTAACCTACATTCAATTAACAGGACAAAATATTTTGATTTTCCTCAAAATACTATGGAATACGTAGGAAGAGCCAAGAAAAAAGATGTCCCAGATTCGGGTTTGAACGGGTCGGCTCGGAGTCCAATCATAGTCACATGGTTGGGTCTGCACTGGGTCCAGTTCCAAGTCTAGTAATATTACTTTAAATAAAGTAGTAATTGGGTTTGCGTCGGGTTCGGGTCCGGACTGATAGAATAGTGTCCTGCATGCCACTTGTTTTTGCTGCATTATTTGTTAGAAATAAATGACTATTCGATTCTATTAATAAATGCATTTATTTACAAGGTCACCTTCATCTTATGAAAAATTATCTAACACAAGGATGGAAGTCCTTAGATCACAGGGCCTTGGGAAAACCCGTGGACTGATCTCAAAGGCCGTGATCTAAAAATTAATTCAAGGGTCATAGAATCCATTTGAGATGGGACATCAATGGATTCTGTTAGACCCTCACGAGTGTGTATACTCCGATGAACTGGAGGACGTTGGGGTCCACGAGCGTGACTGTGATAGTCGATACACACGAGTGGGTCGATTGCTGGGATGGCTAGCGCACTCAATATCCCACCTAGGAAATAACTAACCATGGAAGCGGTAGTAACATATCGGGGATGAAGTTATTCCTATTTACAATAGTGTATGGGGAATGATCCTTATTACTTGAGGTGATAGAGTTTATCTAGTGCACGAACATCTATGCTTTGATATGAGTCCCGACTGACTGAAAGTCTACCAGAAGGTCTCTGTGGGTTCATGTTGGGTATAGAGGAATGTGTATGCAGGTTCATAACATCAACAGAGGATCCGTTGACCCGACTTGATAGGTTGGGAACTTCTCCTATGAATCTTTGTGAGAAAGGTATTCCTATAAGTACTTGGGAATGGTTTATGAAAGTAGCTCATAATGATTAAGTCAAAGGGAATGGTTTCGAGACCAGAATACATATATTCAAGACAAGTAAGGAAACCGATGAAAATCCATAACCTTTGTCTTGATTGGGAGACCAACTAATGGAAGGATAAGTCGTACATGGTAATTGTAAAGGTTAAAGGTTCACTGAATTACCATTGATTGGGCTCCACGGTCTTGTGGCCAGACATCGACTGTGGAGTGTGGGAGAATTCCCAAATTAGCAAGGGTGCTAATTTTAGAATGGTCAATCGACAGAGTGTTCGATTGATTTAGAGTATATGTTTACTCAAATAATCAAATGCACATTTAGTTATAACCCGCGATCAATTATGTAGTGAACCTACGGGGACATACACAAACACATCGAGCGAAAATAGGAAACGAAGAGAGTTGGACTCGACTGGGTTGATCCATTTGGGTGCGAGAATCCGATCCAAATGGGGTGGATCAAAATGTCAAATTAAATATGTTTTTAATTCGATAAGAATAATTAATTAAATTAGATTTAATTAATTGAGGAGAGGAAGATTTAATTAATTAAACTTGAAGTTTAATTTAATTAAATAAAGATTAATGGGAATTAATTAATTGGGCTAGGAGTCCAATTTAATTAATTAGGATAAATAGATTTTTAATTAGTGGGCCAATTAATCTTGCAGATTTAGATGGGCCCAAAGACTAATTAAAAGACAAGACCATTTAATCAATGAAGTCTTGCATTAGTTAAAAGGCTTAGCCAAGTTCTAGTTAGGAATCCGAGTTGGGCTAGGATTACAAGATCTATAAATAAGCCCCATTAAGTCTTGGAGAAAATACAAGACACAATACTAAGTACACACTTTGTATAACTCTTCAAAAGCAAGAAAAATAAAATCTCTCTCTATCTTTCCTAAGCCCTAGCCGTCGTCCCTACCCTGACAGAAGCCGATCGACTTCTGTCTTTTCTTCTCGAGTTTCGTATCTTGATTTCTTCTGTGTTCTAGCCGATCGGTGATCTGAAGGATTTTGTGTGTATGTGGTGTACTGAACTGTAGAGGCGCAACATGTCGGGCACTAAGCAAAAGCTTGAGACTGAAAGTAGTGAAAATTGAAAGAGGTCGAGTTCGCGTCTCCGGGGATTTTCCACAAAGTAGAGTTTGGCTCGGAAGTTCTAGGAAGCAGGTATAACTTAATTTAACGATTATTATATTTGTTTAACATTAGTTTATATATATACCGGATTGTATCCTGGCAAGATTCCCAAGGGGAGCCTAAAAGTTTTATATTTCCGCTGCCTGAGGCTCGTTTCCCGTAATAATCCCAACAGGGGAATCATAGCCAAATCCGACTCTATATTTAAACTAATGAGCAAACTCTGTGAATTAGAATCATATGTTTAGTTTTTGTTGTTGATTAGATTAACATGCATGTTAGATCTGTAGTTTTTAACTGGTTTGTTAAAGCTGTAATTTTAGATTCGTTATTGTTATCATATTTTTAATTTTGGATTAAATTAATTAAAACTGTTGATTTTAATTAATTATGGAAGAAAAAATTGTTATATAAAAACGTATTGGGAATCAAAATCTGGAAATTGCACATCAGTTGCACGACGGTTGCACAGCGATTGCACGGCAGATGCACGTCGATTGCACGGCAGACGCACAACTACTGCACGACAGTTGCACGACAGTTGCACGACAAACGCATATAGACTGCACAACAACTGCACGACGGCTGCCCGGCAGTTGGACGTAAACTACACGCGCGGGATAATGGAAAATTAGGGTATCGGGAATATTCGTTTTTTATGATCTTGTACAAAATCTTGGAGATTTGGTTGTTATGGAATCTTGAATTGATCTTAGAGATCTAATTAACTAGAAAACTTAGAGTTTCATTTAAAATAAGACATTTAATTAAAATTATTGTCTTCTAGTTAATTACAAGATTAATGATCTTAGAGATAATATTAAATAAAGAAACCTAGAGTTTCATTTGTGATAAGACATATTAATGTCTTCTAGTTAATTACCAAGATTAAAGATCATAGAGATCTTATTAAACAAGGAAACTTAGAGTTTCATTTGTGATAAGACATTTAATTAAAATTAATGTCTTCTAGTAAGTTACCATGATTATAGATCTTAGATATCTTATTACACAAGGAAACTTGGAGTTTCAAGATGATGATATATAACTAAATTGGATTTTATTTCTATAATTAATTAACTTGCAAGATTAGATTCCTCGATGCTCAAGCAAGAGCATAATAGTCTTTTAATATTGACAATTCAAAATTAATTATATGGATAGTATTTCGAATTAAAATTTAAAAAAAGCCGGTAAATTTACATCATTTATTCGAGTTTATGCATGTTCTTTCTTGAATATGTGGATTGATCAAATTACCCTTAAGCCCTGAGTAGTTTATTATGGGTTTTTCATTAGGGGATGTAATTAAATGGGTCTGATTGGTGTCTCTTCTTTGTTGAATTCAAATGTAATAAAATAGGGTCCTAAGTTAGACTTAGATTAGGCTTGGAGCCCGAAAGACCTCATGAAGACTTTGGAGATCAACATGGAGGCCCAATTCTGAAAGATGGTGGAAATTACAAGTGAAGGCCCATGAGTGCATGGGATTTATTATGTAATAGATTAGGTCATTTATTTTCACTCTAGACTGACCAATTGGTCCATCACTTGGCTCGTGATGGATTGCATAGGATGGGCAATCGATCAATCGTATCGGCAATGCTAGGCGATGAATGTTTATTTTTTCGTAATTATTCTTTGATGTACGAGATGCATGCATAGAAAAACGTAAACAAGATAATTGATAATCTGATGAGACCTCGCACTTGAACTTTTCATAAAACCTCCAATTGAACCTAAAATTCAATTATAATATTAAATCGTAAAACAGGCGTATAGAATGGTATTTATGGTCCAATCCTATCCAATTACTAGGTCCTAAGCATATCGTACGAATGTATCTCGATGTCTCACGAGTCGTGGGTCGAGTTATAGGAAGATGGTATATCTATTGCCTCGATACACAATTTAGTGCCAAGGGAGGGGATAGCAAGGTTCTAGGCACTATCTCACGAGTCGTGGGGCGTTTAGGATTGAACTATTTCTCTTCACGAGTATTGGAAATGATTTAACGCAAGTATGGATGTCTCACGAGTCGTGGGTCCATACTGAAAAAGAAGGCTAAATGAACTCAAGGGTCAGCTGCGATAGTTAACCGACGACATATTCGCCCACCAAGTGGATCAATTGGTATGGCCAACAAGTCATGAGTACTGAGCGATTGCATTTGGGCCTTGAGCTAATTAGGAAATTCTTATTTCTCGAAGTTTATGTGGGGGCATAAGTATTCGACAAAAATAGTGGGAGTAATTTCCAAATGAAAACCATGTTTGTAAATTATGCATTAATATTAATCTGCCACGTATTTATTTCTTTTTATCGTCGAATTTATGATATTTTTTTCATAAGTGATATATCCTAGAATATTTATCATCATACTTGAATCAAATAAATTGACTGAACCCAAATGAATTTTGAATGACTTCAAAACTTGAGAATTATTCTCGAGTCCAAGCAATGACTCATCTCCTTAAAATTATTTCATTTGTTATCCTTTCGAAGTTACACTTCAACTAGAATGGTGATAGGTTTCACCAAGATGCCTTTTTCGAAGCTACACTTCAAATAAGAAAGGTGATAAGTTTCACCAATGGGTTGAGGATGGTTCTCAAGCCCAAATTTTCTTGAAGGCAAACATGAAATCTCCCTTAATCGGGAAGTAACATCTTGTTTAAAGGCCCCAAAAGGCTCGAGAGATGGAAGAAGAGGAATGGATCCTCTCTGAATGGAAATAACCTTAGAGGTTTTTTCTGTAAGGATGATAAGTTGAAAAGTCAATCAAAATGATTCTTCCATGGATTGAGATCAAGGGAAAGAGAGAAAGAAGGAATTGAACCTACTAATCCCGTAAGAGATGATTAAATTTTATTGAACTTAACCTTATGGTCAAGTAATGCATAAGGGTGTTGGACGCCTAATGAAGTACTCATTGAAGCATTGAATGCATCTAAAGCCATGAATTATGTAGATCATTAGAATTTGTTTTACCATCCATTGTCTTAAGGTATGTGAGAGTTCCATAACGGTTGGAACTGTTTGCTCTGTAAGATTTACACGCAAAAGGTATGCATAAGTAAAAGGGTATGAATACTCATATAACGACTAAATATATGCATAGTCAATAAAATATAAATAATCAAGATTCCACACACTTGAGTCGTAGTATAACCCAAAGGCGATACATGAGCACTAATATTAATTTCCAAATTAAAGATTCAAAAGATTGAGCTCGACTAGGTCGAGCTTGACTGGGATGCTATAAATAGTAACCGACCTTTGAATCTTGGTTAACGGAAATTAAATTTAGTCGTTGGTTGCTAAGCAACAAGAGGTATAAAAAATTGCAATGGATTTAATCTATTTAAAAGTGTGTAGAAACACTAAAGCATTAGTGGGAGATAAGGCGTCTATTGTTCCCTCGTGGGTAAAAGTATCTTGTACAATTCCAAATTATTTTTGGAATAAATAAGAGGGCCTAATGATTGAAAGCATGTAAGATATTTGGATCGATTCAAAATCGAACATGCATTGACAAATACGACATTGATTATTTAATAGAGAACTAGATTCTCGAAATGTAAGACCCGCTCGAAACATTGTCAGTTGTCGAGCATTCTGGACATGCAAATGTCCATTAAGGACTCTTACATGAAATTCCATATTCAATCAAATAAAACTCGATCGAGAATATCAAAGATACTGAGCTAAGTATCTATTAAGCCAGTTCCAAAACATATCAAGTGATAAGTTTGGGTGATGGTATTCATTCACATATGGGGTGTCCCGCTTATGTGAATAAGCTAGTGGGAGATAAGCTGAAAATAAAACCCATCTTATACAAATTTGTGGGGTATCCAAAATCTCAATAGGATACGAGTTCTATGTTTCTCTAAGACAAAACACCTTTGTCTCAAGGAAAACTAACTTCTTCGAGAAGAATTTCTTGTTGGACAAGAAAGAAAACAACATAGAGCAAGATAAAGTTCATAAAATCGACCCATCACCACAGGCAGTGGGAAAACCTGAGAATGAAAGTGAACCAACTAGTACACAAGAACTTTGAAGGTCTAAATGACAATGTAGGTAACCCGAGAGGAACTACAGTCTGCTGCATAAAATTGGACAGTCTGATACTGATCCAATGACCTACGAAGAAGTTATGCAAGACATAGATTTGGGAAGGTGGCACAAAGTCATTGAATCTGAAATGGACTCCATGACCTCTAACAAGGTTTGTATCTTAGTGGATCCATCGGTGGGAGTAGCTCTCTTGGGTTGCAAGTAGATCTATAAGCGAAAGCTTGTAGTGAACGGAGAGGTTATTACCTACAAGGCACGACTAGTCGCTAAATGATACACTCAAATGTCGAGCATTGACTTTGAGGAATTCGTTTTGCATGAAGAGATTCCCAAATCCATTCAGATATTGTTGGCCATAACTGCGTAGTATTAGCTATGGGATATGGCAGAAGGATGTAAAGATCATTTTTCAATGGAGACATTGATAAGGAGATCTACATGAGCAACTAAAAAGGATATACATCCAAGGGAGACGAGAACAAAGTGTGCAAACTTCTAAGGTCCATATATGGACTTAAGCAAGCTTACCGAAGCTAGAAGATACATTTTGATGATATAATCCAAACCTTTGCTTTCGTCAAAAATGTGTTCGAGGAGTGAGTGTACAAGAAAGTTAGTGGAGTACACTTGAAATTTTATGCTTTATGTTGATAACATTCTGCTCATTGGACATGATGCAAAATTGTTATTTGAAAGGAAAGCATGGTTTTCTACACAATTCTCAATGAAGGATTTGGGATAAGCATCATTTGTACTGGGTACAAGGATCTACATGGATAGATCAAAAGGACTGGTGGATCTCTCCCAGTTAAAGTACATAGATAAAATACTGAAGATATTCGGTATAGAATAATCCAAGAGACGATTGCTTCCGATGAGACATGGTATTGCTCTATTTGAGTCTATTTCCCCAAAGACCTCTGAGGAGATAAGCAATATGTCTAAGATACCACATGCCTCTTAATTACGTTTGCGTTGGGTTCGGGTCCGGACTGATAGAATAGTGTCCTGCAAGCCAACTGTTTTGGCTGCATTTAATTTGTTAGAAATAAATGGACTATTCGATTCGATTAATAAATGCATTTATTTACATTGTCACCTTCATCTTATGAATAATTATCTAACATAAGATGGAAGTCTTTAGATCATAGGGCTATGGGACAACCCGTGGACTGATCTCCAATGACGTGGTCTAAAATTAATTCAAGGGTCGTAGAATCCATTTGAGATGGGACATCAATGGATTCAGTTAGAACCTCACGAGTGTGTATACTCCGAGGAACTGGAGGACGTTGGGGTCCACGAGCGTGACTGTGATAGTCGATACACACGAGTGGGAGGCTTGCAGGGATGGCAACGCAATCAATATCCCACCTAGGAAATAACTCACCATGGAAGCGGTAGTAGCATATCGGGGATGAAGTTATTCCTATTTACAATAGTGTACGAGGAAAGATCCTTATTACATGAGGTGATAGAGTTTATCTAGTGCACGAACATCTATGCTTTGATATGAGTCCCGACTGATTGAAAGTCTACCAGAAGGTCTCTGTGGGTTCATGTTGGGTATAGAGGAACGTGTACGCAGGTTCATAACATCAACAGAGGATCCATTGACCCGACTTGAAAGGTTGGGAACTTCTCCTATGAAAATTTGTAAGAAAGGTATTCCGGTAAATCCTTGGCCAAAGTATCTGACGACTTTATGAAAGTAGCTCATAATGATTAAGTCAAATGGAATAGTTTCGAGACCAGGGTACATATAGTCGAGACAAGTAAGGAAACCGATGAAAATCCATAACCTTTGTCTTGATTGGGAGACCAACTAATGGAAATATTAAGTCGTACGTGGAAATTGTAAAGGTTAAAGGTTCACTGAATTACCAGTGATTGGGCTCCACGGGCTTGTGGCCAGACATCGACTGTGGAGTGTGAGAGAATTCCCAAATTAGCAGGGGTGCTAATTTTTGAATGGTCAAAAGACAGAGTGTTCGATTGATTTAGAGTATATGTTTACTCGAATAATCAAATGCACATTTAGTTATAACCCGCGACCGGTTATGTGGTGGACCTATGGGGACATACACAAACACATCGAGCAAAAACAGGAAACGAAGAGAGTTGGACTCGACTGGGTTGATCCATTTGGGTGCGAGAATCCGATCCAATTGGGTTGGATCAAAATGTCAAATTAAATATGTTTTTAATTCGATTAGAATAATTAATTAAATTAGATTTAATTAATTGAGGAGAGGGAATATTTAATTAATTAAACTTGAAGTTTAATTTAATCAAATAAAGATTAATGGGAATAAATTAATTGGACTAGGAGTCCAATTTAATTAATTAGGATAAATAGATTTTTAATTAGTGTGCCAATTAATCTTGGATATTTAGATGGGCCCAAGACTAATTAAAAGATAAGACCATTTAATTAATGAAGTCTTCCATTAGTTAAAAGGCTTAGCCTAGTTCTAGTTAGGAATCCGAGTTGGGCTAGGATTACAAGATCTATAAATAAGCCCCATTAAGTCTTGGAGAAAATACAAGACACAATACTCAGTACACACTTGTATAACTCTTCAAAAGCAAGAAAAAGAAAAACTCTCTCTATCTTCCCTAAGCCCTAGCTGTCGTCCCTACCCTGACAGAAGTCGATCGACTTCTATCTTTTCTTCTCGAGTTTCGTATCTGGATTTCTTCTCTGTTATAGCCGATCAGTGATCTCAAGGATTTATGTGTATGTGGTGTACTGAACTGTAGAGGAGCAACATGTGGGGCACTAAGAAAAAGCTTGGGACTGAAAGTGAAAATTGAAAGAGGTCGAGTTCGCGTCTTCGGGGATTTCCCACAAAGTAGAGTTTGGCTCGGAAGTTCTAGAAAGCAGGCATAACTTAATCTAGCGATTATTATATTTGTTTAATATTAGTTTAAATATATACCGGATTTTATCCTGGCAAGATTCCCAAGGGTAGCCTAAAAGTTTTATATTTCCGCTGCCTGAGGCTCGTTTTCCCGTAAGAATCCCAACACGGACTCGATCTTTGGCAGGCCTAAATTGATGAATTCCTTTTCTGAAGTTTCTGTAAGTTTGTGAGAAAGAAATTTTCAGATGTGGAAATTATTTTTAATTCAGTTTCAGTTGGGTTTCTTCATACTGTGTGATTTAATTTTTGAATAACATGAAATTGATGCTCGTTATGCGTAAGGCTACTGGATGATGCCAATTTCAGTCTACTTTCTTGATTTTTCAGGTTGTTTATTATTTTCTCCTCAAATCGAGTAAAGAAGATGAAGATCTGGGTCGATACAGATCCAACCATAACTGTGTAGACTTTGAGTCGATCAACCCGGATCCGATATGGTCAAATATGCGTCTTTTCTGATTCGATTAATGATCCGAACCGATTTTAATCCATTTATCTATTCGGTTCGGGCCCAATTATGTTTCGGTTTTGGTTATATGGTTTAAATTTGACCCGCTTTTGTTTGAATCTTGGGTGAAGTTGGATCCGTTTCAGTTCGGTCATGTAGGACTTGGGTTTTCTCTAGCCTGGACTGGATCTGAATATGATCTGGATCTATTATGAGGTTGATCTGGACTAATACAATTTGATTTAATCTGGACCCGAATTGGTCTGGTTAGATTTGTTCCTGAAAAGGACCAACACTATTCATTAGACCTTGTTTGGATGACCTTAAAAAAAATGAAATTCTTCTTTAAAAGGGAATTTTTTCCCTTGTTCCTCGTTCAACAAAATTGATTGAACAAAGATGTAGTCAAAGCAACCTCTGTTTGGTAAATTAATCGTGTTTTAACGAGGTAACATGAGTTATCCATGTGAAACAATAACCCAAGAAGGATTTTTTGACCGAATAATGTCAGTCTAGAATATGCAATTTATGAGTTATTAACCATGGGTGTGTTATGTCGGTCCAAAGAAAGACATGATACTTGCCCGATTTTATTTATGCATATTCTTGTACTATTTTGGTTAGAGAGTACCATTTGAAATGTTATTTGTGTCCAAATACTAAATATAATGTAGTGCAAGGTATCTTGTTCATGGGCCCACCAATTGAGCATGTTTAATTATTTTTTTGTGATTATGCATGCTTTTATTATGTATTAATTTGAGCTTTATTATATGATTCTATGTTATGCTGTAACTACTAATTTGAACTACATCCCGGTGCTTAACGGCACCAACTTTGAAAAATGAAAAGAGCATATTATGGTAGTGTTTGGCGTCATGGATATGAACTATGCTCTTAGGTTTGATCGCCCTATAGCTTTGACCAATGAAAGTACTTACGAGGAAAAGGTTGCATACGCGAAGTGGGAGCGAACAAAACACATGAGTCTGATGATCATGAAGCACTCAATTCCGGAATCCATAAGGGGTGGAATATCTGAGGAACAAATTGCCAAAAATTATCTTATGCAAATTTCGGAACGTTTCACGACAAGTGAAAAGGTGAAGACGATCACTATACTTAGTAAGCTGACCTCCATGAAGTATAAGGACAAATGAAATATTCGTGATTACATAATGAAAATGTCCAATATTGTGACAAGGCTGAGGGCACTCAGGTTGGATATGACGGAAGACATACTCATGCATCTCATCCTGGTCTCACTTCCAGCTCATTTCAGTCCCTTCAAGATTTCCTACAATAAACGAAAAGTTGACTCTGAATGAGCTTATTGACCATCGTGTGCAGAAGGAGAAGAGTCTGAAGCAAGTAAAGATAGAAAATGCTTATATGGCATCTGCCTCCAACGATGGACACACCAAGAAAAGGAAGAGGAAGGATAAGGGAAAGATAACTACAGACCCTGGAACATCTCAAAATAAGGAAACATAGTAAGTCTTAACCTATTGTTTCAAATTTCAAATACTCCGGATGGTGTACGAAAAAAATGGGTAAACTTCGCAATTTTGTTTGTTCTACAATTAATCTTTATATGGTACTAGTGACACCTTGTGGATAGACACTCGTGCAACTACTCACATAATATCGCATTACAGGATTGCCTAAGTTACCTAGAGCCAATTGATGGTGAAAGATACATCTATGTGGGCAATGAGAATAAGGTTGAAGTAGAAGTTGTAGGTGTAGTTAGGTCACAATTATATACTGCTTTTAATTTAGATCATTTTTATTGTACCGTCATTTAGACGGAACTTAATTTGTGTTTCTTGCTTGATCAAATATGGTTACTCTTGTTCTTTTTGCAATGAAACCTCCAGCGTGTCTTTAAATTATAATATTTTTGGTGTACTGGTACATTAATTGACAAGCTATATAAATGAGACACATTAACTACTAATCTTGAAAACCTGCATTCAAGTTTAGGTACCTAGCATAGATTAAACAATGAGAATTCTTGCATGTTATGGCACAAACGATCATGTCACATTTTTCAATTGAGAATTAAAAGGCTTGTGTCAAAATGGAATCTTGATTCCCTGGATACAACAAACATTAAAATATGTATTGAGTGTACCAAAGGAAAACTGATAGAAATAGTGTCCTGCAAGCCAGCTGTATGGCTAGTATTTATTGTAATAAATGCAGAATTATTCAATTCCGATTAATAAAGGCACTTTATTAAATGGTCAACTTTATCTTATGTAATAATTATCTACGCATAAGGATAGAAGTCCTTAGATCACAGGGCTATGGGACAACCCGTTGACTGATCTCCAAGGCCGTGATCTAGAACATATTCAAGAGTCGTAGAATCCAATCGAGATAGGACATCGTTGGATTCGGTTAGACTCTCACTATTGTGTATACTCCGATGAACTGGAGAACGCTGGGGTCCACGAGCGTGACTGGGATGGTCGATACACAAAAGTGGGTGGCTTGCTGGGATGGCAAGCGCCCTGAATACCCCAATTAGGAAATAACTCACCATGGAAGCGGTAGTCGCATATCGGGGTTGTAGTTATTCCAAATTTATAATAGTATACGAGGAACAATCCCTAACTACTTGAGGTGATATGGTTTATCTGGTGCGAGAACGTCTATGCTTTGATATGAGTTCCGACTGGCTGGGGATCGCCAGAATGTCTCTATGGACTCATATTGGGTATAGAGGAACTCGTATGCAGATTCATATCATCAACAAAGGATCCATTGACCCGACTTGATAGGTTGGGAAATTCTCTAATGGATTTCTGTGAGAAATTAATTCTGGTAAAATCCTTGGCCAAGGTATCTGACGACTTTATGTAAGTAGCTCATAAAGATTAAGTCAAAGAAAATTTATTTCAAGATCAGAGTACATAAGGTCAAGACAAAAGAAAAGGGAATCCGATGAAAGACCATACCCTTAAGTCTCGACTGGGAGATTAATCGATGGAGAGATTATGTCGTATATGGAAATTGTAAATGATAAAAGGTTCACTGAATTAATTCACCAGTGATTGGACTCCATGGGCTTGTGGCTGGACATCGACCGTGGAGTGTGGGAGAGTTCCCAAATTGGCAGGGGTGCTAATTTTGGAATGGTCAATCGACAGAGTTTTCGATTGATTTAGAGTAAGTCTTACTCGAATAATTAAATAATATTTAATTATAACCCACGACCAATTATGTGGTGAACCTACGGGGGCATACACAATACACATGAAGCGAAAGCGAGGAAATAAGAACAACCGAGTCGATTGGGTCGACTGGGTGAATAATCGACTGGGTCGATTATTGTGGGTGGGTCGACCCAATTGGAACAAGATGGGATCCAATTGGAATTGGATCAGGATTATAAATTAAATTGGAATTTAATTTGTGGATTAATTAATTAAGTTGGATTTAATTAATTAGAAGGGATTTTAATTAAATGGACTTAGAGTCTGATTTAATTAAATGGGAGATTAAGGTAATTAATTGGGCTATTTAATTGGGAGATTAAATAAAGTCTGGTCAAATTAATTAACTGGGCCATGAATTAATTAGAAGACTTGGTCTTCTAATTAAAGAGGGCCATGGCCCATGTAGGAAAGAAAAGTCCTATTCCTAATAGGACTAGGTTAGGGAAATAACTATATGTAGCTTTCTTGTAGTTATTTTTCACACAACCCAACAAGCAAAAATTGAGCGAGAGCAAAATTTTCTATCCCTCTCCCAAGCATAAGTCGACCGAACCCTGTTCTTCCTTTGGATGAATTTTTTGTTTTCGATTTTGTTCCTAAATCGTTCCTAATTCCTAGATCTTAATATATCTTGTGTTCTAGTCGATCAAGATATATTATTTTCGTGATATTGTGGTGTATCAACTCGTAGAGGCGCAACACGTGGGGCACTAGTGCAGAGCTTGGATCGATTTTGCTGGAGCAGAAATCAGAGTTCGTTTTTTGCTGACTGCCAACTTGGATTTGCAAGGAGATAGGTATAACGTCTAAACTTATTCTATCGTTTTAATTAATATTTATATATATACACCTAGAGTAGTATCCTGGCAAGATTCCGTAAGAGGTCCTAAAATTTTTATATTCCGCTGTGCCTAGGGCTGTTTATCTTACCGAATCCCAACAGTGGTATCAGAGCCAACTCTAGGCTTTGTATATATATGAATTTGCAAATTATGTGTTATAAATCATATGTTTGATTTATGTGTGGCTAGTTCTTTAACTTTGCATGTTTTAGGACGTTTGTTATTTAACTTGGAGTTAATGGATAATTTTAGATCCGATTTTTTTTATCATGTTGATGTTATTTTGGATTGGGATTTAATTGACTGGGTTTGTTGAATTAAATCAGTGAGTAATCAAAAAAAAAAATTTAATTGGATCCAACCGCGGTGGCACGCGGCGCGCACCGTGGCTGGGCGGCCATCGCGTGCTGCTGCCCATGGCAGCGTTCGAACAACACGCTGGCCGCGGGAGCAGTGCACGACAGCAGCCTACAAGCTGCCAGCCGTGTGCTGTCACGCGCAGCCGCGCGCTGCCGCACGCTGTCACGCGCAGCAGCGGCTGCAGCGAACAGCCACGCGCGGACTTTGTGTCCGCGCGTTTGTTGTCCACGTGGCAGTCCTCGATTGGCCTCGACTGGTTGATTTTTGGTTGGACTCTAATTCTGCCTATTTTGGAAGTCCTGAAAATCTTGGAGAATTTTGGAAGATTAGGAAACTTGGAGTTTTTGGATAAGGTAGTTATTTTGTTAGATATTGATCTTACGTGGTTTCGTTGGTTCGATCAAGGGTGGGGAAATAACACGATGACGATAATGTTAAAAGGAAAATAAGGACCAAATGTAATTGTATTCGAGTAAATTGAGTACAAGTACAAATATTAGGGGTCCTATTCGAGCATTATTGGATGCCGTACAAGCTAGAGGGTGAAACATGTATGAGAAAGCCTATACTAATATTCTCTAGTAACTCGAGCAGCGGTCTCGAGGTTAGTGATCCTAGAAAGTTGTCCAGTATAATAAATGCATGGAGTATTTATAGCCAAATTGGAGGGTATGGGCCTGGGCTTGGCCCAACAGTGTCCTTCGATTTATGGTTCTCTGATGTGCTCGAAACAATCATCTTCATGCTTTGGTTCGGCTTTTGGTCCCTGGCGACAGGGTTCGGTGCTATTCGAACCGTATTGAGGCTCGAAAAACAGGGGATCCGAATTACCCCTCATCAATACTCCCCCACTTCTCGAGTGTAAAGCGAAGCAAGCGCTCGAAGAAGTATAGAATACGTCTTCAAGCTACCGTGAAACGAACCGTTCGGATATCTTGAGGATATGCCTCGTTAAAAACCTAACTTGGAAAAACCCATTGGGATAAAAACCGAGCTAGGGAAAAAGAGTGCATATTCAAGAAAGCATGCACCGACGTGTTCTGTGGTTGCTCTTGTCAGAGGATGTTGAAGTAATAATATCTTTTTTGGTTCCAAGATGTGTCGTTCGATCCCCATATGTTTTCCCGAATATCCGGTTATAATAAGCATGGCCTCCGAGATCTTTAGGGATGAACCGTAAAGACAAATTCTGCAATTTTAGAAAGTAAAGGACCAAAAAGGCTGTTTTTAGTAGAATAACCCGAAGTTTTTACCCTTGGTAAGTTCAACCGTCGCGGTTACTCGGGGACCTCTTTGCAATTTACCTTTTTAACCCCGTATATATATGTTGACCCGTTGAAAAATTACTTCCATGTTATATTTTCTCTTGAGTTCGAAGTGTTTTAATCGAAGAGGTAGTTACTTAGTATATTCATCTCCGAATTCATAATGTCAAGTTCTAGAATTTCAAAGGGCAAGAATAAGGTCGAAGAGAGTCAAGAATCTGATCCCTTGTTTAAGCTTGTAGATGATTTCGAAGAAGGGGAATTTCGTCAAGACGGTGAAGACGACGATCCGAGCGAGGATCTCGAAGAGAATGAGGTCGACAAGCATAGTATCGGTGAAGGTGCTTTTGTAAGGATCTTTCAACATACGCAGGCCCCACAAGCCGTAATTTCGGGTAAGTCAGAGCTTCCCGCTAGTGAAACTTCATGTTGTTTTTCGAAAAAAGATTACGCTCGCCTCGAGGCGGATTTTGGGAAATTTCTTCCCAAAGGTTTTTCGATTATCGTTCCTTCTTATACCGAGCGTGCCACTGGGCCCCCCGCTGGATGTCAAGCTTTTTACGAGGGACAATTTTCCTGTGGCTTGCGTATCCCGTTCGTTCCTCTTATCAGAAACATCCTGAATTTCTTTTCGCTTTCCCCGGCTCAGCTTCTCCCGCACTCCATTGCATACATACTTGCGTTTTGCGTTCTTATGGAGAGCAAGGGGGAAGATGCTTCCTTCAGTAACTTTTGGCAGATTTTTCGAATGGACCCCTGCAAGGGTTCGAACATGGGGTTTTTCTCCGTCCTTCCGCGGTCCAAACGGCCTTTTCTCACAAAGATAACAACAAAGAAGAGTATAGGTTGGAAAAGAAGATTTTTCTTCGTGAAGGGTCCTGATGTTCCTGTGTCGGAAGGTAGTTCGAAGACTAGACCGTATCGATGGGATGGTGCAGACTCTTGGTCGTATGGATCTCGTAAGATCAGAGAAAAGCTCAGACAACGTCTTTCTGATGAACTTCTCGAGCAGCTGAGGTCCAATCCTTACCATACCAGGTTCTTAGTTCAGGAAGGCGTTTTGCGATTAGCTGGATTGAGCCACTGTGTCTATCCTGCCCCCGTGATTAAATATCCCAGTCGAACTTCCAAAGGATCGCTTCAGCAGGTCGATGACCTTCCAATCCCTAGCATTCCGTCCTTTGCCACTCCTTCCTTAGGTATGTCTATCCTCTTTTCTGTTTTAAGGTTTTATTGAATAGTTTAGATCATATGCCCCAATCGCGGTATTCCTGCAGGTCAAGTCGTTGAGAAATTTCGAGTGTCTGCCGCCGGTCTAACCGAAGTTAAACCATTTTACTTTGACCCGTTATCTCATACTGTCGGAAATAGAACAGGTACAAGTACCCTGGGCGGAAATCCCGTTATTGTTCCGCTCACGATTCCCGACCTGAGAGGCGTTGGCACTATGAGTTCCTTAAACTCCGCCTCTGCTGGGCCACTGCGAGCTTTGTTTTCGCCTGATACTTCAGCTCTTTCGTCGGTCGGTTATAGTCAACATTCCTGGAACCGGGTTCAGGGTGTCCAAGAATATGAGAAGCTTTTGAGCCGCAAAAGAAATGCTGGACATCCTGGACCCTCTAGGAGTGTAAAGCCTTTTGGTGTGAGTTCCGATTCCGTTCCATGCCGAGAAGGCAGATCGGAACCTGATGTGGCTGATTTCATGGACGAGCACCTTCGGGGTGGCAGGGCTGCTGGGTACCCTGAAGATGGTACCATTCTAACTGATCTGGATTCAGGTGGTGAAAATGAGTTCGACAAAGCCACTAGAATTTATTTGGCCGGTCGGTTTAAGCGGGATATCTTGCTTCAAACCGTCAAAGGTGACTTCGAGGTTCTGAGTGATTTTTCCCGAACGTATCATGAGGTAAACGATTATCTTTTCTTTTTTCGGTGTTCTTGATATTTTGCTAACATGTTTTACTTACTCCGCAGATCGGGGACTTATTTGCTATCCAAACTTACCGCTTGGCCTTGCTGGAACAAGAATCGCAGGATGCTCATGATGCGTGTGCTCAAATTCTCGTTGATAACCAAAGTCTTCGAGCTCAGTTAGCAGAAAACCAACGGGAATTATCTAAAACGAAGAAGGAGCTCGAAAAGGCTACTATGAAACATTCCTCATCCATGGAGGAAGATCTGCTGGCGTCCGTTAAAGATAGAAGTGCTCTCGAGGAAGAGCTGAAGAAGGTAAAAATGGAACTGGAGCTGGCGAAGCAAGATTCCGAGCGTGCATATGCCCAAGGTCGGGAAGAAGCCGAGATCCCTGCCATTCGAGAGTTCCTGGAATCCCCTGTCATAGACCCCTTAGTTCAAAGGAAAACGGGGGAAATCCTTCAGACGATCTTTTATAAAGGGGTTCAACAGTTGGTCGCAGCCAAGAAGATTCCAGATAATATGGAAGAATATTTCAAGTATATGGACCCTTTTAAGAATGCTGAAGGGAAGGATTACAAAGCTTCCTCTCTTCCCAAGGAGAATACTAACTGGCAGGGACATCGCGTTGCCCCCTTAGTCGAGGAGTATGGCATTCCAATGCCTAACCCTGATGTGCTCGAGTACTCTTGCGACGATTCTTCTAATGTGCCCGGAGAAAAAATAAAAATGTCCGTATAGGCAATGCCCCGGATAAGGGAGACGGTCGATCTTTCGACCAAGCTGGGTAATTATCCAGCTTTAAATATGTATATATCGTTTGATCTTCAGTTTTGCGAGTTATTGAGTAAGCCGGAGGGGCGATTCGAGGTTCTCTAGTTAGGAAAATCAATTGTATTTACTTGTGTAACCCCATTTTGTAAACGTGTTGACTTTATATTTCTTGATCTGATTTGTGTAATTTGTGAATTCTAACTTTATAAATATCGATGATTTTTCAAACTTTCTGGTCGAACTTTGTTTATCCGAGTGGGATTTTTCTCCATGGTCGCGTCGATTCACTATCACAATCGTAGTGCGCAGCGTCTATAAATATTAGGATTTCTTTTCATTATTCATACGATATCCTCCCTCACAGAGATCGGAGCTCTCCCCTTATTTTCTGCAATTTCTGAATTCCTCGAAAAGTAAATATCCTATCTAATCGACCCCATATTCACTTATTATGGAGAATGTTTTAGGCAAAGCTATCGATCCTCGATCGATATTTGGTGGTTCGAAGAATAAGAAATCGAACAAAGAGCGAAAAGCACTGAAGAAAGTTTGATAAGGGAGGTTTTGATGCATTCCAAAACTTCGTAAAATTGGCTAAGTATGGAGTAACTTAGCTGATAAACTTATCAAGGAATTTTGACTAAGTAATGAAGACATCAGAAGAGTCAAAGTTTCAAGGTCCAAGACTTCTGATCTGCTGAAGTAAAGTTATCAGATTAGTGAAGATCAGCCGACTCAAATCAGATTTGTTCAAGTTTGAGATCAGCCGAGTTCACCATCAGACGTATACTTTCGTCAGCTAAGTGAAGAAGATCATGAAGTGTTCCCAACGGTAATAAATGCCCCTTGGTGTAATAAATGCTGAAGTACGAGGATATTTAAGACAAATGATTGAAGAAAAGCTTCGCATCAGCCGAGTGCATTTAATGCTGCATTTAATGCTGCCTGCAGAATAGTACTGTTTACAGTACGGACAGACTGCAAAAGAGCCGTTCGCGGATTTTAAGGACCAGTACTCGAGGAATTTGAATCCTGTCTCTCTTCAACGGACACTTTTCAATCCTCAAGTATAAATAGCTGAAAGAGACGAAGAAGAAACAAGCAACACACTTTCTGAGAGAAATTTCCGAAGCAAAATTCTTTAAGTCTCAAGAACAGCTCACTCATCAGCTAAGTCATTTGTTGACGAAAGCAGAGTTGAAGAATCAAGAAAAATACATCTTCTGAGTGATTTTGTAAACAAGAGTGTTGTGCGGAGTTGTGATCCATCTTTGTGAGTGATCAAACTTCAGAGGATAGGTTTTCTGTGTGATCTCCTATTGCGAACTTGTGGTCGTTTCATTTGTTGTTCGACGCAAGCAGAGTATACTGTAAACTTTGTGATTATAGTATAACCCAAGATCTGAGTGACTTGGAAGAGTGGACTAAAGGATATTTAAATCCATATAACCACTATAAAAATTACTTGTGTTTTTACATTGTTTCAAAACTGCATATCTTCTGTTTGCATAAAAACACATTAAGTTAACTGTTTGAAAAAGAACAAAAAGGAGTTTATAAAACTGGGGAAACATTTTTCAAACTGCTAAGAATACTTGTGAAAAACACTTTGAAAATCCGCTGCAAGTACTCTAAGTATTAAAACTGATTTCTGCAAAATCAGATAAGTAACTATCAGACGAGTGGTCAACAAGACTGTTCAAAGATTTGTTCGCGAACAGATTTGTAACTTACTAATCTGATCAGCTTAGTCTGTTCAGTTAGAGTAAAGTTTTAAAGTTAAATTTGAAAGAAAATTTTAAAGAGGGTTTATTCACCCCCCCCCCCTCTAAACCTCTTCTGACCACTTGGGACCAACAAGTGGTATCAGAGCAGGTGGTTCATTAGAATCAGCTGCCTGATCAACGAGCTTGATCCGAGTGTTTTTCAAAAGTTTTCAAAACCTTTCAAAAGAGCATCTTTTTGAAAAACAAAAACTTTTTGAAAAATTGATTGTATCAGCCATGTTCCCCACATTGCTGGTATGTCCTTTGAGGACTGGAAAATCAGAATGGAGATTTTCCTTGCTGCCTATAATGACAACATGCACACATGTATCATTAAAGGTCCATTCAGATTCACAAAGACCATAAAGATAAATGAAGTAGATACGGTTGTGGAGAAAGACCTTCATGAGATGACTCCAGAAGAAATAAAGCTTTACAATCTTGATAAAGTTGGGAGATTCATCATGACCAAAGCCCTGGATAATGATCGGTTTGACAAGGTCAAACATTGCAAAACTGCAAAGGAGATGTGGGACAAGGTCAGAGACATGAGTGAAGGAAATGATGCTATTAAAGAGCATCAGCTCAGTGTTGCATTGGAGAAGCTGGACAACTTCAAGATGAAGTCTGGAGAAACCATTGATCAGATGGATACCAGATTCACCAGAACTCTGAACGAAGTTTTGAAGCTGGGAAAGACTTTCACTGACAAAGAAATCACTGTCAAAGTACTGAAGGCTCTACCCTCCAAGTTCAACATGAAGGTGACAGCAATGGAAGAATCAAGAGATCTGGGCAAGATTTCTCTTACAGAGCTGTTCTCCGTACTCAAGGCGTATGAGTATAAACTGCCAAGGATGGGAATTGAAGAAACCTCAACTTCAGGACCCACAGCTGCACTTGTTGCTGCTGAAAACACCAGAAGACCAGCCCAGAAAAGCAAAGAAGTGGACTCATCTGATGAAGCCACTCTACTCAACAAAAAGGAGTACACTGCTGGAGATGTAGCATTATTGATGAACAACTTCAAGAAGTTCTATAAGAGAAAGATGAAAAACAAATACAATCATGCTGCTTCTACTTCTAAACCTAACTTTTCTTCTCAAGATAAAGAGGATTATAAATCAAAACTGATGTGTTACAACTGCAGGAAATTGGGACACTTCATAAGAGACTGCCCATATCCAAAAGCAGAGAAGTACACTGAGGAAGAGAAGAAAATGAGAAAAGAAAGAAAGTATCAGAAAGGGAAAGCAATGATGGCAGAAGCAGAAAAGCCAGCTGCTGTCTACTCATCTGATTCAGACTCAGACTCGTCTGATGAAGAATCGTCTGATGAAGAAAAACCTGCTCTCCTGTGCCTGATGGCAAAGGAATCTGATGACTCTGAGGATGAGGTAACTCCTCAAGAAAATGAACTGTTTAATTCTCTAGAGCAAATGATGTTGAATAATACTACTATTGCTGGAGAATTTGTTAAGCTTAAGGAAGAGATGAACTTGCTAAAAGAGCAAAATAGTTCACTGAAACTTTTAGCTGAAAAGCCAAAAGAATCAGCTGAATATAAACAGCTTGAGCAAGAGCATGAATCTCTGAAAGCTGAATGTGAGGTATATAAAGGAAAAATCATGGAACTTGAGAAAATCATTGAGTCTCATGATAAGTCAACTGTTGCATCCATGCATACACCTAAGAAACAGGAGACACCTTTAGTAAAGGATAATCTAGAATTGAATCATACTGAAAAATTTATTTCTGCTGACAAGCCTGCTGAACAAATTGCTGATAAGTCTGCTGATCAGACTGAAGATAAGTCTGCTGAAAAGGCTGCTGATGAACCCCTGGCCATTGAGTGGAAGGCTACGGACTCTGGAAATCATCAAGACGAAAAGATGGAAGATATTCCTGTCCACCAGGAAATTGATGAAAGGGATGTAGCTGCTGCTTCTGCTTCATCAGGTGATAAACACTCATCACTGATGGAAGCAATCCAGATGCTGATGGAAAACCAACTTAAGGAACTGGAAGACAAGCACAAGCAACAGCTATTAAAGGTTAAGGAGGAGCTGAAAGCAGAGTTGGCAGAAACCAACAGACTTCAGCTGGAAACTGTTCAAGGATCAACAGAAGAAATCATCAAAAAGGAGATCAACAGTATTCCAATTCCTCAAGACAACTCATTGCAGTTGATACACAGCTTAAGAGAACTGAACCAGAACGTGGAAGATGTGAAGGGTGATGTGAATCATCTTCACACTGCTTTAAAATCAGCTGAGCACAAGATTGCTGACTTAACTGCAACTTTCATTAAAGTCAGTCATGAAGAGAAGGAAATCAATCTGGGAGTGTTGCAAGAAGTTGCAAAGGCTGCACAGGAAGTTCAAAATGAAATTGCAACTATCAACCTCAACATTGACTACTTCAATGATAAGACTGATGTCATCAGCACTGACCTTCATCATCTGACAGCTAGTCATGACGTGGTTAATCAGAATCTAAAGGCTTTGTGTGCTGGAGTGAAGATTCCAACAGTTGCTCTCAACCCTACTGTTGAACCTTCTAATGTCATCAGAGTTGATGATGACAAAAAGGGGGAAGATAAAAGGGAAGAACCAGCAAAGGAGGTATCTGCTGCTGAAGAATCAACTAAGGAAGAAACTGCTGATGCAACCATTCAAGCCAAGGAAACTGAAGACACTACTGACAAAGCTGAAGTGCTTGGAAAGGTAGAAGAAGAAGAAAAGATTGAAAAAGAAGATACCAAGTACAAGAACACTGATTCTGCCAGAAAGGCTATGGAAGCTCTGAAAGCTCTTCAAGAACAACAACTTAAAGAGAAGATGGAAGCTGCCAAAGCAACCTTGGAAGAAGAAGTTGATGAAGAAGATGATGATGAAGAATCATCATATGAATATGAAGAAGTGCTCGAATCTGATGAAGAAGCTGATAGTTAGAAATTGAAAAATCAATTGTAATCAGTTTACTTTTTCAGAAATCTCATCTGATGAATTTGTACATGTAATTCACTTTCTATATCAATAAAATGTTCAAGTTCAATCCAATAAACTTTTTCTATCTCAGAAAATTTTGAGGATTACAATCTTTAGTTTAGGTATTCAACAGGTACTAAGCTGAAGTTTTGTCATCATCAAAAAGGGGGAAATTGTTGGATAAGGATGAAGATGAAAGCACTGAAGAAAGTTTGATAAGGGAGGTTTTGATGCATTCCAAAACTTCGTAAAATTGGCTAAGTATGGAGTAACTTAGCTGATAAACTTATCAAGGAATTTTGACTAAGTAATGAAGACATCAGAAGAGTCAAAGTTTCAAGGTCCAAGACTTCTGATCTGCTGAAGTAAAGTTATCAGATTAGTGAAGATCAGCCGACTCAAATCAGATTTGTTCAAGTTTGAGATCAGCCGAGTTCACCATCAGACGTATACTTTCGTCAGCTAAGTGAAGAAGATCATGAAGTGTTCCCAACGGTAATAAATGCCCCTTGGTGTAATAAATGCTGAAGTACGAGGATATTTAAGACAAATGATTGAAGAAAAGCTTCGCATCAGCCGAGTGCATTTAATGCTGCATTTAATGCTGCCTGCAGAATAGTACTGTTTACAGTACGGACAGACTGCAAAAGAGCCGTTCGCGGATTTTAAGGACCAGTACTCGAGGAATTTGAATCCTGTCTCTCTTCAACGGACACTTTTCAATCCTCAAGTATAAATAGCTGAAAGAGACGAAGAAGAAACAAGCAACACACTTTCTGAGAGAAATTTCCGAAGCAAAATTCTTTAAGTCTCAAGAACAGCTCACTCATCAGCTAAGTCATTTGTTGACGAAAGCAGAGTTGAAGAATCAAGAAAAATACATCTTCTGAGTGATTTTGTAAACAAGAGTGTTGTGCGGAGTTGTGATCCATCTTTGTGAGTGATCAAACTTCAGAGGATAGGTTTTCTGTGTGATCTCCTATTGCGAACTTGTGGTCGTTTCATTTGTTGTTCGACGCAAGCAGAGTATACTGTAAACTTTGTGATTATAGTATAACCCAAGATCTGAGTGACTTGGAAGAGTGGACTAAAGGATATTTAAATCCATATAACCACTATAAAAATTACTTGTGTTTTTACATTGTTTCAAAACTGCATATCTTCTGTTTGCATAAAAACACATTAAGTTAACTGTTTGAAAAAGAACAAAAAGGAGTTTATAAAACTGGGGAAACATTTTTCAAACTGCTAAGAATACTTGTGAAAAACACTTTGAAAATCCGCTGCAAGTACTCTAAGTATTAAAACTGATTTCTGCAAAATCAGATAAGTAACTATCAGACGAGTGGTCAACAAGACTGTTCAAAGATTTGTTCGCGAACAGATTTGTAACTTACTAATCTGATCAGCTTAGTCTGTTCAGTTAGAGTAAAGTTTTAAAGTTAAATTTGAAAGAAAATTTTAAAGAGGTTTATTCACCCCCCCCTCTAAACCTCTTCTGACCACTTGGGACCAACACCAAGGAAAGGAACATGTCCAAAGAGAGAGACATAGAAGAGTTGTTCGAGTCCGGGCAGCATTTCCTTTTTCAGGTGTACTCCTTTTTTTTTTTTTTTTTTTTTTTTTTTTTTTTTTTTTTTAACGCTGTTGATCCTTTTAACAGGCCGGACAAGATTTTATTGAGCTTAAAACATTTGCTGAGCGGGAGACCAGCCAGCGTGCTGCTATTTCTCTCGAGCTGGAGGAGAAGAAGGTCGAGCTCGACCGCGTCCTCGCAGAGAAGCTTGCTCTAGAGAGGGAGAAGACTGCTACCGAACGTGGAGAAGAGATCCATAATCAGCTGAACGAGAAAATCGAGAAGCTGAAGAATCTTCATGAGCAGGAGAAGCAAGATTTCATACGTCAAGAGAAGGAGGCTTATGATCGTGGGTTCGCAGCAGGATATGAGGCTCGTAGCGCTGAGCTTCGAAAGATTCTTTCTGATAATAAGCTTGTTTAGACGTCGTTTCTAATTAGCTCGGGCTTGTAACATTTCCGTATTGTTTTTCTTTGTGCAATCATGAATAATTTTCAGATATTTTATTTCTCCTGGCTTGTAATACCTTACTCTTCTTTTTCGAATCGCATGTTCTCCCTATGTGCTCTTTCTTTGATCGCGCTTTAGTTTGCCTTCTCAATTTTTCGACCTTTGGCGTAGTAATTCCGCTTATTTTCCAAAAGTAGTATCACTTTCTCTCCTGGTGGAATCCTCGGGAAGCGCAACAGTTTTTTGATCTTGACCGTTCCTTTTTTCGCTAGCCGTTGGATTTTTAGAATTTGTACTTATAAATAGGGTTCTTCAATTTATATCCTTATAAAATTATCTTTAAAGCATACTCCTTCAACCATGCTGGTTAAACGATCTTGTTGTATGGCGCAATATTTTAAATTTCGAGTTAGGACCTATTCTGCATGTCATAGACTAACTGGTACTTCGACCTCGACTAGGGTATCTGCAGGCGAACATTATTCCGACCTTGGAGTCCGGTCAGCTTTATTGCTGACCACTCACGACCCGGGCACTCCCCACGACCCTCCGTGGTTTAGGAGAAGTTCAAGCGTCAAATCTTTTTGGGGTCTCCAACGGTTTGCTCGTTTCTTCGTCGAGGATGTATGGGGTGGAGCTTCGAGGGTCGAGGCCCTCAATAAAGTATTCACGTTACACCTAGAAAAGGATGCCTTACCCTTCTCCTCTTTGAGGAATCATAAATAAAAATAAAAGCCTGTTGGCTCGACAGGCTCCTCCAATCCGAGTAAGGACATTATCGTTCGCCGAAAATTTCATAGGAAGCTTTTTAGGTGTTTGTAGAATTATAAAATGTAACAGGAGTTGATATCTTTGTAACTTGTAACTTTTCAATGTATCGAACTCTGGAAATAATAATTTCTTGATTAATTTCTTACATTCGTTCTTATCTACTTAGATAAAGCTCTTTACCGATCTTGGTCCATCCTCGGACGAGTTCTTGATAATGGTTCCTTGATCAGTTATAGTCCGACTTTTTCTTTGTGACTTTCTTTAACAATCGGGAATTAAACTATAATTATTTCGAGCATTGTTGAATTTTACCGTTTCTTCATTTATCCGCACGGTTCCCGAATTTTCGGGAAGTGGAACGGTCGCTGCATTTACTGCTTATATCTCAGCCGTTAGTACCATCAAATCTGAGTCGTTAGTTGCCTTTTCCTTTCGCTATATATAGTTCCGTAGTTTCCTTCAAACTTTTCATTTCAGCAATATTTCTGATCGGCTCTATGATTGAGATTTTACTCTTTCTAGCCACCATGTTCTGTTTGCTATCCCCGATTGAGCTGTTCGAGGTTTTCCTCCGAACTATTTATAAATTTCGCTACTTCTGACGGCTACTCATTTCGACTAGGGTATCGACAGGCGAAAATTAATGCGACTGGGGTACCGGCAGGCGACCAGCTCTCTTTGATTTCAAGTCTTTGAGGCAGGTTCGATCTCCTGTATCCTGTCAATCCACCCGGTCGGATAGTGGGTCAACTGCTGGAGGAGTTTTCCTGCACTCGATCTCTACTTCTTCAAGATATTCCTTGAAGAATGTTGCCTTCGAGATTGCGTGGAATAATTTCTCCAGGGATTGCCTCCCTGTCTTTCGGCCTGCTCCAGCACGGAGCGATTATTGAGGAAGCGATGGATTAAGGGTAGAAGTGTTATCCCAGCCTCGCCTTCCGTCTTCAGTTACGAGAATATTCTAGCGTAGGGTTGTTTTGTAATAGGGTTACATTGAATGTAAAGTTTTTGCTCGATTTATCATTGTAATTTCGAACTCTTTTGTAACCGTTTGTAATGTCATGAATGAGATATTTATTTCTCTCATCATCCTTACTTGTTATCTTATAGAATTGCATTTGTATACTGTTGTCGAGCATCCATCTCTCTGTCTCAAGAATACGAATAAGAGCTATCTTTAAAAACCTTGACAATTATTCAGACGATGGATGACACCCGACATTCCTCGATTTTGAATTTATTCTGTCGGAGACCTTTGTACCCCCATCAAATACATAAAAATTAAGAGATCGAATAGAAGAATCCCGAGATGATCCTTGAGTAACAAATTTAATCCGAGGGGCCAAATTCCCCAGTCAGACAAATAATCGCGAAGTAATAATCGAAAAAGAGTTTTGACCGATCTTGAATAATAATTTTGATATAAGCGTCGCGAGGATGGCTGTTAGCCTTAGACGAATGAATAGTTATGGAGAGAAAAGAATAGAAATGCTGGTTGATCTTGATTGATCGATGAAAATAATTTCGATCTAAATCGATCTAAGGGGCATAGCAGAGGCTTTCACCTTTAGTCGTTTTCAGAGCATTTTTAGCCCTTGGGTCATAGCAGAGGCTTTCACCCATTCAATAATTTCGATCTAAGGGGCATAGCAGAGGCTTTCACCCTTAGTCGTTTTCAGAGCATTTTTAGCCCTTGGGTCATAGCAGAGGCTTTCACCCATTCAATAATTTCGATCTAAGGGGCATAGCAGAGGCTTTCACCCTTAGTCGTTTTCAGAGCATTTTTAGCCCTTGGGTCATAGCAGAGGCTTTCACCCATTCAATAATTTCGATCTAAGGGGCATAGCAGAGGCTTTCACCCTTAGTCGTTTTTAGAGCATTTTTAGCCCTTGGGTCATAGCAGAGGCTTTCACCCATTCAATAATTTCGATCTAAGGGGCATAGCAGAGGCTTTCACCCTTAGTCGTTTTCAGAGCATTTTTAGCCCTTGAGTCATAGCAGAGGCTTTCACCCATTCAATAATTTCGATCTAAGGGGCATAGCAGAGGCTTTCACCCTTAGTCGTTTTTAGAGCATTTTTAGCCCTTGGGTCATAGCAGAGGCTTTCACCCATTCAATAATTTCGATCTAAGGGGCATAGCAGAGGCTTTCACCCTTAGTCGTTTTCAGAGCATTTTTAGCCCTTGGGTCATAGCAGAGGCTTTCACCCATTCAATAATTTCGATCTAAGGGGCATAGCAGAGGCTTTCACCCTTAGTCGTTTTCAGAGCATTTTTAGCCCTTGGGTCATAGCAGAGGCTTTCACCCATTCAATAATTTCGATCTAAGGGGCATAGCAGAGGCTTTCACCCTTTGAAAATTTCGAAAATAATTGAGATCGATATTAGATAAATGCTGATCTTGAGTACCAGAATAATTGCTAAATAGAGATAAATGCTGATCCTGAGCAGGTGGGCATACTTAGGAAATAAATTTCCAATAACCATGATTTCGATCGAAATACTCCTAAAGAAATGATAGTTTCCCGTGATTGAAATAATAGATAGGAAACCGGTAGACGAACGATAGATCACAAACAGGTCCAAGACTTAATGAGTAATTCTTCCGTCTTAATAGAAAATGTTCTTCGCGAACTTGTTCGAATTAATACTCTTTACTGTTCCAAATTTTTCCAATTCTTTAATAAGCGTTGACCTTTTCCAAACGGTCCCACCTTTATCGGGAAACGCAACAGTTCTTAGATCTGGTTCCTTCGTGACGTGAAATCTCTGCCGTTAGATTCCACTTATTTTTCCTATAAAAAGCTGTCATTCCTTAGAAGTCATCTTATTCATTGTATTGGCATCTCTTCCGTCCCCTCATGGCGACTAAGATTATTATTTCAATAACTCGCTTATTCGAGGTCAGATTTCGAACAATTTTTAAGTGGAGGGATATCCGAGCAGAGAGAATATCATTTCAACCTTCGCTTAGAGTATCAGCAGGCAAATATAATCTCCATCTAGAAGGCCAATAAGCCAGATTTATGGAGCTTGCAGGTTATGGCATAGGTCTTCGATTAGGGACCTATTGCCACAATGCATTTAGGAAGACGTACAGGGGTGGGAGTTTTGCAGAGCTCGCTTACTCGATGAATCGCACCCTGGAGTCTTCATCTTTGGAGAATCGTAAATAAAGTTAAGAGCCTGCGGATCCGAAGGAGATTCCATGGTCGGAGCTAAGTCACCCCTAATAGACGGTAGGAGAAGAGACCGAAAATTTCATAGGATTGTAGGGAGTAATAGTGTTCTTGATGTAATATGAATGTTTGATCTATGCTCGATATGTATTTCCCCGCTTTTGTATTTTCCAAGATAATATATGATTTAACCGTTTTTCGTCGGGTTAATTTAATATCAGTGAATTTGTGATATCGGGGGTTTGGATATTGAATTATTCAGTATATTGGGTTCTGTTACTTTATTCTGGATGGATCGTTTACAAAGAAAAGCAATAATCAAAGGCAAGAAGTAAAACCATTAACGAAATTAAGAACGCAATGATATGGAGGTAAAGTTCTGCAATAATAATGGATATTATTGAGTTCTATTGTTATCAATGTATTCTTGTGTAATCTCAGAATTAAGAGAATTCGTAGTTGTCTTATACAATGAATAACTAGGTATTTATATTACGCTAAACCTAGTATTACAAGGAATCATAGTCCTAGTTGGACTCGGCCCAACCTATCCTTCTTGGGTCCGGAGTGTAATCTTTACTCGGAGCGAGCGGCATCAGGCTGGGTCAGTAAGAAGATCTCGATCCGTTAGAGTTGGTCGAATCGATCTTGTAATCTTTGTTCGATCAGACTAGTATGTAGGGTGCGAAATAGCCCCCATCAGTACTCCCTCACTTCTTCGAGCGTATAGATAATAGGAGCTCGTAGAAGTAGATAAAACTTGTCGACTGTTTCTTTTCTATGAACGGAGCCTCGTTAAAAACCTTACTTAAGAAAAAACCCAGTGGGAAAAAATCTTAAGTAAGGAAAAGAGTGCTACGTATCATAGATAGTCGTTTCTTCTGTCTAATTATGGATCGCCACGCGTCCATTCAGGAGGCTTTTTGTATCCTTCCGTTTTGGCGGGAATTTGAGTAGCTGCGATGAGTTCGAAACGTCTTTTCTCATTTCCTTATAAATAGGTGACTTTCGAGTTTGCCATTTCTCTTTTATATTTGCTTTTAGATCGCAGTCATTTTCTAGTTTGGTCGTTCGTCGTATAAAATTTTCCTTTCATCGACCTTCTTCTTCCGAGAACTAAAATATAGATGGCTTCCGTAAGAAGGTCTTCTTCTTCTCCTAGAGAGATCATCGCCCCCGATAACGAGGAGGAGTTACATTCTAATCCTCTGGGTGAACAAACTACGGTCTCTGACCTTGTTATCCCTGTAGAAGATACTTACAAGGTACGAATCCTTTCCGATGCGGACGTAGCCGCCCGAGCCAAAAAGGGCAAAGGTACTGTTCCTCAGATTTCTGAACCAATTGAGGATCTAGCTTGCGCATATACAGAGGAAACATTCCCCGAAGTCGTGAATAGCTATACCAAATATTTTCCGGAGGGTTCTGAGATAATTCTCCCTTCACCTACTGATAGGGTTACTACCCCGCCGGAGGGATGTCGAGCCTTTTATACGGCTCATTTTAATAGCGGACTGCGTCTTCCTTTGTCTCCCCTTTTCCTGGAAGTTCTGAAAACTTTCAGCGTGTGCTTGACACAACTGGTTCCAAATTCTGTTGCTTTCGTGGTTTGTTTTTCCGTTCTGATGATTGCAAAGGGGTTTAAACCTTCTTTCCGCAATTTAACGCAACTTTTCCGTTTTAATATTTCTAGTTCTTCAAATCGTGGATATTTCTTTGCTAGTCAGCGACCTAGCCGAGCAATTTTTGATGCTCCGGTTTCTAGTAATCCTTCATGGAAATCTCATTTCTTCTTTGTTCGTCCTCCGTCTAATCTCCGTTCGGTGGATGGTTCGACCATACCTTTTTCATGGGATCATGGCTCTAGTTGGATTCCTGGAGGTCGCTCATCAACTGGCGAACTTGTTCCCGACGATGTACGATTTATAACTGAGATTCCCGAGATGCGTACAAACAAATATCAAAGTGCTCTTCTGATTGGGGAAGCTTTTCTTCGTAAGGCGGGGTTAAGTGTCCATAATTTCCCCATCAGTTCATCACCTGAACCTCTTGGTTAGCATTTTATTTGACCTTTAGTATTGTCGCTATACTTTTTATACGGAGAAATTAACTTTATTTTGTTTCTTTTTCAGCTCATATGGTAGAAAACTCCCGACACTCTTCGAAGGGAAAAATGGTGCTGTCGAAATCTTCCAAGTCAGTGGAGAATAATCCTATCGAGCAGAGGGCGTCTCGAAAGAGGAAATTGGAATTGGGTCACGAATCCGAGGAGAATAGAGAGGAATCTCCGGATTCTCCACGTGAGTCCCCTATTTGTCAGGGCATGGGATCCGGTTATCCTCCGCTTCATCTTAGAACATCTTTGGGTATTCGAGGATGTCGTAGCTGGTCGATGCCTCATCCCACTAATAATCCAGTTGATAGAAAGAGGAGTTACTATGGACGTTCTGGTGACGACCTTTCTTTACTCGGGGATAAACATCCAAATCCTACTCTGGTCGAAATGATCGAGGATCATTTAGAGGGAAGGAGGGCCGCTGGTTATTCCGAGAAGGATTCTCTTATTCATGATAATAACGAGAATGCGGTCGATAAGGCGACCCGTATTCTTTTATCTGGCGTTCATACTCGCGATCTTAATAAGCTTCTTCATAAGGATCCTTTGGAGAAATTCCAGCGAGCTTCTCTTTACGCTGAAAAGGTGAGATCCTTTTCTTTCTTATTATTCAGATGAAGTGATATTTTAAGATTTTCTTAATTCGCTAATTCGTTTCTTTCTGACCCCTTCGTTATTTCAGGTTAACACCTGTCTGACATCATACGCCTATGAAAATTCTCTTTGGAAACAACAGTGCGAATTCCTTGAAGAGAAATATAAAGTTTTACTTCACAAATCTTCCGGTTCAGAAGTTGGTCCCTCGACATCTTCCTCTGTTCCTGTCGTAGAGACTCGTGCTGCCGGGACCGAAGATCAAGAAATGCTAGATAGAGTGATAGAGGTTTCTCGCGCTCAGGAACAAACCAATCAAATGGCAAGAAAATTAGAAGAATTGCAGTTGCAGAGCACGACTCGGATTAGTGAGCTTGAATCTCAAGTGTCAAGCCTTGAAGCTTCTTTAGAGGAGTATGAAAATGACGTCCCACTTAGGCAAAGGGATCGATATGTTAGGAAATCTGATGAACAAGTCGTTCGTGAATTCCTCAACTCTCCTGTTCATACGGCGTTGGTGTACCGGATGGTCGGCCCTCTTCTTGAGAATACTTTTAAAAAATCGATTCATCAACTGGTCGCTTTGGAGATGATCGACGATCGTCGGAAGGAGTATTTTAAGGCAGCTCATATCCGGTTGAACCGTTATGGCGAGCTTTATTCTTCTTCTGAGGTTCCAGATGTCGAATATCAAGGTTTTCCTCTGGCTCATCTTGTCGAGGAATTTGGAAATCCATTGCCGATTCCTCCTTCTGATGTTAACGATGAGCTCGATAATACTTTCATCGATCCAGTAGATGAAGAGGAAGAAGAAGACGATACAGGCATGACTGAGGACGTCGATAGTGAGCAGAAGATTCCGGAAAGCGACCAGGCTTCTTGAAATAGTGATTTATCTTTAAAATAATCTTTGTAATTATCCGCTTGTAGGTTTAATTGCAGCTTAGCTTTCCCTACTTTGTACACTAAACGTTTCTTATTCTGACAGTCGTGTCCTTTCACATTCGCTGTAATGATTCAGACAAATCATTTAATTTGCCGTAATCATTATGTATGTGTCTTTTCAAATTCTAGCGTTTGCTCCAAGGTCAGTTTTCCTGTTTCGCGCCCTTTCTTCGGGTCAGTCGCGTCTTTTCGTGTAGTATAAATACGAGAGGTAAAATTTGACTTGTCTTTTTTACTGCTATACTCTTCTCTTAACATAATACTCTTTCTTGAGCTAGTCGATAAACTTCCTCGATATTAATTTATATTTTTCCGTAATCCGATCATGAGTAACCTTTTCGGTAATACTTCGAAGCGACCTTCTCGTGAGGGCGCTAGGGATAATAGATCGAAGAAATTTCGAAGAGAAGGGCCTTCGATGGAGCCTCCTCGTTCGTCCTCAGTTAGTAGTTCGATGATCGATACTCCTATTACCACGTTCCAACCTTTGTCAGAAGTTAGTTCGTCGCTCCTCCAACCAAACTTTTCTTCTACCCCCGCGGGAGGTAATAGATCTTCCCCAGGTCGATTAGCTTTCGGAGACCCATCCAACATGGAACAGGTTTACGGCATACCTGTTTCTTCAGGTTTTTCTTCTTACGAGTATGGATCTCATGGAGGGGATTTTGTTAGTTCCCTTCCTTTTTCTACTTCTACTGCCCTGCTAGTTAGTGAAGGGCAAGTCGGTGATGGTTTTTCTGTCAATCCTTCCATAACGCAGTCTATTTCGCAATATGGTCCTGAATATCTG
This sequence comes from Penstemon eatonii, assembly GCA_038501285.1. Lineage (NCBI taxonomy): Eukaryota > Viridiplantae > Streptophyta > Magnoliopsida > Lamiales > Plantaginaceae > Penstemon > Penstemon eatonii. The sequence goes on along the minus strand of CM076715.1, from coordinate 50,647,834 downwards.
TTTCATGATACCACTGTAACGACTGCTTCTTTTGAGTCTGGGGGACCTTCTGGGGGTCGATCTGGGTCGAGGTCTGGTCGTCGGACCATTATATCTGCTTCCGGCAAAGAGACCTCTGTTAGTCCCGACGAGAGGGACTCCCCTCGTCCGTTAGATGATCGCTGCGTGCTTATGCAGGTTAATGACATTATTTTGTCGGAGACTCCACGTTCCGACGGTGTCCCTTTGACAAGCGAACTGCCTGGTTCTGTTGAACCTGATGCTTTGTCTTGGGACTTAGGCATGAGTACTATTTTGCCCGGTGAATTGAGGAAGCTCGAAGGTACTTCCAATGTTCGCCTTGTTCAATCTCTGGTGAAGATATGTGAACAGGTAAACATATTTCGAACATTTTTCCTGTTCTTTGTTTTGAATTCTTTGTTGTACGGCGGTTTTTCTTACTCTTTTCTGTTTTTAGGGCAAGTATTTTGCACTCCAGCTGGGTGTGCAAAATGATGAACTGTGGAATAGTCGGAGAGCTCTTCAAGTTCAGCTGGAGTCGGAGAAAGCTAAAACCAGGGGTTTGGAGCTGCAGCTGCAACTTGCTAAAGATGATCTCCAAAAGTTAGAGGCTGACAAAGTTATTCTTGAGAAAGAGAAAGGCGACCTAGTTCAGGCTGCCGCGTCGGCAGAGGGATCTCGTCAACAGGCATATGATGATGGTTATGATGCCGGTTATCTTAAGCGCCAGGAGGAGTTGATGGCATTTGTTGGTAACCTAACTCCTCGGAGGCCTGTTTCTGCTGGTCGCCCCTCTGGCGATTCTTCTCAATGATTTTTATTCGATCTGGCAGACCTTGGACTGTCTCTCTTTTTTTTTTTTTTTTTTTTTTTTTTTTTATTTTTATTTTTTTTTTTTTTTTTTTTGTCGCCCAACATTTGTGCATTCGTTTGGGCTGAAATTTTGTAATGGGAGAAGTACTAAAATGGAAATATTATGATCTCTTCTGTAGGCAGATTCTTGCCTTGATTCTAATGATATATCTTTTTCATATATGTAATTGCTACGCACAAATATACCATCATGTAGTAATTGACAAAGATTAGTTTTACTTATCTGAATTTTTATTTCTGCGGAGAGATTTGAGTATGGAGAAAGTAAGCTTGATCTTGCTTTGGTCGCTTGTAAGATAACTGAACGGTATAATATTTGCTTCGCATATTTAATCTTTGTTGATCGATCCAGCCGATCGTCGTTGTGTAAACCCTTAGCTGTCTGGTCGATGCTCGATTCATGCCTTATAAATTTGTCCTTATATGACATATATCTTATATAAGGAGGTTATTGTTCCTCCCGTTGAATTTCAGTTCTTCTTTTCCTCAGAGAGAAATTTTCCTTTAGGTGCTTTTCACCTATCCATGTCTTCCATTATTAGCTTTTCAACTATACATATCCCTAACCAGTATATCATACTCTTGATATGGGAGGAATTGGAAAATGTAACAGTCCTGGCCAGATCTGACCCGTTCAGACCTCCTTCAGCAATTCTTTGGAAAATTAGGCAGTGACGGCCTTATAGTTTCGAATAGGGAGGGCTATTCTCCTGATTTCGATGTCAGATTTCTTGGATTCTAAATGGAATTCTTGTATGGCCAACTTAGTAGTCCCCCTATGATGTATGAGGCAGTTACGATCCCCATATGGTGGAGGCTCTGGTCGTTTTTAAGCATTTATCCTCTTTCAACGGTCTAATTTTGCATGCCTTCGTCGAGGAGTTCTTAATATTTTCTATTAGGCGACCCTCATATATGATCGTGCAGGTCGTTTTGGTCTTTGAACTTCTTTAAGTTTTCTTGGATTATTTGTCGATCGCTTCGATCTGTAGATTTGTTTGTCATCGATCTGTTGAGTCGATCAGACGGGGCGCCGTTCCAACTTACTTGCATTTATTTCGGGAAGTCAAAGGGTCGCGTTTTCGTCCCTTGATTAAACTCCTATTATCCGTAGGATCATTCTCACGGGCGCCTATAAATAAGTAGACAGTTTCCTTATTTTCCATTCATAACAATGAAGATCTCTGTTTCTTTAGATTTCATTTTGCCTTCGGACCCCATAATGTTCAAGAAGTCACATTATCGTGATTTGTTCGTTCGCAGTAAAGAAATTGTCCCCAGTCTTGTATTGACGGGTCCCATGTCAGCCCTTCCTTGTATCGACGGATCCCATGAGATCTCTGCCTTAGTCTTCATCACATTAGAGGTCCGTGGTTTCCGTCTGCACAAGGAGGGTTCGTACTTTGCCGGCCATCCTCGTCCTTGGAGGTTACTTCCGGATTGATAGACCACCGGGGTGGCCGGTAAAGTTACCGTTTCACGGCGGTCCTGAAGAGATGCTGCTTCAGAGTAAAATGTTTTATAGATAATGTAAAAGCAGTATCTTTTGTGGGTGAATTGAGTACTGCTGGTTATCTGGCTGGTAATGCTCATTTCACCTGGAGGAACATACCGATCTTCAGAGCCTGGTCATCGAACCAAAGAAGTCGACCATCCTGAGCAGCATGCTTCTTAGGTGGTTTATTATGATCGATGAGGTACTAGGGAGGAGATTGGTGTTTCCGTGGACATTGTCGTGAAGATAGTCGATCCCATAGGATCAATTTAACTGGATCATTGTGACGATCTATAGGTAGCAAGCAGATTTTTGTAACGTAGGATATTTGTATGTAATTGATTTGATGAATAAAATGTTATTTTATTCCTTGCATCTTCTTTGTCGTTTGATAATTTTATTTACGAGGAGTAATTTCCGAGCAGATGAATACATACTTGATTTATCTTTCAAAACTTTAGGAGTATCAGCGGATCTTTTTTAGATCGTTAGGAGTAGATCGAGGAGTTTTTATTGAGCTTATCAATGTGTACTCAATCTTGCTATAATTTAGACTTAGGATTTCATAACAAAATCCTTCTTTGTCGTTGTAATTAATCGAGGAGTTTTTATTGAGCGGATCAATGTTTACTCAACTCGTTTTGTTTAGACTTAGGTTTTTAACCCAAAAATCTCTTTGATCGTTGAACATATACCGAGGAGTTTTTATCGAGCGGATCGATGTTTACTTAACTCGTCTTTGTTTAGACTTAGGTTTTTAGTACCTGAAAGTCTTTTTGATCGTTGAATATATATGTCGAGGAGTTTTTATCGAGCGGATCGATGTTTACTCAACCCTCTTTGTTTAGACTTAGGTTTTTAGTACCTGAAAGTCTTTTTGATCGTTGAATATATATGTCGAGGAGTTTTTATCGAGCGGATCGATGTTTTACTCAACTCCTTTTGTTTAAACTTAGGTTTTCTATACCTGAAGTCTTCCTGATCGTTGTAGATATGTCGAGGAGTTTTTATCGAGCGGGTCGATGTTTACTCAACTTGTTTTATTTAGACTTAGGTTTTTAGTACCTGAAAGTCTTTTTGATCGTTGAATATATTTGTCGAGGAGTTTTTATCGAGCGGATCGATGTTTTACTCAACTCCTTTTGTTTAGACTTAGGTTTTCTATACCTGAAGTCTTTTTGATCATTAAATATATACGTCGAGGAGTTTTTATCGAGCGGATCGATGTTTACTCAACTCGTTTTGTTTTAGACTTAGGTTTTTCGTACCAAAAGTCTTTTTCTCGTTGTAAATAGTTCGAGGAGTGTATATCGAGCGGATCGATGCTTACTCTACTCGTTTTATTTAGACTTAGGTTTTTAGTACCTGAAAGTCTTTTTGATCGTTGAATATATTTGTCGAGGAGTTTTTATCGAGCGGATCGATGTTTTACTCAACTCCTTTTGTTTAGACTTAGGTTTTCTATACCTGAAGTCTTTTTGATCATTAAATATATACGTCGAGGAGTTTTTATCGAGCGGATCGATGTTTACTCAACTCGTTTTGTTTTAGACTTAGGTTTTTCGTACCAAAAGTCTTTTTCTCGTTGTAAATAGTTCGAGGAGTGTATATCGAGCGGATCGATGCTTACTCTACTCGTTTTATTCAGACTTAGGTTTTTAATACCTGAAGTCTTTTAATCATCATAGATATATCGAGGAGTTTTTATCGAGCGGATCGATGTTTACTCAACTCGTTTTGTTCAGACTTAGGTTTTTAATACCTGAAGTCTTTTAATCATCATAGATATATCGAGGAGTTTTTATCGAGCGGATCGATGTTTACTCAACTCGTCTTGTTCAGACTTAGGTTTTTAATACCTGAAGTCTTTTAATCATCATAGATATATCGAGGAGTTTTTATCGAGCGGATCGATGTTTACTCAACTCGTTTTGTTCAGACTTAGGTTTTTAATACCTGTAAGTCTTTATGTTTGTTGTGTTCGATCGAGGAGTTTTTATTGAGCGGATCAATGTTTACTCGACTCGTTTTTGTCGTCGGAATGAGGAGTGTTTATTGAGCGGATCAATGTATACTCGACTCATTTATAATTTAGACTTAGGTTTATCACCAAAAAGTCTTTTTTACTGTTGAATATATATATGTCGAGGAGTTTTTATCGAGCGGATCGATGTTTACTCAACTCGTTTTTGTCGTCGGAATGAGGAGTGTTTATTGAGCGGATCAATGTATACTCGACTCATTTATAATTTAGACTTAGGTTTATCACCAAAAAGTCTTTTTTACTGTTGAATATATATATGTCGAGGAGTTTTTATCGAGCGGATCGATGTTTACTCAACTCGTTTTTGTCGTCGGAATGAGGAGTGTTTATTGAGCGGATCAATGTATACTCGACTCATTTATAATTTAGACTTAGGTTTATCACCAAAAAGTCTTTTTTACTGTTGAATATATATATGTCGAGGAGTTTTTATCGAGCGGATCGATGTTTACTCAACTCGTTTTTGTCGTCGGAATGAGGAGTGTTTATTGAGCGGATCAATGTATACTCGACTCATTTATAATTTAGACTTAGGTTTATCACCAAAAAGTCTTTTTTACTGTTGAATATATATATGTCGAGGAGTTTTTATCGAGCGGATCGATGTTTACTCAACTCGTTTTTGTCGTCGGAATGAGGAGTGTTTATTGAGCGGATCAATGTATACTCGACTCATTTATAATTTAGACTTAGGTTTATCACCAAAAAGTCTTTTTTACTGTTGAATATATATATGTCGAGGAGTTTTTATCGAGCGGATCGATGTTTACTCAACTCGTTTTTGTCGTCGGAATGAGGAGTGTTTATTGAGCGGATCAATGTATACTCGACTCATTTATAATTTAGACTTAGGTTTATCACCAAAAAGCCTTTTTTGCTGTTGATATAAATCGAGGAGTGTTTATTGAGCGGATCAATGTATACTCGACTCGTTTCGTTCTAATATTTATCAATATGCTAGTGTAATTCCACAGAGCGTTAATCGAAATAATCGATGTATAGAAAATGCTAAAATTTTTACTAATTGAACTCTAGGCTAAGGCCTTTGTTACAAGGATTAAAACTTGATAAAGTAAAATAAAACGATGCAGTATAATCTGCTAAAATTTATTTACCATAGTATTTCCTAAGGTTGACTGCGTTCCAGGTTCTTGGTAAGGCTGTCCCATCCATGTGTGCAATCTTGTATGAACCTTTCTTTCCTACGCCAATGACGATGTAAGGTCCATCCCAATTTTGTTGTAACTTTCCCACATGCTTGGATACTTCTACCTTTTTCAAAACCAAGTCCCCTTCTTTGAAGGTTCGGACGCGTACCTTTTGATTGTATGCTTTCTCCATATTTGCCTTAGTGGCTTGTAGGCGTACAGCAGCTTTATCTCTTAAGGCTTCTGTTAAATCAACGTCATTTTCCCTCGCCTTTTCATTTTCTTCTTTATTGAACATCTCTATTCTTGGAGTTGGAATTAAAGTTTCCACAGGGATAACAGCTTCCGACCCATATACCAAGCTGAAAGGGGTTTCTCCAGTTGAGTTTCTTACCGTGGTTCGATTAGTTTCTCAACTTCTCTCTTAAGGTGAAAACAATTCTCCATTCGATGTCCGTGTGCCCTATGGTACTTACAGTATTGATCGTAGTTTCGAGATCCTGGTCTTGGCTGTGCGATTTTTCTCGCCTCGGGAATCCAGTTATTTCTTTCTAGAATTTCCAATATTTCTTCCATTGGAATATTTAACCTCGGGTGTTCTACATGATTCACCCTGCTTCTGGTTGGTTGCTCAGGGTTTCTTGGTCTTTGGTAGAAATTGGGTTGCCTATCTTGGTCGGCTTTGTTGTATTCCAGTTGCTGGAAGACATTACCTCTCCTGAAGGATCGCTCGAAATCCAAAGATTTTTGGATAGGAAACCTGTCATGCCGTTTTGAGCTTGAGGTAGTGGCTTTGTTTTTGTTTTTATCCTTAAAGGAATTCATCTCTTCTTGAGTCATATATTTAGATGCTAGGCTCATGATGTCGGCGAACGTTCTTGGTTGCTTTCGACTGAGGGCATTTCCGAACTGCCTGTTTTTAGTGAGATCGAAGAGGATAGATATTATGTAATCGATATTTGGGGAATCGATTTTAAGCAATTCTACGTTGAATCTGGCCAACCAATCCCTTAGAGATTCTCCTTCTTGTTGATATATAGTTCCAAGGTAGCTCATTGGAAGTTTTTGTCTCTTCTGGCTGGCGAACTGCTGTGTCAATTTGTTACAGAGTTCCCTAAAGCTGAATATGGAGTTGGCAGGTTGTTTCGCGAACCAGTCCAACGCGAGTCCTTCGAATGTGGTTACCATTAATTTGGCAGTGAATTCAGCAGAGTGGGCATATAAATTCATTATATTCGTAAAGCTAAAAATATAATCATCCGGGTCAGTGGTTCCATCATAGCGAGGTAGTCTGCCCGGGACTTGTCCGATCGATTGTGCCTCTTTTATTTCCCTGCAGAAGGGAGAACAGGCCGCAAGGCTTTTCCTGGAGTTCCGTGGTTCGGGCCCACGGATTTTGAATAGACCGTAAGCGTTGTTCCAGTCGGTCCTGCACCATCCTTTCAATTTCTCTTTCCGTCAGTCGAGCCGTTCGTGGTCGATCAGGGATTGTATCATCTATATCATCCTCAATAGGGATAATTGTTCGTTCCCTGGATCTACTGCGCCTCGCCGGGGTTTTTCTGTGAGCTCGTTTCCTTCGAGGATTGTTGTCGGAGGGTTTCGAATTGTCCTGTTGTGGACTGTGTAGCGAGCGGTGCTCGCTTGGTGGGCTATCAGCTTGTTGAGATACATGATCGTTTTGTCCGGGCGTTCTCCGAGCAGGAATTGTCCTGGCAGCCCTAGGGTTTTGCGGAATTTGATCAAGCACAAGTAATTCTTCCGGGGAGAGTGATTTAAAGAGCATCGCTATTTGTCGTAATTTCTCCTGAGCACCCGGGAGAGGAGCAGGGATCTCGGGGACTTCCGGCTCTTCCTGTATCGTGCCGGGAGGACCTCCTAGGGGTTCATGATCTCGGGGATGGGTATTCTGTAAATTCTCGTCGGTATTGGGAACGTTATTATTGTCGTTCTCCCGTGGATCTTCAGATGTGTCATGACCGGTGGTTGTGTTACTTCTTGCTCCGACACGGGCGCTTTTCCTTGGGCGAGCCATATGTCGATCGAATAATTAACCTAGCCCCACGGTGGGCGCCAACTGATTTAACCGTTTTTCGTCGGGTTAATTTAATATCAGTGAATTTGTGATATCGGGGGTTTGGATATTGAATTATTCAGTATATTGGGTTCTGTTACTTTATTCTGGATGGATCGTTTACAAAGAAAAGCAATAATCAAAGGCAAGAAGTAAAACCATTAACGAAATTAAGAACGCAATGATATGGAGGTAAAGTTCTGCAATAATAATGGATATTATTGAGTTCTATTGTTATCAATGTATTCTTGTGTAATCTCAGAATTAAGAGAATTCGTAGTTGTCTTATACAATGAATAACTAGGTATTTATATTACGCTAAACCTAGTATTACAAGGAATCATAGTCCTAGTTGGACTCGGCCCAACCTATCCTTCTTGGGTCCGGAGTGTAATCTTTACTCGGAGCGAGCGGCATCAGGCTGGGTCAGTAAGAAGATCTCGATCCGTTAGAGTTGGTCGAATCGATCTTGTAATCTTTGTTCGATCAGACTAGTATGTAGGGTGCGAAATAGCCCCCATCAATATAAATACACTTCCTCTTTGTTTTGTTGATTACATCAAATATAAATAGAATAGAGTTTATCTTTCGTAACTCCATTTTGATCTTCTAATATCGATAGAGAAATAATCGGATACCAGTTGCACTGCTGAACTTCCATAATTGTATAATTCCCAGGTCGAGAATTCTGTTCGACTAAACCGATTATATTTCTTCTCAGTTGATAATGTAAAAGCATAACAATAAATACTTGAGTGTAAAAATATCTAAATAAACCGAATACGAATCCGACATGCCATCCTTCAATATAATGTTATGAACGCGTCGTGACTGTTCGATATTTAGAATGTCGTAATTCTTCTATACTCCCCATTGAATTAGGTGTCCTTCACTACCAAACAGGGCCCTATTTCTCGGGAAACGTAACGGTCCTTCCATTAATTACGGTCATCAAACCGTTCGTAGCCTGTTATCTGGGCCGTTGATTAAAAATCCTTCACCATTATAAATAGGTTCCTTCGTGTATACAGCACTTCTTGCTTTTTTCCTTATGCTCCTCCGATCACCATGGGTCGAATTTCAGATTTGATTCGTATTTTCTCCCAGATAAAAGAGTTTGAGATTAGAGTTCGAACTTTGTTTTTCGATCTTGTTTCCTTTTGTAAAAGCTTTTCGCTTAGAATATCGACAGGCAAAAGAAATTGCGCCTAGAATACCGGCAGGCAACCTGTTTTCCCAGACATATCTTGTCTGTGACGGGTTAGAATTCCGGTCTTCTGGTGCAGTACCCGATCGGGCAGTTGGTTACTCCGAGAGGAGTTCTTTAAATCTGAGGCACCAGCTTCCTCGAGGGCTTTCTTACGAGATAGGTTCTTCGAGTTCCTTTGGAGCGCCTCTGCTGGGATAACCCTCTGCTGCATCTGTTCGGATTATCCTGTAAATAAAGATTGGGGATTTCAATCATTATTTACAGATGAAGACCTAAGGTCGGTCTGAACCCCGGAGGAGAGTTCCGATCCGACTTTCATCCTGTACGAAGATGGATGTGCGACACGTGGCTAGTGATGATCATGAAGAATCACTGCCGAGTTCTGCATCTGGAGCTGTCTAATAGGGACGATGACCGAATATGTATTAGGATAGACTTACTCGCAGAACTTGTAATAGTGTAGGAGTGATTGTACTATATCTTTGAGCTCGGAATTGATTTCGAGGCTTTTCTTTGTAATTTATCTGAAGAATTTGAATAATAAAGCTTCATTTCTGATTGAATTTTATTACTTGAATTCCGTTATTGGTCGAAATGATAGCCAATATTCCGTCCATTAGTTCGAGAATTTATCTAATCGATTGCAGATATTCGATCAATCAACTTATCCCGATTAATTTTGAGAAAAAACACCACAGTCGACCAATAGTACATAGAGATTTCGTAAATGGTCTTCTAAATAACCGATTCGAAAGAACTTGTCATTGAAGTTAATAAACGCGAAGATCGGAAAAATAAATTCCGATCGTCAATTGACAAGCTGCCATTTTATAAATCTTCTAAGCCTTCGATGATACTTGCTGAACTTCTTAATCGCTCCTAAAAATAAATTCGTTGAAGAAATAAAAGAGTTGTGCGACCATAGGCTTGGCCATTATCCTTAAGCTTTTCTGGCATACATTTTTCTCCTCGTATTAGGCATATTTCGATCTAATACTCGAATAAGGCCCCACGGTGGGCGCCAATTGATCTTACGTGGTTTCGTTGGTTCGATCAAGGGTGGGGAAATAACACGATGACGATAATGTTAAAAGGAAAATAAGGACCAAATGTAATTGTATTCGAGTAAATTGAGTACAAGTACAAATATTAGGGGTCCTATTCGAGCATTATTGGATGCCGTACAAGCTAGAGGGTGAAACATGTATGAGAAAGCCTATACTAATATTCTCTAGTAACTCGAGCAGCGGTCTCGAGGTTAGTGATCCTAGAAAGTTGTCCAGTATAATAAATGCATGGAGTATTTATAGCCAAATTGGAGGGTATGGGCCTGGGCTTGGCCCAACAGTGTCCTTCGATTTATGGTTCTCTGATGTGCTCGAAACAATCATCTTCATGCTTTGGTTCGGCTTTTGGTCCCTGGCGACAGGGTTCGGTGCTATTCGAACCGTATTGAGGCTCGAAAAACAGGGGATCCGAATTACCCCTCATCAGATATGAACACTACCTTAATTAAACTAATCTAGACAAAATAGGATTATCTTGAAAATCTTGGAGATTTGGGAATATTTGGGAAACTTAGAGTTTTGGATAAGGTAAGAATCTTAGAGATTTAGATTACCTTAATTAACCAATTTAATCAAGATAAGGTTTGTAGATTACTTAGAGCTCAAGTAAGAGCTAATTAATCTTAGAGATTAATTGTTAATTCAAAATTAATTAACTTGGATGAATTTTTGCGAATTAAAATTAATGGAGCCGGTAAATTTACATTTATGCCCTTATGTGAATTTATGCATGTTCTTGAGTGAATGTGTGGATTGATCGATTTTGCCCTTAAGCCCTGTGTAGTTTTTGGTTTATTTATTTTTGGGTTGTAATTAAATGGGCCTGATTGGTGCCCTTTCTTGCGCAAACAAATGTAATAGATTAGGACCATTTAAATTTGTAAGCTAGGCTTAGATTAGGCTTGGAGCTGAGAAGACCACATGAAGACTTGGAGATCCGCATGGAGGCCCATTTACCTTGGAGGACATGGAGGCCCAATTCATTACATGGAGGCCCAATCAAGCTGGATATTACAAGAAGGCCCATGATGTATGGGTTTGAAAATTGTAATAGTTAGGACATTTAATTTCCACCCTAGACTGACCAATTAATTCATCACTTGGCTCGTGATGAATCGCATATGATGGGCATTCGATCAATCATATCCTGCTAGGTGTTGTATGTTTACTTATATTCTTTGATGTATGTCATGCATGCTTAGAATAGATCACGTAAACAAGATAAAGAATAATCTGATGAGACCTCGCACAAAAAAACTTAAAACCTCCAATTGAACTTAAAATTCAATTAAAATATTAAATCGAACCTAAGGGCACATATGAATAGTCTCTATGGTCCGAGCCTATCCAATTACTAGGTCTTAGGCATATTGTACGAATATATCTCGATGTCTCACGAGTCGTGGGTCGAGCTATAGGAAGATGATATGTCTATTGCCTCGATGCACGAGTTTAGTGCCAAGGGAGGGGATAGCAAGGTTTTAGGCGCTGTCTCACGAGTCGTGGGGTGACTAGGATTGAACTATTTCTTTCCACGAGTATTGGACATGATTTAACGCTAGTAAGTATGGATGTCTCACGAGTCATGGGTCCATATTGAAAAATGAGGCTAAATGAACTTAAGGGTTAGCTGCGATGGTTAACTGTCGACGTAATCGACCACCAAGTGAATCAAATAGTATGGCTAACGAGTCGTGGGTAATAGGAGATTGCATTTGGGCCTTAAACCCGCTAGGATATTTTAAATTCCCGAAACATATGTAGGGGCATAAGATTTTGATTAAAATAATGGGAGTAATTTACAAATAAAAACCATGTTTGTAAATTGTGCATTTTAAATTAATCTTTCGCGTATTTATTTCTTCTCTCGTCATTTTATAGATATGATGTCAAAAGAGCTTAGAGCACTTAGAGATTTGTCCATCTCATCAATTGAATGTAATATTTTAACTGGACCCAACTTGCATTTTTGGACGCATCATTTGAATGGATTATTTGAAGCTGAAAACATATCCTATGTTTTGTCTGTGCCACCACCCATTACTATTTCACATGACGTTCCTGATTCCGTAAAAGCATCACCAAATGGAAACTGGATGATGGCTTAGCTCGTGAATACATGTTGGAATATATGTCACTTGATCTGCCTTTGCAACATGAGCATATGGCATCCGCGAAAGAGATTCTCTCGAATCTCAAATTCCTTTATGGGATTAGAGATGGTCGTCACATATTCGCAATCACGAGGGAACTCTTGCAAGCAAGAAAGAGAAGGGAAACTCCTGTCGGAATCCACGTACACAAGATGATTCGACTTCTATGTGAACTCGATGGTATGGGTGTCGTGATGGACAATGATTTCCGAGTAGATCTTATTCTACAATCTCTTCCTAGATTATATGACCGATTTATCGCGGACTTGAATCTCCAGAGGCGAGAGATCACTGTACATGTCCTGCGACAAATGCTCGAGGAACACGAAGCTTCTTTTGGAAAGAAAGCGAGGGTTGGCGAAAGGACTGGGCGGCGTTCAAAACCAAAACAAATGGAAACCAGAGCTCCTTACTGCACAAGGTCAAGGGAAAGGATTAAATTCGAACCTATGGAGAGTTCGAACAGGTATATTCCTTGTTAAAGTTAATTTTACAAATTAACTATTCATTTTTGGTGTTAGACACTGACTGGAGTTCTCATCCTTGTAGGTGATGGGAGCATCAAGGAAACTGGAGCCTGAGGATTGGATCCTTGAATAAGGCAATGGAGCTGGAGCTCTACCAAGGCCGTAGGCAAAAGTAGATTTAGGTGGTTTGATAAAGTCATTAGGAAACTTTCATTTATGTACCTTGTTATTAATAAAAAACTTTTATTCATGTTAATGAATAATGTTGATTTTAATAAAAGCTCATGTTTTCGTTTTTCATTTGGTACATTGAATTATTGACTTTACATCATAAAACCGCCTAAGTTAGTCATGCACGTACAGCAAAACAAAAGGAAACAAGATAATGAAATATATGCCCAATTATGGCACGCTCGACTTGGACATATATCTAAGTCAAGGATTCAAAAGTTAGCATCTTCTGGCGCGATTGAAATCAATCGCATTGATGAAATGCCAACATGTGAACCATGTCTAAAGGGTAAAATGGCTAAGTTTCCATTCAAGGGAAACCCTGAGAGAACCAAGCAAACATTGGACTTAATACATACTGACGTTTGTGGACCACTAAGAAAAAGCGCCCGAGGTGGCTATGACTACTTCATCACTTTCACTGACGACTTTAGTCGTTATGGATATGTGCTCTTGTTGAAACACAAGTCTGAAGCCTTTGAGCGTTTCAATGAATTCAAGATGGAAGTAGAGAATCAACTTGGTCATACGATAAAGGCTCTTCGTTCTGACCGAGGTGGAGAATTTCTTAGTAACGAATTTATGAATTATCTTGTAGAGTATGGAATATTATCGCAGTGGACTCCTCCTGCAACACCCCAATTGAATGGAGTAGCAGAGAGAAGGAATCGAACTTTGATGGACATGGTTCGATCCATGATGAGTGCCACTGACCTTTCTCTTTCATTTTGGGGACATGCCCTCCTCACGGCAACGAAGATACTAAACATAGTACCTTCTAAATCCGTAGAAAAGACACCATACGAATTATGGTTTGGCAAGGCACCCTCATACGCATTCATGCGCATATGGGGATCTCCCGCTTACGTTAAAAAGCTAGTGGGAGATAAATTGGAAACTAAATCCACTTTGTGCAAATTCGTGGGGTATCCAAAAAACTCGATAGGATACGAGTTCTACGATCCTACAAGACAAACTACGTTTGTCTCGAGGAACGCTCACTTCTTGGAGAAGGATTTCATAGTTGACAAGAAAGAAAATAACGTAGAACTGAATGAGGTCACTGAAGCTGAAAAGGCCGAAGAGGTCGATCAAGCTGACCCGTCGCCACAGGCAGTGGGAGAACATGAGCATGAATGTGCACCAGAAAGTACACCGATACTTCGTAGGTCAGAAAGACAACGTAGAGAACCCGAGAGGTACTACGGTCTGCTGCATGAGACAGGACAGTCTCTAACCGACCCAAGGACTTACGAAGAGGCTATGCTAGACATAGACTCGGGAAGTGCGCGAAGCCATGGAATCCGAATTGGACTCCATGCACTCAAACAAGGTCTGGGCTTTGGTAGATCCACCAGTGGGAGTGGCTCCCGTGGGTTGCAAGTGGATCTATAAGCGAAAGCTTGGAGTGAACGGAGAGGTAATAACCTACAAGGCGCGATTAGTGGCAAAAGGATATACTCAAAGACCTGGAATTGACTTTGAGGAGACCTTCTCGCCCGTCGCAATGCCTAAATCCATTCGAATCTGGCTGGCCATAGCTGCGTGGTATAACTACGAGATATGGCAGATGGGTGTAAAGACTGCCTTTCTCAATGGGGACATTGATAAGGAGATCTACATGGAGCAACCAAAAGGATATGCATCCAAAGGAGATGAACACAAGGTGTGCAAACTCCAGAGGTCCATTTATGGACTAAAGCAAGCTTCCCGAAGCTGGAACATTAGTTTCGATGAGACAATCCAAACTTTTGGATTCATCAAAAACATGTTCGAACCTTGCGTGTACAAGGAGATCAGTGGTAGTACAGTTGAATTTTTGGTGCTTTACGTTGACGACATTCTTCTCATTGGAAACGATGTGAAAGCGTTGCCCGAAACTAAAGCATGGTTATCTACACAATTCTCAATGAAGGATATGGGAGAAGCATCCTTTGTACTAGGTATAAGGATCTACCGAGATAGATCAAAATGACTGCTGGGCCTCTCCCAATCCCAGTACATAGATAAAATCTTGAAAAGATTTAGTATGGAAGAATCCAAGAGAGGATTTCTTCCAGTGAGACATGGGATTGCACTCTCTAAGTCTATGGCCCCAAAGACGCCAGAAGAGAGAAGCAATATGTCTAGAGTACCATATGCATCCGCGATAGGAAGCATAATGTATGGTATGTTATGTACGAGACCAGATGTAGCGTACTCTTTAATCGTTACAAGTTGCTACCAGTCTGATCCAGGTGAGCAGCACTGGATAGCCGTAAAGGCAATTCTGAAGTACCTGAGAAGGACTAAGTAATTGTTCTTGGTATACGGTGGAGGAGAATTGAAATTGGAAGGCTATACAGACTCGAGCTTCCAATGTGATGTAGACGACTTCAAGTCGACATCAGGATACGTATTCTGCCTCAATGGTGGTGCGGTTAGCTGGAAAAGCTCCAAGCAAGAAACAACCGCGGATTCAACCACCAAAGCTGAATACATTGCTGCGAGTGATGCAACAATGGAAGGTTTATGGATGAGAAACTTCATCCAGGAACTTGATGTGATACCTAGCATCGCTGAGCCAATTACTATCTTCTGTGATAACAATGGGGCAATAGCGCAAGCAAAGGAGCCGAGATCTCATCAGAAATCCAAGCACGTACAAAGACGATACCATGTGATAAGAGATATCATTGGTAGAGGAGACATTAAGATGGAACGTGTCGACTCAGAAGATAATACGGCGGACCCGCTAACGAAGCCTCAAGAACATAAAAGACTGGCTTTAGGACAAGTGGGAGATTGATAGAAATAGTATCCTGCAAGCCAGCTTTTTGGCTAGTATTTATTGTAATAAATGCGGAACTATTCAATTTCGATTAATAAATGCACTTTATTAAATGGTCAACTTTATCTTATGTAATAATTATCCACGCATAAGGATAGAAGTCCTTAGATCACAGGGCTATGGGACAACCCGTGGACTGATCTCCAAGGCCGTGATCTAGAACATATTCAAGAGTCGTAGAATCCAATCGAGATAGGACATCGTTGGATTCGGTTAGACTCTCACTATTGTGTATACTCCGATGAACTGGAGAACGCTGGGGTCCACGAGCATGACTGGGATGGTCGATACATTGCTGGGATGGCAAGCGAACTGAATACACCAATTAGGAAATAACTCACCATAGAAGCGGTAGTCGCATATCGGGGTTGTAGTTATTCCAAATTTATAATAGTATACGAGGAACAATCCCTAACTACTTGAGGTGATAGGGTTTATCTGGTGCGAGAACGTCTATGCTTTGATATGAGTTCCGACTGACTGGGGATCGCCAGAAAGTCTCTGTGGACTCATATTGGGTATAAAGGAACTCGTATGCAGATTCATATCATCAACAAAGGATCCATTGACCCGACTTGATAGGTTGGGAAATTCTCCTATGGATTTCTGTGAGAAATTAATTCTGGTAAAATCCTTGGCCAAGGTATCTGACGACTTAATGTAAGTAGCTCATAAAGATTAAGTCAAAGAGAATTTATCTCAAGATCAGAGTATGTTGGATGAAGATGAAGATGAAGTGCAAAGATGTTAAGAAGTAAGGGAAGGTTTTGATGATTTCCAAAACGTCAAAATCAGCTAAGTATGGAAAGCTTAGTTCCCTTAGAAGAATTTTGAACAAGTAAAGAAGACATCAGAAGAGTTCAAAGTTCAAAGCCCAAAAGACTACTGATCTCGTGCTGAAACAGCGAACATAAGGGTAGGTCATCAGCTGACTCAAATCAGATTAGTTCAGTATTTGATCAGCAGAGTATCTATCAGCAGAGTTGCTTCAATCAGCTGAGTAGAAGAGATCAAGAGATTAGTTCAACGGTAATAAATGCACCTGGTGTAATAAATGCTGCAAGAGAAGGGTAGTAATGACAAATGATTGAAGAATATTCTCGGATCAGCAGAGTGCATTTAATGCAGCTACAGGAAAGTACAATAGAAATAGTACTGTAGCAGGGAGCCGTTCTGAATCGGGCTAAGGCTATGGATTTAAGATTTGATTTCCTTCAACGGTCATATTTTTAAATCCAAGTATAAATAGAGCTGTGTTCGAAGAGAGACATACACAACAACAATTCTGAGATTTCGTTTTTGAAGCAGAAAATTTTCTAAGTCTCAAGAAGCTCGAACAACTCACTCGTCTGGTGGAAGTCATCTGTTGACAGAAACCCAGTTAAGAAAATAGAAAAATACGATCTGAGTGATCTTGTATTTAGCTGAGTGTTGTGCGAAGTTTAAATACGTCTTTGTGAGTGATTTAGCTTCAGAGGATAGGATTTCTAAGTGATTTCCTGTTGTGAGCTTATAGCCTTTTCATTTGTTGTTTAGGTATAAGTGGAGAAATATTGTAAACTATGTGTTTATAGTATAATCCAGAATCTGTGTGATCTGGAAGAGTGGATTAAAGGATTTTTATCCATATAACCACTATAAAAATTCTTTGTGTTAATCTTGCATTTAAGTTTTCCAGCATATTTTAAATTGCATAAGTTTACACTTTGAATTGTAAAAAGATTTTAAAAGGAGTTTTAAAACTGGGGATAAAATATTTTTAAGGACTCAGTCTACTTGTGAAAAACACTTTCAATCATCCGTTGCAAGTATACTCTTGATAAAACTGTTTTGCTGAAAAACAGCTAAGTAAGTTGTAAGAAGAGTGGTCACTCTGCTGTTCAAGATTTGTTCACGATCAGTATAGTCATCTTACTGTTCTTCATCAGCTTAGTCTGCTGACAGAACACTGAAAAGTTTTTAAGTCTAAGAAATTTTCAGAGGTCTATTTACCCCTCCCCCCCTCTAGACCTCATCTGACCACTTGGGACCAACAAGTGGTATCAGAGCAGGTGGTTCATTTGAATCAGCTGCCTGATCAACGAGCTTGATCCAAGTGTTTTTCAAAGGTTTTCATAACTTTTCAAAAGATCATCTTTTTGAAAAATTAAAACTTTTTGAAAAATGGACTGTATGATAACATGTACACATGTATCATTAAAGGTCCATTCAGATTCACCAAGACGATAAAGATAAATGAAGTTGATACCGTGGTGGAAAAAGATCTTCATGAGATGACTCCAGAAGAAATAAAGCTTTTCAATCTGGATAAGGTCAGAAGATTCATCATGACTAAAGCCCTGGACAATGATCGGTTTGACAAGGTTAAACATTGCAAGACTGCAAAAGAAATGTGTGATAAAGTCAGAGATATGAGCGAAGGAAACGACGCCATTAAAGAGCATCATCTGAGTGTTGCTCTGGAAAAGCTGGACAATTTCAAGATGAAATCTGGAGAGACCATTGATCAGATGGATACCAGGTTTACCAGAACATTGAATGAAGTCTTAAAGCTTGGAAAAACCTTCACGGACAAGGAGATAACCATCAGAGTGCTGAAGGCTTTACCTCCAAAATTCAACATGAAGGTGATAGCAATGGAAGAATCAAGAGATTTGGGAAAGATCTCTCTTACAGAGCTGTTCTCAGTACTCAAGGCATATGAGTATAAACTGCCTAGAATGGGAATTGAAGAAACCTCAACTTCAGGACCCACAGCTGCCCTGGTTGCTGCTGAAAATCCCAGAAGACCAGCACAGAAAAGTAAAGAAGTGGACTCATCTGATGAAGCCACACTACTCAACAAAAAGGAGTACACAGCTGGAGATGTTGCATTGCTGATGAATAATTTCAAGAAGTTCTACAAGAGAAAAATGAAGAACAAATACAACAATGCTTCTACTTCTAAACCTAACTTTTCTTCTCAAGATAAAGAGGATTATAAAGCCAAACTAATGTGTTATAACTGCAGGAAATTGGGACACTTCATCAAAGACTGTCCATATCCAAAAGCAGAAAAATACACTGAAGAAGAAAAGAAAATCATAAAAGAAAGAAAGCATCAGAGAGGCAAGGCAATGATGGCTGAAGCAGAAAAGCTGGCTGCTGTCTACTAATCTGATTCAGATTCAGACACGTCTGATGAAGAATCTTCTGATGAAGAAAAACCTGCTCTCCTCTGCCTGATGGCAAAGGAATCTGATGACTCCGAGGATGAGGTAACTCCTCTTGACAATGAATTATATAATTCATTTGAACAAATGATGCTTAACAATACTGGTATTGCTGAAGCATATAAAAAGCTTAAGGAAGAGATGATATTGCTAAAAGAGCAAAATAGTTCACTGAAACTCACAGCTGAAAAGCCAAGAGAATCAGCTGAATATAAACAGCTTGAGCAAGAACATGAATCTCTGAAAGCTGAATGTGAAGTTTATAAAGGAAAAATCATGGAACTTGAAAAAGTTATTGAGTCTCATGAGAAATCATCTGTTGCATCCACTCATATGACTAGTAAACAGAATATGCCTTTAGAACAGGATAAGCAAGAATTGAATCATACTGAGAAATTTATATCTGCTGACAATAGTAAGGTCATTCTGTATGTTCAAACTGCTAGACCTGCTTCACCTGAGAAAGTGGTAAAGGAGAAGAAATCTCCTAAGGCTAAAAAGAGCAAAGAGCCTAGTATAGGAAAACAGACAAGTAAGCCCAAACAGCAAAATCCTAAGAAGTCTACTGATAAAGCTAAACGGAATCAGACTAGTGGTAAACCTAAGTCGTCTATTAATGAGCAAGCATCTAGTAAACCAAAGAAGCATAAGAATAAGAAAAATCAAAATGCTTGGTATGGAAATGAGTCTTATTATGTGCAACCTGCTGCATATCCTCCTATGTATCATGCACCTCAATTTCCAACTTACTATGCACCTTACCCTGCTCATCCAATGCATGCATACCCTGCTTATCATGCACCTTACCCTGCTTATGAACGTTATACTTATCATACTGATCATCAACATGACTTATCTGCCAATTATGATAAAAGTGAAACTGTTCATGCTCCTGTCAAAACTCAGAAGCCTAAGAAGCCTAAGACATCAACATCTTGGGTTGTCAAAGGTGGAACTAATCCTTCAGGACCCTCTCAATAAGGGTACCTAAAACAATTTTATTTTTGTTTTGTAGGTTAGGATTAGGAGTAGGAGTAAAGTAGAGAAGATTTGGTACTTGGACAGTGGATGTTCAAGGCACATGTGTGGAAGCATACATGAGCCGACTGATGCAGTTGCTGTGGATGGTCCAAAGGTTACTTTTGAAGACAGCAAAGAAGGCAAGATTGTAGCTAAAGGAAGAATAATCAAAGGATACATAGAGATATCTGACGTCTCATATGTTAAAGGCCTAAAGTACAACCTGCTGAGCATAAGTCAATTTTGTGACAAAGGATATTCAGTCATCTTCTCAACAGATAAGTGCTATGTTGAACAAATTGGTACAAAGAATGTAATTTTATCTGGAAGAAGACAAGGGAATGTCTACATAGTCGACTGGAATTCTGCTGACAAGAATTCAAGTATTTGTTTGGTGGCATCAACACAAAGTGAAGTCAGCTGGCTATGGCACAAAAGAATGAATCATTTAAACTTCAAGACCATCAACAGATTAATAAAGAATGATCTGGTAGAAGGGATTCCAAAAACAGTCATGAGCAAAGACAAGCTATGTGACGCATGTCAGAAGGGTAAACAAATCAAGTCATCATTCAAAAGCAAGAAGTACCAATCTTCTGAAAGGATCTTGGAGCTGCTACATATGGACTTATTTGGACCCATTGATCCAGTCAGCAATGGTGGAAAGAAATACTGCCTAGCTGTTGTGGATGACTATTCAAGATATACTTGGGTGATATTCATGAAAAAGAAAAGTGAAACCAAGGAACATCTTACCAATCTGATGGAACTGATCCAAAATGAGAAAAGCATAAAAATATTGAAGATCAGATCAGATAGAGGAACATAGTTTACAAACTCTACTGTTGAAGAGTATTATAATATCAAAGGAATACATCATGAGTATTCAGCTGCTAGAACCCCTCAACAGAATGGTGTTGCTGAAAGGAGAAACAGAACACTAAAAGAAGCTGTCAGAACCATGATAGCTGAAGCTAAGCTGCCACAAAGATTTTGGGCAGAAGCAACAAATACAGCCTGCTTTACTTAGAACAGATACATGATCAACAAAAATCAGAACAAGACTCCATATGAAGTTTGGAACAACAGGAAGCCAAACATTCATTACTTCAAAATTTTTGGTTGTAAATGCTTTGTGTTAAACAATGGGAAAAATCACCTTACTGCATTTGCAGAATAGGCTGATGAAGCTGTTTTTGTAGGATACTCTACTGTTAGTAGAGCTTATAGAGTTTTTAACAAAAGAACATTGCTAATAGAAGAATCTATCCATGTAGTATTTGATGAGCCAAGTCAATCTTCTGAAAAGAATCAAATCACTAATCAAGATCTGTCTACTGATTTACAGAAGTTAGATATTGGAAAGAATGAAGAATATGTTCCAATCATACTACCTAATCTCAATTCAGCTGCTAACTCAAGTGCTGTTCAAAATCACAGTGCTGATTGTCTAACAGACGAGTTGCAAACAGCTGACAGACCAGAGACTGTTCAACAGACTACAAATGTTCAACAGACTACTACTGGAACTCCAACAGTAGTGTTGCAAGATCAAAACAGAGGACAACATCCAGACCTGCAACCTGATCTTAGATGGCTCAGGAACCATCCACCAGAGTTGGTGATTGGTGATCATTTAGACAGGGTGAAAACAAGAAGAGCTGCTGCACAAGATGATATGTTTGTCACCTTTCTATCTCAAATAGAGCCTAAACAAGTTGAAGAAGCTCTCAGTGATTCCTTCTGGATTGAAGCTATGCAAGAAGAGTTAAATCAATTTGAAAGGAATGAAGTCTGGTACTTAGTTCCTAGACCAAGTCATCAAAGAGTAATTGGCACTAAATGGGTTTTCAGAAATAAGATGAATGAAGATGGTGTTGTCACCAGAAATAAAGCAAGATTAGTGGCCAAAGGTTATTGTCAAGAAGAAGGCATTGACTTTTATGAAACATTTGCACCTGTAGCAAGACTTGAAGCAATCAGACTGTTTCTAGCCTATGTTGCTTATAAGAACTTCACTATCTATCAGATGGATGTGAAGTCAGCATTTCTCAATGGAGAATTGCAAGAAGAAGTGTATGTTGAACAACCACCTGGATTTGAAGCTTATCAACAAGAAGACAAGGTGTATCGTCTAAAGAAAGCCCTCTATGGACTGAAACAGGCTCCAAGAGCATGGTATGATAGCCTATCTGATTTTCTTTTAATTAAAGGATTTCGTAAATGTAAGGTAGATAACCTTGTTTACTATTGAATGGGAAAATCATATATTACTTGTGCAAATATATGTGGACGATATTATTTTTGGTTCAACTAACCAACAGATGTGTGACAAGTTCTCTAAGCTCATGCAGAACAAGTTTGAAATGAGCATGATGGGTGAACTAAATTATTTTCTTGGTTTGCAAGTTAGACAGTTGCCTGATGGTATATTCATCAACCAAGCAAAATACACAAAAGATCTGTTTAAGAAGTTTGGTATGGAAACTAGCTCTACTGCTACAGTTCCTATGTCTACTAGTCTTCGTTTGGATAAAGATGAAGATGGCAAATCAGTGGACATAACCAAATACAGAGGCATTATTGGGTCACTGTTATATTGATGAGGGATATTTTGGGCTCAGCTTTTCTTTACAACCATGCGAAATCGAACAGTACTCATCTCGGAAGATCAAGTTCGACCCCGATGCCCGAGTACCACAAATACAGTCGGCGCTGGATCCAAAGTTACTGTTGGGCCAAGCTCTGATCCAAACTTATGGGCCGAGAATTGTATATCTGCGGATAGATCACCTAGACCCCGATTTCAGCTATAAATACCCCATGCATTTATGACACCAGACACGATTTTCCAGGTGCTCCCTCCTCGAAGCTACCGCTCGGAACCGCTTGGGAATATCGGCCTAGCATCACTTGTATTTCGCCCTCTAGCTTGTACGGCATCCAATAGGGCTCGGATAGAACTCTATACATTTGTACTCATATAGCATTGTAATCGAACCATTTGAATACAATATTGTTGATCTCTATATCATTGTTGAGTACTTGTTTAATTATTACACATATCGATCACGCATACGAAATCACGTAAGATCAATTGGCACCCACCGTGGGGCCTTATTCGAGTCTTAGATCGAAATATGCCTACTACGAGGAGAAATACATACGTAAGAGGAGAGCCTTCCCAAGCAGCGGGAGCACAAAATTCTGTCAACAATGAACCTGATAATCTATCGCGCGCCGCTCAACAACAACCAGAGGTGCCGCCAGCGATTCCGCAGGATAACATTCCAATACACACGACCATTGGTGATTTAAGATCTATAATAGGCACAATGTGTAGGGAATTCATGAATAGCGGAAGGGCAGATCAATCACCTGTCGACCAACCAGGAGTTCAGGGAAGACCAGAGATACCTTCATCGAACTTACAGAAGGAAAACGATATGTCGCATGCCCCATCGACGCATCCACGTCGGGCTGCACCCTCGAAAGTCAATGCCCGATCTGAAAACCCACCTGCACGAGTGCACGATCTGGAGGATTCTGTTATGGGGGAAAGTCACACCGCCGGCGACATGATAAGAAACAAACCAACATACAAGAGAATTACCGAATCAGAATTGGAGAAAATAGTACAGGAAAGGGTGACTAAAAAATTGGAAGAGCAAGATACTATGATTGAAATTCCCTTCACTAATCAGGCTGCCAGGCAAGCGGGGAATGCTCTGATTAGAGGAAACCTACGAGAGAGGGAGGTCTCGAATAATATCATGCGCTGCTCACCCTTTTGTCGAGAAATACGCGAAGCTCGAAACACAGAGACGGTGCCAACTAGGCTCCCACGGTATAACGGGACTACCGACCCCGGAGAACACATTAACAGCTTTGTCAATGTGATGAACTTGTACGGACACTCGGAGGATTTCTGTTGCAAGATTATGGTCACCACTTTTGAAGGGATTGCTCTTGATTGGTTCGGGAAGTTACCTCCGAACTCCATATTTTCTTTTGAAGAATTCTGCGATAAGCTGAAACATCAATTCGCTAGCCAAAGGAAGCCAAGATTGCCGGCGAATCACCTGGGCACTGTGAAACAATTGGAAGGAGAGACGTTGAGGCAATGGCTGGCAAGATTTAGTATCGAGCTCTTGAAGGTGGATACTCCGCAGATCGAGTATCTGTCCTCCCTAATGTTTGAGCTGACTAGGAGCACCCAATTTGGAAATGCATTATGTAGAAAGCAACCAAAATCCTTCGAACGGATAATGGAAATTGCTGAAAAGTATATGATACAGGAAGAGATGAACAAATTAAAAAGTTCACACGTAGATAAATTTCATCTCAACAAGAAACAAGATCGGGCACCGATCCCTAAACCAGGTGATTATGGAGGATCGAACAAAGGATCCGTTTGGCAGCGAATCAACACTTTTAAGCCGCATATGCCGCCCCAAGGTCCGAATTCATACGGACCTCCTTATGATCGAAATCGAGCTCCGAGATCGGGTAAAATTCAATTTACAGAGCTTAACAGTTCAAAAGAAGAAGTGCTGACCGTGTTGGAAGAAGGGAATTTAATTCCGGAAGCCCAGAGGATCACGCAGGCAAGGCCGGGTGCGCCTAGATATGACCAGTACTGTCGATATCATCGAGCTCGAGGACATAGTACGGAAAATTGTTATCAATTGAAGGTCGAGATAGAAAAATTAATCACCCAAGGGAAACTCAAAGAATTTGTTAAAAATGGCAACTATAACAATCGTTACAGATCCCGTCGTCCGAAAAAATTTAACGCTCGGCAAAGGCAAATCCGAAGCCAGGTAGAAGAACAGTCGAACGGCGTGATAAACATGATTGCTGGCGGACCGGCGGGAGGAGATAGTAGGAATGCCAGAAAGAGGACTTTAAGGTCAATCAGGGCAGGAGTATCCACAAAAAAGGAAGTTCTATCTTTGGAGTTTCCATCGATGGAAAACCAAGTTATCAGCTTTAGTGAGGCAGATCGACCCGCGGACGTTAGTTGGGATACGAATGAAGACAATCCAGACTTTTCCATGGTGTTGACTCTAAAAATTGCTAATTTCGAGGTCAAAAGAGTGCTGGTTGATAATGGGAGCTCGGCAAACATAATTTCGTCGGAAGCTCTTACAAGAATGAACCTCTGTCATCCACATTTGGATAAGGTAACCACCCCTTTGGTCGGTTTCGGGGGATCGGAGATCACTCCGCTCGGGACCATACTCTTGAGTACTACTCTAGGGCTCAAACCTAAGAACGTCACGAGAATGATCAAGTTCCTAGTGGTAGACACGCCGTTTGCTTACAATGCTATCTTGGGAAGGCCTGCTCTGAATATTTTTAAGGCTGTCGTATCTACATACCATCAAAAGATAAAGTTCCCAACCGAGGGAGGAGTAGGAGAAATGAGAAACGATCAGTACATGGCTTGGGAATGTTATAGTTCGTCCTTAACTATCAAGGAGAAAGTGGAGCCCGAGCTCCCTGGCAAAAGAAAGATAAATGAATTGATCTCTAACTCCGGAACTCCGGTTCCCAATTATGAAAGACTAGATGGAAAGAAAGGAAGAATCGTTGACATGAGTGTGCAAGCACCTGACCACAAAAAGGTGAATTTGGTCCCTGGATCTCCAGAGAAATTCACAAAAATAGGAACGGAACTGAGTAACGGCATGGAAGCAAAGCTCATCGGATTCTTGCAGGAAAATGTGGATGTTTTCACCTGGAGTTCGGACGACATAGTAGGAATCGACCCGCGTGTGATAATGCATTCCTTAAATATTGACCCAAAGGCCAGACCAGTAAGACAGAAGAAGCGCAATCATGGTCGCGAAAAAGACAAGATAATTAACGCGGAGGTCGATAGATTGCTAGCAGCAGGGCAAATCAAGGAGATAAAATTCACGGAGTGGCTATGCAATGTGGTCTTGGTCTCCAAGGGCGAAAAGATTGAGAACAAATGGAGGATGTGTAATGATTTTACCGATTTGAATAAGTTATGTCCAAGGGACCCTTACCCCTTACCTCGAATTGACATGCTTGTAGATTCCATTGCGGGATTTGTGTTATTTAGCATGATGGATGCCTTTCAAGGATTTTATCAGATTTTCATGAATGAAAAAGATCAGGACAAAACGGCGTTTATCACTGAGCGAGGGGTGTACTGCTTCATCGTTATGCCCTTCGGTTTAAGGAACGCCGGCGCAACATATCAGAGATTGGTCAACATGATGTTCAAAGAGTTGATAGGAGAAATCATGGAAGTATACGTAGATGACATGCTCGTAAAAAGCATGTCCGAAGAGGATCATATTGACCATCTTGATAGGTGTTTCAAAATTCTGAGGAAGTATGGGATGAAGTTAAATCCAGCAAAGTGCACATTTGGGGTCCGATCAGGAAAATTCCTCGGGTATTTAGTCCATGAGAGGGGAATCGAAGCGAACCCTGAAAAAATCCGAGCAATCACTGATCTCCATCCACCAAGAAAACTCTCGGACGTTCAAAGTTTGATCGGGAAAATTATTTCGTTAAACAGATTTATCTCTAGATCTGCTGACAAGAGCTTACCTTTCTTCAAACTCTTGCGTAAATCTAAGAACTTTGAGTGGAATGCTGAATGCGATAAGGCTTTCGAAGAACTGAAAGCATACTTGACCTCAACACCAATGCTAGCAAAACCATCTGAAGGGGAACCCCTATATTTGTACATAGCTGTGTCAGAAGAGGCCATTAGCTCGGTTCTGGTCAAACTTGATAAAGCTTAACATAAACCAGTTTACTATTTGAGTAAATTGTTGCGGGTGCTGAGAAGAACTATATGGAGATTGAAAAATTCGCACTTGCCCTAATTGTGGCTGCCCGGAGGTTAAGGCCCTACTTTCAAACATACAAGATCATTGTCTTGACTAACCAACCTTTGAGACAGGTTCTGTCCAAGCCAGAAGCTTCGGGCAGGTTAATAAAGTGGGCGGTCGAGCTCAGCCAATTCGAAATCGAATATCAACCACGTGTCGCCGTGAAAGCACAGGTGCTAGCTGATTTCGTGCTCGAATCAACCAACATATCAAACGTGAAAGAAGGAACGACCTCGGAATTAGGTATGGTGGAAGAAGCAAACGATCAAGTCTGGCTGATGCATGTGGATGGATCTTCGACCAAAGAAGGAGGTGGAGCTGGGATTCACTTCCAAGGGCCCAATGCTGAAGACCTGAGTTACGCGATAACTTTGGATTTTGTAGTCACCAACAATGAGGCCGAATATGAAGCGTTTATAGCTGGATTAGAGATGGCCATTAAGGCAAAGGTAAAATCGATTGTTGTGCTAACAGATTCAGAACTTGTTCACAGGCAGGTAAAAGGCACTTACGAAGCCAGAGAGTTCAACATGATTAAATATCTAAACAAAACGAAAAGGTTAATCTCAGAGTTCGATAAGTTTGACATTCAACCTATACCAAGAGAGGAAAATCTCTGGGCAGACATATTATCAAAGTTCACAGGACTGGCCGACGGAAAAACGGAAAGAACGATCACTTGGTTGCTATCAAATATGTCAGCCATCGAGTTAGATGCAGCCCCTGCCACCGACGTTATGGAAATTGAAGAGCCAAGCAACTCATGGAGCGACCCTCTTATCGCCTATCTTAAGGATGGAAAACTTCCGGAAAATGCAAATGAGGCTCGGAGAATCAAATATAGAGCGCCGTCATTCACTTTGATGGACAATCAACTCTATAAGCGGTCCTCTTCGGGAATTCTACTGAAATGTATCCGTGAATCATACTACAATGCCATCTTAAGAGAAGTTCATGAAGGGGAAGCGGGAAATCATTGTGGCGCTCGAGCATTAGCTCTTAAATGCTCGAGGTCTGGATATTATTGGCCAACTCTTTTTTCTGATTCTGTCGATTATGTGAAAAATTGCCATCACTGTCAAATTCATTCAAACTTGATTCACCAACCGGCCGAGCATATGCATTCAATTCCTATTTGTTGGCCCTTTGACAAATGGGGCATCGATATTGTTGGACCTTTCCCAACCGCACGAGCCAGAAAAAAT
This sequence comes from Penstemon eatonii, assembly GCA_038501285.1. Lineage (NCBI taxonomy): Eukaryota > Viridiplantae > Streptophyta > Magnoliopsida > Lamiales > Plantaginaceae > Penstemon > Penstemon eatonii. The sequence continues at coordinate 50,619,927 of CM076715.1, read as the reverse complement.
TATGTACTAGTGGCGGTTGAATATTTCAGCAAATGGGTCGAATGTGTTGCCTTGACCAAGATCACCCAGTTTCAAGTTATCAATTTCTTATGGAAAAATATAGTCTGCAGGTTCGGAATCCCCAGGGTTTTGATATCAGATAACGGAACACAGTTTGCAGGAAAAAGGATCACGGATTGGTGTGATAAGTTCGGAATACAACAGAATTTCGCGTCTGTTGGCCACCCTCAGGCTAATGGACAAACTGAAGTAGTAAATCGGGAAATTGTTCGATCTCTGGAGAAGTGCTTATCGGACGCAAAGGGAAAATGGCTGGATGAATTGCCAGGAGTATTATGGGCCAATAGAACAACAGTTAAAGCGGCAACCGGAGAAACCCCATTCAGTTTGGTTTATGGGTCGGAGGCTGTTATCCCAGTAGAGAATCTTATACCTTCTCCCAGGGTCGAATTTTATGATCCTGAAGAAAACCAATCTCTGAGGCAAATGGAAGTTGATCACGCGGATGGTCGAAGGGACCGCGCGAAATTGAAAATTCAAGCCACCAAGGCCAACATGGAAAAGTCCTATAATCGAAATGTGAGAATTCGATATTTCAAGGTGGGAGATCTGGTGCTCAAAAAAGTGGATGTATCGAAGCACGTCGGAAAACTACAGCCCAATTGGGAGGGCCCCTTTGTGATCGTGGAAGTTGGGAGAAAAGGTTCTTACAAGATTGCTCATCTTAACGGAGAGATACTACCTCGAGCATGGAATGCGGTTAACTTAAGAAGATATTATGGAAAATAGTTACATTCGAGGCTTCTACTTTTTAGTTATCTTGTTCTATTTTCTTTGACTCTATTGATTTAGTGGATTACGCATTCAATGAAGATTTATTTCGATTGAGTTATTCGAGGAATGTTTATTCAGACTGAGTATTTATTCGATGAAAGTTTATTTCGCCTAAATTCTTATTTATTCGTCATATTCTGGATATTCTTGATCTATATTATCGATCTCTATTTATTAACGGGTGAAAGCCTCTGCTATGACCCTCGAGCTAAAAATGCTCTGAAAACGACTAAGGGTGAAAGCCTCTGCTATGCCCCTTAGATCGAAAATGTTGAATGGGTGAAAGCCTCTGCTATGACCCTCGAGCTAAAAATGCTCTGAAAATGACTAAGGGTGAAAGCCTCTGATATGCCCCTTAGATCGAAAACATTAAATGGGTGAAAGCCTCTGCTATGACCCTCGAGCTAAAAATGCTCTGAAAACGACTAAGGGTGAAAGCCTCTGCTATGCCCCTTAGATCGAAAACATTAAATGGGTGAAAGCCTCTGCTATGACCCTCGAGCTAAAAATGCTCTGAAAACGACTAAGGGTGAAAGCCTCTGCTATGCCCCTTAGATCGAAAATGTTGAATGGGTGAAAGCCTCTGCTATGACCCTCGAACTAAAAATGCTCTGAAAACGACTAAGGGTGAAAGCCTCTGCTATGCCCCTTAGATCGAAAATATTAAATGGGTGAAAGCCTCTGCTATGACCCTCGAGCTAAAAATGCTCTGAAAACGACTAAGGGTGAAAGCCTCTGCTATGCCCCTTAGATCGAAAATGTTGAATGGGTGAAAGCCTCTGCTATGACCCTCGAGCTAAAAATGCTCTGAAAACGACCAAGGGTGAAAGCCTCCGCTATGCCCCTTAGGTCGAAAAGGTTGAATGGGTGAAAACCTCTACTATGACCCCCTTTATCTAAAAAACCGTCGCTATACCCCTTAAGTCAAGCCGTTACTATTGTTCCGAGAAGAACCTAAACTATGAGAAACATCTCGCACAAGATTCAAAAGTTGTAAGGATCGAACTTCGAGTCAACTATGAATCTCAAAAATTATCTCGCGAATATTGCAAATTACGGAGAACAAATTCAAAGATCGACAACAATAAAAGAAAATTTTCATTCAAAAACCTTCAGATAAATTACATGTGAACTCTTGATTACATTCAGGAAATTGAGCTAATCGGAATATTTTACATCTAGTTCAACCCTATTACAAATAATTCCTGTAAATGCCCGAAGAAGGAAAGTGAGGCTGGTACACTTCTATTCTTCATTCAATGCTTCCTTGCAAATAAGCCCATGAAGGACCAAATCGAAAAACAGGGAAGCAACTCCAGTTGGAGGCGCTTTTAGTAAATTCGAAGACCACATCTTTCAAGAAGCCGCCTCGAAGACATGGAGATCGAGAGCAGGAAAACCCCTCCAGCAGTAGACCTACTATCCCAACTGGATAGAGGACAGGGTACAGGAAGTCGAGACCTCCTCGAAGATTTGGAATCAGAGAGAGCAGGTCGCCTGCCGGTACCCTAGTCGTGATTCTTTTCGCCTGTCGATACCCTAGCCAAAGATTTATCATAGGGGAATTCCGAAGATTAGGAAAAGAAGGTTCGAAATAAAATCTCGAATGCTATAATTACTGACATCGAATGGAATATGGAATTGATTGACGGAAGTAAAAACACAACCATGTCAATCGAACGAGACGTTTACAGACAAGTAAAATATGAGGGTAATTTTAGAACTATATATAGGGGAAAGAATTCAGCATCAACGGTATAGATCTCTTGGGCTGAATGGCCACGATACGAGCATTAAAAGCTCTGACCGTTTCACTTCCCGAGAAATGAGGGACTTTAAAAAAAAAAAAAAAAAAGAGACAGAGAATATCATTCCAGCAAATATTATCATTACAACAAGGGTTATACTACAACAAGAAAGGAAAATCGTTACAACAAAGAAGGTGTTACAACAAAGGAAAATCTGAGCAAGCTCATAATACAAAGGAAAGCCACAATGTTACTGAACGAAATTGTTTTCGAAAAGGATCTTTCTAACTTCAGCACTACGATCAGTGTACCCGCGGATGTAAGCTTCCTTCTCACGAAGCTCAGAGTTTCTCTTCTCACGTTTGTAGATATCTTTGAGTCTCTCTAATTCCGAACCTAACTTATCCTGAGACAATCTCTCCTTGAAAAATCTATTAGCTTCCAATGCACGTTCCAGCTCAATCTTTTTCCCGATCAGCTCGAGCGAAATAGAGGCCCGTTGTTCGATCTCATGTTTGGTCAACGCATAAAGCCTAGAAAAGACCTTGCCAGCCTGAACTTATAAGAAAATAGGTTATGGCAGGGATAAAGAAATTAGAGAGTCGTGATAAAGAAGTTAGAAAGAATTACTTGGGCAAGGGATTCCAGCCCAGAATAAAACAGGAACGAGGAATATTCTCCAGTCGAGAAGACCGCCTCGGAGATAGAAACATCGGCCCGAAGAAGGGTCAAGTCAGATTTCTCACATGACACTTTATCAAAAGGAGTTATATCCCTTTTAGACAGAGATCTGCTAACCAACGAAGGTACGGATTGGAAAGGAATGCGCCCAATTACATCCTCCGTGAAGGAAACCTTTTTTATTCTCTTATTGGAGCCCCTAGTTTTCAAACATGAAGAAAGGGCAACAGTCGAATATTTATTTCCCTCATGGAAGTTTTGTTGATCAGAACTAATGGATGTAGTTGATGATCGGTTTCTTTTCCTTACTTTTTTACCGACACTTGGCCCGGAGAAAGGCGTATCGAATTTTTATTCATCTCTCGGTTTCCGGGTAAAAATCCAACCAAAATAATTTTTAGGGAAGCTCCGAACACTGTGGGCAATGTCAGTGCGAAAGCAACACAAAGTGACCTTGGTATTTATAAAAGAAACGACATCATGCGAATTGCAATAATTGGTAAATCACTACTCCCAAGAAAGATTCAATGACGCAGCTGAGTACGCATGAATGACGTTATAAAATTTAACAGAAAATTCAAACAGACAATATCCTAAAAATAGCATCAAAAGAAAGAGGTTCAAATTCGAGCACCCACTAAATAGGCAAAGAGCAAAAGATTACAAATATACAAGTACATTGGTTCGCTGAGTAAATTCTATTACATAGTAATCGTTACTGGTTAGATTCTTTCATGCCGGAACCATGGTCCGACTTGTCATCTTCCTCTGTTTCGCTAGAACTATTTTCCGAGCCATCGGAATCATCTTTACTCGAGCTACTCCCTTCTCCATCGTTACTTTGTGCATCGGCCGCAGACTTACTCAAATCGGAGGAAGAGATGCCTTAGCTTGCTCCCCCTGATCACGAGAATCCCCTTCAATATCCACATCTTCACTCTCAGATTGGGCTTCGAGCGTATTAGGGTTTGGCATCGGCACCCCAAATTCCTCAAGAAAAGGAGCGAATTCATGAGCGGCCAAATCCTCGAGCTTGGGAGGAAAGGAAGACGCTTTATAATCTTTACCGAAGATATTCTTATAAGGATTCATGTTAGAAAGGTAGTCGTCAAGGGCGCCTTCGATCTTGGCGGCTGTAAGGAGGTGCTGAGCTCCTTTATAGTAGAAGGCTTGGTTAATTTCACCTGACCGCAAGCGAACTAAGGCATCAAGGATCGGAGACTCCAGGAACTCCCTTATGGCGGGAAGCCTGGCTTCGGCTCGACCTCGCTCATAAAACTGTTCGGCGGACATTTTGGCTTGCTCGAGCTCCAGCTTTAATTTCTCCACTTCACCCTCTAGGATTCTCTTCGCCTCCAACTCTTTCTTAGTCTTCTCGAGTTCTATCTCGACCTCAGACAACTTAATTTTGGCATCCTCTAGCTGGCTGGTCTTCGCGGCTTCATCCTTCAGAACATTGCATAGGGCTTTCTGTACCGCCTGAGACTCTTCGCTCAATACGGCCAGTCGAAGAGCAGTTTGAGTAAACAGGTCTCCGGCCTACAAAGAAAAAGATATGTAAAACACAGAATAGAATTATAAGGAAAAGGCTAGAAACTTTCAGAATGGACAGTACCCTTTGGTGAGCATGGGCGTAATCACCTACTATCTCAAAATCCTGCTTAACAAAAGATTGGATAGTATCATCCTTGAACCTCCCAGCCAAGAACATCCGAAGAGATTTATCCACCGTATGCTCGCCCTCAGGACCTAAGTCAGATTCAATGGTCCTACTCTCGGGATATCCAGCCGACCTGGGCCCTCGCAGATGATCCTCGATGAAGAAAGCCAGATCCGGTTCGGAGTGGCCAGTCCGACAAGGAACCGAATCCGGTTCTCGACCGAAAGGTTTAACTCTCCTGGAGGACTCAGGGGCGTCACTACTTCTTTTGCGAGCCGACCTGGCCCGCAAAATCTCCCTGGCACGATTCTCCATCAAAGTGTAGTTACTATACCCCGCGTCATTCGGGTTAGAAGTGCCAGTTGAAAAAACGGACCGAAGGATGCCGGAAGCTTGGAAGTTAGGAGTCCCCTCCGCCTCGACCCGGGGGTGAGAGGTTCCTACTTCGGTAATTGGGGGAATAATCACTAAGGCATTTGAGGTTGGAGTGATCCCAACCTGGGCCTTGGACTTTTTCGCTTTCCGAGAAGTTGTTAATGTCTGAGGACGAGGCCGACCTTTATTGCCCTTTGAAAAGGAAGCAACATGTTGACCAACTATTGATGTACGGAATTTATCAACAATATCAGCTAACGAGGAAGGGGGGTTAGCGGGGTCGATCCGAGCCTTCCCATATTCGATCGGATCGGCAGGAAAAGTGCAACTACTGAGTTCGGCCAATCGCAAGACCGTCTCCTGAGTCATCAACGCGGTCTGATGAGGGTCAGCTCGAAGAGATTGCAGAAATTTATCTGTTATCTCATTTTTCATACTTCCCACGAGACGGCATTTACCGTATATCCATGTCTTTGCTCCAGGCCAATCGAATGGAGTAGGCTCGGGATTATCTTCAGAAGGCGGAGACTCTGGTCCTCGAACAAAAAAGAACTCATGCTTCCATCCTTTCGAATTACTGCTGACGTTGGCTGATAAGATCGAAATCTTTGGCCTCTGAGAAAAATATACATAACCCGCGTTCGAAGACGTGGAAGTACTCATCTGGAATATCCGCCAAAAGTTCTGAAAAACCGCCTTTTTCCCTTTGGCCTTCATCAGCACGCAAAAGGCTATGATTAGACCGATCGAGTTCGGTAGAATCTGGCAAGGAGCCAGCTCGAAAGCATCCAGGAGGTTCTCTATCAGAGGAGGGAAGGGGATGCGTAAGCCATAATGGAAATGTTTAGAATAGAAGGCTTGACAACCCGCGGGAGGGTCGGTAACCCGTTGGTCAGAAGTAGGAAGCACGATCGAGAAACCGGCGCCTAGATATCGACTGAATTCTTCTTGCAACTGGTTCAAATCTTTTTCCTTATAAGAACAGACGATCTCATCTGCCCTCTCTTCAGTCATGTTTAGACCGGCGCTGGTCGAAGGTTCTTCCCAGTCAAAGATCGTAATCACAACATTACGGTTCAATCTATATTTCTTTTGCTCGTTTTTCCCCAAGGGAAGATCCCCATCCTCTACATCTTCCTTATCAGAGACTGTCGCTTCGCTCGAATTTTCATCTTCGCTATTTTCCGTTTCAGAATTCGATTCCCGCCCCTCCCCGCTGGAATCGGAGGCGGAACTCGAGCTTTGTGAATTCTCGATCTCAGATGATCGAGCTCCTACAATCTTTTTCACTTCTCGATTATCGGCCTCGTTTTCCTCTAAAGGAGATTTTCCCTTCAAATCCACTGAACTCGACATAATGAGTAGATAAGATTGCTCGAAAAATATTGTTAGAACTTACTTATCGATCTGTCTGCTCCGATCTAAAGTTTTCTCCTCAGAATCTTTGATGAACAGCGACCCTCCGGCTAACTATATATACGGGGACAAAATAGGAAATTGCAAACCGGTCCCCGAGTAACCGCGACGGTTGGGCTCCCTCTAGGTAAACTTATGATCATATTTTCAAAAAATTACACCTGCGGCCCCCATACTTTCCGGAATTCCTAATTTGAAGACCCGCATAACGAGCTATGCATTAGAGGGATATTATCTCCATATTTTCACACCAGCCCTCGGGATAAGGAGATCAAATAGAATGGCAATGGAATAATCAAATCACAAACTCCTATTCCAACAACGAACGACAAGGACGATGTCGGATACAGCATCATTACATGGTTTCTTAAGTATGCACTCTTTTTCCCTGACCCGTTTTTTATCCCAAAAGGGTTTTTCCGAGTCAGGTTTTTAATGAGGCATACCCAAAGCCTATGCCGAGATTGGTTCATCCCCCTAATCGTCCTGGGCCATGTATACTTCTTCGAGCTTAAGCTTCACTTTACGCTCGAGAAGTGGGGGAGTATTGATGAGGGATATTTTGGGCTCAGCTTTTCTTTACAACCATGCGAAATCGAACAGTACTCATCTCGGAAGATCAAGTTCGACCCCGATGCCCGAGTACCACAAATACAGTCGGCGCTGGATCCAAAGTTACTTTTGGGCCAAGCTCTGATCCAAACTTATGGGCCGAGAATTGTATATCTGCGGATAGATCACCTAGACCCCGATTTCAGCTATAAATACCCCATGCATTTATGACACCAGACACGATTTTCCAGGTGCTCCCTCCTCGAAGCTACTTAAGTGCGCAGTAAGAAATCACAAAGAAATCCTACTCTCTGAAGTAATATCACTCACTAAGATGGATATCTACTTCTCACAACACTCTGTTTTACAAATTCACTCAGAAGATGTGTTTAGCTTTGTTCTTCAACTTCGCTTTTCGCCAACAAATGACTAAGCTGATGAGTGAGCTGTTCTTGAGACTTAAAGAGTTCTGCTTCGAAAATTCTCTCAGAAATTGTGTTGTTGTTCTTCTTCTCTTCATCTCTTTCAGCTATTTATACTTGAGGTTTGAAAAATGTCCGTTGAAGAGAGACAAGATTCAAATTCCTCGAGTACTGGTCCTTAATTTCCGTGAACGGCTCTTTTGCAGTCTGTCCGTACTATCAACAGTACTATTCTGCAGGCAGCATTAAATGCACCCAGCTGATGCGAAGCATTTCTTCAATCATTTTTCTTTAATAACCTTGTACTTCAGCATTTATTACTTCCAGGGGCATTTATTACCGTTGGGAAGACTTTATGATCCTTTCCACTTGGCTGACGAAAGTGCAAGTCTGATGGCGAACTAGGCTGATCACAAACTTGAACAAATCTGATTTGAGTCGGCTGATCTTCATCAGTCTGATAACTTTCCTTCAGCAGAGCAAAAGTCTTGGACCTTGAAATTTGACTCTTCTGATGTCTTCTTTACTTAGTCAAAATTTCTTCAAAGGGATATCAGCTGAGTTGCTCCATACTTAGCCGATTTGAAGTTTTGGAATATATCAAAACCTCCCTTATAATTTTATCTTCAGTGCCTTCATCTTTATCCTTATCCAACAATTTCCCCCTTTTTGATGATGACAAAACTTCAGCCAAGTACCTGTTAAAACTTAAGCTAAAGATTGTGATCCTCAAAATTTTCTGAGATAGAAAAGATGTATTGGATTGAACTTGTCTTTTTATTGATAAAGAATATATTATAAGTACAAGTTCATCAGATGAGATGTCTGAAGAATAGATAAAGTAAACTGATTACAAGATTTTACAAGTCCTAACTATCAGCTTCTTCATCAGATCCTTCAAGCACTTCTTCATACTCATAAGATGACTCTTAATCATCTTCTTCTTCATCATCTTCATCAGCTTCTTCACCTTGAAGGATAACTTCTTTGGCAGCCTCCATCTTTTCTTTAAGTTGCTACTCCTTCAGAAGTTCCATTGCCTTCCTGGCTGATTCTGTATTCTTGTACTTGGTCAACGGCTCTGATTGATCAGCAGCAGAGTCTTTGGATTCAGCCATTACTTCATCAGTTTTGGCTTTTTCCTTCGTCTCTTCTTCAGACTTTTCTTCACCTTGTACCTTTCCAAGTTCTTCTTCAGCAGTCTTGGTCTTTTCAGTAGCTTCATCGGTCTTCTTGGCTTCAACAGCAGCAGAAGTTTCCTTGGTTGATTCTTTCCCTTTATCTTCCCCCTTTTTGTCATCATCAGACTTGATGACTTCTTCAGGTTTGACAGCAGGGTTGAGTGTTAGGTGATGAAGAATTGTACTGATGTTGTCAGTTTGATCATTGAAGCAGTCAACATTGAGTTGCATAGTTGAGAGTTCTGTATGAATAACGTCTCCAGCTTTGTGAAGTTCCTGCAACAGACCAACATTGATAGACTTCTCTTCGTCTCTGATCTTGATGAAGGTAGCAGTTAAGTCAGCAATCTTGTGCTCAGCTCTTTGCAATGCAGTATGAAGGTGATTTACATCAGCCTTCACATCCTCAACGTTTCTGTTCATCTAATTTAGGCTCTGCACTAACTGCTTTGAATAATCCTGAGGCACTGGGAAACTATCAATTTCAGATTTGATAATCTTGGCAGTTGATTGCTGCATAATTTCCAGCTGAAGTTTGTTGGACTCTGCCAACTCTGATTTCAGTTCATTCTTCAGCACCTCTTTCATCTTCATCAGCTGCTGGCTATGCTTCTCTTCCAGTTCCTTCGTTGAATTGTCCATAAGCATCTGGAAAGCTTCCATCAGTGATGAGTGTTCATCACCTGATGAAGCAGAAGCAGCAGCTTCCTTTTCTTCAGTCTCCTGGTGGACAGGGACATCTTCCATGTTAGTCTCCTGATGATCTTCAGAAGCCTTAGCATTCCACTCAATGGCTAAGGTCTTGTCAGCTTTCTTGTTTTCATCAGTGACGTCATCATAGAACAGATTAGTGATGGTGCCATCATCATTGAAGCAGGTTGTTTGACGTATTTTCCTAACAATGATCCAAGGGTTGACAGGGGCATTATTTCCCTTGGGCACTTCACTGTATTCCTTCACTTCCTTGCCAAAAACTATTTGTTGAATACTTGGCAGCTGGGGCAACTCACTTGAGTGACCCTGCTGATATCTTGACCTTTCTGCCCATCTCTTCAAGGTGGTCATAACAGCAATGTTAACTGCTCTCTCTTCAGCATTATCAGTCTTTCTTCTCTTGGCTGGCAGGGAGTTATCAATTTTCTTGGCCTCCTCCAGTGCAAATTCCTTTGCATAATGATGCATGACATCTCTGACATAGCTGGGATCCAGGGCCTTTTGAATGGAGTCTGTTCTTAGCCAATTAAGAACCCATTGTTCTTCATCAGCTAACTTCTTCGAGTTTTGAAGTTCTGTTATAGACTTGTTCAGCCTGTTGTCTCTCCATCTGATGTACCTTGGCTTTTCTTGATTGAACAGCGTCTTTAACATTAACTTTTGATCGTAATAAGCTAAAGACTTTTCAAACCTTCGGAAGAGTTCTTTATCAGCATATACTATGTTGAATGCTCTCCTTACTTCAAACTTTTCCTTGGGCTTGGCCTCAGCAGTGGGCATCATAGGCTTTTTCTTTTCCACTTCATCCTTGCCTTCACCAATTTTGATGCCAACTCCATGGACAGGTCCATAGGCATCGGTCTTGCTCATTTCTAAAACTATTGCCATTTCAGCTTCCTCAGCAGCTTTTCTCTCTACTTCAGACATCTTCCTTCTGGCTTCATCCTTAGTAGTCTGAGTCTTGCTTAGTTCAAGGGCCTTCTTTTCCTCCATCTCATCTTGCTTTCTTTGTTCAGCTTCTTCCCTTGCTTTCTTATCAGCTTTAGAGATTTTCTTTCTCTTAAGCACAATTTTCTTCTTTCCTTTATCAGCTTGGGCAGGGGCTGGACCAGCAGAAGAAATGGGAGCTGCAGCTATAGGATTGATGATCATAATGTCTGGATCATCATGAAGTTGGGTAGCTTCAACTGTTGGTGCAGTTTGAGTCAACTGTTGCGCATCAGCTTTGTCAGCAACAGAAGCCCCAACAGCTTCAACGGGTCTTTTAGCAGATTCAGGACTTTGTCTTACTAAGTTTACCAACTCAGTGTCCTTTTCTATAAATGTCATCTGCTTCCTTGCTGACTTCTTTGACAAACCCTGAATGGGTCTTGAAGCAGCAGTATCCCTTTGTTGGCTCCTTGTCCTGTGAGAAACATTCTCAGCAGGCATTTCAGCAGAAGGAGTCCTGGAAGGTGATGCAGGAGACATTCCCCTTACATCAGCAGTGGTCTGACTTATGATTTGATCAACAGCATCGTCAGCCACAGTCTTCACTTTCTTGGAAACCTTCTCATTTGGTTGATCAGCAACCTTCTTTTTCTTAGTCTCAACAGCTAAGTCAGCTGTTTTGACTAGTCTTCTTTGCCTCTTGGCAGGAACCTCCTTTGGTTCCTCATCTTCAACTTCTTCAGGCTCATCAGCCTTTCTCTTCTGAACAGGTAAGTACATGGTCATTGCTTTAGACTTGTGAATCTCCTTACCATTTGTCATATCACAGCCCAGTTTGAACAACAGGTAACTGAGCGTGATCCTGTGATTGGTGTGAGGGCCTTTTCCTTTCTTTACTTCATGAAAGTCAGCCAAGATGTACCAAATTATGATGGACCAGTTGACTTCTAGTCCATAATAGATGGCAAGCATGATGCTGAACCTCTTCATAGTAACAGCATCCAGTGAGAAAGTACAATTTTCAATCAACTTTGACACCATATCAGCCATCCGCTGATATTCGTCCTTTAACTGTTTCTTCCTTATGTTGCCAGACAACACTTCTCTTTCCTTGGCGCAGATCGCCCAAAACTTTTGGTGTTTGTCCTCTGTCAGTGCAGTGACGTCATGACGTCCTCTGTTGGGAAGACCGAAGGTCTCGTGAAGAACAGCAGGAGTGATAATAATAGATTTTCCACTAACGGTTGCCTTGATTTCTAGAGAGTTGTAGTCGACGGTTGCAGTCTTGTAGTACTCTAGAACTTGATCGGTCTAGATCAAACCTTCGTTGTACTCCTTAAAGTTCACCAAGGAGGCAGATTTGAACTTTTCAAGAAGTTCCTTCATCAAATTCGTACCAGTTTGGTAGTAAGATTCATACACAAGAAACATGCCTTTAGCAGCCATTGCAACTCATTAGAAATTACGGAAAAACAGGAAGAATTTTTGCAGAAAATTGCAAGTAATTTTTCTCTCAAGTATGCTTTGAATGTTTAGGGTGCATAAAGAGCTACACGGCTGATCAGATTGGGATTTATAGAGTTAGGGTATTTCGGTTTCCCTGATACCAGCTAACCGTTAGATCTGTCTCTTGTCAGTGCTGATCGTGCGGCGTCAGTTACGACCTTTCAAATTCAAATCGCATTAAATGAGGAGCGGGAATTTGTACCGCCCTTCTGTTATTTGTAAAAGCGTGTTTTGAAATAAAACATTTTAAACAGTAAGCTTTTACACAGGTAATCAGATTAGTAAAATAAATACTTATCTGATGGACTAATGTCCTGATGACATAGCTGTTATCAGTGAAAGCCAATAACTGATAACCTTCCTCAGCTGTTTGTCAATCCAGCTAGATAAAAAATCTTCAATCTTCAAGACTTTGATCTTCTGTTGAAAACATAACTTCAACTAACTGTCATTAACAGATTTCATCTTTTAATCAGAAGTACCGCTAGTCTTACACGTTCCCCCTGACTTTAAGAATTCATAAGTTAACTAGTCTGCTGAGAGTTAATCCTTGAAGATGAATAAGATGAGTAAGCTGTTGAACTTTAGTCTTCTGATAAGTTCCCCCTCAGCTTATGCATCCAATTTTAATAAACCTAGTTCAGCTCTTAGAGTTGAAAACCTTGTCTCACTTAGAGGTTTTGTGAAGATGTAAGCAGTCTGATTTTCAGTAAACACATATTCAATCATGACATTTCCTTTCTCCACATGATCTCTAATAAAGTGATGCTTGATCTCAATATGCTTAGTCCTTGAGTGACTTGTAGTATTCTGAGTAAGGCTGATTGTACTTGTGTTGTCACAGTAGATTGGTATTCCACTGATTTTGATATTGTAGTCTTCCAGTTGATGCTTCAACCATAAGATTTGTGCACAGCAAGCTCCAGCAGCTATGTACTCAGCTTCAGCAGTTGATATGGATACTGAAGTATGTTTCTTACTCATCCATGAGATCAGGCGACTACCTAAGAATTAACAGGCACCTGTTGTGCTTTTTCTATCAATCTTGCAGCCAGCAAGGTCAGAATCTGAATATCCAATAAGCTCAAATCCAGATTCCCTAGGATACCAAAATCCCAAATCTTGAGTACCTTTAATATATTTCAATATTCTCTTGGCAGCTAAGAGATGAGATTCTTTAGGATTTGATTGAAATCTCGCACAAACCCCAACTGAGTACATGATATCAGGTCCGCTAGCTGTTAGATATAACAGTGACCCAATAATGCCTCTGTATTTGGTGATGTCTACTGATTTGCCATCTTCATCTTTATCCAAATGAAGACTTGTAGACATAGGAATAGTAGCAGTAGAGCTAGTTTCCATACCAAATTTCTTGAACAGATCCTTTGTGTATTTTGCTTGGCTGATTAAAATTCCATCAGGCAACTGTCTAACTTGCAAACCAAGAAAATAATTAAGTTCTCCCATCATGCTCATTTCAAACTTATTATGCATCAGCTTTGAGAACTTGTCACACATCTGTTGGTTAGTTGAACCAAAAATAATATCGTCCACATAAATTTGCACAAGCAAAATATGTTCTTCCCATTCAATAGTGAACAAGGTCTTGTCAACTTTACCTTTGCGAAATCCTTTAATTAAAAGAAAATTAGATAAGGTATCATACCATGCTCTTGGAGCCTGTTTTAGTCCATAGAGGGCTTTCTTAAGACGATACACCTTGTCTTCTTCTTGATAGACTTCAAAACCAGGTGGTTGTTCAACATAAACTTCTTCTTGCAATTCTCCATTGAGAAAAGCTGATTTCACATCCATCTGATAGACGGTGAAATTTTTGTGAGAAGCATAGGCAAGAAAGAGTCTGATTGCCTCTAATCTTGCTACTGGTGCAAACGTTTCATCAATGTCAATGCCTTCTTCTTGGCAGTAACCCTTGGCCACTAATCTTGCTTTGTTTCTGGTGACTTCACCGTCTTCATTCATCTTATTTCTGAATACCCATTTAGTGCCAATGACTCTTTGATGACTTGGTTTAGGAACTAAGTACCAGACTTCATTCCTTTCAAATTGATTTAGCTCTTCTTGCATAGCTTCAATCCAGTTGGAATCACTAAGAGCTTCTTCTACCTGTTTGGGCTCAATTTGAGAGAGGAAGCTGACAAACATTGCATTACTTGCAGCAGCTCTCCTAGTCTTCACTTTATCCAAAGGATCTCTAATCACCAGCTCTGGTGGGTGATTCTTGAGCCATCTGAGATCAGGTTGCAAATCATAATCTTGTCCTTTGTTTTGATCTTGCAACACTACTGTTGGAGTTCCAGTAGTAGTCTGTTGAACTTCTCTTGTCTGTTGAACAGTCTCTGGTCTATCAGTTGTTTGCAACTCGTCTGTTAGACAATCAGCTCTGTGATTTTGAACAGCACTTGAGTTATCAGCTGGGTTGAGATCAGGTAGTATGATGGGAATGTATTCTTCATTCTTTCCAACATTCAACTTCTGTAAATCAGTAGACAGATCTTGATTAACACTTTGATTCTTTTCAGAAGATTCACTTGGTTCATCAAATACTACATGAATGGATTCTTCTATTAGTAATGTTCTTTTGTTAAAAACTCTATAAGCTTTACTAACAGTAGATTATCCTACAAAGACAGCTTCATCAGCATTTTCTGCAAATGCAGTAAGGTGATTTTTACCATTATTTAAAACATAGCATTTACAACTAAAAATCTTAAAGTAGTTAATGTTTGGCTTCCTATTGTTCCAAACTTCATATGGAGTCTTGTTTTGGTGCTTGTTGATCATGCATCTGTTTTGGGTAAAACATGCTGTGTTTGTTGCTTCTGCCCAAAATCTTTGAGGCAGCTTAGCTTCAGCTATCATGGTTCTGACAGCTTCCTTCAGTGTTCTGTTTCTCCTTTCAGCAACACCATTCTGTTGAGGGGTTCTAGCAGCTGAATACTCATGATGTATTCCTTTGATATTACAATACTCTTCAACAGTAGAGTTTGTAAACTCTGTCCCTCTATCTGATCTGATCTTCAATATCTTTATGCTTTTCTCATTCTGGAACAGCTCCATCAGATTAGTAAGATGTTCCTTGGTTTCACTTTTCTTTTTCATGAATATCACCCAAGTATATCTTGAATAGTCATCCACAACAGCTAGGCAGTATTTCTTTCCACCATTGCTGACTGGATCAATGGGTCCAAATAAGTCCATGTGTAGTAGCTCCAATATTCTTCCAGAAGATTGATGCTTCTTGCTTTTGAACGATGACTTGATTTGTTTACCCTTCTGACAGGCGTCACAAAGCTTATCTTTGCTCATGACTGTCTTAGGAATTCCTTCTACCAAATTATTCTTGATAAGTCTGTTGATGGTCTTGAAGTTTAAATGATTCATCCTTTTGTGCCACATCCAACTAACTTCACTTGGTGTTGATGCCACCAAACAAACGTTTGAATTCTTGTCAGCAGAATTCCAGTCGACTATGTAGATATTTCCTTGTCGTCTTCCAGATAAGATTACCTTCTTTGTACCAATCTGTTCAACATAGCACTTATCTGTTGAGAAGATAACTGAATATCCTTTGTCACAAAATTGACTTATGCTCAGCAGATTATATTTGAGGCCTTTAACATATGAGACGTCAGATATCTCTATGTTTCCTCTGATCAGTTTTCCTTTAGCTTTAATCTTGCCTTCTTTGAGAGGGTCCTGAAGGATTAGTTCCACCTTTGACAACCCAAGATGATGAAGTCTTAGGCTTCTTAGGCTTCTGAGTTTCAACAAGAGTATGAACAGCTTTGCCTTTACCACGTTCATCAGATTTGTCATATTGTAGATGATCAGCATGATAAGGATAATGTTCAAATGCAGAGTAAGATGCATGATAAGGAGGATATGCATGCATTGGATGTGCAGGATATGGTGCATAGTAAGTTGGAAATTGAGGTGCATGATACATAGGATGATATGCAGAAGGTTGCACATAATAAGACTCATTTCCATACCAAGCATTTCGATTTTTCTTATTCTTATGCTTCTTTGGTTTACTACTTGCTTGCTCATTAACAGACGACTTAGTTTTATCACTAGTCTGATTAGTTTTAGCCTTATCAGAGGACTTCCTAGGACTCTTCTGTTTAGGCTTACTAGTCTGTTTTCCTATACTAGGCTCTTTGCTCTTTTTAGCCTTAGGAGATTTCTTATCCTTTACCACTTTCTCAGGTGAAGCAGGTCTAGCAGTTTGAACATACAGAATGACCTTACTATTGTCAGCAAATATAAATTTCTCAGTATGATTCAATTCTTGCTTATCCTGTTCTAAAGGTGTCTTCTGTTTACTAGACATATGAGTGGATGCAACAGATGACTTCTCATGAGACTCAATGACTTTCTAAAGTTCCATGATTTTTCCTTTATAGACTTCACATTTAGCTTTCAGAGATTCATGTTCTTGCTCAAGCTGTTTATATTCAGCTGAGAGTTTCAGTGAACTGTTTTGCTCTTTTAGCAATATCATCTCTTCCTTAAGCGTTTTATATGCTTCAGCAATACCAGTATTGTTAAGCATCATTTGTTCAAATGAATTAAATAATTCATTATCAAGAGAAGTTACCTCACTATCCTCAGAGTCATCAGATTCCTTAGCCATCAGGCAGAGAAGAGCAGGACTCTCTTCATCAGAAGACTCTTCATCAGAAGTGTCTGAATCTGAATCAGATGAGTAGACAGCAGCTGGCTTTTCCGCTTCTGCTACCATCGCTTTTCCTTTCTGATGCTTTCTTTCTTTTCTGATTCTCTTTTCTTCTTCTGTATACTTCTCAACTTTAGGATATGGGCAGTCTCTGATGAAATGACCCAGTTTCCTGCAATTATAGCACATCATTTTGGATTTGTAAGAATCCTTATCCTGAGAAGAAGAAGTAAGGTTAGATGTAGAAGCATTGTTATATTTGTTCTTCCTTTTTCGTCTGTAGAACTTTTTGAAGTTGTTCATCAGCAATGCAACGTCTCCAGTAGTGTAGTCCTTTTTGTTGAGTAGTGTGGCTTCATCAGATGAGTCCACATCTTTGCTTTTGTGAGCTGGCCTTCTAGGATTTTCAGCAGCAACAAGTGCAGCTGTGGGACTTGAAGTTTAGGTTTCTTCAACACCCAATCTAGGCAGTTTATACTCATACGCCTTGAGTATGGAGAACAGCTCTGTAAGAGAAATCTTCCCCAGATCTCTTGATTCTTCCATTGCTGTCACCTTCATGTTGAACTTGGGAGGCAGGGCCTTCAGCACTCTGACGGTGATTTCCTTGTCAGTGAAGGTCTTTCCCAGCTTTAGAACTTCATTAAGGGTTCTGGTGAATCTAGTGTCCATCTGATCAATAGTTTCTCCAGATTTCATCTTGAAGTTATCCAGCTTTTCTAAGGCAACACTGAGCTGATGCTCTTTGATGGCGTCGTTTCCTTCGCTCATGTCACGAGCCTTATCCCACACCTTCTTTGCAGTTTTGCAGTGTTTGACTTTGTCAAACCGATCATTGTCCAGGGCTTTGGTCATGATGAAACGGCCAACTTTATCCAGATTGAACAGCTTTATTTCTTCGGCTGTCATCTCTGTTAAATCTTTTTCCACCACTAGTTCAGCTTCATCAACTATGATAGTCTTGGTGAATTTGAATGGACCTTTTATGATACAAGTGTACATGTTATCATTATAAGCAGCTAGGAAAATCTCCATCCTGATTTTCCAATCTTCAAACGACATACCTGCAATGTGGGGAACATGGCTGATACAGTACATTTTTCAAAAAGTTTTTTGTTTTTCAAAAAGATGCTCTTTTGAAAAGTTTTAAAACCTTTGAAAAACACTTGGATCAAGCTCGTTGATCAGGCAGCTGATTCAAATGAACCACCTGCTCTAATACCACTTGTTGGTCCCAAGTGGTCAGATGAGGTCTAGAGGGTGGGGGGGTGAATAGACCTCTAAACTTTTTACAATTTTTAACTTTAAAACATTTTTGTTAACTTAAACAGACTAAGCTGTTATCAACAGTAGGTTCCTCGGCTGATCGCGAACAAATCTTTTAACAGCTTCGTAGACCACTAAACTTATAGTTACTTAGCTGATTTTGTCAAAATCAGTTTTAATACTTAGAGTACTTGCAGCGGATTTTTCAAAGTCTTTTTCACAAGTATTCTCAGCAGTTTGAAAAATATTTCCCCAGTTTTATAACCTCCTTTTAAACTCTTTTCAAACAGTTAAGTAAAGTGTTTTATGCAATCTGAAATATGCAAGTAAAAATGCAAATAAAAACACAAGTAATTTTTATAGTGGTTATATGGATGTAAATATCCTTTAATCCACTCGTCCAAGTCACAAAGAGCTTGGGTTATACTAGAAACACAAAGTAACCAGTACACTCTGCTTACGCCAATCAACAAATGAACAGGCCGTAAGTGCGCAGTAAGAAATCACAAAGAAATCCTACTCTCTGAAGTAATATCACTCACTAAGATGGATATCTACTTCTCACAACACTCTGTTTTACAAATTCACTCAGAAGATGTGTTTAGCTTTGTTCTTCAACTTCGCTTTTCGTCAACAAATGACTAAGCTGATGAGTGAGCTGTTCTTGAGACTTAAAGAGTTCTGCTTCGAAAATTCTCTCAGAAATTGTGTTGTTGTTGATGGGGGCTATTTCGCACCCCTTATAATGTACGGATCAACTGAAGAACATAAGATCGGTTCGACCAAACAAGACAGTTCGGGATCATCTTATCGACCCGGCCGAATACAGCTCTCTTCGACAAGAAGACTACACTCCGGACTCAAGAAGGATATTTGGGCCGAGTCCTATTAGAATTATATTTCCTTGTAACGCTAGGTTTAGTATGATATAAATACCTAGTCAATCATTGTATTAAACAACTCTTAATCACAAGGCAAATACGCCATTGAATTCTGCATAAACGGCAGAACCCACTATTATTCAATAAAGAAAAGAGCTTTCTCTTCATATTTGTGTTATTCTTACGTTGGTTACGATAATTACTTGTTGTTCCTACGAAATTGTTCTTCCTTGAGATTGATCCATCCTGAGTAAAGTAACAGAGCCCTATAAATCATATATATTGAGAATCCCCAATATCAAATATTCACTGATACAATTAACCCGACGAAATCCGGTTAAATCAGTTGGCGCCCACCGTGGGGCTAGGTTAATTATTCGATCGACATATGGCTCGCCCAAGGAAAAGCGCTCATATTGGAGCAAGAAGTAACACAACCACCGGTCATAACACATCTGAAGATCCACAGGACAATAATGATAATAACGCCCACGACACGAACGAGAATTTGCAGGGTCCTCTTCCTCATCAGCAGGAACCCCAAGGAGATCTTCCCGGTACAATACCGGAAGAACCTGAAGTCCCTGCGATCCCCGTTCCTCTCCCGGGCGCTCAGGAGAAATTGCGACAGATTGCTATGCTCGTTAAATCACTCTCCCCAGAGGAATTACTCGTACTTGAACAAGTTCCTCGAAACGTTAGGACTGCTAGGGCAAATCCCGCTCAAAGAGCGCCAAGGCAAAACTATCAAACCTCTCAACAAGCTGACAGCCCGGCAAGCGAGCGGCGCTCGCTACACAGTCCGCAGCAGGGCAATTCAAAACCCTCCGATAACCATCCCCGAAGAAAACCAGGACAAAGAAAACCACAACCGGGACGCAGCTGGTCCAAGGAACGTACGATAATCCCTATCGAGGATGACATAGATGATGCAATCCCAGATCGACCACGAACAATGCGATTCTCGGAAAGAGAAATCGAAAGGATGGTACAGGAACGACTCGAACAACGCCTACGATCTGTTCAAAACCCGTGGGCCCGAACCACGGAACTCCAGGAGAGCCTTACGGCCTGTTCTCCCTTCTGCAGAGAAATAAAAGAGGCACAGTCAATCGGACAGGTCCCGGGTAGACTACCCCGATACGACGGAACCACTGATCCAGATGACTATATTTTTAGCTTCACCAATATAATGAACTTATACGCTCACTCGGCGGAATTCACCGCCAAATTAATGGTGACCACATTTGAAGGACTCGCTTTGGACTGGTTCGCCAAGCTACCTGCCAACTCCATATTCAGTTTTTGGGAATTATGCAACAAATTGACACAGCAGTTTGCCAGTCAGAAGAGGCAAAAACTTCCGATGAGATACTTAGGAACTATACACCAGCAAGATGGAGAATCCTTAAGAAAATGGTTGGCAAGATTTAACGTAGAATTACTTAAAATCGATTCCCCAAATATCGATTACATAATCTTTATTCTCTTCGACCTCACGAAGAATAGGCAGTTCGGAAATGCCCTCAGTCGAAAACAACCAAGAACGTTCGCCGACATCATGAGCTTGGCATCTAAATATATGACCCAAGAAGAGATGAATTCCTTTAAAGATAAAAACAAAAACAAAGTCACAACCTCAGGCTCCAAACGGCAAGATAGGATTCCTGCCCAAAGATCCATGGATTATGAACGATCTTTTAGAAAAGGCAACGTTTTCCAGCAGTTGGAATACAATAAAACCGTCCAAGACAGACAACCTAATTTCTATCAAAGATCGAGAAACCCCGAACTAGCGATCAGAGGCAGGGTTAATCAAGCAGAACTCCCAAGGCTAAATGCTCCGATAGAAGAGATATTGGAAGTACTAGAAAGGAATAATTGGATCCCTGAAGCGAAGAAAATTGCTCAGCCCAGACCAGGATCACGAAACTATGAGTTATACTGCAAGTACCATCGGGCACATGGACATCGAACAGAAAATTGTTTTCACCTTAAAAAAGAAATTGAAAAACTAATCGAACAGGGAAAACTAGACGACTATCTAGAGCGAGATAACCGCAAGAGGGGAAGAAGTAGAAGCCCTCAGAATAATAATCAAAGAAGGAGTTCCCGTCGAAGGTCACCCGAGCACGGTCCTACACAGGAGTTGAACCATGACCAGATCAATGGTACCATCCATACAATTTCTGGAGGACCCGCAGGCGGGGATAGTCGTAACGCTCGACGAAGGACCGCTAGATCCATAATTGGAAGCTTAAAATACCCAAAAGAAATATGGACTCTAGAAAACAAATCAACAAACGACCAGCTGATCAGCTTTAACGAGGGCGAAATACCCAAAAACATTGTTTGGGACACAAAAGAGGATATCCCCGATTTCTCGATGGTGGTGTGTCGCTAGAAATAGCAAATTACAACGTCAAAAGGATCCTAATCGATAATGTGAGCTCGGCGAATATCATCTCCCGGGAGGTTTTAGCCAAGATGAACTTGGGACAGATAAACCTATAGAAAGTAGCTATGCCATTAGTAGGGTTTGGAGGATCCGAAATTGTCCCCAGCGGAACAATAACCTTAAGTGTATCACTCGGGAGAAAACCGCACCGGACAGTGAAGCTAGTAAAATTTCTAGTGGTAGAAACACCCTTCGCTTATAACGCAATATTAGGACGACCAGCCCTCAACCTATTCTGAGCCGTTGTCTCTACTTATCATCAGAAGATAAAATTTCCGACCGACAGAGGTATCGGGGAAATAATGAATGATCACTGTATGGCATAGGATTGCTACAACACCTCATTAACTTTGAAAAACCACCCCAAATCAATTACCCCGAGCAAAAGAAAGCTCGTAGACGA
The DNA here is from genome assembly GCA_038501285.1 of Penstemon eatonii. NCBI lineage: Eukaryota > Viridiplantae > Streptophyta > Magnoliopsida > Lamiales > Plantaginaceae > Penstemon > Penstemon eatonii. Next base: position 50,598,195 of record CM076715.1, on the reverse strand, counting down.
TGTCATTAGAAACGAGGTTGAAATCCCTAGCACTGATCGAATAGATAAAAAGGGAAAAGAGTCGGTAGATTTAGCTTTGAAGCCACCGGAACATAAGGATGTAATTCTAGTGCAAGGGGACTCGTCGAAAACAACAAGAATAGGTAATGAGTTGGGCAAAGAAGGGGAAGTAATGTTGATTGACTTTCTCAGAGATAATGTTGACGTCTTCGCTTGGAGCGCGAATGACATTGAAGGAATTGATCCTCGAGTAATCAAGCATTCGCTAAAAATTGATCCCTTGGCAAAACCCGCTAGACAAAATAAGAGAAATCACGGGCCAGTAAAAGATAAAATCATCAAAGCAGAGGTAGAAAGGCTACTTAAAGCAAAACAAATCCGAGAAATACACTTCTCAGAATGGCTATGTAATGTCGTTCTATTGGCAAAAGGGGATAAAAAGGATAACAAGAGGAGAATGTGTAACGATTTTACCGACCTTAACAAATTATGCCCGCGTGATCCATATCCCCTCCCAAGGATCGACTTATTAGTTGACTCAACCGCTGGCTTCGCGATCTTCAGCATGATGGATGCCTTTCAAGGGTTTTATCAAATATACATGGATGAGCGGGACCAAGAGAAGACTGCGTTCATAACCGAGCAGGGAGTATATTGCTTTATAGTAATGCCATTCGGCTTGAGGAATGCCGGGGCTACTTACCAAAGGTTAGTAAACCTAATGTTCAAAGAGCTAATCGGAGAAAGCATGTTAGTCATGTTAGTCAAAAGCATGAACGAGGCGGATCACGTAAAACATCTTGATCGATGTTTCCGAATATTGAGAAAATACCGCATGAAGTTAAATCCCGTGAAATGCACTTTCGGTGTTAAGTTGGGAAAATTCTTGGGCTATTTGGTACATCAACGAGGAATCGAAGCCAACCCAGAAAAAATTCAAGCCATAGCTGAAATGAAGCCTCCCAAGACCATCTCCCAAGTACAAAGCTTGGTAGGGAAAATCGTAGCGTTGAACAGATTCATATCAAAATCAGCAGACAGAAGTTTGCCCTTCTTCCAAACGCTTCGAAAAGCAAAAAACTTTGTTTGGACCGAAGAATGCGATCGGGCCTTCGACTAGCTCAAAGAATATTTGACAACATCCCCGTTGTTGGCCAAACCGACGGAAGGGGAACCATTGTATATCTACATCTCGATCTCCGATGCGGCCGTTAGTTCAGTACTGATCAAAATAGAAGGTTCAGAACATAAGCCTGTCTATTATTTAAGCAAATTACTGCAAGGGGCGGAGAAAAATTACTTGGAAATTGAGAAATTCGCGTTGGCCTTAGTAGTGGCAGCACGAAAACCTCGACCTTACTTTTTAACCTACAAATCGTGGTTTTAACAAACCAACCACTAAGACAAGTCTTAGCAAAGCCAGAAGCTTCCGGAAGACTAATCAAATGGGCGATCGAACTCGGTCAATTCGAAATCGACTACAAACCGAGAATTGCGATTAAGGCCCAAGTGTTAGCTGATTTCCTACTGGAAACTCCGACACAAGCAACCGAACTATCGAACAGCCTCAACGACGATATCTTGATCATAGAAGATCAAACTTGGTTAATGCATGTTGACGGTGCTTCGTGCCGAGAAGGAGGAGGCGCCGGAATCAACTTCACCGGACCGAATAAAGAGGATTTAAATTATGCGATAACATTGGACTTCGTCGTAACAAACAATGAAGCAGAATATGAAGCGTTAATCGCAGGAATGGAAATGGCGATCAAGGCCAACATTAAAAGCCTTAAAGTATTAACCGATTCAGAGTTAGTGCAAATACAAATAGAAGGCCTATACGAGGCTAAGGAATTTAATATTGTTAAATACCTTGCCAAAGTGAAAACACTAGCGGAAAAATTCGAAAGCTTCGGTATACAGAACATTCCACGTTCGGAAAATAAATGGGCCGATCAACTATCTAGGTTCACAGGAGCCCATGACGGAAAAACTGAAAGGGTGATCAACTGGTTAATCTCTAGTACACCGGCCATCGATATCGATGAAATACCGGCGGTCGATATAATGGAAATCGAAGAAGCAGAAGAAAATTGGATGACTCCAATGGTAGACTATCTTCGAGAAGGAAAATTGCCGCTTGACCAGAATGAAGCTCGGAAAATAAAATATCGGGCTCCAAAATATACATTAGTAGAAGAAAAACTCTACCGGAGATCAGTATCAGGAATTCTTCTGAAATGCGTCTCTGAATCACAAACCACTGATATTCTACGAGAGGTACATGAAGGAAACGCAGGGAGTCACAGCGGAGCAAGGGCATTGGCTTTAAAATGCCTCCGAACAGGTTATTATTGGCCTACCATCAACAATGATGCCGCTCAGTATGTCCAAAAATGTCATCACTGCCAAGTCCATGCTAATATATGTCATCGACCAGCAGAAAACATGCACCCTATACCGGTATGTTGGCCTTTCGATCAATGGGGAATGGACATCGTGGGATCGTTCCCAGCGGCTAGATCCAAGAAAGCTTATGTCCTGGTCGCTGTTGAATACTTCAACAAATGGATAGAATGCATCGCCCTTGCACGAATAACTCAATTCCAAGTGACCAATTTCCTATGGAAATTCATAGTATGTCGATTTGGCATCCTGAGGATCCTAATTTCTGATAATGGAACCCAATTCGCGGGAAAACAGGTAATAGAATGGTGTTCGAAACTAGGGATTCAACAAAATTTCACTTCGGTCGGGCATCCTAGAGCGAACGGACAAACTGAAGTAGCAAACCGAGAAATAATAAAATCCTTGGAAAAAAGATTAGGAGCGGCCAAAGGAAAATGGCTCGATGAACTCCCAGGAGTACTTTGGGCTAATCGAACCACTGTCAGGAGCTCAACCGGGGAAATCCCATTTAGCTTGGTATATGGTTCGTAAGCTGTTATTCCTGTTGAAACTCTAATTCCAACACCAAGAATTGAAATGTACGATGATCAGGAAAATGAAAAGACAAGAGAAAATGATATCGATTTAACAGAAGCTTTAAGAGAAAAAGCCGCTGTACGTTTGCAAGTCACTAAAGCAAATATGGAAAAGGCATACAATCAAAAGGTACGCATCCGAACCTTCAAAGAAGGAGACCTGGTCTTGAAAAAGGTAGAAGTATCAAAGAATGTGGGAAAATTACAACAAAATTGGGATGGACCTTACGTTGTCATTGGCGTAGGAAAGAAAGGTTCATACAAAATTGCACACTTGGATGGAACAGCCTTACCAAGAACCTGGAATGCAGTCAACCTTAGGAAATACTATGGTAAATAAATTTTAGCAGATTATGCTGCTTTATTTTATTTTATTTTATTAAGTTTTAATCTTTGTAATAAAGGCCTTAGCCTACAGTTCAATTATTAAAGAATTTAGCAATTTTAAATATTAAGTCAAGATTGGGTATAAATCGATTGTTTCGATAAACACTCCTTGGAATTCTACTATCATTTGGTTGAGATCGGGACAAAAGGAGTTAAGTATACGTTTATCAGCTCAATAAACACTCCTCGATCTAACCATACAAACGAGTCGAGTATACATTGATCCGCTCAATAAAAACTCCTCGATCTACTTATGACGATTAAAAGACTTTTGGTATTTAAAACCTAAGTCTAAACAATAAACAAGTCGAGTATACATTGATCCGCTCAATAAACACTCCTCGATCTGTTTACAACGACTAAAAGGCTTTTGGTATAAAAACCTAAGTCTAAATTATAACGAGTCGAGTATATATTGATCCGCTCAATAAACACTCCTCGATCTGTTTACAATGACTAAAAGGCTTTTGGTATAAAAACCTAAGTCTAAATTACAACGAGTCGAGTATACATTGATCCGCTCAATAAACACTCCTCGATCTGTTTTCAACGATCTAAAAGGCTTTTGGCATAAAAACCTAAGTCTAAATAAATAAGAGTTGAGTATAAATTGATCCGCTCAATAAACACTCCTCGATCTGTTTTGAACGACCACAATAGGCTTTTGGTATTAAAAACCTAAGTCGAGACAAAAAAGAGTTGAGTATACATTGATCCGCTCAATAAACACTCCTCGATTATATTTAACGATTATATGACTTTTGGTATTGAAACCTAAGTCTAAATGAATACAAACGAGTCGAGTATACATTGATCCGCTCAATAAACACTCCTCGTTTATTCTTCAACGATTTATAAAGCTTATGGGTTAAAAACCTAAGTCTAGACAAAAAAGAGTTGAGTATACATTGATCCGCTCAATAAACACTCCTCGATTATATTTAACAATTATAAGGCTTTTGGTATAAAAACCTAAGTCTAAACAAAAAGAGTCGAGTAAACATTGATTCGCTCAATAAACACTCCTCAATCTGTTTTAAACGACCAATAAGAATTGGTAAAAACATCTATATCTTGGAAATGAGTAGAGTGTAAATGAATCTGCTCGATAAACGCTCCTCATAAACAAGATTAAAACTATACCAATGACAAGAAGAATGAAAAGAATAATTGTAAAATTTTATTCATCTGTGTTCAAGGAACATGCAATAAATTACATACAAATAGCTCTGATCAGATTACAAAGATCTATATACGATTTACAAATTGTTACAACTATTAAACGATCCTATCCTATGGATCTGGGATCTTCACGACAATGTCCACGGAAACACCAATCTCCTCCCTAGTACCTCGACGATTATGATAAATCACCTAAGAAGCATGCTGCTCAGGATGATCGACTTCTTTAGTTCGATGGTCAGGGACGGAAGATCAAATGTTCCTCCAGACGAATTGGTTATTACCAGCCAGATAACTGGCAATACTCATTCACCCACAACAAGATACTGCTTCTACATTAGGAGTTGGCATTTTACTCTGAAGCAGCATCTCGCAAGGACCATCGCGATAAGCACATTTACCAGCACACCCCGGTGGTCTATCACTCCGGAGGTAACATCGAAGAGCAGGGGTGACTGGCAAATATGAACCCTCCATGTGCAAACAGAAACCACGGACCTCAAATCTGTAAAAACAAAGATTGAGGCCTCATGGGACCAGTTAGTACAAGGTAGGGCTTCCATGGGACCCGTCAGTACAAGGCAGAAGAACATTAAACTATTGTGATGTGAATCACGATAATGTGACTTTTTGAATATTATGGGATCTGAAGGTAAAATAAAATCCAAGGAGACTGAGATCTCCATCCTTTTTGAGAAATTGTAAATGAAGCATGCAAGTCACTTCCCTATTTAGAGGGATAGACCTAAGCAATCCAACGGCTGAAAAACTATTTGATCAAGGGACGGAAATGCGACCGTCTGACTTCCTATAATTAATGCAAGTAAGTTGGAACGACACTATCTAATCGACTCAACCAGTCGATAACAAAAGAAGCCGTAGATCGAAGCGATCAACAAGATAATCCAAGCAGACTTGAAGAACCTCCAGACCAGAAAGCTCTGTATGCTCACATATGATAGTCGCTCAACAGAAAAACTTAAAGATCCTCAACGAAGGCATGCAAGTTTAAACCATTGTAAAAAGGATACTTGCTCGCCTAGAGATAAAAGACCAAACCTTCCACCATACGAGTGATTTAACCGGATTTCGTTAGGTTATTCAATTATCAGTGAATTTTTGATATCGGGGGTTTTCGATATTTATATATATTATTTAGGGCTCTGTTACTTTATTCCGGATGGATCGGTTACAATGAAAAGCAATATTCAAGAACAAGAAGTAAAACCACAAAACAAAGCTAAGAAACACACCGATATAAAGGTAAAAAGCTCAGTAATAATATTGAATATTATTAAGTTGTGCTGTTGTAAGCAGTGTTAAATCCTGTATTCTTAGAGTTCAGGAATTTCGTAGTTGTCCAATACAATGATTAACTAGGTATTTATATAATGTTAAACCTAGCGTTACAAGGAAACACAGTCCTAATAGAACTCGGCCCAAATATCCTTCTTGAGTCCGGAGTATGATCTTCTATCGAAGCGAGCTGCACTTGGCCGGGTCTGTAAGATGATCCCGATCTGTTTTAATTGGTCGAACCGATCCTATTTTCTTCGTTCGATCCGAATAGTATGTAGGGTGCGAAATAGCCCCCATCAGCACTCCCTCACTTCTTCGAGCGTATAGATAATAGAAGCTCGTAGAAGTAGTTAAATCTTTACGACTGTTTCTTTTCTATGAATGGAGCCTCGTTAAAAACCTTACTTAAGAAAAAACCCTGTGGGAAAAAAATCTTAAATAAGGAAAAGAGTGCTACATATCATAGATAGTCGTTTTCTTCGTCCAATTACGGATCGCCACGCGTCTATTCAGGAGGCTTTTTGTATCCTTCCGTTTTTGGCGGGAATTTGAGTAGCTGCAATGAGTTCGAAACGTCTTTTCTCATTTTGTTATAAATAGGTGACTTTCGAGTTCGCCATTTCTCTTTTATATTTGCTTTCAATTCGTAGTCATTTTCTAGCTTGGTCGTTCGTCATATAGAATTTTCCTTTGATCGACCTATATTCTCTGGAAAAACAATGGCTTCTTTGAGAAAATCTTCTTCTTCCTCGAGGGAGAATATTGCTCCTAACAACGAGGAGGAGTTGCGCTCTAATCTCTCGGGTGAACAATCTTCCGTTCCTGAATTTGTTGTTCCTGCGGCAGATACTTTTAAGGTACAGATCCTTTCTGACACAGAGGTTGCTGCCCGAGCAAAAAAAGGTAAAGGCACTGCTCCTCAGATTTCTGAACCGATTGAGGACCTGGCTTGCGCTTATACTGTGGATACCTTTCCGGAGGTTGTGAGTAACTATGCGCAATATTTACCGGAGGGTTCCGAAATAATTCTTCCTTCCCCTTCTGATAGGGTCACTTCTCCACCGGAAGGATGTCGCGCCTTTTATACGGCTCACTTTAATAGTGGCCTCCGTCTTCCATTGTCTCCCCTCTTTCTTGAAGTTTTGAAAACTTTCAGTGTATGCTTGACACAGCTGGTTCCAAATTCCGTTGCTTTTATGGTTTGTTTTTCTGTTTTGATGATTGCGAAGGGGTTTAAACCTTCTTTTCGTAATTTTACGCAACTTTTCCGCTTCAATATTTCCAGTCCTTCAAATCGCGGATATTTCTTCGCTAGTCAGCGGCCTAGTCGAGCAATCTTTGACGCCCCTGTTTCTAGTAATCCTTCATGGAAATCTCATTTCTTCTTTGTTCGTCCTCCGTCTAATATTTGTTTGGCGGATGGTTCGACCATGCCTTTTTCATGGGATCATGGTTCCAGTTGGATTCCTGGAGGTCGCTTACCGACTGGTGAACTTATTCCTGACGATGTACAGTTTATCACTGAGATCCCCGAAATGCGTGCAAACAAATATCAAAGCGCTCTTCTGATCGGGGAGGCTTTCCTTCGTAAGGCGGGGTTAAGTGTTCATAACTTTCTCATCAGTTCATCATCCGATCCTCTTGGTTAGTACTTTATTGTATCTTAGTGCTGTGACTATACTTTTTATACGGAGAAACTAACTTTTATTTTGTTTCTTTTTCAGCCCATATGGTAGAAAACTCTCGACATTCTTCGAAGGGAAAAATGGTGCTGTCGAAATCTTCCAAATCCGCAGAGAATGCCCCCATTGAGCAGAGAGCGTCGCGAAAAAGGAAGCTGGAGTTGGGTCATGAATCTGAGGAGAATAGAGAGGAATCTCCAGATTCTTCTCGTGAGTCCCCTATCCGTCAGGGCACGGGATCTGGTTATCCTCCTCTTCATCTTAGATCCTCTTTGGGTATTCGAGGATGTCGCAGCTGGTCAATGCCTCATCCTACTAATAATCCGGTTGGTAGAAAAAGGAGTTATTATGGACGCTCTGGTGACGACCTTTCTTTACTCGTAGATAAACACCCAAAACCTACTCTGGTCGAAATGATCGAGGATCATTTAGAGGGAAGGAGGGCCGCTGGTTATTCCGAGAAGGATTCTCTTATCCATGATGATAGTGAGAACGCGGTCGATAAGGCGACCCGTGTTCTTTTGTCTGGCGTTTTTACTCGCGATCTTAATAAGCTTCTTCATAAGGATCCTTTGGAGAAATTCCAGCGAGCTTCTCTTTATGCTGAGAAGGTGATATCTTTTTCCTTAAATCATATTGACAGATAATTTTAAGGGTTCTTCTTAATTTACTAAATCCATCTCTTTTTCTTGTTCTCTTTGTTCTTCAGACCAAAACTTGTCTCGCGTCATACGCCTATGAAAATGCACTTTGGAAACAACAGTACGAGTTTCTGGAAGAGAAGTATAAAGCTTTACTTCATAAATCCTCCGGTTCAGAGGTTGGTCCCTCAACATCTTCTTCCGTTCCCCTCATAGAGACTCGTGCTACCGGGACTGAAGATCAAGAAATGATAGACAGGGTGATGGAGGTTTCTCGTGCTCAAGCGCAGGCCAATCAAATGGCTAGAAAGTTAGAGGAATTGCAGTTACAGAGCACGACTCGAATTAGTGAGCTTGAATCTCAAGTATCAAACCTTGAAGCTTCTTTAGAGGAGTACGAAAAGGATGTCCCACTTAGTGGACTTAGGGATCGATACGGTAGGAATCCTGACGAGAGAGTCGTTCGTGAGTTCCTTAATTCTCCTGTTCATACGGCGTTGGTGTATCGGATGGTCGGTCCTCTTCTTGAGAATACTTTTAAGAAGGCGATTCATCAGCTGGTCGCCTTAGAGATGATCGATGACCGTCGAAAGGAGTATTTTAAGGCGGCGCATATTCGGTTGAATCGCTATGGCAAACTTTATTCTTCTTCCGAGGTTCCAGATGTTGAATATCAAGGTTTTCCTCTGGCTCACCTTGTCGAGGAATTTTGAAATCCATTGCCGATTCCTCCTTCTGATGTTAACGATGAGCTCGATAATACTTTTATCGATCCAGAAGACGAAGAAGAAGAAGAAGACGATATAGACATGACTGAGGACGTCGGTAGTGAACAGAAGATTTCGGATTGCGACCAGGCTTCTTGAAATAGTGATTTATTTTTTTGTAATTATTTCCTCTTAGATTTAACTGTAACTTTGGCTTTCCTTACTTTGTACGTTGAACGTTTCATATTCTGACAGTCATGACTTTTCACATTCGCCGTAATAATTCAGACAAGCCATTTAATTTGCTGTAATCATTATGTGCGTGTCTTTTCAAATTCTAGCGTTCGCTCCAAGGTCGGTTTTCCCGCTTCGCGCCCTTTCTTTAGGTCTGTCGCGTCCTTTCGTGTAGTATAAATACGAAAGGTAAAAACTTGGCTTGTTTTTTACTGCTATATTCCTCACTTAACAGAATACTCTTTCTTCAGCTAGTCGATAAACTTTCTCGATATTAAGTTGTATATTTCCATAATCCGATCATGAGTAACCTTTTTGGTAATACTTCGAAGCGACCATCCCGTGAGGGCGCTCGAGATAGTAGATCCAAAAGATCTCGAAGAGATGGGCCGTCGATGGAGCCTCCTCGTTTGTCCCAATCAATTAGGTCGGAGATCGATACTCCTGTTATTGCTTCTGAACCTTTCTCCGTGGTAAATTCGTCGTTTTCAGAACCAATTTTTTCTGCTTCCACTCAGGAAGGAAACATGCCTTCCCCTGGTCGATTACCTTTTGGGGATATGTCCAACGAAGAACCGGCTTATAATATAGCTGTTAGTTCCAATGCTTCTTCCTTTGAGCACGTTTTTCACGGAGGGGATTTTGCTATTTCCCTTCCTTTGTCTGCTTCTACTGCCCTGATTGCCAGTGAAGGGCAAGTTGGCGATGGTTTTTCTGTTAATCCTTCCGTAACGCAATCTATTTTGCAAGATTGTCCTGAATTTTTGTTTCATGATACCACTGTAATGACTACATCCTTTGAATCGGGAGGACCTTCCGGAGGTGGGACCGGTTCCAGGTCTGGTCGTCGAACCGTAATTTCTGCTTCGGGCAAGGAAACCTCAGTTAGCCCCAACGAGAGGGAATCCCCTCGTCCATTAGATGATCGCTGTGTGCTTGTGCAGGTTAATGACATTCTTTTGTCGGAAACTCCACGTTCCGATGGTGTCCCTTTGACTAGTGAACTGCCTGGTTCTGTTGAACCTGATGCTTTGTCCTGGGACTTAGGCATGAGTACTATTTTGCCCGGCGAGTTGAGGAAGCTCGAAGGTACCTCCAATGTTCGCCTTGTTCAATCTCTGATGAAGATATGTGAGCAGGTAAGCATATCTCGAATATTTTTCCTGTTCTTTGTTTTGAATGCCTTGTTGTATGGCGGTTTTTCTTACTCTTTCTGCTTTTTAGGGCAAGTATTTTGCACTCCAGCTGGGTGTGCAAAATGACGAACTGTGGAATAGTCGGAGAGTTCTTCAAGGTCAGCTGGAGTCAGAAAAGGCTAAAGCCAGGGGTTTGGAGTTGCAGCTGCAACTTGCCAAAGATGATCTCCAAAAATTGGAGGCCGATAAGGTCGTCCTTGTAAAAGAGAAAAATGATTTACGTCAGGCTGCTGCCCTTGCAGAAGAATCTCAACGGCGGTCCTATGAGGAAGGATATGACGCTGGTTATCTAAAGCGTCAAGAGGAGTTGATGGCGTTTGCTGGCAACTTGACTCCTCGGGGGACTGTTTCTAGTAGTCGACCTACTGACCATTCTTCTCAGTGATCTTTGTTCGACCTGGCAGGCCTTGGACCGTCTATTATTTTTTTATTTTTTTTTATTTTATTTTTTTTTTACTGCCCAACTTTTGTGCATTTATTTGGGCTGAAATTTTTGTAATGGGAGGAGTAGGAATTTGGAAACGATGATCTTTTTGTAGGCGTATTCTTGCCTGATCAATTGTCTTCTGTATATATACTTTGTTATGCTCGTTCTTCCTTTGTGCATGAATATAGTCATCATGAAATAATCAGTATGGATTAGCATACTTATGTGAAATTGATCATTTCGAAGAATTTTCTGGATAGAGAAGAGGTAGCTTGTCCTTATTTAGTCACTGTTTTAGTAACTGATTTGTATGATTTTTGCTTCTACCAATCAAATCTTTTGTTGATCAAATTCAGTATACTCCTTTGGATCATATGTACCAACATGTTTTTCGTCAAGATGTAAACAATTAGACCAGTTGTATCGATGATAATAGTTATGGAAACTCTTAGCATTCTGGTCGATGCTCGATCCGTACTTTGTAAATTTGTCCTTTCATGACATATATCTTATATAAGGAGGTTATTGTTCCTCCTGTTGAACTTCGCTTTTTCTTTTCATCAAAGGGAAATTTCCCTTTCGGTGCCTTTCATAAATCCATGTCTTCCATCATTAGCTTTTTATCTATACATTTCTTTTGCCAGTATATCATACTCTTGATATGGGAGGAATTGGAAAATGTAACAGTCCTGGCCAGATCTGACCCGTTCAGACCTTCTTCAGCGATTCTTTGGAAAATTAGGTAGTGACGGCCTTATAGTTTCGAATAAGGAGGGCTATTCTCCTGATTTTGATGTCAGATTTCTTGGATTCTAAATGGAGTTCATGTATGGCTAACTTAGTAGTCTCCTTATGATGTATGAGGCAGTGACGACTCCTTTATGATGGAGGCTTTGGTCGTTTTTTCTTAAGCAAGTATCCTTTTTCAACGGTTTAACTTTGCATGCCTTCGTTGAGGAGCTCTTAATTTTTTCCATTAAGCGACCCTCATATATGATCGTGCATATCGTTTTGGTCTATGAACTTCCTTAAGCTTTCTTGGATTATTTTGTTGATCGCTTTGATCTGTATATTTGTTTGTTATCGATTAGTTGAGTTGATCAGACGGGTGCCGTTCCAACTTACTTGCATTTATTTCGGGGAGTCAAGGGGTCGCATTTTCGTCCCTTGATTAAATTCCTATCATCCGTAGGATCATTCTCACGGGCGCCTATAAATAAGTAGGCAGTTTCCTTATTTTCCATTCATAATAATGGAGATCTCAGTTTCCTTAGATTTCATTTTGCCTTCAGATCCCATAATATTCAAGAAGTCACATTATCGCGATTCGTTCATTCGCAGCAGAGAAATTGTTCCCAGTCTTGTATTGACGGATCCCATGTCAGCCCTTCCTTGTATCGACGGGTCCCATGAGATCTCTGCTTTAGTCTTCATCACCTTAGAGGTTCGTGGTTTCCGTTTCCACATGGAGGGTTCATACTTGCCAGCCACCTCCGCTCTTCGATGTTACCTCCGGAGTGATAGACCATCGGGGTGGCTGGTAAATTTACCGTTTTGCGACGGTCCCGAAGAGATGCTGCTCTAGAGTAAAATGTTTTAGGGACTGGAACTTGGTGTTTCTTTCGGATATTCAAATGTACTGGTTGAGGTGGACTCTCAGGTTCTGTGTTCGATCTTGAAAGGTAAAAAGCAGGTACACTGGAAACTTGTGAATTATTTATATAAAGCTCAAACTCTTTTGCAAAAACTCGATTCCTCAGTGAATCATATCTACAGGGAGGCTAATCAGGTTGCCGATCACTTAGCTAACCTGGGATGTGATTCACAGGAATCATACATTTTCCATCCTGGTGAGGGGGATAGAAAATTGAAAGGCCTTATTTGGTGTGACAAGTTTCAAATGCCTTCCTTTAGGCACACCAAATAAACCTTCCTTACCTCTATATGATATTGATGTCCAGGGTAGTTTATCAGACCGTTCTGATACACTATCAGGGGGTAGTTCCTTAGCTGCATTTCATATAGAGTAGTTATCCTATCTGTGCATATAGCTGATCATTTTTACTTTGGCCCGCACCCCTGGTCTTTCTCTTTCCATCATTTGATTCTCCCTTGCTTTCTGAGGTTAGCTATCCTTGTTTTTGCATGATTCAGCCATCTCTCATGGCTTTATCAATATTAGCTAACTTACAGGACACACTTCACTCACCTCTTCTAGATTGTGCCTCCTATGCACTGCACACACTTGTCGTGTCTTTGTCACAGTGTGTAAGTTGGTCTGCACCGACTCACTCACTCAGGGACAACCTTTAGATGCATCTCATTGCACTTTACAGCATATTTTCCCTTTGCATGATAGGAAGCCCTTTATTTTATTTTCTGGATGAGTTCCCTGGTCCATTGGCAATTCTACCATTTGGTTATCCTTGCTTCCAATGCCTGGCAGTCAATTTTTTGCATATAAGTCGGGTCATCTTTGATGGTGACTCGCAAGTTCATTCATCTCACATGTGTGGACTTCACTCATTATTTCTGCCAGGTAATTGATCCCAGTAAATCACCACTTCTATACTTAACCAGGCCTTTGCACTTTTCACACACTATTTTATGTTGGTTTTGGTGGCGGTGAGAGGTTGGTGGTGTTGGTTGTTTTGGTAGAGTTGTGGTGGCGCTTTTTATCTCTGTGCCTTGGCATCCACTTTGTTTCTTCGTGGTTGTTTTGGTTGGTGGACTTTTTGTTTGTGGTCCAGCTTTTCTCCCAGGGCTCAGAGGTGGCTATATGTTGGAGGCTGTTTGAGGAGTTGCTCAGAGGACTATGGATGGTGACTATAGATGGACTTTTGCTAGTGGCTTCATTTCTCATCAGGGCTCAAAGGTGACTATACTATGGAGGCTGATGGAAGAAGTTGCTACTTTTGCTTTGGTTGTTATTTTGCTATACGTTGGAGGCTGCTTGAGGAGTTGCTCAGATGACTTTTGATGGTGGCTATAGATGGACTATTGCTAGTGGCTTCATTTCTCATCAGGGCTCAACGGTGACTATATTATGGAAGCTGATGGAAGAAGTTGCTACTTTAGTTTTGGTTGTTATTTTGTTTTTGCCCCTGCGTGGGTGTGTTGGCTTGTTTCTTTTTGTGCCCCTGTGTGGGTTGTTTATTTTGCCTTTTCGCTTTGCTTTCTCGCTTTGTTGTATTCGTTTTTCTTTTGCCTCCCCTGTTTTTGGGGTTGGTCCCTTGGTTCCGTACATTTTATTGGGGTTATATAAATTGTGAGTTCCCCCTCACGTTATTTCATCTAGAGTAAAATGTTTTATAGATAAAGTAAAAGCAGTATCTTCTTGCGGGTGAGTGAGCATTGCTAGTTTATCTGGCTGGTAGTGTTCATTTCATCTGGAAGAACATTTGATCTTCAGAGCCTGGCCATCGAACTAAAGAAGTCGACCATCCTGAGCAGCGTGCTTCTTAGGTGGTTGATCATAGTCGACGAGGCACTAGGGAGGAGATTGATGTTTCCGTGGACATTGTCGTGAAGATAGTCGATCCCATAGGATCAATTTAAGTAGATCATTGTAACGATCTTTAGGTAGCAAGCAGATCTTTGTAACGTAGTATATTTGTATGTAATTGATTTGATGAATAAAATATTACTTTATTTCTTGCATCTTCTTTGTCGTTGATAATTTTATTTACGAGGAGTATTTTCCGAGCAGATGAATTCATACTTGATTTATCTTTCAAAACTTTAGGAGTATCAGCGGATCTTTTTTAGATCGTTAGGAATATATCGAGGAGTTTTTATTGAGCGGATCAATGTATACTCGACTCGTTTGTAATTATACTTAGGTTTTTAACCCAAAAGTCCTTTAATCATTGAAAACATATCGAGGAGTTTTTATCGAGCGGATCGATGTTTACTTTACTCGTTTTATTTAGACTTAGGTTTTAATACCACAAAGTCTTTTTCTCGTTGTAAATAGTTCGAGGAGTGTTTATCGAGCGGATCGATGTTTACTCGACTCGTTTATAATTTAGACTTAGGTTTTTAAATACCAAAAAGTCTCTTTTTTTTTTGTTGTAAATATGGGCGAGGAGTGTTTATCGAGCGGATCGATGTTTACTCGACTCGTTTATAATTTAGACTTAGGTTTTTAGTACCAAAAAGTCTTTTTCTTGTTGTAAGTATTTCGAGGAGTGTTTATCGAGCGGATCGCTGTTTTACTCGACTCGTTTATAATTTAGACTTAGGTTTTTAATACCAAAAAGTCTTTTTCTTGTTGTAAGTATGGGCGAGGAGTTTGTATTGAGCGGATCAATGTATACTCGACTCGTTTATAATTTAGACTTAGGTTTTTAATACCAAAAAGTCTTTTTCTTGTTGTAAATAGTTCGAGGAGTGTTTATCGAGCGGATCGATGTTTACTCGACTCGTTTATAATTTAGACTTAGGTTTTTAATACCAAAAAGTCTTTTTCTCGTTGTAAATATGGGCGAGGAGTTTGTATTGAGCGGATCAATGTATACTCGACTCTTTTTTGAATTTATCGAGGAGTTTTTATCGAGCGGATCGATGTTTACTCGACTCTTTTTAATTAGACTTAGGTTTTTAAGCCAAAAAGTCTTTTCGATCGTTGAAGATATATCGAGGAGTTTTTATCGAGCGGATCGATGTTTACTCAACTCATCTGTAATTTAGACTTAGGTTTTTCACCAAAAAGTCTTTTCGATCGTTGAAGATATATCGAGGAGTTTTTATCGAGCGGATCGATGTTTACTCAACTCATCTGTTTTTCACCAAAAAGTCCTTTTTGATCGTTGATATAAATCGAGGAGTGTTTATTGAGCGGATCAATTTATACTCGACTCGTTTCGTTCTAATTTTCATCAATATGATAGTGTAATCCCAAGGAGCGTTAACCGAAATAATCGATGTATAGAAAATGCTAAAAATCTTTACTAATTGAACTGTAGGCTAAGGCCTTTGTTACAAGGATTAAAACTTGATAAAGTAAAATAAAACAATGCAGTATAATCTGCTAAAATTTATTTACCATAGTATTTCCTAAGGTTGACCGCATTCCAGGTTCTTGGTAAGGCTGTTTCATCCAAGTGTGCAATTTTGTATGAACCTTTCTTTCCTACGCCAATGACGATGTAAGGTCCATCCCAATTTTGTTGTAACTTTCCCACATGCTTGGATACTTCTACCTTTTTCAAGACCAAGTCTCCTTCTTTGAAAGTTCGGATGCGTACTTTTTGATTGTATGCTTTCTCCATATTTGCTTTAGTGGCTTGTAGGCGTACGGCAGCTTTATCTCTTAAAGCTTCTGTCAGGTCGACATCATTTTCTCTTGTCTTTTCATTTTCATGATCGTCGTACATTTCAATTCTTGGCGTTGGAATCAGGGTTTCAACAGGAATAACAGCTTCCGAACCATATACCAAGCTAAATGGGGTTTCTCCGGTCGAGCTTCTGACAGTAGTTCGATTCGCCCAAAGTACTCCTGGAAGTTCATCGAGCCATTTTCCTTTGGCCGAACCTAATCTTTTTTCCAAAGATTTTATTATTTCTCGGTTCGCTACTTCGGTTTGTCCGTTCGCTCTTGGATGTCCGACCGAAGTGAAATTTTGTTGAATTCCCAGTTTCGAACACCATTCTATTACCTGTTTTCCCGCGAATTGGGTTCCATTATCTGAAATTAGGATCCTCGGGATGCCAAATCGGCAAACTATGAACTTCCATAGGAAGCTGATCACTTGGAATTGAGTTATTCGTGCTAGGGCGATGCATTCTATCCATTTGCTGAAATATTCTACAGCGACCAGGACGTAAGCTTTCTTGGATCTGGCCGCTGGGAACGGCCCCACGATGTCCATTCCCCATTGATCGAAAGGCCAACATACTGGAATTGGGTGCATGTTTTCTGCTGGTTGATGACATACATTGGCATGTACTTGGCAATGATGACATTCTCGGACGTACTGAGTGGCGTCCTTATTGATGGTAGGCCAATAGTAACCTGTTCTGAGACATTTTAAGGCCAATGCCCTTGATCCGCTGTGATTTCCCGCGTCTCCTTCATGTATTTCTCGCAGTATATCAGCGGTTTGTGGTTCAGGGATGCATTTCAGGAGAATTCCTGATACTGACCTTCGGTAGAGTTTTCCTTTTACGAGTGTATATTTTGGGGCTCGATATTTTATTTTCCGAGCTTCATTTTGATCAGATGGTAGTTTTCCTTCTCGAAGATAGTCTATCATTGGGGTCATCCAGTTTTCTTCGACTTCATCTATTTCCATTATATCGACTGCCGGTGTTTCATCGATATCGATTGCCGGTGTAGAAGATATCAACCAATTGATCACCCGTTCGGTCTTTCCGTCGTGGGATCCTGTGAACTTAGATAGTTGATCGGCCCATTTGTTTTCCGAACGTGGGATGTTCTGTATGTCGAAATTTTCAAACTTCTCAGCTAGTGTTTTTACTTTGGCGAGGTATTTTACCATATTGAATTCCTTAGCTTCGTATAGGCCTCTTATTTGTCTTTGTACTAACTCTGAGTCGGTTAACACTTTAAGCCTTTTTATGTTAGCTTTGATCGCCATTTCCATTCCTGCGATTAACGCTTCATATTCAGCTTCGTTGTTTGTTACAACGAAGTCCAATGTTATCGCGTAATTCAAATCTTCCTTATTCGGTCCGGTGAAGTTGATTCCGGCGCCTCCTCCTTCTCGGCATGAAGCACCATCGACATGCATTAACCAAGTTTGATCTTCTATGATCAAGACATCGTCGTTGAGACTGCTCGATGATTCAGTAGCCTGTGTTGGTGTTTCTAATATAAAATCGGCCAACACTTGGGCCTTGATGGCAATCCTTGGTTTGTAGTCTACTTCGAACTGGCTGAGTTCGATGGTCCATTTGATCAATCTTCCGGAGGCTTCTGGTTTTGCTAGAACTTGCCTTAGCGGCTGATTCGTCAAAACGATGATTTTGTAAGTTAAGAAGTAGGGTCGGAGTTTTCGTGCGGCCACTACTAAGGCCAGCGTGAATTTTTCTATTTCCAAATAATTCTTCTCTGCCCCTTGTGATAATTTGCTGAGATAATAGACGGGCTTATGCTCGGAGCCCTCTATCTTAATTAGTACTGAACTAATGGCCGTATCGGAGATGGAGATGTAGATGTACAACGGTTCCCCTTCCGTCGGTTTAGCTAACATCGGAGGCGTTGTCAAATATTCTTTGAGTTGTTCGAAGGCTCGTTCACATTCTTCGGTCCAAGCGAATTTTTTCGCTTTTCGAAGTGTTTGGAAAAAGGGCAAGCTTCTGTCCGCAGATTTTGATATGAATCTATTCAATGCTACGATTTTCCCAACTAAGCTTTGTACTTGAGAGATGGTCTTGGGAGGTTTCATTTCAGTTATGGCTCGAATTTTTTCTGGGTTGGCTTCTATACCTCGCTGGTGTACCAAGTATCCTAAAAAAATTCCTGACTTAACACCGAAGGTGCATTTTGCAGGGTTCAACTTCATATGGTATTTTCTTAAGATTTGGAAACATCGATCTAGATGTTTTATGTGATCTGCTTCATTCATACTTTTGACTAACATGTCGTCTACATAGACCTCCATTATTTCTCCGATTAATTCCCTGAACATCAGGTTTACTAACCTTTGGTAAGTAGCGCCGGCATTCCTCAATCCGAATGGCATTACAATAAAACAGTATACTCCCTGTTCGGTTATGAACGCGGTCTTCTCTTGATCCCGCTCGTCCATGTATATTTGGTAAAACCCTTGGAAGGCGTCCATCATGCTGAATATCGCGAAGCCAGCAGTCGAGTCGACCAATAAGTCAATTCTTGGGAGGGGGTATGGGTCTCGTGGACATAACTTGTTAAGGTCGGTGAAATCATTACACATCCTCCATTTGTTGTCTTTTTTATCCCCTTTTGCTACTAGTACAACATTGCATAGCCATTCCGAGAAATGAATTTCTCGGATTTGTTTTGCTTGAAGCAACCTTTCTACCTCGGCTTTGATAATTTTATCCTTTACCGGTCCGTGATTTCTTTTCTTCTGTCTGGCGGGTTTTGCTGAAGGGTCAATTTTTAGGGTATGCTTGATTACCCGCGGATCGATCCCTTCAATGTCATTTGCGCTCCAGGCGAAGACGTCCACATTATTTCTTAGGAATTCGATTAACATTATTTCTCCTTCTTTGCTCAATTCTGTACCAATTCTTGTCTTTTTGGATGAGTCGCCTTCTACTAGAATTATATCTTTATGTTCTGGGGGTTTCAAGGATAAGTCTAGTGGTTCTTTCCCCTTTTTATCTAATCGATCAGTACTAGGAATTTCAACCTCATTGCTAGTTGGATCATCTTCGATCTTTCTCTTACTCGGAGTAATAGACTTAGCATGTTCTTTCAAGGTTAGCGATGTGCTGTAGCAATCCCACGCCATACAGTGGTCGTTCGTTATTTCTCCGATGCCACTATCGGTCGGAAACTTTATTTTCTGATGATAGGTAGAGACTACAGCTCGAAAAAGGTTAAGGGCTGGTCGCCCTAATATAGCGTTATAAGCGAAGGGTGTTTCTACCACTAGGAATTTTACCAACTTCACTGTTCGAAGTGGCTTCTTTCCGAGCGACACACTTAAAGATATCGTTCCGCTGGGGATGATCTCGGACCCTCCAAAGCCTACTAACGGCGTAGCTACTTTTTGTAGGTTTATTTGTCCGAGGTTCATTTGTGCTAAAACCTCCCTGGAGATGATATTTGCTGAGCTTCCATTATCGATTAGGATTCTTCTTACATTGTAATTCGCTATCTCTAACGACACTACCATAGGGAAATCGGGGTTATCCTCTTTTGTATCCCAAATGATGTTTTTAGGTACTTCGCCTTCGTTAAAGCTGATCGGCTGGTGATTCGTTGGCCTGTTTTCCAGAGTCCATATTTCTTTTTGATATCTTGAATTTCCAATTATGGATCTAGCGGTTCTTCGTCGAGCATTACGACTATCTCCACCCGCCGGCCCCCCGGATATCGTATGGATAGTCCCATTGATCTGGTCCTGATTTAATTCCTGAGCGGGTCGACGTTCAGGTGACCTTCGACGAGAACTTCTCCTTGGATTACCGTTCCGAGGGCTTCTACTTCTTTCCCTTTTGCGATTATCTCGCTCTATGTATTCGTCTAGTTTTCCTTGCTCGATCAGTTTTTCGACCTCTCTTTTAAGGTGAAAACAATTTTCCGTTAGATGCCCATGTGCCCTGTGGTACTTACAGTATTGATCATAGTTTCTAGACCCCGGTCTGGGTTGGGCGATTTTCCTTGCCTCGGGAATCCAGTTATTTCTTTCTAGGACTTCCAATATTTCTTCCATTGGAGCATTTAACCTTGGGTGTTCTACGTGATTCACCCTGCTTCTGATTGGTTGCTCAGGGTTTCTTGGTCTTTGGTAGTAATTAGGTTGTCTTTCTTGATCGGCTTTGCTGTATTCCAGTCGCTGGAAAACGTTACCTCTCCTGGAAGATCGCTCATAGTCTAAGGGTCATTGAGTAGGAATCTTATCATGCCGCTTGGAGCCTGAAGCTGTGAATTTATTTTTGTTTTTATCCTTAAAGGAATTCATCTCTTCTTGGGTCATATACTTAGACGCCAAGCTCATGATGTCGGCGAACGTTCTTGGTTGTTTTCGACTGAGGGCATTTCCGAACTGCCTGTTTTTAGTGAGATC
Source organism: Penstemon eatonii (assembly GCA_038501285.1). NCBI lineage: Eukaryota > Viridiplantae > Streptophyta > Magnoliopsida > Lamiales > Plantaginaceae > Penstemon > Penstemon eatonii. The sequence continues at coordinate 50,577,713 of CM076715.1, read as the reverse complement.
GAAGAGGATAGAAATTATGTAATCAATATTTGGAGAATCGATTTTGAGTAGTTCTACGTTGAATCTGGCCAACCAGTTTCTTAGGGATTCTCCTTCTTGTTGATGTATGGTTCCTAGGTAGCTCATCGGGAATTTTTGCCTCTTCTGACTGGCAAACTGCTGCGTCAATTTATTGCATAATTCCCGGAAACTGAATATGGAGTTGGCAGGTTGTTTTGCGAACCAATCCAACGCTAGGCCCTCGAATGTGGTCACCATTAACTTGGCGGTGAATTCGGCAGAGTGGGCATATAAATTCATTATGTTAGTGAAGCTAAAAATATAATCATCCGGGTCGGTGGTTCCGTCATATCGGGGTAGTCTACCCGGGACCTGTCCAATGGATTGCGCTTCTTTTATTTCTCTGCAGAAGGGAGAACATGCTGCAAGGCTCTCCTGGAGTTCCGCGGTTCGGGTCCACGGGTTTTGAACAGATCGTAGGCGTTGCTCCAGTCGTTCCTGTACTATTCTCTCGATTTCTCTTTTCGAGAATTGAGTCGCTCGTGGTCGATCTGGGATAGCATCATCTATGTCATCCTCGATAGGGATTATTGTTTGTTCCTTTGATCCGCTGCGATCCGCCTGTGGCCTTCTTCGACCTGGTTTTCTTCGGGGACGGTTATCGGAGGGTTTAGAATTGTCCTGCTGTGGGCTGCGTAATGAGCGTCGCTCACTTGCTGGGCTGTCCGCTTGTTGAGAGGTTTGTTTGTTTGGCCCTGGCATTCCTGGTGCAGGAGTTGTCCTGGGAGCCGTAGCGTTTCGAGGAATTTGGTCTAAAACTAGCAATTCTTCTAGAGAGAGTGATTTGAAGAGCATTGCTATTTGTCTCAGTTTTTCCTGAGCGCCTGGGAGAGGAACGGGTATTTCGGGGACTTCCGGTTCTTCCTGTATTGCACCGGTAAGACCTCCTTGGTGTTCCTGCTGACGAGAACGGGTATCTGGGAGATTTTCATTGGTGTTGGGAATGTTGTTATCGTTGTTGTCTTGTGGATCTTCGGATGTGTTGTGGCCGGTGGTTGTATTACTTCTCGCTCCAATGCGAGTGCTTTTCCTTGGGCGAGCCATGTGTCGATCGAATAATTAACGTAGCCCCACGGTGGGCGCCAACTGATTTAACCGGATTTCATCTGGTTAATTGAATATCAGTGAATTTTTGATATCGGGGGTTTTCGATATTTATATATATTATTTAGGGCTCTGTTACTTTATTCCGGATGGATCGGTTACAAAGAAAAGCAATATTCAAGAACAAGAAGTAAAACCACAAAACAAAGCTAAGAAACACACCGATATGAAGGTAAAAAGCTCAGTAATAATATTGAATATTATTAAGTTGTGCTGTTGTAAGCAGTGTTAAATCCTGTATTCTTAGAGTTCAGGAATTTCGTAGTTGTCCAATACAATGATTAACTAGGTATTTATATAATGTTAAACCTAGCGTTACAAGGAAACACAGTCCTAATAGAACTCGGCCCAAATATCCTTCTTGAGTCCGGAGTATGATCTTCTATCGAAGCGAGCTGCACTTGGCCGGGTCTGTAAGATGATCCCGATCTGTTTTAATTGGTCGAACCGATCCTATTTTCTTCGTTCGATCCGAATAGTATGTAGGGTGCGAAATAGCCCCCATCAACGAGGGTCGTCACTGCCTCATACATCATATGAGGAACTATTAAATTAGCCATACAAGAACTCCATTGGAGTCCAAGAAATCTGACGTCGGTACTGGGACGATAAATACCACCACGCCAGACTACACTATCGTCACTGCCTAATTTTCCAAAGAATTGCTGAAGGAGGTCTGAGCAGGCCAGATCTGGCTAATAATTCTACGTTTTCCTATTCCTCCCATATCAAAGAAATGATATAATGATACACTGGTTGAGGAACATATAGTTCACAGTTAATGCAGAGAAATATAAAGTTTAGGAAGATACTGAAAGGGATATCTACTCTTAGTCCTATGAAAAGAAAAGCAGAGTTCAACAGAAGGAATAATAGCCTCCTTATATACGATATATATCACAAAAGGACAAACTTACAGAGCACGGATTGAACATCGACCAAAACTCTGAGCGTTCCTTAACAGCTATTCAATCGATTATCGATACGAATGACCTTCTATCTACATTTTGATGTACAACGTGATTTTGGATATAACCCAAGGGACTATACTGGGTTGTTCAACAAAAAATTTGATTTGCAGAGCAAACATTATATAATTCAGTTACTTAAATAGTGACCGAGCAAGATTAAGCTACCTTTTCTCTATTGTGAATATTCTCCGCAAATATCAATATCAGATAAGTACGCTAATCTATGCTGATTATTTCATGATGATATATTTATGCATAACAGCAAACTGTGCATAACAAAATATATCTACAGAATAAAATTGATCAAGGCAAGGATCTGCCTACAAAAGATCATAGTTTCCAATTTAGTCGTTCTCCCAATACAAAAAATTCAGCCCAAGCAACTACACAAAAAGTTGGGCACTAAAAAAAAAAAAAAAAAAAAAGGGGGGGGTCCAAGGCCTGCCAGGTCGAACAAATCACTGAGAAGGGTTGTTATCAAGAGACCGACTAGCAGAAACAGTCCTCCGAGAAACAGTCCTCCGAGGAGTCAAGTTACCAGCAAACGCCATCAACTCCTCTTGACGCTTTAGATAATCGGAGTCATAACCTTCCTCATAGGACCGCCGTCGAGACTCCTCTGCTAGGGCAGCAGCCTGAACCAAGTCACTTTTCTCTTTCTCCCAGACATACTTTTCTTCTTGCAATTTTTTCAAATCATCATTGGCAAGCTGCAGTTGGAGACTCTGCCCTCTGACCTTGGCCGACTCCGATTCCAAACGACGTTGATAAGCATTTCTGCTTATCCACAGATCGTCATTTTGCACACCCAGCTGGAGTGCAAAGTACTTAGCCTGGAAAGAGAAAACACTCCTTATGTAACAAGGCAATCAAAATGAAAGCAAGAAAAATAATGAAAAGATAGGTCTACCTGCTCGCACAACTTCACTAGCGACTGAACAAGGCGCACATTGGAAGTATTCTCAAGCTTCCTCAATTCACCGGGCAAAATAGTGCTCAAGCCCAGATCCCAGGACAAAGCATCAGGCTCAACAGAGCCCGGCAGTTCACTAAGAAGAGGGATATTGTCAGGGCGGGGACTCACTGACCGCAAAATATCCTTAACCTGCTCAAGGATGCAACGATCATCTAACGGATGAGGAGATTCCCTCTCGTTAGGACTAACTGAGGTTTCCTTCCCCGAAGCAGAAATAACAGTTCGGCGACCAGACCTTGACTCACTTCGACCTCCAGAAGGCCCGCCAGATTCGAAGGAAGTAGTCATCACAGTAGTATCATGAAACAAGTAATCAGGAAAATCTTGAGAAATAGGCTGTGTTGAGGAGGGATTTACGAAGGAGCCTTCTTCAGTTTGGCCCCCGCTGACGACCGGGGCAGCAGAGGTAGAAAAAGGAAGGGTATTGACAAAATCCCCTCCATGAAACCCATACTCAAAAGAAGAAACACCTAAAGAAACAGGTATATCGAAAAACTGCTCCACATTGGACGAAGCTCCAAAAGCCACTCGACCAGGGGAAGGCCTATTTCCTACTTCTGTAGAAGAAGAAAAATTCGGTTCTACAAAAGATGAACTAACTACGGAGAAAGGTGCGGAAGGGATGACAGGATTATCGGTTATCGAACTACTAACTAAGGATGAATGAGGAGGTTCCATCGAGGGTCCTTCTGTTCGAGACTTTTTTAATCTAGAATTTCTGGCGTTCTCACGCGAAGGACGCTTCGATGTATTACCAAAAAGATTAGTCATGATCGGAATTTAAGAAGTAAGTTCAAAATATCGAGGGAGCTTATCGACCTACTAAAGGAAGAGTATTCTGTTGAAGAGATAAGCAAAGCAGTAAATAGCGAGACAAATTTTTTATATTTATACTATATGAAAAGACGCGACAGACCCAAGGAAAGGGTGCGAAATAGAAAAACTGGCCTTGGACTAAACACTAGAATTTGAAAAGACACACGCATAATGATTACGACGAAGTTAATGACTTGTCTGAATTATTACGGCGAAGATGAAAGGACGTGACTGTCAGAATATGAAACGTTTAGCGTACAAAGGGTTAAAAAGTGTAAAATTACATTTAAACCTACAATAAATGGTTACAAGCGTATCTTCATGAATCAATATATCATACAGCCTGATCGCCCTCCGGAATTGTTTGCTCGCTAACGATGTTTTCTCCTTCTGCTGGCTCAAAAACCTCTTCCTCTTCCTCTCGATCGATAAAATTCTCATCAAGCTCATCGTTAACGTTAGAAGGAGGAATCGGCAATGGTTTTCCGAACTCTTTAACGAGGTGTGCCAAAGGAAAATTTTGATATACGACATCTGGAAGCTCAGAAGGAGAGTATACTTCGCCATAGAGGTTCAACCGAATATGTGCCGCTTTAAAATATTCCTTTCGACGATCATCTATCATGTCGAAAGCGACCAACTGATGAATCGCCTTCTTAAAGGTATTTTCCAGGAGAGGACCGACCATCTCGTATACCATCGCTGTATGAACAGGAGATTTGAGGAATTCACGAATTACTTTCTCGTCGGGATTCCGGCCGTAACGATCCCTAAGTCTACTAAGAGGAATATTCCCCTCATACTCCTCTAAAGAGGCTTGAAGACTTGACACTTGAGATTCCAACTCGCTAATCCGAGCAGTACTCTGAAACTGGATCTCCTCTAACTTTTTAGCCATTTGATCGGCTTGCTCTTGAGCACGGGAAGTCTCCAGGACCCTGTTTATGATCTCTTGGTCTTCAGTCCCCGTAGCCCTAGTCTCTACGACCGGAATGGAAGAAGACGTTGATGGGCCTACCTCTGAACCAGAGGACTTATGGAGTAAAGCTTTGTATTTCTTATCCAGAAACTCACATTGTTGTTTCCACAGAGCAGTTTCATAAGAATATGAGGCTAAACAAGTCTTAGTCTGAAAAAAGTAAAGGAGTGAAAAAAAAAAAGTTAGCAAAATAAAAAGATCTTCGAAAGAAAATATCTTATAAAGCAAACTTAAAAAGAGGTTACCTTTTCAGCATACAGAGAAGCCCGCTAAAATTTCTCCAGAGGATCCTTTCGAAGAAGCTTATTCAGATCGCGAGTAAAAACGCCGGACAAAAGAACACGAGTTGCCTTATCGACCGCGTTCTCGCTCTCATCATGGACAAGAGAATCTTTCTCAGAATAACCAGCAGCCCTCTTTCCCTCTAAATGATCCTCAATCATTTCAACCAAAGTAGGTTTTGGATGATTGTCGTCAGGTAAAGAGAGATCATTACCAGAACGACCATAGTAACTCCTCTTTCTCCCCACCGGATTATCGTTAGGATGAGGCATCGACCAACTGTGACATCCACGAATACTGATCTTACGTGATTTCGTATGTGTGATCGATATGTGTAATAATTAAACAAGTACTCAACAATGATATAAAGATCAACAATATTGTATTCAAATGGTTCGATTACAACACTATATGAGTACAAATGTATAGAGTCCTATCCGAGCCCTATTGGATGCCGTACAAGCTAGAGGTTGAAATACACGTGATACTAGGCCTATATTCCCAAGCGGTTCCGAGCTGTAGCTTCGAGGAGGGAGCACCTGGGAAATCGTGTCTGGTGTCATAAATGTATGGGGTATTTATAGCTGAAATCTGGGTCTAGGTGATCTATCCGCGGACATATAATTCTCGGCCCATAAGTTTGGATCAGAGCTTGGCCCAACAGTAACTTTGGATCCAGCGTCGACTACATTTGTGGTACTCGGGCATCGGGGTCGAACTTGATCTTCCGAGATGAGTACTGTTCGATTTCGCATGGTTGTAAAGAAAAGCTGAGCCCAAAATATCCCTCATCAAATACCTAAGGATGTCCTAAGCTGAAGGGGGGGATAACCGGATCCAGTCCCTTGACTAATAGGGGAATCTTGCGAAGAATCTGGAGATTCCTCTCCATTCTTCTCGGAGTCATGACTCAACTCTGGCTTTCTCTTCCGAGATGCTCTCTGCTCGATAGGGACGTTCTCAATGGATTTGGAGGATTTGGACAACACCATTTTTCCCTTTGAAGAATGTATGGAATTTTCTACCATACGAGCTGAAAAAGAAACAAGATGAAAGTCAATTTCTCTGTATAGAAGGTATCATCACAACACTAAGCTAAAGTGAGATACTTACCAAGTGATTCAGATGATTAACTGATTGGAAAATTATGAGCACTCAATCCCGCTTTACGGAGGAAAGCTTCCCCAATCAGAAGAGCACTCTAATATTTGTTGGCACGCATAGCGGGGATTTCACCGATAAACTGAGCATCATCAGGAATGAATTCACCAGTCGGCAGGCGACCTCCGCAAACCCATTTGGAGCCATGATCCCACGAGAAGAGTATAGTCGAACCGTCCGCCAAATGAAGATGAGGTGGGGGGCGAACAAAGAAAAAATGAGATTTCCAAAAAGGGTTGCTAGAAACGGGGGAATCGAAGATTGCTCGACTAGGCCTCAGACTAGCGAAGAAATATCCGCGATTGGAAGAACTGGAAATATTGAACCGAAAAAGTTGTGTAAAGTTACGAAAGGAAGGTTTGAACCCCTTTGCGATCATCAAGACAGAAAAACAAACAACGAAGGCCACAGAATTTGGAACTAATTGTGTCAAGGACACACTGAATATTTTTAGAATATCAAGGAAGAGGGGAGACAACGGAAGACGCAGACCGCTATTAAAATGGGCCGTGTAAAAGGCTCGACATCCTCCCGGTGGAGATGTAACCCTATCAGAAGGAGAAGGGAGAATTATCTCAGAACCCTCCGGGAAATATTTGGCATAATTATTCACAACCTCCGGAAAAGTGTCCACCGTATAAGCACAAGCTAGGTCCTCAATTGGTTCAGAAATTTGAGTAGCAGTACCTTTGCCCTTTTTGGCTCGGGCAGCGACATCTGTATCGGAAATGATTTGTACCTTAAAAGTGTCTTCAACAGGAACGACAAATTCAGGAACTGCAGTTTGTTCGCCCAAAAAATTAGAGTGCAGCTCCTCCTCGTTATTAGGAGCAACATTCTCCCTAGAGGAAGAAGAAGATTTTCTTAAAGAAGCCATATTTTCAGATTCTCGGAGGATATAAGTCGATAAAAAGAAAACTTTATATGATGAACGACTAAGCAAGAAAATGACTACGAACTATAAGCAAGTATAAAGGAGAAATGACGAACTCAAAAGTCACCTATTTATACTGAGAAGAGAAAAGACGTTTCGAACTAGTCACAACTAATCACATTCCCGCCAAAAACGAAAGAAGATCAAAAGCCTCCCGAAAGGACGCGTGGCGATTCGTAATTGGAAAGAGAAAACGACTATCTATGATGCGTAGAACTCTTTTCCTTGCTTAAGATTTTTTCCCACAGGGTTTTTTCTTAAGAAAGGTTTTTAACGAGGCACCATTCATAGAAGATAAACAGTCGTATAAAATTATCTACTTCTACGAGCTTCTATTATCTATACACTCGAAGAAGTGAGGGAGTACTGATGGGGGCTATTTCGCACCCCTTATAATGTACGGATCGACTGAAGAACATAAGATCGGTTCGACCAAACAAGACATTTCGGGATCATCTTATCGACACGGCCGAATACAGCTCTCTTCGACAAGAAGACTACACTCCGGACTCAAGAAGGATATTTGGGCCGAGTCCTATTAGGATTATATTTCCTTGTAACGCTTGGTTTAGTATGATATAAATACCTAGTCAATCATTGTATTAAACAACTCTTAATCACAAGGCAAATACGCCATTGAATTCATCATAAACGGCAAAACCCACTATTATTCAATAAAGAAAAGAGCTTTCTCTTCTTATTTGTGTTATTCTTACGTTGGTTACGATAATTACTTGTTGTTCCTACGAAATTGTTCTTCCTTGAGATTGATCCATCCTGAGTAAAGTAACAGAGCCCTATAAATCATATATATTGAGAATCCCCAATATCAAATATTCACTGATACCATTAACACGACGAAATCCGGTTAAATCAGTTGTTCTTCTTCTCTTCGTCTCTTTCAGCTATTTATACTTGAGGTTTGAAAAATGTCCGATGAAGACTATTTTGCAGGCAGCATTAAATGCACCCAGCTGATGCGAAGCATTTCTTCAATCATTTGTCTTTAATAACTTTGTACTTCAGCATTTATTACTTCCAGGGGCATTTATTACTGTTGGGAAGACTTAATGATCCTTTCCACTTGGCTGACGAAAGTGCAAGTCTGATGGTGAACTAGGCTGATCTCAAACTTGAACAAATCTGATTTGAGTCGGCTGATCTTCATCAGTCTGATAACTTTCCTTCAGCAGACCAAAAGTCTTGGACCTTGAAATTTGACTCTTCTGATGTCTTCTTTAATTAGTCAAAATTTCTTCAAAGGGATATCAGCTGAGTTGCTCCATACTTAGCCGATTTGAAGTTTTGGAATATATCAAAACCTCCCTCATAATTTTATCTTCAGTGCCTTCATCTTCATCCTTATCCAACAATGTGGAAAAAGGGAATGTAATGATTGAGTATGTTCATACTGACAATCAGATTGCTGACATTTTCACTAAACCTTTAAGTGAAGTAAAGTTTTCAATTCCAAGAGCTGAACTAGGACTACTTAATTTGGATGCATAAGCTGAGGGGGAACTCATCAGAAGACTGAAGTTCATCAGCACAGTCATCCGTTATCATATTCAAGGATTAACTCTCAACAGACTAGTTAACTTATGAATTCTTAAAGTCAGGGGGAACGTGTAAGACTAGCGGTACTTCTGATTAAAAGATGAAATTTGTTAATGACAGTTAGTTGAAGTTATGTTATCAGAAGATATGTTCTTAATTCTTGATGATCAAAGAAAAATTTATCTTGCTGGATTGACAAACAGCAGAGGAAGATTACTAGCTATTGGCTTTCTCTAGTAATAACAGATAACAGATCACTCGTCTGTCAGATAAGTTAAACTCTACTCATCTGATATCTTATATAAGCATGGTTATAAATCGTATCTTTAGAAATACGCTTTTGTAAGTAACATATTGGTGTCGATAGAGTTTCCCGCCCATCTGACAATAAAATAATAAAATTAAAATCCGCAATTCTCACCCGCACGATTTAAAACTATCAGATCAATCCTACGTATCAGATTAATCACGATAACCAAAACCTAAGGAAACGTATAAAATCCGATCTGAACAGACCAGTCGTCTTACGCACACAAAAACTCTCAAATTCTCTAACTCTCCAAGTTACCTGTTTTCCAGCTCTCTGTTTTCTACAGATTTTCATCACTTACTCACAAAAATGGCTATTTCTGAGGGCAGATATCTGAACTTCGACAAATTCTTCGCAACCGGTACTGATTTGATGAGGGAAATTTTGAACAAAATTGAAGAAGCATCTCTGGTACCCGTTTTAGAGGCTCATGAAGATAGGGTTTATCTGGAGGATGTAGAACACTTCTACAATACCAGTAATTTCAACAATGATAAGACCACTATGACTGCCACAATTTGGGGTAAGAAGATTTGTATCTCTGCTGCCGTGTTAAGTGAAATATATGGGCTGAAAAATGAGCGAGGAGATGTAACAGACCTGGGGTCTGCAAAAGGGGAGGAATTTTGGTTGATTTGTGCGAAGAAGGGAGAGGAGCTGACTGGGTCTCTGATGAAGACTCAATTGAATGATGAATATCAGAGGTTTGTGGATATTATTGCAAAAGTGTTGGATTGTAGTACCAGCTCACTGGATGGGTTACCCAGAAAAAGGTATTACACAATGATCTGCATATTTTACGGTTAGAAGGTTAACTGGGCAGTTCATGTCTATGATCTGCTAAGTAATAAAAAGAAAAATTGTGCCATATTACTCAGTCATCTGTTTGCTACCTTGAGGTGCCCAATGGGTGGTGGAAAACCTATTCATGGAGGTAATGAATTCAAATTATACGAGCCAGTTAGAAGTATGTATACTTCTAAGAGAAAGGCCCCTGCTAAGGCTACCAAGGCCCCTTCTAAGAAGAGCAAGAAGGAGGGTCAAACTAGTAGGTTTGCTGATCAAACAGCAAGCACTGCTGTTGAAGCTGGATCAGCACTGATTTAACCGGATTTCGACGGGTTAATGGTATCAGTGAATATTTGATATTGGGGATTCTCAATATATATGATTTATGCGCTCTGTTACTTTACTCAGGACGGATCAATCTCAAGGAAGAACAATTTTGTAGGAACAACAAGTAATTATCGTAACCAACGTAAGAATAACACAAATATGAAGAGAAAGCTCTTTTCTTTATTGAATAATAGTGGGTTCTGCCGTTTATGCAAAATTCAATAGCGTATTTGCCTTGTGATTAAGAGTTGTTTAATACAATGATTGACTAGGTATTTATATCATACTAAACCTAGCGTTACAATGAAATATAATCCTAATAGGACTCGGCCCAAATATCCTTCTTGAGTCCGGAGTGTAGTCTTCTTGTCGAAGAGAGCTGTATTCAGCCGGGTCGATAAGATGATCCCGAACTGTCTTGTTTGGTCGAACCGATGTTATGTTCTTCAGTCGATCCGTACATTATAAGGGGTGCGAAATAGCCCCCATCAGTACTCCCTCACTTCTTCGAGCGTATAGATAATAGAAGCTCGTAGAAGTAGATAATTTTATACGACTGTTTATCTTCTATGAATGGTGCCTCGTTAAAAACCTTTCTTAAGAAAAAACCCCGTGGGAAAAAATCTTAAGTAAGGAAAAGAGTGCTACGCATCATAGATAGTCGTTTTCTCTTTCCAATTACGAATCGCCACGCGTCCTTTCGGGAGGCTTTTGATCTTCTTCCATTTTTGGCGGGAATGTGACTAGTTGTGACGAGTTCGAAACGTCTTTTCTCTTCTCAGTATAAATAGGTGACTTTTGAGTTCGTCATTTCTCCTTTATACTTGCTTATAGTTCGTAGTCATTTTCTTGCTTAGTCGTTCATCATATAAAGTTTTCTTTTTATCGACTTATATCCTCCGAGAATCTGAAAAATATGGCTTCTTTAAGAAAATCTTCTTCTTCCTCTAGGGAGAATGTTGCTCCTAATAACTCCGATTCAGAAAAGTCTTTTTATTAATACCTAGGTCTGCTGATCAAACAGCAAGCACTGCTGTTGAAGCTGGATCAGCACAGACTGAAGTTATGATTTCTGAAAAGGTGATTGATGATTTCTCCAAAGAGGTTGAGAACATGGAGACTGGATCTTCTCCATAAAGGACAGAATCAGATGAAGTTGTCCCTATCCAACCACTGAAGAGAATGAGGACTAGGAGTGCTGCTAGAGGACCTCCTACAGCTAAACCCACTGGAAGGATTGCCAAATCTAAGGCAAAGAGAAAAGTCACTTTCTCTGAAGAACCATCTGAAACAGTCAGAGAATCTCCAACTTCAGCTGAGAGGCCACTTACTGTTGAAGAGCCTATTATTGAGCCTGATCTTACGCAAATTCGTGTGAGTGATTGTTGCGTATAATAATCGAACTAGTACACAATAACGATATGAAAGATCAACAATATTGTATTCAAAATGGCTCGATTACAATGCTATAAGAATACAAAGGTTTAGAGTCCTATCCGAGCCCCATTGGATGCCGTACAAGCTAGAGGGCAAAATACATGTGATTTTATGCCTATATTCCCAAGCAGTTCCGAGCTGTAGCTTCGAGGAGGGAGCACCTGGAAAATCGTGTCTGGTATCATAAATGCATGGGGTATTTATAGCTGAAATCGGGGTCTAGGTGATCTATCTGCAGACATGCAATTCTTCGGCCCATAAGTTTGGATTAGAGCTCGGCCCAACATTAACTTTGGATCCAGGGCCGTCTGTACTTATGGTACTTGGACATCGGGGTCGAACTTGATCTTCCGAGATACATATTGTTCGATCTCGCATGATTGTAAAGAAAAGTAGAGCCCAAAATATCCCTCATCAATACTCCCCCACTTCTCGAGCGTAAAGTGGAGCTTAAGCTCGAAGAAGTATGCATAGCCAAGGATGATAGAATGAATCGATCTCGGCATAATGTTTCGGGTATGCCTCATTAAAAACCTGACTCGGAAAAACCCTTCTGGGATAAAAACCGGGTCAGGGAAAAAGAGTGCATACCTAAGAAACCTCATAATAGCGCCGTCCTGATATCGTCCTTGTTGTTCATTGTTGGAATAGGAGCTCGTGATTTGGATATTTCATTGCCATTTTATCTATTTTAACCTCCTTATCCCAAAGGTTGGTGTGAAAATATGGAGTTTACATCTCTGGAATGCGTCGCTCGCTATGTGGATCTCCAATTTAGGAATTCCGGAAAGTACTAGGGCTGTAGGTGTAATTTTTCAAAAATATGATTTTAAATCTTCCTTAAGGGAGTTCAACCGTTGCGGTTACTCGGGGATAGATTTGCAATTTCCCATTTTGTCCCTGTATATATAGTTATACGGAGGGTCGCTGTCCATCAAAGATTCTGAGGAGAAAAACTTCAGATTGGAGCAGGCAGATCGATAAGTAAGTTCTAGCAGCCTTTTTCGAGCAGTCTTCATATATTCGTTATGTCGAGTTCGGTAGACTTGAAGGGAAAATCTCTTTTGGAGGAGAATGAGGCCGATAATCGAAAAGAGAAAAAAGTGGTAGAAGCTCGATCATCTGAGACCGAGAATCCGCAAAACTCGAGTTTCGCCTCCGATTCTAGCGAGGAGGGGCGGGAATCGAATTCTGAAACGGAAGACAGCGAAGATGAAAATTCGGGCGAAGCAACAGTCTCTGATGAGGAAGACGTAGAGGGTGGGGACCTTCCCTTGGGGAAAAACGAGCAAAAGAAATATAGGTTGAACCGTAATGTTGTGGTCACGATCTTTGACTGGGAAGAGCCCTCGACCAGCGCAGGTCTAAACATGACTGAGGAGAGGGCCGATGAGATCGTCTGTTCCTATACGGAAAAAGATCTGGGCCAGTTGCAGGAAGAATTCAGCCAATATCTAGGGGTTGGTTTCTCGATTGTGCTTCCTACCTCTGATCAACGGGTTACTGACCCTCCCGCGGGCTGTCAAGCCTACGCATCCCCTTCCCTCCTCTGATAGAAAACATTCTGGATGCTTTTGAGTTGACTCCTTGCCAGATTTTGCCAAACTCAATCGGTCTAATTATAGCCTTTTGTGTGCTGATGAAAGCCAAGGGGAAAAAGGCGGTCTTTCAGAACTTTTGGCGGATATTCCAGATGAGTGCTTCCACGTCTTCGAACGCAGGTTATGTATATTTTTCTCAGAGACCAAAGATTTCGATCTTATCAGCCAATGTCAGCAGCAATTTGAAAGGATGGAAGCAAGAGTTCTTCTTTGTTCGAGGACCAGAGGCCAACCTTCTGAAGATAATCCCGAGCCTACTCCATTCAATTGGCCTGGAGCAAAGACATGGATCTACGGTAAACGCCGTCTCGTGGGAAGTATGAAAAATGAGATAACAGATAAATTTCTGCAATCTCTTCGTGTTGACCCTCATCAGACCGCGTTGATGACTCAGGAGGCGGTCTTGCGATTGGCCGAGCTCAGTAAATGCACTTTTCCTGCCGATCCGATTGAGTATGGGAAGGCTCGGATCGATCCCGCTAACCCCCCTTCCACGTTAGCTGATATTGTTGATAAATTTCGTACATCATTAGCTGGTCCACATGTTGCTTCCTTTTCAAAGGGTAATAAAGGTCGGCCTCGTCCTCAAACGTCAACAACATCTCGGAAAGCGAAAAGGTCCAAGGCTCAGATTGGGATCACGTCAACCTCAAATGCCTTGGTGGTTATTTCCCCAATTACCGAAGTAGGAACCTCTCGCTCTCGGGTTGAGGCGGAGGGGACTCCTAATTTCCAAGCTTCCGGCATCCTTCGGTCTGTTTTTCCAACTGGCACTTCTAACCCGAATGATGCGAGGTATAGTAACTACACTTTGATGGAGAATCGTGCCAGGGAGATTTTGCAGGCCAAGACGGCTCGCAAAAGAAGTAGCGATGCCCCTGAGTCCTCCAGGAGAGTCAAACCTTTTGGTCGAGGACCGGATTCGATTTCTTGTCGGACTGGCCACTCCGAACCGGATCTGGCTGACTTCATCGAGGATCATCTGCAAGGGCCCAGGTCGGCTGGATACCCCGAGGGTGGGACAATTGAATCTGACCTAGGTCCCGAGGGCGAGCATACGGTGGATAAATCTCTTCGAATGTTCTTGGCAGGGAGGTTCAAGGATGATACTATCCAATCTTTTGTTAAGCAAGATTTTGAGATAGTAGGCGATTACGCCCACGCTCACCAAAGGGTACTGCCTATTCTGAAAGTTTCTAGCCTTTTCCTTATAATTCTTATTTTGTGTTTTTCATATCTTTTTCTTTGCAGGCCGGAGACCTGTTTACTCAAACTGCTCTTCGACTGGCCGTATTGAGCGAGGAATCTCAGGCGGTACAGAAAGTCCTATACAATGTTCTAAAGGATGAAGCTGCAAAGACCAGTCAGCTAGAGGACGCCAAAATTAAGTTGTCTGAGGTCGAGATAGAACTCGAGAAGACTAAGAAGGAGTTGGAGGCGAAGAGGGCCTTAGAGGGCGAAGTGGAGAAATTAAAGCTGGAGCTTGAGCAAACCAAGGTGTCCGCCGAACAGTTTTATGAGCGAGGTCTAGCCGAAGCCAGGCTTCCCGCCATAAGGGAGTTCCTGGAGTCTCCGATCCTTGATGCCTTAGTTCGCTTGCGGTCAGGTGAAATTAACCAAGCCTTCTATTATAAAGGAGCTCAGCATCTCCTTACAGCTGCCAAGATCGAAGGCGCCCTTGATGACTACCTTCCTACCATGAATCCTTATAAGAATATCTTCGGTAAGGATTATAAAGCGTCTTCCCTTCCTCCCAAGCTCGAAGATTTAGCCGCTCATGAGTTTGCTCATTTTCTTGAGGAATTTGGAGTGCCGATGCCAAATCCTGATGCGCTCGAAGCTCAATCTGAGAATGAAGACGTGGATATTGAAGGGGATTCTCGGGATCAGGGGGAGCAAGGCATCTCTTCTTCCGATTTGAGTAAATCTGTGTCCAATGCACAAAGTAATGATGGAGAAGGGAGCAGCTCGAGTAAAGGTGATTCTGATGGCTCGGAAAGCGGTTCTAGCGAAACAGAGGAACAAGACAGATCAGACCATGGTTCCGATGTGAAAGAATCCAACCAGTAACGATTACTATGTAATAGGATTTACTCAGCGAACCAATGTACTTGTATACTTATAATCTTCTGCTCTTGCCTATTTAGTGTACGCTCGAATTTGAATTTCTTTCCTTGATGCTATTTTTAGGCTATCGTCTGTTTGAACTTTCTGTTGAATTTTATAACGTCACTCTTGCGTACTCAGCTACATCATTGAATCTTTTTTGGGAGTAGTGATTTACCAATTATTGCAATTCGCATGATGTCGTGTCTCTTATAAATACCAAGGCCGTTTTACGTGATAGGATAGTGCCCTGCAAGCCAGTTCTGTTAGCTTGTAATAGATCTATCCTGTATGAAACGATCTTTGATTTTATAATAATACGCATGTTTATTTATATATTGATTTAACCGGATTTCGTTAGGTTATTCAATTATCAGTGAATTTGTGATATCGGGGGTTTTCGATATTTATATATATTATTTAGGGCTCTGTTACTTTATTCCGGATGGATCGGTTACAAAGAAAAGCAATATTCAATAACAAGAAGTAAAACCACCAAACAAAGCTATGAAACACACCGATATGAAGGTAAAAAGCTCAGTAATAATATTGAATATTATTAAGTTGTGCTGTTGTAAGCAGTGTTAAATCCTGTATTCTCACAGTTCAGGAATTTCGTAGTTGTTTAATACAATGATTAACTAGGTATTTATATAATGCTAAACCTAGTGTTACAAGGAAACATAGTCCTAATAGGACTCGGCCCAAATATCCTTCTTGGGTCCGGAGTACAATCTTCTATCGAAGCGAGCTGCACTTGGCCGGGTCTGCAAGATGATCCCGATCTGTTAGGTTTGGTCGAATCGATCTTATCTTCTTCGTTCGATTTGAATAGTAAGTAGGGTGCGAAATAGCCCCCATCAGTACTCCCTCACTTCTTCGAGCGTATAGATAATAGAAGCTCGTAGAAGTAGATAAATCTTTACGACTGTTTCTTTTCTATGAATGGAGCCTCATTAAAAACCTTACTTAAGAAAAAATCCTGTGGGAAAAAATCTTAAATAAGGAAAAGAGTGCTACATATCATAGATAGTCGTTTTCTCTGTCGAATTACGGATCGCCACGCGTCTATTCAGGAGGCTCTTCGTATCCTTCCGTTTTTGGCGGGAATATGAGTAGCTGCAATAAGTTTGAAACGTCTTTTCTCATTTTGTTATAAATAGGTGACTTTCGAGTTCGCCATTTCTCTTTTATACTTCCTTATAACCTGTACTCATTTTCCTGCCTGGTCGTTTATCTCATAAAATTTTCTCTTTTGTCGATCTTCATCTTTGGGAAACCAGAATATATGGCTTTTGTAAGAAAATCCTCTTCTTCTTCTAGAGAGATCGTCGCTCCTGATCACGATGAGGAGTTGCACCCTAATCCTTTGAGCGAGCAATCTACAGTATCTGACTTCGTTGTCCCCGTAGAAGATACTTTCAAAGTACGAATCCTTTCTGATGCAGACGTGGCTGCCCGAGCCAAAAAGGGCAAAGGTACTGTTCCTCAGATTTCTGAACCGATTGAGGACGTAGCTTGCGCATATACAGCGGAAACATTCCCGGATGTTGTGAATAATTACGCCAAATATTTTCCGGAAGGTTCTGAGATAATTCTTCCTTCTTCTACTGATAGAGTCACATCTCCCCCGGAGGGATGTCGAGCCTTTTATACGGCTCACTTCAATAGTGGATTGCGTCTTCCTTTGTCTCCCCTTTTTCTCGAAGTTTTGAAAACTTTCAGTGTGTGCTTGACACAGCTGGTTCCAAATTCCGTTGCTTTTGTGGTTTGTTTTTCCGTTTTGATGATTGCGAAGGGGTTTAAACCTTCCTTTCGTAATTTTACGCAGCTTTTTCGCTTTAATATTTCTAGTTCTTCAAATCGCGGATATTTCTTTGCTAGTCAGCGGCCTAGTCGAGCAATCTTTGACGCCCCTGTTTCTAGTAATCCTTCGTGGAAATCTCATTTCTTCTTTGTTCGTCCTCCGTCTAATATTTGTTTTCCGGATGGTTCGACCATGCCTTTTTTATGGGGTCATGGTTTCAATTGGATTCCTGGAGGTCGCTTACCGACCGGTGAACTTGTTTCTGACGATGTACAGTTTATCACTGAAATCCCCGAAATGCGTGCAAACAAATATCAAAGCGCTCTTCTGATCGGGGAGGTTTTCCTTCGTAAGGCGGGGTTAAGTGTTCATAACTTTCCCATCAGTTCATCATCTGATCCTCTTGGTTAGTACTTTATTTTATCTTATTGCTGTAACTATACCTTTTATACGGAGAAACTAACTTTTATTTTGTTTCTTTTTCAGCCCATATGGTAGAAAACTCTCGGCATTCTTCGAAGGGAAAAATGGTGCTGTCGAAATCTTCAAAATCCGTAGAGAACACCCCCATCGAGCAGAGAGCTTCACGAAAAAGGAAACTGGAGTTGGGTCATGAGTCCGAGGATAATAGAGGGGAATCTCCAGATTCTTCTCGTGAGTCCCCTATTCGTCAGGGCACGGGATCTGGTTATCCTCCTCTTCACCTTAGAACATCTTTGGGTATTCGAGGATGTCGTAGCTGGTCGATGCCTCATCCTACTAATAATCCAGTTGATAGAAAAAGGAGTTACTATGGACGTTCTGGTGACGACCTTTCTTTACTCGGAGATAAACATCCAAAACCTACCCTGGTCGAAATGATCGAGGATCATTTAGAGGGAAGGAGGGCCGCTGGTTACTCCGAGAAGGATTCTCTTATTCATGATGATAGTGAGAACACAGTCGATAAGGCAACCCGCGTTCTTTTGTCTGGTGTTTTCACTCGTGATCTCAATAAGCTTCTTCATAAGGATCCTCTGGAGAAATTCCAGCGAGCTTCTCTTTATGCCGAGAAGGTGACATCTTTTTACTTTAATCATATTAATAGATAATTTTAAAGGTCTTCCTTAATTTATTAATCCATCTCTTTTTCTTGCTCTCTTTGTTCTTCAGACCAAAACTTGTCTTGCGTCATACGCCTATGAAAATGCACTTTGGAAACAACAGTGCGAGTTTCTGGAAGAGAAGCATAAAGCTTTACTCCATAAATCCTCCGGTTCAGAGGTTGGTCCCTCAACATCTTCTTCCGTTCCCGTCGTAGAGACTCGTGCTACCGGGACTGAAGATCAAGAAATGATAGACAGGGTGATGGAGATTTCTCGTGCTCAAGAGCAGGCCAATCAAATGGCTAGAAAGTTAGAGGAATTGCAGTTACAGAGCACGACTCGAATTAGTGAGCTTGAATCTCAAGTATCAAACCTTGAAACTTCTTTAGAGGAGTACGAAAAGGATGTCCCACTTAGCGGACTTAGGGATCGATATGGTAGGAATCCTGATGAAAGAGTTGTTCGCGAATTCCTTAACTCTCCTGTTCATACGGCGTTAGTGTATCGGATGGTCGGTCCTCTTCTTGAGAATACTTTTAAGAAGGCGATTCATGAGCTGGTCGCTTTAGAGATGATCGACGACCGTCGAAAGGAGTATTTTAAGACGGCGCACATTCGGTTGAATCGGTATGGCAAACTATATTCTTCTTCCGAGGTTCCAGATATTGAATATCAAGGTTTTCCTCTGGCTCACCTTGTCGAGGAATTTGGAAATCCATTGCCGATTCCTCCTTCTGATGTTAACGATGAGCTCGATAATACTTTCATCGATCCAGGAGACGAAGAGGGAGAAGGAGACGATATAGGGATGACTGAGGACGTCGGTAGTGAACAGAAGATTCCGGATAGCGACCAGGCTTCTTGAAATAGTGATTCATTTTTGAAATAATCTTTGTAATTATTTCCTCGTAGTTTTAACTGTAACTTTAGCTTATTTTGTACGTTAAACGCTTCGTATTCTGACAGTCGTGTCTTTTCACTATTGCCGTAATAATTCAGACAAGTCTTTTAATTTGCCGTAATCATTATGTGTGTGTCTTTTCGAATTCCAGCGTTTGCTCCAAGGTCAGTTTTCCTGTTTCGCGCCCTTTCTTTAGGTCTGTCGCATCCTTTCGTGTAGTATAAATACGAAAGGTAAAAACTGGACTTGTTTTTTACTGCTATACTCCTCTCTTAACAGAATACTCTTTCTTTAGCTAGTCGATAAACTTTCTCGATATTAATTTGTATTTTTCCATAGTCCGATCATGAGTAACCTTTTTGGTAATACTTCGAAGCGACCTTCTCGTGAGGGCGCTAGAGATAATAGATCTAAAAAATCTCGAAGAGATGGGCCGTCGATAGAGCCTCCTCGTTCGTCCCCAACAATTAGGTCGGAGATCGATACTCGTTGTATTGTCTCTGAACCTCTTTCCGTGGTAAACTCGTCGTTTTCAGAACCAATCTTTTCTACTTCCACTCAGGAAGGAAACATGCCTTCCCCTGGTCGATTACCTTTTGGGGATATGTCCAACGAAGAACCGGCTTATAATATAGCTGTTAGTTCCAACACTTCTTCTTTTGAGCACGTTTTTCACGGAGGGGATTTTGCTATTTCCCTTCCTTTGTCTGCTTCTACTGCTCCCATTGTAAGCGGAGGGCAAGCTGGTGATAGCTTTTTTGTCAATCCTTCTACGACACAATCTATTGTGCAGGATTGTCCTGAATTTTTGTTTCATGATACCACTGTAATGACTACATCCTTTGAATCAGGAGGACCTTCCGGAGGTGGGACCGGTTCCAGGTCTGGTCGTCGAACGGTTATTTCTGCCTCGGGCAAGGAGACCTCTGTTAGTCCCGACGGGAGAGAATCTCCTCGTCTATTAGATGATCGATGTATCTTTGAGCAAGTTAAAGATATTATGTTGTCAGAGACACCTCGTTCTGATGGTGTCCCTTCTAATAGTGAATTGCCTGGCTCAGTTGAGCCTGATGCTTTATCTTGGGATCTGGGTATGAGTACAATTTTGCCCGGCGAGTTGAGGAAGCTCGAAGGTACCTCCAACGTTCGCCTTGTTCAATCTCTGGTGAAGATATGTGAGCAGGTAAACATATTCTGAATATTTTTCCTGTTTTTTGTTTTGAACGCCTTGTTGTGTGTCGGTTTTTCTTACTTTTTCTGCTTTTTAGGGCAAGTATTTTGCACTCCAGCTGGGTGTGCAAAATGACGAACTGTGGACGAGTAAGCGTGTTCATCAACGTCAGTTAGAGTCGGAAAAAGCTAAAGCTGCAGGGCTGACGTTGGAACTTCAGATTGCCAGAGATGATCTTCAAAAATTGGAGGCTGATAAAGTTGTTCTTGAAAAAGAGAAAAATGATTTAATTCAGGCTGCTGCCCTTGCAGAGGAGTCTCAACGGCGGTCCTATGAGGAAGGGTATGACGCTGGTTATCTGAAGCGTCAAGAGGAGTTGATGGCGTTTGCTGGCAATTTGACTCCTCGGAGGACTGTTTCTAGTAGTCGGCCTATTGACCGTCCTTCTCAGTGATCTTTGTTCGTCCTGGCAGGCCTTGGACTGTCTATTTTTTTTTTTTTTTTTTTTTTCGCCCAACTTTTGTGCACTTGTTTGAGCTGAAATTTTTGTAATGGGAGAAGTACTAAATTGGAAAATTAACCTTCTTGCAGGCAGATTCTTGCCTATATCTATTTTCTTCTCTTTGTTATGCACAATTTGCCTTTATGCATAAATATAATCATCGTAAAATAATCAGTATTGTTTAGCATACTTATCTGAAATTGATCTTTGCCAAGAATGTAGAATAAGGTAGCTTTGATCTCGATGTTTGTTTTGCAAATCCAATCTTTGTTGATCAACCCAGTATAGTCCCTTGGGTTATATTCAAAATCATGTTTGCACATAATCATGCAGATAGTAGGCTTATTCGGATCGATCTGATTTAGGGAACGTTCAACATTTTGGTCGATGTTCGATCCATGCCCTTGTAAAATTGTCCTTTTGTGACACAAACTTTTATATAAGGAGGCTTTTTATACCTTTTGTTGAACTCTTCTTTTCTTTTTTATAAGACTAAGAGAAAATAACCCTTTCAGTATCCTCCGAATCTTTATGTTTCTCATTATCAACTTGGAACTACTTGTTCTTCAAGCGATGTTTCGTTTGTAGCATATCTTTGATATGGGAGGAATTGGAAAGTGTAGAAGTCTTAGTCAGATCTGACCTATTCAGACCTCCTTAAGCAATTCTTTGGTATGTTAGGCAGTTACGTCCTTGCTGTTTTGAATAAGGAGGACTATTCTCCTGATTTCTATATCAGATATCTTGGATTCGAGAGGAGTTCCTGTATGGCTTAGTCAATGGTCATCCATACGATGTATGAGGCAGTGACGTGCCTCGTATGGTGAAAAGTTTGGTCTTTTATCTCTTATCGAACAACTGTCCTTTTTGCTGCGATTTTAAAGCTTGTATGACTTTGTTTATGGATTCTAGGTCTCTAAACCATCGATCATGAAGTATGATTGTGCTGGAATGTCTAATCCAAAGCTTTTTTAGATATGATCATATCGATCTATTGCCTCTTTTGTTATCGACTAGTTGGGGCGATTAGATTGTGCCGTTCCAACTTACTTGCATTTATTGCGGGGAGTCAAGGGGTCGCATCTGTGTCCGTTGATCAAATGCTTTTTCAGCCGTTGGATTGTTTGAGTCTATCCCTATAAATAGGGTGGTGGTTTGCATTCTTCCTTTGCAATTTCCCAAAGAGAATGGAGATCTCAACTTCTTTGGATTTCATTCTGCCCTCAGATCCCATAATATTTAAAAAGTCACATTATCGTGATTCACTCTGTAATAACTTGGTGTTCATCTACCTTGTACTGACGGGTCCCATGTCAGCCCTTCCTTGTACTAACGGGTCCCATGAGGCCTCCGCTTTAGTCTTCATCAATTAGAGGTCCGTGGTTTCCGTTTGCACATGGGGGGTTCATACTTGCTAGTCGCCCTCGCTCTTGGATGTGACTTCCGGAGTGATAGACCGCCGGGGTGGCTGGTAAACTTACCGTTTCACGACGGTCCCGAAGAGATGCTGCTCGAGAGTAAAATGTTTTATAGATAAAGTAAAAGCAGTATCTTCTTACGGGTGAGTGAGCATTGCTAGTTATCTGGCTGGTAATGTTCATTTCATCTGGAAGAACATTTGATCTTCAGAGCCTGGCCACCGAACTAAAGAAGTCGACCATCGTGAGCAGCATGCTTTTTAGGTCGCATATTATAATCGATGAGGTACTAGGGAGGAGATTGGTGTTTCCGTGGACATTGTCGTGAAGATAGTCGATCCCATAGGATCAATTTAAGTAGATCATTGTAACGATCTTTAGGTAGCAAGCAGATCTTTGTAACGTAGTATATTTGTATGTAATTGATTTGATGAATAAAATATTACTTTATTTCTTGCATCTTCTTTGTCGTTGGTAATTTTATTTACGAGGAGTATTTTCCGAGCAGATGAATTCATACTTGATTTATCTTTCAAAACTTTAGGAGTATCAGCAGATCTTTTTTTTAGATCGTTAGGAATATATCGAGGAGTTTTTATTGAGCGGATCAATGTTTACTTTACTCGTTTTATTCAGACATAGGTTTTAATACCACAAAGTCTTTTTCTCGTTGTAAGTATGGGCGAGGAGTGTTTATCGAGCGGATCGATGTTTACTCGACTCGTTTATAATTTTAGACTTAGGTTTTTAGTACCAAAAAGTCTTTTTCTCGTTGTAAATATGGGCGAGGAGTGTTTATCGAGCGGATCGATGTTTACTCGACTCGTTTATAATTTTAGACTTAGGTTTTTAGTACCAAAAAGTCTTTTTCTCGTTGTAAACAGTTCGAGGAGTGTTTATCGAGCGGATCGATGTTTACTCGACTCGTTTATAATTTTAGACTTAGGTTTTTAGTACCAAAAAGTCTTTTTCTCGTTGAAGATATATCGAGGAGTGTTTATTGAGCGGATCAATGTATACTCGACTCGTTTTTTAATTTATCGAGGAGTTTTTATCGAGCGGATCGATGTTTACTCGACTCTTTTTAACTAGACTTAGGTTTTTAGTACCAAAAAGTCTTTTTCTCGTTGAAGATATATCGAGGAGTGTTTATTGAGCGGATCAATGTATACTCGACTCGATTCGTTCTCAATTTTCATTAATATGATAGTGTAATTCCGAGGAGCATTAACCGAAATAATCGATGTATATAGAATGCTAAAACTCTTTACTAATTGAACTTGTAGGCTAAGGCCTTTGTTACAAGGATTAAAACTTGATAAAGTAAAATAAAAGAATGCAGTATAATTTGCTAAAATTTATTTACCATAGTATTTCCTAAGGTTGACCGCATTCCAGGTTCTTGGTAAGGCTGTTCCATCCAAGTGTGCAATTTTGTATGAACCTTTCTTTCCTACGCCAATGACGATGTAAGGTCCATCCCAATTTTGTTGTAACTTTCCCACATGCTTGGATACTTCTACCTTTTTCAAGACCAAGTCTCCTTCTTTGAAAGTTCGGATGCGTACTTTTTGATTGTATGCTTTCTCCATATTTGCTTTAGTGACTTGTAGGCGTACAGCAGCTTTATCTCTTAAAGATTCTGTTAAATCAATGTCATTTTCTCTCGCTTTTTCATTTTCTTGATCGTCGAACATCTCTATTCTTGGCGTTGGGATTAGGGTTTCAACAGGAATAACAGCCTCCGACCCATACACCAAGCTGAATGGTGTTTCCCCGGTTGAGCTTCTTACTGTAGTTCGATTAGCCCATAGTACTCCTGGAAGTTCATCGAGCCATCTTCCTTTGGCCGAACCTAATCTTTTTTCCAAAGATTTTATTATTTCTCGGTTTGCTACTTCGGTTTGTCCGTTCGCTCTTGGATGTCCGACCGAAGTGAAATTTTGTTGAATTCCCAGTTTCGAACACCATTCTATTACTTGTTTTCCCGCGAATTGGGTTCCATTATCTGAAATTAGGATCCTCGGGATGCCAAATCGGCAAACTATGAACTTCCATAGGAAGTTGATCACTTGGAATTGAGTTATTCGTGCGAGTGCAATGCATTCTATCCATTCGCCAATGCATTCTTTCCGAGCTGCATTCTGATCAGATGGTAGTTTTCCTTCACGAAGATAGTCTATCATTGGGGTCATCCAATTTTCTTCGACTTCATCTATTTCCATTATATCGACTGCCGGTGTTTCATCGATATCGACTGCCGGTGTAGAAGATATCAACCAATTGATCACCCGTTCGGTTTTTCCGTCGTGGGCTCCTGTGAACTTAGACAGTTGATCGGCCCATTTGTTTTCCGAACGTGGGATGTTCTGTATGTCGAAATTTTCAAACTTCTCGGCTAGTGTTTTTACTTTGGCGAGGTATTTTACCATATTGAATTCCTTAGCTTCGTATAGGCCTCTTATTTGTCTTTGTACTAACTCTGAGTCGGTTAACACTTTAAGCCTTTTTATGTTAGCTGTGATCGCCATTTCCATTCCTGCGATTAACGCTTCATATTCAGCTTCGTTGTTTGTTACAACGAAGTCCAATGTTATCGCGTAATTCAAATCTTCCTTATTTGGTCCGGTGAAGTTGATTCCGGCGCCTCCTCCTTCTCGGCATGAAGCACCATCGACATGCATTAACCAAGTTTGATCTTCTATAATCAAGACATCGTCGTTGAGGCTGCTCGATGATTAAGTAGTCTGTGTTGGTGTTTCTAATATAAAATCGGCTAACACTTGGGCCTTGATGGCAATCCTTGGTTTGTAGTCTACTTCGAATTGGCTGAGTTCGATGGCCCATTTGATCAATCTTCCGGAGGCTTCTGGTTTTGGTAGAACTTGCCTTAGCGGCTGATTCGTCAAAACGATGATTTTGTAAGTTAAGAAGTAGGGTCGGAGTTTTCGTGCGGCCACTACTAAGGCCAGCGTGAATTTTTCTATTTCCAAGTAATTCTTCTCCGCCCCTTGTAATAATTTGCTTAGATAATAGACGGGCTTATGCTCGGAGCCCTCTATCTTAATTAGTACTGAACTAATGGCCGTATCAGAGATGGAGATGTAGATGTACAACGGTTCCCCTTCCGTCGGTTTAGCTAACATCGGAGGCGTTGTCAAATATTCTTTGAGTTGTTCGAAGGCTCGTTCACATTCTTCGGTCCAAGCGAATTTTTTCGCTTTTCGAAGTGTTTGGAAAAAGGGCAAGCTTCTGTCCGCAGATTTTGATATGAATCTATTCAATGCTACGATTTTCCCAACTAAGCTTTGTACTTGAGAGATGGTCTTGGGAGGTTTCATTTCAGTTATGGCTCGAATTTTTTCTGGGTTGGCCTCTATACCTCGCTGGTGTACCAAGTATCCTAAAAATTTTCCTGACTTAACACCGAAGGTGCATTTTGCAGGGTTCAACTTCATACGGTATTTTCTTAAGATTTGGAAACATCGATCTAGATGCTTTATGTGATCTGCTTCATTCATACTTTTGACTAACATGTCGTCTACATGGACTTCCATTATTTCTCCGATTAATTCCCTGAACATTAAGTTTACTAACCTTTGGTAAGTAGCGCCGGCATTCCTCAATCCGAATGGCATTACAATAAAACAGTATACTCCCTGTTCGGTTATGAACGCGGTCTTCTCTTGATCCCGCTCATCCATGTATATTTGGTAAAATCCTTGGAAGGCGTCCATCATGCTGAATATCGCGAAGCCAGCAGTCGAGTCGACCAATAAGTCAATCCTTGGGAGAGGGTATGGGTCGCGTGGACATAACTTGTTAAGGTCGGTGAAATCATTACACATTCTCCATTTGTTGTCCTTTTTATCCCCTTTTGCTACTAGTACAACATTACATAGCCATTCCGAGAAATGTATTTCTCGGATTTGTTTTGCTTCGAGCAGTCTCTCTACTTCGGCTTTGATAATTCTATCTTTTACTGGTCCATGATATCTTTTCTTCTGTCTGGCGGGTTTCGCCGAAGGGTCGATTTTTAGGGTATGCTTGATTATCCGAGGATCAATTCCTTCAATCTCATTCGCGCTCCAGGCGAAGACGTCAACATTATTTCTTAGGAATTCGATTAACATTATTTCTCCTTCTTTGCTCAATTCTGTACCTATTCTTGTCGTTTTGGACGAGTCGCCTTTTACTAGAATTATATCTTTATGTTCTGGGGGTTTCAAGGATAAGTCTAGCGGTTCTTTCCCCTTTTTATCTAACCGATCAGTAATAGGAATTTCAACCTCATTTCTAATGAGATCGTCTTCGATCTTTCTCTTGCTCGGAGTAATTGACTTAGGGTGTTCTTTCAAAATTAACGATGTGCTGTAGCAATTCCACGTCATACAGTGGTCGTTCGTTATTTCTCCGATGCCCATATCGGTCGGAAACTTTATCTTCTGATGATAGGTAGAGACTACAGCTCGGAAAAGGTTAAGGGCTGGTCTCCCTAGTATAGCGTTATGTTAGTGAAGCTAAAAATATAATCATCATTATGTTAGTGAAGCTAAAAATATAATCATCCGGTCGGTGGTTCCGTCATATCGGGGTAGTCTACCCGGAACCTGTCCAATGGATTGCGCTTCTTTTATTTCTCTGCAGAAGGGAGAACATGCTGCAAGGCTCTCCTGGAGTTCCGCGGTTCGGGTCCACGGGTTTTGAACAGATCGTAGGCGTTGCTCCAGTCGTTCCTGTACTATTCTCTCGATTTCTCTTTCCGAGAATTGAGTCGCTCGTGGTCGATCTGGGATAGCATCATCTATGTCATCCTCGATAGGGATTATTGTTCGTTCCTTCGATCCGCTGCGATCCGCCTGTGGCCTTCTTCGACCTGGTTTTCTTCGGGGACGGTTATCGGAGGGTTTAGAATTGTCCTGCTGTGGGCTGCGTAACGAGCGTCGCTCACTTGCTGGGCTGTCCGCTTGTTGAGAGGTTTGTTTGTTTGGCCCTGGCATTCCTGGTGCAGGAGTTGTCCTGGGAGCCGCAGCGTTTCGAGGAATTTGGTCTAAAACTAGCAATTCTTCTGGAGAGAGTGATTTGAAGAGCATTGCTATTTGTCTCAGTTTTTCCTGAGCGCCTGGGAGAGGAACGGGTATTTCGGGGACTTCCGGTTCTTCCTGTATTGCACCGGTAAGACCTCCTTGGTGTTCCTGCTGACGAGAACGGGTATCTGGGAGATTTTCATTGGTGTTGGGAATGTTGTTATCGTTGTTGTCTTGTGGATCTTCGGATGTGTTGTGGCCGGTGGTTGTATTACTTCTCGCTCCAATGCGAGCGCTTTTCCTTGGGCGAGCCATGTGTCGATCGAATAATTAACGTAGCCCCACGGTGGGCGCCAACTGATTTAACCGAATTTCGTTAGGTTATTCAATTATCAGTGAATTTGTGATATCGGGGGTTTTCGATATTTATATATATTATTTAGGGCTCTGTTACTTTATTCCGGATGGATCGGTTACAAAGAAAAGCAATATTCAAGAACAAGAAGTAAAACCACCAAACAAAGCTATGAAACACACCGATATGAAGGTAAAAAGCTCAGTAATAATATTGAATATTATTAAGTTGTGCTGTTGTAAGCAGTGTTAAATCCTGTATTCTCACAGTTCAGGAATTTCGTAGTTGTTTAATACAATGATTAACTAGGTATTTATATAATGCTAAACCTAGTGTTACAAGGAAACATTGTCCTAATAGGACTCGGCCCAAATATCCTTCTTGGGTCCGGAGTACAATCTTCTATCGAAGCGAGCTGCACTTGGCCGGGTCTGCAAGATGATCCCGATCTGTTAGGTTTGGTCGAATTGATCTTATCTTCTTCGTTCGATTTGAATAGTAAGTAGGGTGCGAAATAGCCCCCATCATATATGTATAAGGATAAACAATGGCCAACTTCATCTTTCGCAAATACATTTAAGCGATTGGTTGAAACCCTTAGATTACATTTGACTATGGGACGATTCACTTCAGTACTGAGTGCAATCATGAAACAGTCTCAAAGGTCGTAATCTTAAAAGTGTTCCAAGTCATAGATTCCAAAACGAGACGGGGTATCGTGGGAATCGCAAAGACTTGTACAAGTATGCATGATTCACATGGAGTGAATTTGTAGTGTTTCATGAGCAAGGAATTTGAGTCCAGTGCATACGAGTAGGTGGTTCAATGGAGGATTGAACGCATCGAACGACCCGAACAGAGAAACCCATTGTGGAAGCGCATGACGCATATCGGTGAAGGGATGTTTCTCAAGGAATATAATAGTGTACGATTTAGTCCTTTGACTTGAGGTACTAGGGCGAATTCGGTGCATGGAAGTGCGTACTTAGATCTAGGTATAGGCCACGTAGCTTGGTCATAACATGCCTAGGTTGGGTGCGTATGGACATGTACGCGAGTGGTTAGTACCGATATGGAATCTATTGACTCACTGTAATGGGTGAGAGAATTTCCTATACGATTCTTAGATAATATATCCAAGGATTCTGCGGCCGCAGTCGGTGACGGATTTGGAAAGGGGTTTCCAAATTTAGAAGGTCACAAAGGTATATTATCCTGAATTAGAAAGTATAGTTATCGAGACAAATTTAGAGGTGCCGATCAATTCACACACCCTAAGTCTTGATCGGGAATATTAGTCGATAGAAGGACCGTATGTACATGGCAATTATATGAGACGAGGTTCACAAATATCAATTCACCTGAAATTGGGCTTCATGGGCTTGTGGCTAGACATCGACCATGAAGTGTGGGTACTCCTGAATTAATAGAGGATCTAATTCTAGGAGTGGTTAATTAAAGGTTGTTTAATTAACCGGAACAATTTATTGTTCATAAATTAAATCACGAAGGATTCGTGGGCCTGCTGCCAGTTGATGGTGAACCCAGAGGGTCACACACAATACAATTGGACGGTGACTGTTATAAAAGGATATAAAAGGAATTAATTGATTTAAAGGTAATTAAATCAATTAAATGAATTAAAAGTTTTTAATTCAAGTGGGAGATTAATTAATTGGCTAACTTAATTAATAATTGAGTTGCTAGTTAATTAAAAGAAATATTGATTTAATTGGACTGGGCATTTAATTAAAGTAGTTAATTAAATGGAGGATTGCAAGACATGGGCTTCTATTAATTAAAGCCCATAAGGAGTCTTGCAAACCCTAGGTCAGAAGGAGTCTATAAAAGGGGAACTACATGAGCTTAAAAGCTAACACCCTGAAAAGAAAACCCTAGCCTCCCTCTGCCCTAAGTAGTCGCCCCCTCTCCAAGCTAACCCTAGCTAGCCGCCGCCGCCACCTGCTGCCGTGGACTGCTTGGTACCGCCGCCGCCATCTCCCCTGTTCCATTGTGTTAGATCTTGATCTGTCAAGAGATCTAATACAATCCTGCAATAACAAATCTCCTGAATCCAGTTCTGAGCCTAAGATCTTGAGGTGTTGCCAGAATCCAATTGGTGTGGACTATCCCTGGAGGTGAGACACTTGGATCACTCCTGTGAACCAGATCAGATTCAGAAACGAAGCCGGAGGTTTCCACCACCTTGCCTGTGGTGAGGTATATCGCAAAAACCCCCTTTGTTAATTCATTGTGTGCGTTTTTGTTCTTGCTTTTGTATACATAATATGGAGACATCTTTTATGGGACCATTGGATACCTCGAAAAATTTTAAATTCCGCACTTTGTTGTCTGACAAATCGAGCTATATCCCAACATTACGTTGGTTCCAAAATAACATTGCTCACAGTGATCGGAGCTTTTAGAAAATTACTTCGGTTGAATCTTTACCTGAAAATCAAGAGATGAATAAAAATCCGAACGCTTTCGTGATTTCTTCCGCGCCTTTCTCCATGCCCAGTGACGGCATAAATATAAGGAAAAGAAGTCGAACACCAATCAAGTCCCTTAGTTCCGATCAGCTAAACTCTTATGAAGGAAATAAATCTTCGACTATTGTTCTTTCTTCGTGCTTGAAATCCAGGGGTTCAAACAAGAAAATTAAAAAGGTTTCTTTTGTGAAGGATGTAATTGAGCGCACTCGTTTTCAATCCGCACCTTCATTGGTCGAAGAATCTTTTGATTCGTCGTTTTCTTCTGGTATCTCTTCATTTAAGAGAAACATAGCTTCTTTTGATACAGTGTTACATGAGAAATCCGACCTGACCCTTCTTCGGGCCAATGTCTCTATCTTCGAGGCGGTTCTCTCGAGTGGAGAATATTCCTCGTTCCTGTTTCAGTCTGGGTTGGAATCCCCTGCCCAGGTAATTC
Source organism: Penstemon eatonii (assembly GCA_038501285.1). Classification (NCBI taxonomy): domain Eukaryota; kingdom Viridiplantae; phylum Streptophyta; class Magnoliopsida; order Lamiales; family Plantaginaceae; genus Penstemon; species Penstemon eatonii. Next base: position 50,547,106 of record CM076715.1, on the reverse strand, counting down.
TTCCTAATCTCTTTACCATGATTTTCTAATTTCTTTATTCCTGCCATGACGTATCTTTTATAAGTTCAGGCTGGCAAAGATTTTTCTAGGCTTTATGCGTTGGCCAAACATGAGATCGAACAACGGGCTTCTATTTCGCTCGAGCTGATCAGGAAGAAGACTGAGCTGGAACGCGCACTGGAAGCTAATAGATTTTTCAAGGAGAGATTGTCTCAGGATAAGTTAAGCTTGGAATTGGAGAGGCTCAAAGATATCTCTGAACGTGAGAAAAGAAACTTCGAGCTTCGTGAGAGGGAGGCTTATATCCGCGGATATGCTGATCGTAGTGCTGAAGTTCGAAAAGTCTTTTTGAAAATAATTTCGTTCAGTAATACTGTGGTTTTCCTTTGTATCATGAGTTTGCTAAGATTTTCTTTGTTGTAACACCATACTTGTTATAACGATATCTTTGTTGTAATGATAATATTGCTGGAATGTTGTTCTCTTTCTCTTTTTTTTTTTTTTTTTTTTTCTTTTTTTACCGTCCCTCATTTGTTGGGGAGTGTAACGGTCAGAGCTCTTAATGCTCGTATCGCGGCCGTTCAGTCCAAGAGATCTACACCGTTGTTATGGAATTCTTTCCCCTATATAAAGCTTCCTAAATTACCTTCATTTTTTACTCCTCTGTAAATGTTTCATTCGATCGATATGGCTGTGTTTTTGCCTTTGTTGATCGGCTCCATGTTCCGTTCAATGTCAGTAATTGAAGCGTTCGAGGTTTTTATCCGAACCTTCTTTCCAAACTTTCTTGAAATTCCCATATGAAAATCTCTCGGCTAGGGTATCGACAGGCGAAAATAATTACGACTAGGGTACCGGCAGGCGACCTGCTCTCTCTGATTCCAAGTCTTTGAGGCGGGCTCAACTTCCTGTACTCTGTCCTCCATTCAGTCGGGATGGTGGGTCTACTGCTGGAGGGGTTATTCTACGCTCGATCTCCACGTCTTCGAGGCGGCTTCTTGAAGGATGTGGTCTTCGAATTTACTAGAAGCGCCCCCAACTGGAGTTGCTTCCCTGTCTCTCGATTTGGTCCTTCACGGACTTATTTGCAAGGAAGCATTGGATGAAGGGTAGAAGTGTACCAGCCTCATTTTCCTTCTTCGGGCATCCATAGGAATAACCATTTGTAGTAGGGTTGTAAAATATTCCGAATAGCTCAATTTTTTGAATGTAACCAAGAGTTCACATGTAATTTATCTGAGAGTTTATGAATGAAAATTTTCTTTTATATTGTTGTCGATCTTTGAATTTGTTCTTCGTAATTTGCAACATTCGCGAGATAATTTTTGAGATTCATAATAATTTGAAGTTCGATCTTTACAACTCTTGAATCTTTCGCGAGATATTTCTCATAGTTTAGGTTCTTCTCGGGACAATAGTCGTTGTGGAGAAATAATATGATAGGATTTAGATCGATTTTGAATATACTCTTGACTTAATGGGCATAGCGACGGTTTTCACCCTTGGTCATTTCAGAGCGTTTTTAGCTCGAGGGTCATAGCAGAGGCTTTCACCTATTCAATATTTTCGATCTAAGGGGTATAGCAACGGCTTTCACCCTTACTCGTATCAGAGCATTTTTAGCTCGAGGGTCATAGCAGAGGCTTTCACCCATTCAATATTTTCGATCTAAGGGGCATAGCAACGGCTTTCACCCTTAGTCGTATCAGAGCCTTTTTAGCTCGAGGGTCATAGCAGAGGCTTTCACCCATTCAATATTTTCGATCTAAGGGGCATAGCAACGGCTTTCACCCTTAGTCGTATCAGAGCCTTTTTAGCTCGAGGGTCATAGCAGAGGCTTTCACCCATTCAATATTTTCGATCTAAGGGGCATAGCAACGACTTTCACCCTTAGTCGTATCAGAGCATTTTTAGCTCGAGGGTCATAGCAGAGGCTTTCACCCATTCAATATTTTCGATCTAAGGGGCATAGCAACGGCTTTCACCCTTAGTCGTATCAGAGCATTTTTAGCTCGAGGGTCATAGCAGAGGCTTTCACCCATTCAATATTTTCGATCTAAGGGGCAGAGCAACGGCTTTCACCCTTAGTCGTATCAGAGCCTTTTTAGCTCGAGGGTCATAGCAGAGGCTTTCACCCATTCAATATTTTCGATCTAAGGGGCATAGCAACGGCTTTCACCCTTAGTCGTGTACAAGGCTCGACATCCTCCCGGTGGAGATGTAACCCTATCAGAAGGAGAAGGGAGAATTATCTCAGAACCCTCCGGGAAATATTTGGCATAATTATTCACAACCTCCGGAAAAGTGTCCACCGTATAAGCACAAGCTAGGTCCTCAATTGGTTCAGAAATTTGAGGAGCAGTACCTTTGCCCTTTTTGGCTCGGGCAGCGACATCTGTATCGGAAAGGAATTGTACCTTAAAAGTGTCTTCAACAGGAACGACAAATTCAGGAACTGCAGTTTGTTCGCCCAAAAAATTAGAGTGCAGCTCCTCCTCGTTATTAGGAGCAACATTCTCCCTAGAGGAAGAAGAAGATTTTCTTAAAGAAGCCATATTTTCAGATTCTCGGAGGATATAAGTCGATAAAAAGAAAACTTTATATGATGAACGACTAAGCAAGAAAATGACTACGAACTATAAGCAAGTATAAAGGAGAAATGACGAACTCAAAAGTCACCTATTTATACTGAGAAGAGAAAAGACATTTCGAACTCGTCACAACTAATCACATTCCCGCAAAAACGGAAGAAGATCAAAAGCCTCCCGAAAGGACGCGTGGCGATTCGTAATTGGAAAGAGAAAACGACTATCTATGATGCGTAGCACTCTTTTCCTTACTTAAGATTTTTTCCCACAGGGTTTTTTCTTAAGAAAGGTTTTTAACGAAGCACCATTCATAGAAGATAAACAGTCGTATAAAATTATCTACTTCTACGAGCTTCTATTATCTATACGCTCGAAGAAGTGAGGGAGTACTGATGGCGGCTATTTCGCACCCCTTATAATGTACGGATCAACTGAAGAACATAAGATCGGTTCCACCAAACAAGACAGTTCGGGATCATCTTATCGACCCGGCCGAATACAGCTCTCTTCGACAAGAAGACTACACTCCGGACTCAAGAAGGATATTTGGGCCGAGTCCTATTAGGATTATATTTCCTTGTAACGCTAGGTTTAGTATGATATAAATACCTAGTCAATCATTGTATTAAACAACTCTTAATCACAAAGCAAATACGCCATTGAATTCTGCATAAACGGCAGAACCCACTATTATTCAATAAAGAAAAGAGCTTTCTCTTCATATTTGTGTTATTCTTACGTTGGTTACGATAATTACTTGTTGTTCCTACGAAATTGTTCTTCCTTGAGATTGATCCATCCTGAGTAAAGTAACAGAGCCCTATAAATCATATATATTGAGAATCCCCAATATCAAATATTCACTGATACCAATAACCCGACGAAATCCGGTTAAATCACCACTGCTCGGAAACTTTGACCTTATTTTCAATCATATAAGGTAGCAGTTTTGACGAATCAACCATTGAGACAAACCCTCTCGAAACCTAATGCATCGAGAAGACTAGTCAAATGGGCGGTCCTATTGGGAGAATATGATATCGATTATATGCCAAGGACTTCGATCAAAGGACAAGTCCTAGTGGATTTCGTCCTTGAAAGCACAATGTCGGACGAAGAGAACGAAGAACTGTGGATGATGCACGTTGATGGATCATCCACATCGACTGGAGGAGGAGCTGGAATCTACTTCCGTTGATGAGGGGTAATTCGGATTCCCTGTTCTTTAGCCTCAACGCGATTCGAATAGCTATGAACCCTGTCGCCAGGGACCGAAAGACGAACCAAAGCATGAAAACGATTGTTTCGAGCTCACATGGTCGAAGGACACTGTTGGGCCGAGCCCAGGCCCAAGTCCTTAAAGTTGGCTATAAATACTCCATGCATTTATTACACTGGGACGGCCAGAAAAAACACTCCAAGCTTAAGATCACAGCTCGGATTATTAGTATAGGCCTAATTGTACAGGTTTTGCCCTCTAGCTTGTACGGCATCCAATAATGCTCGAATAGGACTCATCCTACTTGTACTTTGTATTAAAACTCATTGAATATTAATACTATTGATCTTTCTCCATTTATTCGCATTCATTTATGTTCGATTAGCTCACCACCCCATATAATCCGATCACACAAAAACGCGTAAGATCAATTGGCGCCCACCGTGGGGCCCTATTCGAGTATTTGATCGAAAAATGCCTACTACGAGGAGAGGTACATGTGGTAGCAGAGAGCCTCACTGACCAGAATTCAATAGATGCACAGGTTATTAATGGTTGGAATTTATTTTTCCGATCATGGTATCGATTAATTTCGAGAATGAAAATTATGGGGATTCTCAAATCAATTGGGAGTAATTAAAGGAAGTTGTGCGAATTCTCGAAAATTACACAAAGTTCATTCAAGAGCAAAGTTTTATTATTGATGTCATTCAAACAAATTACAAATGCGAAGCTTCGAATACAGAGTTCGAGCTCCAGAAATAAAGTACGACTATTCCTACTCTATTACAAATTATCCGAATAATTCTGTGCTATTACGACTTGGTCTCCCATCCCTAAGATCGCCCCAGATGCAGAACTCAGCAGTGATTCTTTCCCGGCAATCGCTTGCCACGTGTCGCACATCCGTCTTCGTACGGGATAAAGGCCGGATCGGAGCTCCTTTCCAGGGCTTTAAACCGATCTTAGGTCTTCGTCGGTAAACAATGATGGTCGAAATCAACCATTATCTACCGATCGATCCGAACCGGAGCAGCAAAGGGTTATCCCAGCAGAGGCGCTTCAAGGGAGCTCGAAGGAACTATCTCGCAAGAAAGCCCTCGAGGAAGCTGGTGCCTCAGACTTAAAGAACTCCGCTCGGAGTAACCAGCTGCCCGATCAAGTACTACGCCTAGAATCCGGAGCTCTAACCCGCACCAGAGATGATATGTCAGGCAAAACAGGTTGCCTGCCGGTATTCTAGGCGCAATTTCTTTTGCCTGTCGATATTCTAAGCGGAAAGCTTATACCAAGGGAAGCAAGGTTAAAAAACAAAGTTCGAACTCTAATCTCAAACTCTTTTATTTGGGACAAAATGCGAATCAAATCTAAAAATCGACCCATAGTGGTCGGATGGGGCATAAGGAGAAAAGCAAGAAGTGTTGAATACGCGAAGGAACCTATTTATAGGGGTAGGGAATTTAAAATCAACGGCCCAGATAGTATCTTATGAGCGATCTGGATGTCCGCATTAAATGGAAGGACCGTTACATTTCCCGAGAAATAGGGCCCTGTTTGGTAACGAAGGACACGCTATTCAACAATGGGTGTAGAAGAATTACGACATTCTATAGAATTTGACGACGTATTAATATCATGAAGGGACGGCATGTCGGATTCATGTTCGATTATTTCGGATATTTTTACACAAGTAATTATTGCTATGCTTTTACGTTTCCAACTGAGAAGGAATATAATCGATTCAGTCGAACAGAATTCTCGACCTGGAAGTTATGCAATTATTGAAAATTCAACAGTGATAAAGATTTATGGCATAATTTTTTCTTGTCAGTCTCAGATCTGCTGAGATATTTATATGTTATCCACTCGAGCAAGTGGTGATAGATTACTTCTTGATCGATCGATGTTAGAAGAACAAGATAAAATTCTACCTAGTTATATTAAGGTTATCAACAAAAGGGAGATGAAATATATTTATATTGTCTCGAAAGATTACAAGAAATGGGAAAATACATCGAGTATAGCATAAGCCTATATATTACATCAATATGTTATTACAATCCTATGAAATTTTCGGTCTCCCGTCCTATCATTTCCTCCGAACAAGGAATATCCTTAGGACCCGCAGGCTTTTAACTTTATTTGCATTCTTCAGAAGACAGAGGATCGAATGCTATCGGCCCAACGTCTTCCTAAATGCATTGGAGCAGCAAGGCCATGAGCCTAGCTTATTGGCTTTCAAGATGGAAGTCGCGTTTGCCTGTCGATATTCTAAGCGTGGTTGCTGTAATTTTTTCCGCTCGACGACTATTCCGCTTAAAGACCGTCCGAAGTCCGAACTCAAACAGTTGAATTAATCGAATAGTTCTCTTGACCGCCATGATCAGATGAAAAAATTCTCGATGCAACGAATGAGATAATTTCAGCAATGTGCCAGCCTTTTATAGCCAAGAACAGAAAAGAATCCAACGACGTATAATTCGCAAATTAAATGGACAGGATTTGTCGACCGTTGCAATTCCCGGTAAAACGGGAACCGATTGGAAAAGATCAAACTTATCAGAATTAGGAACCTACGAACAAAGAATTTTCTCGACAAAGGCATAAGGATTATTTTCTAAGGCTGTTCACTACTGCCTCTTTCTCCATAATTGCAGAAGACTATTTTCTCTTCAGTATTTATTGCAATCGAAAGTTATATATATATTCAATGGAAACTGATCCCGTCAAAATTCATATTCGTTCATCTCTTCCTGATATTATCGATCTTTGTTATTTGTTCCGTACTTATCTCAGTCTACTATTATATAAGGGTGAAAGCCTCTGCTATGCCCCTTAGATCGAAATTATTTATCGGGTGAAAGCCTCTGCTATGACCCAAGGGCTGAAATTGCTCTAAAAACGACTAAGGGTGAAAGCCTCTGCTATGCCCCTTAGATCGAAATTATTTATCGGGTGAAAGCCTCTGCTATGACCCAAGGGCTGAAATTGCTCTAAAAACGACTAAGGGTGAAAGCCTCTGCTATGCCCCTTAGATCGAAATTATTTATCGGGTGAAAGCCTCTGCTATGACCCAAGGGCTGAAATTGCTCTAAAAACGACTAAGGGTGAAAGCCTCTGCTATGCCCCTTAGATCGAAATTATTTATCGGGTGAAAGCCTCTGCTATGACCCAAGGGCTAAAATTGCTCTAAAAACGACTAAGGGTGAAAGCCTCTGCTATGCCCCTTAGATCGAAATTATTTATCGGGTGAAAGCCTCTGCTATGACCCAAGGGCTAAAAATGCTCTAAAAACGACTAAGGGAGAAAGCCTCTGCTATACCCCTTAGATCGAAATTATTGAACGGGTGAAAGCCTCTGCTATGACCCTCGAGCTAAAAAAGCTCTGATACGACTAAGGGTGAAAGCTGTTGCTACGCCCCTTAGATCGAAACTATTACCCTCGATCAACCAAGATCAACTGATACTCGATTCTATTATTATTCGATTATCTAAGGCTAAGTAGCCATCTTCACAAACACTTAAATCAAAGCTATTATTCGAGATTGAACAAGACCCTGTTCGATTATTACTTCACAATTATTTGTCCAGAGTACAGAATTTGGCCCTTCAAATTAGAATTTGTCGCTCGAAGAACATTTTGTATTGCTCTACCTGAATGTCTTAAATATATGGCGAGAGAATAAAAGCTTCTTACAAGCTATACTCAAAGTCGAAAGATATCGATTATCATCTATCAACTAAGTATTATTCAAAGTAGATAAAGAATGTCACTCGATCATATTTTGGAGGCATGAAAAATTGACGCTCGATAACAACATACAAAAACGATTCCACAGACAATAAGGAAGGGTGATAAAGAAATGAATATCTTATTCATGTCATTCCAAACAGTTACAAAAGAATTCGAAATTACAAGGATAAGAGAAGTCAAGCAAAGACTTTACATTTAATGTAACCCTATTACAAATAAATCCTACACTAGATTTTCTCCGTGGTTGAAGGAGTAAGACTGGACCAGAACAACGCTTCTACCCTTCATTCATCACTCCCTTAGTACTTGCTCCACAACGGTCCAGATCGAAAAATAGCGAGGCAACCCCTAGAAAAATTATTCCACGCAGTCTCGAAGGTAACATTCTTCAAGAAATATCTTGAAGAAGTAGAGATCGAGAGCAGGAAAACTCCTCCAGCAGTCGACCCACTATCCGACTGGATGGAGATCAGGGTACCGGAATTCTAACCCGTCTCAGGAGGGATGAATCCAATGAAGCAGGTCGCCTGCCGGTACCCCAGTCGCAATTATTTTCGCCTGCCGATACCCTAGTCGAATTGGGTTACCATCATGAGAAAGAGGAATTTAAAAATAGTACGAAGGAGAACTTCGAACAACTTGATCAAAGAAAGGAAACGAGGCATGTTGGCTAGAAAGAATAAATCTTCAGTCATAGGACTGTTCAAAATTGTTACTGAAATGTAAAATCTGGGGGTCTCCACAGAACTATATATAGTGAGGAGAAAGAGCAATCAACGACTAAGATTTGATGGTGCTAACGGCTGAGATATGAGCAGTAAATGCGCTGACCGTTACGATTCCCGAAATTGCAGAAACCATTCCGAAAGAGAAATGAAGGAAATGTCAAGATTATTCTACTCGAGTTCATTCCTATCCGAATTCATCGAAGTCCCAGTACCTATCATCCAAGAGAAATCATAAAGAGATCTAAATACAGCTTGTAAAGAAAGCGTCATCACATAATGGCCCGAGAATAAGTAAAGCCGTCGAAATGTTGATAAAAAGTATTTTCCGAGCTTGGCATAGGAAGTAATTACAAGATAACAACCCCCGTCACATCTTCGTAACTGACCGACCCAATGAAATTTTCGGCGGACGATAATGTCTTTACTCAACAAGGAGACGCCTATCGAGCCAACAGGTCTCCGACTGTGGTCATACTTCTTCGGAAAGGAGAAGGGCAATACATCTCTTTACCAGGAAAAACGTGAACATTTTATAAAGGACGTCAATCTCCGAAGCACTGCCCGAAACATTTTCAAAAGGGAGCCTAGCAAATTGCATCATACCAGGTCGAAACTTTCAGGGTTGAAATAGTTTCGCCTGCAGATGCCCTAGTCGAAATTAAAGTATAAATCTGACTACATTATGCAAGTAGCTCCTAACATGAAATTCGAAATGATGAGGTATGCAACAAGATCTTCTATTCAGCATGATTGAAGGAATATATATTCAGAAAATATTATAAGAATGCAAAACGAAGAAAACGATCCAGGTCAAAAGATTTTCACGACTCAGAAGAACTTCACCAGGAAAAGAAAGTGATATTATTTTTGGGAATTAAGGGGAATCACTACGCCAAGATTGGAAATTCGGGAAAAGCAAACTAAAGAATGATCAAAGAAAGAACACACAAGGGAAGCATACGATTCCAGAAGAGAGTAGATTACTGCAAACCATAGAAAATATAATGTATGAAAATTATTCAGGATTACACAACAGGTAAAGATATTTTAGCTGTACTACAAATCCGAGAAAATAAAAGACAACGCCTAGAGGAGCTTATTGTCAGAAAGAATCTTCCGAAGCTCGACACTACGAGCCTCATATCCAGCTTTATATCCACGATCGAAAGCTTCCTTTTCTCGACGAATGAATTCCTGCTTATCCTGCTCGTGAAGACTTTTCAGTTTTTCGAGCTCTTCACTCAGCTGCTTATGGACCTCCTCTCCACTTTCTCTAGCAGACTTCTCCCTCTCTAGAGCGAGTTTCTCCGCGAAGACACGATCGAACTCGGTTTTCTTCTCTTCCAGCTCCTGGGAAATAGCAGCACGATAATTGATCTCCCGCTCAGCAAATGTCTTAAGCTCAATAAAATCTTGCCCGGCCTGCCAAAAAGTTAGACTTTCTTTCATTGAATCTTCAAAAAAAAAAAAAAAAAAAAAAAAAAAAAAAAAAAAAAAACAATTATACCTGAAACAGGAAATTCTGCCCGGACTCGAACAACTCCTCTACATTCCTCTCCTTAGACGCATTTCTCCCTTTGGGCATGTCAGTCTCCGAAGAAGTAAAGGTAGCTTACAACAAGTTACCCATGGGGTCAACTTTAGAAGGAGATCCATCTTTCAACTCCTCATGCAGGGAAGAAGCAGTTTTTTGAGGAGAGGAATCGGCAAAAGATCGGGGAGGATTATCAATTCCTAAAGCTTCAGCGGAAGCCCCCACACCAGTCTCTGACTTGGACTTTTTGTTGGGATTCCCTGAGGGAGGAATGATCGAAGCATCGGAGGATGACTTGCCGCCAATAGCAAGATTTTGCAAAGCCTCAATGGGCGTCCCATCAGAATAAGGCCTCTTATTCGAAGAGGGAACAAGAATCTTTTCCCGGACACTATCCTCGCTCTTAGAATCAATCACCTTCGGGGAGGAACCTCCAAGCTCAGCCTCGAGGTCTTCGTCCAGAATGGACTTGCTGGAACTACCCTTGTTCTGCTTCGATGAAGTACTTTTCTCTTTCGTTTTTTCCCCACCTTTAGGTGCTTTTGGGGAAGAGGCGGAGGTCTTAGAAGAAGATTTGGAGGGTTTGACCTCCTTATCAGCCTTTTGCTCTTTATTCGACTTCTTATTTTTCGAACCACCAAATAGCGACCTGGGGTCGATAGCTTTGCCTAGCACGTTTTCCATGATGAGTGAATTTGGATCAATTGCTCGGATCTCTACCCGCAGGAAGTTCGAAAAATGCAGAAAAATTTTGGGAAAGCTCCGATCTCTATAAGCAAAGATGTCGTGTGAATAATGATAAGAGATCTTAATATTTATAGACGCTATGCACTACGATTGAGATAACGAATCGACGCGACCATGGTAAGAAACCCCACTCGGATAAACGAAGTTCGAGCAGAAAATATGGAAAATCATCGATATTTATGAAGTTAGAATTCATGAGTTACATAAAATAAATCAAGAAATATAAAGTTAAGTCGTTTACAAAATTGGGTTGCATGAGAAAATACAATTGATTCCTAACTGGAAAACCTCGAATCGCCCCCTCCGGCTTACTCAACTTGATTGAAAGATCGACCGTCTCCCTTATCCGGGGCATTGCCCGTATTGACATCTTTGTCTTCTTCTCCGAACGCATTAGAACGATCGTCGCAGGAGTACTCGAGCACATCAGGGTTAGGCATCGGAATACCATACTCCTCGACTAAGGATGCAAAGCGATGTTCTTGCCAATTAGTATTCGCCTTGGGAAGGGAAGAAGTTTTATAAGCCTTCCCTTCAGCGTTTTTAAAAGGGTCCATATACTTGAAATATTCTTCCATGTCATTCGGAATTTTCTCGGCCGCGACCAACTGTTGAACCCCTTTATAAAAAATCGTCTGAAGAATTTCTCCCATTTTTCTTTGAACTAAAGGATCTAAGACTGGAGATTCCAAGAATCCTCGTATGGCCGGAATCTCGGCTTCTTCCCGACCTTGGGCATATGCACGCTCGGAATCCCGTTTCGCCAAATCGAGTTCTATCTTTATTTTCTTTAGCTCCTCCTCAAGGACACTTCTCTCTTTAACGGACGCCAGCAAGTCCTCTTCTAATGAGGAAGAATGTTTCGTATTAGCTTTTTCGAGCTCTTTCTTCACTTGGGACAGCTCCCGCTGGTTTTCTACTAACTGAGCTCGAAGAGTTTGGTTATCAACGAGAATCTGAGCACACGCGTCATGAGCATCCTGCGATTCCTGCTCCAATAAAGCTAAGCGATAGGTTTGGATAGCAAATAAATCTCCGATCTGCGAAGTAGTTCAAACATATCAGCAAAATGTCAAGGGCACAGAAGAAAGAAAGGAAAATCAAAGGTAAACGTTTACCTCGTGATACGTTCGGGAAAAGTCACTCAAAACCTCGAAGTCACTTTTAACGGTCTGAAGCAGGATGTCCCGCTTGAACCGACTAGCCAAATAAATTCTGGTGGCTTTGTCGAACTCGTTCTCACCACCTGAATCCAGATCGGTTAAAATGCTACCATCTTCAGAATACCCAGCAGCCCTGCTACCCCGAAGGTGCTCATCCATGAAATCCGCTACATCAGGTTCTGACCTGCCTTCTCGACTTGGAACGGGGCCGGAACTCACACCAAAGGGTTTTACCCTCCTAGAGGGTCCAGGACCTTCAGCATTTCTCTTGCGACTCAAAAGTTTCTCGTACTCCTGGACACCCAGAACTCGATTCCAGGAGTATTGACTATAACCAACTGATGAAAGGGCAGGAGTATCAGGGCAAAATAAGGCTCGGAGTGGCCCAGCAGAGGCAGAGTTCAAGGAACTCAAAGTACCGACACCTCTTGGTTCGGGAATCGTGAGTGGAATAATAACAGGATTTTCGCCCAAGTTACTTGTACCAGTTCTATTTCCGGAAGTATGAGACAATGGATCAAAATAAAAGGGTTTATCTTCAATTAATTCGGCAGCAGACACTCGAAATTTCTCAACAACCCGGCCTATAAGGATAAAATGGATCGGGACGAGCTTAAATAACAAATTTATTAGATAAACATAAAACCAAACAGAAGGTGAGAAGCATACCCAGAGAAAGAGAAGTAGGGTTCGGATCACTGGAGGTTGCCTGTACATCGGACAGAGGAAGGGGCCCTTCGGAGGACTGACCGGGATATTTAATCGCCGGGGCAGGATAATCGCAGTAGCTCAACCCCGCCAGTCGCAAAATGCCTTCTTGAACCAAGTATCTGGTCTGATAAGGGTTAGATTCCAATCGCCCCAGGAGTTCATCAGAAAGACGATGGCTAAGTTTTTCTTTTATTTTGCGAGAACCGTATGTCCAACTATTTGCGCCGTCCCATCGATAAGGTCTCGTTTTCGAACTACCCTCCGAAATAGGAACGTCAGGGCCCTTCACGAAAAAGAATCTCCTCTTCCAACCTAAAGCTTTCTTTGTTGATATTTTCGTAAGAAATGGCCGTTTAGACCTCGGACGAACGGACACAAAGCCTACATTCGAACCTTTGCAAGGATCCATTCGGAATATCTGCCAAAAGTTGCTAAAAGAAGCTTCCTCTCCTTTCGCCTCCATAAGAGCGCAAAACGCTATTATATATGCAACGGAGTGCGGGAGAAGCTGAGCCGGGGAAAGCGAAAAGAAATTCAAAATATTTCTGATAAGAGGAGCGAACGGGATACGCAAGCCACAGAAAAATTGTCCCTCATAAAAGGCTTGACATCCAGCGGGAGACTCAGTGGCACGTTCGACGTAAGAAGGAACGACAATCGAAAAACCTTTGGGAAGAAATTTCCCATAATCCGCCTCAAGGCGAGCCCGATCTCTTTTCGAAAAACAACTGGAAGTTTTACTAGCAGGAAGTTCTGACTTACCCGAGGTGACGGCTTGTGAGGCTTGCGTATGTTCAAAAATCCTAACAAAAGCACCTTCGCCAATACTACGTTTGTCGACCTCTTTCTCTTCGAGATCCTCGCTCGGATCGTCGTCTTCGTCGTCTCGATGAAATTCCCCGTCTTCAAAGTCATCTACAAGCTTAAACAAGGGATCAGATTCTTGGCTATCCTCAACCTTCTTCTTGCCTCTCACGCTTATAGAGCTCGACATAATGGACTAAGAAGTATTTATACAGGAGAAAAATGCTATTTCAAGCTCAAACGCTTCGAGTTCAAGAAAGTTGTTATGTGAAAATATTTTTCAACGAAGTCAACATGTATATATACAGGGTTAGAAAGGTAAAATTGCAAAGAGGTCCCCGAGTAACCACGACGGTTGAACTTACCAAGGGTAAAAGCTTAGGGTCGTCCCTCTCAAAATTACCTTTTTGATCCTTCATTCCCTAGAATTGCGGAATATGTCCTTGCAATCTATCCTTAAGATTCTCAGAAGCCCTCCTGGTTATAGATCGGAAATTCTGGAAAGCATTCATCAAGGGATCGAACAACGCAGCATGAAACCGAAAGGGGTATTACTATTTCAACATCCCCCGACGAGGACAATTTCAGAGCGCGCCAAAGTATGTTTCTTATATATGCACTCTTTTTCCCTTACTCGGTTTTTATCCCAATGGGTTTTTCCGAGTCAGGTTTTTAACGAGGCATATTCTGAAAACATACTGAGCGGCTCGTCTCACCATAACATGGAACGTACTTTATACTTCTTCGAGCGCTTACTTCGCTTCACACTCGAGAAGTGGGGGAGTATTGATGAGGGGTAATTCGGATTCCCTGTTCTTTAGCCTCAACGCGATTCGAATAGCTATGAACCCTGTCGCCAGGGACCGAAAGACGAACCAAAGCATGAAAACGATTGTTTCGAGCTCACATGGTCGAAGGACACTGTTGGGCCGAGCCCAGGCCCAAGTCCTTAAAGTTGGCTATAAATACTCCATGCATTTATTACACTGGGACGGCCAGAAAAAACACTCCAAGCTTAAGATCACAGCTCGGATTATTAGTATAGGCCTAATTGTACAGGTTTTGCCCTCTAGCTTGTACGGCATCCAATAATGCTCGAATAGGACTCATCCTACTTGTACTTTGTATTAAAACTCATTGAATATTAATACTATTGATCTTTCTCCATTTATTCGCATTCATTTATGTTCGATTAGCTCACCACCCCATATAATCCGATCACACGAAAACGCGTAAGATCATCCGTGGTCCAAATGGAGAGGAGCTAGAATTTGCACTAAAATTGGACTTTCAAGTGTCAAATAACGAGGCCGAGTTCGAGGCCTTATTGGCCGGCCTGAAGATGGCTTTGGAAACAGGAATAAAAAACTTGATCGTGTACACTGATTCACAATTGGTCGAAAGACAATTCAAAGGTATGTTTGATGCCAGAGAAGAATCCATGATCAAATACTTAAACCTCGTCAAAACTCAGTCCTCAAAATTCAGAAGCTTCCAACTAGAATACGTTAGACGAACGGAGAACACCAGGGCCAATGCCCTCTCTAAATTTGGAAATATGATCGAAGGTATCGTTACGAGGCAAATAAAGTTGATGGTCTCTACTAAACCAGCTATCGATACCCAGATGGAATCCTTAAGTGTCGACGTTTGGAACCTCGAGAACGAGGACGTGAGTTGGAAAACCCTCCTGATAGATTATTTGACAAAGGGATCTCTACCCATCGACAACAATGAAGCAAGAAGGATAAAATATAGAGCACCACACTATGCCATGATCGGGGGAGAATTGTATCGACGCTCCTTAACCGGAGTAATGCAAAAATGTATTACTAGTCCTCATACAAGATTAGTATTGAAAGAAGTACATGAAGGGTCGTGTGGAAATCATTCAGGGGGGAGAGCGTTGGCAATTAGATTATCTCGATTGGGATACTATTGGCCTACCTTGGTGAAGGAGGCCATCCATTATTCGAGGAGATGCACGAAGTGTCAATACCATGCCACGATGCCGCAGAAACCAGCTCAGAAAATGGAATCAATATCGATTGCATAGCCGTTCGATCAATGGTGAGTCGACTTAGTGGGACCCTTACCTAAGGCGAGAGGACAGAAGAGGTACCTATTAGTGGGAGTCGAATACTTCAGCAAGTGGATAGAAGTAGTTCCTCTGAAGCAGATTACGCAAACTCAAATTATCAACTTCTATTGGTCGATAATTTTCCTATTCGGATTACCAAGAATCATCATATCGGATAATGGAGGACAGTTTGTGGGACAAAGGGTAACTGATTGGTGCGTGAAACACAAAATAACACAACGATTTACATCCGTCGGATGTCCGCAAACGAATGGTCAAATAGAAGTAACCAACAGAGAGATTTTAAGACTTCTGAAGAAACGATTGTCGGAAGCAAGCGGAGCATGGCTAGACGAATTACCTTGGGTGATCTGGGCCAATAGAACGAAAGAAAAACTACGAACTTGAAGTACCCTCACCTAGGGTCAAGCTGTACAACGAAGATGACAACTCGGAAGCCAGGAAATTTGAGCTCGATCAAATGGAGGCAAGGAGGGAAAGAGCGTTAACTAGGATCCAGTTGTACAAGACCACAATGGCAAAATCGTACGACAGGAATGTACGCTTGGAGTCCTTCCAAGTTGGAGACTTGGTGCTCAAGCGAATCGACGTCTCAAAAGAAAAGGGAAAGCTCGATAGCAACGGGGAAGGGCCGTTTAAGGTGATAGAAGTCGGCAGAAAAGGGACCTCAGGAAATTCTATGCATAAAGTGATTCCTCTACGTTTGTGTTTTGTTAAGCTTTTATAAAAGTCCATATTTTATTTCGTTATGATTAATCTAATCCATGAATTTTGTTGAAGAAATATATATTGCAGCAAAATTGACAGATTGGACTATGAAAAGCTTAACTTCAAGCACTCCTCGAAAGCCGCGGGCATCGAGTCGACATCATAATGAAAGCTATTAATAAGCTAACTCCAAGCACTCCTCGAAAGCCACGGGCTTAGAGTCGACATCGACATGAAAGCTATTAATAAGCTAACTGCAAGCACTCCCGAAAGCCGCGGGCATCGAGTCGACATCATAATGAAAGCTATTAATAAGCTAACTGCAAGCACTCCTTGAAAGCCGCGGGCATCGAGTCGACATCGACATGAAAGCTATTAATAAGCTAACTGCAAGCACTCCTCGAAAGCCGCGGGCATCGAGTCGACATCATAATGAAAGCTATTAATAAGCTAACTCCAAGCACTCCTCGAAAGTCGCGGGCATCGAGTCGACATCATAATGAAAGCTATTAATAAGCTAACTCCAAGCACTCCTCGAAAGCCGCGGGCATCGAGTCGACATCATAATGAAAACTATTAATAAGCAAACTACAAGCACTCCTCGAAAGCCGCGGGCATCGAGTTGACATCGACATGAAATCTATTAATAAGCTTACTTCAGCACTCCTCGAAAGCCGCGGGCATCGAGTCGACATCATAATGAAAGCTATTAATAAGTTAACTCCAAGCACTCGTCGAAATCCGCGGGCATCATGTCGACATTGACATGAAAGCTATTAATAAGCTAATTGCAAGCACTCCTCGAAAGCCGCGGGCGTCGAGTCGACATCATAAGGAAAGCTATTAATAAGCTAACTCCAAGCACTCCTCGAAAGCCGTGGGCATCGAGTCGACATCGACATGACAGCTATTAATAAGCTAACTGCAAGAACTCCTCGAAAGCCACGGGTATCAAGTCGAGATCGACATGAAAGCTATGAATAAGCTAATTACAAAAGTGTTTCTCGAAAAACCGCGGGCATCGAGTCGATACAAACGAAGAAAGTTGTTAATAAGGTTGCTAAATAGAATAAATCCCTCGACATCCAAATAGACATCGGGATGAAATCAACAGTAAAATGGTTAAAACGCTAACTTCAAACATTCCTCGAGAGACCTCGAGAAGAAATTGACATAAATGCTATTAATAAGCTAACTACGAAAAGGAAGAACAACAATCAAAGCTATTGCCAAGTCAATAAAAAATATTCTACGAATCTTCAAAATAATTTTACGGTATGCAGTATTTAAGTCTTTGGAGATCGAGCAACAAGTACGAAATTAAATTTGAAATCGAGAATATTATCAAAACGAAGATTTTATTTTTATTCATTTAGTCGATCACTGTACAAATACAAAGCTATTACAAATACTTCCTCGATCTATTACAAAGAATATAGAAGCCTACATCTATGTCTTCACTCCATCATCTTCATTTCTGGATTTGGATCCCATCGAGACCACGATATCGGCCAGCTCAAGGCATATTGATGGACGAACTGATCTTCCTCGATACCTGAGCACGTCTTCCTAAATGCAGCCATCAGTAAGACAAAAAACTTGTTCGTGGCTTTATCTCTCACTGATCGGTGCATTGAAGCACCCTACTCCTGAGTCCCAATGCAGTTAGCGAAGGACAATAGATGTCTCTATCAGCAACAACCACGATGAAACTCATCGACTATGTTGCCATAGCGGATGAGTCTCGCCGTTTATGTCGACCGATAGAAGAGGGAAAATTGTAGATCAATGATCCACAATTTCAGCCTTTCACCATCTAGTCGACGACTGTTGCTTCCACAACACCACCTACCCTCGCTCGCCGATGATTACTCGTGCTTTCGAGTGCAGGCATGAGAGGTTTCCATAGCTGTACACCGAGAGAATGAGCAACCATCGATACTGACCTCGTTGATCTTACCGATCCCACCTATTCGAACAATGAGGCCAACACTTAGGGGCCACCCCTTTACCGATACCACCCATTCCAATTAATAATCAGATCGCCATTTCTCGATCAGGAGGTCGAGATCGATGAAGAAATGCGTAGAATACGAAAGCATTCCTTATCGATACATAGTATATTAAGAACCTGATAAGTGGATGTGTCGGAGGATATGTGTATGTTTCCATATTTGGAAAAAGGAGAAGTATGGATAAACATAATGGTCCCCCCACCTTTTTTATAGATCATCCTGCGATGGTCAAACGGTTGGGAAGTAAAACGCTCAACGGTTAGGATCAAGAACACTAACCGGCGCCTGTTGTGTTCCCCGAGGAAGGCCACGTGGGCCGTAATGGGTCTCATAATCGAGCTTGTCCAGATGAGTTGACTCCTTCGAAGTCTCCGGGACATCCAAGTAAGCTTCCTCCTTGGCCTTCTCGGCTTGAACTCCAAGGAGAAAACCGAATTCAAGCACCTCGAGATTTTCCTTATTGCCCTCTGGAGCGGCGATCTCGACCTCTCTGCCATCCTCATCCAAGCTAGGATCCATCTTCTTCTCATCGAACTTCTCATTGAGAAAACCCCAAGCACGACATTGCTTCCACCCTCTGATGAACATTTGGATCAGATCATCACCGGTCTGACGATCCACGAGCTCTCGATATATGGTGTTGATAGAGAATTCAAGCACAATTTGTTTACTCTCCTTGTTGGTCCCAAGTGGTCAGATGAGGTCTAGAGGGGGGGGGGGTGAATAGACCTCTGAAAATTTTTGAACTTAAAAACTTTTCAGTCTTCTGTCAGCAGACTAAGCTGATGAAGAACAGTAAGCAGACTAGTCTGATCGTGAACGAATCTTGAACAGACGACTGACCACTCTTCTTACAATGACTTAGCTGTTTTTCAGCAAAACAGTTTTCCAAGAGTATACTTGCAGCGGATTGTTTAAAAGTGTTTTTCACAAGTAAACTAAGTTCTAAAAGATTTTATCCCCAGTTTAAAACTCCTTATAAAATCTTTTTGATTGATTCAAAGTGTTTAAAATGCAAACTTTAAAAATATGCAAGAAAGCTTTAAATGCAAGATAACACAAAGAATTTTTATAGTGGTTATATGGATAAAAATCCTTTAGTCCACTCTTCCAGATCACACAGATTCTGGGTTATACTATAATCACTTAGATTACAATATTTCTCCACTTACACCTAAACAACTAATGAGAAGGCTGTAAGCTCACAATAGGAATTCACAAAGAAAACCTATCCTCTAAAGTAGAATCACTCACACAGATGGATTCTCACTTCGCACAACACTCAGCTATCACAAAATCACTCACATAATGTTTTTCTGATTTCTTCAACTGGGTTTCTGTCAACAGATGACTTCCACCAGACGAGTGAGCTGTTCGAGCTTTTGAGACTTAGAGAAATTCTGCTTCAAAATTTCGATCTCTGATTGTTGTTGTGTATTGCTCGATTTGAAATTCAGCTCTATTTATACATGGAGATGAAATTATGACCGTTGAAGGCAAGTCACAAATCAAATCCATCCTTCAGCTCTTTTTGAAACGGCTCCCTGCAGCATTCCGTACTGTGTACAGTACCTTTCTGTCCATCGCATTTAATGCTGCATTTAATGCACTCTGCTGATCCGAGGATATCTTCAATCATTTGCCATTACTACCCTTCTCTTTCAGCATTTATTACACCAAGTGCATTTATTACCGTTGGACTAATCTCTTGACCTCTTCTACTCTGCTGATCAAAACGACTCTGCTGATAGATACTCTGCTGATCAAATACTGAACTCATCTGATTTGACTCGGCTGATGATCTACCCTTCTGTTCGCTGATTCAGCAAGAGATCACTAGTCTTCTGAGCTTTGAACTTTGAACTCTTCTGATGTCTTCTTTTACTTTGTTCAAAATTCTTCTAAGGGAACTAAGCTTACCATACTTAGCTGATTATGATGTTTTGGAAATCATCAAAACCTTCCCTTAATTACTTGTCTTCTTTCATCTTCATCTTCATCCAACAATTTCCCCCTTTTTGATGATGACAAAACTCCAGCTAAGTATCTGTACCTAAACTAAAGTTTTGATCCTCAAAAATTTCTGAGATAGAAATGATGTGTTGGAGTCAAACTTGCAATTTTATAGATAATGATTTGATTACATTTTACAAGTTCTGAAAGATGAAAAGTACAAAATACTTTAAAAGATTACAAGGATTTTTAATATAAAGAAAATCTAGCCAAGGCTAGTCTTCTGTCTTCTTTTCTTCCTTAGTTTCCTTGTCTTCTTTCTCAGATTCTTCTTCAGATAATTTAGAAGTCTCAGCTTCCAAATTTTCAGAGAACCTTTTCTTCAGCAGCTCTAACTTCCTTTTCTTGGCATCTGGATCAAGCTGTTCTTCAGCTGAATCTTTGGCAGCAGCTAGTTCTTTATCTGACTTAGCTTTTGCTTCAGATTCTTCCTCATCAGCTTGGTCTTCTTCTTCTGTGATCTTCTCATCTGTTGGTCTGCTTGATTCTTCAACATTTCTTTCAGTCTCACCAGCAGATTCTTCTAACACTTCAGTTTCTTCATCATCTTGATTTCCTTCTTCCCTCTGGAAATCAACTCTTTGCTGTCCAAATATCCTTTCTTCCCCCTTTTTGTCATCATCAGCAGGGACAGATGGATATTGTGGCATAACTGGTGTGATTAGAAGCGAATCACATAGAAGTTTGATGTTTTCTTCCATTGCATTAATCTGAGCTTGCTGTCTGAGTTGATTGGCTTTGAATGCTCTCATCTCCTTGAGCAGATCTTCTCCTTGATCACCTAATTGGATTTGAGTTCCCAGAATCCAATTTGATGAAGCCTTGAAGTCTTTCATCATGTTGCCCATGACTTCATCTTCTGCTTGGAGAGCCAATTCAACTGTCTGTTCAATATTTTTCCAACCTTCAGTAGTGCTTTGTGTCCTTCTCCTGAGTATATCCATATCCTGACATATAGATTGTACATTCTGAGCAGTATCTTTCATTAAATCAGTAGGAACAGCAGCAGCAACCTTCTGAATAGGTTGATGAACAGCAGCTAACACTTCTGCTTTTAACTCCTCCTTCATTTCCTTCATTGATTTGGTAAACATTTGATGAATGGAGTCCAACAGATTTGTCTGTACATTCTGAGAAGTTGAGGGTATATCTGTTGTAGCAGCAGGTGTTTCTTTGATAAGTTGCTCTGTTGGTTGAGTTATCAATGCAAGAGATTGATCTGCTGATTCACCAGCAAGGCTTGGAGTGCTTTCCTTCTCCTTAGCCTGATCATTTCCTGCAGCAGCAACTTCCTTTTCCTTAATCTGATCTGCTGAAATTGCATCTTCTTTCTTTGAGTCAGCAGCAGCCTCAGATTTATCACCCTATGCTTGGTTCTGATCAGATGGGTCTGATGTACCCTCTAATTGCATTGGTTGATCAGATGACTTGTCTTTCTCTTCATCAGCAGGTGATATTATCTTCTTGACAGTGTCAACTGTCTTCATCAGTCCTTCATTGTCCACTGCTGACCTGTTGCAAATCCAAGTAAAGTTGTCAAGAGGAATAAAAGTAGTTGTTGGTTCCTCTGGCAGCTCTTCATAGGGTTTGATATTTGGTCCATAGACAATGTGTTTGATGTTAGGAAGTGGGACCATTGAGCTTGGCTGTCCCCTTAACTTCCTTGACTTCTTTGCCCAAAGCTCCATGGATTGAGCAATAGCCAGTTTGATAGATCTTTCCTTGAGGTCTACAGACTCATCATAATCTTCAGAGATGGATGCAAAGATCTTCTTGGCTTCTTCTTTGACTATGTGACATATTCTCATTCTTAGTCTATCCAGAAAGAATTCTGAATCAAGTGCTTGAATGAGAGAATTTGTCTCAAGCCATTTCAATAAACATGTTTCTTCAGTAGCAAAGCCTTTCCATTTGGTCATTTCAGCTGGACTCTTTGTCAGCCTGAATTCCCTCCACCTGTTATATCTTATCTTTTCAGTATTAAACTGAGTTAGGTGGTTGATTCTTTCATTCTCAGCATCAAGCCTCTTCAGGAATTCTTCAAAGATCTCAGGATCTTCCCTGACAATCTCTAAGGATAATCTTATTTCTTCTCTCCTCTTTGGCTTTATCTTGGGTGCAGGCATAGCTGGTATTGGTTTATTTGGATCTCTTTGCTCACCAATGACTATCCCACCAGTACGCTGAGGACCATGAGCATCCTTGATGCTTGCTTCAATGACAGCAGCCAACTCTGCTGCCTCAAAAGCATCTCTCTGCTCTTGAGTCATTTTGCTGGCCTCTTCTTCCAGCCTTTTTAACTCTAGGCTTTTCAGCCTATCTTCTTCTGCTTTCTCAGCAGCAATCCTTTGCTTTTCAGCAGCGTCCAGTCTCATCTTCTCTGCAGCAGTCACATAAGTTGAGGTTTTGCCTATCCTCTTTCTTCTAGATTCAGGGCTCTCAACTGCTTGGATAGGTGTTGCAGCAACTGGAGTAGGATGCAGCAACAGAATTTTTCCCTTTAGTGGTGTACTAGTCTGCTGTTCCTTTTCTACATCAGCAGATAGTGCAGCAGTTGAGGCTTCTGTTGTCACTTCAACTGTAGGAACACTTTCAGGCTCAGCAGTAGCAGCCTTAGCAGCTTCAACAACTGGTTCTTCAACATTTAATGGCCTTTCTGCTTCAGTTGTTGTTTTTCTTACAGTTTCAACAGGCTCTTCAGGGAAAGTGACCTTTCTCTTGGCCTTTGACTTAGGAATTTTCTTGACAGCAGGGGGGTTGGCAGTAGGAGGTCCCCTTGCCTCACTCCTAGTTCTTAGTCTCTTCAACCTTTGAAGTGGAATTTCTTCTTCAGACTCAGTTCTTTCAGGGGATGACCCTGTCTCCATATTTTCAATTTCAACAGTGAAGTCATCTATCACCTTCTTAGAGACTTCAACTTCGGGCTGTGCTGATCCAGACACAACAGCAGACTGTGCTGTTGGCTCAGCAGACTGACTAGTCTGACCTTCCTTATTGCTCTTCTTAGAAGGGGTCTTCTTGGACTGTTTGGAGGCTTTTCTCTTTGGTTTTTCCACCAGTTGCCTCACTGGTTCGTAGAGTTTGAACTCTTTGCTTCCATGGGTTTGCTTTCCTCCACCCATAGGGCATTGTAGAGATGCAAACAGATTGCTTAATAAGATGGCATGAGAATGCCTTTTGTCACTTAACAGCTCATAAACATGAGCAGCCCAGTTCACTTTCATCCCATAGTAGATACACACCATTGTGTAGTATCTTTTCCTTGGCAACCCATCCAAAGAACCCGTAGCACAATCCAGAACCTTTGCTATGATATCAGCAAATCTTTGGTATTCATCCTTCAGCTGGGTCTTCATCAAAGTCCCAGTCATCTTCTCTCCCTTCTTAGCACAAATTCCCCAAAATTCCTCTTCTTTTTCTGACCCTAACGAGATCACATCTCCTCCCTTGTCTGTCAACTTATAAACTTCATTAAGAACAGCAGCAGATACAGCGATTTTCTTACCACCAATGACAGCAGTCATAACAGTGTCATCATCGTTGAATTTTCTGGTCATGTAGAAATGGTAGACATCCTCTAAGTAGACTCTTTCTTCGTGAGCCTCCAAAACAGGAACCAATGATGCTTCTTTGATCTTTACCAGTATGGAACGCATCAAATCCGTGCCAGAGAAATGAAATTTGCTGTAGTTGAAGTATCTTCCCTCAACAATCTTGTCCATTTTCAGAGATTAGAGAGTAGATTCTGCAAAAGAACAGTGAACTTTCGAAGCAGTAGGGTTTGAGAGTTAGAGAGTTTGAGAGTTTTTGAGTGCGTAAGATGACTATTCTGTTCAGATCGGATTTTATAGGTTTCCTTTTGATTTGGTTTTCGTGATTTATCTAAACCGTTGATCTAATCTGACAGTTTTTAATCGTGCGGATGAGAGTCGCGGATTTCAATTTTATTATTTTAATGTCAGATGGGCGGGAAACTCTATCGACACTAATCTGTTTACTTATAGAAGCGCGTTTTTAAAGTGCGATTTATGACCATGCTTATATAATAAATCAGATGAGTAGAGTTTAACTTATCTGACAGACGAGTGATCTGTTATCTGATATTACTAGAGAATGCCAATAGCTAGTAATCTTCCTCTGCTGTTTGTCAATCCAGCAAGATAAAATAATCTTCAATCTTCAAGAATTAAGAACACATCTTCATGATAACATAACTTCAACTAACTGTCATTAACAGATTTCATCTTTAGAGCAGAAGTACCGCTAGTCTTACACGTTCCCCCTGTCTTTAAGAATTCATAAGTTAACTAGTCTGTTGAGAGTTAATTCTTGAATGAAATAACTGATGACTAAGCTGTTGAACTCCAGTCTTCTGATGAGTTCCCCCTCAGCTTATGCATCCAGGTTAAGTAATCCTAACTCAGCTCTTAGAGTTGAGAACCTTGCTTCACTTAGAGGTTTGGTGAAGATGTCAGCAATCTGATTATCAGTATGAACATACTCAATCAAAACATTGCCTTTTTCCACATGATCTCTAATGAAATGATGTTTAATCTCAATATGTTTAGTCCTTGAATGACTTGTAGTGTTCTGAGTAAGTGAGATTGCACTTGTATTGTCACAGTAGATTGGAATTCCACTGATCTTGATGTTGTAGTCTTCTAGTTGATGCTTCAACCAAAGTATCTGTGCACAACAAGCTCCAGCAGCTATATATTCAGCTTCAGCAGTAGATATGGAAACTGAGGTTTGCTTCTTACTCATCCATGAGATCAGACGACTACCTAAGAACTGACAGGCACCTGTTGTGCTCTTCCTGTCAATCTTGCAGCCAGCAAGGTCTGAATCTGAATAGCCAACTAGTTCAAATCCAGATTCTCTAGGATACCACAATCCCAATTCTTGAGTGCCTTTAACATACTTCAATATCCTCTTGGCAGCTAAGAGATGAGATTCTTTGGGGTTTGATTGAAATCTTGCACAGACTCCAACTGAGTACATTATATCAGGTCTGCTTGCTGTTAGATACAACAATGAACCAATAATGCCTCTATATTTGGTTATGTCCACTGATTTGCCATCTTCATCTTTATCCAAACGAAGACTTGTAGACATAGGAATGGTAGCTGTCGAGCTAGTTTCCATACCAAATTTCTTGAACAGATCTCTTGTGTATTTTGCTTGGCTGATGAATATTCCATCAGGTAACTGTCTAACTTGCAATCCAAGAAAATAGTTAAGTTCACCCATCATGCTCATTTCAAACTTATTCTGCATCAGCTTGGAGAACTTATCACACATCTGTTGATTAGTTGAACCAAAAATAATATCGTCCACATATATTTGCACAAGTAATATATGATTTTCCCATTCAATTGTGAACAAGGTTTTATCTACCTTACCTTTACGAAATCCTTTAATTAAAAGAAAATCAGATAGGGTATCATACCATGCTCTTGGAGCCTGTTTCAGTCCATAGAGAGCTTTCTTCAGACGATATACTTTGTCTTCTTCTTGATAGACTTCAAATCCTGGAGGTTGTTCAACATACACTTCTTCTTGCAATTCTCCATTGAGAAAAGCAGACTTCACATCCATCTGATAGACAGTGAAGTTCTTGTAAGCATCATAGGCAAGAAACAGTCTGATTGCTTCAAGTCTTGCTACTGGTGCAAAAGTTTCATCAAAGTCAATTCCTTCTTCTTGACAATAACCCTTGGCCACTAGTCTTGCTTTGTTTCTGGTGCCAACACCATCTTCATTCATTTTATTTCTGAATACCCACTTAGTGCCAATTACTCTTTGATGACTTGGTCTAGGAACTAAGTACCAGACTTCATTTCTTTCAAATTGATTCAACTCTTCTTGCATAGCTTCTATCCAGAAGGAGTCATTTAGAGCTTCTTCAATTTGTTTAGGCTCTATTTAAGATAGGAATGTGACAAACATAGCATCTTGTGCAGCTGCTCTTCTTGTTTTCACTCTATCTAAAGGATCACCAATGACTAACTCAGGAGGGTGATTCTTGAGCCATCTGAGATCAGGTTGCAAATCAGGATGTTGTCCTCTGTCTTGATCTTGCAACACTACTGTTGGAGTTCCAGTAGTAGTCTGTTGAACATTTGCCGTCTGTTGAACAGTCTCTGGTCTGTCAGCTGTTAGCAACTCGTCTGTTAGACAATCAGCACTGTGATTTTGAACAGCACTTGAGTTAGCAGCTGAACTTAGATTAGGTAGTATGATGGGAACATATTCTTCATTTCTTCCAACGTCTAACTTCTGTAAATCAGCAGACAGATCTTGATTTACACTTTGATTCTTTTCAGAAGATTGACTTGGCTCATCAAATACTACATGGATAGATTCTTCTATTAGTAATGTTCTTTTGTTAAAAACTCTATAAGCCTTACTAACAGACGAGTATCCTACAAAGACAGCTTCATCAGCCTTTTCTGCAAATGCTGTAAGGTGATTTTTCCCATTATTCAATACAAAACATTTACAACCAAAAATCTTAAAGTAATGAATGTTTGGCTTTCTGTTGTTCCAAACTTCATATGGAGTCTTGTTCTGATTTTTGTTGATCATACATCTGTTTTGGGTAAAGCATGCTGTGTTTGTTGCTTCTGCCCAAAATCTTTGAGGCAGTTTAGCTTCAGCTATCATGGTTCTGACAGCTTCTTTTAGTGTTCTGTTTCTCCTTTCAGCAACACCATTCTGTTGAGGGGTTCTTGCAGCAGAATACTCATGATGTATTCCTTTGATATTACAATACTCTTCAACAGTAGAGTTTGTAAACTCTGTCCCTCTATCTGATCTGATCTTCAATATTTTGATACTCTTTTCATTCTGGATCAGTTCCATCAGATTGGTAAGATGTTCCTTGGTTTCACTTTTCTTCTTCATGAAAATCACCCAAGTATATCTTGAATAATCATCCACAACAGCTAGGCAGTATTTCTTTCCACCATTACTGACTGGATCAATGGGTCCAAATAAGTCCATATGCAACAGCTCCAATATTCTTCCAGAAGATTGGTGCTTCTTTTCTTTGAATGATGACTTGATTTGTTTACCCTTCTGACATGCATCACAGAGCTTGTCTTTGCTCATGACTGCTTTTGGAATCCCTTCTACCAAATCATTCTTGATTAATCTGTTTATGGTCTTGAAGTTTAAATGATTCATCCTTTTGTGCCATAGCCAGCTTACTTCACTTGGTGCAGATGCCACCAAACAAACACTTGAATTCTTGTCAACAGAATTCCAGTCGACTATGTAGACATTCCCTTGTCGTCTTCCAGATAAAATTACCTTCTTTGTACCAATTTGTTCAACGTAGCACTTATCTGTTGAGAAGATGACTGAATATCCTTTGTCACAAAATTGACTTATGCTCAGCAGATTATATTTTAGGCCTTTAACATATGAGACGTCAGAAATCTCTATGTTTCCTTTGATTAATCTTCCTTTAGCTTTAATCTTGCCTTCTTTGCTGTCTCCAAATGTAACACTTGGACCATCCACAGCAACTGCATCAGTCAGCTCATGTATGTTTCCACACATGTGTCTTGAACATCCACTGTCCAAGTACCAAATCTTCTCTACTTTACTCCTACTCCTAATCCTAACCTACAAAACAAAAATAAAATTGTTTTAGGTACCCTTATTGAGAGGGTCCTGAAGGATTAGTTCCACCCTTGACAACCCAAGATGTTGAAGTCTTAGGCTTCTTAGGTTTCTGAGTTTTAGGAGCATGAACAGTCTCATTTTTATCATAGTTATCAGATAAGTCATGTTGATGATCAGTATGATATGAATAATGTTCATAAGCAGGGTAAGGTGCATGATAAGCAGGGTATGCATGCATTGGATGAGCAGGGTAAGGTGCATAGTAACTAGGAAATTGAGGTGCATGATACATAGGATGATATGCAGCAGGTTGCACATAATATGACTCATTTCCATACCAAGCATTTTGATTTTTCTTGTTCTTATGCTTCTTTGGTTTACTAGGCGCTTGCTCAACTGATTTTGACTTAGTTTTACCACTAGTCTGATTGACTTTAGCTTTATCAGCAGACTTCTTAGGATTCTGCTGTTTGGTCTTACTAGTCTGATTTCCTACACTAGGCTCTTTGCTCTTTTTAGCCTTAGGAGATTTCTTCTCCTTTACCACTTTCTCAGATGAGGTAGGTTTAGAAGTTTGAACATACAGAATGACCTTACTATTGTCAGCTGATATGAATTTTTCAGTATGGTTCAACTCTAGTTTATCCTTTTCTAAAGGTGTCTCCTGTTTCTTAGGTGTATGCATGGATGCAACAGTTGACTTATCATGAGACTCAATGATTTTCTCAAGTTCCATGATTCTTCCTTTATAGACCTCACATTCAGCTTTCAGAGATTCATGCTCTTGCTCAAGCTGTTTATATTCAGCTGATTCTTTTGGCTTTTCAGCTAAAAGTTTCAGTGAACTATTTTGCTCTTTTAGCAGGATCATCTCTTCCTT
The DNA here is from genome assembly GCA_038501285.1 of Penstemon eatonii. Classification (NCBI taxonomy): domain Eukaryota; kingdom Viridiplantae; phylum Streptophyta; class Magnoliopsida; order Lamiales; family Plantaginaceae; genus Penstemon; species Penstemon eatonii. Next base: position 50,518,509 of record CM076715.1, on the reverse strand, counting down.
AAGCTTTTTATATGCTTCAGCAATACCAGTATTGTTAAGCATCATTTGTTCAAATGAATTAAATAATTCATCATTAAGAGGAGTTACCTCATCCTCAGAGTCATCAGATTCCTTTGCCATCAGGCATAGGAGAGCAGGTTTTTCTTCATCAGACGATTCTTCATCAGACGAGTCAGAATCTGAATCAGATGAGTAGACAGCAGTCAGCTTTTCTGCTTCAGCCATCATTGCCTTGCCTCTCTGATGCTTTCTTTCTTTTCTCATTTTCTTCTCTTCCTCAGTGTACTTCTCTGCTTTTGGATATGGGCAGTCTCTTATGAAGTGTCCCAATTTCCTGCAGTTGTAACACATCAGTTTTGATTTATAATCATCCTTATCCTGAGAAGAAAAATTAGGTTTAGAAGTAGAAGCATTGTTGTATTTGTTTTTCATCTTTCTCTTGTAGAACTTCTTGAAGTTGTTCATCAACAGTGCAACATCTCCAGCAGTGTACTCCTTTTTGTTGAGTAGAGTGGCTTCATCAGATGAGTCCACTTCAGCATTTCTTTGAGCCGGTCTTCTTTGGTTTTCAGCAGCAACTAGTGCAGCTGTGGGTCCTGAAGTTGAGGTTTCTTCAATTCCCATCCTTGGCAGTTTATACTCATACGCCTTGAGTACGGAGAACAGCTCTGATAGAGAAATCTTGCCCAGATCTCTTGATTCTTCCATTGCTGTCACCTTCATGTTGAACTTGGAAGGTAGAGCCTTCAGTACTCTGACAGTGATCTCTTTGTCAGTGAAAGTCTTTCCCAGCTTCAAAACTTCGTTCAGAGTTCTGGTGAATCTGGTATCCATCTGATCAATGGTTTCTCCAGACTTCATCTTGAAGTTGTCCAGCTTTTCCAATGCAACACTGAGCTGATGCTCTTTAATAGCATCATTGCCTTCGCTCATGTCTCTGACCTTGTCCCACATCTCCTTTGCAGTTTTGCAATGTTTGACCTTGTCAAACCGATCATTATCCAGGGCTTTGGTCATGATGAATCTCCCAACTTTATCAAGATTGTAAAGCTTTATCTCTTCTGGAGTCATCTCATGAAGGTCTTTCTCCACAACCGTATCTACTTCATTTATCTTTATGGTCTTTGTGAATCTGAATGGACCTTTAATGATACATGTGTGCATGTTGTCATTGTAGGCAGCAAGGAAAATCTCCATTCTGATCTTCCAGTCATCAAAAGACATACCAGCAATGTGGGGAACATGGCTGATACAATCCATTTTTCAAAAAGTTTTTATTTTTCAAAAAGATGCTCTTTTGAAAAGTTTTGAAAACCTTTGAAAAACACTCGGATCAAGCTCGTTGATCAGGCAGCTGATTCTAATGAACCACCTGCTCTGATACCACTTGTTGGTCCCAAGTGGTCAGATGAGGTCTAGAGGGGGGGGGGGTGAATAGACCTCTGAAAATTTTTGAACTTAAAAACTTTTCAGTCTTCTGTCAGCAGACTAAGCTGATGAAGAACAGTAAGCAGACTAGTCTGATCGTGAACGAATTTTGAACAGACGACTGACCACTCTTCTTACAATGACTTAGCTGTTTTTCAGCAAAACAGTTTTCCAAGAGTATACTTGCAGCGGATTGTTTAAAAGTGTTTTTCACAAGTAAACTAAGTTCTAAAAGATTTTATCCCCAGTTTAAAACTCCTTATAAAATCTTTTTGATTGATTCAAAGTGTTTAAAATGCAAACTTTAAAAATATGCAAGAAAGCTTTAAATGCAAGATAACACAAAGAATTTTTATAGTGGTTATATGGATAAAAATCCTTTAGTCCACTCTTCCAGATCACACAGATTCTGGGTTATACTATAATCACTTAGATTACAATATTTCTCCACTTACACCTAAACAACTAATGAGAAGGCTGTAAGCTCACAATAGGAATTCACAAAGAAAACCTATCCTCTAAAGTAGAATCACTCACACAGATGGATTCTCACTTCGCACAACACTCAGCTATCACAAAATCACTCAGATAATGTTTTTCTGATTTCTTCAACTGGGTTTCTGTCAACAGATGACTTCCACCAGACGAGTGAGCTGTTCGAGCTTTTGAGACTTAGAGAAATTCTGCTTCAAAATTTCGATCTCTGATTGTTGTTGTGTATTGCTCGATTTGAAATTCAGCTCTATTTATACATGGAGATGAAATTATGACCGTTGAAGGCAAGTCACAAATCAAATCCATCCTTCAGCTCTTTTTGAAACGGCTCCCTGCAGCATTCCGTACTGTGTACAGTACCTTTCTGTCCATCGCATTTAATGCTGCATTTAATGCACTCTGCTGATCCGAGGATATCTTCAATCATTTGCCATTACTACCCTTCTCTTTCAGCATTTATTACACCAAGTGCATTTATTACCGTTGGACTAATCTCTTGACCTCTTCTACTCTGCTGATCAAAACGACTCTGCTGATAGATACTCTGCTGATCAAATACTGAACTCATCTGATTTGACTCGGCTGATGATCTACCCTTCTGTTCGCTGATTCAGCAAGAGATCACTAGTCTTCTGAGCTTTGAACTTTGAACTCTTCTGATGTCTTCTTTTACTTTGTTCAAAATTCTTCTAAGGGAACTAAGCTTACCATACTTAGCTGATTATGATGTTTTGGAAATCATCAAAACCTTCCCTTAATTACTTGTCTTCTTTCATCTTCATCTTCATCCAACACTCCTCGGCCGTCAGACTCCGATGATGATCCAAGGCCTCCTGCTGACCTCTGGCGAAACCGTCGGCCTCTTTCTCCACCAACTTTTTCTCAAAGTTAATATTCAACGTCGCTATTTCAACCTACAATTCGGCAACCCGAGCATCCTTTGTCCAAGCTTCTCCCTTGAGACTCTTGACCTTTTCCTCCAACGCGCATATTTGCTCCCTGGCCTCCTTGTCGAGACTTTTGAACCTATCGGCGCATTTTCGAGCTGCATCTGCCCTACAGGCGTTGTGGAATATCAGCTGGTTGCTCTGCGAAGATACAGTACTAAATTACGAAATTACAAAATTATCGAACAAAATTGTTTAAAGAATCGACAAATAAAGATCTGTAATAGTAAGACAATACCGCTAATTGTAGAGTCGTTTGTAGACGAAGGACGTCGGTAGTACAAAATTTCAGCAATGTCTGATGATCGACCATAGCTAGAGTTGAGCAGAATCTGTCCCAAACTTCAGGACTAACATCAGTGCTAAGAAAAGCATGATTAATCATTGAACCTTGAGCGACCTGGTCGCCCATCCTTCTCTTCTGGTTCTCCACTATAGTCCCTATCGATTCCCGGGAACCGACAGCACCTCCCGTCAACTGAGTGAGGCTAATGTCAGAGTTAGCCCTTTTTTGTGAAGGCATATCTTTTAATCCATCCTCAGGAGGGGCAGGACGTTTACCCTTGTCCGAGGAACTTTGCTTCTCGAGATGGGGAGTAGACGGAGGAAGAGTACTCGATTGAGCAGACGCCTTAGTCCTTGCCTCTTTTCTGCGCGTCGACGGAGAGGTTGAAGGAGCAGCAACCAACACTTGCTTGGCTTTCAATACGGATAAAGCCGTAAAACGACTAGCCATAAAAACGGATTCTGAGAAAATCAGAAATGTTAGTCGAAAGTTGAATAAAATAAAACAAACAGAAAGCACTATAACTACCTAATGAGAGGCTATTGATAGGTGGAGGTGAAATCGACATCCCCCCCAAACTTAATACAGGTTCCCGCAAAAGTTGATTGATGTCATAACTCGACTCCGATAACTGTGAAAGGAAATCGGGCGCCCAGGATGGTTCGGGGACATTCTTCAAAAGAATGCCACCCGAATTCCATTCTTCAAAGGAGCGCGGACAACGACGACTCTATGTTTCCATCCTTTTCCATGAGAAGACTTAAGGTCACTTAAAAACCTAACATTAGGTCTCGCCTTAACAAAGTAAAAATCCTCATTTGACTTGGGGGAAGGACCTACAGTAAAAAGGGCGCAGAAATTGGCCAAGGAAGCTTGCTGACCTAGCGCTTTCATGACTAAACAAAAATCAATGATATAACCCACAACATTCGGAACTAGTTGGGTTGGGCAAAGGCCGAGACCATTCACTATTTCGATAAACTCTTTAGCCAAGGGAAAACGAAGACCATTTTCGAAGGTGTCAATATGAAAGGTCCTACAACCCCTAGGTGGATTATTCATTCTTTGCTCGAGGGTAGGGTGAAGGACCGTCCATCCCTTAGGGAATTGAGACTTTTCCAAGATCGACTCAACAGACAATTGCAAACGACTCGTCGACAAGGTGTTAAAATGCTCTATGGTACGGTAACGTTCCGATGTCGAACTCGGCGGAACGACATACTTAGGAACAGATTCGACAATGCCTAAGAGATGAGCAGAAAGAGGGTTGTGGATCGGCCCCTCGAAAGGCATGTTGAAATGTGACATTATAGATTCGGGCGACATACCCTCACCCTCGCCTACCAACTCATTACCTATCGACGTGGAATGATTCGACATAAAAAGAACAGAAAAAGTACCTAAAATACGAACGACTGCGACTTAATCGACTGGGGAACTCAACCGACAGCAGCTCCCAGTACTTATCTCCGATATAAACGAAAATTTTGGAGAGATTATGAATAGTTGAGAAAGGGAAGCAACCCTATTTATAACCACAAACAACCAAAAGGCGCACCCTTTCAAAAAGCTGTGAAAGAGACGTGGCGGTTAACAAAAAGTCCAAATAGGGATTTTAAGGCCCAATAAATCCCCTTGGGAGGTCCACCACCATTATTGCATAAATAAATAATCGAAAACCAAATGACAATATAAAGATACGAATGAAATAAAGGTCGAAATAATCGCGAATTGTCGATTACCGAAGATAGATTGCTAAACAAACGTACAAATAGTCGATAATTACATCAAAAAAGTTCAAAACGAGTTCAACACAAGAGGCTGATATCGATACTATAATTATAGTTTGATTAAATCCTAGAATTCACTTTTCCGGTATCAACTTCCCAAACTCATGAGAACGAGCGATGGCCTCCTCGACTTCTAGATCAGGAATGTTAACCTCGAGCTCGCACTTCTCATTCAGCTCCGGTCCGATGAGATCGTAGTTAAACTCTTTGTTATTCAAATATCCACGATGCATTAACTGGGAAACAGTCTTCTCGTGCATATGAATTAGCTCAGGACCCATCCTAGCATCGGCGAGATAATTAAAGACTGGGGAATTGACAAACTTCCTCACTATCTCGAGCCTCTGTTCGGCCGATACGATCCTGGCCTCCGGAGGATAGCCCCTTTTGAGCAAGTCGTTTTCTCGCGTTACTAGACTTAGCTCTTGGGTCGCGTTCTCAACCTGTTGATCCCTTTCTTTAAGAGCTACCTCATGCTCGGACTTTAGCTTAGCCAATTCTTCTTTGCAATTGTCGAGCTTCTTCAAAGCCATCTCGGCCTCATAATATCCGACGAACATATACTGCATTGCCTATTCGACACAAAGCGCTCGATGTCAGTGTCAAGAACTAGACGATAAAAAAAAAGTTCAAAACGTTTTAAAGGTCACTTCCCCGACCATCATCCGACCTCCGTGATGAAGATTCTCTTGAATAGAATACTTGGACAAGTATTTCTGGTCTCACAGATATATACTGTGCATGAACGACGCGAAAGCCCTATTCATCGACCCCCGATTCAGCACGCTGGTGTCATCACCTAAATTGGCCGGATGTGAGAGCTTGGAGTTGAGCCAGTCTAAAAGGTCCCAATTAATATCGACATCTTCTTCCTTATACAGGGCACTCCTCACTTTTCCTTCCCTCAACGGACGCTCTAGGTTTTCGACGGGAGCGTCCTCGACGTCAACCTCGACCCTATGCCTTTTTCCTCGTCTTATTTCTTCTCGGTGAGCCTCGGGGCCCTAAGCAGTCGCTACCCTCTGAGATTCACCACATTATCGAACTCGGGCAGTCGTCAATCGACTCTGGCTTGACTGACCTAACTGACCACGTTTAAATTCTTTGGGGGGAGCCACGACCCCATTTAGCACTTCATCTAGAAATCCAAAGCAAAATAAAAAAACCGAGATAGAATACGACATACGACTACTATTTAAAAGTTGGTAATATACCTAAACACGGGTCACCGGCTTTTCTCCTCGATTTAGACAAGAGATAGGTGCGAAGTTGAGGCTCTTCCATTAATTTGTTGACGTCAAACCAAACGTTTGAGAAAATTTTTAGAAAAATATGGTTCGGCGGGTTACGGACATGGATGGGCTCGGTGCGCCAAGGAGCATGTATATTCAAAGTCACGTCGCTAGGAGGGGAAAGAAATACAAACCTTGATTTCCATCCTTTTCCATGAGAACTCCTAGCATTAGCGAGGAAACTTCGGTTCCCTCGAGATTTCACCTGATAAAAATTGGTACCTGATTCGGGAGTCTCGCTCACTTTGAACAGATACCACAAATTTCCAAAAGACGCCTCCTGTCCGAGGGCATTCATGACGATAATAAACGCGATAATCATCGCCATACCCTTGGGCACGATTTGTGTTGGTCGAACACCCAGAGCATTTAAGATCTCCGCTAACTCCGGAGCTATTGGGACTCAAAACCCTAGCTCCATCGATGCCTCATGAATAGCGAAGCTACCAGCCGGAGGATCATGCATTCAATCATCCTTTTCGGGAATCGTTACGGTCCACCCTGACGGTATCGAGAAGGCAGATAACATAGCAACGGCCGATTTCTTATGACCACCGGCCTGAAACTCATAATAAGCTTCTTTCGTTTGATATTGTCGCGTATATTCCTCATCGCCTGACTCTTCCCTATCTACCATATCGGCATCGACATTTTCGACCTGTTCATCAACCACCTCATCCACAAGGGCATCGACATACCCGCTATCTGGACTAGAGGGCGCTTCCGACATCTTTTTCTCTCGATCTTTTAGATAAATAACAAGTCTACTTATATACTATCAAATGATTATCTCGATATCGACACAGAGCTCCGAGAGTAACAAATTTACTAAAGATGAAATCGTTTGCGGTAAAAAGACCTATATATAGAGAAGATAAATACCGCTTCATACCTCTTCAGCAAATTACGAAACTAACCTTCCAAAGGACACGACCTTTCACGTTCCTCTCCAATTACAACGCGACGTTTCACCTCCTCGCCTATATACGATATTGCCGCCAAAACAAAAGTTTCGAATTTACCGCGCATGTTTGTCTCTAACATGCTAAGCCTTGTTTGGCAATACACAAAGCAGAGCATAAACATTCAAACTTCCAGACTTCGACCTTCACTCGAACTCTGGAACTTGGGAGATTCTTGATGTACCAAGTCTTTGTCGATCACAAATCCATGTCCACAATCGATTACCGAGTCTTCGACGATGATCAATTACCTATATCAAGTATCGAGATACGTCGATCTACTCGTATGAAGACACCAATTTATCCCCTTATCAATGTTTCGTCTATCGACATGAACAATGTCGACATCTGCAATACCATTTAACCATAAGGGTCGAATCGAATATAGAAGATCCGATCCTGACCTAAAATATCCTATCACAACCCATTTGCTATAACCGGAAGGTCTTGTCAGGATCCGATCCATTGACCCGTGCGGAAAAACTATATATAGCCTTCATTAATTACAGAAAAAGGTATGCACTCTCTTACCCGAGTATTAACTACCCATTTCATCCATATCGAACTCGACACTTACTAAAGCATCGGAGGGTTATCGCCGGGTAACCACCGGCATTAACCTAACGAGGTTGTCTTTGATTGCAGGTTATGATCCCCAAGAACAAATAGAAGAGAGGTTTGATGGATCTACCTATCTTCACATTGAAGTGATGTGTTAAACCCGACACCGCAACACTCGATTATTCTAAACACTATAATCCACCTAAAACACACTCATCAATTTCGTCCAATTGCAGCTCCATCTCGAATTCAGAAAAAAATATCCCCAATTCGGATTTCGCGATTTTGATTGATTCTGGCTGATTTGGTAATTTATTTCATTTCTTTGGGTGTTGTTTCAGCTGTAAGTTGCTTCAATTTGCTGCGGTTTGGTTGATATTTTTTAGGTGTTCTTGGTGTTCTTCTCCTATTTTTCGAATTTGCGATTCCTATTGATTCTTGGTGTATTTCACATATAGAGAGATGTAAATATGTCAATGTATCATCATAAATATATATGTGTGTGTGTGTGTGTGCGTGTGTGTGTCAACCTTTCAAGTTGCACCAAAGCTCCTTAGATTTCTCGGATTCTGAGCACAAGATAGATAGATGATATGCACTTACAATACTAGCCCACACTGATAAGGTTTTTCTCAAAATTAGTGTCAAGTGAGATGCTTGTCTATTTGCTTATTGGATGTGTAAGGTTAAGTAATTTAAAAAGAGAATCTTTCAGTGCAAATGATAGCAAATGATTTTTGTAATAGGAGAAGATTTTGTAGTCATTGTCCTAATGGTTTCACTTATTTTCACATGCATTTTGTTTCTACTGGTTAAGTGTTATGTACCTAATAATGCTGATCGTCTAGCTTGCTGGCTGAAGAATTAAGAAATTATCATTAGGCAGGTGCATTCTCTTTTTCTTGGTTGCTTTATTGGTCTTTTATATACATGCCTTTATGTTCCTCTTCCAAATATAATATCAAAAGAATGAACTGACTGTTGTTTAAAGTAGCAGGACTTTTTTGCAAGTCTTACATATGTGTGAAATAATAGTAGGAATTGTTGTGTTTAGTTTGGTTTGAACAATCTTAGTTGTCTACAAGACTTTGTTATTTTACACTGTAAAAATTAATGTTGTCAAGTTATTTTAAACTTGAAAAATTAATAACATTCAACTTTCTTTGTCTCTATAAAATAAAGATGCCAATTTTTTGAATTTGTAAAAACCGCAAATTTTTGCTTTTAAAATTTTAAAATTTTAACCCAAAGCCTTAAAAGATTAAATAAAGTGTTGAAATTTAATTGGGACCTAATTGTACAATTATTGAAATTTTGGGGTCAAAAATGAAAACTTCAAAAATTACAGGGATTCTTTTGCAATTTCATCCTAATTAACCATATTCTTAATTCTAATGAAGACAATTCATGGACACTTGTTTATAATATTTCTTTCTAATTGTATTTAGTGGAGCCATGCAAACTTCCACATGTTTGCAATCTTGGAAATTTTTGATTGGCTAAACACCTCTATAAATACTTCCTTTACTTGAACTTGAATAGCATAAGATATCCTGACCCTAACAAGTGTACGTGAGAGATAGAGCAAGTTACAAGAAAAAAATTGGAAGGAAAAGAAGGTAAGAGAAGAAAGAAATTGTGAGAAAAGAGTTGAGGAAATAGGAAACTTGGGGAGATAGTGAAGGTAATTGAGAGGGGAGAAAGGGAGTTTATTGACGTAACATCTCGGCACCACCGCTGCTATTCTCGGCAGCCATTACTGCCGCCAGCAGCAGCCATAAGCTGCTGCCCACAGCAGCAAAAATGGCCACCGAGAACAGCGGCATTTCCTCATTTGCTAGCAGCAGTATGCTGCCATGAACAGTAGCAAAATGCTGCTGTTCCGGCAACCTTTGAAGGTGGCCTGGAGACGTCGGGCCACCCACGAGCTGATATATTTTGGGAGTTTGTTCCGTTTCATATTCGAATTATGTTGTTTCGAATCTTTTACAGCATTTAATCGTTGAATTTTATCATGTTATAGGTGACCGTTTGGACTAAGTGAAGCTTTTGATAATTCGAATTCCCGGTGAAAAAGGTGAGCGTGGGAGTTTAAATAACGAGGAGTTAATCTCGACTCATCGTTATTCAAGTGCGTTAAAGTTTAGTTCTATTCGTTAAGTGTAGTAATCATTCTTTTAAAATTTAAGAATTCAACAACTCAAATTACTCCTTTGATAAACTTTTAATTAAGTAGTTGATAATTTCATAACTTTGAAAAAAGGTTGGTATAAAATGTCCATCTATAATTATAATAGTAGGAAAATGCTATTACATGTAAATATTTGGCGGTTTGATGCATGGTAATTGTTGTATAATTAAATAGGACTGATTTTGTAATTTAAGTTTGGAATGTGAAAATATGATATTTGTTGATTTCTATTGGAATAATTCTATGTTGATATTATCCGGGTGTAGTACTTTATCTCACCCGGATAAAAAGTTGATTATGTTAATTATTTATCTGCTGTTGTTTTGGGCCCATTTGGCTTGTGCAATTATGTGATTAAGTTGAATAACATGGGCTATTAACTTGATCATGAGCCCCTGCCCTGGCTCGTATATTTGAAAGAACGGGGTATCTCGGATATACGAAGTCGTTTTTGGATGCACTGACTAGTCATGCATAAGGTGTGTATGGGGAAATATCATAAGGTGTGTTTGGGGAAGCAAGCTTTGGAAGTCTACAGACACCGAGACATATCCTTTTATATTGTACATTAATACTTGTTTTGTTTGCTTTCTTTGACATTCGTTGCTATTTTCTTTGAAATTATTTGAATCACGCACACCCACCTCACTAAGTTGCAAGTCAACTTATGCAATTTCTTTTATTTATTTTCAGATTTTCAAGTTGCATGTCAACTTATGCAATTTCTTTTATTTATTTTCAGATTTTCGGATAGCATAGAGACCAGGAGGATTTTCGTCGGCATTAAACTAGAATTTTGAAGCTTATACATATGTAAAATAGCTACTATTAACCTATATTTTTTAAAAATCAACTTATGTAAATTTACTAAGTTTATATGTAAATATTAATTAGTAATTTTAGTCGGGGCTTTACAGATGGTATCAGAGCTTAGGCTCCAAGTCAGGAAAGGGTCCTCGGCATAGGATATAACTTGTAAAGCATAATAAACATACGAATTTGAAATAGGAGAAGATCGAAATTAACTTAGAACTTTCATAACATAACTTAAGTATCTTAATTAGTAAATAAATTGAGCATAACTTGCACACATGTTTCTACGTGGTTCTATCTAAGATTTATGTCCTAGAATTAGTGTAGTATATCAAACAACAGTGAACCGAAACTAGACAAGGATGTAAGAATAGTAAAATTGATGATGTTATGTAAAATAGAGAGTTCTAAATATAAACTATTCTTATAATTGTTAATTTTATGATATGTTTAGATGGCAGAAAATGATGATGTAGCTCGAAGCTCACCACCTAGAGACATTTTGTATCAAAAGGAACCAAATCGAACTTATAAGCGACCTGTGTCCCGAAGACCAAGACCTTGCCCACCTTTGAGGGGACATTATCCTAATTAGGTAACACACTCTTTAGAATCAGATATAAATTACTATCACTGGCAGTGGCAGCAAGAGAAAAGTCGTAGAATAGAAATAGAGCAATGGTATACCGAAGTTTGGAGATAATTTTACTTTTGATACCACAATTATACCTACTTTAGGGATTTGATACCACAACTATTTACGTCGACACATTTGATACCATATCTCAAATCAACTTTACACTTTTAATACTTCCGTCAAATTAATGACGGAATTGCCACGAGATTGTCACGTGTCCGTTAGTTCTCGTGAAACCTGAATTGAGAATTTCACTTTTGTGATGGGATAGTGCCCTGCAAGCCAATATATTTAGCTTGTAGTGAAACTATCATTATCTTTCTTTAGTATAAATGATTTAATACGCACGTTTATTTATATGTGTATAAGGATAAATAATGGCCAACTTCATCTCTCGCGAATACATTTAAACGATTGGATGAAATCCTTAGATTACATTTGACTATGGGACGATTCACTTCGGTACTGAGTGCAATCATGAAACAGTCTCTAAGGTCGTAATCTAAAAACTGTTCCAAGTCATAGATTCCAAAACGAGACGGGGTATCGTAGGAATCGCCAAGACTGGTACAAGTATGCATGTGATGAGGGGTATTTTGGACTCTACCTTGGGAAGCTCGGACAAAGGGAAAGAATATAGAATCCGACCTCGCTGAGGTAGAGTCAAGTCCGAATCACGGCCTTTACATTCCGATCAAGCGTAAAGTGTTCGTGGTCGGGGTTACTGATGGGCCGATCAAAGGCCCAAGCCCTTGGGCCAAACAAATGTATCCCTGTGGATGGAGTAGCTAGCTCAGCATTCTTCATTATAAATACCATCTGCATTTATGACGACAGACACGCTTTCCTAGGTGCACTACGTTCGAAGCTATAGCTCGGATAGATTAGCTCGGCCATTTTATGTGTATTTCGCCCTCTAGCTTGTACGGCATCTTATAATGCTCAAATAGGGCCCTCAATACTTGTAAATTGTATCCCTACGTTCGGAATATACACACACATTGATCTTTCTTCTATTTTACAGTGTTTATTGTATTTATTCCATTAATATCGATCATACTACGAATTCGCGTAAGATCAATTAGCGCCCACCGAGGGGCCTTATTTGGGTGTTAGATCGAAAAATGCCTACTACGAGGAGGAATACATATAACAAAGGAGAACCACCCCACGCTGCGGGGGTTCAGGATTCAGTTAACAATAAGTCTGATAGTCTATCCGGGGCGGTTCAGCAGCCAGAAGATAGGCCAATTCTTCCGCAAGACAGTGCTCCGACCCAAGGAGCCCTCGCCAATGTAAAGTCTGAATTAGGATCATACGATGCTCTAGCTAGATTATAATCGGGTAACAGAGCTACCAACGTTGGTAAAGATATCGACAACCTCTATCATTATAATCTTATTTCGAACATTCCGGAAGACCTACAGTAAAATTATACGTTGCCATCAGGAGGATTGCTCCTGATAGATCGGGAAAAATGCTAACCGAGCTCTATTTTATTTTCCCTTGATATGAATTTAACAAGAAGCATGGTTCGGAAATGCGGGGTAAAAGGAATATCTATCTTATTGATGTCTTATTCACGTATGGAAGTCTTATTCACGGTTTGGGAGTATATTATTATAGACAGGGAAAACTATACAATTTTCGGGAATATACGCCATCTTGTTATCTCATCTTGTCTTCTCTTATCTTATATCACAAAGGATTATCTATTCAATGGAGAACTTATTCACCAGGAATATTATTAATTCGTTATATTCAAGAAATTTATTATGGCCAATCTTTATGTCTCGATAAAAACGACTAAGGGTGAGATCCGTTCATATGCCCCTTAGATCGAAATAAATAAAAAGGGTGAAAGTTGTTGCTAAGACCCTCAGGTGAAAGTTGTTGCTATGACCGATAAAAACGACTAAGGGTGAAAGCCGTTGCTATGCCCCTTAGATCGAAATGAATAAAAAGGGTGAAAGTTGTTGCTAAGACCCTCAGGTGAAAGCTGTTGCTATGACCGATTAAAGCTAAAGGGTGAAAGCCGTTGCTAGGACACTCAGGTGAAAGCTGTTGCTATGACCGATTAAAGCTAAAGGGTGAAAGCTGTTGCTATGACCCTCAGGTGAAAGCTGTTGCTATGACCGATAAAAGCTAAAGGGTGAAAGCCGTTGCTATGACCCTCAGGTGAAAGCTGTTGCTATGACCGATTAAAGCTAAATGGTGAAAGTCGTTGCTATGAACCTCAGGTGAAAGCTGTTGCTATGACCGATTAAAGCTAAAGGGTGAAAGCCGTTGCTAGGACCCTCAGGTGAAAGTTGTTGCTATGACCGATTAAAGCTAAGGGGTGAAAGCCGTTGCTATGACCCTCAGGATCAAATCCTCAGTCTTCAGGATCGAATTTTATGATCTTCAGTATCGAATTTTATGATCTTCAGGATCAAATTTTACGATCTCCAGGATCGAATTTTCTATATCTCCAGGATCGAATTCTTATATCTTCAGGATCGAATTTTTTATATCTCCAGGATCGAATTCTTAGATCTCCAAGATCGAATTCTTATATCTTCAAGATCTAATTCTTATATCTCCAAGATCAAATTCTTGGATCTACAAGATCAAATTCTATGATCTCCGGGATAAAATTATTAAATCTCCAAGATCGAATTTTTATATCTCCTTGGTCGAATTCTTATATCTTCAGGATCGAATTTTATGATCTACAGGATCGAATTTTATTATCTTCAGGTTCGAGTTTTATAATCTTCAGGATAGAATTTTATGATCTTCAGGATCGAATTTTTATATCTCCAAGATCAAATTCTCTGATCAAAAAATAACTAAGGATAAAAGTCGTAACCTTTATAAGCATCGACGGTCTGCATGATAGGATCGGATTCCGATCATTATTCTACTTTGGCTTTGTCTTTAAAATCTTTCGAACCAAACATTATGGAACTATATGCTATTGGTTATCAGCTTTCAGGGTTTTTAATGAATTCGACCGATAATCTCCGATCTAGGGTCTTGATTCTTTATTTCGGGAACTCATGCTGAATTTAAGATCCTGAATTCTGAGCTCATGGAAGACCCTAAAATCCGACCCTGAGCTCACATTAGGCATAATTTCGACCTTGAGCTCATGGAAGACCCTAAAATCCGACCCTGAGCTCACAGAAGACATAATTTCGACCTTGAGCTCATTTAAGACTCTAAATTTCGACCTTGAGCTCATTGAAGGCCTTTAATCCGACCTTGAGGGCATAATTCTGATCCCTAATATATTTTGGAATTTCTAAGATATGCACTCTTTTTCCCTGGTTCGGTTTTTATCCCACTGGGTTTTTCCGAGCTAGGTTTTTAACGAGGCATATCCGAGACACGAAATAGCGATCCTCAAGCATTTTCTACTTCTCGGAGCTTCAGCTTCACTTTGCGCTCGAGAAGTGGGGGAGTATTGATGATGGGTACTTTGGAATCTTTATTCTGGGAGCTCATGCTGGATCAAAGACCCTAAAATTCGACCTTGAGCTCCTTGAAGACCCTGAGTTCGACCTTGAGCTCCTTAAAGACCCTGAGTTCGACCTTGAGCTCATTGAAGACTCTAAATTTCGACCTTGAGCTCATTGAAGACTCTAAATTTCGACCTTGAGCTCATTGAAGACTCTAAATTTCGACCTTGAACTCATTGAAGGCCCTGAATCCGACCTTGAGGACATAATTATGATCCCGAAGCTTGTAAATCCAATTAGCTCAGTCCGATCGCCAGCAGAGAGGCTCATGGTCGAATTTACCATTGGGCCAAGCCCAGGCCCAGACTCTTGGGCCAAGAAATATACCCCTGTGGATTGTTCACCTAGCACACCGCCTCAACTATAAATACCACTCGCATTTATGAAGGAGGAGAGAATTCGAGTGCTGGTGCAGGATAGTTACACTTGCTTAGACCGGCTAATCTTAAAATCTTTTCTTGTACAAGGAGCATGGTCTGAAAAGGATCGGATCGAAGCTGGTTCAAAAACTCGTCAAAAAATTGAGGATTAACCTTTTCCTTGATTTTGCGACGACCGTACAACCAAGGCTCTTCACCATCCCATCGGTACGGTCTGGCCTTAGAACTACCCGCGGAACGAACATCGGGACCTTTAACATAGAAAAATCTTCTTTTCCAACCTTTGGTTTTGTCCATAGCCACGGTCGAAAGGATAGGTTGATTTGACCCATGCGAGAATGAGACGAACCCCGCATTGGAACCCCTAGACATGCTCATCTGAAATACCTGCCAAAAATTTCGAAAAGAAGCCTTTTCTCCTTTGGCCTCCATGAGGACGCTGAACGCGACAATATATGCTATAGAATTCAGAAGGATTTGAGCGGGGGTCAGAGAGAGAAAGGAAAGGATGTTTCTTAATACAGGAATAAAGGGAATGCGAAACCCATGCGAAAATTGTTTCGCATAGAAAGCCTGGCACCCAGGCGGGGGAGAACTTACGCGATCACGATAAGAGGGAATGACGATCGAAAACCCCTCCGGAAGAAATTTTCCAAACTCTTTTTCCAAACTAGCACGGTCTTCCTGAACGATAATGCAAGAAGTTAGTTCTGCACCAAGGTCAGCCCGGCTATGACCGACCGATCTGGAAGGAGCCTCAGACCTGTATATCTTGACGAAAACATTGTCACCAATGTTGCGTTTCTCTACTTCATTCCCTTCGAGATCCTCAGCCTGATTAGTTTCTTCGCGCTCGGGATGGATTTCCCCCTCTTTAAAGTCATCGATGAGCTTAAACTCAGGATCGAATTCGGGATCCTCTCCGATTAAGCCCTTACCCCTTGACTTTCTCGAACTGGACATTATAAACAGATATGATTGAATGAAAAGGACAGCTTATGCGATCTGGACGCTCCGATCTCCAGAATAAATGGCTCTGGAGGTAATTTTCAGCAATTTGACATATATATATAAGGTAAAAAGGGTGAATTGCAAACCGGCCCCCGAGTAGTCACAACGGTTGAGCTCCCACAAAGAAAATTCAAAATTATCCCCCGGGTATTTACATCCTAGACCCCTATACCTACTGTAATCGCGAGTGCCACAATGAACGATGCGAAAAGACATCACTGCCGAAGAGTTATTCAAGGAAAGGGCGAGAAATCTTTTAACATCAAAATTTATACCGAGGCAAGTTCATCATATGGTTCTGAAGATATGCACTCTTTTTCCCTAATTCGGTTTTTATCCTAATGGGTTTTTCTGAATAAGGTTTTTAACGAGGCATATCCAAAGAAACATTGGAATAATTTGCTCATCATAACGTTCGATATCAACTTCTTCGAGCTTAAGCTTCACTTTGCGCTCGAGAAGTGGGGGAGTATTGATGAGGGGTATTTTGGACTCTACCTTGGGAAGATCGGACAATGGGAAATAATATAGAATCCGACCTCGCTGAGGTTGAGTCATGTCCGAATCACGGCCTTTACAATCCGATCAAGCGTTAACTGTTGGGCCAATCAAAGGCCCAAGCCCTTGGGCCAAAGAAATGTATCCCTGTGGATGTAGTAGCTAGCTCAACATTTTTCATTATAAATACCATCTGCATTTATGACGACAGACACGCTTTCCCAGGTCACGACGTTCGAAGCTATAGCTCGGATAGATTAGCTCGGCCATTTTATGTGTATTTCGCCCTCTAGCATGTACGGCATCTTATAATGCTCAAATAGGACCCTCAATACTTGTAAATTGTATCCCTACGTTCGGAATATACACATACATTGATCTTTCTTCTATTTTACAGTGTTTATTGTATTTATTCCATTAATA
This sequence comes from Penstemon eatonii, assembly GCA_038501285.1. NCBI lineage: Eukaryota > Viridiplantae > Streptophyta > Magnoliopsida > Lamiales > Plantaginaceae > Penstemon > Penstemon eatonii. The sequence goes on along the minus strand of CM076715.1, from coordinate 50,501,292 downwards.
TCAATCATACTACGAATTCGCGTAAGATCAGCATGATTCACATGAAGTGAATTTGTAGCGTTTCATGAGCAAGGCATTTGAGGCAAGTGTATATGAGTAGGTGGTTCAATGGAGGATTGAACGCATCGAACGACCCGAACAGAGAAATCCTTTGTGGAAGCGCATGTCGCATTTCGGTGATGGGATGTTTCTCAAGGCTTATAATAATGTACGATTTAGTCCTTTGACTTGAGGTGCTAGGGCGAATTCGGTACATGAATGTCCGTACTTAGATCTAGGTATAGGTTAATTAGCTTGATCATAACATGCCTAGGTTGGGTGCGTATGGACATGTATGCGAGTGGTTAGTACCAATATGGAATCTATTGACTCATCGTAATGGATGAGAGAATTTCCTATACAATTCTTAGATAATGTATCCGAGAAACTCGTGGCCACGGTCGGTGACGAATTTGGAAAGGGGTTTCCAAATTTAGGAGTCACACTGGAATATTATCCTGAATTAGAAAGTATAGTTATCGAGACAAATTTAGAGGTGCCGATCAATTCACACACCCTAAGTCTTGATCGGGAATATTAGTAGACAGAAGGACCGTATGTACATGGTAATTATGATCTTACGTGTTTTCGTTAGTTCGATAAGGGTGGTGTAAAATGCCGTGCTAATGTATGTAGATAAAGATAAAAGATCAATAGTATTATATTCAGAATGATCGAGTACAGATTACAAGAATTGGGAGTCCTATTCGAGCATTATTGGATGCCGTACAAGCTAGAGGGTGAAATACATATATAAGAAATCATATGCTATATTTCCTATGTAATTTCGAGCAGTAGCCTCGGAGGAAGAGCACCTGGGAAGTTGTCATAGTCATAAATGCTTGGGGTATTTATAGCTGAGCTGATGGGCTTGGGCCTGGGCTCGGCCCAACAGTACCCTTCGATCTCGGGTTCTCTTTATAGGCTCGGAACAGTTTATTAAAACCCCTGGGTCGGCTCGTCGTTCCTGGGGACAGGATCTGGGGTTGTTCGATCCGTATTAAGCCTGCGAGGGTAGGGGATCCAAATTATCCCTTATCAATACTCCCCCACTTCTCGAGCGTAAAGTGGAGCTTGCGCTCGAAGAAGTACAAGCTATGTCGCACGCTGGTATGAGATGAGCCGCTCAGAATATGTTTCGGATATGCCTCGTTTAGGAAAAACCCATTGGGATAAAAACCGAGCTAGGGAAAAAGAGTTCATATATAAGAAACAATATATCAGTGCGTTGAGAAGATAACCTTGTCGTCCACTGTTTGCGTAGGACCTCTAAATTGTAATACTCCTTATTATACCGCGATGCTTCATTCAATTCCTCAACGAACGCTTTCTAAATTTTTCGATCGTAATATAAAAGGATCAATGGAATACCCCGGGGACAATTTCCAAGGAACATACCCCACAATTTGGAAAGTGAAGGATCAAGAATGCGATTTTCAGAAGGATAACTTTAAATTTTTACCCAGAGTAAGTTCAACCATCGCGGTTACTAAGGGACATATCACATTCTTTCTTGAGCTCGGAGCATTCGAGTCGAAAAAGCACTTGCTTTAGTATATCTGTTTCCCAATCCATAATGTCAAGTTCTAGAAGTTCAAGGGGCAAGAATAAGGTCGGAGAGAACCAAGAGTCCGACCCTTTGCTAAAGCTCGTTGATGATTACGAAGATGGAGAATTTCATCAAGAAGACGAGGATGTTGATCCGACCGAAGATCTAGAGGAAAATGTGGTCGAGAAACTCAGCATCGGCGAGGGAGCCTTTGTCAGGATTTTTAAACATACGCTTCCTTCTGACACCGCTACCTTGAACAAGTCAGAACTTCCCGCCGATCAAACTTCCTGTTATTTTTCCAAGAAGGATCGCGTTTACCTCGAGGCGGAGTTTGGGAAGTTTCTGCCTAAGGGGTTTTCGATCGTCATTCCTTCTTACAGCGAACGTGTTACCGAGCCTCCGGCTGGCTGTCAAGCCTTCTACGAGAATCAATTCTCTTGTGGCTTACGTATTCCGTTCATTCCCCTTATCAGAAACATCTTGACTTTCTTTTCGCTTTCCCCCGCTCAGCTTCTCCCGCATTCTGTTGCGTATATTGTAGCGTTCAGCGTTCTTATGGAGGACAAGGGGGGAGAGGCCTCTTTTAGTAATTTTTGGCAAATATTCCGAATGGACCTGTGCAAGGGTTCAAATGTGGGGTTTGTGTCCATCCGCCGGCGGTCGAAGCGCCCATTTCTTACGAATATAACAACGGGAAAGAGTAAAGGTTGGAAGAGGAGATTCTTTTTTGTGAAAGGCCCTGATGTTCCAATATCAGAAGTAGCTCGAAAACGAGACCATATCGATGGGACGGTGTAAACTCATGGTCATATGGTCCTCGTAGGATTAAAGAGAAACTCAACCACCGTCTTTCCGATGAATTTCTCGAGCAGTTACGATCCAATCCTTACCAAACCAAACTCTTAGTTCAGGAAGGTGTTTTGCGGTTGGCTGGGTTGAGCCACTGTGATTATCCTGCCCCAACGATCAAATATTCCAATCAATCCTTCGAAGGATCCCTTCCGCAGTTCAGTGACTTGCCAGCTTCTGCTGTTCCGCCTCTCGCCCCTCTATCTCTGGGTATGTCTTTAGCTTCTTCCTATCTTGAGGTGTGATAGATCAATTCTTCTTGTTTAAAATCATTTACACCTTGTGTTTCCTTTGTAGGTCGAATTGTTGAGAAATTTCGACTCTCTGCTGCCGGCTCGGTTGGAGACGCGCCTTTCTACTTTGATCCGTTACCATATACTTCCGAAAGAAGAGCGGATACATGTAATTTAGGCGGAAATTCAGTGGAAATACCAGCTACAATTCCCGACTTGAGAGGGCTTGGTACTATGAGTTCCTTGAACTCTGCCACTGCTGGACCTCTTCGAACTCTGTTTTCCCCCGATACTTCTGCTCTTTCGTCCGTTGGTTATAATCAACATTCTTGGAACCGGATTCTGGGTGTTCAGGAGTATGAGAAGCTCCTGAGTCGAAAGAGGAATGCTGACCATCCAGGGCCCTCGAGGAGGGTGAAACCCTTTGGTGTGAGTTCTGACTCGGTTCCATGTCGAGAGGGTCGGTCGGAGCCTGACGTGGCCGATTTTATGGATGAACATTTCCGCGGTAACAGGGCTGTTGGATACCCTGAAGACGGGACTATTCTAACCGATCTGGACTCAGGTGGAGAGAACGAATTCGTCAAGGCCACTAGAATTTTTATGGCTAGTCGGTTTTGATAGAATAGTGTCCTGCAAGCCAACTATTTGGCTGCATTTAATTGAAAGGACCATTCAATTGGATTAATAAATGCATTTTATTATTATATGGTCATCTTAATCTTATGTAATAATTATCTACGCATAAGGATAGAAGTCCTTAGATCACAGGGCTATGGGACAACCCGTGGACTGATCTCCAAGGCCGTGATCTAGAACATATTCAAGAGTCATAGAATCCAATCGAGATAGGACATCGTTGGATTCGGTTAGACTCTCACTATTGTGTATACTCCGATGAACTGGAGAACGCTGGGGTCCACGAGCGTGACTGGGATAGTCCATACACATAAGTGGGTGGCTTGCTGGGATGGCAAGTGCACTGAATACCCCAATTAGGAAATAACTCACCATGGAAGCGGTAGTCGCATATCGGGGTTGAAGTTATTCCAATTTACAATAGTATACGAGGAACGATCCCTGACTACTTGAGATGATAGGGTTTATCTGGTGCGAGAACGTCTATGCTTTGATATGAGTCCCGACTGACTGGAGATCACCAGAAAGTCTCTGTGGACTCATATTGGGTATAGAGGAACTCGTATGCAGATTCATACCATCAACAAAGGATCCATTAACCCGACTTGATAGGTTGGGAAATTCTCCTATGGAATTCTGTGAGAAATTAATTCTGGTAAAATCCTCGGCCGAGGTATCTGACGGCTTTATGTAAGTAGCTCATAAAGGTTAAGTCAAAGAGAATTATTTCGAGACCAGAATGCATAAGGTCAAGACAAAAGAAAAGGGAAACCGATGAAAGACCATACCCTTAAGTCTCGACTGGGAGATTGATCGATGGAGAGATTATGTCGTATACGGAAATTGTAAATGAGATAAAAGGTTCACTGAATTAATTCACCAGTGATTGGGCTCCATGGGCTTGTGGCTGGACATCGACCGTGGAGTGTGGGAGAATTCCCAAATTGGCAGGGGTGCTAATTTTGGAATGATTAATCGACAGAGTGTTCGATTGATTTAGAGTAAGTCTTACTCGAATAATTAAATAGTATTTAATTATAACCCACGGCCAATTATGTGGTGAACCTACGGGGGCATACACAATACACATGAAGCGAAAGCGAGGAAATAAGAACGACCGAGTCGACTGGGTCGATTATTATGGGTGGGTCGACTGGGGGTCGACCCAATTGGAACAAAATGGGATCCAATTGGAATTGGATCAGGATCATAAATTAAATTGAAATTTAATTTGTGGATTAATTAATTAAGTTGGATTTAATTAATTAGAAGGGATTTTAATTAAATGGGCTTAGAGTCTGATTTAATTAAATGGGAGATTATGTTAATTAATTGGGCTATTTAATTAGAAGATTAAATAAAGTATGGTCAAATTAATTAACTGGACCATGAATTAATTAGAAGACTTGGTCTTCTAATTAAAGAGGGCCATGGCCCATGTAGGAGAGAGTAAACCTAGTCCTATTAGGACTAGGTTAGGGAGATAACTATAAATAGCTATCTTGTAGTTATTTTCACACAACTCAACAAGCAAAATTTGAGCAAGAGCAAAATATTCTCTCCCTCTCCAAAGCATAAAGTCGACCGAACCCTGTTCTTCCTTTGGAAGAATTTTTCGTTTTCGACTTTGTTCCTAAATCGTTCCTAAATCCTAGATCATAATATATCTTGTGTTCTAGCTGATCAAGATTTATTATTTTCGTGTAATTGTGGTGTATCAACCCGTAGAGGCGCAACACGTGGGGCGCTACTGCAGAGCTTGGGTTGATTTTGCTGAGGAGAATTTCAGAGTCCGTTTTGCTGACTGCCAACTTGGATTTGCAAGGAGATAGGTATAACGTGCAAACTTATACTATCGTTTATTTATTCATATATATACAACTAGAGTAGTATCCTGGCAAGATTCCGTAAGATGTTCTAAAATTTTTATATTCCGCTGTGCCTAGGGCTGTTTATCTTATCGAATCCCAACAATGGTATCAGAGTCAGCTCTAGGCTTTGTATATATATGAATTTGCAAATTCTGTGATTTAAATCATATGTTTGATTTATGTATGGCTAGTTCTTTAACTGTATATGTTATAGGACGTAGATCTGTTTTAACTTGGAGTTAAAAGAAAATTTTGATTCGAAATTTTATCACGTTAATTTTTAATTTTTGGATTTGGATTAAATTAATTGGATATGTTTTTAATTAAATCAAATAGTAATCGAAACAACAACATAAAAAAAGGAAAAATTGTAATCCAACCGCGGTGGCACGCGGCGTAGGCGGCCACCGTGGGCTGCTGCCCACGGCAGCGTGAGAACAGCACGCTTGCTGCGCGTGTGGCACACGGCAGCAGCCTACGGGTTGTCTGTCGCGTGCTGTCACGCATAGCCGCACGCTGCCGCGCGCTGCCAAGGACAGCCCACGCGTGGACTTTGTGGTCGCGTGTGTTGGCCACGTGGCAGTCCTCGATTGGTCACGTATTGGCTGATTTTTGGTTGGACTCTTATTTTGCCTATTTTGATAAATCTGAAAATCTTGGAGATTTGGTTGTTATGGAATCTTGGAACGATCCCTGACTACTTGAGATGATAGGGTTTATCTGGTGCGAGAACGTCTATGCTTTGATATGAGTCCCGACTGACTGGAGATCGCCAGAAAGTCTCTGTGGACTCATATTGGGTATAGAAGAACTCGTATGCAGATTCATATCATCAACAAAGGATCCATTGACCCGACTTGATAGGTTGGGAAATTCTCCTATGGATTTCTGTGAGAAATTAATTCTGGTAAAATCCTCGGCCGAGGTATCTGACGGCTTTATGTAAGTAGCTCATAAAGGTTAAGTCAAAGAGAATTATTTCGAGACCAGAATGCATAAGGTCAAGACAAAAGAAAAGGGAAACCGATGAAAGACCATACCTGTTGGTCCCAAGTGGTCAGTTGAGGTCTAGAGGGGGGGGGTGAATAGACCTCAAGACTTTAAAAATTTTCTTTAACTTTTCTTCTATAAGTAGAGTTCGCTTATCAGCAAAATAAGATGACTGAGCTGATTTTGCACTCAGCTTATCAGCAGAGTAAGCTGATCTTATTCGTGAGACTACTATGCTGATATAGCACTTAGCTTATTCAGTAAAGTAGACTACTATGCTGATTTTGCTCATCAAACTTATATAATCAGAGTTTCAAACAATGATGCAGCGGATAATGTATATGTGTTTTTCAAACAATGTTTTCAACTTAATTAAACTTTTAAAGCACAAGGAAAGTTTTACCCCAAGTTGGAAATTCCTTAATTTAAAAGACTCTTCTTTTAAAGTATTTACTGTGCTTATGAAATATGCAATGCAAGACAAATAAAGTAAATAACATAAGGAATTTTTTTTAGTGGTTATACAGGAACAAATCCTCTTAATCCACTCTTCCAAGTCACTTAGATCTTGGGTTATACTAGAAAACACAAAGTAATCCGTATACAATGCTTGCGCCAAACAACAAATGAAATGGCCACAAGTGCGCAATAGGAAATCACAAAGAAGACCTATTCTCCGAAGTAATATCACTCACAAAGATGGATATCTACTCCTCACAGCACTCAGTTGAATATCACTCAGATATACAAGGGTTTAATCTTGTTCTTCAACAATCAGCTTTGTCATAAGATGACTCCGCTTATGATAAGATGACTCAACTGATGGATTCTTGCTCAAAAGATTTGATCTTGAAAGTGTGCAAGTCTCATTTGAATCTTCAGTTTACCATCTATTTATACTCCTGGATTTGTAATTTTGCCTGTTGAAGGTTGGCAAAATTGCATTTAAGTCCTTGAGCAACGGTCATAATTTGAATGGTAACTTTTGCAGACTGTCGCACTGTTCACTGTACACTCTGCTGTACTTTATGTCAGCATCATTTAATGCACTTAGCTTGTTACCGTTGGAGAGCTTACTGACCGATTTTACTTAGCTGATGGGATCCACTCCGCTGATGATCACTAGTCTGATGTACTAGTCTTATGCACTAGTCTGATGCACTAGTCTTATGCACTAGTCTCATGCACTAGTCTCATGCACTAGTCTGATCACTAGTCATCTCATGATCAGTCATCTGATGATCACCCATCTCATTTCCACCAAGCTGATTTTCAATCTTTCACTAATCTGATTTTCACTCTTATCATAAGATTGAATCTTCATTTCTTGAATACTTCTGTTCTTGAATGATTCTCTTTTAAACCAAGTATCCAATCTTCAAAGGTTTACTAAGCTTCAATAACTTAGTTGATGACACCTTTTTGTTATCATCAAAACCTTTTAACTAACTTAATTAACTCAACTGATAAGATCACTTAGCTGTTCTTGAGTTAATAAATTCTTCCAACAATTTCCCCCTTTTTGATGATGACAAAACCTTCAACTAAGAACGTCTTCCAAGTCTTCAGTTTAGTCTTCATACTCTAGGATTAAAATCATTAGATCCAATGCAACCTTTGAGAGTTCTTAGTTGCATCTCACTTTTCCCCCTTTTTGTCATCAACACCAAAACTTAGTATGCTGAAGACAAGTAGGTGAATACTTAGCTGTTCGGGGTAGTTGGCTGTTAATTAATTCTTCTTTATACGCAAGCCAGCAATTTGTAGTCTTCTTTGCTGTTTATCACTCCAGTTAGAAAAACTGTTCCCCCTGACTTCAAGAATTGATACCACTTGTTGGTTACTTCCTTCACCATTTTTGAAGTGTATTCTTGAATGTCACTTGGTTGTTGAGTTTCAGTAGGCTGATGAGAAGCAGTATTCTGATAACTTCATTTGACTTATTGAGAACATCATCTCTAATCAGGAGTACCGCTCGTCGTACACGTTCCCCCTGAGTTCAAGAATCTGTGGTCAAGTAGTCTTATGAGAGTCAGTCTCGAAAGATACTCAGCCGTTGAATTCCAGTAAGCTATTGAGATGATTTTTCTGATAAGTTCCCCCTCAGCTCATGAATCCAAATTCAACAAATCCATTTTCAACTCTTGAGAGCTGAAAGATTGTTGTCACATGATTGACTATACCACTTGTTGGATACAAATGTTGATTCACTTGATAAACTTCGATTTTCCAACAATCTTGCTTTCCTTGTTATTTCCAAACAATGCGGCTACCACTTGTTGGTTGATATCACATGTTGATACAGTACTGGATACCAATTGTTGATATTCTCCCACTCGATGGTAAAACCACTTGTTGAACTTGTTGAAATCAGCAAGGGCAGTCAACTCACCTTTGTCATCACACATGCGTTTTTCCTACAAAACGGATTACTGTTTTTGGTACCCCTTATATTGGGTCCTGCATGGTTAGTATAACCTTTAACATGTGATGATTTTGTGACTCAGTTTTATCATGAATTTCAGTAAATTTAGCATGGTAATAATTTTCATGATGAAAACAGTGCTCATAAGCAAGGTAAGATGCATGAAGTAAGTGATAAGCTGAGTTAACTGATAACTCTCCTATAGATTCAGCAGACTTAACATTTTTAATTTCACTCCTATCAGAAGCATCTTTCAGCTTACTAAGCTGATGAGTTTTACTAGTCTGTTTAGTCTTAGGTTGCTTACTAGGCTTCTTAACCTTTTGAGCTTCAGTAGGCTTCTTCTCTTTAGCCTCTGATTTCTTTATAGAGAATGATGCAATTACTTCTTTCAAGTTCATTTATATTTTCTATACGAATTGCACACTCAGCTTTTAGAGTTTCATTCTCATGCCCAAGCTTTTTGAAGTCAGCTGATTCTTAAGGTTTTTCAACCTGAAGTTTCAGTGATCTGTTTTGCTCTTTTAGCAGAGTCATCTCTTCCTTAAGCATGGCAAATATACCAACAATATTTGAATTTGAAATTAACATTTGGTCAAACGATTCAAATAATGCAAGTTCATTAATTTGTAGAAGTTACCTCAGTTTCAGAATCATCAGATTCCTTGGCCATTAAGCATAGAGTTTCAGGTACTTCTTCAAACTCTTTATCAGACGACTGACGGTCTGAATAAGATGTGCTGGAGTTTATTAGCTTTGCTGCATCAGCTAACTTTGATTTGCTCTTACTAAGCTTACGCTCCTTTTTGGCACACTTTTCCTTTTCAGCAAACTTTTCAGATGATGAGTGAGAATGATCTTTGATCAAGAGTCCATACTCCTCTTCATTGTGGTCTCTAAGTTTTGCTTTGGAGGAATCCCTGTTTTCCTGAAAATGATCAGAAGAAGATGAAGTAGCATTTTTATATTTTAAATTTATTTTCTTCTTGTAGAACTTCTCAAAATCATTCAGCAGCAGGGTAACGTCGTCAGCAGTGTAGACTTTTTCTGAATTCAGCAGAGTCTTCTGTTTTGACTTGTCTGCTGATTTTCTTGACTTGTCTGACGCCATTAGAGCAGCAGTAGGGTCTGAACTGGTTGACACTTCTAATCCCATTCTTGGCATTTGATACTCATATGCTTTGAGGGATGAGAACAGTTCGGAAATGGAAATCTTCCCTAGATCCCTTGATTCTTCCATGGCTGTCACCTTCATGTTAAATTTAGGTAGCAAGGCCTTGAGAACCTTTGCGGTGATCTCCTTGTTCGAAAATTCTTTACCAAACCTTAGAACTTCATTCAGAGCTTTGGTAAATCTGGTATCCATCTGATCAATCGTTTCACCAGACTTCATCTTGAAATTTTCAAACTCTTCAAGAGCCACACTGAGCTTGTGTTCTTTGATAGCGTCGTTTCCTTCGCTTAGCTCGCAGACTTTATTCCACATCTCTTTGGCAGTTTTGAAATGCTTGATCTTCTGGAATCTTTCTTCGTCTACAGCTTTGAACATAATGAGCTTAGCCTTTTTATCAAGATTTACTAATTTGACTTCTTTGGGAGTCAGCTCATCCAGCTCTTTGTCAACTAACTGATCTGGTTGGCCAGCAACCTTCACAATCTTCTGAAATCTGAATGGTCCTTTTGTTAAACAAGTAAGCATGTTGTCGTCATAAGCGGCAAGAAGGATTTCCATTTTGATTTTCCAGCTTTCGAAGTCCATAAGGCCAATGTGAGGAACATGGCTTATGACATCCATTTTTCAAAAAGTTTTATTTTTCAAAAATATGCTCTTTTGAAAAGTTTTGAAAACCTTTGAAAAACACTTGGATCAAGCTCGTTGATCAGGCAACTGATTCTAATGAACCACCTGCTCTGATACCACTTGTTGGTCCCAAGTGGTCAGTTGAGGTCTAGAGGGGGGGGGTGAATAGACCTCAAGACTTTAAAAATTTTCTTTAACTTTTCTTCTATAAGTAGAGTTCGCTTATCAGCAAAATAAGATGACTGAGCTGATTTTGCACTCAGCTTATCAGCAGAGTAAGCTGATCTTATTCGTGAGACTACTATGCTGATATAGCACTTAGCTTATTCAGTAAAGTAGACTACTATGCTGATTTTGCTCATCAAACTTATATAATCAGAGTTTCAAACAATGATGCAGCGGATAATGTATATGTGTTTTTCAAACAATGTTTTCAACTTAATTAAACTTTTAAAGCACAAGGAAAGTTTTACCCCAAGTTGGAAATTCCTTAATTTAAAAGACTCTTCTTTTAAAGTATTTACTGTGCTTATGAAATATGCAATGCAAGACAAATAAAGTAAATAACATAAGGAATTTTTTTTAGTGGTTATACAGGAACAAATCCTCTTAATCCACTCTTCCAAGTCACTTAGATCTTGGGTTATACTAGAAAACACAAAGTAATCCGTATACAATGCTTGCGCCAAACAACAAATGAAATGGCCACAAGTGCGCAATAGGAAATCACAAAGAAGACCTATTCTCCGAAGTAATATCACTCACAAAGATGGATATCTACTCCTCACAGCACTCAGTTGAATATCACTCAGATATACAAGGGTTTAATCTTGTTCTTCAACAATCAGCTTTGTCATAAGATGACTCCGCTTATGATAAGATGACTCAACTGATGGATTCTTGCTCAAAAGATTTGATCTTGAAAGTGTGCAAGTCTCATTTGAATCTTCAGTTTACCATCTATTTATACTCCTGGATTTGTAATTTTGCCTGTTGAAGGTTGGCAAAATTGCATTTAAGTCCTTGAGCAACGGTCATAATTTGAATGGTAACTTTTGCAGACTGTCGCACTGTTCACTGTACACTCTGCTGTACTTTATGTCAGCATCATTTAATGCACTTAGCTTGTTACCGTTGGAGAGCTTACTGACCGATTTTACTTAGCTGATGGGATCCACTCCGCTGATGATCACTAGTCTGATGTACTAGTCTTATGCACTAGTCTGATGCACTAGTCTTATGCACTAGTCTCATGCACTAGTCTCATGCACTAGTCTGATCACTAGTCATCTCATGATCAGTCATCTGATGATCACCCATCTCATTTCCACCAAGCTGATTTTCAATCTTTCACTAATCTGATTTTCACTCTTATCATAAGATTGAATCTTCATTTCTTGAATACTTCTGTTCTTGAATGATTCTCTTTTAAACCAAGTATCCAATCTTCAAAGGTTTACTAAGCTTCAATAACTTAGTTGATGACACCTTTTTGTTATCATCAAAACCTTTTAACTAACTTAATTAACTCAACTGATAAGATCACTTAGCTGTTCTTGAGTTAATAAATTCTTCCAACAATACCCTTAAGTCTCGACTGGGAGATTGATCGATGGAGAGATTATGTCGTATACGGAAATTGTAAATGAGATAAAAGGTTCACTGAATTAATTCACCAGTGATTGGGCTCCATGGGCTTGTGGCTGGACATCGACCGTGAAGTGTGGGAGAATTCCCAAATTGGCAGGGGTGCTAATTTTGGAATAATTAATCGACAGAGTGTCTGATTGATTTAGAGTAAGTCTTACTCGAATAATTAAATAGTATTTAATTATAACCCACGGCCAATTATGTGGTGAACCTACGGGGGCATACACAATACACATGAAGCGAAAGCGAGGAAATAAGAACGACCGAGTCGACTGGGTCGATTATTATGGGTGGGTCGACTGGGGGTCGACCCAATTGGAACAAAATGGGATCCAATTGGAATTGGATCAGGATCATAAATTAAATTGAAATTTAATTTGTGGATTAATTAATTAAGTTGGATTTAATTAATTAGAAGGGATTTTAATTAAATGGGCTTAGAGTCTGATTTAATTAAATGGGAGATTATGTTAATTAATTGGGCTATTTAATTAGAAGATTAAATAAAGTCTGGTCAAATTAATTAACTGGACCATGAATTAATTAAAAGACTTGGTCTTCTAATTAAAGAGGGCCATGGCCCATGTAGGAGAGAGTAAACCTAGTCCTATTAGGACTAGGTTAGGGAGATAACTATAAATAGCTATCTTGTAGATATTTTCACACAACTCAACAAGCAAAATTTGAGCAAGAGCAAAATATTCTCTCCCTCTCCCAAGCATAAAGTCGACCGAACCCTGTTCTTCCTTTGGAAGAATTTTTCGTTTTCTACTTTGTTCCTAAATCGTTCCTAAATCCTAGATCATAATATATCTTGTGTTCTAGCTGATCAAGATTTATTATTTTCGTGTAATTGTGGTGTATCAACCCGTAGAGGCGCAACACGTGGGGCGCTACTGCAGAGCTTGGGTCGATTTTGTTGAGGAGAATTTCAGAGTCCGTTTTGCTGACTGCCAACTTGGATTTGCAAGGAGATAGGTATAACGTGCAAACTTATACAATCGTTTATTTATTCATATATATACAACTAGAGTAGTATCCTGGCAAGATTCCGTAAGAGGTTCTAAAATTTTTATATTCCGCTGTGCCTAGGGCTGTTTATCTTATCGAATCCCAACAATGGTATCAGAGTCAGCTCTAGGCTTTGTATATATATGAATTTGCAAATTCTGTGATTTAAATCATATGTTTGATTTATGTATGGCTAGTTCTTTAACTGTATATGTTATAGGACGTAGATCTGTTTTAACTTGGAGTTAAAAGAAAATTTTGATTCGAAATTTTATCACGTTAATTTTTAATTTTTGGATTTGGATTAAATTAATTGGATATGTTTTTAATTAAATCAAATAGTAATCGAAACAACAACATAAAAAAAGGAAAAATTGTAATCCAACCGCGGTGGCACGCGGCGTAGGCGGCCACCGTGGGCTGCTGCCCACGGCAGCGTGAGAACAGCACGCTTGCTGCGCGTGTGGCACACGGCAGCAGCCTACGGGTTGTCTGTCGCGTGCTGTCACGCATAGCCGCACGCTGCCGCGCGCTGCCAAGGACAGCCCACGCGTGGACTTTGTGGTCGCGTGTGTTGGCCACGTGGCAGTCCTCGATTGGTCACGTATTGGCTGATTTTTGGTTGGACTCTTATTTTGCCTATTTTGATAAATCTGAAAATCTTGGAGATTTGGTTGTTATGGAATCTTGGAACGATCCCTGACTACTTGAGATGATAGGGTTTATCTGGTGCGAGAACGTCTATGCTTTGATATGAGTCCCGACTGACTGGAGATCGCCAGAAAGTCTCTGTGGACTCATATTGGGTATAGAAGAACTCGTATGCAGATTCATATCATCAACAAAGGATCCATTGACCCGACTTGATAGGTTGGGAAATTCTCCTATGGATTTCTGTGAGAAATTAATTCTGGTAAAATCCTCGGCCGAGGTATCTGACGGCTTTATGTAAGTAACTCATAAAGGTTAAGTCAAAGAGAATTATTTCGAGACCAGAATGCATAAGGTCAAGACAAAAGAAAAGGGAAACCGATGAAAGACCATACCCTTAAGTCTCGACTGGGAGATTGATCGATGGAGAGATTATGTCGTATACGGAAATTGTAAATGAGATAAAAGGTTCACTAAATTAATTCACCAGTGATTGGGCTCCATGGGCTTGTGGCTGGACATCGACCGTGAAGTGTGGGAGAATTCCCAAATTGGCAGGGGTGCTAATTTTGGAATAATTAATCGACAGAGTGTCTGATTGATTTAGAGTAAGTCTTACTCGAATAATTAAATAGTATTTAATTATAACCCACGGCCAATTATGTGGTGAACCTACGGGGGCATACACAATACACATGAAGCGAAAGCGAGGAAATAAGAACGACCGAGTCGACTGGGTCGATTATTATGGGTGGGTCGACTGGGGGTCGACCCAATTGGAACAAAATGGGATCCAATTGGAATTGGATCAGGATCATAAATTAAATTGAAATTTAATTTGTGGATTAATTAATTAAGTTGGATTTAATTAATTAGAAGGGATTTTAATTAAATGGGCTTAGAGTCTGATTTAATTAAATGGGAGATTATGTTAATTAATTGGGCTATTTAATTAGAAGATTAAATAAAGTCTGGTCAAATTAATTAACTGGACCATGAATTAATTAAAAGACTTGGTCTTCTAATTAAAGAGGGCCATGGCCCATGTAGGAGAGAGGAAACCTAGTCCTATTAGGACTAGGTTAGGGAGATAACTATAAATAGCTATCTTGTAGATATTTTCACACAACTCAACAAGCAAAATTTGAGCAAGAGCAAAATATTCTCTCCCTCTCCCAAGCATAAAGTCGACCGAACCCTGTTCTTCCTTTGGAAGAATTTTTCGTTTTCTACTTTGTTCCTAAATCGTTCCTAAATCCTAGATCATAATATATCTTGTGTTCTAGCTGATCAAGATTTATTATTTTCGTGTAATTGTGGTGTATCAACCCGTAGAGGCGCAACACGTGGGGCGCTACTGCAGAGCTTGGGTCGATTTTGTTGAGGAGAATTTCAGAGTCCGTTTTGCTGACTGCCAACTTGGATTTGCAAGGAGATAGGTATAACGTGCAAACTTATACAATCGTTTATTTATTCATATATATACAACTAGAGTAGTATCCTGGCAAGATTCCGTAAGAGGTTCTAAAATTTTTATATTCCGCTGTGCCTAGGGCTGTTTATCTTATCGAATCCCAACAATGGTATCAGAGTCAGCTCTAGGCTTTGTATATATATGAATTTGCAAATTCTGTGATTTAAATCATATGTTTGATTTATGTATGGCTAGTTCTTTAACTGTATATGTTATAGGACGTAGATCTGTTTTAACTTGGAGTTAAAAGAAAATTTTGATTCGAAATTTTATCACGTTAATTTTTAATTTTTGGATTTGGATTAAATTAATTGGATATGTTTTTAATTAAATCAAATAGTAATCGAAACAACAACATAAAAAAAGGAAAAATTGTAATCCAACCGCGGTGGCACGCGGCGTAGGCGGCCACCGTGGGCTGCTGCCCACGGCAGCGTGAGAACAGCACGCTTGCTGCGCGTGTGGCACACGGCAGCAGCCTACGGGTTGTCTGTCGCGTGCTGTCACGCATAGCCGCACGCTGCCGCGCGCTGCCAAGGACAGCCCACGCGTGGACTTTGTGGTCGCGTGTGTTGGCCACGTGGCAGTCCTCGATTGGTCACGTATTGGCTGATTTTTGGTTGGACTCTTATTTTGCCTATTTTGATAAATCTGAAAATCTTGGAGATTTGGTTGTTATGGAATCTTGGAACGATCCCTGACTACTTGAGATGATAGGGTTTATCTGGTGCGAGAACGTCTATGCTTTGATATGAGTCCCGACTGACTGGAGATCGCCAGAAAGTCTCTGTGGACTCATATTGGGTATAGAAGAACTCGTATGCAGATTCATATCATCAACAAAGGATCCATTGACCCGACTTGATAGGTTGGGAAATTCTCCTATGGATTTCTGTGAGAAATTAATTCTGGTAAAATCCTCGGCCGAGGTATCTGACGGCTTTATGTAAGTAACTCATAAAGGTTAAGTCAAAGAGAATTATTTCGAGACCAGAATGCATAAGGTCAAGACAAAAGAAAAGGGAAACCGATGAAAGACCATACCCTTAAGTCTCGACTGGGAGATTGATCGATGGAGAGATTATGTCGTATACGGAAATTGTAAATGAGATAAAAGGTTCACTAAATTAATTCACCAGTGATTGGGCTCCATGGGCTTGTGGCTGGACATCGACCGTGAAGTGTGGGAGAATTCCCAAATTGGCAGGGGTGCTAATTTTGGAATAATTAATCGACAGAGTGTCTGATTGATTTAGAGTAAGTCTTACTCGAATAATTAAATAGTATTTAATTATAACCCACGGCCAATTATGTGGTGAACCTACGGGGGCATACACAATACACATGAAGCGAAAGCGAGGAAATAAGAACGACCGAGTCGACTGGGTCGATTATTATGGGTGGGTCGACTGGGGGTCGACCCAATTGGAACAAAATGGGATCCAATTGGAATTGGATCAGGATCATAAATTAAATTGAAATTTAATTTGTGGATTAATTAATTAAGTTGGATTTAATTAATTAGAAGGGATTTTAATTAAATGGGCTTAGAGTCTGATTTAATTAAATGGGAGATTATGTTAATTAATTGGGCTATTTAATTAGAAGATTAAATAAAGTCTGGTCAAATTAATTAACTGGACCATGAATTAATTAAAAGACTTGGTCTTCTAATTAAAGAGGGCCATGGCCCATGTAGGAGAGAGGAAACCTAGTCCTATTAGGACTAGGTTAGGGAGATAACTATAAATAGCTATCTTGTAGATATTTTCACACAACTCAACAAGCAAAATTTGAGCAAGAGCAAAATATTCTCTCCCTCTCCCAAGCATAAAGTCGACCGAACCCTGTTCTTCCTTTGGAAGAATTTTTCGTTTTCTACTTTGTTCCTAAATCGTTCCTAAATCCTAGATCATAATATATCTTGTGTTCTAGCTGATCAAGATTTATTATTTTCGTGTAATTGTGGTGTATCAACCCGTAGAGGCGCAACACGTGGGGCGCTACTGCAGAGCTTGGGTCGATTTTGTTGAGGAGAATTTCAGAGTCCGTTTTGCTGACTGCCAACTTGGATTTGCAAGGAGATAGGTATAACGTGCAAACTTATACAATCGTTTATTTATTCATATATATACAACTAGAGTAGTATCCTGGCAAGATTCCGTAAGAGGTTCTAAAATTTTTATATTCCGCTGTGCCTAGGGCTGTTTATCTTATCGAATCCCAACAATGGTATCAGAGCCAGCTCTAGACTTTGTATATATATGAATTTGCAAATTCTGTGATTTAAATCATATGTTTGATTTATGTATGGCTAGTTCTTTAACTGTATATGTTATAGGACGTAGATCTGTTTTAACTTGGAGTTAAAAGAAAATTTTGATTCGAAATTTTATCACGTTAATTTTTAATTTTTGGATTTGGATTTAATTAATTGGATATGTTTTTAATTAAATCAAATAGTAATCGAAACAACAACAAAAAAAAAGGAAAAATTGGAATCCAACCGCGGTGGCACGCGGCGTAGGCGGCCACCGTGGGCTGCTGCCCACGGCAGCGTGCGAACAGCACGCTTGCTGCGCGTGTGGCACACGGCAGCAGCCTACGGGTTGTCTGTCGCGTGCTGTCACGCATAGCCGCACGCTGCCGCGCGCTGCCAAGGACAGCCCACGCGTGGACTTTGTGGTCGCGTGTGTTGGCCACGTGGCAGTCCTCGATTGGTCACGTATTGGCTGATTTTTGGTTGGACTCTTATTTTGCCTATTTTGATAAATCTGAAAATCTTGGAGATTTGGTTGTTTTGGAATCTTGGAACGATCCCTGACTACTTGAGATGATAAGGTTTATCTGGTGCGAGAACGTCTATGCTTTGATATGAGTCCCGACTGACTGGAGATCGCCAGAAAGTTTCTGTGGACTCATATTGGGTATAGAGGAACTCGTATGCAGATTCATATCATCAACAAAGGATCCATTGACCCGACTTGATAGGTTGGGAAATTCTCCTATGGATTTCTGTGAGAAATTAATTCTGGTAAAATCCTCGGCCGAGGTATCTGACGGCTTTATGTAAGTAGCTCATAAAGGTTAAGTCAAAGAGAATTATTTCGAGACCAGAATGCATAAGGTCAAGACAAAAGAAAAGGGAAACCGATGAAAGACCATACCCTTAAGTCTCGACTGGGAGATTGATCGATGGAGAGATTATGTCGTATACGGAAATTGTAAATGAGATAAAAGGTTCACTGAATTAATTCACCAGTGATTGGGCTCCATGGGCTTGTGGCTGGACATCGACCGTGAAGTGTGGGAGAATTCCCAAATTGGCAGGGGTGCTAATTTTGGAATGATTAATCGACAGAGTGTTCGATTGATTTAGAGTAAGTCTTACTCGAATAATTAAATAGTATTTAATTATAACCCACGGCCAATTATGTGGTGAACCTACGGGGGCATACACAATACACATGAAGCGAAAGCGAGGAAATAAGAACGACCGAGTCGACTGGGTCGATTATTATGGGTGGGTCGACTGGGGGTCGACCCAATTGGAACAAAATCGGATCCAATTGGAATTGGATCAGGATCATAAATTAAATTGAAATTTAATTTGTGGATTAATTAATTAAGTTGGATTTAATTAATTAGAAGGGATTTTAATTAAATGGGCTTAGAGTCTGATTTAATTAAATGGGAGATTATGTTAATTAATTGGGCTATTTAATTAGAAGATTAAATAAAGCCTGGTCAAATTAATTAACTGGGCCATGAATTAATTAGAAGACTTGGTCTTCTAATTAAAGAGGGCCATGGCCCATGTAGGAGAGAGGAAACATAGTCTTATTAGGACTAGGTTAGGGAGATAACTATAAATAACTATCTTGTAGTTATTTTCACACAACTCAACAAGCATAATTTGAGCAAGAGCAAAATATTCTCTCCCTCTCCCAAGCATAAAGTCGACCGAACCCTGTTCTTCCTTTGGAAGAATTTTTCGTTTTCGACTTTGTTCCTAAATCGTTCCTAAATCCTAGATCATAATATATCTTGTGTTCTAGCTGATCAAGATTTATTATTTTCATGTAATTGTGGTGTATCAACCCGTAGAGGCGCAACACGTGGGGCGCTACTGCAGAGCTTGGGTCGATTTTGCTAAGGAGAATTTCAGAGTCTGTTTTGCTGACTGCCAACTTGGATTTGCAAGGAGCTAGGTATAACGTGCAAACTTATACTATCGTTTATTTATTCATATATATACAACTAGAGTAGTATCCTGGCAAGATTCCGTAAGAGGTCCTAAAATTTTTATATTCCGCTGTGCCTAGGGCTGTTTATCTTACCGAATCCCAACAGTGGTATCAGAGCCAGCTCTAGGCTTTGTATATATATGAATTTGCAAATTCTGTGATTTAAATCATATGTTTGATTTATGTATGGCCAGTTCTTTAACTGTATATGTTATAGGACGTAGATCTGTTTTAACTTGGAGTTAAAAGAAAATTTTGATTCGAAATTTTATCACGTTAATTTTTAATTTTTGGATTTGGATTTAATTAATTGGATATGTTTTTAATTAAATCAAATAGTAATCGAAACAACAAAAAAAAAAGGAATAATTGGAATCCAACCGCGGTGGCACGCGGCGTAGTCGGCCACCGTGGGCTGCTGCCCACGGCAGCGTGCGAACAGCACGCTTGCTGCGCGTGCGGCACACGGCAGCAGCCTACGGGTTGTCTGTCGCGTGCTGTCACGCACAGCCGCACGCTGCCGTGCGCTGCCACGCGCAGCCGCGCGCTGCCAAGGACAGCCCACGCGTGGACTTTGTGGTCGCGTGTGTTGGCCACGTGGCAGTCCTCGATATGTCACGTATTGGCTGATTTTTGGTTGGACTCTTATTTTGCCTATTTTGATAAATCTGAAAATCTTGGAGATTTGGTTGTTATGGAATCTTGGTGAATCTTGGATTGATCTTAGAGATCTAATTAACAAGGAAACTTAGAGTTTCATTTGTGATAGGACATTTAAATAGAATTAATGTCTTCTAGTTAATTACAAAGATTAAAGATCTTAGAGATCTTATTAAACAAGGAAACTTAGAGTTTCAATTGTGATAAGAGATTTAATTAAAATTAATCTCTCCTAGTAAGTTACCAAGAGTAAAGATCTTAGAGATCTTACTAAATTAGGAAACTTGGAGTTTTGGATAAGGTATAAATCTTGGAGGATTTGGACACTACCTTAGTTAACTAATCTAATCAAAATAGGATTATCTTGAGAATCTTATAGATTTGTAAAATTGGGAAACTTAGAGTTTTGGATAAGATAGTAATCTTGGAAGATTTGTAACTATCTTAATTAACCAACTTTATCAAGATAAGAGTTGTAGATTACTTAGAACTCAAGTAAGAGTTAATTAATCTTAGAGATTAATTGTTAATTCTAAATTAAATTAACTTGGATAATTTTTGTGAATTAAAATTAAAAGAGCCGGTAAATTTACATTTATGCCCTTATGTGAATTTATGCATGTTCTTGAGTGAATATGTGGATGTGTCGATTTTGCCCTTAAGCCCTGTGTAGTTTTGGTTTATTTATTTTATGGGTTGTAATTAAATGGGCCTGATTGGTGCCCTTGCTTGCGCAAACGAATGTAATAGAATAGGGCCATTTAAATTTGTAAGCTAGGCTCAGATTAGGCTTGGAGCCGAGAAGACCTCATGAAGACTTGGAGATCAACATGGAGGCCCATAACCTTGGAGGACATGGAGGCCCAATTCATTACATGGAGGCCCAATCAAGCTGGATATTACAAGAAGGCCCATGATGTATGGGTTAAAAAATTGTAATTGTTAGGACATTTAATTTCCACCCTAGACTGACCAATTGATCCATCACAAGGCTCGTGATGGATCGCATAGGATGGGCAATCGATCAATCATATCAAGCTAGGTGATGAATGTTTACTTTTTCATAATTATTCTTTGATGTATGAGATGCATGCTTAGGATAGAAAAACGCAAACAAGATAAAGCATAATCTGATGAGACCTCGCACAAGAAAACATAAAACCTCCAATTGAACCTAAAAATTCAATTATAATATAAAATCGTAAAACGGGCGCATACAATGGTGTTTATGGTCCGAGCCTATCCAATTACTAGGTCTTAGGCATATCGTACGAATATATCTCGATGTCTCACGAGTCGTGGGTCGAGTTGTAGGAAGATGGTATGTCTATTGCCTCGATGCACAGTTTAGTGCCAAGGGAGGGGATAGCAAGGTTCTAGGCGCTGTCTCACGAGTCGTGGGGTGTCTAGGATTGAACTATTTCTCTTCACGAGTATTGGACATGATTTAACGCGAGTAAGTATGGATGTCTCACGAGTCGTGGGTCCATAACGAAAACCGAGTCTAAATGAACTCAAGGGTTAGCTGGGATAGTTAACCGGCGACATGATCGCCCACCAAGTGGATCGATTGGTATGGCCAATGAGTCGTGGGTACTGAGCGATTGCATTTGGGCCTTGAGCCCATTAGGAAATTTTTATTTCCCGAACCTTATGTGGGGGCATAAGTATTCGACAAAAATAGTGGGAATAATTTACAAACGAAAACCATGTTTGTAAATTATGCATTGATATTGATCTGCCGCGTATTTATCGTCATGTTTATGATAGTTTTTCATAAGTTATGTATCCATGAATATTTACCATCATACTTGAATCAAATAAATTGACTGAACCCAAATGAATTTTGAATGACTTCAAAACTTGAGAAATTATTCTCAAGTCCAAGCACGGACTAATCTCCTTACAAAGATTTCATTGTGTTTCTTTTCGAAGTTACACTTCGACTGGAATGGTGATAGGTTTCACCAGGCTGCCTTTTTCGAAGTTACTCTTCAAATAAGAAAGGTGATAAGTTTCACCAGAGGGTTGAGGATGGTTCTCAAGCCCAAATTTTCTTGAAGGCAAACATGAAATCTCCCATAAATGGGAAGTAACATCTTGTTAAAAGGCCTCAAAAGGCTCGAGAGATGGAAGAAGAGGAATGAATCCTCTCTGAAGGGAAATAACCTTAGAGGTTTTTCTGTAAGGATGATAAGTTGTAAAGTCAATCAAAATGGTTCTTCCATGGATTGAGATCAAGGGAAAGAGGGAATTGAACCTATTCATCCCATAAGGGATGATTGAATTTTATTGAACTTAACCTTATGGTTAAAGTAATGCATAAGGGTGTTGGATGCCCGATGAAGCACTCATTGATGCATTCAATGCATCTAAAGCCATGAATTATTTAGATCATTCGAATTTGCTTATACCATCCCTTGTCTTAAGGGATGTGATAGTTCCATAATGGTTGGAACTGATTGCGCTATAAGAATTATACGCAAAAGGTGTACATAAGCAAATGAGTATGGATACTCATATATCGCCTAAATATAATATGCATAGTCAATAAAATATAAATAATCAAGATTTCACACACTTGAGTCGTTGTAAAAACCGAAAGGTGATACACGAATACTGAAACATATTTCTGAATTAAAAGATTCAAAGACTGAGCTCGACTGGGTCGAGCTTGACTGGGATGCTGTACATAGTAACCGACTTTCGAATCTTGCTTAATGGAAATTAGATTTAGTAGTTGGTTGCTAGGCAACCAAGAGGCATAAACAATTGCAATGGATTTAATCCATTTATAAGTGTGTAGAAACACTAAAGCATTAGTGGGAGATAAGGCATCTCTAGTACCCTCATGGGTAAAAGTACATTGTGATGTACAATTCCAAATTACTTTTGGAATATAAGAAGAGAGCCTAATCAATGAAAGCATGTAAGAGATTTGGATCGATTCAAAATCAAACATGCATAGGCAGTACGCCATTGATTATTTGAAAGAGAATTAGATTCTCGAAATGTAAGACCTGCTCGAAACGTTGTATGTTGTCGAGCATTCTGGACATGTAAATGTCCATTAAGAAATCTTACATGAAATTCCTTATTCAAACAAATAAAACTTGATCGAGAAAATCGAAGATACTGAGCTAAGTATCTCTGAAGCCAGATCCAAAACATATCACGTGATATGAGTTTTGGTATTGTACCTTCATATGCATTCATGCGCATATGGGGTCTCCCGCTTATGTGAATAAGCTGGTGGGAGATAAGTTGGATGTAAAGTCCATCTTATGCAATTCGTGGGGTATCCAGAAAACTCTATAGGATACAAGTTCTACGATCCTACAAGATAAACTACGTTTGTCTAAAGGAACGCACACTTCTTGGAGAAGGATTTCTTGCTAGGCAAGAAGGAACACAACGTAGAACTAGATGAGGTCACTGAAGCTGAAAGGACCAAAGAGGTCGATCAAGCTGACCCATCACCACAGGCAGTGGGAGAACAAGAGCATGAAAGTACATCAGAGAGTACACCGATACTTCGTAGGTCAGAAAGACAACGTAGAGAACCCGAAAGGTACTACGGTCTGCTGCGTGAGACTAGACAGTCTCTAACCGACCCCTAGGACTTACGAAGAGGCTATGCTAGGCATAGACTCGGGAAAGTGGCGTGAAGCCATGGAATTTGAATTGGACTCCATGCACTCGAACAAGGTCTGGGCCTTGGTAGATCCACCAGTGGGAGTAGCTCCCGTGGGTTGCAAGTGGATCTATAAGCGAAAGCTTGGAGTGAACGGAGAGGTAATAACCTACATGGCGCGACTAGTGGCAAAAGGATATGGCAGATGGATGTAAAGACTGCCTTTCTCAATGGGGACATTGACAAGGAGATCTACATGAAGCAACCAAAAGGATATGCATCCAAAGGAGGTGAGCACAAGGTGTGCAAACTCCAGAGGTCCATTTATGGACTGAAGCAAGTTTCCCGAAGTTGGAACATCCGTTTCGATGAAACAATCCAAACTTATGGATTAATCAAAAACGTGTTCAAACCATGAGTGTACAAGAAGGTCAGTGGGAGTACAGTTGAATTTTTGGTGCTTTACGTTGATGACATTCTTCTCATTGGAAATAATGTGAAAGTGTTGTCCGAAACTAAAGCATGGTTATCTACACAATTCTCAATGAAGGAATTGGGAGAAGCATCCTTTGTACTGGGTACAAGGATCTACCGAAATAGATCAAAAGGACTGTTGGGCCTCTCCCAATTGCAGTACATAGATAAAATCTTGAAAAGATTTAATATGGAAGAATCGAAGAGAGGATTGTTTCCAATAAGACATGAAATTGCACTCTCTAAGTCTATGGTCCCAAAGACGCCTGAAGAGAGAAGCAATATGTCTCTAGTACAATATGCATCCGCAATAGGAAGCATAATGTATGGTATGTTATGTACGAGACCAGACGTAGCATACGCTTTAAGCGTTACAAGTCGCTACCAGTCTGATACAGATGAGCAGCACTGGATAGCCGTAAAGGCAATTCTGAAGTACCTGAGAAGGACTGAGGAATTGTTTTTGGTATACGGTGGAAGAGAATTGAAATTGGAAGCCTATACTGATTCTAGCTTCCAATGTAATGTGGACGACTTCAAGTCGACATCTGGATACGTGTTCTGCCTCAATAGTGGTGCGGTAAGCTGGAAGAGCTCCAAGCAAAACACTACCGCAGATTCAACCACCGAGACAGAATACATTGCCGCGAGTGAAGCAGCAAAGGAAGGTGTTTGGATGAAAAACATCATCCAGGAATTGGATGTGATACCTAGCATTGTCGAGCCATTACTATCTTCTGTGATAATAATGGAGCTATCTCGCAAGCGAAGGAGTAGAGATCTCATCAGAATCCAGGCACGAACTAAGACGATACCATTTGATATTTATATCATTGGTAGAGGAGACATAAAGATGGAACGTGTCACCTCAAGGGATAATACGACGGACCCGCTGTCTAAGCCATTGCCTTAAAGGCATCCGAAAACATCTGTCTAAGATGGGAATCAGAAGTATGAAAATTTGGCTTTAGTACAAGTGGGAGATTGATAGAATAGTGTCCTGCAAGCCAACTATTTGGCTGCATTTAATTGAAAGGACCATTCAATTGGATTAATAAATGCATTTTATTATTATATGGTCATCTTTATCTTATGTAATAATTATCTACGCATAAGGATAGAAGTCCTTAGATCACAGGGCTATGGGACAACCCGTGGACTGATCTCCAAGGCCGTGATCTTGAACATATTCAAGAGTCGTAGAATCCAATCGAGATAGGACATCGTTGGATTCGGTTAGACTCTCACTATTGTGTATACTCCGATAAACTGGAGAACGCTGGGGTCCACGAGCGTGACTGGGATAGTCGATACACATAAGTGGGTGGCTTGCTGGGATGGCAAGTGCACTGAATACCCCAATTAGGAAATAACTCACCATGGAAGCGGTAGTCGCATATCGGGGTTGAAGTTATTCCAATTTACAATAGTATACGAAGAACGATCCCTGACTACTTGAGATGATAGGGTTTATCTGGTGCGAGAACGTCTATGCTTTGATATGAGTCCCGACTGACTGGAGATCGCCAGAAAGTCTCTGTGGACTCATATTGGGTATAGAGGAACTCGTATGCAGATTCATATCATCAACAAAGGATCCATTGACCCGACTTGATAGGTTGGGAAATTCTCCTATGGATTTCTGTGAGAAATTAATTCTGGTAAAATCCTCGGCCGAGGTATCTGACGACTTTATGTAAGTAGCACATAAAGGTTAAGTCAAAGAGAATTATTTCGAGACCAGAATGCATAAGGTCAAGACAAAAGAAAAGGGAAACCGATGAAAGACCATAACCTTAAGTCTCGACTGGGAGATTGATCGATGGAGAGATTATGTCGTATACGGAAATTGTAAATGAGATAAAAGGTTCACTGAATTAATTCACCAGTGATTGGGCTCCATGGGCTTGTGGCTGGACATCGACCGTGGAGTGTGGGAGAATTCCCAAATTGGCAGGGGTGCTAATTTTGGAATGATTAATCGACAGAGTGTTCGATTGATTTAGAGTAAGTCTTACTCGAATAATTAAATAGTATTTAATTATAACCCACGGCCAATTATGTGGTGAACCTACGGGGGCATACACAATACACATGAAGCGAAAGCGAGGAAATAAGAACGACCGAGTCGACTGGGTCGATTATTATGGGTGGGTCGACTGGGTCGACCCAATTGGAACAAAATGGGATCCAATTGGAATTGGATCAGGATCATAAATTAAATTGAAATTTAATTTGTGGATTAATTAATTAAGTTGGATTTAATTAATTAGAAGGGATTTTAATTAAATGGGCTTATAGTCTGATTTAATTAAATGAGAGATTATGTTAATTAATTTGGCTATTTAATTAGAAGATTAAATAATGCCTGGTCAAATTAATTAACTGGGCCATGAATTAATTAGAAGACTTGGTCTTCTAATTAAAGAGGGTCTTCTAATTAAAGAGGGCCATGGCCCATGTAGGAGAGAGGAAACCTAGTCCTATTAGGACTAGGTTAGGGAGATAACTATTAATAGCTATCTTGTAATTATTTTCACACTACTTAACAAGCAAAATTTGAGCAAGAGCAAAATTTTCTCTCCCTCTCCCAAGCATAAAGTCGACCGAACCCTGTTCTTCCTTTGGAAGAATTTTTCGCTTTCGACTTTGTTCCTAAATCGTTCCTAAATCCTAGATCATAATATATCTTGTGTTCTAGCTGATCAAGATTTATTATTTTCGTGTAATTGTGGTGTATCAACCCGTAGAGGCGCAACACGTGGGGCGCTACTGCAGAGCTTGGGTCGATTTTGCTGAGGAGAATTTCAGAGTCCGTTTTGCTGACTGCCAACATGGATTTGCAAGGAAATAGGTATAACGTGCAAACTTATACTATCGTTTATTTATTCATATATATACAACTAGAGTAGTATCCTGGCAAGATTCAGTAAGAGGTCCTAAAATTTTTATATTCCACTGTGCCTAGGGCTGTTTATCTTACCGAATCCCAACAGGTTTAAGCGGGATGTGCTGCTTCAAACCGTCAAGGGTAATTTTGAGATTCTGAGTGATTTCTCTCGAACGTATCATGAGGTAAGAATCTGTCTTTTGACTCTCTTCTTTCTTTAGAGTCTCTAACATTTACTGTTAACCAAAAATTTTTCATAGGTCGGGGATTTGTTCGCTCTTCAGACCTATCGCTTAGCATTGCTAGAGCAGGAATCACAGGACGCTCACGATGCGTATGCGCAAATTTTCATTGATAATCAAACCCTTCGATCTCAACTGGCAGAGAGTCAACGAGAATTGTCTCAAGTGAAGAAAGAGCTGGAGAAAGTAAGTACGAAACGTTCCTCCTCTGCGGAGGAAGAATTGTTATCTGTAGTTACATAAAAGAGCGCACTTGAAGATGAACTTAAGAGAATTAAGATCGAACTTGAGCAAACCAAGCATGATTCAGCTCGCGCCTATTCTCAAGGGGCAGAAGAGGCGGAGATCCCTGCCATACGAAAATTCCTTGGTTCCCCTGTTTTCGATCCTTTAGTTCGGATGAGGATTGGCGAAATCCTCCAAACTATCTTTTATAAGTGGGTTCAACAATTGATTTCAGCCGAGAGGATCGCGGACAAAATGGAAGAGTACCTCCTGTATATGAATCCTTTCAAAAATGCCGAAGGAAAGGACTATAAAGCTTCGTCATTACCCCAAGGAACTGTGAACTGGAAAAGTCATCGTTATGCCCCCTTAGTTGAGGAGTTTGGCATTCCGATGCCTAACCCAGATTTGCTCGAGCGTTCCGACGACGATCATCCTTCTACCTCAGGGGAAAAAACGAAGATGTCAACATAGATGATGGATCGGATAAGGAAGATGATCGACCCTTTGATCAGACTGATCCATTAGGCAACGGCGGCGAAGATGGCGTTGGTCTGAATGCTGGGTTCGAGCATGCCGGAGTGGGCGATTCATAGCTTTGTAGTTAGGAGTCAAATATATGTATGCATGTAACCCATTTTTGTAATCGGACTTGTTTTCTTTTTGATTTGATTGGTGTAACTTGTAATTTCCAATCTTACAAATATTTGGACATCATTTGCTTTTCAAGGTTCGATATCTTTTTGAACTTTATGCTCGAACTTTATTTATTCCAAATGGAATCTTTCTTGAAGGACGCGTCGATCCACTATCGTAATCACAGGGCGTAGTGCCTATAAATACGAGGATCTCTTCAAATCATTTACACTACACCTTTGCTTATAGAGATCGGAGCTTTCCCTATATATTCTGCATTCTTCAAATTTCTCAACTCACTCCCCGTTTATTATGGAAAATATACTAGGCAAGGCTATCGACCCCAAACAGTTGTTGGGTGGTTTGAAGAATAAAAATTTGTCCAAAGAGCAAAAACCTGCCAAGGAGGCCAAGCCCTCCAAATCCTCTTCTAAAACCTCTGTATCTTCCCCAAAAGCTCCTAAAGGAGGGGAAATTAAGAAAGAGAAAAGCGCTTCATCAAAGCAAACCAAGGGCAGTTCCATCAAGTCCATTTTGGATGAAGAGCTTGAGGCTGCGCTCGGGGGTTCTTCCCCGAAAGTTGTCGATTCTTCGAGTGAAGACCCTGTTAGACAAAAAACTCCCGTTCCTTCTTCGAACAAAAGGCCTTATTCCGATGGGGTCACTCCCATCGAAGCTTTGTAGAATCTTGCTATTGGTAGCAAACCATCCTCTGATGATTCTTCACCCGTCCCCCCCGCAGGAGGTTTTAGCAAAAAGCCTAAGTTGGAGATTGGTGGAGGGGCGTCTGCTGAATCTTTAAGAATTGATAATCCTTCCGAAGCCCGCGTTGATTCCGCTCCTTCGAAAGTTACTCCTTCCCCGCCCAAGGAGCCGAAAGACGGGTCTGCTTCTAAGGCTGATCCCATAGATAGTCCGTTGCGGGTTGACCTTACTTCTTCCGAAACCGACATGTCCAAGGAGAGAAATATAGAAGAACTGTATCAATCTGGGTCGCATTTTCTGTTTCTGGTGTTAAAATATCTTTCTTTCTCTCTCTCTTTTTTTTTTTTAACTTATCTGAACCTTTAACAGGTCGGGCAGGACTTTCTCGAACTCAAAACGTTTGCTGAGCGGGAAACAAATCGACATGCTGCTATCTCCCTAGAGCTGGAGAAGAAGAAAATCGAATTCGACAGTGTCTTTGCGGAGAAGCTTGCTTTAGAGAGAGAGAAGACTGCTAAAGAACACGGAGAAGAAATCCACAAGAAGCTGGATGAGGAGCTCGAGAAACTGAAAAGTCTTCACGAGCAGGAGAAACAAGACTTCGTGCGCCGAGAAAAGGAGGCTTACGATCGTGGATATGAAGCGGGATATGAGGCTCGTAACGCTGAGCTTCGAAAGATTTTCTCCGACAACAAGCTTCTCTAGATGTTGTCTTTTATTTATCCAGACTTGCTGTATGGCCATATTGTTTTACTTTTGTGTGATCATGAATAATTTCTGACATTTTATCCTCTATGGTTTGTAATAATCTATTTATTTCTCGGATTGCATGCTCTTGTATAATTTGATGTGCTCTTTTTCATTCATACTTTAGTTTTCGTTCGAACTTGCAGTCCCTACCCTCGGAATTCTTGATCTTCGATCTTGGTATATTAACTTTGCTTATTTTCCAAAATCAGATCACTTTCTCTTCCCGCTCAAATTCTCGGGAAGCGCAACAGTCTTTTGATCTCAACCGTTACTTATGCTTTCTGCTAACCGTTGGATTTTTGAAAATAGTACCTATAAATGGGGTTCTTCATTTTGTATCCTTGTAAGAGTTTTTGAAAGCAGATTCCTTCGAACATGCTGATTAAAAGATCTCGTTGTATGGCTCAACATCTTGAATTCCGAGTTAGGATCTATTTTGTAGATTATAGGCTGATTGATGCTTCAATTTCGATTAGGATACCTGCAGGCGAATGCTTTTCCGACCTACGAGGCCAATAAGCCTTATTGCTGACCACCCACGACCCAGGTAGCCCCCACGTCCTTCTATGGTTTTCGGGAGGTTCAAGCATTAAGTTTTTCAATGGTGTTCGGTGGTTTGTTTTGTTCTTCCTCGGGGATGCTAGGGATGGTGCTTCGAGGATCTAGGTCCTCAATAAAGTACTCACGTTACACCTAGAAAAAGATGCATTGCCCCTCTCCTCTTTAAAGAATTATAAATAAAAACAAAAGCCTGTTGGCTTGACAGGCTCCTCCTATTCGAGTAAGGACATTATCGTCCGCCGAAAATTTCATAGGATTGCCTGGTTATGAAGTTCCTCTCATGTTCGGATATATAGATTAGTTCTTCGTCAATGTTCTCAGGATTGTAAAATGTATTAGTATCAAAAGATTGGCTTGATATGTAATAAGAGTTGATATTTTTATAACTTGTAATTACTTTGACGTACCGAACTTCGGAAATCATAATCTTTTATTAATCTTTGCGATTATTCTCAGATATAATATTTTATCGATCTTGGTCATTCTTAGGTTTGTTACCGATGATACTTTCTTTACGAGCTATACCCAGAATTCTTCTTTGTGGCTTTCTTCGATGACCGGAATTGAGGTTGTAATGAATTCGAGCAGGACTAATTTTGACATTTTCTTCATTTACCCAAACTGTAACACCCCGTAAATTTAAAATATTTAAAAATTAAATTCTTGAATTTTAATTTGATTTTTGTTTGACAAATTTTATTTCAATGAAATTTAGTATTTCTTTAAGCTCAAACGTACAATTTTATTTTTCGAGCACCCAAAATAAGACTTGAAAATGATTTCGAAGGTAATAAAAACCTTATGAAAGTTTTAGAAAAGTTTATAAAAATTATGGGTTTGATCGCGCATTTTATTTTTATTTTGGTTCAAAAATACACTTTTTCAAAAATTGAGGGGGCAAAGTGCAAATTCGCTGGAATTTTGAAAAATCTGTAGGAGAGCAATTGAGTGTTCTCCTAGGCCTGCTATGCTAGCCTAGCATCATACCTTGGATGGAGAAAAACTCTCCACCCAAGTTTTCTTCCCATTGGAGAGTTTAGGAGGTGAGAAATCATTATTTTTCTCCTCCCAAAACCTCTAGGTATGTCTTAAATCTGAATTTTCAGATTAATAAAGTTAGAAACATATTTTGGTGAGCTTAAAGAAATAAAGAGAGATAGAAAGAGATTTAGGAAAGAAAAAGGTGAGAGAAGTGAGTGTTTATTTCGGAAGGAGAAAGAACCACCACCACCACCACCGTAGGACCGCCACCGTGCTGCCGCCATTGCCGGAATCCGTCGCCGCCTCCACCACCGGAGTCAAGGGCAGTGAGCTTGGAGAAGGAATTCAAGTACTCAAGGTTTAGGTATAAACCTATTTTATGAATAATAAAATATATTTCAAAAATAAATGTACTATTTAAATAATTTCGAAAAAAAAAGGGTAAAATAAAATATAAGACTTTTTCGAAAAAAAAAATCTAAATAATTTTTGAAAAAAAAAAAGAGGGTAAGATAGTAATAAATTATTTTTCGAATAAGATCATGATTAAATAATACTTTTCGAAAAGATAATAATTTCAAGGGTACATTAATTCTTAATTAAATAAAATAAAATAACTCATAATTTTGGAAAATAAAATAAAATAATTTGAATAATATTTCTTCGGGAAATAAATAATTTGAAAATAAATAAAAATAATTTGGATAATTATTTTTCTGAAAATAAATTAATTCGAAAATAAATAATTTAATTTTCTGGAAATAAATTTGGGAAAAAAAATTTAATAAATGATTTCGAAAATAAATAATAACTTTTTCTGAATTTAAATAAATCTCGAAAAAAGGATAAAACGAGGTCTTAAAAATAAAGGTAAAGGAATTTAATTAACTTTGAATAAAATAAAAGATTAAAATAAATAATTTTAAGTAAATATTTCTAAAAATAATGATAAACTTCTTCCGAAAATAAAATATCTATTAATATTGAATATTTATTTTCTGAAAATATATAATAAATTATTTTTATAAAATTTATAATAAATACTAATTTTTGAAAATGATTATTTCAAATAAAGATTAATGTTGAAAAGGGGATTCAATAAATTATAATAATTTTCTGAAAATGAATTTAAATAACTATTTTAAATAACCTAAATATGTTAAATGATTAATTTTACTTTTGAAATATAATCAATAATAATTTTTGTAAAAGAAAATAATTTCAAATAAACTTAAACTCTAAATTTAAAAATAAGTTATTGTTTGAATACTTAATGAGTATAAAGTATCTTGTAAGTAATAACTTAACTTAAAACCCTTAATTAAGTATTTTAAAGCTCAATTAGAACGGTTTTGTTCTACTTCTAACCCTTTCGTGGCTATGATTACCACGCTTTACGAACGAACCATAGAACCTTTAGATCGGACGTAAATGTCCAAGTTTTTGTTGGGATATTTTGGCTAGGGCTCGATTGTCAATACAACGAAGTGTGGAATTTTAAAATTTTTCGAGCTCCTAATAGTCCCATGAATCCTTTCTCCATAGTTATTATACGAATAAGGATGAATCAAACATCAATAAAAACACAGGGGGTTAATCGCAAATTACCTGACCACCAAGTCGTGGTTGTGACCTCCAGGTGTTTGGTTTGATTCACAGTTTGAGTGATCCATGTGTCTCACCTCCAAAGCTAGTCCACACCAATCGGATTGTAGTGACACCTACAAGTCTTAGGCTACGAACTGGATCTCGTAGGTTTGTCAACAAAGGAACGGGAGATACCAATGGAAGAATCGACTCATAGTGCTTATGTGATCGAGCAGGGTTCGGCCAGGGTCAGATCTGGTCCGATTTGGGTTCGGCCAAGACTAGGTTGGGCGACTAGGGTTAGGGGCGAAAAACTATAGGGGGCGATTTTGTAATTAAAATTCTTGTTCGAAAAATCTGATTTCTCACTCGATTTTTCTCTCTCAATTTTCAGCAAAAACTTTGTTCTCTCAAAAGCTTTTTAGGGTTTTGCAACTTGTTCTTATGAAGAGAAGGGGAAGAGTATTTATAAGAGAAGAATCCTTCTCTTGATAGATATCTTCTTCCCATATCTATCAAATCTCCAAATCTTTTATTCCTTATCAACTTAGGAATGTGAGATTTGATAGATCTCTTCTTGCTTGTTTTCCAAGAATCAAAACTCCTTTTCCTTTTAATCACCAAAATCGCCCCTAGCCCCTAATTTTAGATAATTCCAAAATCAACCCATAATTATCCAATACTGAAATTGGTTAATTATTTATTCTTCCAATTAATTAACTACTTTAATTAATTCCACAATTAATCAGATAACTCTAATTAATTAATTATCAATTAATCAACTAGTCATCTAATTAATAATCTCCAATTGAATTAATGCCATAATTCAATTACCTTGATTTAACAACTTTAAATCATTCTCTTTCCTTTAAGACAGTCACCGTCTAATTGTATTGTGTGTGACCCTCTGGGTTCACCATCAACTGGCAGCAGGCCCACGACTTTCGTGATTTAATTAACGAGCAATTAAATGCTCCGATCAATTAAACTACTTTTAATTGACCACTCCTAGAATTAAATCCTCTATTAATTCCGGAGTACCCACACTTCATGGTCGATGTCTAGCCACAAGCCCATGAAGCCCAATCAAAGGTGAATTGATTTATTGTGAACCTCACCTCTTATAATTGACATGTACATACGGTCCTTCCATGATGATTTCCCGATCGAGACCTAGGGTGTGTGAATTGATCGGCACCTCTAATTATCTCGATAACTATACTTTCTAATTTTCGACAATGATTCCAGTGTGACTGCCAAATTTGGAAACCCCTTCCAAATGCATCACCGACTATGGCCATAGATTTCTCGGAATCAATTATCTAAGAAACGTATAGGAAATTCTCTCATCTTATCAGGATGAGTCGATGGATCCTTTCTTAGTACTAACCACTCGCGTACAGTCGTCTACGCACCCAACTTAGGCACTTTGTGGCCAGGCTACGTGACCAGTGCCTAAATCTAAGTACGCACACTCGTGCACCGAATTCGCCCTAGCACCTCAAGTCTAAGGACTAAATCGTACACTATTATAAGCCTTGAGAAACATCCCATCACCGATATGCGACATGCGCTTCCACAATGGGTTTCTCTGTTCGGGTCGTTCGATGCGTTCAATCCTCCATTGAACCACCTACTCATATGCACTGGACTCAAATTCCTTGCTCATGAAACTCTACAAATTCACTCCATGTGAATCATGCATATTTGTACAAGTCTTGGCGATTCCTACGATACCCCGTCTCGTTTGGAATCTATGACTTGGAACGGTTTTAAGATCACGACCTTTGAGACTGTTTCATGATTGCACTCAGTACTGAAGTGAATCGTCCCATAGTCTATTGTGACCTTAGGATTTCATCCAATCGCTTAGATAGGTTCGCGAGAGATGAAGTTGGCCATTGTTCAGTTTCACATACTATGAATGAACGGCGTATTAATTATAAACCATAAGAAAATAGTACTTCAACAAGCTAATTAATATTGGCTTGCTGGGCACTATTCCATCAATCTCCCACTTGCCCTAAAGCCAATCACAACATTTCTAAGACCCATCTATACAAAGATGTCCCTCGAACCATTTGTGAGAGAGCTTAATTAGTGGATCTGCTAAGTTGTCTTTGTCGAGATGAAGTAATACTTCTACTCGTCTCAACTACCCATGACTGGTTCAATCATACGGTATTTTGTTCAGATTATAGGTGAGATCTCGATTTCCTTTCATTGAGCAATCGCCTTATCTAAATCGGTTAAGATTATGATAGGCTTTTGTCATGCTAGGTATTTCATCTAAAGGATGAAAGTTTCTCATCTAAACACCTTCTTTTGTGCAGCATCATAATGGTGCCCTTTATTCTTGTTTGAATCGGCAATGGTATATTATTGGAATCTCTTCCAATTTACCTTTGCTCTATCGAGACAGAATAAATTATCCACTTCAGACTGGGAATCTCGAATTTCTAAATCTTTCGAGTATTCAATTTTCCACTTACTACCATCGACCAGCATTACATCCTTTAATTATCTTCGAGGATTGCTTTTATGGTAGACCAGTGTCCTTGACTGGCGTTTGACTATCAGTAGCTCGTTCAGAGCATTTTGATGAGTTAGGTCTAGTACAAGACTTTGCATGCTACATGCAACCCAAATGCCAAGCATAAGGCTTCTTGAGACAGTTACTTCTTTACTTATTAATTTAGGGCTCATTAAATAAGAGAGATTTTGTCTCTTTTGGAAACAATCCTCTCTTGGATTCTTCCATATTGAATTCAATCAATATATAGTCTTTGTACTTAGATTTGGTGAATTGGAACATCTACTTCCTTCTATCTACCATAGATACGTATTGCCAGTACGTGAGATGTAATTCCAAATCTTATCATGGAAAATTGCGTGAAGAACACGCTTTCGTCTGTGCTTCTCTGATATGCTTATATCTTGTTTGATGTACAGAACATCATCTCGTTGCGCTTCGAACTCAACTACACTCCCATGATTCTTTTGCACAATTGGAATCCATATGCCATTTGACAAATTCAACATTCTTGATCAACTATCAAGTTGCATGTTCCAAATTTGGGAAAAGGTCATAGATTGACCTTTGGATTAGAATAGAGATCTTCTCATCAATTTTCAATGGTGAGATGCAGGATTCATATCCAATAGTCATGTCTTGGTAGTCAAAACCACCTTTCTATGGCTAATAGTTTCGAAATGAATTTTGACGTAGCTAATGGATATAAGGCATTTTCATCAATCCTAAAAGGACTTTTGAATAATGACCTATTGCCATTAAGTGAGTCAAAGTTTTCAACTTCGAATCTTATGGCTATGTGCCATATCCCTTAGATCACGTTTAACATAATCTCTTTGTAATCTTTGATTAGAATCCAATCTCTCAATTTCGTAAAATGGAATTTTGAGTTCCTTACGAATTTGATCAGATTACGATTTCTTTGTGCGTGGATTGATTCAGCAGTTTCTCAGCGTTTACTCCCACTGTTCATGGGGACGGGTCCAATCCTTGGACTTCATCAAGTTCTACGACATTCCTTATTTCCTTTGACAAGGTCTTGTCAACAGAGGAATAAGCTACTTACGAGATGCTTTTCGTTTCTCATTGTCGTGGAACAGGTATTCAATGGGTTTTGTTGAATACCCCATAAACATTATATGAACTAGATCTACCATCTAATTTCTCATATAAGGGTGTTCTGCTATGTCTTAAAAGACATGGCGATGTAAGGACTTACTTCGAAATATACTATACCAAGTATCTTTGAAGAGTTAATGGAAGGTATCCCCTAAAGTGAATGAAGGAAACTCAGCAAGATCAGAGTCGAGAATCAAACAAAGTTCGATTTCTTCTTTGATTTGCTTCATGAGAATTCTATTCTCGTCTTAGATAATTGAGGTGTTAAGTTTGCTTATGTTTCAGCAGGTTTGATTAAATCAATTGCTTTCGACATAATGCATCTAGTTACTTCATTTCCAAAACTTCTATTGAATTACTTCAATAGTTTCAGAATTGTACTTCAGCCAAGTACACATATACTTTGACGATTAAAAATCGCAAGTATATATGAAGTAGATTTCTTTTGAACTAGTGCTTTTAGTTCATGTCGATTGAAATGTTTTGGAATGCCTTAGCAATCCTTCACTTTGGTTATTATTCCTTCAAGATTTGAAAGTTCCGAATTTACCCAAGTTCATTATTTCAGGAATCAGTAAATAAAAACTTTCCTTTCGCATCTCTCTTTAGGAAGAATGTCCAGGGTGAACATTTCAAGCGCGGATGATTATCCAGTTTGTCTTACTCGTTTTCGATTTAACATATAGTCTTCAAAGTTTCGATTCGTTTATCATTGTTTATTTCTATGTTTCAAAACATCAACATTTGTACAAAGTTAAATTGCTCTAATTAAATAAATTCCATTTCTCAATGGTAAAGCAATAAGGTCTCGTACAAAATGTGAAATAATACTCAAAGTAAACTAAAACTTAAAACTCATGCTAATACGAAAAACTAAGAAAAACTTCTTTGCTAAAAAGGAATGTCTAGGTACAATTCTTCCTTGACCCAGTCCCGGAATTCCAGTTTCCTCATCTCGCTCTGCACTACTTGCATCTCCCTTTCAAGGATTTTCCTCCTTTTAGGTTGAGCGGGAAGACTATCATCGCCTGTAAATGCTTTTACAGAAATGAAAGTTTTAATCAGATGTCTTACATCAAAAAGATTCAACAAGTGTATAACTTAAAAAGTCATACCGTAGTCAAGTCTTTCCAGGAAATCCTTTTCAACAAGCTTCCTTATTTTCTCTTCGTACTTACACAGAGGGCAATTCCAATCATATAGACCAAAACCACGTTGATGAGCAATGTTGCATAAAATGAGTGAAGGTCTCAGATAATCCTTGTAGGGTTATCGTTATCTCATCTTCGAGAGTCAATTGGGCTCCAAACCCTTTGATCAGCTCGAATGTCATGCTTAAGTAAGAACAATATTCCCTAACATTGTCAAACTTAGCCATGTCGGTTTCGTATAGGAAATTGCACATCACCTTTTTCAAAGTTGGTTCGGTTCTCAAACGCATCGAGTATCGGACAGTGGATGGTAAATGGCTAACATTTTAAAAACAGACGACTATAAGCAGACAGGTTTAATATTAATACTTATAATTAACGAAATTTGGACTTTTTATCGAAAAAGTTCTCCCACTATTTTATCGAAACAGTAACCCCTTCTAGTTTCGGGAAAAATTTATTTCCTAGTAGGTCTTGACGTCCCAGCAGCAATTAGTTGCACCCACGACTCGTGGCCATACAATTAATTCCCTAGGTAGGTATACATATTACCAATTGTGTCTACTACACAACCTTCAAGTTATTTTGCCTCGTTTTTCGCATTTATCTAGCACTGCTACATCATAAATGTTACTACGCGTTAAGTCTAACCCATTAATCATGATAAGCAACGGGCCCGGTCATGAATTCTCCGTAACTAGTTATCGGTCGATTTTCACGTCCCGACCAGTCCCTACCCTTGTCGAGTTTTAAGAAAACTAGAATCAAGGAATTTCGTGCATTGCCCCTTTCTTCGACTCGGGTGCCAGACTCTGGATCACCTCTATCGATAAGTAAACAACATACACTAGTCCCTATTAATGGAAGGCTTGGATTTTATAAAACCTCATTTTATGTTTAACCCAATATGACTTAATATTTGTTCGAGAGGGGAATTTTCGGTTTTGAAAGTTTAAGGAAACTCTCCTCGAGATCTCACCGCTTCAATTATGCTTTATCTTTTATTTACGATCTAGATTCTAGCGCGCAAACACACA
Organism: Penstemon eatonii; assembly: GCA_038501285.1. Taxonomy (NCBI): domain Eukaryota; kingdom Viridiplantae; phylum Streptophyta; class Magnoliopsida; order Lamiales; family Plantaginaceae; genus Penstemon; species Penstemon eatonii. The sequence continues at coordinate 50,462,675 of CM076715.1, read as the reverse complement.
AGCAATCATAATCGACTAATAAATAAAAGCCATACAAGCCTAGCATGCATACTACCACAATATGTTTTCGATCGGGAGCCTCCTATGCGGGCCATCATCGAGCCAATGATGTTGGCCCAATTGGTCAATCTAAAGGGTTCTCAAAGAACCTATGCTATTACACAATGTACCACGCATACATGGCCTTCAATTCTTCTTGGGCTCCCACCTTGCTTGTAAATGGGCCTCCATCCTAAACTAGGAAAGCGGTAAAGCCCTATTCTATTACAAAGGCTCAAAGTGGCCCAAAAAATAATAACAGGCTCGCAGGCCCAATAAAAACCATGCATTAAATTAAACCAATCACATCTAACCTAAGGTCAAGGCTCGGCGCGATCGAAAACCACGTAAACAGTTCACGTAGAGCAAAGAAACATGTAAACAACTTTTACTTTCTTCTATCTTAATTTTAAAACACCTTTTAAAACTAACTTCCTATGATTCTTGCTTTTTAGTCACTACTAATTATGACAAAATAAATTCTCGGATAAACAAAACAACTTTTCTGCCTTAATTTCAGATTCTGATTTTTCAACTTTTAAAAATTGCAGTTCTGCCCCTATACTTTCGGAAATTGCACTTTTGACCCCAAAACTTTTGAAAAGTTACAAAATACCCCCAAAACAGTTTTCGGACAGAATGAGCAGAAAATTAAAATTTTGAAATCCAGAAAATTTTCGAATTTGCAAACAGACCCCTGAAGTTTTGGAAATTACAAAACAGTCCTCGAATTTTCAAAAATTGCAAAATGGTCCAAAATTGCGTGCGATCATATTTTCAGAAATAACCCAGATTTTTCAAAAATTTCCAGAAATAGAAAATTCAATTTTCAGCCCTAATTTTCATGTTTTGCGATTTTTGCATAAAAGCCCTGATTTTTCGAAAAACTATAAATTCGCCACAGATCTAAAAAAGCAGTTTTACCCAATCATAGATCTAGTCATAACAAGCAAGAATCAATCACTAGAACATAATTAACATGCGTTCTCATACATACAATCAAGCATATACAGTGAAAACACATTAGGTTCAGGCCTTTTCGTATAAAAACGTATGGAGCTGGCTCTGATACCACTGTTGGGATATTTTGGCTAGGGCTCGATTGTCAATACAACGAAGTGCGGAATTTTAAAATTTTTCGAGTTCCTAATAGTCCCATGAATCCTTTCTCCATAGTTATTATACGAATAAGGATGAATCAAACATCAATAAAAACACAGGGGGTTAATCGCAAATTACCTGACCACCAAGTCGTGTTTGTGTCCTCCAGGTGTTTGGTTTGATTCACAGTTTGAGTGATCCATGTGTCTCACCTCCAAAGCTAGTCCACACCAATCGGATTGTAGTGACGCCTACAAGTCTTAGGCTACGAACTGGATCTCGTAGGTTTGTCAACAAAGGAACGGGAGATACCAATGGAAGAATCGACTCACAGTGCTTATGTGATCGAGCAGGGTTCGGCCAGGGTCAGATCTGGTCCGATTTGGGTTCGGCCAAGACTAGGTTGGGCGACTAGGGTTAGGGGCGAAAAACTATAGGGGGCGATTTTGTAATTAAAATTCTTGTTCGAAAAATCTGATTTCTCACTCGATTTTTCTCTCTCAATTTTCAGCAAAAACTTTGTTCTCTCAAAAGCTTTTTAGGGTTGTGCAACTTGTTCTTATGAAGAGAAGGGGAAGAGTATTTATAAGAGAAGAATCCTTCTCTTGATAGATATCTTCTTCCCATATCTATCAAATCTCTAAATCTTTTATTCCTTATCAACTTAGGAATGTGAGATTTGATAGATCTCTTCTTGCTTGTTTTCCAAGAATCAAAACTCCTTTTCCTTTTAATCACCAAAATCGCCCCTAGCCCCTAATTTTAGATAATTCCAAAATCAACCCATAATTATCCAATACTGAAATTGGTTAATTATTTATTCTTCCAATTAATTAACTACTTTAATTAATTCCACAATTAATCAGATAACTCTAATTAATTAATTATCAATTAATCAATTAGTCATCTAATTAATAATCTCCAATTGAATTAATACCATAATTCAATTACCTTGATTTAACAACTTTAAATCATTCTCTTTCCTTTAAGACAGTCACCGTCCAATTGTATTGTGTGTGACCCTCTGGGTTCACCATCAACTGGCAGCAGGCCCACGACTTTCGTGATTTAATTAACGAGCAATTAAATGCTCCGATCAATTAAACTACTTTTAATTGACCACTCCTAGAATTAAATCCTCTATTAATTCCGGAGTACCCACACTTCATGGTCGATGTCTAGCCACAAGCCCATGAAGCCCAATCAAAGGTGAATTGATTTATTGTGAACCTCACCTCTTATAATTGCCATGTACATACGGTCCTTCCATGATGATTTCCCGATCGAGACCTAGGGTGTGTGAATTGATCGGCACCTCTAATTATCTCGATAACTATACTTTCTAATTTCCGACAATGATTCCAGTGTGACTGCCAAATTTGGAAACCCCTTCCAAATGCATCACCGACTATGGCCATAGATTTCTCGGAATCAATTATCTAAGAAACGTATAGGAAATTCTCTCATCTTATCAGGATGAGTCGATGGATCCTTTCTTAGTACTAACCACTCGCGTACAGTCGTCTACGCACCCAACTTAGGTACTTTGTGGCCAGTCTACGTGACCAGTACCTAAATCTAAGTACGCACACTCGTGCACCGAATTCGCCCTAGCACCTCAAGTCTAAGGACTAAATCGTACACTATTATAAGCCTTGAGAAACATCCCATCACCGATATGCGACATGCGCTTCCACAATGGGTTTCTCTGTTCGGGTCGTTCGATGCGTTCAATCCTCCATTGAACCACCTACTCATATGCACTGGACTCAAATTCCTTGCTCATGAAACTCTACAAATTCACTCCATGTGAATCATGCATATTTGTACAAGTCTTGGCGATTCCTACGATACCCCGTCTCGTTTGGAATCTATGACTTGGAACAGTTTTAAGGTCACGACCTTTGAGACTGTTTCATGATTGCACTCAGTACTGAAGTGAATCGTCCCATAGTCTATTGTGACCTTAGGATTTCATCCAATCGCTTAGATAGGTTCGCGAGAGATGAAGTTGGCCATTGTTCAGTTTCACATACTATGAATGAACGGCGTATTAATTATAAACCATAAGAAAATAGTACTTCAACAAGCTAATAAATATTGGCTTGCTGGGCACTATTCCATCAGTTTTTATCGTGGTTTCGATATTGAACAAACCACGATTCAATTGTTTGCTCGACTAAAGCATTGCTTTAGTCAATCTAGAATCATTGTGGAGTAATTAGATTCTAAGATCATTATATAAACGTGTACAGAACCGAAGAAACTACTTCCGCATTTCTTCGAGAATCGTAAGCTACACAGGTGAGTGCTGTGTGTTACATGTGTGTCAGTCCGAATGTGCTAGTAGGTCGAGTCATAACTGTAACTTAGTCCCTAAACGAACGAGCATTCGACGTATGATACAATGAAAAACTTGACTGTTAGGACAAACTATACACACCTTGAGTTATTATGATAATGCCCATGTGCTTACTAGTCATTGATATCATATATTGAACCACTTTAATTATTGTTAGTGAGTTGGTTGTTGATTTCACGTTACTCGATTGTTATAGTAATGTATTGTTACTGGATTGTTACTGTACTGTATTGTTTGTTATTATGTGGGCCCTATCTTGGTGTGCGGAATCGTGGATAACCCGGAAGGTTAGGGCCGGAGGGTTACCTCGATCCACCGTAGACCTGCTTCACGAGCCAAGTGTGGAGGTTACACTTGGGGAGTGAATGTCAAACTCCTTGCATGAGACGTCTATGCGCACAGTTAGTAAGGTAGCTCCTTACTTGGAGTGTTCGGTGGGGGCGTCATAATATGGACTGGAGGGTAAGAGGAAGACGGCATCAGCAACTGTTGGTTACTTGTTCAATGTGCTTGAATTGTTTCGCATGTGTTTATTTACTGTAATGTTATATATGTTCATGTACAATATGTTGTATCCATGCATCACACGCACATGTGCACTACAGCCTCACTAAGTTGGACGATCAACTTACGCATTCGTGTTTACTTCTTTTTCAGATACAGATATCCTATGGTCTGATGTCTAGCGTTGGTGTTGTCCGTCTCCGAGATCCTGTCTGTCGATCGTCGAGGGTCATCCTCCTTGTTATCTTTTGCTTTTATTATGTTGTTATGTTTCAGTGTCGTTTATGTATCTGGGCATGATTAGTACTTAAGAATGTTTATTGTGAAAACTTGTTATCGCGCAGTTTGCGCTAGTTTTAAATATTGTGCACACTCCTGCACATAGCAGTGTTTCGGGTTTTTTATGATTTCATGTTGAACTATGATTCGAATTAATGTGAATTATTGAAATGTTTTGTTGTTTTAAAAACAAAAAAAAAATTTACTCAAAATTTGGTTGTGTTCACCGAATACGGACCCGGACTCGGGGGTGGATCCACGTAGGAACCGACCCGGGTGCTCGGGCCGTGACAGGTGGTATCAGAGCTTAGGCTTATAAGTTAGGTCAAGGATCCTCGGAAGTCGTTTGTTATGTTGTGTCTTAACTATCTTTTCGAGTCTTTTCGTGTAATTATTATATGTTATGTATTTGTTTCATATCTTGTGAGTGTAATAGCATGTCGAGCCAAGATAATTTGTTTCAAGCGCAAGAAAGAGAAACATGATTTTTGAGGTTGAGTTGGGGCCTCACTGGACCATTCTGCCCCAACTCGTAATGATTATCCCCCTCGTCGCTCGGTTATTCGACGTTCTTGACCTCGTCGGGTGTATCTGCCATCCCCTGATCATGTGCGACTTGGAGGTCGTCGATCAAGGGTTGATTATCCCAATAGTGTAATGCATGAGTTGGAGGTTGACCCTGATCGGTACTCACGGGTTGCATCACTTGTAAGAACTTGTGCTCAAGATGCGAAAACTTGGGTCCAAGTGATTTAAGATCTACTCAATGAAATGAGGGCCCGAGTGGAGGATTTTCGGCTCCATAGGAATCATGGATTGTCCCAATCCAACATGATTCAAGATAGGTTGAGGAGTATTAACGATTCTCTCTTCGTTGCTAGAGGAGCTGGGTGATCAGAACCCGAAAGAGGAGAACCCCGCGGATGCGGTAACTCCTATGGACGGTGAGGATCCCCGATATTGGTGCTCATGAGACAGCATTTAAGATGACTTAGATTGAGAGATCGTTTACGACTTCCTTTTAACCTTGTTTGTTTTGAAGCCGTCTTGGCTAGTTGAATGTTTATCGTACTATGTCTCTGTTTTGATACACTATGATTGATTATCTGATGTTCGATAAAAAAAAAATTTGATCGACTGGCGGTTTGCCAATATGTGATAATAAGTTTGGTTCTGAGAGATTCTTTTTGTCAAAATAGTAGGTTCGGCCTTGTTATACTAACGAACCGTCCTGTATTGTTTAGATGGCAGGAACTCATGGTGATAGTCGTGCTAGTCGATTGGTTCCCTCCCGTCAGTCTGAGAGAGCACTGACAGCTCCACCAGTCGAACAAACTGAGCGGATCATTTCCGCTTTGGCAGAGTTCACCCAAGCTTTGCAAGGCTCTGCACGAGCCGCACCTCTACCACTTGCACCGCTAGCTTTGGACCAGACCTTGGAACGTTTTCTGCAATTCCAACCGCCCCAATTTCTTGGAAAGTCTGAGGATCAAAATGCCGAAGTATGGTTGGCCGAGATTGAGCATATCTTCCGAGTCATGGACTACTCGAACATCCCAAAAATTTCATTGGCCACTTATTGTTTGAAAGATGGTGCTAAGGCCTGGTGGCAAACGAAGGAAATAGTTTTGGAGTAGAACCGAACCGAGAGAACCTGGGAGAACTTTGTTAAGGACTTTATCGATAAGTATGTGCCGCCTATTATTAGGGAACTACGTGAAGATCAGTTTAATACTCTGAAGTAAGAAAATATGAGTGTGTCGGAGTTTGAGGTTGTCTATTCCCGGCTAGTTCGTTATGCTCCCCACTTGACAATGGATGAACCACGTCGCAACCTCCAATTTATCAAGTGCTTGAGGCCTGAACTTCAACGAACCCTTCTTTCCCAAAACATAGCCTCTTATGTCGAAGTAGTTGGGAGGGCCACCCGAATTGAGAATGACCTGATTGAGCTCAAGGCATCTAGGGTTCTAGGGAAGAGGCCTTCACAGTCAAATTGGAAAACTGGAAGAGTTTCAGGCAAGGAACAGAAGTTTGGAGGTTCAAGCTCGGAAAATCCGAACAATTGTCGCCAATTTAATCGACCACAAAAACAATCAGGGAAATCAGACAAGGGTGATTGCACGTATTGTGGAGGAAAAGGGCATGGAAAGCCCACGTGCTGGAAGAAAGCTGGCAAATGCCTGAGATGTGGAAGTCAAGACCATTTGGTAAAATACTGTCCCAAGGCACCACCTGCAGCAGTTCTAGCTAGCAAAGGACTATCATTGGTAGCAAAAAGCGCGAAAGCGCAAAACTCACAAGTGATTCCTTAAAATGGAAAGGGAGCGACGGACGGAGCCTGACCTATGGTGTTATGGAAGGTATACAATATTGTTTTAAGGATTTATGTATAATATCATTTGGATATGAGGCATCGCATTCCTTCGTATCATTGTGTTATGGATCTATGTATTGAGTATGGTTTAATGAGTTTCGTATGAGTTCGGATTTCGTACTCCGTCAGGAACCTCGTTTACAACGAGTTCAACTTAGATTGCGAGGTTAAGATCAGGATAAGGAATTTATCCTGTCAATCTGATCACACTCATAATCCTAGATTGTGATACACCAATGGACCAGATGTCCAAATTGAGATATCATAATAAGAAATTGACACTTTCTACCCTGGACTTTTCGAACATCATGAACGAATTTGGGGACCGAATTCTTTTAAGGAGGGAGGATTGTAACACCCCATAAATTTAAAATATTTAAAAATTAAATTCTTGAATTTTAATTTGATTTTTGTTTGACAAATTTTATTTCAATGAAATTTAGTATTTCTTTAAGCTCAAACGCACAATTTTATTTTTCGAGCACCCAAAATAAGACTTGAAAATGATTTGGAAGGTAATAAAAACCTTATGAAAGTTTTAGAAAAGTTTATAAAAATTATGGGTTTGATCGCGCATTTTATTTTTATTTTGGGGCAAAAATGCACTTTTTCAAAAATCGAGGGGGCAAAGTGCAAATTTGCTGGAATTTTGAAAAATCTGTAGGAGAGCAATTGAGTGTTCTCCTAGGCCTGCTATGCTAGCCTAGCATCATACCTTGGATGGAGAAAAACTCTCCACCCAAGTTTTCTTCCCATTGGAGAGTTTAGGAGGTGAGAAATCATTATTTTTCTCCTCCCAAAACCTCTAGGTATGTCTTAAATCTGAATTTTCAGATTAACAAAGTTAGAAACATATTTTGGTGAGCTTAAAGAAATAAAGAGAGATAGAAAGAGATTTAGGAAAGAAAAAGGTGAGAGAAGTGAGTGTTTATTTTGGAAGGAGAAAGAACCACCACCACCACCACCGTAGGACCGCCACCGTGCTGCCGCCATTGCCGGAATCCGCCGCCGCCTCTACCACCAGAGTCAAGGGCAGTGAGCTTGGAGAAGGAATTCAAGTACTCAAGGTTTAGGTATAAACCTATTTTATGAATAATAAAATATATTTCAAAAATAAATGTACTATTTAAATAATTTCGAAAAAAAAAGGGTAAAATAAAATATAAGACTTTTTCGGAAAAAAAAATCTAAATAATTTTTGAAAAAAAAAAATAAAGAGGGTAAGATAGTAATAAATTATTTTTCGAATAAGATCATGATTAAATAATACTTTTCGAAAAGATAATAATTTCAAGGGTACATTAATTCTTAATTAAATAAAATAAAATAACTCATAATTTTGGAAAATAAAATAAAATAATTTGAATAATATTTCTTCGGGTAATAAATAATTTTAAAATAAATAAAAATAATTTGGATAATTATTTTTCTGAAAATAAATTAATTCGAAAATAAATAATTTAATTTTCTGGAAATAAATTTTGAAAAAAAAATTTAATAAATGATTTCAAAAATAAATAATAACTTTTTCTGAATTTAAATAAATCTCGAAAAAAGGATAAAACGAGGTCTTAAAAATAAAGGTAAAGGAATTTAATTAACTTTGAATAAAATAAAAGATTAAAATAAATAATTTTAAGTGAATATTTCTAAAAATAATGATAAACTTCTTCCGAAAATAAAATATCTATTAATATTGAATATTTATTTTCTGAAAATATATAATAAATTATTTTTATAAAATTTATAATAAATACTAATTTTTGAAAATGATTATTTCAAATAAAGATTAATGTTGAAAAGGGGATTCAATAAATTATAATAATTTTCTGAAAATGAATTTAAATAACTATTTTAAATAACATAAATATGTTAAATGATTAATTTTACTTTTGAAATATAATCAATAATAATTTTTGTAAAAGAAAATAATTTCAAATAAACTTAAACTCTAAATTTAAAAATAAGTTATTGTTTGAATACTTAACGAGTATAAAGTATCTTGTAAGTAATAACTTAAATTAAAACCCTTAATTAAGTATTTTAAAGCTCAATTAGAACGGTTTTGTTCTACTTCTAACCCTTTCGTGGCTATGATTACCACGCTTTACGAACGAACCATAGAACCTTTAGATCGGACGTAAATGTCCAAGTTTTTATCGTGGTCTCGATATTGAACAAACCACGATTCAATTGTTTGCTCGACTAAAGCATTGCTTTAATCAATCTAGAATCATTGTGGAGTAATTAGATTGTAAGATCATTATATAAACGTTTACAGGAACCGAAGACGCTACTTCCGCATTTCTTCGAGAATCGTAAGCTACACAGGTGAGTGCTGTGTGTTACTTGTGTGTCAGTCCGAATGTGCTAGTAGGTCGAGTCATAACTGTAACTTAGTCCCTAAACGAACGAGCATGCGACGTATGATACAATGAAAAACTTGACTGTTAGGACAAACTATACACACCTTGAGTTATTATGATAATGCCTATGTGCTTACTAGTCATTGATATCATATATTGAACCACTTTAATTATTGTTAGTGAGTTGGTTGTTGATTTCACGTTACTCGATTGTTATAGTACTGTATTGTTACTGGATTGTTACTGTACTGTATTGTTTGTTATTATGTGGGCCCTATCTTGGTGTGCGGAATCGTGGATAACCCGGAAGGTTAGGGCCGGAGGGTTACCTCGATCCACCGTAGACCTGCTTCACGAGCCAAGTGTGGAGGTCACACTCGGGGAGTGAATGTCAAATTCCTGGCATGAGACGTCTATGCGCGCAGTTAGTAAGGTAGCTCCTTACTTGGAGTGTTCGGTGGGGGCGTCATAATATGGACTGGAGGGTAAGAGGAGGACGGCATCAGAAACTGTTGGTTACTTGTTCAATGTGCTTGAATTGTTTTGCATGTGTTTATTTACTGTAATGTTATATATGTTCATGTACAATATGTTGTATCCATGCATCACACGCACATGTGCACTACAGCCTCACTAAGTTGGACGATCAACTTACGCATTCGTGTTTACTTCTTTTTCAGATACAAATATCCTATGGTCTGATGTCTAGCGTTGGTGTTGTCCGTCTCCGAGATCCTGTCTGTCGATCGTCGAGGGTCATCCTCGTTGTTATCTTTTGCTTTTATTATGTTGTTATGTTTCAGTGTCGTTTATGTATCTGGGCATGATTAGTACTTAAGAATGTTTATTGTGAAAACTTGTTATCGCGCAGTTTGCGCTAGTTTTAAATATTGTGCACACTCCTGCACATAGCAGTGTTTCGGGTTTTTTATGATTTCATGTTGAACTATGATTCGAATTAATGTGAATTATTGAAATGTTTTGTTGTTTTAAAAACAAAAAAAAAAAATTTACTCAAAATTTGGTTGTGTTCACCGAATACGGACCCGGACTCGGGGGTGGATCCACGTAGGAACCGACCCGGGTGCTCGGGCCGTGACAGGTGGTATCAGAGCTTAGGCTTATAAGTTAGGTCAAGGATCCTCGGAAGTCGTTTGTTATGTTGTGTATTAACTATCTTTTCGAGTCTTTTCGTGTAATTATTATATGTTATGTATTTGTTTCATATCTTGTGAGTGTGATAGCATGTCGAGCCAAGATAATTTGTTTCAAGCGCAAGAAAGAGAAACATGATTTTTGAGGTTGAGTTGGGGCCTCACTGGACCATTCTGCTCCAACTCGTAATGATTATCCCCCTCGTCGCTCGGTTATTCGACGTTCTTGACCTCGTCGGGTTTATCTGCCATCCCTTGATCATGTGCGATGTTGGTCCCAAGTGGTCAGATGAGGTCTAGAGGGGGGGGGTGAATAGACCTCTGAAAATTTTTGAACTTAAAAACTTTTCAGTCTTCTGTCAGCAGACTAAGCTGATGAAGAACAGTAAGCAGACTAGTCTGATCGTGAACAAATCTTGAACAGACGACTGACCACTCTTCTTACAATGACTTAGCTGTTTTTCAGCAAACAGTTTTTCAAGAGTATACTTGCAGCGGATTGTTTGAAAGTGTTTTTCACAAGTAAACTAAGTTCTAAAAAGATTTTATCCCCAGTTTAGAACTCCTTATAAAATCTTTTTGATTGATTCAAAGTGTCTAAAATGCAAACTTTAAAATATGCACGAAAACTTTAAATGCAAGATAACACAAAGAATTTTTATAGTGGTTATATGGATAAAAATCCTTTAGTCCACTCTTCCAGATCACACAGATTCTGGGTTATACTATAATCACAAAGATTACAATATTTCTCCACTTACACCTAAACAACTAATGAGAAGGCTGTAAGCTCGCAATAGGGATTCACAAAGAAAACCTATCCTCTAAAGTAGAATCACTCACACAGATGGATTCTCACTTCGCACAACACTCAGCTTTTTACAAAATCACTCAGATAATGTTTTTCTATTTTCTTCAACTGGGTTTCTGTCAACAGATGACTTCCACCAGACGAGTGAGCTGTTCGAGCTTTTGAGACTTAGAGAAATTCTGCTTCAAAATTTCGATCTCTGATTGTTGTTGTGTTGTTGCTCGATTTGAAATTCAGCTCTATTTATACATGGAAATGAAATTATGACCGTTGAAGGCAAGTCACAAATCAAATCCATCCTTCAGCTCTTTTTGAAACGGCTCCCTGCAGCATTCCGTACTGTGTACAGTACCTTTCTGTCCATCGCATTTAATGCTGCATTTAATGCACTCTGCTGATCCGAGGATATCTTCAATCATTTGCCATTACTACCCTTCTCTTACAGCATTTATTACATCAAGTGCATTTATTACCGTTGGACTAATCTCTTGACCTCTTCTACTCTGCTGATCAAAACGACTCTGCTGATAGATACTCTGCTGATCAAATACTGAACTCATCTGATTTGACTCGGCTGATGATCTACCCTTCTGTTCGCTGATTCGGCAAGAGATCACTAGTCTTCTGAGCTTTGAATTTTGAACTCTTCTGATGTCTTCTTTTATCTGTTCAAAATTCTTCTAAGGGAACTAAGCTTTCCATACTTAGCTGATTATGATGTTTTGGAAATCATCAAAACCTTCCCTTAATTACTTGTCTTCTTTCATCTTCATCTTCATCCAACAATTTCCCCCTTTTTGATGATGACAAAACTCCAGCTAAGTACCTGTACCTAAACTAAAGTTTTGATCCTCAAAAATTTCTGAGATAGAAATGATATGTTGGAGTCAAACTTGCAAATTTTATAGATATAGAACTGATTACATTTTACAAGTTGAAAGATGAAAAGTACAAAATACTCTAAAAGATTACAAGAATTTTTAAAGAAAATCTAGCCAAGCTAGTCTTCTGTCTTCTTTTCTTTTTCAGCAGACTTGGAGGTTCCAACTTCCAATTTCTGCATCAACAGCTCTAGCTTCTTCTTTTTAACATCAGGATCAAGCTGTTCTTCAACTGAATCTTTGGCAGCAGCTAGTTCTTTGTCTGACTTAGCTTTTGCTTCAGATTCTTCCTCATCAGCTTGGTCTTCTTCTTCTGTGATCTTCTCATCTGCTAATCTGCTTGTGCCTTCATTTGCTGCTTCATTCCTATTATTAGCAGACTCTTCAGATTCTTCTAACACTTCTGTTTCTTCAGCATTTTGATTTCCTATCCTTTGGAAATCAACCCTTTGCTGTCCAAATATCCTTTCTTCCCCCTTTTTGTCATCATCAGCAGGGACAGATGGATATTGTGGCACAACTGGTGTGATTAGAAGTGAATCACATAGAAGCTTGATGTTTTCTTCCATGGCATTGATCTGAGCTTGCTGGTTAAGTTGATTGGCTTTAACAGTCTTGACTTCTTTGAGCAAGTCTTCTCCTTGATCACCCAACTGGATTTGAGTTCCTAAAATCCAATTTGATGAAGCATTGAAGTCTTTCATCATGTTGCCCATGACTTCATCTTCTGCTTGGAGAGCCAATTCAACAGTCTGTTCAATCTGCTTCCAACCTTCAGTGGTGCTTTGTGTCCTTCTCCTGAGTATATCCATATCCTGACATATAGATTGTACATTTTGAGCAGTATCTTTCATTAAGTCAGTAGGAACAACAGCAGCAACCTTCTGAATAGGTTGATGAACAGCAGCTATCACTTCTGCTTTTATCTCCTCCTTCATTTCCTTCATTGATTTGATAATCAATTGTTGGATGGAATCCAACAGATTGGTTTGAGAACTCTGAGATATTGAAGGATCTTCTGATGGAGTAGCAGAGACGGTTTCCTTGAGATGTTGCTCTGATGGTTGAGTTATCATTGCAAGGGACTGATCTGCTGGTTCACCAGCATGGCTTGGAGTGCTTTCCTTCTCCTTAGCCTGATCATCTTCTTCAGCAGCAACTTCTTTCTCCTTTAACTGATCTGCTGGAATTTCTTCGTCCTTCTTTGATTCATCAGCAGCATCAGACTTATCATCCTGCACTTTGTCTTGATCAAATGGGTCTGAAGTACCCTCAATTTGCTTTGGTTGATCAGAGGACTCTGCTCCTTCTTTATCAGCAGGTGATATAATCTTCTTGACAGTGTCAACTGTCTTCATCAAACCTTCATTGTCCACTGCAGACCTGTTACAAATCCAAGTAAAGTTGTCAAGAGGAATAAAAGTAGTTGTTGGTTCCTCTGGCAGCTCTTCATAGGGTCTGATGTTTGGTCCATAGACAATATGCTTGATGTTAGGAAGTGGAACCAGTGAGCTTGGTTGTCCCCTTAACTTCCTTGCTTTCTTGGCCCAAAGCTCCATTGCTTGAGCAATAGCCAACTTAATAGATCTTTCTTTGAGATCTACTGAGTCATCAAAATCCTCAGGAATGGATGCAAAGATCTTCTTGGCCTCTTCCTTGACTACATGACATATTCTCATCCTCAACCTGTCCAGAAAGAACTCTGAATCAAGTGCTTGAATGAGTGAATTTGTCTCAAGCCACTTCAATACCCAATCTTCTGTAGCCTTGAATTCTTTCCACTTAGCCATTTCAGCAGGACTCTTTGTTAATCTGAATTCTCTCCATCTATTGTATTTGATCTTTTCAGAATGGAAGAGTGTCAGACGGTTGACTCTTTCATTTTCAGCATCCAGTCTTCTAAGGAATTCTTCAAAAATTGCAGGGTCTTCCCTGACAATTTCAAGAGACAGTTTGACTTCTTCTCTTCTCTTTTCCTTAATCTTGGGTGCAGGCATAGCTGGTATTGGTTTATTTGGATCTCTTTGCTCACCAATAACTATCCCTCCACTATGCTGATGACCATGAGCATCCTTCATGCTAGCTTCAATGACAGCAGCCAACTCTGCTGCCTCAAAAGCATCTCTCTGCTCCTGAGTCATTTTGCTGGCTTCTTCTTCCAGCTTTTTCAGTTCTAGGCTTTTCAGCCTATCTTCTTCTGCTTTCTCAGCAGCAATCCTTTGCTTTTCAGCAGCGTCCAGTTTCATTTTTTCTGCAGCAGTCACATAGGTTGAGGTCTTGCCTAACCTCTTTCTTCTTGATTCAGGGCTTTCAACTGCTTGGATAGGTGTTGCAGCAACTGGAGTGGGATGTATTAACAGAATTTCTCCCTCTAGTGGTGTACTAGTCTGCTGTTCCTTTTCTACATCAGCAGATAGTGCAGCAGTTGAGGCTTCTGTTGTCATTTCAACTGTAGGACCACTTTCAGGCTCAGCAGTAGCAGCCTTAGTAGCTTCAACAACTGGTTCTTCAACATTTAATGGCCTTTCTGCCTCAGTTGTTGTTTTCCTCACAGTTATAGCAGGCTCTTCAGGGAAAGTGACCTTTCTCTTGGCCTTTGACTTAGGAATTTTCTTGACAGCAGGGGGGTTGGCAGTAGGAGGTCCCCTTGCTTCACTCCTAGTCCTTAGTCTCTTCAGTCTTTGAAGTGGAATTTCCTCTTCAGATTCAGTTCCTTCAGAGGATGACCCTGTCTTCATGTTTTCAATTTCAACAGTGAAGTCATCTACCACCTTCTTAGAGACTTCAATTTCAGGCTCTGCTGATCCAGCCACAACAGCAGACTGTGCTGTTGGCTCAGCAGACTGACTAGTCTGACCTTCCTTCTTGCTCTTCTTAGAAGGGGTCTTCTTGGATTGTTTGGAGGCTTTTCTCTTTGGTTTTTCCACCAGTTGCCTCACTGGTTCGTAGAGTTTGAATTCTTTGCTTCCATGGGTTTGTTTTCCTCCACCCATAGGGCAATGCAGAGAAGCAAACAAGTTACTCAGCAGAATGGCATGAGAATGCCTTTTGTCACTTAACAGCTCATAAACATGAGCAGCCCAGTTCACTTTCATCCCATAGTAGATGCAAATCATGGTGTGAAGCCTTCTTCTAGGTAGGCCATCCAGAGAACCCGTAGCACAATCCATAACCTTTGCTATGATATCAGCAAATCTTTGGTATTCATCCTTCAGCTGGGTCTTCATCAAAGTCCCAGACATCTCCTCTCCCTTCTTAGCACAAATTCTCCAAAATTCCTCTTCTTTTTCTGACCCTAACGAGGTCACATCTCCTCCCTTTTCTGTCAGCTTATAAATTTCATGAAGAACAGCAGCAGATACAACGATTTTCTTACCACCTATGACAGCAGTCATAACGGTGTCATCATCGTTGAACTCCCTGGAAGTATAGAAGTGGTATACATCTTCAAGATAAACCCTATCTTCGTGTGCTTCCAAGACTGGGACCAAAGATGCTTCCTTGATCTTTTCCAGTAAAGTGCGCATCAAATCGGTGCCAGAGAAATGGAATTTGCTATAGTTGAAGTATCTTCCTTCAATAACTTTGTCCATTTCTGAGATTTGTGAGTAAATTCTGCAAGATAGTGAGCTTTCGCAACAAGAGGGTTTGAGAGATAGAAAGTTTGAGAATTTTTGAGTGCGTAAGACGACTATGCTGTTCAGATCGGATTTTATAGGTTTCCTTTTGATTTGGTTTTCGTGATTTATCTAAACCGTTGATCTAATCTGACAGTTTTTAATCGAGCGGATGAGAGTCGCGGATTTCAATTTTATTATTTTAATGTCAGATGGGCGGGAAACTCTATCGACACTAATCTGTTTACTTATAAAAGCGTGTTACTTAATAATGCGTTTTATGACCATGCTTATATAAGGTATCAGATGAGTAGAGTTAAACTTATCTGACAGACGAGTGATCTGTTATCTGATATTACTAGAGAATGCCAATAGCTAGTAATCTTCCTCTGCTGTTTGTCAATCCAGCAAGATAAAATAATCTTCAATCTTCAAGAATTAAGAACATGTCTTCTTGGTAACATAACTTCAACTAACTGTCATTAACAGATTTCATCTTTAGAACAGAAGTACCGCTAGTCTTACACGTTCCCCCTGTCTTTAAGAATTCATAAGTTAACTAGTCTGTTGAAAGTTAATTCTTGAATTAAGTAACTGATGACTAAGCTGTTGAACTCCAGTCTTCTGATGAGTTCCCCCTCAGCTTATGCATCCAGGTTGAGTAAACCTAACTCAGCTCTTAGAGTTGAGAACCTTGCTTCGCTTAGAGGTTTGGTGAAGATGTCAGCAATCTGATTATCAGTATGAACATACTCAATCAAAACATTGCCTTTTTCCACATGATCTCTAATGAAATGATGTTTAATCTCAATATGTTTAGTCCTTGAATGACTTGTAGTATTCTGAGTAAGTGAAATTGCACTTGTATTGTCACAGTAGATTGGTATTCCACTGATCTTGATGTTGTAGTCTTCTAGTTGATGTTTCAACCAAAGTATCTGTGCACAGCAGGCTCCAGCAGCTATATATTCAGCTTCAGCAGTAGATATAGAAACTGAGGTTTGCTTCTTACTCATCCATGAGATCAGACGACTGCCTAAGAACTGACAGGCACCTGTTGTGCTTTTTCTGTCAATCTTACAGCCAGCAAGGTCTGAATCTGAATAACCAATGAGTTCAAATCCAGATTCTCTAGGATACCACAATCCCAATTCTTGAGTGCCTTTAACATACTTCAATATCCTCTTGGCAGCTAAGAGATGAGATTCTTTGGGGTTTGATTGAAATCTTGCACAGACTCCAACTGAGTACATTATGTCAGGTCTGCTTGCTGTTAGATACAACAATGAACCAATAATGCCTCTATATTTGGTTATGTCTACTGATTTGCCATCTTCATCTTTATCCAAACGAAGACTTGTAGACATAGGAATGGTAGCTGTTGAGCTAGTTTCCATACCAAATTTCTTGAACAGATCTCTTGTGTACTTTGCTTGGCTGATGAATATTCCATCAGGCAACTGTCTAACTTGCAATCCAAGAAAGTAGTTAAGTTCACCCATCATGCTCATTTCAAACTTATTCTGCATCAGCTTGGAGAACTTATCACACATCTGTTGGTTAGTTGAACCAAAAATAATATCGTCCACATATATTTGCACAAGTAATATATGATTTTCCCATTCAATAGTGAACAAGGTTTTGTCTACCTTACCTTTTCGAAATCCTTTAATTAAAAGAAAATCAGATAGGGTATCATACCATGCTCTTGGAGCTTGTTTCAGTCCATAAAGGGCTTTCTTCAGACGATATACTTTGTCCTCTTCTTGATAGACTTCAAATCCTGGAGGTTGCTCAACATACACTTCTTCTTGCAATTCTCCATTGAGAAAAGCAGACTTCACATCCATCTGATAGACAGTGAAGTTCTTGTGAGCAGCATAGGCTAGAAACAGTCTGATTGCTTCAAGTCTTGCTACTGGTGCAAAAGTTTCATCAAAGTCAATTCCTTCTTCTTGACAATAACCCTTGGCCACTAGTCTTGCTTTGTTTCTGGTGACAACACCATCTTCGTTCATCTTATTTCTGAATACCCACTTAGTGCCAATTACTCTTTGATGACTTGGTCTAGGAACTAAGTACCAGACTTCATTCCTTTCAAATTGATTCAACTCTTCTTGCATAGCTTCTATCCAGAAGGAGTCATTTAGAGCTTCTTCAATTTGTTTGGGCTCTATTTGAGATAGAAATGTGATAAACATAGCATCTTGTGCAGCAGCTCTTCTCGTTTTCACTCTATCTAAAGGATCACCAATAACTAATTCAGGAGGGTGATTCTTGAGCCATCTGAGATCAGGTTGCAAATCAGGATGTTGTCCTCTGTTTTGATCTTGCAACACTACTGTTGGAGTTCCAGTAGTAGTCTGTTGAACATTTGCCGTCTGTTGAACAGTCTCTGGTCTGTCAGCTGTTTGCAACTCGTCTGTTAGACAATCAGCACTGTGATTTTGAACAGCACTTGAGTTAGCAGCTGAATTTAGATTAGGTAGTATGATGGGAACATATTCTTCATTTCTTCCAACGTCTAACTTCTGTAAATCAGCAGACAGATCTTGATTTACACTTTGATTCTTTTCAGAAGATTGACTTGGCTCATCAAATACTACATGGATAGATTCTTCTATTAGTAATGTTCTTTTGTTAAAAACTCTATAAGCCTTACTAACAGATGAGTATCCTACAAAGACAGCTTCATCAGCCTTTTCTGCAAATGCAGTAAGGTGATTTTTCCCATTATTCAATACAAAACATTTACAACCAAAAATCTTAAAGTAATGAATGTTTGGCTTTCTGTTGTTCCAAACTTCATATGGAGTCTTGTTCTGATTTTTGTTGATCATACATCTGTTTTTGGGTAAAGCATGCTGTATTTGTTGCTTCTGCCCAAAATCTTTGAGGCAGTTTAGCTTCAGCTATCATGGTTCTGACAGCTTCTTTTAGTGTTCTGTTTCTCCTTTCAGCAACACCATTCTGTTGAGGGGTTCTTGCAGCAGAATACTCATGATGTATTCCCTTCATGTTACAATACTCTTCAACAGTAGAGTTTGTAAACTCTGTCCCTCTATCTGATCTGATCTTCAATATCTTAATACTCTTTTCATTCTGGATCAGTTCCATCAGATTGGTAAGATGTTCCTTGGTTTCACTTTTCTTCTTCATGAAAATCACCCAAGTATATCTTGAATAATCATCCACAACAGCTAGGCAGTATTTCTTTCCACCATTGCTGACTGGATCAATGGGTCCAAATAAGTCCATATGCAACAGCTCCAATATTCTTCCAGAAGATTGGTGCTTCTTTTCTTTGAATGATGACTTGATTTGTTTACCCTTCTGACAGGCGTCACAGAGCTTGTCTTTGCTCATGACTGCTTTTGGAATCCCTTCTACCAAATCATTCTTGATTAATCTGTTTATGGTCTTGAAGTTTAAATGATTCATCCTCTTGTGCCATAGCCAACTGACTTCACTTGGTGCAGATGCCACCAAACAAACACTTGAATTATTGTCAACAGAATTCCAGTCAACTATGTAGATATTTCCTTGTCGTCTTCCAGATAAAATTACCTTCTTTGTACCAATCTGCTCAACGTAGCACTTATCTGTTGAGAAGATGACTGAATATCCCTTGTCACAAAATTGACTTATGCTCAGCAGATTATATTTTAGGCCTTTAACATAGGAGACGTCAGATATCTCTATGTTTCCCTTGATTAATCTTCCTTTAGCTTTAATCTTGCCTTCTTTGCTGTCTCCAAAAGTGACTTTTGGACCATCCACAGCAACTGCATCAGTCAACTCATGTATGTTTCCACACATGTGCCTTGAACATCCACTGTCCAAGTACCAAATCTTCTCTACTTTACTCCTACTCCTAATCCTAACCTACAAAACAAAAATAAAATTGTTTTAGGTACCCTTATTGAGAGGGTCCTGAAGGATTAGTTCCACCCTTGACAACCCAAGATGTTGAAGTCTTAGGCTTCTTAGGTTTCTGAGTTTTAGGAGCATGAACAGTTTCATTTTTATCATAGTTATCAGATAAGTCATGTTGATGATCAGTATGATATGAATAATGTTCATAAGCAGGGTAAGGTGCATGATATGCAGGATATGCATGCATTGGATGAGCAGGGTAAGGTGCATAGTAACTAGGAAACTGAGGTGCATGATACATAGGATGATATGCAGCAGGTTGCACATAATATGACTCATTTCCATACCAAGCATTTTGATTTTTCTTATTCTTATGCTTCTTTGGTTTACTAGGTGCTTGCTCATTTGATTTTGACTTAGTTTTACCACTAGTCTGATTGACTTTAGCTTTATCAGCAGACTTCTTAGGACTCTGCTGTTTGGTCTTACTAGTCTGATTTCCTACACTAGGCTCTTTGCTCTTTTTAGCCTTAGGAGATTTCTTCTCCTTTACCACTTTCTCAGATGAGGTAGGTATAGAAGTTTGAACATACAGAATGACCTTACTATTGTCAGCTGATATGAATTTTTCAGTATGGTTCAACTCTAGATTATCCTTTTCCAAAGGTGTCTCCTGTTTCTTAGACGTATGCATGGATGCAATAGTAGACTTATCATGAGACTCAATGATTTTCTCAAGTTCCATGATTTTTCCTTTATAAACCTCACACTCAGCTTTCAGAGATTCATGCTCTTGCTCAAGCTGTTTATATTCAGCTGATTCTATTGGCTTTTCAGCTAAAAGTTTCAGTGAACTATTTTGCTCTTTTAGCAAGTTCATCTCTTCCTTAAGCTTAACAAACTCTCCAGCAATAGTAGTATTATTCAACATCATTTGCTCTAGAGAATTAAATAGTTCATTTTCTTGAGGAGTTACCTCATCCTCGGAGTCATCAGATTCCTTTGCCATCAGGCACAGGAGAGCAGGTTTTTCTTCATCAGATGATTCTTCATCAGACGAGTCTGAGTCTGAATCAGATGAGTAGACAGCAGCTGGCTTTTCTGCTTCAGCCATCATTGCCTTGGCTCTCTGATGCTTTCTTTCTTTTCTCATTTTCTTCTCTTCCTCAGTGTACTTCTCTGCTTTTGGATATGGGCAGTCTCTTATAAAGTGTCCCAATTTCCTGCAGTTGTAACACATCAGTTTTGATTTATAATCCTCTTTATCCTGAGAAGAAAAGTTAGGTTTAGAAGTAGAAGCAGCATGATTGTATTTGTTTTTCATTTTTCTCTTATAGAACTTCTTGAAGTTGTTCATCAATAATGCTACATCTCCAGCAGTGTACTCCTTTTTGTTGAGTAGAGTGGCTTCATCAGATGAGTCCACTTCTTTGCTTTTCTGAGCTGGTCTTCTGGTGTTTTCAGCAGCAACAAGTGCAGCTGTGGGTCCTGAAGTTGAGGTTTCTTCAATTCCCATTCTTGGCAGTTTATACTCATAAGCCTTGAGTGCGGAGAACAGCTCTGTTAGAGAAATCTTGCCCAGATCTCTTGATTCTTCCATTGCTGTCACCTTCATGTTGAACTTGGATGGTAGAGCCTTCAGTACTCTGACAGAAATCTCTTTGTCAGTGAAAGTCTTTCCCAGCTTCAAAACTTCGTTCAGAGTTCTGGTGAATCTGATATCCATCTGATCAATGGTTTCTCCAGACTTCATCTTGAAGTTGTCCAGCTTCTCCAAGGCAACACTGAGCTGATGCTCTTTAATAGCATCATTGCCTTCGCTCATATCTCTGACTTTGTCCCACATCTCCTTTGCAGTTTTGCAATGTTTGACCTTGTCAAACCGATCATTATCCAGGGCTTTAGTCATGATGAATCTCCCAACTTTATCTAGATTGTAAAGCTTTATCTCTTCTGGAGTCATCTCATGAAGGTCTTTCTCCACAACCGTATCTACTTCATTTATTTTTATGGTCTTTGTGAATCTGAATTGACCTTTAATGATACATGTATGCATGTTGTCATTATAGGCAGCAAGGAAAATCTCCATTCTGATTTTCCAGTCCTCAAAGGACATACCAGCAATGTGGGGAACATGGCTGATACAATCCATTTTTCAAAAAGTTTTTTTTTTTTTTTTTTTTTTTTTTGTTTTTCAAAAAAAATGCTCTTTTGAAAAGTTTTGAAAACCTTTGAAAAAC
Source organism: Penstemon eatonii (assembly GCA_038501285.1). Taxonomy (NCBI): domain Eukaryota; kingdom Viridiplantae; phylum Streptophyta; class Magnoliopsida; order Lamiales; family Plantaginaceae; genus Penstemon; species Penstemon eatonii. The sequence goes on along the minus strand of CM076715.1, from coordinate 50,441,068 downwards.
ACTCGGATCAAGCTCGTTGATCAGGCAGCTGATTCTAATGAACCACCTGCTCTGATACCACTTGTTGGTCCCAAGTGGTCAGATGAGGTCTAGAGGGGGGGGGGTGAATAGACCTCTGAAAATTTTTGAACTTAAAAACTTTTCAGTCTTCTGTCAGCAGACTAAGCTGATGAAGAACAGTAAGCAGACTAGTCTGATCGTGAACAAATCTTGAACAGACGACTGACCACTCTTCTTACAATGACTTAGCTGTTTTTCAGCAAACAGTTTTTCAAGAGTATACTTGCAGCGGATTGTTTGAAAGTGTTTTTCACAAGTAAACTAAGTTCTAAAAAGATTTTATCCCCAGTTTAGAACTCCTTATAAAATCTTTTTGATTGATTCAAAGTGTCTAAAATGCAAACTTTAAAATATGCACGAAAACTTTAAATGCAAGATAACACAAAGAATTTTTATAGTGGTTATATGGATAAAAATCCTTTAGTCCACTCTTCCAGATCACACAGATTCTGGGTTATACTATAATCACAAAGATTACAATATTTCTCCACTTACACCTAAACAACTAATGAGAAGGCTGTAAGCTCGCAATAGGGATTCACAAAGAAAACCTATCCTCTAAAGTAGAATCACTCACACAGATGGATTCTCACTTCGCACAACACTCAGCTTTTTACAAAATCACTCAGATAATGTTTTTCTATTTTCTTCAACTGGGTTTCTGTCAACAGATGACTTCCACCAGACGAGTGAGCTGTTCGAGCTTTTGAGACTTAGAGAAATTCTGCTTCAAAATTTCGATCTCTGATTGTTGTTGTGTTGTTGCTCGATTTGAAATTCAGCTCTATTTATACATGGAAATGAAATTATGACCGTTGAAGGCAAGTCACAAATCAAATCCATCCTTCAGCTCTTTTTGAAACGGCTCCCTGCAGCATTCCGTACTGTGTACAGTACCTTTCTGTCCATCGCATTTAATGCTGCATTTAATGCACTCTGCTGATCCGAGGATATCTTCAATCATTTGCCATTACTACCCTTCTCTTACAGCATTTATTACATCAAGTGCATTTATTACCGTTGGACTAATCTCTTGACCTCTTCTACTCTGCTGATCAAAACGACTCTGCTGATAGATACTCTGCTGATCAAATACTGAACTCATCTGATTTGACTCGGCTGATGATCTACCCTTCTGTTCGCTGATTCGGCAAGAGATCACTAGTCTTCTGAGCTTTGAATTTTGAACTCTTCTGATGTCTTCTTTTATCTGTTCAAAATTCTTCTAAGGGAACTAAGCTTTCCATACTTAGCTGATTATGATGTTTTGGAAATCATCAAAACCTTCCCTTAATTACTTGTCTTCTTTCATCTTCATCTTCATCCAACATGCGACTTGGAGGTCGTCGATCAAGGGTTGATTATCCCAATAGTGTAATGCATGAGTTGGAGGTTGACCCTGATCGGTACTCACGGGTTGCATCACTTGTAAGAACTTGTGCTCAAGATGCGAAAACTTGGGTCCAAGTGATTTAAGATCTACTAAATGAAATGAGGGCCCGAGTGGAGGATTTTCGGCTCCATAGGAATCATGGATTGTCCCAATCCAACATGATTCAAGATAGGTTGAGGAGTATTAACGATTCTCTCTTCGTTGCTAGAGGAGCTGGGTGATCAGAACCCGAAAGAGGAGAACCCCGCGGATGCGGTAACTCCTATGGACGGTGAGGATCCCCGAGATTGGTGTTCATGAGACAGCATTTAAGATGACTTAGATTGAGAGATCGTTTACGACTTCCTTTTAACCTTGTTTGTTTTGAAGCCGTCTTGGCTAGTTGAATGTTTATCGTACTATGTCTCTGTTTTGATACACTATGATTGATTATCTGATGTTCGATAAAAAAAAATTTGATCGACTGGCGGTTTGCCAATATGTGATAATAAGTTTGGTTCTGAGAGATTCTTTTTGTCAAAATAGTAGGTTCGGCCTTGTTATACTAACGAGCCGTCCTGTATTGTTTAGATGGCAGGAACTCATGGTGATAGTCGTGCTAGTCGATTAGTTCCCTCCCGTCAGTCTGAGGGAGCACTGACAGCTCCACCAGTCGAACAAACTGAGCGGATCATTTCCGCTTTGGCAGAGTTCACCCAAGCTTTGCAAGGCTCTGCACGAGCCGCACCTCTACCACTTGCACCGCTAGCTTTGGACCAGACCTTGGAACGTTTTCTGCAATTCCAACTGCCCCAATTTCTTGGAAAGTCTGAGGATCAAAATGCCGAAGTATGGTTGGCCGAGATTGAGCATATCTTCCGAGTCATGGACTACTCGAACATCCCAAAAATTTCATTGGCCACTTATTGTTTGAAAGATGGTGCTAAGGCCTGGTGGCAAACGAAGGAAATAGTTTGGGAGTAGAACCGAACCGAGAGAACCTGGGAGAACTTTGTTAAGGACTTTATCGATAAGTATGTGCCGCCTATTATTAGGGAACTACGTGAAGATCAGTTTAATACTCTGAAGTAAGAAAATATGAGTGTGTCGGAGTTTGAGGTTGTCTATTCCCGGCTAGTTCGTTATGCTCCCCACTTGACAATGGATGAACCACGTCGCAACCTCCAATTTATCAAGTGCTTGAGGCCTGAACTTCAACGAACCCTTCTTTCCCAAAACATAGCCTCTTATGTCGAAGTAGTTGGGAGGGCCACCCGAATGGAGAATGACCTGATTGAGCTCAAGGCATCTAGGGTTCTAGGGAAGAGGCCTTCACAGTCAAATTGGAAAACTGGAAGAGTTTCAGGCAAGGAACAGAAGTTTGGAGGTTCAAGCTCGGAAAATCCGAACAATTGTCGCCAATTTAATCGACCACAAAAACAATCAGGGAAATCAGACAAGGGTGATTGCACGTATTGTGGAGGAAAAGGGCATGGAAAGCCCACGTGCTGGAAGAAAGCTGGCAAATGCCTGAGATGTGGAAGTCAAGACCATTTGGTAAAATACTGTCCCATGGCACCACCTGCAGCAGTTCTAGCTAGCAAAGGACTATCATTGGTAGCAAAAAGCGCGAAAGCGCAAAACTCTCAAGTGATTCCTTAAAATGGAAAGGGAGCGACGGACGGAGCCTGACCTATGGTGTTATGGAAGGTATACAATATTGTTTTAAGGATTTATGTATAATATCATTTGGATATGAGGCATCGCATTCCTTCATATCATTGTGTTATGGATCTATGTATTGAGTATGGTTTAATGAGTTTCGTATGAGTTCGGATTTCGTACTCCGTCAGGAACCTCGTTTACAACGAGTTCAACTTAGATTGCGTGGTTAAGATCAGGATAAGGAATTTATCATGTCAATCTGATCACACTCATAATCCTAGATTGTGATACACCAATGGACCAGATGTCCAAATTAAGATATCATAATAAAAAATTGACACTTTCTACCCTGGACTTTTCGAACATCATGAACGAATTTGGGGACCAAATTCTTTTAAGGAGGGAGGATTGTAACACCCCATAAATTTAAAATATTTAAAAATTAAATTCTTGAATTTTAATTTGATTTTTGTTTGACAAATTTTATTTCAATGAAATTTAGTATTTCTTTAAGCTCAAACGCACAATTTTATTTTTCGAGCACCCAAAATAAGACTTGAAAATGATTTGGAAGGTAATAAAAACCTTATGAAAGTTTTAGAAAAGTTTATAAAAATTATGGGTTTGATCGCGCATTTTATTTTTATTTTGGGGCAAAAATGCACTTTTTCAAAAATTGAGGGGGCAAAGTGCAAATTTGCTGGAATTTTGAAAAATCTGTAGGAGAGCAATTGAGTGTTCTCCTAGGCCTGCTATGCTAGCCTAGCATCATACCTTGGATGGAGAAAAACTCTCCACCCAAGTTTTCTTCCCATTGGAGAGTTTAGGAGGTGAGAAATCATTATATTTCTCCTCCCAAAACCTCTAGGTATGTCTTAAATCTGAATTTTCAGATTAACAAAGTTAGAAACATATTTTGGTGAGCTTAAAGAAATAAAGAGAGATAGAAAGAGATTTAGGAAAGAAAAAGGTGAGAGAAGTGAGTGTTTATTTTGGAAGGAGAAAGAACCACCACCACCACCACCGTAGGACCGCCACCGTGCTGCCGCCATTGCCGGAATCCGCCGCCGCCTCTACCACCGGAGTCAAGGGCAGTGAGCTTGGAGAAGGAATTCAAGTACTCAAGGTTTAGGTATAAACCTATTTTATGAATAATAAAATATATTTCAAAAATAAATGTACTATTTAAATAATTTCGAAAAAAAAAGGGTAAAATAAAATATAAGACTTTTTCGGAAAAAAAAAATCTAAATAATTTTTGAAAAAAAAAAATAAAGAGGGTAAGATAGTAATAAATTATTTTTCGAATAAGATCATGATTAAGTAATACTTTTCGAAAAGATAATAATTTCAAGGGTACATTAATTCTTAAATAAATAAAATAAAATAACTCATAATTTTGGAAAATAAAATAAAATAATTTGAATAATATTTCTTCGGGAAATAAATAATTTGAAAATAAATAAAAATAATTTGGATAATTATTTTTCTGAAAATAAATTAATTCGAAAATAAATAATTTAATTTTCTGGAAATAAATTTGGAAAAAAAAATTTAATAAATGATTTCGAAAATAAATAATAACTTTTTCTGAATTTAAATAAATCTCGAAAAAAGGATAAAACGAGGTCTTAAAAATAAAGGTAAAGGAATTTAATTAACTTTGAATAAAATAAAAGATTAAAATAAATAATTTTAAGTAAATATTTCTAAAAATAATGATAAACTTCTTCCGAAAATAAAATATCTATTAATATTGAATATTTATTTTCTGAAAATATATAATAAATTATTTTTATAAAATTTATAATAAATACTAATTTTTGAAAATGATTATTTCAAATAAAGATTAATGTTGAAAAGGGGATTCAATAAATTATAATAATTTTCTGAAAATGAATTTAAATAACTATTTTAAATAACATAAATATGTTAAATGATTAATTGTACTTTTGAAATATAATCAATAATAATTTTTGTAAAAGAAAATAATTTCAAATAAACTTAAACTCTAAATTTAAAAATAAGTTATTGTTTGAATACTTAACGAGTATAAAGTATCTTGTAAGTAATAACTTAAATTAAAACCCTTAATTAAGTATTTTAAAGCTCAATTAGAACGGTTTTGTTCTACTTCTAACCCTGTCGTGGCTATGATTACCACGCTTTACGAACGAACCATAGAACCTTTAGATCGGACGTAAATGTCCAAGTTTTTATCGTGGTCTCGATATTGAACAAACCACGATTCAATTGTTTGCTCGACTAAAGCATTGCTTTAATCAATCTAGAATCATTGTGGAGTAATTAGATTCTAAGATCATTATATAAACGTGTACAGGAACCGAAGACGCTACTTCCGCATTTCTTCGAGAATCGTAAGCTACACAGGTGAGTGCTGTGTGTTACTTGTGTGTCAGTCCGAATGTGCTAGTAGGTCGAGTCATAACTGTAACTTAGTCCCTAAACGAACGAGCATGCGACGTATGATACAATGAAAAACTTGACTGTTAGGACAAACTATACACACCTTGAGTTATTATGATAATGCCTATGTGCTTACTAGTCATTGATATCATATATTGAACCACTTTAATTATTGTTAGTGAGTTGGTTGTTGATTTCACGTTACTCGATTGTTATAGTACTGTATTGTTACTGGATTGTTACTGTACTGTATTGTTTGTTATTATGTGGGCCCTATCTTGGTGTGCGGAATCGTGGATAACCCGGAAGGTTAGGGCCGGAGGGTTACCTCGATCTACCGTAGACCTGCTTCACGAGCCAAGTGTGGAGGTTACACTTGGGGAGTGAATGTCAAACTCCTGGCATGAGACGTCTATGCGCACAGTTAGTAAGGTTGCTCCTTACTTGGAGTGTTCGGTGGGGGCGTCATAATATGGACTGGAGGGTAAGAGGAGGACGGCATCAGCAACTGTTGGTTACTTGTTCAATGTGCTTGAATTGTTTCGCATGTGTTTATTTACTGTAATGTTATATCTGTTCATGTACAATATGTTGTATCCATGCATCACACGCACATGTGCACTACAGCCTCACTAAGTTGGACGATCAACTTACGCATTCGTGTTTACTTCTTTTTCAGATACAAATATCCTATGGTCTGATGTCTAGCGTTGGTGTTGTCCGTCTCCGAGATCCTGTCTGTCGATCGTCGAGGGTCATCCTCGTTGTTATCTTTTGCTTTTATTATGTTGTTATGTTTCAGTGTCGTTTATGTATCTGGGCATGATTAGTACTTAAGAATGTTTATTTTGAAAACTTGTTATCGCGCAGTTTCCGCTAGTTTTAAATATTGTGCACACTCCTGCACATAGCAGTGTTTCGGGTTTTTTATGATTTCATGTTGAACTATGATTCGAATTAATGTGAATTATTGAAATGTTTTGTTGTTTTAAAAACAAAAAAAAAAATTTACTCAAAATTTGGTTGTGTTCACCGAATACGGACCCGGACTCGGGGGTGGATCCACGTAGGAACCGACCCGGGAGCTCGGGCCGTGACACAAACGGTTCCCTAATTCTCGGTAAGCGAAACGGCCGGCGCATTTATTGCTTGTATTTCAGCCGTCAGCTCTAAATAAATCTGAGTCGTCGATTGCCTTTTCTTTTCACTATATATAGTTCCGTAGCTACCTTCATATTTTTACATTTCAGTAATTGTTTTGATCGGCTCTATGATTGAGCTTTTACCTCCTTTGACTACTATGTTTTGCTTTCTGTCTTCAATAGCACGTTTTGAGGTTCGAGTTCGAACTATTTTCCTTTATTATTTTGGCTGCCTCTCGTGGCGATTCACTTCGACTAGGGTATTGACAGGCGAAAAGAATCGCAACTGAGGTACCGACAGGCGACCAGCTCTCTCTGATTCCATCCATTTAGGGCCGGTTCAAACTCCTGTATCCTGTCGCTCCACCCAGTCGGATAGTTGGTCGACTTGTGGAAGGGTCCTTGAGGTTTTGATCTCCACTTCTTCAAGATGCTTCCGAAGCTGGTTCATAGTATTCCGATCTGGTTTAGTGTGCACAGAGATTGGTCTGGATTCCTCTCGTGCGCCGGTCATTCATTAGCGGATCTCCAAAGCATTGTTAAAGCCGTCATTATATACTGATGACGATCTAAGATCGGCTAAGAGCCTGTTGCCATGCCCAGGTCCTTAAATTTGAAAACCTTTAACTTTTTTGTAGCGCCTGTAGTAGGATAAATGTAATCCTTTTTTCTCTTTTGAGTTCGAACTTCATCATTTTATTTGTAGAGAAATACTCGTAAATGTGGTACAAAGATCGATCCATAGTTTTAGATTTTTCTTGGATTATGGATCTTTTCACCTTTAGTCGAATAAATAACTGTGGAAAAATAATATGATAGAAATTGGATCGATCTTGAATACACTTTAGAGTTAAGGAGCATAGCTAAGACTTCCATATATATAGTCGAATAAATAACCGTGGAGAAATGATATGATTGAAATTGGATCGATCTTGAATACACTTTAGATTCAAGGGGCGTAGCAACGACTTTCAGCCTTTTAATAATATCGATCTAAAGGGCGTAGCAACGGCTTTCACCCTTAGTCGTTTCAGAGCATTTATAGCCCGAGGGTCGTAGCAACAGCTTTCACCCATTTAATAATATCGATCTAAGGGGCGTAGCAACGGCTTTCACCCTTAGTCGTTTCAGAGCATTTTTAGCCCGAGGGTCGTAGCAACAACTTTCACCCATTTAATAATATCGATCTAAGGGGCGTAGCAATGGCTTTCACCCTTAGTCGTTTCAGAGCATTTTTAGCCCGAGGGTCGTAGCAACAGCTTTCACCCATTTAATAATATCGATCTAAGGGCGTAGCAACGGCTTTCACCCTTAGTCGTTTCAGAGCATTTTTAGCCCGAGGGTCGTCACCCATTTATTAATTTTCTCGATCCAAGGGGCGTAGCAACGGCTTTCACCCTTGGTCGATCCTCGAGGGTCGTAGCAACAGCTTTCACCCCTAATAGTAGATGGAGACAAGTAGAGATAGATAATAGATGAACAGAGATCGATAATATCAGAATATGACGAATAAATAGGAATATTGGCGAAACGAACTTTCATTGAATATATAACTCTGATCGAAATAAACTTTGATGAAATAATAGTCTTCTGTATTCATGAGAAAAGATGAATCATAGCGAAACAACAAATAGTGAATAACCTTAGAACTTAATAAATAATCCTTATGTCTTGTTAAGAAAATTCTTTGCGAGGTTCTTGATTTGCTTGATCCAATGCCCTTTGTTCTCTATTGTTGTCTATATGTTCCCAATTTTGACAAGTTTGATTTTTTCCAAACGGTTCCTCATTTATCGAGAATTGTAACGGTCGACGAATCTCATCCATTAACTTCGCGGATCCTATGCCGTTGGATTTCATTTCAATTTCACTATAAAAGGTAGTCGTACCTTTAGAGATGTCTCATTCGTTGCGCTGGCATTTATTCGTCCGATCATGGTGATCAAGATCATTATTCAATTAATTCAACTATTTGAGCTCAGACTTCGAACAATCTTTAAGAGGAATAGTCTTCTAACCCGACCTCGCTTAGAATATCGATAGGCAAATACAATTTCTATCTGGAAGGCCAATAAGCCAGAATCACGGAGTCCGCAGGTCATTGCGCAGGTCTTCGAACAGGGACATGTTGCTACAATGCATTTAGGAAGACATACTGGGGAGAGAACGTTCCAGAATACATTTACCCGATAAACCGTGCGTTCGCCCCTTTGTCTTCGGAAGATTGTAAATAAAGTTAAAAGCCTGCGGATCCAAAGGAGATTCCATGCTCGGAGCTAAGTTACTTCGAATAAACGATAGAAGAGGAGAGCGAAAATTTCATTTGGTTGTAGGGAATGAAGGGGTTCTTATTTAATATATTAGCTTGTGCTATGCTCGAAACGTATCTCCTCATATTTTTTCCTTTGAACTCTTGTATCTTTGTAATAATATTCATGAATAGAATTTTCTCTTTTCCTTGTTGATAAAATAGAGCACAATCAGACACGATCTTACTTTCAATAACCCAATCTCGAATATCTAAAATTAATAAGGAAATAACCGAACAGTGGTCTCTTGAGTGAGTAACAAGCTAATATCTTGTATACTTGAAATTAATAAAGAACTTGTTGTAATTGACCCTTGCTATTGCCGAATTTCCAAAGCTGTCGAATTTTTCAGTTCGAGAGTTTCATTCGAGTAGAACAACCATAATTTTTTCAATTCGAACATTATTAGTTGGTTATAAAAAATAGCGGTTTCACATTTAGAATATCATGTGCACGAGAGTTGAACTTTTAGACAAGTGTTCCTGATCCTTGGGCTGTCTTTCGAGTAGGATAATAAGTAAAAAATTTGTTCGAACGAACTTTTCGAATGAGCCCTTCTTTGCACATTGTTAGACCGTACGTTCTCCTAACCAAACAGGACCCTATTTCTCGGGAAACGTATTGGCCAGTTCATTTATTACTTACATCCTAACCGTTTGCGATCTGTTATCTGGGCCGTTGGTTCAAAACCCTTCACCGCTTATAAATAGGTCCATTTATTTATACGACATTCCTCACTTTTTCCTTTATGCTTCCTCCGATCCCCATGGGTCAAGTTTTAGATTTGATTCATACTATCTCTAAGATAAAGGAGTTTGAGATTAGACTTCGAACTCTGTTTTCCGAACTTAGTTCCTTTGGTATAAGCTTTTTCGCTTAGAATATCGACAGGCAAAAGAAATTGCGCTTAGAATACCGACAGGCAACCTGTTTTCCAAGATATACCTTATCTGGTGCGGGTTAGAATTCCGGTTTTCTGGCGTAGCATCTGATCGGGCAGCCGGTTAATCTCAGAAGAGTTCTTTAAATCTGGAGCACCAGCTTCCTCGAGGGCTTTCTTGAAGTATAGTTCCCTCGAGCTCGCTTGGGGCGCCTCCGTTGAGATAACCCTTCGCTGCACCAGCTCGGATTAATCTGTAAATAATGATTGAGTACTTCGATCATTATTTACAGATGAAGACCTAAGGACGGTTTGAAGCCTTGGAGAGGAGCTTCGATCCGGCTTTCTTCCCGTACGAAGACGGATGTGCGACACGTGGCTAGTGATGATCATGAAGAATCACTGCTGATTTCTGCATCTGGAGCGATCTAATAGGGATGATGACCGAATATTTATCAGGATAGAATTACTCGTAGAACTTGTAGTAGAGTAGGAGTGATTGTACTGTATCTCTTGAGCTCGAATTTTAATATTATATTCGAAGCTTTGCTTGTAACATGCTCGAAGAATATCAATAATAAAGCTTTATTTCTTGTTCGAATTTTCTTATTTTATTCCTTCATCTTTTCTATCTCTCCGATCGAATTTGAGTTAGGCTCGCAGGAACTTATAGTTATCGTGAAGTTATAGATCCATTCCCTTTGGGATCGAAAATTTCTTTTAGCGACCGAACTACAGCCCACCCTGGATTGCGACTTCGGGGACTTGTTGTCGTTGTATGGACATTTATTGATATTCATATTTAGAGATCATCATCGAGCACAAAATGTAACTACTTCTATTCCAACTGATCAAGAAAATCATCAGATAATTGATAATAATTGATTCGTGTAATTTAACCTGAGATCACTAAATATGAAGATCGGAAAAATAAATTCCGAGCCTCAATAAGTTGCAACTCCATAGACTTTCATGACCTTTTGACGTTGACCGATGATCGGACCCATTTGATCTTGGCTAGTTGAGAACGATATCCATGAAGTTTATTCATTTATAAACAGAGAACTTTTACTTTTGCTCCGCTGGTCGGAGGATCGTCACTGACAACAAATGGCGGTTAGTGAATCGCATACGACAGATCGTGTGGCTCATTATTGATCGAATTCTGTGCTCGTGCTGCATGGGAAGGCTCTCCTCTGATATACGTATTTCTCCTCGTAGTAGGCATATTTCGATCTAATACTCGAATAAAGCCCCACGATGGGCGCCAATTGATCTTACGGGTTTTCGTTAGTTCGATAAGGGTGGTGTAAAATGTCGTGCTAATGTATGTAAATGAAGATAAAAGATCAATAGTATTATATTCAGAATGATCGAATACAGATTACAAGAATTGGGAGTCCTATCCGAGCATTATTGGATGCCGTACAAGCTAGAGGGTGAAATACATATATAAGAAAACCTATGCTATATTTCCTATGTAATTCCGAGCAGTAGCCTCGGAGGAAGAGCACCTGGGAAGTTGTCGTAGTCATAAATGCTTGGGGTATTTATAGCTGAGCTAATGGGCTTGGGCCTGGGCTCGGCCCAACAGTACCCTTCGATCTCGGGTTCTCTTTATAGGCTCGGAACAGTTTATTAAAACACCGGGGTCGGCTCGTCGTTCCTGGGGACAGGATCTGGGGTTGTTCGATCCGTATTAAGCCTGCGAGGGTAGGGGATCCAAATAATCCCTTATCAAATTATATGAGACGAGGTTCAAAAGTATCAATTCACCTGAAGTTGGGCTTCACGGGTTTGTGGCTAGACATCGACCATGAAGTGTGGGTACTCCTGAGGTAATAGAGGATTTGATTGTAGGAGTGGTCAATTAAAGGTTGTTTAACTGACCGGAGCAATTTATTGTTCATAAATTAAATCACGAAGAATTCGTGGGCCTGCTGCCAATTGATGGTGAACCCAAAGGGTCACACACAATACAATTGGACGGTGACTGTTATGGAAGGACATAAAAGGAATTACTTGATTTAAAGGTAATTAAATCAATTAAATGAATTAAAGTATTAATTCAAGTGGGAGATTAATTAATTAGTTGATTTAATTAATTAAATACTTAATTAAGTTGCTAATTAATTATCTAAAGAAATATTAATTTATTAATTAATATGGAGTGGACATTTAATTAAAGTAGTTAATTAAAAGAAGCTTGCAAGACATGGGCTCTTTAATTAAAAGCCCATAAGGAGTCTTGCAAACCTAGGTCAAGTAAGAGGCTTATAAATAGAGTTCTACCAGAGCTCAGAAAGCTAACATCCTAGCAAAAACCCTAGCCTCTCTCTCTTTGACCTGCGCCGCCCCTCCCTGCGCCGCCAAGAGCATAGCCGCCGCCCCTAGCTGGCTGTGAGTTGCTGCTACGCCGCCGCACATCCTCCCTCGTTCCTTCGTGCAGGATCTTACTCTGCCAAGTAGATCTGCACAGTCCTCCATTGACAAATCTCTTAGATCCAGTTCTGAGCCTAAGACTAAGAGGTGTTACCAGAATCCAGTTGGTGTGGACTATCTTTGGAGGTGAGACATTTGGATCACTCTGATAGGATAGTGCCCTGCAAGCCAGTTCAATTAGCTTGTAATAGATCTATCTTGTATATAACAATCTTTGATTTTATAATAATACGCATGTTTATTTATATATGTATAAGGATAAACAATGGCCAAACTTCATCTCTCGCGAATACATTTAAGCGATTGGTTGAAACCCTGAGATCACTCATGACTATGGGACTATACACTTCAGTACTGAGTGCACTTATCATGAAACAGTCTCAAAGGTCGTGATCTCGAAAATGTTCCAAGTCATAGATTCATATCGAGACGGGGTATCGAGTGAATTGTCAAGACTTGTACGATTATGCATGATTCACACGGAGTGAATTTGTTGTAGTTTCATGAACAAGGCATTTGAGGCCAGTGCATATGACTAGGTGATTCGATGGAGGATCGAATGCATCGAACGACCCGAACAGAGAAACCCATTGTGGAAGCGCATGACGCATATCGGTGATGGGATGTTTCTCAAAGGATTATAATAGTGTACGATTTAGTCCTATGACTTGAGGTGCTAGGGCGAATTCGGTGCATGAAAGTGCGTACTTAGATCTAGGTATAGGCCACTTAGCTTGGTCATAAAAATGCCTAGGTTGGGTGCGTATGGACATGTACGCGAGTGGTTAGTACCAAGATGGAATCTGTTGACTCATCGTAATGCATGAGAATATTTCCTATACGATTCTTAGATAATGTTTCCAATGAATCTACGGCCGTAGTCGGTGACGGATTTGGAAAGGGGTTTCCAAATTAGGCAGTCACACTGGAACATTATCCTGAATTAGAAAGTATAGTTATCGAGACAAATTTAGAGGTGCCGATCAATTCACACACCCTAAGTCTTGATCGGGAAATTGGTCGACAGAAGGACCGTATGTACATGGTAATTATATGAGGTGAGGTTCACTAAATATCAATTCACCTGATGTTGGGCTTCATGGGCTTGTGGCTAGACATCGACCATGAAGTGTGGGTACTCCTGAATTAGTAGAGGAATTGATTCTAGGAGTAGTCAATTAAAGGTAGTTTAATTGATCGGAGCAATTTATTGTTCATAAATTAAATCACGAGGTTTCGTGAGCCTGCTGCCAATTGATGGTGAACCCAGAGGGTCACACACAATACAATTGGACGGTGACTGTTCTGTAGGAATATAAAAGGAATTAATTGATTTAAAAGTAATTAAATCAATTAAGTGAATTAAAGTGTTAATTCAAATGGGAGATAAATTAATTAATTGATTTAAATGACAATTGATTAATTAAACTAAATATTAATTAAGTAATTAATTAATATGGGCTGGATATTTAATTAAGTAATTAATTAAATTAAGGTGGGCTTGCAAGAGATGGACTCCTAAGCCCATTAGGAATCTTGTAACCCTAGGTCTTGAGGAGTGCTTATAAATAGAGCTCTGACAGAACTCAGAGAACTAACACCTAAGCAAAAACCCTAGTCTTCTCTTGCCCTCAGAAATCCGCCCCACCCTGCGCCGCCCAAGCCCTAGCGCCGCCGCCGTGTGCTGCCGTAACACCGCCGCACCGCCGCCGTGAAAGCCCTAGCGCCGCCGCCGCATATCTTCTCCCTCATTCCTTTTGTGCAGAATTTTGATCTGTCAAATAGATCTGCACAATCCTTCATCAACAAACCTCTTAGATCTAGTTCTGAGCCTAAGACTAAGAGGTATCATCATAATCCAGTTGGTGTGGACTTTTCTCTGGAGGTGAGACGCTTGGATCACTCCAGTGAACCAGAACCTTAATCAGAGTTCAGAATCAGAGTTGGAGGTTTCCACCACCTTGCCTGTGGTGAGGTAAAAATCGAAAACCCCATTTGTTAGATTATTTCTATGCTTTGTTTTATGTCTTTCGTATATATAACTTGGAGATATTATTATGGGACCTGTGGGTGTGCCTTGAAAAATTTTAATTTCCGCACTTTGTTGTATTGACCAGCGAGGCATATCCCAACAGTGGTATCAGAGCCAACTCCATGATTATTATACGAAAGGCTTGAACATAATATGTGTTTATATTATATGTTTAATTATGTATATTAAAACGCATGATAATTATGTTCTGTCGATTGATTCTTACTTGTTATGACTAGATCTACAATTGGGTAAAACTGTTTTTCAGATCTATAGCGTTTTCATAGTTTTTGAAAACTTCAGGACTTTTTGGGCAAAAATCGTAAATTAGGGTTTTAAAGGGCTAAAAATTCGAAATTTTAGAATCTGGAAATTTCAAAAATTCTGGACTGTTTTCGCAAACTGGTCGCACGCTTTTTGGGGTCATTTTGTAATTTCCGAAAGTTTAGGGACTGTTTTGCAATTACCGAAACTTCAAGGATCTGTTTGGAAAAATCGAAAATTTTCAGAATTAAAAATTTATTTTCTGGAATGCTGGCCGAAACTGCTTTGGGTGTTTTTGTAACTTTTTAAAAGTTTTGGGGTCAAAGTGCAATTTTCGAAAATTGAGGGGCCGAAAATGCAATTTTCAAAAGTTGAAAAACAGAATCTGATTTTCAGTAGGAAAATTTATTTTGTTTACCCGAAAGTTTATTTTGTCATAATTAGTAGTGACTAAAAGTAAGAATCAATGGAAGTTAGTTTTAAAAGGATGTTTTAAAATTAAAGAAAGGAGAAAGAAAAATGTTGTTTACATGTTTCTTGCTCTACGTGAACTGTTTACGTGATTTTCGATCGAGCCGAGCCTTGACCTTAGGGTAGATGTGATTGGTTTAATTTAATGTTTGGTTTTTATTAGGGCCTGCGAGCCTTTTATGTTTTTTGGGCCAACTTTGAGCCTTTGTAATAGAATAGGGCTTTAATGCTTTCCTAGTCTAGGATGGAGGCCCGTTACAAGCAAGATGGGAGCCCAAGGAGATATGAAGGCCATGTATGCATGGTGATTAATGTAATAGCATAGGCCTGTTTGAGAACCCTTTAGATTGACCAATAGGACCAACATCATGGCTCGATGATGGTCCACATAGGAGGCTCCCGATCGAAAACATATTGTGGTAGAATGCATGCTAGGCTTGTATGGTTTTTAATTTATTTGTCGATTTATATTTAGCTTGTATGTGATGCGCGCTAGAATCTAGATCGTAATAAAAGAATAAAGCATAACTTACACGGTGAGATCTCGAGGAGAGTTAGTATAACTTTCAAACCAGAAATACCCCTCTCGAAATAAAATATTAAGTCATATTGGGTAAACTATAAAATGAAGTTTTATAGATCCAAGCCTTCCATCAATAGGGACTAGTGTATGTTGTCTACTTATCGATAGAGGTGATCCAGAGTCTGGCACCCGAGTCGAAGAAAGGGACAATACACGAAATTCCTCGATTCTTGTTTTTAACTAAACAAGACAAGGGTGGGAACTTGTCGGGATGTGAAAATCGACCAATAACTAGTTACGGGGATTTCATGACCGGGCCTGTTGCTCATCAAGATTGACTGGGTCAGACTTAAACGAGGAGTAACATCTATGATGTAGCAGTGCTAGATAGGTGCGAAAATCGAGGCAAAATAGCTTGAAGGTTGTGGAGTAACACAATTGGTAAAAGTATACCTACCTGGAGAATTACTTGTATGGCCACGAGTCGTGGGTGCAATTAATTGCTGCTGGGACGTCAAGACCTACTAGGAAATAGAATTTCCCGAGCAATCAAAGGGGTGATTGTTTCGACAAAATAGTGGGAGAACTTTTTCGAAACTAAGTCCAACTTCGATAATTATAAGTATTAGACATAAGATCAGTTAGCTTAATGTTGTCTTCTTTCCTATTGTAGATATTAATTACAATGTCTAAGAATCCATTATCTGTTATCCTCGACGCAAACAAATTGAATGGTTCAAACTTTGTCGACTGGCTGAGAAATCTGAGGATAGTCCTAGACTCCGAACGTCGCAGTTATGTGCTCGACACACCCATGCCTGCTGCACCCGCAGCACGAGCTACTGAGGAACAACGAACCACCCATGCTAAAAGGGTTGATGATGATCTTCAGGTTCGTTGCCTCATGCTAGCTTCGATGTCAAACGAACTGCAGAAACAGCATGATGCTATGCCGCTTGCTAGAGATATGCTTCTCCATCTTCAGCAGATGTTTGGGGAAAGGTCTCGCGCTGAAAGATTCGCGACCTCTAAAGAGTTGTTTAATCTCAAGATGGCTGAGGGAAGCAGTGTAAAAGATCACTGTCTGCGTTTCATCAACTTGGTTGAAAAACTGGGGCGATTGGACGTGGCTTTGCACGCTGATCTTAGCACTGACCTCCTTCTCCATACGCTGCCCCGTTCATTTGACCAGTTCGTGTTGAACTTCAATATGGAGGATAGAAACCTCGCTCTTCACGAACTGACCAATTTATTGGTAACGGCATAATCGACTCTCAAGAAAGAGAAACCTGTAATGATTGCACACCAATCGAAGGCTGCAAAGCCTAAGAAAGGTAAGAAAAAGAAGAAGGTATTCTCTTCAAAGGCAGTCACCAAGGTGGTCGAGAAAAAGCGCAAAAGCCCAGAAGACGAATGTTTCCACTGCAAGAAAGCAGGGCACTTGAAAAGGAACTGCCCAGACTACCTAAAGATGAAATTGGTAGCCAAAGGTATTTTTCTAGTTGAAGTTAATATTTCTATTAACTGTGCATCGTGGGTGTTAGACACCGCAGCAGGTTCTCATATCTGCAATGATTTGCAGGTGATGGGAGCAGTAAGAACCCTGAAGCCCGGGGATAGAATCCTGCGTTTTGGAAACGGAGCTAGGATCGCCGCCGAGGCTATAGGAGACGTGGAATTAGTCTTAGGGAATTTTACTTTAATTTTAAGGGATTGTCTGTACGTACCAAACATTATTAAAAACATCATTTCTATTCCTATGTTAGACATTGATGGTTTTAATTTTTCCATTCAAAATGGATCTTTTTGCATATTTAAAGGTGATTTAATATATGCTCGTGGTACTTTGATAGATGGTCTATATTCCCTAGAACCTATAAATTCCAACGTCATGCACATTCAATCTAGAAAAAGGAAATATGATAATCAAACTCCACAACTTTGGCACGCTAGACTTGGACATATTTCCAAGAGTAGGATTCAAAAGTTGGTTTCCTCTAAGGCTCTTGAAATAAAGAACTTAGATGAACTCCCGACTCGCGAATCTTGTCTCAAAGGAAAGATGACCAAATCACCCTTCACCGGGAATCCCGAGCGAACCAAACAGACATTGGATCTTATCCATACTGACGTTTGTGGACCATTGAGTGTCAATGCGAGAGGTGGATTCTCTTACTTCGTAACATTCACCGACGATTTTAGTCGTTATGGATATGTGTATCTTATGACACACAAATCCCAAACCTTTGAGAAATTCAAAGAGTTTCGAATGGAAGTAGAGAACCAACTTGGACATAGTATTAAAGCACTTCGTTCTGATAGAGGTGGTGAGTATTTAAGCCAAGAATTCCTTGATTATCTAAAAGAGAATGGAATTCTCGCACAGCGAACTCCCCCTAGGACACCTCAACTCAATGGAGTGTCTGAGCGGAGGAACCGGACTTTGTTAGACATGGTTCGTTCCATGATGAGCTTTGCTGACCTTCCCTTTTCGTTTTGGGGCTTAGCCCTATTAACTGCTTCGAAGATACTAAACATAGTGCCTTCAAAGTCAGTGCCAACAACGCCGCACCAAGTATGGTATGGTAAAGCACCCGTGTATTCGTTCTTACGAGTATGGGGATCTCCTGCGTATGTAAAGAACAAGAAGGGAGATAAGCTAGATAGTAGATCTAGTTTGTGCAAATTTGTGGGTTATCCAAAGGACTCTATTGGATACCTGTTCTTCGATCCTAAAGAACGTAATACGTTCGTATCTAGGAACGCCCACTTCTTGGAAGAGGATTTCCTCACCAACCGAAATGGGACAATCGTAGAACTTGATGAAGTCCAAGAATCGGACCCATCCCCACAAACAGTGGGAGCTGAACCAGAATTAACTGAACCTACTAGTACACCTATGCTTCGAAGGTCTAATCGAATTCGTAAGGAGCCAGAGCGATTTGGTATCATTCACGAAAACGAGAAAGTTGATGCTGATCCAAGGACCTATCAAGAAGCGATGTCTGACATAGATTCGGGTGCGTGGCTCGAAGCCATGCAATCCGAAATGGATTCCATGCATTCCAACAAGGTTTGGACCTTGGTCGATCCACTTGAGGGAACTATCCCTGTAGGATGTAAATGGATCTTCAAGCGTAAGCTTGGAATGAATGGAGAGGTAATTACTCATAAAGCTCGCTTAGTGGCGAAAGGGTATTCTCAAAGGCCTGGTATAGACTATGAGGAAACCTTCTCTCCCGTGGCGATGTCAAAATCCATTCGGATATTACTTGCTATAGCCGCGTGGCATGACTACGAAATATGGCAAATGGACGTAAAGACCGCCTTTCTCAATGGAGACATTGATAAGGAGATCTTTATGCAACAACCTGAAGGTTTTGCGTCCAAAGGAAGTGAGCACAAACTGTGTAAGCTTCAAAGGTCAATCTATGGCCTCAAACAGGCGTCCCGAACCTGGAACATACGATTTGATGAGACAGTCAAAGCTTTTGGCTTTATCAAAAACGTATATGAACCTTGTGTGTACAAAAGGAATAGTGGGAGCTCAATACAATTCATTGTTTTGTACGTCGATGACATTTTGTTAATCGGAGACGATATCAAGATGTTAGCGCAGACTAAAGCGTGGTTATCCGTGCAGTTCTCTATGAAAGATATGGGAGACGCATCTTACGTATTGGGAATACGTATCTATAGGGATAGATCGAAGAAGATGATAGGACTCTCCCAATCTCAGTACATCAACACGATCTTGAAGAGATTTAGTATGGAAGAATCTAAGAAAGGATTTGTTCCAATGAGACATGGTATCTCTCTTTCTAAGTCTATGTGCCCTACAACCGACGAAGAAAAGACGAGAATGTCTATCATACCTTATGCCTCTGCTATAGGGAGTATAATGTATGCAATGTTGTGTACTCGACCAGACGTAGCACACGCTCTAAGTGTAACGAGCCGCTATCAGTCAAATCCAGGCGAGAAGCACTGGACTGCCGTAAAAGCAATCCTAAAGTACCTGCGAAGGACTAAGGATATGTTTTTGGTCTACGGTGGTAGTGGAGAACTGAAACTTGAAGGATTCACTGATTCGAGTTTCCAGTCTGACGTGGATGATTTCAAATCCAACTCTGGATACATATTCCGCCTCAATGGAGGAGCGGTCAGTTGGAAAAGCTGTAAAAAGTCTACCACTGCCGACTCAACCACAGAAGCAGAATATATCGCAGCATCAGATGCAGCAAAAGAAAGTGTATGGATGAGAAACTTCGTCCAGGAATTGGATGTTGTTCCTAGCATTGCTGAACCTGTAGTCGTCTTTTGTGACAACAACGGGGCAATAGCTCAAGCAAAGGAGCCGAGATCACACAATCAATCCAAACACGTACTGAGGAAGTACCACGTGATCAGAGAGATCATTGGTAGAGGAGATATGCATATGGAGTATGTCAAATCAGAAGACAACATAGCTGACCCACTAACTAAGCCACTTTCGCAAAAGGTGTTCGAGGGACATCTAGATAAGATGGGTCTAAGAAACGTTTGTGAATGGCTTTAGGGCAAGTGGGAGATTGATAGGATAGTGCCCTGCAAGCCAGTTCAATTAGCTTGTAATAGATCTATCTTGTATATAACAATCTTTGATTTTATAATAATACGCATGTTTATTTATATATGTATAAGGATAAACAATGGCCAAACTTCATCTCTCGCGAATACATTTAAGCGATTGGTTGAAACCCTGAGATCACTCATGACTATAGGACTATACACTTCAGTACTGAGTGCACTTATCATGAAACAGTCTCAAAGGTCGTGATCTCGAAAATGTTCCAAGTCATAGATTCATATCGAGACGGGGTATCGAGTGAATCGTCAAGACTTGTACGATTATGCATGATTCACACGGAGTGAATTTGTTGTAGTTTCATGAACAAGGCATTTGAGGCCAGTGCATATGACTAGGTGATTCGATGGAGGATCGAATGCATCGAACGACCCGAACAGAGAAACCCATTGTGGAAGCGCATGACGCATATCGGTGATGGGATGTTTCTCAAAGGATTATAATAGTGTACGATTTAGTCCTATGACTTGAGGTGCTAGGGCGAATTCGGTGCATGAAAGTGCGTACTTAGATCTAGGTATAGGCCACTTAGCTTGGTCATAAAAATGCCTAGGTTGGGTGCGTATGGACATGTACGCGAGTGGTTAGTACCAAGATGGAATCTGTTGACTCATCGTAATGGATGAGAATATTTCCTATACGATTCTTAGATAATGTTTCCAATGAATCTACGGCCGTAGTCGGTGACGGATTTGGAAAGGGGTTTCCAAATTAGGCAGTCACACTGGAAGATTATCCTGAATTAGAAAGTATAGTTATCGAGACAAATTTAGAGGTGCCGATCAATTCACACACCCTAAGTCTTGATCGGGAAATTGGTCGACAGAAGGACCGTATGTACATGGTAATTATATGAGGTGAGGTTCACTAAATATCAATTCACCTGATGTTGGGCTTCATGGGCTTGTGGCTAGACATCGACCATGAAGTGTGGGTACTCCTGAATTAGTAGAGGAATTGATTCTAGGAGTGGTCAATTAAAGGTAGTTTAATTGATCGGAGCAATTTATTGTTCATAAATTAAATCACGAGGTTTCGTGAGCCTGCTGCCAATTGATGGTGAACCCAGAGGGTCACACACAATACAATTGGACGGTGACTGTTCTGTAGGAATATAAAATGAATTAATTGATTTAAAAGTAATTAAATCAATTAAGTGAATTAAAGTGTTAATTCAAATGGGAGATAAATTAATTAATTGATTTAATTGATTTAAATGACAATTGATTAATTAAACTAAATATTAATTAAGTAATTAATTAATATGGGCTGGATATTTAATTAAGTAATTAATTAAATTAAGGTGGGCTTGCAAGAGATGGACTCCTAAGCCCATTAGGAATCTTGTAACCCTAGGTCTTGAGGAGTGCTTATAAATAGAGCTCTGACAGAACTCAGAGAACTAACACCTAAGCAAAAACCCTAGTCTTCTCTTGCCCTAAGAAATCCGCCCCACCCTGCGCCGCCCAAGCCCTAGCGCCGCCGCCGTGTGCTGCCGTAACACCGCCGCACCGCCGCCGTGAAAGCCCTAGCGCCGCCGCTGCATATCTTCTCCCTCATTCCTTTTGTGCAGAATTTTGATCTGTCAAATAGATCTGCACAATCCTTCATCAACAAACCTCTTAGATCTAGTTCTGAGCCTAAGACTAAGAGGTATCATCATAATCCAGTTGGTGTGGACTTTTCTCTGGAGGTGAGACGCTTGGATCACTCCAGTGAACCAGAACCTTAATCAGAGTTCAGAATCAGAGTTGGAGGTTTCCACCACCTTGCCTGTGGTGAGGTAAAAATCGAAAACCCCCTTTGTTAGATTATTTCTGTGCTTTGTTTTGTGTCTTTCGTATATAAAACTTGGAGATATTATTATGGGACCTGTGGGTGTGCCTTGAAAAATTTTAATTTCCGCACTTTGTTGTATTGACAATCGAGGCATATCCCAACACACTCCTGTGAACCAGATCCAGATTCAGAATCAGAGTTGAAGGTTGCCACCACCTAGCCTGTGGTGAGGTAAAAATCGAAACCCCTTTGTTTTAATACATTGTGTGCTTTGTTTCATGCTTTCGTATATATAATATGGAGATTTAATATATGGGACCTTGGGTGCTTCGAAAAATTTTAAAATTCCGCAGTCTAAGTTGTTATGACAATCGAGGCAACCCTACATACCCAACAGTGGTATCAGAGCCAACTCCATAATTATTATACGAAGAGCCTGAACATAATGTGTTTTCATCGTATATGTTTGATTATGTATATGTAAACAAGTGATAATTATGTTCTGTAAATTGATTCTTGCTTGTTATGACTAGATCTATGATTGGGTAAAACTGCTTTTTCAGATCTGTGGCGAATTTATAGTTTTTGAAAACTTCAGGACTTTTTGGTGCAAAAAATCGCATTTAGGGTTTTAAAGGGCTGAAAAATTCGAAATTTTTGGATCTGGAAATTTCAAAATTTCTGGACTATTTTGCAAATCTGGTCGCACGCTTTTTGGGGTCGTTTTGTAATTTCCAAAAGTTTGGGGACTGTTTTGCTATTACCGAAACTTCAAGGGTCTGTTTGAAAAATCAAAAATTTTCAGAATTCAAAATTTTATTTTCTAGTCTGCTGCCCGAATCTGTTCTTGGGTGTTTTTGTAACTTTTTCAATGTTTTGGGGTCAAAGTGCAATTTTTGAAAGTTGAGGGGCAAAAATGCAATTTTCAAAAGTTGAAAAACAGAATCTGAATTAGAGCAGAAAATTAATTTTTGTTTACCCGAATATTTATTTTGTCATAATTAGTAGTTTTCGGTCGAGCCGAGCCTTGACCTTAGGTTAGATGTGATTGGTTTAATTTAATGTTTGGTTTTTAATGGGCCTGCGAGCCTTTTATATTTTTTGGGCCACTTTGAGCCTTTGTAATAAAATAGGGCTTTTACTGTTTTATTAGTTTAGAATGGAGGCCCGTTTACAAGCAAGGTGGGAGCCCAAGAAGATATGAAGGCTATGTATGCATGGTACATTGTGTAATAGCATAGGCCTGTTTTGAGAACCCATTTAGATTGACCAATAGGGCCAACATCATTGGCTCGATGATGGCCCACATAGGAGGCTCCCGATCGAAAACATATTATGGTAGAAATGCATGCTAGGGTTATTTATTTATGATTTATTTATTTATTGCTTCTTTTATTTAGCATGTATGGTATTACGCGCTAGAATATTAGATCGTAAATAAGTTAATTCATAATCGAAGCGGTGAGATCTCGAGAGAGTTTGCATTAAACGTTCAAACCAGTAAATCCCCTCTTGAATTAAATATTAAGTCATATTGGATTAAAATAAAATGAAGTATTTATACAAATCCAAGCCTTCCATCAATAGGGACAAGCGTATGTTGTCTACTTATCGATAGAGGTGATCCAGAGTCTGGCATCCGAGTCGAAGAAAGGGACAATACGCGAAATTCCTTGACTCTTGTTTTTAACTAAACACGACAAGGGTGAGGATTGGTCGGGATGTGAAGATCGACCGATAACTAGTTACGGAGAATTCACGATCGGGCCAGTTGCTCATCATGATTGATGGGTTAGACTTAACGACTAGTAACACTTATGATGTAGCAGTGCTAGATAAGTGCGAAAACCGAGGCAAAATAGCTTGAAGGTTGTGTAGTAACACAATTGGCAAAATAGCTTGAAGGTTGTGTAGTTCTGGAAGGACATAAAATGAATTAATTGATTTAAAGGTAATTAAATCAATTAAATGAATTAAAATATTAATTCAAGTGGGAGATTAATTAATTAAATACTTAATTAAGTTGCTAATTAATTATCTAAAGAAATATTAATTTATTAATTAATATGGAGTGGGCATTTAATTAAAGTAGTTAATTTAAAGAAGCTTGCAAGACATGAGCTCTTTAATTAAAATCCATAAGGAGTCTTGCAAACCTAGGTCAAGTAAGAGGCTTATAAATAGAGTTCTATCAGAGCTCAGAAAGCTAACATCCTAGCAAAAACCCTAGCCTCTCTCTCTCTGACCTGCGTCGCCCCTCCCTGCGGCGCCAAGAGCATAGCCGCCGCCCCTAGCTGGCCGTGAGCTGCTGCAACGCCGCCGCACATCCTCCCTTGTTCCTTCGTGCTGGATCTTGCTCTGCCAAGTAGATCTGCACAGTCCTCCATTGACAAATCTCTTAGATCCAGTTTTGAGCCTAAGACTAAGAGGTGTTACCAGAATCCAGTTGGTGTGGACTATCTTTAGAGGTGAGACATTTGGATCACTCCTGTGAACCAGATCCAGATCCAGAATCAGAGTTGAAGGTTGGCACCACCTAGCCTGTGGTGAGGTAAAAATCGAAACCCCTTTGTTTTAATACATTGTGTGCTTTGTTTCATGCTTTCGAATATATAATATGGAGATCTAATATATGGGACCTTGGGTGCTTCGAAAAATTTTAAAATTCCGCACTTTAAGTTGTTCTGACAATAGAGGCAACCCTACATACCCAACATTTTGATACCACAATTATACCTACATTAGGGATTTGATACCCCAACTATTTACGTCGACACATTTGATACCATATCTCAAATCAACTTTACACAATTAATACTTCCATCAAATTAATGACGGAATTGTCACGAGATTGTCACGTGCCTGTTAATTCTCGTGAAATCTGAATTCACGAGATTGTCTCGTGCCCAAAAACGATGCCACCTGGAATGGGTCTCCCCCCAAATTCAGATTTCATGAGAACTAACGGGCACATGAGATATGGTATCAAATGTGTCGACGTAAATAGTTGTGGTATAAAATCCCTAAAGTAGGTATAATTGTGGTATCAAAAGTGAAATTCTCAATTTAGATTTCACGAGAACTAACGGGCACGTGACAATCTCGTGACAATTCTGTCATTAGTTTGACGGAAGTATTAAATGTGTAAAGTTTATTTGAGATATGGTATCAAATGTGTCGACGTAAATAGTTGTGGTATCAAATCCCTAAAGTAGGTATAATTGTGGTACGAAAAGTGAAATTCTCTCCCGAAGTTTGTGAACAAAGAAATTGGTATCTTCATCAGTATAAAAGAATACGATGGCGTTTTAGGGATGAACTTGGACATCCAGCTGAACTCAGTGACGTTAGCTCGGAGAAAAACTCAGCAGGATCCGTTACGGGTCCTGGCCCTTAGTTAATAAATTGAACCTTGTTTTGTTGTGAATATGTGCATATGCTAATGTGTATAAGTACTAGTGTGTAGATGCTAAAATGTGTAAATACTTTAGCAGTTGTAGTTTATATATTGAAACATACGATATAGTCTCGAAACTTACGGTATAGTCTCAATGTTTTGTTTAAATACTCGGCTTAAATGTTACTTATTAGTTTTAATATGCAATTGGTTTTATTGCAGCAAGCTAACTTAATTGCTTTAATATGGATTCGAATAATAATCCTGTAATCCTGAGAACATATCCCTCCATGAAAAGATAGATCAAATGCTTACGGCTATATGAATGTTAACTCAGGCCATACAAACCACTTCAGTTCCGACAAGTTCCTCACAAACAGCCCGAGCTCCAGAAATAAATCCAACTCCTAACCTTGTCCCCATCCTAGAAAACCCGGTAATTTCAGACTGACTACTTGATCGATTTCTTCATTTCCAACCACCAAAATTTAAGGGGGATCCCGATGATCGGAAAGCAGAAAGCTGGTTGGAAGAAATTGAAAATATCTTTGAATTTTTAGACTATACAGAGGAGCAAAAAGTTTCTCTTGAAGTATTTCGGTTCGAAGGAGCAGCTCGGGATTGGTGGAGATCTATCCGACGCAACTGGGACCAAAACGGCGTGGAAAAGACGTGGACAAATTTTGTCAAAGAATTTAATGATAAATACATTCCACCATTGGTAAGGGAACAACGAGAAGACGAATGCAACGCTTTGTGCCAAGGAAATAATACGGTCGCTCAGTACGACATGCAATTCTCTCGACTAGTGAAGTATGCTCCACATTTGAACAATGACGAGCCAAGGAGAACACGAAAATTCATTAGAGGACTTCGTCCAGAAATATGCCAAGGACTAATGTCGCATCATATTGAAAGGTACACGAAAGCAGTAGAAAGAGCTTTGCAAATCGAACGCGACTTAGCAGAAATGAGCTATCAGTATACGACTACAAAGAAGAACTACCCTCAACCATCTGCCTGGCAACAAAATAAACACCGGGAGGAGGTACAAAAATGACGCCACCATTCAAAGGAAATCAGGACCCGAATAAAGTACAACCAAGGCAAGCTTTGGGAAAAAGGGAAAGATCTTATCGAGAACTTACATGTAGTTATTGTAACTTACAAGGACATGATAGGATAGTGCCCTGCAAGCCAGTTCTGTTAGCTTGTAATAGATCTATCCTGTATGAAACGATCTTAGATTTTATAATAATACGCATGTTTATTTATATATGTATAAGGATAAACAATGGCCAACTTCATCTTTCGCGAATACATTTAAGCGATTGGTTGAAACCCTTAGATTACATTTGACTATGGGACGATTCACTTCAGTACTGAGTGCAATCATGAAACAGTCTCAAAGGTCGTAATCTTAAAAGTGTTCCAAGTCGTAGATTCCAAAACGAGACGGGGTATCGTAGGAATCGAAAAGACTTGTACGAGTATGCATGATTCACATGGAGTGAATTTGTAGTGTTTCATGAGCAAGGAATTTGAGTCCAGTGCATACGAGTAGGTGGTTCAATGGAAGATTGAACGCATCGAACGACCCGAACAGAGAAACCCATTGTGGAAGCGCATGACGCATATCGGTGATGGGATGTTTCTCAAGGAATATAATAGTGTACGATTTAGTCCTTTGACTTGAGGTACTAGGGCGAATTCGGTGCATGAAAGTGCGTACTTAGATCTAGGTATAGGCCACGTAGCTTGGTCATAACATGCCTAGGTTGGGTGCGTATGGACATGTGCGCGAGTGGTTAGTACCGATATGGAATCTATTGACTCACTGTAATGGGTGAGAGAATTTCCTATACGATTCTTAGATAATATATCCAAGGAATCTGCGGCCGCAGTCAGTGACGGATTTGGAAAGGGGTTTCCAAATTTAGAAGGTCACAAAGGTATATTATCCTGAATTAGAAAGTATAGCTATCGAGACAAATTTAGAGGTGCCGATCAATTCACACACCCTAAGTCTTGATCGGGAATATTAGTCGATAGAAGGACCGTATGTACATGGCAATTATATGAGACGAGGTTCACAAATATCAATTCACCTGAAATTGGGCTTCATGGGCTTGTGGCTAGACATCGACCATGAAGTGTGGGTACTCCTAAATTAATAGAGGATTTAATTCTAGGAGTGCTCAATTAAAGGTTGTTTAATTGACCGGAACAATTTATTGTTCATAAATTAAATCACGAGGGATTCGTGGGCCTGCTGCCAGTTGATGGTGAACCCAGAGGGTCACACACAATACAATTGGACGGTGACTGTTATAAAAGGACATGAAAGGAATTAATTTATTTAAGGGTAATGAAATCAATTAAATGAATTAAAAGTATTTAATTCAAGTGGGAGATTAATTAATTGGCTAACTTAATTAATTAAATACTTAATTGAGTTGCTAATTAATTATGTAAAAGAAATATTGATTTAATTGGACTGGGCATTTAATTAAAGTAGTTAATTAAATAAAGGATTGCAAGACATGGGCTTCTATTAATTAAAGCCCATAAGGAGTCTTGCAAACCTAGGTCAGAAGGAGTTTATAAATAGAGCACAACTAGAGCTCAAATGGGGAACACCCTAGAAAGAAAAACCCTAGCCTCCTTTTGCCCTAAGTAGCCGCCGCCCCTGCTAGCTAGAAACCCTAGCTACCGCCGCCGCCACCATAAGCCGCCGCCACCTGCTGCCGTGGGCTCCTTGGTGCCGCCGCCGCCATCTCCCTATTCCATTGTGTTAGATCTTGATCTGTCAAGAGACTCAACACAATCCTGCAATAACAAATCTCCTGAATCGAGTTCTGAGCCTAAGATCTTGAGGTGTTGCCAGAATCCAATTGGTGTGGACTATCCCTGGAGGTGAGACACTTGGATCACTCTTGTGAACCAGATCAGATTCAGAAACGAAGCCGGAGGTTTCCACCACCTTGCCTGTGGTGAGGTATATCGCAAAAACCCCCTTTGTTAATTCATTGTGTGCGTTTTTGTTTAAGTTTTTGTATACATAATATGGAGACTTCTTTTATGGGACCATTGGATGACTCGAAAATTTTTAAATTCCGCACTTTGTTGTCTGACAAATCGAGCCATATCCCAACAGGACATACCGAAGATCGATGCTTGAAGAAAACAAAGAAATGCTTTCGATGCGGGAATAGTCACATTTTGTTAACAAATGTCCTTTGATGTCAAATCCACCAACACCAATGGAAAATAAGAAGTCGCATAACAACCAGTCTCAAGTGGGGAAACAAAAAGTACCTGGACGAGCATTTGAATTTGAGGGAGAAATAATCACTGGACCCGAACCCACTGACATGGTAGAAAGTACAATTTAATTTCCAACTATCCTTGCAAAGTTTTATTCGACTCTGGTGCATCCCATTCTTTTGTAACACCAGAGTGTGGGTCGAATTTGGGAATTAAACGGGAATATGTGCCTTTCGACTTAGAAGTTAGCACACCAATGGGGATTTCATGTGTTATGGGATCGGTGTTTAAAAATTGTAGTGTCCGTATTGAAAATAACAATTTTCTCGCGAATTTAATCGCATTACCCATCCAAGGTTTTGACATAATCCTTGGGATAGATTGGCTTTCTATCTACTTTACTAAAGTAGATTGTCACCTTAAAACGGTAACAATGCGCATAACCGACCAACCTGAAGTATCCTTCTGGGATAATCGAAAACCTTTGAAGGGGCCTCTACTATTCGCGGCATAGGCTTGACGAATACTGCACCAGGGAGGGCAAGGATTTTTGGCTTACCTAATTAACAAGCCAAATGACAAACATGAGCTAAAAGAGGTACCCATCGTGTCCGAATACACTGATGTTTTCCCAGAAGCATTAACTACACTACCACCAGACCGTGAAGTGGAATTCACAATCGATCTTATTCCTGGAGCGTCACTTATTGCCAAAACACCTTACCGAATGGCGCCAACCGAACTTAAGGAACTTGATGAGGGGTAAATCGGATCCAGACACTACTATGGCCTGTTGAGGTCGAACTAAGTCTTTCTCGATCTCAGCAGCGTAATTTCGAGTCCAAGGCAAGGGAATCCTACGTCAACTACATATGTTACTATTGGGCTGACCTCCGGCCCAGGCCTATAGGCCGAGTAGTACGCACCTACGGATGGCTCATATGGTCCCATATCTCAACTATAAATACCCCATGCATTTATGACGACGACACAACTTCCCAAGTGCTATTCCTTCGAGACTGCTGCTCGGACTCGCTCGGAATTAATAGCATAGACTAGGCTATATGTATTTCATCCTCTAGTTTGTACGGCATCCAATAATGCTCGACTAGGACCCCAAATACTTGTAATTTGTACTCAGCTTATCCGAATACAACTACTATTGATCTTTACCTTTCATTTAATATTGTTAATATCGTACAACAATCCATACTTGATCGAACACACGAAAACACGTAAGATCAATTGGCGCCCACCGTGGGGCCTTATTCGAGTATTAGATCGAAATATGCCTACTACGAGGAGAAATACATGCATCAGAGCAGAGGCCTCCCATGCAGCAGGAGCACTGAATCCGATCAACGATGAGCCTAACAACTTATGGTGTGAGACTCAGTAACCGAAGATTTCGCCATGGGTTTTCTAAGACTCATTAATCTTCCGACCTCCGAATTAATACTCATCTCATTTACTCCTACGTTGGATTTATTTTCCACGAATGGTTGGTTTTCTATTTATAAATGAATTAGTTTCACAAATATCGTTCTCAACTAGCTAGGGCAAAAATCAGTCCGATCAGTTTGATCATCGGTCAAACATCAGAAGATCGTAGAAGTCTATGAATATACGACTTATAAAGACTCGGAATTTATTTTTCCGATCTTCACATTTAGTGACCTCAGGATAAGCGACTCAATTATCATTTATTGATTGTCGAATAATTTTCTGGAGCGGGGGGAATGTAAGTAATCTTATTGTTTTGCTCATTAAAAACCTCTATTGGATCCGGCTATTAAATATGAAGAAACGTCCGGATAACGGCAACAAGTTCTCAAAGTCAGAATCGAAGTCGGACTATTGTTCGATTGCCGAAAGAACTTTTCAATACAAAGAGCAGGATATATCTTCATGATAAGTCCAAGTCCCAACGAGCCACACTAAAACTCGATTGTAGAAATAAAAAGACGAAGAAATTAAAACAAGGAGATTCGAGTATCCTTTGTTCTATCAACAAGGAAAAGTAAAAATTCTATTCATAGACATTATTAAAAAGATACAAGAGATCAGAAAGAAAATATGGAAAATACATTTCGAACATAGTACAAGCTGATATGTTATATAAGAACACCTTCACTCTCTACAGTCCTGTTAAATTTTCGGTTCCCTCTCCTATCGGTTACTCAGAGTAACCTAGCTCCGAGCAGGGAACCTCCTTTGGATCCGCAGGCTTTTAACTTTATTTACGATCTTCCGAAGACAAAAGGGCGAACACATGGCTTATCGAGTGACTATATTCTGGATAGTTCGCTCCCCGCTGTGTCTTCATAAATGCATTGTAGCAACAGGTCCCTAGTCGAAGACCTGCGCGACAGCATGTGGATTTCGTGAATCTGGCATATTGGCTTTCAAGATGGAAATTGTATTTGCCTGACGATATTCTAAGCGAGGTCGGGTTAGAAGACTGTCACTCTTAAAAATTGTTCGAAGTCTGAGCTCAAATAGTTGAATTGATGGAGTAACAATCTTGATCAGCATGGTCGGACAGATAAAATGCTGCTATAGCGAATAAGAGAATCTCAATAGTATGACACCCCTTTTTATAAGTAAAAAGATGAAGGAATCCGGCGGCAGATAATTCGCGAAATGAATGGATGAGATTTTGTCGACCCTTGCAATTCTCGATAAATGAGGAACCATTTGGAAAAAATCAAACATGACGAGATTGGGAACTTATAGACAAAGAGTTTTCTTGACAAGGCATAAAATTTATTTATTAAGCCCTAAGGTTATTTGCTATTGGCTGTTTCTCTATGATTCATCTTTTCCCAAGATCAGCAGAAGACTATTATCTCGTCAAAATTTATTTTGATCAGAGTTATATATTCAATGGAAACTAATCTCATCAATATTCATATTCATTCATCTCTTTCTTATATTATCGATCTCGGTTCATCTATTGTTCAATCTCTTCTCGTCTCCATCTACTATTAACTAAGGGTGAAAGCCTCTGCTATGCCCCTTAGATCGAAATTATTAAATGGGTGAAAGCTGCTGCTACGACCCTCGGGCTAAAAATGCTCTGAAACGACTAAGGGTGAAAGCCTCTGCTATGCCCCTTAGATCGAAATTGTCAAATGGGTGAAAGCTGTTGCTACGACCCTCGGGCTAAAAATGCTCTGAAACGACTAAGGGTGAAAGCCTCTGCTATGCCCCTTAGATCGAAATTATCAAATGGGTGAAAGCCGTTGCTACGACCCTCGGGCTAAAAACGCTCTGAAACGACTAAGGGTGAAAGCCTCTGCTATGCCCCTTAGATCGAAATTATCAAATGGGTGAAAGCCGTTGCTACGACCCTCGGGCTAAAAATGCTCTGAAACGACTAAGGGTGAAAGCCTCTGCTACGCCCCTTAGATCGAAATTATCAAATGGGTGAAAGCTGTTGCTACGACCCTCGGGCTAAAAATGCTCTGAAAAGACTAAGGGTGAAAGCCTCTGCTATGCCCCTTAGATCGAAATTATCAAATGGGTGAAAGCTATTGCTACGACCCTCGGGCTAAAAATGCTCTGAAAAGACTAAGGGTGAAAGCCTCTCCTATGCCCCTTAGATCGAAATTATCAAATGGGTGAAAGCTGTTGCTACGACCCTCGGGCTAAAAATGCTCTGAAAAGACTAAGGGTGAAAGCCTCTGCTATGCCCCTTAGATCGAAATTATCAAATGGGTGAAAGCTGTTGCTACGACCCTCGGGCTAAAAATGCTATGAAAAGACTAAGGGTGAAAGCCTCTGCTATGCCCCTTAGATCGAAATTATCAAATGGGTGAAAGCTGTTGCTACGACCCTCGGGCTAAAAATGCTCTGAAAAGACTAAGGGTGAAAGCCTCTGCTATGCCCCTTAGATCGAAATTATCAAATGGGTGAAAGCTGTGGCTACGACCCTCAGGCTAAAAATGCTCTGAAATGACTAAGGGTGAAAGCCGTAGCTATGCCCCTTAAGTCAAAAGGTACATTCAAGATCGATCTAAGTTCTATTTCTACACGACGACTATTGCTCCGAAGAGGAAACTACACTGATATATCACAGAAGATTCAAAGGTCGCAATGATCAAACTTCTAATCTATTATGATATGCCTCGTTAATTTATCTCAAGGTTGACTCGCAAGGATTGCTATTGACGAAGGACAAAATCAAAGATCGACAACAATATAAAAGAAATTTTTATTCATAAAATTTCAGATAAATTACATGAGAACTCTTGGTTACATTCAAGAAATTAACCTAATCGGAAAATGTACATCTAGATCAACCCTATTACAAATAGTTGTCCCAATGGATGCCCAAAGAGGAGAAAGTAAGACTGGTACACTTCTACCCTTCATCCAACGCTTCTTTGCAAATTGGTCGATGAAGAACCAAGTCGAAAGACAGGGAAGCAACTCCAGTTGGAGGTACTCCTAGCAAATTCGAAGACCACACCCTTCAAGAAGCCGCCTCGAAGACGTGGAGATCGAGCATAGGAGAACCTCTCCAGCCGTAGGCCCACTATCCCGACTGGATGGGGGATAGGGTACAGGAAGTCGAGCTCGCCCCAAGGACTTGGAATCAGAGAGAGCAGGTCGCCTGCCGGTACCCTAGTCGCAATTATTTTCGCCTGCCGATACCCTAGTCGAAAGATTTTTATATGGGATTTCCTACAAAATTGGGAAAGAAGGTTCGAATAAAAATCTCGAACGCTTCAATTGCTGAAATTGAAAAGAACATGGAGCTGATCGACGGAGGTAAAAGCACAACCATTTTGATCGAATAAAACGATTACAGAAAAGTAAAAGTGAAGGCAACTTAGGAAGCTATATATAGGGTGAGAATTCCGTAATAACGGTGTAGATTTTTTGCACTGAACGGCTACGATACGAGCATTAAAAGCTCTGACTGTTACACTTCCCGAAAAATGAGAGACGATTTAAAAAAAAAAAAAAAAAAAAAAAAGAAGAGAGTGAGAGAGAACAACATGTCGGCAATATTATCGTTACAACCGTTACAACAAGAATTATGTCACAAGGAAAATCGTTACAACAAGCATGGTATTACAACAAAGAAAAATCTTAGCAAGCTCATGATTACAAAGGAGAATCTCAATATTACTAAACAAAATTATTCTCGAAAAGGATTTTTCGAACTTCAGCACTACGATCAGCATACCCGCGAATATAAGCTTCCCTCTCACGAAGCTCGGAGTTTCTCTTCTCACATTCGTAGATATCTGTGAGTCTCTCTAATTCCGAACTCAATTTATCCTGAGACAATCTCTCCTTAAAAAATCTATTAGCTTCCAATGCGCGTTCCAGCTCAATCTTTTTCCTGGTCAGCTCGAGTGAAACAGAAGCCCGTTGTTCGACCTCATGCTTAGCCAACGCATAAAGCTTAGAAAAGGCTTTGCCAGCCTGAGCTTATGAAAATATATGTCATGACAGAAATAAAGAAATTAGAGAATCATGTTAAAGGGTTTAGTAAGAATTACCTGGGCGAGGGATTCCAACCCAGACTGAAACAGGAACGAGGAATATTCTCTACTCGACAGAACCGCCTCGGAGGTAGAGACATTGGCCCAGAGAAGGTTCAGATCGGGTTTTTCATCTAACACATTATCAAAAGGAATTATGTCTCTCTTAAATGGAAAGACACCAGAAGGAGACAACAAATCAGAAAATTCTTCGACCAACGAAGAAACAGATGGGAGAGGAGCGCCCCCAGATACATCCTCCACAAAAGAAACCTTTCTAATTCTCTTGTTTGAGCCCCTGTATTTCAAGCATGAAGAAAGGGCAACAGTCGAAGATCTATTTCCTTTATGGAAATCTAGACTATCAGAAGTAAGGGATTTAATTGATTTTTGGCTCTTTTTCCTTATATTTCTACGCCATTCGGTTTAAGAAAAGGCGCGGAAAAAATCGCGAAAGCGTTCGAATCATTATTCATCTCTTGGTTTCCGGATAAGGATTCGACTGAAATAATTTGCTAAAGCTCCGATCGCTGTGAGTAATGGTATTGTGAAAGCAACGTAAAATGTCCTTGATATTTATAAGAGACGCGACATTATGCGAATTACAATAATTGGTAAGTCACCACTCCCAAGAATGATTCAATGACGCAACTGAGTACGCAAGAATGACGTTATAAAATTCGACAAGGCGGTCAAACAGGCAATAGGTCAAGCATGGCAGTAAGAAAAAATTAAGACTAAAGCATCCACAAAATAGAGAAAAGCGGGAGATTATAAAACAAATTTACAATTGCAATGGTTCGTCAAGTCCTATTACATAATAATCATTACTGGCTGGATTCATTCACGCCAGAGCTATGATCCGATCTCTCTCGTTCCTTCTTTCCACTAGATTCGCTTTCCGAGCTATCGGAGTCATCACTGCTCGAGCTGTTCTCTTCTCCATCGTCACTGTGTACATCAGCAGCAGGTTTACTCGAATCAGACGAAGGAGCGCTTTGCCCCGATTGATCCCGGGAATCCCCTTCAATATCTATATCTTCACCCTCAGATTGAGCTTCGAGCTCATCAGGATTAGGCATTGGGACTCCAAATTCCGCGAGAAGAGGAGCGAACTCATGGTCAGATAAACCTTCAAGTTTGGGAGGAAGAGAGGAAACTTTATAATCCTTTCCGTAGATATTCTTATAGGGATCCATATAAGGAAGATAGTCGTCGAAGGTGCCTTGAACTTTTCCAGCTGAGAGGAGATGCTGAATTCCTTTATAATAAAAGGCCTGGTTAATTTCACCCGACCGCTTGCGAACTAAAGCATCGAGAAAGGGTGACTCTAAGAATTCTCGTATGGCGGGAAGTCTGCCCTCTTCTCGACCCCGAGCATAGGCCCGTTCAGATAATGCCTTGGCATGCTCGAGATCCGATCTCAGTTTGGTTACCTCTTCCTCGAGGGCCCTTTTCCCGTCAAGGCTCTTCTTAGCCTCCTCGAGCTCCTTTTCAACCTCAGATAACTTGGTCGTAGTATCCCTCAACTGATCAGCCTTAGTGGCTTCAGCACTAAGAACATTGTGAAGGGCACTCTGAGCCATCTGAGATTCCTCGTTTAAGGTGGCCTGTCGGTAAGCCTGATGATTGTACAAGTCTCCGACCTAGAGAAGAAATCAAAACATTAAACGCGAAGCATAAACTTCGAGGATAAGTCAGCGCTCGTAAAAAGAACTCGTATACCTTTTGAAGAGCATAGGCAAATTCACCCGCGAGCTCGAAGTCACTTTTAAGGAATAACGCTGTATTGTCATCCTTAAATCTCCCGGCCATGAACATTCGAAGAGACTTATCCACGGCATGTTCCCCGTTCGGGCCCAAGTCGGACTCAATGGTTCCATCCTCCGGGAAACCAGCTGCCCTGGGTCCTTGGAGATGATCCTCAATAAAATCAACCAGGTCTGGCTCGGAATGGCCGGCCCGGCACTTGATCGGATCCGATCCTCGACCAAAAGGCTTCACCCTTCTAGAAGACTCGGCGATACCACTATTTCTCTTGCGAGCCATTCTTGCTTCTAAAATCTTTTGAGCTCGGACTTCCTGTAGGGAATAATGGCTGAGTCCTTCATCGTTCGGATTGGAAGAGCTGGTTGGAAAAAAGGACCGGAGATCGAGGGTTCGAGATTGAAAAGCCCCCTCGGCCGTAGAATAAGGATGAGAAGTTCCCGCAATGGCATTTTGGAAGAAGCTCACCATAGCGTTCGGAGCCGCTGCAGTATCAACCCCAGGGGCGGACCTTACTACCTTACGAAAAATCTTTGATGTTTGGAGGCGGGGTCGACCTTGGACACCCTTTGAAAATGAGGCAACGACCGAGCCAGCTACTGAGGTTCGGAATTTATCAACGATCCCATCTGAGAAATAAAAGGCAATTAGCTGTAGCCATATAAAATAAATCAAGATAATTCAACGTACCTAATGTAGAAGGGGCATTAGCAGAAATTCGTCCGAGATCTCATTGCACATTTTTCCTCTAAGGCGTCGTTTGCCATAAATCCATGATCTTGCGCCAGGCCACACATACGGAGTGGGCTCGGGATTATCCTCGGACGATGGAGAGTCCGGTCCGCGAACAAAAAAGAATTCATTTTTCCAGCCTTTCAAGTTGCTGCTAACATTGGTTGAAAGGATCGAGATTTTCGGTCTCTGAGAAAAATAAACATAACCAGCGTTCGAAGACGTGGAAGCACTTAGTTGAAATATTCGCCAAAAGTTCTGAAAAACAGCTTTCTTCCCTTTGGCTTTCATCAACACGCAGAAAGCTATAATTAGCCCAATTGAATTTGGTAATATTTGGGAGGGGGTTAACTCGAAAGCTTCCAAGATACTCCCTATCAGAGGAGGAAAAGGGATACGTAAGCCATAATGAAAATGTTTAGTATAAAAGGCTTGACATCCAGCGGGAGGATTGGTAACTCGTTGCTCGGGAGTAGGAAGGATAATTGAGAATCCGGCACCCAGATATTGACCAAAGTCTGCCTGCAACTTTCCCAGATCTGCTTCCACAAAGGAACAAACGATCTCATCCGCCCTATCCTCGGTCATATTCAACCCTGCGCTGGTTGACGGCTCCTCCCAGTCGAAGATCGTAACCACGACATTGCCGCCCAGTTTATATTTTTTCTGTTCATTCTTCCCTAGGGGAAGGTCGCCATCCTCTTCAACTTCCTCCTCGGAGGCCGTGGCTTCGCTCGAATCGTCTTCACCACTATCTTTCGACCCGGAACATGAATCTTTTTCCTCTCCAATAGATTCGGAAATGGGACTCGAATCTTTCGGTTTCTCTCCCACGGATAGTCGAACATTTACCACTTGCCTCTCCTCTTGATCACTTTCTCGATTTTCCACTACCAGGGATTTTCCCTTCAGATCTACTGGATTGGACATGATGAATATATATTGAGTACTCGAGAAAGATTGTTAGAACTCACTTATCGATCTATTTGCTCCGATCTAGGGTCTTTTCTCCTCAGAATCTTTAATGAACAGCGGCCCTCCATCAAGGTATATATACAGGGACAAAATGGGAAATTGCAAACCGGTCCCCGAGTAACCGCGACGGTTGAACTCCTCAAGGTTGAACTTGCGGTCGTATTTCCGATAATTGCATTTATGACCCCGATATTTCCTAAAAATCATAAAATTAAGGACCAACGTGGCACCATTAATATAGTTTTCAAGTTATGCACTCTTTTTCCCTAGCTCGGTTTTTATCCCATAGGGTTTTTCCGAGTTAGATTTTTAATGAGGCATATCTGAAAATTGCCCGAAAATGGCTCATCCGCCCAGCGTCCGGTATATACTTCTTCGAGCTTAAGCTTCCCCTTACGCTTGAGAAGTGGGGGAGTATTGATGAGGGGTAAATCGGATCCAGACACTACTATGGCCTGTTGAGGTCGAACTAAGTCTTTCTCGATCTCAGCAGCGTAATTTCGAGTCCAAGGCAAGGGAATCCTACGTCAACTACATATGTTACTATTGGGCTGACCTCCGGCCCAGGCCTATGGGCCGAGTAGTATGCACCTACGGATGGCTCATATGGTCCCATATCTCAACTATAAATACCCCATGCATTTATGACGATGACACAACTTCCCAGGTGCTATTCCTTCGAGACTGCTGCTCGGACTCGCTCGGAATTAATAGCATAGACTAGGCTATATGTATTTCATCCTCTAGTTTGTACGGCATCCAATAATGCTCGACTAGGACCCCAAATACTTGTAATTTGTACTCAGCTTATCCGAATACAACTACTATTGATCTTTACCTTTCATTTAATATTGTTAATATCGTACAGCAATCCATCCTTGATCGAACACACGAAAACGCGTAAGATCAGAACTTAAGACGCAACTACAAGAGTTATTGGAGCAAGGGTTCATCAGGCCAAGCACGTCACCTTGGGAAGCTCCACTCTTATTTGTAAAGAAGAAAGATGGTACTATGAGTGTGTGCATTGATTATAGAGAAGATTGAACAACGTGAACATGAAGAACAAATATATGTTGCCACATATTGAAGAACTATTTGACCAACTTTAAGGCTCCCGAGTTTTCTCAAAACTTGATTTAAGACAAGGATATTACCAGTTAAAAATCAAAGAGGAAGATATACCCAAGACGGCACTCAACTCCAGGTATGGGCATTTCGAATTCGTGGTCATGCCCTTTGGACTGACCAATGCGCTAGCCTCTTTCATGGATTTAATGCATCGAGTGTTCAAACCATTCCTGGATAAGTTTGTGGTGGTATTCATCGATGATATTCTACTCTACTCAAAATCGGAAGAAGAACACATGGAACACCTACAAAAAGTTTTACAAGTACTTCGAGATAATAAGCTATACGCTAATTTCAGCAAGTGCGAGTTTTGGTTGGACCGTGTCTCTTTCCTTGGACATATTATATCAGGAGAAGGCATAGCGGTGGATCCTTCAAAAGTGGAAGCTATTACTGAATGGAAGATACCCGAAACAGTGACCGAAGTAAGCAGTTTTTTAGGCTTAGCGGGATAATACCGTAGATTCATCAAGGACATCTCAAAGATCACGACACCATTGACAGGGCTCACGC
Organism: Penstemon eatonii; assembly: GCA_038501285.1. Lineage (NCBI taxonomy): Eukaryota > Viridiplantae > Streptophyta > Magnoliopsida > Lamiales > Plantaginaceae > Penstemon > Penstemon eatonii. The sequence goes on along the minus strand of CM076715.1, from coordinate 50,401,795 downwards.
AAAAGAAGACTCCATCCATGTGGAACGAAAAGTGTGATAGCAGTTTTCAAGAACTCAAGAAAGGATTAACGACATGACCGGTGTTAGCCTTACCTGAAGGGACAGAGAACTTCGTGGTTTACACCGATGCATCAAAAGAAGGTTTGGGATGTGCACTAATGCAACATGGGAAGGTCATCGCTTATGCATCTCGTAAATTGAAACCGTACGAAAAGAATTACCCCACGCATGATCTTGAATTAGCAGCAGTGATCTTCGCATTAGGAAAATGGAGACACTATCTCTACGGAGTATCGTTTGTGTTCTTCACCGATCACAAAAGCCTAAAATACTTGTTCTTCCGAAAAGAATTAAACATGCGCCAAAGAAGATGGATGGAGTTCCTGGACGACTATGACTGCACAATACAATATCACCCCGGGAAGGAAAACGTAGTTGTTGATGCTTTAAGCCACAAAGTTAAAGTATAACATCTTATGTCAAAAGAATGGGAAATGTTGGAAGAAGCATGCAAATGGAGACTCGAGGAAGTATGCATGGGCATACTTTTTAATGGATTGCAAATCCAGCCTATCATTTTTCAAGAGATCTTTGCAACTCAACATGACGACGAAGAAATTTAGAAGTTAAAGCAGACGTTACTTGAAAAACCAGATTCACCATTTCATACAGATACTACTGGAACACTAAGATTCAAAAGAAGGCTATGTGTTCCCAAGATCCCCAACTTAAAAGAACGCATCCTCGGAGAAGCTCACCGATCGCGATACAGCATCCATTCTGGAGGTACCAAAATGTATCAAGATCTAAAGCAACGCTTTTGGTGGCCTAATATGAAACGAGAAATAGCTGAGTACATCTCACAATGCCTAGTATGCCAACAAATAAAAGTTGAACATCAAAGACCATCAGGTTTGCTTCAACCTTTGTCGATACCACAATGGAAGTGGGAATCAATAACCATGGATTTCGTCACCAGCCTACCGCGGAGCCAACTCAAACACGATGCAGTTTGGGTCATCATCGATCGATTAACTAAAGTTGCTCATTTCATACCTATCATCATCAACTTTCCAGTGGATAAGCTGGCAGAACTATATAAAGACGAGATTATCCGCTTGCACGGTGTACCAAAAGATATCACATCTGATCGAGACCCGAGGTTTCTATCACGCTTATGGAGAAAACTTCAGGAAGCCCTTAGAACTCAGTTACAAGTCAGCACTACCGCTCACCCTCAAACTGATGGCAAGTCTGACAAACCATCCAGACGCTTGAAGATATGCTTCCTGCTTGCGACCTAGACTTCAAGGGCAGACAGACATCTGCTGATGGTGGAGTTTGCATATAACAACAGCTATCAAGCATCGATTCAGATGGCCCCATTTGAAGCCTTATACGGGGGGAAATGTAGATCCCCGATTCACTGGGACCTAGGTGAATGCCAAGTACGATCATCTGAGACCACTCCAGTCAATTTAGATCTACTCCAAGGAGCAGAGAAAGTTATTCAGATCGCCAGAAAATGAATGCTAGCCGCCCAGGGCAGACAAAAGAGCTACGCAGATCATCGAAGAAAATCTTTGGAGTTTGAGGTCGGAGATGAAGTTTTCCTTAAAGTCTCGCCAAAGAAAGGATTGATAAAACATGGAAAAGGAGGAAAACTTAGTCCACGATATGTCGGACCATTTGAAATCCTGGAAAGGGTTGGGGTTGTTGCCTGTAAACTTGACTTACCTCCAAACATGGGAAGAGTTCACGACGTTTTTCACGTATCACTTCTGAAGAAATACCATCCCGATCCGTCTCATGTACTCGATTATCGTCAACTATAACCTCATGAAGATTTGACCTATGAAGAAAGACCCGTGCGTGTGCTAGATCGAAAATTATAAGAACTTCGAAATCGAAAGATACCTTTGGAAAAAATATTATGGAAAAGTCACGCCATCGAAGAAGCCACATGGGAGCTAGAGGAGGAAATGCGTAAACATTATCCAGAACTATTCCAAATTTCGGGTACGAATTTGGGAACCAAATTCATTTAAGGGGGGGAGATTGTAAAAACCCCAAATTTTTGCTTTTAAGATTCTAAAATTTTAACCCAAAGCTTTAAAAAATTAAATAAAGTGTTGAAATATTAATTGGGACCTGATTGTACAATTCTTGAAATTTTGGGGTAAAAAATGAAAACATAAAAAATTACAGGGATTCTTTTGCAATTTCGTCCTAAATTAACCATATGCTTAATTCTAATGAAGACAACTCATGGAAACTTGTTTATAATCTTTCTTTCTAATTATATTTAGTGGAGCCATGCAAACTTCCACATGTATGCAATCTTGGAAATTTTTTATTGGCTAAACTCCTCTATAAATACATCCTCTACTTGAACTTGAATAGCATAAGATATCCTAACCCTAGCAAGTGTACGTGAGAGAGAGAGCAAGTTACAAGAAAAAATTGGAAGAAAAAGAAGGTAGGAGAAGAAAGAAATTGTGAGAAAAGAGTTGAGGAAATAGGAAACTTGGGGAGATAGTGAAGGTAATTGAGAGGGGAGAAAGGGAGTTTACTGTCGGAACATCTCGGCACCACCGCTGCTATTCTCGGCAGCCATTACTGCCGCCAGAAGCAGCCATAAGCTGCTGCCCATAGCAGCAAAAATGGCCACCGAGAACAGCGGCATTTCCTCATTTGCAAGCAGCAGTATGCTGCCGTGAACAGTAGCAAAATGCTGCTGTTCCGGCAGCCTTTGAAGGTGGCCTGGCGACGTCGGGCCACCCACGAGTTGATATATTTTGGAAGTTCGTTCCGTTTCATCTTCGAATTATGTTGTTTCGAATCTTTTACCGCATTTAATCGTTGAATTTTATCATGTTATAGGTGACCGTTTGGAGTAAGTGAAGCTTCTGATAATTCGAATTCCCGGTGGAAAAGGTGAGCGTGGGAGTTTAAATAACTAGGAGTTAATCTCGACTCATCATTATTTAAATGCGTTAAAGTTTAGTTATATTAGTTAAGTGTAGTAATCATTCTTTTAAAATTTAAGAATTCAACAACTCAAATTACTCCTTTGATAAACTTTTAAGGAAAATTTTAGGGTGACGTCACGTCACATGACGTAAGTTATAACCAACAGAATAGTAAAACATCATTAATAAGTTACCTACTTATCAGGTGACTAATAGGTCATAATACTATTACTATATGTAATTATACTATACTATTATTTGACCACATTCATTGTAATATTTAATCACATCAATAGTAAATTATAAATTAATAAATTATTATAAAATTAATAAATAATTCTGTAAATAATATTTTTATAATAAATGATATGGGACCGTACTAAGTATTTGCAGTCAGTACTATATTATTTGAGTCTATACTACTAGATATGAGACATATACCTTATATTGTGAAAAATTATCAAAAAATTGGTTAGTATTAATGCTAATACTATGGACCATATTAAGTATGTGGAGTCAATACAATTACGTGTGAGACATTACACTATGTAATGTGAAGAATTATACATAATGGTTAGTACTGATGATAATACTTCATAATGTGGTTAATTACTACTAGTACGGGACCGTACTAAGTATATGGAGTCATTACTATATTATGTGTGTCCATACTACTACATGTGAGACATTTATCATGTAATGTGAAAAATTATCAGAAAATTGGTCGGTACTAATGCTAATACTATATAATGTGATTAATTACTACAAATATGAGACTGTACTAAGTATGTGGAGTCAATACTATTACATGTGAGACATTGTAATATGTAATATGAATAATTATATAAAATGATTAGTGCTAATGATAATCCTCCATAATGTGGCTAATTACTACTAATATGGGACCATACTAAGTATGTGAAGTCAGTACTATGTTATATGAGTCTATACTACTACATGTGAGACATATAACTTGTAATGTGAAAAATTATCAGAATATTGGTCAGTACTAATGCTAATACTATATATTGTGACTAATTACTACTAATATGAGACCGTACTAAGTATATGGAGTCAATACTATTACATGTGAGACAATATACTATGGGTGTGTGTGGATAGGTTTTGGCCCGGTCTCGCGGGTCTCGCGAGACCGAGCCAAAACCCTTTCAAGTGAGTTTTCGCCAAACCCACAAAATCATCAAAAACCTATTCAAAAACTCACACTAAAACTCTTCAAACCTATAAAACATTGATTTGACACCTACCACCTATTTTTCCCCTAAATCTCACTAAAAAAGACATTTATTTGACAACTATCACCTACTTTTTCCCCTAAACCCTAACATCCAAACTCAATCCAAGTGGGGTTTCAATTTATTCAAATAACAAAATCCAAGAGTCAAAACCCATTCAAATAAAGTCTCAAAGGTTTCATCGAAACCACCCAAACCAATTTTTTTAAACTGAGACTAGCGAAACAGAGTCAAAACCCATCCAAATAGACCCTATGTAATGTGAATAATTATTTACAATGATTAGTAATAATGATAATCCTCCATAATGTGGCTAATTACTACTAATATGAGACCGTACTAAAGATGTGGAGTCAGTACTAAGTTATGTGAGTCTATACAATTACATGTGAGACATATACCATGTATTGTGAAAAATTATCAGAAAATTGGTCAGTACTAATGTTAACACTATATAATGTGACTAATTACTACTAATATGAGACCGTAATGCATGTGAAGTCAATACTATTACATGTGAGACATTATACTATGTAATGTGAGAAATTATATACGATATTTAGTACTAATGATAATACTCCATAATGTGTCTAATTACTACTAGTATGGGACCGTACTAAGTATGTGGAGTCAGTACTATGCTATGTGAGTCTATACTACTACATGTGAGACATAGACCATGTAATATGAAAAATTAACAGAAAATTGGTCAGTATAAATGTTAATACTATATAATGTGACTAATTGCTACTAATATGAGACCGTACTGTGTATGTGAATTCAATATTATTACATATGAGACATTATACTATGTAATGTGAGGAATTATATACAATATTTAGTACTAATGATAATACTCCATAATGTGTCTAATTACTAATAATATGGGACCGTACTAAGTATGTGGAGTCAGTACTATGTTATGTGAGTCTATACTACTATATGTGAGACATATACCATGTAATATGAAAAATTATCAGAAAATTGGTCAGTACTAATGCTAATACTATATAATGTGACTAATTACTACCAATATGAGATCGTACTAAGTATGTGGACTCAATACTATTACATGTGCGACAGAATACTATGTAATGTGATTAATTATATACAATGATTAGTATTAATGATAATCCTCCATAATGTGGCTAATTACTACTAATATGAGACCGTACTAAATATGTGGAGTTAGTACTATGTTATGTGAGTGTATACTACTACATGTGAGACATATACCATGTAATGTGAAAAATTATCAGAAAATTAGTCAGTATTAATGTTAATACTATATAATATGACTAATTACTATTAATATGAGACCGTACTGTATGTGAAGTCAATACTATTACATGTGAGACATTATACTATGTAATGTGAAAAATTATATACGATATTTAGTACTAATGATAATACTCCATAATGTGGCTAATTACTACTAATATGGGACCGTACTAATTATGTGGAGTTAGTACTATGTTATGTGAGTCTATACTACTACATGTGAGACATATACCAGGTAATGTGAAAAATTATCTGAAAATTGGTCAGTACTAATGTTAATACTATATATTGTGACTAATCACTACTAATATGCATGGATCAAAATTTCCATCTTTTCCATCGAAAACATCGAAAAGTTTTCGTTTTTGAATCAGGCGAAACGAAAGCAAGATGTAATTCCGAAACTATTTATTTGCCTTAAACTCTGTTATTTTCCTAAATTTATTAACTTTTTTTATAAATTTTCCTCAGTGTTTCCGAAATATTTCCGAATAGTCTCAAAAATTTTCCAATATTTGACTGACCGAAACATACATTAGAACCGAAATTTTGATCCATGCTAATATGAGAACGTACTATATGTGAAGTCAATATTATTACATGTGTGATATTATACTATGTAATGTAAGAAATTATATAAGATATTTAGTACTAATGATAATACTTCATAATGTGTCTAATTACTACTAATATGGGACCGTACTAAGTATGTGGAGTCAGTACTATGTTATGTGAGTCTATACTACTACATGTGAGATATATACCATGTAATATGAAAAATTATCAGAAAATTGGTCAGTATTAATGTTAATACTATATAATGTGACTAATTACTACTAATATGAGACCGTACTGTTATGTGAAGTCAATACTGTTACATGTGAGACAATATACTATGTAATGTGAGGAATTATATACAATATTTAGTAATAATGATAATACTCCATAATGTATCCAATTACTACTAATATGGGACCGTACTAAGTATGTAGAGTCAGTACAATGTTATGTGAGTCTATACTACTACATGTGAGACATATACCATGTATTGTGAATAATTATCATAAATGAACTATAAATATCTTTTCTATCAAACAATTCACTTCATCTAGGAACATCAGCTAAACTACAAAACTTATTAAATGAATTCACGTAAAAAATTCAACCTCAACTTTGTAAAATGATTTATTTGTTTAAAGACAAAAATGCCCCCATCATTTGTTTAAATCCAAACAAATCCCCTGTAATATTTTATGCAGACATAATGCCGTAACATGAAGGCATTAAAACAAGTCATTCAATCAACTATTCTCCTAATCATGGTTGTGTTCTTTCACAAAGTTAGCCACGGTGTACATTTGTCTTTTCTTGTCGTATGAAATGCGAAATTGTGTTTTGCAACCACATCTTGTTAAGGCTTTAGGCTCTCTCTTTGGTTCTTCTCTCTTAAATGATTTATGGTCTCGGTACCCATTCTTGCTACACACCCATTCTCTTGCAGTGACTAATTCTCCCGTTCTTCTTACGTCTCTTTTTCGAATGCTGAAGCCAATTCTTTTAGCATATGTATTATAAAAAGTTTCTGCATCTTCCACACAATCAAATGTCATCTGCATGACCTTTTCCATATTCATATCATCAACACATGGCATGGAATCATTTTCATTCAAATTTTCTTCATCATTTTTGTCTGAACATTCCTCGTCATAGCTAGAACTTTTAGAAAAGTTTGCACTCGGATCAGCATTCAAATATACACCCAATTTCCTTTTTCTACGTTTTTCTATGTTCGACTCCTCCATGTAATGTAAGAGCTTACAAATGAAATAATTTTTGAATGCAAGAAAATATCAATATTACTTCATGGATATCGATATGTGAACATGCAAACAGGTAAAGCAGACACGTCTTGAAATTGAATCGGAGAATGAGAAGAAAGCAAGTGCAATTAAATCAACCAATAAAATATTGATATATATTGGAATGAGAAGCAAGCAGGTGCAATTAAATCAACCAATAAAATAATGATATCTATTGAAATACGATGATCAGAATCACACAGGTGAAGCAAACTCGTTAAAATAAATGAAACTGAATTATGAAATGAAAAACAAGGAGGTGAAACTAATTCTAACTATAAAATAATGCAATCTATAGATAAAAGATGAACGGGAAGCACATAGGTGAGATTAAATCATCCATTATCAGTAGAAACGAAGTCTATTGGCTGCATTTTTATTTGATACACGATGCCTACTTTTCAAAAAACAAAATTTACAAACTATACAACCCCAAACAATTACATGTAAATTCTAAGGTTAAAATATTACATGTAAATTCTAGGAATGAAAACTCATACAACCCCAAATAATTTTCTTAAAGAACCCAACAACAGGGGTAAAATATAAATACTAGCAACACAAAAAGATAAAAGATTGGAGTTAATAAAAGAGAAATAGAAGCAAGAAATACCTAAATTCAGCAAGAATAAAACTTCATGGCAAGTGGGCATGTCAATTCAGTCACACAATGGCAACGGAGGACATAGGCAAACGCAAATTTCTTCCGATGGTAGGCGAACGCGAACAGGAGCGATGAGGGTTACGGGATTGGTTTGGGGAGAATTACCAATTTTCGGAGATAGAGATTGTATACCGTTCGAGAATTCTAGAATCAATTCGTATCTCCTTTATGAAGGTTGTGAATCTCACAATTTTTGGGAAGAAGATTTGTGATTTGTGGAAGGCGATGGGAGAGAGTGGAGAGAGTAGGAGTAGTGATATGTGAAATTAGGAGAGAGATTGTGTTAGATACTAAAACTTAATTAACCGGTTATACAAGTCACCAATTGTTAATTTAATTTTTATTTATTTTAAATTAAAAAATATTTATGGTTGTGATTATATAGTTTGAATCTAATGGTCTAAAATAAACTAACGTCACATGATGTGACGGCACACTAGAATCCCCCAAGCTTTAATTAAGTAGTTGATAATTTCATAACTTTGAAAAAAGGTTGGTATGAAATGTCCATCTATAATTAAAATGGTAGGAAAATGCTATTACATGTAAATATTTGGTGGTTTGATGCATGGTAATTGACGTATGATTAAATAGGACTTATTTTGCAATTTAAGTTTGGAATGTGAAAATATGATATTTGTTGATTTCTATTGGAATAATTCTATGTTGATATTATCTGGGTGTAGTAGTTTATCTCACCCGGATAAAATGTTGATTATGTTAATTCCTTATTTGCTGTTGTTTTGGGCCCATTTGGCTTGTGCGGTTATGTGATTAAGTTGAATAGCATAGGCTATTAACTCGATCATGAGCCACTGGCCTGGCTCGTATATTCGAAAGAACGGGGTCTCTCGGATATACGAAGTCATTTTTGGATGCACTGACTAGTCATGCATAAGGTGTGTATGGGGAAATATCATAAGGTGTGTTTGGGGGAGCAAGCTTTGGAAGTCTACAGACACCGAGATGTATCCTTTTATACTGTACATTAATACTTGTTTTGTTTACTTTATTTGACATTCATTGCTATTTTCTTTGAAATTATTTGAATCACGCACACCCACCTCACTAAGTTGCAAATCAACTTATGCAATGTCTTTTATTTATTTTCAGATTTTCGGATAGCATAGAAGCCAGGAGGATTTTCGTCTGCATTAAACTAGAATTTTGAAGATTATAAATATGTAAAATAACTACTATTAACCTATATTTTGTAAAAATGAACTAATGTAAATTTACTAAGTTTATATGTAAATATTAATTAGTAATTTCAGTCGGGGCGTTACAGAAGTAATGATGGTAACTATGAAGAAGACTAAAGGAATGGTACCGTATGAATTAACTTTCTTTGTCTCTACAATCTCATGCAGGCTAAATGAATAAGACTTTGAATCACCGTATGAAGAAGAAATTGATGGCGTTGAAACAGAAGAAGAAGAAGAAGAAGACATGGAGAACGAAGATGATAAAGACGACGTGAGGGATGAAGATGAATAATTAGTTGTAGTTAAAATTAAAATTGAATGCTCGTTGACTTGCTGTGTAGTATGATAGTTTTTAATTTTTTTTTATTTTGGGATTTCAGTACTTTAATGTGTTTGATGTTAACATTTGAATGTTATTTGATGTTTAATTCGAATGTATATTTTTTGTTATTTTAGATTGTGTGAAAACTCGACAACTGTGTGAACATGATTGACAAAAAAATTCAACCATGGGTGTTTTGATATGTAATGCCTGCACGTGGTCAATTTCTTCCATCTTGGTCCAATTATATGATTGCAGTATGAATACTGCAACCAATATTTAAATTGTGGTATTAAATGTGCATTAATATATACACCAATATTTAAATTGTGGTATTAAATGTGCATTAATATATACACCAATATTTAAATTGTGGTATTAAATGTGCATTAATATATATAGTGGTATAAACATTGCAAGATGGTCTATTGTACTATACAAAAGCTGCAATTTTCCCAATGTTCAAAGTTGTATGTGTTGGTCCCAAGTGGTCAGATGAGGTCTAGAGGGGGGGGGGGTGAATAGACCTCATAACTTTAAAAATTTTCTTTAACTTCTCTTCTATAAGTAGAGTTCGCTCATCAGCTAAATAAGATGACTAAGCTGATTTTGCACTTGGCTTATCAGCAGAGTAAGTTGATCTTATTCGTGAGACTACTATGCTGATTTAGCACTTAGCTTATTCAGTGGAGTAGACTACTATGCTGATTTTGCTTGTCAAGCTTATATAATCAGAGTTTCAAACAATGATGCAGCGGATAATGTTTACGTGTTTTTCAAACAATGTTTTCAACTCAATTAAACTTTTAAAGCACAAAGAAAGTTTTACCCCAAGTTGGAAATTCCTCAATTTAAAAGACTCTTCTTTTAAAGTATTTACTTAGCTTATGAAATATGCAATGCAAGACAAATAAAGTAAATAACACAAGGAATTTTTGTAGTGGTTATACAGGAACAAATCCTCTTAATCCACTCTTCCAAGTCACTTAGATCTTGGGTTATACTATAAACACAAAGTTTACAATATTTCTCCACTTACACCAAAACAACAAATGAGAAGGCTGTAAGCTCACAATAGGAAATCACTAAGAAGACCTATCCTCCGAAGTAATATCACTCACAAAGATGGATATCTACTTCTCACAACATTCAGTTGAATATCACTCAGATATACAAGGGTTTAAGCTTGTTCTTCAACAATCAGCTTCGTCATAAGATGACTAAGCTTATGATAAGATGACTCAACTGATGGATTCTTGCTCTAAAGATTTGATCGTGAAAGTTTGCAAGTCTTTCTTGAATCTTCAGTTTACCATCTATTTATACTCTTGGATTTGTAATTTTGCCCGTTGAAGGTTGGCAAAATTGCATTTAAGTCCTTGAGCAACGGTCATAATTTGAATGGTAACTTTTGCAGACTGTCGCACTGTTCACTGTACACTCTGCTGTACTTTCTGCACTGTTCACTGTACACTCTGTTGTACTTTTTGTCAGCAGCATTTAATGCACTTAGTGATGAGGGGATTTTCGGATCCTATTCCCTCTCCAACATGAGAGCTCGGAGAATCCTCTATCCCGACCGTAGAAGTTCGAACTGCACAAGGACTGATGCTTAAAGATCCAGAATCACTGCTGGGCCGAGCCCTGATCCAGAACAATGGGCCGAGATATAATGATCTGCGGCTGGATCACCTAAACCACACTTTCAGCTATAAATACCCCAAGCATTTATGACGACGACACGACTTTCCAGGTGCTCACTACTCGAAGCTACCGCTCGGAATCATAGGCTTAGGCTCTAAAATATGTATTTCGCCCTCTAGCTTGTACGGCATCCAATAGGGCTCGAATAGGACTCCCGATCGTTGTATTCTTGTAACATTGTAATCGAACGGCTTGAATACAATATTATTGATCTTTATTATTTTTGCATATCATTTAATCGATCTCACCACTCTACAATTACACATACGAAATTCGGTAAGATCAATTGGCGCCCACCGTGGGGCCCTTATTCGAGTCTTAGATCGAAATATGCCTACCACGAGGAGAAATACGTACAACAGAGGAGAGCCTTCCCATGCTGTGGGAGCCCAAAATTCTGTCAACAATGAGCCTGACGATTTATCACGCGCAGCGCAACAACAGCCAGAGGCGCCGCCGGCAGTTCCTCGAGATAACGTGCCAATATACACGACCATGGGTGACTTAAGGTCTATAATTGGCACTATATGCAGGGAATTCATGAACAGCGGAAGGGTGGACCCGTCACCTGTCGATCAACCAGAAGTTCATGCAGGGCAGGAACTACCCTCTGCGAACTTGCAGAAGGAGAACAGTGTGTCTCGAGCTCAGCCAACACTCCCACCACGAGCCGCCCCCTCGAACACTAATGTCCGGCCTGAGAATCCAGCTGCGAGGGCAGTTGATATGGAGGATTCCGTCATGGGAGAAAGTCATACCGCTGGTGCCAAGATGAGAAATAATCAAACCTATAAAAGAATTACCGAATTGGAGTTGGAAAAAATAGTACAGGAAAGGGTGGCCAAGAAGTTAGAGGAACGAGATACCGTGATGGAGATCCCCTTCAACAATCAGACTACGAGACGGACAGGGAACGCACCGATCAGAGTAAACCTGCGAGACAGGGAGGTCTCGAATAATATCATGCGTTGCTCGCCTTTCTGTCGAGAAATACGCGAAGCTCGAAACACAGAAACAGTACCAACCAGGTTGCCACGGTATAACGGGACTACCGACCCCGGGGAACACATTAACAGTTTCGTTAATGTGATGAACTTATATGGTCATTCGGAGGATTTCTGTTGCAAGATTATGGTCACTACGTTCGAAGGAATTGCCTTAGACTGGTTCGGAAAGTTGCCTCCAAACTCCATCTTTTCTTTTGAAGAATTTTGTGATAAGCTAAAACATCAGTTTGCCAGCCAAAGGAAACCGAGACTGCCAGCAAATCACTTGGGTACCGTAAAACAATTGGAAGGAGAGACGTTGAGACAATGGTTGGCGAGGTTCAGTATTGAGCTTTTAAAGGTAGAAACGCCACAGATCGAGTACCTATCATCTCTAATGTTCGAACTAACCAAGAGTACCCAGTTCGGAAACGCCTTATGCAGAAAACAACCCAAGTCTTTCGAACGAATAATGGAAATAGCTGAAAAATACATGATACAAGAGGAGATGAACAAATTAAAAAGCTCACATATCGACAAGTCTCTCCTTAGCAAAAAACCAGATCGGGCTCCAATCCCAAAACCTGGTGACTATGGAGGATCGACTAAGGGATCAGTCTGGCAACGAATTAACACTTATAAGCCACATTTGCAGGCTCAACCTCCGAATTCCTACGCACCGCAGTACGATCAGAGTCGAATCCCGAGACCAAGTAAAGTTCAATTTACTGAACTCAACAGTTCAAAGGAAGAAGTGTTGACGGTGTTAGAAGAAGGGAATTTGATTCCAGAGGCCCAAAGAATCACACAGGCAAGGCCTGGTGCGCCAGGCTATGACCAATACTGTCGATATCATCGAACCCGGGGGCATAGTACTGAGAATTGCTACCAGTTGAAGGTCGAGATAGAGAAATTGATTGCCCAAGGGAAGCTAAAAGAATTTGTCAAGAATGGCAACTATAGCAACCGCTATAGATCTCGAAGCCTGAGAAAATTCAACGCTCAGCAAAGACAGGTTCGAAACCAAGCAGAAGAACAGTTGGATGGAGTGATAAACGTGATAGCTGGTGGACCCGCCGGAGGGGATAGCAGGAATGCCAGAAAGAGAACCATGAGGTCGATTAGGGCAGGAATTTCCGCGAGAAAAGAAGTTCTGTCCTTGGAATTCTCATCAATGGAAAACCAAGTCATTAGTTTTACAGAAGCAGATCGACCCGTCGACGTTCATTGGGATACAAGTGAGGATGATCCCGACTTTTCTATGGTGCTGACACTCAAGATTGCGAACTTTGAAGTCAAAAGAATACTGGTCGATAACGGAAGCTCGGCAAACATAATTTCTTCAGAGGCACTTACAAGAATGAATCTCTGTCATCCACGCTTGGATAAAGTAACAACCCCATTGGTCGGATTCGGGGGATCGGAAATCGTTCCGCTCGGGACCATACTTTTAAGCACCACTTTGGGGTTGAAACCGAAGAACGTCACGAGAATGATAAAGTTTTTAGTGGTAGACACACCATTCGCTTACAATGCCATTTTGGGAAGACCGGCTCTGAATACCTTTAAGGCTGTTGTGTCTACTTACCATCAAAAGATAAAATTTCCGACTGAGGGAGGAGTGGGAGAAATGAGGAACGACCAATACATGGCTTGGGAATGTTATAATTCGTCCCTAACTATCAAGGAGAAAGTGGAGCCCGAACTCCCAGCTAAGAGAAAGCGGGGTGACTCGATTTCTAACCCCGAGATCCCAATTCCGGATAATGAAAGGATACAAGGAAAGAAAGGAAGAGTAGTGGACATGAGCGTGCAAGCGCCTGACAACAAAAAGGTGAATTTGGTACCGGGATCTCCAGAAAAGTTCACAAAAATTGGAACGGAGTTAAGTAGCGGCATGGAAGCAAAACTCATTGGATTTTTACAAGAAAACGTGGATGTCTTTGCTTGGAGCTCGGATGATATAGTAGGAATCGACCCACGTATAATAACTCATTCCTTAAATATTGATCCTAAGGCTAAACCGGTGAGACAAAAGAAGCGCAATCATGGTCGTGAAAAGGACAAAATTATTAATGCAGAGGTCGATAGATTGCTAGCTGCAGGGCAGATCAAGGAAATAAAATTCACAGAGTGGCTATGCAACGTAGTTTTGGTGTCAAAGGGAGAAAAGATTGAGAACAAATGGAGAATGTGCAATGATTTTACCGACTTGAACAAACTGTGCCCAAGGGACCCCTACCCATTGCCTCGAATAGATATGCTCGTAGACTCCACTGCGGGATTCGTGTTGTTCAGTATGATGGATGCTTTTCAAGGCTTCTATCAAATCTTCATGAATGAAAGAGACCAGGATAAAACGGCATTTGTCACTGAACGGGGAGTATACTGCTTCATCGTTATGCCCTTTGGGTTAAGGAACGCTGGTGCAACATATCAAAGGTTGGTTAACATGATGTTCAAAGATCTGATAGGAGAAATCATGGAAGTATACGTGGATGACATGCTCGTAAAAAGCATGTCCGAGGAGGATCACATCGATCACCTTGGCAAATGTTTCCAAATTTTGAGGAAATGTGGAATGAAGCTGAATCCTGCTAAATGCACCTTCGGAGTACGATCTGGCAAATTCCTGGGATATTTAGTTCACGAAAGAGGAATCGAAGCAAATCCTGAAAAAATCCGAGCAATCACTGACCTTAATCCTCCAAGGAAACTTTCCGATGTTCAAAGCCTGATCGGAAAAATTATTTCATTGAATAGATTTATATCTAGATCTGCGGACAAGAGTCTCCCTTTCTTCAAACTCTTACGCAAATCTAAGACCTTCGAGTGGAACGCCGAATGCGATCGGGCATTCGAAGAATTAAAAGCGTACTTGACCTCACCCCCAATGCTAGCAAAACCGTCCGAAGGGGAACCGTTGTACTTATACATAGCTGTGTCTGAAGAGGCCATCAGCTCGGTTTTGGTCAAAATTGACAAGGCTGAACATAGACCAGTTTACTATTTGAGTAAATTGCTACAAGGTGCGGAAAAGAACTATATGGAAATCGAGAAATTCGCACTGGCCTTAGTCGTAGCTGCCCGAAGGTTAAGGCCCTATTTTCAAACGTACAAGATTATTGTTTTAACCAATCAACCTTTAAGACAGATCTTGTCGAAACCTGAGGCCTCGGGCAGATTAATTAAATGGGCAGTCGAATTAGGTCAGTTCGATATCGAATACCAACCACGGGTCGCAGTAAAAGCTCAGGTCTTAGCTGATTTCATACTTGAATCAACCGAAATATCAAACGCAAGAGAAGAAGCATCCTCGGAGCTGAGCATGATCGAAGAAACAAGTAACCGAGCGTGGTTAATGCATGTGGATGGCTCCTCGACCAAGGAAGGAGGCGGCGCTGGAATTCATTTCCAAGGTCCCAACGACGAAGATCTAAGTTATGCAATAACGTTGGATTTCATCTTCACCAACAACGAGGCCGAATACGAAGCACTGATCGCCGGACTAGAGATGGCCATTAAGGCAAAGGTAAAATCGATTGTTGTATTAACTGATTCCGAGCTTGTTCATAGGCAGGTGAAAGGTGCGTACGAAGCCAGAGAGTTCAACATGATAAAGTATTTGAACAAAACAAAGGAATTAATCTCCAAGTTTGATAAATTCGACATCCAGCCTATACCAAGAGAGGAAAATCTTTGGGCTGACATATTATCAAAATTTACGGGATTGATTGACGGAAAAACTGAAAGGTCTATCACCTGGCTGCTATCAAATATGTCCGCCATCGAATTAGATTCCACGCCTGAGGTCGGTATCATGGAAATCACAGAACCGCAAAAATCATGGAGCGATTCCCTCATCGCATACCTGAAGGAAGGAAAGCTTCCGGAAGACGCTAATGAAGCTCGAAGAATCAAATATAGAGCGCCTTCTTTCACTTTAATAAACGATCAACTTTACAAGAGATCCTCTTCTGGAATTCTATTGAAATGTGTCCATGAAATCCATTACGGTTCCATCTTAAAGGAGGTTCACGAAGGAGAAGCAGGAAATCATTGTGGTGCGCGAGCGTTAGCTCTCAAATGCTCGAGGTCTGGATATTATTGGCCTACTCTGTTTCCCGACTCAGTAGATTATGTGAAAAAATGCCATCATTGTCAGATACACTCGAACCTGATCCACCAGCCTGCCGAGCATATGCATTCCATTCCTATCTGTTGGCCTTTCGATAAGTGGGGCATAGATATCGTCGGACCTTTTCCGACAGCTCGAGCTAGGAAGAACTACGTACTCGTGGCAGTAGAGTATTTCAGCAAGTGGATCGAATGTGTCGCCTTGACCAAGATAACTCAATTTCAGGTTATAAATTTCCTATGGAAGAATATTATCTGCAGGTTCGGAATTCCGAGGGTTTTGATATCTGATAACGGAACGCAATTTGCTGGGAAAAAAATCACGGATTGGTGTGAAAGGTTCGGAATCCAACAGAATTTCGCATCGGTAGGGCACCCTCGAGCTAATGGACAAACTGAAGTAGCTAATCGGGAGATCGTTCGATCTCTGGAAAAACGTTTAGCGGAGGCGAAAGGAAAGTGGCTAGATGAATTGCCCGGGGTTCTATGGGCCAATAGAACAACTGTTAAGGCCGCAACCGGAGAAACTCCATTTAGTTTGATCTATGGGTCAGAGGCGGTTATCCCGGTAGAAAATCTTATACCCTCGCCTAGAGTCGAATTTTACGACCCAGAAGAAAATCAGTCCCTAAGGGAGATAGAAGTTGATCACGCGGATAGTAGACGAGATCGCGCGAAGTTAAAAATTCAAGCCGCCAAAGCCAGCATGGAGAAGTCCTATAACCAAAACGTGAGAATTCGATCTTTCAAAGTAGGAGATTTGGTGCTTAGGAAAGCAGAAGTGTCGAAGCATGTCGGAAAACTTCAGCCCAATTGGGATGGTCCTTTTGTAATCGTCGAAGTCGGAAAAAAAGGATCCTACAAGATCGCTTATCCCAATGGAGAAACCTTGCCCAGAGCATGGAACGCAGTAAATTTGAGAAGATATTACGGAAGATGAAGTGCTAATTCCCTGTTCGATCATCGAGTTCATTCGGTTTATTTATTATTTTAAGAAGAATGTATTTGTCGCAAAGGCTTACCTTGTTTGAATTATCTCTTTAATGAATATCCATTGTCCTCAGATTTCTTATTCGATTTATTAATTTTGACGTTGTCGATCTCTAATCTACTCATACGTTATCAATCTCGGCCTAGCTCAAGAATTATCAAAATGGGTGAAAGCCTCTGCTATGACCCTCGGGCTAAAAATGCTCTGAAAAACGACTAAGGGTGAAAGCCGTTGCTACGCCCCTTAGATCGAGAAATTATCAAAATGGGTGAAAGCCTCTGCTATGACCCTCGGGCTAAAAATGCTCTGAAAAACGACTAAGGGTGAAAGCCGTTGCTACGCCCCTTAGATCGAGAAATTATCAAAATGGGTGAAAGCCTCTGCTATGACCCTCGGGCTAAAAATGCTCTGAAAAACGACTAAGGGTGAAAGCCGTTGCTACGCCCCTTAGATCGAGAAATTATCAAAATGGGTGAAAGCCTCTGCTATGACCCTCGGGCTAAAAATGCTCTGAAAAACGACTAAGGGTGAAAGCCGTTGCTACGCCCCTTAGATCGAGAAATTATCAAAATGGGTGAAAGCCTCTGCTATGACCCTCGGGCTAAAAATGCTCTGAAAAACGACTAAGGGTGAAAGCCGTTGCTACGCCCCTTAGATCGAGAAATTATCAAAATGGGTGAAAGCCTCTGCTATGACCCTCGGGCTAAAAATGCTCTGAAAAACGACTAAGGGTGAAAGCCGTTGCTATGCCCCTTAGATCGAACTTACAAAGTTGGAACTTACCGAAATTATATCCTATACCTATCGCGCAATCGCAAGTAAAGGATATTGTCCAGATTAGAGAGCGTATTTTTTCGAATGTTTCTGGAGTTCTCGCAATACATTTAAGGGTTCGAAGTTATCATTACAAGTACAAAACTGCTCGAAGTACAGATTACCAAGAAAAACGTCTCGAGGCACGATTTATTGAAATGCAACGACTTATCGATACGGTTACAACAAGATAACATTACAACAAAAAAAAAAAAAAAAAAAAAAAAAAAAAAAAATCCTAGCGCAACTAAACATTCTCGGAAAGAAGTTTTCGAACTTCGGCACTGCGGTCGGCATATCCGCGAGCATAAGCCTCTTTCTCGCGAAGATCGAAATTCTTCCTCTCGAATTCGCAAGCATTTTTCAACCTTTCTATCTCCAGACTCAACTTTTCCAGAAGACTTTCGCCACAAACCCGGGATTCTTTACTTTTCTCGCAAGATAATTTCTTTTTGAAAAATCTATTGGCTTCCAACGCCCGATCCAGCTCGGTCTTCTTCCGGGCCAACTCAAGAGCAATATTAGCTCGATGCTCGACCTCGCGCTTCGCCATCGAATAAAGCACGGAAAAACATTCGCCAACCTGCAGGGAAACACGTCAAGACAGAAACTGAAAAATCTAGCATAGTACCACAATAAGAGCTACCTGGGCAAGAAAGTCGGATCCAGAGTGAAACAAAAATGAGGAATGATCTCCGCTCGGAAACATTGACTCAGAAAGAGAAACCTCAGCTCGAACTAAGCTTAGATCGTTTTTCTCTTGAGAAACCTTGTTAGAGCGAACAATGTTTCGCTCAGTGGGGAAGACTTCATCCGCAAAAGAGACCTTCTTACCCTTTTTATGAACACTCCTACTTTTCAGACAAGGGGAGGGCGTAAAATTAGAAGAATTACCCTCTCCATAAAAAGTATGTTCGAAAGAAAATTTAGACCAAGCTGGAGCTTGCCTTTTCCTTTTTAAGCCACTACTCCTATCAGATTGGGGTGACCCTACAAGAGGGAATAAGGGAGTTTTCAGATCATGGCTCATTTTTGGAACGATTGATATATCTTCAAGTGACAACAGAAACAAGGAAAAGAAAAAGCAGTTTCTTAATTGGTAAGTCCGAGAAGCTCGAACTCGCATATATTCCCCTAAGCTTCGATCGTCAGAAGGGAAGAAGTATTACTAAGACAGGCTACCATAGCCTATGTATTTATAAGGAACGCAGATTACCCAAAGTAAAAGAGAAGTAGGCCAGAGGCGAGTTACTTTTCCCAAGAAAAGATTCGATGACGCAACAAAAGACATAAGGGTGACGCAAGAAAAATGTTTCATAATAAATTCATATCAACATTACATGAAGAATATGCTCCAGAAAGGAAATACCAACTTAGGAAAAGTCACTATTACAAATTAACAAAATATCTGTGAATATTTATCACATGGCCAAAAACCCTCAACTAACTAGAATCCTCGGAGTCGGAACCGTCACCCGACCTCACCTTCTCGTCCCCGCTCCGTGAACCGCTCTCCGAGCTCTCAGAATCATCACTGCTTGAACTGGTATTCTCGTCACCACCATCATCCCGACCGCCGGAGGTTGATCCTTCCAACTTGGCGGAAGAATTGCCCAGTTCTCCACGAGTGCTCGAATCGCCTTAGATGTCCACGTCCTGATCGTCAAATTTCGCCTCGAGAACGTCAGGATTGGACATGGGAACCCCGAACTCTTGAAGGAAGAAGAAAAACTCATGATCTTTGAGGTCCGAGATTCTAGGGGGAAGAGAACTAGGCCTGTAATCTTTCCCGAAAATATTTTTGGAAGGATCCAAAAACTTAAGATAATCATCGATGGAACCAGCGAGTTGTCCGGCCGAGATAAGCTGTTGAACCCCCTTATAATGGAAAGCCTGGTTTATTTTCCCAGTCCTCAAACGAGCCAGAGCATCCAAAATTGGAGATTCCAAGAATTCTCTTATGGCTGGAAGTCGGGCTTCTTGGCGGCCTCGCTCATAAGAACGTTCGACGGATGCTTTGGCCTGTTCGAGTTCTAATTTTAATTTCTCCACCTCCCCTTCTAAAGTTTTCATCGTCTCCAGCTCCTTCTTACTCTGCTCGAACTTGGCCTCGATCTCAGATAATTTGGTTTTGGTCTCTTCTAATTGGCTGGATTTGGCGGCATCATCTTTTAGAATGTTGTAGAGGCCTTTTTGTGCCGCTTGCGATTCTTCATTCAACACGGCCGTTCGAAGAGCATTTTGAACGAATAGATCCCCCGCCTACAAAAAAAAAAAAAAAAAAAAAAAAAAAAAAAAAAAAGAAAAAATGAATGTTAGATACGGTACAGGCATTATGAAGGAAATATTGAGACCTTTGCGAAAACCACTAATACCCTTTGATGAGCTTCAGCATAATCGCCTATTATCTCAAACTCCGGCCTAGCAAAGGATTGAACAACATCATCTTTGAATCTCCCCGCCAAAAACATTCGAAGGGATTTGTCTACCGTATGCTCACCCCCAAGGCCTAAGTCGGATTCGACTGTCCCATCCTCGGGATATCCTGCTGCCCTGGGTCCTTGCAGGTGATTTTCAATAAAATCAGCAAGATCGGGCTCGGAGCAACCAGCTCTGCAAGGTATCGGATCTCGTCCTCTACCAAAGGGTTTGATTCTCCTGGACGACTCGGAAGCATTACTGCTCCTTTTCCGAGCCATCCTAGCTTCTAGAATTTCCTTGGCACGATCCTCCATCAATGTATAGCGACTGTACCCCGCGTCGCTCGGGTTAGTGGAGCCGATCGGAAAAATAGATCGAACAACGGCTGAAGATTGGGGGTCAGAAGTTCCCTCCACCCCGATCCGAAATCGTGAAGTTCTGGCCTCACTAACCGTGGGAATGACCGTCAAAGCGTTCGGCGCCGCCTCAGTCTCAGCTCGGGTTTTAGATTTCTTTGCCTTCCGGGACGTTTTTGATGCTTGGGGACGAGGTCTGCCTTTGCTACCCTTCGAGAAGGAAGCAACGTGATTACCAGCGACGGAAGTTCGGAAGTTATCAACTATATCTGCTAAGCTGGAGGGAGGATTGGCTGGATCAATCCGAGCTTCTCCAAACATGATTGGATCGGCGGGGAAGGTACAACTACTAAGGTCAGCCAACCTCAGGACAGCTTCTTGAGTCATCAAAGCAGTTTGATGAGTGTCGGCACAAAGAACTTTCAAAAACTCATCTGTAATCTCGTTCTTCATACTTCCCTTGAGAAGGCGCCGACCATATACCCAGGACTTCGCCCCAGGCCAGTTGTATGGAACCGGCCCGGAATTATCTTCAGCAGATGGAGAATCTGGTCCTCGAACAAAGAAGAATTCATGTTTCCACCCTTTGAGGTTACTACTAACGTTGGCTGAAAGAATTGAAGTTTTAGGCCTCTGGGAGAAATACACATATCCGGCATTCGAAGACGTTGAGGCACTCATCTGAAAAACCCGCCAGAAATTCTGAAAAACCGCCCTTTTTCCCTTAGCCTTCATCAACACACAAAAAGCTATGATGAGGCCAATTGAGTTCGGAAGAATTTGACAGGGCGTCAAATCGAAGGCCTCCAAGATTTTCTCCACCAAAGGAGGAAAGGGGATGCGAAGGCCGTAGTGAAAATGTTTGGTGTAAAAAGCTTGACAACCGGCAGGAGGGTGGGTGACCCGTTGATCAGAAGAAGGGAGGACGATCGAAAAACCAGCACCAAGATACGGTCCGAACTCCTCCTGCAAAGCCCCCAAATCCGTTTCCTTGAAAGAACAAACTATCTCGTCAGCCCTCTCCTCCGTCCTATTCAGACCTGCGCTGGTCGACGGTTCCTCCCAATCGAAAATGGTTACTACAGCTCTCTTACCCAGCCTGATTTTCTTTTGCTCATTCTCCCCTAGAATGAGATCTTCATCCTCCTCAGATTCGTCGTCGGAAACTGTCGCCCCGCTAGAACTTTCATCTTCGCTATCTTCTGAATTAGAGTTGGAATCTCGCTCTTCCCCAGACTCGGAAGACGAACTCGAACCCTGTACATTTCCGACCACGGATGAATGCGTGGCTACGAACTCTTCTTCTTGATCATCGGCAGAGTTCTCCCCCAAAGGAGATTTTCCCTTCGAATCTGCAGAGTTAGACATGATGTATACGTAAAGACTTGCTCGAAATATAATTGTTTCGATTCGCTATTCGACCTGTTTGCTCCGATCAAGAATTTTTTACCTTCGGGGAATGTGGTAAATAAAAAATCCTCATCAAAGTATATATACAGGGACAAAATGGGAAATTGCAAATGGGTCCCCGAATAACCGTGACGGTTGAATTCCCGCAGAAAAAAACCAGTATTCGTATTCTCAAAAATCACATTTACGGTCCTTATACTTTGGAAAAAAAACGCCATAATCAGAGACCCCTGAAAATTATGACGCGTTCAAAGATTTATCAGATCCTTGTATATATATTTCTCAACCTGAAGGACAATATGATCGGGCCATACCATTTAAGCATGTGAAAAGGGGGCCGAAGTACGAACTCTCCTACTAGCAATGAGTGATAAGAGCAACTCCCTCGACGACTCCATTATAAGTTTCTTAAGTATGCACTCTTTTTCCCCGATTCGGTTTTTATCCCGAAAGGGTTTTTCCGAATCAGGTTTTTAATGAGGCATACCTAAAGGCTTGCGTTAAGACCAATCCATCTCGCCGTCTCACTTCCTTAATTGGTCCTACGACACATATATATACTTCTTCGAGCCTAAAAGCTCCGCATTAAGCTCGAGAAGTGGGGGAGTATTGATGAGGGGATTTTCGGATCCTATTCCCTCTCCAACATGAGAGCTCGGAGAATCCTCTATCCCGACCGTAGAAGTTCGAACTGCACAAGGACTGATGCTTAAAGATCCAGAATCACTGCTGGGCCGAGCCCTGATCCAGAACAATGGGCCGAGATATAATGATCTGCGGCTGGATCACCTAAACCACACTTTCAGCTATAAATACCCCAAGCATTTATGACGACGACACGACTTTCCAGGTGCTCACTACTCGAAGCTACCGCTCGGAATCATAGGCTTAGGCTCTAAAATATGTATTTCGCCCTCTAGCTTGTACGGCATCCAATAGGGCTCGAATAGGACTCCCGATCGTTGTATTCTTGTAACATTGTAATCGAACGGCTTGAATACAATATTATTGATCTTTATTATTTTTGCATATCATTTAATCGATCTCACCACTCTACAATTACACATACGAAATTCGGTAAGATCACTTAGCTTGTTACCGTTGGAGAGCTTACTGACCGATTTTACTTAGCTGATGGGATCCACTATGCTAATGATCACTAGTCTTATGTACTAGTCTGATGCACAAGTCTGATCACTAGTCTCATGCACTAGTCTGATGCACTAGTCTCATGCACTAGTCTGATCACTAGTCTCATGCACTAGTCTGATGCACTAGTCTCATGCACTAGTCTTATCACTAGTCTCATGCACTAGTCTGATCACTAGTCTGATGCACTAGTCTGATCACTAGTCATCTCATGATCAGTCATCTGATGATCACCCATCTCATTTCCACCAAGCTGATTTTCAATCTTTCACTAATCTGATTTTCACTCTTATCATAAGATTGAATCTTCATTTCTTGAATACTTCTGTTCTTGAATGATTCTCTTTTAAACCAAGTATCCAATCTTCAAAGGCTTACTAAGCTTCCGTAACTTAGTTGATGACACCTTTTTGTTATCATCAAAACCTTTTAACTAACTTAATTAACTCAACTGATAAGATCACTTAGCTGTTCTTGAGTTAATAAATTCTTCCAATAATTTCCCCCTTTTTGATGATGACAAAACCTTCAACTAAGAACGTCTTTCAAGTCTTTAGTTTAGTCTTCATACTTCTAGGAATAAAATCATTAGATCCAATGCAACCTTTGAGAGTTCTTAGTTGCATCTCACTTTTCCCCCTTTTTGTCATCAACACCAAAATTTAGTATGTTGAAGACAGGTAGGTGAATACTTAGCTGTTCGGGGTAGTTGGCTGTTAATTAATTCTTTTATTCGCAAGCCAGCAGTTTGTAGTCTTCTTTGCTGTTTATCACTCCAGTTAGAAAAACTGTTCCCCCTGACTTCAAGAATTGATACCACTTGTTGGTTACTTCCTTCACCCTTTTTGAAGTGTATTCTTGAATGTCACTTGGTTGTTGAGTTTCAGTCGGCTGATGAGAAGCAGTCTTCTGATAACTTCATTTGACTTATTGAAAACGTCAACTCTAATCAGGAGTACCGCTCATCGTACACGTTCCCCCTGAGTTCAAGAATCTGTGGTCAAGTAGTCTTATGAGAGTCAGTCTCGAAAGATGCTCAGCCGTTGAATTCCAGTAAGCTATTGAGATGATTTTTCTGATATATTCTGATGAGGGGCATTCTGGATCCTACTTCTCTTTACAATTACACGATATCGAGCGGTACTTATCTCGAAGAATCGAGTTCGAGTCTGACGGTGGTTTTGCAGTAAATATAAACAAGCCCAGGATCCAAAGTTACTGTTGGGCCGAGCTCTGAATCAAACTTATGGGCCGAAGAATTACATGTCTGTAGGTAGACCACCTAGACCCCATTTTCAGCTATAAATACCCCCTGCATTTATGATATTGGGGGACTTCCCAGGTGCTCTCTCCTCGAAGCTACAGTTCAAAGCAGCTCGGGATTATAGCTCTAGATCAATCATATGTATTTTCACCCTCTAGCTTGTACGGCATCCTATAATGCTCGGATAGGACCCTAGATATATTTGTATTTGTGCTCATTTAATTCGAATACGATTACATTTGAATCTTCACTTTGCTTTACTTGTGATTATTGTGACGCATCCACACCCTTGATCCTACCGACGAAACCACGTAAGATCAATTGGCGCCCACCGTGGGGCACTTATTTGAGTATTAGATCGAAATATGCCTACTACGAGGAGAAATACATATATTAGAGGAGAGCCTTCCCAGGCAGGGGGAGCACAAAATTCCGTCAATAATGAACCTGATAATTTATCACGCGCCGCACAACAACAACCGGAGGTGCCACCGGCGGTTCCACAAAATAACATTCCAGTGCACACAACCATTGGTGACTTAAGATCTATAATAGGCACAATGTGCAGGGAGTTCTTGAACAGCGGAAGGGTAGATCAATCACCTGTAGACCAACCAGGGATTCAGGGGAGACCAGAGATACCTTCATCGAACTTGCAAAAGGAAAATGATATGTCGCAAGCCCCGTCGACACATCTACGACGAGCAGCACCCTCGAAAGCCAATGCCCGGTCTGAAAACCCACCTGCACCAGTGCACGATCTGGAAAATTCTGTTGTGGGGGAAAGTCACACCGCCGGCGCTGTAAGAAGGAACAGACCAATTGGCAAGAGAATTACAGAATCTGAATTGGAGAAAATAATACAGGAAAGGGTGGCTAAAAAATTGGAAGAGCAGGATACCATGATTGAGATTCCCTTCACTCATCAAGCTGCCAGGCAAGTAGGGAACTCCCTGACTAGAGGAAACATACGAGAAAGGGAGGTCTCGAATAATATCATGAGATGTTCACCCTTTTGTCAAGAAATACGCGAAGCTCGAAACACAGAGACAGTGCCGACCAGGCTCCCTCGGTATAACGGGACTACCGACCCCGGAGAACACATTAACAGCTTTGTTAATGTTATGAATTTGTATGGACACTCGGATAATTTCTGTTGCAAGATTATGGTCACCACTTTCGAAGGAATTGCCCTCGATTGGTTTGGAAAGTTACCTCCAAACTCCATATGTTCTTTCCAAGAATTTTGCGATAAACTGAAGCATCAATTCGCTAGCCAGAGGAAGCCAAGATTGCCAGCAAACCATCTGGGCACTGTGAAACAATTTGAAGGAGAGACGTTGAGGCAATGGTTGGCAAGATTTAGTATTGAGCTCTTGAAAGTGGATACCCCACAAATTGAATATCTGTCCTCGTTGATGTTCGAGCTGACCAGAAGCACCCAGTTTGGGAATGCATTATGTAGAAAGCAACCAAAATCCTTCGAGCGGATAATGGAAATTGCTGAAAAATATATGATACAGGAAGAGATGAACAAATTGAAGAGTTCACATCTAGATAAATCTCATCTCAACAAAAAACAAGATCGTGCTCCGATCCCAAAACCAGGTGATTATGGGGGATCGAGTAGAGGATCCGTTTGGCAGCGGATCAACACTTCTAAGCCGCATATACCACCCCAAGGGCTGAATTCATACGGACCTCCTTATAATCAAAATCGAGCCCCGAGGCCGGGTAAAATTCAGTTTACCGAACTTAACAGTTCTAAAGAAGAAGTGTTGACTGTGTTAGAAGAAGGTAATTTAATCCCGGAAGCCCAAAGGATCACACAGGCGAGGCCAGGCGCACCAGGCTATGACCAATACTGTCGGTATCATCGGGCGAGAGGTCATAATACGGAAAATTGTTATCAGTTAAAGGTTGAGATCGAAAAGTTAATCAACCAGGGTAAACTGAAAGAATTTGTTAAGAATGGCAACTATAACAACCGCTACAGATCCCGTAGCCCGAGAAAACTTAACGCCCGGCAGAGACAGATTCAAAATCAGACAGAAGAACAATCGAACGGTGTGATCAACATGATTGCAGGTGGACCGGCAGGTGGAGATAGTAGGAATGCCAGAAAACGGACTTTGAGGTCAATCAGGACAGGAGTGTCCACAAAAAGGGAGGTTCTATCTCTGGAATTCCCATCCATGGAGAATCAGATCATCAGCTTTAGCGAGGCGGATCGACCCGCGGATGTTAGTTGGGATACGAATGAAGATGATCCAGACTTTTCCATGGTATTAACACTAAGAATTGCAAATTTCGAGGTCAAAAGAGTGCTGGTCGATAATGGGAGCTCGGCGAACATAATTTCATCAGAAGCTCTTACAAGAATGAAACTCTGTCATCCACGTTTGGATAAGGTAACCACCCCTTTGGTCGGATTCGGCGGATCTGAAATCACCCCGCTCGGAACCATACTTTTGAGTACCACTCTAGGAACAAAACCAAAGAATGTTACGAGAATGATCAAGTTCCTAGTGGTGGATACGCCGTTCGCCTACAATGCCATCTTGGGAAGACCCGCTCTAAATACTTTTAAGGCTATCGTATCCACATACCATCAGAAGATAAAGTTCCCAACCGACGGAGGAGTAGGAGAGATGAGGAACGACCAGTACATGGCCTGGGAGTGTTATAGTTCGTCCTTGACCATCAAGGAAAAGCTGGAGCCTGAGGTCCCTAGCAAAAGAAAAATAACTGAGTTAGTCTCTAACTCCGGAACCCGAATTCCTGAGTATGAAAGACTGGATGGAAAGAAAGGGAAGATCGTTGACATGAGTGTACAAGCACCTGATCACAAAAAGGTGAACTTGGTACCTGGATCTCCAGAAAAATTCACAAAAATAGGAACGGAGCTAAGTATTGGCATGGAGGCAAAGCTCATCGGATTCTTGCAGAAAAACGTGGATGTCTTCGCGTGGAGTTCGGATGACATAGTAGGAATCGACCCGCGAGTGATAACGCATTCCCTGAATATCGACCCAAAGGCCAGACCCGTGAGGCAGAAGAAGCGTAATCACGGACGAGAGAAAGACAAGATAATTAATGCAGAGGTCGATAGATTGTTAGCAGCTGGGCAAATCAAAGAGATAAAATTCACAGAATGGCTATGCAATGTGGTGTTAGTCTCCAAGGGAGAAAAGATCGAAAACAAGTGGAGAATGTGCAATGACTTTACCGACTTAAACAAACTATGTCCAAGGGACCCTTACCCTTTGCCTCGAATTGACATGCTCGTGGACTCCACCGCAGGATTTGTATTGTTTAGTATGATGGATGCATTTCAAGGATTTTATCAGATCTTCATGAACGAAAGAGATCAGGACAAAACGGCATTTATCACCGAACGAGGGGTGTACTGTTTCATCGTTATGCCCTTCGGTTTAAGGAACGCCGGTGCAACATATCAGAGGTTGGTCAATATGATGTTCAAAGAGTTAATAGGGGAAATCATGGAAGTATATGTAGACGACATGCTCGTAAAGAGTATGTCCGAAGAGGATCATATTGATCATCTCGATAGGTGCTTCATAATTTTGAGGAAGTATGGATTGAAGCTAAACCCAGCGAAATGCACATTTGGGGTGCGATCAGGAAAATTCCTTGGGTATTTAGTTCATGAAAGGGGGATTGAAGCTAATCCAGAAAAAATTCGAGCGATCACTGACCTCCATCCACCGAGAAAACTTTCGGACGTTCAAAGTTTGATCGGAAAAATTATCTCATTGAATAGATTCATCTCCAGATCCGCTGACAAAAGCTTACCTTTCTTCAGACTGTTGCGTAAATCTAAGAACTTCGAGTGGAACGCTGAATGCGACAAAGCTTTCGAAGAACTGAAGGCATACTTGACTTCGACACCCATGCTAGCAAAACCATCCGAAGGGGAACCCCTTTATCTGTACATAGCTGTGTCAGAAGAAGCCATTAGCTCGGTTCTGGTCAAGATAGATAAAGCCGAGCACAAACCAGTTTACTATTTGAGTAAATTGTTGCAGGGTGCCGAAAAGAATTATATGGAGATTGAAAAGTTTGCACTTGCCCTAATTGTGGCGGCCCGGAGATTAAGGCCCTATTTTCAAACGTATAAAATCATTGTTTTAACTAACCAACCTTTGAGACAGGTTTTGTCCAAGCCAGAAGCTTCAGGCAGATTGATAAAGTGGGCGGTCGAGCTCAGCCAGTTCGAAATTGAATACCGACCACGAATCGCCATCAAGGCGCAAGTGCTAGCTGATTTTGTGCTTGAATCAACCAACATATCGAACGAGAAAGAAGGAACAACCTCGGAATTATGTGTGGTAGAAGAGGCAAACGATCAAGTTTGGCTGATGCACGTGGACGGATCTTCGACCAAGGAAGGTGGCGGAGCTGGGATTCACTTCCAAGGGCCCAATGCTGAAGATCTGAGCTATGCGATAACTTTGGACTTTGTTGTCACCAACAATGAGGCCGAATATGAAGCATTGATAGCTGGATTAGAGATGGCCATTAAGGCAAAGGTAAAATCGATCATCGTACTAACGGATTCGGAACTTGTTCACAGACAGGTAAAAGGCACTTACGAGGCCAGAGAATTCAACATGATTAAATATCTGAACAAAGCAAAGAAGTTGATCTCGGAGTTCGATAAGTTTGATATCCAACCGATACCAAGGGAGGAGAATCTCTGGGCCGATATATTGTCAAAATTTACAGGATTGGCCGACGGAAAGATTGAGAGAACAATCACTTGGCTGCTATCGAATATGTCCGCGATCGAATTAGATGCAGATCCTGCTATTGGAGTTATGGAAATCGAAGAGCCAAGTAGATCGTGGAGCGACCCTCTTATCGCCTATCTCAAGGATGGAAAACTGCCGGATGATGCAAATGAGGCTCGGAGAATCAAATATAGAGCGCCATCATTTACTTTGATGGATAGTCAACTCTATAAGCGGTCCTCTTCGGGAATTCTATTAAAATGTATCCGTGAGTCGCACTACAATGCCATTTTAAGGGAAGTTCATGAAGGGGAAGCAGGAAATCATTGTGGAGCTCGAGCATTAGCTCTTAAATGCTCAAGATCTGGATATTATTGGCCTACACTCTTTTCTGATTCTGTCGAGTATGTGAAAAAGTGCCATCATTGTCAAATTCATTCAAATTTAATACACCAACCGGCCGAACACATGCATTCGATCCCTATTTGTTGGCCCTTCGACAAATGGGGCATCGATATAGTGGGACCTTTCCCGACAGCGCGAGCCAGAAAAAATTACGTACTTGTAGCTGTGGAATATTTCAGCAAGTGGGTCGAATGTGTTGCCTTGACAAAGATCACCCAATTCCAAGTTATTAATTTTTTATGGAAAAATATAGTCTGCCGGTTCGGAATCCCCAGGGTTTTAATATCAGATAACGGAACGCAGTTTGCAGGAAAAAGGATCACGGATTGGTGTGAAAGATTTGGAATACAACAGAACTTTGCGTCTGTTGGCCACCCTCAGGCTAACGGACAAACTGAAGTAGTGAATCGGGAAATTGTTCGATCTTTGGAGAAGCGCTTATCGGAAGCAAAGGGAAAATGGCTGGATGAGCTACCAGGCGTATTATGGGCCAACAGAACAACAGTCAAAGCGGCAACTGGAGAAACTCCATTTAGTTTGGTTTATGGATCGGAGGCTGTTATTCCAGTCGAAAATCTTATACCTTCCCCCAGGGTCGAATTTTACGATCCTGAAGAAAATCAATCGCTGAGGCAAATGGAAGTTGATCACGCGGATGCTCGTAGGGACCGCGCGAAGTTGAAAATCCAAGCCGCCAAGGCAAACATGGAAAAGGCTTATAATCGAAATGTGAGGGTTCGATCCTTCAAAATAGGGGATTTAGTGCTCAAAAAAGTGGAAGTATCAAAGCACGTAGGAAAACTACAACCCAATTGGGAGGGGCCATTCGTGATCATAGAGGTTGGAAAGAAAGGGTCTTATAAGATTGCGCGCCCTAACGGAGAAATATTGCCTCGAGCTTGGAATGCGGTCAATTTAAGAAGATATTATGGAAGATAGTTACAATAGAGACTTCTACTCTTTAGTTATTCTGTTTTCTTTCGACTGTTACTATTTGGCAAACTATATGTGTTTAATGAAGAATTGGGTTATTTGAAGAATGTTTATTCAGACTATGTATTCAATGAAAGTATTTTTCGCCTACATTCTTACTTATTCGTCATATTACTGGTATTATCGGTCTCTACTTTTCTCCGTAAATTATTGAAAAAGGGTGAAAGCCTCTGCTATGCCCCTTAGATCGAATATATTAAATGGGTGAAAGCCTCTGCTATGACCCAAGGGCTAAAAATGCTCTGATATGACTAAGGGTGAAAGCCTCTGCTATGCCCCTTAGATCGAATATATTAAATGGGTGAAAGCCTCTGCTATGACCCAAGGGCTAAAAATGCTCTGATATGACTAAGGGTGAAAGCCTCTGCTATGCCCCTTAGATCGAATATATTAAATGGGTGAAAGCCTCTGCTATGACCCAAGGGCTAAAAATGCTCTGATATGACTAAGGGTGAAAGCCTCTGCTATGCCCCTTAGATCGAATATATTAAATGGGTGAAAGCCTCTGCTATGACCCAAGGGCTAAAAATGCTCTGATACGACTAAGGGTGAAAGCCGTTGCTACGCCCCTTAGATCGAAATTATTGAAAAAGGGTGAAAGCCTCTGCTATGACCCAAGGGCTAAAAATGCTCTGATACGACTAAGGGTGAAAGCCGTTGCTACGCCCCTTAGATCGAAATTATTGAAAAAGGGTGAAAGCCTCTGCTATGACCCAAGGGCTAAAATTGCTCTAAAAACGACTAAGGGTGAAAGCCTCTGCTATGCCCCTTAGATCGAATATATTGAATGGGCAAGAGCCTCTGCTATGCCCTTAGGATTGAAACAAACATTCCATTAGAAAATGAAAACATTTCACGGAAGATAGATCGAGATGAACATTCTATTGAAGAATGACCTAAAAAAAAAAAAAAAAAAAAATATCATTCCAAGCAAATATTATATCATTTCAAGCAAATATTATATCGTTACAACAAGAGTTATACTACAACAAGAAAGAAAAACCGTTACAACAAGGATGGCCTTACAAAGAGAAATTTTAACTCGTCATACAAAGGTTAACCAAGGTATTACTAAATAAAATTATTTTCGGAAAGGATTTTTCGAACTTCAGCACTACGATCAGCATACCCGCGGGTGTAAGCTTCTTTCTCACGGAGCTCGGAATATCTCTTCTCGCGTTCATAAATATCTTTAAGTCTCTCTAACTCCGAACTCAACTTATCCTGAGACAATCTCTCCTTAAAAAATCTATTAGCTTCCAGCGCGCGCTCCAACTCGATCTTTTTGCCGATCAGCTCGAGCGAAATGGAAGCCCGTCGTTCGATCTCATGATTGACCAGTGCATAAAGCCTAGAAAGGACTTTGCTAGCCTGAACTTATAAGAAAACACGTCATAGCAGGAACAAAGGAATTAGAGGGCCATGACAAAGAAGTTAGAAAAAACAAAAAAAAAAAAAAAAAAAAATGTACCTGGGCAAGGGATTCCGACCCGGAATGAAACAGGAACGAGGAATATTCCCCAGTCGAGAAGACAGACTCCGAGATAGAAACGTCGGTCCGAAGAAGACTCATGTCAGGTTTCTTATAACACACTGCATCAAAACGAGTCCCACTTCTCCCAAACGAAGATCCTCCGACCAACGAGGGAATAGATTGGAAAGAGGAGCGCCCAATTTCTTCATCCACAAAAGAAACCTTTTTGATTCTCTTATCTGAATCCCTAGATTTCAAGCACGATGAAAGGGTAATGATCGATGATTTGTTTTCCCCACGGAAACTTGACTGACCTGTACTAATAGATTTGATCGGTGATCGTTTTCTTTTCCTTATTTTTCTACTATGACTCGGCCCGGGAAAAGGCGCGGGAAAAATCGCGAGAGCGTTCGGATTCTTATTCATCTCTCGATTTTTGGGTAAAGATCCAACCAAGATAATTTCTAAAGAAGCTCCGAACGCTATGAGCGATATCAGTGCAAAAGGCAACGTAAAATGGCCTAGCTATTTATAAGAAGACGGTACGATGCAAATTGCAATGATTGGTAAAACACTGCTTCCAAGAAAGGCCCAGTGACATAACCAAGTACGCAAAGCTAACGTCATGAAACTCAACGCGAAATCCAAACAAGCAATAACATAAAATAGTATAAAAGAAAGAAATTCAAATACAAGAATCCACTAAATAGGGGAGGACAAGGGATCATAAGTACATTGTTGCACCAAGCCAATCCTATTACATAACAATCTTTACGCGTTAGACTCCTTCAGGCCCGAACTACGGTCCGACCCATCTCGTTTTTCCGATTCGCTAGAACCACTTTCCGAACTGTCAGAATCATCTTTACTTGAGCTGCTGCTTTCTTCATCATGACTTCGTGCGCCAGACGCAGGTTGACTCGAACCAGTGCCTTGTACACTTTGATCGCGGGAATCCCCTTCAATATCCACATCTTCATTTTCAGATTGGGCTTCGAGCTCATCAGGATTTGGCATCGCGACACCGAATTCCTCAAGTAAAGGAGCAAACTCATGAGTGGCAAATTCCTCGAGCTTAGGAGGAAGGGAAGACGCTTTATAATCTTCACCGAAGATGTTCTTGTAAGGATTCAATTTAGGAAGGAAGTCATCAAGGACTCCTTCAACCTTAGCGGCTGTAAGAAGATGCTGAGCTCCTTTGAAGTAGAAGGCTTGATTAACCGCTCCTGACCGTGATCGAACCAAAGCATCAAGGATCGGAGACTCTAAGAACTCCCTTATGGCAGGTAGCCTGGCTTCAGCTCGACCCCGTTCATAAGACTGTTCGACAGTCACTTTGGTTTTCTCGAGCTCAAGCTTGAGTTTCTCTACTTCGCCTCCTATGGCCCTCTTCGCTTCCAACTCCTCCTTAGTCCTCTGAAGCTCCAACTCGACCTCGGACAATTTAAGTTTGACATCCTCAAATTGACTGGCCTTAACAGCTTCATCCTCCAGGACTTTGTATAATGCTTTCTGAGCTGCCTGGGACTCTTCGCTCAACACGGCCTGACGGAGAGCAGTTTGAATAAACAAATCTCCGGCCTGCGAGAAAGAAGACATATAAGAACACGAGATAAGAATTATAAGGAAAAAACTTTCAGAATAAGACAGTACCTTCTGATGAGCATGGGCGTAATCGCCTAGCATCTCGAAATCCTTCTTAGCGAAAGACTGAATAGTGTCATCCTTGAATCTTCCAGCCAGAAACATCCGGAGAGACTTATCCACCGTATGCTCACCCTCAGAGCCCAAATCAGATTCAATGGTCCCACAGTCCGGGTATCCAGCCGCCCTAGGTCCTTGCAGGTGTTCTTTGATGAAATCCGCCAAATCTGGCTCGGAATGACCAGCCCGACAAGGTATAGGTGTCGGTCCCCGACCAAAGGGCTTAACTCTCCTAGAAGACTCAGGAAGGTTACTACTCCTTTTGCGAGCCATCCTGGCCTGCAAAATCTCCCTGGCACAGTCCTCCAGAAGAGTATAATTACTGTATCCCGCGTCATTTGGGTTGGAAGAAACGTTCGAAAAAACAGATCGAAGAGTTTCGGGACCTTGAAAATCGAATGTCCCCTCTGCCTCGGCCCGAGACCGAGAGGTCCCTGCTTCGGTGATCGGGGGAACAATTATTAAAGCGTTTGAGGTCGACGCGATCCCGTGGGAGGCCTTAGATTTTTTCCGAAGATTCTTTGATGCCTGAGGACGAGGTCGACCCTTATTACCTTTCGAAAAGGAAGCAACGTGAGGGCCAGATATCGAGGTACGGAATTTGTCAACAATATCAGCTAACGTGGAAGGGGGGTTAGCAGGATCGATCTGAGCATTCCCAAAGACGATCGGATCGGCAGGGAAAGTACAACTACTGAGCTCAGCCAACCGCAAAACTGCCTCTTGAGTCATTAAAGCAGTCTGATGAGGATCAGCACGAAGAGATTGCAAAAAACTATCTGTTATCTCATTTTTCATATTTCCCACGAGCCGGCGTCTTCCATATATCCACTCCTTCACTCCTGGCCACTCGAAGGGAGTAGGCTCGGGATTTTCTTCGGAAGGCGGGGACTCTGGCCCTCGGACAAAGAAGAACTCACGTTTCCATCCCTTCAGATTGCTACTTACGTTGGTCGATAAGACCGAAATCTTCGGCCTCTGAGAGAAATATACGTAACCTGCATTTGAAGAAGTGGAAGAACTGATCTGGAATATCCTCCAAAAATTCTGAAAAGCCGCCCTTTTCCCCTTAGCCTTCATCAACACGCAAAAAGCTATGATTAGGCCGATCGAATTCGGTAAAATCTGACAGGGAGCCAACTTAAAAGCATCCAGAAGGTTTTCTAGTAGAGGAGGGAAGGGAATACGTAAGCCGTAGTGAAAGTGTTTGGAATAAAAGGCTTGGCAACCGGCGGGGGGGTCGGTAACTCGTTGTTCGGGAGAGGGAAGCACTATTGAAAAGCCAGCGCCCAGATATGGACCGAACTCTTTTTGCAATTCCGCCAGGTCTGTCTCCTTATAAGAACAGACGATTTCATCTGCCCTCTCCTCGGTCATATTTAGAGCTGCACTGGTCGAGGGCTCTTCCCAGTCATAGATCGTAATCACCACATTACGACCGAGTCTGTATTTTTGTTGCTCATTGTTACCCAAAGGAAGCTGCCCGTCTTCTATATCTTCCCTATCAGAAACCGTTGCCTCACCGGAATTTCCATCCCCGCTATCCCGAGTGTCAGAGCTCGACTCTCGCTCCTCTTCGCTATTCGAGGCGGAACCCGAGTTTTGTGGATTCTCGTTCTCAGATGATCGATTCTCTACAGTCTCTTTTCCTTTGCTGTTATCGACCTCATTCTCCTCTAAGGGAGATTTTCCTTTCAAATCTGCTGAGCTCGACATAATAAATATAAGACGACTGATCAAATATGGCAAATAAAACTCACTTATCGACCTGTCTGCTCCGATCAAAAGTTTTTCCTCAGAATTTATGAGGAACAGCGGCCCTCCGTGTAACTATATATACAGGGACAAAATGGGAAATTGCAAATCGGTCCCCGAGTAACCGCGACGATTGGACTCTCTTGAGGCAAATTTGAAGTTATATTTTCAGAAATTGCGCCTAAGGTCCCTAAACTTTCCAGAATCCCTGAAGTAAAGATCCATATCACAAACAACAAGGACGATCTCATAACTACTCTATCAATAAATTGTTTAAGTATGCGCTCTTTTTCCCTGACCCGGTTTTTATCCCAAGAGGGTTTTTCCGAGCCAGGTTTTTAATGAGGCATACCAGCAACGATAAGCCGAGATCGGTTTACCCCGTCGTTAAACATATTTCTTCGAGCTTAAGTTCCACTTTACGCTCGAGAAGTGGGGGAGTATTGATGAGGGGCATTCTGGATCCTACTTCTCTTTACAATTACACGAGATCGAGCGGTACTTATCTCGAAGAATCGAGTTCGAGTCTGACGGTGGTTTTGCAGTAAATATAAACAAGCCCAGGATCCAAAGTTACTGTTGGGCCGAGCTCTGAATCAAACTTATGGGCCGAAGAATTACATGTCTGTAGGTAGACCACCTAGACCCCATTTTCAGCTATAAATACCCCCTGCATTTATGATATTGGGGGACTTCCCAGGTGCTCTCTCCTCGAAGCTACAGTTCAAAGCAGCTCGGGATTATAGCTCTAGATCAATCATATGTATTTTCACCCTCTAGCTTGTACGGCATCCTATAATGCTCGGATAGGACCCTAGATATATTTGTATTTGTGCTCATTTAATTCGAATACGATTACATTTGAATCTTCACTTTGCTTTACTTGTGATTATTGTGACGCATCCACACCCTTGATCCTACCGACGAAACCACGTAAGATCATATTCCCCCCAGCTCATGAATCCAAATTCAACACATCCATTTTCAACTCTTGAGAGCTGAAAGATTGTTGTCACATGATTGACTATACCACTTGTTGGATACAAACGTTGATTCACTTGATAAACTTCAATTTTCCAACAATCTTGCTTTCCTTGTTATTTCCAAACAATGCGGCTACCACTTGTTGGTTGATTTCACATGTTGATATAGTACTGGATACCAATTGTTGATATTCTCCCACTCGATGGTAAAACCACTTGTTGAACTTGTTGAAATCAGCAAGGGCAGTCAACTCAACCTTTGTCATCACACATGCGTTTTTCCTACAAAACAGATTACTGTTTTTGGTACCCCTTATATTGGGTCCTGCATGGTTAGTATAACCTTTAACATGTGATGATTTTGTGACTCAGTTTTATCATGAATTTCAGTAAATTTAGCATGGTAATAATTTTCATGATGAAAACAGTGCTCATAAGCAAGGTAAGATGCATGAAGTAAGTGATAAGCTGAGTTAACTGAACTCTCCTATAGATTGAGCAGACTTAACATTTTTAATTTCACTCCTATCAGCAGCATCTTTCAGCTTACTAAGCTGATGAGTTTTACTAGTCTGTTTAGTCTTAGGTTGCTTACTAGGCTTCTTAACCTTTTGAGCTTCAGTAGGCTTCTTCTCTTTAGCCTCTGATTTCTTTATAGAGAATGATGCAATTATTTCTTTCAAGTTCATTTATATTTTCTATACGAATTGCACACTCAGCTTTTAGAGTTTCATTCTCATGCTCAAGCTTTTTGTAGTAAGCTGATTCTTGAGGTTTTTCAACCTGAAGTTTCAGTGATATGTTTTGCTCTTTTTAGCAGAGTCATCTCTTCCTTAAGCTTGGCAAATACACCAACAATATTTGAATTTGAAATTAACATTTGTTCAAACGATTCAAATGATGCAAGTTCATTAATTTGTAGAAGTTACCTCAGTTTCAGAATCATCAGATTCCTTGGCCATTAAGCATAGAGTTTCAGGTACTTCTTCAAACTCTTTATCAGACGACTGACGGTCTGAATAAGATGTGCAGGAGTTTATTAGCTTTGCTGCATCAGCTAACTTTGATTTGCTCTTACTAAGCTTACGCTCCTTTTTGGCACACTTTTCCTTTTCAGCAAACTTTTCAGATGATGAGTGAGAATGATCTTTGATCAAGAGTTCATACTCCTCTTCATTGTGGTCTCTAAGTTTTGCTTTGGAGGAATCCCTGTTTTCCTGAAAATGATCAGAAGAAGATGAAGTAGCATTTTTATATTTTAATTTCATTTTCTTCTTGTAGAACTTCTCAAAATCATTCAGCAGCAGGGTAACGTCGTCAGCAGTGTAGACTTTTTCTGAATTCAGCAGAGTTTTCTGTTTTGACTTGTCTGCTGATTTTCTTGACTTGTCTGACGCCATGAGAGCAGCAGTAGGGTCTGAACTGGTTGACACTTCTAATCCCATTCTTGGCATTTGATACTCATATGCTTTGAGGGATGAGAACAGTTCGGAAAGGGAAATCTTCCCTAAATCCCTTGATTCTTCCATGGCTGTCACCTTCATGTTGAATTTAGGTGGCAAGACCTTGAGAACCTTTGTGGTGATCTCCTTGTTCGAAAATTCTTTACCAAACCTTAGAACTTCATTCAGAGCTTTGGTAAATCTGGTATCCATCTGATCAATCGTTTCACCAGACTTCATCTTAAAATTTTCAAACTCCTCAAGAGCCACACTGAGCTTGTGTTCTTTGATAGCGTCGTTTCCTTCGCTTAGCTCGCAGACTTTATTCCACATCTCTTTGGCAGTTTTGAAATGCTTGATCTTCTGGAATCTTTCTTCGTCTACAGCTTTGAACATAATGAGCTTAGCCTTTTTATCAAGATTTACTAACTTGACTTCTTTGGGAGTCAGCTCATCCAGCTCTTTGTCAACTATCTGATCTGGTTGGCCAGCAACCTTCACAATCTTCTGAAATCTGAATGGTCCTTTTGTAAAACAAGTAAGCATGTTGTCGTCATAAGCAGCAAGAAGGATTTCCATTCTTATTTTCCAGCTTTCGAAGTCCATAAGGCCAATGTGAGGAACATGGCTTATGACATCCATTTTTTTTTTTAAAGTTTTTGATTTTCAAAATATGCTCTTTTGAAAAGTTTTGAAAACCTTTGAAAAACACTCGGATCAAGCTCGTTGATCAGGCAGCTGATTCTAATGAACCACCGGCTCTGATACCACTTGTTGGTCCCAAGTGGTCAGATGAGGTCTAGAGGGGGGGGTGAATAGACCTCATAACTTTAAAATTTTTCTTTAACTTCTCTTCTATAAGTAGAGTTCGCTCATCAGCTAAATAAGATGACTAAGCTGATTTTGCACTTGGCTTATCAGCAGAGTAAGTTGATCTTATTCGTGAGACTACTATGCTGATTTAGCACTTAGCTTATTCAGTGGAGTAGACTACTATGCTGATTTTGCTTGTCAAGCTTATATAATCAGAGTTTCAAACAATGATGCAGCGGATAATGTTTACGTGTTTTTCAAACAATGTTTTCAACTCAATTAAACTTTTAAAGCACAAAGAAAGTTTTACCCCAAGTTGGAAATTCCTCAATTTAAAAGACTCTTCTTTTAAAGTATTTAATTAGCTTATGAAATATGCAATGCAAGACAAATAAAGTAAATAACACAAGGAATTTTTATAGTGGTTATACAGGAACAAATCCTCTTAATCCACTCTTCCAAGTCACTTAGATCTTGGGTTATACTATAAACACAAAGTTTATAATATTTCTCCACTTACACCAAAACAACAAATGAGAAGGCTGTAAGCTCACAATAGGAAATCACTAAGAAGACCTATCCTCCGAAGTAATATCACTCACAAAGATGGATATCTACTTCTCACAACACTCAGTTGAATATCACTCAGATATACAAGGGTTTAAGCTTGTTCTTAAACAATCAGCTTCGTCATAAGATGACTCAACTGATGGATTCTTGCTCTAAAGATTTGATCTTGAAAGTGTGCAAGTCTCTCTTGAATCTTAAGTTTACCATCTATTTATACTCTTGGATTTGTAATTTTGCCCGTTGAAGGTTGGCAAATATGCATTTAAGTCCTTGAGCAACGGTCATAATTTGAATGGTAACTTTTGCAGACTGTCGCACTGTTCACTGTACACTCTGCTGTACTTTCTGCACTGTTCACTGTACACTCTGTTGTACTTTTTGTCAGCAGCATTTAATGCACTTAGCTTGTTACCGTTGGAGAGCTTACTGACCGATTTTACTTAGCTGATGGGATCCACTATGCTGATGATCACTAGTCTTATGTACTAGTCTGATGCACAAGTCTTATCACTAGTCTCATGCACTAGTCTGATGCACTAGTCTCATGCACTAGTCTGATCACTAGTCTCATGCACTAGTCTGATGCACTAGTCTGATGCACTAGTCTGATCACTAGTCTCATGCACTAGTCTGATCACTAGTCTGATGCACTAGTCTCATGCACTAGTCTGATCACTAGTCATCTCATGATCAGTCATCTGATGATCACCCATCTCATTTCCACCAAGCTGATTTTCAATCTTTCACTAATCTGATTTTCACTCTTATCATAAGATTGAATCTTCATTTCTTGAATACTTCTGTTCTTGAATGATTCTCTTTTAAACCAAGTATCCAATCTTCAAAGGCTTACTAAGCTTCCGTAACTTAGTTGATGACACCTTTTTGTTATCATCAAAACCTTTTAACTAACTTAATTAACTCAACTGATAAGATCACTTAGCTGTTCTTGAGTTAATAAATTCTTCCAATAGTATGCATATACATATTCTGCCCTAAAGTTTTTCTACCTAGAGAAAAACCCATCTCAGGGTTTTGAAGGTACAAAGGGGATATATTGGTGTTATACATGTTAAAATCAGATACATGGGGTGAGTTAATGGCAATTTACCCCCTTCATTCATTATGTTTAATTTACCTCCCTGTTGATTTGATAAAGAACACTTTACTCTTGTAGTTTTATAAAAGTTTCACACTGCCTCCCTGACCATTTTATATGTGACACTTTACCTTCTTGTGCTATGATAAATGTGACAATTTACCACATGCGTTATGATAAATTTATTAATTTATCCTCCTATGTTACAAACCACTTTTCAATCTCACTCTCAATTTTGGCAAGGGAATTACACTCTCTAGCTCAAGGGGTAAATTGTTTCTTTAATTGTTTTATAGGGAGATAAATTACTCTTTTTCAAATTATAGGAAATAAATTGCACATTATGAATATCACAGGAAGGTGAATTGCTATTAACCCACTTCGGGTTGGTGAATGGAGTTTTATTCTTTGTTTCGACGAGTCTAATAAGCCATGGTTGAAGGTTAGATGGTATTTACTCAAGTTTGATCGACGGATCAATCTACTCCACCCTTATCAGTTGTATGTTTTTATTCCCTTTAGTTTCTATTGTAATTGAGCTTGAATCACAATCACAATCTACTCCGCCAAGGAATTAATTGATCTGAAGATCTCTTCATCAATGATGATGGCCAGTGCATTCTTTC
This sequence comes from Penstemon eatonii, assembly GCA_038501285.1. NCBI lineage: Eukaryota > Viridiplantae > Streptophyta > Magnoliopsida > Lamiales > Plantaginaceae > Penstemon > Penstemon eatonii. The sequence goes on along the minus strand of CM076715.1, from coordinate 50,360,387 downwards.
CATTCCATTTTGTCACACAAACTGCTTGGACAAGATGATTTGGCACTATGAAAAACTTAGTATATTTACGGTTAAATTGGCTTATAGGTTATGTCACCGCTTGATACTTTCAGATTCTGCTTCATCTTCGGGGTACTCAAGTTCAAGTTAACATTTTATTTGGAACCGCATCTGGTCGTTGAAGACACCACCCAAAGTAAGACAATTCATGTGGTCTTGTTGTGGGGATTCTTTACCGGTACGGGCTGCTCTTTACCGTAGAAGAATCCTAATGTCCAACTCTTGTAGCCGCTGTGAAAGTGGGGTGGAATCCATAATCCATTGTTTGTTGTTGTGTGATTTTGGAAGACAGTGGCTTTATCTGGATTGTATGTATCTAAATACTACTGCAATTCCCTTGATGTTAGGGACTGGTTATCGGCATTATGCTGTAATTTGGATGTTGTTGAGTTAGGCTATGCAATTACATTGGCTTGGTGGATTTGGTACAGCCGTAACTAGTCACTTTGGGAGGATGTAGTCTTTATTCCAGGGGAAGTTGTAAAATTAGCTCAAAACTTCTACTATGGATTCAAAGTCTCTTTAACCTACCTTCCAACATGGTACGCTCTAGGCCTCCAGCCTCCATTTGGAAGCCTCCTCCCGCTGATTTCGTTGAGATCAATGTGGATGCGTCTATTGACTTTGTTGGTCCCAAAAATGGTCAATGAGGTCTAGAGGGGGGGGGGGGGGGGATGAATAGACCTCTGAAAATTTTAACTTTAAAACTTTTTCTCTAACTTTTTCTGTCAGTAGATTAAGTTGGTCTAGAATTCGTAAGACTACTAAGCTGTTCGAGCTCAAAACTTTGAGCAGCAGAGTTGACCACTCATCTGATTTCACTCAGCTGATTCAGATGAAATATCAGAGTTTTAGAAACTAGTTGGCAGCGGATTTATCAAGTGTTTTTCAACCAATCTGTTCCTCTTTAATTTTTCTCACTCAAAAGATTTTATCCCCTGTTTTTACAACTCCTTTTAAAATCTTTTGGTCCAGTTCGTATGTTTGAGTTCTTTTGAAAGTAAGCAAGGTAAAGAAACTATGAATCAAACACACATAATTTTTATAGTGGTTATATGGATAAAAATCCGTTAGTCCACTCTTCCAAGTCACGAAGATCTTGGGTTATACTATAATCACAAAGATTAAAATATACTCTGCTAACGCCAAACAACAAATGAACTAGCCGTAAGTTTGCAATAGGAGATCACAAAGAAAACCTATTCTACAGAGTGTTATCACTTCACAAAGATGGATAACAGCTCCTCGCAACTCTCAGTATATGAAATCACTCAGAAGACCTATACTACGAAGTTATATCACTCACAAAGATGGATATACACTTCTTCTCTTTATAGTTGAATGTCACTCAGACAAATTAGAGTTTTGAGCTCTGTTCTTCAATGATTTTAGCTCCGTCAACAAATGACTTCGCTTGTGATCAGACGACTTAACTGATGGATCTCGCTCTTAAGATGTGATCTTGAATTGTGCAAGCCCCCGCTTAGATCTCCAGTTAGTCTTCTATTTATACTCTGGATTTGAATTTCTGCCCGTTGAAGGAAGGTGAAATTACTCTTTAACCCTGAGCAATGGTCTTATTCTCTGACGGCAACTTTTGCTTTTGCAGACTGTCTTCTGTACACTTTGTTGTACGGATGTTCACTTTATGTCCAATCGCATTTAATGCACTCAGCTGGTTACCGTTGATAAGCTTACTTCCCCGACTTCACTTCGTTGATGGGAATGCTCGGCTGATGACCACTCTCCTGATGATCACTCGACGGATGGCTACTCGGCTGATTCAAGAATGAACACATCAATCTTGACTCGGCTGATGATAATCAATCTGATATCCCACTCGGTTGATTCGATTAGCTTCAAGGCCTTGAGATAGGTTTCACTAAGCTGTTCTTAGTTGATGACTTAACCTTTTGATCTTCAAAACCATTATGGCCTTTTTGTCATCTTCAAAACCTTCTCTAACTTATACCAACAATTTCCCCAATTTTGATGATGACAAAACCTTCAACTAAGAACGTCTTCCAAGTCTTCAAATTTTGTCTTCATACTTTGAGATGGAAATTTATTGATCTGATACAACTTTCAAAAAAATACCAATAGTTGGTTCTTTTCACCTTTCTAATCTTCTGCTGAAAGGGTTCTTAGTTGCATCCTTTATCTTCCCGCTTTTTGTCATCAACTCCAATACTTGAGTTGCATCTTCGGTCAATTAAACAACCTTGAATTGACCACTCCTAGAATCAAATCCTCTATTAACTCAGGAGTACCTACACCATGGTCAATGTCTAGCCACAAGCCCATGAAGCCCAACTTCAGGTGAATTGATACTTGTGAACCTTGTCTCATATAATTACCATGTACATACGGTCCTTCTATCGACTAATACTACCGATCAAGACTTAGGGTGTGTGAATTGATCGGCACCTCTAAATTTTTCTCGATAACTATACTTTCTAATTCAGGATAATATTCCAGTGTGACTCCTAAATTTGGAAACCCCTTTCCAAATCCGTCACCGACTACGACCGAAGATTATTTGGATATATATTATCTAAGAATCGTATAGGAAATTCTCTCACCCATTACAGTGAGTCAATGGATTCCATATCGGTACTAACCACTCGCGTACATGTCCATACGCACCCAACCTAGGCATGTTATGACCAAGCTAAGTGGCCTATACCTAGATCTAAGTACGCACTTTCATGCACCGAATTCGCCCTAGTACCTCAAGTCAAAGGACTAAATCGTACACTATTATAATCCTTGAGAAACTTCCCATCACCGATAAGCGACATGCGCTTCCACAATGGGTTTCTCTGTTCGGGTATTTCGATGCGTTCAATCCTCCATTGAACCACCTACTCATATGCACTGGCCTCAAATGCCTTGCTCATGAAACGCTACAAATTCACTCCATGTGAATCATGCATACTTGTACAAGTCTTGGCGATTCCTACGATACCCCGTCTCGTTCGGAATCTATGACTTGGAACAGTTTTAAGATTACGATCTTTGAGACTGTTTCATGATTGCACTTAGTACTGAAGTGAATCATCCCATAGTCTAATGTAATCAAGGGTTTCAACCAATCGCTTAAATGTTTTCGCGAGAGATGAAGTTGGCCATTGTTTATCCTTATACACATATAAATAAACGTGCGTATTATTATAAAATCAAAAGATCGTCTCTTACAGAATAGACCGATTACAAGCTAATTTAACTGACTTGCTGGGCACTATTCTATCAATCTCCCACTTGCCCTAAAGCCATTCACCTATGGTTCTAAGACCCATTTTCTCTTGATGACTATCGAACGCCTTTTGTGAAAGTGGCTTAGTTAGTCGGTCGGCTACGTTGTCTTTTGATTTGACATACTCCATGTGCATGTCTCCTCTACCAATGATCTCCCTGATCACATGGTATTTCCTCTGTACGTGTTTGGATTGATGGTGTGATCTCGTCTCCTGATGAGGGATATTTTGGGCTCAGCTTTTCTTTACAACCATGCGAAATCGAACAGTACTCATCTCGGAAGATCAAGTTCGACCCCGATGCCCGAGTACCACAAATACAGTCAGCGCTGGATCCAAAGTTACTGTTGGGCCAAGCTCTGATCCAAACTTATGGACCGAGAATTGTATGTCTGCGGATAGATCACCTAGACTCCGATTTCAGCTATAAATACCCCATGCATTTATGACACCAGACACGATTTCCCAGGTGCTCCCTCCTCGAAGCTACTGCTCGGAACCGCTTGGGAATATAGGCCTAGTATCACATGTATTTCGCCCTCTAGCTTGTACGGCATCCAATAGGGCTCGGATAGGACTCTATACATTTGTACTCATATAGCATTGTAATCGAACCATTTGAATACAATATTGTTGATCTCTATATCATTGTTGAGTACTTGTTTAATTATTACACATATCGATCACGCATACGAAATCACGTAAGATCAATTGGCGCCCATCGTGGGGCCTTATTCGAGTCTTAGATCGAAATATACCTACTACGAGGAGAAATACGTACGTAAGAGGAGAGCCTTCCCAAGCAACGGGAGCACAAAATTCTGTCAACAATGAACCTGATAATCTATCGTGCGCTGCTCAATAACAACCAGAGGTGCCGCCAGCGATTCCGCAGGATAACATTCCAATACACACGACCATTGGTGATTTAAGATCTATAATAGGCACAATGTGCAGGGAATTCATGAATAGCGGAAGGGCAGATCAATCACCTGTCGACCAACCAGGAGTTCAGGGAAGACCAGAGATACCTTCATCAAACTTACAGAAGGAAAACGATATGTCGCATGCCCCATCGACGCATCCACGTCGGGCTGCACCCTCGAAAGTCAATGCCCGATCTGAAAACCCACCTGCACGAGTGCACGATCTGGAGGATTCTGTTATGGGGGAAAGTCACACCGCCGGCGATATGATAATAAACAAACCAACATACAAGAGAATTACCGAATCAGAATTGGAGAAAATAGTACAGGAAAGGGTGACTAAAAAATTGGAAGAGCAAGATACTATGATAGAAATTCCCTTCACTAATCAGGCTGCCAGGCAAGCGGGGAATGCTCTGATTAGAGGAAACCTACGAGAGAGGGAGGTCTCGAATAATATCATGCGCTGCTCACCCTTTTGTCGAGAAATACGCGAAGCTCGAAACACAGAGACGGTGCCAACTAGGCTCCCACGGTATAACGGGACTACCGACCCCGGAGAACACATTAACAACTTTGTCAATGTGATGAACTTATACGGACACTCGGAAGATTTCTGTTGCAAGATTATGGTCACCACTTTTGAAGGGATTGCTCTCGATTGGTTCAGGAAGTTACCTCCGAACTCCATATTTTCTTTTGAAGAATTCTGCGATAAGCTGAAACATCAATTCGCTAGCCAAAGGAAGCCAAGATTGCCAGCGAATCACCTGGGCACTTTGAAACAATTGGAAGGAGAGACGTTGAGGCAATGGCTGGCAAGATTTAGTATCGAGCTCTTGAAGGTGGATACCCCGCAGATCGAGTATCTGTCCTCCCTAATGTTTGAGCTGACTAGGAGCACCCAATTTGGAAATGCATTATGTAGAAAGCAACCAAAATCCTTCGAACGGATAATGGAAATTGCTGAAAAGTATATGATACAGGAAGAGATGAACAAATTAAAAAGTTCACACGTAGATAAATTTCATCTCAACAAGAAACAAGATCGGGCACCGATCCCTAAACTAGGTGATTATGGAGGATCGAACAAAGGATCCGTTTGGCAGCGAATCAACACTTTTAAGCCGCATATGCCGCCCCAAGGTCCGAATTCATACGGACCTCCTTATGATCGAAATCGAGCTCCGAGATCGGGTAAAATTCAATTTACAGAGCTTAACAGTTCAAAAGAAGAAGTGCTGATCGTGATGGAAGAAGGGAATTTAATTCTGGAAGCCCAGAGGATCACGCAGGCAAGGCCGGGTGCGCCTGGATATGACCAGTACTGTCGATATCATCGAGCTCGAGGACATAGTACGGAAAATTGTTATCAATTGAAGGTCGAGATAGAAAAATTAATCACCCAAGGAAAACTCAAAGAATTTGTTAAAAATGGCAACTATAACAATCGTTACAGATCCCGTAGTCCGAAAAAATTTAACGCTCGGCAAAGGCAAATCCAAAGCCAGGTAGAAGAACAGTCGAACGGCGTGATAAACATGATTGCTGGCGGACCGGCGGGAGGAGATAGTAGGAATGCCAGAAAGAGGACTTTAAGGTCAATCAGGGCAGGAGTATCCACAAAAAAGGAAGTTCTATCTTTGGAGTTTCCATCGATGGAAAACCAAGTGATCAGCTTTAGTGAGGCAGATCGACCCGCGAACGTTAGTTGGGATACGAATGAAGACAATCCAGAATTTTCCATGGTGTTGACTCTAAAAATTGCTAATTTCGAGGTCAAAAGAGTGCTGGTTGATAATGGGAGCTCGGCAAACATAATTTCGTCGGAAGCTCTTACAAGAATGAACCTCTGTCATCCACATTTGGATAAGGTAACCACCCCTTTGGTCGGTTTCGGGGGATCGGAGATCACTCCGCTCGGGACCATACTCTTGAGTACTACTCTAGGGCTCAAACCTAAGAACGTCACGAGAATGATCAAGTTCCTAGTGGTAGACACGCCGTTTGCTTACAATGCTATCTTGGGAAGGCCTGCTCTGAATATTTTTAAGGCTGTCGTATCTACCTACCATCAAAAGATAAAGTTCCCGACCGAGGGAGGAGTAGGAGAAATGAGAAACGATCAGTACATGGCTTGGGAATGTTATAGTTCGTCCTTAACTATCAAGGAGAAAGTGGAGCCCGAGCTCCCTGGCAAAAGAAAGATAAATGAATTGATCTCTAACTCCGGAACTCCGATTCCCAATTATGAAAGACTAGATGGAAAGAAAGGAAGAATCGTTGACATGAGTGTGGAAGCACCTGACCACAAAAAGGTGAATTTGGTCCCTGGATCTCCAGAGAAATTCACAAAAATAGGAACGGAACTGAGTAACGGCATGGAAGCAAAGCTCATCGGATTCTTGCAGGAAAACGTGGATGTTTTTGCCTGGAGTTCGGACGACATAGTAGGAATCGACCCGCGTGTGATAACGCATTCCTTAAATATTGACCCAAAGGCCAGACCAGTAAGACAGAAGAAGCGCAATCATGGTCGCGAAAAAGACAAGATAATTAACGCGGAGGTCGATAGATTGCTAGCAGCAGGGCAAATCAAGGAGATAAAATTCACGGAATGGCTATGCAATGTGGTCTTGGTCTCCAAGGGCGAAAAGATTGAGAACAAATGGAGGATGTGTAATGATTTTACCGATTTGAACAAGTTATGTCCAAGGGACCCTTACCCCTTACCTCGAACTGACATGCTCGTAGATTCCACTGCGGGATTTGTGTTATTTAGCATGATGGATGCCTTTCAAGGATTTTATCAGATTTTCATGAATGAAAAAGATCAGGACAAAACGGCGTTTATCACTGAGCGAGGGGTGTACTGCTTCATCGTTATGCCCGTCGGTTTAAGGAACGCCGGCGCAACATATCAGAGATTGGTCAACATGATGTTCAAAGAGTTGATAGGAGAAATCATGGAAGTATACGTAGATGACATGCTCGTAAAAAGCATGTCCGAAGAGGATCATATTGACCATCTTGATAGGTGTTTCAAAATTCTAAGGAAGTATGGGATGAAGTTAAATCCAGCAAAGTGCACATTTGGGGTCCGATCAGGAAAATTCCTCGGGTATTTAGTCCATGAGAGGGGAATCGAAGCGAACCCTGAAAAAATCCGAGCAATCACTGATCTCCATCCACCAAGGAAACTCTCGGACGTTCAAAGTTTGATCGGGAAAATTATTTCGTTAAATAGATTTATCTCTAGATCTGCTGACAAGAGCTTACCTTTCTTCAAACTCTTGCGTAAATCTAAGAACTTTGAGTGGAATGTTGAATGCGATAAGGCTTTCGAAGAACTGAAAGCATACTTGACCTCAACACCAATGCTAGCAAAACCATCTGAAGGGGAACCCCTATATTTGTACATAGCTGTGTCAGAAGAGGCCATTAGCTCGGTTCTGGTCAAACTTGATAAAGCTGAACATAAACCAGTTTACTATTTGAGTAAATTGTTGCAGGGTGCTGAGAAGAACTATATGGAGATTGAAAAATTCGCACTTGCCCTAATTGTGGCTGCCCGGAGGTTAAGGCCCTACTTTCAAACATACAAGATCATTGTCTTGACTAACCAACCTTTGAGACAGGTTCTGTCCAAGCCAGAAGCTTCGGGCAGGTTAATAAAGTGGGCGGTCGAGCTCAGCCAATTCGAAATCGAATATCAACCACGTGTCGCCGTGAAAGCACAGTTGCTAGCTGACTTCGTGCTCGAATCAACCAACATATCAAACGTGAAAGAAGGAACGACCTCGGAATTAGGTATGGTGGAAGAAGCAAACGATCAAGTCTGGCTGATGCATGTGGATGGATCTTCGACCAAAGAAGGAGGTGGAGCTGGGATTCACTTCCAAGGGCCCAATGCTGAATACCTGAGTTACGCGATAACTTTGGATTTTGTAGTCACCAACAATGAGGCCGAATATGAAGCGTTGATAGCTGGATTAGAGATGGCCATTAAGGCAAAGGTAAAATCAATTGTTGTGCTAACAGATTAAGACCTTGTTCACAGGAAGGTAAAAGGCACTTACGAAGCCAGAGAGTTCAACATGATTAAATATCTAAACAAAACGAAAAGGTTAATCTCAGAGTTCGATAAGTTTGACATTCAACCTATACCAAGAGAGGAGAATCTCTGGGCAGACATATTATCAAAGTTCACAGGACTGGCCGACGGAAAAACGGAAAGGACGATCACTTGGTTGCTATCAAATATGTCAGCCATCGAGTTAGATGCAGCCCCTGCCACCGACGTTATGGAAATTGAAGAGCCAAGCAAGTCATGGAGCGACCCTCTTATCGCCTATCTTAAGGATGGAAAACTTCCGGAAAATGCAAATGAGGCTCGGAGAATCAAATATAGAGCGCCGTCATTCACTTTGATGGACAATCAACTCTATAAGCGGTCCTCTTCGGGAATTCTACTGAAATGTATCCGCGAATCATACTACAATGCCATCTTAAGAGAAGTTCATGAAGGGGAAGCGGGAAATCATTGTGGCGCTCGAGCATTAGCTCTTAAATGCTCGAGGTCTGGATATTATTGGCCAACTCTTTTTTCTGATTCTGTCGATTATGTGAAAAAATGCAATCACTGTCAAATTCATTCAAACTTGATTCACCAACCGGCCGAGCATATGCATTCAATTCCTATTTGTTGGCCCTTTGACAAATGGGGCATCGATATTGTTGGACCTTTCCCAACTGCACGAGCCAGAAAAAATTATGTACTAGTGGCGGTGGAATATTTCAGCAAATGGGTCGAATGTGTTGCCTTGACCAAGATCACCCAGTTTCAAGTTATCAATTTCTTATGGAAAAATATAGTCTGCAGGTTCGGAATCCCCAGGGTTCTGATATCAGATAACGGAACACAGTTTGCAGGAAAAAGGATCACGGATTGGTGTGATAAGTTCGGAATACAACAGAATTTCGCGTCTGTTGGCCACCCTCAGGCTAATGGACAAACTGAAGTAGTAAATCGGGAAATTGTTCGATCTCTGGAGAAGCGCTTATCGGAGGCAAAGGGAAAATGGCTGGATGAATTGCCAGGAGTATTATGGGCCAATAGGACAACAGTTAAAGCGGCAACCAGAGAAACCCCATTCAGTTTGGTTTATGGGTCGGAGGCTGTTATCCCAGTAGAGAATCTTATACCTTCTCCCAGGGTCGAATTTTATGATCCTGAAGAAAACCAATCTCTGAGGCAAATGGAAGTTGATCACGCGGATGGTCGAAGGGACCGCGCGAAATTGAAAATTCAAGCCACTAAGGCCAACATGGAAAAGTCCTATAATCGAAATGTGAGAATTCGATATTTCAAGGTGGGAGATCTGGTGCTCAAAAAAGTGGAAGTATTGAAGCACGTCGGAAAACTACAGCCCAATTGGGAGGGCCCCTTTGTGATCGTGGAAGTTGGGAGAAAAGGTTCTTACAAGATTGCTCATCTTAACGGAGAGATACTACCTCGAGCATGGAATGCGGTTAACTTAAGAAGATATTATGGAAAATAGTTACATTCGAGGCTTCTACTTTTTAGTTATCTTGTTCTATTTTCTTTGACTCTATTGATTTAGTAAATTACGCATTCAATGAAGATTTATTTCGATTGAGTTATTCGAGGAATGTTTATTCAGACTGAGTATTTATTCGATGAAAGTTTATTTCGCCTAAATTCTTATTTATTCGTCATATTCTGGATATTCTTGATCTATATTATCGATCTCTATTTATTAACGGGTCAAAGCTGTTGCTAAGACCCTCGAAAGTCGACCAAGGGTGAAAGCCGTTGCTATGCCCCTTGGATCGAAAAGAATAAAATGGGTGACGACCCTCGAGCTAAAAATGCTCTGAAAACGACTAAGGGTGAAAGCCTCTGCTATGCCCCTTAGATCGAAAATATTAAATGGGTGAAAGCCTCTGCTATGACCCTCGAGCTAAAAATGCTCTGAAAACGACTAAGGGTGAAAGCCTCTGCTATGCCCCTTAGATCGAAAATATTAAATGGGTGAAAGCCTCTGCTATGACCCTCGAGCTAAAAATGCTCTGAAAACGACTAAGGGTGAAAGCCTCTGCTATGCCCCTTAGATCGAAAATGTTGAATGGGTGAAAGCCTCTGCTATGACCCTCGAGCTAAAAATGCTCTGAAAACGACTAAGGGTGAAAGCCTCTGCTATGCCCCTTAGATCGAAAATATTAAATGGGTGAAAGCCTCTGCTATGACCCTCGAGCTAAAAATGCTCTGAAAACGACTAAGGGTGAAAGCCTCTGCTATGCCCCTTAGATCGAAAATATTAAATGGGTGAAAGCCTCTGCTATGACCCTCGAGCTAAAAATGCTCTGAAAACGACTAAGGGTGAAAGCCTCTGCTATGCCCCTTAGATCGAAAATATTAAATGGGTGAAAGCCTCTGCTATGACCCTCGAGCTAAAAATGCTCTGAAAACGACTAAGGGTGAAAGCCTCTGCTATGCCCCTTAGATCGAAAATGTTGAATGAGTGAAAGCCTCTGCTATGACCCCCTTGAGCTAAAAAACCGTCGCTATACCCCTTAAGTCAAGCCGTTACTATTGTTCCGAGAAGAACCTAAACTATGAGAAACATCTCGCACAAGATTCAAAAGTTGTAAGGATCGAACTTCGAGTCAACTATGAATCTCAAAAATTATCTCGTGAATATTGCAAATTACGGAGAACAAATTCAAAGATCGACAACAATATAAAAGAAAATTTTCATTCATAAACCTTCAGATAAATTACATGTGAACTCTTGATTACATTCAGGAAATTGAGCTAATCGGAATATTTTACATCTAGTTCAACCCTATTACAAATAATTATTCCTGTAAATGCCCGAAGAAGGAAAGTGAGGCTGGTACACTTCTATTCTTCATCCAATGCTTCCTTGCAAATAAGCCCATGAAGGACCAAATCGAAAAACAGGGAAGCAACTCCAGTTGGAGGCGCTTTTAGTAAATTCGAAGACCACATCTTTCAAGAAGCCGCCTCGAAGACATGGAGATCGAGAGCAGGAAAACCCCTCCAACAGTAGACCCACTATCCCAACTGGATAGAGGACAGGGTACAGGAAGTCGAGACCTCCTCGAAGATTTGGAATCAGAGAGAGCAGGTCGCCTGCCGGTACCCTAGTCGTGATTCTTTTCGCCTGTCGATACCCTAGCCGAAGATTTATAATAGGGGAATTCCGAAGAGATAGGAAAAGAAGGTTCGAAATAAAATCTCGAATGCTATAATTACTGACATCGAATGGAATATGGAATTGATCGACGGAAGTAAAAACACAACCATGTCGGTCGAACGAGACGTTTATAGACAAGTAAAATACGAGGGTAATTTTAGAACTATATATAGGGGAAAGAATTCAGCATCAACGGTATAGATCTCTTGGGCTGAATGGCCACGATACGAGCATTAAAAGCTCTTACCGTTTCACTTCCCGATAAATGAGGGACTTAAAAAAAAAAAAAAAAAAAAAAAGAGGGAAAGAGACAGAGAATATCATTCCAGCAAATATTATCATTACAACAAGGGTTATACTACAACAAGAAAGGAAAATCGTTACAACAAAGACGGTGTTACAACAAAGAAAAATCTGAGCAAGCTCATAATACAAAGGAAAACCACAGTGTTACTGAACGAAATTATTTTCGAAAAGGATCTTTCGAACTTCAGCACTACGATCAGTGTACCCGCGGATGTAAGCTTCCTTCTCACGAAGCTCAGAGTTTCTCTTCTCACGTTTGTAGATATCTTTGAGTCTCTCTAATTCCGAATCTAACTTATCCTGAGACAATCTCTCCTTGAAAAATCTATTAGCTTCCAATGCACGTTCCAGCTCAATCTTTTTCCCGATCAGCTCGAGCGAAATAGAAGCCCGTTGTTCGATCTCATGTTTGGTCAACGCATAAAGCCTAGAAAAGACCTTGCCAGCCTGAACTTATAAGAAAATAGGTTATGGCAGGGATAAAGAAATTAGAGAGTCATGATAAAGAAGTTAGAAAGAATTACTTGGGCAAGGGATTCCAGCCCAGAATAAAACAGGAACGAGGAATATTCTCCAGTCGAGAAGACCGCCTCGGAGATAGAAACATTGGCCCGAAGAAGGGTCAAGTCAGATTTCTCACGCGACACTTTATCAAAAAGAGCTATATCCCTTTTAGACAGAGATCTGCTAACCAACGAAGGTACGGATTGGAAAGGAACGCGCCCAATTACATCCTCCGCAAAGGAAACCTTTTTTATTCTCTTATTGGAGCCCCTAGTTTTCAAACATGAAGAAAGGGAAACGGTCGAATATTTATTTCCCTCATGGAAGTTTTGTTGATCAGAACTAATGGATGTAGTTGATGATCGGTTTCTTTTCCTTACTTTTTTACCGACACTTGGCCCGGAGAAAGGCGTGGAAGAAATCACGAAAGCGTTCGAATTTTTATTCATCTCTCGATTTCCGGGTAAAAATCCAACCGAAATATTTTTTTAGGAAGCTCCGAACACTGTGAGCAATGTCAGTGCGAAAGCAACACAAAGTGACCTTGGTATTTATAAAAGAAACGACATCATGCGAATTGCAATAATTGGTAAATCACTACTCCCAAGAAAGATTCAATGACGCAGCTGAGTACGCATGGATGACGTAATAAAATTTAACAGAAAATTCAAACAGACAATATCCTAAAAATAGCATCAAAAGAAAGAAGTTCAAATTCGAGCACCCACTGAATAGGCAAAGAGCGAAAGATTACAAATATACAAGTACATTGGTTCGCTGAGGAAATTCTATTACATAGTAATCGTTACTGGTTGGATTCTTTCATGCCGGAACCATGGTCCGACTTGTCTTGTTCCTCTGTTTCGCTAGAACCATTTTCCGAGCCATCAGAATCACCTTTACTCGAGCTACTCCCTTCTCCATCGTTACTTTGTGCATCGGCCGCAGACTTACTCAAATCGGAAGAAGAGATGCCTTGCTCCCCCTGATCACGAGAATCCCCTTCAATATCCACATCTTCACTCTCAGATTGGGCTTCGAGCGTATCAGGGTTTGGCATCGGCACCCCAAATTCCTCAAGAAAAGGAGCGAACTCATGAGCGGCCAAATCCTCGAGCTTGGGAGGAAGGGAAGACGCTTTATAATCTTTACCGAAGATATTCTTATAAGGATTCATGTTAGAAAGGTAGTCGTCAAGGGCGCCTTCGATCTTGGCGGCTGTAAGGAGGTGCTGAGCTCCTTTATAGTAGAAGGCTTGGTTAATTTCACCTGACCGCAAGCGAACTAAGGCATCGAGAATCGGAGACTCCAGGAACTCCCTTATGGCGGGAAGCCTGGCTTCGGCTCGACCTCGCTCATAAAACTGTTCGGCGGACATTTTGGCTTGCTCGAGCTCCAGCTTTAATTTCTCCACTTTACCCTCTAGGATTCTATTCGCCTCCAACTCTTTCTTAGTCTTCTCGAGTTCTATCTCGACCTCAGACAACTTAATTTTGGCATCCTCTAGCTGACTGGTCTTCGCGGCTTCATCTTTCAGAACATTGCATAGGGCTTTCTGTACCGCCTGAGATTCTTCGCTCAATACGGCCAGTCGAAGAGCAGTTTGAGTAAACAGGTCTCCGGCCTACAAAGAAAAAGATATGTAAAACACAGAATAAGAATTATAAGGAAAAGGCTAGAAACTTTCGGAATGGACAGTACCCTTTGGTGAGCATGGGCGTAATCACCTACTATCTCAAAATCCTGCTTAACAAAAGATTGGATAGTATCATCCTTGAACCTCCCAGCCAAGAACATCCGAAGAGATTTATCCACCGTATGCTCGCCCTCAGGACCTAAGTCAGATTCAATGGTCCCACTCTCGGGATATCCAGCCGACCTGGGCCCTCGCAGATGATCCTCGATGAAGAAAGCCAGATCCGGTTCGGAGTGGCCAGTCCGACAAGGAACCGAATCCGGTCCTCGACCGAAAGGTTTAACTCTCCTGGAGGAATCAGGGGCGTCACTACTTCTTTTGCGAGCCGACCTGGCATGCAAAATCTCCCTGGCACGATTCTCCATCAAAGTGTAGTTACTATACCCCGCGTCATTCGGGTTAGAAGTGCCAGTTGAAAAAACGGACCGAAGGACGCCGGAAGCTTGGAAGTTAGGAGTCCCCTCCGCCTCGACCCGGGGGTGAGAGGTTCCTACTTCGATAATTGGGGGAATAATCACTAAGGCATTTGAGGTTGGAGTGATCCCAACCTGGGCCTTGGACTTTTTCGCTTTCCGAGAAGATGTTAATATCTGAGGACGAGGCCGACCTTTATTGCCCTTTGAAAAGGAAGCAACATGTTGACCAGCTATTGATGTACGGAATTTATCAACAATATCAGCTAACGAGGAAGGGGGGTTAGCGGGGTCGATCCGAGCCTTCCCATATTCGATCGGATCGGCAGGAAAAGTGCAACTACTGAGTTCGGCCAATCGCAAGACCGCCTCCTGAGTCATCAACGCGGTCTGATGAGGGTCAGCTCGAAGAGATTGCAGAAATTTATCTGTTATCTCATTCTTCATACTTCCCACGAGACGGCGTTTACCGTATATCCATGTCTTTGCTCCAGGCCAATCGAATGGAGTAGGCTCGGGATTATCTTCAGAAGGCGGAGACTCTGGTCCTCGAACAAAAAAGAACTCATGCTTCCATCCTTTCAAATTACTACTGACGTTGGCTGATAAGATCGAAATCTTTGGCCTCTGAGAAAAATATACATAACCCGCGTTCGAAGACGTGGAAGCACTCATCTGGAATATCCGCCAAAAATTCTGAAAGACCGCCTTTTTCCCTTTGGCTTTCATCAGCACGCAAAAGGCTATAATTAGACCGATTGAGTTTGGTAAAATTTGGCAAGGAGTCAACTCGAAAGCATCCAGAATATTTTCTATCAGAGGAGGGAAGGGGATGCGCAGACCATAATGGAAATGTTTTGAATAAAAGGCTTGACAACCCGCAGGAGGGTTGGTAACCCGTTGATCAGAAGTAGGAAGCACAATCGAGAAACCGGCGCCTAGATATTGGCCGAATTCTTCCTGCAATTGATTCAAATCTTTCTCCTTATAGGAACAGACGATCTCATCGGCCCTCTCCTCAGTCATGTTTAGACCGGCGCTGGTCGAAGGTTCTTCCCAGTCAAAGATTGTAACCACAACATTACGGTTCAATCTATATTTCTTTTGCTCGTTTTTCCCCAAGGGAAGATCCCCATCCTCTACATCTTCCTTATCAGAGACTGTCGCTTCGCTCGAATTTTCATCTTCGCTATTTTCCGTTTCAGAATTCGATTCCCGCCCCTCCCCGCTGGAATCGGAGGCGGAACTCGAGCTTTGTGAATTCTCGATCTCAGATGATCGAGCTCCTACAATCTTTTTCACTTCTCGATTATCGGCCTCGTTTTCCTCTAAAGGGGATTTTCCCTTCAAATCTACTGAACTCGACATAATGAGTAGATAAGATTGCTCGAAAAATATTGTTAGAACTTACTTATCGATCTGTCTGCTCCGATCTAAAGTTTTCTCCTCAGAATCTTTGATGAACAGCGACCCTCCGTCTAACTATATATACGGGGACAAAATGGGAAATTGCAAACTGGTCCCCGAGTAACCACGACGGTTGGGCTCCCTCTAGGTAAACTTATGATCATATTTTCAAAAAATTACACCTGCGGCCCCCATACTTTCCGGAATTCCTAATTTGAAGACCCGCATAACGATCTATGCATTA
Source organism: Penstemon eatonii (assembly GCA_038501285.1). NCBI lineage: Eukaryota > Viridiplantae > Streptophyta > Magnoliopsida > Lamiales > Plantaginaceae > Penstemon > Penstemon eatonii. The sequence goes on along the minus strand of CM076715.1, from coordinate 50,344,330 downwards.
GAGGGATATTATCTCCATATTTTCACACCAGCCCTCGGGATAAGGAGATCAAATAGAATGGCAATGGAATAATCAAATCACAAACTCCTATTCCAACAACGAACGACAAGGACGATGTCGGATACGGCATCATTACATGGTTTCTTAAGTATGCACTCTTTTTCCCTGACCCATTTTTTATCCCAAAAGGGTTTTTCCGAGTCAGGTTTTTAATGAGGCATACCCGAAGCCTATGCCGAGATTGGTTCATCCCCCTAATCGTCCTGGGCTATGTATACTTCTTCGAGCTTAAGCTTCACTTTACGCTCGAGAAGTGGGGGAGTATTGATGAGGGATATTTTGGGCTCAGCTTTTCTTTACAACCATGCGAAATCGAACAGTACTCATCTCGGAAGATCAAGTTCGACCCCGATGCCCGAGTACCACAAATACAGTCAGCGCTGGATCCAAAGTTACTGTTGGGCCAAGCTCTGATCCAAACTTATGGGCCGAGAATTGTATGTCTGCAGATAGATCACCTAGACCCCGATTTCAGCTATAAATACCCCATGCATTTATGACACCAGACACGATTACCCAGGTGCTCCCTCCTCGATGCTACTGCTCGGAACCGCTTGGGAATATAGGCCTAGTATCACATGTATTTCGCCCTCTAGCTTGTACGGCATCCAATAGGGCTCGGATAGGACTCTATACATTTGTACTCATATAGCATTGTAATCGAACCATTTGAATACAATATTGTTGATCTCTATATCATTGTTGAGTACTTGTTTAATTATTACACATATCGATCACGCATACGAAATCACGTAAGATCATCTCCTTTGCTTGAGCTATCGCTCCGTTGTTGTCACAAAAGACGACTACAGGTTCAGCAATGCTAGGTACAACATCCAATTCTTGGATGAAGTTTTTCATCCATACACTTTCTTTTGCCGCATCTGATGCTGCGATATATTCTGCTTCTGTGGTTAAGTCGGCAGTGGTAGACTGTTTACAACTTTTTCAACTGACCGCTCCACCATTGATGCGGAATATGTATCCAGAGTTGGATTTGACGTCATCCACGTCAACTGGAAACTCGAATTAGTGAATCCTTCATGTTTCAGTTCTCCACTACCACCGTAGACCAAAAACATATCCTTAGTCCTTTGCAGGTACTTTAGGATTGCTTTTACGGCAGTCCAGTGCTCTTCGCTTGGATTTGACTGATAGCAGCTCCTTACACTTAGAGCGTGTGCTATGTCTGGTCGAGTACACAACATCGCATACATTATGCTCCCTATAGCAGGGCATAAGGTATGAGAGACATTCTCATCTTTTCTTCGTCACTTGTAGGGCACACTGACTTAGAAAGAGAGATACCATGTCTCATTTGAAGCAATCCTCTCTTGGATTCTTCCATTTTGAATCTCTTCAAAATAGTGTTGATGTACTGAGATTGGGAGAGTCCTATCATCTTCTTCGATCTATCCCTATAGATACGTATTCCCAATACGTAAGATGCGTCTCCCATATCTTTCATGGAAAACTGCGCGGATAACCACGCTTTAGTCTGCGCTAACTTCTTGATATCGTCTCCGATTAACAAAATGTCATCGACGTACAAAACAATGAATTGTATCGAGCTCCCACTATTCTTCTTGTACACACAAGGTTCATATACGTTTTTGATGAAGCCAAATGCTTTGACTGTCTCATCAAATCGTATGTTCCAGGTTCGGGACGCCTGTTTGAGGCCATAGATTGACCTTTGAAGTTTACACAGTTTGTGCTCACTTCCTTTGGACGCAAAACCATCAGGTTGTTGCATGAATATCTCCTTGTCAATGTCTCCATTGAGAAAGGCGGTCTTTACGTCCATTTGTCATATTTCGTAGTCATGCCACGCGGCTATGGCAAGTAGTATCCGAATGGATTTCGACATCGCCACGGGAGAGAAGGTTTCCTCATAGTCTATTCCAGGCCCCTGAGAATACCCTTTCGCCACTAAGCGAGCTTTATTAGTTAATACCTCTCCATTCATTCCAAGCTTACGCTTGAAGATCCATTTGCATCCTACAGGGATAGTTCCCTCAGGTGGATCGACCAAGGTCCAAACCTTGTTGGAATGCATGGAATCCATTTCGGATTGCATGGCTTCGAGCCACGCACCCGAGTCTATGTCTAACATCGCTTCTTGATAGGTCTTTGGATCATTATCAACTTTCTCATTTTCGTGAATGAAACCAAATCGCTCTAGCTCCTTACGAATTCGATCAGACCTTCGAAGAGTAGGTGTACTAGTAGGTTCAATAAATTCTGGTTCAGCTCCCACTGTTTGTGGGGATGGGTCCGATTCCTGGACTTCATCAAGTTCTACGATTGTCCCATTTCGGTTGGTGAGGAAATTCTCTTCCAAGAAGTGGGCGTTCCTAGATACGAACGTATTACGTTCTTTAGGATCGAAGAACAGGTATCCAATGGATTCCTTTGGATACCCCACAAATTTGCACAAACTAGATCTACTATCTAGCTTATCTCCCTTTTGTTCTTTACATATGCTGGAGATCCCCATACTCGTAGATACGAATACACGGGTGCTTTACCATACCATACTTGGTACGGTGTTGTTGGCACTGACTTCGAAGGTACTATGTTTATTTAATAGGGCTAAGCCCCAAAACGAAAAGGGAATGTCAGCGAAGCTCATCATGGAACGAACCATGTCTAACAATGTTCGGTTCCTCCGCTCGGACACTCCACTGAGTTGGGGCGTCCTAGGGGGAGTTCGCTGTGCGAGAATTCCATTCTCTTTTAGATAATCAAGGAATTCTTGGCTTAAGTACTCACCACCTCTGTCAGAACGAAGTGCTTTAATACTATGTCCAAGTTAATTCTCAACTTCCATTCGAAACTCTTTGAATTTCTCAAAAGTTTCGGATTTGTGTTTCATAAGATACACGTATCCATAATGACTAAAATCGTCGGTGAATGTTACGAAGTAAGAAAATCCTCCTCTCGCATTGACACTCAATGATCCACAAACGTCAGTATGGATTAAATCCAATGTTTGCTTGGTTCGCTCGGGATTCCCGGTGAAGGGTGATTTGGTTATCTTTCCTTTGAGACAAGACTCGCAAGTTGGGAGTTCATCCAAGTTCTTTATTTCAAGAGCCTTAGAGAAAACCAGCTTTTCAATCCTACTCTTGGAAATATGTCCAAGTCTAGCGTGCCAAAGTTGTGGACTTTGATTATCATATTTTCTTTTTCTAGATTGAATGTGCATGAGGTTGGAATTTGTAGGTTCTAGGGAATACATACCATCTATCAAAGTACCACGAGCATACATTAAACCACCTTTAAATATGCAAAAAGCTCCATTTTCAATGGAAAAATTAAAACCATCAATATCCAACATAGGAATAGAAATGATGTTCTTAATAATGTTTGGTACGTACAGACAATCCCTTAAAATCAAAGTAAAATTTCCTAAAACCAATTCGACGTCCCCAATAGCCTCAGCGGCGATCCTGTCTTCGTTTCCAAAACGCAGGATTCTATCCCCGGGCTCCAGGTATCTTACTGCTCCCATCACCCACAAATCATTGCAGATATGAGAACCTGCTGCGGTGTCTAACACCCACGATGCACGGTTAATAGAAATATTAACTTCAACCAAGAAAATACCTTTGGCTACCAGTTTCATCTTTAGGTAGTCGGGGCAGTTCCTTTTCCAATGCGCTGCTTTCTTGCAGTGGAAACATTCGTCTTCTGGGCTCTTGCGCTTCTTTTCAACCACCTTTGTGACTGCCTTCGAAGAAAATACTTCTTCTTCTTCCTACCTTTCTTGGGCTTTGCAGCCTTCGATTGGTGTGCAATCATTACCGGCTTCTCTTTCTTGATAGTCGATTCTGCCGTTACCAACAAATTGGTCAGTTCGTGAAGAGCGAGGGTTCTATCCTCCATGTTGAAGTTCAACACGAACTGGTCAAAAGAACGAGGCAGCGTATGGAGGAGGAGGTCAGTGCTAAGATCAGCGTGCAAATCCACGTCCAATCGCCCCAATTTTTCAACCAGGTTGATGAAACGCAGACAGTGATCCTTGAAACTGCTTCCCTCAGCCATCTTGAGATGAAACAACTCCTTAGTGGTCGCGAATAAATCGACAAAATAAATAAAAGCCATACAAGCCTAGCATGCATACTACCACAATATGTTTTCGATCGGGAGCCTCCTATGCAGGCCATCATCTAGCCAATGATGTTGGCCCTATTAGTCATTCTAAAGGGTATTTAAATAGGCCTATGCTATTACACAACGTACCATGCATACATGGCCTTCATATCTTCTTGGGTTCCCACCTTGCTTGTAAACGGGCCTCCATCCTAAACTAGGAAAGCAGTAAAGCCCTATTCTATTACAAAGGCTCAAAATGGCCCGAAAACATAATAGGCTCGCAGGCCCAATAAAAAACCAAACAATAAATTAAACCAATCACATCTAACCTAAGGTCAAGGCTCGGCTCGATCGAAAACCACGTAAACAATTCACGTAGAGCAAGAAACATGCAAACATCCTTTACCTATTTCTTTCTTAATTTTAAAACTACCTTTTAAAACTAACTTCTTATGATTCTTACTTTTTAGTCACTACTAACTATGACAAAATGAATATTCGGGTAAACAAAAATAAATTTTCTGCTCAAATTCAAATTCTGTTTTTCAACTTTTGAAAATTCCATTTTCGCCCCTCAACTTTCGAAAATTGCACTTTGACCCCAAAACTTTTAAAATTCGGGCAGCTACCAGAAAATAAAATTTTGAATTCTGAAAAATTTTCGATTTTTCCCTGAATTTTCGGTAATTGCAAAACAGTCCTCAAACATTCAGAAATTACAAAATGACCCCAAAAATAAGTGCGACCTTATTTGCAAAACAGTCCAGTAATTTTGAAATTTCCAGATTCGAAAAATTTAATTTTTCAACCCCTAAAAACCCTAATCTCGATTTCTTTGCATAAAAGTCCTGAAGTTTTCAAAAACTGTAAAATCGGCACAAATCTGAAAAAGCAGTTTTACCCAATCATGGATCCAGTCATAACAAGTAAGAATCAATTTACGGAACATAATTATCACGTGTTTACATATACATAATTAAACATATACGATAAAAACACATTATGTTCAGGCTTTTCGTATAATAATGATGGAGTTGGCTCTGATACCACTGTTGGGATAATGGTTGGGTTGCTTCGGTTGTCAGAACAACGAAAGTGTGGAATTTAAAATTTTTCGAAGCACCCAAGGTCCCATATAAGATTCTCCAAATTATTTATACACAAGCAAGAAACAAAAACGCACATTGAATTAAACAAGGGGGTTTTTGCAATTTACCTCTCCACAGGCAAGGTGGTGGCAACCTTCAGTTCTGATTCTGAATCTGGATCTGGATCTGGTTCACAGAAGTGATCCAAGCGTCTCACCTCCAAAGATAGCCCACACCAACTGGATTCTGGCAACACCTCCTAGTCTTAGGCTCAGAACTAGATCTAGTAGATTCGTTGCAACAGGATTGTGCAGATCTACTTGGCAGTGCAAGATCTAACACGGTGGAACAAAGGAGAGGCGGCGGCGGCGCTAGGGCAGCTCACGGCAGCAGGTGGCGGCGGCACTAGGCTTGGCGGCGCTAGGAGAGGGGGCGGCGGTTAGGTCAGAGAAAGGAGGCTAGGGTTTTTGCTAGGGTGTTAGCTTTTTGAGCTCTAGTAGAACCCTATTTATAGACTCCCTTTTGACCTAGGTTTTGCAAGAATCCTTATGGGCTTTTAATTAAAGGCCCATGTCTTGCAAGCCTTTCATTTAATTAATCACTTAATTAAATGCCCAATCCTATTAAATCAATATTTCTTTATATAATTAATTAGCAACTCAATTAAGTATTTAATTAATTAAGTCAGCCAATTAATTAATCTCCCACTTGAATTAAATACTTTAATTCATTTAATTGATTTAATTACCTTTAAATCAATTAATTCCTTTAGTATCCTTTTTCAACAGTCACCGTCCAATTTTATTGAGTGTGACCCTCTGGGTTCACCATCAATTAGCAGCAGGCCCACGAATTCCTCGTGATTTAATTTATGAACAATAAATTGCTCCGGTCAATTAAACAACCTTTAATTGACCACTCCTAGAATCAAAATCCTCTATTAACTCAGGAGTACCTACACTTCATGGTCGATGTCTAGCCACAAGCCCATGAAGCCCATCTTCAGGTGAATTGATACTTGTGAACCTCGTCTCATATAATTACCATGTACATACGGTCCTTCTATCGACTAATATTCCCGATCAAGACTTAGGATGTGTGAATTGATCGGCACCTCTAAATTTGTCTCGATAACTATACTTTCTAATTCAGGATAATATTTCAGTGTGACTCCTAAATTTGGAAACCCCTTTCCAAATCCGTCACCGACTACGTTCCGTAGATTCCTTGGATATATATTATCTAAGAATCGTATAAGAAATTCTCTCACCCATTACAGTGAGTCAATAGATTCCATATCGGTACTAACCACTCGCGTACATGTCCATACGCACCCAACCTAGGCATGTTATGACCAAGCTAAGGGGCCTATACCTAGATCTAAGTACGCACATTCATGCACCGAATTCGCCCTAGTACCACAAGTCAAAGGACTAAATCGTACACTATTATAATCCTTGAGAAACTTCCCATCACCGATATGCGACATGCGCTTCCACAATGGGTTTCTCTATTCGGGTCGTTCGATGCGTTCAATCCTCCATTGAACCAACTACTCATATGCACTAGCCTCAAATGCCTTGCTCATGAAACGCTACAAATTCACTTCATGTGAATCATGCATACTTGTACAAGTCTTGGCGATTCCTACGATACCCCATCTCGTTCGGAATCTATGACTTGGAATAGTTTTAAGATTACGACCTTTGAGACTGTTTCATGATTGCACTCAGTACTGAAGTGAATCATCCCATAGTCTAATGTAATCTAAGGGTTTCAACCAATCGCTTAAATGTATTCGCGAGAGATGAAGTTGACCATTGTTTATCCTTATACACATATAAATAAACGTGCATATTATTATAAAATCAAAAGATCGTCTCTTACAGAATAGACCTATTACAAGCTAATTGAACTGGCTTGCTGGGCACTATTCTATCATCTAGTACAAACCAAGAATTGCGATCAAAGCCCAAGTCTTAGCCGATTTCCTGTTAGAAACTCCAACCCAGGCAACCGAATATACCGAATCAACTAGTCATAACAACAATATCTTGATCGTAGAAGATCAAACCTGGTTGATGCACGTCGACGGTGCTTCATGCCGAGAGGGAGGAGGTGCCGGAATCAACTTTACCGGACCAAATAAGGAGGATATAAATTATGTGATAACGTTGGACTTCATAGTAACAAACAACGAAGCAGAATATGAAGCGCTGATCGCAGGAATGGAAATGGCAATCAAGGCTAATATAAAAAGCCTTAAGGTATTAACCGATTCAGAGTTAATACAGAGACATATAGAAGTTCTGTATGAGGCAAAGGAATTTAATATGGTCAAATACCTCGGCAAAGTGAAAAAATTGGATGAAAAATTAGAAAGTTTTGGGATACAGACAATTCCACGGTCGGAAAGTAAATGGGCCGATCAACTGTCTAGGTTCACAGGATTTCACGACAGAAAAATTGAAAGGGTGATCAATTGGTTAATTTCCATTGTGCTGGCAATCGATATCGATGAGACACCGATCGCCGAAATGATGGAAATCGAAGAAGCTGAAGAAAACTGGACGACTCCGATGATAGACTATCTTCTAGAAGGAACATTGCCGCTTGACCAAAACAAAGCTCGGAAAATAAAATATCGGGCTCCAAAATATACATTAATAGAAGAAAAACTTTACCGAAGATCAGTATCTGGAATTCTTCTAAAATGCGTCTCTGAATCTCAAACCAACGATATCCTCCGGGAGGTACATGAAGGAGATGCAGGGAATCACAGCGGAGCAAGGGCCTTGTCTTTAAAATGCCTTCGAACAGGTTATTATTGGCCTACCATCAACAATGATGCCGTCCAATATGTCCAAAAATGTCATCATTGCCAAGTCCATGCTAATATAAGTCATCAAACAGCCGAAAACATGCACCCAATACCAATATGTTGGCCGTTCGATCAATGGGGAATGGACATCGTGGGACCTTTCCCAGCAACTAGATCCAAGAAAGCATATGTTCTAGTCCATGTCGAATACTTCAGCAAATGGATAGAATGCATCGCCTTTGCTTGAATAACTCAATTCCAAGTGATCAATTTCTATGGAAGTTCATAGTATGTCGATTTGGCATCCCAAGAACAATGATCTCTGATAATGGAACACAATTTGCGGGAAAATAGGTAATGGAATGGTGTGCAAGGCCAGAAATTCAGCAAAATTTCACTTCAGTTGGGCATCCAAGGGCGAATGGACAAACTGAAGTAGCAAACCGAGAAATAATAAAATCTTTGGAGAAAAGATTAGGGGCAGCCAAAGGAAGATGGCTAGATGAACTCCCAGGAGTACTTTGGGCTAATCGAACTACGGTCAGAACTTCAACCGGGGACACCCCATTCAATCTAGTATATGGCTCGGAAGCTATTTTTCCAGTCAAAACACTAATTCCGACACCAAGAATTGAAATGTATGACGACCAGGAAAACATAAAGGCAAGAGAAAATGATATCGATTTAACAGAATCTTTAAGAGAAAAAGCGACTGTACGATTGCAAGTCGCTAAATCAAATATGGAGAAAGCCTACAATCAAAAAGTACGCATACGAACCTTCAAAGAAGGAGACTTGGTCTTAAAAAAGGTAGAGGTATCCAAGCACGTGGGAAAACTACAACAGAATTGGGATGGACCATACATTGTCATCAATGTAGGAAAGAAAGGTTCGTACAAGATTGCACACTTGGATGGAACCCCACTACCAAGAACTTGGAATGCAGTCAACCTCAGAAAATACTATGGAAGATAAATCATAATAGATTATGCTGGTTTTTCTCTTTTGATCTAGTCCCTTTTTTTTTTTTTTTTTATTCGTTGTAATAAAGGCCTTGGCCTGAAATTCATTTTTTAAAGATTTTTGCAATTTTGAATACCAAATCAAAAGTTCACTTGAGTAAAAGGCGAAGCATAAAAACAAGTTGAGTATAAATCGATCGATTCGATAAACGCCCCTCGGATTTCTACAATCAACTTGGTTTGATCCAATAAGTTGATCATGAAGTATAACGAGTCGAGTAAAATTGATCCGCTTAATAGAAGCTCCTCGATCTAAAAGTAAAAACGAGTCGAGTATAAATTGATCCGCTCAATAAACGCTCCTCGATCTATATCTAACGATCAAAATGATTTGGGAAAAATACCTAAGTCTTAAAAAGGAGTCGAGTGTAAATTGATCCGCTCAATAAACGCTCCTCGATATATATCTAACGATCAAAACGGTTTGGGAAAAATACCTAAGTCTTAAAAACGAGTAGAGTATAAATTGATCCGCTAAACGCTCCTCGATCTATATCTAACGATCAAAAAGATTTGGGAAAAATACCTAAGTCTTAAAAACGAGTCGAGTATAAATTGATCCGCTCAATAAACGGTCCTCGATCTATATCTAACGATCAAAAAGATTTGGGAAAAATACCTAAGTCTTAAAAACGAGTCGAGTAAAATTGATCCGCTCAATAAAAGCTCCTCGATTTATATCTAACGATCAAAAAGATTTGGAAAAAATACCTAAGTATTAAAACGAGTCGAGTAAAATTGATCCGCTCAATAAACGCTCCTCGATCTATGTCTAACGATCAAAAAGATTTGGAAAAAATACTTAAGTATTAAAACAAGTCGAGTAAAATTGATCCGCTCAATAAACGCTCCTCGATCTATGCCTAACGATCAAAAGATTTGGGAAAAATACCTAAGTCCTAAAACGAGTCTGGTAAAATTGACTTCGACGTCAATAGAAGAACAGGTTGAGAAGAAATCAACAGCAACAAATACGAAAGAAATAGTACAAAAAGTTTTATTCATTTGTGTTCTGAGAACTTGTATTAAATTACATACAGAAGTTTTTTATCAGAGTACAAAGATCTTATTACGATCTACACATCGTTACAATTGTTTAGATAAAATGATCCTATCCTATAGATCAATGATCTTCACGACAATGTCCACGGAAACATCAATCTCCCCCCTGGTACCTCGACGATCGGAATTAACCACCTAAGAAGCATGCTGCTCAGGACGATCGACTTCTTTGGTTCAATGGTCGGGATCAGAAGATCAAATGTTCTTCCAGACGAAACGACCATTACCAGCCAGATGCCCGGTAACAGCCACTCGCCCAGAAGCAGATACTGCGGTATGATGGGGTTGAATTTTACACTAAAGCAGCATCTCTTCAGAACCGTCGCAGAAGAAAAAATTTACCAGCACACCCCGGTGGTCTATCAATCCGGAGGTAACATCCAAAAGCGGCTGTGCCTGGTAAATATGAACCCTCCATGTCCAAACAGAAACCACGGACCTCAAACCTGTGAAGACAAAGGCTGAGGCCTCATAGGACCCGTCAGTACAAGGTAGGGCTTCAATGGGACCCGTCAGTACAAGGCAGATAACATTTGAAGTATTATGACAAAGTGAATCATGATAGTGTGATTTTTTGAATACTACGGGATCAGTGGGCAAAGTGTAACTAAAAGAAACTAATAACTCCATTCCCTTTAAGAGTTGTAAGTGAGAAATGGAAACTGCGTACCTATTTAGAGGCACAGATAAAAGTAGATCCAACAGTTGGAGGATGATCTAAGAGAAAAAGAACCGCAACCGTTTGACTTTCACCTTTAAATGCGAGTAAGTTGGAACGGCTCCTCCGAGGTCGAAAAGATTATTCGCTTACAAAGATGAATCAAGATCGAAGCGATTAGTACAACGAGAACGCGGATCTAAAGAGCTCCATACTGGAAAAGCTTACACACTTATGTTCAGGCCTTTTCGTATAAAAACGTATGGAGTTGGCTCTGATACCACTGTTGGGATATTCTATCGTGGGGCTCGATTGTCAATACAACAAAGTGAGGAATAAATATTTCTCCACAGTTAATTATACGAAAAGGTTGAATCAAACAATTAATTAAACACAGGGGGTTAATCGCAATTTACCTCACCACGGTTTTGTGGTGGTTTCCTCCAGGTGTTTGGTTCGATCCACAGCTTGAGTGATCCATGGGTCTCACCTCCAAAGTTTAGTCCACACCAATTGGATTGTAGTGACACCTACAAGTCTTAGGCTACGAACTGGATCTCGCAGGTTTGTCAGCAAAGGATTTTAAATCTGGATCTGGACTTAAGATCTCGATCAGGATTAGGAGATACAGATGGAAGAAACGAATCACAGGACTTATGTGATCGGAACAGGGCTCGGCCAGGTTGGGTTCGGCCAGTTCAGGTTCAGGTTCGGGCGACTTGGGTTTGGGGCGAAAACTTTGGGGCGATTTTGTAAATAATAATTCTTGTGCAAAAATCTGATTTTCTCTCTTATGCAAAATCGATTTCTCTCAATTTTCAGCAAAGATAATTTTGTTCTCTCAAAAGTTTTTTAGGTTTTTGTGCTTCTCTCAAAAATCTAACCCTTACTAATGAAGAGTAGAGAAGGAGTATTTATAAGAGAAGAATCCTTCTCTAAAAAGATATCTCCTTCCCTTATCTATCAAATCTTCATTCCTTATCAACTTAGGAATGTGAGATTTGATAGATCTCTTCTAACATGCTCTCCAAGTAAAACTCCTTTTCTTTGTTTAACAAAAATCGCCCCCTACCCATTTTCTAGATAATTGCAAAATCAACCCATATAATTATCCAATCCTAAAATTGGTTAATTACATAATCTTCCAGTTTCATTAATTAACTACTTTTATTAATTTTATAATTAATCAGATAACTCTAATTAATAAATTAAACATTAATCAATTAGATATCTAATTAATATTCTCCAATTGAATTAATACCATAATTCAATTACTTTGATTTAACAACTTTAAATCACTTGCTTTCCTTTAAGACAGTCACCGTCCAATTGTATTGTGTGTGACCCTCTGGGTTCACCATCAACTGGAAGCAGGCCCACGACTTTCGTGATTTAATTAACGAGCAATTAAATGCTCCGATCAATTAAACAACTTTTAATTGACCACTCCTAGAATTAATTTCCCTATTAATTTAGGTGTACCCACAATTCATGGTCGATGTCTTGCCACAAGCCCATGAAAGCCAATCAAAGGTGAATTGATAATTGTGAACCTCACCTCTTATAACTGCCATGTACAGACGGTCCTTCCACGATGATTTCCCGATCGAGACCTAGGGTGTGTGAATTGATCGGCACCTCTAATTATCTCGATACTGTACTTTCTAATTCTGGAAAATAATTCCAGTGTGACTGCTAAATTTAGAAACCCTTTTCCAAATTCGTCACCAACCATGGCCATGGATTTCTAGGAACATATTATCGAAGAACGTACAGGAAATTCTCTCATCTTATCTGGATGAGTCGATAGATCCTTTCTTAGTACTAACCACTCGCGTACAGTCGTGTACGCACCAACTTAGGCACTTTGTGGCCAGGCTACGTGACCAATACCTAAATCTAAGTACGCACACTCGTGCACCGAATTCGCCCTAGCACCTCAAGTCCAAGGACTAAATCATACACTATTATAAGCCTTGAGAAACATCCCATCACCGATATGCGTCATGCGCTTCCACAATGGGTTTCTCTGTTCGGGTCATTCGATGCATTCAATCCTCCATTGAACCACCTACTCATATGCACTGGCCTCAAATGCCTTGCTCATGAAACGCTACAAATTCACTCCATGTGAATCATGCATAATTGTACAAGTCTTGGCGATTCCTACGATACCCCGTCTCGTTCGGAATCTATGACTTGGAACGGTTTTAAGATCACGACCTTTGAGACTGTTTCATGATTGCACTCAGTACTGAAGTGAATCGTCCCATAGTCTATTGTGACCTTAGGATTTCATCCAATCGCTTAGATAAGTTCGCGAGAGATGAAGTTGGTCATTGTTCAATTCACGTACTATGAATGAACGGGCGTATTAATTATAAACCATAAGAAAATAGTACTTTAACAAGCTAATTAATATTGGCTTGCTGGGCACTATCCAAAATAGTAGACAAAAATGTTCCTTTCGAATCTTTCTTTAGGAAGAATATCCAAAACATTTCAGTGAACGATTATCCAGTGTTTCTTTCGATTCAGCATATAGTCTTCGAAGTTTTGATTTGTTTATCATTGTTTATTTCTATGTTTCAAAACATCAACATTTGTACTATAAATTCCATTCTCAATGGTAAAGCAATAAAGTCTTGTACAAAATTTGAAATAATACTCAAAATAAACTAAAACTAGAAACTCTTGCTAATACGAAAAACTTCTTCTAAAAAGGAATGTCTAGGTTCAGTACTTCCTTGACCCAGTCCCTGAATTCGTTATCCCTCAACACGTCCTGCACTGCTTGCATCTTCCTTTCAAGGAATTTCCTCCTTGTAGGTGGAGAGGGAATAGTTTCATCCGCTGTAAACTCTTTTACAGAAATGAAAGTTTTATCAGATGTCTTACATCAAAAAGATATAACAAATGTATAATTTAAAAATCATACCGTAGTTAAGTCTATCTAGGAATTCCTTTTCAGTAAGCTTTCCTATTTTCCTTTTGTGCTAACACAATGGGCAATTTTCTTCATATAGTCCAAGACCTTTTAGATGAGCTTCTTCATATTTGTCTAACAACTCATGCAATTGTTTTGTTTTAATTCCATCAGGCGGAATAATACAATGTTGCATGAAATGAGTGAAGATGTCAGAAAGACCATGCGTGGTAATTTCTATCTCATCTTCGAGAATGAATCGGGCTCCAAGCCTTTTGAGTCGTTTGAACATTTTGGTTAAGTAACAACAATATTCCTTGTCATTATTAAACTTAGCCATGGTCTTTTCTTGAAGATAATAGCACATCATAGCCCCCAAAGTATTTTCGCATCTAACATTCATTAATACTCGTTTGAACGGAACAGTGGATGGTAAATGGCTAACAATAAAACAGATAATTATAAGCAGACAGGTTTAATATTAATACTTATAATTAACGAAATTTGGACTTTTTATCGAAAAAGTTCTCCCACTATTTTTATCGAAACAATAACCCCTTCTAGTTTTCGGGAAAAATCTGTTTCCTAGTAGGTCTTGACGTTCCAGCAGCAATTAGTTGCACCCACGACTCGTGGCCATACAATTAATTCCCTAGGTAGGTATACATTTTACCAATTGTGTCTACTACACAACCTTCAAGCTATTTTGCCTCGTTTTTCGCATTTATCTAGCACTGCTACATCATAAATGTTACTACGCGTTAAGTCTAACCCATTAATCATGATAAGCAACGGGCCCGGTCATGAATTCTGCGTAACTAGTTATCGGTCGATCTTCACGTCCCGACCAGTCCCTACCCTTGTCAAGTTTTATTAAAACTAGAATCAAGGAATTTCGTGCATTGCCCCTTTCTTCGACTCGGGTGCTAGACTCTGGATCACCTCTATCGATAAGTAAACAACATACACTAGTTCCTATTAATGGAAGGCTTGGATTTATAAAACTTCATTTTATATTTAACCCAATGTGACTTAATATTTATTCGAGAGGGGAATTTTCGTTTTCCAAAGTTTAAAGAAACTTTTCTCGAGATCTCACCGCTTCAATTATGCTTTATCTTTTATTTACGATCTAGATTCTAGCGCGCAAACACATAAGCAATCATAAATCGACTAATAAATAAAAGCCATACAAGCCTAGCATGCATACTACCACAATATGTTTTCGATCGGGAGCCTCCTATGCAGGCAATCATCGAGCCAATGATGTTGGCCCAATTGGTCAATCTAAAGGGTTCTTAAAGGACCTATGCTATTACACAATGTACCATGCATACATGGCCTTCAATTCTTCTTGGGCTCCCACCTTGCTTGTAAACGGGCCTCCATCCTAGACTAGGAAAACAGTAAAGCCCTATTCTATTACAAGGGCTCAAAGTGGCCCAAAAATAATAACAGGCTCGCAGGCCAAATAAAAACCATGCATTAAATTAGACCAATCACATCTAACCTAAGGTCAAGGCTCGGCGCGATCGAAAATCACGTAAGCAGTTCACGTAGAGCAAGAAACATGCAAACAACTTTTACGTATTTCTTTCTTAATTTTAAAACTACCTTTTAAAACTAACATCCTATGATTCTTGCTTTTTAGTCTCTACTAATTATGACAAATAAATTCTCGGATAAATAAAACAAGTTTTCTGCCTCATGTTAAGATTCTGATTTTTCAACTTTTGAAAATTGCAGTTCGGCCCCTATACTTTCGGAAATTGCACTTTTGACCCCAAAACATTTTGAAAAGTTACAAAATACCCCCAAAACAGTTTTCGGACAGAAGGACCAGAAAATAAAATTTTGAAATCCAGAAAATTTTTGAATTCGCAAACTGACCCCTGAACTTTGGGAAATTACAAAATAGTCCTCGAATTTTTGGAAATTGCAAAACAGCCCAAAAAACCCGTACGATTGAAATTTCAGAAACAGTGCAGATTTTACAAAAAATTTCCAGAAACAGAAAAATTAATTTTCTGCCCTAATTTTTTGCGGTTTGCGATTATTGCATAAAAGTCCTGATTTTTCGAAAAACTATAAATTCACCACAGATCTTAAAAGGCAATTTTACCCAATCATAGATCCAGTCATAACAAGCAAGAATCAATCAACAGAACATAATTATCACGCGTTCTCATACATACAATCAAGCATATACAGTGAAAACACATTATGTTCAGGCCTTTTCGTATAAAAACGTATGGAGTTGGCTCTGATACCACTGTTGGGATATTCTATCGTGGGGCTCGATTGTCAATACAACAAAGTGAGGAATAAATATTTCTCCACAGTTAATTATACGAAAAGGTTGAATCAAACAATTAATTAAACACAGGGGGTTAATCGCAATTTACCTCACCACGGTTTTGTGGTGGTTTCCTCCAGGTGTTTGGTTCGATCCACAGCTTGAGTGATCCATGGGTCTCACCTCCAAAGTTTAGTCCACATCAATTGGATTGTAGTGACACCTACAAGTCTTAGGCTACGAACTGGATCTCGCAGGTTTGTCAGCAAAGGATTTTAAATCTGGATCTGGACTTAAGATCTCGATCAGGATTAGGAGATACAGATGGAAGAAACGAATCACAGGACTTATGTGATCGGAACAGGGCTCGGCCAGGTTGGGTTCGGCCAGTTCAGGTTCAGGTTCGGGCGACTTGGGTTTGGGGCGAAAACTTTGGGGCGATTTTGTAAATAATAATTCTTGTGCAAAAATCTGATTTTCTCTCTTATGCAAAATCGATTTCTCTCAATTTTCAGCAAAGATAATTTTGTTCTCTCAAAAGTTTTTTAGGTTTTTGTGCTTCTCTCAAAAATCTAACCCTTACTAATGAAGAGTAGAGAAGGAGTATTTATAAGAGAAGAATCCTTCTCTAAAAAGATATCTCATTCCCTTATCTATCAAATCTTCATTCCTTATCAACTTAGGAATGTGAGATTTGATAGATCTCTTCTAACATGCTCTCCAAGTAAAACTCCTTTTCTTTGTTTAACAAAAATCGCCCCCTACCCATTTTCTAGATAATTGCAAAATCAACTCATATAATTATCCAATCCTAAAATTGGTTAATTACATAATCTTCCAGTTTCATTAATTAACTACTTTTATTAATTTCATAATTAATCAGATAACTCTAATTAATTAATTAAATATTTAATCAATTAGATATCTAATTAATATTCTCCAATTGAATTAATACCATAATTCAATTACTTTGATTTAACAACTTTAAATCACTTGATTTCCTTTGAGACAGTCACCGTCCAATTGTATTGTGTGTGACCCTCTGGGTTCACCATCAACTGGCAGCAGGCCCACGACTTTCGTGATTTAATTAACGAGCAATTAAATGCTCCGATCAATTAAACAACTTTTAATTGACCATTCATAGAATTAATTTCCCTATTAATTTGGGTGTACCCACACTTCATGGTCGATAATTGTGAATTGATAATTGTGAACCTCACCTCTTATAACTGCCATGTACATATGGTCCTTCCACGATGATTTCCCGATCAAGACCTAGGGTGTGTGACTTGATCGGCACCTCTAATTATCTCGATACTGTACTTTCTAATTCTGGATAATAATTCCAGTGTGACTGCTAAATTTCGAAACCCTTTCCAAATTCGTCACCAACCATGGCCATGGATTTCTAGGAACATATTATCGAAGAACGTATAGGAAATTCTCTCATCTTATCAGGATGAGTCGATAGATTTTTCTTAGTACTAACCACTCGCGTACAGTCGTGTACGCACCCAACTTAGGCACTTTGTGGCCAGGCTACGTGACCAGTACCTAAATCTAAGTACGCACACTCGCGCACCGAATTCGCCCTAGCACCTCAAGTCCAAGGATTAAATCGTACACTATTATAAGCATTGAGAAACATCCCATCACCGATATGCGTCATGCGCTTCCACAATGGGTTTCTCTGTTCGGGTCGCTCGATGCATTCAATCCTCCATTGAACCACCTACTCATATGCACTAGCCTCAAATGCCTTGCTCATGAAACGCTACAAATTCACTCCATGTGAATCATGCATACTTGTACAAGTCTTGGCGATTCCTACGATACCCCGTCTCGTTCGGAATCTATGACTTGGAACGGTTTTAAGATCACGACCTTTGAGACTGTTTCATGATTGCACTCAGTACTGAAGTGAATCATACCATAGTCTTTTGTGACCTTAGGATTTCATCTAATCGCTTAGATAAGTTCGCGAGAGATGAAGTTAGCCATTGTTCAATTCACGTACTATGAATGAACGGGCGTATTAATTATAAACCATAAGAAAATAGTACTTCAACAAGCTAATTAATATTGCCTTGCTGGGCACTATCCTATCAAAGACATGTAAGCTTACACCATTATGATAAAATACTGGTTCGTTTAGAGGTGTAAGACCTCACGCTCCGGCACACGAGGTCGTCACTGCCTCATATATCATATGGAAGATTATTAATTAGCTATACGAGACCTCTACTGGAGTCCAAGAAATCTGACACCAATATTAGAGGAATAATCATCATCATTCCAGTCTACACTATCGCCACTGCCTAACATTCCAAAGAATTGCTAAAGGAGGTCTAAACAGGCTGGATCTAACTAATAATTCTACATTTTCCAATTCCTCCCATATCAAAGAATTGACATGTTTGATACACTGGTTGCTTTATTTGAGGAACATGGAACTCACAATCAGTACAGAGAAACATGGATTTTAAGAAGATACCTAGAACGATACCTTTTCAGCGAACTTAGACCTATGATAAGAAAAGCAGAGCTCAACAGAGGAAATGACAACGTCCTTAAATAAGATATCCATAACTAAAGGACAAATTTACAAAGAACTGATCGATCATCGACAAGAACGCTAAGCATTCTTTCACAATTGTTCAATCAATTATCTACGTGAATGGCCTACAGTCCACATTTTAATGTCTAAAGTGACTTCGGAACAAGCCTACGGAACAATACTTGGTCAATTATCATTCTTATACTTGATTTGCAGAACAAATATTATGTCATTCAGTTACTTAAGACTGATCGAGCCAGACCGAGCTACTTTTTCGAACAAAGGATAATCTCCCAGAAGATCAATATCAGATAAGTAAAACATAACTCTCCTGCTTATTTAGAGAAGTTATACTTATTTATAACAATAAAGATGTGCATAACAAAATATATCTACTGACTAAAAATTGACCAAGGCATGAATCTGGTCGTAAAAGATCATCATTGTCATTGATTCATACTTCCCATACAAAAATTCCGCCCAAACAATCGCACAAAGATTGGGGCCCGCAAAAAAAAAAAGAGAAAGAGAAATAAACAGCTAAATCAGAACAGGTCATTGAGATAGGCTGCTATCACCGGGCCGACTAGCAGAAGCACCCCTCCGAGGAGTCGCGTTACCTAGAAACGCCATCAATTCCTCCTGACGCTTTTGATAACCGGCATCATAACCTTGTTCATAGGCTTGCCGTCGAGACTCCTCAGCAAGAGCGAGAGCCTGAACCAAGTCACTTTTTTCCTTTTCAAGGACAGATTTCTCCTCTTGCGATTTCTGAAGATCATCATTGACAAGCTGCAACTGGAGGGTCTGTCCCGCGACCTTCGCCATCTCTGAATCTAAGCGACGTTGCTGGGCATCCCTACCAATCCACAAATCATCATTTTGCACACCCAGCTGAAGCGCAAAATACTTGGCCTGAAATGAGAAAAAAGCGCATAAGTGACATGGCAACCCAGATAAAGCAAAAAAAAAGAAAGTCATAAATATGATTACCCGCTCGCATAACTTAACCAGAGACTGAACGAGGCGAACATTGGGAATACCTTCGTGCTTCCTCAACTCACCGGGCAAAATTGTGCCTAGGCCCAAATCCCAGGACAAAGCATCAGGCTCAACAGAGCCGGGTAGTTCACTATCGAGAGGAACACGATCAGGCCGAGGAGTAACCGAGTGCGTTATATCCTTAACTTGCTCAAGAATGCAACGATCGTCTAACATACGAGGGGAATCCCTCTCGTTAGAACTCACCGAAGTCTCCTTCCCCGAAGCAGAGATAACGGTCCGCTGACCGGACTTAGAGCCTGCCCGACCTCCAAAAGGGCCGCCGGCTTCGAAAGAGGTAGACACCATAGTAGTATCATTAAATAAAAACTCAGGAAAATCTTGGGAAATAGATTGTGTTATCGATGGATTCAAAAGGGTACCCCCACTAATTGCCTCCGCAACGACGCTCACTTGGTTTCCGCTAACAATCGTGGCAGTAGAAATAGAGGAAGGAACTGAGTTATCAGGAACATGATCATTTAAACCATGATCAAAAGAGGAAACACCTGTAGAAACGGGTACATTAAAAGTTTGCTCCATGAAGGACAAATCACCGAAGGCCTCATTTCTACCTCACCAGAAGTGGGAAAATTTTGCTGAATAAAACTTGAACTAATTACAGGAAAAGCTTCAGAAGGGATAACGGGAGTCTCGATCCCCGACCTTCTAGTTGAGGATGGACGACGAGGATCTATCGAAGGCCTCTCTGTACGAGACCTTTTAGGTCTAACAATTCTACTATTTTCATGGGAGGGACGCTTCGAAGTATTACCAAAGAGATTACTCATGTTCGGAAATAAAAAAAAGAAATTTTAGTTATCGAGAAAGCTTATCGACCTCCTAGCAAGAGAGTATTCTATTGAAGTTGAGTAAAAGCGGTAAATAGCGAGTAAAATTTTCACCGTTTGTATTTATACTATACGAAAAGATGCAGGAGACCTAAAGAATGGGCGCGAATCACAGAACTAGCCTATGAACAGCCGCAAGAATTCCAAAAGACATAAGCATAATGATTACGACAAAGTTAATAACTTGTCTAAATTATTACAGAGAAGCCGAAAAGACGTAACTGACAGAATAGGAATCGTTTATTGTACAAGAGGTTAAAAAGGTAATATTACAAGCCGTGTTATATTAACTGTCACAAAGATTGTTCCCAAGGTCGATGGATGACTCCCTCCTCACATAGCCCTGGTCGACATTTGGGATTCCCTGTTCACCAGCGACCGCTCCATCGTCCGCTGCCTCCACATTCTCCCCCTCTTCCACTGGTTCGATAAAATTAATATCGACCTCATCATTGATGTCCGAGGGAGGAATCGGCAATGGCTTCCCGTGCTCTTCGACAAGGCGAGCCAAAGGAAATTGTTGATAAATGGCATTTGGTAGCTCAGAAGGAGAATATTCCTCGCCGTTACGATTCAGGCTGACATGCGCTGCTTTGAAATACTCCATTCGACGATCTTCAATAAGTTCCAGAGCCACCAGCTGATGGATCGCCTTCTTGAAAGTACTTTATGAGAGCGGACCAACCATTCGATACACCAAAGCGGTATGAACAGGAGAATTGAGGAATTCACGAATG
The DNA here is from genome assembly GCA_038501285.1 of Penstemon eatonii. NCBI lineage: Eukaryota > Viridiplantae > Streptophyta > Magnoliopsida > Lamiales > Plantaginaceae > Penstemon > Penstemon eatonii. The sequence continues at coordinate 50,323,107 of CM076715.1, read as the reverse complement.
ACTCTTTCATCAGGATTCCGACCGTAGCGATCCTTTAGACCACTAAGGGGAATATCCTTATCATACTCCTCCAAAGAGGCTTGAAGGCTTAACACCTGAGATTCCAGCTCGCTAATTCGAGCAATACTCTGAAATTGATGATCTTCCAACTTTTTAGCCAATTGATTGACTTGTTCTTGAGCGGGGGAAGTCTCCAGAACCTTATCTATAATCTCCTGGTCATCAGTCCCCGTAGCCTGAGTCTCTATGACCGGAAGAGAAGAAGACATCGAGGGACCAACCTCTGAACCAGAAGTCTTATGAAGTAAAGTCTTATATTTCTCATCCAGAAACTCACATTGTTGTTTCCAGAGAGCGGCTTCATAGGCATACGATAACAAACAAGTCTTAGTCTGAAAGAGAAAATGATAAATGAAATAAATTAGAGAGCTAAAGTACTCATTAAGAAAAATTACCCTACGAGCTCACATAAAGAGGAGATCACCTTTTCAGCATAAAGAGAAGCCCGCTGAAATTTCTCCAAAGGATCCTTCCGAAGGAGCTTGTTCATATCGCGAGTAAACACACCAGATAGAAGCACATGAGTTGCCTTGTCCACCGCATTCTCGCTCACATCATGAACTAAAGAATCGTTCTCAGGATAACCGTCGGCTCTCCTCCCCTGTAGATGGTCCTCGATCATCTCGACAAGAGTGGGCTCTGGATGATTCTCACCTAGTAGACACAGGTCCTCACCAGAGCGACCATAGCAACACCTTTTTCTCTCCACTGGCTTATTGTTAGGATGGGGCATCGACTATCTACGACACCCACGAATACCTAGAGAGGTTCGAAGATGGAAGGGAGGATAGTCGGATCCGGTCCCCTTACCGACGGGAGATTCCTCCCTGTTTTCCTCAGAATCGTGGCCCAATTCCAATTTTCTTTTTCGGGACGCTCTCTGCTCGATAGGGAAGTTCTCTATGGTTTTTGTGGATTTGGATAAAAACATTTTTCCCTTAGAAGAACGCCGGGAATTTTCTACCATGAGAGCTGAAATGAAACAAAGTCAAAGTTAGACATAATGTTAAAAAAGGGATTGTAATGAGTTGATACAAAAGAAAAAATACTTACCCAACGATTGAGAGGGGGAAGAAATGGAAAAACTATGAAAACTCAGTCCCGCCTTGCGAAGAAAGGCCTCACCAATAAGAAGAGCACTTTGGTATTTGTTGGAGCGCATTCCCTGAATTTCGCTAATCAATTGAGGGTCGTCAGGGATAAGATCGCCAGTCGCCAAGCGACCACCATAAATCCATTTGGAATCATGGTCCCACGAGAAGGCCTCAGTTGAACCGTCCGCCAAAGAATCATGAGAAGGTGGTTGTACGAAGAAAAAATGAGATTTCCAGCAAGGATTGCTGGAAACTGGGGAGTCGAAAATGGAGCGACTAGTCTTCTGGCTGGCAAAGAAATATCCGCGATTGGAAGAACTAGAAACATTAAAACGGAACAATTGCGTAAAGTTACGGAATGAAGGCTGGAATCCTTTTGCTATCATCAAAACGGAAAAGGCCACCACAAAGGCCACATAATTTGGGACCAATTGCGTCAAAGATACGCTAAATATTTTCAAAATGTCAGGAAATAAAGCAGACAAAGGAAGACGCAAGCCATAATTGAAATGAACAGTATAGAAGGCTCGACAACCCTCCGGCGGAAAAGTGACCCTGTCCGAATGAGAAGGTAGAATAATCTTAGAACCTTCCGGAAAGTATTTCGCGTAGTTATCCACGACCTCGTGGAAAGTCTCCTCGGTATAGGCACAAGCGAGGTCCTCAATTGGTTCAGAAATTTGAGGAACCGTACCTTTACCCTTCTTGGCCCTGGCGGCGACATCCGTATCAGATATAATTTGCACATTAAAATTATCCTCGTCAGGGACAGTGAATTCAGACGCTCCAATCTGCTCTGTCGGAGAGCTCGGAGGAACCTCCTCCTCGACATTAGGAGTAGCTCTTTCTTTGATTAACGAAGAAGATTTTCTTGAGATGGAAGCCATTTTTAGGATCCTCGAAGAATACGGGTCGATAAGAGCAAATTAGAAAAGAAATGAGCGAATAAGAAAATAATTGCGGAATATGGGAAGTAGAAAGTAAAAGATGACTGAAACAACAATCACCTATTTATAAAGAAAGATGAAAAGACGTTTCGAACTTCTCACGGCTGATCACATTCCCGCCAAGCGGCAGAAAAAGTTGAAACGCTTTCTCAAAAAGACACGTGATAGTTCATGATTGGAACGACAAAACGACTATTTATGAGGTGTAGCACTCTTTTCCTTACTTAGGATTTTTCCCGCAGGGTTTTTCCTAAGGAAGGTTTTTAACGAGGCACATTTCATAGAAAATACAGTCGTAATCCACCATCTACTTCTACGAGCTTCTACTACATATATGCTCAAAGAAGTGAGGGAGTACTGATGGGGGCTATTTCGTACCCCTTATTATACTCGGATCGACTAGGGGATATCAGATCGGTTCGACCATACAAGCTCATCCGGGATCATCCATCGACCCGATCAGAGACGATTCTCCTCGGCGACCAGATTACAATCCTGACTTGAGAGGGACAGTTATGCCGTGTCCTATTAGGACTATGTTTCCTTGTTAATATCATATAAATACCTGGTTAAAACGTTGTATGAGGGAGATATACAATCAGAGCTTACGCCTACATACTTTGTCAATCCAATATCACATTGAATAGAAAAGCTTTTGCTATACTATTTACTCATCGACTCATTCGTAGTCTTGTTTACCTTTTGTTCTTTTACATAATTGTTCTTCCTTGAGATTGATCCATCCAGAATAGAGTAATAGAGCCCTATAATTCGTACTAAACCTGACCTCCTAATTACATCTTATTGATTTAATCTTACCCAACGAAAAATGGTTAAATCAATGATGAACCCTCGTAACACATCTGAGGATCAACCGGACGATACTAACAATAACGTCCCTATAATAAATGACAATCAGCAAGAGAGCGAGCAGCTGCCGAATCAGGAGGAACCACAAGGGATAAATATCCAAAACCCACAAGGACAACAGGGGATCCCCGCCAATGCGGTACCCGAAGACCATGTGGCTCCAACAATCCCTGTTCCCTTGTCAGATACTCAGGAGATGCTGCGACAGATCGCTTTGCTCTTTAAGTCACTCTGCCCAGGGGAATTACTGGTACCCGAGCAAGTTCCTAGAAACCCTAGAGTGACTAGGGTAAATCCTATTCAAAGGACATCGAGGCAGGTCGATCAGATCGCGCAACAAGCGGACAGCCCTGCAAGCGAACAACGATCATTGCACAGTCCGCAAAAGAGCAATTCGAAACAATCCAATTAACATATCCGAAGAAAAATGGATCGGACGAGGCTGCAACCCGTCGGCCCCGGATTAAAGGAACATACCATAATTCCCGTCGAAGATGATATAGTTGACACAATTCCTAATCGACCACGAACCATGCGATTCTCGGAAAGAGAAATTGAAAATATGGTACAAGAACGTCTGGAACAACGCCTACGAACTGTTCAAAATCCATGGGCCAGAAGTACTGAGATCCAAGAGAGCCTAGCTGCGTGCTCCCCTTTCTGCAAGGAAATAAAAGAAGCACAATCCTCGGGACAAGTTCCGGAACGACTACCCAGATATAACGGAACGACCGACCCAGATGATTAAATATTCAGCTTTACTAACATAATAAACTTATATGCTCACTCGGCTGAATTCACTGCAAAACTGATGGTCACCATATTTGAGGGGCTAGCTGATGAGGGGTATTTTTGAGCATCACATTGGGAAGTCCGAGCCCAGATCGCGGCCCATTCAGTCCGATCGCCTAGGGATTGCTCGTGATCAGAGTTTACTGTTGGGCCGATCATAGGCTCAAGCCCTTGGGCCAGAGAAATATATCCCTGTGGACGGAGTAGCTAGCTCATCAATTTTCATTATAAATACCACTTGCATTTATGACGCCACAGACGCGCAATTTCCCAGGGGCACTCTGCTCGAAGCTGCTGCTCGGATAGATTAATTCGATCGCTTTTATATGTATTTCGTCCTCTAGCTTGTACGGCATCCTATAATGCTCGGATAGGACCCCAAATATTTGTAACTTGTACATCAACGTTCGAAATATATATATATATATATATATATATGTAATAGTGTGAGGGGGAACTCACAATTTAAATAACCCCAGAAAAGTGAACGGGACAAATGGACCAACCCCTAAGACAAAAGAACCACAAGACAACAAAGCGAGAAATCTAAGTGAACCGCCAACATGCTGGCAAACTACCCACACAGGGGCACAAGTAAGAAAAAGACCACAAACCGGGAGAAACCCATGCAAGGGTACGAAATAAATAAACCAACAAAAATGTCCAAATACCCACGCAGGGGTGGAACCAACGCAAGAGAAACCAAAGCAAAAATAGCACTTCTACCATCAACCTCTACAATATAGTCACCGTTGAGCCCTGATGGAAAAGAGCCACTAGCACCGGAAAGTCAAAGATAAGTATCAACTCCTCAAATAACCTTCAACATATATCCATCTATAAGCCCTGAGAGAAGAGATGAACTACTAGAAAATAACCCAACATCCATCACCATATAACCACTGAGTACACAAAGCAACAAAATGGCGTCCAAAGTGTAAATGACACCACCACAGAAACAGCCCCTGAAATGGACTCCATGAAGGCAACCTCAACCAAAAGGATCTCCATGTACCAGAAAATCTCTAACACGCAACAACACCAACACCTCAACCCAACAACAACCATCAAATATAATGTGTGAGATGTGCAAAGGCATGGTTTAGTATAGAAGTGGTGATTTACTGGTATCAATTACCTGACAGAATAAATGAGTGAAGTCCACACATATGAGATGAATGAACTTGTCCAGTCATATAAGATGACCAGACCTACATGCAAAAATTGTCTGCCAGGCATTGGAAGCAAGGATAACCATATGGTAGAATTGCCAATGGACCAGGGTACTCATCCAGAAAATAAAAACAAAGGGCTTCCTATCATGCAAAGGAAATATAAGGTGTAAAGTGCAATGAGATGCAACTAAAGGTTGTCCCTGAGTGAATAAGTCGGTGCAGACCAACTTACACACTGTGACCCAGACAAACAAGTGTGTGCAGTGCATAAGAGGCAAAATTTAGAAGTTGTGAGTGAAGTGGGACCTGTAAGTTAGCTAATATTGATAAAGCCATGCGAGATGGCTGAATCATGCAAAAACAAGGATAGCTAACCTCAGAGAATGCAAGTGAAAATCTAGCGATAGTAAATGAAAGGCCAGGGGTGCGGGCCAGAGAAAAAAGAGAAACACTATATGCACAGATAGTAGAATTACTCTATATGAAATGCAGCTAAAGAACTCCCCCCTGATAGTGTATCAGAACAGTCTGATAAACTACCCTGGATATCAATATCATATAGAGGTAGATAGGGTTTATTTGGTGTGTCTAAAAGAAGGCATCTGAAATCTGTCACACCAAATAAGACCCTGTAATTTCCTATCCCCCTCACCAGGATGAAAAATGTAAGATTCTTGTGAATCACATCCCAAGTTGGCTAGGTAATCAGCAACCTGATTAGCTTCCCTGTAGATGTGATTCACTGAAGAGCCAAGTTTTTGTAAAAGTTTTTGAGCATTATATAAATGATTCACAAGTTTCCAATGTACCTGCTTTTTACATTTCAAGACCGAACACAGAACCTGAGAGTCCACCTCAACCAGCACATTTGAAAGCCCAAAAGAGTCACAATGTTCCAATCCCCTGATTAAAGCCTTCATCTCGGACTCAGTGTTTGTACACTGCCCAATAAAATCACAAAAGCTAAACACCATCTTCCCATCATCATCCCTCACAATCCCACCTAAGCTTCCAGCCCCTGGATTTCCCCTTGAACAACCATCTGTATTAAGCTTAACAAAACCAGAAGGAGGAAGAGACCAGTTAACCATAAAACATTTTGTGTCTAAAGGAGGTTTGACATTGATACCCCAAGATCTAAGAATACTTAAATCTCCCTTCCAATTACAAGGTCTAATTTTTGAAGTTGAGTACAAAGACTTAACCTCAGAAATTGTCCTATTGATAATATTCAGAGCAGGGTGTTTCTTGTTGTGATGTTTGGAATTGTTCCTGCACTTCCATAGGTTCCAGAGGACATAGATGGCCAGTACAGACCTTAAATGCCCTGGACCACAGAAAGTAGATGAATTAACCCAAATAGACAAAAGAAACCTGGGATTGTCAGTCAAAACCTTCTTTACACCAAACAAATTAGCAAAATATTCCCAAACTTGGGAGGCCACAGACCCATTAATAAAAACATGTTGGATACTTTCAATCTCAAAACAACATTGGCATTTTGATGCTATCTGGATTGCATAACACTGTCCACAGGGATCCAATTGTTCAAAAGCCTCCAAATGAAAATAGAAACAGATGGCATGACAAGAGAGTTCCACACATGATTCATTAACAAATCTAGTGGCTTCCTAAGTCAAGTGAAATTCCAAGAACTTTTAATATTGAACAAACCATCAGGAGTGTGCTTCCAAGTAATAACATCATGTTCATTCAAGTCAATATGCAGCAAGACAATATCACTCACAACATTAGCAGGCAGGCAGGAACGGAGAGCTCCACATTCCACTCATCATGCACAAAGAAATCACACACTCTAAGATTATCAATTGGAAGATTAGGAATAGGCAGATATTTTAAAGGCTTGTCACTGATCCAATGATCATGCCAAAAGGATATATGCCCATTTCGTAACCCCCAGAAGACATTCTCAGAAAACAAGTGTCTAACCTTACACATACGCTTCCAAACTTGAGATTTATATCTAGCATTTATAGCAGTATAGAAATGGTGGGACATTGTATACTTTTCTACCATGAATCTAGACCAAATCCCATCATTCTCCATAACCCTCCACCAAAGCTTGTAGGAAAAGGCAGTAGCAACATCAGACAAACGCCTAATCCCTAGACTACCTTCTAAAGAGAGAAAGCAGATATTCTTCCAGGAAGACCAGTGGATCTTCTGACCACTGTTCTTACTCCAGAAGAATCTAGCAAAGAGTCTCTCAAGCTCAACTAAAAGCCTAGTGGAGGGAAAGATGACATGTAAAGTATAAGTGGGAATAGAAGTGAGTACACTTTTAAAAGCACAAGTTTACCACCAGGGGAGAGGGACTTGGTCTCCCAACCAGTCAGGCGAGATCTAATCTTAGCCAATAAGGGTTCAAAAAGAGCCATGTTTTTCTTCCCTTTAAACAAAGGGGCACCGAGGTACTCTCAAGGAAGACTATCCATAAGAAAACCAGAAATGGTTTTAATATGGGCCCTAGCTCTCCTATGACAACCCTTCCCAACAATAATCTTACTCTTCTGCGGATTGACAGCTTGACCAGACACCCTAGAGTAGTAGTCGAGAAAGTTCATGATCTTAGTAATTGACTTATATGTGGACTTTGCAAAAATTATGCAATCATCCGCATAAGCCAAGTGAGACACACAAAAACCCCCATTAGTGAAATACTGAATATCTGGATGATCAAGAAACAACTTGTTAAGACCTCTACTCAAAAACTCAGAAGCCAAAATAAACAAAGTGGGAGAAATGGGATCTCCCTGCCTAACCCCTCTCCTAGATCTAAAGAAGCCAGAAGGCTGACCATTGACAAGCACAGAGGAGTAAGTATGTTCAACAGTGCATCGAAGAAGGGAAATAAATTGATCAGAAAAACCAAACTTCCTATATATATTGATCTTTCTCTAGTTTCCTAGCGTTTATTATATTATTTTATTTATATCGATCATACTACGAATTTGCGTAAGATCAATTGGCGCCCACCGAGGGGCCATTTGGGTGTCAGATCGAAAAATGCCTACCACGAGGAGGAATACGTATGACCGAGAAGAACAATCCCATGAGGTAGGAATGCAGGATTTGGTCAACAACGAGTCTAATAATCTAATAGTCTATCTAGGACGGTACTCCGAACCGCAGAAGCCCTCATCGATTTGATGTCGAAGAATTATACGATGCTCCGACTAGATTACAACCATATAATAGAGATACCGACGTCAGAAAAGATATCAATGGTCTTATTCTTTACAATCTTTATTTGATCATCTCGAAGGATCCCCACTGTAAATTTATGAACATTGCCGCCGGGAAGATTGCATTTGGTGACTAGGAAAAATTGCTTCCGTGCCCTATTTTATCTTCTCTTGAACTCAATTTAACAAGATGCGTGGTACGGAAATGCGGTATAATGGACAAGATGAAGCTGCTCACCGAACTCTATTTTATCCGATAATCTTATCGACTCATTCTGTCCTCATTATCTTATCAGGAGAAAGGGATTACCTATCTTATGGAAGTCTTATTCTCTGTTAGAGAGTATATTATTGTGAACAATGTAAACTATACACAAATCTCTAGAATCTTGTATCTCGCCTTATCTGCAGTTATCTCACATTGCAAAGGGTCATCTATTCGTTGGAATTCTTATTCATCAGAGATGTTATCAGTTCATCATATTCGAGAAATTATTATCCCCAATCGTTATATCTATCAATCAAAACGACTAAGGGTGAAAGCCGTTGCTATGCCCCTTAGATCGGAATAAATGAAAAAGGGTGAAAGCTGTTGCTAAGACCCTCAGGTGAAAGCTGTTGCTATGACCGATCAAAACGACTAAGGGTGAAAGACGTTGCTATGCCCCTTAGATCGGAATAAATGAAAAAGGGTGAAAGCTGTTGCTAAGACCCTCAGGTGAAAGCTGTTGCTATGACCGATCAAAACGACTAAGGGTGAAAGTCGTTGCTATGCCCCTTACATCGGAATAAATGAAAAAGGGTGAAAGCTGTTGCTAAGACCCTCAGGTGAAAGCTGTTGCTATGACCGATCAAAACGACTAAGGGTGAAAGCCGTTGCTATGCCCCTTAGATCGGAATAAATGAAAAAGGGTGAAAGCTGTTGCTAAGACCCTCAGGTGAAAGTTGTTGCTATGACAGATCAAAACGACTAAAGGGTGAAAGCTGTTGCTATGCCCCTTAGATCGAAATAAATGAAAAAGGGTGAAAGTTATTGCTAAGATCCTCAGGTGAAAGCTGTTGCTATGACCGATCAAAACGATTAAGGGTGAAAGCCGTTGCTATGCCCCTTAGATCGGAATAAACATAAAGGGTGAAAGTTGTCGCTAAGACCCATAGATTGAATTTTCGATCTCCATATTGATGCTATTATTCTGAAATCGTACAGTGCCTTTATTCCATTGTTGGATTTATTTTCCAAATTATTTATGTATAAATGGACAAGAAGAAGCCTTACGGATATCTTCCTCACATAACCGATGCAGAGTTAATCCGATTAAGTCAATCATCAGTCCACGACAATAGATTATGAGAATCCTTGGAGTTACAGTCTATTAATGCTTGGAATTTATGTCTTCGATGGTCAAATTTAGTAATCTCGGAATAATTATACGAGTCAAACACAATCGGAATTTATTTTTCCAAGCATTGGTTTGAGCAACTTCAAGAATGATTATAACTTATTTACGGCCATCCGGGTTCGTTTTCGGTCGATTACGTAATTTGCAAGAATTATCTATTTATCAGATATTTTACTCAATCAGTTGGGGCAAGATTGATTTCGTTTTCTTGGTCGATGCCTGTTTCTAGGGGAATGGATTCTTCAATTAATAAGATCTCAGTAAAGAAAATCATTTTTCCAAAGTAAAGAGTTTGATGCCTTCAAGTTAACTACACCAATTTGCAGTCAATCTAACTCCAACAGATATCGCGTATATTCGACCAAAGAAATTGGGAGAATAACAAAGGATAAACAGTGAAATTCGAGCAAAAAAGCAAAACTTTGTTATTATTACTCTTCGAACAAGTTACAAATAAGCCTCGAGTACAGTATTAAAATTCGGGCTAAAAAAAGTACAATACAATCGATCCTACCCTACTACTAACTCTAGGAATAAAAAGATAAACATGTCCGATCCTCATTCACGAGATCGCTCCAGATGCAGAACTCAGCAACGATTCCTCATGACAAACACTCGCCACGTGTCGCACATCCTCGAGCGTCCAATGAATAAAAACTAGATCGGAGCCCATCTCCAGGGCTTTTGACCGATCTTAGGTCTTCATCTGTAAACAATGATTGTTATACACAATCATTATCTACAGCCTAATCCGATCCAGAGCAGCGGAGAGTTACCTCAGAAGAATTACTCCAAGCAACCTCGAAAGAACTATACTTCGAGAAAGCCCTCGAGGAAGCTGGTGCTCCAGATTTAAAGAATTCCTCTAAGGTTAACCAACTGCCCGATCATACGCTACGCCAGAAACTGGAATTCTAACCCGTCTCAGATAGGGTATATCTAAGAAAACAGGTTGCCTGCCGGTATTCTAGGCGCAATTTCTTTTGCCTGTCGATATTCTAAGCGAGAAAGGATGTATCAAAGGGAATAAGATCGAAAAACAGGGTTCGGGTCCTTATTTCGAACTCAGTTATTTCAGAAGGATTGCAGATCATTTTGCTAAAATTCAAAATTCGAACTTTGACGATCGGATAAGACATTAATAACGACTGAAGAATGTCACATAAACGAGTTGGAACTATTTATAGTAGCAAGGGATTAGAACCAACGGCCCAGATGGCAGATCACGGACGGTTATGATGTAAATAATAAATGCACTGACCGATTCATTTCCCAAGAAATAGGGTCCTGTTTGGTTGGGAGAAGAAATGATTTTAGGGAACCATAAAGGAGGGCTTGTCCGAAAGAATCGTTCAACAAATCCTTGTCTATTATCCTATGTTGAACGCAACGTTGGAATCAGGAATGGTTGTTTAAAATTCAACCCTTATGCGCCCGCTATTCGAAATATGAAATCGGTTTGGAAAACTCATATCGTTATTATCGAGGAATCGCAATTCGGACAACAGCTCAGTTTTCAACTATTCACAATTAACTAGAGATATTCGAATTGAAAAGAAGCTATGATTGGTCCAGTTCTTCGATCACAAGGAACGGGACATCAGAAATGACTCAAAAGTTATTGATTATTTAAATAAGGATTATTGGATAAATTGTAATCCGAGCAAACAATACTTATTATCATCAAGGATTTATGGTCGATTAAAAATTCTCGAACTAATGAGTTCGACCAACTTGGGAAATTTGGCACTGCTTAGGATCAGTTAAATGCTCATGCCTAGTAGTTTTCAAAGGAAGATTGCTTAATTGATTACTGGAGTACCTGTTCGTTACATCTGATTATAGTTCGGCTATTCTCATATTAATTTTAAATATTCAAGATCGGGTTATTAAAGATAAGAAGTTATCTGATTATAGTTTGCTCAATCGACAACAAAGGGAGAAAAGACGTTCATAAATATTATTACAAAGATCTAAGAGACTACATTCCGAGAACAATATAAGCTCATATTTTACATTCCGATCCTATTGAATTCTATAATCCTATGAAATTTTCGGTCTAGACTTTTGTCAATCGACCGAGCTAACCTAAATTCGAGCATGGAATCTCCTTTGGACCCGCAGGCTTTTAACTTTATTTGCGGTCCTCCGAAGACGAAGGGGCGAACGCACGGTTTGTCGGGCAACTGTATTTTTCGACATTGCCTCCCCAGGTTGTCTTCCTAAATGCATTGTGGCAATAGGTCCCTGACCAGAGACCTACGCGGTAACCTGCATACTCCATGGGTTTGGCATATTGGCCTTCAAGATGGAGAATATATTTGCATGTCAATATTCTAAGCGAACCAAAAGTAATATTCCTTCCGCTCAAAAAATATCCGAAGTCCGAACTCAAAAAGTTGAATTAAATGAATAATGATCTTGGTCACCATGATCGGACAAGTTAAGAGCCAGTACGATGAATGAGATAATCTCAAAGATATGACAGACTTTTATAGAGAAAATTGGAAAAAATCCAACGGCGGATAATCCGTAAAACGAATGGATAAGATTAAACGACCGTTGCGATTCCCGAAAAATGAGGAACCGTTTGGGGGTTCATTCAAACTTACCAAAGTCTGGAACACAAGCGCAATCACTGATCAAAAAGCTTTAGACCGAGCAAAGCAAAACATCATAAGGTATTATTCATAGAAATTTCTGAATGAATGAAATAATACGAAATTTATTTCTCGATCCTATTACAAACCACAAGAGAAAGGTTTCGATCCTATTACAAACTACAAGAAGAAAACGCGGATCCTATTACAAGACATGCACAATCCATCTCGATTATGCCTAGTGATTCCCATAAATGTCCGATTGTTCCAACCTCCCGAGCCAAGAAATCGAATAGGCTCTTCTTTAGGCTTGACAAGTGGGAAATATTGGCCTTTCTGATCGATAAAGCCCTTACTCGGAAGATTTACAAGGATAGCGAATATTGGGTGTTGGTTAATATTAGAAAGGGAAAGGTTGAGAGGTCGATTCGACGCTTGAGATCGAATAACTCAATTAAACGCCATCCCATTCGTTAAATCCGCACCACACAACACACTCAGCGGACATTATGGCAACAGGTCCCTCGTTTCGAGAACCGTGCAGGAGAAATAATGGCTCGCTCTTCGAAGGACCGACGGGGTTATTAGGGCCGTGGATGGTCAGCAATGCACCATGTTGGCCTTCAAGGTCGAATATTTCTTCGTCTACAGATATCCTAATCGATGATAAAATATTCAATGCTGTAGGCCTCAAAAAATACGTTCTAGCTCGAATTTCAAAATGTTGGGATGCAAGATGGTGCTTCTCGATCAACATGATCAAAGAAGAAAATCTTTCAGAAGTAAAGAATATCGACTTAAGAAGAGGCCCATTTATAGAAGCAGTTTAAATGTGATCCGACGGACGAGATGAAAAAATTTATGCGGACGGGATCTGATAACTGTTCAACTTCCCGAGGGATAAAGTGATAAAAAAAAAAGAGAGGAGAGAGAAAGGAGTTTTAATAAGCGAACCGCTATGAAAGGAAGTCGTTTCAGCCCATTATACGATCGGTTCGGAAATTGCCTGGACCAACAATACATTGTGGATAGGGATTTAATTAAAACAACTTATTTAGCAAGGGTACAACAAGGCCTAGAGCTGAAGCTTATGTTCGGAGAAATTTTTTTTCCCTTTCAAGCAATTCCGATCTCAAAGTGTTCAAATCAAATGAGAAGGCAGGAGTCGGATAAACGATCATCCAGTTAGCGTTATAGTAAATTTGGTACAAGGCAACAAGAGCTTTCATTAAGATAACATTTCGATTCGAGAAAGGCAAAGGAAAAAATGTACATACAATGAAGAAAACGATAAATACATAGATTTACAAACTAAGGAATGATAAAGTCCTATTACATTCATCAATGGTCAGACTTTTCGGAGCTAGAATCGCGACTCTTCGCCATCTTTTCGCCCTCTTCCCTGTAATCGCTTTCCGAACTATTATCAGAAGAACTACACGAGCTACCCTCTCCCTCGCCGCTGTGATTATCAGAACTAGAATTATTGGTCCTAGAGGAGTTAGTATTTTCTCGAGTCTGTTCATCGGATTCACCCTCGATGTCCACATCCTCATCCTTTTCCACTGAATTCTCTGTCTCTAGAATATCAGGATTGGGCATAGGAACACTGAATTCAGCAAGGAGCGGAGCGAACTCATGATCATCTAGACCCTCAATTTTGGGAGGAAGAGACGAAGCTTTATAATCTTCCCCAAGAATATTTTTATAAGGGTTCATGTAGGGAAGATAGTCATCAATAGTGCCTTGAACTCTTCCGGCCACTAGGAGTTGCTGAACCCCTTTGTAAAAGAAGGCTTGATTGACTTCGCCCGACCGGGACCGAACTAAGGCATCCAAAAAGGGGGATTTTAAAAACTCCCTTATAGCTGGTAGCTTGCCTTCGTCTCGACCTCGAGCGTATGCATGATCGGACGATGCCTTAGCCTGCTCGAGATCCGACTTTAATTTTGCGATCTCTTCCTCAAGGGCCCTTTTCCCTTCGAGTTCTTCCCTAGCAACCTCGAGCTCCTTCTCAACTTCACAAAGCTTAGAAGAGGCATCTTTCAACTGATCGGCCTTGACGGCCTCTTCTTTCAGAATGTTAAGAAGAGCGTGATGGGACTGTCGAGATTCCTCTTCCAAAATGGCTAGTCGATAGGATTGATGAGTAAATAGATCCCCGGCCTGCAAAGGAAAAAGACTTAAGAAATATAATGAAATTATAAAAGAGATTAATACGGTCGAAGAAAATAAAGGTACCCTTTGATGCGCATGAGCGAAATCGCCCACGATTTGAAACCCGTCCCTCTGATAGAGCTCATTGATATCGTCTTTGAACCTCCCGGCCATCAGCATTCGGAAGGACTTATCCACTGTATGCTCACCATTAGGGCCAAGGTCGGACTCGATGGTTCCATCCTCCGGAAACCCAGCTGCCCTCGGTCCGCGAAGGTGATCCTCTATAAAGTCTACCAAGTCCAGCTCGGTGCGGCCGGGTCGACATTGAATTGGCACAGAATTCCGACCAAATGGCCTAACCCTTCTCGAAGACTCGGGATCCTCGCTATTCCTTTTTCGGGCCTTCCGAGCTTCAACGATCTCCTAGGATTGGATTTCCTGAAGTGTATAATAGCTGCATCCCGCCACGTTCGGGTCCGACATGTTGGTCGAAAACACCGATCGTAAAGGCCCAGTAGCAGGGGCTTGTAAAGTTCCCCCAGCAGCAATCTAGGGAAAACCTGTGGCTACGTTCGAAACTACGGAATTGCCAGCACCGCCCGTGGCTCCTTCGATCGTTAAAGTAGCCCTTGATTTCTTTTGTTTTCGAGGCATGCCTAGAGATTCCGTAGAAAATGAAGCAACGACCGAACCGGCTACGGAGGTTCGGAACTTCTCTACAATCTCAGCTACAATAATTGAAAGATGGATTTAGTTCGAAGCCAAGAAAGATCAACTAAACTACAGAAAAAGAGATGTTATACCTAAAGTGGGAGTAACGATTGCAGTAGAATCTTCCCCATCGGCCCGAGCAACTTGATTAGCTGGATCGTCAGAGGGAATGATCGAGGATTCTCTAAAATTAATAGGTGGGGCGGGAAAAGAACATTTGCTGAGCCCTGCCATTTTCAAGACCCTTTCTTGGGTAAGCAAAGCAGTTTGATAAATATCGGAACACAGAGTCTGCAAAAATGCATCTGGGAGCTCGTGATTCATCCGACCCACGAGTTTTCGCCTATCGTAAATCCAAGACCTCTCTCCAGGCCACTCATAAGGAATTGGTTTGGATGTCTCTGTAGAAGCTGGAATATCAGGGCCTCGAACGAAAAAGAACTCCTTCTTCCAACCTTTTAGGTTGCTCGAAACGTTGCCTGATAGTATTGATCGGTTTGATCTCTGTGAAAAATATACAAACCCAGCATTCGAAGAAGACGAGGAGCTCACATGGAAAACCCGCCAGAAGTTTTGGAAGGCGGCTTTCTTCCCTTTAGCCTTCATAAGTGTGCTGAAGGCAACGATATACCCAATAGAGTTTGGGAGAATTTGGGATGGAGAGAGACGAAAGGCCTCTAGAACACTACAAATTAAAGAAATAAAGGGGATCCGTAGGCCGTAAAAGAATTGGCTTGTACAAAAAGCTTGACACCCCGGGGGAGGATTAGTAACTCGCTCTTCGGAAGACGGGACGACGATCGAGAATCCCTCACCTAAATACATACCAAAATTAGTCTCCAAGTATGTACGGTGTTCTTCTGTATAGCGACAAACAATTTGATCGGCCCTTTCCTCGGTCCTGTTAAGTCGTGCGCTGGTCGTAGGTTCCAACCATTCGAAAATAGTGACGACAACACTTTTACCTATTCTGAATTTAATTTGTTCATCTTTCCCTAAGGGAATATCGTCATTTTCCGTAGTCTCTTCATCGGTGGACTTGCTCGAAGAATCATCACCCGTGGAACTTGGGCTTGATTCTTCTTCCTTATCAGAGCCAGAGTCAGGGCTTGGAATCCTCATGTTCTCCGCCTCGAAGGAACGAACAGCCGCAATCTGGGTCTCGCCAAGATCACTCTCTTGCTCTTCTACTACCTTAGCCTTGCCCTTGGAATCTGCTGTACTAGACATGGTATATCTAGAGTGATCGGACAAGTGTTGGAATTTTCTAATCGATCTATTCACTCCGATCTTGGGAATAATTGAAAGTTTTGTGTAAATAAATCTCCGACGGTCAACTTATATATAGAAGACCAAGTCATCAAATTGTAAACCGGCCCTCGAAAAGTTACGGCGATTGGACTCCGCAGGGTAATCCTAAAACATGCTCCCCTTAATTGCACATTGGGTCCCTATAGTATATGGACCATTGGGCCGAAGCCCAAGAATGAAGGAAGGGCAGCGTTAGATTTCAACGTTCGGTTACTGCTATACGACCGGAGAAGATAGGTCAAAAAAAGGAATTAAGGCAGTTTTCAACAAATGATCGATCGCGGCTTCATGAATTATAAATAAGAATCATTGTGGTGTTTTTATGATATACACTCTTTTTCCCTGGTTCGGTTTTTATCCCAATGGGTTTTTCCGAATTAGGTTTTTAACGAGGTTTATCCGAAACATCACGGTAGGATTCGCCCACCAAGGCATATCATAAACTTCTTCGAGCTTGAGTTTCGCTTTGCGCTCGAGAAGTGGGGTAGTATTGATGAGGGGTATTTTTTGAGCATCACATTGGGAAGTCCGAGCCAGATCGCGGCCCATTCAGTACGATCGCCTAGGGATTGCTCGTGATCAGAGTTTACTGTTGGACCGATTATAGGCTCAAGCCCTTGGGCCAGAGAAATATATCCATGTGGACGGAGTAGCTAGCTCATCAATTTTCATTATAAATACCATTTACATTTATGACGCCACAGACGCGCGCTTTCCCAGGGGCACTCTGCTCGAAGCTGCTGCTCGGATAGATTAATTCGATCGCTTTTATATGTATTTCGCCCTCTAGCTTGTACGGCATCCCATAATGCTCAGATAGGACCCCAAATATTTGTAACTTGTACATCAACGTTCGGAATATATATATATATATTGATCTTTCTCTAGTTTCCTAGCGTTTATTATATTATTTTATTTATATCGATCATACTACGAATTTGCGTAAGATCACTAGCTTTGGACTGGTTTGCAAAACAACCCACCAATTCCATATTCAGCTTTAGGGAATTATGCAATAAGCTAACTCAGCAGTTCGCTAGCCAGAAGAGACAGAAATTGCCAATGAGCTACCTAGGGACCATCCATCAACAAGACGGAGAAACCCTCCATTCCTGGTTGGCAATATTTAACGTAGAATTTCTTAAAATCGACTCCCTAAATATCGATTACATAATCTCCATTCTCTTCGATCTCACAAAAAACAGGCAATTCGGGAATGCCCTCAGTAGAAAGCTACCTAGAACGTTTGCTGATATTATGACCTTGGCATCAAAGTACATGACCCAACAGGAGATGAACTCTTTTAAAGACAAGAATAAATATAAAGCTCCCGCCTCCGGTTCCAAGCGGCAAGATAGAATTCCCGCTCAAAAATCCACGGATTAGGATCGATACATTAGAAGAAGCAATGTCTTCCAGCGATTAGAATATAATCGAAACGATCAAGACAGATGACCAAATGTCTATCAAAGACCTAGATCGGCCGAGCCAGCGAACAGGAGCAGAATCAACCAAGTAGAATATCCCAGGCTAACCGTTCCAATAGAAGAAATCTTGGTAGTACTTGAGAGGAACAATTGGATCCCGGCAGCGAAGAGAATCGCTCAGCCAAGGCCAGGGGCACGAAACTATGATCTATACTGTAGATATCACCGCGCACATGGGCATCGCACCGAAGACTATTTTCACCTTAAAAAAGAAATTGAAAAATTGGTCGAACAAGGAAAATTAGATGATTATTTAGAATGGAATAACCGCAAGAGGGGAAGAAGTCGGAGCCCTCTGAATAATAACCAAAGAGGAAGTTCCCGAAGAAGGTCCCCTAACGATGGCCCCCCACAAGAGTTGAACGATGGTCAGATCAACGACACCATCCATTCGATCTCAGGAGGACCAGCCGGTGGGGACAGTCGCAATGCTCGTCGCAGGACCGCCAGGTCCATACTGGGAAGCGTCAGGTACCCAAAGGAAGTATGGACGCTAGAAAGCAAATCACCTAAGCACCAGCTGATCAGTTTCGATGAGAGAGAAGTACCAAAGAGCTTTGTTTGGGACACAAAAGAAGAAAACCTGATTTCCCGATGTTGGTATCGCTGGAAATAGCGAACTATAACGTCAAAAGAATCCTAATCGACAATGGAAGATCAGCCAACATCATCTCTAAAGAGGTTTTAGCTCAGATGAACTTGGGACAAATAACATTCCAAAAGGTAGCTACGCTACTAGTTGGGTTTGGAGGTTCCGAAATTGTCCCCTGTGGCACAATAGCTTTAAGTGTATCACTCAGAAGAAAACCACATCGTACGGTGAATCTAATCAAATTCTTGGTAGTAGAAACCCCGTTTGCCAACAACGCGATCCTGGGGCGACCCGCCCTCAACCTATTTCGAGCAGTTGTTTCAACTTACCATCAGAAAATAAAATTTCCAACTGACGTGGGAATCGGAGAAATAGTAAACGATCATTGTATGGCATGGGACTGCTACAACACCTCCTTAACCTTGGGGAACCGCTCCAAAATGTTTACCCCAGCTAAAAGAAAGCTCGAGGACGAAGTTGATAGAGTTGAAGTTGAAATCCCCAACACGGACCGAGTAGATAAAAAGGGAAAGGAACCGGTCGATTTGACTATAAAACCACCGGAGCACAAAGATGTCCTGCTGGTACAAGGGGATCCCACAAAGACAACTAGAATTGGAACCGAACTCGGTAAGGAAGGGGAAGTGATTCTGGTAAATTTCCTCAGAGAAAACATAGATATCTTCGCTTGGAGTGCGAATGACATTGAAGGGATTGATCCCAGAGTAATCAGTCACTCTCTAAAAATCGACCCCATGGCAAAATCTGCTAGACAAAAGAAGAGGAATCATGGGTCGATTAAGGATAAAATAATCAAGGCAAAAGTAGAAAGGCTACTCAAGGCAAAACAAATTCGAGAAATACACTTCTCGGAATGGCTATGTAACGTCATATTAGTAGCAAAGGGGGATAAAAAGGATAATAAGTGGAGAATGTGCAATGATTTCACCGACCTTAACAAGCTATGTCTGCGCGATCCATATCCCCTCCCGAGGATCGACTTATTGGTCTACTCAACCGCTGGTTTTGCAATTTCCAGCATGATGGACGCCTTCCAAGGTTTTTATCAAATATACATGGACGAGCTAGACCAAGAGAAAACTGCCTTCATAACCGAGCACGGTGTTTACTGCTTCATAGTCATGCATTTTGGCTTGAGGAACGTCGGGGCCACTTACCAGAGGTTAGTAAACCTAATGTTCAAGGAGTTGATTGGAGAAATAATGGAAGTTTACGTAGACGATATGCTGGTCAAAAGCATGAAAGAACTTGACCATGTAAAACACCTCGATCGATGCTTCCGAATATTGAGAAAATATCGAATGAAGCTGAATCCTGCAAAATGCACCTTCGGTGTTAAATCAGGAAAATTCTTAGGTTATTTGGTACATCAACGAGGAATTGAGGTCAATCCAGAAAAAATTCGAGCTATAACCGAAATGAATCCTCCCAAAACGATCTCCCATGTACAAAGCTTGGTAGGGAAGATCGTGGCATTAAAAAGATTCATCTCCAAGTCGGCCGACAGAAGTTTGCCTTTCTTTCAAACTCTACGAAAAGCAAAAAACTTTGTTTGGACCGAGGAATGCAACCAGGCCTTCAACTAGCTAAAGGAATATCTGACGACCTCCCCACTATTGGCCAAACCAACCGAGGGAGAACCATTATACATTTACATATCAATCTCCGATGTGGCCATTAGTTCGGTTCTAGTGAAAATAGAAGGCGTGGAACATAAGCCTTTTTATTCCTAAGTAAGTTACTATAAGGGGCGGAGAATAACTACTTGGAAATAGAAAAATTCGCTTTGGCCTTAGTAGTGGCGGCGCGCAAACTCCGACCTTACTTTCTGACCTACAAAATTTTGGTGTTAACCAACCAACCTCTAAGACAGGTCTTAGCGAAGCCGGAAGCCTCTGGAAGGTTGATCACGTGGGCAATCGAGCTCGGTCAGTTCGAAATCGAATACAGACCAAGAATTGCAATTAAGGCCCAAGGCCTAGCTGATTTCCTGTTAGAAACTCCGACCCAGACAACCGAACATACAGAATCAACCAGCCATGACAATGACATCTTGATCATAGAAAATCAGACCTGGTTATTGCATGTCGACGGGGCTTCATGCAGAGAAGGAGGAGGTGCCGGGATCAACTTTACCGGACCAAATAAGGAGGATAGAAACTATGCTATTACATTGGACTTCATAGTGACGAACAACGAAGCAGAATATGAAGCGCTAATCGCAGGGATGGAAATGGCAGTTAAAGCTAACATAAAGAATCTTAAAGTTTTAACCGATTCTGAGTTAATACAAAGACAGATAGAAGGTCTATACGAGGCAAAGGAATTTAACATGGTCAAATACCTCACCAAAGTAAATGAATTGGCTGAGAAATTCGAAGATTTTGGGATACAGAACATTCCACGATTAGAAAATAAATGGGCCGATCAATTATCTGGATTTACAGGGTCCAATGACAGAAAAACAGAAAGAGTAATCAATTGGTTAATTTCCAAAACAACAGCAATAGATATCGATGATACATCCATCGCTGAGATGATGGAAATCGAAGAAGCTGAAAGAAACTGGATGACTCCGATGATAAACTATCTTCGAGAAGGAAGACTACCGCTTGATCTAAACGAAGCTCGGAAAATAAAATATCGAGCTCCAAAATACACATTATAAGACGAAAAGCTTTACCGAAGATCGGTATCGGGAATTCTTCTAAAATGCATCTCTGAATCTCAAACTAACGATGTCCTTCGAGAAGTACATTAGGGAGAAGCAGGAAATCACAGTGTAGCAAGGGCCTTAGCTTTAAAATTCCTTAGAACGGGCTATTATTGGCCTATCATTAACAATGATGCCATACAATATGTTAAAAAATGTCATCATTGCCAAGTTCATGCTAATATAAGTCATCAACTAGCTGAAAACATGCACTCAATACCAGTATGCTGGCCATTCGATCAATGGGGGATGGACATTGTGGGACCCTTCCCGACAGCCAGGTCTAAAAAAGCATATGTTCTAGTCGTTGTCGAGTATTTCAGTAAATGGATAGAGTGCGTCGCCCTTGCTCGAATAACTCAATTCCAAGTGATCAACTTCCTATGGAAATTCATTTGTAGATTTGGCATCCCGAGAATCTTGATCTCTGATAACGGAACACAGTTCGCAGGGAAACAAGTAATGGAATGGTGTACCAAAATGGGAATTCAGCAAAACTTCACTTCAGTTGGACATCCAAGAGCGAGCGGACAAATTGAAGTAGCCAACCGAGAAATAATAAAGTCTTTGGAGAAATGACTAGGGGCAGCCAAAGGAAAATGGCTAGATGAACTCCCTGGAGTACTTTGGGCTAATCGAACGACAGTCAGAACTTCAACCGGGGAAACCCCATTCAGTCTAGTATATGGCTCAAAAGCAGTAATTCCGATCGAAACACTAATTCCGACAACAAGAATTGAAATGTATGATGACAAGGAAAATGAGAAAGCAAGAGAGAATGAGGTCGACATGGCAGAAACCTTAAGAGAAAAAGCAGCTGTACGATGGCAGGTCACTAAATCAAACATTGAGAAGGCCTACAATCAAAAGGTATGCATACGAACCTTCAAAGAGGGGGACTTAGTGCTGAAAAAAGTAGAGGTGTCCAAGCATGTAGGAAAATTACAACAGAATTGGGATGGACCATACCTTGTCATTAACGTATAACAGAAAGGTGCATACAAAATCGCACACTTGGACGGAACCCTCCTACCTCGAACCTGGAATGCAGTCAACCTAAGGAGATACTATGGAAAATAAATCCTAGAAATCATCCTTGTTAATTTCTTTTGAATTTTGTTTATTTTATTTTCTTTCTCGTATTTTCCATTGTAATAAAGGCCTTGGCCTGAGATTCATTCTCAACACTTTTATCAATAATTACGAATCAAGGATTCACACGAGTTAGCACAAAAGACTTAATCGAGTTGAGTAAAATTGATTCGCTCAATAAACACTCCTCGACCTCCATAAAAAGGTTAATAAACCTAAAGTTTAAATCGAGTTGAGCAAAATTGATTCGCTCAATAAACACTCCTCGACCTCCATAAAAAGGTTAATAAACCTAAAGTCTAAAAACGAGTTGAGTAAAATTGATTCTCTCAATAAACACACCTCGACCTCCATAAAAAGGTTAATAAACCTAAAGTCTAAATCGAGTTGAGTAAAATTGATTCGCTCAATAAACACTCCTCGACCTCCATAAAAAGGTTAATAAACCTAAAGTCTAAAACGAGTTGAGTAAAATTGATTTGATAGCATAGTGCCCTGCAAGCCAACAAAATAGCTTGTAATAGGGAACATTATTTTATCTTGAATGAATCTTTGATTTATCAATTAATACAAACTTTTTATTTTATTGAGAATTCATAATATAAACAAATGGCCATCTTCATCTTTCGCGAACACATTTAAGCGATTGGTTGAAACCCTGAGATCACTCATGACTACGGGACTATTCACTTCAGTATTGGGTGCGATTAATCATGAAACAGTCTCAAAGGTCGTGATCTCAAAAATGTTCCAAGTCATAGATTCATATCGAGACGGGGTATCGAATGAATCGTCAAGACTTGTACGATTATGCATGATTTACTTAAAGTGAATTTGTTGTTGTTTCATGAACAATGTCAGTGCATATGACTAGGTGGTTCAATAGGGGATCGGACGCATCGAACGACCCGAACAGAGAGACCCATTATGGAAGTGCGTAAAAAGCATATCGGTGGTGGGATGTCTCTCATGACTTATAACAGTGTACGATTTAGTCCTTAGACTTGAGATGCTAGGGCGAATTCGGTATACGGGTGTGCGTACTTTGATTTAGGAGCCGGGCACATAGCTTGTCCATTGTGCGCCTACGTTGGGTACGTATAGTCGTATGCGCGGATGGTTAGCATCAATATAGGATCTACGGACTCATTGTAATGGATGAGGGAATTTCCTATACATTCTTCGATGATACATTCCGAGAAATCCATGGCCATGGTCAGTGACGGATTTGGAAAAGGGTTTCCAGATTTAGCAGTCACACTGGAAGTATTATCCTGAATTAGAAAGTACAGAATCGAGATGATTAGAGGTGCCGACCAATTCACACACCCTAGGTCTCGATCGGGAAATTAGTCGTTAGAGGGACCGTATGTACATGGTACTTATAAAAGGTTTAAGGTTCATTGAAGTCAATTCACCTGAAGTTGGGCCTCATGGGCTTGTGGCTAGACATCGACCATGAGGTGTGGGTACTCCTGAATTGATGGTAGATTAATTCTGGAGTGGTCAATTGGAAGTAGTTTAATTGATCGGAGCAATTAATTAAATAATTAATTGCTCATTAATTAAATCACAAAAATGTGAGCCTGCGGCCAATTGATGGTGAACCTAGAGGGTCACACACAAAAGCTGGAACTGTGATAGTCAGTCGTAGAACGAATTGATTTAAAGGGGTTAAATCAAAGAAAAGAATTAAAGGGTCAATTCTTAGAGAGAGAAAATTAATTGGATTTATCTAATTAATTAAATATTTAATTAAGGGACTAATTAAATAAATGGGCCATTTAATTAAAGTGGTTAATTAAATGACTTGGGCTTATTTAATTAAAAGGACTAATTAAATAAGAGGTATGGGCTAACTTATCTGATGGCCCATTAGGCCAAGAAAGAGATAAGGTCAAGAAGAGATAAGGATAAGGATAGAGATTAGGGATAGGGTTGGACTCTACTATAAAAGGGGAGTCTTGGAGACTCAAAAGACTAACAGCAAGAAAACACAAGCAACCCTAATCTCTCCTCTCCCTTGGCCGCCCCCTTCTCCCCATTTGCCCTAGCCGCCGCCGCCCTACACTACCAAGCCGTCGCCGCCCCTGGTTGTAGATCGGCCGTGCAGCACCTCTCTCCATCTTCTTGTTCTACATCTAGAGTTGGATCTGAATCCAACTCTTGAATCTGAAGTGTTTCTTTCCTAGTTCGTAGCCTGTGGATTGAAGCAATCACAGATCCAGCTGGTGTGGACTATTCTCTAGAGGCACAACACTTGGGGTGCTCTAGTGATCCGAAAAAGAAGACCGGAGAAACCACCACCTTGCCTGTGGTGAGGTAAAATCTTAATTTTACCACTTTATTTATTTTAGTATTTATGTGCTGAAATAAATTCAACATTATTCATATGTGCTAATAAGAACCATGGGATGTGGTGTATAAAAATTTTAAATTCCGCACCGTTGTAGTTGACAATTATACCCACAAAACACAACATGATTCGCTCAATAAACACTCCTCGACCTCCATAAAAAGGTTAATAAAACTAAAGTCTAAAACGAGTTGAGTAAAATTGATTCGCTCAATAAACACTCCTCGACCTCGACAAAAAGGTTAATAAACCTAAAGTCTAAATCGAGTTGAGTAAAATTGATTCGCTCAATAAACACTCCTCGACCTCCATAAAAAGATTAATAAACCTAATGTCTAAAACGAGTTGAGTAAAATTGATTCGCTCAATAAACACTCCTCGACCTCCATAAAAAGGTTAATAAACCTAAAGTAAAAAATGAGTTGAGTAAAATTGATTCGCTCAATAAACACTCCTCGACCTCCATAAAAAAGGTTAAGAAACCTAAAGTCTAAAAATGAGTTGAGTAAAATTGATTCGCTCAATAAACAGTCCTCGACCTCCATAACAAGGTTAATAAACCTAAGTCTTAAAACGAGTTGAGTAAAATTGATTCGCTCACTAAACACTCCTCGACCTCCCTAACAAGGTTAATATACCCAATCCTTAAAATGAGTTGAGTAAAATTGATCCGCTCAATAAACACTCCTCCATAAAAACATCTACGATCGCTCATTGATATTGATGATAAATATGAACAGGTCGAGAGAAATCAACAAATATGAAAGTAATAATATTAAAGTGTTATTCATCTGAGTTCTGAGAACAGGTCTCAAGTTACATACGATGTTTTGATCAGAATACAAAGAACTTTATACAATCTACATATCATCCCAACTGTTTAGATAAAATAATCCTATTCTATAGATCAGAGGTCTTTTCACGACAATGTCCACGGAAACATCAATGTCCTCCCCAGTACCTCGATGATTGGAATTGACCACCTAAGAAGCGTGCTACGCAGGATGGTCAACTTCTTTGGTTCGATGGTCAGGCTCTGAAGATCAAATGTCCTTCCGGACGAAATGACCATTTTCGGCCAGATGCCCGGTAACGGCCACTCGCCCAGAAGGAGATACTGTTTGTATAATGGGGTTGAATTTTACTCTAAAGCAGCATCTCTTCAAGACCGTCGCAGAAGTAAAAATTTACCAGCACACCCCGGCGGTCTATCAATCCGGAGGTAACATTGAAAAGCGGCGATGCCTGGTAAATATGAACCCTCCATGTGCAAACAGAAACCACGGACCTCAATGGGACCCGTCATGGGACCCGTCAGTACAAGGCAAATGATATTTGATTTATTTTATGATATCGATTCATGATAATGAGACTTTTTGAAGGATATGGGATCACTAGGCAGAATGAAGCCCAAAGAATATGATATCTTCATTTCGTACGATATGAATAGATATGGAAAGAAACTGAATCTCTATTTATAGGGAAAGCGTTAAGTTAAATCCTACGGTTGGATAGAGCTCTGATCAAGGGATGAAAATGCGACCTTTTAACTTCCCGTAATTAATGCGAGTAAGTTGGAACGGCTCCTCTATGGTCGAAAAGGCTATTCGATTGTAAAAAAGAGTCAAGATCGAAGCTATCAACACAAAAAAATAAAGCGGATCTAAAGAGCTCCATACTGAAAAAGCTTGAACACTTACAAATGCCAGTCGGTTGATAAAGAGCAAGAGATCCTCGACACAGACATATAAGTTTATACCATTATGACAAGTACTGGTTCGTTTAGAGGTATAAAACTTCACACTCCGGCATACGAGGTCGTCACTACCTCATATATCGTATGGAAGATTATTAGTTAACTATATTAGACCTCCACTGGAGTCCAAGAAATCTGACACCAAAATTAGAGGAATAATCGTCATCATTCCAGTCCAAAAAATCACCACTGCCTAACATTCCAAAGAATTGCTAAAGGAGGTCTGGACAATCTAGATCTAACTAATGATTCTGCATTTTCCAATTCCTCCCATATCAAAGAATTGACATGTTGATACACTGGTTGCTTTATTTGAGCAACATCGAACTCACAATCAGTGCAAAGAAACATGGATTTTCAGAAGATTAATAAATCGATAATTCTTTCTACGAGCTTAGACTTTAAAAAGTGAAGCGATGCTCAACAAAGGAAATAACAACGTCGATATATAAGAAGTCCATGGAAAAGGGACAATTTTTTGCAAAAGCGTTGATCGATTATCGACAAGAGCGCTAAAAATCCTTCACGATTCTTCAATTAGTGGTTTACGTGGACGACCTACGATCAACATTCTAATGTCTAGACTTCAGAAATAGCCTAAGGAATCATGCTTGATCGATCATCATGCTTATATTGGATTAAATGTTATTCAGCTATTCAGAATTGATCATCCAGAAACGAGCCAACTTTTTTTTCGGACAAAAGATAATCTCCCAGGAAATTAACATCAGATAAGTCTGCTAAAATTTCCTGCTTACTTAGAAAATTTATACTTATTCACGACGATAAAATTGTGCATAACCTAATTTTATATCTATTGACTGAATTCAATCAAGGCATGAAACTGATCAAAACAGATCGTCATTGTCATTAATTTTCCTTTACATACAAAAATATTCAGCCTCGACAACCACATAATGATTGGGGCCTGCTTCGTCTAAAAAAAAAAGGGAAAACAGCATTCCACTATAGCAGCTAGCACAGAACAGGTCACTGAGGCGGGTTGCCATCGCTGGGCCGACTAGCAGAAGCACCCCTCCGAGGAGTAGCATTACGCACAAATGCCATTAACTCCTCCTAACGTTTCAGATAAACAGCTTCATAACCTTGTTCATATGCCTGCCGACGAGACTCCTCTACAAGGGCGCCAGCCTGGACCAAGTCACTTTTCTCCTTCTCAAGAACAAACTTCTCTTTCCGCAATTTATCAAGATCATCATTGAGAAGCCTGAGTCGGAGGGTCTGTCCTTCGACCTTCGCAATCTCCGACTCCAAGCATTGCCTATGGCTCTCCTTACTGAGCCACAGATTGTCGTTTTGTACACCCAGCTGCAGCGCGAAATACTTGGCCCAAAGAGGAAAAAGGTCATACGTAACAAAGTTATCCAAATAATAGCAGGAAATACAGTCAAAAATATAATTACCTGCTCGCACATTTTGACGAGCGATTGAACAAGGCGAACATTGGAAGTACTCTCGTGCTTCCTCAACTCAACATGCAAGATAGTGCTCAGACCTAAATCCCACGACAAAGCATCAGGCTCGAGAGAGCTGGGCAGTTCACTATCAAGGGGAATACGGTCAGGCCGAGGAGTCACTGACTCCACTATATCCCTAACTTGCTCGAGAATACAACTGTCGTCTAACATGTGAGTGGATTCCCTCCCGCTAGGACTCACCGAGGTCTCCTTGCCCGAAGCAGAGATAACAGTCCGCCGACCGGACCTAGAGCCTGCCTGACCTCCAGAAGGCCCGCCGATTTCAAAAGAGGTGGTCACAACAGTGGTATCATTAAATAAATAGTCAGAAAAATCCTGAGAAACAAATTGTCTCAGGGATGGATTCAAAAAGAAATCTCCGCTAACCGCCCCCACGGCAGTATTTCCTTGGCTTCCGCCAATAACTAGGTCAGTAGAAGCAGTAGAGGGAACGAAGTTATCTGGAACATGCTCATGTGGGCCATGCTCGAAAGAGGAAACACCTAAAGAAACGGGTATATTACAAGATTGTTCCATATTTGACATATCTCCAAAGGCCACCCGACCGAGGGAGGGCCTCCTTTCGACCTCAACGGAAACGGGGAAAACCTGTTTAGTAAAAGTTGAACAAACAACAGGCAAAGGTTCAAAAGGGATAACGGGAGTTTGAGTACGGGACTTTTTCGGTCTCGGGTTTCAGCTACCTTCACGAGAAGAACGCTTCGAAGTGTTGCCAAAAAGATTGCTCATGTTCGGAAATTAAAGGAGAATTTTAAACTATCGAGAAGATTTATCGACCTACATTGAGAGAATATTCTATCGGAAGTATGTAAAAGCGGTAAATAGCGAGTAATCTTTTTACCCTATGTATTTATACTAAGTGAAAAGACGCGACAGACCCCAATAATGGGCGCGAAACACAGAAACTGACCCATCAACAGCCGCAAGAATTCGAAAAGACATAAGCATGATGATTACAACGAAGTTAATGACTTGTCTAGGTTATTATCAATAGAGAAGCCGAAAAGACATAACTGTCAGAATACGAGTTGTCTTATTTACAAGAGGATAAAAAGTAAAATTACAGATCAAGTTATGATTATTATCTAAGTTATTTCTTTAAAGCCAAGTTGGTCGCTCCCCACATCACACGACCTGCTCGCCATCTGGAACTCCCTGGTTGCCAGCGGCCACTCCTTCGTTCGCTCCCTCGTTAGCTACCTCCAAATTCTCCTCATTTTCCTCTTGATCGATATATTTATTATCGACCTCCAGGTTAATGTCTAAAGGAGAAATCGACAACGGCTTCCCGAACTCTTCGACAAGGTGAGCAAATGGAAGTTGTTGATAGATAACATCTGGCAGCTCGGAAGGAGATTATTCATCACCATAACGATTCAGACGCACATGCGCCGCCTTGAAGTAGTCTTCTCGGCGATCTTCGATCAATCCCAGCGCGACCATCTAATGAATCGCCTTTTTGAAAGTATTCTCAAGAAGCTGACCGACCATCTGATTCACCAAGGCAGTATGAACAGGGGAACCAAGGAACGCACGAATCACTCTCTCATCGTGATTTCGACCGTATCGATCTGTAAGACCGCTAAGAGGAAGGTCCTTATCATACTCCTCTAAGGAGGATTGAAGGTCGGCAACCTGAGATTCCAGCTCACTGATCCGAGTAGTACTTCGAAGTTGATAATCTTCCAACTCCCTAGTCAGCCGATCAACCTGCTCCAGGGTACGAAAAGTCTCCAAGACCTTGTTTATAATTTCCTGGTCGCCGGTTCCCACTACTTGAGAGTTTGTAATTGGGAGAAGGGAAGAAGACGTAGAAGGACCGGCATCTGATCCACTCGCCTTATGAAGCAATGCCCTGTTCTTCTCATCTAGAAACTCGCATTGTTGTCTCCAAAGAGCGGCTTCATAGGCGTACGACATCAGACAAGTCTTGGTCTATATAAAAGAAACGAAGATGTGAGTTATGGAATGCATTAGGAAAGTCGATAAAGAAACGTATTTAACAGCGACTACCTTCTCGGCATAAAGAGAAGCCTTTGTAACTTCTCCAAAGGATCTTTCCGAAGCAGCTTATTAACATCTCGAGTAAAAACACATGAAAGAAGAATACGAGTTGCCTTGTCAACGGCATTCTCAATCTCGTCATGAATTAAAGAATCATTCTCTGGGTAACCAGCTATTTTCTTCCCCTGTAAATGATATTCGATCATCTCGACAACAGTGGGCTTCGGATGCTCTTCGCCAACAAGAGAAAGATCCTCACCTGAACGACCGTAGTAATGTTTTCTTCTCTTAACCGGATTATCAATAGGATGGGGCATTGACCAACTACGGCATCCACGTATGCCAAGGGAAATTCAAAGATGGAAAGGAGTATAACCTTGTCCTGTCCCTTGATGAACTGAAGCCTGTGCAATTGATAACACCGCGAAAATGTCGTTATTACCTATCTCTTTAAGCCCAAAACATCTTGTTTTGATTCGAGTTTTTGTGTGTCTTCTCGTGTTTTCGTTTCTTTTGTGCTTTTGGCCCCTTTGTTTGGCCATTGTTCGTCTTTTGTGTTTTTGTTCTCGTATTGATCGTTTTCTCCGTGGTTTGTAGGTATTAACATCATAGAGAGATTCGGAGTTGCGTATCAATGATACGAGTCTCTCTACCAACCCCGCGAGTCAAGCTTGAGCTTCAAAGGAAATAGAACCCGAAGTAAATCGTACAAGAACGTAGATAGCTGCTCACTAGAACATGCATAAATATTTCATGGATGATCCAAATGAGCTGAATTTTGGACATTTCATAGATGAGTGAGTTAGCTACGCTACGGACTTTACGGATCCGGATTCAGAGTTCGGAATCAAAATATATGCCACTCGGAAGGAAGTGCAGCAGAGCAGAAAACACCAGCTCACCTACGGCCAAAACCTCGCCGCGACGAGGTTGAGGCTCGCCGCGGCGAGCTGGTGGCAGAAAAGGCAAGTTTTCCTAAGGTATAAACCTCGCCGCGGTGAGGTCTGCTCTGTTTTTCAGCGTTTTTTTAGGGCCTTTTTGTCTATAGCCCTTCTCCCACTTGTAAATACAACCTCCTTTAGGGACTTTTTGGCCTTTGTTACTATAGTTTTTGGGGTAATTTAGGCATGAGTGGGTGATAGTTTGCTAGGTTATAAGGGTAGAAGGTGGAATTCTTTTGAGAACTCTTGCAATTCTACACTTCATCACTTTACATTTTCTCTCTTGCCTCACTTTTGAAGAAAAGAGAAGAACTCTCACTTGGACTCCCCAAAGAAGATAAAAAGGCATTGAGGGAGAAGTTGTTGAAGACCTCTTCACTAAGCTTAATCTAAACTCTTTTACTTTGTTCATTTATATTGATGTCTTTTAATGTAATGAATGATATATTATTGTTATGAGTGGCTAATCTCATTTATTCTATGTTTTTATTGATCCTATGTTTGGTTCTTGATTCTTGAATAAATGATGAATTAATGGTTGTTGCTATGCTTGTATACAAGTGTTTGTTAAACTAGTTTGAGCCTTTGTCAACTTGTGGTTAGGCCAACCATAGGATGAAATGGATTGATCTTTAATTGCTAGACATAGTTGATTAAAGATTAGATTATGAAACAAGGTTGTGAACTGATTTTAGGATAGAAATATACCTAGGTCATTTCATGTTCTTATAAGGTTTGAGAATTAAAGCATCACTTAGGCTTAATCCTTTTAGACATAAATTGGATAAGTCTACTTTGGTAGGTTCGTACGATATCGAAAGATACGTATGAGTATTTTATGAAATCTTGAACAACAAACATAAGTGTGGTTGCCAATTGTTGAGTCGTTTGTCTTGAATTGAACTAGGTGACATAAAATCGTAGAAGCCTTTACATATATTAAGTCGAGTGTTAGTTTCTTAATCACCTCATTTAGTTGTAGTATCAAAACCATCATCACCTCACCAAACTCAACTTACAAATCTAAGTCTAAGTAACAAGACGTTAGTTGGTAATTAATTGAACAATTCCTCGTGGGTTCGACACTCATTTATCACTTTATTACTTGTAACGACCGTATACTTGCGTTTCTACGCACTCGTATTTGGAGCGTAACAGCAATCGGAGGAGTTTCTTGAGATGAATCTGGAGATTCCTCTCTGTAATCCTCTGAATCATGGCCTAAATCCAACTTTCTCTTCTTGGACGCTCTCTGTTCGATTGGAAGGTTCTCTACCGTCTTGGTAGATTTGGACAAAACCATCTTCCCTTTTGAGGAGTGCGGTGAATTTTCTACCATAATAACTGAAGATAACAAATCCTAAATTAGACGCATTAGTAAAAGAAGATATAATGCGACACTAAAGTAAAACGCTTACGCAGCGATTGAGAAGGGGAAGTGATAGGAAAAGTATGGGGACTCAAAACCGCTTTATGGAGAAAGGCTTCACTGATAAGAAGAGCGCTCTGGTACTTGTCGGCACGCATCTCCATGATCTCGCCAACTAATTGTGGGTCGTCAGGAATAAAATGACCAGTTACAGCATGTTTTACCCAAAACAGATGCATGATCAACAAACACCAAAACAAGACTCCATATGAAGTTTGGAACAACAGGAAGCCAAACATTCATTACTTTAGAACTTAGCTTTTAATATATTTAGCTTTTGATTAGCTTTTGTTTGAATGTCGATAATATACTTAGCTTTTGAAATAGCTCTTTTCTTGAATGTCGATAATATACTTAGCTTTTTCAAATAGCTTTCTTCTCGAATGTCGATAAAATACTTAGCTTTTTCAAATAGCTTTCTCGTTGAATGTCGATAAAATACTTAGCTTTTTCAAATAGCTTTCTTGTTGAATGTCGATAAAATACTTAGCTTTTGAAGTAGCTCCATTGTTGAATGTCGATTTCATCTTGATGCATGTTGGTCCCTAGTGGTCAGATGAGGTCTAGAGGGGGGGGGGGTGAATAGACCTCTGAAAATTTTGAACTTAAAAACTTTTCAGTCTTCTGTCAGCAGACTAAGCTGATGAAGAACAGTAAGCTGACTATGCTGATCGTAAACTAATCTTGAACAGCAGAGTGACCACTCTTCTTACAAATACTTAGCTGTTTTTCAGCAAAACAGTTTTCTTTAGAGTATACTTGCAGTGGATGTTTAAAGTGTTTTTCACAAGTAACTTAAGTCCTTTTAAAAGATTTTATCCCCAGTTTTAAAACTCCTTTAAAATCTTTCAATCAATTCAAAGTGTTTACTTATGCAGTTTGAAATATGCAATAAAAACTTAAATGCAAATCAACACATAGAATTTTTATAGTGGTTATATGGATAAAAATCATTTAGTCCACTCTTCCAGATCACTTAGATTCTGGGTTATACTATAAACACAAAGTTTACAATATGTCTCCACTTATACCTAGACAACAAATGAAAAGGCTATAAGCTCACAATAGGAAATCACTCAGAAAACCTATCCTCTGAAGTTAAATCACTCACAAAGACGGATTTAAACTTCGCACAACACTCAGCTAATACAAATCACTCAGAATGTATTTTCAATTTGAACTTCAACTGGGTTTCTGTCAACAGATGACTTCCACCAGATGAGTGAGCTGTTCGAGCTTCTTGAGACTTAGATAATTTCTGCTTCAAAACGAATTCTCAAATTGTTGTTGTGTGTCTCGCTCGTTGAAATCAACTCTATTTATAATTGGATTTGAAAATATGACCGTTGAAGGAAATCAAATCTCAAATCCATAGCCTTAGCCAAATTCAGAACGGCTTCCTTCTACTGTACCTTTTCTGCTGTACTTTCCTGTAGCTGCATTAAATGCACTCTGCTGATCCGAGAATATTCTTCAATCATTTGTCATTAGTACCCTTCTCTTGCAGCATTTATTACACTAAGTGCATTTATTACCGTTGCACTAATCTCTTGATCTCTTCTACTCTGCTGATCGAAGCAACCCATCTGATAGTCACTCTGCTGATCAAACTCTAAACTAATCTGATTTGAGTCAGCTGATGGTCTACCCTTCTGTTCGCTATTTCAGCATGAGATCACTAGTCTTCTGGGCTTCGAACTCTGAACTCTTCTGATGTCTTCTTTACTTGCTCAAAATTCTTCCAAGGGAACTAAGCTTTCCATACTTAGCTGATTATGATGTTTTGGAAATCATCAAAACCTCCCCTTAATTACTTATTTTCTTTGCACTTTATCTTCATCTTCATCCAACAATTTCCCCCTTTTTGATGATGACAAAACTTCAGCTAAGTACCTGTACCTAACCTAAAGTTTTCATCCTCAAAAATTTCTGAGATAGAAATAGTATGTTGGATTTAAACTTGCAATTTTATAGATATTGAAAAGATTACAGATTACAAGTTCTTGAACAGATGAGATGTGCAAAAATAAAAGGAAATTACAAGGAAATTACAAATAAAATAGCACTAGTCTTCTTCTTTTTCCTTGTCTTCTTTTTCTTCAGCTGGCTCAGATGTCTCAGCTATAGATTCATTGAATCTTTTCCTTAGAAGCTCCATATTTTTATACTTCACATCATGGTCAAGCTGTTCTTCAGCTGAGTCCTTAGCAGCAGCTATTTCTTTGTCAGATTTGGCCTTTGCTTCAGCTTCAGAGTCTTCAGCTTCACTTTCTTCTGTGTCAGATAGATTTGCTGGTCTGATGGTTCCTTCATTTTCATTTTCATTTGCAGATTCTTCCAGCATCTCAGTCTCTTCCAATTCAGCAGTCTTCTCTTCTACCTTATCTTTCCCCTTGTTGTCATCATCAGCAGGGTTGACTTGGTATTTAGGTGAGACTGGTGTGATTTGGAGAGAATCACAGAGGAGTCTGATGTTCTCATTCATAGCATTGATCTGAGCTCCTTGCCTTAGCTGATTTTCTTGTATGACATCAACTTGAGCAGCATTATTGATCTGATTTACTTCAAGAGCATGCATTCTGTTGAGTACTGCTCACCTTGGTCACTCAGCTGAAACTGAGTTGCAAGTACCAAGTCAGCAGAAGATTTGAAATGTTGAGCCATATTCTTCAAGGTTTCATCTTCAGCTTCGATGGCCATCTCAACAGTTTCAGTTATGTCCCTCCAACCAGCAGATGTGCTCTTTGTTCTAGCCTGAATGATATCCATATCCTGTCTGATAGCCTTTACATCATTTACAGTATCTTCAATTAGATCAGCAGGGTTAGGAGCAGCTTTCTGAGTTGGTTGACTCAATGCAGCCAACAGATTTGCAGTTATTCTTTCTTCCATCTCTTTTAGTGATTTGGTAATCATCTGTTGAATGGAATCAGATAAGGAATCCTGCAAAATCTGAGAAGTAGATGGAACATTAGTTGGGATAGAGGGTAAGGCAAGAATTTCATTTCTTGTTGTCTGATCAGCTGAACCAGAGGTAATCTCCTCCCCTTTGGCTTTATCAGTATGACTGGGAGTGCTTTCCTTCTCCTCAGTTTGATCAGCGGCCCTTTCTTCCTTATTTTCCTCTAAGTCTTTGATCTGATCAGCAAGATCGGAGGAGTCTTCAATTTCCTTACTCTTCTCTTTTTGTTCAGTAGACTCATCTTTTTCCTTGCCTTGATCAACAGGAGGTGCTTTGATCTTCTTCACCTCAGTGATGCTGTGGACTTTACCAGCCTCATCTATGGCAGTCCTGTGAGTAATCCATGTCAAGTCATCAATGGCAACAAATGGTGACACTGGATCCTCAGGTAGATCTTCATATGGTCTGATTGCAGGACCATATACTATCTGCTTCAGACTAGGAAGGGGGATCATTGAACTTGGTTGCCCCTTCATCTTTCTAGTCATTTTTGCCCATGTTTTCATAGTCTGGGAGACAGCCAATCTGATAGACCGTTCCTTCAAGTCTTCATTTTCTGCATAATCTTCTGGAACTGAGTCATAGATCTTTTTGGCTTCAGCCTAGACAACTTTGCTGATCATCAGTCTAAGTCTGTCTAAGAAGAATTCTGAGTCAAGTGCTTGTGTTATTGATCATGTTTCAAGCCACTTAAGAACCCAGGCCTCTTCATCATTGAAGGCTTTCCAGCTATTTTTCTGCGCCTTGCTCTTTGTCAGATGATAGTCCCTCCATCTGTTATAGCGGACTTTTTCCTTGTTAAACATCGTTAGACGAGTGATTTTGTCATTTTCAACATCCAACCTTTCTATGAACTCATCAATGGCTTCTGGATTGTCTCTTACAATCTCCAGAGCCAATTTCACTTCTGATCTTCTCTTAGATTGAATTTTAGGAGCTGGCATCAATGGTTTGGGCTTGTTGGGGTCTCTTGGTTCCCCAATCTTTATTCCACCAGCCTGCCTTGGACCATGAGCGTCCTTGGTGCTGGCTTCTATTGCAGCAGCTAACTCAGCTGCTTCAACAGCATCCCTTTCTGCTTGAGTCATTTTGCTGGCTTCTTCTTCCAGCCTCTTGAGCTCAAGACTTTTCAGTCTAACTTCCTCAGCTTTTTCAGCAGCTAATCTATGCTTTTCAGCATCATCTATCTTTTTCTGTTCAGCAGCAGATATGTAGGGAAGAGCAGTCTTACCAGTCCTTAGCTTTCTAGCTTCTGGACTCTCTATCACTTGGAGTGGAGTGGCAGCAACAGGAGTGGGATGCAAAAGGGGTACATTCCCTTCACTTGTTGTGCCAGTCTACTGTTCAACTTCTCCTTCAGCATACTCTCCAATCTTATCAGCAGCAGCCTCTCTAGCAGGCTCTTCAGTTTGTTCAACAGTAGCCTCTATAATAGGTTCTTCAATAGTAACAGGCCTCTCAGCTGATGTTGGTGATTCTCTGACTGTTATAGTAGGTTCTTCTGAGAAAGTGACCTTTCTCTTTGCCTTAGAATTGGCAATTCTTCCAGTGGGTGGCCTAGCTTGGGTAGGTCCCCTTGCTTCACTTCTGGTCCTCATTCTCTTCAGTCTTTGAAGAGGAATTGCTTCATCAGACTCGGTTCTTTCTGGAGATGATCCAGTTTCCATATTCTCCAGTTCCCTAGTGAAATCATCTATCACTTTTTCAGGGACTTCAACGTTTACTGATCCAGCTTCAACAGCAGTGCTTGCTGTTTGATCAACAGACTTGCTAGTTTGACCTTCCTTCTTGCTTTTCTTAGAAGGAGTCTTTTTGGCTTTTGCAGGAGTCTTCCTCTTGGGAGCAGCCATACTCCGAACGGGCTCGTACAACTTGAACTCCTTACTGGCATGGGTAGGTTTTCCACCTGCCATTGGACAATTTAGTGACATGAACAGATGACTGAGTAAGATGGCATGGTCAGTCGTCTTGTCACTTAGCAGATCATAGACGTGAGCAGCCCAATTGACCTTCAATCCGTAGTAGATGCAAATCATGGTGTAAAACCTTTTTCTTGTTAACCCATCCAAAGAGCTTGTACTGCAGTCCAGTACCTTCGGAATGATGTCTGCGAACCTCTGATACTCATCTTTCAACTGAGTCTTCATCAGAGTTCCAGTCATCTCTTCTCCCTCCTTAGCACAAATTGCCAAAAATTCTTCCTCATTTCCAGACCCCAGGTCTGTTACATCTCCTCCTTCATTCTTCAACTTATAAATCTCATGTAAAATGGCAGCTGAAATAGCAATTTTCTTACCTCCAATCGTAGCCAACATAACTGTGTCATTTTTAGTGAATTGTCTGGTTGAGTAGAAGTGATCTACGTCTTCCAGATAAACCCTGTCCTCGTGGGCTTCAAGAACCGGTACCAAAGATGCTTCCTTGATTTTCTCCATGATTGAACGCATCAAATCGGTGCCAGAGGAGTGAAACTTGTTATAGTTCAGGTATCTTCTATCAATGATTTTCTCCATTTCTGAGATTTCTATGTAGGATTCTGTGAGAGCAGTATACTTTGAAAGCGAGAGAGATTGAGAGTTAGAGAATTTGAGAGTTTATGTGTGGACGACTGTACTGTTCAGATCGGATTTTATATGTTTCCCTATGTTTAGGTTATCGTGATTAACCTGAGACGTTGGATCAATCTGACAGTTTATTAATCGTGTGGGTGAAAGCTGTTGATTTCAATTTTAATATTTTAATGTCAGACAGGCGGGAAACGCAATCGTTACCTATCTGTTACTTATAAAAGCGTGTTTCTAGAAATGTGATTTTATAACCATGCTTATATAATGTATCAGATTAGTAGAGTTTAACTTATCTGACAGACGAGTGATCTGTTATCTGATATTACTAGAGAAAGCCAATAGCTAGTAATCTTCCTCTGCTGTTTGACAATCCAGCAAGATAATTTGATCTTTTAATCTTCAGAACTTTAGCCTTCTGTTGAAAACATAACTTCAACTAACTGTCATTAACAAATATCATCTTTTAATCAGAAGTACCGCTAGTCTTACACGTTCCCCCTGACTTTAGGAATTCATAAGTTAACTAGTCTGTTGAGAGTTAATCCTTGAAGATAATAATGAATGACTGTACTGATGAACTTTAGTAATCTGATAAGTTCCCCCTCAGCTTATGCATCCAAATTAAGTAGTCCTAGTTCAGCTCTTAGAGTTGAAAACCTTACTTCACTTAAAGGTTTAGTGAAAATGTCAGCAATCTGATTATCAGTATGAACATACTCAATCAAAACATTGCCTTTTTCCACATGATCTCTAATGAAGTGATGCTTAATCTCAATGTGTTTAGTCCTTGAATGACTTGTAGTATTCTGAGTAAGTGAGATTGCACTGGTATTGTCACAGTAGATTGGAATTCCACTGATCTTGGTATTGTAGTCTTCTAGTTGATGCTTCAACCATTGTATCTGTGCACAGCAAGCTCCAGCAGCGATATATTCAGCTTCAGCAGTAGATATGGATACTGAAGTTTGTTTCTTACTCATCCATGAGATCAGACGACTACCTAAGAACTGACAGGCACCTGTTGTGCTTTTTCTGTCAATCTTGCAGCCAGCAAGGTCTGAATCTGAATATCCAATAAGCTCAAATCCAGATTCTCTAGGATACCACAATCCCAATTCTTGAGTGCCTTTAACATATTTCAATATTCTCTTGGCAGCTAAGAGATGAGATTCCTTGGGATTTGATTGAAATCTTGCACAAACCCCAACTGAGTACATTATGTCAGGTCTGCTTGCTGTTAGGTACAACAGTGACCCTATAATGCCTCTATATTTGGTTATGTCCACTGGTTTGCCATCTTCATCTTTATCTAAACGAAGACTTGTAGACATGGGAATATTAGCAGTAGAGCTAGTTTCCATACCAAATTTCTTAAACAGATCTCTTGTGTATTTAGATTGGTTTATAAAGATTCCATCAGGCAATTGTTTCACTTGTAAACCAAGAAAATAATTAAATTCTCTCATCATGCTCATTTCAAACTTATTCTGCATCAGCTTAGAGAACTTGTCACACATCTGTTGGTTAGTTGAACCAAAAATAATGTCGTCTACATATATTTGCACAATTAATATATGATTCTCCCATTCAATAGTAAACAAGGTTTTATCTACCTTACCTTTATGAAATCCTTTAATTAAAAGAAAATCAGATAGGGTATCATACCATGCTCTTGGAGCCTGTTTCAGTCCATAGAGGCTTTCTTCAGACGATATACTTTATCTTCTTCTTGATAGACTTCAAATCCAGGAGGTTTTCAACATATACTTCTTCTTGCAATTCTCCATTGAGAAAAGCAGACTTCACATCCATTTGATAGACAGTGATGTTTTTGTAAGCAGCATAGGCAAGAAACAGTCTGATTGCTTCAAGTCTTGCTACAGGTGCAAATGTTTCATCAAAATAAATTCCTTCTTCTTGACAATAACCCTTGGCCACTAATCTTGTTTTATTTCTGGTTACAATACCATCTTCATTCATCTTATTTCTAAATACCCATTTAGTTCCAATGACTCTTTGATGACTTGGTCTAGGAACTAAGTACCATACTTCATTCCTTTCAAATTGATTCAACTCTTCTTGCATAGCTTCTATCCAGAAGGAATCACTGAGAGCTTCTTCAACTTGTTTAGGCTCTATTTGAGATAGAAAAGTGACAAACATGGCATCTTGTGCAGCAGCCCTTCTTGTTTTCACTCTATCTAAAGGATCACCAATCACCAACTCAGGAGGGTGATTTCTGAGCCATCTTAGATCAGGTTGCAGGTCTGAATGTTGTCCGCTGTTGTGATCTTGCAACACTACTGTTGGAGTTCCAGTAGTAGTCTGTTGAACATTTGTTGTCTATTGAACAGTCTCTGGTCTGTCAGCTGTTTGTAACTCGTCTGTTAGACAATCAGTGATCTGATTTTGAATAGCACTTGAGTTGGTAGCTGAGTTGAGATTAGGTAGTATGATAGGAACATATTCTTCAATCCTTCCAACACTTAACTTCTGTAAATCAGTAGATAGATCTTGATTAGTGCTTTGATTCTTTTCAGAAGATTGGTTTGGTTCATCAAATACTACATGAATGGATTCTTCTACTAGTAATGTTCTTTTGTTAAAAACTCTATAAGCTTTACTAACAGTAGAGTATCCTACAAAGAATGCTTCATCAGCCTTTTCTGCAAAGGCAGTAAGGTGATTTTTCCCATTATTTAACACAAAGCATTTACAACCAAAAATTTTAAAGTAATGAATGTTTGGCTTCCTGTTGTTCCAAACTTCATATGGAGTCTTGTTCTGATTTTTGTTGATCATGCATCTGTTTTGGGTAAAGCAGGCTGTATTTGTTGCTTCTGCCCAAAATCTTTGTGGCAGTTTAGCTTCAGCTATCATGGTTCTGACAGCTTCCTTTAGTGTTCTGTTTCTCCTTTCAGCAACACCATTCTGTTGAGGAGTTCTAGCAGCTGAATACTCATGGTGTATTCCTTTGATGTTACAATACTCTTCAACAGTAGAGTTTGTAAACTCTGTCCCTCTATCTGATCTGATCTTCAATATTTTTATGCTTTTCTCATTCTGGATCAGTTCCATCAGATTAGTAAGATGTTCCTTGGTTTCACTTTTCTTCTTCATGAATATCACCCAAGTATATCTTGAATAATCATCCACAACAGTTAGGCAGTATTTCTTTCCACCATTGCTGACTGGATCAATGGGTCCAAATAAGTCCATATGTAGCAGCTCCAAGATCCTTTCAGAAGATTGGTGCTTCTTGCTTTTGAATGATGACTTGATTTGTTTACCCTTCTGACATGCGTCACAGAGCTTGTCCTTGCTCATGACTGTCTTTGGAATCCCTTCTACCAAATCATTCTTGATTAATCTGTTGATGGTCTTGAAGTTTAAATGATTCATCCTTTTGTGCCACAGCCAACTAACTTCACTTGGTGTTGATGCCACCAAACAAATACTTGAATTCTTGTCAGCAAAATTCCAGTCGACTATGTAGACATTCCCTTGTCTTCTTCCAGATAAAATTACCTTCTTTGTACCAATTTGTTCAACGTAGCACTTATCTGTTGAGAAGATGACTGAATATCCTTTGTCACAAAATTGACTTATGCTCAACAGGTTGTACTTTAGGCCTTTAACATATGAGACGTCAGATATCTCAATGTTTCCCTTGATTATTCTTCCTTTAGCTACAATCTTGCCTTCTTTGTTGTCTCCAAAAGTAACATTTGGACCATCCACAACAACTGCATCTGTCAGTTCATGTATGCTTCCACACATGTGCTTTGAACAACCACTGTCCAAGTACCAAATCTTCTCTACTTTACTCCTACTCCTAATCCTAACCTACAAAACAAAAATAAAATTGTTTTAGGTACCTTTATTGAGAGGGTCCTGAAGGATTAGTTCCACATTTGACAACCCAAGATGTTGATGTCTTAGGCTTCTTAGGCTTCTGAGTTTTGGCAGGAGCATGAACAGTTTTATCTTTATCATAATTGGCAGATAAGTCATGTTGATGATCAGTATGATAAGGAAAGTGTTCATAAGCAGGGTAAGGTGCATGATAAGCAGGGTATGCAGGCATTGGATGAGCAGGGTAAGGTGCATAGTAACTTGGAAACTGAGGTGCATGATACATAGGTGATTTAACCGTTTTTCGTCGGGTTAATTTAATATCAGTGAATTTGTGATATCGGGGGTTTGGATATTGAATTATTCAGTATATTGGGTTCTGTTACTTTATTCTGGATGGATCGTTTACAAAGAAAAGCAATAATCAAAGGCAAGAAGTAAAACCATTAACGAAATTAAGAACGCAATGATATGGAGGTAAAGTTCTGCAACAATAATGGATATTATTGAGTTCTATTGTTATCAATGTATTCTTGTGTAATCTCAGAATTAAGAGAATTCGTAGTTTTTTTATACAACGAATAACTAGGTATTTATATTATGCTAAACCTAGTATTACAAGGAATCATAGTCCTAGTTGGACTCGGCCCAACCTATCCTTCCTGGGTCCGGAGTGTAATCTTTACTCGGAGCGAGCGGCATCAGGCTGGGTCAGTAAGAAGATCCCGATCCTTTGTAATTGGTCGAACCGGTCTTATAATCTCTGTTCGATCTGATCAGTATGTAGGGTGCGAAATAGCCCCCATCAGTACTCCCTCACTTCTTCGAGCGTATAGATAATAGGAGCTCGTAGAAGTAGATAAATCTGATCGACTGTTTCTTTTCTATGAACGGAGCCTCGTTAAAAACCTTACTTAAGAAAAAACCCAGTGGGAAAAAATCTTAAGTAAGGAAAAGAGTGCTACGTATCATAGATAGTCGTTTCTTCTGTCTAATCGTGGATCGCCACGCGTCTATTCAGGAGGCTTTTTGTATCCTTCCGTTTTTGGCGGGAATTTGAGTAGCTGTGATAAGTTCGAAACGTCTTTTCTCATTTCCTTATAAATAGGTGACTTTCGAGTTTGCCATTTCTCTTTTATATTTGCTTTTAGATCGCAGTCATTTTCTAGTTTGGTCGTTCGTCGTATAAAATTTTCCTTTCATCGACCTTCTTCTTCCGAGAACTAGAATATAGATGGCTTCCGTTAGAAGATCTTCTTCTTCTCCTAGAGAGATCATTGCCCCCGATAACGAGGAGGAGTTACATTCTAATCCTCTGGGTGAACAGACTACGGTATCTGACCTTGTTATCCCTGTAGAAGATACTTACAAGGTACGAATCCTTTCCGATGCGGATGTAGCCGCCCGAGCCAAAAAGGGCAAAGGTACTGTTCCTCAGATTTCTGAACCAATTGAGGATGTAGCTTGCGCATATACAGAGGAAACGTTCCCTGAAGTCGTGAATAACTATACCAAATATTTTCCGGAAGGTTCTGAAATGATTCTTCCATCCCCTACTGATAGGGTCACTTCTCCACCGGAGGGATGTCGAGCCTTTTACACGGCTCACTTTAATAGCGGACTGCGTCTTCCTTTATCTCCCCTTTTTCTGGAAGTTCTAAAAACTTTCAGCGTGTGCTTGACACAACTGGTTCCAAATTCTGTTGCTTTTGTGGTTTGTTTTTCCGTTCTGATGATTGCAAAGGGATTTAAACCTTCTTTCCGTAATTTTACGCAACTTTTTCGTTTTAATATTTCTAGTTCTTCAAACCGTGGATACTTCTTCGCTAGTCAGCGGCCCAGCCGAGCAATCTTTGATGCTCCGGTTTCTAGTAATCCTTCTTGGAAATCTCATTTCTTCTTTGTTCGTCCTCCGCCTAATCTCCGTTTGGCGGATGGTTCGATCACGCCTTTCTCGTGGGATCATGGTTCCAGGTGGATTCCCGGAGGTCGCTCACCGACTGGTGAACTTGTTCCTGACGATGT
Organism: Penstemon eatonii; assembly: GCA_038501285.1. NCBI lineage: Eukaryota > Viridiplantae > Streptophyta > Magnoliopsida > Lamiales > Plantaginaceae > Penstemon > Penstemon eatonii. The sequence goes on along the minus strand of CM076715.1, from coordinate 50,279,482 downwards.
ACAGTTTATCACTGAGATTCCCGAGATGCGTACAAACAAATATCAAAGCGCTCTTCTGATTGGGGAATCTTTTCTTCGTAAAGCGGGGTTAAGCGTCCATAATTTTCCCATCAGTTCATCATCTGAGCCTCTAGGTTAGCATTTTATTTGATCTTTAGTATTGTCACTATACTTTTTATATGGAGAAACTAACTTTATTTTGTTTCTTTCTCAGCTCATATGGTAGAAAGCTCCCGACACTCTTCGAAGGGAAAAATGGTGCTGTCGAAATCTTCCAAGTCAGTGGAGAATAATCCTATCGAGCAGAGGGCGTCTCGAAAGAGGAAATTGGAATTGGGTCACGAATCCGAGGAGAATAGAGAGGAATCTCCGGATTCTCCACGCGAGTCCCCTATTCGTCAGGGCATGGGATCCGGTTATCCTCCGCTTCATCTTAGAACATCTTTGGGTATTCGAGGATGTCGTAGCTGGTCGATGCCTCATCCCACTAATAATCCAGTTGATAGAAAGAGGAGTTACTATGGACGTTCTGGTGACGACCTTTCTTTACTCGGGGATAAACATCCAAATCCTACTCTGGTCGAAATGATCGAGGATCATTTAGAGGGAAGGAGGGCCGCTGGTTATTCCGAGAAGGATTCTCTTATTCATGATAATAACGAGAATGCGGTCGATAAGGCGACCCGTATTCTTTTATCTGGCGTTCATACTCGCGATCTTAATAAGCTTCTTCATAAGGATCCTTTGGAGAAATTCCAGCGAGCTTCTCTCTATGCTGAAAAGGTGAGATCCTTTTTCTTTCTATTATTTTGATGAAGTGATCTTTTAAGATTTTCTCAATTTGCTAACTTGTTTCTTTCTGACCCTTTCGTTATTTCAGGTCAACACCTGTCTGACATCATACGCCTATGAAAATTCTCCTTGGAAACAACAGTGCGATTTCCTTGAAGAGAAGTATAAAGCTTTACTTCACAAGTCTTCTGGTTCAGAAGTTGGTCCCTCAACATCTTCCTCTATTCCTGTCGTAGAGACTCGTGCTGCCGGGACCGAAGACCAAGAAATGCTAGATAGAGCGATAGAGGTTTCTCGCGCTCAGGAACAAACCAATCAAATGGCAAGAAAATTAGAAGAATTGCAGTTGCAGAGCACGACTCGGATTAGTGAGCTTGAATCTCAAGTGTCAAGCCTTGAAGCTTCTTTAGAGAACTATGAAAACGACGTCCCACTTAGGCAAAGAGATCGATATGTTAGGAAATCCGACGAACAAGTAGTTCGAGAATTCCTCAACTCTCCTGTTCATATGGCGTTGGTGTACCGGATGGTCGGTCCTCTTCTTGAGAATACCTTTAAAAAATCGATTCATCAACTGGTCGCTTTGGAGATGATCGAGGATCGTCGGAAGGAGTATTTTAAGGCAGCTCATATCCGGTTGAACCGTTATGGCGAGCTTTATTCTTCTTCTGAGGTTCCAGATGTCGAATATCAAGGTTTTCCTCTGGCTCATCTTGTCGAGGAATTTGGAAATCCATTGCCGATTCCTCCTTCTGATGTTAACGATGAGCTCGATAATACTTTCATCGATCCAGTAGATGAAGAAGAAGACGAAGACGATATAGGCATGACTGAGGTCGTCAATAGTGAGCAGAAGATTTCGGATAGCGACCAGGCTTCTTAAAGTAGTGATTTATTTTTGAAATAATCTTTGTAATTATCCGCTTGTAGGTTAAATTGTAGCTTAGCTTTCCCTACTTTGTACACTAAACGTTTCTTATTCAGACAGTCGTGTCCTTTCACATTCGCTGTAATGATTCAGACAAGTCATTTAATTTGCCGTAATCATTATGTATGTGTCTTTTCAAATTCTAGCGTTTGCTCCAAGGTCAGTTTTCCTGTTTCGCGCCCTTTCTTCGGGTTAGTCGCGTCTTTTCGTGCAGTATAAATACGAGAGGTAAAATTTGACTTGTCTTTTTTACTGCTATACTCCTCTCTTAACATAATACTCTTTCTTGAGCTAGTCGACAAACTTCCTCGATATTAATTTATATTTTTCCGTAATCCGATCATGAGTAACCTTTTCGGTAATACTTCGAAGCGACCTTCTCGTGAGGGCGCTAGGGATAATAGATCGAAGAAATTTCGAAGAGAAGGGCCTTCGATGGAGCCTCCTCGTTCGTCCTCAGTTAGTAGCTCGATGATCGATACTCCTATTACCACGTCCCAACCTTTATCAGAAGTTAGTTCGTCGCTCCTCCAACCAAACTTTTCTTCTACCCCCGCGGGAGGTAATAGGTCTTCCCCAGGTCGATTAGCTTTCGGAGATCCATCCAACATGGAACCGGTTTACGACATACCTGTTTCTTCAGGTTTTTCTTCTTACGAGTATGGATCTCATGGAGGGGATTTTGTTAGTTCCCTTCCTTTTTCTACTTCTACTGCCCTGCTAGTTAGTGAAGGGCAAGTCGGTGATGGTTTTTCTGTCAATCCTTCCATAACGCAGTCTATTTCGCAATATGGTCCTGAATATCTATTTCATGATACCACTGTAACGACTGCTTCTTTTGAGTCTGGGGGACCTTCTGGGGGTCGATCTGGGTCGAGGTCAGGTCGTCGGACCGTTATATCTGCTTCCGGCAAAGAGACCTCTGTTAGTCCCAACGAGCGGGATTCCCCTCGTCCGTTAGATGATCGCTGTGTGCTTATGCAGGTTAATGACATTCTTTTGTCGGAGACTCCACGTTCCGACGGTGTCCCTTTGACAAGCGAGCTGCCTGGTTCTGTTGAACCTGATGCTTTGTCTTGGGACTTAGGTATGAGTACTATTTTGCCCGGCGAATTGAGGAAGCTCGAAGGTACTTCCAATGTTCGCCTTGTTCAATCTTTGGTGAAGATATGTGAGCAGGTAGACATTTTTGTTCTTTGTTTTGAATTCTTTGTTGTACAGTGGTTTTTCTTACTCTTTCTGTTTTTAGGGCAAGTATTTTGCACTCCAGCTGGGTGTGCAAAATGATGAACTGTGGAATAGTCGGAGAGCTCTTCAAGGTCAGCTGGAGTCGGAGAAAGCTAAAACCAGGGGTTTGGAGCTGCAGCTGCAACTTGCTAAAGATGATCTCCAAAAGTTAGAGGCTGACAAAGTTATTCTTGAGAAAGAGAAAGGCGACCTAGTTCAGGCTGCCGCGTCGGCAGAGGGATCTCGTCAACAGGCATATGATGATGGTTATGATGCCGGTTATCTTAAGCGCCAGGAGGAGTTGATGGCGTTTGCTGGTAACCTAACTCCTCGGAGGACTGTTTCTGGTAGTCGACTTGCTGATCGTTCTTCTTAGCGACTTTAGTTTGACCTGGCAGGCCTTGGACTGTCTATTTTTATTTTTTTTTTTTTTTTTTTTTATTTTTTTTTTTTTTTTTTTATCGCCCAATCTTTTGTGCAGTTATTTGGGCTGAAATTTTTGTAATAGAAGGAGTAGAAATTTGAAAACGATGATCTTTTGTAGGCAGATTCTTGCCTGATCAAATGTCTCCTGTATATATACTTTGTTATGCTCGTTCTTCCCTTGTGCATGGATATAGTCATCATGAAATAATCATTATGGAGTAGCATACTCGCGTTTCTAGATAGAGAAAAGATAGCTTGTCCTTGTTTTATCACTGTTTTAGTAACTGATTTTGCTTTTGCCAATCACAACCTTTGTCGATCAAACTTTGTATACTCCATTCTGGTCGATGTTCGATCCGTGCTTTGTAAATTTGTCCCTTTATGACATATTTCTTATATAAGGAGGTTATTGTTCCACCTGTTTGAACTTCGCTTTTCTTCTCATCAAAGGGAAATTTCCCTCTCCGTGCTTTTCATAAATCCATGTCTTTCATCATTAACTTTTTAACTATACTTTTCTCTAGCCAGTATATCATACTCTTGATATGGGAGGAATTGGAAAATGTAATAATTCTGGCCAGATCTGACCCGTTCAGACCTCCTTCAGCAATTCTTTGGAAAATTAGGCAGTGACGGCCTTATAGTTTCGAATAGGGAGGGCTATTCTCCTGATTTCGATGTCAGATTTCTTGGATTCTAAGTGGAATTCTTGTATGGCCAACTTAGTAGTCCCCCAATGATGTATGAGGCAGTTACGACCCCCGTATGGTGGAGGCTCTGGTCGTTTTTAGGCAATTATTCTCTTTCAACGGTTCAACTTTGCATGCCTTCGTTGAGGAGTTCTTAATATTTTCTATTAGGCGACCCTCATATATGATCGTGCAGATCGTTTTGGTCTTTGAACTTCTTTAAGTTTTCTTGGATTATTTTGTTGATCGCTTCGATCTGTAGATTTGTTTGTCGTCGATCAGTTGAGTCGATCAGACGGGCGCCGTTCCAACTTACTTGCATTTAATTCGGGAAGTCAAAGGGTCGCGTTCTCATCCCTTGATTAAACTCCTATCGTCCGTAGGATCATTCTCACGGGCGCCTATAAATAAGTAGCCAGTTTCCTTATTTTCCATTCATAACAATGGGTATCTCGGTTTCCTTAGATTTCATTTTGCCTTCAGATCCCATAATGTTCAAGAAGTCACATTATCGTGATTTGTTCGTTCGCAGTAAAGAAATTGTCCCCAGTCTTGTATTGACGGGTCCCATGTCAGCCCTTCCTTGTATCGACGGATCCCATGAGATCTCTGCCTTAGTCTTCATCACATTAGAGGTCCGTGGTTTCCGTCTGCACATGGAGGGTTCGTACCTTGCCGGCCATCCTCGTCCTTGGAGGTTACTTCCGGATTGATAGACCACCGGGGTGGCCGGTAAAGTTACCGTTTCACGGCGGTCCCGAAGAGATGCTGCTCTAGAGTAAAATGTTTTATAGATAAAGTAAAAGCAGTATCTTCTTCTGGGTGAGTGAGCATTGCTAGCTTATCTGGCTGGTAGTGTTCATTTCATCTGGAATCACATACGATCTTCAGAGCCCTGCCATCGAACCAAAGAAGTCGACCATCCTGAGCAGCATGCTTCTTAGGTGGTTTATTATGATCGATGAGGTACTAGGGAGGAGATTGGTGTTTCCGTGGACATTGTCGTGAAGATAGTCGATCCCGTAGGATCAATTTAACTAGATCATTGTAACGATCTTTAGATAGCAAGCAGATTTTTGTAACGTAGAATATTTGTATGTAATTGATTTGATGAATAAAATATTATTTATTTCTTGCATTTTCTTTGTCGTTTGATAATTTTATTTACGAGGAGTAATTTCCGAGCAGATGAATTCATACTTGATTTACCTTTCAAAACTTTAGGAGTATCAGCGGATCTTATTTAGATCGTTAGGAGTAGATCGAGGAGTTTTTATTGAGCGTATCAATGTGTACTCAATCTTGCTATAATTTAGACTTAGGATTTCATAACAAAATCCTTCTTTGTCGTTGTAATTAATCGAGGAGTTTTTATTGAGCGGATCAATATTTACTCAACTCGTTTTGTTTAGACTTAGGTTTTTAACCCAAAAATCTCTTTGATCGTTGAACATATATCGAGGAGTTTTTATCGAGCGGATCGATGTTTACTCAACTCGTTTTGTTTAGACTTAGGTTTTTAGTACCTGAAGTCTTTTAATCATTATAGATATATCGAGGAGTTTTTATCGAGCGGATCGATGTTTACTCAACTCGTTTTGTTTGGACTTAGGTTTTAATACCTGAAGTCTTTTAATCATCATAGATATATCGAGGAGTTTTTATCGAGCGGATCGATGTTTACTCAACTCGTTTTGTTCGGACTTAGGTTTTAATACCTGAAGTCTTTTAATCATCATAGATATATCGAGGAGTTTTTATCGAGCGGATCGATGTTTACTCAACTCGTTTTGTTCGGACTTAGGTTTTGAATACCTGAAGTCTTTTAATCATTATAGATATATCGAGGAGTTTTTATCGAGCGGATCGATGTTTACTCAACTCGTTTTGTTCGGACTTAGGTTTTTAATACCTGAAGTCTTTTAATCATTATAGATATATCGAGGAGTTTTTATCGAGCGGATCGATGTTTACTCAACTCGTTTTGTTTGGACTTAGGTTTTAATACCTGAAGTCTTTTAATCATCATAGATATATCGAGGAGTTTTTATCGAGCGGATCGATGTTTACTCAACTCGTTTTGTTCGGACTTAGGTTTTTAATACCTGAAGTCTTTTAATCATTATAGATATATCGAGGAGTTTTTATCGAGCGGATCGATGTTTACTCAACTCGTTTTGTTCAGACTTAGGTTTTTAATACCTGAAGTCTTTTAATCATTATAGATATATCGAGGAGTTTTTATCGAGCGGATCGATGTTTACTCAACTCGTTTTGTTCAGACTTAGGTTTTTAATACCTGAAGTCTTTTAATCATTATAGATATATCGAGGAGTTTTTATCGAGCGGATCGATGTTTACTCAACTCATTTTGTTTTAGACTTAGGTTTTTCGTACCAAAAGTCTTTTTGATCATTAAATATATATGTTGAGGAGTTTTTATCGAGCGGATCGATGTTTACTCAACTCGTTTTTGTCGTCGGGATGAGGAGTGTTTATTGAGCGGATCAATGTATACTCGACTCATTTATAATTCAGACTTAGGTTTATCACCAAAAAGTCTTTGTTGCGGTTGATATAGATCGAGGAGTGTTTATTGAGCGGATCAATGTATACTCGACTCGTTTCGTTCTAATATTTATCAATATGCTAGTGTAATTCCACAGAGCGTTAATCGAAATAATCGATGTATAGAAAATGCTAAAATTTTTACTATTTGAACTCTAGGCTAGGGCCTTCGTTACAAGGATTAAAACTTGATAAAGTAAAAATAAAACAATGCAGTATAATCTGCTAAAATTTATTTACCATAGTATTTCCTAAGGTTGACTGCGTTCCAGGTTCTTGGTAAGGCTGTCCCATCCATGTGTGCAATTTTGTATGAACCTTTCTTTCCTACGCCAATGACGATGTAAGGTCCATCCCAATTTTGTTGTAACTTTCCCACATGCTTGGATACTTCTACCTTTTTCAAAACCAAGTCTCCTTCTTTGAAGGTTCGGACGCGTACTTTTTGATTGTATGCTTTCTCCATATTTGCCTTAGTGGTTTGTAGGCGTACAGCAGCTTTATCTCTTAAGGCTTCTGTTAAATCAACGTCATTTTCCCTCGCCTTTTCATTTTCTTCTTTATTGAACATCTCTATTCTTGGAGTTGGAATTAAAGTTTCCACAGGGATAACAGCTTCCGACCCATACATCAAGCTGAATGGGGTTTCCCCAGTTGAATTTCTTATCGTAGTTCGATTAGCCCACAAAACTCCTGGTAGCTCATCGAGCCATTTTCCTTTGGCGGCTCCTAACCTTTTTTCCAAAGATTTTATTATCTCTCGGTTTGCTACTTCAGTTTGTCCATTTGCTCGAGGATGTCCTACCGAGGTAAAATTTTGTTGAATTCCGAGTCTTGTACACCATTCTATTATCTGTTTTCCCGCGAATTGAGTTCCATTATCGGAGATAAGGACCCTTGGGATGCCGAATCGACATACTATGAATTTCCAGAGGAAGTTAATAACTTGGAATTGGGTTATTCGTGCGAGGGCGACGCATTCTATCCATTTGCTAAAGTATTCTACAGCGACCAGGACATAGGATTTCTTTGATCTAGCTGTTGGGAAAGGTCCCACGATGTCCATTCCCCATTGATCGAATGGCCAACAAATCGGGATAGGGTGCATATTTTCTGCTGGTCGATGGCATATGTTAGCATGAATCTGGCAGTGATGACATTCTTGGACATATTGAGCGGCATCTTTATTGATGGTTGGCCAATAGTAACCTGTTCTGAGACATTTTAAGGCCAATGCCCTCGATCCACTGTGATTTCCTGCGTCTCCTTCATGTATTTCTCGCAGTATATCCATGGTTTGTGATTCAGGGATGCATCTCAGGAGAATTCCCGATACTGATCGTCTGTAGAGTTTTCCTTCTATAAGTGTATACTTTGGGGCTCGATATTTTATTTTCCGAGCTTCATTCTGATCAGATGGTAGTTTTCCATCTTGAAGATAGTCTTTCATTGGGTTCATCCAGTTTTCTTCGGCTTCTTCGATTTCCATTATATCGATTATCGGTATTTCATCGATATCGATTGCTGGTGTATTAGATATCAACCAGTTAATCACCCGTTCGGTCTTTCCGTCATGGGATCCTGTGAATTTTGATAGCTGATCGGCCCATTTATTTTCCGAACGTGGGATGTTCTGGATACTGAAGCTTTCAAATTTCCCAGCTAGAGATTTCACTTTGGCGAGGTATTTGATCATATTGAACTCTTTAGCCTCGTATAGGCCTTCTATTTGTCTTTGTACTAATTCCGAATCAGTTAGTACCTTAAGACTCTTTATGTTGGCTTTTATCGCCATCTCCATTCCTGCGATTAACGCTTCATATTCGGCTTCATTGTTTGTTACGACGAAGTCCAATGTTATCGCGTAATTCAAATCTTCCTTATTTGGTCCAGTGAAGTTAATTCCGGCGCCTCCCCCTTCTCGGTATGAAGCACCGTCGACATGCATTAACCAAGTTTGATCCTCGATCATCAAAACATCGTTTTTGTGGCATCTCGACGATTCAGTGGCCTGCGTCGGTGTTTCTAGTATAAAATCGGCCAACACCTGGGCCTTGATGGCAATCCTCGGTTTGTAGTCTACCTCGAACTGGCTGAGTTCGATGGCCCATTTGATTAGTCGTCCGGAGGCTTCTGGTTTTGCTAGGATTTGTCTTAACGGTTGATTCGTCAAAACGATGATTTTGTAGGTTAAGAAGTAGGGTCGAAGTTTTCGTGCAGCCACTACTAAGGCCAGCGTGAATTTTTCTATTTCCAAGTAATTCTTCTCCGCCCCTTGTAATAACTTGCTGAGATAATAGACAGGCTTATGCTCTGAACCCTCTATCTTAATTAGGACTGAGCTAACGGCCGTATCGGAGATGGAGATGTATAAGTACAATGGTTCCCCTTCTGTCGGTTTGGCCAACATCGGAGGGGATGTTAAATATTCTTTGAGTTGTTCGAAAGCTCGTTCACATTCTTCGGTCCAAACGAAGTTTTTCGCTTTTCGAAGTGTTTGGAAAAAGGGCAAGCTTCTATCCGCCGATTTAGATATAAATCTATTCAACGCTACGATTTTCCCAACCAAGCTTTGCACTTGAGAGATGGTCTTGGGAGGTTTCATTTCAGTTATGGCTCGAATTTTTTCTGGGTTGGCTTCTATTCCTCGCTGGTGTACCAAATATCCCAAAAATTTTCCTGACTTAACACCGAAGGTGCATTTTGCGGGGTTCAACTTCATACGATATTTTCTTAAGATTTGGAAACATCGATCTAGATGTTTTACGTGATCTGCTTCATTCATACTTTTAACTAACATGTCGTCTACATAGACCTCCATTATTTCTCCGATTAACTCCCTGAACATTAGGTTTACCAATCTTTGGTATGTAGCCCCAGCGTTCCTTAATCCGAACGGCATTACTATAAAGCAGTATACTCCCTGTTCGGTTATGAATGCGGTCTTCTCTTGGTCGCGCTCGTCCATGTATATTTGGTAAAAGCCTTGGAAGGCGTCCATCATGCTGAACAGCGCAAAGCCAGCAGTCGAGTCGACCAATAAGTCGATTCTTGGGAGGGGGTAAGGGTCGCGTGGACATAACTTGTTAAGGTCGGTGAAATCATTACACATCCTCCATTTGTTGTCCTTTTTATCCCCCTTTGCTACTAGTACAACATTACATAGCCACTCCGAGAAATGTATTTCTCGGATTTGTTTTGCTTCCATCAGTCTTTCAACTTCGGCTTTAATGATTTTATCTTTCACTGGTCCATGATTTCTTTTCTTCTGTCTGGCGGGTTTCGCCGAAGGGTCAATTTTTAGGGTATGCTTGATTACTCGAGGATCGATCCCTTCGATGTCATTTGCACTCCAAGCGAAAACGTCCACGTTATTTCTTAGAAATTCGATTAACATTACTTCTCCTTCTTTGCTCAATTCTGTACCAATTCTTGTCCTTTTGGACGAGTCGCCTTCTACTAGAATTATATCTTTATGTTCTGGGGGTTGCAAGGATAAATCTAGTGGTTCTTTCCCCTTTTTATCTAATCGATCAGTAATAGGAATTTCGTCCTCATTTCTAATTGGATCGTCTTCGATCTTTCTCTTGCTCGGAGTAATAGGGTTAGGATGTTCTCTCAAGGTCAGCGACGTGCTGTAGCAATCCCACGCCATACAGTGGTCATTCGTTATTTCTCCAATGCCGCTATCGGTCGGAAATTTTATTTTCTGGTGATAGGTAGAGACCACAGCTCGAAAAAGGTTAAGGGCTGGTCGCCCTAATATAGCGTTATAAGCGAAGGGTGTTTCTACCACTAGGAATTTTACCAGCTTCACTGTTCGAAGTGGCTTCTTTCCGAGCGATACACTCAAAGATATTGTTCCGCTGGGGATGATCTCGGACCCTCCAAAGCCTACTAACGGTGTGGCTACCTTTTGTAGGTTTATTTGTCCGAGGTTCATTTGTGCTAAAACCTCCCTGGAGATGATATTTGCTGAGCTTCCATTATCGATTAGGATTCTTTTCACATTGTAATTCGCTATTTCTAACGACACTACCATAGGGAAATCTGGGTTATCTACTTTCGTATCCCAAGTAATGTTTTTAGGTACTTCGCCTTCGTTAAAGCTAATCGGCTCGTGATTTGTTGGCCTATTTTCTAACGTCCATATTTCATTTGGATATTTAGAACTTGCAATTAAGGATCTGGCCATTCTTCGTCGAGCATTGCGACTATCTCCACCCGCAGGCCCCCCGGATATAGTGTGGATAGTTCCATTGATCTGGTCGTGATTCAACTCCTGAGTAGGTCGATGTTCTGGTGACCTTCGATGAGAACTTCTCCTTTGAGTTCCGTTCCGGGGGCTTCTGCTTCTTTCCCTTTTGCGATTATCTCGTTCTATGTATTCGTCTAGTTTTCCTTGCTCGATCAGTTTTTCAACTTCTCTCTTAAGGTGAAAACAATTTTCCGTTCGATGCCCATGTGCCCTATGGTACTTACAGTATTGATCATAGTTTCTAGACCCTGGTCTGGGCTGAGCGATTTTCCTCGCCTCAGGAATCCAATTATTCCTTTCTAGAACTTCCAAGATTTCTTCGATTGGAGCATTTAATCTTGGGTGTTCTACTTGATTCACTCTGCTTCTGATTGGTGGTTCAGGGTTTCTTGGTCTTTGGTAGAAATTAGGTTGCCTTTCTCGGTCGGCTCCGCTGTATTCCAGTCGCTGGAAAACGTTACCTCTCTTGGAAGATCGCTCGTAATCCAAGGATCTTTGGGCGGGAATCCTATCATGCCGCTTAGACCCTGTAGCCGTAACTTTGTTTTTGTTTTTATCCTTAAAGGAATTCATCTCTTCTTGAGTCATATACTTAGATGCTAGGCTCATGATGTCGGCGAACGTTCTTGGTTGTTTTCGGCTGAGGGCGTTTCCAAACTGCCTGTTTTTAGTGAGGTCGAAGAGGATAGAAATTATGTAATCGATATTCGGAGAGTCGATTTTGAGTAACTCTACGTTGAATCTTGCCAACCAATTTCTTAGGGATTCCCCCTCTTGTTGGTATATTGTTCCTAGGTAACTCATCGGCAGTTTTTGTCTCTTCAGACTGGCAAATTGCTGTGTTAGTTTATTGCATAATTCTCGGAAACTGAATATGGAATTGGCCGGCTGTTTGGCAAACCAATCCAACGCGAGTCCTTCGAATGTTGTCACCATTAGCTTGGCAGTGTATTCGGCGGAGTGGGCATATAGATTCATAATGTTCGTAAAGCTAAAAATATAATCATCCGGGTCAGTGGTTCCATCGTAGCGAGGTAGTCTGCCCGGGACTTGTCCGATCGATTGTGCCTCTTTTATTTCCCTGCAGAAGGGAGAACAGGCCGCAAGGCTTTCCTGGAGTTCCGTGGTTCGGGCCCACGGATTTTGAATAGTCCGTAAGCGTTGTTCAAGTCGGTCCTGCACCATCCTTTCAATTTCTCTTTCCGTCAGTCGAGCCGTTCGTGGTCGATCAGGGATTGTATCATCTATATCATCCTCAATAGGGATAATTGTTCGTTCCCTGGATCTACTACGCCTCGCCGGGGTTTTTCTGTGACCTCGTTTCCTTCGAGGATTGTTGTCGGAGGGTTTCGAATTGTCCTGTTGTGGACTGTGTAGCGAGCGGTGCTCGCTTGGTGGGCTATCAGCTTGTTGAGATACATGATCGTTTTGTCCGGGCGTTCTCCGAGCAGGAATTGTCCTGGCAGCCCTAGGGTTTTGCGGAATTTGATCAAGCACAAGTAATTCTTCCGGGGAGAGTGATTTAAAGAGCATCGCTATTTGTCGTAATTTCTCCTGAGCACCCGGGAGAGGAGCAGGGATCTCGGGGACTTCCGGCTCTTCCTGTATCGTGCCGGGAGGACCTCCTAGGGGTTCATGATCTCGGGGATGGGTATTCTGTAAATTCTCGTCGGTGTTGGGAACGTTATTATTGTCGTTCTCCTGTGGATCTTCAGATGTGTCATGACCGGTGGTTGTGTTACTTCTTGCTCCGATACGAGCGCTTTTCCTTGGGCGAGCCATATGTCGATCGAATAATTAACCTAGCCCCACGGTGGGCGCCAACTGATTTAACCGTTTTTCGTCGGGTTAATTTAATATCAGTGAATTTGTGATATCGGGGGTTTGGATATTGAATTATTCAGTATATTGGGTTCTGTTACTTTATTCTGGATGGATCGTTTACAAAGAAAAGCAATAATCAAAGGCAAGAAGTAAAACCATTAACGAAATTAAGAACGCAATGATATGGAGGTAAAGTTCTGCAACAATAATGGATATTATTGAGTTCTATTGTTATCAATGTATTCTTGTGTAATCTCAGAATTAAGAGAATTCGTAGTTTTTTTATACAACGAATAACTAGGTATTTATATTATGCTAAACCTAGTATTACAAGGAATCATAGTCCTAGTTGGACTCGGCCCAACCTATCCTTCCTGGGTCCGGAGTGTAATCTTTACTCGGAGCGAGCGGCATCAGGCTGGGTCAGTAAGAAGATCCCGATCCTTTGTAATTGGTCGAACCGGTCTTATAATCTCTGTTCGATCTGATCAGTATGTAGGGTGCGAAATAGCCCCCATCAATAGGAGGATATGCAGCAGGTTGCACATAATAAGACTCACTTCCATACCAAGCATTTTGATTTTTCTTGTTTTTATGCTTCTTTGATTTACTAGATGCTTGCTCATTTGTGGATGACTTAGTTTTACCACTAATCTGATTCATTTTAGCTTTATCAGCAGACTTCTTAGGACTCTGCTGTTTGGTCTTACTAGTCTGTTTACCTACACTAGGCTATTTGCTCTTTTTAGCCTTAGGAGATTTCTTCTCCTTTAATTCTTTCTCAGGTGAAGCAAGTCCAGCAGTTTGAACATACAGAATGACCTTACTATTGTCAGCAGATATAAATTTCTCAGTACGATTCAATTCTTGCTTATCCTGTTCTAAAGGCATCTTCTGTTTACTAGATGTATGAGTGGATGCAACAGATGATTTCTCATGAGACTCAATAACTTTTTCAAGTTCCATGATTTTTCCTATATAGACTTCACATTCAGCTTTCAGAGATTCATGTTCTTGCTCAAGCTGTTTATATTCAACTGATTCTCTTGGCTTTTCAGCTAAAAGTTTCAGTGAACTATTTTGCTCTTTTAGCAATATCATCTCTTCCTTAAGCTTTTTATATGCTTCAGCAATACCAGTATTGTTGAGCATCATTTGTTCAAATGAACTAAATAATTCATTTTCAGGAGGAGTTACCTCATCCTCAGAGTCATTAGATTCCTTTGCCATCAGGCAGATAAGAGCAGGGTTCTCTTCATCAGAAGTGTCTGAGTCTGAATCAGATGAGTAGACAGCAGTCAGCTTCTCTGCTTCAGCTATCATTGCCTTGCCTCTCTGATGTTTTCTTTCTTTTTTGATTCTCTTCTCTTCCTCAGTGTACTTCTCTGCTTTTGGATATGGGCAGTCTCTAATGAAGTGTCCCAATTTCCCGCAGTTGTAACACATTAGTTTTGCTTTATAATCATCTTTTTCTTGAGAAGAAGAGTTAGGTTTAGAAGTAGAAGCATTGTTGTATTTGTTCTTCATTTTTCTTTTGTAGAACTTCTTGAAATTGTTCATCAGCAATGCTACATCTCCAGCAGTGTACTCCTTTTTGTTGAGCAATGTGGCTTCATCAGATGAGTCCACTTCTTTACTTCTTTGAGCTGGTCTTCTTTGATTTTCAGCAGCAACCAGGGCAGCTGTGGGTCCTGAAGTTGAGGTTTCTTCAATTCCCATTCTAGGCATTTTATACTCGAATGCCTTGAGTACGGAGAACAGTTCTGTAAGAGAGATCTTTCCCAAATCTCTTGATTCTTCCATTGCTGTTACCTTCATGTTGAACTTAGGAGGTAAAGCCTTTAGTACTCTGACGGTGATTTCTTTGTCAGTAAAGGTTTTCCCCAACTTTAGAACTTCATTGAGCGTTCTGGTGAACCTGGTATCCATCTGATCAATGGTTTCTCCAGATTCCATCTTGAAGTTATCCAGTTTCTCCAAAGCAACAGTGAGCTGATGCTCTTTTATGGCATCATTTCCTTCACTCATATCTCTGACCTTGTCCCACATCTCCTTTGCAGTTTTGCAATGTTTGACTTTATCAAACCGATCATTGTCCAGGGCTTTAGTCATGATGAATCTTCCGACTTTATCCAGATTAAATAACTTTATTTCTTCTGGTGTCATCTCATGAAGGTCTTTTTCCACAACCGTATCAACTTCATTGATCTTTATGGTCTTTGTGAATCTGAATGGACCTTTAATGATACATGTGTACATGTTATCATTATAAGCAGCAAGGAAAATCTCCATTCTGATTTTCCAGTCTTCAAATGACATACCAGCAATGTGGGGAACATGGCTGATACAGTCCATTTTTCCAAAAAGTTTTAATTTTTCAAAAAGATGCTCTTTTGAAAAGTTTTGAAAAAAAACCTTTGAAAAACACTTGGATCAAGCTCGTTGATCAGGCAACTGATTCTAATGAACCACCTGCTCTGATACAACTTGTTGGTCCCAATTGGTCAGATGAGGTCTAGAGGGGGGGGTGAATAGACCTCTAAAAATTTTGAACATAAAAACTTTTCAGTCTTCTGTCAGCAGACTAAGCTGATGAAGAACAGTAAGCTGACTATGCTGATCGTAAACTAATCTTGAACAGTAGAGTGACCACTCTTCTTACAAATACTTAGCTGTTTTTCAGCAAAACAGTTTTCTTTAGAGTATACTTGCAGCGTGATCTTACGCGTTTTCGTTAGTTCGATAAGGGTGGTGTAAAATGCCGTGCTAATGTATGTAAATGAAGATAAAAGATCAATAATATTATATTCAGAATGATAGAGTACAGATTACAAGAATAGGGAGTCCTATCCGAGCATTAATGGATGTCGTACAAGCTAGAGGGTGAAATACATATATAAGAAAGCCTATGCTATATTTCCTATGTAATTCCGGGCAGTAGCCTCGGAGGAAGAGCATCTGGGAAGTTGTGTCGTCGTCATAAATGCTTGGGGTATTTGTAGTTGAGACCCGGGACCAGGTGAACCACCCACAGGTGTGTATTACTAAGCCCACAGGCCTGGGCCTGAGGTCGGCCCAACAGTGACTTGGGATCCTGAATTTCCATAGTAGAGTCAGCGTAGGATTCCTGCGCTTTGGGCTCGAATTTATGCTCATGAGATCAAAAATGATGAATTCCGACCTCACTAGGCCGTAGTAATGTTTGGGTCCAAGTTACCCCTCATCAATACTCCCCCACTTCTTGAGTGTAAAGAGGAGCTTAAACTCGAAGAAGTATAAATTGAACGCTGGAGCGAGACGAGCCATTTTTGGATGAGTTTCGGATATGCCTCATTAAAATCCTAACTCGGAAAAACCCATTGGGATAAAAACCGAGCTAGGGAAAAAGAGTGCATAACTTGGAAACTATGTAACGGTGTCACCATTATTACCCTTGTCATCTAGTGTTTGTATAGGATTTCCAGGTTAGAATCTTCTTATTGTCGCTTATCGTGATGCTTTAGTCGATTTTTAACAATATCTCTTTATTCCTTTGATTTTGATAAGATAGATAGGTGGCAGAATGCGGAATCGACGCCTCCATAAATGCATCTTTCGCAATGTTGGTCTTCAATTTTGTGATTTTAGAAAGTATTGGGGCCATAAGTGCAATTATTGGAAATATGACTTCATGTTCACCTTTGAGGAGTTTAACCGTCGCGGTTACTCGGGGACCGATTTGCAATTTCCCATTTTGTCCCTATATATATGCATCTCGATTGCGGGCCGCTGTTCAGCACAAATTCTGAGTGAAAACCCTAGATATGAGAAAATAGATCGATAAGTGAACTTTAGCAATCTCTTTCGACCAATCTTCGCATAATTAACATGTCCAGTTCCGTAGATCCGAAAGGCAAGTCCCTGGTAGTGGAAGGTCGAGAAAATAATCCCGAGGAAGGGCGAATTAAGGATGTTCGACCATCCGTGATGGAGAACATAGGAGACCCAACTCCCAGTTCCGAATCCGACAGAGAGGGGGGAGGATCGGATACTGAATCAGAGGAGACCGGAGATAATAACTCGGGTGAGGCGACAGTCTCCGACGAGGAAATCGAAGAGGATGGCGATCTTCCTTTAGGGGACAATGAACAAAAGAAGTATAGAATAGGCGGAAGTGTTGTGGTTACGATCTACAACTGGGTGGAGTCGTCGACCAGTGCGGGGTTAAATATGACCGAGGATAGGGCGGATGAGATCATTTGTTCCTTCACCGAGAAAGATCGGGAGCAATTGGAGATGGATTTTGGTCAGTATATCGGCACCGGATATTCAATTGTCATTCCGAGCCCCGAACAACGAGTTACCAACCCTCGTGAGGGATGTCAAGCTTTTTATACTAAACATTTCCACTATGGCCTACGCATTCCTCTCCCGCCTTTGATCTGTAGTATTCTGGAAGCGTTTCAGCTAACCCCTTCTAAAATTCTGCCGAACTCGATCCGGCTTATAATAGCCTTTTGCGTGCTGATGAAAGCTAAAGGAAAAAAGGCAGCCTTTCAAAATTTTTGGAGAATTTTTCAAATGAGCTCTTCCACGGCTTCGAACGCTGGTTACATATATTTTTCTCAGAGACCGAAAACGTCGGTTTTATCATCCAATGTTAGTAGCAATTTGAAAGGTTGGAAACAAGAATTCTTTTTTGTTCGTGGTCCAGATTCTCCGCCTTCCGAGGATAATCCCGAGCCTACTCCGTACGAATGGCCTGGTGCCAAATCATGGATCTATGGCAAACGACGTCTTAAGGGAGACATGATTCATGAGATCTCGGACGAATTCTTGCAATCCCTTCGAGCCGATCCTTATCAGACTCCTTTAATGACCCAGGAGGTGGTTCTATGACTGGCCGAGCTCAGCACGTGCTCTTTTCCTGCCCATCCAATCGATTATGGAAAAGCTTCAATCGACCCTGCCAATGCCCCCTCCACATTAGGTTCGTCGAATTATTTTAATTTATCTCTTTACGGCTAGAGCTAATTTCCTTTTATTCCTCGGCTGGGATCGTTGATAAATTCCGAACATCGATAGCTGGTCCGGTCGTTGCTTCCTTTTCGAAGGGTATCCAAGGTCGACCTCGTCGCCAAACATCGAAAGTTTCCCGTAAGGTAGTAAAGTCCGCTCCTGGGGTCGATACCGCCGCGGTTCCGAACGCTGTGGTGACTTTTTCCCAAACTGCCATCGCGGGAACTTCCCACCATCGTTCTGCGATCGGGGGAACTTCTCAATCTCGAGCTTTCGATCTCCGGTCCGTTTTTCCAACCGACTCTTCTAATCCAAACGAGGCAGGACTCAGCCATTATGCCCTACAAGAGGTCCGAGCTCAAAAGATACTAGAAGCGAGAATGGCTAGTAAGAGAAGTAGTGATACCCCCGAGTCTTCTAGAAGGGTGAAGCCTTTTGGTCGCGGAACGGGTCCGATCCGATGCCGGGCGGGCCATTCTGAGCCAGACTTGGCCTATTTCATAGAGGATCATTTTCAAGGACCAAGGGCACCTGGATTCCCGGAGGATGGAACCATCGAGTCCGACTTGGGCCCAAACGGGGAACATGCAGTGGATAAGTCTCTTCGGATGTTCATGGCCGGGAGATTTAAGGATGACAATACCGCGCTATTTCTTAAAAACGACTTCGAGCTCGCGGGTGATTTTGCCTATGCTCTTCGAAAGGTATATAAGTTTCTCACAAATACTAACTTTTCCTCAAAATCATTGCTTCGCCTTTAATATTTAATTTCCTCTTTAGGTCGGAGACTTGTAAAGTCATCAAGCTTACCGACTGGCCACCTTAAACGAGGAATCTCAGATGGCTCATGATCTTACGTGATTTCGTTTGTTCGATCAAGGATGGGTTGTAGTGCAATAATAACAATATTGAAAGGAAAGTAAAGATCAATAGTAATGGTATTCGAATTAGCTGGGTACATATACAAGAATTTAGGGTCCTACTCGAGCATTATTGGATGTCGTACAAACTAGAGGAGCGAAATACAAATGACCAAAGCTATACTACATTTCCCAAGTTTGTCCGAGCTGCAGTCTCGAAGCAAGAGCCCCCCGGGAAGTTGTTTGTTGTCATAAATGCGTGGGTATTTATAGCTGATCTGACGGGCTTGGGCCTGAGCTCGGCCCAACAGTACCCTTCGATCTTGGGTTCTGAAATGAGCTCGGAACAGTTAATACTATGCCTTGGACCAGCTCTTGGTTTCTGGGGATAGTATCTAGTATTATTCGAATAGCATCGGGCCCACAGAGGCAGGGAATCTAAATTACCCCTCATCAATACTCCCCCACTTCTCGAGCGTGAAGTGGAGCTTGCGCTCGAAGAAGTACAAGTTGCGTTCCGCACTATCATGAGATAAGCCGTTCATACTGTCTTTAGGATATGCCTCGTTAAAAACCTAGCCCGGAAAAACCCATTGGGATAAAAACCGAGCCAGGGAAAAAGAGTGCATATATAAGAAAACATATACCGGTGTGTTGTAAAGATATCCTTGTCGGAGGATCTTGAAGTAGTTATATCCTTTATGGTTCCGCAATGTGTCGTTCGATCCCTTGATGAATGCTTTCCAAATTTCCCGATCTTAACAAAGAGGACCTAGGAGATTCTTAGGAAAAATTTGCAAGGAACTTATTCCGTAATCTTAGAAAATGAAGGATCAAAGTGCTATTCAGTGAGGAATAACCCTAAGTTTTTACCCAGGGTAAGTTCAACCGTCGCGGTTACTCGGGGACCTGTTTGCAATTTTACCTTTTTAACCCCGTATATATATGTTGATTCGTTGAAAAATGATTTACATATTACGTTCTCTCTTGAGCTCGAAGCGTTTGAGTTCGAAACAGCATTTGCCTTATATATATTTGTCTCTCGTTTCATTATGTCAAGCTCTAGAAGCGCTAAGGGCAAGAATAAGGTCGAAGAGAACCAAGAGTCCGATCCTTTATTAAAGCTTGTGGATGATTTCGAAGAAGGGGAGTTACATCAAGGAGGTGAGGATGAGGATCCGAGCGAGGATCTCGAAGAAAATGAGATCGAAAAACGCAGCATCGGCGAATGTGCTTTTGTCAGGATTTTCAAACATACTCATGCCTCAAAGGCCGTGATCTCGAATAAGTCGGAACTTCCTGCTAGCGAAACTTCCTGTTGTTTTTCGAAGAAGGATCGTGCTTATCTCGAGGCGGAGTTTGGGAAATTTCTTCCCAAAGGTTTGTCGATCGTCGTTCCTTCTTATACCGATCGTGCTACCGAACCCCCGGCTGGCTGTCAAGCCTTCTATGAGGGTCAATTTTCCTTTGGCTTGCGTATCCCGTTCGCTCCTCTTATTAGAAATGTCTTGAACTTCTTTTCGCTTTCCCCTGCTCAGCTTTTCCCGCATTCCGTTGCATATATAGTAGCGTTTTGCGCTCTTATGGAGGCAAAATGGGAAGAGGCCTCCTTTAGCAACTTTTGGCAGATATTCCGAATGGACCTATGTAAGGGTTCGAATATGGGGTTCGTGTCCATCCGTCCGCGGTCGAAACGGCCTTTTCTTACGAAAATAAAAACGGATAAGAGTATAGGTTGGAAGAGGAGATTCTTTTTTGTGAAGGGCCCTGATCTTCCAATATCTGAAGGTAGTTCGAAAACAAGACCGTATCGATGGGATGGTGCAAATACTTGGACATACGATTCTCGCAGAATCAAAGAGAAGCTCAGCCATCGTCTTTCTGATGAACTGCTGGAGCAGTTGCAGTCTAACCCTTACCAGACTAGATTCCTGATTCAGGAAGGCGTTTTGCGATTGGCCGGGTTGAGCCATTGTAATTATCCTGCTCCGGCGATTAAATACCCTAGCCAATCCTCCGAAGGATCCCTTCTGCGAACCTCTAGTGCTCCGACCCTTGCTCCTCTTTCTTTGGGTATGCTTCTTATCTTCTGCCTACTTTTAGGTTTTATTAAACAATTCTCCTTGTTTAAACTCGTGCCCGATTCGTATTATCCTTGCAGGTCGAGTTGTTGAGAAATTTCGAATGTCTGCTGCCGGCCCGATTGAAGATAAGCGATTTTATTTCGATCCGTTACCTTATGCGTCCGAAAGAAAAGCGGACATGAGCAATTTGGGTGGAAGTTCAGCTGTCATACCATCTATGATTCCCGATTTGAGAGGGGTTGGCACTATGAGTTCGCTGAATTCTGCCACAGCCGGACCTCTTCGAACCTTGTTCTTCCCTGACACTTCTGCTCTTTCGTCTGTCGGCTACAGTCAACATTCCTGGAACCGGATTCAGGGTATCCAGGAATACGAGAAGCTTCTGGGTCAGAAAAGAAACGCTGAACACCCCGAGCCCTCGAGGAGGGTAAAACCTTTTGGCGTGAATTCCGACTCTGTCCCTTGTCGAGAAGGTAGGTCGGAGCCTGATGTGGCGGATTTTATGGATGAGCATTTTCGAAGTGGCAGAACTGCTGGATACCCTGAAAATGGCACCATTCTGACCGATCTGGATGTGAATGGGGAGAACGAATTCGACAAAGCCGCTAGAATCTTTATGGCTAGTCGGTTTAAGAGGGATATGTTGCTCCATTCTGTCAAAGGCGATTTCGAGGTTTTGAGCGATTTCTCCCGAACATATCATGAGGTGAAAATCTGTCACTTATTTATCCCCTTCTAGAGTCCCTAACCCTTGCTGATATCCGAAAATGTCTTATAGGTCGGGGATTTGTTCGCCCTCCAAACCTATCGTTTGGCGCTATTGGAGCAGGAATCGCAGGACGCTCATGATGAGTATGCGCAAATTTTTTCTGACAACCAAGTTCTTCGATCTAAACTGGCAGAAACTCAGCGAGAATTATCCCAAGTAAAGAAGGAGCTCAACGAGGCAACTATGAAACGTTCCTCGTCTGTAGAGGAGGACTTGCTGGCATCCGTTAAAGAGAGAAGTGCCCTCGAGGAAGAGTTGAAGAAGGTAAAGATAGAACTTGAGTTGGCAAAGCAAGATTCCGAGCGCGCATATGCTCAGGGCCGGGAAGAAGCCGAGATTCCTGCCATACGAGAGTTCTTGGAATCCCCTGTCTTGAATCCTTTAGTTCAAAGGAAATGGGAGAAATCCTTCAGACGATCTTTTATAAAGGGGTTCAACAATTGGTCGCGGCCAAGAAAATTCCGGATGATATGGATGAGTACTTTAAGCATATGAACCCTTTCAAGAACGCTGAAGGGAAAGATTACAAAGCTTCCTCTCTACCCAAGATGGTTGCAGTTTTACTTCCATCGATCTACTCCACGTTCCATTTAATATCAGAAATTAAATTGTTCGAAATTCGGACCAGAATTTTCTTTTTCGATATCATCAAAGTCCCTGTATGGGGAATAATTTCGACTAGGGTATCGACAGGCGAAAAAGATTGCGACTGGGTTACCGGCAGGCGACCAGCTCTCTCTGATGCCAACCATTTGAGACTAGTCCGAACTTCTGTATCCTGTCAATCCACCCAGTCGGATAGTGGGTCGACTGCTGGAGGAGTTTTCCTGCACTCGATCTCCACTTCTTCAAGATATTTCTTGAAGAATATTGCCTTCGGGATTACGTGGAATAATTTCTCTAGAGATTGCTTCCCTGTATCTCTATCTGGTCCGACATGGGGCAACCCTTGAGGAAGTGTTGGATGAAGGGTAGAAGTGTTACTCTAGCCCCGCCTTCCTTCTTCGAGTATAAGAATATCTCAGCGTATGGATAATTTGTAATAGGGTCACGTTGAATGTAGAGCTTTGCTCGATTTTCTTAATTATTGTAATCACAAAACTTCTTGTAAACGTCCGAAAGATCATGAATAAAAATATTTATTTCCTTCCTTATCCTTACGGCAAGATTTTTTCCGTATATTGTTACCGAACATCGATTTCTTTACTTCAAAAATATGAGCAACAAGTATCATTCTCGAATGATCTTAACAAGTGTATGATAATAACGAATAATTGATGTTCTTCGACCTCTGATATCCGGATATAAGTGATAGTTGACCTTTATATACTGATCAAAAATAAATAATACTAGCATAATAATAATAGGCCAACTTGGCGGATTGTGATTGCTGTAGTTCGAAATAGGACGTATATTGGAATCTCGTACGATTGATAATTTACACCTTGGATCGTAGCAAAGGCTTTCAACCATTTAGTAATTTCGATCTAAGGGGCGTAGCAACGGCTTTCACCCTTAGTCGTTTTAGAGCATTTTTAGCCCCAGGTCATAGCAGAGGCTTTCACCCATTTAATAATTTCGATCTAGGGGGCATAGCAACGGCTTTCACCCTTAGTCGTTTCAGAGCATTTTTAGCCCTTGGGTCCTAGCAGAGGCTTTCACCCATTTAATAATTTCGATCTACGGGGCATAGCAACGGCTTTCACCCTTAGTCATTTCAGAGCCTTTTTAGCCCTTGGGTCCTAGCAGAGGCTTTCACCCTTAGTCGTTTCAGAGCATTTTTAGCCCTTGGGTCCTAGTAGAGGCTTTCACCCACTTAATAATTTCGATCTAAGGGGCATAGCAACGGCCTTCACCCTTAGTCGTTTCAGAGCATTTTTAGCCCTTGGGTCCTAGCAGAGGCTTTCACCCATTTAATAATTTCGATCTAAGGGGCATAGCAACGGCTTTCACCCTTAGTCGTTTCAGAGCCTTTTTAGCCCTTGGGTCCTAGCAGAGGCTTTCACCCATTTAATAATTTCGATCTAAGGGGCATAGCAACGGCTTTCACCCTTAGTCATTTCAGAGCATTTTTAGCCCTTGGGTCCTAGCAGAGGCTTTCACCCATTTAATAATTTCGATCTAAGGGGCATAGCAACGGCTTTCACCCTTAGTAACAAACGGAGATAAATATAGACTGATATTAAATGAATGTAGATCGAGAATATCAGAATAATAGATGAGTAGAGATTGACAATGCCAGCATACGACGAGCAGATAGGCACATTGGTGAAACGAATTTCCATTAAATATAATTTTGATCGAAAATAACTTCTGACGAAATAATAGTCTTCCGTTAGATGGAAAACAAATAGACGGATAATAGATAACAAATAAATCTAGGACTTAATAAACAATCCTTCTGTCTTAATAGAAAATATTTCTTGCGAGGTTCTAATTTCGTTCGGACTAATACCCCTTGTTTTCTTTGGCTGTTGTAAATGTTTCCAATTTTCGATAAGTATTGACCTTTTCCGACTGGTTCCTCTTTTATCGGGAATCGCAACAGTTCTTAGATCTTATCCCTTCGTTATGCGAATTACCTGCCGTTGGATTCCTTTCAATTTTCTCTATAAAAGGCCATCATTCCTTAAAAACCATCTCATTTGTTGCATTATTACTCAATTCGTCCGATCATGGTGACTAAGACCGTTCTTTCATTAATTCACTTATTTGAGCTCAGATTTCGAACGATCTTTAAGCAGAGCAATTTCCGAGCGGAAGAAACACTATTTCGATCTTCGCTTAGAGTATCGGCAGGCAAATATAATCTCCATCTGGAAGGCCAATAAGCCAGGCCTATGGAGTTCGCAGGTTATAGCACAAGTCTTCGACTAGGGACCTGTTGCTACAATGCATTTAGAAAGACGTATAGGAGCGGGAGTACTGAAGAATTCATTTAGTCGATGAACCATGTGCTCAATCCTTCGTCTTCGGAGAATCGTAAATAAAGTTAAAAGCCTGCGGGTCCTAAGGAGATTTCCCCGGTCGGAGCCAAATTATTCCGAAAAAGCAGTAGGAGAAGAGACCGAAAATTTCATAGGATTGTAGAAAGTAAAGGGATTCTTATGTAACATATTTAGCTTGTGCTATGTTCGAAATGTATGTCACACATCTTGTATTTCCCGAAATAATATAAATGTTTTTCCTCTTTACCTTGTCGATAAATTAAAAATATTTAGATAAATTCCCATCTTCAATAACCCGACTTCGTTCCTCTAATATCAATAAAGGAATAACCGAACACCATTTGTCCAAGTAAGTATTAAATAAATATTTTTGGTAGACCCTAAATTAATAAGAAATATGTTGTAGTTGATCCTCAAAGTGCCGAATTTCCATAATCGTCAAACTTTCAAGTTCGAGAGTTTTATCCGAATAGACTGATCATAACTTTTTCGATTCGAGTTCCATTAGTCAATTGTAAGAATAACGGCTTCATATTTATAATATCATGTGAACGAAGGTTGAACTTTCAGACAAGTGCTCCCGATTCCTGTGCTGTCTTTTGAGCAGGGTAATAAATAAAAAATTTGTTCGAGCGAAACTTTTCAAATAAGCCCTCCTTTGCACATTGTTAAACTGTATGCTCCCCTAACCAAAAAGGACCCTATTTCTCGGGAAACGTATCGGTCAGCTCATTTATTGCGTTCATCGTAACTGTCCACGATCTGTTATCTGGGCCATTGATTCAAAAACTTTACCGCTATAAATAGTTCCCCTTTGTTTATTTGATATTCTTCATTTTTTGTCATCATGTTACGTCCGACCATCGTGGATCGAATTTTGCTTTTGACTCGCATTATTTCCAAAATAGAGGAATTTGAGATAAGAATTTGAACTTTATTTCCCGACCCTGGTCTTTTAGGTGTAACCTTTTTCGCTTAGAATATCGACAGGCAAAAGAAAATGCGCCTAGAATACCGGCAGGCAACCTGTTTTCCCAGACATATCTTATCTGGTGCGGGTTAGAGCTCTGGTCTTCTAGTGTAGCATCTGATCGGGCAGCTGGTTAATCTGAGAGGAGTTCTTTAAATCTGAAGCATCAGCTTCCTCGAGGGCTTTCTTGAAGTATAGTTCCTTTGAGCTTACTTGGGGCGCCTCCGCTGAGATAACCCTCCGCTGCACCGGTTCGGATTAACCTATAAATAATGATTGAGGATTTCAATCATTATTTACAGATGAAGACCTAAGGTCGGTCTGAATCCCCGGAGAAGAGTTTTGATCCGGCTCTCATCCCGTACGAAGACGGATGTGCGACACGTGGCTAGTGATGATCATGAAGAATCACTGCTGAGTTCTGCATCTGGAGCGATCTAATAGGGACGATGACCGAATATGTATCAGGATAGACTTACTCGCAGAACTTGTAATAGTGTAGGAGTGATTGTACTGTATCTCTTGAGCTCGAAATTTAATATTATATCCGAAGTTTCGCTTGTAACTTGTTCGAAGAATACCAATAAATAAGCTTTGTTTCTTGCTCGAATTTTCTTGTTTTATTCCTGTCTTTTCTACTTCTCTGATCGAATTTGAGTGAGGCTCGATGGGATTTATCGTGAGGTTATATATATATTCCCTTTGGGATTGTAAATTTCTTTTATCGAACGAACAATAGCACACCCTTGATCTCGACTTCGATGACTTGTTGCCGTGGTACGAACATTTATTGATATTCATATTTAGAGATTATCATCGAGCAATAGAATGTAACTACTTCTATTCCAACTGATCAAGAAAACCATCAAATAATTGATAATAATTTGACTCGCATAATTTAGCCTGAGATCACTAAATATGAAGATCGGACAGATAAATTCCGAGCCTTAATAAGTTGCAACTCCATAGAATTTTCACGATCTTTTGACGTTGACCGATGATCGGATTAATCTGATCTTGGCAAGTCGAGAATAATATTCGTGAAATTTACTCATTTATAAACATAGAACTTTTACCTTTACTCCGCTGGTCGGAGGATATTTGCTAAGAACAAATGGCGGTTGGTGAGTCCCACACGACAGATCGTCTGGCTCGATGTCGATCGAATTCTGTGCTCCTGCTGCCTGGGAAGGCTCTCCTGTGACATACGTATTTCTCCTCGTGGTAGGCATATTTCGATCTAATGCTCGAATAAGGCCCCTTGGTGGGCGCCAATTGATCTTACGTGATTTCGTTTGTTCGATCAAGGATGGGTTGTAGTGCAATAATAACAATATTGAAAGGAAAGTAAAGATCAATAGTAATGGTATTCGAATTAGCTGGGTACATATACAAGAATTTAGGGTCCTACTCGAGCATTATTGGATGCCGTACAAACTAGAGGAGCGAAATACAAATGACCAAAGCTATACTACATTTCCCAAGTTTGTCCGAGCTGCAGTCTCGAAGCAAGAGCCCCCCGGGAAGTTGTTTGTTGTCATAAATGCGTGGGTATTTATAGCTGATCTGACGGGCTTGGGCCTGGGCTCGGCCCAACAGTACCCTTCGATCTTGGGTTCTGAAATGAGCTCGGAACAGTTAATACTATGCCTTGGACCAGCTCTTGGTTTCTGGGGATAGTATCTAGTATTATTCGAATAGCATCGGGCCCACAGAGGCAAGGAATCTAAATTACCCCTCATCAGCTCAGAGTGCCCTTCACAATGTCCTTTCGGCGGAAGCTACCAAGGCTGATCAGTTGAGGGATACTTCGACCAAGTTATCTGAGGTCGAAAAAGAGCTCGAGGAAGTTAAGAAGGGCCTTGACAGAAAGAGGGCCCTCGAGGAAGAGGTAACCAGGTTGAGATCGGATCTTGAGCAAGCTAAGGCATTATCCGAACAGGCCTATGCTCGAGGCCGAGAGGAGGGCAGACTTCCTGCCATAAGAGAATTTTTAGAGTGACCTTTCCTGGACGCCTTAGTTCGCTTACGGTCGGGTCAAATTAATCAAGCCTTCTATTATAAAGGAATTCAGCATCTCCTCACAGCCGGAAGGATTAAAGGCGCCCTTGACGATTATCTTCCTTACATGGATCCTTATAAGAATATTTTGGGGAAAGATTATAAGGCTTCTTCCCTTCCTCCCAAGCTCGAAGACTTAGCCAACCACGAGTTCGCTCCATTTCTTGAAGAATTTGGAGTGCCAATGCCAAATCCAGACGTGCTCGAAGCTCAATCTGAAGATGAAGATGTGGACATCGAAGGGAATTCCCGCGATCAGAGAGAGCAAGGCACTCCGTCTTCCAATTCGAGTAAATCTGCAGCTGATGTGCAAGGTAATGATGAAGAAGGAAGCAGCTTGGGTAGTGATGATTCTGATAGCTCAGAAAGCGATTCTAGTGAAGGGAAAGAACAAGAGAGATCGGATCACGGTTCTGGTGTGAAGGAATCCAGCCGTTAATGATTATCATGTAATAGGATTTACTTAGCGACCTATTGTAATTGTAAATTTGTTTTTATAGTCTCCTGCTTTTTTCTATCTGGTGGATGCTCGAATTTACATCTTTCCCTTAGTGCCCTGCTTAATTTATTGCCTGTTTGACCATTTTGTTGAACTTTATAACGTCATTCTTGCATACTTGGTTGCGTCATCGAATCTTTCTTGGGAGTGGTGACTTACCAATTATTGTAATCCGCATGATGTCGTGTCTCTTATAAATACTAAGGCCATTTTACCTTGTCTTTACGATAACATCATACACAGTGATCGGAGCTTTGGGAAATTGTCACGGTCGAATAATTATCCGAAAACCAAGAGATGAATGACAATTCGGACGTTTCGGTAATTCCTTCCATGCTTTTCCCCAAACCCAAAGATAGTAGAAGCATAATGAAAAAGAGATAAGCTCCGGTTAAGTCCATTACTCCCGACGAGCAGACCTTCCATGGAGGAGGTAAATCTTCGACTGTCGCCCTCTCTTCGTGCTTGAAAGCCGAAGGCTCAAACAAGAAAATTAAAAAGGTTTCTTTTGGAGAGGATGTATCTGTGCGCGCATCTTTTCCTGTTCGGTCCGTGCCTTCGAAAGCTGCTGAGTCTTTTAATTTATTGTTTCCTTCTGGCGTTTCTCCCTTTAAGAGGGATATAATTCATTTCGATAAAGTTCCATATGAGAAATCCGCTCTGGGCCTTCTTCGGGCCAATATTTCTATCTCCGAGGCAATTCTATCAAACATAGAATATTCTTCGTTCTTGTTTCAGTCTGGGTCGGATTTTCTTACCCGGGTAATTCTTGTTAATTTCCTTATCCTGATTTTCTAGTTTCTTTATCTTTAGCCCTGATATGTCTTCTCACAAGTTCAGGCTGGCGAATAGTTCTCCGGTCTCTATGTGTTGGCAAAGCGTGAGATCGAACAACGAGCTATTATTACTCTCGATCTGGCCAGGAAGAAGGTTGAGCTAGACCACGCACTAGAGACTAATAGATTTATTAAGGAGAAACTGTCTCGGAATGAGTTGAGCTCGGAATTAGAGAGACTCAAAGATATCTACGATTGTGAGAAGAAGAGCTCCGAGCTTTGGGAGAGGGAAGCTTATACCCGCGGGTATGCTGACCGCAGTGCTGAAGTTCGAAAAATTCTTTCTGAGAATAATTTTGTTTAGTTGTATTAGGATTTTCCCCCGCTGTAACATAAGCTTGCCAAGATTTTTCTTTGTTGTAACATAATTTTGTTGTAACGGTAATATTGTCGAAATGTTGTTCTTTTTTCATCTTCTCTGTCTTTTTTTTTTTTTTTTTTTTTTTTTGGGAAGCGGGACGGGCAAAGCGTTTAATGCTCGTATCGTGGCCATTCATCCCGCCAGATCTACACCGTTGATGCTAAATTCCTCCCCCTATATATAGTTCCAAAATTACCTTCATATTTTTACTTGTCTGTAAATATTTTGTTCGATCGGTATGGTTGTGTTTTTACTCCCATCGATCAATTTCATGTTCCACTTGATTTCTGCGATTAAGGTGTTCGAGATTCGAATTCGAACTTTCTTTCTCAACCTCCTCAGCGTCCTTATATGGGAAACATTTTCAACTAGGGTATCGACAGGCGAAAAGGATTGCGACTAGGGTACCGGCAGGCGACCTGCTTCTTTGGATTCATCTCTCCTGAGACGGGTTAGAATTCCGATATCCTATCGCTTCATCCGGTCGGTTAGTGGACTAGATATGCATCCATCTTTCCTTGACCGGATAATAGTCTTGGAGAGCTAGCGGGGATCCGGTAGCAAGAATGCTGGAAAACTGTTATCTCGCCGCTGGTTTATTGGACGGAGGTCTCGGATTTACTACGATTCTGGGAGGCAATCTCTGTTTTTGGCTTCGAAGACTTCCAGCTTATTTGTAGCATTTGTAGTAGAATAGGAACGAATGTAACGTTTTCGAATTTGAGTCTTCTTTGTTGTATCTTTATCTCTGTATTTCGACGAATCATTTGTAATTGTTCGAACAGCTTATAAATGCAGTTGTCTATCTTTATAATTCTCTTTTTCTATCTTTATTTCAACGGATAGTGATTTCGATCTTCTGCAATTTTGTCGTCCCATGATCTCATTAACTTATGATGCAAATCGAAAACTTTTAACAGAAATGAACTTTTATTCTCGTCATCTAATGATTCATGGTCTTGTAGCTTCATAAAACAACATTCAAATGATACTCTTTTTGTTGAACATAGAATTCTTGGGGATTCCCCAAGTTAGAAGAAATATTTTTCTTATTTTTCTTCGCTCGAGTAATATTCTTGATCTTTAAATCAGCAATTACGCAGAAGAGATGTGATAGAATTTCAATCGATCCTGATTATAATTTTCGATCTTAATCGCTTCAGAGCATTTTCAGCCCGATGGTCGTAGCAACAGCTTTCACTCATTTAACAATTTCGATCTAAGGGGCATAGCAACGGCTTTCACCCTTAGTCGTTTCAGAGCATGTTTAGCCCGAGGGTCATAGCAACAGCTTTCACCCATTTAATAATTTTGATCTAAGGGGCATAGCAATGGCTTTCACCCTTAGTTGTTTCAGAGCATTTTTAGCCCGAGGGTCATAGCAACAGCTTTCACCCATTTAATAATTTCGATCTAAGGGGCATAGCAACGGCTTTCACCCTTAGTCGTTTCAGAGCATTTTTACCTCGAGGGTCGTAGGAACAGCTTTCACCCATTTAATAATTTCGATCTAAGGGGCATAGCAATGGCTTTCACCCTTAGTCGTTTCAGAGCATTTTTAGCCCGAGGGTCGTCACCCACTTTTATTATTCGATCCAAGGGGCGTAGCAACGGCTTTCACCCTTGGTCGATCTTGGAGGGTCATAGCAACAGCTTTCACCCTTTTTAATAGTAGATGGAGATAAGTAGAGATAGATAATAGATGACAGAGATCGAGAATATCCAGAATATGACGAATAAATGATGATTTTGACGAAATGAACTTCCACTGAATAAACAACTTAATTCGAAATAAACTTTCATTGATCATATAGTTTTCTTAATTGCGAGAAACAAGGAAACAGAACGAGATGCCTAAATAGTGATAGCCTAGAATATTAACTATTCATCTTCATCTCCCATAATATCTCCTCAAATTAACGGCATTCCAGGCTCGAGGTAGGACCTCTCCATTAGGATGAGCAATTTTGTAAGAACCTTTCTTTCTGACCTCAACGATTACAAAGGGGCCATCCCAATTAGGTTGAAGTTTTCCAACATGCTTTGATACTTCTACCTTCTTGAGCACTAAATCTCCCACTTTGAATGTTCGGATTCGAACGTTTCGATTATAGGATTTTTCCATGCTAGACTTGGTGGATTGAATTTTCAACCTTGCTCGGTCCTTCCGACCATCTGCGTGATCAACTTCCATTTCCCGTAGAGATTGGTCCCGGTCCTCGTTTTCTTTGTGTCGAAATTCCTCTCCTCTTCTCGATATCTTCTTCTATTCCCATTGTCGTTGTATCGATCGTTCGTTGTTCTTTCAACAGGACGATATGTAACTGGAGCTTGTGGTTTTTCTTCCATCTTGGCAATTCCAAATAAGCTTCCTCGGAGTTTAGTCATTTCCTCTTCATTCATATACTGATTCGCCATTTTCATCAATTTTTCATGAGAAGAGGGGCTTTCTCGAACGATGGCACTAGCGAATCCTCTATTCATAGTATTCTGAAATAGGACCGTTATCAGAAAATCCACTCTCGGCACTTCTACTTTTAAGAGCTCGTTGTTGAACCTGCTCATAAAAGCTCTGAAGGTTTCATCGGGAGTATGTATAACCGAGTACAAATGGTTGGCAGGAGGTCGGACCGCCCTTTTGCTTCCGAATTGACTCATGAATTTGTCACAAAGTTGAGCATAATTGAATATCGATTTTTCTTCCAGCCTACCAAACCAAGATTGCGCCATTCCTGACAACGTTGTTGAAAATGCCTTAGTCGCCACATTATCCGAAATGCCATGAAGTTGCATTTGCAAATTAAATGAAGCTAGGTGTTCTTCGGGATCCTCGGTACCGAAGTATCGAGGGAGCTGGGTCAGCAATCTCTTATCCAAAGGTAATTTCTCGAAGAATATTTCATCGCAGAAAGGAGATTTCCTAAGTCGAGAATTGGATACAGGTGTTTCGTTCTTCTTCTCGTGTCTTTCCAACTTCTGATGTAATGATCTTACTTCGGAAGCTAACTTGTTCACTTCTCTTACAGAATGCTCTTCTAAGCCCTGTCGATGAAAATCCCTTTCATTGTTTCGATCATTACTGTTGTTAGCTTTCTCTATGTCAATCCCTGCTTTCGCGATTGGTCCCTTTTTCTTTGGTCGTCCTCGAAGAACCTCGACACTCCCCTTAGCAGCCTGAGCTATCCATTCTTTTCTAGCTTCGTCGAGTAGGGCTTTCACGTCTTTCCTCGTCATTTGGATGACCTCAGGCGCAGGGTGTCTGGAAGGTTCTCCTTCCCCCGACAAATGATCTTGATTCCTGGGAGGCATGTTATCTCCTTGACCCTCTCTGAGTTGTTCTCGGTTTCCATTTCGTTCTCGAGCAAGAGCGGCCATCGAACGCGTGGTCATCTTTATTCGATTCATAGTTATTGTTTCCCACAGACGGCGCCAATTGATGAGTGTGTTTTGGGTGGATTATAGTATTTAGAATAATCGAGTGATATGGTATCGGGTTTAACACATCTCTTCAATGTGAAGGTAGGTAGATCGATCAAACCTCTCTTCTATTTGTTATCGGGGATCGAAACCTGCAATCAAAAGACAACCACGTCAGGTGATCTTACGTGATTTCGTTAGTTCGATCAAGGGTGGGATGTAACACAATAATAACAATAATAAAGTAAAGCAAGGACCAAAGTAATTGTATTCGAATTGAATGAGTACAAATATAGGTATTCAAGGGTCCTATTCGAGCATTATTGGATGCCGTACAAGCTAGAGGGCGAAATACATATGAGAAAACCTACACTACTATTCTCGAGTGAATCCGAACAGTAGTTTCAAGGCTAGTGCCCCCTGGGAAGTTGTGTCCGGTGTAATAAATGCATGGGGTATTTATAGCCGATTTGGAGGGCTTGGGCCTGGGCTCGGCCCAGCAGTGTCCTTCGATCTCCGGTTCTCTTATGTGCTCGGAATAATCATCTTCAAGCTTAGGTTCGGCTCTTGGTTTCTGGGGATAGGATTCGGTGCTATTCGAACTGCATTGAGGCTAGAAAGACAGGGAATCCGAATTACCCCTCATCAATACTCCCCCACTTCTCGAGTGCGAAGCGGAGCTAGCGCTCGAAGAAGTACAAAATACGTCCCATATGATGAGACGAGCCGTTCAGAATGTCTTTAGGATATGCCTCGTTAAAAACCTAACTCGGAAAAACCTACTGGGATAAAAACCGAGCTAGGGAAAAAGAGTGCATATACAAGAAAACATACACCGGCGTGTTCTGAAGTTACCCTTGTCGGAGGATGTTGAAGTAATAATATCCCTTTTTTGGTTCCAAGATGCGTTGTTCGATCCCTAGGTGGATGCTTTCCAGAATTTTCGATCATAACAAGGAGGGCCTCCGAGATCCTTAGGGATAAATTGCAAGGACATACTCCGCAATTCCAGAGAATGAAGGATCAAAAAGGCTATTTTGAGAGGGATAACCCAAAGTTTTTACCCTTGGTAAGTTCAACCATCGCGGTTACTCGGGGACCTCTTTGCAATTTTACCTTTTTAACCCCGTATATATATATTGACCCGTTGAAAAATTACTTCCATGTTATATTTTCTCTTGAGCTCGAAGTGTTTTAATCGAAAAGGTGGTTACTTTAGTACATTCATTTCCGAATTCATAATGTCAAGTTCTAGAAGTTCGAAGGGCAAGAATAAGGTCGAAGAGAGTCAAGAATCTGATCCTTTGTTAAAGCTCGTTGATGATTACGAAGATGGAGAGTTCCGTCCAGGAGGCGAGGATGATGATTCGAGCGAGGATCTCAAAGAAAATGAGGTTGAGAAGCGCAGCATCGGTGAGGGTGCCTTTGTCAGAATTTTCAAACCCAAGCTCACCTCTGAGGTCGTGACCTCGAATACGTCAGAACTTCCTGCTAAGGAAACCTCCTGTTGTTTTTCGAAGAAAGATCGCGTTTATCTTGAGACGGCGTTTGGGAAATATCTTCCAAAAGGGTTTTCGATCGTCATTCCTTCTTATTCCGATCGTGCTACTGAGCCCCCAGCTGGCTGTCAATCGTTTTACGAGGGCCAATTCTCCTGTGGTCTACGTATTCCATTCATTCCCCTTATCAGAAATGTCCTTTCTTTCTTTTCGCTGTCCCCCGCTCAACTTCTCCCGCACTCTGTCGCCTACATAGTGGCATTCAGCGCTCTCATGGAGGCAAAAGGAGAAGAGGCCTCTTTTAGTAACTTTTGGCATACTTTCCGAATGGAATTGAATAAGGGCTCCAATGCGGGGTTCGTATCCATTCTCCAGAGGTCGAAACGACCTTTTCTTACTAAGATATCAACGAAAAAGAGTATAGGGTGGAAGAGGAGATTCTTCTTCGTGAAAGGTCCCGAGGTTCCTGTGTCGGAAGGTAGTTCAAAGACTAGACCATATCGATGGGATGGCGCAGATTCTTGGTCGTATGGTTCTCGCAAAATTAGAGAAAAGCTCAGACATCGTCTTTCTGATGAACTCCTGGATCAGTTGCAGTCTAACCCTTACCAGACTAGATTCCTGATTTAGGAAGGCGTTTTGCGATTGGCCGGGTTGAGTCAGTGTAATTATCCTACTCCGGCGATTAAATACCCTAGACAATCTTCCGAAGGATCCCTCCTGCGAACCTCTAGTGCTCCGACCCTTGCTCCTCTTTCTCTGGGTATGCTTCTTATCTTTAACTTACTTTTGGGTTTTATTAAACAATTCTCCTTGTTTAAACTCGTGCCCGATTCGTATTATCCTCGCAGGTCGAGTTGTCGAGAAATTCCGAATCTCCGCTGCCGGCCCGGTTGAAGATAAGCGATTTTATTTCGATCCGTTACCTTATGCCTCCGAAGAAAAAACGGACATAGACAATTTTGGTAGGAGTTCAGTTGTCATACCATCTTTGATTCCTGACTTAAGAGGGGTTGGCACTATGAGTTCCCTGAATTCTGCCACGGCCGGACCTCTTCGATCGTTATTCTCCCCTGATACTTCCGCTCTTTCGTCTGTCGGCTACAGTCAACATTCCTGGAATCGGATTCAGGGTATTCAGGAATACGAGAAGCTTCTGGGCCAGAAAAGAAATGCCGAACACCCAGGGCCCTCGAGGAGGATAAAACCCTTTGGCGTGAGTTCTGCTTATGTCCCTTGTCGAGAAGGTAGGTCGGAGCCTGATGTAGCAGACTTTATGGACGAGCATTTTCGTAGTAGCAGAACTGCTGGATATCCTGAGGATGGTACCATTATGACCGATCTGGATATGAATGGGGAGAACAAATTCGACAAAGCCACTAGAATCTTTATGGCTAGTCGGTTTAAACGGGATATCCTGCTTCATTCCATCAAAGGGGATTTTGAGGTTTTGAGTGATTTCTCCAGAACGTATCACGAGGTAAATACTCGTCTTTTGACTGTGTTCTTTCTTTAGAATTCCTAGTTTTACCCATCCTCGAAAATGTCTTGTAGGTCGGGGATTTATTCGCCCTTCAATCCTATCGTCTGGCGTTACTAGAGCAGGAATCGCAGGACGCTCATGATGCATATGCCCAGATTTTTGCTGATAACCAGGCCATTCGATCTCAGCTGGCGGAGAGTCAGCGAGAATTGTGCCAAGTAAAGAAGGAGCTCAAGGAAGCGACTACGAAAAATTCCTCCTCCGTAGAAGAAGATTTACTAGCATCTGTTAAGGAGAGAAGTGCCCTCGAGGAGGAGCTAAAGAAGATAAAGGTTGAACTCGAGCTAGCGAAGCAAGACTCCGAGCGTGCGTATGCCCAAGGCTGGGAAGAAGCCGAGATCCCTGCCATACGAGAATTCCTGAAATCCCCTGTCTTGGACCCCTTAGTTCAAAGGAAAATGGGAGAAATTCTTCAGACGATCTTTTATAATGGGGTTCAACAATTGGTCGCGGCCAAGAAGATTCCGGATGATATAGACGAGTACTATAAGCACATGAACCCTTTTAAGAACGCTGAAGGGAAGGATTACAAAGCTTCCTCTCTACCCAAGACGGATACTAATTGGCAAAATCATCGCTTTGCCCCCTTAGTCGAGGAGTACGGCATTCCGATGCCTAACCCTGATGTGCTCGAGCGTTTCACCGATTATCCTCCCGTGTCGGACGAAAAAAGCGAAAATGTCGACATAGGCGGTGTATCGGATAAAGAAGGCGATCGAACTCTTGACCAAACCAAGTAATTGCTCCGCCTGACTTTCTATTTAGCGAATTATCGGAGCCGATCGTGCTGGAAGGGGCGATTCATAGTTTTGTAGTTAGGAACTAATCGTGTATATCCATGTAACTCATTTTTGTAAACGGATTTGTTTCTTTTTTGATTTGACTGCTGTAATTTGTAAATTCCGATCTTTCTAATATCCAGTTACCATTTTAATTTTCAAGGTTCGATAACTCTATGCTCGGATATCGCCCTTTCCATACGGGGTTTTCCTTTAAAGGTTGCGTCGATCCATTATCGTAATCACAGGGCGTAGTGTCTATAAATATTAGGGTTTCTTTTCATTATTCATACGACATCTTGCTTATAGAGATCGGAGCTTTTTGCCATATCTTCTGCCTTCTTCGAATCCCTTTAAGAGTAATAGTCCGAACTGTAGGTCCCAAATCCGCTTATCATGGAAAACGTATTAGGGAAAGCTATCGATCCCAAATTGTTATTTGGCGGTTCGAAAAATAAGAATCCGAGCAAGGAGCAGAAAGTTGCCAAGGAGGCCAAAACCTCCAAATCTTCTTCCAAGACCTCAGTGTCTTCCCCAAGAGCTCCTAAAGGGGAAGACAGCAAGAAAGAGAAAAACATTTCTTCAAAACAAAACAAGGGCAGCTCTAGCAAGTCAATTTTGGACGAGGAGCTCGAGGCTACGCTCGGGGGTTCTTCCCCGAAGGTAGTTGATTCTACGAGTGAAGATCCTGTTCGAGAGAAGACTCCTATTCCTTCTTCGAATAAGAGGCCTTATTCCGATGGGGTCACTCCCATTGAGGCTTTGCAAAATCTTGCTATCGGTAGCAAGTCATCTTCCGATACTTCGACCGCTCCTCCCGCAGGGAATTTCAGCAAAAAATCCAAGTTAGAGATTGGCGGAGGGGCCTCTGCTGAAGCTTCAGGAATTGATAATCCTCCCCGACCTCTTGTCGATTTCTCTCCTCCAAAAGTTGCTTCTTCCCTGCACGAAGAGTTGAAAGATGGATCTCCTTCTAAGGTTGATCCCATGGGTAACTTGTTGCAAGCTAACTTTACTTCTTCGGAGACTGACATACCCAAGGAGAGAAACGCATCCAAGGAAAGGAACATAGAAGAGTTGTTTGAGTCTGGGCAGCACTTCCTTTTTCAGGTGTGCATTTATTTATTCTTCCTTTCTATCTCCTCTCCTTCCCTTCCCCTTTTTTTTTTTTTTTTTTTTTTTTTTTTTTTTTTTTTTTTTTTTAGCGCTGTTGATCCTTTTAACAGGCCGGACAAGACTTTATTGAGCTTAAAACATTTGCTGAGCGGGAGACCAGTCAACGTGCTGCTATCTCTCTCGAGCTGGAGGAGAAGAAAGTCGAGTTCGACCGTGTCCTCGCAGAGAAGCTTGCTTTAGAGAGGGAGAAGACTGCTAACGAGCGTGGAGAGGAGATCCATAAGCAGCTGAACGAGAAACTCGAAAAACTGAAGAGCTTTCACGAGCAGGAGAAACAAGATTTCATCCGTCGAGAAAAGGAGGCTTATGATCGTGGGTTTGAAGCAGGATGTGAGGCTCGTAATGCTGAGCTTCGAAAGATTCTCTCTGACAATAAGCTTGTTTAGATGTTGTCTTTTATTTACCCGGGCTTGTAATATGTCTATACTGTTTTTACTTGTGCGACTATGAATAATTTTCAGATATTTTATTTTCTATGGCTTGTAATAATTTATTTTCTCCTCGAATCGCATGTTCCTCTTATGTGTTCTTTCTTTGATCATGCTTTAGTTTGTCTTCTTAATCTTTCGATCTTGGCGTAATAATCCCGCTTATTTCCCAAAAGTAACATCACTTTCTCTTTCCGGCGAAATCCTCGGGAGTCGCGACAACCTTTTGATCTTGACCGTTTCTTTTGTTTTCTGATAGCCGTTGGATTTTTGAGAATAGTATCTATAAATGGTGCTCTTCGTTTTGCATCCTTATAATATCTTTCGAAAACAGATTCCTTCGATCATGCTGATTAGAAGATCTTGTTGCACGACTCAATATTTCGAATTCCAGGTTAGGAGTTATATTGCGTATCATAGTAAGATTTATACTTCGATCT
Source organism: Penstemon eatonii (assembly GCA_038501285.1). Taxonomy (NCBI): domain Eukaryota; kingdom Viridiplantae; phylum Streptophyta; class Magnoliopsida; order Lamiales; family Plantaginaceae; genus Penstemon; species Penstemon eatonii. The sequence continues at coordinate 50,241,102 of CM076715.1, read as the reverse complement.
CGACTAGGGTATCTGCAGGCGAACGCTATTTCAACCTTGAAGACCGATAAGCTTTATTGCTGACCATCCACGACCCCAATGGCCCATGGCCTTTTTGTGGTTTAGGGAGGCTCTGGCGTCAAGTTTTTCGAGGGTATGACGCAACTTGCTAGGTTTTCTTTTGAAAAAACGTTTCGGGTAGTGATTCTGGGATTGACGTCCTTCATAAAATGTTCATGTTTCTCCCGGGAAAGAGATGTATTGCCCTTCTCCTTTTCGAAGAAGTACGATCATAGTCGAAGACTCGTTGGCTCGATAGGCGTTTCCTGGTCGAGTAAGGACATTATCGTCCGCCGAAAATTTCATAGGATCGGCCAGTTATGAAGATGTAATAGGGGTTGATGTCTTTGTATCTTGCAATTGCTTCATATGTCAAGCTCGGAAAATACTTTTTATCGATCTTTACGACGGCTTTACTTATCCTTAGGCCGTTTACCGACAAAGCTTTCTTTACATGATGTATTTAGATTTCTTTATGGTTTTTTTCTTTGACGATTGGAGCTGAGTCTACGATGAATTCGGATAGGAATGAACTTGAGTGGAACAATTTTGACATTTTCTTCACTTTCTTCCCGAAATAGTTTCTGTATTTTCGGGAATCGTAACGGTCGGCGCATTTACTGCTTATATGTCAGCCGTTTGTATCATCAAATCTGAGTCGCTAATTGTTTTTTTCTTCCACTATATATAGTGATAGAATAGTACCCGGCAAGCCAATCTAAATTAGCTTGTTTGAGGACTATCTTCTTATGGTTTATAATTAATACGCCCGTTTATTCATAGTACGTGAATTAAACAATGGCCAACTTCATCTCTCGCGAACCTATCTAAGCGATTGGATGAAATCCTGAGTTCACAATAGACTATGGGACTATACACTTCAGTACTGAGTGCACTTATCATGAAACAGTCTCAAAGGTCGTGATCTCGAAAACGTTCGAAGTCATAGATTCATATCGAGACGGGATATCGAATGAATCGTCAAGACTTGTACGATTATGCATGATTCACATGGAGTGAATTTGTTGTAGTTTCATGAACAAGGCATTTGAGGCCAGTGCATATGACTAGGTGGTTCGATAGAGGATCGAATGCATCGAACGACCCGAACAGAGAAACCCATTGTGGAAGCGCATGTCGCATATCGGTGATGGGATGTTTCTCAAGGATTATAATAGTGTACGATTTAATCCTTAGACTTGAAGTGCTAGGGCGAATTCGGTGCATGAAAGTGCGTACTTTGATTTAGGTATAGGCCACTTAGCTTGGTCATAACATGCCTAAGTTGGGTGCGTACGGAAGTGTACGCGAGTGGTTAGTACTAAGAAAGGATCCATCGACTCATCCTGATAAGGTGGGAGAATTTCCTGTACGTTCTTCGATAATAGTTCCGAGAAACCCGTGGCCACGGTCAGTGACGAATTTGGAAGGGACTTCCAAATTTAGCAGTCACACTGGAATTACTATCCTGAATTAGAAAGTACAGAATCGAGATAATTAGAGGTGCCGATCAATTCACACACCCTAGGTCTCGGTCGGGAAATCAGTCATGGAAGGACCGTATGTACATGGCAGTTATAATAGGTGAGGTTCACAAATATCAATTCACCTGAAGTTGGGCTTCATGGGCTTGTGGCTAGACATCGACCATGAAGTGTAGGTACTCCTGAATTAATAAGGAAATTAATTCTGGAGTGGTCAATTAAAGATAGTTTAAAGTTGATCGGAGCATTTAATTGCTCGTTAATTAAATCACGAGAGTCGTGGGCCTACTGCCAATTGATGGTGAACCCAGAGGGTCACACACAATACAATTGGACAGTGACAGTCATTAAGGGAAATGTGAATGATTTAAAGTTGTTAAATCAAAGTTATTGAATTAAAGCATTAATTCAAGTAAGAGATTATTAATTGGATATTTAATTAATTAATGTTCAATTAATTAATTAAGGGTTATCTGATTAATTATGAAATTAATTAAAGTGGTTAATTAATTAAGTTGGAAGAATAAATTTAATTGGTAATTTTTCGGATTAGCCAATTAAATGACAAAGGGGTCGATTTGTAATTATCACAAATAGAAGTGATAGGGGGCGATTTTTTGAAGATAAGGAAAAGGAAGTTTTTAATCTTGGAAGATAAGCAAGAAGAGATATATCAAATCTTAGATTCCTAATTAGATAAGGAAGAAAAGATTTGATAGACAAGGAAGAAGATATCTTATAGGAGTAGGACTCTTCTCCTATAAATACTTCTTCTCCTCTCTTCATTTAAAAAGGGGAGACTGAAAACTTTTGAGAAAAAAAAAAACTCTGCAAAACTTTTGAGAGAAAGTTATAGCCGATTTTTGAGAGAAAAATCTGATTTTCGAAAATAAGTTTTAGAAATTGCATATCCGCCCCAAACTATTTCGCCCCGAACCCTAGTCGCCCATCCTAGCTCGGCCGAACCTAACCTGGCCGATCCAAGCTTGGCCGAACCAAATCCAGCCGCATAAGCCCTGCGTGTTTGGTCTTCTTCCAGTTGATCTCCAAACCCGAACCTAGATCAAAGTCCTGATCAAGTTCAGAAGTACCTTTGTTGACAAACTTTCAAGTTCCAGTTCTTAGCCTACGACTTGGAAGTGTTGCTACAATCCAGTTGGTGTGGATACATTCTGGAGGTGAGACACTTGGATCACTATATTGTGAATCGAACATGAAGCCTGGAGGTAACCACCACCGAGCTGTGGTGAGGTAATTTCGATTAACCCCCTATGTTTTATTTATGCTTGCGTTCGTTTCTTGCTTTTCGTATACATAATATGGAGACTTTATTTATGGGACTGTGGGTGTGTCTTGAAAAATTTTAAATTCCGCACTCTGTTGTATTGACAATCGAGGCACAAACCCAACAGTGGTATCAGAGCCAACTCCATACTTATTATACGTAAAAGCCTGAACATAATGTGTTTATCGTATATGTTTGATTATGTGTATGAAAACACTTTAGAATTATGTTCTGTCGATTGATTCTTACTTGTTATGACTAGATCTATAATTGGGTAAAACTGCTTTTTCAGATCTGTGGCGTTTTTATAGTTTTTCGAAAAATCAGGATTATTTTGCAATAATCGCAAATCTTGAAAATTAGGGCTGAAAATTAATTTTATGTTTCTGGAAATTTTAGAAATTTATGGGCTGATTATGAAATTCTGATCGCACGGGTTTTTGGACCATTTTGCAATTTTCGAAAATTTATGGGCTATTTTGTAATTTCCGAAATTTCAGGGGTCAGTTTGCAATTCGAAATATTTTCTGGATTCAAAATTTTTATTTTCTGGTCCTTCTGTCCGAAAACTGTTTTGGGGGTGTTTTGTAACTTTTCAAAAGTTTTGGGGTTAAAAGTGCAATTTCCGAAAGTACAGGGGCCGAACTGCAATTTTTCAAAAGTTGAAAATCCGGATCTGTTTTAAAGCAGAAAACTTGTTTTGTTTATCCGAGAATTTTTCTTGTCATAATTAGTAGTGACTAAAAGTAAGAAATCAATAGGAAGTTAGTTTTAAAAGGTAGTTTTAAAATTAAGAAAGAAAGTGAAAGATGTTTACATGTTTCTTGCTCAACGTGAACTGTTTACGTGGTTTTCGATCGCGCCGAGCCTTGACCTTAGGGTAGATGTGATTGGTTTAATTTAATGTTTGGTTTTATTGGGCCTGCGAGCCTGTTATTGTTTTGGGCCACTTTGAGCCTTTGTAATAGAATAGGGCTTTACTGCTTTCCTAGTCTAGGATGGAGGCCCGTTTACAAGCAAGGTGGGAGCCCATGAAGAATTGAAGGCCGCGTATGCGTGGTACATTGTGTAATAGCATAGGCCTGTTTGAACCCCTTTAGATTGACCAATAGGGCCAACATCACTGGCACGATGATGGCCTGCATAGGAGGCTCCCGATCGAAAACATATTGTGGTAGCATGAATGTTAGGCTTGTATGGCTTTTATTTATTTGTCGATTTATGATTGCTTGTGTGTATGCGCGCTAGTATCTAGATCGTAATAAAAGATAAAGCATAATTGAAACGGTGAGATCTCGAGGAGAGTTTCTTCAAACTTTCAAAACCAAGAATCCCCTCTCGAATAAATATTAAGTCATATTGGGTAAACTATAAAATGAAGTTTTATAGATCCAAGCCTTCCATTAATAGGGACTAGTGTGAGTTGTCTACTTATCGATAAAGGTGATCCAGAGTCTGGCACCCGAGTCGAAGAAAGGGGCAATACACGAAATTCCTCGATTCCTATTTTTAACTAAATACGACAAGGGTAGGGATTGGTCGGGATGTGAATATCGACCGATAACTAGTTACGGGGAGTTCACGACCGGGCCCGTTGCTTATCACGATTAATGGGTTAGACTTAAACGCGTAGTAACATTTATGATGTAGCAGTGCTAGATAAATGCGAAAAACGAGGCAAAATAGCTTGAAGGTTGTGTGGTAGACACAATTGGTAATATGTATACCTACCTAGGGAATTAATTGTATGGCCACGAGTCGTGGGTACAATTAATTGCTGCTGGGACGTCAAGACCTACTAGGAAATAGAATTTCCCGAAACTAGAAGGGGTCACAGTTTCGATAAAATAGTGGGAGAACTTTTTCGATAAAAAGTCCAAATTTCGTTAATTATAAGTATTAATGTTAAACCTGTCTGCTTATATGTTGTCTATTTTTGTTAGTCATTCACCATCCACTGTCCCATTCAAACAAGTTGTGTTACGTTTTCAAACCGAACAAACTTTGGGGAACATATGAGCTATTCACTCTATGAGACAAACATGGATGAGTTTGACAATGTTAGAGAATATTGTTCTTACTTAGCCAAGATGTTCAAACGACTCAAAAAGTTTGGAACTCGAATATCTAAAGAAGATGAGATAACCATTACTCTCAATGGCTTGTCTGAAGACTTCGATCATTTCTTGCAACATTGTGATATTCCGTTTGATGGAATTGAAACAAAACACTTGCATCAGTTGTTAGACAAATATGAGGATGTCCATCTACTTGGATATGGTCTATATGAGTGGGGCTGCCATATATGTGACTACGAAGAACAAATGAAGGATTATGCTGGAAAGAAATTCCTGAACAGAATTAACAATGGTATGACTTTTAAGTTATACACCTGTTAAATTCTTTATGATGTAAGACATCTGATAGAACTTTCATGTCTGTAAAAGTGTTTGCAGGTGATGATGGTGTTCCCTCTCGACCTAAAAGGAAGAAATTCCTTAAAAGGAGGATGCAATCAATGCATAGAGAGATAAGGGAGAATCACTTCAGGGATTGGGTCAAGGACTATCTAGACCTAGAACTTTGCATAAAGAGATATTAGTTTTTTCGTATTAGCATAAGTCTTTAGTTTTAGTTTGTCTTTGAGATTTTATTTCAAATTTTTGTACAAGACATTATTGCTTTACCATTGAGAATGGAATTTATTTAATTAAAGCTATTTAACTTTGTACAAATATTGATGCTTTAAAGCATAGAAATAAATACAATGATAAACAAATCAAAACTACGAAAAACTATATGTTGAATCGAAAAACGTGGCAAAATAATCGTCCACGATTGAAATGTTCTTTTTGGACATTCTTCCTGAAGATAGATACGAAAGGGGAGCTTTTATCTATTGTTCTTGAAATAAGGAACTTGGATAAATTCATAACTTTCAAATCTTGAAGGAATGATAACCGAAATTAATGGAATATTTAGCATTCCAAACAATTCAACCGAATGGATTCAATCCATTAGGACAAACGTGGAAGAACTAAAAGCACTAGTTCAAGAAGAACGTTACTTCAGATATACTTACGATTTCTTAATCGTCAAAGTATATGTGTCATAATTGAAGTACAATTCTGAGACTATTGAAGCAATTCAACAGACGTCTTGGAAATGAAGCAACTAAATGCATTATGACGAAAGCACTTTTGATCTAATCAAGCTTGCTGAAACATAAGCAATTAATTCCACGATTATCTAAAACGAGAATAGAATTCTCATGAAGCAAATCAAGAAGGGGGTCGAACCTAGTTCGATTCACAACTATGATCTTGCTAAACTTCCTTCATTCACATTAAGGGGATAGCCTCTCCTGACTCTTCAAGAAACTTGGTGTAGTGCCTTCCGAAGAAAGCTCTTACACTACCAAATCATTTATGAAATGAGAGAATACCCATGTATGAGAAATCCGATGGTAGATCCGATTCATACAAATATTTGTGGGGTATCCAAAGAAATCCATTGGATACCTGTTCTATGACAACGAGAAACGAAAGTATCTCGTGAGTAGCTTATTCCTATGTTGACGAATCTTTTGTCAAAGGAAATAAGGGAATGTCATAAAACTTGATGAAGTCCAAAAGACATTGGACCCATCCCCACAAATAGTGGGAGTAAACCCCGAAACCCAATGAACCGATTTTTGCACAAATTCTTAGTAATCTAATCAAATTCGTAAGGAACTCACAATTCCATTTTACGAAATTGAGTGATTAGATATTTAATCCAAGATTACAAAGAAAAATATGTTTAGACATAAATCAAGGGATATGGCATGAAGCCATAAGATTCAAAGTGATGAGTTTGACTCGCTAAATGGCGATAGGTGATTATTCAAAAGTCCTTTAAAAGATCTATGAAAATACCTTCTCTCCATTTAAAACGTCAAAACCCATTTTGAAACTATTAGCCATAGAAAGGTGGTTGTTGACTACCGAGATATGACTATTGGAAATGGATTCTGCATCTCACAATTGATGAGATGATCTCTATTCAAATCCAAAGGTCAATCTATGACTTTTTCCGAATTGGAACATGCAACTTGATAAGTCAATCAAGAATGTTGAATTGTCAAAAGGCATATGGATTCCATTTGTGCAAAAGGATCAGTGGGAGTACAGTTGAGTTCGAAAAGTAACAAGAAGATGTTCTATACATCAAGATTGATATAAGAATATCAGAGAAGCACAGACGAAAGCGTGTTAATCACGCAATTCTCCATGAATAGATTTGGAATTGCATCTCACGTACTGGCGATACGTATCTAAAGTAGATAAAGAAAAGTAGATGTTGAAATTCACAAATCTAAGTACAAAGACTATATGGAAAATCCAAGAAAGGATCAATTCCATAGAGATATGAATTTCTCTGTCTTATTTAATGTGAATGCCCTGCATTTAATAAGTAAAGAAGAAATTATCTCAAGAAGCCTTATGCTTAAGCGTTTGGATTGCATGTAGCATGCAAAGTCTTGTACATGACCTGACTCATCAAAAGCTCTGATATTTCACCAGCTACTGATAAGTCAAACTCCAGTCAAGGACACTGGACTACCATAAAGCAATCCTCGAAGATAATTCAAGGATATGTTGCTGGTCTATGGTAATAGTGGAGAATTGAAACTCGAAGGATTTATTAATTCGAGATTTTCAAAGTCAAAAGTGGATGATTTATTCTGTTTCGATGGAGCAGAGGTATATTGGAAGAAATTCCAATAGTATACCATTGCCAACTCAATCAGAATAAAAGCACCATTGTGATGCTGCACACACACACAAAAAGGTGTTTAGATGAGAAAACATTCATCCATTGGATGAATTACCTAGCATGACGAAAGCTTGTTATAATCCTAACCGATTTAAACAAAGCTATTGCTCAATGAAAGAAAATCGAGATCTCATCAAGAATCTAAACACAAAACCAAATGATTGAAAAAAAAAATCATAGGTAGTTTAGACGAGTAAAAGTACTACGTCATCTCAACAAGACAACTTAACAGATCCACTAATGAAGCTCTTTCACAAATGGTTCGAGGGACATCTTGGTATAGATGGGTCTTAGAAATGTTGTGATTGGCTTTAGGGCAAGTGGGAGATTGATAGAATAGTACCCGGCAAGCCAATCTAAATCAGCTTGTTTGAGGACTATCTTCTTATGGTTTATAATTAATACGCCCGTTTATTCATAGTACGTGAATTAAACAATGGCCAACTTCATCTCTCGCGAACCTATCTAAGCGATTGGATGAAATCCTGAGTTCACAATAGACTATGGGACTATACACTTCAGTACTGAGTGCACTTATAATGAAACAGTCTCAAAGGTCGTGATCTCGAAAACGTTCCAAGTCATAGATTCATATCGAGACGGGATATCGAATGAATCGTCAAGACTTGTACGATTATGCATGATTCACATGGAGTGAATTTGTTGTAGTTTCATGAACAAGACATTTGAGGCCAGTGCATATGACTAGGTGGTTCGATAGAGGATCGAATGCATCGAACGACCCGAACAGAGAAACCCATTGTGGAAGCGCATGTCGCATATCGGTGATGGGATGTTTCTCAAGGATTATAATAGTGTACGATTTAGTCCTTAGACTTGAAGTGCTAGGGCGAATTCGGTGCATGAAAGTGCGTACTTTGATCTAGGTATAGGCCACTTAGCTTGGTCATAACATGCCTAAGTTGGGTGCGTACGGAAGTGTACGCGAGTGGTTAGTACTAAGAAAGGATCCATCGACTCATCCTGATAAGGTGGGAGAATTTCCTGTACGTTCTTCGATAATAGTTCCGAGAAACCCGTGGCCACGGTCAGTGACGAATTTGGAAGGGACTTCCAAATTTAGCAGTCACACTGGAATTACTATCCTGAATTAGAAAGTACAGAATCGAGATAATTAGAGGTGCCGATCAATTCACACACCCTAGGTCTCGGTCGGGAAATCAGTCATGGAAGGACCGTATGTACATGGCAGTTATAATAGGTGAGGTTCACAAATATCAATTCACCTGAAGTTGGGCTTCATGGGCTTGTGGCTAGACATCGACCATGAAGTGTAGGTACTCCTGAATTAATAAGGAAATTAATTCTGGAGTGGTCAATTAAAGATAGTTTAAAGTTGATCGGAGCATTTAATTGCTCGTTAATTAAATCACGAGAGTCGTGGGCCTACTGCCAATTGATGGTGAACCCAGAGGGTCACACACAATACAATTGGACAGTGACAGTCATTAAGGGAAATGTGAATGATTTAAAGTTGTTAAATCAAAGTTATTGAATTAAAGCATTAATTCAAGTAAGAGATTATTAATTAGATATTTAATTAATTAATGTTCAATTAATTAATTAAGGGTTATCTGATTAATTATGAAATTAATTAAAGTGGTTAATTAATTAAGTTGGAAGAATAAATTTAATTGGTAATTTTTCGGATTAGCCAATTAAATGACAAAGGGGTCGATTTGTAATTATCACAAATAGAAGTGATAGGGGGCGATTTTTTGAAGATAAGGAAAAGGAAGTTTTTAATCTTGGAAGATAAGCAAGAAGAGATATATCAAATCTTAGATTCCTAATTAGATAAGGAAGAAAAGATTTGATAGACAAGGAAGAAGATATCTTATAGGAGTAGGACTCTTCTCCTATAAATACTTCTTCTCCTCTCTTCATTTAAAAAGGGGAGACTGAAAACTTTTGAGAAAAAAAAAAAACTCTGCAAAACTTTTGAGAGAAAGTTATAGCCGATTTTTGAGAGAAAAATCTGATTTTCGAAAATAAGTTTTAGAAATTGCATATCCGCCCCAAACTATTTCGCCCCGAACCCTAGTCGCCCATCCTAGCTCGGCCGAACCTAACCTGGCCGATCCAAGCTTGGCCGAACCAAATCCAGCCGCATAAGCCCTGCGTGTTTGGTCTTCTTCCAGTTGATCTCCAAACCCGAACCTAGATCAAAGTCCTGATCAAGTTCAGAAGTACCTTTGTTGACAAACTTTCAAGTTCCAGTTCTTAGCCTACGACTTGGAAGTGTTGCTACAATCCAGTTGGTGTGGATACATTCTGGAGGTGAGACACTTGGATCACTATATTGTGAATCGAACATGAAGCCTGGAGGTAACCACCACCGAGCTGTGGTGAGGTAATTTCGATTAACCCCCTATGTTTTATTTATGCTTGCGTTCGTTTCTTGCTTTTCGTATACATAATATGGAGACTTTATTTATGGGACTGTGGGTGTGTCTTGAAAAATTTTAAATTCCGCACTCTGTTGTATTGACAATCGAGGCACAAACCCAACATATAGTTCCGTTGTTACCTTTAAATTTAATGTTTCAGTAAGATTTCTGATCGGCTCTTTGATTGAGATTTTACTCTCTCTGGCCATAATGTTTCGTTTATTATCTCCGACTGAACTGTTCGAGGTTCTCCTTCGAACTATCTTCCTTCATAAATTTTGCTATCTCTTGATGGCAACTTATTTCGATTAGGGTATCGGCAGGCGAAAGTAATTGCGACTGGGGTACCGGCAGGCGACCAGCTCTCTTTGACTCCGAGTCTTTGAGGCAGGTTCGATCTTCTGTATCCTGTCAATCCACCCGGTCGGATAGTGGGTCGACTGCTGGAGGAGTTTTCCTGCACTTGATCTCCACTTCTTCAAGATATTCCTTGAAGAATGTTGCTTTCGAGATTGCGTGGAATAATTTTTCTTGGGGTTGCTTCGCTATTTCTCGATCTGGACCGGTGTGGAGCAAGTACTGAGGAAATGATGGATGAAGGGTAGAAGCGTTGTTCTAGCCCCGCCTTACTCCTTCGATCACGGAGAGAATCTAGTGTAGGATTAATTTGTAATAGGGTTACACTTAAATGTAAAGTTTTTGCTTGACTTTTCTTATCATTGTAATTTCGAACTCTTTTGTAACTGTTTGGAATGTCATGAATGAGATATTTATTTCTTTTATCATCCTTCCTTGTTGTCCTGTAGAATTGCTTTCGTATACCATCGTCGAGCATCAATTCTTCTGTCTTAAAAATATGAACAAGCGCTATTTTTTACCATATTTGATAAATATTTAGCTGATAGATGACATCCAACATTTCTCGATTTTGAGTATAACCTGTATGGGGCTTTTATTTCCCCGTTAAATACATAATAACTAAGAGATCGAATAGAAGAATCCAAAATGACCTTTGAGTAACAATCTTAATCTGAGGGGCTAAATTCCCTAGTCGGATAAATAATCGTGAAGTAATAATCGAAATGGGGTCTTGATCGATCTTGAATAATAATTTTGATTTAAGCGTCAAGATGATGGCTGTTAGCCTTAAACGAATGAAGAATGCTGGTTGATCTAGGTTGATCGAGGATAATAATTTCGATCTAAGGGGCGTAGCAACGGCTTTCACCCTTAGTCGTATCAGAGCATTTTTAGGGCTTGAGTCATAGCAGAGGCTTTCACCCTTTAATGATTTCGATCTTAGGGGCGTAGCAACGGCTTTCACCCTTAGTTGTATCAGAGCATTTTTAGCCCTTGGGTCATAGCAGAGGCTTTCACCCTTTAATAATTTCGATCTTAGGGGCGTAGCAACGGCTTTCACCCTTAGTCGTATCAGAGCATTTTTAGCCCTTGGGTCATAGCAGAGGCTTTCACCCTTTAATAATTTCGATCTAAGGGGCATAGCAACGGCTTTCACCCTTAGTCGTATCAGAGCATTTTTAGCCCTTGGGTCATAGCAGAGGCTTTCACCCTTTAATAATTTCGATCTAAGGGGCATAGCAACGGCTTTCACCCTTAGTCGTATCAGAGCATTTTTAGCCCTTGGGTCATAGCAGAGGCTTTCACCCTTTAATAATTTCGATCTAAGGGGCATAGCAACGGCTTTCACCCTTAGTCGTATCAGAGCATTTTTAGCCCTTGGGTCATAGCAGAGGCTTTCACCCTTTAATAATTTCGATCTAAGGGGCATAGCAACGGCTTTCACCCTTGATCGATTTTCGAGGGTCCTAGCAACAGCTTTCACCCTTAGATAATAATAGACTGAGACAAATACGGATAGAATAACAGAGATCGATAATATCAGGGAGAGATGAACGAATATGAATATTGATGAAATTAGTTTCCATTGAATATGTAACTCTGATCGAAATACATTTTGACGAGAAAATAGTCTTCTGCAATCATGAGAAAAGATAAGTCATGGAGAAATAGCCAGTGGTGGATAACCCAATAATCCTTATGCCTTTGTCGAGAAAATTCTTTGTCTATAGGTTTCTAATTTCGATAAGTTTGATTTTTTCAAAACGGTTCCCGTTTTTCTGGGAATATCGACGGTCGACAAATCTTGTCCGTTCACTTCGCGAATTATACGCCGTTGGATTCTTTTCTGTTTTTGGCTATAAAAGGCTGGCATATTGTTGAAATTATCTCATTCGTTGCATCGAGAATTTATCTACCTGATCATGGTGGTCAAGGCGATTATTCAATTAATTCAACTGTTTGAGTTCGGATTTCGAACAAATTTTAAGCGAAACAATCTTCGAGCGGAAGAAAAATTACAGCAACCACGCTTAGAATATCGACAGGCAAATGCGGTTTCCATCTGGAAAGCCAATAAGCCAGGCCCATGGACCTGTTGCTACAATGCATTTAGGAAGACGTGCTGGAAATAGAATGCCGGAAAATACTGCCGAGCGTTCGCCCCTCTGTCTTCGGAAGATTGCAAATAAAGTTGAAAGCCTGTGGGTCCAAAGGATATTCCGCGCTCGGAGCTAAGTTATCCCGAGTGACCGATAGGACGGGAGATCGAGAATTTCATAGGATTGTAATAATGTATGTAATGTAAAGGCTGGTGCTATGCTCGATATGTATTTTCCACATCTTGTATTTTTCGAGATAATAAAAGTACGTTTCCTCTCCGTTTTGTTGACAACATCGATCATAACAAGAAAAATGTTCATCTTCCATAATTCCATTTTGATCTTCTAATATTGATCAAGAAATAATCAAATATCACTTGCCTGCTTGGATAATAGATAAATATTTTAGCGGACCAGAAATTAATAAGGAAAACGATGCCATAAATCTTTTTTACTGCTGAATTTCCATAATTGCATAACTTCCAGGCCGAGAGTTCTGTTCGACTCGACCGATTATAGTTCTTCTAAGTCGGCAGCATAAAAGCATAACAATAAATACTTGAGTGTAAAAACATCTGAATAAACTAAATATGAATCCGACATGCCATTCTTTAATGATAATGTTATGAATACGTCATAACGGTTCAAAATTTAGGATGTCTTAATTCTTCGATACTCCCTACTGAATCGCATGTCATTCTTGCCAAACAGGGCCTTATTTCTCGGGAAATGTAACGGTCACTCCATTTATTACGGACATCAAACCGCTCGTAGCCAGTTATCTGGGCCGTTGATTTAAAATCCCTTACCACTATAAAAAGGTCCCTTCGTGTATACAACACTTCTCATTTTTTCCTTATGCTTCCTCCGATCACCATGGGTCGAGTTTTAGATTTGATTCATACTTTTTCCAAGATAAAGGAGTTTGAGGTTAGACTCAGAACCCTGTTTTTCGATCTTAGCTCCTTTAGCATAAGCTTTTTCGCTTAGAATATCGACAGGCAAAAGAAATTGCGCCTAGAATACCGGCAGGCAACCTGTTATCCCAGACATATCTTGTCTGTGACGGGTTAGAATTATGGTCTTCTGGTGCAGTACCCGATCGGGCAGATGGTTACTCCGAGAGGAGTTCTTTAAATCTGAGGCACCAGCTTCCTCGAGGGCTTTCTTACGAGATAGTTCCTTCGAGTTCCTTTGGAGCGCCTCTGCTGGGATAACCCTTTGCTGCTCCGGTTCGGATTATTCTGTAAACAACGATTGCGCGTTTCAATCATTGTTTACTGATGATGATCTAAGGTCGGTCTGGTGCCCCGGAGAGGAGCTCCAATCCGGCTTTTATCCCGTTCGAAGATGGATGTGCGACACGTGGCTAGTGATTGCCAAGAAGAATCACTGCTGAGTTCTGCATCTGGAGCGAATGAAGACCGAGAATGTAACAGGGTAGAATTATTCGTAGAACTCACAATAGGATAGGAATGATTGTATTGTACTTCTCGAGTTCGAATTTTATTCGAGGCTTTACTTTGTAATTTATCTGAAGAATTTTAATGATAAAGCTTTCATTCTTTAATTGAATTTCACCATTTAATCTTCCTCTTATTAGTCGAACGACTGCTGATATTTAGCTCCGGCTTATAATTTGTTGTCGTTGTTCGAATATTCAACTCATCCCAATCGAATCGAGAAAAATATAGGTAACTTATAAGTAATGTATACGAATTATGCAACTGAACCCAAAGATAGCTGATTCGAAGAATTTTTCTTTCGAAAATAATAAATATTACGATCGGAAAAATAAATTTCGACCACCGACAAGCTCTAATTGCGTAGATTTTCTAAGCCTACGACGTCAATGAATATCGAAGAAAATGGTTCCTTTGTGGGAAATAAATCCATTGAAGAAAAAGATAAGCCGCGACAATCCCAGGATAAAGTCGCTAACATTAAGTTCGGAAATACATTGATTAGGTATTATTTTCAACTTCGAACGCTCGGGTGGTTGGGGGATCATGCCTTGAATAATGATTGGCAGAGTTTCTGACCAGTAAAGCCTTTTCGCTGGCATACATATTTCTCCTCGTAGTAGGCATATTTCGATCTAATACTCGAACAGAGGGTCCCTCGGTGGGCGCCAATTGATCTTACGTGATTTCGTTAGTTCGATCAAGGGTGGGTTGTAACACAATAATAACAATAATAAAGTAAAGCAAGGACCAAAGTAATTGTATTCGAATTGAATGAGTACAAATATAGGTATTCAAGGGTCCTATTCGAGCATTATTGGATGCCGTACAAGCTAGAGGGCGAAATACATATGAGAAAACCTACACTACTATTCTCGAGTGAATCCGAACAGTAGTTTCAAGGCTAGTGCCCCCTGGGAAGTTGTGTCCGGTGTAATAAATGCATGGGGTATTTATAGCCGATTTGGAGGGCTTGGGCCTGGGCTCGGCCCAACAGTGTCCTTCGATCTCCGGTTCTCTTATGTGCTCGGAATAATCATCTTCAAGCTTAGGTTCGGCTCTTGGTTCCTGGGGATAGGATTCGGTGCTATTCGAACTGCGTTGAGGCTAGAAAGACAGGGAATCCGAATTACCCCTCATCATCAGGTTAATGCCGGTGGTTACCCGACGATAACCCTCCGATGCTTAAGTAAGTGTCGAGTTCGATATAGATGAAATGAGTAGTTAATACTCGGGTGAGAGAAAGCATACTTTTTCTGTAATTAATGAGGGTTATTTATAGTTTTTCGCACAGGCTAATGGATCGGATCCTGACAAGACCCATTGATTATGGCGGATGGGTTGTGATAGGACATTTTAGGTCAGGATCGGATCTTCTGTATTCGATTCGACCCTTATGGGTAAATGATATGGAAGATGTCGACATTATCAATGTCGATAGACGAAACAATGATATGGGGACGAATAGGTATCTTCATGAGTAGATCGACGTCTCTCGATGTCTTCATAGGCCTGGATCGATGTATTTCAATATACAATACAAGTAATCGATTTATGTCGAAGACTCGGTAATCGTTTGTCGACATGGACTTGTAATTGATGAAGATTTGGTATATCAATTGTATCATGCTGGTTGTGTAATATGGAATCGAAGTAAATTGGTCAGTTGTGATCTGGTATATCTTGGCCAATTTCCATGAAAAGAAGCAAACAAATCACAGGATAACTTTAAGTTACATGTTCTACAATTTGGGTTGTGGAATGACTGGAGGAAAAGACATTCACAACTCCAAGGCCATGACTACATATCAGCCTGTCAAAGCTGGAACCAAGAAGAGGAAAACTGAAGAGGAAGAAAAGGATGAAGAACATAAGGAAGAGGTTCCTTCAAAGAAACAGAAAAAGACTACTAAAACAGCCTAGCCTGCTGTTCAAGCAAAAGCTGAGAAGAAAAAGAAAGCTGATGAGCCAAAGGAAGTGGCTCCAAGTAAAAAGAAGAAGGCATCTGCTCAAACAGCCGAGCCAGTTGTTCAAGCCAAAGTAGATGAGCCTGCTGCAAAGAAAGTTGCTGATGATACTATCAATCAGACAACTGAGGAGATAAGGAATATGTCTACTGCCTCACCTTCGAGAACAATTTATGCTGAACGTCCTGATGAGAATGTTGCTCGCAGGACAAGAAGTCAATTAAGGGACACAGGAGCTTCCCATCCTGTTCCAGAAGGAAGGCGAAGGAAAACAATCTGGAAAAAGATGACATTAATTGATTCTCCTACTGAATTGTCTGACTTAGTCAGAGAAAGTCCTCCATCAGCAGAGAGGCCTGCTAGAGCTGAAGAAGTATCTGTTGCTGAGAAGCCAGCTGGTGACCAAACTGTTAAACAGACTACTTCAACAGCACCAACAGCTGAGGTTGCCCAACCTCAAGATGATCCTGAAGTGCAGATCATCGATCATGTAGCAGCTGCACCACTTGCATCTGCTGGTCCTGAACCTGCTCCTGCTCAAGAAACACAGATAGCTGGTAAGAACAAAGGAAAAAGAAAGATTGTTATTAGAAGGAAAAAAGTATCTGCTGCTGACAAGAGAAAGAGGGAAGAGGCAGAGCAGAGGAAGAGGGAAGAACAGGAAGAACAAAGGGTCATAGAGCTCAGCAAGATAGAAGCTGAAAAAGAAGAGCAAAGAAGAAAGATGTCTGAGGCAGAACGCAAGGCTGCTGAAGATGTTGAGTTAGCTCTTGTAATTGAGCTCAGCAAAAAGAATGCCCATGGCCCAAACATAGCTGGTGGCATAAAGATTGGTGAATCTTTAAATGCCAAGAAGAAAATGTCTGCTGGCATGGTCAAACCAAAGAAAAAGTTTGAGGTAAGAAGGGCGTTTGAAGTTGTCAATTCTGACCCTGCTGTTTTCAACAGATTTGAATCAGCACTGGCCTACTTCGACCAAAAGTTGATGCGTAGATCCCTGTTCACTCAAGAAAAATAAAGATACATGAAATCGAGGGACTACAGAGTAAACAAGACTGTTGAAGAGATCCAGAGTTGGGATGAGTTTGTTAATGAGGAAAAGTGGGTCCTCAGTTAGCTGAAAACCACTTCCATCATCAGAGCACTGGATCCAGACTATGTTAGAGATGTGATGCACAAGTATGCACAGAAATTGCCACTGAATAAGCAAAGACCATCTCTGACTCTTTGTCAGCCAAGAGAAGAAAGCAAGATGATCCCATCAAAAGGGTTGTGCATATAGCTGTTATGACTGCCTTGGAGATGTGGGCTGCCAAGTCAAGATATGGACATGGATCTCAGAGTGATCTGCCTACTTTGCCAAGTGTCCAACAAATCACATTTGGTAAAGAAGTGAGAGAGTCTCAAGAGTTGCCAAAGGTTACACCAGCTACCAGCCGTCTGCCTGTTTTTAAAATCATCCGTCAGACGACTGTTGTAAATGAAGATTGAACTCTTGCTGATCAAATTTTTTAAGAAGTCCAAGAACAGACAGCAAATCTAGAATCCTTAGCAATTGAGTGGAAAGCTAAGGGAAAGACTGTTGAAGAAGAGATTGTTCTGAAAGATGCACCTGTCCACCAGGAAGGGGAAAAAGATCAGACTACAACACCCTCTGCTTCATCAGCTGATATGCACTCATCTCTGATGGAAGCCTTCCATATGATGCTTAAAGATTCTTTAAAGAAAATGGAAGAGAGGAACAGACTGCAGTTGGAGCAAATGCAGAAAGAAACTGCAAGAATGGTGAAGGATGCCATTAAAAACTTCCCATTGCCTGAAGATAATACTCTGAGGATGACACACAGTGTCTTAGATATGAACAGGAATATTGAAGATGTCAAAGCTAACGTTGGACATCTTCATACTACCTTGAAGAGAACTGAAGACAATGTTGCTCATCTAACAAACACATTCATCAAAATGGGTGAGGAAGAGACTGCAAAGAACATGTTGTTGGTAGAAGAAGTTCACAAAGTTGCCAACAAAGTTGATAAATAAATCTCCACCTTGCAACTCAACATTGACTGCATCAATGATCAGGCTGACAACATCACCACTACTCTAAATCATCTCAATGCAAGCCAAGACTTAATCAACCAGAACATCAATCCTTATGTGCTGCTGTCAAGATCCAAGCTGTTGCACGCAACCCTCCTATTAACCCTGATGATGACAAAAAGGGGGAAGATAAAAGGGAAGAGACAACTATTCAAGCTGCTGCTGAGAACCAAGCACTTGAAGAAAAGGTTGAGGAAAATGATGCTGCTGAAAACAACTGAAGAAGATGGAAAGGTTGATGGCAAGGAAAATTCTGAAGAAGAACCCAAGGAAAAAGCCATGTCTGATAAAGAACTGGCTGCGTCCAAGGATACTCCTGAAGAACAATTGGAGCCATTCACCAAGTACAAGAATATAGAGAGGATAAAGAGAAGGATTGATGAGGCAGAAAATGAGCTAAAAAGAGAACAAGAAATCAAGCAGAAGATGGAAGCTGCCAAGGCTAATCTGCTTGCTGATGATGAAATTGATGAAGAGATTGATGATGAAAAGTCAAAGTATGAATATGAGGAAGTTATTGAAGAACGAAGTGAAGAAGCTGATGATTAGATTAGATTATCCATTGTAATCAGTTTTCTTTATTTTTCCTTTCAGTCATCTCATCTGAAAGACTTGTACTTTGTATAATTTTTCAATCATTAATAAAAGTTCAAGTTCTTTTCCAACATATTTTTCTATCTCAGAAAATTTGAGGATCAAAACTTTAGTATAGGTAAACAGGTACTTAGCTGAAGTTTTGTCATCATCAAAAGGAGAAAATTGTTGGATGAAGATGAAGATAGAGTGTACTAAAATTAGATTAGTTAAGGGAGATTTTGATGATTTCCAAAACTCATCAAGATCAGCTAAGTATGGAAAACTTAGTTTAAAACCCTTAGAAGAATTTTGACCAAGTAAGAAGACAAATCAGAAGGGTCAAATATTCAAGGTCCAGAAGACTACTGATCTGCTGAAGGGAAGAAATCAGACTGGTGAAGATCAGCTAACTCAAATCAGATTTGTTCAAGTTTGAGATCAGCTCTGCTCACCATCAGACTTGTACTCTCATCAGCCAAGTGGAAAGGATCAAGAAGTCTCCCCAACGGTAATAAATGCCCCTGGAGTAATAAATGATAATGTCCGAGGATATTAATGGCAAATGATTGAAGAAACACCTCGTATCAGCTCGGTGCATTTAATGCTGCCTGACAGAAAGTACAGTCTGCAGTACTGTCACTGTGCAGAGAGCCGTTCGCTGAAATTAAGGACCAGAAACCAAGAAATTTGAATTGTGTCTTTCTTTAATGGACATAATTCAAATGTGTGAGTATAAATAGCTGAGGAGACGAAGAGAAACATGCTACAAAACACAACAACTGAGAGATTGATTTCGAAGCAAAATATTTTCCAAGTGTCAAAAAGCTCAAGAACAGCTCACTCATCAGCTTTGTCATTTGTTGACTCAAGCAGAAGTTGAAGATCAAAGATATATACATTTTTCTAAGTGAAAAACTGTTAGAGTGTTGTGAGGAGTGTTTATCCATCTTTGTGAATTGATAAAACTCTGTAGAATAGGTTTTCTTTGTGATCTCCTATTTCGAACATGTGGCCATTTCATTTGTTGTTTGGCACAAGCAGTGTATACTGATTACTGTGTTTTTAGTATAACCCAAGATCTGTGTGACTTGGAAGATTGGACTAAAGGATTTACATCCATATAACCACTATAAAAATACTTGTGCTTTTACCTTGCACTTTACTTGCATATTTTCAGTTTGCATAAAACACTTGATAAAACTGTTTGGAAAGATTTAAAGGAGTTTCTATAAAACTGGGGATAAAATCTTTCAAACTACTAAGTCTACTTGTGAAAAACACTTAAAATATCCGCTGCAAGTAATCTGGTATTAAAACTGATTTTTGACTAAAATCAGCTAAGTGACTATCAGACTAGTGGTCAACCAAGCTGTTCAAAGATCTGATCGATCAACTTCGTAAGCTTACTGCTCTGTAACAGGCTAACAGCTTAGTCTGCTTACAGTTACATAAAAGTTTTAAAGTTAAAATTTGATTAAAATTTTCAGAGGTCTATTCACCCCCCCCTTTCTAGACCTCATCTGATCACTTGGGACCAACACACCTAGCTGATACGAGGTATTTCTTCAATCATTTGTCATTAATACCCTCGGTCTTCAGCATTTATTCCTCCAAGTTCATTTATTACCGTTGGAGAGACTTTCTGATCTTTTCCACTTGGCTGATGAGAACACAAGTCTGATGATGAACGGAGCTGATCCCAACTTGAACAAATCTGATTTGAGTCGGCGGATCGTCACCAGTCTGATTTTTTCTTCAACAGCATATCAGTAGTCTTCTGGACCTTCTTGAATTTTGACTTGTCTGATGTGACTTTAGCTTCACTCAAAATTCTTCTAAGTGTTTCAACTAAGTTTTCCTAACTTAGCTGGTTATGATGTTTTGGAAATCATCAAAACGTCCCTTCAAATATTAACTTACTTGTCTTCTGATCTTCATCTTCATCCAACAACTCATTTCGCTTTTAAGTGTTTAAACAAACTACAACCTCACTACTTTCATTCATATAAGTTCACGTAAGATATTAGAATAGATCTTGACAATTATTCGTTAGATTCCTCGTGGGTTCGACACCCTTTACCACTTTATTACTTGCATACGACCGTATACTTGCGTGTTTGCGTATTCGTATTTGGAGCGTAACATCAATTAAGAATCACCATCGAAGATTCTAATGTCAAAGCCTCAAGGGATAAAAAATTAACGATACTTGTCTTACTTAAAGAAGATTGAGTGAAAAACTCAGATTTTCTGAAAAAGTTTTAAAGTTATCAAAAACTTTTAGGAGAGAGAAAAAAAAAAATTCATAATGTTTTTTCTTCAAATAGTTCGTAAGACAAATTTTAAATTTCAAAAGGAAATTTATTACGTCGTTTTTCAACCAATTAGATAAACTACAAATTCATTCCATTAAGATGGAATTCAATCGTTCAGTTTTCTTCTCTTAGCCCTCGGCTAAAGAAGCGTCCCTATTGCATCAACTTTAACGTTTCATGTCCTTGACCACGAAACTCGAAAGTGTGCATAAACTTTTATTAGAATTACTAATGTTTTGCAACTTGCATAAATTGCAAAATAGGTTACGATTCCTATTCAGATTGTCGCTCTCCCACTAGGTCCGGTATACGTCATGTTCTCAAACTAAATTGAGTTAAATATTAGATCAAGCTCTTAAGCTAATCAAAATACCTTAACTCATGCTCATAAAAGAATATATATATATATATATATATATATATATATATATACATACATACTTATTTTTTGCTCACAACTCACAAGCAAACCAAGTTCTAATTTCACAAATATTAATGGAAAAACAAATTTTCCAATTTAGAAAATAAAATTATTAGAACGTCATAAATAAGTGTTAAAGTACTTCATTTTGTAGTTAAACGTTTGTAAATAGTTTCAGATTTTTCAAAAGTAAAAAAACAAAATTTCTCTTGATATCAAATGATTTTAGATCATTTTCTACATGCATTAGAAAATTGAAATTGGCTTAAAGTGTTTCCAAAAACTCCCACTTGCTAGCCATTTCCTCAAAAATATTTTTTTGAACCAACATAAAAATTTCAAATTTTCCTTCAAAGAAAAATAATTTTCTATTTTAAAACATTTTCCAAGCATCAAAAATCAAAAAATATTTTACATTCTGAAAAATTAATTTAAATTCACCAAACAATCAGAAATAAAATTCTGAACACATAGAAATTTTTTTTTCGGGCCAAGAACGGACACCGGAATACGCCGCACTTGCGTGACACTGCCATGCAGTACAATCGCTGACGTGGCAGCTGACATGTCATGCCACATGGATATCCACATGATGCTGAGCACACGTGTGGCACCTAGCTGGCTGCCATGTGTGCCGACTGGGCTGTTGACCAAACCAACACCTTCACGCGCCGTCCTAACGGCGTTTCCCTATGAAACGCTTCCGGCTACCCCAATGTTTTCGAGCCTTCTGATTCCTATGGTGAACTCGGTTTTTCATTTTGACCTTCGGAAGTACTTGTTTGAGCAACAACATACGCGATCGAGAGTGGGTATGAACAAAGTAAATGTTCATCTTCTTCAAATTTCCAGCAACTTGAAGAAATGCGACATGAACTTCGATTGGCAATATCTCCTTCGTTATAAGTCCCAATTACGCATACTATATATGGTTGAAAACCCCTCGAAGAGATATTTCTAAAGGTACATGAATCATATTATAAGCCGCAACATATAATCCGCAGAAAATAAAAAAAAAATTAGGCCAAATAATAAACAAAAAATCATATCGCAATTTCTACATATCCAATGAGCATGAAATTTTGCAGAGATGATCAACAACATGTAAGCATGCTATGTAAATAATTTCGGACCAAAATAATAAGCACATTTAAATCCACAAATAAAATGTCAAATAATTTAGACATATATGGCAGAAACTTGAATTGACCATATCTTTCTCATTTCTAATCAAAAAATAGATTTCAATGCATGGCTGGAAATTATCAAGAGGATTCTAATGGTATATAGCACATTACATGAATCCAAGTATTGAATCGGGAATCCACATTTAAATTTTCAGCAAATAATTCAATCAACAATTTTTTCAGAACAAATTTCTCAACAAAAACATCTGAAAAAATACAGACACATTCACGAACATGAAATTATGCTCCAGTAAAATTTTCATGCCATTCTACTGAGGGAATCATAAACTGCCATTAAAGGTCAAGCATGAACATAATTTCAAATTTCATGAAATTACTAAAACTAAACATGCTTTCAAACACCATATAGCAAAGTAACTCAACCAACAATGGCTCTGATGCCAATGTTGGGTTTTAAATCCGAATCAACTGTAATTTACCTACTTGAATCGGATCGGATAATCGCCGGTTACTTGAAGTGGATGATCCGGAGAAAATCCTTCTTTGTCATCGATCTAACCGTGGTTGAATCACTGATGCTCTCATGTTTTGGTGCCCCCGATCAAGACACAAATCACGTACGGAAATGAGCCATAATTCACAATCCAAATGCCCCAATTATTGTTGATGATATGTATATATATATTACCCGGAATATATGATATGATTTACCCGTATATAATGTGTTAACATTATATATATATATATATATATATATATATATATATATATATGGGTGTATGTGTGTGTGTGTGTGTGTGTAGGGAGAAGAAGAAATAAAGAGGAAGGAGAGAGGTCCAAAGTCCTCTTTGTTTTTGGGACTTCTCTATATATTTTAGAGATGGGGGGAGCCGAATGCTCCCCCTCTTGCCTTTTAATTGTGGGAGTTAATCTCCCACTAAGTGGGAGGTTAATTCCTCATTTGGGAGTAGTTAATTAACTACTCCCTCCTTTTTTTTAATTCAAATTAGACCGGGTCGGGTTAGTTCGAATGGGCGTACCCACCCGTCTCAAATCAACACTAAATGCTTAATATATTAAGTTCAATACATTCACCTCAATGTTGATAAAAAAATCTCAAACCATTCAATGCTTAGTCATGTGAGTTCGGGCAGGGGCGTGCGGGCTCGGCTGGGTCGCAGTAGGTTGGGCTTGGGAAGGGTTGTGGTGGTGGTAATGGTGAAGTGGTGGATTCGGTGTGGTGTTAGTAATGGAGGTTAGGATATATAAGGAAAAGGAAATTGGTAAGAGCAAAATGTGAAAAATGAAAATAAACTCTCGATCTGTGTTGGTGTGGGACGGATTGGGATGGTAGTGGTGGTTATGGAGATATGAAGAAGAGTGAAGTGAGTGAATAGAATGGGGATTTTTGGAGAAGAAGAAAATAAACCCTATATTTGACATCTAACTATATTCATTTTATTTTTTTTCATTTCTTTACCGAACAATTGTCTTAGCAACGGATCAAGTTGATCCGTGGCTAAGGTAACAACCAATATTTTTTCTTAATGTTAAAAGCCCGTTGCTAACTTCAGTCAAAAAATTGCATTAAAAAAATTGGCTTTCCCGTCGCTAAGTATTATATAATTATTATGATTTAAAATTAACTATTTTTTGAATTTTCTAACTAGTTTAGTGACGGATTTCATTCCGTTGCTAAGTTTAACTGGTTTTTTAAAAGTATCGCAATGAAATTGGCTTTCCGTCGTTAAATACTATATAATATTTATTTTTTATTTCTTTCTCAACTAGCAACTGATTTTATCCATTGCTATTTTTAGTTTTCGTACAAGTTTAGATGCAACAAAATCCGTCGCAAATTTAACTGATTTTAAAAAAAAATTGTACCGTTTCTCGCAATGGATGTAGCGACAAAATTTAGCGATGGATATACAATTTTGTCGCCGTTTTAGCCATAATTAGCTAAGGAATTCTGCTGCTACATTCCGTCACTAAATATAAGGTTACAACAGTAATAGATGTTTAATAAAAGAAAACCAATTAATAAAGGACCTCAAAGTTTGATTAAGAACTCATATCAGAGTGCGGAACTCTTGACTCAAAGATTATAGATCTTACTTGAAAGATTCACTGCTTACTTGACCATTAATGATCAGAATGTCATTCATGGCCCATTAAAGATCACAATACTAGAAATTTGGGTACGGAAATTTTCTTCCCTAAATTGAACATTTTCGTCGCCAAAACCCTTTAGACACGAAAGAATTTTGTCGCATGCTCTGTCGCGAATGCCACTTCGCTAATACTCTTTCTGTACGAGATAGTGCAATCCATCCCTAAATGCATCACATTGTGCGACATTCAAGAGTTTCGTCGCATATGGTATGTTTGTGTATGGTTTAATTCGTCTTTAATAAACTCGACTTTCATGGCCTTTAATCACAATTTATAGAAAAATGGTGCTTTAGGGGACAAAATCATACTATATACAACTATATGTAGTTTTAGGGATGTAAATATACGTAGGCAATAATACAAATGCACAATACCTTTTTTGTTCATATCTGCCATTGTTATCACTACAAAATCATACATCAGATACATGCCATTGTCATTGTTGAGAAAGAAGCAATATTTCACAAAGAACACAATAATAAATATTTCTCCGTTGATTGAATCAAGATGGAAATGCGACAAACTTATCAACAAAGCGACCAACCAATATGCAACGTAAAGTAAACAATCAACACAAAGATTTTTAAGTGAAAAACCTCTTCAAATCGAAGAGGGAAAAACCATGGAAGCCTCAAAGTATTCCACTATCACCAATCACAAATACAATTGTTCAATACAACCCCAAATAGGTACAAAACCTTCACCCAACACTTACATAAGAGATAGAAATACAAGGAACAAAAATAGAGATAAAGCTCACACTTTTGCACCAACTTCCAATGGCTGTCGTTTCACCTTCAGGCACCAAAATGACGATCCAAATGGTCAAACGATAGAACTAGATGTGTAGAACCTCCAGTCAAAATTGGATGATGATCCAATGGTGGATAAAGTCGGAATGGCCAAAATACCGAAGCAACAATGAGTGTAGCCGAAATATGTTTCCTCTCTTTTCTCTCTTGTTTTGTGTTGTAGAAAATGTGCTGAAAAGTTACTCCAATAACCTTAACATAACATTAAATATGTGGGACAAATAACCTTAACATAACACTACCAAAAGATTGGACATTTATCCACATAGGAAGGGACCAAAAACCCAACAAATCTCCCTCTCCCGACTATGTGGAAGAGTGTGCCATACCGGCAATCTCACAACAAGTGTCAAACTTCCCCTTAGGAAGTGCTTTAGTCAACATATCAGCCCCATTATCATCCGTGTGAACTTTTTCAAGTTCTACCAATCTATCATTCAAAACATCTCGTATCCAATGATAACTCGCATCAACATGTTTTAATCTAGAATGAAAAGCGAATTCTTGCCAAGATGGATAGCATTTTGACTATCACAAAATAATACACACCTCTCTTGCTCGAAGCCAAGTTCTTGCAAGTATCTCCTCATCCAAAGTAACTCCTTACATGTTTCGGTAATGGCAATGAATTCAGATTCGGTAGTAGACAAAGCAACACACTTTTGCAATCTGGATTTCTAAGAAACTGATCCCCCTGCAAAGGAGACTAAATAACCTGAAGTAGAATTTCGAGAATCGATATCACCCGCCGTGTCAAAATCGGTATAGCTAACTAAACTAGGCTTCTCACTCCCAAAACACAATCCCAAATCTAAACTTCCTCGGAGATATCTCATAATCCACTTAACAGCTTCCCAGTGTTCCTTTCCCGGATTCGATAGAAACCGACTTACAGTACCAACTGCATGTGCTATATCCGGTCGTGTGCAAACCATAGCATACATCAAACTACCAACCGCGGATGCATATGGAATCTTTTGCATGTATGATTTCTCCTCATCCGTACTAGGACTTTGCTTCATACTTAATTTAAAATGTAAAGCAAGCGGAGTACTTACAACTTTAGCATTTCTCATATTGAATCTTTAAAGCACTTTTTCTATGTATCTCTCTTGCGATAACCACAACTTCTTGGGCTTTTCTATCACGTGTGATTCTAACACCAAGAATTTGTTTTGCAGGCCCCAAATCCTTCATAGAAAATTCCTTACTCAAGGCCAACTTCAATCTATTAATCCTGGAAACATTAGAGCCAACAATAATCATATCATCAACATAGAGCAACAAAATGACAAAGTCATCATCATAAAACTTTTGCACAAAAACACAGTGATCAGAAGTAGTCTTCTTATAACCCTGTTTCTCCATTACATAGTCAAACTTCTTGTACCACTGTCTTGGTGCTTGCTTCAACCCGTACAGACTTTTATTTAGCTTGCACACACAATTTTCTTTCCCTTTGACCATGAAACACTCGGGTTGTTCCATGTATATTTCTTCTTCAAGGTCACCATGAAGAAATGCAGTCTTCACATCCATCTACTCAACCTCCAAATTCAAACTAGCAGCTAGACCCAAACAATCCGAATAGAAGACATTTTCACAACAAGAGAAAATATTTCATCAAAGTCAATCCCATTTTCCAGACTGATACCTTTGACAACTAATCTAGCTTTGTACCGTGGAAGAGAATTCTCTCCTTGTTTCACACGATAAACCCATTTATTTTTCAAAGCTTTCTTACCATTAGGTAATGTCGTCAACTCAAAAGTAGCATTATCATGCAATGATTTCATTTCCTCTTTCATAGCACTTAACCACTTTTCCTTATCCTCACTCTCCATAGCCTCTTCAAAACAAGTAGGCTCTCCCCCGTCAGTCAGAAAAACATATTCATCAGTAGGATACCTTCTTGAAGGTTGTCTTTCTCTGCTTGATCTACGGAGTTGAACTTGAGGTATTTCAGGCACGTTTTGATGGTTATCTACATTGCCATCATCATGAGTATCAACTTCTTCATGAACTTGTTGATCATCCGGTATATGACTGAAAGGAACTGATTTTGGGCTAATGAGTTCATCACTCTCTTGAGGAACTTGACAATTGGCCTTCAATGTCTTCAATGGTTTGATCCTCCATAATATCACATCTCTGCTTCTAACAAGCTTATTTTAAACAAGATCATAGAATTTGTAACCAAATTCATCATTCTCATAACCAGTGAAGATATGTTGTCTTGTCTTAGCATCCAACTTCAATCATTCATCTATTGGAACATGCACAAAAGCTTTGCAACCAAAGACCCGTAAACGATCATATGAGACAGTTTTACCGAACCGAACACTGTCAGGAACATCACCACTCAGAGAAATAGTAGGTGACAAATTGATGACATGTACCACCGTGTTCAAAGCTTCACCCTAGAAGGATCTCGACAACTTTGTTTCTGAAAGCAAACATCTAACTCTCTCAACTAGAGTTCTATTCATCCTTTCTGCCAAGCCGTTCAACTGAGGAGTCTTTGGAGGTGTCTTTTGATGTCGAATACCCTGTGATCTGCAATATGCATCAAAAGGACCAATATACTCTCCACCATTATCGATGTGTATACACTTAAGCTTTTTCCCAGTCTTTCTCTCAACTGAAGCTTGAAATTGCTTGAATGCGTCAAGCACTTGGTCTTTTGTCTTCAAAAGATAGACCCATACCTATCTTGAATGATCATCAATAAATGTCGTAAAGTAACGTGCTCCACCAAATGATGTTTCCTTCAAAGGACCACAAATATCCGAATGCACTAGCTCCAACAAATCCAGTTTCCTTGAAGGAGGGAGACTTTGGAATGAGAGTCTTCTCTTCTTTCCAGCCAAACAATGAGCACACTTGCTCAACTTTGCCCTTTTGAACCCAGAAAGGAGATTTTTCTTTACCAAGCAACCAAGCCCTTTTTCACTCATATGGCTAAGTCTTCGATGCCACAACTCGGTAATTTTATCATCCTTCATACCTCATCCTTCATGCAAGTTTGTAATTTTATCATCCTTGTAAATAGAAGCTTGCATGAAATACAAACTAGACGACTTCTTACCTCGAGCCAAGACCAACAAACCTTTAGTGAGCTTCCACTGATCTTCATGAAAAGTGTTGCAATATCCTTCATCATCAAGTTTTCCGGCTGAAATCAAATTCAAACGAATATCTGGAGCATGTCTAACATCCTTAAGTGTAAGGATTGAACCATTAGTTTTCAAGCAAACATCTCCCTTGGCCACAACTTATGCTAAACCGTCATTACCTGATGGGGGCTATTTCGCACCCCTTATAATGTTCGGATCGACTAAGGGATATAAGATCGGTTCGACCAGAAGAGCCCGTTCGGGATCATCTATCGACCTAGTAGAATACGACTCTCCTCAACAAGCAGACTACAATCCGGACTCAAGAAGGACGATTGGGCCGAGTCCTATTAGAATTATGTTTCCTTGTAAAGCTAGGTTTAATGTGATATAAAAACCTAGTTAATCATTGTATTACACACGCTTTACATACTCAACTTACACCTGCATACTAAAATAATCTAAGATTATTGAATAGAAAAGCTTTTGCTATACTATTTTATTCATTGATTGTCTTGGTTACTGATTGTTCTATCTAATTGTTCTTCCTTGAGATTGATCCATTCAGAATAAAGTAATAGAGCCCTATAATTCGTATTAATTCAGAACTCCTAATCACACTCCTTACTGATTTAATCGTACCCGACGAAATTCGGTTTAATCAGTTGGCGCCCACCATGGGGCTAGGTTAATTATTCGATCGACATATGGCTAGCCCAAGGAAGAGCGCTCGTAATGGGGCAAGAAGTAACACAACTAACCCCCATAACACGTCTGAGGATCCACAGGGCAATACTGATAATAACGCCCATGTAAACAACGACAATTTGCAGGAACATCTTCAGAATCAGCAGGAACCGCAGGGGATCCCTACTGGTGCGATACCGGAAGAACCTGTAGCTCCAGCGATCCCTGTTCCCCTCTCAGACGCTCAGGAGAAGTTGCGATAGATTGCTATGCTTTTTAAATCACTCTGCCCAGAGGAACTACTCATACTCAAACAGGTTCCGCGAAACCCTAGAACTACTAGGGCAAATCCAATTCACAGGACGCCGAGGCAGAATGATCAAATCTCTCAGCAAAGCTGATAGCCCGGTAAGCGAGCAGCGCTCATTACACAGTCCTCAAAAGGGGAACTCAAAACCCTCCGATAACAATCTCTGAAGAAAACCGGGTCAAAGGAGACCGCAGTCGGGATACAGTGGGTCCAAGGAACATACCCTAATCCCCGTCGAGGATGACGTAGGCAACGCAATCCCAAATCGACCACGAACTATGCGGTTCTCGGAAAGAGAAATCGAAAAGATGGTACAGGAACGACTTGAGCAACACTTACGATCTGTTCAAAACCCATGGGCCAGAACCACGGAACTCCAGGAGACCTTAGCAGCGTGCTCTCCCTTCAGCAGAGAAATAAAAGATGCACAGTCGACTGGACAGGTTCTAGGTAGACTACCCAGATACGACGGAACCACTGATCCAGATGACTATATTTTTAGCTTCACAAACATAATGAACTTATATGCTCACTCGGTGGAATTCACCGCTAAGTTAATGGTGACCAAGTTAGAAGGACTTGCTTTGGACTGGTTCGCCAAGCAAACAGCATACTCCATATTCAGTTTTCGGGAATTATGCATCAAGCTGACACAGCAGTTCGCCAGTCAGAAGAGACAAAAACTTCCAATGAGCTATTTATGAACCATTTATCAACAAGAGGGCGAATCCCTAAGGAACTGGTTGGCAAGATTTAATGTGGAATTGCTCAAAATCGATTCCCCAAATATCGATTACATAATCTCCATTCTCTTCGACCTCACGAAGAATAGGCAGTTCGAAAATGCCCTCAGCCGAAAGCAACCAAGAACGTTCGCTGACATCATGAGCTTGGCATCGAAATATATGACCCAAGAAGAGATGAATTCTTTTAAAGATAAGAACAAAAATAAAGCTATGGCCTCAGGCTCCAAAACGGCAAGATAGAATTCCTGCCCAAAGATCTATGGACTATGAACGGTCTTTTAGAAAAGGCAACGTCTTCCAGCGATTAGAATACAATAAAAACGACCAGGACAGACGACCTAACATCTATCAAAGACCTAGAACCGCCGAGCCAGCAATCCGGAGCAGGGTTAATCAAGTAGAACACCCAAGGCTAACTGTTCCGATAGAAGAAATATAGGCTGTACTAGAAAGGAATAATTGGATCTCGGAAGCAAAGAGAATCGCTCAGCCCAGACCAGGTGCACGAAACTATGAGTTATACTGCAAATATCACAGGGCACATGGGCATCGCATTGAAGATTGCTTTCACCTTAAAAGAGAAATTGAAAACTGATCGAACAAGGAAAACTAGATGACTATTTGGAGCGAAATAACCGCAACCGAGGAAGAAGTAGGAGTCCTCGGTATAATAATCAAAGAAGAAATTTCCGTAGAAGTTCCCCTAATGATGGTCCCCCAGAAGAATTAAACAATGACCAGATTAACGGTACCATCCATACAATCTCAGGAGGACCCGCAGGCGGGGACAGTCGTAATGCTCGCCGAAGGACCGCCAGATCCATAATTGGAAGCTTAAAATACCCGAAAGAAGTATGGACTCTAGAAAGCAAACCAACAAACAACAAGCTAATTAGTTTCAACGAGGGCGAGGTACCCAAAAACCTTGTTTGAGACACGAAAGAGGATAACCCCGACTTCCGGATGGTGGTATCGCTAGAAATAGTGAATTACAACGTCAAAAGAATCCTAATCGATAATGGAAGCTCAGCGAATATCATCTCTAAAGAGGTCCTAGCCCAGATGAACTTGGGACAAATAACATTCCAAAAAGTAGCCACGCCTTTAGTAGGATTTGGGGGATCCGAGATTGTCCCCAGTGGCACGATAACTTTAAGTGTCTCACTCGGGAAGAAACCATATCGGATGGTGAAGCTAGTAAAATTTTTAGTAGTAGAAACGCCATTTGCCTACAATGCGATCCTAGGGCGACCTGCACTCAACTTATTCCGAGCTGTTGTTTCAACATACCATCAGAAAATAAAATTTCCAACTGACACAGGGATCGGAGAAATAGTGAACGATCATTGTATGGCATGGGACTGCTACAACACGTCACTAACCTTGGGAAATCGCCCTAGATCGATTACCCCGAGCAAAAGAAAGCTTGAAGTCGACGTTGATAGAAACGAAGTTGAAATCCCTAGCATTGACCGATAGATAAGAAGGGAAAAGAACAAGTGGATTTAGCTTTAAAACCACCGGAACATAAGGATGTCTTACTGGTACAAGGGGACCCAACAAAAACAACAAGAATAGGTACCGAATTAAGCAAGGAAGGGGAAGTAATGTTGATCAACTTTCTCAGAAATAATGTAGATGTCTTCGCCTGGAGCGCGAACGACATTGAAGGGATTGACCCCCGAGTAATCAGTCATTCGCTAAAAATCGACCCCTTGTCAAAACATGCTAGACAAAAGAAGAGGAATCATGCGCCAATAAAGGATAAAATAATCAAGGCAGAAGTAGAAAGGCTACTCAAGGCGAAACAAATTCGAGAAATACACTTCTCGGAATGGCTATGTAATGTTGTGCTAGTAGCAAAGGGTGACAAAAAGGATAACAAATGGAGAATGTGCAACGATTTCACCGACCTTAATAAATTATGCCCGCGCGATCCATGTCCTCTCCCAAGGATCGACTTATTAGTCGACTCAACCGCTGGCTTTGCAATCTTCAGCGTGATGGATGCTTTCCAAGGTTTTTATCAAATATACATGGATGAGCGAGACCAAGAGAAAACTGCATTCATAACCGAGCAGGGAGTGTATTGCTTCATAGTTATGCCATTTGGGTTGAGGAACGCCGGGGCCACTTACCAAAGGTTAGTTAACATGATGTTCAGAGAATTAATTGGAGAAATAATGGAAGTATACGTAGATGATATGCTGGTCAAAAGCATGAACGAAGCTGATCATGTAAAGCATCTCGATCGATGCTTCCAAATATTGAGAAAGTATCGAATGAAGCTAAATCCTGCAAAATGCACTTTCGGTGTTAAGTCGGGAAAATTTTTGGGATATTTGGTACATCAACGAGGAATCGAGGCCAACCCAGAAAAAATTCGACCCATAACTGAAATGAGGCCTCCCAAAACGATCTCCCAAGTACAGAGCTTGGTAGGCAAAATCGTGGCATTAAATATATTCATATCCAAATCGGCTGACAGAAGTTTGCCTTTCTTCCAAACACTCCGGAAAGCGAAAAACTTTGCTTGGACCGAAGAAAGCGACCAGGCCTTTGAACGGTTAAAGGAATATCTAACTAGATCCCCGCTATTGGCCAAACCAACCGAAGGAGAACCATTATATGTCTACATATCGATCTCCGACGTGGCCATTAGTTCGGTTTTAGTTAAAGTAGATGGCTTAGAACATAAGCCTGTTTATTACTTAAGCAAATTACTACAAAGGGCCGAGAAGAACTACTTGGAAATAGAGAAATTCGCTTTGGCTTTAGTAGTGGCGGCAAGAAAACTCCGACCTTATTTTCTAACCTACAAAATTGTGGTGTTAACTAACCAGCCATTGAGACAGGTCTTAGCAAAACCAGAAGCCTCTGGAAGATTGATCAAATGGGCGATCGAACTCGGTCAGTTCGAGATCGAGTACAAACCAAGAACTGCAATTAAAGCCCAAGTCTTAGCCGATTTCCTATTAGAAACTCCGAGCCAGGCAATCGAACATCCTGAATCGACCAGTCTTGCCAATCATATCTTCATCGTAGAACATCAAACTTGGTTGATGCACGTCGATGGTGCTTCATGCCGAGAGGGGGGAGGTGCAGGAATCAACTTCACCGGACCAAATAAAGAGGATTTAAACTATGCAATAACACTGGACTTCGTCGTGACAAACAACAAAGCAGAATATGAAGCACTGATCGCGGGAATGGAAATGGCAATCAAGGCCGACATAAAGAATCTTAAAGTATTAACTGATTCAGAGTTAGTACAAAGACAAATAGAGGGCCTGTATGAGGCAAAGGAATTTAATATGATCAAATACCTGGCCAAAGTAAAAAAATTGGCTGAAAAATTCAAAAATTTTGGGATACAGAACATTCCACGATCGAAAAATAAGTGGGCCGATCAACTCTCCAGATTTACAGGGTTTCACGACGAAAATATCGAAAGGGTATTCAACTGGTTGATTACTAATACACCAGCGATTGACATCGATGAAATACCAATCGCAGAGATGATGGAAATAACAGAACAGGAAAGAAGTTGGATGACTCCAATGATAGACTATCTTCGAGATGGGAAGTTACCGCTTGACCTAAATGAAGCTCGGAAAATACGATATCGGGCTCCAAGGTAAACGTTGATAGAAGAAAAACTGTACCGAAGATCAGTCTCAGGAATTCTTTTAAGATGCGTCTCCGAATCCCAGACCGATGATATTCTTCGAGAAATACATGAAGGAGAAGCGGGAAATCACAGTGGAGCAAGGGCCTTAGCCTTAAAATGCATTAGAACAGGTTATTATTGGCCTAGCATCAACAACGATGCTATGCAATATGTTCAAAAATGTCATCATTGCCAAATTCATGCTAATATAACTCATCAACTAGCCGAAAAAATGCACCCAATACCAGTATGCTGGCCGTTTGATCAATGGGGAATGGACATCGTGGGACCTTTCCCAACAGCTCGATCCAAGAAAGCATACGTTTTAGTCGCTGTGGAATACTTCAGCAAATGGATAGAATGCATTGCCCTTGCTCGAATAACTCAATTCCAAGTGATCAATTTCTTAGGGAAGTTCATAGTGTGTCGATTAGGCATCCCAAGAATTCTGATCTCTGATAACGGAACCCAATTTGCGGAAAAATAGGTAATGGAATGGTGTACAAAGCTAGGAATTCAGCAAAATTTCACTTCAGTTGGGCATCCTAGAGTGAACGGATAGACTGAGGTAGCGAACCGAGAAATAATAAAATCTTTAGAGAAAAGATTAGGGCAGCCAAAGGAAAATGGCTAGATGAACTCCCAGGAGTACTATGGGCTAATCGAACCACGGTCAGAACTTCAACCGGGGAGACCCCATTCAGTCTAGTATATGGCTCGGAAGCTGTTATTCCAGTCGAAACACTAATTCCGACACCAAGAATTGAAATGTATGACGACCAGAAAAATGGAAAGACATGAGAAAATGATATTGATTTAACAGAAGCTTTAAGAGAAAAAGCGCCCGTACGTTTGCAAGTCGCCAAATCAAATATGGAAAGGGCCTAGAATCAAAAAGTACGCGTCCGAACCTTCAAAGAAGGAGACCTAGTCTTAAAAAAGGTAGATGTTGGGATTCTTAGACAAACAGCCCTAGGCACAGCAGAATATAAAAATTTTAGGACCTCTTACGGAATCTTGCCAGGATACTACTCTAGGTGTATATATATGAACAAAAATAAAACGATAGTATAAGTTTGCACGTTATACCTATCTCCTTGCAAATCCTCGGCTAGCAAAAACGAACTCTGAATTTCTCCTCCGCCAAATCGATCCAAGCTCTGCAGTAGCGCCCCACGTGTTGCGCCTCTACGGGTTGATAAACCACAATTAAACGAAAATAATAAATCTTGATCAGCTAGAACACAAGATATATTATGATCTAGGATATAGGAATGATTTTGGAACAAGAATCGAAAACGAAAATTCTTCCAAAAGAAGAACAGGGTTCGGTCGACTATGTGCTTGGGAGAGGGAGAGAAAATTTTGCTCTTGCTTAATCTTGCATATGGTGTTCGGTGAAAAATAACTATAAGATAGCTACTTATAGTTATCTCCCTAACCTAGTCCTATTAGGACTAGGGCTTTTCTCTCCTACATGGGCCATGACCCTCTTTAATTCGAAGACCAAGTCTTCTAATTAATTCATGGCCCATTTAATTAATTTGACCAGGCTTTATTTAATCTTCTAATTAAATAGCCCAATTAATTAACTTAATCTCTCATTTAATTAAATCAGACTCTAAGCCCATTTAATTAAATCAGACTCTAAGCCCATTTAATTAAAATCCCTTCTAATTAATTAAATCCAACTTAATTAATTAATCCACAAATTAAATTCCAATTTAATTCATGATCCTGATCCAATTCCAATTGGATCCCATTTGTTCCAATTGGGTCGACCCAGTCGACCCACCCATAATAATCACCCAGTTGATTATTCACCCAGTCGACTCGGTCGTTCTTATTTCCTCGCTTTCGCTTCATGTGTATTGTGTATGCTCCCGTAGGTTCACCACATAATTGGCCGTGGGTTATAATTAAATATTATTTAATTAATCGAGTAAGACTTACTCTAAATCAATCGAACACTCTGTCGATTGACCATTCCAAAATTAGCACCCCTGCCAATTTGGGAATTCTCCCACACTACACGGTCGATGTCCAGCCACAAGCCCATGGAGCCCAATCACTGGTGAATTAATTCAGTGAACCTTTTATCATTTATAATTTCCATATACGACATAATCTCTCCATCGATCAATCTCCCAGTCGAGACATAAGGGCATGGTCTTTCATCGGATTCCCTTTTCTTTTGTCTTGACCTTATGTACTCTGATCTCGAAATAAATTCTCTTTGACTTAATCTTTATGAGCTACTTACATAAAGTTGTCAGATACCTTGGCCAAGGATTTACCAGAATTAATTTCTCACAGAAATCCATAGGAGAATTTCCCTACCTATCAAGTCGGGTCAATGGATCCTTTGTTGATGATATGAATCTACATACGAGTTCCTCTATACCCAATGTGAGTCCACAAAGACTTTCTGGCGATCCCCAGTCAGTCGGAACTCATATCAAAGCATAGACGTTCTCGCACCAGATAAACCCTATCACCTCAAGTAGTTAGGGATCGTTCCTCGTATACTATTATAAATTTGGAATAACTTCAACCCCGATATGCGACTACTGCTTCCATGGTGAGTTATTTCCTAATTGGGGTATTCAGTGCGCTTGCCATCCCAGCAAGCCACCCACTTATGTGTGTCGACCATCCCAGTCACGCTCGTGGACCCCAGCGTTCTCCAGTTCATCGGAGTACACACAATAGTGAGAGTCTAACCGAATCCAATGATGTCCTATCTCAATTGGATTCTACGACTCTTGAATATGTTCTAGATCACGGCCTTGGAGATCAGTCCACGGGTTGTCCCATAGCCCTGTGATCTAAGGACTTCTATCCTTAGATAATTATTACATAAGATAAAGTTGACCATTTAATAAAGTGCATTTATTAATCGAAATTGAATAGTTCCTCATTTATTACAATAAATACTCGCCATACAGCTGGCTTGCAGGACACTATTTCTATCAATCTCTCACTTGTCCTAAAGCCAGTCTTTTATGTTCTTGAGTCCCATCTTGTGCAGATGTTTCTCAAATGCCTTTTAAGGCAGAGGCTTCATTAGCGGGTCCGCCGTATTATCTTCTGAGTCGACACGTTCCATCTTAATGTCTCATCTACCAATTATATCTCTTATCACGTGGTATCGTCTTTGTACGTGCTTGGATTTCTGATGAGATCTCGGCTCCTTTGCTTGCGCTATAGCCCCATTGTTATCACAGAAGATAGTAATGGGCTCAGCGATGCTAGGTATCACATCCAATTCCTGGATGAAGTTCCTCATCCAAACACCTTCCTTTGCTGCATCACTCGCAGCAATGTATTCTGCTTCGGTGGTTGAATCCGCGGTTGTTTCTTGCTTGGAGCTCTTCCAGCTAACCGCACCACCATTGAGGCAGAATACGTATCCTGGTGTAGACTTGAAGTCGTCTACATCACATTGGAAGCTCGAGTCTGTATAGCTTTCCAATTTCAATTCTCTTCCACCGTATACCAAGAACAATTCCTTAGTCCTTCTCAGGTACTTCAGAATTGCCTTTACGGCTATCCAGTGCTGCTCACCTGGATCAGACTGGTAGCGACTTGTAACGCTTAGAGTGTACGCTACGTCTGGTCTCGTACATAATATACCATACATTATGCTTCTTATCGCGGATGCATACTGTACTCGAGACATGTTGCTTCTCTCTTCAGGCGTCTTTGGGGCCATAGACTTAGAGAGCGCAATCCCATGTCTCATTGGAAGCAATCCTCTCTTGTATTCTTCCATACTAAATCTTTTCAAGATTTTATCTATGTACTGGGATTGGGAGAGGCCCAGCAGTCCTTTTGATCTATCTTGGTAGATCCTTATACCTAGTACAAAGGATGCTTCTCCCATATCCTTCATTGAGAATTGTGTAGATTACCATGCTTAAGTTTCGGACAGCGCTTTCACATTGTTTCCAATGAGAAGAATGTCGTCAACGTAAAGCACCAAAAATTCAACTGTACTCCCACTGATCTTCTTGTACACGCAAGGTTCGAACATGTTTTTGATGAATCCAAAAGTTTGGATTGTCTCATCGAAACGAATGATCCAAATTCGAGAAGCTTGGTTCAGTCCATAAATGGACCTCTGGAGTTTGCACACCTTGTGTTCATCTCCTTTGGATGCATATCCTTTTGGTTGCTCCATGTAGATCTCCTTATCAATGTCCCCATTGAGAAAGGCTGTCTTTACATCCATTTGCCATATCTCATAGTTATACCACGCAGCTATGGCCAGCATGATTCGAATGGATTTAGGCATTGCGACGGGCGAGAAGGTCTCCTCAAAGTCAATTCCAGGTCTTTGAGTGTATCCTTTTGCCACTAGTCGCGCCTTGTAGGTTATTACCTCTCCGTTCACTCCAAGCTTTCGCTTATAGATCCACTTGCAACCCACGAGAGCTACTCCCAATGGTGGATCTACCAAGGCCCAGACCTTGTTTGAGTGCATGGAGTCCAATTCGGATTCCATGGCTTCGCGCCACTTTCCCGAGTCTATGTCTAGCATAGCCTCTTCGTAAGTCCTTGGGTCGGTTAGAGACTGTCCAGTCTCATGCAGCAGACCGTAGTACCTCTCGGGTTCTCTACGTTGTCTTTCTGACCTACGAAGAATCCGTGTACTTTCTGGTGCACTTTCATGCTCATGTTCTCCCACTGCATGTGGCGATGGGTCAGCTTGATCGACCTCTTCGGCCTTTTCAGCTTCAGTGACCTCATCCAGTTCTACGTTTTTTTCCTTCTTGTCAACCAAGAAATCCTTCTCCAAGAAGTGAGCGTTCCTCGAGACAAACGTAGTTTGTCTTGTAGGACCGTAGAACTCGTATCCTATTGAGTTTTCCGGATACCCCACAAATTTGCACAAAGTGGATTTAGTTTCCAATTTATCTCCCACTAGTTTTTTAATGTAAGCGGGAGATCCCCATATGCGCATGAATGCGTATGAGGGTGCCTTGCCAAACCATAATTCGTATGGTGTCTTTTCTACGGATTTGGAAGGTACCATGTTCAGTATCTTCGTTGCCGTGAGGAGGGCATGTCCCCAAAATGAAAGAGGAAGGTCAGTAGCACTCATCATGGATCGAACCATGTCTATCAAAGTTCGATTCCTTCTCTCTGCCACTCCATTTAACTGGGGTGTTGCAGGAGGAGTCCACTGCGATAATATTCCATTCTCTACAAGATAATTTAGAAATTCGTTACTAAGAAATTCTCCACCTCGGTCAGAACGAAGAGCCTTTATCGTATGACCAAGTTGATTCTCTACTTCCATCTTGAATTCTTTGAATCGCTCAAAGGCTTCAGACTTGTGTTTCAACAAGAACACATATCCATAACGACTAAAGTCGTCAGTGAAAGTGATGAAGTAGTCATAGCCACCTCGGGCGCTTTTTCTTAGTGGTCCACATACGTCAGTATGAATTAAGTCCAATGTTTGCTTGGCTCGCTCAGGGTTTCCCTTAAATGGCAACTTAGCCATTTTACCCTTTAGACATGGTTCACATGTTGGCATTTCATCAATGCGATTGATTTCAATCACGCCAGAAGATGCTAACTTTTGAATCCTTGACTTAGATATATGTCCAAGTCGAGCGTGCCACAATTGGGCAGATATTTCATTATCTTGTTTCCTTTTGTTTTGTTGTATGTGCATAACTAACTTAGGTGGTTTTATAATGTAAAGTCAATAATTCAATGTACCAAATGAAAAACGAAAACAGGAGCTTTTATTAAAATTATTCAATAACATGAATAAAAAGTTTTTCATTAATAAGTAGGTACATAAATGAAAGTTTCCTAATGACTTTATCAAACCACATAAATCTACTTTTGCCTACGGCCTTGGTAGCAGCTCCAGCTCCATTGCCTTATTCAAGGATCCAATCCTTAGGCTCCAGTTTCTTTAATGCTCCCATCACCTACAAGGATGAGAACTCCAGTCAGTGTCTAACACCAAATATGCATAGCTAATTGTAAAATTAACTTCAACAAGGAATATACCTGTTCGAACTCTCCATAGGTTCGAATTTAATCATTTCCCTTGACCTTGTGCAGTAAGGAGCTCTGGTTTCCATTTGTCTTGGCTTTGAACGCCGCCCAGTCTTTTCGCCAACCCTCGCTTTCTTTCCAAAAGAAGCTTCGTGTTCCTCAAGCATTTGTCGCAGGACATGTCAGTGATCTCTCGCCTCTGGAGATTCAAGTACGCGATAAATCGGTCATATGATCTAGGAAAAGATTGCAGAATAAGATCTACTCGGAAATCATTGTCCATCACGACACCCATATCATCGAGTTCAGACAGAAGTCGAATCATCTTGTGTACGTGGATTCCGACAGGAGTTTCCCTTCTCTTTCTTGCAAGAGTTCTCTCGTGATCGCGAATCTACGAGGACCATCTCTAATCCCATAAAGGAATTTGAGATTTGAGAGAATCTCTTTCGCGGATGCCATATGCTCATGTTGCAAACGCAGATCAAGTGACATATATTCCAACATGTATTCACGAGCTAAGCCATCATCCAGTTTCCATTTGGTGATGCTTTTACGGAGCTCATCAGGAACGTCATGTGAAATAGTAATGGGTGGTGGCACAGACAAAACATAGGATATGTTTTCAGCTTCAAATAATCCATTCAAATGATGCGTCCAGAAATGCAAGTTGGGTCCAGTTAAAATATTACGTTCAAGTGATGAGATGGACAAATCTCTAAGTGCTCTAAGCTCTTTTGACATCATATCTATTAAAACGACGAGAGAAGAAATAAATACGTGAAAGATTAATTTAAAATGCACAATTTACAAACATGGTTTTTATTTGTAAATTACTCCCACTATTTTAATCAAAATCTTATGCCCCCACATAAGTTTCGGGAATTTAAAATATCCTAGCTGGCTTAAGGCCCAAATGCAATCTCCTAGTACCCACGACTCGTTGGCCATACTATTTGATTCACTTGGTGGTCGATTACGTCGACGGTTAACCATCGCAGCTAACCCTTAAGTTCATTTAGCCTCGTTTTCGATATGGACCCACGACTCGTGAGACATCCATACTTACTAGCGTTAAATCATGTCCAATACTCGTGGAGAGAAATAGTTCAATCTTAGACGCCCCACGACTCGTGAGACATCGAGATATATTCGTACAATATGCATAAGACCTAGTAATTGGATAGGCTCGGACCATAGAGACTATTCATATGCGCCCTTAAGTTCGATTTAATATTCTAATTGAATTTTAAGTTCAATTGGAGGTTTTAAGTTTTCTTGTGCGAGGTCTCATCAGATTATGCTTATCTTGTTTACGTGATCTATTCTAAGCATGCATAAAATACATCAAAGAATAATAGTAAACATACATCACCTAGCAGGATATGATTAATCGATTGCCCATCCTATGCGATTCATCACGAGCCAAGTGATGAATCAATTGGTCAGTCTAGTGTGGAAATTAAATGTCCTAACTATTACAATTTTCAAACCCATACATCATGGGCCTTCTTGTAATATCCAGCTTGATTGGGCCTCCATGTAATGAATTGAGCCTCCATGTCCTCCAAGGTAAATTGGCCTCCATGTGGATGTCCAAGTCTTCATGAGGTCTTCTCGGCTCCAAGCCTAATCTAAGCCTAGCTTACATAATTTAAATGGTCCTATTCTATTACATTTGTTTGCGCAAGCAAGGGCACCAATCAGGCCCATTTAATTACAACCCAAAAATAAATAAACCAAAAACTACACAGGGCTTAAGGGCAAAATCGATCAATCCACACATTCACTCAAGAACATGCATAAATTCACATAAGGGCATAAATGTAAATTTACCGGCTCCATTAATTTTAATTCGCAAAAATTAATCTAAGTTAATTAATTTTGAATTAACAATTAACCTCTAAGATTAATTAGCTCTTACTTGAGCTCTAAGTAATCTACAAACCTTATCTTGATTAAATTGGTTAATTAAGGTAATCTAAATCTCTAAGATTTTTCCCTTATCCAAAACTCCA
Organism: Penstemon eatonii; assembly: GCA_038501285.1. Classification (NCBI taxonomy): domain Eukaryota; kingdom Viridiplantae; phylum Streptophyta; class Magnoliopsida; order Lamiales; family Plantaginaceae; genus Penstemon; species Penstemon eatonii. The sequence continues at coordinate 50,199,061 of CM076715.1, read as the reverse complement.
AGTTTCCCAAATTTTTCCAATCTCCAAGATTTTCAAGATAATCCTATTTTGATTAGATTAGTTTAATTAAGGTAGTGTTGAGGTCTAACTAAATAACTACCTTATCCAAAAACTCTAAGTTTCCTAATCTTCCAAAATTCTCCAAGATTTTCAGGACTTCCAAAATAGGCGTGTTTGAGATCAACCAAAATTCAGCCACGAAGTGACAAATAGGACACCGCCATGTGGCAGCACACACGCAACCACGGAGGCTGCGCATGAGCCGCACGCAGCGGCTGCTGCTGCGCGTTGCCAGCACGCGGCAAACTGCCCGTAGGCAGCTGTCGTGTGTTGCACACGCAGACAGCGCGCCGTTTATGCGCTGCTGCTTACGGCAGCTCACGTTGGTCGCCTAGCCGCGGTGCGCTGCTGCGCACCGCCGCGTGCCACCGCGGTTGAACTAAAAAAAATTTTTTTTGTTCCGATTACCCATATGATTTAATTTAACAGATCCAGTCTAATTAAATCCAAATTCAAAAATAAAAAACTAACATGAAAAAATTTTCGAATCCAAAATTAAACATTAACTCTAAGTTAACTAACATACGTCCTATAACATGCAAAGTTAAAGAACTAGCCACATAAATCAAACATATGATTTAATAAACACAGAATTTGCAAATTCATATATATACAAAGCCTAGAGTTGGCTCTCATACCACTATTGGGATTCTTAGACAAACAGCCCTAGGCACAACTGAATATAAAAAATTTAGGACCTCTTACGGAATCTTGCCAGGATACTACTCTAGGTGTATATATATGAACATAAATAAAACGATAGTATAAGTTTGCACGTTATACCTATCTCGTTGCAAATCCTCGGCTAGCAAAAACGAACTCTGAATTTCTCCTCAGCCAAATCGATCCAAGCTCTGCAGTAGCGCCCCACATGTTGCGCTTCTACGGGTTGATACACCACAATTACACGAAAATAATAAATCTTGATCAGCTAGAACATAAGATATATTATGATCTAGGATATAGGAACGATTTTAGAACAAGAATCGAAAACGAAAATTCTTCCAAAAGAAGAACAGGGTTCGGTCGACTATGTGCTTGGGAGAGGGAGAGAAAATTTTGCTCTTGCTTAATCTTGCATATGGTGTTCTGTGAAAAATAACTATAAGATAGCTACTTATAGTTATCTCCCTAACCTAGTCCTATTAGGACTAGGGCTTTTCTCTTCTACATGGGCCATGGCCGTCTTTAATTAGAAGACCAAGTCTTCTAATTAATTCATGGCCCAGTTAATTAATTTGACCAGGCTTTATTTAATCTTCTAATTAAATAGTCCAATTAATTAACTTAATCTCCCATTTAATTAAATCAGACTCTAATCCCATTTAATTAAAATCCCTTCTAATTAATTAAATCCAACTTAATTAATTAATCCACAAATTAAATTCCAATTTAATTCATGATCCTGATCCAATTCCAATTGGATCCCAATTGTTCCAATTGGGTCGACCCAGTCGACCCACCCATAATAATCAAATTATTCACCCAGTCGACCCAGTCGACTCGGTCGTTCTTATTTCCTCGCTTTCGCTTCATGTGTATTGTGTATGCCCCCGTAGGTTCACCACATAATTGGTCGTGGGTTATAATTAAATATTATTTAATTATTCGAGTAAGACTTACTCTAAATCAATCGAACACTCTGTCGATTGACCATTCCAAAATTAGCACCCCTGCCAATTTGGGAATTCTCCCACACTCCACGATCGATGTCCAGCCACAAGCCCATGGAGCCCAATCACTGGTGAATTAATTCAGTGAACCTTTTATCATTTATAATTTCCATATACAACATAATCTCTCCATCGATCAATCTCCCAGTCGAGACTTAAGGTCATGGTCTTTCATCGGATTCCATTTCTTTTGTCTTGACCTTATGTACTCTGATCTCGAAATAAATTCTCTTTGACTTAATCTTTATGAGCTACTTACATAAAGTTGTCAGATACCTTGGCCAAGGATTTACCAGAATTAATTTCTCACAGAAATCCATAGGAGAATTTCCCAACCTATCAAGTCGGGTCAATGGATCCTTTGTTGATGATATGAATCTGCATACGAGTTCCTCTATACCCAATGTGAGTCCACAGAGACTTTCCGGCAATCCCCAGTCAGTCGGAACTCATATCAAAGCATAGACGTTCTAGCACCAGATAAACCCTATCACCTCAAGTAGTTAGGGATCGTTCCTCGTATACTATTATAAATTTGGAATAACTTCAACCCCGATATGCGACTACCACTTCCATGGTGCGTTATTTCCTAATTGGGGTATTCAGTGCGCTTGCCATCCCAGCAAGCCACCTACTTATGTGTGTCGACCATCCCAGTCACGCTCGTGGACCCCAGCGTTCTCCAGTTCATCGGAGTACACACAATAGTGAGAGTCTGACCGAATCCAATGATGTCCTATCTCAATTGGATTATACGACTCTTGAATATGTTCTAGATCACGGCCTTGGAGATCAGTCCACGGGTTATCCCATAGCCCTGTGATCTAAGGACTTCTATCTTTATGCGTAGATAATTATTACATAAGATAAAGTTGACCATTTAATAAAGTGCATTTATTAATCGAAATTGAATAGTTCCTCATTTATTACAATAAATGCTCGCCATACAGCTGGCTTGCAGGACACTATTTCTATCAGTAGAGGTATCCAAGCATGTGGGAAAGTTACAACAGAATTGGGATGGACCATACATTGTCATCGGTGTAGGAAAGAAAGGTTCATACAAGATTGCACACTTGGACGGAACAGCCCTACCGAGAACCTGGAATGCAGTCAACCTTAGAAAATACTATGGTAAATAAATCATAGTAGATTATGCTGCTTTATTTCTTTTTAGTAAGTTTTATTCTTTGTAATAAAGGCCTTGGCCTACGGTTCGATTTTTAAAGATTTTAGCTATTTTAAATATCAAATCAAAGCTCGTTTAAGGAAAAATATCAAAACGAGTTGAGTATAAATCGATTGATTCGATAAACGCTCAATGGAATTCTACGATCATCTTGGTTAAGATCCAATAAGTTGATCTAAAGATATGACGAGTCGAGTATAAATTGATCCACTCAATAAACGCTCCTCGATCTAACAATACAAAGAGTTGAGTATAAATTGATCCGCTCAATAAACGCTGAGGATCTAACAATACAAAGAGTTGAGTATAAATTGATTCGCTCAATAAATGCTCCTCAATCTACTTTAAACGATTAGACAGACTTTGGTATGAAAACCTAAAATTCCAAACAAAAGAGTTGAGTATAAATTGATCAGCTCAATAAACGCTCCTCGATCCATGTCTAACGATTAAAAGGCTTTGGTGTAAAAACCTAAGTCTAAATAAAAAGAGTTGAGTATAAATTGATCCGCTCAATAAACGCTCCTCGACCTATACCCAACAATCAAAAAAGACTTGTTTGCAAACCTAAGTCTAAATGAAAAGAGTTGAGTATAAATTGATCCGCTCAATCAACGCTCCTCGATCTATTTGTAACGATTAAAAAGGCTTTGGTATAAAAACCTAAGTCTAAATGAAAAGAGTTGAGTATAAATTGATCCGCTCAAAAAACGCTCCTCGATCTATTTTTAACGATTAAAAAGGCTTTGGTATAAGAACCTAAGTCTAAATGTAAAGAGTTGAGTATAAATTGATCCACTCAATAAACGCTCCTCGATCTAACAAACAAAAAGAGTTGAGTATAAATTGATTCGCTTAATAAACGCTCCTCAATCTACTTTAACGATTAGACAGACTTTGGTATGAAAACCTAGAAGTCCAAACAAAAGAGTTGAGTATAAATTGATCACCTCAATAAACGCTCCTCGATCCATGTCTAACGATTAAAAGGCTTTGGTATAAAAACCTAAGTCTAAATAAAAAGAGTTGAGTATAAATTGATCCGCTCAATAAACGCTCCTCGACCTATATCCAACAATAAAAAAAGACTTGTTTGCAAACCTAAGTCTAAATGAAAAGAGTTGAGTATAACTTGATCCGCTCAATAAACGCTCCTCGATCTATTTGTAACGATTAAAAAGGCTTTGGTATAAAAACCTAAGTCTAAATGAAAAGAGTTGAGTATAAATTGATCCGCTCAATAAACGCTCCTCGAACTATTTTTAACGATTAAAAAGGCTTTGGTATAAGAACCTAAGTATAAATGAAAAGAGTTGAGTATAAATTGATCCGCTCAATAAATGCTCCTCGATCTATTTTTAACAATTAAAAAGGCTTTGGTATAAGAACCTAAGTCTAAATGAAAAGAGTTGAGTATAAATTGATCCGCTTGATAAACGCTCCTCGATGATAATAATAAATAAGATTGAGACGAAATCAACAACAAGAAGTATTCAAGGAATAATAATAAAGTTTTATTCATCTGTGTTCAGGGAACGTGTAATAAATTACATACAAAAGCTTTGATCAGATTACAAAGGTCTATATATGATTTACACATTGCTACAATTGTTTTGATAAAATCTTATGGTCTTCACGACAATGTCCACGGAAACATCAATCTCCTACCTAGTGCCTCGACGATTCTGATCGACCACCTAAGAAGCATGCTGCTCAGGATGATCGACTTCTTTACTTAGATGGCCAGGCTCTGAAGATCAAATGTTCTTCCAGACGAAATGAGCATTACCAGCCAGATAACCGGCAATACTCATTCACCCACAACAAGATACTGCTTTCACATTAAGAGTTATAACATTTTACTCTAAAGCAGCATCTCGTGAGGACCGTCGACGTAAGCACATTTACCAGCGCACCCCAGTGGTCTATCACTCCGGAGGTAACATCGAAGAGCGGGGCTGACTTGTAAATATGAACCCTCCATGTGCAAACAGAAACCACTGACCTCAAACCTGTGAAGACAAAGGTTGAGGCCTCATGGGACCCGTCAGTACAAGGTAGGGCTTCCATGGGACCTGTCAGTACAAGACAGAAGAAATTTAAGTTATTATGATATGAATCACGATAATGTGACTTTTTGAATATTATGGGATCAGAAGGCAAAGTTAAATTCAAGGAAACTGAGACCTCCATCCTTTTTGAGAATTACAATTGAAATACGGAAACCGCCTCCCTATTTGTAGGGATAGATCTGATTAATCCTACGGCTGGATAGAGATTTGATCAAGGGACGAAAATGCGACCTTTTGACTTCCCGTAATTAATGCGAGTAAGTTGGAACGGCACCTCTCTGATCGACTCAACGAATCGATGATAAAAGAGAAAGAAGATCGAAGCGATTAACGAGGAAAATCAAATTGGATCGGAATGGCTCCAGACCTTTAGCCGGCTTACACAAATAGTGAAACACTTAACGAAGAATGAAAGATATTCAAGATAGGCAAATAAAACTCTACCAATATGACAGGTACAAGCTCAATCAGAAGTATATAATCTCATATTCTACCATACGGGGTCGTCACTGCCTCATACATCACGAGCAAGACATATGATTACAAAAGTTGGACCTCCACTGGAGTCTAAGAAATTTGACACAAAAATAGGAGGAATATTTATCAATATTCTAGTCTATGAAATCGTCACTGCCTAACATTCCAACGAATTGCTTAAGGAGGTCTGGACAAGCTAAATCTGGCTATTAATTCTACATTTTCCAATTCCTCCCATATCAAAGAAATGATATATTGATACACTGGTTGCTTTATTTGAGGAACATGGAGCTCCCAATCAGTACAGAGAAACATGGATTTTAAGAAGATACCCAGAACGATATCTTCTCTGCAAACTTAGACCTATGATAAGAAAAGCAAAGCTCAACAGAAGGAATGACAGCCTCCTTATATAAGATATATATAACAAAAGGACAAATTTACAAGGGACTGGTCGAACATCGACGACAACGCTGAGCGTTCCTTAACAATTATTCAATCAACTATATACATGGATGGCCTGCTGTCCACATTTTAATGTCTAACGCGACTTCGGAACAATCATAAGGGACCATACTTGGTCGATCATCATTCTTATATTTAAAAGTTTGATTTGCAGAACAAACGTTATATCATTCAGTTACTTAAAAACTGATCGAGCCAGACTAAGCTACTCTTTCGAACAAAGCATATTCTCCCGGAAGATCAATATTAGATAAGTATGCTAATCTATACTGATTATTTCGAGAAGTTATACTTATTCATAACAGCAAAATATGCATAACGAAAGATATCTACTAACTAAAGTTGATCAAGGAATGAATCTAGTCATAAAAGATTATCATTAGTTCATTCTCCCCATACAAAAATTCAGCCCAAACAACCACACAAAAGGTTAGGGCGCTACCACAAAAAAAAAAAAAAAAAAAAAAACTCCTTCTCCAAGACTGACTTCTCTTCTTGTAATTTTTTGAGGACATCATTGGCAAGCTGCAGCTGGAGGGTCTGCCCTGCGGCCTTCGCCGTCTCCGACTCCAAACAACGTTGATAGGCATCCTTACCGATCCACAGATCATCATTTTGCACACCCAGCTGGAGTGCAAAATATTTGGCCTGGAAAAGAATAGAAAAAGAAAAGCCCTTACATAACAAGGCAATCAAAATAAAAGCGGGAAAAATAATCAAAAATATGTTTACCTGCTCGCATATCTTCACCAGCGACTGAACAAGGCGAACATTGGATGTACCCTCGAGCTTCCTCAACTCGCCAGGCAAAATAGTGCTTAGGCCCAGGTTCCAGGACAAAGCATCAGGCTCAACAGAGCCAGGCAGTTCACTACCAAAAGGAACACCGTAAGGACGTGGAGTCATCGACTGCATAAAATCCTTAACTTGCTCGAGAATCCAACGGTCATCTAATATACGAGGGGATTCCCTCTCGTTAGGACTCACCGAGGTCTCCTTGCCCAAAGCAGAGATAACAGTTCGCCGACGGACCTTGATCCGGTCCGATCTCCAGAAGGCCCGCTAGATTCAAAAGAAGTAGTCATCACAGTGGTATCATTAAATAAGTAATCAGGGAAATCTTGAGAAATAGGTTGTGTTGCGGAGGGATTTACAAAGGAACCCTCATTAATCACCTCCGAGACAACACCCACTTGGCCTCCGCTGACAATCGGGGCAGCAGAAGTAGAAAAAGGAAGGGAATTAACAGGAACATGGTCATATGTGCCATGTTCGAAAGATGAAGTGCTTGAAGGAAAGGGTACGTCGAAAGCTTGCTCCATAAATGACGAATCGCCAAAGGCCACCCGACCAGGGGAAGGCCTCCTTCCTGCTTCACCAGAAGAGGAAAAGTTTTGTTGTGTGAAAGACGAACTGACTACGGGAAAAGTTTCAGAAGGAACGACAAGAGTATCGATCGTCGACCTACTAATGGAAGACGAACGAGGAGGTTCTATCGAGGGCCCCTCTGTTCGAGACTTTTTTGGTCTAATATTTCTAGCACTCTCGCGGGAAGGACGCTTTGAAGTGTTACCGAAAAGATTACTCATGATCGGAATTCAAAAAAAGAAAACTAAATTATCGAGAAAGCTTATCGACCTGCTAACGAAAGAGTATTCTGTTGAGAAATGAGTAAAAGCGGTAAATAGCGAGTAAAGTTTTACCTTTCGTATTTATACTATACGAAAAGACGCAAGAGACTCAAAGAATGGGAGCGTAACACAGAAACTAGCCTAGGAATAGACGCAAGTATTCGAAAAGACATACGCATAATGATAACGGCAAAGTTAATAACTTGTCTAAATTATTACAGAGAAGACGAAAAGACGTAACTGTCAGAATATGAATCGTCTATTTTACAAAGGGATAAAAGAGTAATATTACAATTCAACTTACGATAACAGTTACAAAGGTTATTTCACAGATCAACATATCGCTCCTTGATTCATACAACTGGGTCGCCATCTGGAACTTCCTGTTCGCCAGCGACGTCTCCTTCATTCGCTGCTTCAATATTTTCCTCCTCTTCCTCTGGATCAATAAAATTATTATCGACCTCGTCATTGATATCTGAAGGAGGAATCGGCAATGGCCTACCGAACTCTTTGACAAGGTGAGCCAAAGGAAACTTTTGATAAACGATGTCCGGCAGCTCGGAAGGAGAATATTCTTCGCCATAACGGTTCAACTGAATGTGTGACGCTTTAAAATATTCCTTTCGACGATCATCTATCAGTTCAAAAGCGACCAACTGATGAATCGCCTTCTTGAACGTACTCTCCAGGAGCGGACCGACCATTTGATATACCAACGTCGTATGAACGGGGGGAACTAAGGAATTCACGGATGACTTCTTCGTCAGGATTTCGGCCATAACGATCCCTGAGTCCGCTGAGAGGAATGTCCCTCTCATACTCCCCCAAAGAAGCCTGAAGACTCGATACCTGAGATTCCAACTCGCTAGTCCGAGTAGTACTCTGAACTTGATGATCTTCAAATTCCTCAGCTAATCGATCAAATCTTTCTTGAGCAAGAGACGCCTCCATGACTTTATTTATAATCTCGGGTTCGTCAATCCCCGTAACCTGAGTTTCTGCCCTCGAAAGCGGAAGAGAAAAGGAGGTCGAAGGACCAACCACTGAATCAGAAGTCCTGCTAAGTAAGGTCTTATATTTCTCCTCCGGAAATTCACATTGTTGTCTCCAGAGAGCGGACTCATAAGCGTACGACGCCAAGCAAGTTTTGGTCTAAGAGGAAAAATAATATATAAAATGAATTTTCTGAGCCAAAGAAATTCTTTAAAGAAAGAAACATTCACAGTAGCCTATTACCTTCTCAGCGTAAAGCGAAGCTCTCTGGAATTTCTCCAAAGGATCCTTCCTAAGGAGCTTATTCATGTCACGAGTAAAAACGCCGGACAGGAGAACGCGAGTTGCCTTATCCACTGCTCGTCATGAACTAAAGAATCATTCTCAGGATAGCCAGCGGCTCTTTTTCCCTCTAAATGATCCTCGATCATCTCGACCAAAGTGGGTTTTGGATGATTCTCGCCGATGAGAGAAAGATCGTTACCGGAACGACCATATTAACTCCTTTTTCTCTCCACCGGATTATCATTACGATGAGACATCGACCAGCTGCGGCATCCACGTATACCTAGAGATGTCCTAAGTTGGAAAGGAGGATAACCCGATCCTGTCCCCTGGCGAACAGGAGACTCTTGAGAAGAATCTATTCTTCTCTGTTCTCCTCAGAATCATGACTCAATTCCAGTTTTCTCTTCCGAGACGCTCTCTACTCGATAGGAACATTCTCTATGGTTTTGGTAGATTTAGACAACACCATTTTTCCCTTTAAAGAGAGTCGGGAATTTTCTACCATAAGAGCTGAGGAGAAAACAAAATCGGAATTAGACTTAGTACTAAAAAGAGTTATGACAACACAATATTAAAATAGATACTTACCCAATGATTCAGAAGAAGAAGAAATTGGAAAAATATGAGTACTTAATCCCGCCTTGCGAAGAAAAACTTCGCCAATAAGAAGAGCACTCTGATATTTGTTGACACGCATAGCTCGGATTTCGCCAATGAACTGTGGGTCGTCAGGAATAAAATCACCAGTCGCCAAACGTCTACCATAAATCCATTTGGAATCATGGTCCCATGAAAAGGGCTCAGTGGAGCCATCCGCCAAATGAAGATGAGAAGGCGGACGAACGAAGAAAAAATGAGATTTCCAGGAAGGATAGCTGGAAACCGGGGAGTCAAAGATTGCGCGACTAGTTTTTTGGCTAGCGAAGAAATATCCGCGATTGGAGGAACTAGAAACGTTAAAACGAAACAATTGCGTAAAATTACGAAAAGAGGGTTGGAATCCTTTCGCTATCATCAAAACGGAAAAACAGACCACGAAGGCCACGGAATTAGGGACTAATTAAGTCAAGGACACACTGAATATTCTCAAAATGTCAAAAAAGAGGGCAGACAAGGGGAGACGCAGACTGCAGTTAAAATGGGCTGTGTAAAAGGCTCGACATCCCTCCGGCGGTGATGTAACCCTATCAGAAGGAGAAGGGAGAATGATCTCGGAACCATCAGGAAAATATTTGGCATAATTACTCACGACCTCAGGGAAAGTGTCCTCAGTATAAGCACAAGCAAGATCCTCGATCGGTTCAGAAATTTGAGGAGCCGTACCCTTGCCTTTCGTAGCTCTGGCAGCGACATCCGTATCAGATAAAATTTGCACCTTAAAGGTGTCCTCATTCGGGACAATAAATTCAGACACTCCAATCTGCTCGCTCGAAGGATTAGAGTGTATCACCTCCTCGATAATAGGAGCGACTCTCTCCCTTAAAGACGAGGAAGATTTTCTTAAAATAGAAGCCATTTTTGGGATCCTCGGAGGATATGAGTCGATAGAAGCAATTTTGAAAAGATAAATGACCAAGCAAGAAAATGACTGCGAGATTAAAGGAAGTATAAAGTAAAAAATGACTAATATAACGATCACTTATTTATAGTGAGAAGTGAAAAGACGTTTCGAACTTCTCACGGCTAATCGCATTCCCGCCAAACGGAAAAAGATGAAACGCTTCCCCAAAGAGACACGTAGCGGTTCATAATTGGAACGAGAAAACGACTATCTATGAGGCATAGCACTCTTTTCCTTACTTAGGATTTTTTCCCACAGGGTTTTTTCTTAAGTAAGGTTTTTAACGAGGCACAACTCATAGAAAATAGAGTCGTAATTAACCATCTACTTCTACGAGCTTTTACTACATATACGCTCGAAGAAGTGAGGGAGTACTGATGGACGCTATTTCGCACCCCTTATAATGTTCGGATCGACTAAGGGATATAAGATCGGTTCGACCAGACGAGCCCGTTCGGGATCATCTATCGACCAAGTAGAATACGACTCTCCTCAACAAGCAGACTACAATCCGGACTCAAGAAGGACGATTGGGCCGAGTCCTATTAGAATTATGTTTCCTTGTAAAGCTAGGTTTAATGTGATATAAATACCTAATTAATCATTGTATTACACACGCTTTACATACTCAACTTACGCCTGCATACTAAAATAATCTAAGATTATTGAATAGAAAAGCTTTTGCTATACTATTTTATTCATTGATTGTCTTGGTTACTGATTGTTCTATCTAATTGTTCTTCCTTGAGATTGATCCATCCAGAATAAAGTAACAGAGCCCTATAATTCGTATTAATTCAGACCTCCTAATCACACTCCTTACTGATTTAATCGTACCCGATGAAATTCGGTTTAATCATTACCCATCTTCAACACCCCAAAATCATCGGGCGTATAAGATGTGAAGAACTCTTTCTGTGATGTAACATGAAGGGATACACCACTACCAATCACCCATGTCGTCTCATGACAAGTGAGATTAACCATATTCTCATCATCATACACAATGAAAAGATCATTAGTCGAAGTAGTGGCGACACGATCATTATTAGTGTTGTCTTTCTTTTCTTGTTTCTTTTCACCAGTCACCACCCTTACCTTTATTTTCTCTTTTCCATGTGTAGCAAAACTTCTTGATATGACCCTTCTTACCACAATGATGACATTCAAGATTCTTATGGTTCGACCTTGATTTGCTTCTACTCTTCTCTTTGGATTGTTAATATATTTGTTTGTTTCTCCCCCTATCCTCAGAATACAAAATTTCCGAATGTGATGAAGAACCTTGTAATTTTCTTCTCACCTCTTCATTCAGGACTCCACCTTTCACAAGTTCCATTGAGATAACACCATCAGGAGCTGAATTAGTCAAATAAATCCGAAAGGTTTCCCATGAATCTGGAAGAGCCGCAAGCAACCATAATGCCAGAACATCATCATCAAACTTGATACCCATACCAGATAACTGATCAACGGTAACTTGAAATTCATTCAAGTAGTCGGCCACATGACTACCATCATTGTATTTCAAATGCATCATTTTCTTCAAAACAAACAACTTCTTATTCCCCGTTTTGGAGACATACAATTGTTCGAGTTTTGTCCACAAACTTTTTGCATCAATCACATTAAAAATGTGATTTTAAACATTATCATCAACAAATTGTCGAATGAACCCACAAACTTGTTCATGCTCAAAACTCCAATCATCATCGGATTTTTCTTTCGGCTTCTCTTTAGCAAAAACTGGAAGGTGCATAGATTTAACAAACAAAAGATCTTTCATTTTGTTTTTCCAAATATGATAATTTGCGCCATTCAAACAAACCATTTTGTTCATACTCCCCTCCATTGTTCAATCAAACTAACAAGGACAATAATCAAAGCTCTGATACCACTTTGTTGAGAAAGAAGCAATATTTCACAAAGAACACAACAACAAATCTTTCTCCCTTGATTGAACCAAGATGGAAATGCGACAAACTTATCAACAAAGCGACCAACCAATATGCAACAAAAAGTAAACAATCAACACAGATTTTTACATGGAAAACCTCTTCAAATCGAAGAGGGAAAAACCACGGGAGCCCCAAAGTATCCACTATCATCAATCACAATTAGAATTGTTCAATACAGCCCCAAATAGGTACAAAACCTTCACCCAACACTTACATAAGAGATAGAAATACAAGGAACAAAAATAGAGATAAAGCTCACACTTTTGCACCAACTTCCAATGGCTGTCATTTCACCTTCAAGCACCAAAATGACGATCCGAATGGCCAAACAATAAAACTAGATGTTTAGAACCTCCAGTTAAAATTTGACGATGATCCAACGGTGGATAAAGTCGGAATGGTCAAAACACCGAAGCAGCAGTGAGTGTAGCCGAAAAATGTTTCCTCTTTTTTCTCTCTTGTTTTGTGTTGTAGAAAATGTGCTCAAAAGCTACTTGCCAATAACCCTAACATAACCTTAAATATGTGGGCCAAATAATGGGCTAAGTGAATACAAAATGGACTACCAAAAGATTGAGCATTTTTCCACGTAGGAAGGGACCCAAAACCCAACAATCATTTCCACCAAACATCATACATTTGAAAAATTAAATTGAAAATCCATATGTAAATAGTACAAAAAAGATTTCTTAAACAGAACCACCATCAATAGTCAAAATATTATACTATCAAAAATTAAATACCATATACTTAATTCCGCCTGGGATATCTTATTTTTTAGCAAAGTGGTAACATCCTCGTATCATTTCCAAGAATCATGTTACCAGCTGCAAGTTGAAAAATATATATTGTCAAAGTCACCAAGGATGTATATATAATCACTACAAAGTAGAATTTAAGATAATATCAATGTCATCAAGAATATATAACCAATTATTCGCAGAAATTCATCAAATATTTCAGCATAACCTTTGCCTATGACATGTCAAATTAAAGGAAAAAAATATATCGTTGTACATTTTTTTACACGAAAATGACTTTCTTGAAGATAAGTTACTTACAGATCAAAAACAAATCCTCACAATATTATATACTATAAGTTCTTGCTTTCTTATATAGCATTGTTTAACAAACTAAGATGCTGAATATTCTAAATAAAGTTTTGGTGACATCACAAATCGGTAAGAAGAATGTGCAATAAAATATTCGATGAAGAAATAGATAACATACCTTTCTCCATTCATATACCCCCTCCCCCCTCCAGCTCAGGGCAGGCAGATAATTCTAAGAACGAAAATCATATTTTGTCCCCTAATAAGACTTTTAGTGATGAAATTTGTGGTGTACCGAAAAAATCGTTGTTAAAAAAATAAGATTTCTTGTAGTGTCAGAATCACTGTGAAACTTATTAGCATCAATTTATGATTTTTATGTTTAGTATTTTAAATCTCATGTATCTTAAGTTTGCACATTACGTACTTAAAGGAGGCGATGTTATTAAAATTACAAAGTTTTTAAAATAATTAAGAGTAAATTAAATGTGCAATTTTATAAAATGCAAGACTAAAAGCTACTAATTGTCTAATTTTATGGACCAAAGATGCATCTTTCTCCATTTGTATTTCTCTGGCAAGCGTGTAATGGAAATTAATTAGGGGGTAGGCGACACAGAAAACTATGCCAATTGCCAGTTAATAAATATGGTCTCTTAATCAACTACGAACATTTGATCTTTATCGGGTTGTCCGACTAATTTATTGTAAATATTGTTTATTTTGATAATGAAACTTCGGTCGTTGTTTTTCATGAAGAAAGAATATTATATATGATATTATTATATATTCTTCACATATTAAAATTACGAGTATTACAATGGAATTAGTTTGAAAATAGTAATAATAGTAAGTTATGTTTATTTATAAACACATTTTGCCTTTTTCTATATAGATATGATAGCTTTATGCACAATTTAACAAATGAGAGCAACATTCTGGGTTTTTGGCATTTTGTAGGGTTTTTTGCACTTTGCACCCCGAAATTTAGATTTAGCACTTTGCACCCTCAAATTATGAAAAATACAGCACTTTGCACCCTCGTTTATTTTGAAGCAAAAAATCAAGGGAAAATAGGTAATTTTATTGTAATATTTGGCACTTTGCCGCCCCTCCTCCCCCCCCCCCCCCAAAAAAAAAAACAAATTAGCACTTAAGACTCCCTAATTAAGAAAAATCAACAACTTGCACCCCCGAAACACAATAAATTGACACTTTACACCTCTAATACAAAATTAACGAGTGAATAGCAAATTAACTCCATGTGTTATAAATAGGCAATTTAACTCCCTGTGATAAATAAAAGGGCAAAATACCTCCATGTGATATCCTAAATAGGCAATTTAACTCCCTGTGATAAGAAAAAGGGCAAAATGACTCCCTGTGTTTTTATAAAAGAAGCACATTGCCTCCCTCTAAATTGTTCATTTATTCATATCACAGGGAGGTAAATTGCTCATTATTTTATTTCACAGGGAGGTAAATTGCCTATTTTTATATCACAAGGAGGTAAATTGCTCATTATTCATTTCACAGGGAGTTAAATTACCTATTTTTATTTCACAGGGAGTTAAATTACCTATTTTTATTTCACAGGGAGGTAAATTGCCCATTAGACATATCACAAGGAGTTAACTTGCAAAAAACCCCAAAATTAACACTTAACACCCTCAAATATATATAAATAAATAAAAAAACTCAATCCCCTCATTTTTTCGGGCAAAGTTGACCATTAAGGTGAATTTTTTTAAGACAAAATAGGTAATTATATTTTAGTATTTGATATGTTGAAGTAGACAATATAATGGGTCTTCGAGAAGTTTACTTGTACTTTATTTAGTTATTTATGATTATATTGTTGAAAAGAAAGATGGAGAGAGAAATGAGTATTCGAGTATTTATAATTGTATTTTGTAAAACTTAAGTAAAAAAGTGAATTTCCTATTTTGTCTTAGATTTTTTTCACTCCGATAATCAACTTTGACGAAAAAAAGAGGGGTTTGAGTTTTAAATTTGAGGGTGTTAAGTGTTAATTTTGTGTTTTGGGGTGCAAAGTGCCCATTTATTGTGTTTCGGGGATGAAAATTGCTGATTTGTTCTTAAATAGAGGGTGTTAAGTGCTAATTTATTTTGGGGGTACAAATTGCGAAATTCTCAAGTTTCGAGGGTGTAAAGTGCCAATAGTATTGAATTACCTATTTTGCCCTTTTTCTTAAAAATAAATGAGGGTGCAAAGTGCTGCATTTTTCATATTTTGAGGGTGCAAAGTGCTAAATCTAAGTTTTTGGCGTGTAAAGTGCCCATTTTCGATGTTTTGGGGGTGCAAAGTGCAAAAAACCCTCATTTTGTACCCTTGAATTATAGGATTTTGGCACTTTGCACTCTGACTTAAAAGTTTTGCCACTTTGCACCCTGTAAATAAAATTTATTTGACACTTTGCACCCTATTGTTTGTTTTAGTGAGAAAATTCATTGGTAGAAGGGTAGAATAGTTATTTCTAATTTTTTTTTCACTTTGCACCTTGACAATATAGATTTTGCACCCTTACAATATAGAAAGTTGGCATCTTGCACTCTAAAATTATAAAATATTAGTATTTTTCACTCCGATTTAAATTTTTTTGGCACTTTGCACCCTAAAAAAATAATTTGTATGACATTTAAACTTATTTTTCTAAATTTATTTTACTTTTTAATAACTTCTTTTAACATTTTCTCTCAATAAAATTAGATTAATAAAAAAGACATTCTCTTCATTTTGTTTTCAAGTACCCTCTAGATTATTAACTTTATATTTAAAATACACGTTTATATATCTAACATATTATTATATTGCATATTATTTAGATTATTTAGATTATCATATTAAGTCGGGGTTAAAAATGTCAGAAATTATATTTATTGTGTGCAAAGTGTCAATATTCTATATTTCATCGTGCAAAGTATTAAATTTGTACTTTTATGGTGGAAAGTGCCAAAAATATTTGAAAATAACTATTATACCCTTCAATCAATTAATTTTTTCCTTCAAAACACACATTAGGGTGCAAATTGCTAACAAAATTGTATTTCTAGAGTGCAAAGTACCAAAACTTTTAAGTTAGGGGGCAAAGTGCAAAAACTCCATAATTTCAGGGGGCAAAGTGCCAAAAGCCCCAACATTCTCCTTTTAAGAAAATCAATATAAATAAGGAATAATTGGGCCATCGACATGTATTACCTATTGGTAATATCAATGCTAATGGGAGTGTTTAATTGGGCTATAATTTTGGACTTGTGAACCAATTAGGCCTGATGCACTGGAAAGAGAAAAGCTTATGCAAAATTAATCTTTTTGTCTTTTGACAGGGTCATGAGTAATGAGTTGGAACTTGGAAGCAATCAAGCAATTTCAAGTCGAACCAAAAGTTAATCAGAATCACTACAAAGAATAGATTTATTAGATATAATGACAATTTATCTATTTGTGATCTCCACATTGTTCAATTTCCTATATGTAAGGTAAAATTGCAAAAATCGTCCCAGATAAATCACTAATTTTGAATTTTCGTTCCAAACTATTCAACTTGGCAAATTTTGTCCTGTAATTTAATATTTTTTTGAAATATCGTCCCACCGTTAATTATAAGACGAAAATTGTGCATTTACCGTTGAATTATCACATGGCTGCTTACGTGTTATGAGATGGTAAATTTTAACATGAATAATTATATAATATTGCAGAGTTCGTCCCAAACTAATTACAAGAATGAACCGTCATTTTCATTAAATTAAAATTTTAATATTGGGACTAAATTCATACAAAATGGTAAATTATGGGATGAAATTCGACAAGTTGATATAGTTTTGGGACGATATTTCAAACAAAATCTGGGACGATATTTCAAACAAATATTAAATTTCAAACAAATTCGGTGAGGTAATATAGTCTGGGACGAAAATCCAAAATCACTAATTAGTTTGGGACGTTTTCTGCAATTTTACCTATATGGAATTTAAAAAAAGCATTTTACTTCCCTATAATTTTATAAAAATTTCACACCGCCTCCCTAACAATTTTTAAACTTGAAAAAATATTGATTTGACAAAACTACCCCATCTTATATGTGGCACTTTACTCCATGTGTTACGAAAAAGTGGCACTTTATCTTCCCCATATTATAATAAATGTGGCAATTTACATCGTGTTAAGATAAATTAATCTTGAAACCAAAAAAAAAAAAAAAAAAAAAAAAAAATTAATCTTGCGCTTTATCGTCCTATATTACTAAAACACATTTCCTGCCAACTTACAGATTTTCATAGGAGTTAAAGTACTATTTTTCAAGTAACAAGGGGATATTGAACACATACACATAAAGGAGTACGTTAACATTACCACAAATTTATTCTATAAAAATTACTAGGTCATAAAGAACAAAATTATCCAAATATAAGAATAATAAAGGAGAGAATTGCATTTTTGGTACACAGCTATAGGCCAATTCTCACTTTTGGTACACAGCTTTATGTGTCCAACACATTTGGTACACCTCTTTAACAAAGTTCGACACATTTGGTACAACTGTTAAATAAATTGCAAAATCACCGTTAATTCCGTTAATTCAACACATTTGGTACACCTCTTTTACAAAATTGACATGTGCGCGGCACATGGCTGCCCAAAAAAAAAATTAAACTTGATAAACTTTTATAAAAATTATCATATGTATTTATTATATTTATCATATTATATTTATATAATGATAAAAAAATATGTATTTATTATTTATATGACATGTACAATATAATAAACTATATAATGTCATTTATAGTTTAATACTGGAAGAAGAATAAAATATAATAAACAAGTTTATCAAGTTTATCAAGTTTCAATTTTAAAAAATTATTTATAAAATAATTTATTATTTATAAAAAATATTAAAAAATATGTCTTTATTATTTATATGACATATAAAATATAATAAACTATATAATGTAATTTATAGTTTAATATTGAAAGAAGAATAAAATATAATAAAAAAGTTTATCAAGTTTCAATTCTTAAAAATTATTTATAAAAATAGTTTATTATTTTTATAGTTTATTATTTATAAAAATTATTAAAAAATATGTATTTATTATTTATATGACATGTAAAATATAATAAACTATATAATGTCATTTAAGTTTAATATTGCAAGAAGAATAAAATATAATAAACAAGTTACTTTAATTTATCATATTTATAAAAATTATTAAAAAATATGTATTTATTATTATTATGACATGTAAAATATAATAAACTATAATGTCATTTATAGTTTAATATTGTAAGAAGAACAAAATATAATAAAAAAGTTTATCAAGTTTCAATTTTTTCTTTTTTTATTTTTTATTTTTTTCTGGGCAGCCATGTGCCGCGCGCATGCCAATTTTGTAAAAGAGGTGTACCAAATGTGTCGAACTAACGGAATTAACGGTGATTTTGTAATTTATTTAACGGTTGTACCAAATGTGTCGAACTTTGTTAAAGAGGTGTACCAAATGTGTTAGACACATAAAGCTGTGTACCAAAAATGGGAATTGACCTATAGCTGTGTTCCAAAAATGCAATTCTCTCAATAATAAAGGGATACAGAAAAAGATATAAAACTTTCATCTTAATATCAAACGACTTTTTCTCTTACTGATAACAAGTTTAATGTCGTCATTGCTATCTTCTATATTTTCAACAGAAGACACGACACCGTCGCTACAATACTGCACCTCAATTCTTTCAAGTGTCGGAATTTCTCCAATAGAAGATGGGATTTCTTCCAAATCTACGCACTGGATAAGAACAAGGATTCGGAGGCTCGGGAAATGATTAGCATCATCAACTCTCCATTCATTCAGACCATCATCAACTCTCCATCCATTCAGACCATCATGTCTACTAATCAAAAGGTATTCGAGTTTTTTGAAATTATCTTCAACGGTTTCCCACGTAGGGCCTTTAAAGGCTTGAGGTAGTAGTTTCAGAATTTCGAGATTAGGCAAGTCACCAATAATTTTCATATGTTCCCATGAGATCTTACAACCTCTTAGAATCAATTTTTTCAGTGAAACTGGAAAGGCAAGATTCGCCACAAGTGTCTCATTACACTTTACATAAAATTCACAACTAAGAGTTTCAAGCTTGGATAGATTGACAAGATTTTGAAGACGATAATACGACCAATCTGTAATATCGTCATCACTATATGAAATTTTCAATTTCCTAAGATTTGGGATTCTGACAAGAACTTCATCCTCACATCTAAAATTTTTTATTACGGAAAGTGTCTCGAGGCCTTTAAGGACACAAACTAGCAATTCTGTTCCGGCAGGAAGTGGATGAAGTTTAGAAGGGGAAACCTGTAAAGACCTTAATTGTGGCATATTCCAAATATATGATGGAAGAACGCTACTATAAACAAATAAATATTGAATATTCCAGAGTTTGGATATTGAAAAAGGTATCGCCGTATCATTAGCCTCTTCAACCATAACCATTCTTAAGTTAATTAACTCAGTAACTTCTGGCCATTTGTTATTTAGAGGGAGTAACACTCTTAAAAATTTCGAACCAAATTTAAATCCTGGACAATCATCAAAGCTTATAAAAGAACGGATACCTGATATTGATTGAATTACATTAAATTTGCCTTCAATGTCCTTATCTTCCATAACACTTGGTGAGAGGTGAAAACTCAGTCGACGCTGACCTTGAACTTCTATAGGATTCAAGTCAATGTAGTTATTCAAAACAAAAAGAAACTTTTCCTTGCAAGCTTCCTTGATGCACAAATCCCTTACGAGATCATGGATTTTGCAGGTTTTGGGTTTCCCATTATATTTAAGTTGGCCAACCAAAATAAGATTTCTTTCAATAAGACCCTTCACGTTCTTCTCTGCAACATTTTTCATGTTTATAGAACTTGGTTTCAGAAATCCTTCAATAATCCATAACTGGAGAAGCACAGAGATTGGAATCTCTGCATCTTTCGGAAAAGCTGCCATGTAAAGAAAACATGGTTTCAAGTGATGAGGCAAGTAGTTATAACTTAAAGATAATATCTCTAAGCAATGATCATCTTTCTCCGTTAAGACTGACTTTAAATTGTCTGCAACATGCTCCCAATATTCCCGACACATCTTCTCCTTGGAGAGAAGTCCACCAATCACAGATATTGCTAATGGAAGTCCATGGCACTTTTTGGCAATCTCCTTACCAATTTCAACCAAATCTGATGGGCAATTTTCTTGTGCAAATAACTCTTGACGGAGTAGATCCCAACTCATGTCGTCATTTAAAAGTTTCATCTCATGATATGATTTGGCGGCATATGTAGCTACTTCTAATTGCCTAGTAGTGACCATGATTCTACTTCCATCATCGTTGTTTGGAAATAGCTTTTGTAATTCATCCCAAGCCTGGGTTTCCCACACGTCATCCAATACAATTAAATACCTCCTCTTAAACAAAATTTTGTGGAGACCAACATTTTCATCCAGATCTACTCCGATGTTTGTCTTTGTATTCCTCACTTTGATGTCCTTGAGAAGATTTTGAACAACATCTTGGATACAATATTGTTGAAATATTGTGATCCAAGCACGAATATCAAAACGATGTACACATAATGGATCATCAAGCAGAGCTTCAGCGAGAGTAGTTTTGCCGATGCCCCCCATGCCGACTATTGGGAGGACTTTGAGCCTAGAATTTTCTGTAACAAGTTGTTCCTTCAATTGGTTTATAAAATTCTCGTCTAACAAAACAAATTTGCTTTTGCCAGTCGGCCTAGAAGAAACAACAGAGAGGGAGCCATCAAAATTACCAGTATATTGGATCTCCTTCACATCTTTCATTAAGGACTCGAATCCTTTCATAACTTCCTCCAAGGCTTCAGATAACATGTTGACACTGTCATCACTTCCAGAAATTGACCGGATATGATTTGCTATATGGGATTCAAGGATGTCTTCTGTTTTATATCCTACATCTCTGATTTTTGGCTCAAAACTCTTGATTGTTTGGTAGCTATGAGGTGGAGTATTTTCTAGAAAGGACAGTAAAGTAGCAATATTTTTGTGGAGAGATTCAATTGTTTCTCTTTTGCAAGGAATTGAATAAGGATCAGGATTCAACATTTGGTCTGTAGTTGTAAATAGAGATGCAAGAACAGCATAAGCCATAGTAAGAAATGAGATTTTGATGGCAGCAAGAAAGCAATGAGATTTTGTTTGTTAGATTAGATTATCTGATTATGTTGAGAGTGAAATTAATTAAATATCTATTTAATATATATTAAAAAGTTGTTGCATGTTACTATCAACTTGCCATACTTAAATGATAATCAGACGGCTTACTTCTAAATTAAAAATTTAAAAGAATATAAAATTTGATAAAAGAAGACTCTGGCAACTTGACTTGGACTTGCAAGCAATGTTTTAAAAACCAGATCCGACATCGAATCGGTAGCCTTAATGGTTACTGGTTAGATCGGTATAATTGGTTTAACCACTTGTTCAACCGGTATGACGTCATTACAATATAATATTTTAATTTAATTTTCAATGTATGTAATCAACTATTTAAAAAAAAAATATATTATTCATTTTTACAAGTTTATTTTCATAAACTAAATTTTTATCTAATGATCAATTATTTTTCCTATAAACTTTGAGTTGATAATGCATGATAGCAACAAAATTACAAGTATAATAACATGATATCAACGCAATAATTCAAATTATAATAAACACCATATCAAAAACAATATTTTACAAATCACCTATGAAGAAAAATCATTGACGAATTTTGTCATTGAATCATATAAAAAAAATGAAAATACTTGAATTTGAGAAAAAAATGACTTTTCTAATGAAATTGATGCTCAAATATATTTATATAACTTATTATATAAAAGAATTTTTGTTTCTTGTTGAATTTGTTTAATTCAAAGTGAAAAATAGAAGAAGAGACGTGAGAGTATTGTTGAAGTTTAAATGTCACGGAAGAGAAATAAAAAACCGTAGCGTAAATTTTCTATTTTTATAAGTGAACCAGTGGTTCAATCGGTTCACTGGTTCATTGATTTTACCGATTTTTGACCGGTTTTTTCCGGTGCGAACTGATCAGGAATAAAGGTGGTTTTGAAGTATTAATCGGATCGGATTGACAGCCGATTACCGGATAAACCAATCGAACCGGACTGTCCGGTCCGGTTTTTAAAACACTGCTTGCAAGTCTATTTAGCCGGATATAGTTATACAAAAATTTGTTTTACTTCATCAATTATTCATTCTTCTATAAAATACTTCTTTTTTATTTTTTGTAAAGAAGATATGGTGCAAAATGTATTTGTTTTGATTAGTTGAACACAATCTTTCCCATAATCCCATTTAGTTGCGTGGAGGACTCAAAACTCATTGTATTTTTTACTGAAGTGCAAAAATATCGCTATGCTTATTAGTAAAATAATTTCATATTAGTTTTTATTGGCAAAAAAGCCCTTTCTATGCCAAGTTTTATAGGAACAAAGACAATTGTATCTCAAGGTTGGCCCTGAGTTTTCAGTGACTCTGAGTTGACTTTAAAAATATGGTCCTTAAATTTTTATTTACCTATATTATGTTAATAACCAAAACAAACTATTTTTTAACAACTTAGTAAACTAAAATCAAAACTATAAATTAGCATCATTTATGTTTAGCATTTTCGATCTCATGTATCTTAGTTTGCACATTACGTACTTAAAGGAGGCGATGTGATCAAAATTATATATTCCCTCCGTTCATAATATCTGTCATTTCACGTGTATGCACAAAAATTAAGGAAATCATTGAATATGGCCGGCCAGTTCTGTACTTGAAGACTTTTCATGTTGAAAGATATAACTTCATTTTCAACCTCTGATTTCTTTTTTTGAATGTAAGGCCCTTGCTTTTGTGTTGATTTCATTATGCCTTTGTATTAATAACTATTTTTAAAAATTGCAGCTGCTAGGATGAGGTTGGCTGCTACTGAGAAAGCAGAAGCTGAAAAGATACTGCAAATTAAGAGAGCTGAAGGTGAAGCAAAGGCCAAATATCTCTCGGGTTTGGGTATTGCTCGCCAGCGTCAGGCAATTGTTGACGGATTAAGAGACAGTGTGCTTGGCTTCTCAGTTAATGTTCCTGGAACTACCGCAAAGGATGTTATGGATATGGTGCTTGTTACCCAATATTTGGATGTTTAGGAATTTTATCATATTTTTGGTGTTTTGACTATTGTTTGATGTTTATTTAGATTGTATTTGATATTTGGAGATTTTTTTATTTCGATGAATGTTGGATTAATGCTTAATTAGAATTTACAATTGTCGTCAATTTAGATTGTGTGGAAATCGGTAATTAGTGTAAACACAAATCAAATTAAAGATTAAGATCAATATTGAGTTTGTAGAAATTGTTAAAATTTCAACAGAAATTTTTTCTGTTGAAATTTTGAAATTTCAACAGAAAAAATTTCTGTTGCAAACCGAAATTTCAAAAGAATAAATCTGTTGAAATTTCAAAATTTCAACAGAAAAATCTGTTGAAATATCAATATTTCAACGGAAACTTTCTGTCGAAATTTCAAAATTTCAACAGAAAAAGTTTCTGTCGAAAATTTCTGTCGAATATTTTCTGTCGAAATTTCTGTCGAAATTTTTTCTGTTGAAATTTTCTGTGCTTTTTTTCGACAGATTTTTTCTGTCGAAAATTCCGTTGAAATACTGAAAACTGTTGAAATTTCCTGTAAAATCTGTTGAAATTTCCGTTCTAATTAATTATCCTCCACTAATGTTTGAGAAAATTATGAGCATAAAGTGCAAAAATGGAAAAGAGAAATTAAGGCTTTATTGAAAATCCAAAGTGACAGATAATATAGCACAAGAAAAACTTTTCAAAGCGACAGATATTATGAAACAAATGGAGTAGTTTTTAAAATAATTAGGAGTAACTGAGCAATTTTAAAAAATTAAAATCAAAACTATTAATTAGCATCATTTATGTTTAGCATTTTCGATCTCATGCATCTTAGTTTGCACATTACGTACTTAGAGGAGGCGATGTGATCAAAAGTATTAAGTTTTAAATGTGCAATTTAATAAAATGCAAGACGTACCAAAAGTTACTAATTGTCTAATTCTATGGACTTTAAATTAATTAACTTTGTATCCCATAGTACATTTGAATTTTTCAAATGTCCATTGTCATTAAATACTTTCTATGTAATTAATATTTTTGTTTTGCTAATTTTCTACAACTAATAAATTTTAGTTCTCTATCTCTATAATTAACTATAATTAAACCTTTCTCTCTACACGCTCAACCAACACAGCTAAAGGGTTCCCGGCCCCACCATCAACATGATCACCGCCCGCCCTCCACTTAGCAATTGATTAACACATATATATCTTTTTTTTTTTTCCCTAGCTATTTGAGTTTTACTTTTCTGCACATTTATACCATAGCTATCAACAGTTAAATCAATTACTTCGGTTTCTCGTCCTCCTTAAAGGCATGACGTGAAAGAGAATGAGTAAAATGAAAAACATATACTAAATTGATTTGAGGTTGAGAGATCTTGTATTTAGTGGTAACCCTAGATAAAGTAAAAATAGATTTCAAAAGATTCAACTAAATAAGTAATTCAGAATTCGAAATCTAACTTTTTATTTTTATTTTTATTTTGTGCACTTGTGAAAAATTGATTTTTTTGCACTTTGCATCCTAAAACATGAAAAATGGGGGCTTTGCATCTTCGAAACATAGATTTAGCACTTTACACCTTCAAAATGTGAAAAGTTCAGCACTTTGCACCCTATTTTATTTTTCTCAAAATGTGAAAATGTGAAATTTAACTTTTTATTTTATTTTGTGCACTTGGGGTTTTTGGACTTTGCACCTTCAAAACATAGATTTAGCAATTTGCACCCTTGAAATATGAAAAATTCAGCACTTTGCACTCTATTTTATTTTCGGGTTTACGACACCGAAACATGGAAAATAGACACTTTGCACCTTCAAAACTTAGATTTAGCACTTTGCACCCTCAAAATATGAAAAATACAACACTTTGCACCCTCTTTTATTTTCAAGCAAAAACTCAAGGGCAAAATAGGTAATTGAATTATAAATCTTTGGCATTTTGTACCCCCAAAACTTCACAAATTGACACTTTGCACCCCCAAAATAAAATTAGGGTTAATCACCCCCGAATTAAAAATAAATCAACAACTTGCACCCCCGAAATACAATAAATGTACACTTTGCACCCCAAAACACAAAATTAACACTTAACACCCTCAAATGAAAAAAAAAACACACAAACCCCTCATTTTCTCCGGCAAAGTTGATCGTCGGGGTGAAAAAAATCTAAGGCAAAGTTGTGCTTACCAATTTTCATCCAGTCAATTGTTGTGCATAGCACGTTTAATTTGTACAAGCTATAATTCATGGCTTGTTAATTTTTATATGATGTAATCAATCCAAATTCACGGTATTTAATTTGTATATATGTACATAAATCTTAGTTGTTCAATCGGATAGAAAATTTACTTATTTTGCCTTATATTTTTTTTCACCCCAATGGTCTACTTTGCCGGAAAAAATGAGGGGTTTGAGTTTTTTATTTATTTATTTGAGGGTGTTAAGTGTAATTATGTGTTTCGGGGGTGCAAGTTGCTGATTTGTTCTTAATTCGAGGGTGATAAGTGCTAATTTTATTTTGAGGGTGCAAAGTGTCAATTTCTCAAGTTTTGGGGGTGCAAACTGCCAAATATTTATAATTGAATTACCTATTTTGCACTTGAGTTTTTGGCTGAAAATAAAAGAGGGTGCAAAGTGCTGCATTTTTCATATTTTGAGGGTGCAAAATGCCTATTTTCCATATTTCAGAGGTGCAAAGTGCAAAAAACCCTTTATTTTCCTCAAAAATTTAGGGACAAAATTGGTAATTCATTTTCTGATCTTTGGCACTTTGCACCCCCGAAACATGAGAAATTGACATTTTGCACCCCCGAAATAGAATTAGCATTTAGCACCATCGAATTAAGAACAACTCATCAACTTGCACCCCAAAAACATGATAAATTGACAGTTTGAACTCCCTAAACACAAAATTAGTGCTTAGCACCTTAAATTAAGAAAACGTCAACAGCTGGCACCCCCTCGGTTATTTTCATCAAAGTTGACCACCGGGGGCAAAAAACCTAGGGTGAAAATAGGTAATTCATTTTCTTATTTTCTTAAAATACAATTATGAATGCTAGAATATTCATTTCTCTCTCCATCTTAATATTTATTTTTGTGATATGATTCAGTCAATTTAATGTATTAACTTTGGGTTTTTTACACTTTGTACCGTTGAAACTTAGGAAATAGACACTTTGCACCCTCGAAACTTAGATTTAGCACTTTGCACCCTCAAAATATGAAAAATACAGCACTTTGTACCCTCTTTTATTTTCAAGCAAAAACTCATGGGCAAAATAGGTAATTCAATTAAAAATCTTTGGCACTTTGCACCCCCAAAATAAAATTAGCGCTTGTCACTCTCGAATTAAGAATAAATAATCAACTTGCACCCCCGAAACACAATAAATTGATAGTTTGTACCCCGAAACACAAAATTAACACTTAACACCCTCAAATTAAAAAAAAAAAAAAAAACTCAAATCCCTCCTATTTTCCGGCAACGTCGACCATCGGGGTGAAAAATATCTAAGGCAAAGTTGAACTTACTCATGTTTACTTATTCAATTGTTTTGCATAGCACGTTTAATTTGTACAAGCTATAATTCATGGTTGTTAATTTGTTATATGATATAATCATTCCAAATTCATGGTATTTAATTTGTATATATATAAATGTAGGTTGTTCAATCGGATCGAAAACTTATCTATTTTGTATTAGATTTTTTTCACCCCGATGGTCAGCTTTGTCGGAAAAAATGAGGATTTGAGTTTTTTTTTTTTAATTTGAGGGTCTTAAGTGTTAATTATGTGTTTTGGGGTGCAAAGTGTCCATTTATTGTGTTTTGCGGGTGCAAGTTGCTAATTTGTTCTTAATTCGAGGGTGATAAGTGTTAATTTTATTTTGGGGGTGCAAAGTGCTAATTTCTCAAGTTTTGGGGGTGCAAAGTGCCAAATATTTATAATTGAATTACCTATTTTGCCCTTGAGTTTTTGCCTAAATATAAAAGAGGGTGCAAAGTGCTGCATTTTTCATATTTTGAGGGTGCAAAGTGCCTATTTTCCATATTTCAAGGGTGCAAAGTGCAAAACACCCATTAACTTTCTAGAAACTTTTCGAATATTTTTGGATATTTTGAGGACTTTTAAAAAATTGGTAATTAAATAGATTTTTCAGATTAATATTCTAGTATTATAATCGTACCATGCAAATTTTAAGAAAAAGAAAAATTAATTACCTATTTTGCCCCTAGGTTATTTTTACCCAGGTGATCAACTTTGTCGAAGTTAGAGGCGGTGCTAGTTGTTGAGTTTTTCTTATTTTATGGTGCTAAGTGCCAATTTAGTGTCTAGTGGATTTAAGTATCAATTTCTCGTGTTTTGGGGGTGCAAGTTGATGAGTTATTATTAATTCGAGGATGCTATGTGCGAATTCTATTTCGGGGGTGCACAATGCTCATTTCTCATATTTTGGGGATGCAAAGTGCCAAAGATCAAAAAAATGAATTACATATTGTTTCAAGTTTAGCTTTTTGCCCCAATCTTGATTACAAAATGTTATGACTATAATTAGAGTCCAATTCCATGAAGCTAAAATGAATTTTGTAATGTATTGTAAAAATATATCTTAAAAAAGTGAAAGATGAAATTAATCAATGGGTGTTTGGCAGGTAAAAATTATGGTCCCTCGTTTTACACTAGTACTTATATATTTCTTGTAAAAAATTTCAGGCATTTTTTGGGCAAAAATTTACACCGATAGAACGTGTACACCAATCAAGTCATAACAAGACTCCATTTTTTACCCAAAATTTGTACAAAAGACTTATATACTCAACTACTTAGTTTATCCAATGATACATAATTCATGAACCCATACCTTCAATATTGTTCTTATACAAATTTAGAGATTTATAGGTAATTTATATATTAGTTTACACCTCTCTTTTATCCTTTTAAACAAAATGAAGATATAAATGAAAGAAAACTTAATTCTTCAATAAGTATGATTTTATACTACTTTGATTGAAAATGCATCCTTTAATAACATGATAATTATAATCTCAATTCTATAGCCAAATGAAACCTACACAAGTAATTATTAGTTTTCTTTATAACTATCAAAGCTAAGTAACTCATAATTCTATGGTAATAAGCTTGCTTAAAAGTTAATTAAATTGTTTAGCCTCATTTTATTTTTCAAGTTTCTTCCTTGCTCTTTGATTCTTTACTTCTTCATATCTCTTTTATCACTTCTTACCTTCAATCCATAGTAACAATAACCATCTATGTTTAGTTCTTCAACCACTTTGTTTAAAAGGTTTAACTATCTAAAAAAAACCTCTTGTGTATTACCTTCTCCATTTAGTGTCATTTTATATCTAAATTTAACAATTAAACTTCCTCATGACATTATCCATCTACCAAGGTGTTAAAGGATGGTTTAATTGCATAAAAACAGCAAGGAAAGTTGAAAATAACAATTTTAGAACAAGAATTTCAAAACAGTCCCGAAACAGTCCAGCGAGTGGGTTTCACTCGCCGGTACTGTTCCAAAACGCGCCGATAGCGACCCCACGCGCCGGAGGTGTTCGACACCTCCCATACACCTACATTCTCGATCGAGTCCTCTTTTCAATGGTACAAATCTTTCTCAAAATGACCCAGCCAATAAAAAGTTATAGCTTAATTACAGTGGTCGCGCAAAAACAGGGGAAAGGTGAGTGTTTACCTTGTTATCTCATTCTCTAGCAATGAAACATGGAAGTTCTTGAGCCTACTCACTCCTTAAGACTTAAAGGTCACTAGAAACTGTGGAGAAAAGAGTTTTAGCTAAGAATAAGATTTTTTAAATGTATTGAAATGATGAAGAACCTTGTTTACCTCTAAGCTTTACTACCCCTTTTTCTAAGCTTGGGAGAAGACTAGGCTTGGAAGAAGACTAAGCTTGGGAAGAGCTCCATGGCTTCTAATAACTGATCGTTCTTATCTTTTTGGGTGCAATTGAAGAAGAGAATTGAGTCTTTATTTATAGGGAGAAGAATGGTAATTTGGTAATAAGTTTGGGTTATTAGGTTTAGTGGTAAATTTGATGATATGGGTTATTTTGCTATTATAGTGAATTTCACTTTTGACCTTTGTTATTCTATAATGGTTAGTTTAAGTATAATAATTTTTATATCAAGTTACTCGGTTTGTTTTGGGTACGTTAAAAGTTTGTTTTGAGTTCGGTTTGATAGTTATATATACGTACGTTCTATTTCCAATCTATTGAGTGTGTGCATATATATATATTTTCTTATTTTTTTTATATATATGCACACACTCAATAGATTGGAAATAGAACGTACGTATATATAACTATCAAACCGAACTCGAAACAAACTTTTAACGTACCCAAAACATATATATATATATATATATATATATATAAATTATCGGGGTATTACATTCTTCCCCCCTTAAAAAAAATCTGGTCCCCAGATTCTAACTGTTGGATGAAGATGAAGATGAAAGAAGTCAGAAGTTAAGGGAAGGTTTTGATGATTTCCAAAACATCATAATCAGCTAAGTATGGAAAGCTTAGTTCCCTTGGTAGAATTTTGAACAAGTAAAAGAAGACATCAGAAGAGTTCAAAGTTCAAAGCTCAGAAGACTAGTGATCTCTTGCTGAAACAGCGAACAGAAGAGTAGATCATCAGCCGAGTCAAATCAGATTAGTTCAGTATTTGATCAGCAGAGTATCTATCAGCAGAGTCGTTTTGATCAGCAGAGTGGAAGAGATCAAGAGATTAGTCCAACGGTAATAAATGCACTTGGTGTAATAAATGCTGGAAGAGAAGGGTAGTAATGGCAAATGATTGAAGATATCCTCGGATCAGCAGAGTGCATTAAATGCAATGGACAGAAAAGTACTGTACAATGTACGGTTTGCTGCAGAGAGCCGTTTCAAAAGAGCTGAAGAATGGATTTGATTTGTGACTTGCCTTCAACGGTCATATTTTCATCTCCATGTATAAATAGAGCTGAATTTCAATCGAGCAAAAAAAAAACACACAACAACAATCAGAGATCGAAATTTTGAAGCAGAATTTCTCTAAGTCTCAAAAGCTCGAACAACTCACTCGTCTGGTGGAAGTCATCTGTTGACAGAAACCCAGTTGAAGAAATCAGAAGAACATTATCTGAGTGATTTTGTAATAGCTGAGTGTTGTGCGAAGTGAGAATCCATCTTTGTGAGTGATTCTACTTTAGAGGATATGTTTTCTTTGTGAATTCCTATTGTGAGCTTACAGCCTTCTCATTAGTTGTTTAGGTGTAAGTGGAGAAATATTGTAATCTAAGTGATTATAGTATAACCCAGAATCTGTGTGATCTGGAAGAGTGGACTAAAGGATTTTCATCCATATAACCACTATAAAAATTCTTTGTGTTATCTTGCATTTAAAGTTTTCTTGCATATTTTTAAAGTTTGCATTTTAAACACTTTGAATCAATCAAAAAGATTTTATAAGGAGTTTTAAACTGGGGATAAAATCTTTTTAGAACTTAGTTTACTTGTGAAAAACACTTTCAAACAATCCGCTGCAAGTATACTCTTGGAAAACTGTTTTGCTGAAAAACAGCTAAGTCACTGTAAGAAGAGTGGTCAGTCGTCTGTTCAAGATTCGTTCACGATCAGACTAGTCTGCTTACTGTTCTTCATCAGCTTAGTCTGCTGACAGAAGACTGAAAAGTTTTTAAGTTCAAAAATTTTCAGAGGTCTATTCACCCCCCCCCCCCTCTAGACCTCATTTGACCACTTGGGACCAACAAGTGGTATCAGAGCAGGTGGTTCATTAGAATCAGCTGCCTGATCAACGAGCTTGATCCAAGTGTTTTTCAAAGGTTTTCAAAACTTTTCAAAAGAGCATCTTTTTGAAAAACAAAACTTTTTGAAAAATGGATTGTATCAGTCATGTTCCCCACATTGCTGGTATGTCCTTTGAGGACTGGAAAATCAGAATGGAGATTTTCCTTGCTGCTTACAATGATAACATGTACACATGTATCATTAAAGGTCCATTCAGATTCACAAAGACCATCAAAATAAATGAAGTAGATACGGTTGTGGAGAAAGACCTTCATGAGATGACTCCAGAGGAAATCAAGCTTTACAACCTAGATAAAGTTGGGAGATTCATCATGACTAAGGCCCTGGATAATGATCGGTTTGACAAGGTCAAACACTGCAAAACTGCAAAGGAGATGTGGGACAAAGTCAGAGATATGAGCGAAGGCAATGATGCTATTAAAGAGCATCAGCTCACTGTTGCATTGGAGAAACTTGACAACTTCAAGATGAAGTCTGGAGAAACCATTGATCAAATGGATACCAGATTCACCAGGACTCTGAATGAAGTTTTAAAGCTGGGAAAGACTTTCACTGACAAAGAAATCACTGTCAGAGTACTAAAGGCTCTACCTCCAAAGTTCAACATGAAAGTAACAGCAATGGAAGAATCAAGGGAATTGGAAAAAATCTCTCTTACTGAGCTGTTTTCTGTACTCAAGGCATTCGAGTATAAACTGCCTAGAATGGGAATTGAAGAAACCTCAACTTCAGGACCCACAGCTGCACTGGTTGCTGCTGAAAACCAAAGAAGACCAGCTCAAAGAAATGCTGAAGTGGACTCATCTGATGAAGCCACTCTACTCAACAAGAAGGAGTACACCGCTGGAGATGTTGCACTGTTGATGAATAATTTCAAGAAGTTCTACAAAAGAAAAATGAAGAACAAATACAACAATGCTTCTTCTTCTAAACCTAACTTTTCTCCTCAAGATAAAGATGATTATAAATCAAAACTAATGTGTTACAACTGCAGGAAATTGGGACACTTCATCAAAGACTGCCCATATCCAAAAGCAGAAAAGTACACTGAGGAGGAGAAGAAAGTGAGAAAAGAAAGAAAGCATCAGAGAGGAAAAGCAATGATGGCTGAAGCAGAAAAGCTGACTGCTGTCTACTCATCTGATTCAGATTCAGACTCGTCTGATGAAGAATCTTCTGATGAAGAAAAACCTGCTCTCCTGTGCCTGATGGCAAAGGACTCTGATGACTCTGAGGATGAGGTAACTCCTCTAAATGATGAATTATTTAATTCATTTGAACAAATGATGCTTAACAATACTGGTATTGCTGAAGCATATAAAAAGCTTAAGGAAGAGATGATCCTGCTAAAAGAGCAAAATAGTTCACTGAAACTTTTAGCTGAAAAGCCAAAAGAATCAACTGAATATAAACAGCCTGAGCAAGAGCATGAATCTCTGAAAGCTGAGTGTGAGGTTTATAAAGGAAAAATCATGGAACTTGAGAAAATCATTGAGTCTCATGACAAGTCTACTGTTGCATCCATGCATACATCTAGTAAACAGGAGACACCTTTAGAAAAGGATAAATTAGAATTGAATCATACTGAAAAATTTATATCAGCTGACAATAGTAAGGTCATTCTGTATGTTCAAACTTCTAAACCTGCCTCATCTGAGAAAGTGGCAAAGGAGAAGAAATCTCCTAAGGCTAAAAAGAGCAAAGAGCCTAGTGTAGGAAATCAGACTAGTAAGACCAAACAGCAGAGCCCTAAGAAGTCTGCTGATAAAGCTAAAGTCAATCAGACTAGTGGTAAAACTAAGTAAAAATCAAATGAGCAAGCATCTAGTAAACCAAAGAAGCATAAAAACAAGAAAAATCAAAATGCTTGGTATGGAAATGAGTCATATTATGTGCAACCTGCTGCATATCATCCTATGTATCATGCACCTCAATTTCCTAGTTACTATGCACCTTACCCTGCTCATCCAATGCATGCATACCCTGCTTATCATGCACCTTACCCTGCTTATGAACATTATTCATATCATACTGATCATCAACATGACTTATCTGATAACTATGATAAAAATGAAACTGTTCATGCTCCTAAAACTCAGAAACCTAAGAAGCCTAAGACATCAAAATCTTGGGTTGTCAAAGGTGGAACTAATCCTTCAGGACCCTCTCAATAAGGGTACCTAAAACAATTTTATTTTTGTTTTGTAGGTTAGGATTAGGAGTAGGAGTAAAGTAGAGAAGATTTGGTACTTGGACAGTGGATGTTCAAGGCACATGTGTGGAAACATACATGAGTTGACTGATGCAGTTGCTGTGGATGGTCCAAAAGTTACTTTTGGAGACAGCAAAGAAGGCAAGATTAAAGCTAAAGGAAGATTAATCAAGGGAAACATAGAGATATCTGACGTCTCCTATGTTAAAGGCCTAAAGTATAATCTGCTGAGCATAAGTCAATTTTGTGACAAAGGATATTCAGTCATCTTCTCAACAGATAAGTGTTACGTTGAACAGATTGGTACAAAGAAGGTAATTTTATCTGGAAGACGACAAGGAAATATCTATATAGTTGACTGGAATTCTGTTGACAAGAATTCAAGTGTTTGTTTGGTGGCATCTGCACCAAGTGAAGTCAGTTGGCTATGGCACAAGAGAATGAATCATTTAAACTTCAAGACCATAAACAGATTAATCAAGAATGATTTGGTAGAAGGGATTCCAAAAGCTGTCATGAGCAAAGACAAGCTCTGTGATGCATGTCAGAAGGGTAAACAAATCAAGTCATCTTTCAAAGAAAAGAAGCACCAATCTTCTGGAAGAATATTGGAGCTGTTGCATATGGACTTATTTGGACCCATTGATCCAGTCAGCAATGGTGGAAAGAAATACTGCCTAGCTGTTGTGGATGATTATTCAAGATATACTTGGGTGATTTTGATGAAGAAGAAAAGTGAAACCAAGGAACATCTTACCAATCTGATGGAACTGATCCAGAATGAAAAGAGCATTAAAATATTAAAGATCAGATCAGATAGAGGGACAGAGTTTACAAACTCTACTGTTGAAGAGTATTGTAACATCAAAGGAATACATCATGAGTATTCTGCTGCCAGGACCCCTCAACAAAATGGTGTTGCTGAAAGGAGAAACAGAACACTAAAAGAAGCTGTCAGAACCATGATAGCTGAAGCTAAACTGCCTCAAAGATTTTGGGCAGAAGCAACAAACACAGCATGCTTTACCCAAAACAGATGTATGATCAACAAAAATCAGAACAAGACTCCATATGAAGTTTGGAACAACAGAAAACCAAACATTCATTACTTTAAGATTTTTGGTTGTAAATGTTTTGTATTGAATAATGGGAAAAATCACCTTACTGCATTTGCAGAAAAGGCTGATGAAGCTGTTTTTGTAGGATACTCTACTGTTAGTAAAGCTTACAGAGTTTTTAACAAAAAAACATTACTAATAGAAGAATCTATCCATGTAGTATTTGATGAACCAAGTCAATCTTCTGAGAAGAATCAAAGTATTAACCAAGATCTGTCTGCTGATTTACAGAAGTTAGACATTGGAAGAAATGAAGAATATGTTCCCATCATACTACCTAATCTAAGTTCAGCTGCTAACTCAAGTGCTGTTCAAAATCACAGTGCTGATTGTCTAACAGACGAGTTGCAAACAGCTGACAGACCAGAGACTGTTCAACAGACTACAAATGTTCAACATACTACTACTGGAACTCCAACAGTAGTGTTGCAAGATCAAGACAGAGGACAACATCCTGATCTACAACCTGATCTCAGATGGCTTAAGAATCACCCTCCTGAGTTAGTAATTGGTGATCCTTTAGATAGAGTGAAAACAAGAAGAGCTGCTGCACAGGATGCCATGTTTGTCACTTTTCTATCTCAAATAGAGCCCAAACAAATTGAAGAAGCTCTCAATGATTCCTTCTGGATAGAAGCTATGCAAGAAGAGTTGAATCAATTTGAAAGGAATGAAGTCTGGTACTTAGTTCCTAGACCAAGTCATCAAAGAGTAATTGGCACTAAGTGGGTATTCAGAAATAAGATGAATGAAGATGGTGTTGTCACCAGAAACAAAGCAAGACTAGTGGCCAAAGGATATTGTCAAGAAGAAGGAATTGACTTTGATGAAACTTTTGCACCAGTAGCAAGACTTGAAGCAATCAGACTGTTTCTAGCCTATGCTGCTTACAAGAACTTCACTGTCTATCAGATGGATGTGAAGTCTGCTTTTCTCAATGGAGAATTGCAAGAAGAAGTGTATGTTGAACAACCTCCTGGATTTGAAGTCTATCAAGAAGAGGACAAAGTATATCGTCTGAAGAAAGCCCTCTATGGACTAAAACAGGCTCCAAGAGCATGGTATGATACCCTATCTGATTTTCTTTTAATTAAAGGATTTCGAAAAGGTAAGGTAGATAAAACCTTATTCACAATTGAATGGGAAAACCATATATTACTTGTGCAAATATATGTGGACGATATTATTTTTGGTTCAACTAACCAACAGATGTGTGATAAGTTCTCCAAGCTGATGCAGAATAAGTTTGAAATGAGCATGATGGGTGAACTTAATTACTTTCTTGGATTGCAAGTTAGACAGTTACCTGATGGAATATTCATCAGCCAAGCAAAGTACACAAGAGATCTGTTCAAGAAAGTTGGTATGGAAACTAGCTCAACAGCTACCATTCCTATGTCTACAAATCTTCGTTTGGATAAAGATGAAGATGGCAAATCAGTGGACATTACCAAATATAGGGGCATTATAGGTTCATTGTTGTATCTAACAGCAAGCAGACCTGATATAATGTACTCAGTTGGAGTCTGTGCAAGATTTCAATCAAACCCCAAAGAATCTCATCTCTTAGCTGCCAAGAGGATATTGAAGTATGTTAAAGGCACTCAAGAATTGGGATTATGGTATCCTAGAGAATCTGGATTTGAACTTATTGGTTATTCAGATTCAGACCTTGCTGGCTGCAAGATTGACAGAAAGAGCACAACAGGTGCCTGTCAGTTCTTAGGCAGTCGTCTGATCTCATGGATGAGTAAGAAGCAAACCTCAGTCTCTATATCTACTGCTGAAGCTGAATATATAGCTGCTGGAGCTTGCTGTGCACAAATACTTTGGTTGAAGCATCAACTGGAAGACTACAACATCAAGATCAGTGGAATTCCAATCTACTGTGACAATACAAGTGCTATCTCACTTACTCAGAACACTACAAGTCATTCAAGGACTAAGCATATTGAGATTAAACATCATTTCATTAGAGATCATGTGGAAAAAGGCAATGTTTTGATTGAGTATGTTCATACTGATAATCAGATTGCTGATATCTTCACCAAACCTCTAAGTGAAGCAAGGTTCTCAACTCTAAGAGCTGAGTTAGGATTACTTAATCTGGATGCATAAGCTGAGGGGGAACTCATCAGAAGACTGGAGTTCAACAGCTTAGTCATCAGTTATTTATTTCAAGAATTAAATTTCAACAGACTAGTTAACTTATGAATTCTTAAAGACAGGGGGAACGTGTAAGACTAGCGGTACTTCTGCTCTAAAAGATGAAATCTGTTAATGTCAGTTAGTTGAAGTTAAGATTAACAAGAAGACGCGTTCTTAATTCTTGAAGATTGAAGATTATTTTATCTTGCTGGATTGACAAAAAGCAGAGGAAGATTACTAGCTATTGGCATTCTCTAGTAATATCAGATAACAGATCACTCGTCTGTCAGATAAGTTAAACTCTACTCATCTGATATCTTATATAAGCATGGTCATAAAACGTATCCTTAGAAACGCGCTTTTATAAGTAACAGATTAGTGTCGATAGAGTTTCCCGCCCATCTGACAATAAAATAATAAAATTGAAATCCGTCTCTCCTATCCATACGATTAAAAACTGTCAGATTAGATCAACGGTTCTGATAAATCACGGAAACCTAATCAAAAGGAAACCTATAAAATCCGATCTAAACAGTACAGTCGTCTTACGCACCCAAATACTCTCAAAACTCTCTAACTCTCAAACCCTTCTGTTGCGAAAAAGTTAACTGCATCTTTGTAGATTTCTACTCTCAAAATTTCAGAAATGGAGAAGATTATCGAAGGAAGGTACTTCAACTACAGCAAATTCCACTTTTCGGGCACTGATCTGATGCGCTCGTTGCTGGAAAAGATTAAGGAAGCTTCGTTAGTTCCTGTTTTGGAGGCTCACGAAGAAAGGGTCTACTTAGAAGATGTTGAGCACTTCTACATAACCAGGAAATTCTCTAAAAATGACACGATCATGTCTGCTGAAATAGGTGGAAAGAAGATTGCGATCTCGGCTGCTGTTCTCAGTGAGATCTATAAACTATCAGACAAGGGAGGAGATGTGACCTCGTTAGGGTCAGAAAAGGAAGAGGAGTTCTGGGCAATTTGTGCTAAGAAAGGAGAACAGATGACTGGGACTTTAATGAAGACCCAGCTGAAGGATGAATACCAGAGATTTGCTGATATCATAGCAAAAGTTCTGGATTGTGCTACAGGTTCTTTGGATGGGTTGCCAAGGAAAAGATACTACACAATGGTGTGTATCTATTATGGGTTTAAGGTTAACTGGGCTGATCATGTGTATGAGCTGCTGAGTGACAAAAGGCCTTCACATGCCATTTTATTGAGCAATCTGTTTGCATCCCTACAATGCCCTATGGGAGGTGGAAAGCAAACCCATGGTAGCAAAGAGTTCAAACTCTATGAACCGGTGAGACAGTTAGTGGCTGCTCTAAAGAGGAAGGCTGCTGCAAAATCGAAAAAGACCCCTTCTAAGAAGAGCAAGAAGGAAGGTCAGACTAGTCAGTCTGCTGAGCCAACAACACAGTCTGCTGATGAGACTGTTTCAACAATTCCTGAAGATGAAGTTCCTGAAAAGGAAATTGAAGATTTTACAAAGGAGATTGAGCAGATGAGTACTGCTTCCTCTCCTGAGAGGACAGAATCTGAGGAAGAAATTCCTCTTCAAAGATTGAAGAGGATGAGAACAAAGAGTGAGGCAAGGGGACCTCCTACTGCCAACCCCGTTGTCAAAAAGATTGCAAAGTCAAAGGTTAAGAGAAAGGTCACTTTCTCTGAAGAACCTGTTACAACTGTCAGAGAGACAACATCAGAAGCAGAGAGACCATTGACAATTAAAGAGCCTGCTGCTGAAGTTAAAGTTGTTTCTGAAGCTGGAGGGTCAACAGAAGACTCATCTGCTGTACCATCTGCTGAAGTTAAAGGAGCACAGCAGAGAAGTACAACACATGAAGGAGATGCACCTTTGTTGCATCCTACTCCAGTTGCTGCAATCCCTCTTCAAGCAATTGAGAGTCCTGAAACAAGGAGAAGAAGGACTGGCAAGATTGCTACCTATCTGACTGCTGCAGAAAAGAAAAGACAAGATGATGCTTAAAAGCTAAGGAAGGCTGCCGAGAAAGCAGAAGAGGATAGGCTGAAAAGCCTAGAATTGAAAAGGCTGGAAGATGAAGCCAGCAAGATGACTCAGGAGCAGATGGATGCTCTTGAGGCAGCAGAGTTGGAAGCTGCTATTGAAGCAAGCACCAAGGATGCTCACGGACATCAGCATACTGGTGGGATAGCTATTGGTGAACCAAGGGATCCAAACAAACCAATACCAGCTATGCCTGCACCCAAGACAAAGCCAAAGAGGAGAGAAGAAATTAGACTGTCTTTAGAGATTGTCAGGGAAGATCCTGATATCTTTGAAGAATTCCTAAAAAGGCTTGATGCTGAGAATGAAAGGGTCAACCGCCTGACACAGTTCACAAATGAGAAGATCAGATACAACAGGTGGAGGGAATTCAGACTGACAAAGAGTCCAGCTGAAATGACCAAATGGAAAGCCTTTGCTGCTGAAGAAGCATGGGTACTGAAATGGCTTGAGACTGGTTCTCTCATTCAAGCACTTGATTCAGAATTCTTTCTGGACAGGTTGAGAATGAGGATAAGTCATTTAGTTAAAGCTGAAGCCAAGAAGATCTTTGCATCCATTGCTGAGGACTATGATGATTCAGTAGACCTCAAAGAAAGATCTATCAAATTGGCTATTGCTCAAGCATTGGAGCTTTGGGCAAAGAAATCAAGGAAGTTGAGTGGACAACCAAGCTCACTGGTCCCACTTCCAAACATCAAACACATTGTCTATGGTCCAAACATCAAACCATATGAGGAGCTGCCTGAGGAACCTTCATCCACTTTTATTCCACTTGATAATTTTACTTGGATTTCTAACAGGTCAGCTGTGGACAATGAAGGATTGATGAGGACAGTTGAGACTGTCAAGAAGATTATAGCCCCTGCTGTTAAGGAAAAAGAAAAGTCTTCTGATCAACCAGAGCAAAAAGAGGGTACTTCAGACCCATCTGATCAGAACACTGCACAGGGTGATAAGTCTGATGCTGCTGATGATTCAAAGAAGGAAGAAGAAATTCCAGCAGATCAGAACAAAGTTAAAGAAGTTGCTGCTGAGGGAGATGATCAAGCTAAGGAGAAGGAAAGCACTCCAAGCCTTGCTGATGAATCAGCAGATCAATCTCTTGCATTGACAACTCAGCCAACAGAGCAACTTATGAAAGATACACCTGCTGCTACTTCAGATATGCCTTCAACTTCTCATGGTGTTCAGACAAATCTGTTGGACTCCATCCAACAAATGATCACCAATTCTCTGAAGGATATGAAGAAGGAATTAGCTGCAGAAGTGATAGCTGCTGTTAAACAACCAGATCAGAAAGCTGCTGCTGTCCCAACAGATCTAATAGAAGACACTGCTCAGAATGTTAAATCCATCTGTCAGGATATGGATATACTTAGAAGAAGGACTCAGAGCACTACTGAAGGTTGGAAGCAGATAGAACAAACTGTTGAATTGGCTCTCCAAGCAGAAGATGAAGTCATGGGCAACATGATGAAAGACTTCACTGCTTCATCTAATTGGATTTTGGGAACACAAATACAATTGGGTGATCAAGGAGAAGACTTGCTCAAGGAAGTCAAATATGTTAAGGCCAATCAACTTAAACAACAAGCTCAGATAAATGCTATGGAAGAGAACATCAAGCTTCTCTGTGATTCACTTCTAATCACACCAGTTGTGCCACAATATCCACTTATCCCTGCTGATGATGACAAAAAGGGGGAAGAAAGGATATTTGGACAGCAAAGGGTTGATTTCCAAAGGGAAGAAGGAAATCAAACTGCTGAAGAAACTGAAGTGTTAGAAGAATCTGCTGGTGAAACTGAAAGAGATATGGGAGAATCAAGCAGACCAACAAATAAGAAAATTACAGAAGAAGAAGAGCAAGCTGAACTTGAAGAATCTGAAGCAAAAGCCAAATCTGATAAGGAACTAGCTGCTGCCAAAGATTCAGCTGAAGAACAGCTTGATCCTGATGTAAAATATAAAAAGATAGAGCTGTTAAGAAAAAGATTCTTTGAAAATTTGGAAGCCGAGTCTTCCAAATCATCTGATGAAGAGTCTGAAAAAGAAGACAAGGAAGCAGAAAAAGAGAAGAAGGAAGAAGACTAGTCTAGGCTAGATTTCCTTTTATGTTAAAAATCCTTGTAATCTTCTAAAGTATTTTGTACTTTTCATCTTTCAAAACTTGTAAAATGTAATCAATTCAATATCTATAAAATTGCAAGTTTGACTCCAACATACTATTTCTATCTCAGAAATTTTTGAGGATCCAAACTTTAGTTTAGGTACAGGTACTTAGCTGGAGTTTTGTCATCATCAAAAAGGGGGAAATTGTTGGATGAAGATGAAGATGAAAGAAGTCAGAAGTTAAGGGAAGGTTTTGATGATTTCCAAAACATCATAATCAGCTAAGTATGGAAAGCTTAGTTCCCTTGGTAGA
The DNA here is from genome assembly GCA_038501285.1 of Penstemon eatonii. Taxonomy (NCBI): domain Eukaryota; kingdom Viridiplantae; phylum Streptophyta; class Magnoliopsida; order Lamiales; family Plantaginaceae; genus Penstemon; species Penstemon eatonii. The sequence continues at coordinate 50,157,604 of CM076715.1, read as the reverse complement.
ATTTTGAACAAGTAAAAGAAGACATCAGAAGAGTTCAAAGTTCAAAGCTCAGAAGACTAGTGATCTCTTGCTGAAACAGCGAACAGAAGAGTAGATCATCAGCCGAGTCAAATCAGATTAGTTCAGTATTTGATCAGCAGAGTATCTATCAGCAGAGTCGTTTTGATCAGCAGAGTGGAAGAGATCAAGAGATTAGTCCAACGGTAATAAATGCACTTGGTGTAATAAATGCTGGAAGAGAAGGGTAGTAATGGCAAATGATTGAAGATATCCTCGGATCAGCAGAGTGCATTAAATGCAGCATTAAATGCAATGGACAGAAAAGTACTGTATAATGTACGGTTTGCTGCAGAGAGCCGTTTCAAAAGAGCTGAAGAATGGATTTGATTTGTGACTTGCCTTCAACGGTCATATTTTCATCTCCATGTATAAATAGAGCTGAATTTCAATCGAGCAAAAAAAAACACACAACAACAATCAGAGATCGAAATTTTGAAGCAGAATTTCTCTAAGTCTCAAAAGCTCGAACAGCTCACTCGTCTGGTGGAAGTCATCTGTTGACAGAAACCCAGTTGAAGAAATCAGAAGAACATTATCTGAGTGATTTTGTAATAGTTGAGTGTTGTGCGAAGTGAAAATCCATCTTTGTGAGTGATTCTACTTTAGAGGATAGGTTTTCTTTGTGAATTCCTATTGTGAGCTTACAGCCTTCTCATTAGTTGTTTAGGTGTAAGTGGAGAAATATTGTAATCTAAGTGATTATAGTATAACCCAGAATCTGTGTGATCTGGAAGAGTGGACTAAAGGATTTTCATCCATATAACCACTATAAAAATTCTTTGTGTTATCTTGCATTTAAAGTTTTCTTGCATATTTTTAAAGTTTGCATTTTAAACACTTTGAATCAATCAAAAAGATTTTATAAGGAGTTTTAAACTGGGGATAAAATCTTTTTAGAACTTAGTTTACTTGTGAAAAACACTTTCAAACAATCCGCTGCAAGTATACTCTTGGAAAACTGTTTTGCTGAAAAACAGCTAAGTCACTGTAAGAAGAGTGGTCAGTCGTCTGTTCAAGATTCGTTCACGATCAGACTAGTCTGCTTACTGTTCTTCATCAGCTTAGTCTGCTGACAGAAGACTGAAAAGTTTTTAAGTTCAAAAATTTTCAGAGGTCTATTCACCCCCCCCCCCCTCTAGACCTCATCTGACCACTTGGGACCAACACGAACCTAAAATGAAGAGTTCGGGGTGATGTTTCCGCATTTCTTCTTCTCGTTTCCAAGTGGCCTCCTCTACTTTGTGATTTCTCCACAACACCTTTACCAAGGATATCTTGCGGTTGCGAAGCTCTTGGAATTTTTGATCGAGGATCCGAATTGGTCTTTCTTCATAGCATAGATCACTTTCGAATTGTACCCTGTTAGGATCTATAATGTGGGATTCGTCTGGGTGATACTTCCTAATTTGTGATACATGAAACACATCATGAATTCCCGTGATATTGAGAGGTAGATTCAATCTATAGGCTAGATTCCCAATGCGTTCGGAAATTTCAAAAGACCCTATGTAGCGTGGGTTTAGTTTTTCACCTTTTCCAATTCTTCTGAATCCCATATTGGGTGAAACTTTGAGGAACACTTTATCTCCAACTTCAAATTCTAGAACTTTTCTACGTCGATCGGCATAGCTTTTCTGTCCGTCTTGGGCAGCTTTAATTCTTTGCCGGATCAGTTGTACTTTGTCAATGGCGTCTTGAATAACTTCTGGATTTAATGCTCTGTGTAAACCATCTGAAGAAGCTCGCCATTCGTCTAACTCCCAATGAATTGGTGAGCGACATTTTCTTCCATATAAAGCCTCATATGGTGCCATCTGAATTGATGCATGATAGTTATTATTGTATGCAAATTCCACGAGTGGCAAATGTTTATTCCAGCTACCTTTGAAATCCAATACACATGCCCTCAACATGTCTTCTAGGAATCCAATTACTCGTTCAGATTGTCCATCGGTTTGCGGGTGTGCAGCTGTACTGAAGTTAAGCTTAGTTCCCAAATTTTCCTGCAACTGCTTCCACAAGCTAGAAGTAAATGTAGGATCTCTATCCGAGACTATACTTGAAGGTATGCCATGTAGACGGATGATTTCTTTCTGGTATAGCTCGGCTAGGGTTTCAACTTTGAAATGTTTTCCCACGGGAAGGAAATGAGCAGACTTAGTTAGTCTATCTACAATGACCCAAATGCTATCATATCCACCCCTTATTGTCGGAAGGCCTGTAACGAAATCCATGGTGATCTGATCCCATTTCCAATCAGGTATCGTGAGAGGTTGTAATTTGCCTGCAGGATGTTGATGTTCGGCCTTAACCAATTGGCAAGTCATGCACTTCTTAACGTAGTCTGCAATATCACGCTTCATTCCGTTCCACCAGAATTGTTTCTTCAAATCTTTGTACATTTTGGTGCCTCCGGGATGAACTGTGTATCTTGTTTTATGTGCTTCTTCCATTAATTCTTTTCTCATTTTCGTTGGTACACAAACTCGCTTTTGGAATCGTAATATACCCGATGGGTCCATACTGATGGGGACTATTTCGCACCCCTTGTAATAATCGGAATAACTAGTCCTTATACGCTCGGACCGACCAGGAATCTACTTCATTAAAGAGCTGTCAGGTCCGATCTGCATTATCATTCCTTGGCAACCACGAGCAATGCCCGAGTTCCATAAGGATAGCTATGCCTAGTCCTATTAGGATTATGTTTCCTTGTAAAACTAGGGTTAATATCTTATAAATACCTAGTTAAACATTGTATTACGGACAACATACATTTATAGCTTACGCCTACCTACTTTGGCAATCTGATAACATAATTAATAGAAAAGCTTTTGCTATACTATTACACATTCATCGTCTTGCTTACTTATTGTTCTTTACGTAATAGCTTCCTTGAGATTGATCCATCCGGAATAAAGTAACAAAGCCCTATAATCTACACTTAATTTGACCACTAAAACCATTCTTTATTGTTTTAATCTAAACCCGACGAAAAACGGTTAAATCAGTTTGATTTAACCGAATTTCGTCGGGTAAGATTATATAAGTAAATAGGTGATATTAGGGATTCACAATCAATATGATTTAAAGGGCTCCGTTACTTTATTCCGGATGGATCAAACTCAAGGAAGAACAATTAGATGGAACAATCAGTAATAAAGACAATCAATGTATATGAATATGATAGTGTAGCAAAAGCTTTTCTATTGAATTATGTTGTTATGCAGCCGTAAGTTGAGTATGTAAAGCGTGTGTAATACAATGATTAACTAGGTATTTATATCACATTAAACCTAGCTTTACAAGGAAACATAATCCTAATAGGACTCGGCCCAATCGTCCTTCTTGAGTCCGGATTGTAGTCTGCTTGTTGAGGAAAGTCGTATTCTACCGGGTCGATAAGATGATCCCGAACTGACTCGTCTGGTCGAACCGATCTTTTATCCCTTAGTCGATCCGAACATTATAAGGGGTGCAAAATAGCCCCTATCAGTACTCCCTCACTTCTTCGAGCGTATATGTAGTAAAAGCTCGTAGAAGTAGATGGTTTCTTACGACTGTTATTTTCTGTGAGTCGTGCCTCGTTAAAAAATCTTACTTAAGAAAAAAACCCTGTGGGAAAAAATCCTAAGTAAGGAAAAGAGTGCTACGCATCATAGATATTCGTTTTCTCTCTCCAATTATGAACCGCTACGCGTCCCTTTGGGGAGGCTCTTTATCTTTTTCCGTTTTCTGCGGGAACGTGATTAGTCGTGAGGAGTTTGAAACGTCTTTTCACTTCTCAGTATAAATAGGTGACTATTAGGTTTGTCATTTTTACTTTATACTTCCTTTCACTTCGCAGTCATTTTCTTGCTTAGTCGTTCATTATTTAATGTTTTCCTTTTATCGACTTATATCCTCCGAGGATCCAAAAAATGGCTTCTATAAGAAAATCTTCTTCCTCCTTTAGGGAGAATGTCACTCCCATTATCGAGGAAGGGTTGCATTCTAATCCTTCGAGCGAGCAAATTGGAGTTTCAGAATTCATTGTTCCTGCTGAGGATACCTTTAAGGTACAAATTCTTTCTGATATGGACGTCGCTGCCCGAGCCAAGAAAGGCAAAGGCACAGCTCCTCAAATTTCTGAACCGATTGAGGATATAGCTTGTGCTTACACCGTGGATACTTTCTCTGAGGTTGTGAACAATTATGCCAAATATTTCCCGGAGGGTTCCGAGATAGTTCTCCCTTCTCCTTCTGATAGGGTTACATCACCGCCGGAAGGATGTCGAGCCTTTTACACGGCCCATTTTAATAGTGGTCTGCGTCTTCCGTTGTCTGCCCTCTTTCTTGATATTTTAAAAATATTCAGTGTGTCCTTGACTCAATTAGTCCCTAATTCCGTGGCCTTCGTGGTTTGTTTTTCTGTTTTGATGAAAGCGAAAGGATTCCATCCCTCCTTTCGTAATTTTACGCAATTGTTTCGCTTTAACATTTCTAGTTCCTCCAACCGCGGATATTTCTTCGCTAGCCAGAAGCCTAGTCGCGCAATCTTTGACTCCCCAGTTTTGATCTTACGCGATTTCGTTAGTTCGATCAAAGGTGGATTGTAGTGCTATAATAACAATATTAAAAGGAAAGTAAAGATCAATAGTAATTGTATTCGAATTAACTGGGTACAAATACAAGTGTTTGGGGTCCTACTCGAGCATTATTGGATGCCGTACAAGCTAGAGAGTGAAATACATATGACCAAAACTATATTATATTTCCCAAGTGAGTCCGAGCAGCAGTCTCGAAGCTTGAGCACCTGGGAAGTTGTGTCTGGAGTCATAAATGCATGGGGTATTTATAGCTGAAATCGGGGTCTAGGTGATCCATCTGCAGACATGCAATTCTCGGCCCATAAGTTTGGATCAGAGCTCGGCCCAACAGTAACTTTGGACCCAGGGCCGTCTGTACTTATGGTACTTGGGCATCGGGGTCGAACTCGATCTTGCGAGATAAGTACTGTTCGATCTCGCATGATTGTAGAAAAAGCAGAGCCCAAAATATCCCTCATCAATACTCCCCCACTTCTCGAGCCTAAAGCGAAGCTTAAGCTCGAAGAAGTATACATAGCCCAGGACGATTAGGGGGATGAACCAATCTCGGCATAAGCTTCGGGTATGCCTCATTAAAAACCTGACTCGGAAAAACCCTTATGGGATAAAAAACGGGTCAGGGAAAAAGAGTGCACACTTAAGAAACCATGTAATGATGCCGTATCCGACATCGTCCTTGTCGTTCGTTTTCGGAATAGGAGTTTGCGATTTGGTTATTTCATCGTCATTCTATTTAATCTCCTTATCCCAAGGGCTGGTGTGAAAATACGGAGATAACATCTCTTTAATGCATTGCTCGTTATGTGGGTCTTCAATTTAGGAATTCCGGAAAGTATTGGGGCCGCAGGCGTAATTTTTCGAAAATATAATTTTAAGTTTACCTTGAGGGAGTTCAACCGTCGCGGTTACTCGGGGACCAGTTTGCAATTTCCCATTTTGTCCCCGTATATATAGTTAGACGGAGGGTCGCTGTTTATTAAGGATCCTGAGGAGAAAACTCTAGATCGGAGCAGACAGATCGATAAGTGAGTTCTAGCAATATTTTTCGAGCAATCCTCATCTACTCATTATGTCGAGTTCAGTAGATTTGAAGGGAAAATCTCCTTTAGAGGAAAATAAGGCCGATAATCGAAAAGAGAGAGAAGTTGTAGAAGCTCGATCATCTGAGACCGAGAATCCGTGAAATTCGAGTTCCGCCTCTGATTCCAGCGGGGAGGGGCGGGAATCGAATTCTGAACCGGAAGACAGTGAAGATGAAAATTCGGGCGAAGCAACAGTCTCTGACGAGGAAGACGTAGAGGACGGGGACCTTCCCTTGGGGAAAAACGAGCAGAAGAAATATAGATTGAACCGTAACGTTGTGGTCACGATCTTTGACTGGGAAGAGCCCTCGACCAGCGCAGGTCTAAACATGACTGAGGAGAGAGCAGATGAGATCGTCTGTTCCTATAAGGAAAAAGATCTGGACCAGTTGCAGGAAGAATTCGGCCAATATCTAGGCGCCGGTTTCTCGATTGTGCTTCCTACTTCTGATCAACGGGTTACCGACCCTCCCGCGGGCTGTCAAGCCTTCTATTCCAAACATTTCCACTACGGCCTACGCATCCCCTTCCCTCCTTTGGTAGAAAGCATTTTGGAGGCTTTCGAGTTGACTCCTTGCCAAATTTTACCAAACTCAATCGGTCTAATTATAGCCTTTTGCGTGCTGATGAAGGCCAAAGGGAGAAAGGCGGTCTTTCAGAACTTTTGGCGGATATTCCAGATGAGTGCTTCCACGTCTTCGAACGCGGGTTATGTATATTTTTCTCAGAGACCAAAGATCTCGATCTTATCAGCCAATGTCAGCAGCAATTTGAAAGGATGGAATCAGGAATTCTTCTTTATTCGGGGACCAGATTCTCCGCCTTCTGAAGACAATCCCGAGCCTACTCCGTATAATTGGCCTGGGGCAAAAACTTGGATATATGGTAAACGCCGTCTTGTGGGAAGTATGAAAAGTGAGATATCAGATGAATTTCTGCAATCTCTCCGTGCTGACCCTCATCAGACAGCGTTGATGACACAGGAGGCGGTCTTGCGATTGGCCGGGCTTAGTAGTTGCTCTTTCCCAGCAGATGCAATTGATTACGGGAAAGCCCGGATAGATCCTGCTAACGCTCCTTCTACGTTAGCCGAGATTGTTGATAAATTCCGAACATCAATAGCTGGTCGACATGTTGCTTCCTTTTCAAAGGGTAACAAAGGTCGGCCTCGTCTTCAAACATTGAAAACCTCTCGGAATGCGACTGGATCTAAGGCCGGGGTTGGGGCCATTGCAACTTCTAATGCCTTACTGGTAATTCCTCAGATTGCCGAAATAGGAACCTCTCGGTCTAGGGCTGAAGTGGAGGAGACTTCTAATCTCCAAGCTTCCGGTATCCTTCGGTCTGTTTTTCTGACCATTTCTTCCGATCCGAGCGATGAGGGGTACAGTAACTACACTCTCTTGGAGAATCGTGCCAGAGAGATTTTGCAGACCAGGGTGGCTTGCAAAAGAAGTAGCGATGTTCCTGAGTCCTCCAGGAGAGTCAAACCCTTTAGTCGAGGACCGAATCCTATAGTATGTCGGGCTGGCCATTCCGAGCCAGATCTGGCCGATTTCATCGAGGATCATTTGCAAGGATCGAGGGCGGCTGGATACCCGGAGGGTGGGACTGTTGAATCTGACTTAGGCCCCGAGGGCGAGCACACTGTGGATAAATCTCTTCGGATGTTCCTGGCCGGGAGATTCAAAGATGACACTATCCAATCTTTTGTTAAGAAAGATTTTGAGATAGTAGGCGATTACGCTCATGCTCATCAAAGGGTACCAGCTATTTTTGAAGGTTTTAACCTTTTTCTTATGATTCTTGTATTGCGTTTTTCATATCTTTTCCTTCGCAGGCCGGAGACCTGTTCACCCAAAATGCTCTTCGAGTGGCCGTACTGAGCGAAGAATCTCAGGCAGCACAGAAGGCCCTATACAATGTTCTGCAGGGTGAAGCTGCAAAGACCAGTCAGCTAGAGGATGCCAAAACTAGGTTATCTGAGATTGAAATAGAACTTGAGGAGACTAAGAAGGAGCTGGAGGCGAAGAGAACCCTAGAGGGTGAAGTGGAGAAATTAAAGCTGGAGCTCGAGCAAGCCAAAATGTCCGCCGAGCGATCTTATGAGCGAGGTCGAGCTGAGGCCAGGCTTCCCGCCATAAGGGAGTTTTTAGGGTCGCCTTTTCTTGATGCCTTAATTCGCTTGCGGTCAGGTGAAATTAATCAATCCTTCTACTATAAAGGAGCTCAGCATCTCCTTACTCCTGCGAAGGTCGAAGGCGCCCTTGACGACTACCTTCCTTACATGGATCCTTATAAGAATATTTTCGGGAAAGATTATAAGGCTTCTTCCCTTCCTCCCAAGCTCAAGAACTTGACCGTTCATGAGTTCGCTCCTTTTCTTGAGGAATTTGGAGTACCGATGCCTAATCCTGATGCGCTCGAAGCCCAGTCTGAGGATGAAAATGTGGATATTGAAGGGGATTCCCGCGATCAGGGGGAACAAGGCACTCCTTCTTCTGGTTCGAGTAAGTCTGCGGCTGATGTGCAAAGTAATGACGGAGAAGAGAGCAACTCGAGTAGTGATGATTCTGGCAGCTCGAAAAGTGATTCTAGTGAGAAGAAAGAACAAGAGCAATCGGACCATGGTTTTGGCGTGAAGGAATCCAGCCAGTAATGATTACTGTGTAATAGGGCTCGACGAACCATTGTAATTGTAAATTCATTTTATAGACTCGTGCTTTTTCCTGTTTAGCGGATGCTCGGTTTTAATTTTTTCTTAATGCCATGCTTAACCTTTTACCTATTTTACCATCTTGTTGAATTTTATAACGTCATTCTTGCATACTCAGTTGCGTCATCGAATCTTTCTTGGGAGTAGCGACTCATCAATCATTGCAATCCGCCTGATGTCGTGTCTCTTATAAATACCAAAGCCGTTTTACATTGGTTTCACAATAACATTGCTCACAGTGATCGGAGCTTCAGAAAATTATTTCGGTTGAATCTTTTCCTGGAAATCAAGAGATGAATAAAAATTCGAACGCTTTCATGATTTCTTCCGCGCCTTTCTTTAAACCAAGTGACAGCATAAATATAAGGAAAAGAAGTCGAACACCAATCAAGTCCATTAGTCCCGATCAGCTAAACTCTTATGAAGGAAATAAATCTTCGACTATTGCCCTTTCTTCGTGCTTGAAATCCAGGGGCTCGAACAAGAAAATTAAAAAGGTTTCTTTTGCGGAGGATGTAATTGGGCGCACTCGTTTCCAATCCGTACCTTCATTGGTCGGAGAATCTTCTGATTCGTTGTTTCCTTCTGGTGTCTCTTCATTTAAGAGAAACATAGCTCCTTTTGATACAGTGTTACATGAGAAATCCGACCCGACCCTTCTCCGGGCCAATATCTCTATCTCCGAGACGGTTCTCTCGACTGGAGAATATTCCTTGTTCCTGTTTCAGTCTGGGTTGGAATCCCTTGCCCAGGTAATTCTTCCTAACCTCTTTACCATGATTTTCTAATTTTTTTTATTTCTACCATGACGTATCTTTTATAAGTTCAGGCTGGCCAAGATTTTTCTAGGCTCTATGCGTTGGCCAAACATGAGATCGAACAACGGGCTTCTATTTCGCTCGAGCTGATCAGGAAAAAGACTGAGCTGGAACGCGCCCTGGAAGCTAATAGATTTTTCAAGGAAAGATTGTCTCAAGATAAGTTAAGCTTGGAATTAGAGAGACTCAAAGATATCTCCGAACGCGAGAAAAGAAACTCCGAGCTTCGTGAGAGGGAAGCTTACATCTGTGGGTATGCTGATCGTAGTGCTGGAGTTCGAAAAGTCCTTTTTGAAAATAATTTCGTTCAGTAATACTGTGGTTTTCCTTTGTATCATGAGCTTGCTAAGATTTTTCTTGTATCATGAGCTTGCTAAGATTTTTCTTTGTTGTAACACCATACTTGTTGTAACGATATCTTTATTGTAATGATAATATTGCTGGAATGTTGTCCTCTCTCTCTCTCTTTTTTTATTTTTTTTTTATTTTTTATTATTGTCCCTCATTTCTCGGGGAGTGTAACGGTCAGAGCTTTTAATGCTCGTATCGTGGCCGTTCAGTCCAAGAGATCTACATCGTTGTTACGGAATTCTTTTCCCTATATATAGCTTCCTAAATTACCTTCATTTTTTACCCCTCTGTAAACGTTTCATTCGATCGATATGGATGTGTTTTTTCCTTTGTTGATCGGCTCCCTGTTCCATTCAATGTCAGTAATTGAAACGTTCGAGATTTTTATCCGAACCTTCTTTCCAAACTTTCTTGGAATTCCCATACGAAAATCTCTCGGCTAGGGTATCGACAGGCGAAAATAATTACGACTAGGGTACCGGCAGGCGACCTGCTCTCTCTGATTCCAAGTCTTTGAGGCGGGCTCGACTTCCTGTACTCTGTCCTCCATTCAGTCGGGATAGTGGGTCTACTGCTGGAGGGGTTCTTCTACGCTCGATCTCCATGTCTTCGAGGCGGCTTCTTGAAGGATGTGGTCTTCGAATTTACTAGAAGCGCCTCCAACTGGAGTTGCTTCCCTGTTTTTTTTTTTTTTTTTATTTTTTTATTTTTTTATTTGGTCCTTCATGGGCTTATTTGCAAGGAAGCATTGGATGAAGGGTAGAAGTGTACCAGCCTCACTTTCTTTCTTCGGGCATCCATAGGAATAACCATTCGTAGTAGGGTTGAAGTAGATGTAAAATATTCCGATTAGCTCAATTTCTTGAATGTAACCAAGAGTTCACATGTAATTTATCTGAAAGTTTATGAATGAAAATTTTCTTTCATATTGTTGTCGATCTTTGAATTTGTTCTCCGTAATTTGCAACATTCGCGAGATAATTTCATAAATAACTTGAAGTTCGATCTTTACAACTCTTGAATCTCTTGCGTTCTCATAGTTTAGGTTCTTCTCGGAACAATAGTCGTTGTGGAGAAATAATATGATAGGATTTAGATCGATTTTGAATATACCCTTGACTTAAGGGGCATAGCGACGGTTTTCACCCTTGGTCATTTCAGAGCGTTTTTAGCTCGAGGGTCATAGCAGAGGCTTTTACCATTCAATATTTTCGATCTAAGGGGCATAGCAATGGCTTTCACCCTTAGTTGTATCAGAGCATTTTTAGCTCGAGGGTCATAGCAGAGGCTTTCACCCATTCAATATTTTCGATTTAAGGGGCATAGCAACGGCTTTCACCCTTAGTCGTATCAGAGCATTTTTAGCTCGAGGGTCATAGCAGAGGCTTTCACCCATTCAATATTTTCGATCTAAGGGGCATAGCAACGGCTTTCACCCTTAGTCGTATCAGAGCATTTTTAGCTCGAGGGTCATAGCAGAGGCTTTCACCCATTCAATATTTTCGATCTAAGGGCATAGCAACGGCTTTCTCCCTTAGTCGTATCAGTGCATTTTTAGCTCGAGGGTCATAGCAGAGGCTTTCACCCATTCAATATTTTTGATCTAAGGGGCATAGCAACGGGTTTCACCCTTAGTCGTATCAGAGCATTTTTAGCTCGAGGGTCATAGCAGAGGCTTTCACCCATTCAATATTTTTGATCTAAGGGGCATAGCAACGGCTTTCACCCTTAGTCGTATCAGAGCATTTTTAGCTCGAGGGTCATAGCAGAGGCTTTCACCCATTCAATATTTTCGATCTAAGGGGCATAGCAACGGCTTTCACCCTTAGTCGTATCAGAGCATTTTTAGCTCGAGGGTCATAGCAGAGGCTTTCACCCATTCAATATTTTCGATCTAAGGGGCATAGCAACGGCTTTCACCCTTAGTCGTATCAGAGCATTTTTAGCTCGAGGGTCATAGCAGAGGCTTTCACCCATTCAATATTTTTGATCTAAGGGGCATAGCAACGGCTTTCACCCTTAGTCGTATCAGAGCATTTTTAGCTCGAGGGTCATAGCAGAGGCTTTCACCCATTCAATATTTTTGATCTAAGGGGCATAGCAACGACTTTGACCCTTAGTCGTATCAGAGCATTTTTAGCTCGAGGGTCATAGCAGAGGCTTTCACCCATTCAATATTTTCGATCTAAGGGGCATAGCAACGGCTTTCACCCTTAGTCGTATCAGAGCATTTTTAGCTCGAGGGTCATAGCAGAGGCTTTCACCCATTCAATATTTTCGATCTAAGGGGCATAGCAACGGCTTTCACCCTTAGTCGTATCAGAGCATTTTTAGCTCGAGGGTCGTCACCCATTTTTATTCTTTTCGATCCAAGGGTCATAGCAACGGCTTTCACCCTTGGTCGATTTTCGAGGGTCGTAGCAACAACTTTCACCCTTAATAATTGTTAGAGAAAAATAAAGATTGATAATAGACGAATATAGATCGAGAATATCCAGAATATGACGAATAAATAAGAATTTAGGCGAAATAAACTTTCATTGAATAAATACTTAGTCGGAATAAATATTCTTCGAACACCTTAGTCGAAATAAACCTTCATTGAACACGTAATTTACTAAATCACTAGAAACAAAGAGAACAGAGCAAGATGACTAAATAACAGTAGTCTTGAAGTCAACTATCTTCCATAATATTTTCTCAGATTAACAGCATTCCATGCCCGAGGTAGTACCTCTCCGTCAGGATGAGCAATTTTGTAAGAACCCTTTCTTCCCACTTCAACGACCACAAAAGGGCCTTCCCAATTAGGTTGGAGTTTTCCAACGTGCCTCGATACTTCCACTTTCTTTAGCACTAGATCCCCTACCTTGAATGTTCGGATTCGAACATTACGATTATAAGACTTTTCCATGCTAGACTTTGTGGACTGGATTTTCAACTTTGCACGGTCCCTTTGACTATCCGCGTGATCAACTTCCTTTTCCCTTAGAGATTGGTTTTTTTCGGGATCATAAAATTCGACCCTGGGGGAAGGTACGAGGTTCTCTACTGGGATAACGGCCTCTGACCCATAAACCAGACTAAACGGAGTTTCTCCCGTTGCAGTTTTAACAGTAGTTCTATTGGCCCATAAAACCCCTGGAAGTTCATCAAGCCACTTTCGTTTTGCCTCAGATAGGCGTTTTTCCAAGGATCGAACGATTTCCCTGTTTGCGACCTCCGTTTGCCCATTAGCTTGGGGATGCCCTACAGACGCGAAATTCTGCTGTATTCCGAACTTTTCGCACCATTCCGTGATCCTTTTTCCGGCGAACTGCGTTCCGTTGTCTGATATTAAGATCCTAGGAATTCCAAATCTGCAGATGATATTTTTCCATAGGAAATTAATAACTTGGAACTGAGTGATCTTCGTCAGAGCAACACATTCCACCCATTTGCTGAAATATTCAACTGCAACCAATACATAATTTTTTCGAGCTCTTGCTGTTGGAAAAGGCCCAACAATGTCAATGCCCCATTTATCAAAAGGCCAGCAGATAGGAATAGAATGCATATGCTCAGCCGGTTGATGAATCAAGTTCGAATGGATTTGACAATGGTGGCATTTTTTCACATAATCAACAGAATCAGAGAAAAGAGTAGGCCAATAATATCCAGACCTCGAGCATTTAAGCGCTAAGGCCCTAGCACCACAATGGTTTCCCGCCTCCCCCTCATTAACTTCTTTTAAAATAGCATTGTAGTGCATTTCAGGGACACACTTTAATAGAATTCTTGAGGAGGATCGTTTATAGAGTTGATCACTGATCAGAGCAAACGATGGCGCTCTATATTTGATCCTCCGAGCCTCATTTTGATCTTCCGGAAGTTTTCCTTCCTTAAGATAGGTAATAAGAGGGTTGCTCCATGAACTGCTTGGTTCATCGATCTCCATGATATCGATCGCAGGGGCCGCATCCAGTTCGATAGCAGACGTATTCGATAGCAGCCACGTGATTATCCTTTCATTCTTCCCGTCAGCCAAACCTGTGAATTTTGATAATATATCTGCCCATAAATTTTCCTCTCTTGGCACAGGTTGAATATCGAATTTGTCGAATTCAGAGATCAATTTCTTCGTTCTGCTCAGGTATTTTATCATATTGAACTCCCTGGCCTCGTACGTGCCTTTCACCTGTCTATGAACAAGTTCTGAATCGGTTAAGACAACAATTGATTTTACCTTTGCTTTAAGAGCCATCTCCAGCCCTGCGATCAATGCCTCATATTCGGCCTCGTTGTTGGTCACGACGAAATCTAAAGTTATAGCATAACTCAAGTCTTCACCATTGGGCCCTTGGAAATGAATTCCTGCTCCACCTCCATCCTTGGTAGAGGACCCGTCCACATGCATCAGCCAGATTGGATTTTTGGCTTCTTCGACCATACTCAGCTCGGAGATTCTCCTTCTTTTATGTTCGATAAGCCAGTTGATTCGAGTACGAAGTCGGCTAGTACCTGGGCTTTTATGGCGACCCGCGGTTGATACTCGATTTCGAATTGACCGAGCTCGACCGCCCATTTGATCAATCTGCCTGATGCTTCTGGTTTTGATAGGACCTGTCTCAAAGGTTGATTTGTTAGAACAATGATCTTGTATGTTTGAAAGTAAGGCCTTAGCCTTCGGGCAGCTACCACCAATGCTAGTGCGAATTTTTCGATTTCCATGTAGTTCTTCTCGGCACCTTGCAGTAACTTACTTAGATAATAAACTGGTTTATGCTCAGTTTTATCAAGTTTCACCAAAACCGAGCTAATGGCCTCTCCCGATACCGCTATATATAAATACAGAGGTTCTCCTTCAGATGGTTTGGCCATCATGGGTGGTGAGGTCAGGTATGCTTTCAGTTCTTCCAAGGCCTTATCACATTCTGCACTCCATTCAAAGTTCTTAGATTTCCGCAGAAGTTTGAAAAATGGTAAACTTTTGTCAGCGGATCGGGAGATGAATCTATTCAATGAAATAATTTTTCCAATCAAACTTTGGACGTCCAAGAGCTTCCGCGGTGGCTGGAGGTCGGTGATTGCTCGAATTTTTTCCGAATTTGCTTCGATTCCTCTTTCATGGACTAAATATCCGAGGAATTTTCTCGATCGCACACCAAAAGTGCACTTGGCTGGGTTCAGCTTCATCCCATACTTTCTCAAGATTTCGAAACATCTGTTCAGATGGCCAATGTGATCCTCCTCCGTCATACTCTTTACGAGCATGTCGTCTACATAGACTTCCATTATTTCGCCTATCAGTTCTTTGAACATCGTGTTAACTAGTCTCTGATAGGTTGCACCTGCATTCCTTAAGCCAAAAGGCATAACAATGAAACAGTACACTCCCCTCTCAGTGATGAATGCTGTTTTATCCTGGTCTCTTTCGTTCATGAAAATCTGGTAAAATCCTTGGAACGCATCCATCATACTAAATAATACAAACCCTGCGGTGGAATCTACCAGCATATCGATCCGAGGCAGTGGATAGGGGTCTCTAGGGCATAATTTGTTTAGGTCGGTAAAGTCATTGCACATCCTCCATTTGTTTTCGGCCTTTTCGCCTTTAGAGACCAGGACCACATTACATAGCCATTCTGTGAACTTGATTTCCCTGATCTGACCTGCTGCTAATAACCTATCGACCTCTGCATTAATTATCTTGTCCTTTTCGCGACCATGTTTGCGCTTCTTCTGCCTTACAGGTTTTGCTTTCGGATCGATGTTTAGTGAATGTGTTATCACTCGCGGGTCAATTCCCACGATATCATCCGAGCTCCAGGCAAAAACATCCACATTTTTCTGTAAAAATTCTATGAGCATAGTTTCCATGCCTTCGCTTAATTCCGTTCCAATTTTAGTGAACTTCTCGGGTGATCCTGGAACTAAAGTCACTTTTTTGTGGTCGGGCGCTTGCACGCTCATGTCGACATTTTTTCCTTTCTTTCCTTGAAACTTTTCACAGTCGGGAATTGGTGTTTTTAATTCATACCCTAAATCAGTTATCTTTCTGTTAGCTGGGAGTTCGGGCTCCACTTTCTTTTTGATACTTAAAGATGAATTATAACATTCCCATGCCATGTATTGGTCGTTCCTCATCTCTCCCACTCCTCCCACGATCGGGAATTTTATCTTTTGATGATAAGTAGATACGACAGCCTTGAAGATATTTAGGGCTGGTCTCCCTAGTATGGCGTTATAAGCGAATGATGTATCTACTACCAGGAATTTAATCATTCTTGTTACATTTCTCGGTTTGCTTCCTAGAGTCGTGCTTAAAAGAATGGTTCCAAGCGGAACAATCTCTGATCCACCAAATCCGACCAAAGGAGTGGTTACTTTATCTAGACGTGGGTGACAAAGATTCATCCTTGTGAGAGCTTCTGACGAAATAATGTTTGCCGAGCTTCCATTATCGACCAACACCCTCTTGACCTCGAAATTAGCAATTCTCAACGTCAATACCATGGAAAAGTCTGGGTCATCCTCACTTGTATCCCAACTAACATCCGTGGGTCGATCGGCCTCACTGAAGCTTATAACTTGATTTTCCATGGAGGGGGATTCTAAAGACAGAATCTCCTTCTTAGCAGAGACTCCCGCTTTTATCGACCTCATAGTTCTTTTTCTAGCATTTCTGCTATCACCTCCTGCTGGTCCACCTGCGATCATGTTTATCACTCCATTCGACCGCTCTTCCGCTTGGCTTCGAATTTGCCTTTGCTGATTGTTAAATTTTTGCGGACTTTGGGATCTATAACGACTGTTATAGTTGCTGTTTTTGACAAATTCTTTTAATTTTCCTTGGGCAATCAATTTTTCTATTTCGACCTTCAATTGGTAACAGTTTTCGGTACTATGCCCCCGAGCTCGGTGATATCGACAGTATTGTTCATAACCAGGTGCCCCTGCTCTGGCCTGGGTGATTCTTTGAGCTTCAGGAATCAAATTCCCTTCTTCCAATACGGTTATTACTTCTTCCTTTGAGGTGTTAAGTTCAGTAAACTGGACTTTACCCGATCTCGGAGCTCGAGCCCGATCATAAGGAGGTCCGTATGAATTTGGGCCTTGGGGTGGCATATGTGGCTTATAAGTATTAATTCGTTGCCAAACAGATCCTTTATTCGATCCCCCATAATCACTAGGTTTCGGGATAGGGGCCCGATCTTGTTTCTTGTTGAGGGGAGATTTGATAACATGCGAATTTTTCAATTTGTTCATCTCTTCCTGAATCATATACTTTTCAGCAATCTCCATTATTCGTTCAAAAGATTTTGGTTGTTTCCTGCATAAGGCATTTCCGAACTGGGTGCTCCTAGTCAGTTCGAACATTAGAGAGGACAAATATTTGATCTGCGGGGTATCAACTTTCAAAAGCTCAATACTAAACCTTGCTAGCCACTGCCTCAGCGTCTCTCCCTCCATTTGTTTTACAGTTCCCAGGTGATTTGTCGGTAACCTTGGCTTCCTCTGGCTAGCGAATTGATGTTTTAGTTTATCGCAGAATTCTTCGAAAGAAAATATGGAGTTTGGCGGTAATTTTCCGAACCAATCGAGAGCAATTCCTTCAAAAGTTGTAACCATGATCTTGCAACATAAGTCCTCTGAATGTCCGTATAAGTTCATTACATTAACAAAGCTGTTGATGTGTTCTCCGGGGTCGGTAGTCCCGTTATACCGCGGTAGCCTTGTTGGCACCGTTTTCGAGTTCCGAGCTTCACGTATCTCTCGACAAAATGTCGAGCAGCACATGATACTGTTCGAAACCTCCCTATCTCGTAGGTTCCCTCTAGTCAAAGTGTTTTCCCCTCGTCTGGCGGCCTGATTGTTACGGGGAATCTCTATCATCATATCTTCCTTCTCCAATTCCTTAGCTACTCTCTCTCGTACTATTCTCTCTAATTCTGATTCAGTAATTCTTTTGCAGGGCGGTTTTCCGCTTCCAACAGCGCCAGCAGTGTGGCTCTCTCCAATTACTGAATCCTCCAAATTATGCACCGATCTTGGTGGGATTTTCGATCGGGCGTTGATTTTCGAGGGCATAGCTTGCGGAAGGTTCGTTGCTGGGGCATGCGATATAGATCGCAGTATACTGTTTTCCTTCTGGATGTTCGAAGAAGGTATCTCAGGTCCGCCGTGCTGGTTGGTCCACGGGTGACTGATCGGCCCTTCCGCTGTTCAGGAACTCTCTGCACATTGTGCCTATGATGGATCTCAGATCACCAACGGTTGTGTGGATTGGAACATTATCCTGAGGAACTGCCGGTGGAATTTCTGGTTGTTGAGCTGCGTGTGACAGGTTATCGGGCTCGTTGTTGACTGAATTTTGCGCTCCCATTGCATGGGAAGGTTCTCCCCTGATATATGTATTTCTCCTAGTAGTAGGCATATTTCGATCTAATACTCGAATAGGGCCCCTCGGTGGGCGCCAATTGATCTTACGCGATTTCGTTAGTTCGATCAAAGGTGGATTGTAGTGCTATAATAACAATATTAAAAGGAAAGTAAAGATCATCAGTCTGGAGCATGTATGGTGTCTTCCATGTACGAGTCAGCCTTGTTAAAACAACAATGTAAATTCTTGGAAGAGAAAAACAAGGTTCTTCTTCAATCAGTGGCGGACATAGAACAGAGGTTGATCGGGGCTGGGCCTTCTATGTCTTACTCCCAACAACCTGGCGACGAAGGCGATCCTAATTTGGGGACAGATAATCCTCATATAATCAATAATGTCCTGGATGCTACACGAGCTCAGGAACTAGCAGATCAATTAGCTAGAGAGCTGGAGGGTCAGCAAATTCAACATGCAACCCGAGTTAGCGAGCTTGAGTCCCAAATCACGCGTCTTCGAGCTCGCCTTGATGAGCAGGAAGAAGATGGAGACCTTGATGGCTTGATCGACAGAGCTTGCGTTAGCCCTAAATAGAAAGTTATCCGGGAGTTCCTTGATTCTCCAGTTCATACTACCCTGGTCCATGAGATGGTTGGTCCACTCTTAGAGAATACTTTCAAGAAGGCTGTTCACCAATTGGTGGCCCTCAATTTAATCGAAGACCCCAGAGAGGAGTACTTTAAATCCATTCATGTCAGCCGGGACCGAAATAGCCAGGAGTATTCACCTGCAAATGTTCCTACGGTGGAGTACGAGCATCTTCGTTGGTCGCATTTGGTGAAGGAGTTTGGGGTTCATTTGCCTGTGCACCCTCCTGACGTAGATCCTCCGAAGGCAGACGGTGCGAGTACATCTGAGCTGGTCGCTTGACTAGTCCTCGAGATGAGGAGGACGAAGTGGATACCGACCAGGAGGACCATGACGACCAAGAGCCTTGAGAGAATTTGGATGATATGTTAATCTAGTATTCTCTGTATTATTTTTCTTCGTATAATGCACTATTTCTTAATTTTTACAATTTTATTCTTTCGGTTGTACAAGATAAGTAGACATAAGTCGCTTTACAATTTTTATTTTCTTTATCGGATTTATTTTCATCGAACTGGTTGATCGAGTACAACCCTTTACTGTTTGAATATGTCTTTTCGCGCCTCCTTCAGGGACCGTCCCGTCTTTTCCTTTAGTATAAATACAGGGGTAAAAAGTTCTCACATATTTTACCGTGCGTCCCCACTTAGATAAAATATTCTCTCGAGTTTGTTCGAGCATTCCCCTCGATTATCCCCTCTTTCCCTTAATTCTTTGAGAATGAGTTCTCTTTTCTCAAATACTTCCAAACGTACAGCGCGAGATCCTCCGAGGAATGTTAGACCCAAGAGATCCCGAACCGGGGGTCCTTCTTTTGAAACTTCAAAACCCCAAGCAATTTCAAGCTCGGGGGCTCACACATCCATTCTTTCTCCGAGCAGGGTAGATAACCTCCAAGGCCCAATAACTCATCCATCCGCTATTCCACAAGACATTCGCTCAAGTCCTCCTCCTACTTCAAACATTCAGAGAAGGGCTTCATCTGGGCGAATTGCCTTTGGAGACATAGCTTCTGGTGATCGATAATCGTAGTCGAGAAAACGCCATTAGCCCTCTGTAATAGTTGTAGGTTCTGATGTAATAGGAAAGTGATTCTGATCTTGTAATATCGTAAAATGTAATAATTCTATTAACATAATTACTTTGATCTTTCAATCTCTTGTGCCTATTTAAATGTTTATGAACTTCCATTTAAGAATTCTATATTTCTTGTTGAGATACTCAATTCATATTTAACATCTTGTCGAGATACCTAGGTCGATATCCTTTGTTGAAATATCTAACTCTTTTCCTTGTCGAAATTCGTATTCTGTAGGTCGGAGATCTCCAACGCGACTTTGTCTTTCTGAAAATCTATGTAAAAGGCCTTCAATTCTGCTTTCGAATATCTTAAGGACAAATTTGCTTTCTAACATATTAACAGTATATCCGAATCTCTGAAAAATGCATCTATTCATAGCTTGTTACTTTCACTATCCCAGAATTATACAACCATCTTACTTACTGCATACAATCCATAATGCGAGTAATTTGTTATGGGTGGATTTGGAAAATATAGATCTGTCATGTTGGTCTAATGTCCCAAGATCTCTCAATGCTCTCTTCTGGAATATTAGGCAGTGACGAGATCGAATATCTATTCGGGAAAACTGCTACTCCTTATACTCTGGGAGGTTTTGCCGAGCTAAGAGAAGACCTGGATTTTTACATGGCTTTCTTAACATAGATGTCCATAGTATTTTGCGTAAAACATGTAATTATCTTAGAGTTTCTGCACTCTTCTTGTAATTTCTTCTTGCAATAATACATCCTAATGTTTAATCATTATCACATTTTCTCTAAATTGTTCCAAGTTGTTATATCCCAAAGGGATTTTCCTCTCACATCACGACCTCAATGTTACCATTGTGTGGAGTAGTTGACAAGTAGCTCGGTCTACCTATTAACTCTTTGAGTATCGATCTTTAATATGATGAGTCGTTCCGACTAGTTTCTCTATCGAGTTAGATTATCGACAACGAATGTGACCGTTCCAACTTGCCATAAATACGGGAAACTGATAAGTCAAACTAGCCTATTTATCGCAGTTGATCTAATCTTTTCCTATCCGTAGGATCAACCTTGCTATGCCTATAAAAAACAACAACTCATTTATCATTTTTTAATCATAGCTCTATGATGGGAATACAGTTTTCTCGGATCTGGTTTAGCCAACTGATCCGATAACCTTTAGAAAGGCACACTACTATGAACATGCTTGTCGCAGTTACCTGTCTTTCATCTTGCCTAGTGCTGACGAGTCCCATTAGCGCCGTACCTAGTACTGACAAGTCCCATGTCGGTCTCAGCCTTAATCTTCTATAGTTGGGGTCGGAGGGTTTTAATCAGTACATGGAGTGTCCGGATCTACTCAGCATCCTACTTCTTGAGGTTACTTCCGGAGTGCCCCAATGTCGGGATATGCTGGTAGACTTTAACTTTTGCGACGATCCAAACAGGGTCTCATTTTGGATAAATAACTGCAACAAGCTATTAGGCTTTTTGGAAGTTAATTCGATTAAAATGGGAATCGATCCTCCTAGCCTGGCCATCGAACCAAAAAAAGTCGACCATCCTGAGCAGCATGCTTCTAAGGTGGTCGAAGAAGAAGGTCGAGGTACTAGGGAGGAGATTGGTGTTTCCGTGGACATTGTCGTGAAAGTATCAACTTGTTAGATAAGGGTTTTTTATTTTTTTAAGGCGAAAGATGTAATCGTGTATTTGTAAGAATGAATCAAATAAAGTTCAACTTTTCCTAAGATACTTGTTATCCCGCGACTTGAGTTCCGTTATCGGAGATTAGAACTTGAGGGATTCAAATTCAACAGACTATATATTCCATAAGAAGTTAATAACTTGGAATTGCGTAATTCGAGCAAGAGCAATGGATTCGATCCATTTTCTAAGATACTCTACTGCGACCAATACATAGCTCTTCTTCGATCTTGCCATGGGGAAAGGTCTGACTATGTCTATTCCCCATTGGTCGAATGGCCAGCAAATAGGTATATGGTGCATTTTTTCTTCGGGCTGATGGTTTATGTTTGCATGAATTTGACAGTAATGGCATCTCTTTACATATTCTATTGTGTCATGGTTTAGGGTAGGCCAATAATACCCTATTCGTAAACAAATTATTGCCAGTGCTCGAGCTTCGCTATGGTTTCCTGCCTCTCCTTTGTGAATCTCCTTGAGTATATCTTGGATCTGAGGCTCGGGAATGCATTTTAAAAGGACGCCTGAGACTGATCGTTTATAAAGTTTTCCGTCTAAGATCGCGTATCTAGGCGCTCGATATTTTATTCTTCGAGCTTCATTCTAATTGATTGGGAGGGATCCATCTGACAGATATTGCATTATTGGAGTCATCCAACTATCTTTTCCCAGATCGATTTCCATTATTTCTGGATTAGGCAAGCTATCTATGTCTATTGTCGATGTGTTTGAAATCATCCATGTAATCACCCTTTCGGTTCTGCCATCCTTTGATCCTGTAAACCGAGAAAGCTGATCCGCCCATTTGTTTTCTGATCGTGGGATGTTCTGTATTTCGAATATCGAATATATCATGTTGTATTCCTTCGCCTCGTATAATCCCTCAATCTGACGTTGAACTAATTATGATTCAGTTAATACTCTTAGAGTCTTGATGCCGACCTTAATGGCCATTTCCATTCCTGCAATCAAAGCTTAATATTCAGCCTCATTGTTAGTTACCATAAAATCTAAAGTGATTGCGTAGTTCAGATCCTCATTTTCTGGTCCTCTAAAATTAATTTCGGCTCCGTCTCCTTCCCTATTCGAGGCCCCATCGACATGCATTAACCAAGTGTGATTTTTGACAACCATCAAATCATTATCACAGGCAGCTATTTCGTTGAGAGTTTCGCTAGACGAACTTGAGGTCTCCAAGAGAAAATCAGCGAGGACCTGGGCCTTTATGGCAGTTCTTGGTCTATATTCGATCTCGAATTGACCTAGCTCGATAGCCCACTTAACCAATCTTCCCGAGGTCTCTGGCTTTGCTAGAACTTGTTTTAGCGGTTTGATTTAACCGTTTTTCGTCGGGTTAATTTAATATCAGTGAATTTGTGATATCGGGGGTTTAGATATTGAATTATTCAGTATATTGGGCTCCGTTACTTTATTCTGGATGGATCGTTTACAAAGAAAAGCTATAATCAAAGGCAAGAAGTAAAACCATTAACAAAATTAAGAACACAACGATATCAAGGTAAAATACTGCAATAATAATGGATATTATTGAGTTCTATTGTTATCAATGTATTCTTGTGTTATCTCTGAATTAAGAGAATTCGTAGTTGTCTTATACAATGAATAACTAGGTATATATATTACGCTAAACCTAGTATTACAAGGAATCATAGTCCTGCTTGGACTCGGCCCAGCTATCCTTCTTGGGTCCGGAGTATAATCCTTACTCGGAGCGAGCAGCATTTGGCAGGGTCTGTAAAAAGATCCCGATCCTTTATAGTTGGTCGAATCGATCTTATAATCTTTGTTCGATCTGATCAGTATGTAGGGTGCGAAATAGCCCCCATCAGTACTCCCTCACTTCTTCGAGCGTATAGACAATAGGAGCTCGTAGAAGTAGATAAATCTGGTCGACTGTTTCTTTTCTATGAGCGGAGCCTCGTTAAAAACCTTACTTAAGAAAAAACCCAGTGGGAAAAAATCTTAAGTAAGGAAAAGAGTGCTACGTATCATAGATAGTCGTTTCTTCTGTCTAATTATGGATCGCCACGCGTCTATTCAGGAGGCTTTTTGTATCCTTCCGTTTTTGGCGGGAATTTTGAGTAGCTGCGATGAGTTCGAAACGTCTTTTCTCATTTCCTTATAAATAGGTGACTTTCGAGTTTGCCATTTCTCTTTTATATTTGCTTTTAGATCGCAGTCATTTTCTAGTTTGGTCGTTCGTCGTATAAAATTTTCCTTTCATCGACCTTCTTCTTCCGAGAACTAGAATATAGATGGCTTCCGTTAGAAGATCTTCTTCTTCTCCTAGAGAGATCATTGCCCCCGATAACGAGGAGGAGTTACATTCTAATCCTCTGGGTGAACAGACTACGGTATCTGACCTTGTTATCCCTGTAGAAGATACTTACAAGGTACGAATCCTTTCCGATGCGGATGTAGCCGCCCGAGCCAAAAAGGGCAAAGGTACTGTTCCTCAGATTTCTGAACCAATTGAGGATGTAGCTTGCGCATATACAGAGGAAACATTCCCTGAAGTCGTGAATAACTATACCAAATATTTTCCTGAAGGTTCTGAAATGATTCTTCCTTCCCCTACTGATAGGGTCACTTCTCCACCGGAGGGATGTCGAGCCTTTTATACGGCTCACTTTAATAGCGGACTGCGTCTTCCTTTGTCTCCCCTTTTTCTGGAAATTCTAAAAACTTTCAGCGTGTGCTTGACACAACTGGTTCCAAATTCTGTTGCTTTCGTGGTTTGTTTTTCCGTTCTGATGATTGCAAAGGGATTTAAACCTTCTTTCCGTAACTTTACGCAACTTTTTCGTTTTAATATTTCTAGTTCTTCAAACCGTGGATACTTCTTCGCTAGTCAGCGGCCCAGCCGAGCAATCTTTGATGCTCCAGTTTCTAGTAATCCTTCTTGGAAATCTCATTTCTTCTTTGTTCGTCCCCCGTCTAATCTCCGTTTGGCGGATGGTTCGACCACGCCTTTCTCGTGGGATCATGGTTCCAGGTGGATTCCCGGAGGTCGCTCACCGACTGGTGAACTTGTTCCTGACGATGTACAGTTTATCACTGAGATTCCCGAGATGCGTACAAACAAATATCAAAGCGCTCTTCTGATTGGGGAATCTTTTCTTCGTAAGGCGGGGTTAAGTGTCCATAATTTTCCCATCAGTTCATCATCTGAACCTCTAGGTTAGCATTTTATTTGATCTTTAGTATTGTCACTATACTTTTTATATGGAGAAATTAACTTTATTTTGTTTCTTTTTCAGCTCATATGGTAGAAAGCTCCCGACACTCTTCGAAGGGAAAAATGGTGCTGTCGAAATCTTCCAAGTCAGTGGAGAATAATCCTATCGAGCAGAGGGCGTCTCGAAAGAGGAAATTGGAATTGGGTCACGAATCCGAGGAGAATAGAGAGGAATCTCCGGATTCTCCACGTGAGTCCCCTATTCGTCAGGGCATGGGATCCGGTTATCCTCCGCTTCATCTTAGAACATCTTTGGGTATTCGAGGATGTCGTAGCTGGTCGATGCCTCATCCCACTAATAATCCAGTTGATAGAAAGAGGAGTTACTATGGACGTTCTGGTGACGACCTTTCTTTACTTGGGGATAAACATCCAAATCCCACTCTGGTCGAAATGATCGAGGATCATTTAGAGGGAAGGAGGGCCGCTGGTTATTCCGAGAAGGATTCTCTTATTCATGATAATAACGAGAATGCGGTCGATAAGGCGACCCGTATTCTTTTATCTGGCGTACATACTCGCGATCTTAATAAGCTTCTTCATAAGGATCCTTTGGAGAAATTCCAGCGAGCTTCTCTTTACGCTGAAAAGGTGAGATCCTTTTCTTTCTTATTATTCTGATGAAGTGATCTTTTAGGATTTTCTTAATTCGCTAATTCGTTTCTTTCTGACCCCTTTCGTTATTTCAGGTTAATACCTGTCTGACATCGTATGCCTACGAAAATTCTCTCTGGAAACAACAGTGCGATTTTCTTGAAGAGAAGTATAAAGCTTTGCTTCACAAATCTTCCGGTTCAGAGGTTGGTCCCTCGACATCTTCCTCTGTTCCTGTCGTAGAGACTCGTGCTGCCGGGACCGAAGATCAAGAAATGATAGATAGGGTGATAGAGGTTTCTCGTGCTCAAGAACAAGCTAATCAAATGGCAAGAAAATTAGAGGAATTGCAGTTGCAGAGCACGACTCGAATTAGTGAGCTTGAATCTCAAGTATCAACCCTTGAAGCTTCTTTAGAGGAGTATGAAAATGATGTCCCACTTAGGCAAAGAGATCGATATGTTAGGAAATCTGATGAACAAGTTGTTCGTGAATTCCTCAACTCTCCTGTTCATACGGCGTTGGTGTACCGGATGGTCGGCCCTCTTCTTGAGAATACTTTTAAAAAATCGATTCATCAACTGGTCGCTTTGGAGATGATCGACGATCGTCGGAAGGAGTATTTTAAGGCAGCTCATATTCGGTTGAACCGTTATGGCGAGCTTTATTCTTCTTCCGAGGTTCCAGATGTCGAATATCAAGGTTTTCCTCTGGCTCATCTTGTCGAGGAATTTGGAAATCCATTGCCGATTCCTCGTTCTGATGTTAACGATGAGCTCGATAATACTTTCGTCGATCCGGTAGACGAAGAGGAAGAAGGAGACGATACAGGCATGACTGAGGACGTCGATAGTGAGCAGAAGATTCCGGAAAGCGACCAGGCTTCTTGAAATAGCGATTTATTTTTTAAATAATCCTTGTAATTATCCGCTTGTAGGTTTAATTGTAGCTTAGCTTTTCCTACTTTGTACACTAAACGTTTCTTATTCTGACAGTCGTGTCCTTTCACATTCGCTGTAATGATTCAGACAAGTCATTTAATTTGCCGTAATCATTATGTACGTGTCTTTTCAAATTCTAGCGTTTGCTCCAAGGTCAGTTTTCCTGTTTCGCGCTCTTTCTTCGGGTCAGTCGCGTCTTTTCGTGTAGTATAAATACGAGAGGTAAAATTTTGACTTGTCTTTTTTACTGCTATACTCCTCTCTTAACATAATATTCTTTCTTTAGCTAGTCGATAATCTTCCTCGATATTAATTTATATTTTTCCGTAATCCGATCATGAGTAACCTTTTCGGTAATACTTCGAAGCGACCATCCCGTGTGGGCGCTCAGGATAATAGATCTAAAAAATCTCGAAGAGAAGGGCCTTCCATGGAGCCTCCTCGTTCGTCCTCAGTTAGTAGTTCGATGATCGATACTCCTATTACCACGTTCCAACCTTTAGCAGAAGTTAGTTCGTCGCTCCTCCAACCAAACTTTTCTTCTACCCCCGCGGGAGGTAATAGATCTTCCCCAGGTCGATTAGCTTTCGGCGACCCATCCAACATGGAACAGGTTTACGACATACCTGTTTCTTCAGGTTTTTCTTCTTACGAGTATGGATCTCATGGAGGGGATTTTGTTAGTTCCCTTGCTTTTTCTACTTCTACTGCCCTGCAAGTTAGTGAAGGGCAAGTCGGTGATGATTTTTCTGTCAATCCTTCCATAACGCAGTCTATTTCGCAATATGGTCCTGAATATCTGTTTCATGATACCACTGTAATGACTACGTCCTTTGAATCGGGAGGACCTTCCGGAGGTGGGACCGGTTCCAGGTCTGGTCGTCGAACCATAATTTCTGCTTCGGGCAAGGAAACTTCGGTTAGTCCCGACGGGAGAGAATCTCCTCGTCCATTAGATGATCGATGTATCTTTGAGCAAGTTAATGATATTCTTTTGTCGGAAACTCCACGTTCCGATGGTGTCCCTTTGACTAGTGAACTGCCTGGTTCTGTTGAACCTGATGCTTTGTCCTGGGACTTAGGTATGAGTACTATTTTGCCCGGCGAATTGAGGAAGCTCGAAGGTACTTCCAATGTTCGCCTTGTTCAATCTCTGGTGAAGATGAAATAACGTGAGGGGGAACTCACAATTTATATAACCCCAATAAAATGTACGGAACCAAGGGACCAACCCCAAAAACAGGGGAGGCAAAAGAAAAACGAATACAACAAAGCGAGAAAGCAAAGCGAAAAGGCAAAATAAACAACCCACACAGGGGCACAAAAAGAAACAAGCCAACACACCCACGCAGGGGCAAAAACAAAATAACAACCAAAACTAAAGTAGCAACTTCTTCCATCAGCTTCCATAATATAGTCACCGTTGAGCCCTGATGAGAAATGAAGCCACTAGCAATAGTCCATCTATAGCCACCATCAAAAGTCATCTGAGCAACTCCTCAAGCAGCCTCCAACGTATAGCAAAATAACAACCAAAGCAAAAGTAGCAACTTCTTCCATCAGCCTCCATAGTATAGTCACCTTTGAGCCCTGATGAGAAATGAAGCCACTAGCAAAAGTCCATCTATAGTCACCATCCATAGTCCTCTGAGCAACTCCTCAAACAGCCTCCAACATATAGCCACCTCTGAGCCCTGGGAGAAAAGCTGGACCACAAACAAAAAGTCCACCAACCAAAACAACCACGAAGAAACAAAGTGGATGCCAAGGCACAGAGATAAAAAGCGCCACCACAACTCTACCAAAACAACCAACACCACCAACCTCTCACCGCCACCAAAACCAACATAAAATAGTGTGTGAAAAGTGCAAAGGCCTGGTTAAGTATAGAAGTGGTGATTTACTGGGATCAATTACCTGGCAGAAATAATGAGTGAAGTCCACACATGTGAGATGAATGAACTTGCGAGTCACCATCAAAGATGACCCGACTTATATGCAAATAATTGACTGCCAGGCATTGGAAGCAAGGATAACCAAATGGTAGAATTGCCAATGGACCAGGGAACTCATCCAGAAAATAAAATAAAGGGCTTCCTATCATGCAAAGGGAAAATATGCTGTAAAGTGCAATGAGATGCATCTAAAGGTTGTCCCTGAGTGAGTGAGTCGGTGCAGACCAACTTACACACTGTGACAAAGACACGACAAGTGTGTGCAGTGCATAGGAGGCACAATCTAGAAGAGGTGAGTGAAGTGTGTCCTGTAAGTTAGCTAATATTGATAAAGCCATGAGAGATGGCTGAATCATGCAAAAACAAGGATAGCTAACCTCAGAAAGCAAGGGAGAATCAAATGATGGAAAGAGAAAGACCAGGGGTGCGGGCCAAAGTAAAAATGATCAGCTATATGCACAGATAGGATAACTACTCTATATGAAATGCAGCTAAGGAACTACCCCCTGATAGTGTATCAGAACGGTCTGATAAACTACCCTGGACATCAATATCATATAGAGGTAAGGAAGGTTTATTTGGTGTGCCTAAAGGAAGGCATTTGAAACTTGTCACACCAAATAAGGCCTTTCAATTTTCTATCCCCCTCACCAGGATGGAAAATGTATGATTCCTGTGAATCACATCCCAGGTTAGCTAAGTGATCGGCAACCTGATTAGCCTCCCTGTAGATATGATTCACTGAGGAATCGAGTTTTTGCAAAAGAGTTTGAGCTTTATATAAATAATTCACAAGTTTCCAGTGTACCTGCTTTTTACCTTTCAAGATCGAACACAGAACCTGAGAGTCCACCTCAACCAGTACATTTGAATATCCGAAAGAAACACAAAGTTCCAGTCCCCTGATTAAAGCCCTCATCTCTGATTCAGTGTTTGTACAAAGCCCAATAAAATCACAAAACCCAAATATCATCTCCCCATGAGCATCTCTAACAATACCACCCAGACTCCCAACTCCTGGATTTCCCCTCGAACAGCCATCTGTATTCAACTTAACAAAACCAACAGGAGGGAGAAGCCAGCCAGTTAACCATAAAACATCTAGGTTCTAAAGGAGGTTTGACATTGATACCCCAAGATCTAAGAATACTTAAATCGCCCTTCCAATTACAAGGTCTAATTTTTGAAGTTGAGTACAAAGACTTCACCTCAGAAATTGACCTATTGATAATGTTTAAAGCAGGGTGATTTTTGTTATGATGTTTGGAGTTATTCCTGCACTTCCATAGGTTCCAAAGAACATAAATGGCCACCACAGACCTCAAATGTCCTGGACCACAAAAAGTAGAGGAATTAATCCAAACAGACAACAAAAACCTGGGGTTATCAGTCAAGACCTTCTTTACACCAAATAAATTAGAGAAAAACTCCCAGACTTGGGAGGCCACCGAACCATTGATAAAAACATGTTGAATACTCTCGTTGTCAAAGCAACATTGGCATTTTGACGCCATTTGAATCCCTCTGGACTGCATAACACTATCCACAGGAATCCAATTGTTCAAAAGCCTCCAAATAAAAATAGAAACAGAAGGCATGACAAGAGAGTTCCACGCATGTTTCATCAACAAGTCTGCTGGCTTCTTAAGTCTGGTAAAATTCCAAGCACTTTTTATATTGAACAAACCATCAGAGGTGTGCTTCCAAGTAATCACATCCTGCTCATTCAAATCAATATGCAACAAGACAATATCACTCACAACATCAGCAGGCAGACAGGAAAGGAGAAGATCCACATTCCACTCATCATGCACAAAAAAATCACACACTCTAAGATTATCAACTGGGAGGTTAGGAATAGACAGATATTTTAAAGGCTTGTCACTAATCCAATGATCATGCCAGAAAGATATATGTCCATTTCGTAACCCCCAAAAGACATTCTCAGAAAACAAGTGTCTAACTTTACACATACGCTTCCACACTTGAGATTTATATCTGGCATTCAAAGCAGTATAGAAGTGATGGGACTTTGTATATTTTTCGACCATGAATCTAGACCAAATCCCATCATTATCCCTAACCCTCCACCAAAGTTTATAGGAAAAGGCAGTAGCAACATCAGACAACCTCCTAACCCCAAGACCACCTTCCAAATAGGGAAAACAGATATTCTTCCAGGAAGACCAGTGTATCTTCTGACCACTGGTCTTACTCCAGAAGAATCTAGCAAAGAGTCTCTCAAGCTCATTAACCAACCTAGTAGAGGGGAGGGTGACCTGTAAAGTATAAGTGGGAATAGAAGTGAGCACACTCTTCAAAAGCACCAACTTACCACCAGGAGAAAGGGACTTAGTCTCCCAACCAGTCAGATGAGATCTAATCTTAGCCAATAAGGGGTCAAAAAGGGCCATGTTTTTCTTCCCTTTAAACAAAGGGGCACCCAGGTACTCTAAAGGGAGACTATCCATAGTAAAACCAGAAATGGTTTTAATATGGGCCCGGGCTCTCCTATGACACCCCTTCCCAACAATAATCTTACTCTTCTGCGGATTGACAGCCTGACCAGACACCCTAGAATAGTAATCCAGAAAGTTCATGATCTTCGTGATAGACTTATATGTGGATTTTGCAAAAATTATGCAATCGTCCGCATAAGCCAAGTGAGACACACAAAAACCCCCATTAGTGAAATACTGAATATCAGGATGGTCAAGGAACAACCTATTAAGGCCCCGACTCAAAAACTCAGAAGCCAAAATGAACAAGGTGGGAGAAATGGGATCTCCCTGTCTAACCCCTCTCCTAGATCTAAAGAAGCCAGTAGGCTGACCATTAACAAGCACAGAGGAGTAAGTATGTTCAACAGTGCAACTAAGAAGGGCTATAAAATGATCAGAAAAACCAAACTTCCTAAGCACAGCAAACAAAAAAGGCCAATGGACTCTATCATACGCTTTAGCCATATCAAGTTTGATAATCATATTACCATTTTTAGCCCTAGGGTGATTAATCTCATGCACCAGTTCTTTTGCAAGCAAAATATTATCAGCGATAAGTCTATCCTGCATAAAACCAGATTGATTTTCAGAAATAAGCCTAGGCAACACACTCACAAGCCTATCATTTAAAATCTTTGTAAAAATCTTACAGGAGACATTACAAAGACTAATAGGGCGAAACTGAGACCAGCTAACAGCATTTTGTACTTTCGGAATAAGTACAATTGTTGTAGCAGTGATGCTTTTGGGAAGAGAAGAGCCAGAGAAGAAGTCTACTACAGCATCAAGTAGGTCCTTCTTGACAATATCCCAACAGGTTTGATAAAAGTGAGAGCTGAAGCCATCAGGTCCAGCAGCACTCTCGGGAGCAATGCTGAAGACAGCAGCTTTCACTTCATCAAGGGAGGGGGTGGCAGTCAAAGCAACATTATCACATTGGTCAAGGACAGAAGGAATCAAATCAAGACTATCGACCACAAGATTAGGCTCAACAGTAGACAACACATTTTCAAAGTACTCAGCAGCTGAAGATCTAATCAGATTACAATCAGTGACCCAGTTCCCATTCCCATCCTTAATTCTATGGATAACAGATTGCCCTTTTTTCCTCTTAGCAAGATTATGAAAAAACTTGGTGTTTCTCTCACCCTCACCAGCCCATTTAATGTTGGCTTTTTGTCTCCAATACTCCTCCTCCATTTTCAAGGAAAGGGTATGTAAAGCATTTAGCCTATTTAACTCAGTCAAATTTTCCTCACTGGGATCATCATCAAATCGTTCCTGAGCATTTTTGACAGCAGTGGTGGAACTATTAAGTCTCTCAAAAATGTTACCAAAAACAGATTTGTTCCACCACCTCAATCTTTGCTTCATCCTTTGTAGCTTAACTTTCAAATTAAGTATACCAGAAA
The DNA here is from genome assembly GCA_038501285.1 of Penstemon eatonii. Lineage (NCBI taxonomy): Eukaryota > Viridiplantae > Streptophyta > Magnoliopsida > Lamiales > Plantaginaceae > Penstemon > Penstemon eatonii. Next base: position 50,125,565 of record CM076715.1, on the reverse strand, counting down.
ATTCAGTGTTAACATCCCAACAGTCCTTAACCACCTGCAAAAACCCAGAATCTCTGGTGAAGATATGTGAACAGGTAAACATATTTCGAATATTTTCCTATTCTTTGTTTTGAATTCTTTGTTGTACGGCGGTTTTTCTTACTCTTTCTGTTTTTAGGGCAAGTATTTTGCACTCCAGCTGGGTGTGCAAAATGATGAACTGTGGAATAGTCGGAGAGCTCTTCAAGGTCAGCTGGAGTCGGAGAAAGCTAAAACCAGGGGTTTGGAGCTGCAGCTGCAACTTGCTAAAGATGATCTCCAAAAGTTAGAGGCTAACCAAGTTGTTCTTGAGAAAGAGAAAAGCGACCTAGTTCAGGCTGCCGCGTCAGCAGAGGGATCTCGTCAGCAGGCATATGATGCCGGTTATCTTAAACGTCAGGAGGAGTTGATGGCGTTTGCTGGTAACCTAACTCCTCGGAGGCCTGTTTCTGCTGGTCGACCCTCTGGCGATTCTTCTCAATGATCTTTATTCCTGGCAGACCTTGGACTGTCTTTTTTTTTTTTTTTTTTTTTTTTTTTTGATGATGCCCAGCTTTTGTGTAGTTGTTCGGGCAGAGATTTTTGTATTGGGAGATTAGACTGGAAATTATGATCTCTTCTGTAGGCAGATTCTTGCCTTGATTCTAATGATATATCTTGTTCATATATGTTATTGCTATGCACAAATATACCGTCATGTAGTAATTGACAAAGATTAGTTTACTTATCTGATTTTTATTTCTGCGGAGAGATTTGAGTATGGAGAGAGTAAGCTTGATCTTCCTTTGATCACTTTTAAGATAACCGAACGGTATAATATTTGCTTCATATATTTAATCTTTGTTGATTGATCCAGCCGATCGTCATTGTGTAAACCCTTAGCTGTCTGGTCGATGCTCGATTCATGCCTTATAAATTTGTCCTTATACGACATATATCTTATATAAGGAGGTTATCATTTCTCCTGTCGAATTTCAGTTTTGCTTTTCCTCAAAGGGAAATTTTCCTTTAGGTGCTTTTCACCTATCCATGTCTTCCATCATTAGCTTTTCAATTATACATTTCTCTAGCCAGTATATCATACTCTTGATATGGGAGGAATTGGAAAATGTAACAGTCCTGGCCAGATCTGACCCGTTCAGACCTCCTTCAGCAATTCTTTGGAAAATTAGGCAGTGACGGCCTTATAGTTTCGAATAGGGAGGGCTATTCTCCTGATTTCGATGTCAGATTTCTTGGATTCCAAATGGAATTCTTGTATGGCTAACTTAGTAGTCCCCTAATAATGTATGAGGCAGTTACGACCCCCGTATGGTGGAGGCTCTGGTCGTTTTTAAGCAATTATCCTCTTTCAACGGTTCAACTTAGCATGCCTTCGTTGAGGAGTTCTTAATATTTTCTATTAGGCGACCCTCATATATGATCGTGCAGATCGTTTTGGTCTTTGAACTTCTTTAAGTTTTCTTGGATTATTTTGTTGATCGCTTCGATCTGTAGATTTGTTTGTCGTCGATCAGTTGAGTCGATCAGACGGGCGCCGTTCCAACTTACTTGCATTTAATTCGGGAAGTCAAAGGGTCGCGTTTTCGTCCCTTGATTAAACTCCTATTATCCGTAGGATCATTCTCACGGGCGCCTATAAATAAGTAGGCAGTTTCCTTATTTTCCATTCATAACAATGAAGATCTCTGTTTCCTTAGATTTCATTTTGCCTTCGGACCCCATAATGTTCAAGAAATCACATTATCGTGATTTGTTCGTTCGCAGTAAAGGAATTATCCCCAGTCTTGTATTGACGGGTCCCATGTCAGCCCTTCCTTGTATCGACGGATCCCATGAGATCTCTGCTTTGGTCTTCATCACCTTAGAGGTCCGTGGTTTCCATCTGCACATGGGGGGTTCATACTTGCCAGTCACCCTCGCTCTTGGATGTGACTTCCGGAGTGATAGATCGCCGGGGTGGCTGGTAAACTTACCGTTTCACGACGGTCCCGAAGAGATGCTGCTCTAGAGTAAAATGTTTTATAGATAAAGTAAAAGCAGTATCTTCTTCTGGGTGAGTGAGCATTGCTAGCTTATCTGGCTGGTAGTGTTCATTTCATCTGGAATCACATATGATCTTCAGAGCCCTGCCATCGAACCAAAGAAGTCGACCATCCTGAGCAGCATGCTTCTTAGGTGGTTTATTATGATCGATGAGGTATTAGGGAGGAGATTGGTGTTTCCGTGGACATTGTCGTGAAGATAGTCGATCCCATAGGATCAATTTAACTAGATCATTGTAACGATCTTTAGATAGCGAGCAGATTTTTGTAACGTAGGATATTTGTATGTAATTGATTTGATGAATAAAATATTATTTATTTCTTGCATCTTCTTTGTCGTTTGATAATTTTATTTATGAGGAGTAATTTCCGAGCAGATGAATTCATACTTGATTTATCTTTCAAAACTTTAGGAGTATCAGCGGATCTTTTTTTTTTTTAGATCGTTAGGAGTAGATCGAGGAGTTTTTATTGAGCGGATCAATGTATACTCGACTCGTTTGTAATTATACTTAGGTTTTTAACCCAAAAGTCTTTTAATCATTGAAAAGATATCGAGGAGTTATATCGAGCGGATCGATGTTTACTCAACTCGTTTTATTATGACTTAGGTTTTTAATACCAGAAGTCTTTCAATCGTTGTAGATATGTCGAGGAGTTATTATCGAGCGGATCGATGTTTACTCAACTCGTTTTATTTAGACTTAGGTTTTTAGTACCCGAAGTCTTTCAATCATTGTAGATATACCGAGGAGTTTTATCGAGCGGATCGATGTTTACTCAACTCGTTTTATTATGACTTAGGTTTTTAATATCAAAAGTCTTTTTGATCGTCGAATATATGGGCGAGGAGTTTGTATTGAGCGGATCAATGTATACACGACTCGCTTTTGAATACATCGAGGAGTTTTTATCGAGCGGATCGATGTTTACTCACTCTCTTTTTTTTTTTTTATTAGACTTAGGTTTTTAACCCAAAAAGTCTTTTTTGAAGATATATCGAGGAGTTTTTATCGAGCGGATCGATGTTTACTCTACTCTTTTTTGTTTAGACTTAGGTTTTTCGCACCAATAAGTCTTTATGTCATTATAGATATATCAAGGAGTTTTTATCGAGACTTAGGTTTTTAGTACCCGAAGTCTTTCAATCATTGTAGATATACCGAGGAGTTTTATCGAGCGGATCGATGTTTACTCAACTCGTTTTATTATGACTTAGGTTTTTAATACCAAAAGTCTTTTTGATCGTCGAATATATGGGCGAGGAGTTTGTATTGAGCGGATCAATGTATACACGACTCGCTTTTGAATACATCGAGGAGTTTTTATCGAGCGGATCGATGTTTACTCACTCTTTTTTTTTTTTTATTAGACTTAGGTTTTTAACCCAAAAAGTCTTTTTTGAAGATATATCGAGGAGTTTTTATCGAGCGGATCGATGTTTACTCTACTCTTTTTTGTTTAGACTTAGGTTTTTCGCACCAATAAGTCTTTATGTCATTATAGATATATCAAGGAGTTTTTATCGAGACTTAGGTTTTTAGTACCCGAAGTCTTTCAATCATTGTAGATATACCGAGGAGTTTTATCGAGCGGATCGATGTTTACTCAACTCGTTTTATTATGACTTAGGTTTTTAATACCAAAAGTCTTTTTGATCGTCGAATATATGGGCGAGGAGTTTGTATTGAGCGGATCAATGTATACACGACTCGCTTTTGAATACATCGAGGAGTTTTTATCGAGCGGATCGATGTTTACTCTACTCTTTTTTGTTTAGACTTAGGTTTTTCGCACCAATAAGTCTTTATGTCATTATAGATATATCGAGGAGTTTTTATCGAGCGGATCGATGTTTACTCAACTCGTTTTATTGAGACTTAGGTTTTTCGCACCAATAAGTCTTTATGTTTGTTGTGTTCGATCGAGGAGTTTTTATTGAGCGGATCAATGTTTACTCGACTCGTTTTGTTTTTGTGGTCGGAATGAGGAGTGTTTATTGAGCGGATCAATGTATACTCGACTCATTATAATGTAGACTTAGGTTTGTAACCTAAAAGTCCTTATTGCCGTTGACATAATTCGAGGAGTGTTTATTGAGCGGATCAATGTATACTCGACTCGCTTCGTTCTGATATTTATCAAATATGCTAGTGTAATCCCACAGAGCGTTAATCGAAATAATCGATGTATAGAAAATGCTAAAATTTTTACTAATTGAACTCTAGGCTGAGGCCTTTGTTACAAGGATTAAAACTTGATAAAGTAAAGTAAAATAAAACAATGCAGTATAATCTGCTAAAATTTATTTACCATAGTATTTCCTAAGGTTGACTGCGTTCCAGGTTCTTGGTAAGGCTGTCCCATCCATGTGTGCAATTTTGTATGAACCTTTCTTTCCTATGCCAATGACGATGTAAGGTCCATCCCAATTTTGTTGTAACTTTCCCACATGCTTGGATACTTCTACCTTTTTCAAAACCAAGTCTCCTTCTTTGAAGGTTCGGACGCGTACTTTTTGATTGTATGCTTTCTCCATATTTGCCTTAGTGGCTTGTAGGCGTACGGCAGCTTTATCCCTTAAGGCTTCTGTTAGATCGACGTCATTTTCTCTTGCCTTTTCATTTTCTTGTTCATCAAACATCTCTATTCTTGGCGTTGGAATTAAAGTTTCCACAGGAATAACAGCTTCCGACCCATATACCAAGCTGAATGGGGTTCCCCAGTTGAATTTCTTACCGTGGTTCGATTAGCCCACAATACTCCTGGTAGTTCATCGAGCCATTTTCCTTTGGCTGATCCTAATCTTTTTTCCAAAGATTTTATTATCTCTCGGTTTGCTACTTCGGTTTGTCCGTTCGCTCTTGGATGCCCGACTGAAGTGAAATTTTGTTGAATTCCTAGTTTCGAACACCATTCTATCACTTGTTTTCCAGCGAATTGGGTTCCATTATCGGAAATTAGGATTCTAGGGATGCCAAATCGACAGACTATGAACTTCCAAAGGAAGTTGATCACTTGGAATTGAGTTATTCGTGCTAAGGCGATGCACTCTATCCATTTGCTGAAATACTCTACGGCGACCAGGACGTAAGCTTTCTTTGATCTGGCCGCTGGGAAAGGCCCCACGATGTCCATTCCCCATTGATCGAAAGGCCAACAAATTGGAATCGGGTGCATATTTTCTGCTGGTTGATGACATACGTTGGCATGTACTTGGCAATGATGACATTCTCGGACGTAATTTGCGGCGTCCTTATTGACAGTAGGCCAATAGTAACCTGTTCTGAGGCATTTTAAAGCCAATGCTCTTGATCCGCTGTGATTTCCCGCGTCTCCTTCATGTATTTCTCGCAGTATTTCAGCGGTTTGGGATTCAGAGACGCATCTCAGGAGAATTCCTGATACTGACCTTCGGTAGAGTTTTCCTTCTACGAGTGTATATTTTGGGGCTCGATATTTTATTTTCCGAGCTTCATTCTTATCAGATGGTAGTTTTCCTTCACGAAGATAGTCTATCATTGGTGTCATCCAATTATCTTCGACTTCTTCGATTTCCATTATATCGACTATCGGTGTCTCATCGATGTCGACGGCCGGTGTAGAAGAGATCAGCCAGTTGATCACTCGTTCGGTCTTTCCGTCTTGGGATCCTGTAAACTTAGATAGTTGATCGGCCCATTTATTTTCCGAACGTGGAATGTTTTGTATGTCAAAATCTTCAAACTTCTCGGCCAGTGCTTTTACTTTGGCGAGGTATTTGATCATGTTGAATTCCTTAGCCTCGTATAAGCCTTCTATTTGCCTTTGTACTAATTCTGAGTCGGTTAATACTTTTAGCCTCTTTATGTTGGCTTTGATCGCCATTTCCATTCCTGCGATTAACGCCTCATATTCTGCTTCGTTATTTGTTACGACAAAGTCCAATGTAATAGCATAATTCAAATCTTCTTTATTAGGTCCGGTGAAGTTGATTCCGGCGCCTCCTCCTTCCCGGCTTGAAGCACCATCTACATGCATTAACCAGGTTTGATCTCTTATGATCAATATATCCTCATGAAGGGTGTTTGATGATTGTGTTGGTGTTTCCAATAAGAAATCAGCCAATACTTGGGCCTTGATGGCGACCCTTGGTTTGTAGTCAATATCGAATTGGCTGAGTTCGATGGCCCATTTGATTAGTCTTCCGGAGGCTTCTGGTTTTGCTAGGATCTGCCTAAGCGGTTGGTTCGTCAAAACGATGATTTTGTAGGTTAAGAAGTAGGGTCGGAGTTTTCGAGCAGCCACTACTAAGGCCAGCGTGAATTTTTCTATTTCCAAGTAATTCTTCTCCGCCCCTTGTAATAACTTGCTGAGATAATAGACAGGTTTATGCTCTGAACCCTCTATCTTAATTAGTACTGAGCTAATGGCCGTATCGGAGATGGAGATGTATATGTACAATGGTTCCCCTTCTGTTGGTTTGGCCAACATCGGAGGGGATGTCAAATATTCTTTGTTGGCCTGTTTTCTAATGTCCATATTTCTTTTGGATATTTAGAATTTGCCATTATGGATCTGGTCGTTCTTCGTCTAGCATTACGACTATCTCCACCCGCCGGCCCCCCGGATATAGTGTGGATAGTCCCATTGACCTGGTCGTGATTCAATTCCTGAGTAGGCCGACGTTCAGGTGATCTTCGATGAGAACTTCTCCTTTGAGTTCCGTTCCGGGGGCTTCTGCTTCTTTCCCTTTTGCGATTATCTCGTTCTATGTATTCGTCTAGTTTTCCTTGCTCGATCAGTTTTTCAACTTCTCTCTTAAGGTGAAAACAATTTTCCGTTCGATGCCCATGTGCCCTATGGTACTTACAGTATTGATCATAGTTTCTAGACCCTGGTCTGGGCTGAGCGATTTTTCTCGCCTCGGGAATCCAATTATTCCTTTCTAGAACTTCCAAGATTTCTTCTATTGGAGCATTTAATCTTGGGTGTTCTACTTGATTCACCCTACTTCTGATTGGTTGTTCAAGGTTTCTTGGTCTTTGGTAGAAATTAGGTTGCCTTTCTTGGTCGGCTCCGCTGTATTCCAGTCGCTGAAAAACGTTACCTCTCCTGGAAGATCGCTCGTAATCCAAGGATCTTTGGGCGGGAATCTTGTCATGCCGCTTAGACCCTGTAGCCGCGACTTTGTTTTTGTTCTTATCCTTAAAGGAATTCATCTCTTCTTGGGTCATATACTTAGACGCCAGGCTCATGATGTCGGCGAACGTTCTTGGTTGCTTTCGACTGAGGGCATTTCCGAACTGCCTGTTTTTAGTGAGATCGAAGAGGATAGATATTATGTAATCGATATTTGGGGAATCGATTTTAAGTAATTCTACGTTGAATCTGGCCAACCAATTCCTTAGGGATTCTCCTTCTTGTTGATATATAGTTCCAAGGTAGCTCATCGGAAGTTTTTGTCTCTTCTGACTGGCGAACTGCTGCGTCAATTTGTTACAGAGTTCCCTAAAGCTGAATATGGAGTTGGCAGGTTGTTTCGCGAACCAGTCCAACGCGAGTCCTTCGAATGTGGTTACCATTAATTTGGCAGTGAATTCGGCAGAGTGGGCATATAAATTCATTATATTCGTAAAGCTAAAAATATAATCATCCGGGTCAGTGGTTCCATCATAGCGAGGTAGTCTACCCGGGACTTGTCCGATCGATTGTGCCTCTTTTATTTCCCTGCAGAAGGGAGAACAGGCCGCAAGGCTCTCCTGGAGTTCCGTGGTTCGGGCCCACGGATTTTGAATAGATCGTAAGCGTTGTTCGAGTCGGTCCTGCACCATCCTTTCAATTTCTCTTTCCGTCAGTCGAGCCGTTCGTGGTCGATCAGGGATTGTATCACCTATGTCATCATCAATAGGGATAATTGTACGTTCCCTGGATCCACTGCGTTTCGCCTGGGTTTTTCTGTGACCTGGCTTTCTTCGAGGATTATTGTCGGAGGGTTTTGAATTGTCCTGTTGTGGACTGTGTAGTGAGCGGTGCTCGCTTGGTGGGCTATCAGCTTGTTGAGATACTTGATCGTTTTGTCCGGGCGTCCTCTGAGCAGGAATTGTCCTGGCAGCCCTAGGGTTTCGTGCAATTTGATCAAGCACAAGTAATTCTTCTGGGGAGAGCGATTTAACGAGCATCGCTATTTGTCGTAATTTCTCCTGAGCACCCGGGAGAGGAACAGGGATCTCGGGGACTTCCGGCTCTTCCTGTATCGTACCGGGAGGACCTTCTAGGGGTTCCTGATGTCGGGGATGGGTATTCTGCATATTCTCGTCGGTGTTGAGAACGTTATTATTGTCGTTCTCCTGTGGATTTTCAGATGTGTCATGACCGATGGTTGTGTTACTTCTTGCTCCGACACGGGCGCTTTTCCTTGGGCGAGCCATATGTCGATCGAATAATTAACCTAGCCCCACGGTGGGCGCCAACTGATTTAACCGTTTTTCGTCGGGTTAATTTAATATCAGTGAATTTGTGATATCGGGGGTTTGGATATTGAATTATTCAGTATATTGGGCTCCGTTACTTTATTCTGGATGGATCGTTTACAAAGAAAAGCTATAATCAAAGGCAAGAAGTAAAACCATTAACAAAATTAAGAACACAACGATATCAAGGTAAAATACTGCAATAATAATGGATATTATTGAGTTCTATTGTTATCAATGTATTCTTGTGTTATCTCTGAATTAAGAGAATTCGTAGTTGTCTTATACAATGAATAACTAGGTATATATATTACGCTAAACCTAGTATTACAAGGAATCATAGTCCTGCTTGGACTCGGCCCAGCTATCCTTCTTGGGTCCGGAGTATAATCCTTACTCGGAGCGAGCAGCATTTGGCAGGGTCTGTAAAAAGATCCCGATCCTTTATAGTTGGTCGAATCGATCTTATAATCTTTGTTCGATCTGATCAGTATGTAGGGTGCGAAATAGCCCCCATCACGGTTGATTAGTGAGTACAATAATTTTGTATGTTAAAAAGTATGGTCGAAGATTTCGTGCTGCTACTACCAAGGACAAAGCAAACTTTTCTATTTCCAAGTAATTCCTTTGGGCTCCTTGTAATAGTTTGATTAGGTAATATACTGGCTTATGTTCTGACCCTTCTATCTTTACCAAAACTGAACTTATCGCTACCTCCAAGATGGATATGTAAATAAACAAGGGTTGTCCTTCAGTCGGTTTAGCTAGTAAGGGTGGTGAAGTTAGATATTCTTTTAGCTGATTAAATGCCCGATCACAATCTTCAGTCCATAGAAAGGTCTTCGCTTTTCGCAAGGTTTGAAAGAAGGGCAGGCTCTTATCGGCTGATTTGGATATAAACCGATTTAATGCAACAATGTTTCCAACCAAGCTCTGCATCTGAGAGAATGTTTTCGGTGGTTTCATTTCCGTTATAGCTCCTATCTTTTCTGGATTTGCCTCTATCCCCCGTTGGTGAACTAGGTAACCCAGGAATTTTCCAGACTTAACTCCGAAGCTACACTTTGCCGGATTTAACTTCATGCAGTATTTTCTTAGAATCTTGAAGCATCGGTCCAAATGATTAATATGATCTTCCTCGTTCATGCTCTTTACTAGCATGTCGTCAACATAGACTTCCATTATTTCTCCGATCAATTCTCTGAACATCAATTTAACCAGTCTTTGGTAAGTTGCTCTAGCGTTCCTTAATCCAAAAGGCATTACCACAAAACAGTATACTCCTTGTTCGGTAACAAAGGCTGTCTTTTCCTGATCGCGCTCGTACATGTAGATTTGGTAAAAACCTTGGAAAGCATCCACCATGCTAAAAATAGCAAATCCTGTGGTCGAGTCGACCAGTAGATCAATTCTCGGGAGTGGGTAAGGGTCACGCGGAGATAGCTTCTTGAGGTCGGTGAAGTTGTTACACATCCTCCATTTATTGTCCTTTTTATCCCCTTTGGCTACTAATACCACATTGCATAACCATTCCGAGAAATGTATCTCCCTAATTTGTTTAGACATTAGCAGCATTTCGACTTCTGCTTTAATTATCTTATCCTTTGTAGGACCATGGTTTCGCTTCTTTTGACGTGCTGGTTTCGCTGTCGGGTCGATTTTTAGTGAGTGTGTAGTAATTCTCGAGGCTATGCCCTCTATATCTTCCGCACTCCAAACGAATATGTGAACGTTCTTCCTGAGAAACTTTACGAGCATGAGTTCCTCGTTCGGGCTAAGCTCTGTCCCGATCCTGGTGGTTTTCTTGGGGTCATTTTGTACCAGCATAATGTCCTTATGTTCAGGTGGCTTAAGAGTGAGATTGACCGGCACTTTTCCCTTTCGATCTATTCTATCGATACTCGGGATATCAGTTTCTCTAGCTCTTTCAACTGTATTTTCCTCGAGTTTTCTTTTTGCTGGAGTAACAGATTTAAATTTATCACCGAGCGCTATGGAGGTATTATAACAATCCCAAGCCATACAATGATCATTAACTATTTCCCCTATGCCTGAAACCATAGGAAATTTTATCTTCTGGTGGTAAGTCGAGACGACTGCTAGAAATAGGTTGAGTGCTGATCAACCTAATATAGCATTGTATGCAAAAGGCGCTTCCACGACTAGAAACTTGATCAATATTACTATCCGTACATGTCCTTTTCCTAACGAAACACTCAAGTTGATGGTCCCGGATGGCACAATTTATGATCCTCCAAATCCTACCAAGGGTGTTGCCACCCTTTGGAGTGTTATCTCGCCTAAGTTCATTTGCGTTAAGACCTCTCTTGAAATAATGTGGGCAGAACTTCCATTATCAATCAATATCCTTGTTGGTCCCAAGTGGTCAGATGAGGTCTGGGGGGGGGGGGGGGTGAATAGACCTCTTCAAATTTTAATCAAATTTTAACTTTAAAACTTTTGCATAACTGTAAGCAGACTAAGCTGTCACAGAACAGTAAGCTTACAAGGCTGATCGCGAACAGGTCTTTGAACAGCTTTGTTGACCACTAGTCTGATAGTCATTTAGCTAATTTTAGTCAAAATCACTTTTAATACCAGAATACTTGCAGCTAATTTATAAAGTGTTTTTCACAAGTATACTTAGTAGTTTGAAAAGTTTTATCCCCAGTTTTATAAACTTCTTTAAATCTTTTTCAAACAGTTTTATCAAATGTTTTATGCAATCTGAAAATATGCAAGTAAAATGCAAGATAAAAACACAAGGATTTTTATAGTGGTTATATGGATGTAAATATCCTTTAATACACTCTTCCAAGTCACAAAGATCTTGGGTTATACTAAAAACACACAGTAATCAGTATACTCCACCTACGCCAAAACAACAAATGAATATGGCCGTAAGCTCACAATATGAAATCACAAAGAAGACCTATTCTACAGAAATTTATCACTTCACACAGATGTAGAAACACCCCTCACAACACTTTAACAGATTTCACTCAGAAAAATGTATATTTCTTTGATCTTCAGCTTCAGCTTGAGTCAACAAATGACAAGGCTGATGAGTGAGCTGTTCTTGAGCTTTTGAGACTTAGAAAATATTTTTCTTCGAAATCAATCTCTCAGTTGTTGTGTTGTTACTTCTTTTCTCTTCGTCTTTCTGGCTATTTATACTCACTCATTTGAATTATGTCCGTTGAAGAGAGACACAATTCAAATTTCTCGATTTGTGGTCCTTAATTTCCGCGAACGGCTCTCTGCACAGTGACAGTACTGCAGACTGTACTTTCTGTCAGACCTCCTTAAATGCACTGAGCTGATGCGAGTTATTTCATATATCATTTGACATTAATAGCCTCGGACTTCAGCATTTATTACTCCAGTGGCATTTATTACCGTTGGGACGACTCCTTGATCCTTTCCACTTGGCTGATGAGAGTACAAGTCTGATGATGAATAGAACTGATCTCAAACTTGAACAAATCTAATTTGAGTCGGCTGATTTACACCAGTCTGATTTCTTCTCTTCAGTAGATCAGTAGTCTTCTGGACCTTGAATAATTGACCCTTCTGATTTGTCTTCATACTTGGTCAAAATTCTTCTAAGGGATTTAAACTAAGTTTTCCTTACTTAGCTGATCTTGATGAGTTTTGGAAATTATCAAAACCTCCCTTAAATTTTCTAACTTTAGTGCACTCTTATCTTCATCTTTATCCAACAATTTTCCCCTTTTTGATGATGACAAAACTTCAGCTAAGTACCTGTTACCTAAACTAAAGTTTTAATCCTCAAAATTTCTGAGATAGAAATGTATGTGGGAATAAAAACTTGAACTTTTATATATATTGAAGGTGATTACAAGTTACAAGTTTTTCATCAGATGAGATAACTGAGAAAAAAAAATAAAGAAAACTGATTACAATGGTTTGATCTAATCTAGTCATCAGCTTCTTCACTCTCTCCTTCAACTTCCTCATAATACTCATAAGAAGACTCTTCATCATCATCTTCTTCATCTTCTTCTTCATCCGCAACATCATCTATGACTAGATTGGAATTGATAGCTTCCATTTTTTGCTTGATTTCTAGCTCTTTTTCTACCTCCTCCATCATTCTCTTTACTCTCTCTTCATCCTTGTACTTGGTAAATGGCCCTGATTGTTCTTTAGTAGGTTCCTTGGATGTGGCCATTTCTTTATCAGATTTGGCTTGTTCCTTGGATTCTGCTTCAGACTTTTCATTATCATCAGCATTTCCAGTTTCTTCAGCAGCAGCCTCTTCATTTACCTTATCATCACTCTCCTTGTCTTTGGCAGCATCAGCTTCCTCAGCCTTTTTCTTCAAGTGCTTGATTTTCAGTAGCAGCAGCTTGAATAGTTGTCTCTTCAAATTTATCTTCCCCCTTTTTGTCATCATCAGGGTTGATAGGAGGGTTGAGAGCAACAGGTTGAATCCTGACAGCAGCGCATGAGGACTTGATGTTCTGATTGATCAGGTCATGGCTTGCATCGAGATGATTGAGAGTGGTAGTGATTTGATCAGTTTGATCATTGATGCAGTCAATATTAAGTTGGAGAGTGGAGATTTCTGTGTCAACTCTGGTGGCAGCTTTATGAACTCGTTCTACCAACATGTGATTAGTTGCTGTCTCCTCCTCAGATACTTTGATGAATGTATTTGTGAGATGAGCAACATGGTCTTCATTCCTCTTTAAGGCAGTATGAAGATGATTCATGCTTTGACATCTTCAATATTTCTGTTCATATCCAAGACACTATGTGTCATCCTTAGAGTATTATCCTTAGGTAGAGGAAAGTTGTCAATGGCATCCTTCACCATTATTTCAGTATTCTTCAGCATCTGATCCAACTGCAGCTGGTGCTTTTCTTCCAAGTTTTTCTGCATTTTCTCTAGTTGCAGCTAGTTTCTCCCTTCCATTTCTCTTAATGAATTCTCCAGCATCATTTGGAAGGCTTCCATCGGTGATGAGTGCACATCAGCTGTTGGAATTTGAGGTGATGCAGGTTGATCATCTGATGAAAACATAACTTCAACTAACTTTCATTAAAAAATTTCATCTTTTAATCAGAAGTACCACTAGTCTTACACGTTCCCCCTGACTTTAAGAATCCATAAGTTAACTAGTCTGTTAAGAGTTAACCTTTGAAGATAAGAAGATGTGTAAGCTGATGAACTTCAGTCTTCTGTTGAGTTCCCCCTCAGCTTATGCATCCAATTTTAGTAGACCTAGTTCAGCTCTTAAAGTTGAAAACCTTATGTCACTTAGAGGTTTTGTGAAGATGTCAGCAATCTGATTTTCAGTAAAAATATATTCTATCATGGCATTTCCTTTCTCCACATGATCACTAATGAAGTGATGTTTGATCTCAATATGTTTAGTCCTTGAATGACTTGTAGTATTTTGAGTAAGTGAGATTTCACTTGTATTGTCACAATAGATAGGTATTCCACTGAATATAATGTTGTAATCTTCTAGTTGATGTTTCAACCATAATATTTGTGCACAACAAGCTCCAACAGCTATGTATTCAGCTTCAGCAGTAGATATGGATACTGAAGTCTGTTTTTTACTCATCCAAGAGATCAGGCGACTACCTTAAGAATTGACAGGCACCTGTGGTGCTTTTCCTATCAATTTTGCAACCAGCAAGGTCAGAATCTAAATATCCAATAAGCTCAAATCCAGATTCTCTAGGGTACCACAATCCCAATTCTTCAGTGCCTTTAAGATATTTGAGTATTCTTTTGGCAGCCAAGAGTCGAGATTCCTTAGGATTTGATTGATATCTCGCACAAACCCCAACATAGTACATGATATCAAGTCTGCTAGCTGTTAAGTATAACAATGACCCAATAATTCCTCTGTACTTGGTTATGTCCACTGATTTGCCATCTTCATCTTTATCCAAACGAAGACTGGTGGACATTGGAACATTAGCAGTAGAGCTAGTTTCCATACCAAATTTTCTTGAACAGTACCTTTGTGTATTTTGCTTGGCTAATTAATATTCCATCAGGCAACTGTCTTACTTGCAGGCCAAGAAAATAATTAAGTTCTCCCATCATGCTCATTTCAAACTTGTTCTGCATCAGCTTTGAGAACTTATCACACATCTGTTGATTTGTTGAACCGAAAATGATATTGTCCACATATATTTGCACAAGCAGTATATGATTTTCCCATTCAATAGTGAACAGGGTCTTGTCTACCTTACCTTTGCGAAATCCTTTAACTAAAACAAAATCAGATAGGGTATCATACCATGCTCTTGGAACCTGTTTCAGTCCATAGAGGGCTTTCTTGAGACGATACACCTTGTCTTCTTCTTGATAGGCTTCAAATCCAGGTGGTTGTTCAACATAAACTTCTTCTTGCAATTCTCCATTTAGAAAAGCTGATTTCACATCCATTTGATAGACTGTGAAATTCTTATGAGCAGCATAGACAAGAAAGAGTCTGATTGCCTCTAGTCTTGCTACTGGTGCAAAAGTTTCATCAAAGTCAATACCTTCTATTTGGCAATACCCCTTGGCAACTAATCTAGCTTTATTTCTGGTGACAACACCATCTTCATTCATTTTATTCCTGAATACCCATTTAGTGCCAATTACCCTTTGATGACTTGGTCTAGGAACTAAGTACCAGACTTCATTTCTTTCAAATTGATTCAACTCTTCTTGCATAGCTTCAATCCAGTTTGAATCATTAAGAGCTTCTTCAATCTGTTTGGGCTCTATTTGAGATAGGAAGCTGACAAACATTGCATCATTTGCAACAGCTCTCCTTGTCTTTTTTCTATCCAAAGGATCACTAATTACCAGCTCTGGTGGGTGATTCTTGAGCCATCTAAGATCAGGTTGCAAATCTGAATGTTGTCCTCTGTTTTGATCTTGCAACACTACTGTTGGAGTTCCAGTAGTAATTTGTTGAACAGAAGTTGTCTGTTGAACAGTCTCTAATCTGTCAGCTGTTTGCAACTCTTCTGTTAAACAATCAACAGTGTGATTCTGAACAGCACTTGAGTTAGCAGCTGAGTTGAGATCAGGTAGTATGATGGGTATATACTCTTCATTTCTTTCAACACTCAATTTCTGAAAATAAGTAGACAGGTTCTGATCAGTACTCTGATTCTTTTAAGAAGATTGATTTGGTTCATCAAATACTACATGAATGGATTCTTCTTAAGTAACAGTAGAGTATCCTACAAATACTGCTTCATCAGCCTTTTCTGCAAAAGCAGTAAGGTGATTTTTCCCATTATTTAAAACAATGCATTTACAACCAAAAATTCTAAAGTAATGGATGTTTGGCTTCTTGTTGTTCCAAACTTCATATGGAATCTTGTTTTGGTGCTTGTTGATCATGCATCTGTTTTGGGTAAAACATGTTGTATTTGTTGTTTCTGCCCAAAATCTTTGAGGCAGCTTTGCTTCAGCTATCATGGTTCTGGTAGCTTCTTTCAGAGTTATGTTTCTCCTTTCTGCAACTCCATTCTGTTGAGGGGTTCTGGCAGCAGAGTACTCATGGCTGATTCCTCTGACATTACAATACTCTTCAACAGTAGAGTTTGTAAATTCAGTCCCTCTATCTGATCTGATCTTCAGAATTTTCATACTCTTTTTGTTCTGAATTGGCTCTATCAGATTTGTAAGATGCTCATTGATTTCACTTTTCTTCTTCATGAAAATCAACCAAGTGTATCTTGAATAATCATCCACAAAAGCTAGGCAGTATTTCTTTCCACCATTGCTGATTGGATCAATGGGTCCAAATAAGTCCATGTGTAGCAGCTCCAAGATCCTTCCAGATGATTGGTGCTTCTTGCTTTTGAATGATGACTTGATTTGTTTACCCCTCTGACATGCGTCACAAAGCTTGTCTTTGCTCATGACTGTCTTTGGAATTCCTTCTACCAGATCATTCTTGATAAGTCTGTTGATGGTCTTGAAAATCACATGATTCATTCTTTTGTGCCACAGCCAACTGACTTCACTTGGTGTTGATGCCACCAAACAAATACTTGAATTCTTGGCAGCAGAATTCCAGTCCACTGTGTAGACATTCCCTTGTCGTCTTCCAGATAAAATAACATTCTTTGTACCAATATGTTCAACGTAGCACTTATCTGTTGAAAAGATGACTGAATATTCTTTATCACAAATTGAATTATGCTCAGCAAATTGTATTTGAGGCCTTTAACATAAAAGACGTCAGATATCTCAATGTTGCCTTTGATCAGCTTTCCACTTGCTACAATCTTGCCTTCCTCGCTGTCTCAAAAAGTGACTTTTGAACCATCCACAGCAACAACATCAGTCAGCTCATGTATGTTTCCACACATGTGTCTTGAACAACCACTGCCCAAGTACCAAGTCTTCTCTACTTTATTCATACTCCTAATCCTAACCTACAAAATAAAATAAAATTGTTTTAGGTACCCTTATTGAGATGGTCCTGAAGGATTAGTTCCACCTTTGACAATCCAAGATGTTGAAGTCATGGGCTTCTTGGGTTTCTGAGTTTCAACAGGCGCATGAATAGTTTTGCCTTTATCACGTTCATCAGATTTGCTATGATGTTGATAATCAGCATGATAAGGATAATGTTCATAAGCATAATAAGATGCATGATAAGCAGGATATGCATGCATTGGATGAGCAGGATATGGTGCATAGTAAGTTGGAAATTGAGGTGCATGATACATAGGAGGATATGCAGTAGGTTGCACATAATAAGACTCATTTCCATACCAAGCATTTTGATTTTTCTTATTTTTATGCTTCTTTGGTTTACTAGATGCTTACTCGTTAACAGACGACTTAGTTTTACTGGTCTGATTGGTTTTAGCCTTATCAGAAGACTTCCTAGGACTCCTCTGTTTGGACTTACCAGTCTGTTTTCCTATACTAGGCTCTTTGTTGTTCTTAGCCTTAGGAGTTTTCGTCTCCTTTAACACTTTCTCAGGTGAAGCAGGTTTAGTAGTCTGATCATACAAAATGACCTTACTATTGTTAGCTGATACAAATTTTTCAGTATGGTTCAGTTCTAGCTTATCCTGTTCTAAAGGTGTCTTCTGTTTACTAGTGATGAGAGTGGATGCAGCAGATGACTTTTCATGAGACTCAATTAACTTTCAAGTTCCATGATTTTTCATTTATGGACTTCACATTCCGCTTTCAGAGATTCATTCTCTTGCTCTAGCAGTTTATATTCAGTTGATTCTTTTGGCTTTTCAGCTTTGAGTTTCAGTGAACTGTTTTGCTCTCTTAGCAATATCATTTCTTCCTTAAGCTTACTAAATGCTTCAGCAATAGTAGTATTGTTAAGCATCATTTGTTCAAATGAATTAAACAATTCATTATCAAAAGGAGTTACCTCATCATCCTCAGAGTAATCAGATTCCTTGGCCATCAGGCAGAGAAATGCAGGACTCTCTTCTTCAGAGGACTCTTCATCGGAAGTGTCTGAATCCGAATCTGATGCAGCTTCTGCTAACAGCACCTTGCCTTTCTGATGATTTCTTTCCTTTTTGATTCTCTTTTCCTCTTCTTTATACTTCTCAGCTTTAGGATATGGGCAGTCTCTGATGAAATGATCCAGTTTCCTGCAATTATAGCACATCATTTTGGATTTATAAGAATACTTATCTTGAGAAGAAGAAGTATGGTTAGAAGTAGAAGCACTGTTATATTTGTCTTCATTTTTCTTTTGTAGAACTTCTTGAAGTTGTTTATCAGCAATGCAACGTCTCCAGCTGTGTACTCCTTTTTGTTGAGTATTGTGGCTTCATCAGATGAGTCCACTTCTTTACTTTTGTAGGCTGGTCTTCTGGGATTTTCAGCAGCAACCAGGGCGGCTGTGGGACTTGAAGTTGAGGTTTCTTCAATACCCATTCTTGGCAGTTTATACTCATATGCCTTGAGTACTGAGAATAGCTCGGTGAGTGAGATCTTTCCCAAATCTCTTGACTCTTCCATGGCTGTCACCTTCATGTTAAACATTGGAGGTAGAGCTTTCAGCACTCTGACGGTTATCTCCTTGTCTGTGAAGATTTTTCCAAGCTTTAGAACTTCATTCAGTGTCCTTGTAAACCTTGTATACATCTGATCAATGGTTTCAGAAGACTTCATCTTGAAGTTATCCAGCTTTTCCAGAGCAACACTTAGCTGATGCTCTTTGATGGCGTCGTTTCCTTCGCGCATATCACGAACCTTGTCCCACATTTCTTTGGCAGTCTTGCAAAGCTTGACTTTGTCAAATCTGTCATTATCTAGAGCCTTGGTCATGATGAAACGGCCAACTTTGTCCAGGTTGAATAGCTTTATTTCTTCAGCTGTCATCTCGTGTAAATCCTTTTCACCCACAATGTCAACTTCATCAACCTTGATAGTCTTGGTGAATTTAAATGGACCTTTGATGATACATGTGTACATGTTATCATTGTAGGCAGCTAAGAAGATCTCCATTCTGATCTTCCAGTCCTCAAAACTCATACCAGTAATGTGGGGAACATGGCTAATACAATCCAATTCAAAAAGTTTTAATTTTTAAAAAATATGCTCTTTTGAAAAAGTTTGAAAACCTTTGAAAAACACTTGGATCAAGCTCGTTGATCAGGCAGCTGATTCTAATGAACCACTTGCTCTGATCGCGAACAGTAAGCTTGCATTGAGATCTTTGAATAGCTTTGTTGACCACTAGTCTGTAAGTCACTTAGCTGATTTTAGTCAAAATCAATTTTAATACCAGAATACATGCAGCGGATTTATAAAGTGTTTTTCACAAGTATACTTAGTAGTTTGAAAAGTTTGATCCCCAGTTTTATAAACTTCTTTAAATCTTTTTCAAACAGTTTTATCAAGTGTTTTATGCAATCTGAAAATAAGCAAGTAAATTGCAAGATAAAAACACAAGGATTTTTATAGTGGTTATATGGATGTAAATATCCTTAAATCCACTCTTCCAAGTCTCAAAGATCTTGGGTTATACTAAAAATACACAGTAATCAGTATACTCCACTTACGCCAAAACAACAAATGAATCTGGCCGTAAGCTCACAATAGAAAATCACAAAGAAGACCTATTCTACAGAGTTTTATCACTTCACACAGATGGATAAACACTCCTCACAACACTCTAACAGATTCCACTCAGAAAAATTTATATTTCTTTGATCTTCAACTTCAACTTGAGTCAACAAATGACAAGGCTGATGAGTGAGCTGTTCTTGAGCTTTTGAGACTTAGAAAATATTTTACTTCGAAATCAGTCTTTCAGTTGTTGTGTTGTTACTTCTTTTCTCTTCGTCTCTCTGGCTATTTATACTCACTCATTTGAATTATGTCCGTTGAAGAGAGACACAATTCAAATTTCTCGATTTGTGGTCCTTAATTTCCGCGAACGGCTCTCTGCACAGTGACAGTACTGCAGACTGTACTTTCTGTCATACAGCATTAAATGCACTGAGCTGATGCGAGTTATTTCTTCAATCATTTGCCATTAATAGCCTCGGACTTCAGCATTTATTACTCCAGTGGCATTTATTAACGTTGGGATGACTCCTTGATCCTTTCCACTTGGCTGATGAGAGTACAAGTCTGATGATGAACAGAGCTGATCTCAAACTTGAACAAATCTGATTTGAGTCGGCTGATTTACACCAGTCTGATTTTTTCTCTTCAACAGATCAGTAGTCTTCTTGATTTAACCATTTTTCGTCGGGTTTTGATTAAATCAATAAAGAATGGTTTTAGTGGCAATTTAAGTGTAGATTATAGGGCTTTGTTACTTTATTCCGGATGGATCAATCTCAAGGAAGCTATTACGTAAAGAATAATAAGTAAGCAAGACGATGAATATGTAATAGTATAGCAAAAGCTTTTCTATTAATTATGTTATCAGATTGCCAAAGTACGTAGGCGTAATCTATGAATGTATGTTGTCCGTAATACAATGTTTAACTAGGTATTTATAAGATATTAACCCTAGTTTTACAAGGAAACATAATCCTAATAGGACTAGGCGTAGCCATCCTTATGGAACTCGGGCATTGCTCGTGGTCGCCAAGGAATGATAATGCAGATCGGACCTGACAGCTCTTTAATGAAGTAGATTCCTGGTCGGTCCGAGCGTATAAGGACTAGTTATCCCGATTATTACAAGGGGTGCGAAATAGCCCCCACCAGTACTCCCTCACTTCTTCGAGCGCATATGTAATAGAAGCTCGTAGAAGTAGATGGTCGATTACGACTGTATTTTCTATGAATTGTGCCTCGTTAAAAACCTTACTTGGCAAAAACCCTGTGGGAAAAAAATCCTAAGTAAGGAAAAGAGTGCTACGCCTCATAGATAGTCGTTTCGTCGTTCCGATCTTGAACCGTGATGTGTCTTTTGAGGAAACGATTCGACTTTTACCGTTTGGCGGGAATCTGATCAGTCGCGAGAAGTTCGAAACGTGTTTTCATCCTCCTATATCAATAGGTGATCGTTGTTTCAGTCACTTTTTACTTTCTACTTCCCATACTCTTGCAATAATCTTCTTGCTCGATAATTTTTCCCCTACTTTATTTTATCGATCAATAGTTTTCGAGGATCCCAAAGATGGCTTCAATTTTAAAGAAACCTTCTTCGTCTTCAAGGGAAAAAGTTACTCCCATCATCGAGGAGGGGATACCTCTGAGTCCTTCAACTTAGCAGGTCGGAATATCTGAAACTTCAATTCCGGATAAGGACACTTCAAAGTGCAAATTATATCCGATACTGGCGTCGCTGCCAGGGCCAAAAAAAAGCAAAGGTACTGCTCCTCAAATATCTGAACCAATCGAGGATCTTGCTTGTGCGTATACCAATGAGACTTTCCATGAGGTCGTAGATAATTATGTGAAGTACTTCCCGGATGGTTCTGAAATTATCCTCCCTTCTCCTTCCGACAGAGTTACTTCTCCACCGGAGGGTTGTCGGGCTTTTTATACTGCCCATTTCAATTATGGTCTACGTCTTCCCTTATCTGCCTTATTCCTAGATATTCTGAAAATATTTAGTGTCTCTTTAACACGACTAGTCCCAAGTCCCGTGGCTTTTGTTGTGTGCTTTTCCGTTTTGATGATAGCAAAAGGCTTTCAGCCTTCACTTCGTAACTTTACTCAATTGTTCCGTTTTAACATTTCTAGTTCCTCGAACTGTGGATACTTTTTCGCCAGTCAAAAGTCTGATCGCTCCATTTTTTATTCTCCAGTTTCTGGCAATCCTACCTGGAAATCTCAGTTTTTCTTTGTTCGTCCCCCTTCTCATATTGTGTTAGCCGATGGTTCCTCCGAGCCATTCTCGTGGGACCATGGTTTCGAATGGATTTCTGGTGGTCGCTCGGTTACTGGTCATTTTATTCCTGACGACCCATAATTAGTTGGCGAGATCATGGAGATGCGTGCCGACAAGTACTAGAGAGCTCTTCTTATCGGTGAAGCCTTTCCCCGTAAAGCGGGTTTGAGTCCCCATACTTTCCTATCATTTCCCCTTCTCAATCGCTGGGTAAGAGTTTTACTTTAGTGTCACATTATATCTTCTTTTACTAACGCGTCTAATTTAGGATTCGTTATCTTCAGTTATTATGGTAGAAAATTCACGGCACTCCTCAAAAGGGAAGATGGTTTTGTCCAAATCTACCAAGACGGTAGAGAACCTTCCAATCGAACAGAGAGCGTCCAAGAAGAGAAAGTTGGATTTAGGCCATGATTCAGAGTATTACAGAGAGGAATCTCCAGATTCATCTCAAGAAACTCCTTTCCAGCTTCGAACTTCCCTTGGCATACGTGGATGCCGTAGTTGGTCAGTGCCCCATCCTATTGATAATCAGGTTAAGAGAAGAAAACATTACTACGGTCGTTCGGGTGAGGATCTTTCTTTGGATGTCGAAGAGCATCCGAAGCCCACTGTTGTCGAGATGATCGAAGATCATTTACAGGGGAAGAGAGCAGCTGGTTACCCGGAGAATGATTCTTTAATTCGTGACGAGAATGAGAATGCCGTTGACAAGGCAACCCGTATTCTTCTTTCAGGTGTTTTTACTTGAGATGTTAATAAGCTACTTCGAAAAGATCCTTTGGAGAAGTTACAAAAGGCTTCTCTTTATGCCGAGAAGGTATTCGCTGTTAAATACGTTTCTTTATCGACTTTCCTAATGCATTCCTTAACTCACATCTACGTTTCTTTTATATAGACCAAGACTTGTCCGATGTCGTACGCCTATGAAGCTACTCTTTGGAGACAACAATGCGAGTTTTTAGATGAGAAGAATAGGGCATTGCTTCATAAGGCGAGTGGATCAGAGGCCGGTCCTTCTACGTCTTCTTCCCTTCTCCCAGTTACAGACCCTCAAGTAGTTGGAACCGGTGACCAGGAAATTATAAACAAGGTTTTGGAGACTTCTCGTACCCTGGAGCAGGTTGATCGGCTGACTAGGGAGTTGGAAGATTATCAACTTCGAAGTACTACTCGGATCAGTGAGCTGGAATCTCAGGTTGCCGACCTTCAATCCTCCTTGGAGGAGTATGATAAGGACCTTCCTCTTAGCGGTCTTACAGATCGATACGGTCGAAATCACGATGAGAGAGTGATTCGTGCATTCCTTGGTTCCCCTGTTCATACTGCCTTGGTGAATCAGATGGTCGGTCCGCTTTTTGAGAATACTTTCAAAAAGGCGATTCATCAGATGGTCGCGCTGGGATTGCTCGAAGATCACCGAGAAGAGTACTTCAAGGCGGCGCATGTGCGTCTGAATCGTTATGGTGATGAATACTCTCCTTTCGAGCTGCCAGATGTTATCTATCAACAACTTCCATTGGCTCACCTTGTCAAAGAGTTCGGGAAGCCGTTGTCGATTCCTCCTTCGGACATTAACCCGGAGGTCGATAATAAATATATCGATCAAGATGAAGAGGAGGAGAATTTGGAGGCAGCTAACGAGGGTGCGAACGAAGGAGTGGCCGCTGGCGACCAGGGAGTTCCAGATGGCGAGCAGGTCGTGTGAAGTGGGGAGCGACCAACTTGGCTTTAAAGAAATAACTTAGATAATAATCATAACTTGATCTGTAATTTTACTTTTTATCCTCTTGTAAATAAGACGACTCGTATTCTGAGAGTTATGTCTTTTCGGCTTCTCTATTGATAATAACCTAGACAAGTCATTAACTTCGTTGTAATCATTATGCTTATGTCTTTTCGAATTCCTGCGGCCGTTGATGGGTCAGTTTCTGTGTTTCGCGCCTATTCTTGGGGTCTGTCGCGTCTTTTCACTTAGTATAAATACATAGGGTAAAAAGATTACTCGCTATTTACCGCTTTTACATACTTCCGATAGAATATTCTCTCAAAGTAGGTCGATAAGTCTTCTCGATAGTGTAAAATTCTTTTTTAATTTCCGAACATGAGCAATCTTTTTGGCAACATTTTGAAGCGTTCTTCTCGTGAGGGTAGCCGAAACCCGAGATCGAAAAAGTCCCGTACTGAGGGGCCTTCGATAGATCCTCCTCGTTCCCAGTCAACCACTAGGTCGGAGACTCAAACTCCCGTTATCCCTTCTGAACCTTTGCCTGTCGTTAGTTCAACTTTAACTCAACAGGTTTTCCCCATTTCCGGTGAGGTCGAAAGGAGGACCTCCCCCGGTCGAGTGGCCTTCGGAGATATGTCAAATATGGAACAATCTTTTAATATACCCGTTTCTTCAGGTGTTTTCTCTTTCGAGCATGGCCCACATGAGCATGTTCCAGATAAATTCGTTCCCTCTACTGCTTCTGCTGACCTAGTTATTGGCGGAAGCCAAGGAAATGCTGCCGCGGGGGTGGTTAGCGGATATTTATTTTTGAATCCATCCCTGAGACAGTCTGTTTCTCAGGATTTTTCTGACTTCTTATTTAATGATACCACTGTTGTGACCACCTCTTTTGAAACCGGCGAGCCTTCTGGAAGTCTGGCAGGCTCTAGGTCCGGTCGGTGGACTGTTATCTCTGCTTAGGGCAAGGAGACCTCGGTGAGTCCTAGCGAGAGGGAATCCCCTTACATGTTAGACGATCGTTGTATTCTCGAGCAAGTTAGGGATATAGTGGAGTCAGTGACTCCTCAGCCTGACCGTATTCCCCTCGATAGTTAACTGCGCAGCTCTCTCGAGCCCGATGCTTTGTCGTGGGATTTAGGTCTGAGCACTATCTTGCCTGGTGAGTTGAGGAAGAACGAGAGTACTTCCAATGTTCGCCTTGTTCAATCGCTCGTCAAAATGTGCGAGCAGGTAATTATATTTTTTACAGTATTTCCTGTTATTATTTGGATAACTTTGTTACGTATGACCTTTTTCCTCTTTAGGCCAAGTATTTCGCGCTGCAGCTGGGTGTACTAAACGACAATATTGGCTCAGTAAGGAGAGCCAAAGGCAACGCTTGGACTCGGAGATTGCGAAGGTCGAAGGACAGACCCTCGGACTCAGGCTTCTCAATGATGATCTTGATAAATTGCGGGAAGAGAAGTCTGTTCTTGAAAAGGAGAAAAGTGACTTGGTCCAGGCTGGCGCCCTTGCAGAGGAGTCTCATCGGCAGGCATATGAACAAGGTTACGAAGCCGGTTATCTGAAACATCAGGAGGAGTTAGTGGCGTTTATGGGTAATGCGACTCCTCGGAGGGGTGCTTCTGCTAGTCGGCCCAGCGATGGCAACCCGCCTCAGTGACCTGTTCTGTGCTAGCTGCTATAGTGGAATGCTGTTTTCTCTCTTTTTATTTTTATTTTTTTAAGACGAAGCAGGCCCCAATGATTATGTGGTTGTGGAGGCTTAATATTTTTGTATGGAAAGGAAAATTAATGACAATGACGATGTGTTTTGATCAGTTTCATGCCTTGATTGAATTCAGTCAATAGATATAAAATTATGTTATGCACAATTTTATCGTAGTATAAATTTTCTAAGTAAGCAGGAAATTTTAGCAGACTTATCTGATGTTAATTTCCTGGGAGATTATCTTTTGTCTGAAAAAAGCTGGCTCGTTTCTGGCTGATCAATCCTGAATAGCTGAATGGTGTAGTACTTTAAACGTTTAATCCAATATAAGCATGATGATCGATCAAGCATGATTCATTAGGCTATTTCTGAAGTCAATCTAGACATTAGAATGTTGATCGTAGGTCGTCCATGTAAACCACTAATTGAAGAATCGTGAAGGATTTTTAGCGCTCTTGTCGATAATCGATCAACGCTTTGCAAAAAATTGTCCCTTTGCCATGGACTTCTTATATAAGGACGTTGTTATTTCCTTTGTTGAGCATCGCTTCACTTTTTAAAGTCTAAGCTCGTAGAAAGAATTATCGATTTATTCATCTTCTGAAAATCCATGTTTCATTGCACTGATTGTGAGTTCCATGTTCCTCAAATAAAGCAACCAGTGTATCAACATGTCAATTCTTTGATATGGGAGGAACTGGAAAATGCAGAATCATTAGTTAGATCTAGATTGTCCAGACCTCCTTTGGCAATTCTTTGGAATGTTAGGCAGTGGTGATTTTGTAGGCTGGAATGATGACGATCATTCCTCTAATTTTCGTGTCAGATTTCTTGGACTCCAGTGGAGGTCTAACATAGTTAATTAATAATCTTCCATGCGATATATGAGGCAGTGACGACCTTGTATGCCGGAGTATGAGATCTTATACCTCCAAATGAAATAGTACTTGTCATAATGGTGTAAACTTATATGTCTGTGTCGAGGATCTTTTGCTCTTTATCAAGTGACTGGCATTTGTAAGCGTGCATGCTTTTTCAGTCTGGAGCTCTTTTGATCCACTTTATTTTTGTGTTGATCGCTTTGATTTTGATTCTTTTTTACAATCGAACAATCTTTTCGACCATAGAAGAGCCGTTCCAACTTATTCGCATTAATTACGGGTAGTCAAAAGGTCATATTTTCATCCCTTGATCAGAGCTCTATCCAACCGTAGGATTAACTTAACGCTTTCCCTATAAATTGAGATTCAGTTTCTTTCCATATCTATTCATATCGTACGAAATAAAGATATCATATTCTTTGGGCTTCATTCTGCCTAGTGATCCCATATCCTTCAAAAAGTCTCATTATCACGAATCGATATCATATAATAACTCAAATACCATGTGCCTTGTACTGACAGGTCCCATTGATGCCCTACCTTGTACTGACGGGTCCCATGAGGCCTCAGCCGTTGTCTTCACATGTTTGAGGTCCGTGGTTTCTGTTTGCACATGGAGGGTTCATATTTACCAGGCACCGCCGATTTTCAATGTTACCTCGGGATTGATAGACCACCGGGGTGTGCTGGTAAATTTTAACTTCTGCGACGGTCCTGAAGAGATGCTGCTTTAGAGTAAATTCAACCCCATTATACAAGCAGTATCTCCTTCTAGGCGAGTGGCCGTTACCGGGCATCTGGCCGGAAATGGTCATTTCATCTGGAAGAACATTTGATCTTCAGAGCCTGACCATCGAACCAAAGAAGTCGACCATCCTGAGTAGCACGCTTCTTAGGTGGTCAATTCCAATGATCGAGGTACTAGGGAGTAGATTGATGTTTCCGTGGACATTGTCGTGAAGACCGCCGATCTATAGAATAGGATTATTTTATCTAAACTATTGTGATGATGTGTAGATTGTATAGAGTTCTTTGTATTCTGATCAAAACTTCGTATGTAATTTGAGACCTGTTCTCAGAACTCAGATGAATAACACTTTAATATTATTACTTTCATATTTCTTGTTGTTGATTTCTCTCGACCTATTCTTATTTATTATCAATATCAAGGAGCGACTATAGAGCTGATTGGTTTTTACCAAATCTTTCGACTTGTAACCTAGTTTTATCGAGGAGCGTTTTTTGTCGTTGTCGTTTATGGAGATCGAGGAGCGTTTATCGAGGAAATCAATTTTACTCAACTCGTTTTTAGACTTTAGGTTTAATATATTAACCTTTTTATGGAGGTCGAGGAGTGTTTTTTGAGCGAATCAATTTTACTCAACTTGTTTTTAGACTTTAGGTTTATTAACCTTTTTTATGGAGGTTGAGGAGTGTTTATTGAGCGAATCAATTTTATTCAACTCGTTTTTAGACTTTAGGTTTATTAACCTTTTTTTATGGAGGTCAAGGAGTGTTTATTGAGCGAATCAATTTTTCTCAACTCGTTTTTAGACTTTAGGTTTATTAACCTTTTTATGGAGGTCGAGGAGTGTTTATTGAGCGAATTAATTTTACTCAACTCGTTTTTAGACTTTAGGTTTATTAACCTTTTTATGGAGGTCGAGGAGTGTTTATTGAGGGAATCAATTTTATTTAACTCGTTTTTAGACTTTAGGTTTATTAACCTTTTTATGGAGGTCGAGGAGTTTTTATCGAGCGAATCAATTTTCCTCAACTCGATTAAGTCTTGGGTTTATTAACCTTGTTATGGAGGTCGAGGATTGTTTATTGAGCGAATCAATTTTACTCAACTCGATTAAGTCTTGGGTTTATTAACCTAGTTATGGAGGTCGAGGAGTGTTTATTGAGCGAATCAATTTTACTCAACTCGTTTGTGACTTTAGGTTTATTAACCTTTTTATGGAGGTCGAGGAGTGTTTATTGAGCGAATCAATTTTATTCAACTCGATTAAGTCTTTTGTGCTAACTCAATTGAATCCTTGACTCGTAATTATTGAATAAAGTGTTGAGAATGAATCTCAGGCCAAGGCCGTTATTACAATGGAAAATACAAGAAAGAAAATAAAATAAACAAAATTTAATAGAAACTAACAAGGATGATTTCTAGGATTAATTTTCCAGAGTATCTCCTTAGGTTGACTGCATTCCAGGTTCGAGGTAGGGGGGTTCCGTCCAAGTGTGCGATTTTGTATGCACCTTTCTTTCCTACGTTAATGACAACGTATGGTCCATCCCATTTCTGTTGTAATTTTCCTACATGCTTGGACACCTCTACTTTTTTCAGCACCGGTCCCCCTCTTTGAACGTTCGTAGGCGTACCATTTGATTGTAGGCCTTCTCCATGTTTGATTTAGTGACCTACAATCGTACATCTGCTTTTTCTCTTAAGGCTTCTGCCATGTCGACCTCATTCTCTCTTGCTTTTTCATTTTCCTTGTCATCATACATTTCAATTCTTGTTGTCGGAATTAGTGTTTCGACCGAAATTACTGCTTCCGAGCCATATACTAGACTGAATGGGGTTTCCCCGGTTGAAGTCCTGACTGTCGTTCTATTAGCCCAAGGTACTCCAGGGAGTTCATCTAGCCATTTTCCTTTGGCTGCCCCTAGTCTTTTCTCCAAATATTTTATTATTTCTCGGTTCGCTACTTCAGTTTGTCCGTTCGCTCTTGGATGTCCAACTGAAGTGAAGTTTTGCTGAATTCCCATTTTGGTACACCATTCCATTACTTGTTTCCCTGCGAATTGTGTTCCGTTATCAGAGATCAGGATTCTCGGGATGCCAAATCTACATACTATGAATTTCCATAGGAAGTTGATCACTTGGAATTGAGTTATTCAAGCAAGGGCGACGCATTCTATCCATTTACTTAAATACTCGACATCGACTAGAACATATGTTTTTTTAGACCTGGCTGCAGGGAAGGGTCCCACGATGTCCATCCCCCATTGATCGAATGGCCAGCATACTGGTATTGAGTGCATGTTTTCAGCTGGCTGATGACTTATACTAGCATGAACTTGGCAATGATGACATTTTTGAACATATTGTATGGCATCATTGTTAATGGTAGGCCAATAATAGCCCGTTCTAAGGCATTTAAAGCTAAGGCCCTTGCTCCAATGTGATTTCGTGCTTCTCCCTCATGTACTTCTCGAAGGACATCGTTAGTTTTTGATTCGGAGATGCATTTTAGAAGAATTCCCGATACCAATCTTCGGTAAATCTTTTCTTCTAATAATGTGTATTTTGGAGCTCGATATTTTATTTTTCGAGCTTCATTTAGATCAAGCGGTAGTCTTCCTTCTCGAAGATAGTTTATCATCAGAGTCATCCAGTTTCTTCCAGCTTCTTTGATTTCCATCATCTCAACGATCGGTGTATCATCGATATCTATTGCCGGTGTTTTGGAAATTAACCAATTGATTACTCTTTCTGTTTTTCCGTCATTGGACCCTGTAAATCTAGACAATTGATCGGCCCATTTATTTTCTGATCGTGGAATGTTCTGTATCCCAAAATCATGGAATTTCTCAACCAATTCCTTTACTTGGGCGAGGTATTTGACCATGTTAAATTCCTTTGCCTCGTATAGACCTTCTATCTGTCTTTGTATTAACTCAGAATCGGTTAAAACTTTAAGATTCTTTATTTTAGCTTTAACTGCAATTTCCATCCTTGCGATTAGCGTTTCATATTCTGCTTCGTTGTTTGTCACTATGAAGTCCAATGTAATTGCATAGTTTTTATCCTCCTTATTTGGTCCGGTAAAGTTGATCCCGACACCTCCTCCTTCTCTGCATGAAGCACCGTCGACATGCATTAACCAGGTCTGATTTTCTACGATTAAGATGTCATTGTCATGGCTGGTTGATTCTGTATGTTCGGTTGTCTGGGTCGGAGTTTCTAACAGGAAATCAGCTAGAACTTGGGCCTTAATTGCAATTCTTGGTCTGTATTCGATTTTGAACTGACCGAGCTCGATTGCCCACTTGATCAACCTTCCAGAGGCTTCCGGCTTCGCTAAGACCTGTCTTAGAGGTTGGTTGGTTAACACCACAATTTTGTAGGTCAGAATGTAAGGTCGGAGTTTGCGCGCCGCCACTACTAAGGCCAAAGCGAATTTTTCTATTTCCAAGTAGTTCTTCTCCGCCCTTTGTAGTAATTTACTTAAGTAATAAACAGGCTTATGTTCCACGCCTTCTATTTTCACTAGAATCGAACTAATGGCCACATCAGAGATTGATATGTAAATGTATAATGGTTCTCCCTCGGTTGGTTTGGCCAATAATGGGGATGTCGTTAAATATTCCTTTAGACGGTTGAAAGCCTGGTTGCATTTCTTGGTCCAAACAAAGTTTTTTGCTTTTCATAGAGTTTTAAAGAAAGGCAAACTTCTGTCGACCGACTTGGAGATGAATCTGTTTAACGCCACGATCTTCCCTACCAAGCTTTGTACTTGGGAAATCGTTTCGGGAGGTTTCATTTAGGTTATAGCTCGAATTTTTTCTGGATTGGCCTCAATTCCTCATTGATGTACCAAATAACCTAAGAATTTTCCCGATTTAACACCGAAGGTGCATTTTGCAGGATTCTGCTTCATTCGGTATTTTCTCAATATTCGGAAGCATCGATCGAGGTGCTTTACATGGTCAGGTTCACTCATACTTTTGACCAGCATATCATCTACGTAAACTTCCATTATTTCTCCAATCAACTCTTTGAACATTAGGTTTACAAACCTTTGGTAAGTGGCCCCGGCGTTCCTCAGGCCAAAAGGCATAACTATGAAGCAGTAACCACCCTGCTCGGTTATGAAGGCAGTTTTCTCTTGGTCTCGCTCGTCCATGTATATTTGATAAAAACCTTGGAAGGCGTCCATCATTCTGAAAATTGCAAAACCAGCGGTGGAGCCGACCAATAAGTCGATCCTTGGGAGGGGATATGGATCACGCGAATATAGCTTGTTAAGGTCGGTGAAATCATTGCACATTCTCCACTTATTATCCTTTTTATCCCCCTTTGCTACTAATACGACGTTGCATAGCCATTCTGAGAAGTGTATTTCTCGACTTTGTTTTGCCTTGAGTAGCCTTTCTACTTCATCCTTGATTATTTTATCCTTAATCGGCCCGTGATTCCTCTTCTTTTGTCTAGCAGGTTTGGCCATGGGGTCGATTTTTAGAGAGTGACTGATTACTCTGGGATCAATCTCTTCAATGTCGTTCGCACTCCAAGCGAAGATATCTATGTTTTCTCCGAGGAAATTTACCAGCATCACTTCCCCTTCCTTACTGAGTTCGGTTCCAATTCTAGTTGTCTTTGTGGGATCCCCTTCTACCGCAGGACATCTTTGTGCTCCGGTTGTTTTATAGTCAAATCGACCGGTTCCTTTCCATTTTTATCTACTTGGTCCGTGTTGGGGATTTCAACTTCAACTCTATCAACTTCGTCCTCGAGCTTTCTTTTAGCTGGGGTAAACGTTTTGGAGCGTTTCCCCAAGGTTAAGGAGGTGTTGTAGCAGTCCCATGCCATACAATGATCGTTTACTATTTCTCCGATTCCCACGTCAGTTGGAAGTTTTATTTTCTGATGGTAAGTTGAAACAACCGCTCGGAATAGGTTGAGGGCGGGTCGCCCCAGGATCGTGTTGTATGCAAAGGGGGTTTCTACTACCAAGAATTTGATTAGCTTCACCATACGATTTGGTTTCCTTCCGAGTGATACATTTAAAGTTATTGTGCCATAGGGGACAATTTCGGAACCTCCAAACCCAACTAGTGGCGTAGCTACCTTTTGGAATGTTATTTGTCCCAAGTTCATCTGAGCTAAAACCACTTTAGAGATGATGTTGGCTGAGCTTCCATTGTCGATTAGGATTCTTTTGACGTTATAGTTCGCTATTTCCAGCGATACCACCATCGGGAAATCAGGGTTGTCTTCTTTTGTGTCCCAAACAAAGCTCCTTGGTACTTCGCTCTCATCGAAACTGATCAGCTGGTGCTTAGGTGATTTGCTTTCCAGCGTCCATACTTTCTTTGGGTACCTGACGCTTCCCAGTATGGATCTAGCGGTCCTGCGACTGTCCCCGCCGGCTGCTCCTCCTGAGATCATATGGATGGTGCCGTTGATCTGACCATCGTTCAACTCTTGTGGGGGGCCATCGTTAGGGGACCTTCTTCGGGAATTTCCTCTTTGGTTATTATTCCGAGGGCTCCGACTTCTTCCACTCTTGCGGTTATTCCGTTCTAAATAATCGTCTAATTTTCCTTGTTCGATCAATTTTTCAATTTCATTTTTAAGGTGAAAATAGTCTTCGGTGCGATGCCCATGTGCGCGGTGATATCTACAGTATAGGTCATAGTTTCGTGCCCCTGGCCTTGGCTGAGCGATTCTCTTCGCTGCCGGGATCCAATTGTTCCTCTCAAGTCCTACTAAGATTTCTTCTATTGGAATGGTTAGCATGGGGTATTCTACTTGGTTGATTCTGATGAGGGGTATCTTGGATTCGGCATTTCTACAGTCCAGCAAGGTCGAAAGTCACAGATCTCGATCTCAGAGGCATAAATTCGAGCCCAAAGCTCAAGAGTCCTATGCCGATTCTACAAAGGAAGCTTAGGGCCAAAATCATTGTTGGGCCGAGCTCAGGCCCAGGCCTGTGGGCCGAGAAATGCACATCTGTGGGTGGATCACCTAGCTCCAGATCTCAGCTATAAATACCCCAAACTTTTATGACTATGACACAACATCTCAGGTGCTCTTCCTCCGAGGCCGCTGCTCGGAACTAGTTAGGAAGAATAGCATAGGCTGTTTTATATGTATTTCACCCTCTAGCTTGTACAGCATCCTATAATGCTCGGATAGGACTCTCCATACTTGTAATTTGTACTCAAACATCCCGAATACAAATACTATTGATCTTTTTCTTCTATTTACAAGCATTTGTACGGCACTTCATACCACCTAGATCGAACAAATGAAAACTCGTAAGATCAATTGGCGCCCACCGTGGGGCCTTATTTGAGTATTAGATCGAAATATGCCTACTACGAGGAGAAATACGTATATCAGAGGAGAACCTTCCCATGCAGCAGGAGCACAGAATTCGGTCAACAATGAGCCCGATAATCTGTCACGCGCGGCTCAACAACCAGAGATTCCACCAGATGTTCCGCAGAATAATGTTCCAATTCACACGACCGTTGGTGATCTAAGGTCCATCATAGGCACGATGTGCAGGGAATTTCTGAACGGTGGAAGGGCTGATCAATCACCTGTAGATCAGCCAGCAGTTCATGGGAGACCTGAAATACCATCTTCGAACATCCAGAAGGAGAATAATGTACTACGATCTATATCGCACGCGCCAGCAACAAACCCTTCTCGAGCTGTACCATCGAAAATCAACGCCCGATCAGAAATCCTGCCAAAATCAGTACATGATGTGGAAGATTCAGTAGTAGGGGAAAGCCACCCTTCTGGTGCCGTCAGAGGCTAAAAATCGACCTACAAAAGAATTACTGAATCCGAATTGGAAAGGATAGTGCAAGAGAGAGTAGCTAAGGAGTTGGAGAAGGAAGATACGCTGGTAGAGATTCCTCGCAGCAATCATGCTGCCAGGCAAGCGGGAAACGTTCCGAGTAGAGAGAATCTACGAGATAGGGAGGTTTCGAACAGTATCATGCGTTGTTCGCCGTTTTGTCAAGAAATACGCGAAGCTCGAAACGCGAAAATGGTACCGACCAGGCTACCACGGTATAACGGGACTACCGACCTCGGGGAACACGTCAATAGCTTTATTAACGTGATGAACTTATACGGACATTCAAGGGACTTTTGTTGCAAGATCATGGTTACTACCTTCGAGGGAATTGCCCTCGATTGGTTTGGAAAGTTGCCGCCTAACTCCATATTTTCCTTCGACGAATTTTGCGACAAACTAAAACACCAATTTGCTAGTCAAAGGAAACCGAGATTACCGGCGAATCATTTGGGGACCGTAAAACAGTTGGAAGGAGAAACGTTGAGGCAATGGTTAGCGAGGTTCAGTATCGAACTTCTCAAAGTTGATACCCCGCAGATAGAATATTTTTCTTCTCTAATGTTCGAGCTGACAAGTAGCACTCAGTTCGGAAACGCCTTGTGCAGAAAACAACCGAAATCCATCGAACGAATAATGGAGATCGCTGAGAAATACATGATTCAGGAAGATATGAATAAATTAAAAAGTTCGCACACTGTGAAACTTCCTCTCAACAAGAAACAAGATCGGGCTCCTATCCCGAAACCTGGTGACTACGGAGGATCGAAAAAAGGGTCTGTTTGGCAACGAATCAACACTTATAAGTCACATATGCCGCTCCAAGGGTCGAATTCCTATGGACCTCCTTATGAACGAACTCGACCTCCAAGACCGGGAAAAATTCAGTTTACCGAACTTAACAGTTCAAAGGAAGAAGTGTTAACTGTGTTAGAAGAAGGAAATTTGATTCCCGAGGCTCAAAGGATCACTCAGGCTAGGCCAGGTGCGTTGGGTTATGACCAGTACTATCGATACCACCAGGCTCGGGGGCACAGCACCGAAAACTGTTACCAACTGAAAGTCGAGATAGAAAAACTAATTGCACAAGGAAAACTCAAAGAATTTGTCAAAGGAGGCAACTATAACAATCGTTATAAGTCCAGAAGCCCGCGAAAGTTTAATACTCAACAAAGGCAGGTTCAAAATCAGACGGAAGAGCGGTCAAATGGAGTGATAAACATGATTGCTGGCGGACCAGCAGGAGGAGATAGCAGAAATGCTAGAAAAAGAACGTTGAGGACGATAAGGGCTGGGGTCTCTGCAAAGAGGGAAATTCTATCCTTGGAGTTTCCCTCCATGGAAAATCAAGTTATAAGTTTCAGTGAGGCAGATCGACCTTCGGATGTTAATTGGGATACAAATGAAGACGATCTAGATTTTTCCATGGTGTTGACATTGAAGATTTCTAATTTTGAGGTCAAGAGAGTGCTAGTCGATAATGGAAGCTCGGCAAACATTATCTCATCGGAAGCTCTCACAAGGATGAATCTTTATCACCCGCATCTGGATCGAGTAACCACTCCTTTGGTCAGTTTTGGGGGATCGGAGATCGTTCCGCTTGGGACCATTCTCTTGAGCACGACTCTAGGAACCAAGCCAAAGAATGTAACAAGGATGATCAAATTCCTGGTAGTAGATACATCATTCGCTTACAATGCCATATTAGGGAGACCAGCTCTAAATATCTTCAAGGCAGTTGTATCTACCTACCATCAAAAGATAAAGTTCCCGACCGAGGGAGGGGTAGGAGAAATGAGGGACGACCAATACATGGCTTGGGAATGTTATAATTCATCTTTAAGTATTAAGAAGAAAGTGGAGCCCGAGCTCCTGGTTAAGAGGAAAATAAGTGAATTGGAGACTGGCTTAAAATCACCGATTCCCGACTGCGAGAAATTACAAGGAAAGAAAGAGAAAAATGTTGACATGAGCGTGCAAGCGCCCGACCACAAAAAAGTAACTTTAGTTCCGGGATCCCCTGAGAAATTCACCAAAATCGGAACAGAGTTAAGCGAGGGCATGGAAACCATGCTCATTGAATTTTTACAGAAAAATGTGGACGTTTTTGCCTGGAGTTCGGATGATATAGTGGGAATCGACCCACGGGTGATAACACATTCATTAAACATCGATCCAAAGGCCAAACCTGTAAGGCAAAAGAAGCGCAATCATGGCCGCGAAAAGGACAAGATAATCAATGCAGAGGTCGATAGATTGTTAGCGGCGGGTCAAATCAAGGAAATAAAATTCACGGAGTGGTTGTGTAATGTGGTCCTAGTTTCTAGGGGCGAAAAGATTGAAAATAAATGGAGAATGTGTAATGACTTTTCAGACCTAAACAAATTATGCCCAAGAGACCCTTATCCATTACCTCGGATCGATATGCTTGTAGATTCCACCGCGGGGTTTGTATTATTTAGTATGATGGATGCTTTCCAAGGATTTTATCAGATTTTCATGAACGAAGGAGACCAGGATAAAACAGCATTCATCACCGAGTGGGGAGTATACTGCTTCATTGTCATGCCTTTTGGCTTGAGGAATGCGGGCGCAACCTATCAGAGGTTAGTCAATATGATGTTTAAAGAATTGATAGGGGAAATCATGGAAGTTTATGTAGACGACATGCTCGTAAAGAGTATGACGGAGGAGGACCACATCAAACATCTTGATCGATGTTTTGGAATTTTAAGGAAATATGGAATGAAGTTGAATCCTGCCAAGTGCACTTTCGGTGTGCGATCGGGAAAGTTCCTCAGATATCTCGTCCACGAAAGAGGAATCGAAGCCAACCCCAAAAAAATTCGAGCAATTACCGATCTACAACCACCAAGAAAGCTCTCAGATGTCCAATGCTTGATTGGGAAGATTATTTCGTTGAATAGATTCATCTCACGATCTGCTGACAAGAGTTTACCGTTCTTCAAACTATTGCGTAAATCTAAGAACTTTGAGTGGAGTGCAGAGTGTGACAAAGCTTTCGAAGACCTGAAAGCATACTTAACCTCACCACCAATGTTAGCCAAGCCATCCGATGGAGAACCTCTATATTTATACATAGCCGTGTCGGAAGAGGCCATTAGCTCGATTTTGGTGAAGCTCGATAAATCTGAGCATAAACCAGTTTACTATTTGAGCAAGTTATTGCAGGGTGCTGAGAAAAACTACATGGAGATTGAAAAATTCGCGCTCGCTTTGGTGGTAGCTGCACGAAGGCTAAGGCCTTATTTTCAGACATACAAGATCATCGTTTTAACTAATCAACCTCTGAGACAGGTCCTATCAAAGCCAGAAGCATCAGGCAGATTGATAAAGTAGGCGGTCGAGCTGGGTCAGTTAGAAATTGAATATCAACCACGGATCGCTGTAAAAGCCCAGGTATTAGCTGACTTCGTAGTCGAATCAACAGGCCTATCGAACGTGGAAGAAGAAGTAATTTCCGAGATAAGTATGGTCGAAGAGGCCGAAGATCAGATCTGGCTGATGCATGTGGATGGCTCCTCGACCAAAGAAGGAGGTGGAGCAGGAATTCATTTTCAAGGACCCAATGGTGAAGACTTGAGTTATGCTATCACTTTGGACTTCGTCGTTACAAACAACGAAGCGGAATATGAAGCCCTGATCGCTGGATTAGAAATGGCCATAAAGGCAAAGGTAAAATCAATTGTTGTGTTAACAGATTTTGAACTTGTTCATAGACAGGTGAAGGGCACTTACGAGGCCAGGGAGTTCAATATGATCAAATATTTGAACAAGACAAAAAAGTTGATCTCTGAATTCGACAAGTTTGATATTCAACCTGTACCGAGGGAGGAAAATCTATGGGCAGATCTATTATTGAAGTCCACAGGACTTCCCGATGGGAAGAATGAAAGGATAATCACATGGCTATTATCGAATACATCTGCTATCGAACTGGATGTGACTCACTCAGTCGATATCATGGAGATCGATGAGCCAAGGATCTCTTGGATCGACCCTTTTATTGCCTATCTCAAAGAAGGAAAACTTCCAGAAAACTCAAACGAAGCTCGAAGAATTAAATACCGAGCGCCATCATTCACTCTAGTTGATAATCAACTCTATAAACGATCCTCTTCTGGAATTTTATTAAAATGTATCTCCGAGGTTCACTATAATGCTATTCTAAAGGAAGTTCACGAGGGAGAGACAGGAAGTCATTGCGGTGCTCGGGCAATAGCTCTTAAATGCTCGAGATCAGGGTATTATTGGCCTACTCTTTTCTCTGATTCTGTTGGTTATGTGAAGAAATGCCACCATTGTCAAATTCATTCGAATTTGATCCATCAACCGGCCGAACATATGCACTCTATTCCGATCTGTTGGCCTTTTGATAAGTGGGGCATTGATATCGTTGGGCCATTTCCAACAGCAAGAGCCCGAAAGAATTATGTATTGGTTGCAGTAGAATATTTCAGCAAATGGGTCGAATGTGTTGCTCTGACCAAGATCACTCAGTTCCAAGTTATTAATTTCTTATGGAAAAATATTGTCTGCAGGTTCGGGATTCCTAGGATCTTAATATCTGATAACGGAACGCAGTTCGCCGGGAAAAGAATCACAGAATGGTGCGAAAAATTTGGAATACAACAGAATTTCGCATCAGTAGGGCATCCTCAAGCTAATGGACAAACTGAAGTCGTGAACAGAGAGATCTTTCGATCTCTGGAAAAATGTCTATCTGAGGCGAAAGGAAAATGGCTTGACGAACTGCCAGGAATTTTATGGGCCAATAGAACTACTGTTAAAGCTGCAACCGGAGAAACTTCGTTCAGTCTGGTTTATGGGTCAGAAGCTGTTATTCCAGTCGAGAACCTCGTACCATCTCCCAGGGTCGAATTTTATAATCCCGAGGAAAATCGATCTCTAAGGGAGATGGAAGTTGATCACGCAGAGAGTCGAAGGGACCGTGCAAAGTTGAAATCAAGCTACCAAATCCAGCATGGAAAAATCTTATAATCCAAACGTTCGAATCCGAACATTCAAAGTGGGAGATTTAGTGCTCAAAAAAGTGGACGTGTCGAAGCATGTTGGAAAACATCAACCTAATTGGGATGGCCCATATGTAATCGTTGAGGTTGGAAAGAAGGGTTCTTACAAAATTGCTCATCCTAATGGAGAGGTCCTACCTCGAGCGTGGAATGCTGTTAATTTGAGGAGATATTATGGAAAATGAAGATGGATAGTTGAATTCTAGGCTACTACTACTTAATCATCTCGTTCTGTTTCTTTGTTTCTCATGATTAAGAAGACTATATGTTCAATGAAAGTTTATTTCGACTGAGTTATTTATTCAATGAAAACTCATTTCGCCAAAATTCTTATTTATTCGTCATATTCTGGATATTCTTGATCTCTATTCATCTATTATCAATCTCTATTTGTCTCCATCAACTATTAAACGGGTGAAAGCTATTGCTACGACCCACGAAAATCGACCAAGGGTGAAAGCCCATGCTACGCCCCTTGGATCGGAAAAAATGGGTGACGACCCTCGGGCTAAAAATGCTCTGAAACGACTAAGGGTGAAAGCCGTTGCTACGCCCCTTAGATCGAAATTATTAAATGGGTGAAAGCTGTTGCTACGACCCTCGGGCTAAAAATGCTCTGAAACGACTAAGGGTGAAAGCCGTTTCTACGCCCCTTAGATCGAAATTATTGAATAAGTGAAAGCTGTTGCTACGACCCTCGGGCTAAAAATGCTCTGAAACGACTAAGGGTGAAAGCCGTCGCTACGCCCCTTAGATCGAAATTATGAAATGGGTGAAAACTGTTGCTAAGACCCTCGAAGACGACTAAAGGTGAAAGCCGTTGCTATGCCCCTTAAGTTTAAAGTATAATCAAGATCGATCGAAATTCTGTCATATTCCTTCTACGCAATTATTGAATTAAAGATCAAGAATATTATTCGAGCTAAAAAAAAAAATAAGAGAAAAGAAAGAGAGAGAGAGAGGGAGAGGAACGATAGAACTTCCTAAAAAACAACATTTCGACAATATTACCGCTTCAACAAGGTTATGTTACAACAAAGAAAAATCCTAATACAACTAAACGAAATTGTTCTCGGAAAGGATTTTTCGAACTTCAGCACTGCGATCAGCATACCCGCGGATGTAAGCTTCCCTCTCACGAAGCTCAGAGTTTTTCTTCTCACGTTCGTAGATATCTTTGAGTCTCTCTAATTCTGAGCTCAACTTCTCCAAGAGCCCTTCACCTCGAGCTTGGGCACCCTTCTCTCTCTCCTGAGATAATTTCTCCTTAAAGAATCTATTAGCTTCCAGTGCGCGATCCAGCTCAATCTTCTTCCTGGTTAGCTCGAGAGTAATAGTAGCTCGTTGTTCGATCTCACGCTTTGCCAACGCATGGAGCCTAGAAAAGTCTTCACCAGCCTGAAGGGAAACATGTCAAGGCTAAAATAAGAAAACTAGAGAGCCAGGATAAGAAGGTTAGCAAGAATTACCTGGGTAAGGAAATCCGACCCAGACTGAAACAAGAACGAAGAATATTCTCCTTTTGATAAAATTACCTCGGAGATATAAATATTGGCCCGAAGAAGGGTCGGATCGGATTTCTCGTGCGATACTTTGTCAAAATAAATTATGTCCCTTTTAAATGGGAAGACACCAGAAGGAAACAATAAATTGAAAGATTCTCCGACCTTCGAGGGAGCGGACCGAACAGGAAAGGGTGCGCGCGCAGAGACATCCTCCCCAAAAGAAACCTTTTTAGTTTTCTTGTTTGAGACCCTGGTTTTCAAGCATGAAGAAGGGGCGACAGTCGAAGATTTATCTCCTTCATGGAAGATCAGCTCGTCGGAAGTAATGGACTTAATTGGAGCTCGTCTCCCTTTCTTTATAATTCTGCCATCATTAGGTTTGGGAAGAGGCACGGAAGGAATTACGGGAACGTTCGGATTATTATTCATCTCTTGGCTATCGGATAATTATTCGACCGTAATAATTTTCGACTGTTCGAGATCATAGAAAGATTGATTCGTAGGTGGTCAAAATAAGGGTCTGGGAGCTCGAATTTGGATTTTTTGCCCGAAGCTCCGATCACCGTGTTGATGTTATCGTAAAGCAAGGTAAAATGGCCTTAGTATTTATAAGAGACGCGGCATCATTCAAATCACAATAATTGATAAATCACCACTCCCAAGGAAAGATTCGATGACGCAACCAAGTATGCAAGAATGACGTTATAAAGTTCAACAAAATGGTCGAGCTGGCATTAGATTAAACATGGCACAAAGGGAAAAGTGTAAATTCAAGCATCCACAAAATAAGAAAGGCATAAGACTATAAAAACAAATCTGCAATTACAATGGTTCGCTAAGTAAACCCTATTACATGATAATTGTTAATGGCTAGATTCCTTCACGCCAGAACCGTTATCCAATCGCTCTTGCTCATTCCCTTCACCAGAATCGCCCTCCGAGCTATCGGAATCACCACTGCTCGAGCTACATTCTTCCTCATCATTACTTTGGTCATCAGCTGCAGATTTACTTGACTCGGAAGACGGAATGCCTTGCTCTCCCTGGTCGCTGGAATCCCCTTCGATATCCACCCCTTCATCCTCAGATTGCGCTTCGAGCACATCAGGGTTTGGCATCGGCACTCCAAATTCATCAAGGAATGGAAAAAACTCGTGCTTTTGAAGGTTCGGAATTTTCGGAGGTAGAGAGGAGGCTTTGTAATAATTTCCATGGACGTTCTTATAGGGACTCATGAACTTGAGGTAATCCCCAAGGGCACCACGAATTTGTCCAGCCGAAATGAGCTGTTGAACTCCTTTATAGTAGAAGGATTGGTTGATTTCCCCTGATCGTAATCGGACAAGAGCATCAAGGAACGGGGACTCCAAGAATTCCCTTATGGCTGGAAGTTTGGCCTCGGATCGCCCCCGATCATAAGATTGATCAGCAAGTGCCTTAGCTTGCCCGAGATCCGATCTTAATTTTTCTACTTGTTCCTCGAGGGCCCTTTTCCCATCAAGTTCCTTCTTAGCTTCCTCAAGCTCCTTCTCGACCCCAGATAACTTAGTCATGGTATCCTCCAACTGATCGGCCTTAGTAGCCTCTTTCCTCAGGATATCGTAAAGGGCTTTCTGGGCCATCTG
The DNA here is from genome assembly GCA_038501285.1 of Penstemon eatonii. Taxonomy (NCBI): domain Eukaryota; kingdom Viridiplantae; phylum Streptophyta; class Magnoliopsida; order Lamiales; family Plantaginaceae; genus Penstemon; species Penstemon eatonii. The sequence continues at coordinate 50,083,595 of CM076715.1, read as the reverse complement.
AGACTCCTCGTTTAATATGGCCAGTCGGTGAGCCTGATGATTGAACAAGTCTTCGGCCTACAGAAGAAAATAAATATTAATGACGAAGCAAAAAGTTTTGAGGGAAAATTAATATATTTGAAAACTCAAGTACCTTTTGTAGAGCATAGGCGTAATCACCCACGATCTCGAAGTCGTTTTTAAGAAATAGTTCGGTGTTATCATCCTTAAATCTCCCGGCCATGAATATCCGAAGAGACTTATCCACTGAATGTTCACCATCAGGGCCCAAATCGGATTCGATGGTTCCACTCTCCGGGAAACCAGCAGCCCCTGGTCCTTGAAGGTGGTCCTCTATGAAATCGGCCAGGTCTGGCTCGGAATGGCCAGCCCGACATTGGATCGGACCCGGTCCTCGACCAAAAGTCTTCACCCTTCTAGAGGACTCGGGGGCATTGCTACTTCTTTTACGAGCCATTCTCGCCTCCAGTATCTCTTGGGCTCGGACCTCCTTAAGGGTATAATGGCTGTATCCCGCCTCATTCAGGTTAGAAGAACCGGTTGGAAAAACGAACCGAAGAGGACCCAGAGCTCGAGAATTGGAAGTTCCCTCGATCGCAGCATGAGGTTGAGAAGTTCCCTCAATAGCAGTTTGGGGAAGAGTCACCACAGCGTTCGAAACCACGGTGGTATCAACCCAGGAACGGATTTTACAACCTTCCGGGAAACATTTGATTTTTGACGGCGAGGTCGGCCTTGGCTACCCTTCGAAAAGGAAGCGACGACCGAACCAGCTATCGACGTCCGGAACTTATCAACGATCCCAGCTGGGAAATACAAGGGAATTAGCTCTGATTATAGAAAGATAAATCAAGATGTATATGATAATTTGACGCACCTAAAGTGGGGGGAGCAACAACAGGGTTGACCACTCCTTCGACCCTTCCAGGTTGCTCGGATGGATTGTTATTTGGCGTGATCAGAGCCTCTCCGTAATCGATCACAGGGGCAGGAAAAGAGCATGTGCTGAGCCCAGCCAATCGCAAAACCGCCTCTTGGGTCATCAAAGGAGTCTGATGAAGATCGGTTCGAAGGGATTGCAAGAATTCATCTGAGATCTCATGGATCATATCTCCCCTAAGGCGTCGTCTGCCATAGATCCATGACTTTGCCCCAGACCATCTATGTGGAATCGGCTCGGGTTTATCCGCAGAAGGCTGAGAGTCTGGGCCACGGACGAAAAAGAATTCCTGTTTCCATCCTTTCAAATTGCTACTAACGTTGGTCGATAAAATCGATATATTCGGTCTCTGAGAAAAGTATACGTAACCGGCGTTCGAAGCCGAGGAAGAGCTCACTTGGAAAATTCGCCAGAAATTTTGGAAAGCTGCCTTTTTTCATTTGGCTTTCATCAGGACGCAAAAGGCTATTATAAATCCGATTGAATTTGGCAGGATTTGAGAGGGAGTAAGTTTGAAAGCTTCCAGAATACTGCGTATCAAAGGAGGGAAAGGAATACGTAAACCGTAGTGGAACTGTTTAGTATAAAAAGCTTGACACCCTTCAGGAGGATCAGTGACTCGCTGTTCGGGGGTCGGAATGACGATCGAATACCCAGTGCCGATATACTTGCCAAATTCTGCCTCCAATTGCTCCCGATTTCCTTCGGTGTAGCGACAAACGGTCTCATCTTCCCTATCCTCGGTCATATTTAGCCCCGCACTGGTCGACGGCTCTACCCAATTAAGGATCGTGACCACGACACTGCCGCCTATGTTATACTTCATTTGCTCATTCTTCCCCAAAGGAAGGTCATCATCCTCTTCAACTTCCTCGTCGGAGACTGTCGCCTCGCTCGAATTATCATCTCCGCTATCCACTGATTCATTATCCGATTCTCCTCCCTCTCTGTTGGAATCGGAATTGGGGCTCAGATTTCCCATATTCTTCACTATGGACGGTCGAATATCCTCAATCTGCATCTCCTCAGGACCACTCTCTTGACCTTCCACTACTTGGGACTTACCTTTCAGATCTATGGTGCTGGACATATTGAATGTATGAAGATTGGTCGAAGAAGTTGCTAAAAATCTCTTATCGATCTATTCGCTCCGATCTAGGGTTTCCTAGAACCTATGCAGATCAGCGGCCCATGATCAACATATATATATACAGGGACAAAATGGGAAATTGCAAACCAGTCCCCGAGTAACCGCGACGGTTGGACTCCCCCAGGGTGAGTTTAAAATTATATTTCCAATAATTGCACTTATGACCCCTATACTTTTCCGGAATCATGAGCTGAAGGCCAACATTTGAAAAGACGCTTTCCTGGATGCCGATTCCATATTATCCCACCGATCCATCATTTTAAGATCAAAGGAATAAAGAAACGTTGCTGAAAATCAACGAAAGCATCATAGTAAGCAACAGTAAAAAGATCCTGATCTGGAAGTCCTATACAAACCATAGACAACAAGGGTAATATCAAGACGATGCCATTATATTGTTTCCGAGATATGCACTCTTTTTTCCTAGCTCGGTTTTTTATATCCCAAAGGGTTTTTCCGAGTTAGGTTTTTAATGAGACATATCCGAAACTTATCCTAAAAATGGCTCATCTCACCCCAGCGTTCGAAACAGTTTATACTTCTTCGAGCTTAAGCTCCACTTTACGCTCGAGAAGTGGGGGAGTATTGATGAGGGGTATCTTGGATTCGGCATTTCTACAGTCCAGCAAGGTCGAAAGTCACGGATCTCGATCTCAGAGGCATAAATTCGAGCCCAAAGCTCAAGAGTCCTATGCCGATTCTACAAAGGAAGCTTAGGGTCCAAAATCACTGTTAGGCCGAGCTCAGGCCCAGGCCTGTGGGCCGAGAAATGCACATATGTTGGTGGATCACCTAGCTCCAGATCTCAGCTATAAATACCCCAAGCATTTATGACGATGACACAATTTCCCAGGTGCTTTTCCTCCGAGGCCGCTGCTCGGAACTAGTTAGGAAGAATAGCATAGGCTGTTTTATATGTATTTCACCCTCTAGCTTGTACGGCATCCTATAATGCTCGGATAGGATTCTCCATACTTGTGATTTGTACTCAAACATCCCGAATACAAATACTATTGATCTTTTTCTTCTATTTACAAGCATTTGTACGGCACTTCATACCACCTAGATCGAACAAATGAAAACTCGTAAGATCAGATTCTGCTCCTGTTTGCTGGCTCGGCCGATCTAGGTCTTTGATAGACATTTGGTCGTCAATCTTGATCAATTCGATTATATTCTAATCGCTGGAAGACATAGCCTCTTCTAATGGATCGATCGTAATCCGTGGATTTTTGAGCGGGAATTCTATCTTGCCGCTTGGAACCGGAGGCGGGAGCTTTATATTTATTCTTGTCTTTAAAAAAGTTCATCTCCTCTTGGGTCATGTACTTTGATGCTAAGGTCATAATATCAGCAAACGTTCTAGGTTGCTTTCTACTGAGGGCATTCCCGAATTGCATGTTTTTGGTGAGATCGAAGAGAATGGAGATTATGTAATCGATATTTGGGAGTCGATTTTAAGCAATTCTACGTTAAATCTTGCCAACCAGGAATGGAGGGTTTCTCCGTCTTGTTGATGGATGGTCCCTAGGTAGCTCATTGGCAATTTCTGTCTCTTCTAGCTAGCGAACTGCTGAGTTAACTTATTGCATAATTCCCTAAAGCTGAATATGGAATTGGTGGGTTGTTTTGCAAACCAGTCCAAAGCTAGCCCCTCAAATGTGGTGACCATCAGTTTTGCAGTGAATTCTGCCGAGTGAGCATATAAGTTTATTATATTAGTAAAGCTGAATATATAATCATCTGGGTCGGTTGTTCCGTCATATCTGGGTAGTCGTCCCGGAATTTGTCCCGAGGATAGTGCTTCTTTTATTTCCTTGCAGAAGGGGGAGCATGCAGCTAGGCTCTCTTGGATCTCAGTACTTCTGGCCCATGGATTTTGAACAGTTGATAGGCGTTGTTCCAGACGTTCTTGTACCATCTTTTCAATTTCTCTTTCCGAGATATCATGGTACGTGGTCGATTAGGAATTTTGTCAACTATAACATCTTCAATGGGAATTATGTTATGTTCCTTTGATCCGGGGCCGACGGGTTGCAGCCTCGTCCGACCCGTTTTTCTTCGGATATGTTCATTGGATGGTTTCGAATTGCTCTTTTGTGGACTGTGCAATGATCGTTGTTCGCTTGCAGGGTTGTCCGCTTGTTGCGAGATCTGATCAACCTGCCTCGGTGTCCTTTGAATAGGATTTGCCCTAGTCACTCTAGGGTTTCTAGGAACTTGCTCGGGTACTAGTAATTCCCCTGGGCAGAGAGACTTAAAGAGCATAGCGATCTGTCGCAGCTTCTCCTGAGTATCTGACAAGGGAACAGGGATTGCTGGAGCCACATGGTCTCCGGATACCTCATTGGCGGGGATCCCCTGTTGTCCTTGTGGGTTTTGGATATTTATTCCTTGCGGTTCCTCCTGATTCGGCAGATGCTCTCTCTCTTGCTGATTGTCATTTATTATAGGGACGTTATTGTTAGTATCGTCCGGTTGATCCTCAGATGTGTTACGAGGGTTAGTCGTGTTACTCCTTGCTCCATTACGGTCGCTCTTCCTTCGGCGAGCCATATGTAGATCGAATAATTAACCTAGCCCCACGGTGGGCGCCAACTGATTTAACCATTTTTCGTCGGGTTTAGATTAAATCAATAAAGAATGGTTTTAGTGGTCAAATTAAGCGTAGATTATAGGGCTTTTTTACTTTATTCCGGATGGATCAATCTCAAGGAAGCTATTACGTAAAGAACAATAAGTAAGCAAGACAATGAATATGTAATAGTATAGCAAAAGCTTTTCTATTAATTATGTTATCAGATTATCAAAGTAGGTAGGCATAAGCTATGAATGTATATTGTACGTAATACAAAGTTCCACTAGATATTTATAAGATATTAACCCTAGTTTACAAGGAAACATAATCCTAATAGGACTAGGCATAGCTATCCTTATGGAACTCGGGCATTGCTCATGGTCGCCAAGGAATGATAATGCAGATCAGACCTGACAACTCTTTTATGAAATAGATTCCTGGTGGGTCCGAGCGTATAAGGACTAGTTATCCCGATTATTACAAGGGTTGCGAAATAGCCCCCATCATTAACCCTTTTTTTTTATGGAGGTCGAGGAGTGTTGAGCGAATCAATTTTATTCAACTCGTTTTTAGACTTTAGGTTTATTAACCTTTTTATGGGGGTCGAGGATTGTTTATGAGCGAATCAATATTACTCAACTCGATTAAGTCTTTAGGTTTATTAACCTTTTGATGGAGGTCGAGGAGTGTTTGTTGAGCGAATCAATTTTATTCAACTCGAGTTAGACTTTAGGTTTATTAACCTTTTATGGAGGTCGATGAGTGTTTATTGAGCGAATCAATTTTACTCAACTCGTTTTAGACTTTAGGTTTATTAACCTTTTTATGGAGGTTGAGGAGTGTTTATTGAGCGAATCAATTTTACTCAACTCGATTTAGACTTTATGTTTATTAACCTTTTTATGGAGGTCGAGGAGTGTTTATTGAGCGAATCAATTTTACTCAACTCGTTTTAGACTTTAGGTTTATTAACCTTTTTATGGAGGATCGAGGAGTGTTTATTGAGCGAATCAATTTTACTCAACTCGATTAAGTCTTTTGTGCTAACTCGTGTGAATCCTTGATTCGTAATTATTGATAAAAGTGTTGAGAATGAATCTCAAGCCAAAGCCTTTATTACAATGGAAAATACGAGAAAGAAAATAAAATAAACAAAATTTAAAAGAAACTGACAAGGATGATTTCTAGGATTTATTTTCCATAGTATCTCCTTAGGTTGACTGCATTCCATGTTCGAGGTAGGGGGGTTCCGTCTAAGTGTGCGATTTTGTATGCACCTTTCTTTCCTACGTTAATGACAACGTATGGTCCATCCCAATTCTGTTGTAATTTTCCTACATGCTTGGACACCTCTACTTTTTTCAGCACCAAGTCCCCCTCTTTGAAGGTTCGTATGCGTACCTTTTGATTGTAGGCCTTCTCCATGTTTGATTAGTGACCTGCAATCGTACAGCTGCTTTTTCTCTTAAGGCTTCTGCCATGTTGACCTCATTCTCTCTTGCTTTCTCATTTTCCTTGTCATCATACATTTCAATTCTTGTTGTCGGAATTAGTGTTTCGACCGGAATTACTGCTTCCGAGCCATATACTAGACTGAATGGGGCTTCCCCGGTTGAAGTTCTGACTGTCGTTCGATTAGCCCAAAGTACTCCGGAGAGTTCATCTAGCCATTTTCCTTTGGCTGCCCCTAGTCTTTTCTCCAAAGGCTTTATTATTTCTCGGTTCGCTACTTCAGTTTGTCCGTTCGCTCTTGGATGTCCAACTGAAGTGAAGTTTTGCTGAATTCCCATTTTGGTACACCATTCCATTACTTGTTTCCCTGCGAATTGTGTTCCGTTATCAGAGATCAGGACTCTCGGGATGCATAATCTACATACTATGAATTTCCATAGGAAGTTGATCACATGGAATTGAGTTATTCGAGCAAGGGCGACGCACGCTATCCATTTACTGAAATACTCGACAGCGACTAGAACATATGCTTTTTTAGACCTACTGCAGGGAAGGGTCCCACGATGTCCATCCCCCATTGATCGAATGGCCAGCATACTGGTATTGAGTGCATGTTTTCAGTTGGTTGATGACTTATATTAGCATGAACTTGGCAATGATGACATTTTTGAACATCTTGTATGGCATCATTGTTAATGGTAGGCCAATAATAGCCCGTTCTAAGGCATTTTAAAGCTAAGGCCCTTGCTCCACTATGATTTCCTGCTTCTCCCTCATGTACTTCTCGAAGGACATCGTTAGTTTGAGATTCGGAGATGCATTTTAGAAGAATTCCCGATACCGATCTTCGATAAAGCTTTTCTTCTAATAATGTGTATTTTGGAGTTTCTTTCAGCTTCTTCGATTTCCATTGGATGGTTTCGAATTGCTCTTCTTGGATGGTTTCGAATTGCTCTTCGATAAAGGACATTGTATTTTTCTTCGGATATGTTCATTGGATGGTTTCGAATTGCTCTTTTGCAGACTGTGCAATGATCGTTGTTCGATTGCAGGGCTGTCCGCTTGTTGCGAGATGTGATCGACCTGCCTCGGTGTCCTTTGAATAGGATTTGCCCTAGGCACTCTAGGGTTTCTAGGAACTTGCTCGGGTACCAGTAATTCCCCTGGGCAGAGCGACTTAAAGAGCATAGCGATCTGTTGCAGCTTCTCCTGAGTATCTAACAATGGAACAGGGATTCCTGGAGCCACATGGTCTTCGGGTACCGCATTGGCGGGGATCCCCTAATGTCCTTGTGGGTTACGACATTTATCCCTTGTGGTTCTTCCTGATTCGGCAGCTGCTCGCTCTCTTGCTGATTGTCATTTATTATAGGGACGTTATTGTTAGTATCGTCCGGTTGATCCTCAGATGTGTTACGAGGGTTCGTCGTGTTACTCCTTGCTCCATTATGGGCGCTCTTCCTTTGGCGAGCCATATGTCGGTCGAATAATTAACCTAGCCCCACGGTGGACGCCAACTGATTTAACCGTTTTTCATCGGGTTTAGATTAAATCAATAAAGAATGGTTTTAGTGGTCAAATTAAGTGTAGATTATAGGGCTTTGTTACTTTATTCCGGATGGATCAATCTCAAGGAAGCTATTACGTAAAGAACAATAAGTAAGCAAGACGATGAATATGTAATAGTATAGCAAAAGCTTTTCTATTAATTAGGTTATCAGATTGCCAAAGTAGGTAGGCGTAAGCTATGAATGTATGTTGTCCGTAATACAATGTTTAACTAGGTATTTATAAGATATTAACCCTAGTTTTACAAGGAAACATAATCCTAATAGGACTAGGCATAGCTATCCTTATGGAACTCGGGCATTGCTCGTGGTCGCCAAGGAATGATAATGCAGATTGGACCTGACAGCTCTTTAATGAAGTAGATTCCTGGTCGGTCCGAGCGTATAAGGACTAGTTATCCCGATTATTACAAGGGGTGCGAAATAGCCCCCATCACTTCTGGACCTTGAATAATTGACCCTTCTGATTTATCTTCATATTTGGTCAAAATTCTTCTAAGGGATTTAAACTAAGTTTTCCTTACCTAGCTGATCTTGATGAGTTTTGGAAATTATTAAAACCTCCCTTAAATTTTCTAACTTCAGTGCACTCTTATCTTCATCTTTTTCCAACAATCCTTTTGACATTATAATTTGCTATCTCAAGTGATACTACCATAGGGAAGTCGGGGTTATCTTCCTTGGTATCCCATGTGATATTCCGAGTTATTGCATCTTCATTGAAACTGATGGATTGCTCTCTCGAAACCTTATTCTTGAGTGTCCATACTTCCTCTGGTGTTTTCAACCTTTCTTTAATTGATCTGGTGGTTCGTTGGCGCGCGTTAAGACAATCCCCTCCGTGGGTCCACCGAAAATCGTGTGTATCATTCCGTTCACATGGTCGTTGTCCATATCTTGAGGTGGATCGTTGTTTGGGGTTCCTCTTGGCGGGTTTCTTCTTTGATTAAGATTTCTAAGGCTTCTGGTTCTGTTCCTTTTGATAGGATAGTGCCCTGCAAGCCAGTTCTGTTAGCTTGTAATAGATCTATCCTGTATGAAACGATCTTTGATTTTATAATAATACGCATGTTTATTTATATATGTATAAGGATAAACAATGGCCAACTTCATCTCTCGCGAATACATTTAAGCGATTGGATGAAACCCTTAGATTACATTTGACTATGGGACGATTCACTTCAGTACTGAGTGCAATCATGAAACAGTCTCAAAGGTCGTAGTCTTAAAACTGTTCCAAGTCATAGATTCCGAACGAGACGGGGTATCGTAGGAATCGCCTAGACTTGTACAAGTATGCATGATTCACATGGAGTGAATTTGTAGTGTTTCATGAGCAAGGCATTTGAGGCCAGTGCATATGAGTAGGTGGTTCAATGGAGGATTGAACGCATCGAACGACCCGAACAGAGAAACCCATTGTGGAAGCGCATGACGCATATCGGTGATGGGATGTTTCTCAAGGAGTATAATAGTGTACGATTTAGTCCTTTGACTTGAGGTACTAGGGCGAATTCGGTGCATGAAAGTGCGTACTTAGATCTAGGTATAGGCCACGTAGCTTGGTCATAACATGCCTAGGTTGGGTGCGTATGGACATGTACGCGAATGGTTAGTACCGATATGGAATCTATTGACTCATCGTAATGGATGAGAGAATTTCCTATACGATTCTTAGATAATATATCCAAGGAATCTGCGGCCGCAGTCGGTGACGGATTTGGAAAGGGGTTTCCAAATTTAGAAGGTCACAAAGGTATATTATCCTGAATTAGAAAGTATAGTTATCGAGACAAATTTAGAGGTGCCGATCAATTCACACACCCTAAGTCTTGATCGGGAATATTAGTCGATAGAAGGACCGTATGTACATGGTAATTATATGAGACGAGGTTCACAAGTATCAATTCACCTGAAGTTGGGCTTCATGGGCTTGTGGCTAGACATCGACCATGAAGTGTAGGTACTCCTGAGTTAATAGAGGAATTGATTCTAGGAGTGGTCAATTAAAGGTTGTTTAATTGACCGGAGCAATTTATTGTTCATAAATTAAATCACGAGGAATTCGTGGGCCTGCTGCCAATTGATGGTGAACCCAGAGGGTCACACACAATACAATTGGACGGTGACTGTTGAAAAGGATACTAAAAGGAATTAATTGATTTAAAGGTAATTAAATCAATTAAATGAATTAAAAGTATTTAATTCAAGTGGGAGATTAATTAATTGGCTAACTTAATTAATTAAATACTTAATTGAGTTGCTAATTAATTATATAAAAGAAATAGTGATTTAATTAGACTGGGCATTTAATTAAGTAATTAATTAAATGAAGAGGGCTTGCAAGACATGGGCTTTTAATTAAAAGCCCATAAGGAGTCTTGCAAAACCTAAGTTGAGGGAGTCTATATAAAGGGGATCTACTTGAGCTCAAAGCTAACACCCTAAGAAGAAAAACCCTAGCTCTCCTCTCAACTCTAGCCGCCGCCCCCTAGTGCTAGAAGCCCTAGCCGCCGCCGCCACCAAGAGACGCCGCCACCCTGCTGCCGTGGGCTGCTCTTGTGCCGCCGATCATCTCCCTCCGTTCCTCTGTGATAGATCTTGACCTGTCAAGAGAATCTACACAATCCTGCTTCGACAAACTTCCTGAATCCAGTTCTGAGCCTAAGATCTTGAGGTGTTGCCAGAACCCAATTGGTGTGGACTTACTTTGGAGGTGAGACGCTTGGATCACTTCTGTGAACCAGATCTAGATCCAGATCCAGTTGCAGAATCAGAATCGAAGGTTGCCACCACCTTGCCTGTGGTGAGGTATATCGCATAAACACCCTTGTTCTATTTCTATGTGTGTTTTTGTTCTTGCTTGCGTATAATTAATATGGAGAATTCTTATGGGACCTTGGGTGCTTCGAAAAATTTTAAATTCCGCACTGTCGTTGTTCTGACAATCGAGGCATCCCAACCACTATCCCAACAGTGGTATCAGAGCCAACTCCATCATTGTTATACGAAAAGCCTGAACATAATGTGTTTTCACCATATATGTTTAATTATGTATATCTAAACACGTGATAATTATGTTCTGTAAGTTGATTCTTACTTGTTATGACTGGATCTATGATTGGGTAAAACTGCTTTTTTAGATCTGTGCCGTTTTTATAGTTTTTGAAAACTTCAGGACTCTTTATACTAAAAATCGCATATAGGGTTTTAGAGGGCTGAAAAATTCGAATTTTTGGAATCTGGAAATTTCAAAATACTGGACTGTTTTTGCAAATCTGGTCGCACGCTTTTTGGGGTCAATTTGTAATTTCCGAAAACTTTGGGGCTGTTTTGCAAATACCGAAACTTGAGGGGTCATTTTGGAAAATCAAAAATTTTCAGAATTCAAAATATTATTTTCTGGAATCTGCCCAAATCTGCCCAGGGGTGTTTTTGTAACTTTTTAAAAGTTTTGGGGTCAAAGTGCAATTTTCGAAAGTTGAGGGGCGAAATTGCAATTTTCAAAAGTTGAAAAACAGAATCTGAATTTGAGCAGAAAATTTATTTTTGTTTACCCGAATATTCATTTTGTCATAATTAGTAGTGACTAAAAAGTAAGAATCATAGGAAGTTAGTTTTAAAAGGTAGTTTTAAAATTAAGAAAGAAATAGGTAAAGGATGTTTGCTTGTTTCTTGCTCTATGTGAATTGTTTACGTGGTTTTTCGATCGAGCCGAGCCTTGACCTTAGGTTAGATGTGATTGGTTTAATTTATTGTTTGGTTTTTATTGGGCCTGCGAGCCTATTATGTTTTTGGGCCATTTTGAGCCTTTGTAATAGAATAGGGCTTTACTGCTTTCCTAGTTTAGGATGGAGGCCCGTTTACAAGCAAGGTGGGAACCCAAGAAGATATGAAGGCCATGTATGCGTGGTACATTGTGTAATAGCATAGGCCCATTTGCAAACCCTTTAGATTGACCAATAGGGCCAACATCATTGGCTCGATGATGGCCTGCATAGGAGGCTCCCGATCGAAAACATATTGTGGTAGCATGCATGCTAGGCTTGTATGGCTTTTATTTATTTTGTCGATTTATATTTAGCTTGTATGAGATGCGCGCTAGAATCTAGATCGTAATAAAAGATAAAGCATAACTGAACCGGTGAGATCTCGAGGAGAGTTAGTACAAACTTTCAAAACCAGAAATTCCCCTCTCGAATTAAATATTAAGTCATATTGGATTAAAATAAAATTAAGTATTTATATAAATCCAAGCCTTCCATCAATAGGGACTAACGTATGTTGTCTACTTATCGATAGAGGTGATCCAGAGTCTGGCACCCGAGTCGAAGAAAGGGACAATACGTGAAATTCCTTGACTCCTGTTTTTAACTAAACATGACAAGGGTGAGGACTGGTCGGGATGTGAGGATCGACCGATAACTAGTTACGGAGAACTCACGACCGGGCCCGTTGCTCATCACGATTGATGGGTTAGACTTAACGATTAGTAACACTTATGATGTAGCAGTGCTAGATAAGTGCGAAAACCGAGGTAAAATAAGCTTGAAGGTTGTGGAGTAACACAATTGGTAAAAAGTATACCTACCTGGAGAATTGGTTGTATGGCCACGAGTCGTGGGTGCAATTAATTGCTGCTGGGACGTCAAGACCTACTAGGAATTAAATTTCCCGAGCAGTCAAAGGGGTGATTGTTTCGATAAAAATAGTGGGAGAACTTTTTCGAAAACAAGTCCAAAATTCGTTAATTATAAGTATTAGACATAAGATCAGTTAGCTTATTGTTGTCTTCTTTCCATTTGTAGATATTAAGTACAATGTCTAAAAATCCATTATCTGTTATCCTCGACGCAAACAAATTGAATGGCTCAAACTTTGTTGACTGGCTGAGAAATCTCAGAATCGTCCTCGACTCCGAGCGACGTAGCTATGTGCTCGACACACCCATGCCTGCTGCACCCGCAGCACGAGCTAGTGAGGAACAAAGAACCGCCCATGCTAAAAGGGTTGATGATGATCTTCAGGTTCGATGTCTCATGCTAGCCTCGATTTCGAATGAACTGCAGAAACAGCATGTTGCCATGCCGCTTGCTAGAGAGATACTTCTCCATCTCCAGCAGATGTTTGGAGAAAGGTCTCGTACCGAAAGGTTCGCGACCACTAAGGAGTTGTTTCATCTCAAGATGGCTGAGGGAAGCAGTGTCAAGGATCACTGTCTGCGTTTCATCAACCTGGTTGAAAAACTGGGGCGATTGGAAGTAGACTTGCACGCTGATCTTAGCACTGACCTCCTTCTCCATACGCTGCCCCGTTCTTTTGACCAGTTCGTGTTGAACTTCAACATGGAGGATAGAACCCTCGCTCTTCACGAACTGACCAATTTGTTGGTAACGGCAGAATCGACTCTCAAGAAAGAGAAGCCGGTAATGATTGCACACCAATCGAAGGCTGCAAAGCCCAAGAAAGGTAGGAAGAAGAAGAAGGTATTTTCTTCGAAGGCAGTCACAAAGGTGGTTGAAAAGAAGCGCAAGAGCCCAGAAGACGAATGTTTCCACTGCAAGAAAGCAGGGCACTGGAAAAGGAACTCCCCAGACTACCTAAAGATGAAATTGGTAGCCAAAGGTATTTTCTTGATTGAAGTTAATATTTCTATTAACTGTGCATCGTGGGTGTTAGACACCGCAGCAGGTTCTCATATCTGCAATAATTTGCAGGTGATGGGAGCAGTAAGATACCTGAAGCCCGGGGATAGAATCCTGCGTTTTGGAAACGGAGCTAGGATCGCCGCTGAGGCTATTGGGGACGTCGAATTGGTTTTAGAAAATTTTACTTTAATTTTAAGGGATTGTCTATACGTACCAAACATTATTAAGAACATCATTTCTATTCCTATGCTGGATATTGATGGTTTTAATTTTTCCATTGAAAATGGAGTTTTTTGCATATTTAAAGGTGGTTTAATGTATGCTCGTGGTACTTTGATAGATGGTCTTTATTCCTTAGAACCTACAAATTCCGACGTCATGCACATTCAATCTAGAAAAAGAAAATATGATAATCAAACTCCACAACTTTGGCACGCTAGACTTGGACATATTTCCAAGAGTAGGATTCAAAAGCTGGTTTCCTCTAAGGCTCTTGAAATAAAGAACTTGGATGAACTCCCAACTTGCGAGTCTTGTCTCAAAGGAAAGATGACCAAATCACCCTTCACCGGGAATCCCGAGCGAACCAAGCAAACATTGGATTTAATCCATACTGACGTTTGTGGACCATTGAGTGTCAATGCGAGAGGAGGATTCTCTTACTTCGTAACATTCACCGACGATTTTAGTCGTTATGGATATGTGTATCTTATGAAACACAAATCCGAAACTTTTGAGAAATTCAAAGAGTTTCGAATGGATGTTGAGAATCAACTTGGACATAGTATTAAAGCACTTCGTTCTGATAGAGGTGGTGAGTACTTAAGCCAAGAATTCCTCGATTATCTAAATGAGAATGGAATTCTTGCCCAGCGAACCTCCCTAGGACGCCCCAACTCAATGGAGTGTCCGAGCGGAGGAACCGAACATTGTTAGACATGGTTCGTTCCATGATGAGCTTCGCTGACCTTCCCTTTTCGTTTTGGGGCTTAGCCCTGTTAACTGCATCGAAGATACTAAACATAGTACCTTCGAAGTCAGTGCCAACAACACCGCACCAAGTATGCTATGGTAAAGCACCCGTGTATTCGTATCTACGAGTATGGGGATCTCCTGCGTATGTAAAGAACAAAAAGGGAGATAAGCTAGATAGTAGATCTAGTTTGTGCAAATTTGTGGGGTATCCAAAGGAATCCATTGGATACCTGTTCTTCGATCCTAAAGAACGTAATACGTTCGTATCTAGGAACGCCCACTTCTTGGAAGAGGATTTCCTCACCAATCGAAATGGGACAATCGTAGAACTTGATGAAGTCCTGGAATCGGACCCATCCTCACAAACAGTGGGAGCTGAACCAGAATTTATTGAACCTACTAGTACACCTACTCTTCGCAGGTCTGATCGAATTCGTAAGGAACCAGAGCGATTTGGTTTCATTCACGAAAACGAGAGAGTTGATAGTGATCCAAAGACCTATCAAGAAGCGATGTTAGACATAGACTCGGGTGCGTGGCTCGAAGCCATGCAATCCGAAATGGATTCCATGCATTCCAACAAGGTTTGGACCTTGGTCGATCCACCTGAGGGAACTATCCCTGTAGGATGCAAATGGATCTTCAAGCGCAAGCTTGGAATGAATGGAGAGGTATTAACTCATAAAGCTCGCTTAGTGGCGAAAGGGTATTCTCAAAGGCCTGGAATAGACTATGAGGAAACCTTCTCTCCCGTGGCGATGTCGAAATCCATTCGGATACTGCTTGCCATAGCCGCGTGGCATGACTACGAAATATGGCAAATGGACGTAAAGACCGCCTTTCTCAATGGAGACATTGACAAGGAGATCTTTATGCAACAACCTGAAGGTTTTGCGTCCAAAGGGAGTGAGCACAAATTGTGTAAACTTCAAAGGTCAATCTATGGCCTCAAACAGGCGTCCCGAACCTGGAACATACGATTTGATGAGACAGTCAAATCATTTGGCTTCATCAAAAACGTATATGAACCTTGCGTGTACAAAAGGAATAGTGGGAGCTCGATACAATTCATTGTTTTGTACGTCGATGACATTTTGTTAATCGGAGATGATATCAAAATGTTAGCGCAGACTAAAGCGTGGTTATCCGCGCAGTTTTCCATGAAAGATATGGGAGACGCATCTTATGTATTGGGAATACGTATCTATAGGGATAGATCGAAGAAGATGATAGGACTCTCCCAATCTCAGTACATCAACACTATTTTGAAGAGATTCAAAATGGAAGAATCCAAGAGAGGATTGCTTCCAATGAGACATGGTATCTCTCTCTCTAAGTCTATGTGCCCTACAACTGACGAAGAAAAGACGAGAATGTCTCTCATACCTTATGCCTCTGCTATAGGGAGCATAATGTATGCGATGTTGTGTACTCGACCAGACGTAGCACACGCTCTAAGTGTAACGAGCCGCTATCAGTCAAATCCAGGCGAAGAGCACTGGACTGCCGTAAAAGCAATCCTAAAATACCTGCGAAGGACTAAGGATATGTTTTTGGTCTACGGTGGTAGTGGAGAACTGAAACTTGAAGGATTCACTGATGCAAGTTTCCAGTCTGATGTGGATGACTTCAAATCCAACTCTGGATACATATTCCGCATCAATGGAGGAGCGGTCAGTTGGAAAAGCTGTAAACAGTCTACCACTGCCGACTCAACCACAGAAGCAGAATATATCGCAGCATCAGATGTGGCAAAAGAAAGTGTATGGATGAAAAACTTCATCCAAGAATTGGATGTTGTTCCTAGCATTGCTGAACCTGTAGTCGTCTTCTGTGACAACAACGGGGCGATAGCTCAAGCAAAGGAGCCGAGATCACACCATCAATCCAAACACGTACAGAGGAAATACCACGTGATCAGGGAGATCATGGGTAGAGTAGACATGCACATGGTGATCTTACGTGGTTTCGTCGGTAGGATCAAGGGTGTGGATGCGTCACAATAATCACAAGTAAAGCAAAGTGAAGATTCAAATGTAATCGTATTCGAATTAAATGAGCACAAATACAAATATATCTAGGGTCCTATCCGAGCATTATAGGATGCCGTACAAGCTAGAGGGTGAAAATACATATGATTGATCTAGAGCTATAATCCCGAGCTGCTTTGAACTGTAGCTTCGAGGAGAGAGCACCTGGGAAGTCCCCCAATATCATAAATGCAGGGGGTATTTATAGCTGAAAATGGGGTCTAGGTGGTCTACCTACAGACATGTAATTCTTCGGCCCATAAGTTTGATTCAGAGCTCGGCCCAACAGTAACTTTGGATCCTGGGCTTGTTTATATTTACTGCAAAACCACCGTCAGACTCGAACTCGATTCTTCGAGATAAGTACCGCTCGATCTCGTGTAATTGTAAAGAGAAGTAGGATCCAGAATGCCCCTCATCAATACTCCCCCACTTCTCGAGCGTAAAGTGGAACTTAAGCTCGAAGAAGTATGTTTAACGACGGGGTAAACCGATCTCGGCTTATCGTTGCTGGTATGCCTCATTAAAAACCTGGCTCGGAAAAACCCTCTTGGGATAAAAACCGGGTCAGGGAAAAAGAGCGCATACTTAAACAATTTCTTGATAGAGTAGTTATGAGATCGTCCTTGTTGTTTGTGATATGGATCTTTACTTCAGGGATTCTGGAAAGTTTAGGGACCTTAGGCGCAATTTCTGAAAATATAACTTCAAATTTGCCTCAAGAGAGTCCAATCGTCGCGGTTACTCGGGGACCGATTTGCAATTTCCCATTTTGTCCCTGTATATATAGTTACACGGAGGGCCGCTGTTCCTCATAAATTCTGAGGAAAAACTTTTGATCGGAGCAGACAGGTCGATAAGTGAGTTTTATTTGCCATATTTGATCAGTCGTCTTATATTTATTATGTCGAGCTCAGCAGATTTGAAAGGAAAATCTCCCTTAGAGGAGAATGAGGTCGATAACAGCAAAGGAAAAGAGACTGTAGAGAATCGATCATCTGAGAACGAGAATCCACAAAACTCGGGTTCCGCCTCGAATAGCGAAGAGGAGCGAAAGTCGAGCTCTGACACTCGGGATAGCGGGGATGGAAATTCCGGTGAGGCAACGGTTTCTGATAGGGAAGATATAGAAGACGGGCAGCTTCCTTTGGGTAACAATGAGCAACAAAAATACAGACTCGGTCGTAATGTGGTGATTACGATCTATGACTGGGAAGAGCCCTCGACCAGTGCAGCTCTAAATATGACCGAGGAGAGGGCAGATGAAATCGTCTGTTCTTATAAGGAGACAGACCTGGCGGAATTGCAAAAAGAGTTCGGTCCATATCTGGGCGCTGGCTTTTCAATAGTGCTTCCCTCTCCCGAACAACGAGTTACCGACCCCCCCGCCGGTTGCCAAGCCTTTTATTCCAAACACTTTCACTACGGCTTACGTATTCCCTTCCCTCCTCTACTAGAAAACCTTCTGGATGCTTTTAAGTTGGCTCCCTGTCAGATTTTACCGAATTCGATCGGCCTAATCATAGCTTTTTGCGTGTTGATGAAGGCTAAGGGGAAAAGGGCGGCTTTTCAGAATTTTTGGAGGATATTCCAGATCAGTTCTTCCACTTCTTCAAATGCAGGTTACGTATATTTCTCTCAGAGGCCGAAGATTTCGGTCTTATCGACCAACGTAAGTAGCAATCTGAAGGGATGGAAACGTGAGTTCTTCTTTGTCCGAGGGCCAGAGTCCCCGCCTTCCGAAGAAAATCCCGAGCCTACTCCCTTCGAGTGGCCAGGAGTGAAGGAGTGGATATATGGAAGACGCCGGCTCGTGGGAAATATGAAAAATGAGATAACAGATAGTTTTTTGCAATCTCTTCGTGCTGATCCTCATCAGACTGCTTTAATGACTCAAGAGGCAGTTTTGCGGTTGGCTGAGCTCAGTAGTTGTACTTTCCCTGCCGATCCGATCATCTTTGGGAATGCTCAGATCGATCCTGCTAACCCCCCTTCCACGTTAGCTGATATTGTTGACAAATTCCGTACCTCGATATCTGGCCCTCACGTTGCTTCCTTTTCGAAAGGTAATAAGGGTCGACCTCGTCCTCAGGCATCAAAGAATCTTCGGAAAAAATCTAAGGCCTCCCACGGGATCGCGTCGACCTCAAACGCTTTAATAATTGTTCCCCCGATCACCGAAGCAGGGACCTCTCGGTCTCGGGCCGAGGCAGAGGAGACATTCGATTTTCAAGGTCCCGAAACTCTTCGATCTGTTTTTTCGAACGTTTCTTCCAACCCAAATGACGCGGGATACAGTAATTATACTCTTCTGGAGGACTGTGCCAGGGAGATTTTGCAGGCCAGGATGGCTCGCAAAAGGAGTAGTAACCTTCCTGAGTCTTCTAGGAGAGTTAAGCCCTTTGGTCGGGGACCGACACCTATACCTTGTCGGGCTGGTCATTCCGAGCCAGATTTGGCGGATTTCATCAAAGAACACCTGCAAGGACCTAGGGCGGCTGGATACCCGGACTGTGGGACCATTGAATCTGATTTGGGCTCTGAGGGTGAGCATACGGTGGATAAGTCTCTCCGGATGTTTCTGGCTGGAAGATTCAAGGATGACACTATTCAGTCTTTCGCTAAGAAGGATTTCGAGATGCTAGGCGATTACGCCCATGCTCATCAGAAGGTACTGTCTTATTCTGAAAGTTTTTTCCTTATAATTCTTATCTCGTGTTCTTATATGTCTTCTTTCTCGCAGGCCGGAGATTTGTTTATTCAAACTGCTCTCCGTCAGGCCGTGTTGAGCGAAGAGTCCCAGGCAGCTCAGAAAGCATTATACAAAGTCCTGGAGGATGAAGCTGTTAAGGCCAGTCAATTTGAGGATGTCAAACTTAAATTGTCCGAGGTCGAGTTGGAGCTTCAGAGGACTAAGGAGGAGTTGGAAGCGAAGAGGGCCATAGAAGGCGAAGTAGAGAAACTCAAGCTTGAGCTCGAGAAAACCAAAGTGACTGTCGAACAGTCTTATGAACGGGGTCGAGCTGAAGCCAGGCTACCTGCCATAAGGGAGTTCTTAGAGTCTCCGATCCTTGATGCTTTGGTTCGATCACGGTCAGGAGCGGTTAATCAAGCCTTCTACTTCAAAGGAGCTCAGCATCTTCTTACAGCCGCTAAGGTTGAAGGAGTCCTTGATGACTTCCTTCCTAAATTGAATCCTTACAAGAACATCTTCGGTGAAGATTATAAAGCGTCTTCCCTTCCTCCTAAGCTCGAGGAATTTGCCACTCATGAGTTTGCTCCTTTACTTGAGGAATTCGGTGTCGCGATGCCAAATCCTGATGAGCTCGAAGCCCAATCTGAAAATGAAGATGTGGATATTGAAGGGGATTCCCGCGATCAAAGTGTACAAGGCACTGGTTCGAGTCAACCTGCGTCTGGCGCACGAAGTCATGATGAAGAAAGCAGCAGCTCAAGTAAAGATGATTCTGACAGTTCGGAAAGTGGTTCTAGCGAATCGGAAAAACGAGATGGGTCGGACCGTAGTTCGGGCCTGAAGGAGTCTAACGCGTAAAGATTGTTATGTAATAGGATTGGCTTGGTGCAACAATGTACTTATGATCCCTTGTCCTCCCCTATTTAGTGGATTCTTGTATTTGAATTTCTTTCTTTTATACTATTTTATGTTATTGCTTGTTTGGATTTCGCGTTGAGTTTCATGACGTTAGCTTTGCGTACTTGGTTATGTCACTGGGCCTTTCTTGGAAGCAGTGTTTTACCAATCATTGCAATTTGCATCGTACCGTCTTCTTATAAATAGCTAGGCCATTTTACGTTGCCTTTTGCACTGATATCGCTCATAGCGTTCGGAGCTTCTTTAGAAATTATCTTGGTTGGATCTTTACCCAAAAATCGAGAGATGAATAAGAATCCGAACGCTCTCGCGATTTTTCCCGCGCCTTTTCCCGGGCCGAGTCATAGTAGAAAAATAAGGAAAAGAAAACGATCACCGATCAAATCTATTAGTACAGGTCAGTCAAGTTTCCGTGGGGAAAACAAATCATCGATCATTACCCTTTCATCGTGCTTGAAATCTAGGGATTCAGATAAGAGAATCAAAAAGGTTTCTTTTGTGGATGAAGAAATTGGGCGCTCCTCTTTCCAATCTATTCCCTCGTTGGTCGGAGGATCTTCGTTTGGGAGAAGTGGGACTCGTTTTGATGCAGTGTGTTATAAGAAACCTGACATGAGTCTTCTTCGGACCGACGTTTCTATCTCGGAGTCTGTCTTCTCGACTGGGGAATATTCCTCGTTCCTGTTTCATTCCGGGTCGGAATCCCTTGCCCAGGTACATTTTTTTTTCTAACTTTTTTGTCATGGCCCTCTAATTCCTTTGTTCCTGCTATGACGTGTTTTCTTATAAGTTCAGGCTAGCAAAGTCCTTTCTAGGCTTTATGCACTGGTCAATCATGAGATCGAACGACGGGCTTCCATTTCGCTCGAGCTGATCGGCAAAAAGATCGAGTTGGAGCGCGCGCTGGAAGCTAATAGATTTTTTAAGGAGAGATTGTCTCAGGATAAGTTGAGTTCGGAGTTAGAGAGACTTAAAGATATTTATGAACGCGAGAAGAGATATTCCGAGCTCCGTGAGAAAGAAGCTTACACCCGCGGGTATGCTGATCGTAGTGCTGAAGTTCGAAAAATCCTTTCCGAAAATAATTTTATTTAGTAATACCTTGGTTAACCTTTGTATGACGAGTTAAAATTTCTCTTTGTAAGGCCATCCTTGTTGTAACGGTTTTTCTTTCTTGTTGTAGTATAACTCTTGTTGTAACGATATAATATTTGCTTGAAATGATATAATATTTGCTTGGAATGATATTCTGCGTCTCTCTTCTACTCCTCCTTTTCCCCTCTTTTTTTTTTTTTTTTTTTTTTTTTTTTTTTTTTTTTTTTAGGTCATTCTTCAATAGAATGTTCATCTCGATCTATCTTCCGTGAAATGTTTTCATTTTCTAATGGAATGTTTGTTTCAATCCTAAGGGCATAGCAGAGGCTCTTGCCCATTCAATATATTCGATCTAAGGGGCATAGCAGAGGCTTTCACCCTTAGTCGTTTTTAGAGCAATTTTAGCCCTTGGGTCATAGCAGAGGCTTTCACCCTTTTTCAATAATTTCGATCTAAGGGGCGTAGCAACGGCTTTCACCCTTAGTCGTATCAGAGCATTTTTAGCCCTTGGGTCATAGCAGAGGCTTTCACCCTTTTTCAATAATTTCGATCTAAGGGGCGTAGCAACGGCTTTCACCCTTAGTCGTATCAGAGCATTTTTAGCCCTTGGGTCATAGCAGAGGCTTTCACCCATTTAATATATTCGATCTAAGGGGCATAGCAGAGGCTTTCACCCTTAGTCATATCAGAGCATTTTTAGCCCTTGGGTCATAGCAGAGGCTTTCACCCATTTAATATATTCGATCTAAGGGGCATAGCAGAGGCTTTCACCCTTAGTCATATCAGAGCATTTTTAGCCCTTGGGTCATAGCAGAGGCTTTCACCCATTTAATATATTCGATCTAAGGGGCATAGCAGAGGCTTTCACCCTTAGTCATATCAGAGCATTTTTAGCCCTTGGGTCATAGCAGAGGCTTTCACCCATTTAATATATTCGATCTAAGGGGCATAGCAGAGGCTTTCACCCTTTTTCAATAATTTACGGAGAAAAGTAGAGACCGATAATACCAGTAATATGACGAATAAGTAAGAATGTAGGCGAAAAATACTTTCATTGAATACATAGTCTGAATAAACATTCTTCAAATAACCCAATTCTTCATTAAACACATATAGTTTGCCAAATAGTAACAGTCGAAAGAAAACAGAATAACTAAAGAGTAGAAGTCTCTATTGTAACTATCTTCCATAATATCTTCTTAAATTGACCGCATTCCAAGCTCGAGGCAATATTTCTCCGTTAGGGCGCGCAATCTTATAAGACCCTTTCTTTCCAACCTCTATGATCACGAATGGCCCCTCCCAATTGGGTTGTAGTTTTCCTACGTGCTTTGATACTTCCACTTTTTTGAGCACTAAATCCCCTATTTTGAAGGATCGAACCCTCACATTTCGATTATAAGCCTTTTCCATGTTTGCCTTGGCGGCTTGGATTTTCAACTTCGCGCGGTCCCTACGAGCATCCGCGTGATCAACTTCCATTTGCCTCAGCGATTGATTTTCTTCAGGATCGTAAAATTCGACCCTGGGGGAAGGTATAAGATTTTCGACTGGAATAACAGCCTCCGATCCATAAACCAAACTAAATGGAGTTTCTCCAGTTGCCGCTTTGACTGTTGTTCTGTTGGCCCATAATACGCCTGGTAGCTCATCCAGCCATTTTCCCTTTGCTTCCGATAAGCGCTTCTCCAAAGATCGAACAATTTCCCGATTCACTACTTCAGTTTGTCCGTTAGCCTGAGGGTGGCCAACAGACGCAAAGTTCTGTTGTATTCCAAATCTTTCACACCAATCCGTGATCCTTTTTCCTGCAAACTGCGTTCCGTTATCTGATATTAAAACCCTGGGGATTCCGAACCGGCAGACTATATTTTTCCATAAAAAATTAATAACTTGGAATTGGGTGATCTTTGTCAAGGCAACACATTCGACCCACTTGCTGAAATATTCCACAGCTACAAGTACGTAATTTTTTCTGGCTCGCGCTGTCGGGAAAGGTCCCACTATATCGATGCCCCATTTGTCGAAGGGCCAACAAATAGGGATCGAATGCATGTGTTCGGCCGGTTGGTGTATTAAATTTGAATGAATTTGACAATGATGGCACTTTTTCACATACTCGACAGAATCAGAAAAGAGTGTAGGCCAATAATATCCAGATCTTGAGCATTTAAGAGCTAATGCTCGAGCTCCACAATGATTTCCTGCTTCCCCTTCATGAACTTCCCTTAAAATGGCATTGTAGTGCGACTCACGGATACATTTTAATAGAATTCCCGAAGAGGACCGCTTATAGAGTTGACTATCCATCAAAGTAAATGATGGCGCTCTATATTTGATTCTCCGAGCCTCATTTGCATCATCCGGCAGTTTTCCATCCTTGAGATAGGCGATAAGAGGGTCGCTCCACGATCTACTTGGCTCTTCGATTTCCATAACTCCAATAGCAGGATCTGCATCTAATTCGATCGCGGACATATTCGATAGCAGCCAAGTGATTGTTCTCTCAATCTTTCCGTCGGCCAATCCTGTAAATTTTGACAATCTATCGGCCCAGAGATTCTCCTCCCTTGGTATCGGTTGGATATCAAACTTATCGAACTCCGAGATCAACTTCTTTGCTTTGTTCAGATATTTAATCATGTTGAATTCTCTGGCCTCGTAAGTGCCTTTTACCTGTCTGTGAACAAGTTCCGAATCCGTTAGTACGATGATCGATTTTACCTTTGCCTTAATGGCCATCTCTAATCCAGCTATCAATGCTTCATATTCGGCCTCATTGTTGGTGACAACAAAGTCCAAAGTTATCGCATAGCTCAGATCTTCAGCATTGGGCCCTTGGAAGTGAATCCCAGCTCCGCCACCTTCCTTGGTCGAAGATCCGTCCACGTGCATCAGCCAAACTTGATCGTTTGCCTCTTCTACCACACATAATTCCGAGGTTGTTCCTTCTTTCTCGTTCGATATGTTGGTTGATTCAAGCACAAAATCAGCTAGCACTTGCGCCTTGATGGCGATTCGTGGTCGGTATTCAATTTCGAACTGGCTGAGCTCGACCGCCCACTTTATCAATCTGCCTGAAGCTTCTGGCTTGGACAAAACCTGTCTCAAAGGTTGGTTAGTTAAAACAATGATTTTATACGTTTGAAAATAGGGCCTTAATCTCCGGGCCGCCACAATTAGGGCAAGTGCAAACTTTTCAATCTCCATATAATTCTTTTCGGCACCCTGCAACAATTTACTCAAATAGTAAACTGGTTTGTGCTCGGCTTTATCTATCTTGACCAGAACCGAGCTAATGGCTTCTTCTGACACAGCTATGTACAGATAAAGGGGTTCCCCTTCGGATGGTTTTGCTAGCATGGGTGTCGAAGTCAAGTATGCCTTCAGTTCTTCGAAAGCTTTGTCGCATTCAGCGTTCCACTCGAAGTTCTTAGATTTACGCAACAGTCTGAAGAAAGGTAAGCTTTTGTCAGCGGATCTGGAGATGAATCTATTCAATGAGATAATTTTTCCGATCAAACTTTGAACGTCCGAAAGTTTTCTCGGTGGATGGAGGTCAGTGATCGCTCGAATTTTTTCTGGATTAGCTTCAATCCCCCTTTCATGAACTAAATACCCAAGGAATTTTCCTGATCGCACCCCAAATGTGCATTTCGCTGGGTTTAGCTTCAATCCATACTTCCTCAAAATTATGAAGCACCTATCGAGATGATCAATATGATCCTTTTCGGACATACTCTTTACGAGCATGTCGTCTACATATACTTCCATGATTTCCCCTATTAACTCTTTGAACATCATATTGACCAACCTCTGATATGTTGCACCGGCGTTCCTTAAACCGAAGGGCATAACGATGAAACAGTACACCCCTCGTTCGGTGATAAATGCCGTTTTGTCCTGATCTCTTTCGTTCATGAAGATCTGATAAAATCCTTGAAATGCATCCATCATACTAAACAATACAAATCCTGCGGTGGAGTCCACGAGCATGTCAATTCGAGGCAAAGGGTAAGGGTCCCTTGGACATAGTTTGTTTAAGTCGGTAAAGTCATTGCACATTCTCCACTTGTTTTCGATCTTTTCTCCCTTGGAGACTAACACCACATTGCATAGCCATTCTGTGAATTTTATCTCTTTGATTTGCCCAGCTGCTAACAATCTATTGACCTCTGCATTAATTATCTTGTCTTTCTCTCGTCCGTGATTACGCTTCTTCTGCCTCACGGGTCTGGCCTTTGGGTCGATATTCAGGGAATGCGTTATCACTCGCGGGTCGATTCCTACTATGTCATCCGAACTCCACGCGAAGACATCCACGTTTTTCTGCAAGAATCCGATGAGCTTTGCCTCCATGCCAATACTTAGCTCCGTTCCTATTTTTGTGAATTTTTCTGGAGATCCAGGTACCAAGTTCACCTTTTTGTGATCAGGTGCTTGTACACTCATGTCAACGATCTTCCCTTTCTTTCCATCCAGTCTTTCATACTCAGGAATTCGGGTTCCGGAGTTAGAGACTAACTCAGTTATTTTTCTTTTGCTAGGGACCTCAGGCTCCAGCTTTTCCTTGATGGTCAAGGACGAACTATAACACTCCCAGGCCATGTACTGGTCGTTCCTCATCTCTCCTACTCCTCCGTCGGTTGGGAACTTTATCTTCTGATGGTATGTGGATACGATAGCCTTAAAAGTATTTAGAGCGGGTCTTCCCAAGATGGCATTGTAGGCGAACGGCGTATCCACCACTAGGAACTTGATCATTCTCGTAACATTCTTTGGTTTTGTTCCTAGAGTGGTACTCAAAAGTATGGTTCCGAGCGGGGTGATTTCAGATCCGCCGAATCCGACCAAAGGGGTGGTTACCTTATCCAAACGTGGATGACAGAGTTTCATTCTTGTAAGAGCTTCTGATGAAATTATGTTCGCCGAGCTCCCATTATCGACCAGCACTCTTTTGACCTCGAAATTTGCAATTCTTAGTGTTAATACCATGGAAAAGTCTGGATCATCTTCATTCGTATCCCAACTAACATCCGCGGGTCGATCCGCCTCGCTAAAGCTGATGATCTGATTCTCCATGGATGGGAATTCCAGAGATAGAACCTCCCTTTTTGTGGACACTCCTGTCCTGATTGACCTCAAAGTCCGTTTTCTGGCATTCCTACTATCTCCACCTGCCGGTCCACCTGCAATCATGTTGATCACACCGTTCGATTGTTCTTCTGTCTGATTTTGAATCTGTCTCTGCCGGGCGTTAAGTTTTCTCGGGCTACGGGATCTGTAGCGGTTGTTATAGTTGCCATTCTTAACAAATTCTTTCAGTTTACCCTGGTTGATTAACTTTTCGATCTCAACCTTTAACTGATAACAATTTTCCGTATTATGACCTCTCGCCCGATGATACCGACAGTATTGGTCATAGCCTGGTGCGCCTGGCCTCGCCTGTGTGATCCTTTGGGCTTCCGGGATTAAATTACCTTCTTCTAACACAGTCAACACTTCTTCTTTAGAACTGTTAAGTTCGGTAAACTGAATTTTACCCGGCCTCGGGGCTCGATTTTGATTATAAGGAGGTCCGTATGAATTCAGCCCTTGGGGTGGTATATGCGGCTTAGAAGTGTTGATCCGCTGCCAAACGGATCCTCTACTCGATCCCCCATAATCACCTGGTTTTGGGATCGGAGCACGATCTTGTTTTTTGTTGAGATGAGATTTATCTAGATGTGAACTCTTCAATTTGTTCATCTCTTCCTGTATCATATATTTTTCAGCAATTTCCATTATCCGCTCGAAGGATTTTGGTTGCTTTCTACATAATGCATTCCCAAACTGGGTGCTTCTGGTCAGCTCGAACATCAACGAGGACAGATATTCAATTTGTGGGGTATCCACTTTCAAGAGCTCAATACTAAATCTTGCCAACCATTGCCTCAACGTCTCTCCTTCAAATTGTTTCACAGTGCCCAGATGGTTTGCTGGCAATCTTGGCTTCCTCTGGCTAGCGAATTGATGCTTCAGTTTATCGCAAAATTCTTGGAAAGAACATATGGAGTTTGGAGGTAACTTTCCAAACCAATCGAGGGCAATTCCTTCGAAAGTGGTGACCATAATCTTGCAACAGAAATTATCCGAGTGTCCATACAAATTCATAACATTAACAAAGCTGTTAATGTGTTCTCCGGGGTCGGTAGTCCCGTTATACCGAGGGAGCCTGGTCGGCACTGTCTCTGTGTTTCGAGCTTCGCGTATTTCTTGACAAAAGGGTGAACATCTCATGATATTATTCGAGACCTCCCTTTCTCGTATGTTTCCTCTAGTCAGGGAGTTCCCTACTTGCCTGGCAGCTTGATGAGTGAAGGGAATCTCGATCATGGTATCCTGCTCTTCCAATTTTTTAGCCACCCTTTCCTGTATTATTTTCTCCAATTCAGATTCTGTAATTCTCTTGCCAATTGGTCTGTTCCTTCTTACAGCGCCGGCGGTGTGACTTTCCCCCACAACAGAATTTTCCAGATCGTGCACTGGTGCAGGTGGGTTTTCAGACCGGGCATTGGCTTTCGAGGGTGCTGCTCGTCGTAGATGTGTCGACGGGGCTTGCGACATATCATTTTCCTTTTGCAAGTTCGATGAAGGTATCTCTGGTCTCCCCTGAATCCCTGGTTGGTCTACAGGTGATTGATCTACCCTTCCGCTGTTCAAGAACTCCCTGCACATTGTGCCTATTATAGATCTTAAGTCACCAATGGTTGTGTGCACTGGAATGTTATTTTGTGGAACCGCCGGTGGCACCTCCGGTTGTTGTTGTGCGGCGCGTGATAAATTATCAGGTTCATTATTGACGGAATTTTGTGCTCCCCCTGCCTGGGAAGGCTCTCCTCTAATATATGTATTTCTCCTCGTAGTAGGCATATTTCGATCTAATACTCAAATAAGTGCCCCATGGTGGGCGCCAATTGATCTTACGTGGTTTCGTCGGTAGGATCAAGGGTGTGGATGCGTCACAATAATCACAAGTAAAGCAAAGTGAAGATTCAAATGTAATCGTATTCGAATTAAATGAGCACAAATACAAATATATCTAGGGTCCTATCCGAGCATTATAGGATGCCGTACAAGCTAGAGGGTGAAAATACATATGATTGATCTAGAGCTATAATCCCGAGCTGCTTTGAACTGTAGCTTCGAGGAGAGAGCACCTGGGAAGTCCCCCAATATCATAAATGCAGGGGGTATTTATAGCTGAAAATGGGGTCTAGGTGGTCTACCTACAGACATGTAATTCTTCGGCCCATAAGTTTGATTCAGAGCTCGGCCCAACAGTAACTTTGGATCCTGGGCTTGTTTATATTTACTGCAAAACCACCGTCAGACTCGAACTCGATTCTTCGAGATAAGTACCGCTCGATCTCGTGTAATTGTAAAGAGAAGTAGGATCCAGAATGCCCCTCATCACATGGAGTATGTCAAATCGGAAGACAACGTAGCTGACCCACTAACTAAGCCACTTTCACAAAAGGCGTTCGATAGTCATCTAGAGAAGATGGGTCTTAGAACCATAGGTGAATGGCTTTAGGGCAAGTGGGAGATTGATAGGATAGTGCCCTGCAAGCCAGTTCTGTTAGCTTGTAATAGATCTATCCTGTATGAAACGATCTTTGATTTTATAATAATACGCATGTTTATTTATATATGTATAAGGATAAACAATGGCCAACTTCATCTCTCGCGAATACATTTAAGCGATTGGATGAAACCCTTAGATTACATTTAACTATGGGACGATTCACTTCAGTACTGAGTGCAATCATGAAACAGTCTCAAAGGTCGTAGTCTTAAAACTGTTCCAAGTCATAGATTCCG
Source organism: Penstemon eatonii (assembly GCA_038501285.1). Classification (NCBI taxonomy): domain Eukaryota; kingdom Viridiplantae; phylum Streptophyta; class Magnoliopsida; order Lamiales; family Plantaginaceae; genus Penstemon; species Penstemon eatonii. Next base: position 50,054,683 of record CM076715.1, on the reverse strand, counting down.
AACGAGACGGGGTATCGTAGGAATCGCCTAGACTTGTACAAGTATGCATGATTCACATGGAGTGAATTTGTAGTGTTTCATGAGCAAGGCATTTGAGGCCAGTGCATATGAGTAGGTGGTTCAATGGAGGATTGAACGCATCGAACGACCCGAACAGAGAAACCCATTGTGGAAGCGCATGACGCATATCGGTGATGGGATGTTTCTCAAGGAGTATAATAGTGTACGATTTAGTCCTTTGACTTGAGGTACTAGGGCGAATTCGGTGCATGAAAGTGCGTACTTAGATCTAGGTATAGGCCACGTAGCTTGGTCATAACATGCCTAGGTTGGGTGCGTATGGACATGTACGCGAATGGTTAGTACCGATATGGAATCTATTGACTCATCGTAATGGATGAGAGAATTTCCTATACGATTCTTAGATAATATATCCAAGGAATCTGCGGCCGCAGTCGGTGACGGATTTGGAAAGGGGTTTCCAAATTTAGAAGGTCACAAAGGTATATTATCCTGAATTAGAAAGTATAGTTATCGAGACAAATTTAGAGGTGCCGATCAATTCACACACCCTAAGTCTTGATCGGGAATATTAGTCGATAGAAGGACCGTATGTACATGGTAATTATATGAGACGAGGTTCACAAGTATCAATTCACCTGAAGTTGGGCTTCATGGGCTTGTGGCTAGACATCGACCATGAAGTGTAGGTACTCCTGAGTTAATAGAGGAATTGATTCTAGGAGTGGTCAATTAAAGGTTGTTTAATTGACCGGAGCAATTTATTGTTCATAAATTAAATCACGAGGAATTCGTGGGCCTGCTGCCAATTGATGGTGAACCCAGAGGGTCACACACAATACAATTGGACGGTGACTGTTGAAAAGGATACTAAAAGGAATTAATTGATTTAAAGGTAACTAAATCAATTAAATGAATTAAAAGTATTTAATTCAAGTGGGAGATTAATTAATTGGCTAACTTAATTAATTAAATACTTAATTGAGTTGCTAATTAATTATATAAAAGAAATAATGATTTAATTAGACTGGGCATTTAATTAAGTAATTAATTAAATGAAGAGGGCTTGCAAGACATGGGCTTTTAATTAAAAGCCCATAAGGAGTCTTGCAAAACCTAAGTTGAGGGAGTCTATATAAAGGGGATCTACTTGAGCTCAGAGCTAGCACCCTAAGAAGAAAACCCTAGCTCTCCTCTCAACTCTAGCCGCCGCCCCCTAGTGCTAGAAGCCCTAGCCGCCGCCGCCACCAAGAGTCGCTGCCACCCTGCTGCCGTGGGCTGCTCTTGTGCCGCCGATCATCTCCCTCCGTTCCTCTGTGATAGATCTTGACCTGTCAAGAGAATCTACACAATCCTGCTTCGACAAACTTCCTGAATCCAGTTCTGAGCCTAAGATCTTGAGGTGTTGCCAGAACCCAATTGGTGTGGACTTACTTTGGAGGTGAGACGCTTGGATCACTTCTGTGAACCAGATCTAGATCCAGATCCAGTTGCAGAATCAGAATCGAAGGTTGCCACCACCTTGCCTGTGGTGAGGTATATCGCATAAACACCCTTGTTCTATTTCTATGTGTGTTTTTGTTCTTGCTTGCGTATAATTAATATGGAGAATTCTTATGGGACCTTGGGTGCTTCGAAAAATTTTAAATTCCGCACTGTCGTTGTTCTGACAATCGAGGCATCCCAACCACTATCCCAACACCTTTTTCTACTATTTCGTTTGACATATTCGTCCAACTTCCCTTCCTGAATCAGCCTCTCGATTTCCTGTTTTAGATTGAAACAGTCTTCAGTACGATGGCCATGAGCGCGATGGTACCGGCAATACAAATTGTAATTTCTGCATCCGGGCCTGGCTTGTGTAATTCTCTTAGCCGGAGGAATCCAATTGTTCCTGTCGGGCAAAACTAGGATTTCTTCCCTGGGAAAGTTCAACTTAGTGTATTCCAGGTGATCCACCCAATTCCTCGGAGGTTGCTCCGCTGATCTGGGTCTAGCATAGACATTATGTCTTTTATCCTGATCATTGCGGTTGTAATCCAACCTCTGAAACACGTTTCCTCGTTTGAGGGACCAGTCGTAAACCGTTACTTTTGGGATCGGTGCCTTATCCCGTCGCTTTGTCCCTGACGTTGAAGCTTTATTCCTATTTTTGTCTTTAAAGAAGTTCATCTCTTCTTGAGTCATATATCTTGAAACTAAAGTCATAATCTTCGCAAATGTTCTCGGTTGTTTCCGACTTAAGGCATTACCAAATTGCCTGTTCTTAGTAAGATCGAACAATATGGAGATTATGTAGTCGATATTAGGAGAATTAATCTTTAGTAGTTCCACATTGAACCTCCCCAACCAGCTCCTCAAAGATTCTCCTTCCTGTTGATTGATGGTTCCGAGGTAACTCATTCGGAGTCTCTGTCTTTTCTGACTAGCGAATTGTTGAGTAAGTTTGTTACATAATTCACGAAAGCTAAAAATGGAATTGGTTGGTTGCTTGCCAAACCAATCCAGTGCTAGCCCCTCAAACGTCGTAAACATCAGCTTAGCAGTGTATTCAGCCGAGTGAGCGTATAAATTCATTATATTTGTAAAGCTGAAAATGTAATCGTCTGGATCGGTGGTACCATCGTAACGAGGCAGACGTTCTGGCACTTGTCCAGACGATTGTGCTTCCTTGATTTATCTGCAAAAAGGTGAGCATGCGGCTATGCTTTCTTGAACTTCTCTAATTCTTGCTCTTGGTTGTTGAGTAGCTAGCAGCCTTTGTTCTACGCGTTCTTGTACCATCTTTTCGATTTCTCTTTTCGAAATCCGCACGGTGTTCGGTTGACTAGGTGCTGGATCGACTGTATCATCGTCGATAGGGATGATAGTATTTTCTTTTGATTCTTGATTTGCGGGACGAGCAGTGGCTCTTGCCCGATTTTGTCTTCTTCGGATGTGATTATCGATTGGTTTTCCGTTACTCCTGTGTGGAGTAGCCAAAGATTGCTGATCGGTTCCTGGGCTATTGGCCTGATCTGAGATGTGATCGACCGGGCTTTGAGTTCTCCTAACAAGTTGCGCCGAAGCTGTTCTCGAATTTGTAGGCTCTTGTTCAGGAATTGTCAGGAGTTCAGGATATAAAGAATTCATCAACTGCGCTAATTGTCTGAGCTTTTCTTCCCTCTCTGGTAATGGGAAGGGGATCGTTCTAAGTATAGGCTCCGCCGGAACTGGATTTGCCTGTGAAATATTTTGTTCCATAGGATCCTGGCCTTCGGGATTGAATATATGATTTATGGATTTGGCCTTCGGGATGGTCGATTTCCTGTTGTTAATGTTGGTCCAACGGATAGTTGATGCCTTCATCATCGGTATTCTCGCGCACCCCATCCGTTGGTGGGGGTAGGTGCATAGTGTTGCTTCTTCCGTCGTTACGTGCATTCTTCCTCGGGCGAGCCATATGTCTATCGAATAATTAACTGAGCCCCACGGTGGGCGCCAACTGATTTTACTGAATATCGTTAGGTTCAGTAATATCAATAATAATATGATAGAGATTAGATTGAATATATGATTTATGGGCTAAGTTATTTTATTCCGGATGGATCTACTCAAAGATGAACAATACGCAATGCAAGAATAGTATGAAATCGTACGTAATATTTGTAGCAAAAGCTCTTTTTATCAGATTGATCAAGTATTACAATGTAAGTAGGCGTAAATATGATATTCTCAGTCGTGCCCTAATACAATATAAGTGAAGGATTTATATAGGTCTTCTTCTCTAGCTATACAAGGAAACATAGGCATAATTGGACTTAGAATGATGTCCCTCTGGTCTTCGGACTCTGGAGCTAGGTCGCTGAGACTTTTCTTACTAGGTCGAGATGACCATTATAGTTGATCCGCACTTGGGTTGAGCATCTAGTCGGGCCAACCTTATCCTTCTTGATTTCTCGAGTATCCTTTGGGGTGTAAAATAGCCCCCATCAGAATCACTCAGAAAGATGTATTCTTTTGCTTCAACTTGGCTTCAGTCAACAAATGACTTCAGCAGACGAGTGAGCTGTTCTTGAGCTTTTGAGACTTAGAAAAATTCTGCTTCGCGAATGAAATCTTAGTTGTTGAGTTGTCTCTAACTCTTGAATTCAACTCAATTTATACTTGTCTTTGAAATATATCCGTTGTAGAATTAGACAAATTTCAAAGCTACAAGTACTTGTCTCACTTTTCCTTGAACGACTCTCTGCAACTGTTGCACTGTACACTCTGTTGTACTGTACACTCTGTTGTACTTTTTTGCCAGTCGCATTAAATGCAACTTGCTGATCCGAGAGTATCTTCAATCATTTGCCATTAATACCCTTCTCTTGCAGCATTTATTGCTCCAACTGCATTTATTACCGTTGGGCAGACTCCTTGATCCTTTTCACTCTGCTGATTGAAATGACCCCTCTGATAGATACTCTGATGATCGCAAGTTGAACTAATCTGATTTGAGTCAGCTGAAAAACTACCAGTTTGATTTCGAACTTCAGCAACAGATCAGTAGTCTTCTGGACCTTGAACTTTTGACCCTTCGAATTTGTCTTCTTACTTGGTCAAAATTCTTCTAGGGGATCTAAGAATTCCTTACATAGCTGATTCTGATGTTTTGGAAATAATCAAAACCTCCCTTATCTTAGCATTCCATCTTCATCTTCATCCAACAATTTCTCTCTTTTTGATGATGACAAAACCTCATCTAAGTACCTGTACCTAAACTAAAGTTTGATCCTCAAAAATTTCTGAGATAGAAATAGTTTGTTGGATAAACTTGAACTTATATATAAGATATCAGATGATTACAAGTTACAAGTTTTCAGATGAGATAGACAGAAAATAAATTACAAGAGATTACAAAAAGATTACAAGAAACCTATCTAGTGACCTAGTCTAGTCCTTCTTCTCTTCTTGTTTTTCTTCAGCCTTGTCTTCTTCTTTATTTTCTTCTTGATTTTATGATGACTCAAGATCATCATCTTCCTCTTCATCAGGACTGGAGGTTTCTTCATCTAAAGCATCATTTCTTCTCTTCAGATCCTCCATCCTTTTATACTTCACATCTGGATTCAATTGCTCATCAGCAGAGTCCTTGGTTGCAGCAATCTCTTTATCAGACTTTGATGTTTCCTCCGACTATTCTTCATTTTCAGCATCAGCAGAGACATCAACTTCCTTTTCAGCAGTTATCTGATCAACTGGTCTGCTAGTATTATCATCAGTCTTCTCAGTAGATTCTTCCAATTTTTCAGTAACAGTGTCTTCAGCAGTTTTATCAGCAACAACATCCTTTGTAGCAGAACCACCATCTTCCCCATTTTTGTAATCAGCAACAGGTTGACTGATTCTTCTGGCAGAACTGGAGTGATATTCACTTCTTCACATAGAAGTTTGATGTTCTCTTCCATTGCATCCATGTGAGTATCTCTGCGCAATTGTTGTAAGTTTGCACAAGACTCCACCTTTTCCAAAGTTAGGTCTACTTGCTCCATCAGCTGATTTTGAGTGTGGAAAATCAACTCAGCAGCAGTAGTGAAGGTCTTAAGCATGTCTCTGCTGGCTTCTTCATGAGCAGCCATGGCCTTAGCAACAACATCATTTACATTGTTCCACCCAGCTGTATTGCTTTGAGTTCTTGCTCCAAGTGTCTCCAAATCCAACTTGATAGTTTGCACATCTTCTTTGATAGTTGCAATCTCCTCTACTATCATCGGACTAGGATCAGCAGCCTGGGGGTTCTTTTCAGCATTGGCAGCAGACAGCATAGACGAGGCTATCTCCTCAAACATTTTCAACTGTTCTCTGTTTGATTTAACCGATTTTCGTTAGGTTCAATCAATATTATCGGATTAGATTTGAGGGCAAATTAAGTTACTCAGGATGGTGCAATGCAAGAAAAAGTAAATTAGAATAATGATAATAACGAAGAATTAATGTAGAGCAAAAGCTATCTTATTAGAGTAAAGATATTACAATGCTCTGTACAAAGTATGCAGGCTTAAGCTCTATTATTGTGTGTGTAATACAATGTTCATCTAGGTATTTATAAGATATAAACCCTAAGCATAAAAGGAAACATAATCCTACTAGGACTCGGCATATCTGTCCTTCTTGAGTTCGGATTGTAGTCTGGTCGCCGAGGAGAATCGTCTCTGATCGGATGATCCCGAATGAGCATGTATGGTCGAACCGATCTGATGTCCTCGAGTCGATCCTAGTATAATAAAGGGTGTAAAACAGCCCCGATCAATACTCCCCCACTTCTCGAGCGTAAGTGAAGCTGAAGCTCGGAGAAGTAGATATTGCCTCAAGGTAGATGAAGGGCATTTATTATTTTTGTGCTTCGGATATGCCTCATCAAAAACCTAACTCGGAAAAACCCATTGGGATAAAAACCGAGCAAGGAAAAAGAGTGCACATCTTAGAAAACTCAAAATGATTAATTGTTCCGAAGAAAGAACATCGGTAATGATAAAGCTCGGAGAAGTAGATATCAATCGGAATGTCCCTCATCGATACCCTCCCCCCTTCTCGAGTGCAAGTGTAACTGAAGCTCGTAGAAGTAAACCGAGCGGAGGTGCTGATCGACCTCAAAATTGGGATGCGTCGGATATACCTCATTAAAAACCTATCTCGGAAATACCCTGTGGGATAAAAACCAAGCAAGGGAAAAAGATTATATATCCATGAGAGACGCTTAATAAAATCAGATGCTTTTGATCTTACGTGGTTTCGTTGGTTCAATCAAGGGTGGGGAAATAACACGATGACAATAATGTTAAAAGGAAAATAAAGACCAAATGTAATTGTATTCGAGTAAATTGAGTACAAGTACAAATATTAGGGGTCCTATTCGAGCATTATTGGATGCCGTACAAGCTAGAGGGTGAAACATGTATGAGAAAGCCTATTCTAATACTCTCTAGTGACCCGAGCAGCGGTCTCAAGGTTAGTGCGCCTAGGAAGTTGTCCAGTATAATAAATGCATGGAGTATTTATAGCCAAATTTGGAGGGCTTGGGCCTGGGCTTGGCCCAACAGTGTCCTTCGATCTATGGTTCTCTAATGTGCTCGAAACAATCATCTTCATGCTTTGGTTCGGCTTTGGTCCCTGGCGACAGGGCTCGGTGCTATTCGAACCGCATTGAGGCTGGAAAAACAGGGGATCCGAATTACCCCTCATCAATACTCCCCCACTTCTCGAGTGTAAAGCGAAGCAAGCGCTCGAAGAAGTACAGAATACGTTTCCAAGCTACAATGAGACGAACCGTTCGGATATCTTGAGGATATGCCTCGTTAAAAACCTAACTTGGAAAAACCCATTGGGATAAAAACCGAGCTAGGGAAAAAGAGTGCATATACAAGAAAACATGCATCGATGTGTTCTGTAGCCGCCCTTGTCAGAGGATGTTGAAGTAATAATATCCTTTTTGGTTCCAAGATGTGTTGTTCGATCCCCAGATGGATGCTTTCCCGAATTTCCGGTTATAATAAGCAGGGCCTCCGAGATCTTTAGGGATGAACCGTAAAGACAAATTCCGCAATTCTAGAAAATGAAGGACCAAAAAGGCTATTTTGAGTAGAATAACCCGAAGTTTTTACCCTTGGTAAGTTCAACCGTCGCGGTTACTCGGGGACCTCTTTGCAATTTACCTTTTTAACCCCGTATATATATGTTGACCCGTTGAAAAATTACTTCCATGTTATATTTTCTTTTGAGCTCGAAGTGTTTTAATCGAAAAGGTAGTTATTTAGTGTATTCATCTCCGAATTCATAATGTCAAGTTCTAGAAGTTCAAAGGGCAAGAATAAGGTCGAAGAGAGTCAAGAATCTGATCCCTTGTTTAAGCTTGTAGATGACTTCGAAGATGGGGAATTTCATCAAGACGGCGAAGACGACGATCCGAGCGAGGATCTCGAAGAGAATGAACTCGACAAACGTAGTATCGGCGAAGGTGTCTTTGTCAGGATCTTTAAACATACGCAAGCCTCACAAGTCGTAATCTCGGGTAAGTCAGAGCTTCCCGCTAGTGAAACTTCCTGTTACTTTTCGAAAAAGGATTATGCTCGCCTCGAGGTGGATTTTGGGAAATTTCTTCCCAAAGGTTTTTCGATTGTCGTTCCTTCTTACACCGAGCGTGCCACTGAGCCCCCCGCTGGATGTCAAGCTTTTTACGAGGGACAATTTTCCTGTGGCTTGCGTATCCCGTTCGTTCCTCTTATCAGAAACATCCTGAATTTCTTTTCGCTTTCCCCGGCTCAGCTTCTCCCACACTCCATTGCATACATACTTGCGTTTTGCGTTCTTATGGAGACCAAGGGGGAAGAGGCATCCTTCAGTAACTTTTGGCAGATTTTTCGAATGGACCCATGCAAGGGTTCGAACATGGGGTTTGTCTCCGTCCTTCCGCGGTCCAAACGGCCTTTTCTCACAAAGATAACAACAAAGAAGAGTATAGGTTGGAAAAGAAGATTTTTCTTCGTGAAGGGCCCTGATGTTCCCTTCTCAGAGGGTGGCTTGAAAACAAGACCTTATCGATGGGATGGCGCAAATACTTGGACATACGGTTCTCGCAGGATAAAAGAAAAACTTAGCCACCGTCTTTCTGATGACGTCTTGGGGCAACTGCAGTCTAACCCTTTCCAGACTAGATTCCTGATCCAAGAAGGCGTTTTGCGATTGGCTGGGTTGAGCCAATGTAATTACCTAGCTCCAGCGATTATATACCCTAAGCAGTCCTCCGAAGGGCCCCTTAAGCGAACCGATGTCCTGCCAACCTCCAGTGCTTCGAACACTGCTCCACTTTCTTTGGGTATGCCTCTCATCTCCTGCTTGCTTTTAGGTTTTATTGAACTATTGTTCTTGTTTAAACTTGCGCCACTTTCTGTATCATCTCTGCAAGTCGAGTTGTTGAGAGATTTCGTATGTTCACTGTCGGTCCGGTTGAAGACAAGCGATTTTACATAATAATTAAGAGATCTTTGTACCCCCATCAAATACATAATAATTAAGAGATCGAATAGAAGAATCCCGAGATGATCCTTGAGTAACAAATTTAATCCGAGGGGCCAAATTCCCTAGTCAGACAAATAATCGCGAAGTAATAATCGAAAAAGGGTTTTGACCGATCTTAAATAATAATTTTGATATAAGCGTCACGATGATGGCTGTTAGCCTTAGCCGAATGAATAATTATGGAGAGAAAAGAATAGAAATGCTGGTTGATCTTGATTGATCGATGAAAATAATTTCGATCTAAGGGGCGTAGCCAGGGGCATAGCAGAGGTTTTCACCCTTTAACAATTTCGATCTAAGGGGCATAGCAGAGGCTTTCACCCTTAGTCGTTTTCAGAGCGTTTTTAGCCCTTGGGTCATAGCAGAGGCTTTCACCCTTTAACAATTTCGATCTAAGGGGCATAGCAGAGGCTTTCACCCTTAGTCGTTTTCAGAGCGTTTTTAGCCCTTGGGTCATAGCAGAGGCTTTCACCCTTTAACAATTTCGATCTAAGGGGCATAGCAGAGGCTTTCACCCTTAGTCGTTTTCAGAGCGTTTTTAGCCCTTGGGTCATAGCAGAGGCTTTCACCCTTTAACAATTTCGATCTAAGGGTCATAGCAGAGGCTTTCATCCTTAGTCGTTTTCAGAGCGTTTTTAGCCCTTGGGTCATAGCAGAGGCTTTCACCCATTCAATAATTTCGATCTAAGGGGCATAGCAGAGGCTTTCACCCTTTAACAATTTCGATCTAAGGGGCATAGCAGAGGCTTTCACCCTTTAACAATTTCGATCTAAGGGGCATAGCAGAGGCTTTCACCCTTAGTCGTTTTCAGAGCGTTTTTAGCCCTTGGGTCATAGCAGAGGCTTTCACCCTTTAACAATTTCGATCTAAGGGGCATAGCAGAGGCTTTCACCCTTAGTCGTTTTCAGAGCGTTTTTAGCCCTTGGGTCATAGCAGAGGCTTTCACCCTTTAACAATTTCGATCTAAGGGGCATAGCAGAGGCTTTCACCCTTTAACAATTTCGATCTAAGGGGCATAGCAGAGGCTTTCACCCTTAATCGTTTTCAGAGCGTTTTTAGCCCTTGGGTCATAGCAGAGGCTTTCACCCTTTAACAATTTCGATCTAAGGGGCATAGCAGAGGCTTTCACCCTTTAACAATTTCGATCTAAGGGGCATAGCAGAGGCTTTCACCCTTAATCGTTTTCAGAGCGTTTTTAGCCCTTGGGTCATAGCAGAGGCTTTCACCCTTTAACAATTTCGATCTAAGGGGCATAGCAGAGGCTTTCACCCTTTAACAATTTCGAAAATAATTGAGATCGATATTAGATAAATGCTGATCTTGAGTACCAGAATAATTGCTAAATAGAGATTGACCATATTAGCACCCGACGAGCAGGTGGGCATAATATGTGTCGCAACAACTCGACCTTTTCCAAACGGTCCCTCCTTTATCGGGAAACGCAACAGTTCTTAGATCTGGTTCCTTCGTGACGTGAAATCTCTGCCGTTAGATTCCACTTATTTTTCCTATAAAAAGCTGTCATTCCTTAGAAGCCATCTTATTCATTGTATTGGCATCTCTTCCGTCCCCTCATGGCGACTAAGATTATTATTTCAATAATTCGCTTATTCGAGGTCAGATTTCGAACAATTTTTAAGTGGAGGGATATCCGAGCAGAGATAATATCATTTCAATCTTCGCTTAGAGTATCGGCAGGCAAATATAATCTCCATCTTGAAGGCCAATAAGCCAGATTTATGGAGCTTGTAGTTTATGGCATAGGTTTTCGATTAGGGACCTATTGCCACAATGCATTTAGGAAGACGTACAGGGGTGGGAGTTCTGCAGAGCTCGCTTACTCGATGAATCGCACCCTCGAGTCTTCATCTTTGGAGAATCGTAAATAAAGTTAAGAGCCTGCGGATCCGAAGGAGATTCCATGGTCGGAGCTAAGTTACCCCTAATAGACGGTAGGAGAAGAGACCGAAAATTTCATAGGATTGTAGGGAGTAATAGTGTTCTTGATGTAATATGAATGTTTGATCTGTGCTCGATATGTATTTCCCAGCTTTTGTATTTTCCAAGATAATATAAATACACTTCCTCTTTGTTTTGTTGATAACATCAAATATAAATAGAATAGAGTTTATCTTTCGTAACTCCATTTTGATCTTCTAATATCGATAGAGAAATAATCGAATACCAGTTGCCTGATCGGATAATAGATAAATATTTTAGCGGCCCTGAAATTGACAAGGGAAATGATGCCATAAATCCTTATCACTGCTGAACTTCCATAATTGTATAATTCCCAGTCGAGAATTCTGTTCGACTAAACCGATTATATTTCTTCTCAGTTGGTAATGTAAAAGCATAACAATAAATACTTGAGTGTAAAAACATCTAAATAAACCGAATACGAATCCGACATGCCATCCTTCAATATAATGTTATGAACACGTCGTGACTGTTCGATATTTAGAATGTCGTAATTCTTCTATACTCCCCATTGAATTATGTGTCCTTCATTACCAAACAGGGCCCTATTTCTCGGGAAACGTAACGGTCCTTCCATTTATTACGGACATCAAACCGTTCGTAGCCTGTTATCTGGGCCGTTGATTAAAAATCCTTCACCACTATAAATAGGTCCCTTCGTGTATACATCACTTCTTGCTTTTTTTCTTATGCTCCTCCGATCACCATGGGTCGAATTTCAGATTTGATTCGTATTTTCTCCCAGATAAAAGAGTTTGAGATTAGAGTTCGAACTTTGTTTTTCGATCTTGTTTCCTTTTGTAAAAGCTTTTCGCTTAGAATATCGACAGGCAAAAGAAATTGCGCCTAGAATACCGGCAGGCAACCTGTTTTCCCAGACATATCTTGTCTGTGACGGGTTTGAATTCCGGTCTTCTGGCGCAGTACCTGATCGGGCAGTAGGTTACTCCGAGTGGAGTTCTTTAAGTCTGAGGCACCAACTTCCTCGAGGGCTTTCTTACGAGATAGTTCCTTCGAGTTCCCTTGGAGCGCCTCTGCTGGGATAACCCTTTGCTGCTCCGGTACGGATTATCCAGTAAACAATGATCGCGCGTTTCAATCATTGTTTACTGATGAGGATCTAAGGTCGGTCTGGTGCCCCGGAGAGGAGCTCCAATCCGGCTTTCATCCCGTTCGAAGACGGATGTGCGACACGTGGCTATTGATTGCCAATAAGAATCACTGTTGAGTTCTGCATCTGGGGCGACCTTGGGGAACATAGATCGAGTATATTACCTCATGAAATTTGTAATAGAGTAGGAGTGATTGTATTGCATTTCTTGAGCTCGAATTATATTCGAAGCTTTACTTTGTAACTTGTTTGAAGATTATTAATGATAAAGCTTCATTTCTGATTGAATTTTATTACTTGAATTCCGTTATTGGTCGAAATGATAGCCAATATTCCGTCCATTAGCTCGAGAATTTATCTAATCGATTGCAGATATTCAATCAATCAACTTTTCCCGATTAACTTTGAGAAAAAAAACACCACAGTCGACAAATAGTACATAGAGACTTCGTAAATGGTCTTCTAAATAACCGATTCGAAAGAACTTGTCATTGAAGTTAATAAACGCGAAGATCGGAAAAATAAATTCCGATCGTCAATTGACAAGCTGCAATTCTATAGATCTTCTAAGCCTTCGATGATACCTGCTGAACTTCTTAATCGCTCCTAAAAATAAATTCGTTGAAGAAATAAAAGAGTTGTGCGACCATAGGCTTGACCATTATCCTTAAGCTTTTCTGGCATACATTTTTCTCCTCGTATTAGGCATATTTCGATCTAATACTCGAATAAGGCCCCACGGTGGGCGCCAATTGATCTTACGTGGTTTCGTTGGTTCAATCAAGGGTGGGGAAATAACACGATGACAATAATGTTAAAAGGAAAATAAAGACCAAATGTAATTGTATTCGAGTAAATTGAGTACAAGTACAAATATTAGGGGTCCTATTCGAGCATTATTGGATGCCGTACAAGCTAGAGGGTGAAACATGTATGAGAAAGCCTATTCTAATACTCTCTAGTGACCCGAGCAGCGGTCTCAAGGTTAGTGCGCCTAGGAAGTTGTCCAGTATAATAAATGCATGGAGTATTTATAGCCAAATTTGGAGGGCTTGGGCCTGGGCTTGGCCCAACAGTGTCCTTCGATCTATGGTTCTCTAATGTGCTCGAAACAATCATCTTCATGCTTTGGTTCGGCTTTGGTCCCTGGCGACAGGGCTCGGTGCTATTCGAACCGCATTGAGGCTGGAAAAACAGGGGATCCGAATTACCCCTCATCACCCAATATGCCCTTTTATATTAAATCCTTATCGAGCAAAGAATTATATCAACAGATATTACCCATACTATTATACTTTTTCGAGCACTGAGTTTATACCAAATGAATGGTTCTGCTCAAATTTTCTATTAAGCCTTTTTCGAGCATAGAGTCATATCAACGGATTTCTCTCTTGATTTTAGACATTTCCGAGCAAAGGGTTATAAAAGGAGATTTTACTCAAGCTGCTATATTTCTCAAGTCTTTTCCGAGCCAAGAGTCATAGCAACAACTTTCAGTCTTGGTCGAGACAATTTGGTAATAAATTCAGTTAAAAGGTTTTCTGATCGACAATTTATGCTCATAAAATTGGAATTTTTACCAGCTTAAGGGTTTAATCCCATCAGAGATCGTAGATTATAGATTCTAGATTGAGCTTTATCGATCAGTATTTGCGTCGCATAAAGTGTTGATGTGTACTTAAGCTTGAATCGATCGATAATGATGAGGATTGACCAAGATTGAGACGCTCCAGATCGATATTGATCAGGTCAAAGAATCCGACCAGGCTAAATACGAAATAGCAGCGGTCAGTACGAAACCCGCTTCTCAAGTGGAAGTGTATATGTAGCTCGGAGAAGTAAAATTATGCCTTTGAATGGCTTCCTGATGTATATCGAACATGCCTCGTTAAAAACCTTGCTTGGAAAAACCAATTGGGATAAAAACCGATCAAGGAAAAAAAGAGTACATATCCTTCATGATATTAGGGTTTGTCAATGCATGGGTATTGTGTCGTACGGATCTCTGAGTATAGCATAATTTCTTCAATGGTTGAATTTGCAATTCTCCATAACCATAATCAGCAAGGAGATCGGAGCAGTTAAAAATCCCATACAGTAATTTTTCGATCCTTTTAGACCATGGTCTGAGCTTTTAATTTTGTATTTTGATGTTAAACCAATTATCGGTTTTAACCTTTTGTACATCGTAGACCGAAGATCGAGCTTTACCGATTGATGGTTTATGCTCATAAAATTAGAAGTTTTATCAACTCAATGGCTTTGTTCCTTTATCCATCATAGATCGTTGATCGCAGATCGAGCTTTATCAATCGATGGTTCATGCTTAATATGTACTTGGGGATGTTTTACCAAATTAATGGTTTTACTCAATATTTTTCTATCAAGAGTTTATACCAATTTTAATGGTTTTACTCGTATTTTACATAAGAGTTTATACCAAATTAATGGTTTTACATTTTATTTCCGATTTCAAAGTTTATACCAAATTAATGGTTTTACTCATATTTCATATAAGAGTTTATACCAAATTAATGGTTTTACTCTTTATTTTTCACTTAAGAGTTTATACCAAATTATGGTTTTACTCTTTACTTTTTATTTCAGAGTTTATACCAAATTATGGTTTTACTATTTATTTTTTATTTCAGAGTTTATACCAAATTATGGTTTTACTCTTTATTTTTTATTTCAGAGTTTATACCAAATTAATGGTTTTACTCTTTATTTTTTTATTTCAGAGTTTATACCAAATTAATGGTTTTACTCATATTTCACATAAGAGTTTATACCATATTAATGGTTTTACTCCTTATTTTTCATTTAAGAGTTTATACCAAATTATGGTTTTACTCTTTATTTTTTATTTCAGAGTTTATACCAAATTAATGCTTTTACTCTTTATTTTTTATTTCAGAGTTTATACCAAATTAATGGTTTTACTCATATTTCATATAAGAGTTTATACCAAATTAATGGTTTTACTCTTTATTTTTCATTTATGAGTTTATACCAAATTATGGTTTTACTCTTTATTTTTTATTTCAGAGTTTATACCAAATTAATGGTTTTACTCTTTATTTTTGATTTCAGAGTTATACGAAATTAATGGTTTTACTCACATTTCATATAAGAGTTTATACCAAATTCATGGTTTTACTCTTTATTTTTCATTCAAGAGTTTATACCAAATTATGGTTTTACTCTTTATTTTTGATTTCAGAGTTTATACCAAATTAATGGTTTTACTCTTTATTTTTTATTTCAGAGTTTATACAAAATTAATGGTTTTACTCTTTATTTTTGATTTCAGAGTTTATACCAAATTAATGGTTTTACTCATATTTCATATAAGAGTTTATACCAAATTAATGGTTTTACTCTTTATTTTTCATTTAAGAGTTTATACCAAATTATGGTTTTACTCTTTATTTTTTTATTTCAGAGTTTATACCAAATTAATGGTTTTACTCTTTATTTTTGATTTCAGAGTTTATACCAAATTAATGGTTTTACTCATATTTCATATAAGATTTTATACCGAATTAATGGTTTTACTCTTTATGTTCTTTAATTTTTTAGATCGCCGAGTGTTTTATCGATCAGGTCGATTTTACTCGATGAAATAAGTAGGTTGTTTACCAATAATTGGCTCTAACCTTTTCTTTCATAAATTTGGAGATCGGTGAGTGTTTATCGATGATGATGGGTATTTTGGAAGTCTACCCCTGAACCCAAGTGAGGTCAAGTGTAGATGATCTCCGACCATTCAAAAGCGAAACCGAGCTCGGACAGGTGATGTTCCGATCCAACCTTTATTAAATGGAATTTAGTGACGTATGATTACTGTTGGGCCGATCCTGGGCCCAGGCCTAAGAACCTCGTAATATATGTGTACGGAGAGTCCAGGAAGCTCATCTTTTCCCAGCTATAAATACTACGAACATTAATGAAGGTGGCGGGGGGGGGGGGGGGGGGGGGAAGGGTGGAATTTCCCAGATGCACTCAATTTGAAGCTCCCGCTCGGAAAGATAGTATATCTCATTTTATATGTATTTCGCACTCTAGCTTGTACGGCATCCTATAATGCTCGAATATGACCCCCGATACTTGTAATCTGTACACCTACGATCATAATATACTTTATTGATCTTTTCTCCGTATACATCGTTTGCGTTTTCTTTATTTATACTCTAATATAGATCCTACTACGAATCTGTGCAAGATCAATTGGCGCCCACCGAGGGACCTTATTTGGTTGTTAGATCGAAAAATGCCTACTACGAGAAGGAATACATATAACTGAGGAGAACCTTCTCATGCCTCGGGAATTTAGATTTCAAATAACAATGAGTCTGATAACCTATCCAGAGAGGCTCAACAATCGGAAGTTCCGCAGATCCTTCACTAGGACATTGCACTGACCTAAATGGCCCTCGACGATTTAAGGTCGAAAATAGCATCGTACGATGTTCCAACAGAATTATCAGTGTAATCATCTTATGTGATCATTCCGAGGGATTCCTACTGTAAAAATCATAATCGCCACCTTCAGGGAAGTTGCTCTCGATCGATTGGAAAAACTGCTACCGAGCTTTATTTTATCTTCTATTAAACTTAAATTAACAAGGAACATGGTTCGAAAATACGTTATTATGGACAATGAAGACTATTCACCGATTTAAAGCATATCTACTATCTTATTATCTCATCCGTTTATCTTATGTTCTAAATGGATGATCTATTTAGTGAAAGTCTTATTCGTCAAGGGTATTATCAATTCATCGTATTCGGGAACTTATTATGGCCAATCTCTACGTAAATTATTCAAAACGACTAAGGGTGAAAGCCGTTGCTATGCCCCTTAGATCGAAATAAATGAAAAGGGTGAAAGTTGTTGCTAAGACCCTCAGGTGAAAGCTGTTCCTATGACTGATCAAAACGACTAAGGGTGAAAGCCGTTGTTATGCCCCTTAGATCGAAATAAATGAAAAGGGTGAAAGCTGTTGCTAAGACCCTCAAGTGAAAGTTGTTGCTATGACCGATCAAAACGACTAAGGGTGAAAGCCGTTGTTATGCCCCTTAGATCGAAATAAATGGAAAGGGTGAAAGTTGTTGCTAAGACCCTCAGGTGAAAGCTGTTGCTATGACCGATCAAAACGACTAAGGGTGAAAGCCGTTGTTATGCCCCTTAGATCGAAATAAATGAAAAGGGTGAAAGTTGTTGCTAAGACCCTCAGGTGAAAGTTGTTGCTATGACCGATCAAAACGACTATGGGTGAAAGCTGTTGCTATGCCCCTTAGATCGAAATAAATGAAAAGGGTGAAAGCTGTTGCTAAGACCCTCAGGTGAAAGTTGTTGCTATGACCGATCAAAACGACTAAGGATGAAAGCTGTTGCTATGCCCCTTAGATCGAAATAAATGAAAAGGTTGAAAGCTGTTGCTAAGACCCTCAGGTAAAAGCTGTTGCTATGACCGATCAAAACGACTAAGGGTGAAAGCCGTTGTTATGCCCCTCAGATCGAAATTAATGAAAAGGGTGAAAGTTGTTGCTAAAAACCGTAGAGTGAACTTTCGAGAAGAGAATGTCAGCGGTTAAATAAAAGGTCTCGGAAAGATCATTCTTCTATACCTCTTCGATCTAAAAAAAATTATTGGATTTATTTTCCAATCAATTAATTCGTTATTCATCGAAGGTTCCTATTATTTATCTATTCGCGGATCTCAAGCCGATGAGCGATCAATATATAGGTATCAACAGAAAGAGTTTCCCAGATATTCTTCTCGATCAACCAATACAGGGTTAATCCAATCAACTTAATTGATTGCTATTCTGAAGGAAAATATTAATCGATCTACTGGAGTAATGTCAATAGATTACGTGAATCCTTAAAAGGTGCAGCCAATTCATAATCGGAATTTCTTCTTCCGAGTTACAGATTAAATAATTCCGGAATAGTTACACAAATCAATTACGATCGGAATTTACTTTTTCCGAGCGTCGGGTTCGACAACTTCGAAATGGTGATATGAATTATGTACTATCATCCCGGATTCATTTATGTAATTTATATAAGTTATATGTCCGATTATCAGATACTTTACTCAATCAATGGTAACAGATTATATAAATCTTCGAAGTTGCAACCTATCTTGGAGTACCGTTCGATTACCGAAGGAAAGTATGTTTCCGAAAGAAAGGCTTGATAACTTCAGGTTAACAGCACAAAGTTGCAATCAATCAAGTTTCGATACATCTCACATATATTCGACCAAAGAAATCGAGAAAACATCCAAGAATATACAATGAAAATTGAGCAGAAAACAAAGCTGTATTATTATTATTCTTCGAACAAATTAAAAATGAAGCCTCGAGTACAATGTTAAAATTTAGGCTCAAAGAAGGACTGTACAATCGCTCCTACCCTACTACAAACTCTATGAGTAAAAAGCTAGACATGTTCGGTCCGTATTCCTGCGACCGCTCCAGATGCAGAACTCAACAATAATTCTTCAAGGCAATCACTCGCCACGTGTTGCACATCCGTCTCCAGAACGGGATAAAAGCCGGATCGGAGCCCATCTCCTGGGCTTTTAACCGATCTTAGGTCTTCATCTGTAAATAATGATTGTTATGCACAATCATTATTCACAACCTAATTCGATCCAGAACAGCGGAAAGTTACCTCAGCGGAATCACTCCAAGCGATATCGAAGGAAATATACTTCAAGAAAATCCTTGAAGAAAGCGCCAGAAAATCGGAATTATAACCCGTCTCAGATGGATTATATCTAAGAAAGCAGGTTGCCTGCCGGTATTCTAGGAGCAATTTCTTTTCCCTGTCGATATTCCAAGCGAGCACAAAGCAGTTCTGTTCCTCTCAAATATTGTTCGAAGTCTGAACTTAAAAAGTCGAGTTAATTGAATGATGATCTTGATCATAATGATCGGACGAATAAAAGAGCCAGTAGGACGAAAGAGACAATCTAAAGTATATGACACCGTCTTTTATAGTAAGTGTTGAGATGAATCCGACAGCGGATAATCTGGGAAACGAATGGATAAGATTTAACAACCGTTGGGATTCCCGACAGATAAGGAACTGTTTGGCTACAGTAGGAAGTTCTTCAATTTGCCAACATCTAAAACAAAGGCACAACTATCGAACAAAGAACATTAGATCAAACAAAGCAAGAATATCATAAAGTATTATTCATAGAGATCTCTGAATAAGTAAAATAATACAAAAACCACTTTTCGACCCTATTACAGGCTACAAGAAAAAAGTTTCGATCCTATTACAAGCTACAAGAAGAAAATGCGGATCCTATTACAAACTAGGGGCAATTTATCTCGAATTACATCACGTGAGTCCAGTAAAATATCCGGCTAGTCCTGCCTCCCGGGCCAAGAGGACGAATAAACTCTTCTTTAGGCTTGACAAGTGGGAGCTACTGGCCTCTTTGATCGATCAGTCATTCCAATAAAAAAAAAAGAGAGGGAGAAATTCGCGGTACAAGTCTGAATGAACGATAATGCCCTTACTCGAAAGATTTACAAGGATAGCGAATCTTGAGTGTCGGTCGACTCGATGTCTATGATCGAGTAAATTAGTTCGAACGCTACTCCATTTATTAAGTCCGCACCTTCCACACCTTTGATGAGCTTTGTGGCAACATGTCCATCACAATGATGCCAGAGGAATAATGACCTATCTCTTAACACCCTTGAAGACTTCAAGCTTGGACACCTCCAACTCTTCGCAGGACCGACGGGGTTATTAGGGCCGTAGGTGGTCAGCAATCCACCATGTTGACCTTCAAGGGAAAACATTTCTTCGTCTGCAGATATCCTAGTCAATATTAAGATACTCAATACTTCATGGTTCGCGAAGTACATTCTAGCTCGAATTTCGAAGTATTGGGATGCAAAGGTGTATTTCTTGATCAACATGGTCGAAGTAAACTCTACTAAAAGTAAGAACATCCGTTTAAGAAAATAGGAAAAGGCCCATTTCTAGGAGCAACTTAATGTGGTCCAACGGATGAGATGTAACAATTTGTGCGGTCAGGATTTAATGACCGGTCAGTTTCCCGAGTAATAAGGTAGTGTTTGGCACCATGAAGAAAAGGAAATGGCTAAAATCAGCAAATTATACGCTCGAAAATTCGGAAATCATTTCGACCAAACAAAGTATTCGAACAGCAAAACACATAGCAATACCAATAGAAATTTGATTACATATTGAAAACAACTTATTAATCAAGGTATATCTCAAGGCCCAGGGATACAGCTTGATCTATTGGCTTCAAGCATGCAACCAAGCTCGACCTTATTCTTCGCCAACTCGAGGGAAATAGCGGCCTGACAGTCGATCCCATGCTGTGCAAGCATCCTGAGATCAAGAAAGTCTTGACTAGCCTGAGATATGTGAGATAAAAAAAAAAAAGAGAGACAGAGGGGAGATTGAGAGAGAAAAGAAGAGTTCAAGTTTAATAACCTGAGAAAGAAAATTAGACCCCGACACCGAAAGAGTTCTACTGGCCAGAGTCTTATTGGTGGCACCATCTAATAACAATATGGGGTCGAGGGGTTTACCCAAGAATTGGTCCATGAAAAATTCAAATGAAAAAGCCAGAAATTCGACCCCAGTATTGGATATTACGATGAAGTGAAGGCATCCTGTTAGCACAATAATAAAATGGTCGTCGCCCACAGAAAAAGGTCCGATATAAAGTAACAAAAGCTCTCGTGAAAATAGCAATTTGATTTAAGGAATGCAAGGATTAAGTTGTACATAATGTTCATCGGTGATCGGATTCTTCAGTGCTGGGATTGCGACTCTCCTCCACCTTCTCGCCGTCTTCCTCGGAATCACCTTCCGAACTATCGACAGAAGAGCTACTCGAACTATCGTCTTCCTCTCCGCTACTTTGATCATCAGAATTGGAGTTATTTTTCTTAGGGGAATTGATATTTTCTCCTCCCCGATCATCGGATTCACCCTCGATATCCACGTCCTCATCCTTTTCCTCCGAACTTTCGGCTTCGAGCATATCGGGGTTAGGCATCGGAACCCCGAATTCAGCAAGGAACGGAGCGAACTCATGATCATCTAGACCCTCTATTTTGGGAGGAAGAGAAGAAGCCTTATAATTTTCCCCAAGGATGTTTTTATGAGGATCCGTAAAAGGGAGATATTCATCGAGAACGCCTTGAATCCTTCCGGCCATGATAAGCTGCTGAACACTTTAGGGGGACTCTAAAAACTCCCTTATAGCTGGAAGCCTGCCTTCTTCTCGACCTCGAACATATGCCTGATCGGACAATGCCTTGGCCTGCTCAAGATCCGACTTTAATCTTGCTACCTCTTCGTCAAGGGTCCTCTTCTCTTCGAGCTCTTTCCTAGCCTCCTCGAGCTCCTTCTTGACCTAAGTAAGCTTGGCACTAGTCTCCCTCAGTCGACCGACCGAAATAGCTTCCTCTTTGAGAATGTTGTGGAGAGCATTATCAGTTTCTCGAGACTCTTCTTCTAAAATGGCTAGTCGATGAGATTGGTGTGCAAATAAATCTCCAACCTACAAAAAGGACATCAGTAATAAGGCGAGATTTCGAAAAAAGTTAATACATTCAGAGAAAACATATACCTTCTGATGGGCATAGGCAAAGTCACCCATGATCTGAAAACCGTCTTTCTGGAAAAGCTTGGTTTTATCATCCCTAAACCTTCCGGCCATCAGAATTCGGAAGGATTTGTCCACCGTATGTTCACCATTAGGGCCAAGGTCAGACTCGATGGTCCCGTCCTCCGGAAACCCAGCAGCCCTCGATCCTCGAAGGTGATCCTCTATAAAGTCTACCAAATCCGGTTCCGAACGACCTGGTCGACATTGGATCAGGCCTGGACTCCGACCAAATGGCCTTACTTTTCTTGAAGGCTCGGGACCTTCGCTATTCCTTTTTCGGGCCAATCGAGCTTTGATTATCTCTTGGGATTGGATCCCATTTAACGTATAGTAGCTATAGCCCGCCGCGGTCGGATCGGACGTACCAGTGGAGAATACCGATTGAAGAGGGCCAGATGCTCGAGGTTGCGAAGCCCCCTTGGCGGTAATTCGAAGAAAACCTGTAGATACGTTCGGAACTGCAGAAGTGTCGCTTCCGGCATTAGTTCCTCCAGTCATCAAAGTAGCCTTTGATTTCTTCTGCTTGCGGGGTTGACCCTGGGACTCTGTAGAAAATGAGGCAACGACTGAACCAGCTACAGAGGTTCGAAACTTCTCAACAATCTCAGCTGTAAAATCGAGAATGGATTTAATTTCGAGCCAAGAAGCATCAACCGAAAAAATAGGAAAAGAAATAGTATACCTAAGGTGGAAGGGGCAATTACAGCAAGATCCTCCTCATCCGTCCGAGCAACTTGGTTAGGAGGATCGTCAGAAGGCGTGGTCGAAGATTCACCAAAATTTGTAGGAAGGGCAAGATAAGAACTTTCGCTGAGCCCTACCATTCTCAAGACCCTCTCCCGGGTCAATAAAGCAGTTTGATAAAGATCAAGGCGGAGGGTGTGCAAAAATTCATCCGGAAGCTCGTGATTCATCCGTCCTGTAAGTTTTCGCCTACCATAAATCCAAGACCTCTCCCCAGGACATTCGTAGGGGGTCGGTTCTGGAGTCTCTGCAGAGGATGGAGTATCGGGGCCTCGGACGAAGAAGAATTCCTTTTTCCACCCATTCAGGTTGCTCGACGCTGCGAGAAGTAGACGTACCCAGCATTCGAGGATGTTGAAGAGCTCACTTGGAAAACCCACCAGAAGTTTTGGAAAGCTGCTTTCTTCCCTTTGGCCTTCATTAGCACGCTGAAGGCGACAATATACCCGACCGAATTCGGGAGAATTTGGGATGGGGCAAGGTGAAAAGCCTCTAAAACGCTACGAATTAAAGGACTAACGGGGATGCGAAGACCGTAAAAGAATTGCCTAGTATAAAAAGCTTGGCACCCTGTAGGAGGATCGGTGACACGCTCCTCAGGAGTTTGGATGACGATCGAGAATCCATCAGGTAAGTACTTGCCGAAGTTGGTCTCCAAGTATTCTCGGTGTTCCTCAGTATAACGACAAACGATTTGGTCGGCCCTTTCCTAGGTTTTATTAAGCCGTACGCTGGTCGAAGGTTCCGTCCATTCAAAAATCGTGACAACAACACTTCTACCTATTCTGTACTTGGCTTGCTCGTTCTTTCCTAAGGGAAGATCATCCTCCTCCGCGGCCTCTTGTTCAGTGGCCTCACTCGAAGTATCGCTTTCACTACTCTCCGAAACCGAGTTTGACTCCTCTATCATCTTGTCGGAACTAGAACTAGGGCTCGGTACCCTTTGAATCTCAGCTTCGGAAAATTGAGTATCCACAATCCGCATCTCATTGGAACCACCGTCTTGTTCTTCCACTACCTTGGCTTTGCTTTTGGGATCTGTTGAACTAGACATTTTATGCTCAGGACGATCAGACGAATATTAGGGTTTTCTAATCGATCTGAACGGTCCGATCTTGGAATTCTTTGAGAGTCTTGTGCAAATGAAACTCCGATGATCAGCTTATATATACAAGGTCAAAACGGTGAATTGCAAACAGGTCCTCGAATAGTCACGACGATTGAACTCCTGCAGTATAATTTCAAACCTACTTTCTCTTTTATTGCACATTAGACCCCTATACTCTATGGATTTATGGGCCGCAGCCCAACACATGAAGGAAAACAACGTTTAAACTTCTGTGTTCGTATAATAAGGAATCGATTATGGCATCACGAAGTATGAAGCGATGGGATGCTTTTGAGAAGCTTGATAATCAATATCGACGAGAAAATTTATATATCACGACGAACATTATAGTGTTTCCATGATATACACTCTTTTTCCCTGGTTCGGTTTTTATCCTAATGGGTTTTTCCGAATTAGGTTTTTAACGAGGTTCATCCGAAGCATCATAATAAGACTCTCCCTCCCCAGCATATCACATACTTCTCCGAGCTTAAGATTCACTTTGCGCTTGAGAAGTGGGGGAGTATTGATGATGGGTATTTTGGAAGTATACCCCTGAACCCAAGTGAGGTCAAGTGTAGGTGATCTCCGACCATTCAAAAGCGAAACCGAGCTCGGACATGTGATGTTCCGATCCAACCTTTATTAAATGGAGTTTAGTGACCTATGATTACTGTTGGGCCGATCCTGGGCCCAGGCACTCAATTCGAAGCTCCCGCTCGGAAAGATAGTATAGCTCATTTTATATGTATTTCACACTCTAGCTTGTACGGCATCCTATAATGCTCGAATAGGACCCCGGATACTTGTAATTTGTACACCTACGATCGCAATATACTTTATTGATCTTTTCTCCGTATACATCGTTTGCGTTTTCTTTATTTATACTCTAATATCGATCCTACTACGAATCTGTGCAAGATCAATCGAGCAGATCGATTTTACTCAATTTAGGACTTATTTAACAACAATTGGTTTTAACCTTTTTAAGTCTGCTTTTTGAGATTGGTGAGTGTTTTTCGAGTAGGTCGATTTTACTCAATTTAGGACTTAGGTTGTTTACCAATAATTGGTTTTAACCAGTAAGTCCGTCGCTTTGGAAATCGATGAGTGTTTATCGAGTGGATCGATTTTACACAATTCTTTGACTTAGGTTGTTTACCAATTGTTGGTTTTAACTAGTAAGTCCGTCGCTTTGGATATCGAAGAGTGTTTATCGATTTGAATCGATTTTACTCAATTGTTTGACTAATGTTGTTTACCAATTATTGGTCTTAACCAGTAAGTCTGTCGCTTTGGAGATCGAAGAGTGTTTATCGAGCGGATCGATTTTACTCAATTCTTTGACTTAGGTTGTTTACCAATTATTGGTTTTAACCAGTAAGTCCGTCGCTTTGGAGATCGAAAGAGTGTTTATCGATTTGAATCGATTTTACTCAATTCTTTGACTTAGGTTGTTTACCAGATATTGGTTTTAACCAATAAGTCCGTCGCTTTGGAGATCGAAGAGTGTTTATCGAGCGGATAGATTTTACTCAATTCATTGACTTAGGTTGTATACCAATTATTGGTTTTAACCAGTAAGCCTGTCGCTTTGGAGATCGAAGAGTGTTTATCGAGCGGATCGATTTTACTCAATTATTTGACTTAGGTTGTTTACCAATTATTGGTTTTAACCAGTAAGACTGTCGCTTTGGAGATCGAAGAGTGTTTATCGAGCGGATCGATTTTTACTTAATTCTTTGACTTAGGTTGTTTACCAATTATTGGTTTTAACAAGTAAGTCCGTCACTTTGGAGATCGAAGAGTGTCTATCGATTTGAATCGATTTTACTCAATTCTTTGATTTAGGTTGTTTACCAATTATTGGTTTTAACCAGAAAGTCTGTCGCTTTGGAGATCGAAGAGTGTTTATCGAGCGGATCGATTTTACTCAATTATTTGACTTAGGTTGTTTACCAATTATTGGTTTTAACCAGTAAGTCCGTCGCTTTGGAGATCGAAGAGTGTTTATCGAGCGGATCGATTTTACTCAATTCTTTGACTTAGGTTGTTTACCAATTATTGGTTTTAAACAGTAAGTCTGTCGCTTTGGAGATCGAAGAGTGTTTATCGAGCTGGTCGATTTTACTCAATTCTTTGACTTAGGTTGTTTACCAATTATTGGTTTTAACTAGTCCGTCGCTTTGGAGATCGAAGAGTGTCTATCGATTTGAATCGATTTTACTCAATTCTTTGACTTAGGTTGTTTACCAATTATTAGTTTTAACCAGAAAGTCTGTCGCTTTGGAGATCGAAGAGTGTTTACTGAGCGGATCGATTTTACTCAATTATTTGACTTAGGTTGTTTACCAATTATTGGTTTTAACCAGTAAGTCCATCGCTTTGGAGATCGAAGAGTGTTTATCGAGCAAATCGATTTTACTCAATTCTTATGTGTCTCCAGGAGGTGAGTGATGAAGAGAAATTGCCCAAATCCGAAGAGAAATCAGAAATCTCTAAAACCTAATATTTTGGGGTTTTTTTAGTTTTAATCGTAATTGGCAAAAGAAACGAAGCATATGAAGAATGGAATTGAGATTCATGATCGCCGGAGAGTGACGATTAAGAAAAGTATAAGCTTGCAATGTTTTGCTAAGAATTGAGTGAGCAAGGTGAATGGATATGGCAGACTATGTGAAATTTCACATACTAGCGGTGTATTCGCACACAGTTCGGGGAGAGAGGTGACCTTTTTCCTTGGATCGACCATATGTCGTTCGAGCAAATAACCTAGCCCCACGGTGGGCGCCAACTGATTTAACCGATTTTCGTTAGGTTCAATCAATATTATCGGATTAGATTTGAGGGCAGATTAAGTTACTCAGGATGGTGCAATACAAGAAAAAGTAAAGTAAGAATAATGATAATAACGAAGAATTAATGTAGAGCAAAAGCTATCTTATTAGAGTAAAGATATTACAATGCTCTGTATAAAGTATGTAGGCGTAAGCTCTTTTCTTGTGTGTGTAATACAATGTTGATCTAAGTATTTATAAGATATAAACCCTACGCATACAAGGAAACATAATCCTACTAGGACTCGGCATATCTGTCCTTCTTAAGTCCGGATTGTAGTCTGGTCGCCGAGGAGAATCGTCTCTGATCGGGTCGATAGATGATCCCAAATGAGCTTGTATGGTCGAACCGATCTGATGTCTTCGAGTCAATCCTAGTACAATAAGGGGTGTAAAACAGCCCCGATCACTGTTTATATCCTCCATATCTTTCATTGAATTTTCAATCAGTTGATTAATGGATTCCAGGATTGATGATTACACATTTGATGAGGTGGATGGGATATCTGCACTTTCTTGGCTAATTGGTGGAGTGCTTTCCTTCTCCTTAGCCGACTCCTTTGTCTTCTTTTGGACCTTTATTTGCTCATCTGCAGTTGTAACAACATCATAACCATCAGCAGAAACAACCGATTTATCAGTGAAAATCCAAGCAGGTTCAAAAGGCGATTTTGTCTGTTCTGGCAGCTCCTCATATGTTTTGATAGCCTGTCCAAAAACAATTTGTTGAAGACTGGGCAGGGGTGTCATAGAACTAGGTTAACCCTTCTGACACAGAGTCTTCTTAGCCCTCATTTCCAGAGTGATGGAAATGGCTAACTTTACTGCTCTGTCAAGCAGATCTTCTCCCTCAGCATGGGTCTCTGGAACAGAAGCTACAATCTTCTTGGCTTCAGACTTAGCCATTTTCCTCAGCTTCCATCTAACCATATCTAGGAAAAAGTCTAAATCCAGAGCATGTTTTAGGCATCCTGTTTGTAACCAGCTCATCACCCAAGCCTCTTCTGTTGCAAACGCCTTCCATTACATTATTTGCTCCTTTGCCTTCGTCAGACGGTAGTCTCTCTATCTGTTGTATCTGATCTTTTCGTTTACAAACAAACTTTGACGGATGAGAAAATTGTTATACCTTTCCAATTCAGCCTCAAATTTGTTGTAAGCATCTGGGTTGCCAAGGACAACTGTCAAGTCATGTTTCAATTCAGACCTTTACTTCTTTGGCTCCTTTGGTCTAGGCATAAAAGACTTTGGTTGATTAGGATATCTTGGCTCTCCAATTCTGATTCCTCCACTGTACGTTGGACCATGAGCGTCCTTTGTACTGGCCTCTAATGCTGAGCCAGATCCTGATCTTCCTTGGCAGCCAGTTATGCCTCAGTCATGTACTTAGTTTGAGCTTCCAGCTCACTCAGCTTCGAAGCTTCCTGGTACGCTGCCTCTTCTTTCTTCTTCTGTTCTCTTTCTTCCTTTCTCTTCTGGGCAGCAGATACCTTCCCTTTGTCAGTTCTCTTCTTTTTGGCAGCAGGGGTTTCCACAATCTTGAGTGGGATAGCATCACCTGGTTGAGGATATAGAAGAAGTACATCACCCTCAGCAGCTGTGCTAGTTTGCTGTTCAGTCTCTGTGACAGCAGACTGACTTAAAGTTGAGTCAACAACAGGCCCATCAGCAGCCTTTTCTTCAGAGTAACTGGTTCTCTGACTTTTTCAGTAGGTTCCTCAGAAAAGGTGACCTTCATCCTTGCCTTGGACTTGGTCATAGCTTCTATTGGTTGAGGTTGAGCAGCAGGCCTCTTAGTAGAGCTCCTTGTCTTTCTCCTTATTTCAACTTGGACTGGCTCTTCTAATTCAGTCCTTTCAGGAGATGTTCCAAGAGCCATCTCCTCTATCTCCTTAGCCACCTCCGTGATTATCCTTTCAACAACAGTAGATGCAGACCTTACTGATCTGGCTTCATTAGCAGGGTTTGCTTTTTGATCAGCAGACTTAATTACTAGTCAGACCAGTTGTTTTAGCCTTCTTCGGAGCAGCAGGCTTTTCAGTGTTACCTTTCCCTTCCTCTTGGGGGTAACCATCAACTTAGCTTCCACTCTGATAGGTTCATACGTTTTGAGCTCCTTCAACGAATGAACAAGTTTTCCATTGATCATTGAGCAGTTCAGGGCCATGAACAAATGGCTAAGCAAAATAACATGTCCACTCTTCTTCACCGCCAAAATGTTGAAGAAGTGGGCAGCTCAGTTGACTTCAAGGCCATAGTATATGCAGGACATAGTGTGAAACCTTCTCCTTGGCAACCCATTTAAGGAGCCAGTAGAACATTCCAAAACCTAGCGATAATGTCAGCAAAATGTTGGTACTCATCCTTCATCTGAGTTTTCATCAACGTCCCTGTCATTTCCTCTCCTTCCTTAGCAAACAAAGCCCAGAAGGCTTCTCCTTCTCAGAACCCAGAATGGAGACTTCTCCTCCTTCATTTTTCAGTCCGTAGATTTCACTCAACACCGCGGGAGAGACGCGGATCGTCTTACCTCCTACCTTGCCAATCATCATGCTCTTGGCCATATCAGTTTTCCTCGTCTTGTAAAACTAAGCAGCATCTTCAATAAAGACCAGTTCTTCGTGAGCTTCCAAAACGTTAACCAGAGATGATTCATTGATCTTAGCCATTAACTCCTTCATGAAAGTGTTGGGATTCGGTAAGATAAACAGCCCTAGGCACAGCGGAATATAAAATTTTAGGACCTCTTACGGAATCTTGCCAGGATACTACTCTAGGTGTATATATATGAACATAAATAAAATGATAGTATAAGTTTGCACGTTATACCTATCTCCTTGCAAATCCTTGGCTAGCAAAACGAGCTCTGAATTCTTCTCCAGCAGAAATCGATCCAAGCTTCTCAGGAGCGCCCCACGTGTTGCGCCTCTACGGGTTGATACACCACAATTACACGAAAATAATAAATCTTGATCAGCTAGAACACAAGATATATTATGATCTAGGATATAGGAACGATTTTGGAACATGAATCGAAAACGAAAATTCTTCCAAGTGGAAGACAGGGTTCGGTCGATTATAGCTTGGGAGAGGGAGAGAAAATTTTGCTCTTGCTCAAATTTTGCTTGTTGAGTTATATGAAAAATAACTACAAGATAGCTACTTATAGTTATCTCCCTAACCTAGTCCTATTAGGACTAGGGCTCTTCTCTCCTACATGGGCCATGGCCCTCTTTAATTAGAAGACCAAGTCTTCTAATTAATTCATGGCCCAGTTAATTAATTTTGACCAGGCTTTATTTAATCTCCCAATTAAATAGCCCACTTAATTAACTTAATCTCCTATTTAATTAAATCAGACTCTAAGTCCATTTAATTAATATCCCTTCTAATTAATTAAATCCAACTTAATTAATTAATCCACAAATTAAATTTCAATTTAATTTATGATCCTGATCCAATTCCAATTGGATCCCATTTTGTTCCAATTGGGTCGACCCAGTCGACCCATCCATAATAATTGACCCAGTCGATTATTCACCCAGTCGACCCAATCGACTCGGTCGTTCTTATTTCCTCGCTTTCGCTTCATGTGTATTGTGTATGCCCCCGTAGGTTCACCACATAATTGGCCGTGGGTTATAATTAAATATTATTTAATTATTCGAGTAAGACTTACTTTAAATCAATCAAACACTCTGTCGATTGATCATTCCAAAATTAGCACCCCTGCCAATTTGGGAATTCTCCCACACTCCACGGTCGATGTCCAGCCACAAGCCCATGGAGCCCAATCACTGGTGAATTAATTCAGTGAACCTTTTATCATTTACAATTTCCATATACGCCATAATCTCTCCATCGATCAATCTCCCAGTCGAGACTTAAGGGTATGGTCTTTCATCGGTTTCCCTTTTCTTTTGTCTTGACCTTATGCATTCTGGTCTCGAAATAATTCTCTTTGACTTAACCTTTATGAGCTACTTACATAAAGCCGTCAGATACCTCGGCCGAGGATTTTACCAGAATTAATTTCTCACAAAAATCCGTAGGAGAATTTCCCAATCTATCAAGTCGAGACAATGGATACTTTGTTGATGATATGAATCTGCATACGAGTTCCTCTATACCCAATATTAGTCCACCAGATAAACCCTATCATCTCAAGTAGTTAGGGACCGTTCCTCGTATACTATTGTAAATTGGAATAACTTCAACCCCGATATGCGACTACCGCTTCCATGGTGAGTTATTTCCTAATTGGGGTATTAAGTGCGCTTGCCATCGCAGCAAGCCACCCACTTATGTGTATCGACTATCCCAGTCACGCTCGTGGACCCCAGCGTCCTCCAGTTCATCGGAGTATACACAATAGTGAGAGTCTAACCGAATCCAACGATGTCCTATCTCGATTGGATTCTACGACTCTTGAATATGTTCTAGATCACGGCCTTGGAGATCAGTCCACGGGTTGTCCCATAGCCCTGTGATCTAAGGACTTCTATCCTTATGCGTAGATAATTATTACATAGGATAAAGATGACCATATAATAAAATGCATTTATTAATCCAATTGAATGGTCCTTTCAATTAAATGCAGCCAAAATAGTTGGCTTGCAGGACACTATTCTATCAATCTCCCACTTGTACTAAAGCCAACTTTTCATACTTCTGATTCCCATCTTAGACAGATGTTTTCGGATGCCTTTGAGGCAATGTCTTAGACAGCGGGTCCGTCGTATTATCCCATGAGGTGACACGTTCCATCTTTATGTCTCCTCTACCAATGATATAAAA
The DNA here is from genome assembly GCA_038501285.1 of Penstemon eatonii. Taxonomy (NCBI): domain Eukaryota; kingdom Viridiplantae; phylum Streptophyta; class Magnoliopsida; order Lamiales; family Plantaginaceae; genus Penstemon; species Penstemon eatonii. Next base: position 50,023,356 of record CM076715.1, on the reverse strand, counting down.
TGGTATCGTCTTAGTTCGTGCTTGGATTCTGATGAGATCTCGACTCCTTCGCTTGCGAGATAGCTCCATTATTATCACAGAAGATAGTAATGGCTCGACAATGCTAGGTGTCACATCCAATTCCTGGATGAAGTTTTTCATCCAAACACTTTCTTTTGCTGCTTTACACGCGGCAATGAATTCTGTTTCGGTGGTTGAATCTGCGGTAATGTCTTGCTCGGAGCTCTTCCAGCTTACCGCACCACTATTGAGGCAGAACACGTATCCAGATGTCGACTTGAAGTCGTCTACATCACATTGGAAGCTAGAATCAGTATAGCCTTCCAATTTCAATTCTCCTCCACCGTATACCAAGAACAATTCCTTAGTCCTTCTCAGGTACTTTAGAATTGCCTTTACGGCTATCTAGTGCTGCTCACCTGGATCAGACTGGTAGCAACTTGTAACGCTTAAAGCGTATGCTACGTCTGGTCTCGTACATAACATACCATTCATTATGCTTCCTATTGCGGATGCATATAGTACTCGAGACATATTGCTTCTCTCTTTAGGCGTCTTTGGGGCCATATACTTAGAGAGTGCAATCCCATGTCTCATTGGAAGCAATCCTCTCTTGGATTCTTCCATATTAAATCTCTTCAAGATTTTATCTATGTACTGGGAATGGGAGAGGCCCAGCAGTCCTTTTGATCTATCTCGGTAGATCCTTATACCTAGTACAAAGGATGCTTCTCCCAAATCCTTCATTGAGAATTGTGTAGATAACCATGCTTTAGTTTCGGATAATGCTTTCACATTGTTTCCAATGAGAAGAATGTCGTCAACATAAAGCACCAAAAATTCAACTGTACTCCCACTGATCTTCTTGTACACGCAAGGTTCGAACATGTTTTTGATGAATCCATAAGTTTGGATTGATTCATCGGAACGAATGTTCCAACTTCGGGAAGCTTGCTTCAGTCCATAAATGGACCTATGGAATTTGCACACCTTGTGTTCATCTCCTTTGGATGCATATCCTTTTGGTTGCTCCATGTAGATCTCCTTATCAATTTCCCATTGAGAAAGGCAGTCTTTACATCCATCTGCCATATCTCGTAGTTATACCACGCAGCTATGGCCAGCAAGATTCGAATGGATTTAGGCATTGCGACGGGCGAGAAGGTCTCCTCAAAGTCGATGCTCTGCCTTTGAGTGTATCCTTTTGCCACTAGTCGCACCTTGTAGGTTATTACCTCTCCGTTCACTCCAAGCTTTCGCTTATAGATCCACTTGCAACCCACGGGAGCTACTCCCACTGGTGGATCTACCAAGGCCCAGACCTTGTTCGAGTGCATGGAGTCCAATTCGAATTCCATGGCTTCACGCCACTTTCCCGAGTCTATGCCTAGCATAGCCTCTTCGTAAGTCCTTGGGTAGGTTAGAGACTGTCTAGTCTCACGCAGCAGACCGTAGTACCTCTCGGGTTCTCTACGTTGTCTTTCTGACTTACGAAATACCGGTGTACTTTCTGGTGCACTTTCATGCTCATGTTCTCCCACTGCCTGTGGTGATGGGTCGGCTTGATTGACCTCTTCGGCCTTTTCAGCTTCAGTGACCTCATCTAGTTCTACGTTGTGTTCCTTCTTGCCTAGCAAGAAATCCTTCTCCAAGAAGTGTGCGTTCCTTGAGACAAACGTAGTTTATCTTGTAGGATCGTAGAACTTGTATCCTATAGAGTTTTCTGGATACCCCACGAATTGCATAAGATGGACTTTACATCCAACTTATCTCCCACCAGCTTATTCACATAAGCGGGAGACCCCATATGCGCATGAATGCATATGAAGGTACAATACCAAAACTCATATCACGTGATATGTTTTGGATCTGGCTTCAGAGATACTTAGCTCAGTATCTTCGATTTTCTTGATCAAGTTTCATTTGTTTGAATAAGGAATTTCATGTAAGATTTCTTAATAGACATTTACATGTCCAGAATGCTTGACAAAAGACAACGTTTCGAGCGGGTCTTACATTTCGAGAATCTAATTCTCTATTAAATAATCAATGGCGTACTGCCAATGCATGTTTGATTTTAAATCGATTCAAATCTCTTACATGCTTTCATTGATTAGGCTCTCTTCTTTTATTCAAAAAGTAATTTGGAATTGTACATCACAACGTACTTTTACCCATGAGGGTACTAGAGACGCCTTATCTCCCACTAATGCTTTAGTGTTTCTACACACTTGTAAATGGATTAAATCCATTGCAATTGTTTATGCCTCTTGGTTGCCTAGCAACCAATTACTAAATCTAATTTCCATTATGCAAGATTCGAAAGTCGGTTACTATTTACAGCATCCCAGTCAAGCTCGACCTAGTCGAGCTCAGTCTTTGAATCTTTAATTCGGAAATATGTTTTAGTACTCGTGTATTGCCTTTCGGTTTACAACGACTCAAGTATGTGAAATCTTGATTATTTGTATTTTATTGACTATGCATATTATATTTAGTCATTATATGAGTATCCATACTCATTTGCTTATGTACATCTTTTGCGTATAAATATTATAGCGCAATCAGTTCCAACCATTGTGGAACTATCACATCTCTTAAGACAAGGGATGGTATAAGCAAATTCTAATGATCTAAATAATTCATGGCTTTAGATGCATTCAATGCATCAATGAGTACTTCATCGGCCGTTCAACACCCTTATGCATTACTTGACCATAAGGTTAAGTTCAATAAAATGTGATCATCCTTTACGGAAAGACTAGGTTCAATTCCTTCTTTCCCTTGATTTTAATCCATGGAAGAACCATTTTGATTGACTTTACAACTTATCATCCTTACAGAAAAACCTCCAAGGTTATTTCCCTTCAGAGAGGATTCATTCCTTTTCTTCCATCTCTCGATCCTTTTGAGGCCTTTTCACAAGATGTTACTTCCCATTTATGGGAGACTTAATGTTTGCCTTCAAGAAAATTTGGGCTTGAGAACCATCCTCAACCCTCTGGTGAAACTTATCACCTTTCTTATTTGAAGAGTAACTTCGAAAAAGGCAGCTTGGTGAAACCTATCACCATTCTGGTCGAAGTGTAACTTCGAAAGGAAAAACAATGAAATCTTTGTAAGGAGATTAGTCCTTGCTTGGACTCGAGAATAATTTCTCATGTTTTGAAGTCATTCAAAATTCCTTTGGGTTCAGTCAATTTATTTGATTCAAGTATGATGGTAAATATTCATGGATACATAACTTATGAAAAACTATCATAAACATGACGATAAATACGCGGCAGATTAATATCAATGCATAATTTACAAATATGGTTTTCATTTGTAAATTACTCCCACTATTTTTGTCGAATACTTATGCCCCCACATAAGGTTCGGGAAATAAAAATTTCCTAATGGGCTAAAGGCCCAAATGCAATCGCTCAGTACCCACGACTCGTTGGCCATACCAAAGCATTTGATAGATTATCCAACCCCGAGCAATCTTAGTTATTGGTGGGGGTTCGGACAAATAGGGTTTGCACAATTCCATTTCCACTTGGTGGGCGATCATGTCGCCTGTTAACTATCCCAGCTAACCCTTGAGTTCATTTAGCCTCGGTTTTCGTTATGGACCCACGACTCGTGAGACATCCATACTTACTCGCGTTAAATCATGTCCAATACTCGTGAAGAGAAATAGTTCAATCCTAGACACCCCACGACTCGTGAGACAGCGCCTAGAACCTTGCTATCCCCTCCCTTGGCACTAAACTGTGCATCGAGGCAATAGACATACCATCTTCCTATAACTCGACCCACGACTCGTGAGACATCGAGATATATTCGTACGATATGCCTAAGACCCAGTAATTGGATAGGCTCCGACCATAAACACCATTCTATGCGCCCGTTTCACGATTTAATATTATAATTGAATTTTTAGGTTCAATTGGAGGTTTTATGAAAAGTTCAAGTGCGAGGTCTCATCAGATTATCAATTATCTTGTTTACGTTTTTCTATCCTAAGCATGCATCTCATTCACCAAAGAATAATTACGAAAAAGTAAACATTCATCACCTAGCATTGCATATAAGATTGATCGATTGCCCATCCTATGCGATCCATCACGAGCCACATGATGGACCAATTGGTCAGTCTAGGGTGGAAATTAAATGTCCTAACTATTACAATTTTCAAACCCATACATCATGGGCCTTCTTGTAATATCCACCTTGATTGGGCCTCCATGTAATGAATTGGGCCTCCATGTCCTCCAAGGTAATGGGCCTCTATGTGGATCTCCAAGTCTTCATGAGGTCTTCTCGGCTCCAAGCCTAATCTAAGCCTAGCTTATAAAAATAAATGCCCTATTCTATTACATTCGTTTGCGCAAGCAAGGGCACCAATCAGGCCCATTTAATTACAACCCATAAAATAAATAAACCAAAACTACACAGGGCTTAAGGGCAAAATCGACAAATCAACATATTCACTCAAGAACATGCATAAATTCACATAAGGGCATAAATGTAAATTTACCGGCTCCTTTAATTTTAATTCACAAAAATTATCCAAGTTAATTTAATTTTGAATTAACAATTAATCTCTAAGATTAATTAACTCTTACTTGAGTTCTAAGTAATCTACAACTCTTATCTTGATAAAGTTGGTTAATTAAGATAGTAACAAATCTTCCAAGATTACTATCTTATCCAAAACTCTAAGTTTCCCAATTTTACAAATCTCTAAGATTCTCAAGATAATCCTATTTTGATTAGATTAGTTAACTAACTCTAAGTTTCCCAATTTTACAAATCTCTAAGATTCTCAAGATAATCCTATTTTGATTAGATTAGTTAACTAAGGTAGTGTCCAAATCCTCCAAGATTTATACCTTATCCAAACCTCCAAGTTTCCCAATTTTACTAATCTCTAAGATTTTCAGATTTATCAAAATAGGCAAAATAAGAGTCCAACCAAAAATCAGCCAATACGTGACCAATCGAGGACTGCCACATGGCCAACACACGCGACCACAAAGTCCGCGCGTGGGTTGTCCTTGGCAGCGCGCGGCTGCGCGTGGCAGCTTACGACAGCGTGCGGCTGTGCGTGACAGCACGCGCAGCCAGCGTGTTGTTCGCACGCTGCCGTGGGCAGCAGCCCACGGTGGCCGCCTACGCCGCGTGCCACCGCGGTTGGATTCCAATTTTTTTTTTGTTGTTGTTGTTGTTTCGATTACTATTTGATTTAATTAAAAACAGATTCAATTAATTAAATCCAAATCCAAAAATTAATAATTAACGTGATAAAATTTCGAATCAAAATTTTCTTTTAACTCCAAGTTAAAACAGATCTACGTCCTATAACATATACAGTTAAAGAACTAGCCATACATAAATCAAACATATGATTTAAATCACAGAATTTGCAAATTCATATATATACAAAGCCTAGAGTTGGCTCTGATACCACTGTTGGGATTCGGTAAGATAAACAGCCCTAGGCACAGCGGAATATAAAATTTTAGGACCTCTTACGGAATCTTGCCAGGATACTCCTCTAGGTGTATATATATGAACATAAATAAAACGATAGTATAAGTTTGCACGTTATACCTACCTTCTTGCAAATCCTCGGCTAGCAAAACGAGCTCTGAATTCTTCTCCAGCAGAAATCGATCCAAGCTTCTCAGGAGCGCCCCACGTGTTGCGCCTCTACGGGTTGATACACCACAATTACATGAAAATAATAAATCTTGATCAGCTAGAACACAAGATATATTATGATCTAGGATATAGGAACGATTTTGGAACATGAATCGAAAACGAAAATTCTTCCAAGTGGAAGACAGGGTTCGATCGATTATATGAAAAATAACTACAAGATAGCTACTTATAGTTATCTCCCTAACCTAGTCCTATTAGGACTAGGGCTCTTCTCTCCTACATGGGCCATGGCCCTCTTTAATTAGAAGACCAAGTCTTCTAATTAATTCATGGCCCAGTTAATTAATTTTGACCAGGCTTTATTTAATCTCCCAATTAAATAGCCCAATTAATTAACTTAATCTCCTATTTAATTAAATCAGACTCTAAGTCCATTTAATTAAAATCCCTTCTAATTAATTAAATCCAACTTAATTAATTAATCCACAAATTAAATTTCAATTTAATTTATGATCCTGATCCAATTCCAATTGGATCCCATTTTGTTCCAATTGGGTCGACCCAGTCGACCCATCCATAATAATCGACCCAGTCGATTATTCACCCACTCGACCCAGTCGACTCGGTCGTTCTTATTTCCTCGCTTTCGCTTCATGTGTATTGTGTATGCCCCCGTAGGTTCACCACATAATTGGCCGTGGGTTATAATTAAATATTATTTAATTATTCGAGTAAGACTTACTTTAAATCAATCGAACACTCTGTCGATTGATCATTCCAAAATTAGCACCCCTGCCATTTGGGAATTCTCCCACACTCCACGGTCGATGTCCAGCCACAAGCCCATGGAGCCCAATCACTGGTGAATTAATTCAGTGAACCTTTTATCATTTACAATTTCCATATACGCCATAATCTCTCCATCGATCAATCTCCCAGTCGAGACTTAAGGGTATGGTCTTTCATCGGTTTCCCTTTTCTTTTGTCTTGACCTTATGCATTCTGGTCTCGAAATAATTCTCTTTGACTTAACCTTTATGAGCTACTTACATAAAGCCGTCAGATACCTCGGCCGAGGATTTTACCAGAATTAATTTCTCACAGAAATCCATAGGAGAATTTCCCAACCTATCAAGTCGGGTCAATGGATCCTTTGTTGATGATATGAATCTGCATACGAGTTCCTCTATACCCAATATGAGTCCACAGAGACTTTCTGGCGATCTCCAGTCAGTCGGGACTCATATCAAAGCATAGACGTTCTCGCACCAGATAAACCCTATCATCTCAAGTAGTTAGGGATCGTTCCTCGTATACTATTGTAAATTGGAATAACTTCAACCCCGATATGCGACTACCGCTTCCATGGTGAGTAATTTCCTAATTGGGGTATTCAGTGCGCTTGCCATCCCAGCAAGCCACCCACTTATGTGTATCGACTATCCCAGTCACGCTCGTGGACCCCAGCATCCTCCAGTTCATCGGAGTATACACAATAGTGAGAGTCTAACCGAATCCAACGATGTCCTATCTCGATTGGATTCTACGACTCTTGAATATGTTCAAGATCACGGCCTTGGAAATTAGTCCACGGGTTGTCCCATAGCCCTGTGATCTAAGGACTTCTATCCTTATGCGTAGATAATTATTACATAAGATAAAGATGACCATATAATAAAATGCATTTATTAATCCAATTGAATGGTCCTTTCAATTAAATGCAGCCAAAATAGTTGGCTTGCAGGACACTATTCTATCAGAAAGGAGTTCCAGAAGTGTAGAACTTATCATAACTCATATATCGTCCTTCAGCTCCAGCCATTGCTGATGATTCTTAGTAGTTTGTGAGATTGAAAAGCTTTAAGAGAGAAAATTCAAAGATTTAGTAACTTCTTTTGTGCTTAAGAGATTTTAGGGTGCATAAGGTCGACTCCTCTGATCAGATATGGATTTATAGATTTCAAATTGCGTCGGTTTCCGTGTTTCACGTGAACCGTTAGATCTAATCTGACAGTTTTGAATCGTGCTAGCGAGATTCACGAATTTCAAATATTATGTTTTAATGTTAGATGGGCGGGAAACTCAAGCTACACTAATTTGTTACTCATAAAAGCGCGTTTTTAAATATAATATTTTTAGTACACACTTATATAATATACCATACGAGTAAAGTTTAACTTATCTGACAGACGAGTGATCTAGTATCTGATATTACTAGTGAAAGCCAATAATTAGTAATCTTCCTCTGCTATTTGTCAATCTAGCAAGATAAATTAATCTTCAATCTTCAAGAATTAAGATTATATCTTCTGAACACATAACTTCATCTTTAGATCAAGAGTACCGCTAGTCTTACACGTTTCCCTCGAGTTCAAGAATCCATAAGTTAACTAGTCTGTTGAGAGTTAACCTTGAAGATACGAAAAGATAAGTAAGTTGATAAGTAAGTTGATAAGTCTTCTGATAAGTTCTCCCTCAGCTTATGCATCAAAATTAAGTAATCCTAGTTCAGCTCTTAGAGTTGAAAACCTTGCATCACTTAGTGGTTTGGTGAAGATGTCAGCAATCTGATTGTCAGTATGAATATATTCAATAATGACATTCCATTTTTCCACATGATCTCTAATAAAATGATGTCTGATCTCGATATGCTTTGTCCTTGAATGACTTGTAGTATTCTGAGTAAGTGAGATTGAACTTGTATTATCACAATAGATTGGAATTCCACTGATCTTTATATTGTAGTCTTCTAGCTGTTGTTTCAACCATAGTATCTTTGCCCAACATGCTCCAGCAGCAATGTATTCAGCTTCAGCAGTAGAGATAGATACTGAAGTCTGCTTCTTACTCGTCCATGAGATCAGAGAACTACCTAAAAATTAACAGGCACCTGTAGTACTCTTCCTATCAATTCTGCAGCTAGCAAGGTTAGAATCTGAATAGCCAATAAGCTCAAATCCTGATTTCTAGGGTACCATAATCCTAATTCATGTGTGCCTTTAAGGTATTTGAGGATCCTCTTGGCAGCTAAGAGATGAGATTCCTTAGGATTTGATTGATATCTCGCACAAACCACAACAGAATACATAATATCTAGTCTGCTAGCTGTTAGATATAACAGTGACCCTATTATGACTCTGTACTTGGTTATATACACTGATTTACCATCTTCATCTTTGTCCAGATGATGTCCAGTAGACATAGGAACACAAATAGATGATCTAGTTTTCATACCAAATTTCTTAAACATATCCTTTATGTACTTAGCTTGGTTGATGAATATTCCATCAGGCAACTATCTAACTTGCAAACCAAGAAAGTAGTTCAGTTCACCCATCATGCTCATATCGTCCACATATATTTGCACAAGTAATATATGATCTTCCCATTCAATAGTGAACAAGGTTTTCTGTACTTTACCTTTTTGAAATCATTTAATTAAATAAAATCAAATAAAGTATCATACCATGCTCGTGGAGCCTGTTTCAGTCCATAGAGGGCTTTCTTCAGACGATATACCTTATCTCCTTCTTCATCGACTTCAAAACCAGGTGGTTGTTCAACGTACACTTCTTCTTGCAATTCTCCATTGAGAAAAGCAGACTTCACATCCATCTGATAGTTCTTCGGAGCAGCATAGGCAAGAAACAATCTGATTGCTTCAATTCTTGCTATTGTTGCAAATGTCTCATCAAAATCAATGCCTTTTTCCCGGCAGGAACCCTTGGCCACTAGTCTTGCTTTGTTTCTGGTGACAATACCATCTTCATTAATCTTATTTCTGAATACCAACTTAGTGCCAATGACTCTTTCATGACTTGGTCTAGGAACTAAGTACCAGACTTCATTCCTTTCAGATTGATTCAACTCCTCTTGCATAGCTTCAATCCATTTAGAATCACTGAGAGCTTCTTCAATTTGGAATAGGAAGCTGACAAACATTGCATCATTTGCAACAGCTCTTCCAGTCTTTACTCTATCCAAAGGATCACCAATCACTAACTCAAGTGGATGATTTTTGATCTATCTGAGATCAGGTTGCAAATCAGGATGTTGTCCTCTTGATTGATCTTGCAACACTTCTGTTGGAGTTCCAGTAGTAGTCTGTTCAACAGTCTCTGGTCTGTGAGTTGTTGGTAACTTGTCTGTTAGACAATCAGCAGTTTGATATTGAACAACACTTGAGCTAGCAGCTGAGTTGAGATCAGGTAGTATGATAGGTACATATTCTTCTTTTCTTTCATCTTTCAATTTCTGAAAATCAATAGACAGATTTGGATTAGTACTTTTATTCTTTTCAGAAGATTGGTTTGGTTCATCAAATACTACATGAATAGATTCTTCTACAAGTAAAGTTCTTTTGTTAAAGACTCTGTAAGCTTTACTAACAGTAGAGTATCTTACAAAAACAACTTCATCAGTCTTTTCTGCAAAGGCAGTAATGTGATTTTTCCCATTATTTAAAACATAAGATTTACAACCAAAAATCCTAAGATAGTTAATATTAGGCTCTCTGTTGTTCCAGACTTCATAAGGTGTCCTTTTTTACTTTTGTTGATCACACATCTGTTCTGAGTGTAACATGCTGTATTTGTAGCTTCTGCCCAGAATCTTTGGGGCAGTTTTGCTTCAGCTATCATGGTTCTGGTAGCTTCCTTTAGTGTTCTGTCTCTCCTTTCGACAACTCCATTTTGTTGAGGGGTTCTGGCAGCAGAGTACTCATGATTGATTCTTCTGAAGTTACAATACTCTTCAACAGTAGAGTTTGTAAACTCAGTCCCTCTATCTGATATGATCTTCAATATTTCATACTCTTCTCATTCTGGATCAGTTCTATCAGATTGGTAAGATGCTCTTTGGTTTCACTTTCCTTCTTCATGAAGACAACCCAAGTGTATCTTGAAAAATCATTCAGAACAGCTAGGTAGTATTTCTTCCCACCATTGTTGATTGGATCAATGGGTCCAAATAAGTTTATATGTAGTAGCTCCAATATCCTTGAAGAATATTGGTGCTTTTTGCTTTTGTAAGATGACTTGATTTGTTTACCCTTCTGAAATGCGTCATAAATCTTGTCCTTGCTCATGACTATTTAAGGAATTCCTTGTACCAAATCATTCTTGATTAATTTGTTGATGGTCTTGAAATTCACAGGATTCATCGTTTTGGGTCATAGCCAACTAATCTCACTTGGTGTAGAAGATTACCTTCTTCATAAAGATAAGATGACCTTCTTTGTTCCAATATGTTCAACTTAGCACTTATGTGATGAAAAGATGACTGAGGAACCTTTGTCAAAATATTGACTTATGCTCAGCAATTTGTATTTGAGGCCTTTAACATAAGAGACGTCAGATATCTCAATGTTTCCTTTGATTAACTTTCCACACGTTACTATCTTGCCTTCTTTGCTGTCTCCAAATGTAACATTAGGACCGTCCACAACAACAGCATCAATCAGCTCTTGTATGTCTCCACAAATGTGTCTTGAACATCCACTGTCCAAGTACCATTTCTTCTCTACCTACAAAACAAAAGAAAATTGTTTTAGGTACCCTTTATTGAGAGGGTCCTGGAGGATTAGTTTCACCTTTGACAACCCAAGATGTTGAAGTCATAGGCTTCTTAGGCTTCTGAGTTTTAGCAGGAGCATAAACAGTTTTCTCTTCATTATATTCAGCAGATGTGTTATGTTGATAATCAATATGATACGGATAATGTTCATAAGCAGGGTAAGGTGCATGATATGCAGGATATGCATGCATAGGATCAGCAGGGTAAGGTGCATAGTAAGCTGGAACTTGAGGTGCATGATATACAGGTAGATATGCAGCAGGTTGCACATAATATGATGACTCATTTCCATAACAAGCATTTTGATTCTTCTTGTTCTTATGCTTCTTTGGATTACTCTTTGCTTGCTCATTAACAGACGACTTAGTTTTATTACTAGTCTGATTGGTTTTACTCTTATCAGCAGGTTTATTAGGACTATGTTGTTTAGCTTTACCAGTCTGTTTTTCAATCTTAGGCTCTTTGCTCGTTTTAGCCTTACGAGCTTTCATCTCCTTTAGTTCTTTCTCAGGTGAAGCACGTTTAGTAGTCTGACATACAGTATGACCTTACTATTGTCAGCAGATATGAATTTTTCAATATGATTCAGTTCTATCTTTTCCTGATTTAAAGGCAGTTTCTGTTTACTAAGCGTGTTATCTAATGCACCGGAAGACTTATCCTGAGACTCTATGACTTTCTCAAGTTCCATGTTTTTAACCTTATAATTTCACGTTCAGCTTTCAGAGATTCATTCTCTTTCTCAAGCAGTTTATATTCAACTAATTCTTTTGGTTTTTCAACCATAAGTTTTCGAGAACTGTTTTTCTCTTTCAGCAGTGTCATCTCTTCCTTAAGCTTAGCAAATGTATCAACAATACTGGTATTATTAACGATCATTTGCTCAAATGAATGTTAATAATTCACTTTCATCAGGAGTTACCTCATCCTCAGAGTCATCTGATTCTTTGGCCATCAGACATAGATGTGCAGGATGCTCATCTTCAGTAGATTCCTCTTCTGAAGTGTCTGAGTCTGAGTCAGACGAGTAGATAGCAGCAAGCTTTTATACTTCAGCCATCAACACTTTGCCTTTTTGATATTTTCTCTCCTTTCTCAATTTCTATTCCTCCTCAGTGTATTTCTCAGCTTTAGGATATGGGCAGTCTCTGATGAAAAGTCTCAATGTCCTGCAATTATAGCACATTAGTTTGGACTTATAAGAGTCCTTACTATCATGGGAAGTAGAGGTAGGTATAGAAGTAGAAGCATTTTTGTATTTGTTCTTCATTTTTCTCTTTTAGAACTTCTTGAAGTTATTTATCAACAGTGCAACGTCTCCAACAGTGTACTCCTTTTTGTTGAGCAATGTGGCTTCATCAGATAAATCCACGTCAGCTTTTGTTTGCTGATCTTCTAAGATTTTCAGCAGCAAACAGTGCAGTTGTGGGGCCTGAAGTTGCGGTTTCTGTTGGGAATCGAACATGACCCGACCCGTGCCGCAGCGGAAGCGGGTAAAATTTTAAAAATTTGGGTGGTCTTTCGATTCAACCCAAGAATCCATATACATAATATAAACCGAGTATAAACCAACCATAGGGGGTTTAGGATTTTACCTTACTTCACTTGGTAGTGATCGAGGCTTTCCAAGCAAGGCGTGGCCGAACTTCTTTGTCTCTCAGAATCAGGAAATTCCAAGTGGTTCTTCAAAAGCTCCTCCAAAGAAAACAACACACAAAGAGTCTTTAAGAAAAGAACTCCTCTAAAGAAAGTCCACACTTCACAAGTCTTACAACCTAGAAAGAATTTCTTAGGCTGAGAACTTGAAATTCCTTCGTAATCTATTGAAGTTAGATTGGAAGAGAATTATTACTTAATTCTACTAACTTGAAAGGTAGTATAGAGAAGAAGAACTTTTATTGCAATGACCAAGTGTTAGTAAATGAAAAGCTAGGGCCTCCTATTTATAGAAGGACTTACTTCACCACTAAGCTTTCAACAAGACTTAGTTGAGAAGCTATCCACAAAGCTTATCTGATAAGCTTTGTCATCAACCCTATCCGATAAGGTATATTCCTAGCATATCTTATCCGATAAGCTTTGTCATCAACCTTATCCAATAAGGTATATTCCTAGCATATCTTATCCGATAAGGTATATTCCTAGCATATCCTATCCGATAAGCTTTGTCATCAACCTTATCCGATAAGGTATATTCCTAGCATATCCTATCCGATAAGTTTTGTCATTTACATAGTTGAGAAGTTTCGTACTTTTCTTAGCTGAGAAGTTTCGTAAATTTCTTAGCCGAGAAGTTTCGCACTTTTCATAGTTGCGAAGTTTCGTACTTTTCTTAGTCGAGAAATTTCGTACTTTTCTTAGCTGCGAAGTTTCGTACTTTTCTTATTCGAGAAGTTTCGTACTTTTCTTAGTTGCGAAGTTTCGTACTTTTCTTAGTCGAGAAGTTTCGTACTTTTCTTAGCTGCGAAGTTTCGTACTTTACTTCTCCGAGAAGTTTCGTACTTTTCTTAGCTGCGAAGTTTCGTACTTTGCTTCTCCTGGAAGCTATCTACTTAGTTTCTCTCAGAAGCTTTGTAGTTAGCTTCTCCAAGAAGCATTCTACTTAGCTTCTCTCAGAAGCTTTGTAGTTACCTTCTCCTAGAAGCTTCTCTTAATTAATTAGTCCTACTAATTAATCTTATTCTTCCTCTTAATATCTCCTTGAATGGTTTAGTTAAGTAAACTCATTTGCTTAACTAATCAAGTCTCAATTAATTCATCTAATTAATTAATTTCTTCCAATCTTTATTAAACTCTTTTAACAACATCGTTTAATAATGAATTCAATATTCTGGTTGCATTCTGTGAATATTATGTGTGACCCCTTAGGTTCACCGTTAGCTAGCCGTGGGCTCACAAGACATTGTGATTTAATTAGTGAATAATTACTATAATTATTCCGGTCAATTAAACACATTTAATTGACCACCTTAGAACTAATCTTCATTAGTCCATGGGTACCCACACTCCATAGTCGATGTCTAGCCACAAGCCCATGGAGCCTACTTAATAGGTGAATGTTGTTCGTGTGAACCTTTCCTTTTATGTTTTCCATGTACGTACGATCCTTTCATTGACCAACCTCCCGATCAAGGCCTGGGATATGGTAGTTTGATCGGTTTCCCATAATACCTCGATTCTATGTATCTTATTCATAATTAGATTACCTTGTGACCATAACTTTGGAAACTCCTTCCCAATTGTCACATACCATGCGCATGGATTTTATCAAGAATCTAATACATTAGAACACATAGGAGATTCGCTCGACTCATCATATCGAGTCAATGAATCCTATATTGATGTCATCAATCTCCATGTATGACTACCTATACCCAACGTAAAACCACATAGACCCGCTAGTAAGTGGTCGGGAAATACATCAAAGTATAAGCACCCACACATGAGATTACTCTAACCATCTCAAGTCGAAGGACTAATATCCGTACACTAGCATAAATGAGAGAATACTTTGTCACCGATGTGCATTTTATGCCTCCAAGACAAGATTCTCTCGGTGGGGCCTTCAGTGCATTTGTTCTACAACAAACCACTCACTCGTATACACTGGTATCCACATACCGGCATCCATGGAAACACAATGCCTTCCAACTATTGGAATATGTATATTTGTGTGAGTCTATCCGATCCCATCGATGTCCTGTCTCAATGGGTTCTATGACTCAGAACAATTTTAGATCACGACCTTAGAGGCTTATTCCATGATTGGATCGATGCCATGCCCCATAGTCATTTGTGATCTAAGGACTTCATCTAATTGTTGATTGATTACAATTAATGAATATGGCCAATAAAATATTATTAATCAAAACCAGATTGTTTTCACAAGAGTAGATTACAAGTCATTAATTGGCTTGTTGGGCACTACCTAAACAATTTCTTCCATACCCATTCTTCGCAGTTTATACTCGTATGCCTTGAGTACGGAAAACAACTCTGTAAGAGAGATCTTCCCCACATCCCTTGACTCTTCCATGGCTGTAACTTTCATGTCTAACTTAGGAGGCAGCGCCTTCAGTACTCTGACAGTGATCTCCTTGTCAGTGAAGGTTTTTCCCAGCTTTAGAACTTCATTCAGCGTTCTGGTAAACCTTGTATCCATCTGATCAATGGTTTCACCAGACTTCATCTTGAAATTGTCTAACTTTTCAAGAGCAACACTCATCTGGTGCTCCTTTATGGCATTGTTTCCTTCCCTCATATCACGAACCTGGTCTAACATTTCTTTTGCAGTTTTGCAGTGCTTGACCTTGTACAAACGGCCATTATCCAAGGCTTTGTTCATGATAAAACGGCTAATCTTGTCCAGATTAACAGCTTTACTTCCTCAACTATCATCTCTTCAAGTTCTTTGTTCACCAACATTTCTACGTTGTTAACTTAGATGGTCATGGTGATTTTGCATGGACCTTTTGTGATACATGTAAACATGTTATCATTATAAGCAGCGAGGAAGATTTCCATTCGGATCTTCCAGTCCTAGAAACTCATATCGCCAATGTGGGGAACATGGTTGATACAATCCATTTTCAAAAACATTTGATTTTTCAAAAACGTGCTCTTTTGAAAAGTTTTAAAATCTTTGAAAAACACTCGTATCAAGCTCGTTGATCAGGCAGCAGATTCTAATGAACTACCCGCTCTGATACCACTTGTTGGTCCAAAGTGGTCAGATAAGGTCTAGAGGGGGGGTGGGTGAATAGACCTCTGAAAATTTTTGACTTCAAAAATTAAGAACTCTTTTGTCAGCAGACTAAGCTGATCGCGCACAAAGCTTTGAACAACATAGTAGACCACTCTTCTGATTGTAGCTTAGCTGATTTCAGCAAAATCAAACTTTTAGTCAGATTACTTGCAGCGGATGTTTTAAAGTATTTTTCACAAGTTAACTTAGTTAATTTAAAGATTTTATCCCCAATTCAAAACTCCTTTAAAATCTTTAAAATAAATAATTCAAGTGTTAAAATGATATCTTTTAAAATAAGCAAGGAAACTTATGCAAATGTAAACACCAGAATTTTTATAGTTATATGGATGTAAATCCTATAGTCCACTCTTCCAAGTCACGAAGATCTTTGGTTTTACTATAAACACACAGTTTACAATATACACTGCTTTTGCTTTACAACAAATGATAAGTCGTAAGTTCACAATAGGAAATCACTAAGAAACTCCTACTCTCTGAAGTAATATCACTCACTTAGATGGATATCTACTTCTCACAACACTTTTCTAATACAGAATCACTCAGAAAGATGTATTCTTTTGCTTCAACATAGCTTCTGTGAACATATGACTTCAACAGACGAGTGAGCTGTTCTTGAGCTTTTGAGACATAGAAAAATTCTGCTTCGCGAATGAAATCTCAGTTGCTGTGTTGTCTCTAACTCTTGAATTCAGCATTTATACTTGTCTTTGAAATATATCCGTTGAAGAATGAGACATATTTCAAAGCTACAAGTACTGGTCCCCCTTTTCCTGGCACGGCTCTCTGCAACTGTTGATACTATACATAAATCCCTAAAATAATATTATATACCTTCCATCGCACCATAGGTCACGCTCCATCCGTCGCTCCCTTTCCATTGTAAAGGTTCTCATGTGAGTTTTGCGCTTTCGCGCTTTTTGTTGCTAGGGATAGTCCTTTGCTAGCTAAGGCTGGTGCAGGTGGTGCCATGGGACAATATTTAACCAAATGGCTTTGACTTCCACATCTCGGGCACTTTCTAGCTTTCTTCCAGCACGTGGGCTCTCCATGCCCTTTTCCTCCACAATACGTGCAAGCACCCTTGTCTGATTTCCCTGATTGCTTTTGTGGTCGATGGAATTGGCGACAACTGTTCAGATTTTCCGAGCTTGAATTTCCGAACTTCGGTTACTTGCCTTGAACTCTTCCAATTTTCCAATTTGGCTGCGAAGGCCTCTTCCCTGGAACCCGAAATGCTTTGAGCTCAATCAAATCATTCTCAATTCGGGTGGCCCTCCCAACTACTTTGACATAAGAGGCTATGTTTTGGGAAAGAAGGGTTCATTGAAGTTTAGGCCTCAAGCACTTGATAAATTGGAGGGTGCGACGTGGTTCATCCAAAGTCAAGTGGGGAGCATAACGAACTAGTCTGGAATAGACAAACTCAAACTCAGACACACTCATATTCTCTTGCTTAAGAGTATTAAACTGCTCTTCACATTGTTCCCTAATAATAGGCGGCACATACTTATCGATAAAGTCCTTAACAAAGTTCTCCCAGGTTCTCTCGGTTCGGTTCTGCTCCCAAACCATTTCCCTCGTTTGCCACCAGGCCTTAGCAACATCTTTCAAACAATAAGTAGCCAATGATGATCTTACGCTAATTCATTGAGTGATCAAAGTAGGAGAGTAAATGGCTAAAACACAATTATATGAGGAAAAGATCAATAATGTATATTCCGAACATAGGTGTATAGATTACAAGTAATGAGGGTCCTATCTGAGCATTATAGGATGCCGTACAAGCTAGAGGATAAATACATATAAAGTAACCTAAACTAACTTTCCAAGGCGGGTCCGAGCAGGAGCTTCGAGTTAGGAGCACCTGGGAAAGCGTGTCTGGCATCATAAATGCTTGTGGTATTTATAGTTGAGGCGATGCGCTAGCTGAACCATCCGCAGGGGAACATATCTCGGCCCAAAGGCCTGGGCCTGAGGTTGGCCCAACAGTAGCCTTCGACCTTGTACTCTTTCTAATAGATCGGACTTGATAAGTTGGGGTTTGGGCTCGATTCTATGTCTTCAAGGTCGGGATTCATGATTTTCGATCTTGCATGATCCGTATTCCGATCTTGCCTGAGCTCCTAAATGTAGATAAACCAAAGTACCCCTCATCAATACTCCCCCACTTCTCGAGTGCAAAATGAAGCTGAAGGTCGAAGAAGTAAATGTTGCTTCGAACGGCGAAATGAACAAACCATTTATGATGTGTTTCGGATATGCCTCATTAAAAACCTGATTCGGAAAAACCCATTGGGATAAAAACCGAATCAGGAAAAAAGAGTGCATATCTTGGAAACCATACAATGAGTCTGTTGTGATGATATAAGTTTTGTTGTTAACAATCTTTGTCTGGAATTGATTATTAATACTCCCCCACTTCTCCGAGCGTAGAGTGAAGCAAAGGATCGGAGAAGTAAACAAGTTGCGAGACCAAAGAGGCATGTTTTTTCCAATGTCTGTCTATGGCCCGTAATTCCAGAGTTTAGGGGCCTAAAAATGCAATTATTGGGGAAGATAATTTTGAATTTACCTTGAGGGAGTTCAACCGTTGCGGTTACTCGGGGTCCGGTTTGCAATTTACCATTTTGACCTTATATATATATGCTGTTGGGTTTTTGGGTATAATTTGTCAACTACAACAGTGCGGAATTTAATTTTTTTTTTTCATACACCAAATCCCAGGGTTTCTTATTAGCACATATGAATAAAGGTTGAATTTAATTAGAGCATGCATATACTAAAATTAAATAGGTGGTAAAAGCCATTTTACCTCACCACAGGCAAGGTGGTGGTTTCCTCCGGTCTTCGGTTGTTCACTAGAGCACCCCAAGTGTTGTGCCTCTAGAGATAGTCCACACCAGTTGGATTTGAGTGACTTCGCGAAATCCCCAGGCTCAGAACTAGGATTAAGGAATCGTCTCGTCAGGAATTGGATTCAGATCAGAGAAGACGCTTGGAGAAAAATCCTTCACAGGGGTGGGGCGATTTTTTGGAGAAAACTAAACAGGGAGAGAAATCGATTTTTTCTTCTCAATTAGTTGGCTGAAAATTTCGATTAGGTCATCTTCAAATTTTCGATCTCTCTCTCCCTATTTAATGGGGTTGTTAGTTTGTTGAGATTTTCTTGCTATCTTGAAGAGATTATGATATATCTCTTATATTTAGAAGAGTCCTTCTAGATATAAAATATATCTCTTTTTCCTTATTTCCTGAGGAAACAAGATATGTCATATCTCTTCACAAGATATGCTATATCTCTTCACAAGAAAATCTTCCCTAATCTTTTTCCATCAAAATCGCCCCCCTTTGACTAATTAATCATAAGATCAATTAATTTACTTAGCATGGTTCGGCCATGACTAAATTAATTGATCAAGAGATCAATTAATTAATTTAACCATGCCTACATGCTTCATCAATCTTAAATTAATTCAAGTCACCCTTAGCAAAATCGGCCCATGTAAGAATAAACAATCCTAGATCATTTTATCTTAACAATAATTGGCCCATATGCTTTAATTAATTAATCCACTATTAATTAATTAATCATTTCCAATTAACACTTTAATTGAGGATTTAATCAATCAGAAATTCCAATTGATTCATTAATCAGTTACTTCTAATTAATGATTCTCCACTTTGAATTAACACTTTAATTCTCGATTAATTAATTAGTTACTTCTAATTAATTATTCTTCTTCATGAATTAATACTTTAATTCATATATTGATTTAATTCCTTAAATCAATTGATTCCTTACAGACTGTCACTGTCCAACTGTATTGTGTGTGACCCTCTAGGTTCACCATCAATTGGCAGCAGGCCCACGACTTTCGTGATTTAATTAGTGAGCAATTAATTGCTCCGATCAATTAACCACTTTAATTGACCACTCCAGAATTAATTTCCTTATTAATTCAGGAGTACCCACACCTCATGGTCGATGTCTAGCCACAAGCCCATGAGGCCCAACTTCAGGTGAATTGATATTCGTGAACCTCCACCTCTTATAAATGCCATGTACATACGGTCCTTCTAGCGACTAATTTCCCGATTGAGACCTAGGGTGTGTGAATTGGTCGGCACCTCTAATTATCTCAATTCTGTACTTTCTAATTCAGGATAATAATTCCAGTGTGACTGCTAAATTTGGAAACCCCTTTCCAAATCCGTCACCGACTACGGCCGTAGATTCCTCGGATTTATTATCTAAGAACGTACAGGAAATTCTCTCATCTTATCAGGATGAGTCGATAGATCCTATATTAGTACTAACTATCCGCGCACACGTTCATACGTACCCAAAGTAGTCGCACAATGACCAAGCTATGTGATCGGCTCCTAAATCAAAGTACGTATTCCCGTGTACCGAATCCGCCCTAGTACCTCAAGTCAAAGGACTAAATCGTACACTATTATAAGTCTTGAGAGACATCCCATTACCGATATGCTTAATGCACTTCCACGATGGGTCTCTCTGTTCGGGTCGTTCGATGCGTTCGATCCCCTATCGAACCACCTAGTCATATGCACTAGCATTCAATGCCTTGTTCATGAAACGACAACAAATTCACTTCATGTGAATCATGCATAATCCTACAAGTCTTGACGATTCATTCGATACCCCGTCTCGATATGAATCTATGACTTGGAACATTTTTGAGATCACGACCTTTGAGATTGTTTCATGATTAATCGCACCCAATACTGAAGTGAATAATCCCTTAGTCATGAGTGATCTCAGGGTTTCATCCAATCGCTTAGATACGTTCGCGAGAGATGAAGTTGGCCATTGTTTAATTCACGTACTATGAATAAACGGGCGTATTATCTTATGAATCATAAGATTGCTTCTAAAGGAAGTACCTAAACAAGCTTATATTTGTTGGCTTGCTGGGCACTATCCTATCAATCTCCCACTTGCCCTAAAGCCAACCACATACGTTTCTAAGGCCCATCTCACTCCAGATGTCCGTCGAACCCTTTTGTGATTATGACTTAATTAGTGGATCTGCTATGTTGTCTCTTGACGTGGTTTACCCCACGTCTCGTTCTACCTATGATTTGCCAGATCATATGGTATACTTGTGTTTAGATCATGGGTGAGATCTCGATTCCTTTGCTAAAGCAATTGCCTTAAGTTATCATTGAAGATAACTATAGGCTTCGCAATGCTAGGTACTACTTCCAATTTGTTGGAAGAAGTTTTCGTCCAAACACTTTCCTTCGCTGTATTCAATACTGCGAAATATTCTATTTTATGGTTACCCGGCATCGATTGCCCTTTTGAACCCCTTTCAAATCATCGTTGCCCCATAAAACCAGAATATTATATTCACATCAGACGGGAAACTCGAATCACTAAATCCTTCGAGTTGCAATTCTTCATTATTACCGTTGACCAGCAATATATCCTCAAAACTCCTAGAGTTCTTAAGGAATGCTCTTTTCGGTAATCCAGTACTCCTTATTGGTGTTCGACTAACATCAGCTTATGATACTCATAGCATGTGTTTAGTCTGGTCTTGTACATGACTTTGCATATACTATGCCACCTTTTATATGGAAGGTGTTCAGAGATATTATCCTCTTTACTCATCAAATGTAGGGCTCATTGACTTTGAGAGCGATTTTATATCTCTATGGAAACTGTCCTCTCTATGACTTTCCATACTGATTTTATTCAGTTTTTGTCTATGTACTAAGATTTGGGAATTCAAACATCTTCTCTAATATATCACAATAGATACGTACTGCCAATACGTGAGATGTATCCCTTAAATCTTTTAATGAAGGATTACGTGAATGAACACGCTTTCGTCTGCGTTTAACACTCTTACAACATCTATGTCAACTTTAGTGTTTATATTACGAACAATATAAAAACTCCCACTGATTCTTTTGTACATCGGGATTTACATGCAATTTTGATAAAGTCAACCGCTTTGACTATCTCATCTAGTTGCATGTTCCAGCTTCGGGATACTGGTCCAGAGTCATAGATTTTCCTTTGGATTTAAATCCAATGGATATTATTCGCAGTCACACGAAGCTTCTATGATTCGTTGTCTCCAAATAGATTATTCACAATCTACTTAGATCACATGGCGTTTAAGCTATGTGCCCGAATCTATGTTATGCATAGATATTTCGAAAGTTCTTGGATCACTATCCAATCGATCATATTCGTGAACGTACTAGTTCTTTTCGAATTCGATCGAATCTTCGAAATTTGGTGTACAAAATTTTGGTTCAGTAGGTTGAAAATATACTCCCACTGTTTGTAGGGATGTGTCCAAGTCTAGGACTTCATCATGTTCCATGGTAAAATCCCATTTCTATTAGCGAGGGAACCACCCTCTAAGAATTGGGAATCCTCAGGAACTGACTACTTTCGTTCTTTAGGATCATGGAACAGGTATTCAATGGATTTCGTTGAATACCCTACAAATTTTCTCAATTGGATCCGCTATCCAATTTTATCATTCATGGATGATATACCATACTTGGGTTAGTACGGTTTTTCGAAGGAATTGACTTAAATAGGTTACTAGTCAAAGTACCCTTCTAGAGTCATGGGGTTGACCCCCAGAATTGATTGAGGAGTTTTAGAAATACTAATTAAAGAATGAATCTAGTCTTTCATAGTTCGATTCCTTTTATTAGATTTAATTTGCTATTCAAGAATTCTATTCTCGATTTAGATAATTTGAGTTATTTAGGGCTTATGTATTAATCACTTCGATTATATCGAACGATCATACTTTAATGCCCTTAATTGCTTCGATTTTGGAATCCTTTGAATCCTTTCAACATTTCCATACTTGCACTTTACTTAGTGCCTTTATGAAACACTTTGAACCCTTCAACCTTTCCAAAAACTTGTACTTTCAAAGCACTCATATCCTAAATGCCATTAGGATACTTTATGATTTAACCGTTTTTCGTCGGGTTAATTTAATATCAGTGAATTTGTGATATCGGGGGTTTGGATATTGAATTATTCAGTATATTGGGCTCTGTTACTTTATTCTGGATGGATCGTTTACAAAGAAAAGCAATAATCAAAGGCAAGAAGTAAAACCATTAACAAAATTGAGAACACAACGATATGAAGGTAAAATTCTGCAATAATAATGGATATTATTGAGTTCTATTGTTATCAATGTATTCTTGAGTAATCTCAGAATTAAGAGAATTCGTCCTTGTCTCATACAATGAATAACTAGGTATATATATTACGCTAAACCTAGTATTACAAGGAATCATAGTCCTGTTTGGACTCGGCCCAGCTATCCTTCTTGGGTCCGGAGTATAATCCTTACTCGGAGCGTGCAGCATTTGGCAGGGTCTGTAAAAAGATCCCGATCCTTTATAATTGGTCGAATCGATCTTATAATCTTTGTTCGATCTGATCAGTATGTAGGGTGCGAAATAGCCCCCATCAGTACTCCCTCACTTCTTCGAGCGTATAGATAATAGGAGCTCGTAGAAGTAGATAAATCTGATCGACTGTTTCTTTTCTATGAACGGAGCCTCGTTAAAAACCTTACTTAAGAAAAAACCCAGTGGGAAAAAATCTTAAGTAAGGAAAAGAGTGCTACGTATCATAGATAGTCGTTTCTTCTGTCAAATCGTGGATCGCCACGCGTCTATTCAGGAGGCTTTTTGTATCCTTCCGTTTTTGGCGGGAATTTGAGTAGCTGCGATGAGTTCGAAACGTCTTTTCTCATTTCCTTATAAATAGGTGACTTTCGAGTTTGCCATTTCTCTTTTATATTTGCTTTTAGATCGCAGTCATTTTCTAGTTTGGTCGTTCGTCGTATAAAATTTTCCTTTCATCGACCTTCTTCTTCCGAGAACTAGAATATAGATGGCTTCCGTTAGAAGATCTTCTTCTTCTCCTAGAGAGATCATTGCCCCCGATAACGAGGAGGAGTTACATTCTAATCCTCTGGGTGAACAGACTACGGTATCTGACCTTGTTATCCCTGTAGAAGATACTTACAAGGTACGAATCCTTTCCGATGCGGATGTAGCCGCCCGAGCCAAAAAGGGCAAAGGTACTGTTCCTCAGATTTCTGAACCAATTGAGGATGTAGCTTGCGCATATACAGAGGAAACATTCCCTGAAGTCGTGAATAACTATACCAAATATTTTCCGGAAGGTTCTGAAATAATTCTTCCTTCCCCTACTGATAGGGTCACTTCTCCACCGGAGGGATGTCGAGCCTTTTATACGGCTCACTTTAATAGCGGACTGCGTCTTCCTTTGTCTCCCCTTTTTCTGGAAGTTCTAAAAACTTTCAGCGTGTGCTTGACACAACTGGTTCCAAATTCTGTTGCTTTCGTGGTTTGTTTTTCCGTTCTGATGATTGCAAAGGGATTTAAACCTTCTTTCCGTAACTTTACGCAACTTTTTCGTTTTAATATTTCTAGTTCTTCAAACCGTGGATACTTCTTCGCTAGTCAGCGGCCCAGCCGAGCAATCTTTGATGCTCCGGTTCCTAGTAATCCTTCTTGGAAATCTCATTTCTTCTTTGTTCGTCCTCCGTCTAATCTCCGTTTGGCGGATGGTTCGACCACGCCTTTCTCGTGGGATCATGGTTCCAGGTGGATTCCCGGAGGTCGCTCACCGACTGGTGAACTTGTTCCTGACGATGTACAGTTTATCACTGAGATTCCCGAGATGCGTACAAACAAATATCAAAGCGCTCTTCTGATTGGGGAATCTTTTCTTCGTAAAGCGGGGTTAAGTGTCCATAATTTTCCCATCAGTTCATCATCTGAACCTCTAGGTTAGCATTTTATTTGATCTTTAGTATTGTCACTATACTTTTTATATGGAGAAATTAACTTTTTTTTGTTTCTTTTTCAGCTCATATGGTAGAAAGCTCCCGACACTCTTCGAAGGGAAAAATGGTGCTGTCGAAATCTTCCAAGTCAGTGGAGAATAATCCTATCGAGCAGAGGGCGTCTCGAAAGAGGAAATTGGAATTGGGTCACGAATCCGAGGAGAATAGAGAGGAATCTCCGGATTCTCCACGCGAGTCCCCTATTCGTCAGGGCATGGGATCCGGTTATCCTCCGCTTCATCTTAGAACATCTTTGGGTATTCGAGGATGTCGTAGCTGGTCGATGCCTCATCCCACTAATAATCCAGTTGATAGAAAGAGGAGTTACTATGGACGTTCTGGTGACGACCTTTCTTTACTCGGGGATAAACATCCATATCCCACTCTGGTCGAAATGATCGAGGATCATTTAGAGGGAAGGAGGGCCGCTGGTTATTCCGAGAAGGATTCTCTTATTCATGATAATAACGAGAATGCGGTCGATAAGGCGACCCGTATTCTTTTATCTGGCGTTCATACTCGCGATCTTAATAAGCTTCTTCATAAGGATCCTTTGGAGAAATTCCAGCGAGCTTCTCTTTACGCTGAAAAGGTGAGATCCTTTTCTTTCTTATTATTCTGATGAAGTGATCTTTTAGGATTTTCTTAATTCGCTAATTCGTTTCTTTCTGACCCCTTTCGTTATTTCAGGTTAACACCTGTCTGACATCGTATGCCTATGAAAATTCTCTCTGGAAACAACAGTGCGATTTTCTTGAAGAGAAGTATAAAGCTTTGCTTCACAAATCTTCCGGTTCAGAGGTTGGTCCCTCGACATCTTCCTCTGTTCCTGTCGTAGAGACTCGTGCTGCCGGGACCGAAGATCAAGAAACGATAGATAGGGTGATAGAGGTTTCTCGTGCTCAAGAACAAGCTAATCAAATGGCAAGAAAATTAGAGGAATTGCAGTTGCAGAGCACGACTCGAATTAGTGAGCTTGAATCTCAAGTATCAACCCTTGAAGCTTCTTTAGAGGAGTATGAAAATGATGTCCCACTTAGGCAAAGAGATCGATATGTTAGGAAATCTGACGAACAAGTTGTTCGTGAATTCCTCAACTCTCCTGTTCATACGGCGTTGGTGTACCGGATGGTCGGCCCTCTTCTTGAGAATACTTTTAAAAAATCGATTCATCAACTGGTCGCTTTGGAGATGATCGACGATCGTCGGAAGGAGTATTTTAAGGCAGCTCATATTCGGTTGAACCGTTATGGCGAGCTTTATTCTTCTTCCGAGGTTCCAGATGTCGAATATCAAGGTTTTCCTCTGGCTCATCTTGTCGAGGAATTTGGAAATCCATTGCCGATTCCTCCTTCTGATGTTAACGATGAGCTCGATAATACTTTCATCGATCCGGTAGACGAAGAGGAAGAAGAAGACGATATAGGCATGACTGAGGACGTCGATAGTGAGCAGAAGATTCCGGAAAGCGACCAGACTTCTTGAAATAGTGATTTATTTTTGAAATAATCTTTGTAATTATCCGCTTGTAGGTTTAATTGTAGCTTAGCTTTCCCTACTTTGTACACTAAACGTTTCTTATTCTGACGGTCGTGTCCTTTCATATTCGCTGTAATGATTCAGACAAGTCATTTAATCTGCCGTAATCATTATGTATGTGTCTTTTCAAATTCTAGCGTTTGCTCCAAGGTCAGTTTTCCTGTTTCGCGCTCTTTCTTCGGGTCAGTCGCGTCTTTTCGTGTAGTATAAATACGAGAGGTAAAATTTGACTTGTCTTTTTTACTGCTATACTCCTCTCTTAACATAATACTCTTTCTTGAGCTAGTCGATAAACTTCCTCGATATTAATTTATATTTTTCCGTAATCCGATCATGAGTAACCTTTTCGGTAATACTTCGAAGCGACCATCCCGTGTGGGCGCTCAGGATAGTAGATCCAAAAGATCTCGAAGAGAAGGGCCGTCGATGGAGCCTCCTCGTTTGTCCCAGTCAATTAGGTCGGAGATCGATACTTCTGTTATTGCTTCTAAACCTTTCTCCGTGGTAAATTCGTCGTTTTCAGAACCGAATTTTTCTGCTTCCACTCAAGAAAGGAACATGCCTTCCCCTGGTCGATTACCTTTCGGGGATATGTCCAATGAAGAACCGGCTTATAATATAGCTGTTAGTTCCATCGCTTCTTCCTTTGAGCACGTTTTTCACGGAGGGGATTTTGCTATTTCCCTTCCTTTGTCTGCTTCTACTGCCCCCATCGCCAGCGGAGGGCAAGCTAGTGATGGCTTTTTTGTCAATCCTTCTACGACACAATCTATTTTGCAAGATTGTCCTGAATTTTTGTTTCATGATACCACTGTAATGACTACGTCCTTTGAATCGGGAGGACCTTCCGGAGGTGGGACCGGTTCCAGGTCTGGTCGTCGAACCATAATTTCTGCTTCGGGCAAGGAAACTTCGGTTAGTCCCGACGGGAGAGAATCTCCTCGTCCATTAGATGATCGATGTATCTTTGAGCAAGTTAATGATATTCTTTTGTCGGAAACTCCACGTTCCGATGGTGTCCCTTTGACTAGTGAACTGCCTGGTTCTGTTGAACCTGATGCTTTGTCCTGGGACTTAGGTATGAGTACTATTTTGCCCGGCGAATTGAGGAAGCTCGAAGGTACTTCCAATGTTCGCCTTGTTCAATCTCTGGTGAAGATATGTGAACAGGTAAACATATTTCGAACGTTTTTCCTATTCTTTGTTTTGAATTCTTTGTTGTACGGCGGTTTTTCTTACTCTTTCTGTTTTTAGGGCAAGTATTTTGTACTCCAGCTGGGTGTGCAAAATGACGAACTGTGGACGAGTAAGCGTGCTTATCAACGTCAGTTAGAGTCGGAAAAAGCTAAAGCTGCAGGGCTGACGCTGGAGCTTCAGATTGCCAGAGATGATCTCCAAAAATTGGAGGCTGATAAAGTTGTTCTTGAAAAAGAGAAAAATGATTTAATACAGGCTGCTGCCCTTGCAGAGGAGTCTCAACGGCGGTCCTATGAGGAAGGGTATGACGCTGGTTATCTGAAGCGTCAAGAGGAGCTGATGGCCTTTGCTGGTAATTTGACTCCTCGGAGGACTGTTTCTAGTAGTCGGCCTACTGACCGTCTTTCTCAGTGATCTTTTGTTCGTCTTTTTTTTTTTTTTTTTTTTTTTTTTTTTTTATCGCCCACTTTGTGCACTTGTTTGGGCTGGAAATTATTTTGTAATGGGAGAAGTACTAAATTGGAAATATTAACCTTCAGGCAGATTCTCGCCTATATCTATTTTCTTCTCTTTGTTATGCACAATTTGCCTTTATGCATAAATATAATCATCATAAAATAATCAGTATTGTATAGCATACTTATCTGAAATTGATCTTTGCCAAGAATGTAGAATAAGGTAGCTTTGGTCTCGATGTTTGTTTTGCGAATCCAATCTTTGTCGATCAACCCAGTATAGTCCCTTGGGTTATATTCAAAATCATGCTTGCGTATAATCATGCAGATAGTAGTCTTATTCGTATCGATCTGATTTAGGGAACGTTCAACATTTTGGTCGATGTTCGATCCATGCCGTTGTAAAATTGTCCTTTTGTGACACAAACTTTTATATAAGGAGGTTATTGTTTCTCCTGTCGAATTTCAGTTTTGCTTTTCCTCAAAGGGAAATTTTCCTTTAGGTGCTTTTCACCTATCCATGTCTTCCATCATTAGCTTTTCAATTATACATTTCTCTAGCCAGTATATCATACTCTTGATATGGGAGGAATTGGAAAATGTAACAGTCCTGGCCAGATCTGACCCGTTCAGACCTCCTTCAGCAATTCTTTGGAAAATTAGGCAGTGACGGCCTTATAGTTTCGAATAGGGAGGGCTATTCTTCTGATTTCGATGTCAGATTTCTTAGATTCCAAATGGAATTCTTGTATGGCCAACTTAGTAGTCCCCCAATGATGTATGAGGCAGTTACGACCCCCATATTGTGGAGGCTCTGGTCGTTTTTAAGCAATTATCCTCTTTCAACGGTTCAACTTTGCATGCCTTCGTTGAGGAGTTCTTAATATATTCTATTAGGCGACCCTCATATATGATCGTGCAGATCGTTTTGGTCTTTGAACTTCTTTTAAGTTTTCTTGGATTATTTCGTTGATCGCTTCGATCTGTAGATTTGTTTGTCATCGATCAGTTGAGTCGATCAGACGGGCGCCGTTCCAACTTACTAGCATTTATTTCGGGAAGTCAAAGGGTCGCATTCTCATCCCTTGATTAAACTCCTATCGTCCGTAGGATCATTCTCACGAGCGCCTATAAATAAGTTGGCAGTTTCCTTATTTTCCATTCATAACAATGGATATCTCGGTTTCCTTAGATTTCATTTTGCCTTCGGACCCCATAATGTTCAAGAAGTCACATTATCGTGATTTGTTCGTTCGGAGTAAAGGAATTGTCCCCAGTCTTGTATTGACGGGTCCCATGACAGCCCTTCCTTGTATCGACGGACCCCATGAGATCTCCGCTTTAGTCTTCATTACTTTAGAGGTCCGTGGTTTCCGTCTGCACATGGAGGGTTCGTACTTTGCCAGCCATCCTCGTCCTTGGAGGTTACTTCCGGATCGATAGACCAACGGGGTGGCTGGTAAACTTACCGTTTTACGACGGTCCCGAAGAGATGCTGCTTTAGAGTAAAATGTTTTATAGAAAATGTAAAAGCAGTATCTTTTGTGGGTGAACTGAGTACTGCTGGTTATCTGGCTGGTAATGCTCATTTCACCTGGAGGAACATACCGATCTTCAGAGCCTGGCCACCGAATTAAAGAAGTCGACCATCGTGAGCAGCATTCTTCTTGGGTGGTTTATTATGATCGATGAGGTACTAGGGAGGAGATTGGTGTTTCCGTGGACATTGTCGTGAAGATAGTCGATCCCATAGGATCAATTTAACTAGATCATTGTAACGATCTTTAGATAGCAAGCAGATTTTTGTAACGTAGGATATTTGTATGTAATTGATTTGATGAATAAAATATTATTTATTTCTTGCATCTTCTTTGTCGTTTGATAATTTTATTTACGAGGAGTAATTTCCGAGCAGATGAATTCATACTTGATTTATCTTTCAAAACACTAGGAGAATCAGCGGATCTTTTTTTTAGATCGTTAGGAGTAGATCGAGGAGTTTTTATTGAGCGGGTCAATGTATACTCGACTCGTTTGTAATTATACTTAGGTTTTTAACCCAAATATCTTTTTATCATTGAAAACATATCGAGGAGTTTTTATCGAGCGGATCGATGTTTACTCAACTCGTTTTATCTAGACTTAGGTTTTAATACCAAAAAGTCTTTTTCTCGTTGTACATAGTTCGAGGAGTGTATATCGAGCGGATCGATGTTTACTCTACTCGTTTTATTTAGACTTAGGTTTTTAATACCTGAAAGTCTCTCAATCATTGTAGATATATCGAGGAGTTTTTATCGAGCGGATCGATGTTTACTCAACTCGTTTTGTTTAGACTTAGGTTTTTAGTTCCTGAAAGTCTCTCAATCATTGTAGATATATCGAGGAGTTTTTATCGAGCGGATCGATGTTTACTCAACTCGTTTTGTTTAGACTTAGGTTTTTAGTACCTGAAAGTCTTTTTGATCGTTGAATATATATCGAGGAGTTTTTATCGAGCGGATCGATGTTTACTCGACTCGTTTTGTTTAGACTTAGGTTTTTAGTACCTGAAAGTCTTTTTGATCGTTGAATATATATGTCGAGGAGTTTTTATCGAGCGGATCGATGTTTACTCGACTCGTTTTGTTTAGACTTAGGTTTTTAGTACCTGAAAGTCTTTTTTGAATATATATCGAGGAGTTTTTATCGAGCGGATCGATGTTTACTCGACTCGTTTTGTTTAGACTTAGGTTTTTTGTACCTGAAGTCTCTCAATCATTGTAGACATGTCGAGGAGTTTTTATCGAGCGGATCGATGTTTACTCAACTCGTTTTGTTTTTGTGGTCGGAACGAGGAGTGTTTATTGAGCGGATCAATGTATACTCGACTCATTATAATTTAGACTTAGGTTTGTCACCAAAAAGTCCTTTATGCCGTTGATATAAATCGAGGAGTGTTTATTGAGCGGATCAATGTATACTCGGCTCGTTTTGTTCTAATATTTATCAATATGCTAGTGTATTTCCACAGAGCGTTAATCGAAATAATCGATGTATAGGAAATGCTAAAATTTTTACTAATTGAACTCTAGGCTGAGGCCTTTGTTACAAGGATTAAAACTTGATAAAGTAAAGTAAAATAAAACAGTGCAGTATAATCTGCTAAAATTTATTTACCATAGTATTTCCTAAGGTTGACTGCGTTCCAGGTTCTTGGTAAGGCTGTCCCATCCATGTGTGCAATTTTGTATGAACCTTTCTTTCCTACGCCAATGACGATGTAAGGTCCATCCCAATTTTGTTGTAACTTTCCCACATGCTTGGATACTTCTACCTTTTTCAAAACCAAGTCTCCTTCTTTGAAGGTTCGGACGCGTACTTTTTGATTGTATGCTTTCTCCATTTTTGCCTTAGTGGCTTGTAGGCGTACGGCAGCTTTATCCCTTAAGGCTTCTGTTAGATCGACGTCATTTTCTCTTGCCTTTTCATTTTCTTGTTCATCAAACATCTCTATTCTTGGCGTTGGAATTAAAGTTTCCACAGGAATAACAGCTTCCGACCCATATACCAAGCTGAATGGGGTTTCCCCAGTTGAGTTCCTTACCATGGTTCGATTAGCCCACAATACTCCTGGTAGTTCATCGAGCCATTTTCCTTTGGCTGATCCTAATCTTTTTTCCAAAGATTTTATTATCTCTCGGTTTGCTACT
Source organism: Penstemon eatonii (assembly GCA_038501285.1). Classification (NCBI taxonomy): domain Eukaryota; kingdom Viridiplantae; phylum Streptophyta; class Magnoliopsida; order Lamiales; family Plantaginaceae; genus Penstemon; species Penstemon eatonii. The sequence continues at coordinate 49,991,582 of CM076715.1, read as the reverse complement.
TCGGTTTGTCCGTTCGCTCTTGGATGCCCGACTGAAGTGAAATTTTGTTGAATTCCTAGTTTCGAACACCATTCTATCACTTGTTTCCACCGAATTGGGTTCCATTATCGGAAATTAGGATCCTAGGGATGCCAAATCGACAGACTATGAACTTCCAAAGGAAGTTGATCACTTGGAATTGAGTTATTCGTGCTAAGGCGATGCACTCTATCCATTTGCTGAAATACTCTACAGCGACCAGGACATAAGCTTTCTTTGATCTGGCCGCTGGGAAAGGCCCCACGATGTCCATTCCCCATTGATCGAAAGGCCAACAAATTGGAATCGGGTGCATATTTTCTGCTGGTTGATGACATACGTTGGCATGTACTTGGCAATGATGACATTCTCGGACGTAATTTGCGGCGTCCTTATTGACAGTAGGCCAATAGTAACCTGTTCTGAGGCATTTTAAAGCCAATGCCCTCGATCCGCTGTGATTTCCCGCGTCTCCTTCATGTATTTCTCCCAGTATTTCAGCGGTTTGGGATTCAGAGACGCATCTCAGGAGAATTCCTGATACTGACCTTCGGTAGTGTTTTCCTTCTACGAGTGTATATTTTGGGGCTCGATATTTTATTTTCCGAGCTTCATTCTGATCAGATGGTAGTTTTCCTTCACGAAGATAGTCTATCATTGGTGTCATCCAATTATCTTCGACTTCTTCGATTTCCATTATATCGACTATCGGTGTCTCATCGATGTCGACAGCCGGTGTAGAAGAGATTAGCCAGTTGATCACTCGTTCGGTCTTTCCGTCTTGGGATCCTGTAAACTTAGATAGTTGATCGGCCCATTTATTTTCCGAACGTGGAATGTTCTGTATGTCGAAATCTTCAAACTTCTCGGCCAGTGCTTTTACTTTGGCGAGGTATTTGATCATGTTGAATTCCTTAGCCTCGTATAAGCCTTCTATTTGCCTTTGTACTAACTCTGAGTCGGTTAATACTTTCAGTTTCTTTATGTTGGCTTTGATTGCCATTTCCATTCCTGCGATTAACGCCTCATATTCTGCTTCGTTATTTGTTACGACAAAGTTCAATGTAATAGCATAATTCAAATCTTCTTCATTAGGTCCGGTGAAGTTGATTCCGGCGCCTCCTCCTTCCCGGCTTGAAGCACCATCTACATGCATTAACCAGGTTTGATCTTCTATGATCAATATATCCTCATGGAGGGTGTTTGATGATTGTGTTGGTGTTTCCAATAAAAAATCAGCCAATACTTGGGCCTTGATGGCGACCCTTGGTTTGTAGTCGATATCGAATTGGCTGAGTTCGATGGCCCATTTGATTAGTCTTCCGGAGGCTTCTGGTTTTGCTAGGATCTGCCTAAGCGGTTGGTTCGTCAAAACGATGATTTTGTAGGTTAAGAAGTAGGGTCGGAGTTTTCGAGCAGCCACTACTAAGGCCAGCGTGAATTTTTCTATTTCCAAGTAATTCTTCTCCGCCCCTTGTAATAACTTGCTGAGATAATAGACAGGCTTATGCTCTGAACCCTCTATCTTAATTAGTACTGAGCTAATGGCCGTATCGGAGATGGAGATGTATATGTACAATGGTTCCCCTTCTGTTGGTTTGGCCAACATCGGAGGGGATGTCAAGTATTCTTTGAGTTGTTCGAAGGCTCGTTCACATTCTTCGGTCCAAACGAAGTTTTTCGCTTTTCGAAGCGTTTGGAAAAAGGGCAAGCTTCTGTCCGCAGATTTAGATATGAATCTATTCAATGCTACGATCTTCCCAACCAAGCTTTGCACTTGAGAGATGGTCTTAGGAGGTTTCATTTCAGTTATTGCTCGAATTTTTTCTGGGTTGGCTTCTATTCCTCGCTGGTGTACCAAATATCCCAAAAATTTTCCTGACTTAACACCGAAGGTGCATTTTGCAGGGTTCAACTTCATACGGTATTTTCTTAGGATTCGGAAACATCGATCTAGATGTCTTACGTGATCCGCTTCATTCATACTTTTTACTAACATGTCGTCTACATAGACCTCCATTATCTCTCCGATTAATTCCCTGAACATTAGGTTTACCAATCTTTGGTATGTGGCCCCGGCGTTCCTTAATCCGAACGGCATTACTATAAAGCAGTATACTCCCTGTTCGGTTATGAATGCGGTCTTCTCTTGATCCCGCTCGTCCATGTATATTTGGTAAAAACCTTGGAAGGCGTCCATCATGCTGAACAGCGCGAAGCCAGCGGTCGAGTCGACCAATAAATCAATTCTTGGGAGGGGGTAAGGGTCGCGTGGACATAACTTGTTAAGGTCGGTGAAATCATTACACATCCTCCATTTGTTGTCCTTTTTATCCCCTTTTGCTACTAGTACAACATTACATAGCCATTCCGAGAAATGTATTTCTCGGATTTGTTTTGCTTCCAGCAGTCTCTCAACCTCGGCTTTGATAATTTTATCTTTTACTGGTCCATGATTTCTTTTCTTCTGTCTGGCGGGTTTCGCTGAAGGGTCAATTTTTAGGGTATGCTTGATTACCCGAGGATCGATCCCTTCGATGTCATTTGCACTCCAGGCGAAGACGTCCACGTTATTTTTTAGAAATTCGATTAACATTACTTCTCCTTCTTTGCTCAATTCTGTACCAATTCTTGTCTTTTTGGACGAGTCGCCTTCTACCAGAATTATATCTTTATGTTCTGGGGGTTGCAAGGATAAGTCTAGTGGTTCTTTCCCCTTTTTATCTAATCGATCAGTAAAAGGAATTTCGACCTCGTTTCTAGTGAGATCGTCTATGATCTTTCTCTTGCTCGGAGTAATTGACTTGGGGTGTTCTTTCAACGTTAATGATGTGCTGTAGCAGTCCCATGCCATACAGTGGTCGTTCGTTATTTCTCCAATGCCGCTGTCGGTTGGAAATTTTATTTTCTGATGATAGGTAGAGACTACAGCTCGAAAAAGGTTAAGGGCTGGTCGCCCTAATATAGCGTTATAAGCGAAGGGTGTATCTACCACTAGGAATTTTACCAACTTCACGGTCCGAAGTGGTTTCTTTCCGAGCGATACACTTAAAGATATCGTTCCGCTGGGGATGATCTCGGAGCCTCCAAACCCTACTGATGAGGGGCATTCTGGATCCTACTTCTCTTTACAATTACACGAGATCGAGCGGTACTTACCTCGAAGAATCGAGTTCGAGTCTGACGGTGGTTTTGCAGTAAAAGTAAACAAGCCCAGGATCCAAAGTTACCGTTGGGCCGAGCTCTGAATCAAACTTATGGGCCGAAGAATTACATGTCTGTGGGTAGACCACCTAGACCCCATTTTCAGCTATAAATACCCCCTGCATTTATGATATTGGGGGACTTCCCAGGTGCTCTCTCCTCGAAGCTACAGTTCAAAGCAGCTCGGAATTGTAGCTTTAGATCGAACATATGTATTTCACCCTCTAGCTTGTACGGCATCCTATAATGCTCGGATAGGACCCTAGATATATTTGTATTTGTACTCATTTAATTCGGATACAATTACATTTGAATCTTCACTTTACTTTACTTGTGATTATTGTGATGCATCCACACCCTTGATCGAATTAACGAAACTACGTAAGATCAATTGGCGCCCACCGTGGGGCCCTATTCGAGTATTAGATCGAAATATGCCTACTACGAGGAGAAATACATATATTAGAGGAGAGCCTTCCCAAGCAGGGGGAGCACAAAATTCCGTCAATAATGAACCTGATAATTTATCACGCGCCGCACAACAACAACCGGAGGTGCCACCAGCGGTTCCACAAGATAACATTCCAGTGCACACAACCATTGGTGACTTAAGATCTATAATAGGCACAATGTGCAGGGAGTTCTTGAACAGCGGAAGGGCGGATCAATCACCTGTAGACCAACCAGGGATTCAGGGGAGACCAGAGATACCTTCATCGAACTTGCAAAAGGAAAATGATATGTCGCAAGCCCCGTCGACACATCTACGACGAGCAGCACCCTCGAAAGCCAATGCCCGGTCTGAAAACCCACCTGCACCAGTGCACGATCTGGAAAATTCTGTTGTGGGGGAAAGTCACACCGCCGGCGCTGTAAGAAGGAACAGACCAATTGGCAAGAGAATTACAGAATCTGAATTGGAGAAAATAATACAGGAAAGGGTGGCTAAAAAATTGGAAGAGCAGGATACCATGATCGAGATTCCCTTCACTCATCAAGCTGCCAGGCAAGTAGGGAACTCCCTGACTAGAGGAAACATACGAGAAAGGGAGGTCTCGAATAATATCATGAGATGTTCACCCTTTTGTCAAGAAATACGCGAAGCTCGAAACACAGAAACAGTGCCGACCAGGCTCCCTCGGTATAACGGGACTACCGACCCCGGAGAACACATTAACAGCTTTGTTAATGTTATGAATTTGTATGGACACTCGGATAATTTCTGTTGCAAGATTATGGTCACCACTTTCGAAGGAATTGCCCTCGATTGGTTTGGAAAGTTACCTCCAAACTCCATATTTTCTTTCCAAGAATTTTGCGATAAACTGAAGCATCAATTCGCTAGCCAGAGGAAGCCAAGATTGCCAGCAAACCATCTGGGCACTGTGAAACAATTTGAAGGAGAGACGTTGAGGCAATGGTTGGCAAGATTTAGTATTGAGCTCTTGAAAGTGGATACCCCACAAATTGAATATCTGTCCTCGTTGATGTTCGAGCTGACCAGAAGCACCCAGTTTGGGAATGCATTATGTAGAAAGCAACCAAAATCCTTCGAGCGGATAATGGAAATTGCTGAAAAATATATGATACAGGAAGAGATGAACAAATTGAAGAGTTCACATCTAGATAAATCTCATCTCAACAAAAAACGAGATCGTGCTCCGATCCCAAGACCAGGTGATTATGGGGGATCGAGTAGAGGATCCGTCTGGCAGCGGATCAACACTTCTAAGCCGCATATACCACCCCAAGGGCTGAATTCATACGGACCTCCTTATAATCAAAATCGAGCCCCGAGGCCGGGTAAAATTCAGTTTACCGAACTTAACAGTTCTAAAGAAGAAGTGTTGACTGTGTTAGAAGAAGGTAATTTAATCCCGGAAGCCCAAAGGATCACACAGGCGAGGCCAGGCGCACCAGGCTATGACCAATACTGTCGGTATCATCGGGCGAGAGGTCATAATACGGAAAATTGTTATCAGTTAAAGGTTGAGATCGAAAAGTTAATCAACCAGGGTAAACTGAAAGAATTTGTTAAGAATGGCAACTATAACAACCGCTACAGATCCCGTAGCCCGAGAAAACTTAACGCCCGGCAGAGACAGATTCAAAATCAGACAGAAGAACAATCGAACGGTGTGATCAACATGATTGCAGGTGGACCGGCAGGTGGAGATAGTAGGAATGCCAGAAAACGGACTTTAAGGTCAATCAGGACAGGAGTGTCCACAAAAAGGGAGGTTCTATCTCTGGAATTCCCATCCATGGAGAATCAGATCATCAGCTTTAGCGAGGCGGATCGACCCGCGGATGTTAGTTGGGACACGAATGAAGATGATCCAGACTTTTCCATGGTATTAACACTAAGAATTGCAAATTTCGAGGTCAAAAGAGTGCTAGTCGATAATGGGAGCTCGGCGAACATAATTTCTTCAGAAGCTCTTACAAGAATGAAACTCTGTCATCCACGTTTGGATAAGGTAACCACCCCTTTGGTCGGATTCGGCGGATCTGAAATCACCCCGCTCGGAACCATACTTTTGAGTACCACTCTAGGAACAAAACCAAAGAATGTCACGAGAATGATCAAGTTCCTAGTGGTGGATACGCCGTTCGCTTACAATGCCATCTTGGGAAGACCCGCTCTGAATACTTTTAAGGCTATCGTATCCACATACCATCAGAAGATAAAGTTCCCAACCGACGGAGGAGTAGGAGAGATGAGGAACGACCAGTACATGGCCTGGGAGTGTTATAGTTCGTCCTTGACCATCAAGGAAAAGCTGGAGCCTGAGGTCCCTAGCAAAAGAAAAATAACTGAGTTAGTCTCTAACTCCGGAACCCGAATTCCTGAGTATGAAAGACTGGATGGAAAGAAAGGGAAGATCGTTGACATGAGTGTACAAGCACCTGATCACAAAAAGGTGAACTTGGTACCTGGATCTCCAGAAAAATTCACAAAAATAGGAACGGAGCTAAGTATTGGCATGGAGGCAAAGCTCATCGGATTCTTGCAGAAAAACGTGGATGTCTTCGCATGGAGTTCGGATGACATAGTAGGAATCGACCCGCGAGTGATAACGCATTCCCTGAATATCGACCCAAAGGCCAGACCCGTGAGGCAGAAGAAGCGTAATCACGGACGAGAGAAAGACAAGATAATTAATGCAGAGGTCGATAGATTGTTAGCAGCTGGGCAAATCAAGGAGATAAAATTCACAGAATGGCTATGCAATGTGGTGTTAGTCTCCAAGGGAGAAAAGATCGAAAACAAGTGGAGAATGTGCAATGACTTCACCGACTTAAACAAACTATGTCCGAGGGACCCTTACCCTTTGCCTCGAATTGACATGCTCGTGGACTCCACCGCAGGATTTGTATTGTTTAGTATGATGGATGCATTTCAAGGATTTTATCAGATCTTCATGAACGAAAGAGATCAGGACAAAACGGCATTTATCACCGAACGAGGGGTGTACTGTTTTATCGTTATGCCCTTCGGTTTAAGGAACGCCGGTGCAACATATCAGAGGTTGGTCAATATGATGTTCAAAGAGTTAATAGGGGAAATCATGGAAGTATATGTAGACGACATGCTCGTAAAAAGTATGTCCGAAGAGGATCATATTGATCATCTCGATAGGTGCTTCATAATTTTGAGGAAGTATGGATTGAAGCTAAACCCAGCGAAATGCACATTTGGGGTGCGATCAGGAAAATTCCTTGGGTATTTAGTTCATGAAAGGGGGATTGAAGCTAATCCAGAAAAAATCCGAGCGATCACTGACCTCCATCCACCGAGAAAACTTTCGGACGTTCAAAGTTTGATCGGAAAAATTATCTCATTGAATAGATTCATCTCCAGATCCGCTGACAAAAGCTTACCTTTCTTCAGACTGTTGCGTAAATCTAAGAACTTCGAGTGGAACGCTGAATGCGACAAAGCTTTCGAAGAACTGAAGGCATACTTGACTTCGACACCCATGCTAGCAAAACCATCCGAAGGGGAACCCCTATATCTGTACATAGCTGTGTCAGAAGAAGCCATTAGCTCGGTTCTGGTCAAGATAGATAAAGCTGAGCACAAACCAGTTTACTATTTGAGTAAATTGTTGCAGGGTGCCGAAAAGAATTATATGGAGATTGAAAAGTTTGCACTTGCCCTAATTGTGGCGGCCCGGAGATTAAGGCCCTATTTTCAAACGTATAAAATCATTGTTTTAACTAACCAACCTTTAAGACAGGTTTTGTCCAAGCCAGAAGCTTCAGGCAGATTGATAAAGTGGGCGGTCGAGCTCAGCCAGTTCGAAATTGAATACCGACCACGAATCGCCATCAAGGCGCAAGTGCTAGCTGATTTTGTGCTTGAATCAACCAACATATCGAACGAGAAAGAAGGAACAACCTCGGAATTATGTGTGGTAGAAGAGGCAAACGATCAAGTTTGGCTGATGCACGTGGACGGATCTTCGACCAAGGAAGGTGGCGGAGCTGGGATTCACTTCCAAGGGCCCAATGCTGAAGATCTGAGCTATGCGATAACTTTGGACTTTGTTGTCACCAACAATGAGGCCGAATATGAAGCATTGATAGCTGGATTAGAGATGGCCATTAAGGCAAAGGTAAAATCGATCATCGTACTAACGGATTCGGAACTTGTTCACAGACAGGTAAAAGGCACTTACGAGGCCAGAGAATTCAACATGATTAAATATCTGAACAAAGCAAAGAAGTTGATCTCGGAGTTCGATAAGTTTGATATTCAACCGATACCAAGGGAGGAGAATCTCTGGGCCGATATATTGTCAAAATTTACAGGATTGGCCGACGGAAAGACTGAGAGAACAATCACTTGGCTGCTATCGAATATGTCTGCGATCGAATTAGATGCAGATCCTGCTATTGGAGTTATGGAAATCGAAGAGCCAAGTAGATCGTGGAGCGACCCTCTTATCGCCTATCTCAAGGATGGAAAACTGCCGGATGATGCAAATGAGGCTCGGAGAATCAAATATAGAGCGCCATCATTTACTTTGATGGACAGTCAACTCTATAAGCGGTCCTCTTCGGGAATTCTATTAAAATGTATCCGCGAGTCGCACTACAATGCCATTTTAAGGGAAGTTCATGAAGGGGAAGCAGGAAATCATTGTGGAGCTCGAGCACTAGCTCTTAAATGCTCAAGATCTGGATATTATTGGCCTACACTCTTTTCTGATTCTGTCGAGTATGTGAAAAAGTGCCATCATTGTCAAATTCATTCAAATTTAATACACCAACCGGCCGAACACATGCATTCGATCCCTATTTGTTGGCCCTTCGACAAATGGGGCATCGATATAGTGGGACCTTTCCCGACAGCGCGAGCCAGAAAAAATTACGTACTTGTAGCTGTTGAATATTTCAGCAAGTGGGTCGAATGTGTTGCCTTGACAAAGATCACCCAATTCCAAGTTATTAATTTTTTATGGAAAAATATAATCTGCCGGTTCGGAATCCCCAGGGTTTTAATATCAGATAACGGAACGCAGTTTGCAGGAAAAAGGATCACGGATTGGTGTGAAAGATTTGGAATACAACAGAACTTCGCGTCTGTTGGCCACCCTCAGGCTAACGGACAAACTGAAGTAGTGAATCGGGAAATTGTTCGATCTCTGGAGAAGCGCTTATCGGAAGCAAAGGGAAAATGGCTGGATGAGCTACCAGGAGTATTATGGGCCAACAGAACAACAGTCAAAGCGGCAACTGGAGAAACTCCATTTAGCTTGGTTTATGGATCGGAGGCTGTTATTCCAGTCGAGAATCTTATACCTTCCCCCAGGGTCGAATTTTATGATCCTGAAGAAAATCAATCGCTGAGGCAAGTGGAAGTTGATCACGCGGATGCTCGTAGGGACCGCGCGAAGTTGAAAATCCAAGCCGCCAAGACAAACATGGAAAAGGCTTATAATCGAAATGTGAGGGTTCGATCCTTCAAAATAGGGGATTTAGTGCTCAAAAAAGTGGAAGTATCAAAGCACGTAGGAAAACTACAACCCAATTGGGAGGGGCCATTCGTGATCATAGAGGTTGGAAAGAAAGGGTCTTATAAGATTGCACGCCCTAACGGAGAAATACTGCCTCGAGCTTGGAATGCGGTCAATTTAAGAAGATATTATGGAAGATAGTTACAATAGAGGCTTCTACTCTTTAGTTATTCTGTTTTCTTTCGACTGTTACTATTTGGCAAACTATATGTGTTTAATGAAGAATTGGGTTATTTGAAGAATGTTTATTCAGACTATGTATTCAATGAAAGTATATTTCGCCTACATTCTTACTTATTCGTCATATTACTGATATTTTCGGTCTCTACTTTTCTCTGTAAAATATTAAATGGGTGAAAGCCTCTGCTATGACCCAAGGGCTAAAATTGCTCTAAAAACGACTAAGGGTGAAAGCCTCTGCTATGCCCCTTAGATCGAATATATTAAATGGGTGAAAGCCTCTGCTATGACCCAAGGGCTAAAATTGCTCTAAAAACGACTAAGGGTGAAAGCCTCTGCTATGCCCCTTAGATCGAATATATTAAATGGGTGAAAGCCTCTGCTATGACCCAAGGGCTAAAATTGCTCTAAAAACGACTAAGGGTGAAAGCCTCTGCTATGCCCCTTAGATCGAATATATTAAATGGGTGAAAGCCTCTGCTATGACCCAAGGGCAAAAATTGCTCTAAAAACGACTAAGGGTGAAAGCCTCTGCTATGCCCCTTAGATCGAATATATTAAATGGGTGAAAGCCTCTGCTATGACCCAAGGGCTAAAATTGCTCTAAAAACGACTAAGGGTGAAAGCCTCTGCTATGCCCCTTAGATCGAATATATTAAATGGGTGAAAGCCTCTGCTATGACCCAAGGGCAAAAATTGCTCTAAAAACGACTAAGGGTGAAAGCCTCTGCTATGCCCCTTAGATCGAATATATTAAATGGGTGAAAGCCTCTGCTATGACCCAAGGGCTAAAATTGCTCTAAAAACGACTAAGGGTGAAAGCCTCTGCTATGCCCCTTAGATCGAATATATTAAATGGGTGAAAGCCTCTGCTATGACCCAAGGGCAAAAATTGCTCTAAAAACGACTAAGGGTGAAAGCCTCTGCTATGCCCCTTAGATCGAATATATTAAATGGGTGAAAGCCTCTGCTATGACCCAAGGGCTAAAATTGCTCTAAAAACGACTAAGGGTGAAAGCCTCTGCTATGCCCCTTAGATCGAATATATTGAATGGGCGAAAGCCTCTGCTATGACCCAAGGGCTAAAAATGCTCTGATACGACTAAAGGTGAAAGCCTCTGCTATGCCCCTTAGATCGAATATATTGAATGGGCGAAAGCCTCTGCTATGACCCAAGGGCTAAAAATGCTCTGATACGACTAAAGGTGAAAGTCTCTGCTATGCCCCTTAGATCGGAAATATTGAATGGGCAAGAGTCTCTGCTATGCCCTTAGGATTGAAACAAGCATTCCATTAGAAAATGAAAACATTTCACGGAAGATAGATCGAGATGAACATTCTATTGAAGAATGACTTAAGTTCTATCAAAGTTTCTTCACAACGGCTACGGCACCAAAAAAAAAAAAAAAAAAAAAAAAAAAAAAAAAAAAAAGGGGGAGAAGGAGGGGTAGAAGAGAGACGCAGAATATCATTCCAAGCAAATATTATATCATTCAAATATTATATCGTTACAACAAGAGTTATACTACAACAAGAAAGAAAAACCGTTACAACAAGGATGGCCTTACAAAGAGAAATTTTAACTCGTCATACAAAGGTTAACCAAGGTATTACTAAATAAAATTATTTTCGGAAAGGATTTTTCGAACTTCAGCACTACGATCAGCATACCCGCGGGTGTAAGCTTCTCTCTCACGGAGCTCGGAGTATCTCTTCTCACGTTCATAAATATCTTTAAGTCTCTCTAACTCCGAACTCAACTTATCCTGAGACAATCTCTCCTTAAAAAATCTATTAGCTTCCAGCGCGCGCTCCAACTCGATCTTTTTGCCGATCAGCTCGAGCGAAATGGAAGCCCGTCGTTCGACCTCATGATTGACCAGTGCATAAAGCCTAGAAAGGACTTTGCTAGCCTGAACTTATAAGAAAACACATCATAGCAGGAACAAAGGAATTAGAGGGCCATGACAAAGAAGTTAGGAAAAAATGTACCTGGGCAAGGGATTCCGACCCAGAATGAAACAGGAACGAGGAATATTCCCCAGTTGAGAAGACCGACTCTGAGATAGAAACATCAGTCCGAAGAAGACTCATGTCAGGTTTCTTATAACACACTGCATCAAAACGAGTCCCACTTCTCCCAAACGAAGATCCTCCGACCAACGAAGGAATGGATTGGGAAGAGGAGCGCCCAATTACTTCATCCACAAAAGAAACCTTTTTAGTTCTCTTATCTGAATCCCTAGATTTCAAGCACGATGAAAGGGTAATGATCGATGATTTGTTTTCCCCACGAAAACTTGACTGACCTGTACTAATAGATTTGATCGGTGATCGTTTTCTTTTCCTTATTTTTCTACTATGACTCGGCCCGGGAAAAGGCGCGGGAAAAATCGCGAGAGCGTTCGGATTCTTATTCATCTCTCGATTTTTGGGTAAAGATCCAACCAAGATAATTTCTAAAGAAGCTCCGAACGCTATGAGCGATATCAGTGCAAAAGGCAACGTAAAATGGCCTAGCTATTTATAAGAAAACGGTACGATGCAAATTGCAATGATTGGTAAAACACTGATTCCAAGAAAGGCCCAGTGACATAACCGAGTACGCAAAGCTGACGTCATGAAACTCAACGCGAAATCCAAACAAGCAATAACACAAAATAGTATAAAAGAAAGAAATTCAAATACGAGAATCCACTAAATAGGGGAGGACAAGGGATCATAAGTACATTGTTGCACCAAGCCAATCCTATTACATAACAATCTTTACGCGTTAGACTCCTTCGGGCCCGAACTACGGTCCGACCCATCTCGTTTCTCCGATTCGCTAGAACCACTTTCCGAACTGTCAGAATCATCTTCACTTGAGCTGCTGCTTTCTTCATCATGACTTCGCGCGCCAGACGCAGGTTGACTCGAACCAGTGCCTTGTACACTTTGATCGCGGGAATCCCCTTCAATATCCACATCTTCATTTTCAGATTGGGCTTCGAGCTCATCAGGATTTGGCATCGCGACACCGAATTCCTCAAGTAAAGGAGCAAACTCATGAGTGGCAAATTCCTCGAGCTTAGGAGGAAGGGAAGACGCTTTATAATCTTCACCGAAGATGTTCTTGTAAGGGTTCAATTTAGGAAGGAAGTCATCAAGGATTCCTTCAATCTTAGCGGCTGTAAGAAGATGCTGAGCTCCTTTGAAGTAGAAGGCTTGATTAACCGCTCCTGACCGTGATCGAACCAAAGCATCAAGGATCGGAGACTCTAAGAACTCCCTTATGGCAGGTAGCCTGGCTTCAGCTCGACCCCGTTCATAAGACTGTTCGACAGTCACTTTGGTTTGCTCGAGCTCAAGCTTGAGTTTCTCTACTTCGCCTTCTATGGCCCTCTTCGCTTCCAACTCCTCCTTAGTCCTCTGAAGCTCCAACTCGACCTCGGACAATTTAAGTTTGACATCCTCAAATTGACTGGCCTTAGCAGCTTCATCCTCCAGGACTTTGTATAATGCTTTCTGAGCTGCCTGGGACTCTTCGCTCAACACGGCCTGTCGGAGAGCAGTTTGAATAAACAAATCTCCGGCCTGCGAGAAAGAACACATATAAGAACACGAGATAAGAATTATAAGGAAAAGCCAGAAACTTTCAGAATAAGACAGTACCTTCTGATGAGCATGGGCGTAATCACCTAGCATCTCGAAATCCTTCTTAGCGAAAGACTGAATAGTGTCATCCTTGAATCTTCCAGCCAGAAACATTCGGAGAGACTTATCCACCGTATGCTCACCCTCAGAGCCCAAATCAGATTCAATGGTCCCACAGTCCGGGTATCCAGCCGCCCTAGGTCCTTGCAGGTGTTCTTTGATGAAATCCGCCAAATCTGGCTCGGAATGACCAGCCCGACAAGGTATAGGTGTCGGTCCCCGACCAAAGGGCTTAACTCTCCTAGAAGACTCAGGAAGGTTACTACTCCTTTTGCGAGCCATCCTGGCCTGCAAAATCTCCCTGGCACAATCCTCCAGAAGAGTATAATTACTGTATCCCGCGTCATTTGGGTTGGAAGAAACGTTCGAAAAAACAGATCGAAGAGTTTCGCGACCTTGAAAATCGAACGTCCCCTCTGCCTCGGCCCGAGACCGAGAGGTCCCCGCTTCGGTGATCGGGGGAACAATTATTAAAGCGTTTGAGGTCGACGCGATCCCGTGGGAGGCCTTAGATTTTTTCCGAAGATTCTTTGATGCCTGAGGACGAGGTCGACCCTTATTACCTTTCGAAAAGGAAGCAACGTGAGGGCCAGATACCGAGGTACGGAATTTGTCAACAATATCAGCTAACGTGGAAGGGGGGTTAGCAGGATCGATCTGAGCATTCCCAAAGACGATCGGATCGGCAGGGAAAGTGCAACTACTGAGCTCGGCCAATCGCAAAACTGCCTCTTGAGTCATTAAAGCAGTCTGATGAGGGTCAGCACGAAGAGATTGCAAAAAATTATCTGTTATCTCATTTTTCATATTTCCCACGAGCCGGCGTCTTCCATATATCCACTCCTTCACTCCTTGCCACTCGAAGGGAGTAGGCTCGGGATTTTCTTCGGAAGGCGGGGACTCTGGCCCTCGGACAAAGAAGAACTCACGTTTCCATCCCTTCAGATTGCTACTTACGTTGGTCGATAAGACCGAAATCTTCGGCCTCTGAGAGAAATATACGTAACCTGCGTTTGAAGAAGTGGAAGAACTGATCTGGAATATCCTCCAAAAATTCTGAAAAGCCGCCCTTTTCCCCTTAGCCTTCATCAACACGCAAAAAGCTATGATTAGGCCGATCGAATTCGGTAAAATTTGACAGGGAGCCAACTTAAAAGCATCCAGAAGGTTTTCTAGTAGAGGAGGGAAGGGAATACGTAAGCCGTAGTGAAAGTGTTTGGAATAAAAGGCTTGACAACCGGCGGGTGGGTCGGTAACTCGTTGTTCGGGGGAGGGAAGCACTATTGAAAAGCCAGCGCCTAGATATGGACCGAACTCTTTTTGCAACTCCGCCAGGTCTGTCTCCTTATAAGAACAGACAATTTCGTCCGCCCTCTCCTCGGTCATGTTTAGAGCTGCGCTGGTCGAGGGCTCTTCCCAGTCATAGATCGTAATCACCACATTACGACTTAGTCTGTATTTTTGTTGCTCATTGTTACCCAAAGGAAGCTGCCCGTCTTCTATATCTTCCCTATCAGAAACTGTTGCCTCACCGGAATTTCCATCCTCGCTATCCCCAGTGTCAGAGCTCGACTCTCGCTCCTCTTCGCTATTCGAGGCGGAACCCGAGTTTTGTGGATTCTCGTTCTCAGATGATCGATTCTCCACAGTCTCTTTTCCTTTGCTGTTATCGACCTCATTCTCCTCTAAGGGAGATTTTCCTTTCAAATCTGCTGAGCTCGACATAATAAATATAAGACGACTGATCAAATATGGCAAATAAAACTCACTTATCGACCTGTCTGCTCCGATCAAAAGTTTTTCCTCAGAATTTATGAGGAACAGCGGCCCTCCGTGTAACTATATATACAGGGACAAAATGGGAAATTGCAAATCGGTCCCCGAGTAACCGCGACGATTGGACTCTCTTGAGGCAAATTTGAAGTTATATTTTCAGAAATTGCGCCTACGGTCCCTAAACTTTCCAGAATTCCTGAAGTAAAGATCCATATCACAAACAACAAGGACGATCTCATAACTACTCTATCAAGAAATTGTTTAAGTATGCGCTCTTTTTCCCTGACCCGGTTTTTATCCCAGAAGGGTTTTTCCGAGCCAGGTTTTTAATGAGGCATACCAGCAACGATAAGCCGAGATCGATTTACCCCGACGTTAAACATACTTCTTCGAGCTTAAGTTCCACTTTACGCTCGAGAAGTGGGGGAGTATTGATGAGGGGCATTCTGGATCCTACTTCTCTTTACAATTACACGAGATCGAGCGGTACTTACCTCGAAGAATCGAGTTCGAGTCTGACGGTGGTTTTGCAGTAAAAGTAAACAAGCCCAGGATCCAAAGTTACCGTTGGGCCGAGCTCTGAATCAAACTTATGGGCCGAAGAATTACATGTCTGTGGGTAGACCACCTAGACCCCATTTTCAGCTATAAATACCCCCTGCATTTATGATATTGGGGGACTTCCCAGGTGCTCTCTCCTCGAAGCTACAGTTCAAAGCAGCTCGGAATTGTAGCTTTAGATCGAACATATGTATTTCACCCTCTAGCTTGTACGGCATCCTATAATGCTCGGATAGGACCCTAGATATATTTGTATTTGTACTCATTTAATTCGGATACAATTACATTTGAATCTTCACTTTACTTTACTTGTGATTATTGTGATGCATCCACACCCTTGATCGAATTAACGAAACTACGTAAGATCACCTACTAACGGCGTTGCTACCCTTTGTAGGTTTATTTGCCCGAGGTTCATTTGTGCTAAGACCTCTCTGGAGATGATGTTTGCTGAGCTTCCATTATCGATTAGGATTCTTCTCACATTATAATTTGCTATTTCTAACGAGACTACCATAGGGAAATCTGGGTTATCCTCTTTTGTATCCCAAGTGATGTTTTTAGGTACTTCACCTTCGTTAAAGCTGATCGGCTGGTGATTTGTTGGCCTGTTTTCTAATGTCCATATTTCTTTTGGATATTTAGAATTTGCCATTATGGATCTGGTCGTTCTTCGTCTAGCATTACGACTATCTCCACCCGCAGGCCCCCCGGATATAGTGTGGATAGTCCCATTGACCTGGTCGTGATTCAATTCCTGAGTAGGCCGACGTTAAGGTGATCTTCGATGAGAACCTCTCCTTTGAGTTCCGTTCCGGGGGCTTCTGCTTCTTTCCCTTTTGCGATTATCTCGTTCTATGTATTCGTCTAGTTTTCCTTGCTCGATCAGTTTTTCAACTTCTCTCTTAAGGTGAAAACAATTTTCCGTTCGATGCCCATGTGCCCTATGGTACTTACAGTATTGATCATAGTTTCTAGACCCTGGTCTGGGCTGAGCGATTTTCCTCGCCTCGGGAATCCAATTATTTCTTTCTAGAACTTCCAAGATTTCTTCCATTGGAGCATTTAATCTTGGGTGTTCTACTTGATTCACTCTGCTTCTGATTGGTTGTTCAAGGTTTCTTGGTCTTTGGTAGAAATTAGGTTGCCTTTCTTGGTCGGCTCTGCTGTATTCCAGTCGCTGGAAAACGTTACCTCTCCTGGAAGATCGCTCGTAATCCAAGGATCTTTGGGCGGGAATCTTGTCATGCCGCTTAGACCCTGTAGCCGCGACTTTGTTTTTGTTCTTATCCTTAAAGGAATTCATCTCTTCTTGGGTCATATATTTAGACGCCAGGCTCATGATGTCGGCGAACGTTCTTGGTTGCTTTCGACTGAGGGCATTTCCGAACTGCCTATTTTTAGTGAGATCGAAGAGGATAGATATTATGTAATCGATATTTGGGGAATCGATTTTAAGTAATTCTACGTTGAATCTGGCCAACCAATTCCTTAGGGATTCTCCTTCTTGTTGATATATAGTTCCAAGGTAGCTCATCGGAAGTTTTTGTCTCTTCTGACTGGCAAACTGCTGCGTCAATTTGTTACAGAGTTCCCTAAAGCTGAATATGGAGTTGGCAGGTTGTTTTGCGAACCAGTCCAATGCGAGTCCTTCGAATGTAGTTACCATTAGTTTGGCAGTGAATTCGGCAGAGTGGGCATATAAATTCATTATATTCGTAAAGCTAAAAATATAATCATCCGGGTCAGTGGTTCCATCATAACGAGGTAATCTACCCGGGACTTGTCCAATCGATTGTGCCTCTTTTATTTCCCTGCAGAAGGGAGAACAGGCCGCAAGGCTCTCCTGGAGTTCCGTGGTTCGGGCCCACGGATTTTGAATAGATCGTAAGCGTTGTTCGAGTCGGTCCTGCACCATCCTTTCCATTTCTCTTTCCGTCAGTCGAGCCGTTCGTGGTCGATCAGGGATTGTATCATCTATGTCATCCTCAATAGGGATAATTGTTTGTTCCCTGGATCCACTGCGCTTCGCCTGGGTTTTTCTGTGACCTCGTTTTCTTTGAGGATTATTGTCGGAGGGTTTTGAATTGTCCTGTTGTGGACTGTGTAGTGAGCGGTGCTCGCTTGGTGGGCTATCAGCTTGTTGAGATACTTGATCGTTTTGTCCGGGCGTTCTCCGAGCAGGAATTGTCCTGGCAGCCCTAGGGTTTCGCGGAATTTGATCAAGCACAAGTAATTCTTCAGGGGAGAGCGATTTAACGAGCATCGCTATTTGTCGTAATTTCTCCTGAGCACCCGGGAGAGGAACAGGGATCTCGGGGACTTCCGGCTCTTCCTGTATCGTACCGGGAGGACCTTCTAGGGGTTCCTGATGTCGGGGATGGGTATTCTGCAAATTCTCGTCGGTGTTGGGAACGTTATTATTGTCGTTCTCCTGTGGATCTTCAGATGTGTCATGACCGGTGGTTGTGTTACTTCTTGCTCCGACACGGGCGCTTTTCCTTGGGCGAGCCATATGTCAATCGAATAATTAACCTAGCCCCTCGGTGGGCGCCAACTGATTTAACCGTTTTTCGTCGGGTTAATTTAATATCAGTGAATTTGTGATATCGGGGGTTTGGATATTGAATTATTCAGTATATTGGGCTCTGTTACTTTATTCTGGATGGATCGTTTACAAAGAAAAGCAATAATCAAAGGCAAGAAGTAAAACCATTAACAAAATTGAGAACACAACGATATGAAGGTAAAATTCTGCAATAATAATGGATATTATTGAGTTCTATTGTTATCAATGTATTCTTGAGTAATCTCAGAATTAAGAGAATTCGTCCTTGTCTCATACAATGAATAACTAGGTATATATATTACGCTAAACCTAGTATTACAAGGAATCATAGTCCTGTTTGGACTCGGCCCAGCTATCCTTCTTGGGTCCGGAGTATAATCCTTACTCGGAGCGTGCAGCATTTGGCAGGGTCTGTAAAAAGATCCCGATCCTTTATAATTGGTCGAATCGATCTTATAATCTTTGTTCGATCTGATCAGTATGTAGGGTGCGAAATAGCCCCCATCACTTTATGAAGCAATTAATAACTCGCACTATTACTTTAGTGATCCACATGGGTGTTAACGAATTTCATTCATTAATCACTTGGTATTTCAAAATACCTTCATTCAATCGATTGACTTCCTATTCAGACAGGATTCGCATGTTTTGAATTCATCAATCTTCTATTTTTCAAGAGTCATGATTGAAAACAATTCATCGATTCCTTCTTTTAGGAATTATGATCGAATGTGGATTATTATCTAATTTGTTTTTCTTTTCTTGATTTAGCATATTTGTTTAAGTTTTATCAATGCTTATTTCTTTGCTTTATTTACAACGGTAAAGCAGTTATGTACGAATTAAAAGCTTTAATTAAAATAACTCCATTCATAATGGTAAAGCTAAGAAGTTTCGTACAAAGTTCGAAATAAATAGACAAAACTCTAACTAATGCCTAAATCCAGAATTTAAAGAAAAACATATGCTAATAAGAAAAATCCAGATGCTCCTTGACCCATTCCTTGAAGTATGTTTCCCTCATGTGCAATTGAAACCCAGACTTGGTCACTTGCAGCACGTTCCAGTCATCCTCTGTAAACACTTTTACAGAAACCAGAAATGTCAGATGATTTACATCAAAAGAAAATCTTAAGATGTTTTTCATCAAAAAGGAAATAACTTAGGTTATACCTTGGTCAAGTATGTTTCGGAATTCCTCATCAGTCATGTTACTCAGTTCCTCATTTTTCTTACATAAGGGACAATTCTTTCCTTCGATCAATCCTTGTCCTCTTTCGAGGGCTTTCTCATATTTGTCTAACAACTTATGCAAATCATCGGTCTCAATTCCTTTGTGTGGAACTTCACAATGATCGATAAAATGAGAGAATGATTCAGGCAGGCCATTTGTGATGATTACCATTTTATCATCTAGAGTCAATATAGCTCCAAGCTCATCGATTCGTTTTAGCCTCTTGATCAGGTAAGTGCAATATTTATTAATATTTTTGTACCCAGTCATGCCTTCATCGTGGAGTGATGATATACAGATTTGCAATATAGTTTGTTCGCAATTGACAGTGAATTTTGGCATGGCTAAATATAAATAACAGACAACAATAAGCAGACAGATTTAAGATAATACTTATAATTAACGAAGATTGGTCTTTCTATCGAAAAAGTTCTCCCACTATTTTATCGAAACAATAACCCCTTGCATTGTTCGAGAAATTCTATTTCCTAGTAGGTCTTGACGTCCCAGCAGACATTAATTGCACCCACGACTCGCGGCCATACAATTAACTCCCTAGGTAGGTATACTTTTACCAATTGTGTTACTCCACAACCTTCAAGCTATTTTGCCTCGATTTTCGCATTTATCTAGCACTGCTACATCATAAATGTTACTACTCGTTTAAGTCTAACCCAGTCAATCTTGATGAGAAACTGGCCCGGTCATGAAATCCCCGTAACTGGTTATCGGTCGATTTTCACATCCCGACAAGTCCCCACCCTTGTCTTGTTTAGTTAAAAGCAAGAATCAAGGAATTTCGTGTATTGTCCCTTTCTTCGACTCGGGTTCCAGACTCTGGATCACCTCTATCGATAAGTAGACAACATACACTAGTCCCTATTGATGGAAGGCTTGGATATATAAAACATCATTTTATAGTTTACCCAATATGACTTAATATTTTATTTCGAGAGGGGATTTTCGGTTTTAGGAAGTTTGAGGTAACTCTCCTCGAGATCTCACCGTGTTTAATTATGCTTTATAATTTATTTAGTGATCTAAATTCTAGCGCACAAGCCAAAAATAAATCAACAAATAAAATAAAACATTCACACCTAGCATGCATGCTACCACAGTATGTTTTCGATCGGGAGCCTCCTATGCGGACCACCATCGAGCCAAAGACGATGGTCCTATTGGTCAATCTATTGGGTTTCACAGAGGCCTACTCTATTACACATTTTACCATGCATACATGGCCTTTAGTCTTCTTGGGCTCCCACCTTGCTTGTAACGGGCCTCCATCCTAAACTAATAAAACAGTAAAGCCCTATCTATTACAATGGCTCAAAGTGGCCCAAAAACTTAAGGCTCGCAGGCCCAATAAAACCAATAAGATTAAAAACAACCAATCACATCTAACCTAAAGGTCAAGGCTCGGCGCGATCGAAAACCACGTAAACAATTTCACGTTGAGCAAGAAACAAGCAAAATTATAATTTTCTTATTTCTTATATTATTTTAAACTACCTTTTAAAATAACTTTAGATTCTAGTTTTAAAAACCCCTTTCTAAAACAATCTCTTAATTATCATTTTAAAACCCCCTTTTAAAATGACACTTTGATTTTATTTTAAAACCCCTTTTAAAATTAAATCACGATTTCTATTTTAAAACCCCTTTTAAAATATTTCATGGTTCTTACTTTAGTCCACTACTAATTATGAAAAATTAATCCTTCGGATAATAAAACACCTTTTAAACATAATTCAGGTTCTGGAAATTTCAAATTTTGAAAATTACAGTTTGGTCCCTCAATTTTCGAAAATTACATTTTGACCCCAAAACTTTCGGAAATGATAAATCAGCCCCAAAAATTCCAGAACTTGCAAATTGGCCCAGAAAACAGAAATAATTATTTTTATTTCCAGAAACTTTTATTAATCGCAAAACAGCCCCTGTAGTTTTCATAAATCGCAAAACAGCCCCTCAACTTTACGGAAATTGCAAACAGACCCCTATCGCTTGGAAAAACAGATTTTCAATTTCAGCCCAAAATTTCCAGAAAAATAAAATTTCAGATTCTGTCCAGATTTTCTAAAAATCGTAAATTGCAGTTTTAGTCCTGTAAATTTCGTAAATTGCAGATCTGGCCCAAATAAGAATTATGCTATTTACCCGAACACATAATTAATCATAATCAGCAAGATCCATGCAAAGAACACGACAAATAAACATATTCACGAAAATTTGAAGTGTTCAAGCCTTTTTCATATGTGCATAATAAGTTAGGCTCTGATACCACTGTTGGGTTTTTGGGTATAATTTGTCAACTACAACAGTGCGGAATTTAATTTTTTTTTTTTTCATACACCAAATCCCAGGGTTTCTTATTAGCACATATGAATAAAGGTTGAATTTAATTAGAGCATGCATATACTAAAATTAAATAGGTGGTAAAAGCCATTTTACCTCACCACAGGCAAGGTGGTGGTTTCCTCCGGTCTTCGGTTGTTCACTAGAGCACCCCAAGTGTTGTGCCTCTAGAGATAGTCCACACCAGTTGGATTTGAGTGACTTCGCGAAATCCCCAGGCTCAGAACTAGGATTAAGGAATCGTCTCGTCAGGAATTGGATTCAGATCCGAGAAGAAGCTTGGAGAAAAATCCTTCACAGGGGTGGGGCGATTTTTTGGAGAAAACTAAACAGGGAGAGAAATCGATTTTTTCTTCTCAATTAGTTGGCTGAAAATTTCGATTAGGTCATCTTCAAATTTTCGATCTCTCTCTCCCTATTTAATGGGGTTGTTAGTTTGTTGAGATTTTCTTGCTATCTTGAAGAGATTATGATATATCTCTTATATTTAGAAGAGTCCTTCTAGATATAAAATATATCTCTTTTTCCTTATCTCCTAAGGAAACAAGATATGTCATATCTCTTCACAAGATATGCTATATCTCTTCACAAGAAAATCTTCCCTAACCTTTTTCCATCAAAATCGCCCCCCTTTGACTAATTAATCATAAGATCAATTAATTTACTTAGCATGGTTCGGCCATGACTAAATTAATTGATCAAGAGATCAATTAATTAATTTAACCATGCCTACATGCTTCATCAATCTTAAATTAATTCAAGTCACCCTTAGCAAAATCGGCCCATGTAAGAATAATCAATCCTAGATCATTTTATCTTAACAATAATTGGCCCATATGCTTTAATTAATTAATCCACTATTAATTAATTAATCATTTCCAATTAACACTTTAATTGAGGATTTAATCAATCAGAAATTCCAATTGATTCATTAATCAGTTACTTCTAATTAATGATTCTCCACTTTGAATTAACACTTTAATTCTCGATTAATTAATTAGTTACTTCTAATTAATTATTCTTCTTCATGAATTAATACTTTAATTTATATATTGATTTAATTCCTTAAATCAATTGATTCCTTACAGACTGTCACTGTCCAACTGTATTGTGTGTGACCCTCTAGGTTCACCATCAATTGGCAGCAGGCCCACGACTTTCGTGATTTAATTAGTGAGCAATTAATTGCTCCGATCAATTAACCACTTTAATTGACCACTCCAGAATTAATTTCCTTATTAATTCAGGAGTACCCACACCTCATGGTCGATGTCTAGCCACAAGCCCATGAGGCCCAACTTCAGGTGAATTGATATTCGTGAACCTCCACCTCTTATAAATGCCATGTACATACGGTCCTTCTAGCGACTAATTTCCCGATTGAGACCTAGGGTGTGTGAATTGGTCGGCACCTCTAATTATCTCAATTCTGTACTTTCTAATTCAGGATAATAATTCCAGTGTGACTGCTAAATTTGGAAACCCCTTTCCAAATAACCTCCACCTCTTATAAATGCAATGTACATACGGTCCTTCTAGCGACTAATTTCCCGATTGAGACCTAGGGTGTGTGAATTGGTCGGCACCTCTAATTATCTCAATTCTGTACTTTCTAATTCAGGATAATAATAACAGTGTGACTGCTAAATTTGGAAACCCCTTTCCAAATCCGTCACCGACTACAGCCGTAGATTCCTCGGATTTATTATCTAAGAACGTACAGGAAATTCTCTCATCTTATCAGGATGAGTCGATAGATCCTATATTAGTACTAACTATCCGCGCACACGTTCATACGTACCCAAAGTAGTCGGACAATGACCAAGCTATGTGATCGGCTCCTAAATCAAAGTACGTATTCCCGTGTACCGAATCCGCCCTAGTACCTCAAGTCAAAGGACTAAATCGTACACTATTATAAGTCTTGAGGGACATCCCATTACCGATATGCTTAATGCACTTCCACGATGGGTCTCTCTGTTCGGGTCGTTCGATGCGTTCGATCCCCTATCGAACCACCTAGTCATATGCACTAGCATTCAATGCCTTGTTCATGAAACGACAACAAATTCACTTCATGTGAATCATGCATAATCCTACAAGTCTTGACGATTCATTCGATACCCCGTCTCGATATGAATCTATGACTTGGAACATTTTTGAGATCACGACCTTTGAGACTGTTTCATGATTAATCGCACCCAATACTGAAGTGAATAATCCCGTAGTCATGAGTGATCTCAGGGTTTTATCCAATCGCTTAGATACGTTCGCGAGAGATGAAGTTGGCCATTGTTTAATTCACGTACTATGAATAAACGGGCGTATTATCTTATGAATCATAAGATTGCTTCTAAAGGAAGTACCTAAACAAGCTTATATTTGTTGGCTTGCTGGGCACTATCCTATCATATGCTGATCGTTGGAGGTTTACTTGCACAAGATTCTCAAAGAACCCTAGATCTCGCGTATTTACAATGTCTAGTACAACAGATCTCAAAGGCAAAGCCAAGGTAGAGGAAGAATTAGTCCCGATGAGATGCAGATTAATTCTCGATCGCCAGTGACAAAGAATTTGGGGAGCTCGAGCTCTGATTCCGACTCTGATAGGGAGAAAGGAGGGTTAAATTCTGATTCCGAGAATGATGAAGACGATAGCTAGACCGAGGCCACTGATGAAGAAGATGTGGAGGACGATAGCCTTACTTTGGCTGACAATGAACAAGTTAAATACAGAATAGGTAACAAGGTTATTGTTACAATTTTTAAATGGGTAGAACCGTCGACCAGCGTTAGTCTTAACAAAACTGAGCGGAGAGCCGATCAAACTGTTTGCCGTTATACTGAAAAAGATCGAGAATATTTAGAACTCGAATTTGGTAAGTATATTGCAGTCGAGTTTTTGATCGTCATTCCGACTCCTGAGCAGCGTGTTACCGATCCTCCGGAGGGGTGCCAAGCCTTTTATACTAGGCAGTTTTTCTACGATCTACGCATCCCCTTTATTCCGCTGATTCGTAGTATTTTAGAGGCTTTCTCTCTTACCCTATCTCAGATTCTTTCGAACTCAATTGGGTACATAGTCGCATTTAATGTACTTATGAAGGCCAAAGGGAAAGAAGCGGCCTTTCAAAATTTTTGGCGAGTCTTCCAAATGAGTTCATTCACATCTTCAAACGCTGGGTATGTGTATTTTTCTCAAAGATCGAATTGATCCATTTTATCAAGCAATGTTTCGAGCAATCTAAAAGGTTGGAAAGAAGAGTTCTTCTTTGTTCATGGTCCCGAATCTCCGCCTTCTCCGGAAGTTTCAGAAACGACCCCATATAAATGGGTCGGAGAAAAGTCTTGGATCTACTGTAGACGTAGTCCTAAAGAAGGAATGAATCACGAGCTCCCAGATGAATTTTTGGAGACCCTTCAATCTGATCTCTATCAAACCGCTTTACTGACCCAAGAGGGGGTCTTGAGAGTGGCTGGGCTAAGCAAATGTTCTTACCCTGCCCCTGTGATCAAATTTGGTCATTCCTCATCGATGCCAAGCAATATCCCAACTAATCAAGTCGTATGAACTGATGGGGAGGCCAATGCTGTTATTGCTCCTCTTACTTTAGGTACACTAACTCGTCTCCTATAATTCAACTAATTTTCCTTTAATCTAAATTAACCCATTTTCGGTTCGCAGTTTAGGTCGTTGAAAGATTTCAAACTTCTATAGCTTGTTTGAACGTTGCTTCTTTCTCGAAAAGGACCCAAGGCCAACCTCACAAACAAAAGAAATCGAGGGCTGGTCGAAAGATTGGGGCAGCTATTTCCAATGTTGACACGATCATAATTTCGAGAGGGAACATCACAATCCAGAGGTGCCGGCCCTTTGCGGTCGGTATTCTCAATTGACACGTCAGATCCGAATGCAGCGGGGTATAGTCATTACTCGTTTAAGAGGATCCAAGCCCAACAGATAATGGAAACCAGAATGGCCAGGAAAAGAAACAACGAAGATCCTGAGTCCTCAAGAAGGGTAAGGCCCTTTGGTCGGAATCCTGGCCTGATTCATTGTCGACCCGGTCGAACCGAACCAGACTTGGCAGATTTCATAGAGGATCACCTCCGAGGACCCAGAGCCGCTGGGTTTGCTGAGGGAGGGACCATCGAGTCTGACTTCGGCCCCAATGGTGAACACTCTCTGGACAAGTCCTTCAGAATCCTGATGGCCGGAAGATTTAAGGATGATAATACCGAACTTGATAAGGGGTAATTTGGATCCCGTGCCTTAACAAGCTCAGTGTGTATCGAGTAACGCCAATCCTTGCCCCCCAGGAACGACGAGCCGAGCCAAGCCCCTAAGTATATTGTTCCGAGCTTACAAAGAAAATCCGAGACCATGAGATACTGTTGGGCCGAGCCCAGGCCCAAGCCCGTCTGCTCAGCTATAAATACCCCACGCATTTATGACAACGACACAACTTCCCAGGTGCTGTTCCTTCGAGGCTACTGCTCGGATTCGCTTGGAATCAATAGCATAGGTTAGACTGTATGTATTTCACCCTCTAGCTTGTACGGCATCCAATAATGCTCGAGTAGGACCCCAAATACTTGTAATTTGTACTCAGTCAATTCGAATACAATTACTATTGGTCTTTACTTTCCATTTAATATTGTTGATATCGCACTGCAATTCTATCCTTGATCGAGCACACGAAAACGCGTAAGATCAATTGGCGCCCACCGTGGGGCTCTATTCGAGTTTTAGATCGAAATATGCCTACTACGAGGAGAAATACGTATATCAGAGGAAAATCTTCCCATGCAATGGGAGCGCAAATTTCAGTGAACAATGAACACGACAATTAGTCGCATGCGAATCATTAATTAGTAACATGGCAATCTGTTTTCCAGGGTGCTTTCCAACCAGCAAGACGCTCATCAGGTAAAGGTCGAAGATAAAATGGGTTGAATTTCCAACTTTTAGATTGTTAATTCTATTCTGTGATAGTTTAGTTCGTTATTTCTTTCTTCGGATTTATTTTCCACAAATGATCAGTCCTCTATCATTAACCCGAGTTAAATATTGCAAAGATATCATTCTAAATACAATTAGCTTGATCATCAGTTTACGGCAAAAAAGTTGTGAGAATCTATGGATTTGCAATTTATTGATGTTTGGAATTTATTTTTCCGACCATCATAATTAATAATTTCAGAATGTGTTATTTCTCAATCCGTATTCATCGACTATCTGATGTTAATCTCGATCAATGGGAATAGATTTGTTTAGTTTCCTTTGCTCGATAAAAGTTTCTAAGCGGACCTTGCTATTAGATATCATTGAACGCCCAGTAAAACGACGGGAATAGGATATATGAGCCTTCGAAGTCGCAACTAAGGATGCAGTGCAGCTCGATCGATAAATAGGCATTCATGATCTCAAGGGTAGAGATTATTCGGGGATAACTACAAATTTCGATGAGTCTTACTCGAAGTCGATCAAAGGAATTGAAGAGACATAAAAGGATAAAATAAAGGAATTCGACCTGAAAACAAAGTTTTATTAATGATATTCTTTGAATCAAGTTACAAGAGAAGCCTCGAATATAATATTAAAATCTGAGCTCAAATAGTTGAATTGATGGAGTAACAATCTTGATCAGCATGGTCGGACAGATAAAATGCTGGTACATCGAATAAGAAAATCTCAATAGTATGACACCCCTTTTATATGTAAAAAGATGAAGGAATCCGGCGGCAGATAATTCGCGAAATGAATGGATGAGATTTGTCGACCCTTGCAATTCTCGATAAATGAGGAACCATTTGGAAAAAATCAAACATGACAAGATTGGGAACTTATAGACAAAGAGTTTTCTTGACAAGGCATAAAATTTATTTATTAAGCCCTAAGGTTATTTGCTATTGGCTGTTTCTCTATGATTCATCTTTTCTCATGATTGCAGAAGACTATTATCTCGTCAAAATTTATTTCAATCAGAGTTATATATTCAGTGGAAACTAATCTCGTCAATATTCATATTCATTCATCTCTTTCTTATATTATCGATCTCAGTTCATCTATTGTTCAATCTCTTCTCGTCTCCATCTACTATTAAAAAAGGGTGAAAGCTGTTGCTATGACCCTCGAAAATCGACCAAGGGTGAAAGCCGTTGCTACGCCCCTTGGATCGAAAAATAAAAATGGGTGACGACCCTCGGGCTAAAAATGCTCTGAAACGACTAAGGGTGAAAGCCTCTGCTATGCCCCTTAGATCGAAATTATTAAATGGGTGAAAGTTGTTGCTACGACCCTCGGGCTAAAAATGCTCTGAAACGACTAAGGGTGAAATCCTCTGCTATGCCCCTTAGATCGAAATTATTAAATGGGTGAAAGCTGTTGCTACGACCCTCGGGCTAAAAATGCTCTGAAACGACAAAGGGTGAAAGCCTCTGCTATGCCCCTTAGATCGAAATTATTAAATGGGTGAAAGTTGTTGCTACGACCCTCGGGCTAAAAATGCTCTGAAACGACTAAGGGTGAAAGCCTCTGCTATGCCCCTTAGATCGAAATTATTAAATGGGTGAAAGTTGTTGCTACGACCCTCAGGCTAAAAATGCTCTGAAACGACTAAGGGTGAAAGCCTCTGCTATGCCCCTTAGATCGAAATTATTAAATGGGTGAAAGCCGTTGCTACGACCCTCGGGCTAAAAATGCTCTGAAACGACTAAGGGTGAAAGCCTCTGCTATGCCCCTTAGATCGAAATTATTAAATGGGTGAAAGCTGTTGCTACGACCCTCGGGCTAAAAATGCTCTGAAATGACTAAGGGTGAAAGCCTCTGCTATGCCCCTTAGATCGAAATTATTAAATGGGTGAAAGCTGTTGCTACGACCCTCGGGCTAAAAATGCTCTGAAACGACTAAGGGTGAAAGCCTCTGCTATGCCCCTTAGATCGAAATTATTGAAGGAGTGAAAGCTGTTGCTACGACCCTAAGTACAAATTATCAACTAAACAAGATTCCGATACATATCCTATCTCGAACTACGGCAATCATGATCCGCTAAGATCGCCTAATATTATTCAAGTATTATTAATTCTCGATCACTCTACCGGCAAATGAAATCAGTGAAGACGTCAATTATAAGTTATCTGAATATCAATGGTCGAAGAGTGTCAATTATCGTTTATTATCCAGATACTTATCGGAGTCGTTGGAAGATAGCGTTTATTTATGTCTTTAAGGCAAAGAAATTGATGCTCGGTAGCAATATATAGAAGCAATTTTGCAGATTAGCTAATAGAACTGATGAAGGAAATAAATATTTCATTCATGTTCTTTCAAACAGTTACAAGAGGATTCCTGATTACAATAATAAACGAAATTGAACAAAGCTGAGACTTTACATTTAATTAAATCCTAGTACAAGAGTTGTCTACAAGAATGTATACTTCGAACTTCATTGTCACCCCCAGTTTATAAACTGCCAATGGTGATCAAAGGGGGAAGGCGGGGCTAGGATAACACTTCTACCCTTCATCCTTCGCCTCCTCAATGATTGCGCCACGCCGGACCAGGTCGAGAAACAGGGAGCAATCCCTAGAGAAATTATTCCACGCAATCTCAAAGGTAACATTCTTCAAGAAAGATCTTGAAGAAGTGGAGATTGGACTCACTATCCGACCGGGTGGATTGATAGGATACAGGAGTTCGAACCAGTCTCTAATGGTTGGAATCAGAGAGAGCTGGTCGCCTGTCGGTACCCCAGTCGCAATCCTTTTCGCCTGCCGATACCCTAGTCGATATTTTTCCCCATACAGGGACGACGAAGAGATCGAAAAAGAGAGTTCTAGTCTGAATCTCGTACGTTTTTATTGCTGAGATCAAATGGAACATAGAGATAGTCGATGGAGGTAAAAATGCAACCATATCGATCGAACAAAACGTTTACAGATAAGTAAAATATGAGGGTAAATTCAGAGCTATATATAGGGGGAAGAATCCCATATCAACGGCGAGGATCTCTCGAAATAAACGGCTACGATATATGCATTAAAAGCTCTGACCGCTCCAATTCCCGATAAATGCGCCGACCGTTACGCTTCCCAAAAAATTCGGGAATGCTATGGGTAAATGAAGAAAAAATCAAATGCAATAGCGATCGAAGTACTTGTAGCCTCTATTCCGGTCGCCAAAGAGAGTCACAAAGAGAAATTCGGAAAAGGCACTATCAACTCGTCTAAGATCGACCGAGATTGGCAAAATACACTATTTGAACATATAAAATAACTAAAAGTTTAGTCAAGGAATTATTATTTCCGAAGTTCAATACATTGAGGAATTACATGTTACAAAGGTATCAATTCCTATTACATATCGAGCTAATCTTTCGATGCCAGTACATTCTATAATCTTGAGATTATTGACAAAGAACTAATATATCAGAATATAAGGAGACTTTCATGAGCAGGAAATCCTATGAAATTTTCGGCTGACGATAATGTCCTTACTCGAAAGAGAGCAGCCAATCAAGCCGACAGTGTTATGTCATTTTATAGTTTTTAAAAGAGAAGAGGGGTGATGCATCTTTTTCTAGGTGTAATGTGGATACTTTTTGAGGACCTCGATCCTCGAAGCATCACCTCCTCACATCTTCCAGAAGAACCGAACAAACTACCGAACATCCTCGCAAAAATTTTGATGCTTAAATCTCTCCCCGGCCATAGAAGGTCGAGGGAGCTACCGGGGTCGTGGATGGTCAGCAATAAAGTTGTTCGGCCTTCAAGGTCGAAATAGTGTTTGCCTGCAGGTACCCTAGTCGAAATAGAAGTACTAACCAGCCTACAACCTGCAAAATAGGTCCTAACTCGAAAATCAAAAGTTGGATCATGCAACGAGATCTTTTAGATAGCATGATAGAAGGACTTTGCCTTCAAATAATTTTATAAGGGTACAAGATGAAAAGACCCCATTTATAGGTACTATTCTCAGGATCCAACGGCTAGCAGAAAACCGAAAGAACGATCGAGATCGGCAGACCGTTGCGCTTCCCGAGAATTTTAGCGGGAAGAGAAAGTAATATAATTTTGGAAATCAAGCAGAATTAATATACCAAGATCGAAAGTTGAAGATCGCGAGCATAAGACCAAACGAAGAAAGCAAACTAAAGCATGGACAGAAAAGTATACATCAAATTATGGAAGAACATGCAATCTGAGAAGCAAATAGATTATTACAAACCAGAGGGGATAAAATGTCTGAAATTGTTCATGATCACACTAGAGTAAAAACAATATAGTCATACAGCAAATCAGGGTAAATAAAAAACATCTAGAGAAGCTTATTGTCGGAGAAAATCTTCCGAAGCTCGGCATTACGAGCCTCACATCCAGCTTCGTATCCACGATCGTAAGCCTCCTTCTCTCGACGCGTGAAGTCTTGTCTCTCATGCTCGAGAAGACTTTTTAGTTTTTCGAGCTCCTCATTCAGCTGCTTGTGGATCTCCTCTCCATCCTTTTTAACAGACTTCTCCCTCTCTAGAGCAAGCTTCTCCGCGAAGACACGGTCGAATTCGGCTTTCTTCTCCTCCAGCTCGAGGGAAATAGCAGCACGCTGATTTGTTTCCCGCTCAGCAAACGTTTTAAGCTCAATAAAATCTTGTCCGGCCTGTTAAAAGGATCGACAGCGTTAAAAAAAAAAAAAAAAAAAAGAAAAGAAATAAAAGAGAGAAAAAGGAATAAATAGATATACCTGAAACAGGAAATGCGTCCCAGACACAAACAGCTCTTCTATGTTTCTCTCCTTGGACATATTGGGTTCGGAAGAAGTAAAGTTAGCTTGCAACAAACTATCCATGAGATCAGCCTTAGGAGACCCATCTTTCGACTCCTCAGGCAGGGAAGGAGTAATCTTCGGAGGAGTGGGGTCAATGCGGGGTTCGGGAAGATTGTCAATTTTTAAAGCCTCAGCAGAAGCCCCTCCACTAGTTTCTAACTTGAGCTTTTTGTTGAGACCTCCTGCGGAAGGAACGGTCGAAGAAACGGGGGATGATTTACTACCAATAGCAAGATTTTGCAAAGCCTCAATGGGAGTGACCCCATCGGGGTAAGGCTTCTTGTTCGAAGAGGGAACAGGAATCTTTTCTCTGACAGGATCTTCACTCGAAGAATCGACAACTTTAGGGGAAGAACCCCCGAGCGCAGCCTCGAGCTCTTCGTCCAAAATGGACTTGCTGGAACCGCCCTTGTTTTGCTTTGAGGAAGTGCTTTTCTCTTTCTTATTTTCCCCTCCTTTAAGAGCTTTCGGGGAAGACATAGAGGTCTTAGAAGAAGACTTGGAGGGTTTGGCCTCCTTGGCAGTTTTTTGCTCCTTGCCCGGATTCTTATTCTTCAAGCCACCAAACAACTGTTTGGGGTCAATTGCTTTACCTAGTATGTTTTCCATAATGAACAGGGAGAGAGGTATGAAATTAGAAGGATACAAAGTATAGAGGAAGAGCTCCGATCTCTAAAAATATTTTTTGACAAAGTTTGAAGAGGTTCTGATATTTATAGGCACTAGACCCTATAATTTTTAATAGTGGAATCGACGCGACTGTCAAGAAAGATTCTGTATGGAATAAATAGATATCGAACATAGATCACGAGAAAGTATTGAACTACGAAAGGCAAATAATGTCTAAATATTGGCGGGATTGGAATTTACAAATTACACGAATTAAACCGAAAGGAAAACAAATCCGATTACAAAAGTGAGTTACATACATGTATATATTCGATCCCTAACTACGAAACTATAGATCACCCCCTCCTGCGTGATCGAACTTACCATTCGGACCAACGCCTTCTCCACTGCCGCTGCCTAACAGATTAGTCCGATTCGTCCTTTATGTTAACATTTTCTTCTTTCCCTGAAGTAGAAGGGTAATCATTGTTAGAGCGCTCGAGCAAGTTAGGGTTAGGCATCGGAATGCCATACACTTCTACTAAGGAGGCAAAGCGGTGATCCTGCCATCTTATATCCGTCTTGGGTAAAGAGGAAGCTTTGTAATCCTTCCCCTCAGCATTTTTAAAAGGGTTCATGTGCTGATAATATTCGTCCATATTATCTGGAATTATCCCGGCCGAAACCAATTGTTGAACCCCTTTGTAGAAGATCGTTTGGAGAATCCCCCCCATTCTCCTTTGGACTAAGGGATCTAAGACAGGAGATTCCAAGAATTCTCGTATGGCCGGAATCACAGCCTCATCCCGGCCTTGGGCATATGCACGCTCGGAATCTTGCTTCGCCAGCTCAAGTTCAATCTTTATCTTCTTCAGCTCATCCTCGAGGACACTTCTCTCTTTAACAGATGCCAACAAATCCTCTTCTACAGAGGAGGAGCGTTTCGTAGTCGCTTCCTTGAGCTCCTTCTTTACTTGGGATAATTCCCGCTGGCTCTCTGCCAGTTGAGATCGAAGGGCTTGATTATCAACAAAAATTTGCGCATATGCGTCATGAGCATCTTGTGATTCGGGCTCTAGTAGTGCCAAACGATAGGTTTGAATAGCGAACAAGTCCCCGACCTAGGAGATAGTTTAAAACATCAGCAACATTAGGGACTTTAAAGAAAGAAGAGATAGTCAAAAGAAAAATGTTCACCTCATGATATGTTCGAGAGAAGTCACTCAAAACCTCGAAGTCACCCTTGACGGTGTGAAGCAGCATATCCCGTTTGAATCGACTAGCCATAAAAACTCTAGCGGCTTTGTCAAATTCATTCTCACCAGCTGAGTCCAGATCAGTTAGAACGCTACCATCCTCAGGGTACCCAGCAGCCCTGCTACCGCGGAGATGCTCGTCCATAAAATCCGCCACAACAGGCTCCGACCTACCGTCTCGACATGGAACCGAATCAGATTTCACGCCAAAAGGCTTTACCCTCCTCGAGGGCCCAGGGTAATCAGCATTCCTCTTTCGACTCAGAAGCTTCTCATACTCCTGAACACCCTGGATCCTGTTCCAGGAATGTTGACTATAGCCAACGGATGAAAGAACCGAAATATCGGGGGAAAACAAAGTTCGAAGAGGCCCAGCAGAGGCGGAGTTCAAGGAACTCATAGTACCAACGCCTCTTAGATCGGGAATTGCGACTGGAATAGTAACTGAGTTCCCGCCCAAGTTACTTGTACCCGCTCTGTTTTCGGAAATACGTGGCAACAGATCGAAATAGAACGGTTTGTCTTCAACCGGACAGGCCGCAGATAGTCGGAATTTCTCAACAATTTGACCTGCAAAGGAAATTACGAGGGTCGCGTAAATGTAAATTAATGATCCATCGCGTCTCGAGATAGGAACAAGTTGAAAGCATACCCAGAGAAAGAGAGGCGAGAGGCGGAGCGGAAGAAGCTGACAAGTCACCGAACTGAGGAAGCGACCCTTCTAAGGATTGATCAGAAACGTGACGAGAATATTTGAGTATTGGAGCAGGATAATCACAGCGGCTCAACCTAGCCAATCGTAAAACACCTTCCTGAATCAGGAGCTCGGTTTGGTAAAGATTTGACCGCAACTGCTCAAGAAATTCGTCGGAAAGCCGATGGTTGAGTTTCTCTTTAATCTTGCGAGGACCATATGACCAAGAGTTGACTCCATCCCATCGATAAGGTCTAATCTTCGAGCTACCTTCTGATATAGGGACATCAGGGCCCTTTACAAAGAAGAACCTCCTTTTCCAACCTACACTCTTTTCCGTTGTTATTCTTGTAAGAAAGGGCCGTTTCAACCGCTGGCGGATGGACACAAACCCCATATTCGAGCCCTTGCACAGATCCATTCGGAATATTTGCCAGAAATTACTAAAAGAGGCCTCTTCCCCCTTTGCCTCCATAAGAGCGCTAAACGCTGCTATATACGCAACGGAGTGCGGGAGAAGCTGAGCGGGAGAAAGTGAAAAGAAAGTCAAGATATTTCTGACAAGGGGAATGAACGGGATACGTAAACCATAAGGAAATTGATCCTCGTAGAAGGCTTGACAGCCAGCCGGGGGATCGGTAGCACGTTCGCTATAAGAGGGAATAACGATCGAAAACCCCGTGGGAAGAAATTTCCCGAACTTTGCCTCGAGGTAAGTGCAATCCTTCTTTGAAAAATAGCAGGAAGTCTAGCTGGCAGGAAGTTCTGACTTGTTCGAGGTGATGGCGGTAGAAGGATGCATATGTTTAAAAATCCTGACAAAAGCACCCTCGCCGATGCTTCGTTTCTCAACCTCATTTTCTTCGAGATCCTCACTCGGATCCTCGTCCTCGCCTCCTTGATGAAACTCCCCATCTTCATAATCATCTACAAGCTTAAATAAAGGATCGGACTCTTTATTTTCTCCGACCTTATTCTTACCTCTTGCGCTTCTAGAGCTCGACATTATGGATTGAGAAACAAGTATACGAAAGCAAATGCTGTTTCGAACTTAAACGCTTCGAGCTCAAGAAAGAATGTAATATGTAAATAATTTTTCAACAAGTCAACATATATATACGGGGTTAAAAAGGTAAATTGCAAACAGGTCCCCGAGTAACCGCGACGGTTGAACTTACTCTGGGTAAAAACTTAAGGTTATCCAGCAGAGAATTGCACTTTTGATCCTTCATTCTCCAAGTTGCGGGATATGTTCATTGAAAATTATCCTTGGGAGTCTCATGAGTCCTTTATGTTTATGGTCGAAAAGTAAAGGGAGCATTCGCTAAGGAAATGAAGAAAGCGTCGCGGTAACTCATAACGAGGAACATACCAATTGGGAGATCGTACATAAACAAAGAACAACAAGGTAATTATCTCGACATGCCAATGCATGTATTGTTTCTATATGCACTCTTTTTCCCTAGCGCGGTTTTTATCCCAATGGGTTTTTCCGGGTTAGGTTTTTAACGAGGCATATCCGAAGCATGTTCCGAACAGCACATCTCATACCAGCGGGCAATATAACTTATACTTCTTCGAGCGCAAGCTCCTCTTTACGCTCGAGAAGTTGGGGAGTATTGATAAGGGGTAATTTGGATCCCGTGCCTTAACAAGCTCGGTGTGTATCGAGTAACGCCAATCCTTGTCCCCCAGGAACGACGAGCCGAGCCAAGCCCCTAAGTATATTGTTCCGAGCTTACAAAGAAAATCCGAGACCATGAGATAATGTTGGGCCGAGCCCAGGCCCAAGCCCGTCTGCTCAGCTATAAATACCCCACGAATTTATGACAACGACACAACTTCCCAGGTGTTGTTCCTTCGAGGCTACTGCTCGGATTCGCTTGGAATCAATAGCATAGGTTAGACTATATGTATTTCACCCTCTAGCTTGTACGGCATCCAATAATGCTCGAGTAGGACCCCAAATACTTGTAATTTGTACTCAGTCAATTCGAATACAATTACTATTGGTCTTTACTTTCCATTTAATATTGTTGATATCGCACTGCAATTCTATCCTTGATCGAGCACACGAAAACGCGTAAGATCAGAACTCTTCAACAATGATGGTTTTCAAATCATGGGTGTTGGATAAGGATGAAGATGAAGAGCACTGAAGACAATAAGTAAAGGGAGGTTTTGATGCATTCCAAAACTTAAAATCTGCTAAGTATAAATTAACTTAGCTGATATCCCTTTGAAGAATTTTTGACTAAGTAAAGAAGATATCAGAAGAGTCAAAATTCAAGGTCCAAAGCTACTGATCTGCTGAAGGAAAGAAATCAGACTGGTGAAGATTAGCCGACTCAAAACAGATTTGTTCAAGTTTGAGATCAGCTTAGTTTACCATCAGACTCGTACTTTCGTCAGCCAAGTGGAAAGATCAAGAAGACATCCCAACGGTAATAAATGCCCCTGGAAGTAATAAATGCTGAAGTATAAGGCTATTAAAGACAAATGATTGAAGAAATGCTTCGCATCAGCTGGGTGCATTTAATGCTGCAGGCAGAAAAGTACTGTTGACAGTACGGACAGACTGCAAAGAGCTGTTCACGGAAATTAAGGACCAGTACCCGAGGTTTTTGAATCTTATCTCTCTTCAACGGACATTTTTCAAACCTTGAGTATAAATAGCTGTAGAGACGAAGAGAACGGAGAATTACACAATCTCAGAGAAGAATTTCGAAGCAAAATCTCTTAAGTCTCAAGAACAACTCACTCATCAGCTCAGTCATTTGTTTACTAAAGCAGAGTTGAAGAACAACGATAAATTACATCTTTTGAGTGATTTTGTAAAAGTGAGTGTTGTGAGAAGTAGATATCCATCTTTGTGAGTGATATTACTTCGGAGAGTAGGAGTTTCTTTGTGATTTCCTACTACGAGCTTACGACAATATTCATTTGTTGTCTTGGCGTAAGTGGAGATATTGTAAAATGTGTGTTTATAGTATAACCCAAGATCTGTGTGACTTGGAAGAGTGGATTAAAGGATATTTACATCCATATAACCACTATAAAAATATGTGTGTTTTTACTTGCATTTTTTCAGTTGCATAAAAACACTTTGATTTAACTGTGGAAACTTAAAAAAAAAAAAAAAGAAGTTTTTATAAAACTGTGGATCAAACTTTCAAACTACTAAGTTTACTTGTGAAAAACACTTTACAAATCCACTGCAAGTACTCTAAGTATTGAAAGTGATTTTAGCAAAAATCA
Organism: Penstemon eatonii; assembly: GCA_038501285.1. NCBI lineage: Eukaryota > Viridiplantae > Streptophyta > Magnoliopsida > Lamiales > Plantaginaceae > Penstemon > Penstemon eatonii. The sequence continues at coordinate 49,954,319 of CM076715.1, read as the reverse complement.
GCTAAGTGATTATCAGATTAGTGGTCAACAAAGCTGTTCAAAGATTTGTTCGCGATCAGCTTAGTCTGTTTAAGTTAGAACAAAAGTTTTAAAGTTAAAAATTGTTAAAAAGTTTAGAGGTCTATTCACCCCTCCCTCTAGACCTCATCTGACCACTTGGGACCAACAAGTGGTATCAGAGCAGGTGCTTCATCAGAATCTGCTGCCTGATCAACGAGCTTGATCCGAGTGTTTTTCAAAGGTTTTCAAACTTTTTCAAAAGAGCAAATTTTGAAAAATTAAAATTTTTGAAAAATTGATTGTATCAGCCATGTTCCCCTCATAGCTGGTATGAGCTTTGAAGACTGGAAAATCAGAATGGAGATTTTCCTGGCTGCTTATAATGATAACATGTACACATGTATCATCAAAGGTCCATTCAGATTCACCAAGGCTATCACGGTTGATGAAGCAGAAATAGTGGTGGAAAAAGATCTAACAGAGATGACAGCTGAAGAAATAAAGCTGTTCAATCTGGATAAAGTTGGCCGTTTCATCATGACCAAGGCCCTTGACAATGATCGATTTGACAAAGTCAAGCACTGCAAGACTGCCAAAGAGATGTGGGATAAGGTTCGTGACATGAGCGAAGTAAACGACACCATCAAAGAGCATTAGCTGAGTGTTGCTCTGGAAATGCTGGACAACTTCAAGATGAAGTCTGCGGAAACCATTGACCAGATGGATACAAGGTTTACAAGGACGCTGAACAAAGTTTTAAAGCTTGGAAAAACCTTCACAGATAAGGAGATAACCGTCAGTGTTCTGAAGGCTCTACCTCCGAAGTTCAACATGAAGGTGACAGCCATGGAAAAGTCAAGAGATCTGGGAAAGATTTCACTCACCGAGCTGTTCTCAGTAGTCAATGTCTACGAGTATAAACTGCCAAGAATGGGTGTTGAAGAAACCTCTACTTCAAGTCCCACAGCTGCACTTGCTGCTACTGAAAATCAAAGAGGGCCAGCCTACAAAAGCAAAGACGTGGACTCATCTGATGAAGCTACAATACTCAACAAAAAGGAGTACACTGCTGGAGACGTTGCTTTGCTGATGAACAACTTGAAAAAGTTCTACAGACGAAAAATGAAGAACAAATATAACAATGCTTCTACTTCTAACCCTACTTCTTCTTCTCAAGATAAGGATTCTTATAAATCCAAAATGATGTGCTATAATTGCAGGAAACTGGGTCATTTCATCAGAGACTGTCCATATCCTAAAGCTGAGAAGTATACAGAAGAGGAAAAGAGAATCAGAAAGTAAATAAAGCATCAGAAAGGCAAGGTGCTGGTAGCAGAAGCAGACAAGCTAGCTGCTGTCTACTCATCTGATTCAGATTCAGACACTTCTGATGAAGAGAGTCCTGCTCTTCTCTGCCTGATGGCTAAGGAATCTGATGACTCCGAGGATGATGAGGTAACTCCTCTTGACAATGAATTATTTAATTCATTTGAACAAATGATGCTTAACAATACAAGCATTGTTGATGCATTTAAAAAGCTTAAGGAATTGCTGAAAGAGCAAAACAGTTCACTGAAACTTAAAGCTGAAAAGCCAAGAGAATCAGCTGAATACAAACTGCTTGAGCAAGAGAATGAATCTCTGAAAGCTGAATGTGAAGTTTATAAGGGTAAAATCATTGAGCTTGAGAAAGTAATTGAGTCTCATGAAAAGTCATCTGTTGCATCCACTCACATGTCTAGTAAATAGAAGACACCTTTAGATCAGGATAAGTTAGAACGAACCATACTGAAAAATTTATATCAGCTGACAATAGTAAGGTCATTTTGTATGTTCAGACTACTAAACCTGCTTCACCTGAGAAAGTGTTAAAGGAGACGAAAACTCCTAAGGCTAAAAAGAGCAAAGAGCCGAGTGTAGAAAAATAGACTGGTAAGTCCAAACAGAAGAGTCCTAGGAAGTCTTCTGATAAGGTCAAAACCAATCAGACTAGTGATAAAACTAAGTCGTCTGTTAATGAGCAAGCATCCAGTAAGCCAAAGAAGCATAAAAACAAGAAAAATCAAAATGCTTGGTATGGAAATGAGTCATATTATGTGCAACCTGCTGCATATCCTCCTATGTATCATGCACCTCAATTTAAAACTTACTATGCACCATATCCTGCTCATCCAATGCCTGCATATCCTCCTTATCATGCATCTTATTCTACTTATCCTTATCATGCTGATTATCATCAACATAGCGAATCTGATAAACATGATGAAGATGAAACTATTCATGCTCCTGCCAAACAACAGAAAACTAAGAAGCCTAAGACTTCATCATCTTGGGTTATCAAAGGTGGAACTAATCCTTCAGGACCCTCTCAATAAGGGTACCTAAAACAATTTTATTTTGTTTTGTAGGTTAGGATTAGGAGTAGGAGTAAAGTAGAGAAAATCTGGTACTTGGACAATGGATGTTCAAGACACATGTGTGGAAACATACATGAGCTGACTGATGTTGTTGCTGTGGATGGTCCTAAAGTTACTTTTGGGGACAGCAAGGAAGGCAAGATTGTAGCAACTGGAAAGCTGATCAAAGGCAACATTGAGATATCTGACGTCTCTTATGTTAAAGGCCTCAAATACAATTTGCTGAGCATAAGTCAATTTTGTGACAAAGGATATTCAGTTATCTTCTCAACAGATAAGTGCTACGTTGAACAGATTGGTACAAAGAAGGTAATTTTATCTGGAAGACGACAAGGAAATGTCTACACAGTGGACTGAAATTCTGTTGACAAGAATTCAAGCATTTGTTTGGTGGCATCAACACCAAGTGAAGTCAATTGGCTGTGGCACAAAAGAACGAATCATGTGAATTTCAAGACCATCAACAGACTTATCAAGAACAATCTGGTAGACGGAATTCCAAATACTATCATGAGCAAAGATAAGCTTTGTGACGCCTGTCAGAAGGGTAAACAAATCAAGTCATCATTCAAAAGCAAGAAGCATCAATCTTCTGGAAGAATATTGGAGCTGCTACATATGGACTAATTTGGACCAATTGATCATGTCAGCAATGGTGGAAAGAAATACTGCCTAGCTGTTGTAGATGATTATTCAAGATACACTTGGTTGATTTTAATGAAAAAGAAAAGTGAAACCAAGGAGCATCTTACAAATCTGATGGAAAAGATTCAGAATAAGAAAAGTATGAAAATACTGAAGATCAGATCAGATAGAGGGACTGAATTTACAAACTCTGCTGTTGAAGAGTATTGTAATGCCAGAGAAATCAGCCATGAGTACTCTGCTGCCAGAACCCCTCAACAGAATGGAGTTGCTGAAAGGAGAAACAGAACTCTTAAAGAAGCTACGGGGACTATGATAGCTGAAGCTAAGCTACCTCAAAGATTTTGGGCAGAAGCAACAAATACAGCATGCTTTACCCAAAACAGATGCATGATCAACAATCACCAAAACAAGACTCCATATGAAGTTTGGAACAACAGGAAGCCAAACATTCATTACTTTAAGATATTTGGTTGTAAATGCATTGTTTTAAATAATGGGAAAAATCACCTTACTGCATTTGCAGAAAAGGCTGATGAAGCTGTTTTTGTAGGATACTCTACTGTTAGTAAAGCATATAGAGTCTTTAACAAAAGAACTTTACTGATTTATAGAGGAACTTTAACATTCATTACTTTATAGAGTCTTTATAGAGGAATCCATTCATGTAGTATTTGATGAACCAAGTTAATCTTCCGAAAAGAATCAAAGTACTAATCAAGACCTGTCTACTGATTTACAGAAATTGAATGTTGGAAAGAATGAAGAATATGTTCCCATCATACTACCTGATCTCAACCCAGCTGATAACTCAAGTGCTGTTCAAAATCACAATGCTGATTGTCTAACAGGACGAGTTGCAAACAGCTGACAGACCAGAGACTGTTCAACAGACAACAAACGTTCAACAGACTACTACTGGAACTCCAACAGTAGTGTTGCAAGATCAATGTAACGGACAACATTATGATTTGCAACCTGATCTTAGGTGGCTCCAGAATTACCCACCAGAGATGGTGATTGGTGATCCTTTGGATAAAGTGAAGACTAGGAGAGCTGTTGCAAGTGAAGCAATGTTTGTCAGCTTCCTATGTCAAATTGAGCCTAAACAGATTGAAGAAGATCTTAGTGATTCAAACTGGATTGAAGCTATGCAAGAAGAGATAAATCAATTCGAAAGGAATGAAGTATGGTACTTAGTGTTGGGATATTCTATCTAAGGGCTCGATTGTCAATACAACAATGTGCGGAATTTAAAAATTTTCGAGGTCCCTATATGTCCCATAAATCTTTCTCCACGGTTTATTATACGAAAAGCATGAATCAAACACTTAATTAAACATAGGGGGTTTAATCGCAATTTACCTCACCACGGATTTGTGGTGGTTTTCTCCATGTGTTTGGTTCGATCCACAACTTGAGTGATCCATGTGTCTCACCTCCAAAGTTAGTCCACACCAATCGGATTGTAGTGACGCCTACAAGTCTTAGGCTCAGAACTGGATCTCGCAGGTTTGTCAGAAAAGGATTTCAGATCTGGACTTAAGATCTTGTTCGAGATTCGGAGATACAGATGGAAGAGTCGAATCACAGGACTTGTGTGATCGAGCAGGGTTCGGCCAGGGCAGATCTGGTCGAGTTTGGGTTCGGCCAAGATCAATTTGGGTGACTAGGGTTTGGGTAGAAAGTAAAGGGGGCGATTTGCTATTAAAAATTCTTGTTCGAAAAATCTGATTTTCCTCACTATGTAAATCGATTTTTCTCTCTTTATTTTCAGCAAAGTATTTTGTTTTCTCTCAAAAGCTTTTTGGGTTGTGAAACTTGTGCAAAGTAAAAACTTATTATGAACAGAAGAGGGAAGAGTATTTATAAGAGAAGAATCCTTCTCTTGATAGATATCTTTTTTCCTCATCTATCAAATCACCAAATCTTTCATTCCTTATCAACTTAGGAATGTGAGATTTGATAGATCTCTTTTAACTTGTTCTCCAAGTAAAAACTCCTTTTCCTTTAATTACTAAAAATCGCCCCTACCCCCTATTTCAAGTTAATTGCAAAATCAACACATAATTTATTTCTTCTTCCAATTAACTACTTTAATTAATTCCATAATTAATCAGATAATTCTAATTAATTAATTGAACATTAATCAATTAGTTATCTAATTAATATTCTCCAATTGAATTAATACCATAATTCAATTACTTTGATTTAACAACTTTAAATCACTTGCTTTTCCTTTAAGACAGTCACCGTCCAATTGTATTGTGTGTGACCCTCTGGGTTCACCATCAACTGGCAGCAGGCCCACGACTTTCGTGATTTAATTAACGAGCAATTAAATGCTCCGACCAATTAAACAACTTTTAATTGACCACTCCTAGAATTAATTTCCCTATCAATTTAGGAGTAACCACACTTCATGGTCGATGTCTAGCCACAAGCCCATGAAGCCCAATCAAAGGTGAATTGATTATTGTGAACCTCACCTCTTATAATTGCCATGTACATACGGTCCTTCCACAATGATTTCCTGATCGAGACCTAGGGTGTGTGAATTGACCGGCACCTCTAATTATCTCGATGCTGTACTTTCTAATTCTGGATAATAATTCCGGTGTGACTGCTAAATTTGGAAATACCTTCCAAATTCGTCACCAACCATGGCCATGGATTTCTAGGAACATATTATCGAAAAACGTACAGGAAATACTCTCATCTTATCAGGATGAGTCGATAGATCCTTTCTTAGTACTAACCACTCGCGTACAGTCGTGTACGCACCCAACTTAGGCACTTTGTGGCCAGGCTACGTGACCAGTACCTAAATCTAAGTACGCACACTTGTGCACCGAATTCGCCCTAGCACCTCAAGTCTAAGGACTAAATCGTACACTATTATAAGCCTTGAGAAACATCCCATCACCGATATGCGTCATGCGCTTCCACAATGGGTTTCTCTGTTCGGGTCGTTCGATGCATTCAATCCTCTATTGAACCACCTACTCATATGCACTGGCCTCAAATGCCTTGCTCATGAAACGCTACAAATTCACTCCATGTGAATCATGCATACTTGTACAAGTCTTGGCGATTCCTACGATACCCCGTCTCGTTTGGAATCTATGACTTGGAACGGTTTTAAGATCACGACCTTTGAGACTGTTTCATGATTGCACTCAGTACTGAAGTGAATCGTCCCATAGTCTATTGTGACCTTAGGATTTCATCCAATCGCTTAGATAAGTTCGCGAGAGATGAAGTTGGCCATTGTTCAATGTCACGTACTATGAATGAACTGTCGTATTAATTATAAACCATAAGAAAATAGTACTTCAACAAGCTAATTAATATTGGCTTGCTGGGCACTATTCTATCAATCTCCCACTTGTCCTAAAGCCAATCACAACATTTCTAAGACCCATCTATACCAAGATGTCCCTCGAACTATTTGTGAAAGAGCTTAATTAGTGGATATGCTAAGTTTGTCTTTGTTGAGATGACGTAGTACTTTTACGCATCTCAGTTATCTATGATTTGTTCAATCATATGATATTGTGTTCAGATTATCGGTGAGATCTCGTTTCCCTTTCATTGAGCAATCGCCTTGTTTAAATCGGTTAAGATTATGACAGGCTTTTGCCATGCTAGGTAATTCATCCAATCATTGGACGAATGTTTCTCATCTAAACACTTTCTCTTGTGCAGCATCATAATGGTGCTACTATTCTGATTGAGTCGGCAATGGTATACTATTGGAATTTCTTCCAATTTACCTTCGCTCCATCGAGACAGAATAATTCATCCACTTCAGACTGGAAATTTCGAAATTCTAAATCCTTCGAGTTTTTCAATTTTCCATTACTACCGCAGACCAGCATTATATCCTTTAATTATCTTCGGGGATTGCTTTAATGGTAGTCCAGTGTCCTTTACTGGTGTTCGACTATCAGCAGCTCTTGAATGATCAGAGCATTTTGATGTGTCAGGTCTAGTACAAGACTTTGTATGCTACATGCAATCCAAATGCTAAAGCATAAGGTTTCTTGAGTCAGTTACTTCTTTACTTATTAAATTTAGGGCTCATTAAATAAGTAAGAGAGTTTTGTCTCTTTGGAACTAATCCTTTCTTGGATTCTTCCATATTGAATTTAATCAATATACAGTCTTTGTACTTCGATTTGGTGAATTGCAACATCTACTTCGCTTTTATCTCCATAAATACGTATTGCCAGTACCTGAGATGTAATTACCAAATCTTATCATGGAAAATTGCGTGAATAACACGCTTTCGTCTGTGCTTCTCTGATATTCTTATATCGTATGTGTAGATCAATATCTCGTTGCATTGCGAATTTTAACTATGCTCCCACTGATCCTTTTGCACATTTGGAATCCATATGCCTTTTGACAAACTTCAACATTCTTGATTGACTTATCAAGTTGCATGTTCCATGTTCGGGAAAAAGTCACAGATTGACCTTTGGATTTGAATAGAGATCTTCTCATCAATTTTCAATTGTGAGATGCAGGATTCATCTCCAACAGTCATTCTTCGGTAGTGAAAAACCACCTTTCTATGGCTAATAGTTTCGAAATGGATTTTGACGTAGCAAACGGAGAAAGTACTTTCATTGGTCCTAGAAGGACTTTTGAAGGGTGACCTATCGCCATTAGGTGAGTCAAAGTTTCCACTTTGAATCTTATGGCTTCATGCCATATCCCTTAGTTCTTTTGTAATCTTGGATTAGAATCCAGTTTCTCAATTTCGTAAAATGGAATTTTGAGTTCCTTACGAATTGATCAGATTACTAATTTGTACATGGATAGGTTCAGTAGGTTTCGGGGTTTATTCCCACTGTTTGTGGGGATGGGTCCAGTTCTTGGACTTCATCAAGTTCTATGACATTCCTTATTTCCTTTGACAAGAGTTTTGTCAACAGAGGAACAAGCTTCTTACGAGATACTTTCGTTTCTCTTTGTCGTAGAACAGGTATCCAATGGATTTCGTCGGATACCCCACAAACTTTATATGAATTAGATCGACCATCTAATTTCTCATATAAGAGTGTATTGCTATATCTTAATGACATGACGGTGTAAGAACTTACTTCAAAATACTAGACCAAGTACTTTTGAAGAGTCAGGGGAGGCTATCCCCTAATGTGAATATAGGAATTTAGCAAGATCACAGTCGAGAGTCGAACTAAGTTTTATCAAAGCTCGATCTTCTTCTTTGATTTGCTTTGTTTAGAATTCTATTATCCTTTAGATAATCGAGGATTTAGTTGCTTATGTTTCAGCAAGTTTGATTAGATCAAATTGCTTTTGACATAATGCATCTAATGACTTCATTTCCAAAACGTCTATTGAATTACTTTAATAGTTTCAGAATTGTACTTCTTTTGAACTAGTGCTTTTAGTTCTTATTGATTTGAAATGTTTGGAATGCCTAGCAATCCTTTATTTCGGTTATTATTCTTTTAAGACAAGATTTGAAAGTTCGGAGTTTTATCAAAGTTCCTTATTTCAAGAACAGTAGACAAAAACTTTCCTTTCGAATCTTTCTTTAGGAAGAATGCCCAAAATAAACATTTCAGTGAACGATTATCCAGTTTTTCGATTCAGCATATAGTCTTCGAAGTTTTGATTTGTTTATCATTGTTTATTTCTATGTTTCAAAACATCAACATTTGTACAAAGTTAAATTGCTCTAATTAAATAAATTCCATTCTCAATGGTAAAGCAATAAAGTCTTGTACAAAATTTGAAATAATACTTAAAATAGACTAAAACTAGAAACTTTTGCTAATACGAAAAAACTTCTTCTAAAAAGGAATGTCTAGGTTCAATTCTTCCTTGACCCAGTCCCTGAATTCGTTTTCCCTCAACTCTCTCTGCGCTGCTTGATCTTCCTTTCAAGGAATTTCCATCTTGCAGTTGGAGAGGGATTGGTTTCATCTGCTGTAAACTCTTTTACAGAAATGAAAGTTTTATCAGATGTCTTACATCAAAAAGATTTAACAAATGTATAATTTGAAAATCATACCGTAGTTAAGTCTATCCAGGAATTCCTTTTCAGTAAGCTTTCCTATTTTCCTTTCGTGCTTACACAGTGGGCAATTATCTTCACGCAGTCCAAGACCTTTTAGATGAGCTTGTTCATATTTGTCTAACAACTCATGCAATTGCTTTGTTTTAATTCCACCAAGCAGAACTTCACAGTGTTGCATGAAATGAGTGAAGATGTCAGAAAGACCGTGTGTGGTAATTTCTATCTCATCTTCGAGCATCAATCCGGCTCTAAGCCTTTTGAGTCGTTTGAACATCTTGGTTAAGTAACAACAATATTCCTTGACGTTATTATACTTAGCCATGGTCTTTTCTTGAAGATAATAGCACATCATAGCCCCCAAAGTATTTTCGCGTCTAACATTCATTAATACTCGTTTGAACGGAACAATGGATGGTAAATGGCTAACAATAAAACAGACAACTATAAGCAGATAGGTTTAATATTAATACTTATAATTAACGAAATTTGGACTTTTTATCGAAAAGTTCTCCCACTATTTTTATCGAAACAATAACCCCTTCTAGTTTCGGGAAAAATCTATTTCCTAGTAGGTCTTGACGTCCCAGCAGCAATTAGTTGCACCCACGACTCGTGGCCATACAATTAATTCCCTAGGTAGGCATACATTTTACCAATTGTGTCTACCACACAACCTTCAAGCTATTTTGCCTTGTTTTTCGCATTTATCTAGCACTGCTACATCATAAATGTTACTACGCGTTAAGTCTAACCCATTATTCATGATAAGCAACGAGCCCGGTCATGAATTCTCCGTAACTAGTTATCAGTCGATCTTCACGTCCCGACCAGTCCCTATCCTTGTCAAGTTTTATTAAAACTAGAATCAAGGAATTTCGTGCATTGCCCCTTTCTTCGACTCGGGTGCCAGACTCTGGATCACCTCTATCGATAAGTAAACAACATGCACTAGTCCCTATTAATGGAAGGCTTGGATTTTATAAAACCTCATTTTATATTTAACCCAATATGACTTAATATTTATTCGAGAGGGGTATTTTCGGTTTTGAAAGTTTACGGAAACTCTCCTCGAGATCTCACCGCTTCAATTATGCTTTATCTTTTATTTACGATCTAGATTCTAGCGCACAAACACACAAGCAATCATAAATCGACTAATAAATAAAAGCCATACAAGCCTAGCATGCATACTACCACAATATGTTTTCGATCGGGAGCCTCCTATGCAGGCCATCATCGAGCCAATGATGTTGGCCCAATTGGTCAATCTAAAGGGTTTGTAAATGGGTCTATGCTATTACACAATGTACCATGCATACATGGCCTTCAATTCTTCTTGGGCTCCCACCTTGCTTGTAAACGGGCCTCCATCCTAGACTAGGAAAACAGTAAAGCCCTATTCTATTACAAAGGCTCAAAGTGGCCCAAAAATAATAACAGGCTCGCAGGCCCAATAAAAACCATGCATTAAATTAAACCAATCACATCTAACCTAAGGTCAAGGCTCGGCGCGATCGAAAACCACGTAGACAGTTCACGTAGAGCAAGAAACATGCAAACATCCTTTACGTATTTCTTTCTTAATTTAAAACTACCTTTTAAAATTAACTTCCTATGATTCTTGCTTTTTAGTCACTACTAATTATGACAAATAAATTCTCGGATAAATTAAAACAAGTTTTCTGCCTCAAATTAAGATTCTGATTTTTCAACTTTTGAAAATTGCAGTTCGGCCCCTATACTTTCGGAAATTGCACTTTTGACCCCAAAACTTTTGAAAAGTTACAATATACCCCCAAAATAGTTTTCGGACAGAAGGACCAGAAAATAAAATTTTGAAATCCAAAAAATTTTCGAATTTGCAAACTGACCCCTAAACTTTCGGAAATTACAAAACAGTCCTTAAATTTTCGGAATTTGCAAAATGGTCCTAAAACCCGTGCAATCTAATTTTCAGAAACAGCCCAGATTTTTCAAAAATTTCTAGAAACAGAAAATTCAATTTTCAGCCCTAATTTTACGATATGCGATTATTTGCACAAAGAGTCCTGATTTTTCGAAAAACTATAAATTCGCCACAGATCTTAAAAGGCAATTATACCCAATCATAGATCCAGTCATAACAAGCAAGAATCATTCGACAGAACATAATTATCACGCGTTCTCATACATACAATCAAACATATACAGTGAAAACACATTATGTTCAGGCCTTTTCGTATAAAAACGTATGGAGTTGGCTCTGATACCACTGTTGGGATATTCTATCTAGGGGCTCGATTGTCAATACAGCAAAGTGCGGAATTTAAAAATTTTCGAGGTCCCTATATGTCCCATAAATCTTTCTCCACAGTTTATTATACGAAAAGCATGAATCAAACACTTAATTAAACATAGGGGGTTTAATCGCAATTTACCTCACCACAAATTTGTGGTGGTTTCCTCCATGTGTTTGGTTCGATCCACAGCTTGAGTGATCCATGTGTCTCACCTCCAAAGTTAGTCCACACCAATCGGATTGTAGTGATGCCTACAAGTCTTAGGCTCAGAACTGGATCTCGCAGGTTTGTCAGAAAAGGATTTCAGATCTGGACTTAAGATCTTGATCGAGATTCGGAGATACAGATGGAAGAGTCGAATCACAGGACTTGTGTGATCGAGCAGGGTTCGGCCAGGGCAGATCTGGTCGAGTTTGGGTTCGGCCAAGATCAATTTGGGCGACTAGGGTTTGGGGCGAAAGTAAAGGGGGCGATTTGCTATTAAAAATTCTTGTTCGAAAAATCTGATTTTCCTCACTATGTAAAATGATTTTTCTCTCTTTATTTTCAGCAAAGTATTTTGTTTTCTCTCAAAAGCTTTTTGGGTTGTGAAACTTGTGCAAAGTAAAAACTTATTATGAAGAGAAGAGGGAAGAGTATTTATAAGAGAAGAATCCTTCTCTTGATAGATATCTTCTTTCCTCATCTATCAAATCTCCAAATCTTTCATTCCTTATCAACTTAGGAATGTGAGATTTGATAGATCTCTTTTAACTTGTTCTCCAAGTAAAAACTCCTTTTCCTTTAATTACTAAAAATCGCCCCTATCCCCTATTTCAAGTTAATTGCAAAATCAACCCATAATTTATTTCTTCTTCCAATTAACTACTTTAATTAATTCCATAATTAATCAGATAATTCTAATTAATTAATTGAACATTAATCAATTAGTTATCTAATTAATATTCTCCAATTGAATTAATACCATAATTCAATTACTTTGATTTAACAACTTTAAATCACTTGCTTTTCCTTTAAGACAGTCACCGTCCAATTGTATTGTGTGTGACTCTCCGGGTTCACCATCAACTGGCAGCAGGCCCACGACTTTCGTGATTTAATTAACGAGCAATTAAATGCTCCGACCAATTAAACAACTTTTAATTGACCACTCCTAGAATTAATTTCCCTATCAATCTAGGAGTACCCACACTTCATGGTCGATGTCTAGCCACAAGCCCATGAAGCCCAATCAAATGTGAATTGATTATTGTGAACCTCACCTCTTATAATTGCCATGTACATACGGTCCTTCCAATATGATTTCCTGATCGAGACCTAGGGTGTGTGAATTGATCGGCACCTCTAATTATCTCGATGCTGTACTTTCTAATTCTGGATAATAATTCCGGTGTGACTGCTAAATTTGGAAATACCTTCCAAATTCGTCACCAACAATGGCCATGGATTTCTAGGAATATATTATCGAAGAACGTACATGAAATACTCTCATCTTATCAGGATGAGTCGATAGATCCTTTCTTAGTACTAACCACTCGTGTACAGTCGTGTACGCACCCAACTTAGGCACTTTGTGGCCAGGTTACGTGACCAGTACCTAAATCTAAGTACGCACACTTGTGCACCGAATTCGCCCTAGCACCTCAAGTCTAAGGACTAAATCGTACACTATTATAAGCCTTGAGAAACATCCCATCACCGATATGCGTCATGCGCTTCCACAATGGGTTTCTCTGTTCGGGTCGTTCGATGCATTCAATCCTCTATTGAACCACCTACTCATATGCACTGGCCTCAAATGCCTTGCTCATGAAACGATACAAAATCACTCCACGTGAATCATGCATACTTGTACAAGTCTTGGCGATTCCTACGATACCCCGTCTCGTTCGGAATCTATGACTTGGAACGGTTTTAAGATCACGACCTTTGAGACTGTTTCATGATTGCACTCAGTACTGAAGTGAATCGTCCCATAGTCTATTGTGACCTTAGTATTTCATCCAATCGCTTAGATAAGTTCGCGAGAGATGAAGTTGGCCATTGTTCAATTTCACGTACTATGAATGAACGGTCGTATTAATTATAAACCATAAGAAAATAGTACTTCAACAAGATAATTAATATTGGCTTGCTGGGCACTATTCTATCAATCTCCCACATGTCCTAAAGCCAATCACAACATTTCTAAGACCCATCTATACCAAGATGTCCCTCGAACTATTTGTGAAAGAGCTTAATTAGTGGATCTGCTAAGTTTGTCTTTGTTGAGATGACGTAGTACTTTTACGCGTCTCAGTTATCTATGATTTGTTCAATCATATGATATTGTGTTCAGATTATCGGTGAGATCTCGTTTCCCTTTCATTGAGAAATCGCCTTGTTTAAATCGGTTAAGATTATGACAGGCTTTTGCCATGCTAGGTAATTCATCCAATCATTGGACGAATGTTTCTCATCTAAACACTTTCTCTTGTGCAGCATCATAATGGTGCTACTATTCTGATTGAGTCGGCAATGGTATACTATTGGAATTTCTTCCAATTTACCTTCGCTCCATCGAGACTGAATAATTCATCCACTTCAGACTGGAAATTTCAAAATTCTAAATCCTTCGAGTTTTTCAATTTTCCATTACTACCACAGACCAGCATTATATCCTTTAATTATCTTCGAGGATTGCTTTAATGGTAGTCCAGTGTCCTTTACTGGTGTTCGACTATCAGCAGCTCTTGAATAATCAGAGCATTTTGATGTGTCAGGTCTAGTACAAGACTTTGTATGCTACATGCAATCCAAATGCTAAAGCATAAGGTTTCTTGAGACAGTTACTTCTTTACTTATTAAATTTAGGGCTCATTAAATAAGTAAGAGAGTTTTGTCTCTTTGGAACTAATCCTTTATTGGATTCTTCCATATTGAATTTAATCAATATACAGCCTTTGTACTTCGATTTGGTGAATTGCAACATCTACTTCGCTTTTATCTCCATAAATACGTATTGCCAGTACGTGAGATGTAATTCCCAAATCTTATCATGGAAAATTGCGTGAATAACACGCTTTCGTCTGTGCTTCTCTGATATTCTTATATCGTATGTGTAGATCAATATCTCATTGCGTTGCGAATCTTAACTATGCTCCCACTGATCCTTTTGCACATTTGGAATCCATATGCCTTTTGACAAACTTCAACATTCTTGATAAACTTATCAAGTTTCATGTTCCATGTTCGGGAAAAAGTCACAGATTGACCTTTGGATTTGAATAGAGATCTTCTCATCAATTTTTAATTGTGAGATGCAGGATTCATCTCGAACAGTCATTCTTCGGTAATGAAAAACCACCTTTCTATGGCTAATAGTTTCGAAATGGATTTTGACGTAGCAAAAGGAGAAAGTACTTTCATTGGTCCTAGAAGGACTTTTGAAGGGTGACCTATCGCCATTAGGTGAGTCAAAGTTTCCACTTTGAATCTTATGGCTTCATGCCATATCCCTTAGTTCTTTTGTAATCTTGGATTAGAATCCAGTTTCTCAACTATCTTCTTCTTTGTCTTTGGAAGATTTGCAGGGCGGATGAGAGCGTGGCTGACTGGCTGCGGGAGGAGGCTTTGGGCGTCAGTTGGGATTTTATCTCTTCTTTTTCTTCTTCTTTGTCTTTAGATCTATTACTTTGGTGTAGTGTTGTGGTGTTTTCTTCAAGGTTTTGGAGAGAGATTGGGAGAGGTTGAGATGAAAATTTTGGGTGGCTAGGGTTATAGGCGGCGAAGGAAAAGTGGTGGCGGCGTTTGGGGCATGTTGGTGGCTTGGGTTTTGGCAAAAATTGGGATTTGAAATATGGAATTATGAGAAAGAAGATGACTTTGGGTCTGGGTTCGGTTTTTGGGTTTGGGTTCGGTTTTTTGGGTTTGGGTTTAATAAATGGGTAATGAAAATTAAAAAAAAAAAAAAAAGTTTCGGTCCAACCGGTTCGGTTCGGTAAACCGACCGGTTCTACCGAGAATCGGTATTTTGGAAGTTCGGTTTTCGGACAAGAACCGTTTACCGAATCGAAATTTCGGTTCGGTAAACGGTCCGGACCGAACCGTCGGTTCCGGTTCGGTCCGGTCGGTCCGGCGGACCGTGCTCAGCCCTATGAACAACCACCTGGATTTGAA
Source organism: Penstemon eatonii (assembly GCA_038501285.1). Taxonomy (NCBI): domain Eukaryota; kingdom Viridiplantae; phylum Streptophyta; class Magnoliopsida; order Lamiales; family Plantaginaceae; genus Penstemon; species Penstemon eatonii. The sequence goes on along the minus strand of CM076715.1, from coordinate 49,938,765 downwards.
GCCTATCAAGAAGAAGACAAGGTGTATCGTCTGAAGAAAGCCCTCTATGGACTGAAACAGGCTCCAAGAGCATGGTATGATACCCTATCTGATTTCCTTTTAATTAAAGGATTTCGTAAAGGTAAGGTAGACAAAACTCTGTTCACTATTGAATGGGAAGAACATATTTTGCTTGTGCAAATTTATGTGGACGATATTATTTTTGGTTCAACTAATCAACAGATGTGTGATAAGTTCTCAAAGCTGATGCAGAACAAGTTTGAAATGAGCATGATGGGAGAACTTAACTATTTTCTTGGTTTGCAAGTGAGACAGTTGCCTGATGGAATTTTCATCAGCCAAGCAAAATACACAAAGGATCTGTTCAAGAAATTTGGTATGGAAACTAGCTCTACTGCTAATATTCCAATGTCTACTAGTCTTCGTTTGGATAAAGATGAAGATGGCAAATCAGTGGACATTACCAAGTACAGAGGAATTATTGGGTCACTGTTATACTTAACAGCTAGCAGACCTGATATTATGTACTCTGTTGGGGTTTGTGCGAGGTATCAATCAAATCCTAAGGAATCTCACCTCTTAGCTGCCAAAAGGATACTCAAGTATCTTAAAGGTACTGAAGATTTGGGATTGTGGTATCCGAGGGAATCTGGATTTGAACTCATTGGATATTCAGATTTTGACCTTGCTGGCTGCAAGATCACAACAGGTGCCTGTCAGTTCTTAGGTAGTCGTCTGATCTCATGGATGAGTAAGAAACAGACTTCAGTATCCATATCAACTGCTGAAGCTGAATATATAGCTGCTGGAGCTTGCTGTGCACAAATATTATTGTTGAAGCATCAACTTGAAGATTACAACATAAAAATTAGTGGAATCCATATCTACTGTGACAATACAAGTGCAATCAGCCTTACTCAGAATGCTACAAGTCATTCAAGGACTAAGCATATTGAGATCGAGCACCATTTTATTAGAGATCATGTGGAGAAAGGAAATGTCATGATAGAATATGTGTTTACTGAAAATCAAATTGCTGACATCTTCACAAAACCTCTAAGTGAGACAAGGTTTTCAACTCTAAGAGCTGAACTGGGTTTATTAAAATTGGATGCATAAGCTGAGGGGGAACTCAACAGAAGACTGAAGTTCAACAGCTTACTCACCATATTATCTTCAAGGATTAACTCTCAACAGACTAGTTAACTGATGAATTCTTAAACTCAGGGGGAACGTGTAAGACTAGTTGTACTTCTGATTAAAAGATGAAATTTGTTGATGACAGTTAGTTGAAGTTATGTTTTCCACAGAAGATTAATGTCTTGAAGATTAAAGATTTATTATCTAGTTGGATTGACAAACAGCCGAGGAAGGTTATCAGCTATTGGCTTTCACTGATAACAGCTTTGTCATCAGGACAGTAGTCCATCAGATAAGTATTTATTTTACTCATCTGATCACCTATGTAAAAGCTTACTACATAAAACGTTTTATTTTAAAATACGCTTTTACAAGTGATAAAAGAGCGGTACATTTTCCCGCTCCTCATTTAATGCGATTTGAATTCGAAAGGTCGTAACTGACGCCGCATGATCATACCTGACAAGAAATGGATCTAACGGTTACCTGGTATCATGGAATCCAATATAACCTAACTCTATAAATCCAGATCTGATCAGCTGAGTAGCTCTTTACGCACCCAAATATTCAAAGAGCACTTGTGAGAAATTTCAAAGCAATTTTCTGCAAAATTCTTCTTGTTTCTCTAACTTCCAACAGATTCGAGATGGCTGCTGAAGGTATGTACCTGGTTTATGATTCATACTACCATTCTGGTACTGATTTGATGAAGGAGTTGCTGGAGAAGTTCAAATCAGCTTCACTGGTAAATTTTATGGAGTATCACGAAGGGTTAATCTAGACTGACCAAGTGATGGAATACTACCAAACTGCTACTGTTGATTTCAGCACTCAAGATATCAAGGCTGTTGTCGGAGGTAAATCCATTGTTATTACCCCCTCTCTACTTCACGAGACTTTTGGGCTTCCGAACTGAGGACGACACGATGTCACTGTTCTGACGGAGGAAAAGCACCAACAATTTTGGGCAATCTGTGCCAAGGAAGGAGAGATGTTGTCTGGCAACATCAAGAAGAGATAGTTGAAGGATTAGTATCAACGAATGGCTGATATGGTCTCTAAACTGATTGAAAATTGTACGTTTTCTCTGAATGCTATTACTATGAAGAGGTTCAGCATCATGACTGCTATTTACTATGTATTGGAGGTGAACTGGTCCACAATAATTTGGTATATCCTTGCTAATTTCTTGGATAAGAAAAGCAAGAGCAAGGCTCCTCAAACCAACCACAAAATCACTCTAAGTTACCTGCTATTCAAGATGGGATGTCAGGTCACTAATGGGAAGGAAATTCATTCTAGCAAGACAATGTCCAAGTACTTGCCTGTTACAAAGAGAAAAGCTGAAGAAGCTGATGTGGAAGAGGAAGCAGAGGAACCAAAGGCAGTTCCTGCCAAGAGGCGGAGAAAACTGGTTAAAACAGCTGAGCTTGCAACTGCAACTCAAAAAAAGAAGGCTGCTGATGAGCCTAAGGAGAAAACCCCAAAGAAACAGAAGAAGGTGGATGATGCTGAAGCTACTAAGATCATTGATCTAACCATTGCTGATGTCAGAAATATGTTCCCTGCATCATCTTCAAGAACTCCATCTGCTGAAGTACCTGATGAGAATGTCTCTCACAGGACCAGAAGTCAAGTAAGGGATATTGCTACTTCCCAACCTGCTCAAGGAAGATTAAGGAAGACAGTAAGAAAGCAAATGACTTTTGTGGAAGAGTCCACTGAGCTGGTGGACTTAGTAAGAGAAAGTCCTCAAACAGCAGAGAGGCCTGTTGGAGCTGAAGAAGCTTCTGTTGCTGAACAGACTGATGTGCAACAACCTAATCAAGAAAAGCCAACAGTTGAGGTTGCTAAACCTCAGGATGATCCTGATGTGATGATCATCCATCCCATTGCAGCTGCACCTCTTGCATCTGCTGCTCCTCATCTTGCCCCAGCTGACAAGGGAAAGAAAAAGTTTGTGATCAAGAAGAAAAAGATCTCTGCAACTGATAAAAAGAAAAGGGAGGAAGCCGAGCAGAGAAAAAGAGATGAGCTAGAAGAAAAGAAGGCATTGAAACTAAGCAAACTTCAGGAAGCTAAGGATGCTGAAAGAAGAAAAATGTCTGAAGCTAAAAGAAAGGCAGCTGAAGATGCTGAAGTTGCTTTGGTCATTGAGCTAAGTAAAACTGATGCTCATGGACCAGTTCATGGTGGAGGCATCAAGATTAATGAAGCTGATGAAGAAAAGGAAAAGAAGCCTAAGATGACTGCTGGAGAGGTCAAGCCAAAGGAAAAGTTTGAAGTAAGAAGAGCCTTTGACATCATCTATGCTGACAAAGATCTCTTCAGAAGGTTTGAAGAGACCCTGGCTTATTATGACCAGAAGTTGATGCTAAAGACTGTGTTCACCCACGAGAAGCCTAGATACATGAAATAGAGGGATTATAGGCTGAACAGATCTGTTGCAGAGCTTCAGAGTTGGAAGGAGTTAGCTGATGAAGAAAAATGGGTTCTAAATTGGCTAAGGACTGACTCCATTCAAAAAGCTTTGGATCCTCACTATGTAAGGGATGCTATGCATCAAGACGCTAAGGATTTTGCCTTGGAGGAAGCCAAAATCATCAAAAACACTTTGCCTGCCATGAGAAGAAAATCTGATGATGCTGTTGAGAGAGCAATCAACATAGCTGTTATGACCGCCTTGAAGAGACGGGCAGAAAGGTCAAGATATCAGCAAGGATGCTCAATTGAATTGCCTCAGCTGCCAAGCATTCAACAGATTATATTTGGCAAGGAAGTCAAAGACTACTATGATGTGCCTAAGGGAAACAATGCTTTTCAAAATCCATGGATCATTGTGCTAAAAATCCGTCAAACAACATCCTTTTATGGTGATGGCACAATCACTAGTTTAGTCTATGACGATGTCACTGATGAGCACAAAGCTGACAAAGCTGCTGATAAACCCTTAGCACTTGAGTGGAATGCTAAGGAGACCAAAGCTGATCAGGAGACAGAGTTGAAAGATGCCCCTGTCCACCAGGAGAATGAAGGTAGGGAAGCTGCTGATTCTACTTCATCAAGTGATCTACATTCTTCACTGATGGAAGCCTTCCAGATGCTGATGGAGAATCAAATGAATGAATTGGAAGAGAAGAACATCACGCAGCTGAAAAAGTTGCAACAAGAGTTGGCAGAATCCAACAGCTTACAGCTGAAGAAGTTGCACCAAGAGTTGGCAGAGTCCAACAGATTACAGCTGGAAAGTATGCAACTACTCACTGCCAGAACTATCAGAAATGCCATTGATAGTTTTTCCATGCCTGAAGATCATTCCAAGCAGATGATGCAAAGCTTTGTTGAGAGCTGAACACAACATTGTTGATCTCACTGCTAACTTCATCAAAGTCAGTGAAGATGAGAAAACTGTTAATGTTGGTTTGTTGCAGGAAGTTCACCAAGCTGGAACTGTCATACGTGAAGAGCTGACAACCATACAACTTAACATTGACTGTTTCATTGATCAAACTGACGACATCAGCACTACTCTCACTTATCTTACTGCCAGTCATGATGTAGCTAATCAGAATATCAAAGCTTTATGTGCTGCTATGAAGATTCCTACTGTTGCACTTAACCAACTGCTGAACCTGATAATGTCACCAAGTCTGATGATGACAAAAAGGGGGAAGATAAAAGGGAAGAATCAACTAAGGAAACTGATGCTGATGAAGCTAAGAAGACTGAAGAAGCTGCTGAAAAGACTAAGGCTGCTGAAGAAGTTGGAAAGGTAGAAGGCAAAAAGAAGTCTGAAGAAGAAGCTAAGGAAAAAGCCAAATCTGATGAGGAAACGGCTGCAACCAAGGATTCTGCTGAAGATCAAACAGAGCCATTTACCAAGTACAAAAATACTGAATCAGCTAAGAATGCAATGGAAGAGCTGAAGGAGCAGCAACTCAAAGAGAAGATTGAAGCTGCTAGGTCAAATCTTCTTTTGGATGAGGAAGCTGATGAAGATGAAGTGGAAGAAGAAGATGATGAAGAATCATCTTATGAATATGAAGAAGTGCTGGAAGGATCTGATGAAGAAGTTGATAGCTAGAATATATAAATCTTTTTGTAATTAGTTCACTTTATCTATCTTTCAGACATCTCATCTGATCTGAAACTGTAACTTGTACTCATTTATCAGATTATCAATAAAAGTTCAAGTTCCTGTGTCCAATATATATTTTCTATCTCAGAAAATTTTGAAGGTAACAAACTTTAGCATAGGTAAAACAGGTACTTAGCTGAAGTTTTGTCATCATCAAAAAGGGGGAAATAGTTGGATAAGGATGAAGATGAAGAGCACTGAAGACAATAAGTAAAGGGAGGTTTTGATGCATTCCAAAACTTCAAATCTGCTAAGTATAAATTAACTTAGCTGATATCCCTTTGAAGAATTTTAGACTAAGTAAAGAAGATATCAGAAGAGTCAAAATTCAAGGTCCAAGGTTACTGATCTGCTGAAAGAAAGAAATCAGGCTGGTGAAGATCTGCCGACTCAAAACAGATTTGTTCAAGTTTGGGATCAGCTTATTTTACCATCAGACTCGTACTTTCGTCAGCCAAGTGGAAAAGATCAAGAAGCCATCCCAAAGGTAATAAATGCCCCTGGAAGTAATAAATGCTGAAGTACAAGGCTAAAAGACAAATGATTCAAGAAATGCTTCGCAACAGCTGGGTGCATTTAATGCTGCCTGCAGAAAAGTACTGTTGACAGTACGGAAAGACTGCAAAGAGCTGTTCGCGGAAATTAAGGACCAGTACCCGAGGTTTTAGAATCTTGTCTCTCTTCAACGGACATTTTTCAAACCTTGAGTATAAATAGCTGTAGAGACAAAGAGAACGGAGAACAACACAATTTCAGAGAAGAATTTCGAAGCAAAATCTCTTAAGTCTCAAGAACAACTCACTCATCAGCTCAGTCATTTGTTTACTAAAGCAGAGTTGAAGAACAACGATAAATTACATCTTCTGAGTGATTTTGTAAAAGTGAGTGTTGTGAGAAGTAGATATCCATCTTTGTGAGTGATATTACTTCGGAGAGTAGGAGTTTCTTTGTGATTTCCTACTACGAGCTTACGACAATATTCATTTGTTGTCTTGGCGTAAGTGGAGATATTGTAAAATGTGTGTTTATAGTATAACCCAAGATCTGTGTGACTTGGAAGAATGGATTAAATGATATTTACATCCATATAACCACTATAAAAATATGTGTGTTTTTACTTGCATTTTTTCAGTTGCATAAAAACACTTTGATTTAACTGTTTGAAAATTAAAAAAAACAAAAAAAAGTTTTTATAAAACTATGGATCAAACTTTCAAACTACTAAGTTTACTTGTGAAAAATACTTTACAAATCCACTGCAAGTACTCTAAGTATTGAAACTGATTTTAGCAAAAATCAGCTAAGTGATTATCAGATTAGTGGTCAACAAAGCTGTTCAAAGACTTGTTCGCGATCAGCTTAGTCTGTTTAAGTTAGAACAAAAGTTTTAAAGTTAAAAATTGTTAAAAAGTTTAGAGGTCTATTCACCCCTCCCTCTAGATCTCATCTGACCACTTGGGACCAAGAAGTGGTATCAGAGCAGGTGCTTCATCAGAATCTGCTGCCTGATCAACGAGCTTGATCCGAGTGTGGTTTTCAAACTTTTTCAAAAGAGCATATTTTGAAAAATTAAAATTTTTGAAAAATTGATTGTATCAGCCATGTTCCCCTCATAGCTGGTATGAGCTTTGAAGACTGGAAAATCAGAATGGAGATTTTCCTGGCTGCTTATAATGATAACATGTACACATGTATCATCAAAGGTCCATTCAGATTCACCAAGACTATCACGGTTGATGAAGCAGAAATAGTGGTGGAAAAAGATCTAACAGAGATGACAGCTGAAGAAATAAAGCTGTTCAATCTGGATAAAGTTGGCCGTTTCATCATGACCAAGGCCCTTGACAATGATCGATTTGACAAAGTCAAGCACTGCAAGACTGCCAAAGAGATGTGGGATAAGGTTCGTGACATGAGCGAAGGAAACGACACCATCAAATCATGAGCGAAGGAAACGACACCATCAAGATGAAGTCTGCGGAAACCATTGACCAGATGGATACAAGGTTTACAAGGACGCTGAACGAAGTTTTAAATCTTGGAAAAACCTTCACAGATAAGGAGATAACCATCAGTGTTCTGAAGGCTCTACCTCCGAAGTTCAACATGAAGGTGACAGCCATGGAAGAGTCAAGAGATCTGGGAAAGATTTCACTCACCGAGCTGTTCTCAGTAGTCAATGTCTACGAGTATAAACTGCCAAGAATGGGTGTTGAAGAAACCTCTACTTCAAGTCCCACAGCTGCACTTGCTGCTACTGAAAATCAAAGAGGGCCAGCCTACAAAAGCAAAGACGTGGACTCATCTGATGAAGCTACAATACTCAACAAAAAGGAGTAATCTGCTGGAGACATTGCTTTGCTGATGAACAACTTGAAAAAGTTCTACAGACGAAAAATGAAGAACAAATATAACAATGCTTCTACTTCTAACCCTACTTCTTCTTCTCAAGATAAGGATTCTTATAAATCCAAAATGATGTGCTATAATTGCAGGAAACTGGGTCATTTCATCAGAGACTGCCCATATCCTAAAGCTGAGAAGTATACAGAAGAGGAAAAGAGAATCAGAAAGTAAATAAAGCATCAGAAAGGCAAGGTGTTGGTAGCAGAAGCAGACAAGCTAGCTGCTGTCTACTCATCTGATTCAGATTCAGACACTTCTGATGAAGAGAGTCCTGCTCTTCTCTGCCTGATGGCTAAGGAATCTGATGACTCCGAGGATGATGAGGTAACTCCTCTTGACAATGAATTATTTAATTCATTTGAACAAATGATGCTCAACAATACAAGCATTGTTGATGCATTTAAAAAGCTTAAGGAATTGCTGAAAGAGCAAAACAGTTCACTGAAACTTAAAGCTGAAAAGCCAAGAGAATCAGCTGAATACAAACTGCTTGAGCAAGAGAATGAATCTCTGAAAGCTGAATGTGAAGTTTATAAGGGTAAAATCATTGAGCTTGAGAAAGTAATTGAGTCTCATGAAAAGTCATCTGTTGCATCCACTCACATGTCTAGTAAATAGAAGACACCTTTAGATCAGGATAAGTTAGAACGAACCATACTGAAAAATTTATATCAGCTGACAATAGTAAGGTCATTTTGTATGTTCAGACTACTAAACCTGCTTCACCTGAGAAAGTGTTAAAGGAGACGAAAACTCCTAAGGCTAAAAAGAGCAAAGAGCCGAGTGTAGAAAAATAGACTGGTAAGTCCAAACAGAAGAGTCCTAGGAAGTCTTCTGATAAGGTCAAAACCAATCAGACTAGTGATAAAACTAAGTCGTCTGTTAATGAGCAAGCGTCCAGTAAGCCAAAGAAGCATAAAAACAAGAAAAATCAAAATGCTTGGTATGGAAATGAGTCATATTATGTGCAACCTGCTGCATATCCTCCTATGTATCATGCACCTCAATTTAAAACTTACTATGCACCATATCCTGCTCATCCAATGCCTGCATATCCTCCTTATCATGCATCTTATTCTACTTATGAGCATTATCCTTATCATGCTGATTATCATCAACATAGCGAATCTGATAAACATGATGAAGATGAAACTATTCATGCTCCTGCCAAACAACAGAAAACTAAGAAGGCTAAGACTTCATCATCTTGGGTTATCAAAGGTGGAACTAATCCTTCAGGACCCTCTCAATAAGGGTACCTAAAACAATTTTATTTTGTTTTGTAGGTTAGGATTAGGAGTAGGAGTAAAGTAGATAAAATCTGGTACTTGGACAATGGATGTTCAAGACACATGTGTGGAAACATACATGAGCTGACTGATGTTGTTGCTGTGGATGGTCCTAAAGTTACTTTTGGGGACAGCAAGGAAGGCAAGATTGTAGCAACTGGAAAGCTGATCAAAGGCAACATTGAGATATCTGACGTCTCTTATGTTAAAGGCCTCAAATACAATTTGCTGAGCATAAGTCAATTTTGTGACAAAGGATATTCAGTTATCTTCTCAACAGATAAGTGCTACGTTGAACAGATTGGTACAAAGAAGGTAATTTTATCTGGAAGACGACAAGGAAATGTCTACACAGTGGACTGGAATTCTGTTGACAAGAATTCAAGCATTTGTTTGGTGGCATCAACACCAAGTGAAGTCAATTGGCTGTGGCACAAAAGAACGAATCATGTGAATTTCAAGACCATCAACAGACTTATCAAGAACAATCTGGTAGACGGAATTCCAAATACTGTCATGAGCAAAGATAAGCTTTGCGACGCCTGTCAGAAGGGTAAACAAATCAAGTCATCATTCAAAAGCAAGAAGCATCAATCTTCTGGAAGAATATTGGAGCTGCTACATATGGACTAATTTGGACCAATTGATCATGTCAGCAATGGTGGAAAGAAATACTACCTAGCTGTTGTAGATTATTATTCAAGATACACTTGGGTGATTTTAATGAAAAAGAAAAGTGAAACCAAGGAGCATCTTACAAATCTGATGGAAAAGTTTCAGAATAAGAAAAGTATGAAAATACTGAAGATCAGATCAGATAGAGGGACTGAATTTACAAACTCTGCTGTTGAAGAGTATTGTAATGCCAGAGAAATCAGCCATGAGTACTCTGCTGCCAGAACCCCTCAACAGAATGGAGTTGCTGAAAGGAGAAACAGAACTCTTAAAGAAGCTACGGGGACTATGATAGCTGAAGCTAAGCTACCTCAAAGATTTTGGGCAGAAGCAACAAATACAGCATGCTTTACCCAAAACAGATGCATGATCAACAATCACCAAAACAAGACTCCATATGAAGTTTGGAACAACAGGAAGCCAAACATTCATTACTTTAAGATATTTGGTTGTAAATGCATTGTTTTAAATAATGGGAAAAATCACCTTACTGCATTTGCAGAAAAGGCTGATGAAGCTGTTTTTGTAGGATACTCTACTGTTAGTAAAGCATATAGAGTCTTTAACAAAAGAACTTTACTGATTTATAGAGGAACTTTAACATTCATTACTTTATAGAGTCTTTATAGAGGAATCCATTCATGTAGTATTTGATGAACCAAGTTAATCTTCCGAAAAGAATCAAAGTACTAATCAAGACCTGTCTACTGATTTACAGAAATTGAATGTTGGAAAGAATGAAGAATATGTTCCCATCATACTACCTGATCTCAACCCAGCTGATAACTCAAGTGCTGTTCAAAATCACAATGCTGATTGTCTAACAGGACGAGTTGCAAACAGCTGACAGACCAGAGACTGTTCAACAGACAACAAACGTTCAACAGACTACTACTGGAACTCCAACAGTAGTGTTGCAAGATCAAAGTAACGGACAACATTATGATTTGCAACCTGATCTTAGGTGGCTCCAGAATTACCCACCAGAGATGGTGATTGGTGATCCTTTGGATAAAGTGAAGACTAGGAGAGCTGCTGCAAGTGAAGCAATGTTTGTCAGCTTCCTATCTCAAATTGAGCCTAAACAGATTGAAGAAGATCTTAGTGATTCAAACTGGATTGAAGCTATGCAAGAAGAGATAAATCAATTCGAAAGGAATGAAGTATGGTACTTAGTGTTGGGATATTCTATCTAGGGGCTCGATTGTCAATACAACAAAGTGCGGAATTTAAAAATTTTCGAGGTCCCTATATGTCCCATAAATCTTTCTCCACGGTTTATTATACGAAAAGCATGAATCAAACACTTAATTAAACATAGGGGGTTTAATCGCAATTTACCTCACCACGGATTTGTGGTGGTTTTCTCCATGTGTTTGGTTCGATCCACAACTTGAGTGATCCATGTGTCTCACCTCCAAAGTTAGTCCACACCAATCGGATTGTAGTGACGCCTACAAGTCTTAGGCTCAGAACTGGATCTCGCAGGTTTGTCAGAAAAGGATTTCAGATCTGGACTTAAGATCTTGATCGAGATTCGGAGATACAGATGGAAGAGTCGAATCACAGGACTTGTGTGATCGAGCAGGGTTCGGCCAGGGCAGATCTGGTCGAGTTTGGGTTCGGCCAAGATCAATTTGGGCGACTAGGGTTTGGGGAGAAAGTAAAGGGGGCGATTTGCTATTAAAAATTCTTGTTCGAAAAATCTGATTTTCCTCACTATGTAAATCGATTTTTCTCTCTTTATTTTCAGCAAAGTATTTTGTTTTCTCTCAAAAGCTTTTTGGGTTTTGAAACTTGTGCAAAGTAAAAACTTATTATGAAGAGAAGAGGGAAGAGTATTTATAAGAGAAGAATCCTTCTCTTGATAGATATCTTTTTTCCTCATCTATCAAATCTCCAAATCTTTCATTCCTTATCAACTTAGGAATGTGAGATTTGATAGATCTCTTTTAACTTGTTCTCCAAGTAAAAACTCCTTTTCCTTTAATTACTAAAAATCGCCCCTATCCCCTATTTCAAGTTAATTGCAAAATCAACCCATAATTTATTTCTTCTTCCAATTAACTACTTTAATTAATTCCATAATTAATCAGATAATTCTAATTAATTAATTGAACATTAATCAATTAGTTATCTAATTAATATTCTCCAATTGAATTAATACCATAATTCAATTACTTTGATTTAACAACTTTAAATCACTTGCTTTTCCTTTAAGACAGTCACCGTCCAATTGTATTGTGTGTGACCCTCTGGGTTCACCATCAACTGGCAGCAGGCCCACGACTTTCGTGATTTAATTAACGAGCAATTAAATGCTCCGACCAATTAAACAACTTTTAATTGACCACTCCTAGAATTAATTTCCCTATCAATTTAGGAGTAACCACACTTCATGGTCGATGTCTAGCCACAAGCCCATGAACCCCAATCAAAGGTGAATTGATTATTGTGAACCTCACCTCTTATAATTGCCATGTACATACGGTCCTTCCACAATGATTTCCTGATCGAGACCTAGGGTGTGTGAATTGATCGGCACCTCTAATTATCTCGATGCTGTACTTTCTAATTCTGGATAATAATTCCGGTGTGACTGCTAAATTTGGAAATACCTTCCAAATTCGTCACCAACCATGGCCATGGATTTCTAGGAACATATTATCAAAAAACGTACAGGAAATACTCTCATCTTATCAGGATGAGTCGATAGATCCTTTCTTAGTACTAACCACTCGCGTACAGTCGTGTACGCACCCGACTTAGGCACTTTGTGGCCAGGCTACGTGACCAGTACCTAAATCTAAGTACGCACACTTGTGCACCGAATTCGCCCTAGCACCTCAAGTCTAAGGACTAAATCGTACACTATTATAAGCCTTGAGAAACATCCCATCACCGATATGCGTCATGCGCTTCCACAATGGGTTTCTCTGTTCGGGTCGTTCGATGCATTCAATCCTCTATTGAACCACCTACTCATATGCACTGGCCTCAAATGCCTTGCTCATGAAACGCTACAAATTCACTCCATGTGAATCATGCATACTTGTACAAGTCTTGGCGATTCCTACGATACCCCGTCTCGTTCGGAATCTATGACTTGGAACGGTTTTAAGATCACGACCTTTGAGACTGTTTCATGATTGCACTCAGTACTGAAGTGAATCGTCCCATAGTCTATTGTGACCTTAGGATTTCATCCAATCGCTTAGATAAGTTCGCGAGAGATGAAGTTGGCCATTGTTCAATTTCACGTACTATGAATGAACGGTCGTATTAATTATAAACCATAAGAAAATAGTACTTCAACAAGCTAATTAATATTGGCTTGCTGGGCACTATTCTATCAATCTCCCACTTGTCCTAAAGCCAATCACAACATTTCTAAGACCCATCTATACCAAGATGTCCCTCGAACTATTTGTGAAAGAGCTTAATTAGTGGATCTGCTAAGTTTGTCTTTGTTGAGATGACGTAGTACTTTTACGCGTCTCAGTTATCTATGATTTGTTCAATCATATGATATTGTGTTCAGATTATCGGTGAGATCTCGTTTCCCTTTCATTGAGCAATCGCCTTGTTTAAATCGGTTAAGATTATGACAGGCTTTTGCCATGCTAGGTAATTCATCCAATCATTGGACTAATGTTTCTCATCTAAACACTTTCTCTTGTGCAGCATCATAATGGTGCTACTATTCTGATTGAGTCGGCAATGGTATACTATTGGAATTTCTTCCAATTTACCTTCGCTCCATCGAGACAGAATAATTCATCCACTTCAGACTGGAAATTTCGAAATTCTAAATCCTTCGAGTTTTTCAATTTTCCATTACTACCACATACCAGCATTATATCCTTTAATTATCTTCGAGGATTGCTTTAATGGTAGTCCAGTGTCCTTTACTGGTGTTCGACTATCAGCAGCTCTTGAATGATCAGAGCATTTTGATGTGTCAGGTCTAGTACAAGACTTTGTATGCTACATGCAATCCAAATGCTAAAGCATAAGGTTTCTTGAGTCAGTTACTTCTTTACTTATTAAATTTAGGGCTCATTAAATAAGTAAGAGAGTTTTGTCTCTTTGGACAGTTACTTCTTTACTTATTAAATTTAGGGCTCATTAAATAAGTAAGAGAGTTTTGTCTCTTTGGAACTAATCCTTTCTTGGATTCTTCCATATTTAATTTAATCAATATACAGTCTTTGTACTTCGATTTGGTGAATTGCAACATCTACTTCGCTTTTATCTCCATAAATACGTATTGCCAGTACCTGAGATGTAATTCCCAAATCTTATCATGGAAAATTGCGTGAATAACACGCTTTCGTCTGTGCTTCTCTGATATTCTTATATCGTATGTGTAGATCAATATCTCGTTGCATTGCGAATTTTAACTATGCTCCCACTGATCCTTTTGCACATTTGGAATCCATATGCCTTTTGACAAACTTCAACATTCTTGATTGACTTATCAAGTTGCATGTTCCATGTTCGGGAAAAAGTCACAGATTGACCATTGGATTTGAATAGAGATCTTCTCATCAATTTTCAATTGTGAGATGCAGGATTCATCTCCAACAGTCATTCTTCGGTAGTGAAAAACCACCTTTCTATGGCTAATAGTTTCGAAATGGATTTTGACGTAGCAAACGGAGAAAGTACTTTCATTGGTCCTAGAAGGACTTTTGAAGGGTGACCTATCGCCATTAGGTGAGTCAAAGTTTCCACTTTGAATCTTATGGCTTCATGCCATATCCCTTAGTTCTTTTGTAATCTTGGATTAGAATCCAGTTTCTCAATTTCGTAAAATGGAATTTGAGTTCCTTACGAATTGATCAGATTACTAATTTGTGCATGGATCGGTTCAGTAGGTTTCGGGGTTTATTCCCACTGTTTGTGGGGATGGGTCCAGTTCTTGGACTTCATCAAGTTCTATGACATTGCTTATTTCCTTTGACAAGAGTTTTGTCAACAGAGGAACAAGCTTCTTACGAGATACTTTCGTTTCTCTTTGTCGTAGAACAGGTATCCAATGGATTTCGTCGGATACCCCACAAACTTTATATGAATTAGATCTACCATCTAATTTCTCATATAAGAGTGTATTGCTATATCTTAATGACATGACGGTGTAAGAACTTACTTCAAAATACTAGACCAAGTACTTTTGAAGAGTCAGGGGAGGCTATCCCCTAATGTGAATATAGGAATTTAGCAAGATCACAGTCGAGAGTCGAACTGGGGATCAAACTTTCAAACTACTAAGTTTACTTGTGAAAAACACTTTACAAATCCGCTGCAAGTACACTAAGTATTGAAACTGATTTTAGCAAAAATCAGCTAAGTGATTATCAGATTAGTGGACAACAAAGCTGTTCAAGGATTTGTTCGCGATCAGCCTTGTCAAATTACTGTTCAGTAACAGCTTAGTCTGTTTAAGTTGGAACAAAAGTTTTAAAGTTAAAAATTGTTAAAAAGTTTAGAGGTCTATTCACCCCCTCTCTAGACCTCATCTGACCACTTGGGACCAACAATGGGTGATTACGCACATGCACATCAAAGGGTATACGTTTTTTCGAACGTACTAATTTTTCACGAAAATCCACCTTGTTACTGATCTTTTTTTTACCTTCAGGCTGGAGATTTATTCGTTCATCAATCCCATCGACTAGCTATTTTAGAGGAAGAGTCTCAACTGGCTCATAATGCTCTCCACGACATCCTAAAGGAAGACGCCATCACGGCCGGTCAGTTGAGAGAGACGACTGCCAAGCTATCTGAGGTCGAAAAGGAGCTCGCAGAGGCTAGGAAAGAGCTTGAAGGAAAGAGGGCCCTTGAGCAAGAGGTCGAAAGATTAAGGTCGGATCTCGAGCAAGCTATGATGTTTTCCGATCAGGCATACGCTCGAGGTCGAAAAGAAGCCAAACTTCCAGCTATAAAGGAATTTTTGGAGTCCCTTTTCCTTGATGCCTTGGTTCGGCTATGATCGGGTCCGATCCACCAGGCCTTTTTCTATAAAGGAGTTCAGCAGCTAATCGTGGTCGGAAAAATCCCAGGCGTTCTTAGCGACTATCTTCCCCATATGAACGCTTACAAAAACATCTTTGGGGAAGACTACAAAGCTTCCTCTGTGCCTCTAGAAATTGTGGGTCTACAAGGTCATGAGTATGCCCGATTCCTTACTGAATTCGGGGTTCCCATGCCCAACCCTGATATACTCGAAGCGGAAGATGCTGTCGAAGAGGATGAGGAGGTCGATATTGATGGCGATCCCGATGATCGGGGAGAAAAAAACATCCCTTCCCCTAGGGCAAATAACTCTGCTGCTGATGATCAAGGTGGCGATGGAGGGGATGATAGCTCGAGTAGCGATGACAACGATAGTTCAGAAGGTGATTATGATGAAGAGGACGAAAAGGTGGGGAAGGATCGTGATTTCGGTGCTGAAGAATCCGATCACTGATAAATATCATGTAATAGGACTTTCCATAGCAATTTTCCTATTGTAGTTTATAATCAGGGTACTTTTTTGTCTTCATGAATATATGTATGTATCTTAACTTTGCATTCATCAATCTACAATATTATCATTCTAGCGAGAATTTGGTCACTTTATATCGAATCTTCTTGGGAGTAGTGACTGTTCAATTATTGTGATAGCAAAGTGCTGCCCTTCCTATAAATATTAGGGCCATTTCACACCAATTCACTATAACATCAAATACTGAGATCGGAGCTCCTAAAAATATAAATAAATTCGAACTTCTAATTCTTCCTTTCAATCACTCATGGATCAAATCTTGGGTAACCCACTCGACCCTAAATTGTTATTAGGTGGTGCCAAAAATAAAGGTCCAGCGAAAGGCCAAAAGATGAATAAAGAGAATACAAACTCCAAGGCCTCTCCAAAAACTCCCGTGCCTTTCCCCAAACCTTCTAAGGGTGGCGAAGGGAAGAAAGAAAAACGAGCTTCCCTTAAACTTGCTAAAGCTGCATCCGGCAAGTTGATTCTTTCAGATGAGGATTCCGACGATGAATCTAAGGGTTCTCCCACTAGGCCCCTTGACAATTCCAAACGAGCCTTCTTTAGACAAAAGACATCTAGGCTTGTTTCGAACAAGAGATCTCATTCCGACGTGATTACTTCTACCGAGACGTTACAACAGTTTGTCACAAAAAATGAGCCCTTGACTAATGCTCTTACTTCTGGTTCCAAGACTGGGGATCCAAGCAAGAAGACTAAAATGACCCTTTCAGGAGAAGATGCCATTGGGCGCGCATCCTTTCTTATCCCATCATCTGCAGAGCCTTCTAAGGTTGAAAAGCCTTCCGATCCATTACTTTTCTCCTCCTCTCCTAAGACCCTCTCTCTTGGGATGGATATACCCCATCTCGAAGGAGCACTGGTCGAGAAATCTGTTCCAAATCTTCTGCAGGTTAACATCTCAATTTCCGAGGCTGATACGTCTAAAGGAAAATGTCCTTCGTACTTGTTTCAGTCGGGGTCGGCTCAGGTAATTTTCTTATTTTCCTTCTTCTCCATTCTCACCCATTCTCTCCCCCTCCCTTTTTTATTATTATTATTAATCCGATCTCTCACGTTCTAGGCCGGTCAGGACTTTCTCGAGCTCAAGATGTTAGTAGAGCGTGAGATCAAACAACAAGCTGCTATCGCCCTCAAGCTGGCAAAGAATAAGATCGAGCTGGATCGCGTACTAGAGGCCAATAGGGCCTTCGAGGAGAAGCTGGTTTTAGAGAAGGAAAAGGCTGCCCAGAACCAAGGAGAAGAGATCCTGGAGAAACTAAGCAAAGAGCTAGAGGGGCTTAGAGATATCTATGAGCGGGAAAAGAAGGAGTCCGAGCTTCGTGAGCAGAAAGCCTATGCTCGCGGTACGATGACCGTAGTGCTGAGCTTCGGAGGATTTTTTCCGAGAACAAACTTTTTTAGATGTAATTTAATTTATTCTATTGTAATGTAACTTTGAACAATTTGTCGGGTTTTTCCAATTTTAATCATCAGTACTAAGCTTCGCGTTGTTCCTTGATTAATAAATCGTTTTCTGATAATCGCATAGATCCCATTTAGTAACGGTATATGATTTGATGTTCGGATTTTCGCCGACAGAGGTGAATTCCGATCTTCGAGCGTTGAATGGACTGACTTAACGGTTTTCTCACCTTTATTGCGATCTTCGTTACTTTCCCTCCAAACATCTCCTCATTCCTCGGGAAACGGAACAGTCATTAAATCTTGATCACACATCTTGTTATATGGTGGCCGTTGGATAAGGTTGGGTTGCCTCTATAAATGGGGCCTTCCCTTAGTTTCCCAAATAAATATTATCTTCCTTTTATGTAGATCTTCTTCGATAATGTTGATCAAGAAATACTGTCTTTCAACCCAATTTTCCGGAATTCGAGTTAGAACTTATTTTGCATGGTCATAGAATGTTGAGTATTTCAGTCTCGACTAGAATATCTGCAGACGAAGACATATTCGACCTTGAAGGCCAATAGGCCGCATTGCTGACCATCCACGACCCCAGTAACTCCTTCGACCTTGCGAGGTGTTGGAGGGGTTCAAGCATAAAGTTTTCAAGGGTGTTTGGCGATGGGTCATTATTCCTCTGGCACGGTTCACATAGTAAGGGACCTGTAGCCACAATATTTTTCGAGGATGTGATAGGGTGCGGAGTCAATAAATGAAGTGGCGTTCGAGTAAGGTTACTCGATCTCAAGCACCGACCTAAGCCCTTCAATTCCCTATTCTAATTAGTATTATCAACCAACATCCAATATTCACTATCCTTGTAAATCTTTCGATTAAGGCCATTATCGTTCGTCTTTGAGGGGAAAAGAGCTTACGCCGTAAATTTCAAAGGATTGTAATAGGATCGGAATGTAACAGGATTGGAATTTTGACAAATAGTGGTGTAATAGGATTGAGATATACCTCTGTATCTTTTCATTTGCTGAGAAATCTTTTTAAATAATATTTCATAATATACTTGCTTTGTTTGAAATTATGATCTCTGTTTAATTTTTGGCATCTTACTAGATTGCTTTATGCGTATTTATATTAGTTTCCATGATTCCGGATATGAATGAGTGCACTTATAGGATTTTGTAATAATCAACTCCAGTCGTTGTAGATTTTATTCCTGAGCTCTATTCATCGGATGCAAATGTGCTAGTAGTAATGTCACTGCAACGAACTTTTGAACCCTTGTATTAGACATGTTTTCCGGCAAAGTTCATTTAGTCCTATCATTTGGTTGTTGAATAAACTGGTGAATAGCAAAGATGTTTCTCAAGTATTTTAGGACTTGAATCGGTTTGTCGTTACCGCCAAGTTCGTTTGATTGATGACTTATAGAATGATTTTTCGTGGTCGATATTTTGATAGTAGAAAGATTTCCTGTCTTGAGTCGAAATTATTTATCTCCATTTAGCCAAACGGTCCCCTATTCATTGGGAAGCGGGACGGTCGGCGCATTTATCGCTCATATCATGGCCACTCATTCCATGAAATCTGAACCGTTGATGTCTATTTCCTTCTTCTATAAATAGTTCCGAGTAGTTCCAAAGAATACTTTCCTGTAAATGTTTAGTTCGATCCATATGCTTGAATTTTTACTTCCCTCGATCAACATGATTAATTTTTTATCTCCGATAAAAATGTTCGAGATCCGAATTCGGACCCTCTTTTTTGATCTTTCATTTTTCTCTGAGGAAGCTTTGTTTAGACTAGAATATCGACAGACGAATAGCTTTGCGACTAGAATACCGGCAAATGACCTGTTTTCTTGGATATCCTTTATCTAAGATAGGTCCGGATTCCTGTACTCTGACGCTCCATCCGGCCGGATAGGGGATCAACTCTCGGAGGAGTTCTTTAAATCATGAGCATCAGCTTCTCCGAGGAGCTTCTTGGAAATTTATACCTTCGAGATTCTTTTGGGGGTATTTCCAACTGGAGTTGCTTCCCTCTCTTTCGGCGCGGATTCAAAACCTGATATCGCTCAGAGGATCAAAGATTGTCATAGCAATCATTGTTCACAGATGCAGATCTTGGATCGGTTGAAAGTCCAACAGCCATTTGAATCAACTTTCCGCCGTTTCTCTGGTCGTTCAGAGATCCGTAGCTCATAGTATGCGTAGTAGGAATAGTAATGATTGTAATCTTCCATTTAAGCTCGAAATTCCTTGTTGTAATCGAGAAATCTCTTGTAATTGTTTGAAAAGCTTATGAATGAAAGACTTATCTTTATATTATTTTCCTTATATTTTTCTTTGCTTTTCTTGTTCGTATATTTATGAAAACGATCTTTTGGTAGAATAATCGAACCCTAACTTTTGACAATTTGATAAACAAATCATCCACTAATAATTGAACTTGTCTTGCTGCTTAATAAGAATAATCGATAATCGATATTACTTTGATATATTCCGCATATTTTGATCATTGCAAAGTGCAAATTAATCATTGGCAAGATTGGAAATTTTTCGATCTAAGGGGCATAGCAATGACTTTCACCCTTAGTCGATTTCGAGGGTCTTAGCAACAGCTTTCACCCATTTTATTATTTCGATCTAAGGGGCATAGCAACGGTTTTCACCCTTAGTCGATTTCGAGGGTCTTAGCAACAACTTTCACCCATTTTTATTATTTCGATCTAAGGGGCATAGCAATGGCTTTCACCCTTAGTCGATTTCGAGGGTCTTAGCAACAACTTTCACCCATTTTTATTATTTCGATCTAAGGGACATAGCAACGACTTTCACCCTTAGTCGATTTCGAGGGTCTTAGCAACAGCTTTCACCAATTTTTATTATTTCGATCTAAGGGGCATAGCAACGGCTTTCACCCTTAGTCGATTTCGAGGGTCTTAGCAACAGCTTTCACCCGTTTTTATTATTTCGATCTAAAGGGCATAGCAACGGCTTTCACCCTTAGTCGATTTCGAGGGTAGTCACTGTTGGTCCTAAGTGGTCAGATGAGGTCTAGAGGGGGGGGGGGGGAAGGGGTGAATAGACCTCTGAAAATTTTTGACTTAAAAACTTTTCAGTGTTCTGTCAGCAGAATAAGCTGATGAAGAACAGTAAGATGACTATGCTGATCGTGAACAAATCTTGAACAGCAGAGTGACCATTCTTCTTAAAACTTACTTAGCTATTTTTCATCAAAACAGTTTTATCAAGAGTATACTTGCAGCGGATGTTTGAAAGTGTTTTTCACAAGTAGACTAAGTCCTTAAAAAGATTTTATCCCCAGTTTGGAAACTCCTTTTAAAATCTTTTAATAATTCAAAGTGTAAACTTATGCAATTTAAAATATGCAAGAAAACTTAAATGCAAGATTAACACCAAGAATTTTTATAGTGGTTATATGTATAAAAATCCTTTAGTCCACTCTTCCAGATCACTTAGATTCTGGGTTATACTATAAACACACAGTTTACAATATTTCTCCACCTATACCTAAACAACAAATGAAAAGGCTATAAGCTCACAACAGGAAATCACTCAGAAATCCTATCCTCTGAAGTTAAATCACTCACAAAGACGGATTTAAACTTCGCACAACACTTAGCTAATACAAAATCACTCAGATTGTATTTTTCTGTTTTCTTCAACTGGGTTTCTGTCAACAGATGACTTCCACCAGACGAGTGAGCTGTTCGAGCTTTTTGAGACTTAGACAAATTTTCTGCTTCAAAACGAAATCTCATAATGTTGTTGTGTGTGTCTCTCTTCGAACTCAGCTCTATTTATACTTGGATTTGAAAATATGACAGTTGAAGAAAGTCACAAATCAAATTCATAGCCTTAGCCCGATTCAGAACGGCTTCCTACTACAGTACCTTTTCCGCTGTACTTTCCTGTAGCTGCATTAAATGCACTCTGCTGATCCGAGAATATTCTTCAATCATTTGTCATTACTACCCTTCTCTTGCAGCATTTATTACACCAGGTGCATTAATTACCGTTGGACTTCTCTCATGATCTCTTCTACTCTGCTGATCGAAGCACTCTGCTGATAGATACTCTGCTGATCAAATACTGAACTAATCTGATTTGAGTCAGCTGATGACCTACCCTTCTGTTCGCTGTTTCAGCACGAGATCAGTAGTCTTCTGGGCTTTGAACTTTGAACTCTTCTGATGTCTTCTTTTACTTGTTCAAAATTCTTCCAAGGGAACTAAGCTTTCCATACTTAGCTGATTTTGACGTTTTGGAAATCATCAAAACCTTCCCTTACTTCTTAACTTCTTTGCACTTCATCTTCATCTTCATCCAACAATTTCCCTCTTTTTGATGATGACAAAACTTCAGCTAAGTACCTGTACCTAAACTAATGTTTCGATCCTCAAAAATTTCTGAGATAGAAATAATCTATTGGATTTCAAACTTGAACTTTTTATAGATTCTGAAAGGATTACATGTTACAAGTTTAATCAGATAAGATGTGCAAAAATAAAAGACTACAAGGAATTAAACAGAAGTAATCTAAACAAGACTAGTCTTCAAGTTTATCTTCTTCGGCTTCCTTGTTTTCTTCTTCTTCTTCAGCAGGTTTGGAAGATTCAGCTTCCAACTCTTTGAAGAATCTTTGTCTAAGCAGCTCCATCTTCTTGTATTTGACATCAGGGTCAAGCTGTTCTTCAGCTGAGTCCTTAGCAGCAGCTATCTCTTTATCAGACTTAGCTTTTGCTTAAACTTCAGTTTCTTCAGCTTCACTTTCTTCTTCTGTGATCTTCTCATCTATTGGTCTGCTTGTGCCTTCATTTTCTTCATTAGCATTCTCATCTTCAGCAGCAGATTCCTCCAACACTTCAGTTCCTTCCAATTCAGCATTTTCTTCTTCATCCGAAGGTGCCTTATCTTCCCTAAGTACCCTATCTTCCCCCTTTTTGTCATCATCAGCAGGGATGATTGGATATTTTGGCAAGATTGGTGTGATCTGAAGGGAATCACAGAGAAGCTTGATGTTCTCTTCCATAGCATGCAGTTGAGCTTGTTGTCTTAGTTGATTTATTTCAAATGCATCCAGTTGAGCTTGTTGTCTTAGTTGATTGGCTTCAAATGCATCCATTCTGTTGAGAACAACCTCACCTTGATCACCTAACTGAATTTGAGTTGCCACCAGCAAATCAGCAGATGCCTTGAAGTCTCTCATCATATTTTCCAAGGTTTCATCCTTGACTTGGATGGCGACTTCAACAGTTTCTGTAATATCTCTCCAACCAGCAGCTGTGCTTTGGGTTCTTCTTCTGATAATATCCATATCTTGACAGATAGATTTGACATTCTGAGCAGTATTTTCTATCAGATAGGTTGGAACAGCAGCAGCTTTCTGATTCGCAGTTAACTTCTCTTCCATCTCCTTCATTGATTTTGAAATCATCTGCTTAATTGAATCCAACAGAGATGTTTGTTGTAAGTTCTGAGAAGTAGAAGCAACTTCAGATGGAATTGGAGGTAAGGCAAGAATTGCCTCTTCAGTTATCTGATCTGCTGGACCAGAAGCAGGGTCTTCTTTCTTGGTCTCATCAGCTTGACCAGGAGTGCTTTCCTTCTCCTTAGTCTGATCATTTTGCTCAGCAGTAGCCTCCTTTTCAGTAATCTGATCAGCTTGATTTTGAGTAGTTTCCTTTTCCTTTGCTTGCTCAGCTAGTTCAGATTTGTCATCCTTTTCTTTGGATTGATCAGCAGGGTCAGAATTTCCTTCTGTTTCTTTAGTTCTATCTTCAGGAACAGAAGTGTCTTCCTTCTCCTTATTCTGATCAGCAGGTGGTTCTTGAACCTTCTTGACAGTAGCAACTGTTCGCATTAAACCTGCATTATCCACAGCAGATCTGTGAGAAATCCAAGTAAAATCATCAAGAGGAATGAACGTGCTTGTTGGATTCTCAGGTAACTCTTCATATGGCCTAATAGTAGGGCCATAGACAATCTGCTTCAGACTAGGAAGGGGAATCATGGAGCTTGGTTGTCCCCTCATTTTCCTAGTCTTCTTGGCCCATGTTTCCATTGTCTGGGAAACTGCCAACGTAATTGATCTTTTCTTGAGGTCTTCATCTTCAGCAAACTCCTCAGGAACAGATTCGTAAATTTTCTTTGCTTCGGCTTTGACAACTTGACTGATCCTCAGTTTTAACTTGTCCGAAAAGAACTCTGAATCTAAAGCTTGAGTAAGAGAACCTGTCTCAAGCCACTTTAGCACCCAGGCTTCTTCATCAGCAAAGGCTTTCCAGCTTGCAATTTGATCTTTGCTCTTTGTCAGACGATTGTCTCTCCATCTATTATATCTGATCTTTTCTTTGTTGAACATCGTCAGACGAGTGATCTTTTCATTTTCAGCATCCAACCTTTTAATAAATTCTTCAAAAACATCAGGGTCATCTCTGACAATTTCCAAAGCCAGTTTGACCTCTTCTCTTCTTTTAGGTTTTATTGCTGGAGCAGGCATGGCTGGTATAGGTTTTGTGGGATCTCTTGGTTCACCTATAACAATACCACCAGTATGCTTAGGACCATGGGAGTCCTTAGTACTTGCTTCAATAGCAGCAGCCACCTCTGTTGCCTCAACAACATCCCTTTGCTCTTGAGTAATTTTACTGGCCTCTTCTGCCAGTCTTTTGAGTTCAAGTGCCTTAAGGCGATCTTCCTCAGCCTTTTCTTCTGCCTTCCTTTTCCTCTCTGCCTCATCTAATTTCTTCTTTGCAGCAACAGAGACATAAGGAATTGTAATTTTGCCAGTCCTTCTCTTCTTAGATTCAGGACTCTCAATAGTTTGAATTGGAGTGGGATGCAGAAGGAGTACCTCTCCTTCACTTGTTGTGCCAGTCTGCTGTTCTTCTCTAACTTCAGCAGACACTACAGCAGATGAGTCTGTAGCAGAAACTCCAATTTTAGCAGCAGCATCTTCAGCAGGCTTGACAGCAGGCTCTTCAACAGTAATGGGCCTCTCTGCTGATGCTGGAACTTCTCTAACTGTTCAGATGGTTCTTCAGAGAAGGTGACTTTTCTCTTTGCTTTAGACTTAGGAATTCTTCCTGTAGGTTTTGCTGTAGGAGGTCCTTTGGCAGCACTTCTTGTTCTCATTCTTTTTGTAGGATGAATGGGAACAGCCTCCTCAGACTCAGTCCTTTCAGGAGAAGATCCAGTCTCCATCTGCTCAATCTCTTTAGTGAAGTCATCAATTACCTTTTCAGGAATGATAACTTCAGGCTGTGCTGATCCAGCTTTAACAGTAGTAGTTACTGTTTGATCAGCAGACATACTAGTCTGACCTTCCTTCTTGCTCTTCTTAGAAGGGGCCTTTTCAGTTTTTGCAGCAGCCTTTCTTTTAGAAGTAGCCACACTTCCAACGGGCTCATACGGTTTGAACTCCTTGCCAGCATGAGTGGGCTTCCCACCACCCATTGGGCATCTTAAACTTGCGAACAGATGACTGAGTAATATGGCATAGTTTGTCTTCTTGTCACTTAACATATCATAGACATGAACTGCCCAGTTAACCTTCAGCCCATAGTAGATACAAATCATGGTGTAATACCTCCTCCTGAGCAAACCATCCAGTGAACTTGTACTACAATCCATTACCTTTGCAATGATATCTACAAATCTCTGAAACTCAACCTTCAGTTGAATCTTCATCAGAGACCCAGACATCTCCTCTCCCTCTTTTTGCACAAACCAACCAAAATTCCTCTTCTTTTGCAGACCCAAGGTCTGTTACATCTCCTCCCTCAATTTTCAGCCCATACACCTCACTTAACACGGCCGCAGAGATACAAATCTTCTTGCCCCCAATAGTGGCAGTCATAGTAGTATCATCTTCATTGAATTCTCTGGTGTTGTAGAAGTGTTCTACATCCTCCAGGTAAACTCTATCTTCCTGAGCCTCTAAGACGGGTACCAGTGATGCTTCTTTAATTTTCTCCATAATTTCTGTCATCAGATCAGTACCGGTAGCAAAGAATTTGTCGTAGTTCAGGTATCTTCCTTCAGCGATTGCCATTTTCGTGAGTTGAGTGAAGAGAATCTGTAGAAAACAGAGAGCTAGAAAGCAGGTAGCTTGGAGAGTTAGAGAATTTGAGAGTTTTTGTGTGCGTAAGACGACTGGTCTGTTCAGATCGGATTTTATACGTTTCTTTAGGTTTTGGTTATCGTGATTAATCTGATACGTAGGATTGATCTGACAGTTTTAAATCGTGCGGGTGAGAATTGCGGATTTCAATTTTATTATTTTATTGTCAGACGGGCGGGAAACTCTATAGACACCTATCTGTTACTTATAAAAGCGTGTTTCTTAAGATACGATTTATAACCATGCTTATATAAGATATCAGATGAGTAAAGTTTAACTTATCTGACAGACGAGTGATCTGTTATCTGTTATTACTAGAGAAAGCCAATAGCTAGTAATCTTCCTCTGCTGTTTGTCAATCCAGCAAGATAAATTAATCTTCGATCTTCAAGAATTAAGAACAGATCTTCTGATAACATAACTTCAACTAACTGTCATTAACAAATTTCATCTTTTAATCAGCAGTACCGCTAGTCTTACACGTTCCCCTTGACTTTAAGAATTCATAAGTTAACTAGTCTGTTGAAAGTTAATCCTTGAATATAAATGACGGATAACTGTGCTGATGAACTTCAGTCTTCTGATAAGTTCCCCCTCAGCTTATGCATCCAAATTAAGTAGTCCTAGTTCAGCTCTTAGAGTTGAAAACCCTACTTAACTTAAAGGTTTAGTGAAAATATCAGCAATCTGATTGTCAGTATGAACATACTCAATCATTACATTCCCTTTTTCCACATGATCTCTAATGAAGTGATGCTTGATCTCAATATGTTTAGTCCTTGAATGACTTGTAGTATTCTGAGTAAGTGAGATTGCACTTGTGGTATCACTGTAGATTGGAATTCCACTGATCTTGATATTGTAGTCTTCTAGTTGATGCTTCAACCAAAGTATCTGTGCACAGCAAGCTCAAGCAGCTATATACTCAGCTTCAGCAGTAGATATAGAGACTGAAGTCTGTTTCTTACTCATCCATGAGATCAGACGACTACCCAAAAATTGACAAGCACCTGTTGTGCTTTTCCTATCAATTTTGCAGCCAGCAAGGTCTGAATCTGAATATCCAATAAGCTCAAATCCAGATTCTCTAGGATACCACAATCCCAATTCTTGAGTGCCCTTAATATATTTCAGTATTCTCTTGGCAGCTAAGAGATGAGATTCCTTGGGATTTGTTTAAAATCTTGCACAAACCCCAACTGAGTACATGATATCAGGTCTACTTGCTGTTAGATATAACAGTGACCCAATAATGCCTCTGTATTTGGTTATGTCCACTGATTTGCCATCTTCATCTTTATCCAAACGAAGACTAGTAGACATAGGAACTGTAGCAGTAGAGCTAGTTTCCATACCAACTATCTTAAACAGATCTCTTGTGTACTTTGCTGGGTTGATGAATATTCCATCAGGCAACTGTCTAACTTGCAAACCAAGAAAATAATTTAGTTCACCCATCATGCTCATTTCAAACTTGTTCTGCATGAGCTTGGAGAACTTGTCACACATCTGTTGGATAGTTGAACCAAAAATAATATCGTCCACATATATTTGCACAAGTAATATATGATTTTCCCATTCAATTGTGAACAAAGTCTTGTCTACCTTAGCTTTACGAAATCCTTTAATTAAAAGAAAATCAGATAGGGTATCATACCATGCTCTTGGAGTAAATTGTGAGTTCCCCCTCACGTTATTAGATACCATGCTCTTGGAGCCTGTTTCAGTCCATAGAGGGATTTCTTTAGACGATACACCTTGTCTTCCTGTTGATAAGCTTCAAATCCAGGTGGTTGTTCAACATACACTTCTTCTTGCAATTCTCCATTGAGAAATGCTGACTTCACATCCATCTGATAGACAGTGAAGTTCTTGTAAGCAGCATAGGCTAGAAACAGTCTGATTGCTTCAAGTCTTGCTACTGGAGCAAATGTTTCATCAAAGTCAATGCCTTCTTCTTGACAATAACCTTTGGCCACTAATCTTGCTTTATTTCTGGTGACAACACCATCTTCATTCATCTTATTTCTGAAAACCCATTTAGTGCCAATTACTCTTTGATGACTTGGTCTAGGAACTAAGTACCAGACTTCATTCCTTTCAAATTGATTTAACTCTTCTTGCATAGCTTCAATCCAGAAGGAATCACTGAGAGCTTCTTCAACTTGTTTAGGCTCTATTTGAGATAGAAAGGTGACAAACATAGCATCTTGTGCAGCAGCTCTTCTTATTTTCACCCTATCCAAAGAATCACCAATCACCAACTCTGGTGGGTGGTTTCTGAGCCATCTTAGATCAGGTTGCAGGTCTGGATGTTGTCCTCTGTTTTTATCTTGCAACACTACTGTTGGAGTTTCAGTAGTAGTCTGTTGAACAGTCTCTGATCTGTCAGCTGTTTGCAACTCGTCTGTTAGACAATCAGCACTGTGATTCTGAACAGCACTTGAGTTAGCAGCTGAGTTGAGATTAGGTAGTATGATGGGAACATATTCTTCATTCTTTCCAATATCTAACTTCTGTAAATCAGTAGACAGATCTTGATTAGTGATTTGATTCTTTTCAGAAGATTGACTTGGCTCATCAAATACTACATGGATAGATTCTTCTATTAGCAATGTTCTTTTGTTAAAAACTCTATAAGCTTTACTAACAGTAGAGTATCCTACAAAAACAACTTCATCAGCCTTTTATGCAAATGCAGTAAGGTGATTTTTCCCATTATTTATCACAAAGGATTTACAACCAAAAATTTTAAAGTAATGAATGTTTGGCTTCCTGTTGTTCCAAACTTCATATGGAGTCTTCTTCTGATTTTTGTTGATCATGCATCTGTTCTGGGTAAAGCAGGCTGTATTTGTTGCTTCTGCCCAAAATCTTTGTGGCAGCTTAGCTTCAGCTATCATGGTTCTGACAGCTTCTTTTAGTGTTCTGTTTCTCCTTTCAGCAACACCATTCTGTTGAGGGGTTCTAGCAGCTGAATACTCATGATGTATTCCTTTGATATTACAATACTCTTCAACAGTAGAGTTTGTAAACTCTGTCCCTCTATCTGATCTGATCTTCAATATCTTTATGCTTTTCTCATTTTGGATCAGTTCCATCAGATTAGTAAGATGTTCCTTGGTTTCACTTTTCTTTTTCATGAATATCACCCAAGTATATCTTGAATAGTCATCCACAACAGCTAGGCAGTATTTCTTTCCACCATTGCTGACTGGATCAATGGGTCCAAATAAGTCCATATGTAGCAGCTCTAAGATTCTTTCAGAAGATTGGTGCTTCTTGCTTTTGAATGATGACTTGATTTGTTTCCCTTTTTGACATGCGTCATAGAGCTTATCTTTGCTCATGACTGTTTTTGGAATCCCTTCTACCAGATCATTCTTTATTAATATGTTGATGGTCTTGAAGTTTAAATGATTTATCCTTTTGTGCCACAGCCAACTAACTTCACTTGGTGTTGATGCCACCAAACAAATACTTGAATTCTTGTCAGTAGAATTCCAGTCGACTATGTAGACATTCCCTTGTCTTCTTACAGATAAAATTACCTTCTTTGTACCAATTTGTTCAACATAGCACTTATCTTTTGAGAAGATGACTGAATATCCTTTGTCACAAAATTGACTTATGCTCAGCAGGTTGTACTTTAGGCCTTTAACATATATGAGACGTCAGATATCTCTATGTTTCCTTTGATTATTCTTCCTTTAGCTACAATCTTGCCTTCTTTGATGTCTCCAAAAGTAACCTTTGGACCATCCACAGCAACTGCATCAGTCAGCTCATGTATGCTTCCACACATGTGCCTTGAACAACCACTGTCCAAGTACCAAATCTTCTCTACTTTACTCCTACTCCTAATCCTAACCTACAAAACAAAAATAAAACTGTTTTAGGTACCCTTATTGAGAGGGTCCTGAAGGATCAGTTCCACCTTTGACAACCCAAGATGTTGATGTCTTAGGCTTCTTAGGCTTCTGAGTTTTGACAGGAGCATGAACAGTTTTATCTTTATCATAATTAGCAGATAAGTCATGTTGATGATCAGTATGATAAGAGTAATGTTCATAAGCAAGGTAAGATGCATGATAAGGAGGATATGCATGCATTGGATGAGCAGGGTATGGTGCATAGTAAGTTGGAAATTGAGGTGCATGATAAATAGGATGATATGCAACAGGTTGCACATAATAAGACTCATTTCCATACCAAGCATTTTGATTTTTCTTATTTTTATGCTTCTTTGGTTTACTAATTGCTTGCTCATTAACAGACGACTTAGTTTTTCCACTAGTCTGATTCAGTTTAGCTTTATCAGCAGACTTTTTAGGACTCTGTTGTTTGGGCTTACTAGTCTGTTTTCCTATACTAGGCTCTTTGCTCTTTTTAGCCTTAGGAGATTTCTTCTCCTTTACCACTTTCTCAGGTGAAGCAGGTCTAGCAGTTTGAACATACAGAATGACCTTACTATTGTTAGCAGATATAAATTTCTCAGTATGGTTCAATTCTTGCTTATACTGTTCTAAAGGCATCTTCTCTTTACTAGACATATGAGTGGATGCAACAGATGGTTTCTCATGAGACTCAATGACTTTTTCAAGTTCCAAGATTTTTCCTTTATAAACTTCACATTCAGCTTTCAGAGATTCATGTTCAGCTGATTCTCTTGGCTTTTCAGTTGTGAGTTTCAGTGAACTATTTTGCTCTTTTAGCAATATCATCTCTTCCTTAACCTTTTTATATGCTTCAGCAATGCCAGTATTGTTAAGCATCATTTATTCAAATGAATTAAATAATTCATTGTCAAGAGGGGTTACCTCATCCTCGGAGTCATCAGATTCCTTGGCCATCAGGCAAAGGAGAGCAGGTTTTTCTTCATCAGACGTGTCTGAATCTGAATCAGATGAGTAGACAGCAGCCAGCTTTTCTGCTTCAGCCATCATTGCCTTGCCTCTCTGATGCTTTCTTTCTTTTCTGATTTTCTTTTCTTCTTCAGTGTATTTTTCTGCTTTTGGATATGGACAGTCTTTGATAAAGTGTCTCAATTTCCTGCAGTTATAACACATTAGTTTGGCTTTGTAATCCTCTTTATCTTGAGAAGAAAAGTTAGGTTTAGAAGTAGAAGCATTGTTGTATTTGTTCTTCATTTTTCTCTTGTAGAACTTCTTGAAATTCTTCATTAGCAATGCAACATCTCCAGTTGTGTACTCCTTTTTGTTGAGTAGTGTGGCTTCATCAGATGAGTCCACTTCTTTACTTTTCTGTGCTGGTCTTCTGGAATTTTCAGCAACAACCAGGGCAGCTGTGGGTCCTGAAGTTGAGGTTTCTTCAATTCCCATTCTAGGCAGTTTATACTCATAAGCCTTGAGTACTGAGAACATCTCAGTGAGTGAAATCTTTCCCCGATCCCTTGACTCCTCCATGGCTGTTACTTTCATGTTGAACTTGGGAGGTAGAGCATTTAGTACTCTGACTGTGATTTCTTTGTCAGTAAAGGTTTTTCCCAACTTTAGAACTTCATTGAGTGTTCTGGTGAACCTGGTATCCATCTGATCAATGGTCTCTCTAGACTTCATTTTGAAGTTGTCCTACTTTTCAAGAGCAACACTCAGTTGGTGCTCTTTAATGGCGTCGTTTCCTTCGCTCATATCTCTGACTTTATCCCACATTTCTTTTGGAGTCTTGCAATGTTTAACCTTGTCAAACCGATCATTGTCCAGGGCTTTAGTCATGATGAATCTTCCGACCTTATCCAGATTGAAAAGCTTTATTTCTTCTGGAGTCATCTAATGAAGATCTTTTTCCACCACGGTATCAACTTCATTTATCTTTATCGTCTTGGTGAATCTGAATGGACCTTTTATGATACATGTATACATGTTATCATTATAAGCAGCTAGGAAAATCTCCATTCTGATTTTCCGATCTTCAAACGACATACCAGCAATGTGGGGAACATGGCTGATACAGTCCATTTTTCGAAAAGTTTTTAATTTTTCAAAAAGATGCTCTTTTGAAACGTTTTGAAAAACCTTTGAAAAACACTTGGATCAAGCTCGTTGATCAGGCAGCTGATTCTAATGAACCACCTGCTCTGATACAACTTGTTGGTCCCAAGTGGTCAGATGAGGTCTAGAGGGAGGGGGGGTGAATAGACCTCTGAAAATTTTTGACTTAAAAACTTTTCAGTGTTCTGTCAGCAGACTAAGCTGATGAAGGACAGTAAGATGACTATGCTGATCGTGAACAAATCTTGAACAGTAGAGTGACCACTCTTCTTACAACTTCCTTAGCTGTTTTTCAGCAAAACAGTTTTATCAAGAGTATACTTGCAGCGGATGTTTGAAAGTGTTTTTCACAAGTAGACTAAGTCCTTAAAAAGATTTTATCCCCAGTTTTGAAACTCCTTTTAAAATATTTTAATAATTCAAAGTGTAAACTTATGCAATTTAAAATATGCAAGAAAACTTAAATGCAAGATTAACACCAAGAATTTTTATAGTGGTTATATGGATAAAAATCCTTTAGTCCACTCTTCCAGATCACTTAGATTCTGGGTTATACTATAAACACACAATTTACAATATTTCTCTACTTATACCTAAACAACAAATGAAAAGGTTATAAGCTCACAACAGGAAATCACTCAGAAATCCTATCCTCTGAAGTTAAATCACTCACAAAGACGGATTTAAACTTCGCACAACACTTAGCTAATACAAAATCACTCAGATTGTATTTTTCTGTTTTCTTCAACTGGGTTTCTGTCAACAGATGACTTACACCAGACGAGTGAGTTGTTCGAGCTTTTTGAGACTTAGACAAATTTTCTGCTTCAAAACGAAATCTCAGAATGTTGTTGTGTGTGTCTCTCTTCGAACTCAGCTCTATTTATACTTGGATTTGAAAATATGACCGTTGAAGAAAGTCACAAATCAAATTCATAGCCTTAGCCCGATTCAGAACGTCTTTCTGCTACAGTAACTTTTCTGCTGTACTTTCCTGTAGCTGCATTAAATGCACTCTGCTGATCCGAGAATATTCTTCAATCATTTGTCATTACTACCCTTCTCTTGCAGCATTTATTACACCAGGTGCATTTATTACCGTTGGACTTCTCTCATGATCTCTTCTACTCTGCTGATCGAAGCACTCTGCTGATAGAAACTCTGCTGATCAAATATTGAACTAATCTGATTTGAGTCAGCTGATGACGTACCCTTCTGTTCGCTGTTTCAGCACGAGATCAGTAGTCTTCTGGGCTTTGAACTTTGAACTCTTCTGATGTCTTCTTTTACTTGTTCAAAATTCTTCCAAGGGAACTAAGCTTTCCATACATAGCTGATTTTGACGTTTTGGAAATCATCAAAACCTTCCCTTACTTCTTAACTTCTTTGCACTTCATCTTCATCTTCATCCAACAGTCACCCATTTCGCTGATCCAAGGGGCATAGCAACAACTTTCACCCTTGGTGAATTTTTCTTCGAGGGTCTTAGCAACAACTTTCACCCTTAGTCGATATTTGATTGACATGCATAAAGATTGGTCATAGCCGTATAATATTTTCTCTATCGCATAATGATTTGACAATATCTCTGGCGAATAAGACTTTTTCATTGAATAGATAATCTTTGATAACACGAGATAAAAAAGAAACAGAACAGGATACCAAAATAGTAGACAAGCTAGAAATCGCAAAATAGTCTTCATTTTCCATAATATTTTCTCAAATTAACGGCGTTCCAAGTTCGAGGCAGGACTTCTCCATTCGGATAAGCAATCTTGTATGAGCCTTTCTTCCCGACCTCGACAACTACGTAAGGTCCATCCCAATTAGGCTGAAGTTTGCCAACATGCTTCAAGACTTCTACTTTTTTGAGCACTAGGTCTCCAACCTTAAAGGTTCGGATTCTAACTTTCTGATTATAGGCCTTCTCCATGTTGGACTTTGTAGCTTGAATTTTCAATTTTCCACGATCCCTTCTGCTGTCGGCATGATCGACCTCCATTTCCTTCAACGATTGATTTTCTTTGGAATCATAAAATTCGACCCTGGGAGAAGCTATAAGAGTTTCAACGGGAATAACAGCTTCCGATCCGTAAACCATGCTGAAAGGAGTTTCTCCCGTGGCAGCTTTCACAATCGTCCTATTAGCCCATAAAACTCTTGGAAGTTCATCGAGCCATTTGCCTTTTGGATCAGATAAGCGCTTTTCCAGAGATCGATCAATCTCTCTATTCACAACTTCTGTTTGCCCATTAGCCTGCGGGTGCCCTACTGATGCAAAATTCTGTTGTATTCCGAACCTCTCACACCATTCCATGACTTTTTTGCCAGCAAACTGTGTTCCATTGTCGGAGATCAAAACTCTTGGAATTCCGAACCTGCAGATAATATTCTTCCATAGGAAATTTATAACTTGAAACTGAGTGATCTTAGTTAGAGCAACGCATTCGACCCATTTACTGAAATATTCTACAGCGACCAACACATAGTTCTTTTTGGCACTGGCAGTCGGGAAATGACCGACAATGTCAATGCCCTATTTGTCAAAAGGCCAACAGATCGGAATAGAGTGCTTTTGTTCGGCCGGCTGATGGATCAAATTCGAATGTTTTTGACAATGGTGACATTTCTTCACATAATCAATTGAGTCAGAAATAAGAGTGGGCCAATAATATCCCGCCCTCGAGCACTTTAGAGCTAATGCTCGAGCGCCACAGTGACTCCCTGCTTCACCCTCATGAACCTCCTTCAGAATTATATTATACTGGTCTTCGAAAATACATTTCAATAAGACTCCAGTGGAGGATCGTTTATAGAGTTGATCAGGGCTCGGTACTTGATTCTTCGGGCTTCGTTAGTATTTTCAGGTAGTTTCCCTTCCTTTAAATAACTGATGAAAGGATCGATCCATGAGATCTTTTGCTCATTGATTTCCATGACATCGACGCAAGGAGTGACATCTAGATCGATGGCAGATGCGTTTGACAATAGCCACGTAATTACCCTTTCATTCTTTCCATTTGCGATACCTGCGAACTTTGATAGCAAATATGCCCAATGATTTTCTTCTCTTGGAACAGGCTGAATTTCAAACTTTTCGAACTTTGAGATCAGATTCTTTGCTTTGTTCAAATATTTGATCATATTGAACTCTTTGGCCTCATAAATTCCTTTTACCTGCCTATGAACAAGTTCAGAATCAGATAACAAAGTAATCGACTTTACCATTGCTTTCAAGGCCATTTCTAATCCCACAATTAGAGCTTCGTACTCTGCTTCATTGTTCATGACAACAAAGTCCAAGGTGATGGCGTAACTCGAATCTTCACCATTTGGTCCTTGAAAGTGAATTCCTGCTCCGCCTCCTTCCTTGGTCGAAGAGCCGTCCACGTGCATCAGCCAAATTGGATCATCGACCTTCTTGACCACATTTACTTCAGAAGCCGCTTCATTTTCTAAGCTCTTCAAACTAGTAGGTATTCAATTTCGAACTTACCCAATTCGACAGCCCATTTTATCAATCTGTCGGACGCTTCTGGCTTTGATAAGACCTGTCTCAAAGGTTGGTTGGTTAAAACAATTATCTTATAAGTTTGAAAATAGGGCCTCAATCTCCGAGCAGGCACTACTAAGACGAGCGTGAACTTTTCGATCTCCATATAATTTTTTTCTGCACCCTGCAACTGTTTTCTCAAGTAGTAGACTGGTTTATGCTCGGACATCTCTAATTATACCAGTACCGAACTAATAGCCTCTTCCGAAACGGCTATGTAGAGGTATAAAGGTTCTCCATCGTAGGGCTTGGCCAACATCGGTGGCGAGGTTAAATGTGTTTTTAGATCTTCAAAAGCCTTATCACATTCAGCGCTCCATTCGAAATCCTTTGACTTCCGTAATAATTTGAAGAACGGCAAGCTCTTATCAGCGGATCGAGAGATTAACCTATTTAAAGAAATAATCTTCCCGATTAAACTCTGAACGTGTGAAAGTTTACTTGGTGGTTGAAGATTGATCTTACGCGTTTTCGTTTGTTCGATCTATGTGGTATGAAGTGCCGTACAATTGCTTGTAAATAGAAGAAAAAGATCAATAATTTTCGTATTCGGGATGTTTGAGTACAAATTACAAGTATGGAGAGTCCTGTCCGAGCATTATAGGATGCCGTACAAGCTAGAGGGTGAAATACATATAAAACAGCCCATGCTATTCTTCTTAAGTAGTTCCGAGCAGCAGCCTCGGAGGAAGAGCACCTAGGAAGTTTTGTCGTCGTCATAAATGCTTGGGGTATTTATAGCTGAGTTCTGGAGCTAGGTGATCCACCCATAGATGTGCATTTCTCGGCCCACAGGTCTGGGCCTGAGCTCGGCCCAATAGTGATTTTGGACCCTAGGCTTCCTTTGTAGAATAGGCCTAGGGCTCTTGAACTTTGGGCTCGAATTTACGCCTCTGAGATCGAGATCCGTGACTTTCGACCTTGCTGGACTGTAGAAATGCCGAATCCAAGATACCCTTCATCAATACTCCCCCACTTCTCGAGCGTAAAGTGGAGCTTCAGCTCGAAGAAGTATAAGCTGTTTCGAACGCTGTGGTGAGATGAGCCATTTTTAGGATAAGTTTCGGATATGCCTCATTAAAAACCTAACTCGGAAAAACTCTTTGGGATAAAAACTAAGCTAGGGAAAAAGAGTGCATATTCGGAAACAATATAATGGCATCGTCTTGATATTACCCTTGCTGTCTATGGTTTGTATAGGACTTCCAGATCAGGATCTTTTTACTGTTGCTTAC
Source organism: Penstemon eatonii (assembly GCA_038501285.1). Taxonomy (NCBI): domain Eukaryota; kingdom Viridiplantae; phylum Streptophyta; class Magnoliopsida; order Lamiales; family Plantaginaceae; genus Penstemon; species Penstemon eatonii. Next base: position 49,902,213 of record CM076715.1, on the reverse strand, counting down.
TGTGATGCTTTAGTTGATTTTCAGCAATGTCTCTTTATTCCTTTGATCTTAATATGACGGATCAGTGGGATAATATGGAACCGACATCCAAGAAAAGCATCTATTCAAATGTTGGCCTTCAGTTCATGATTCCGGAAAGTATAGGGGTCATAAGTGCAATTTTTGGAAATATAATTTTAAATTCACCTTGGGGAGTCCAACCATCGCGGTTACTCGGGGACTGGTTTGCAATTTCCTATTTTGTCCCTATATATATGTTGATCGTGGGCCGCTGATCTGCATATATTCTAAGAAACCCTAGATTGGAGCGAATAGGTCGATAAGAGAGTTTTAGCAACTTCTTCGACCAATCTTCATACATTCAATATGTCCAGCTCCATAGATCTGAAAGGTAAGTCCCAAGTAGTGGAAGGTCAAGAGAGTGGTCCTGAGGAGATGCAAATTGAGGGTATTCGACCGTCCACAGTGGAGAATATGGGAAATCGGAGCCCCAATTCCAATTCCAACAGAGAGGAAGGAGAAATCGGATAATGAATCAGAGGATAGCGGAGATGATAATTCGAGCGAGGCGACAGTCTCCGACGAGGAAGTAGAAGAGGATGACGACCTTCCTTTAGGGAAGAATGAGCAAATGAAGTATAGCATAGGTGGCAGCGTCGTGGTCACGATCCTTAACTGGGTAGAGCCGTCGACCAGTGCGGGGCTAAATATGACCGAGGATAGGGCAGACAAGACCGTTTGTCGCTACACTGAAGGAGATCGGGAGCAATTAGAGGCAGAATTTGGCAAGTATATCGGCCCCGGGTATTCGATCGTCATTCCGACCCCCGAACAGCGAGTCACCGATCCTCCTGAATGGTGTCAAGCTTTTTATACTAAACAATTCCACTACGGTTTACGTATCCCTTTCCCTCCTTTGATACGCAGTATTCTGGAAGCTTTCAAGCTTACTCCCTCTCAAATCCTGCCGAATTCAATCGGATTTATAATAGCCTTTTGCGTGCTGATGAAAGCCAAAGGAAAAAAGGCAGCTTTCCAAAATTTCTGGCGAATTTCCAAATGAGCTCTTCCACGGCTTCGAACGCCGGTTACGTATACTTTTCTCAGAGACCGAATATATCGATTTTATCGACCAATGTTAGTAGCAATTTGAAAGGCTGGAAACAGGAATTCTTTTTCGTCCGTGGCCCAGACTCTCCGCCTTCTGCGGACAATCCCGAGCCGATTCCACATAGATGGCCTGGGGCAAAGTCATGGATCTATGGCAGACGACGCCTCAGCGGAGATATGAGCCATGAGATCTCAGATGAATTCTTTCAATCCCTTCGAACCGACCTTCATCAGACTCCTTTGATGACCCAAGAGGCTGTTTTGCGATTGGCTGGGCTCAGCACATGCTCTTTTCCTGCCCCTGCGATCGGTTATGGAGAGGCTCTGATCACGCCCAATAACAATCCAACCGAGCAACCCGGAAGGGTCGAAGGAGAGGTCAACCCTGCTGTTACTCCCTCCACTTTAGGTGCGTCAAATTATCACATACATCTCGATTTATCTTTCTTAAATCAGAGCTAATTCCCTTATATTTCTCAGCTGGGATCGTTGATAAGTTCCCGACGTCGATAGCTGGTTCGGTCGTCGCTTCTTTTTCGAAGGGTAGCCAAGGCCGACCTCGCCGTTAAAAATCAAAGGTTTCCGTGAAGGTTGTAAAATCCGTTCCTGGGGTCGATACCACCGTGGTTCCGAACGCTATGGTGATTCTTCCCCAGACTGCTATTGAGGGAACTTCTCAACCTCAGGCTACGATCGAGGGAACTTCCAATTTTCGAGCTCTCAGTCCTCTTCGGTCCGTTTTTCCAACCGGTTCTTCTAACCCGAATGAGGCGGGATACAACCATTATACCCATAAAGAGGTCCGAGCCCAAGAGATACTGGAGGCGAGAATGGCTCGTAAAAGAAGTAGCAATGCCCCCGAGTCCTCTAGAAGGGTGAAGCCTTTTGGTCGAGGACCGGGTCCGATCCAATGTCGGGCTGGCCGTTCCGAGCCAGACCTGGCCGATTTCATAGAGGACCACCTTCAAGGACCTAGGGCTGCTGGATTCCCGGAGAGTGGAACTATCGAATCCGATTTGGGCCCTGATGGTGAACATTCAGTGGATAAGTCTCTTCGGATATTCATGGCCGGGAGATTTAAGGATGATAACACCGAACTATTTCTTAAAAACGACTTCGATATCGTGGTTGATTACGCCTATGCCCTACAAAAGCTACTTTAGTTTTCAAATATATTAATTTTCCCTCAAACTTTTTGCTTCGTCATTAATATTTATTTTCTTCTGTAGGCCGGAGACTTATTCAATCATCAGGCTCACCGACTGGCCATATTAAACGAGGAGTCTTAGATGGCCCAGAAAGCCCTTTACGATATCCTGAGGGAAGAGGCTACTAAGGCCGATCAGTTGGAGGATACCATGACTATGTTATCTGGGGTCGAGAAGGAGCTTGAGGAAGCTAAGAAGGAACTTGATGGGAAAAGGGCCCTCGAGGAACAAGTAGAAAAATTAAGATCGGATCTCGGGCAAGCTAAGGCACTTGCTGATCAATCTTATGATCGGGGGCGATCTGAGGCCAAACTTCCAGCCATAAGGTAATTCTTGGAGTCCCCGTTCCTTGATGCTCTTGTCCGATTATGATCAGGGGAAATCAACCAATCCTTCTACTATAAAGGAGTTCAACAGCTCATTTCGGCTGGACAAATTCGTGGTGCCCTTGGGGATTACCTCAAGTTCATGAGTCCCTATAAGAACGTCCATGAAAATGATTATAAAGCCTCCTCTCTACCTCCGAAAATTCCGAACCTTCAAAACCACGAGTTTTTTCCCTTCCTTGATGAATTTGGAGTGCCGATGCCAAACCCTGATTTGCTCGAAGCGCAATCTGTGGATGAAGGGGTGGATATCGAAGGGGATTCCAGCGACCAGGGAGAGCAAGGCATTCCGTCTTACGAGTCAAGTAAATCTACAACTGATGACCAAAGTAATGATGAAGGAGAAGGTAGCTCGAGCAATGGTGATTCCGATAGCTCGGAGGGCGATTTTGGTGAAGGGAATGAGCAAGAAAGATCGGATAACGGTTCTGGCGTGAAGGAATCTAGCCATTAATAATTATCATGTAATAGGGTTTACTTAGTGAACCATTGTAATTGCAGATTTGTTTTTATAGTCTTATGCCTTTCTTATTTTGTGGATGCTTGAATTTACATTTTTCCCTTTGTGCCATGTTTAATCTAATGCCAGCTCGACCATTTTGTTGAACTTTATAACGTCATTCTTGCATACTTGGTTGCGTCATCGAATCTTTCCTTGGGAGTGGTGATTTATCACTTATTGTGATTTGAATGATGCCGCGTCTCTTATAAATACTAAGGCCATTTTACCTTGCTTTACGATAACATCATACACGGTGATCGGAGCTTCGGGAAATAAATCCAAATTCGAGCTCCCAGACCCTTATTTTGACCACCTACGAATCCATCTTTCTATGATCTCGAACAGTCGAAAATTATTACGGTCGAATAATTATCCGAAAGCCAAGAGATGAATAATAATCCGAACGTTCCCGTAATTCTTCCGTGCCTCTTCCCAAACCTAATGACGGCAGAATTATAAAGAAAGGGAGACGAGCTCCGATTAAGTCCATTACTTCCGACGAGCTGATCTTCCATGAAGGAGATAAATCTTCGACTGTCGCCCCTTCTTCATGCATGAAAACCAGGGGCTCAAACAAGAAAACTAAAAAGGTTTCTTTTGGGGAGGATGTCTCTGCGCGCGCACCCTTTCCTGTTCGGTCTGCGCCTTCGAAGGTCGGAGAATCTTTCAATTTATTGTTTCCTTCTGGTGTCTTCCCATTTAAAAGGGACATAATTCATTTTGACAATGTATCGCACGAGAAATCCGATCCGACCCTTCTTCGGGCCAATATCTCTCTCTCCGAGGCAATTTTATCAAAAGGAGAATATTCTTCGTTCTTGTTTCAGTCTGGGTCGGATTTCCTTGCCCAGGTAATTCTTGCTAACCTCCTTATCCTGGCTCTCTAGTTTTCTTATTTTAGCCTTGACACGTTTTCCTTCAGGCTGGTGAAGACTTTTCTAGGCTCCATGCGTTGGCAAAGCGTGAGATCGAACAACAGGCTACTATTACTCTCAAGCTAGCCAGGAAGAAGATTGATCTGGATCGCGCACTGGAAGCTAATAGATTCTTTAAGGAGAAATTATCTCAGGAGAGAGAGAAGGGTGCCCAGGCTCGAGGTGAAGGGCTCTTGGAGAAATTGAGCTCAGAATTAGAGAGACTCAAAGATATCTACGAACGTGAGAAGAAAAACTCCGAGCTTCGTGAGAGGGAAGCTTACATCCGCGGGTATGCTGATCGCAGTGCTGAAGTTCGAAAAATCCTTTCCGAGAACAATTTCGTTTAGTTGTATTAGGATTTTTCTTTGTTGTAACATAACCTTGTTGTAGCGGTAATTGCGTATAAGGAATATGACAAAATATCGAACGATCTTGATTATACTTTAGACTTAAGGGGCATAGCAACGGCTTTCACCCTTAGTCATCTTCGAGGGTCTTAGCAACAGTTTTCACCTATTTCATAATTTCGATCTAAGGGGCGTAGCAACGGCTTTCACCCTTAGTCGTTTCAGAGCATTTTTAGCCCGAGGGTCGTAGCAACAGCTTTCACCCATTTCATAATTTCGATCTAAGGGGCGTAGCAACGGCTTTCACCCTTAGTCGTTTCAGAGCATTTTTAGCCCGAGGGTCGTAGCAACAGCTTTCACCCATTTCATAATTTCGATCTAAGGGGCGTAGCAACGACTTTCACCCTTAGTCGTTTCAGAGCATTTTTAGCCTGAGGGTCGTAGCAACAGCTTTCACCCATTTCATAATTTCGATCTAAGAGGCGTAGCAATGGCTTTCACCCTTAGTCGTTTCAGAGCATTTTTAGCCCGAGGGTCGTCACCCATTTTTTTCCGATCCAAGGGGCGTAGCAACGGCTTTCACCCTTGGTCGATTTTCGAGGGTCGTAGCAACAGCTTTCACCCGTTTAATAGTTGATGGAGACAAATAGAGATTGATAATAGATAAATAGAGATCGAGAATATCCAGAATATGACAAATAAATAAGAATTTTGGTGAAATGGACTTTCATTGAATAAATAACTCAGTCGAAATAAATTTTTATTGAACATATAGTCTTCTTAATCATGAGAAACAATGAAACAGAACGAGATGATTAAATAGTAGTAGCCTAGAATTCAACTATCCATCTTCATCTTCCATAATCTCTTCTCAAATTAACAGCATTCCACGCTCGAGGTAGGACCTCTCCATTAGGATGAGCAATTTTGTAAGAACCCTTCTTTCCAACCTCAACGATTACATAGGGGCCATCCCAATTAGGTTGAAGTTTTCCAACATGCTTCGACACTTCCACCTTTTTTAGCACTAAATCTCCCACTTTGAATGTTCGGATTCGAACGTTTCGATTATAAGATTTTTCCATGCTGGATTTGGTAGCTTGAATTTTCAACTTTGCACGGTCCCTTCGACTGTCTGCGTGATCAACTTAAAATTTCCCTTAGAGATCGATTTTCCTCGGGATTATAAAATTCGACCCTGGGAGATGGTACGAGGTTCTCGACTGGAATAACAGCTTCTGACGCATAAACCAGACTGAATGGAGTTTCTCCGGTTACAGCTTCAACAGTAGTTCTATTGGCCCATAAAACTCCTGGCAGTTCGTCAAGCCATTTTCCTTTCGCCTCAGATAGACGTTTTTCCAGAGATCGAACGATTTCTTTGTTCACGACTTCAGTTTGTCCATTAGCTTGAGGATGCCCTACTGATACGAAATTCTGTTGTATTCCGAATTTTTTGCACCATTCTGTGATTCTTTTTCCGGCGAACTGCGTTCCGTTATCAGATATTAAGATCCTAGGAATCCCGAACCTGCAGACAATATTTTTCCATAAGAAATTAATAACTTGGAACTGAGTGATCTTGGTCAGAGCAACACATTCAACCCATTTGCTGAAATATTCTACTGCAACCAATACATAATTCTTCCGGGCTCTTACTGTTGGAAATGGCCCAACGATATCTATGCCCCACTTATCAAAAGGCCAACAGATCGGAATAGAGTGCATATGTTCAGCCGGTTGATGGATCAAATTCGAATGAATTTGACAATGGTGGCATTTCTTCACATAACCAACAGAATCAGAGAAAAGAGTAGGCCAATAATACCCTGATCTCGAGCATTTAAGAGCTAATGCCCGAGCACCGCAATGACTTCCTGCCTCTCCCTCGTGAACTTCCTTTATAATAGCATTATAGTGAACCTCGGAGATACATTTTAATAAAATTCCAGATGAGGATCGTTTATAGAGTTGATTATCAACTAGAGTGAACGATGGTGCTCGGTATTTAATTCTTCGAACTTCGTTTGAGTTTTCTGGAAGTTTTCCTTCTTTGAGATAGGCAATAAAAGGGTCGATCCAAGAGATCCTTGGCTCATCGATCTCCATGATATCGACGGAGGAAGTCACATCCAGTTCGATAGCAGATGTATTCGATAATAGCCATGTGATTATCCTCTCATTCTTCCCATCGGCAAGTCCTGTGAACTTCGATAATAGATCTGCCCATAGATTTTCCTCCCTCGGTACAGGTTGAATATCAAACTTGTCGAATTCAGAGATCAACTTTTTTGTCTTTTTCAAATATTTGATCATATTGAACTCCCTGGCCACGTAAGTGCCTTTCACCTGTCTATGAACAAGTTCAGAATCTGTTAACACAACAATTGATTTTACCTTTGCCTTTATGGCCATTTCTAATCCAGCGATCAGGGCTTCATACTCCGCTTCGTTGTTTGTAACGACGAAGTCCAAAGTGATAGCATAACTCAAGTCTTCACCATTGGGTCCTTGAAAATGAATTCCTGTTCCACCTCCTTCTTTGGTCGAGGAGCCATCCACATGCATCAGCCAGATCTGATCTTCGGCTTCTTCGACCATACTTACCTCGAAAATTGCTTTTTTTCCACGTTCGATAGGCCTGTTGATTCGACTACGAAGTCAGCTAATACCTGGGCCTTTACAGCGATCCATGGTTGATATTCAATTTCGAACTGGCCCAGCTCGACCGCCCACTTTATCAATCTGCCTGATGCTTCTGGCTTTGATAGGACCTGTCTCAGAGGTTGATTAGTTAAAACGATGATCTTGTATGTCTGAAAATAAGGCCTTAACCTTCGTGCAGCTACCACCAAAGCAAGCGCAAATTTTTCAATCTCCATGTAGTTTTTCTCAGCACCCTGCAATAACTTGCTCAAATAGTAAACTGGTTTATGCTCAGATTTATCGAGCTTCACCAAAACCTAGCTAATGGCCTCTTCCGACACGGCTATGTATAAATATAGAGGTTCTCCATCAGATGGCTTGGCTAACATTGCTGGTGAGGTTAAGTATGCTTTCAGGTCTTCGAAAGCTTTGTCACCCTCTGCACTCCATTCAAAGTTCTTAGATTTAAGCAATAGTTTGAAGAACGGTAAAGTCTTGTCAGCAGATCGTGACATGAATCTATTCAACGAACTAATCTTCCCAATCAAGCTTTGGACATCTGAGAGCTTTCTTGGTAGTTGTAGATCGGTAATTGCTCGAATTTTTTCGGGGTTGGCTTCGATTCCTCTTTCGTGGACGAGATATCCGAGGAACTTTCCCGATCGCACACTGAAAGTGCACTTGGCAGGATTCAACTTCATTCCATATTTCCTTAAAATTCCAAAACATCGATCAAGATGGTTGATGTGGTCCTCCTCCGTCATACTCTTTACGAGCATGTCGTCTACATAAACTTCCAGGATTTCCCCTATCAATTCTTTAAACAGCATATTGACTAACCTCTGATAGGTTGCGTCCGCATTCCTCAAGCCAAAAGGCATGACAATGAAGCAGTATACTCCCCGCTCGGTGATGAATGCTGTTTTATCCTGGTCTCTTTCGTTCATGAAAATCTGATAAAATCCTTGGAAAGCATCCATCATACTAAATAATACAAATCCCGCGGTGGAATCTACAAGCATATCGATCTGAGGTAATGGATAAGGGTCTCTTGGGCATAATTTGTTTTGGTCTGTAAAGTCATTACACATTCTCCATTTGTTTTCAATCTTTTCGCCCTTAGAAACTAGGACCACATTACACAACAACTCCGTGAATTTTATTTCCCTGATCTGACCCGCCGCTAACAATCTATCGACCTCTGCATTGATTATCTTGTCCTTTTCGCGGCCATGATTGCGCTTCTTTTGCCTTACAGGTTTGGCCTTTGGATCGATGTTTAATGAATGTGTTATCACCCGTGGGTCGATTCCCACTATATCATCCGAACACCAGGCAAAAACGTCCACGTTTTTCTGTAAAAATTCAATGAGCATGGTTTCAATGCCCTCGCTTAACTCCGTTCCGATTTTGGTGAATTTCTCAGGGGATCCCGGAACTAAAGTTACTTTTTTGTGGTCGGGCGCTTGCACACTCATGTCAACATTTTTCCCTTTCTTTCCTTGTAATTTCTCGCAGTCGGGAATCGGTGATTTTAAGCCAGACTCCAATTCACCTATTTTCCTCTTAACCGGGAGCTCGGGCTCCACTTTCTTCTTAATACTTAAAGATGAATTATAACATTCCCAAGCCATGTAGTGGTCGTTCCTCATTTCTCCTACCCCTCCTTCGGTCGGGAAATTTATCTTTTGATGGTAGGTAGATACAACTGCCTTGAAGATATTTAGAGCTGGTCTCCCTAATATGGCATTGTAAGCGAACGATGTATCTACTACCAGGAATTTGAACATCCTTGTTACATTCTTTGGCTTGTTTCCGAGAGTCGTGCTCAAGAGAATGGTTCCAAGCTGAACGATCTCCGATTCCCCAAAACCGACCAAAGGAGTGGTTACTCGATCCAGATGCGGGTGACAAAGATTCATCCTTGTGAGAGCTTCCGATGAGATAATGTTTGCCGAGCTTCCATTATCGACTAGCACTCTTTTGACCTCAAAATTAGCAATCTTCAATGTCAACACCATGGAAAAATTTGGATCGTCTTCATTTGTATCCCAATTAACATCCGAAGGTCGATCGGCCTCACTGAAACTTATAACTTGATTTTCCATGGAGGGAAACTCCAAGGATAGAATTTCCCTCTTTGCAGAGACCCCAACCCTTATCGATCTCAACGTTCTTTTTCTAGCATTTCTGCTATCTCCTCCTGCTGGTCCGCCAGCAATCATGTTTATCACTCCATTTGACCGCTCTTCCGTCTGATTTCGAACCTGCCTTTGTTGAGTATTAAACTTTCGCGGGCTTCTGGACCTATAACGATTGTTATAGTTGCCTCCTTTGACAAATTCTTTGAGTTTTCCTTGTGCAATTAGTTTTTCTATCTCGACTTTCAGTTGGTAACAGTTTTCTGTGCTGTGCCCCCGAGGCCGGTGGTATAGACAGTACTGGTCATAACCCAACGCCCCTGGCCTAGCCTGAGTGATCCTTTGAGCCTCGGGAATCAAATTTCCTTCTTCTAACACAGTTAACACTTCTTCCTTTGAACTGTTAAGTTCGGTAAACTGAATTTTTCCCGGTCTTGGAGGTCGAGCTCGTTCATAAGGAGGCCCATAGGAATTCGACCCTTAGAGCGGCATATGTGGCTTATAAGTGTTGATTCGTTGCCAAACAGACCCTTTGTTCGATCCTCCGTATTCACCAGGTTTCGGGATAGGAGCCCGATCTTGTTTCTTGTTGAGAGGAAGTTTCACTGTGTGCGAACTTTTTAACTTATTCATCTCATCCTGAATCATGTATTTCTCAGCGATCTCCATTATTCGTTCGAAGGATTTCGGTTGTTTTCTGCACAAGGTGTTTCCGAACTGAATGCTCCTTGTCAGCTCGAACATTAGAGAAGACAAATATTCGATCTGCGGGGTATCATCTTTGAGAAGTTCGATACTGAACCTCGCTAACCATTGCCTCAACGTTTCTCCTTCCAACTATTTTACGGTTTCCAAATGATTTGCCGGTAATCTCGGTTTGCTTTGACTAGCAAATTGGTGTTTTAGTTCGTCGCAAAATTCGTCGAAGGAAAATATGGAGTTACGCGACAACTTTCCGAACCAATCGAGGGCAATTCCCTCGAAGGTAGTAACCATGATCTTGCAAAAAAAGTCCTCTGAATGTCTATATAAGTTCATCACGTTAGTAAAGCTGTTGATGTGTTCCCCGGGGTCGATAGTCCCGTTATACCGTGGTAGCCTGGTCGGTACCGTTTCTACATTTCGAGCTTCGCGTATTTCTTGACAAAATGGCGAACAACACATGATACTGTTCGAAACCTCCCTATCTCATAGATTCTCTCTACTCGGAACGTTTCCCGCTCGCCTGGCAGCATGATTGCTGCGAGGAATCTCTATCAGCGTATCTTCCATCTCCAACTCCTTAGCTACTCTCTCTTGCACTATCCTTTCCAGTTCGGATTCAGTAATTCTTTTGTAGGTCGATTTTTTGCCTCTAACGGCACCAGAAGGGTGGCTTTCCCCTACTACTGAATCTTCCACATCATGTACTGATTTTGGCGGGTTTTCTGACCGGGCGTTGATTTTCGATGGTACAGCTCGAGGAGTGTTTGTCGCTGGCGCGTGCGATATAGATCGTAGTACACTATTCTCCTTCCGGATGTTCGAAGATGGTATTTCAGGTCTCCCGTGAACTGCTGGCTGATCTACAGGTGATTGATCAGCCCTCCCACCGTTCAGAAATTCCTTGCTCATCGTGCCTATGATGGACCTTATATCACCAACGGTCATGTGAGTTGGAACATTATACTGCGGAACAACTGGTGGAATCTCTGGTTGTTGAGCCGCGCGCGACAGATTATCGGGCTCATTGTTGACCGAATTCTGTGCTCCTGCTGCATGGTGATCTTACCGAATTTCGTTGGAGATCAAAATAATTTAAGTTGAGCATGCAAGATATGCTATGATATGAGATTGAAGATCAATAAGGTATATTTTGAATATGAGTGTACATATTACAAGTAATGAGGGTCCTATTTGAGCATTATAGGATGCCGTACAAGCTAGAGGCTAAGTACATACAAACTAAGGTGATTTAATCTAGCCCAAGAGAAAATCCGAGCAGGAGGCTTCGATCAAGGAGCAGCCCCCCAAAAATCTCTCCCCTCCTTGTGTCATAAATGCTTGGGGTATTTATAGCTGAGGATGGGGATTGGCCCATGGGCTTGGGCCTGAGGTTGGCCCAATGATAGATTCGACCATGAGCCCCATTGTTGGTGATCGGACCGAGCTAATTGGAGTTCAAAGCTTCGGGGTCGAAATTATGCTCCCAAGGTCGGATTCGGGGTCCTCAATGAGCTTGAGGTCGAACTGAGGGTCCTCAAGGAGCTTGAGGTCGAACTGAGGGTCCTCAAGGAGCTTGAGGTCGAACTGAGGGTCCTCAATGAGCTTGAGGTCGAACTGAGGGTCCTCAATGAGCTTGAGGTCGAACTGAGGGTCCTCAAGGAGCTCAAGGTCGAACTTATGCCTCCCAGGGAGCTCAGGGTCGAAATTAGGCCTTCAAGGTCGAAGTTAGGCATCCCAGGGTTGGAAATATGCACCCAGGGTCGAAATTAGGCCTTCAAGGTCGAAGTTAGGCATCCCAGGGTTGGAAATATGCACCCAGGGTCGAAATTATGCCTTCAATGAGCTCAAGGTCGAAATTTGGGCTCTTTGATCCAGCATGAGCTCCCAGAATAAAGATTCCAAAGTACCCCTCATCAATACTCCCCCACTTCTTTGAGCGTAAAGTGAAATTGAAGCTCGGAGAAGTAGAAAATCCTTGAGGATCGCTTTTTTAGTGTTTCGGTTATGCCTCGTTAAAAACCTAGCTCGGAAAAACCCAGTGGGATAAAAACCGAACCAGGGAAAAAGAGTGCATATCTTAGAAACTCCAAAATGTATTGGGGATCGAAGTTATGCATTCGGGGTCGGATTTTCTAGTATTTGATCACACATGATTTCAATTAGCATAAGGTCAAAATTTAGGACCTTCAATGAGCATAAGGTCGAAATTTAGGACCTTCAATGAGCATAAGGTCGAAATTTTGAATTCAGAATCTTTAATTTAGCATGAGTTTCCGAAATAAAGAATCGAAGCCCTAAATCGGGGATTATTGGTCGAATTTATCAAAACCCTGAAAGCTAATAACCAATAGCATACAGATCCATAATGTCCGGTTCGAAAGGTTTCCAAGACAAAGCCAAGGTAGTAGAATTCGAGCTTGGAGAACATAGAATTTGATCCTTGGAGATCACAAAATTCGACTTTGGGGATCATAGAACTTGATCCTGAAAATAATAAATTCAACTTTGGAGATCATAGAATTTGATCGTGGAATATGATCGTAGAATTTTATCTTCAAGGGTCTTAGCAACAGCTTTCACCCATAATAGATTTGATCTAAGGGGCATAGCAGAGGCTTTCACCCTTAGTCATTTTCAGAGCATTTTTAGCTCGAGGGTCATAGCAGAGGCTTTCACCCTTTTGATAATTTTGATCTAAGGGGCATAGCAGAGGCTTTCACCCTTAGTCATTTTCAGAGCATTTTTAGCTCGAGGGTCATAGCAGAGGCTTTCACCCTTTTGATAATTTTGATCTAAGGGGCATAGCAGAGGCTTTCACCCTTAGTCATTTTCAGAGCATTTTTAGCCCGAGGGTCATAGCAGAGGCTTTCACCCTTTTGATAATTTTGATCTAAGGGGCATAGCAGAGGCTTTCACCCTTAGTCATTTTCAGAGCATTTTTAGCCCGAGGGTCATAGCAGAGGCTTTCACCCTTTTGATAATTTTGATCTAAGGGGCATAGCAGAGGCTTTCACCCTTAGTCATTTTCAGAGCATTTTTAGCCCGAGGGTCGTCACCCATTTTATACTTTTCGATCCAAGGGGCATAGCAACGGCTTTCCCCCTTGGTCGATTTTCGAGGGTCTTAGCAACAGCTTTCACCCTATTTGAATAATAGATTAGAGGTCAATCGTGATTCGATGATACTTGCAAGAGAATGCAATAGAAATAATAAGATCTCTGGAGGTCATAGATTGAAGATAATAAAATTTTGATCCTGAAGATCGTAGATTGAAGATAATAAAATTCGAAGATCATAGAATTCGACCATGGAGACCATAAATTCGACCAAGAGAGTATAAAACTCAACCATGAGATCATAAATTCGACCAAGAGAGTATAAAACTCAACCATGAGATCATAAATTCGACCATGAGGTCATAAAACCCGATCCTGGAAACTTGACCTTGGAAATCTGAGAGTTTGATCTTGTAGATCATAAAATTCGACCATGAGAGCATGAAATTCGACCATGAGAGCATGAAATTCGACCAAGAGAGTGTAAAACTCAACCAAGAGAGTACAAAACTCAACCATGAGATCATAAATTCGACCATGAGATCATAAAACCCGATCCTGGAAACTTGACCTCGGAAATCTGAGAGTTTGATCTTGTAGATCATAAAATTCGACCATGAGAGCATGAAATTCGACCATGAGAGCATGAATTCGACCAAGAGAGTGTAAAACTCAACCAAGAGAGTACAAAACTCAACCATGAGATCATAAATTCGACCATGAGATCATAAAACCCGATCCTGGAAACTTGACCTCGGAAATCTGAGAGTTTGATCTTGTAGATCATAAAATTCGACCATGAGAGCATGAAATTCGACCATGAGAGCATGAAATTCGACCATGAGAGTATAAAACTAAACCAAGAGAGTATAAAACTCAACCATGAGATCATAAATTCGATCAGAAGATCATAAAACTCGATCAGAAGAATTCGATCCTGGAGACTGAGAATTTGATCCTGGAGATCAATTGTAATTAGTATGGCCGGTCTGGTCTTATAGTGTTTCTTATACCTGCAAACATTGATAAAAATTAATGACTTGTTAATATAAAAATATAATATAATTAATTTTTTGCTATATGGGTGTTTTTGAAGATTGAGAGTTTGATCCTGGAGATAATAAATTTTGATCCTGAAGATCATAGAACTTGATCTTGTAGACCCAAGAATTCGATCTCGGAAATCCAAGAATTTGATCCTGGAGACATGATAATTCGACCCTGTAGATCTGAGAATTCGACCTTGGAGGTCTAACAATTCGAGCTGGAGAATATGATCTTGGAGATCTGATAATTTGACCATGGAGCTCCAAAAATTCGACCAGAAGAGGTCTAAAAATTCGAGCTCCTCCTGCATAAGAAGATTCCCCCTTGATCGTACGTGAATTGCCTCGTAGTAGGCATATTTCGATCTAACACCCAAATAAGGCCCCACGGTGGGCGCCAATTGATCTTACCGAATTTCGTTGGAGATCAAAATAATTTAAGTTGAGCATGCAAGATATGCTATGATATGAGATTGAAGATCAATAAGGTATATTTTGAATATGAGTGTACATATTACAAGTAATGAGGGTCCTATTTGAGCATTATAGGATGCCGTACAAGCTAGAGGCTAAGTACATACAAACTAAGGTGATTTAATCTAGCCCAAGAGAAAATCCGAGCAGGAGGCTTCGATCAAGGAGCAGCCCCCCAAAAATCTCTCCCCTCCTTGTGTCATAAATGCTTGGGGTATTTATAGCTGAGGATGGGGATTGGCCCATGGGCTTGGGCCTGAGGTTGGCCCAATGATAGATTCGACCATGAGCCCCATTGTTGGTGATCGGACCGAGCTAATTGGAGTTCAAAGCTTCGGGGTCGAAATTATGCTCCCAAGGTCGGATTCGGGGTCCTCAATGAGCTTGAGGTCGAACTGAGGGTCCTCAAGGAGCTTGAGGTCGAACTGAGGGTCCTCAAGGAGCTTGAGGTCGAACTGAGGGTCCTCAATGAGCTTGAGGTCGAACTGAGGGTCCTCAATGAGCTTGAGGTCGAACTGAGGGTCCTCAAGGAGCTCAAGGTCGAACTTATGCCTCCCAGGGAGCTCAGGGTCGAAATTAGGCCTTCAAGGTCGAAGTTAGGCATCCCAGGGTTGGAAATATGCACCCAGGGTCGAAATTAGGCCTTCAAGGTCGAAGTTAGGCATCCCAGGGTTGGAAATATGCACCCAGGGTCGAAATTATGCCTTCAATGAGCTCAAGGTCGAAATTTGGGCTCTTTGATCCAGCATGAGCTCCCAGAATAAAGATTCCAAAGTACCCCTCATCACATGGGAAGGTTCTCCTCTGATATACGTATTTCTCCTCGTAGTAGGCATATTTCGATTTAATACTCGAATAAGGCCCCATGGTGGGCGCCAATTGATCTTACGCGTTTTCGTTTGTTCGATCTATGTGGTATGAAGTGCCGTACAATTTCTTGTAAATAGAAGAAAAAGATCAATAATATTCATATTCGGGATGTTTGAGTACAAATTACAAGTATGGAGAGTCCTATCCGAGCATTATAGGATGTCGTACAAGCTAGAGGGTGAAATACATATAAAACAGCCTATGCTTTTCTTCCTAAGTAGTTCCGAGCAGCAGCCTCGGAGGAAGAGCACCTAGGAAGTTATGTCGTCGTCATAAATGCTTGGGGTATTTATAGCTGAGTTCTGGAGCTAGGTGATCCACCCATAGTTTGCATTTCTCGGCCCACAGGTCTGGGCCTGAGCTCGGCCCAATAGTGATTTTGGACCCTAGACTTCCTTTGTAGAATCGGCCTAGGGCTCTTGAACTTTGGGCTCCAATTTACGCCTCTGAGATCGAGATCAGTGACTTTCGACCTTGCTGGACTGTAGAAATGCCGAATCCAAGATACCCCTCATCAAAGATCGGTAATGGCTCGAATTTTTTCTGGGTTAGCTTCGATCCCTCGTTCATGGACGAGATAGCCAAGGAACTTTCCCGATCGTACACCAAAAGTGCATTTTGCTGGATTCAACTTCATTCCATATTTTCTCAGAATTCCGAAGCATCTATCGAGATGCTTCATGTGGTCTTCCTCCGTCATACTCTTTACGAGCATGTCGTCCACATAAACCTCCATGATTTCTCCTATCAATTCTTTAAACATCATATTGACTAGTCTTTGATAAGTTGTGTTGGATAAGGATGAAGATGAAGAGCACTGAAGACAATTTGTAAAGGGAGGTTTTGATGAATTCCAAAACTTCAAATCTGCTAAGTATGGATTAACTTAGCTGATATCCCTTTAAAGAATTTTTTACTAAGTATAGAAGACATCAGAAGAGTCAAAATTCAAGGTCCAAGGCTACTGATCTGCTGAAGGAAAGAAATCAGACTGGTGAAGATCAGCCGACTCAAAACAGATTTGTTCAACCTTGAGATCAGCTTAGTTCGCCATCAGACTTGTCCTTTCGTCAGCCAAGTAGAAAAGATCAAGAAGCCTTCCCAACGGTAATAAATGCCTCTGGAAGTAATAAATGCTGAAGTACAAGGTTATTAAAGACAAATGATTGAAGAAATGCTTAGCATCAGCTGGGTGCATTTAATGCTGCCTGCAGAAAAGTACTGTTGACAGTACGGACAGACTGCAAAGAGTCGTTCGCGGAAATTAAGTACCAGTTCCCGAGGTTTTTGAATCTTGTCTCTCTTCAACAGACATTTTTCAAACCTTGAGTATAAATAGCTGTAGTGACAAAGAGAAGAAACAACAACACAATCTCTGAGAAAAATTTCGATGCAGAACTCTTTAAGACTCAAGAACAGCTCACTCATCAGCTTAGTCATTTGTTGACAAAAGCAGAGTTGAAGAAAAACGATAAAATTCATCTTCTGAGTGATTTTGTAATCGTGAGTGTTGTGAGAAGTCGATATCCATCTTTGTGAGTGATATTACTTCGGAGAGTAGGAGTTTCTGAGTGATTTCCTACTGCGCACTTGTGGCCTTTTCATTTGTTGATTGGTGCAAGCAGAGTATACTGTAAACTTTCTAATTATAGTATAACCCAAGATCTGAGTGACTTGGAAGAGTGGACTAAAGAATATTTAAATCCATATAACCACTATAAAAATTACTTGTGTTTTTACTTGCATTTTTACTTGCATATTTTCGGTTGCATAAAAACACTTTAATTTAACTGTTTGAAAAGTTTTATAAGGAAAGGAGTTTTATAAAACTGGGGAACAAATTTTCAAACTACTAAGTTTACTTGTGAAAAACACTTTACAAATCCGCTGCAAGTACTCTAAGCATTGAAACTGATTTTGACAAAATCAGCTAAGTAACTATCAGTTAGTGGTCAACGAAGCTGTTCAAAGATTTGTTCGCGATCAGCCAAGTAACTTACTGTTGATAACAGCTTAGTCTGTTTAAATTAGAACAAAAGTTTTAAAGTTAAAAATTTGTTAAAAAGTTTAGAGGTCTATTCACCCCCCCCCCCTCTAGACCTCATCTGACCACTTGGGACCAACAAGTTGCACCCGCATTTCTTAAATCAAACGGCAAAACAAGGAAACAGTAGACTCCTCGCTCGGTAATGAATGCGGTTTTATCCTGATCCCTTTCATTCATAAAAATTTGATAGAATCCTTGGAAAGCATCCATCATGCTAAAAAACACAAACCCCAAAGTGGAGTCTACCAGCATATCGATCCGAGGTAATGGGTAAGGTCTCTCGGGCATAGCTTGTTTAGATCGGTAAAATCATTACACATTCTCCATTTATTATCGATCTTGTCACCTTTAGAGACCAAAACCACATTACATAACCATTCGGTAAATTTAATTTCTCTGATTTGACCGGCAGCCAACAACCTATCGACCTCGGCATTGATGATTTTATCTTTCTCGCGCCCATGATTACCCTTCTTCTGCCTTATCGGCTTGGCTTTCGGATCGATGTTTAAAGAATGGGTTATCACACGTGGGTCGATCCCCATAATATCATCTGAACCCCAAGCGAAAACGTCTACATTCTTCCATAAAAAGTTGATGAGCATGGTTTACATACCTTCACTTAACTCTGTTCCGATCCTGGTAGATTTCACAGGAGATCCTGGAATCAGAACCACATTCTTATGACCGGGCGCTTGCATGCTCATGTCTACATTCTTTCCTTTCTTTCCTTGCAGCTTCTCACAATCGGGAAATGGTAAATTTGAAATTGACCCGGATTCCAAATCAACCATTTTTCTTTTTGTTGGGATTCCTGGTTCAACTTTTTTCTTTATACTCAAAGACGAATTATAACACTCCCAAGCCATGTATTGGTTGTTTCACATCTCCCCAACTCCTCCATCAGTTGGGAATTTTACCTTTTGATGATAGGTAGAAACAAATGTTTTGAAGGCATTCAAGGCCGGTCTTCCCAGTATGGAATTGTAAGCGAAGGGTGTTTCCACCACCAGAAAATTTATCGTTCTTGTTACACTCTTCGGCTTTTTCCCGAGAGTCGTGCTCAACAGAATTGTTCCTAGTGGAACAATCCCCGAACCCCCAAATCCGACCAGAGGAGTGGCTACTCGATCCAGATAAGGATGTTGATGGTTCATCCGTGTAAGAGCTTCGGAGGAGATAATGTTCGCCGAACTTCCATTGTCAACCAAAACTCTTTTGACCTCATAATTAGCAATTTTCAGAGTTAGTACCCTGGAAAAATCTGGATCATCTTCACTTACATCCCAAGTAACGTCTGAGGGTCGATCTGCATCGCTGAAGCTTATAACCTGGTTTTCAATGGATGGGAATTCCAAAGAGAATACTTCCTTTTTGGTCGAAACAACTGTCTTTATCGACCTCATCGTCCTCTTTCTTGCATTTTTGCTGTCTCCTCCCGCCGGTCCACCAGCAATCATGTTTATTACTCCATTCAACTGCTCATCTGCCAGATTTCGAGACTCCTTCTGTTGACTGATAAATTTTCGAGGACTTCTGGATCTATAGCGGTTGTTATAATTACCTCTTTTAACAAACTCCTTATGTTTTCCTTGCACGATTAACTTTTCGATCTCAACCATCAGTTGGTAACAATTTTCAGTGCTATGTCCCCGAGCTCTATGATATTGGCAATATTTGTCATAACCTATCGTCCCTGGTCTTGCCTGAGTAATTCTTTGAGCCTCGGGAATTAAACTACCTTCCTCTAATACTATCAAAATTTCCTCCTTTGAGGTGTTCAACTCGGTAAAATGAATTTTTCCAGGTCGTGGAGGCCGATTTTGATCGATAGACGGTCCATAGACATTAGTTCTTTGGGTCGGCACCTGCGGTTTGTAGGCGTTGAGTCGTTGCCATACTGATCCTCTGTTAGATCCTCCATAATCGCCTGGTTTTGGAATAGGAGCTCGATCTTGCTTTTTATTGAGAGTGTTGTGCGCATTTTTTAGTTTATTCATCTCTTCCTGAATCATATACTTCTCAGCAATTTCCATTATCCGCTCGAAAGACTTTGGTTGCTTTCTACATAACGCATTTCCGAAATGTGTGTTCCTCGTCAATTCGAACATTAATAAGACAAATACTCGATTTGCGGCGTATCGACTTTTAGAAGTTCGATGCTGAATCTTGCCAGCCCTTGCCTCAAAGTTTCTCCATTCAATTGCTTGACCGTTCCCAAATGATTCGCTGGCAACCTAGGTTTTCTCTGGCTTGCAAATTGGTGTTTCAACTTATCACAAAATTCATCGAAAGAAAATACAGAATTTGGTGGCAGTTTTCCGAACCAATCAAGGGCAATCCCCTCGAAGGTGGTGACCATGATTTTGCAGCAGAACTCCTCCGAATGTCCATATAAATTCATCGCATTGATAAAACTATTGATATGTTCCCCGGGGTCGGTAGTCCCGTTATACCGTGGTGATGGGGGCTATTTCGCACCCCTTATAATGTACGGATCGACTGAAGAACATAAGATCGGTTCGACCAAACAAGACAGTTCGTGATCATCTTATCGACCCGGCCGAATACAACTCTTTTCGACAAGAAGACTACACTCCGGACTCAAGAAGGATATTTGGGCCGAGTCCTATTAGGATTATATTTCCTTGTAACGCTAGGTTTAGTATGATATAAATACCTAGTGAATCATTGTATTAGACAACTCTTAATCAGAAGGCAAATACGCCATTGAATTCTGCATAAACGGCAGAACCCACTATTATTCAATAAAGAAAAGAGCTTTCTCTTCATATTTGTGTTATTCTTACGTTGGTTACGATAATTACTTGTTGTTCCTACGAAATTGTTCTTCCTTGAGATTGATCCATCCTGAGTAAAGTAACAGAGCCCTATAAATCATATATATTGAGAATTTCCAATATCAAATATTCACTGATACCATTAACCCGACGAAATCCGGTTAAATCAGTTGGCGCCCACCGAGGGGCTAGGTTAATTATTCGATCGACATATGGCTCGCCCAAGGAAAAGCGCTCGTATTGGAGCAAGAAGTAACACAACCACCGGTCATAACACATCTCAAGATCCACAGGACAATAATGATAATAACGCCCACGACACCAACGAGAATTTGCAGGGTCCTCTTCCTCATCAGCAGGAACCCCAAGGAGATCTTCCCGGTACAATACCGGAAGAACCGGAAGTCCCTGCGATCCCCGTTCCTCTCCCGGGCGCTCAGGAGAAATTGCGACAGATTGCTATGCTCGTAAAATTACTCTCCCCAGAGGAATTACTCGTACGTGAACAAGTTCCTCGAAACGTTAGGATTGCTAGGGCAAATCCCGCTCAAAGAGCGCCAAGTCAAAACGAACAAACCTCTCAACAAGCTGACAGCCCGGCAAGCGAGCGGCGCTCGCTAGACTGTCCGCAGCAGGGCAATTCAAAACCCTCCGATAACCATCCCCGAAGGAACCCAGGACAAAGAAAACCACAGCCGGGACGCAGCGGGTCCAAGGAACGTACGATAATCCCTATCGAGGATGACATAGATGATACAATCCCAGATCGACCACGAACAATGCGATTCTCGGAAAGAGAAATCGAAAGGATGGTACAGGAACGACTCGAACAACGCCTACGTTCTGTTCAAAACCAGTGGGCCTGAACCACGGAACTCCAGGAGAGCCTTGCGGCATGTTCTCCCTTCTGCAGAGAAATAAAAGAGGCACAGTCAATCGGACAGGTCCCGGGTAGACTACCCCGATACGACGGAACCACTGATCCAGATTGATGAGGGGTAATTCGGATTCCCAGCCTTCGCAGGCTCGGTGTGGATCTAACAAACTAGATCCCGCCCCCAGGAACCAGGTGCTGGCCCAGGGTTCTAAATGAAGCGTTCCGAACCATTGAAAAGATCACGAGCTCGAGAGGTGTTGTTGGGCCTAGCCTGGGCCCAAGCCCATCAATTCTGTTATAAATACTCCATGCATTTATGACGACGACACAACTTCCCAGGTGCTTTCACTTCGAAACAGCTGCTCAGACACACTTGGGAATACTAGTATAGGCTAGCTCATATATATTTCGCCCTCTAGCTTGTACCGCATCCAATAATGCTCGTGTAGGACTCCAAATTATTGTAACTTGTACTCAATGACATTGAATACAATATTATTGATCTTTCTCTTCTATTTGTTTGCATTCATATCACATCGCAATACACTTTGATCGAACCAACGAAAACGCGTAAGATCAATTGGCGCCCACCGTGGGGCCCTATTCGAGTGTTAGAATGAAATATGCCTACTACGATAAGAAATATGTATGTTAGTTGGAAGCCTTACTGATCTGAAACTCTGTTATTCACTATTGGGGCGTTCGTCATTTCAAGGACGAAAATAAGACCTATACGATGGATTTCCGAGCTTAAGGTTAGTGGTTTAATCTATAATTGCACAGCTCATTTATTTCTTCGATGGATTTATTTTCCATGGAGGATCCATTTCCATAAGCGAATAAGAATTTCCACAGATATCGTCCATAACAGATTGACGTAGAATTAATTCCGCCAACTCGATCGACGGTTAATGTCAAAGGCTTAGAAAATCTATGGAGTTGCAGCTTATTAACGGTCGGAATTTATTTTTCCGATCATCATATTTATTAACTTCAAAGACAAATTTTTCGAATCAGTTATTTAAGAGATCAGTTGCATAATC
Organism: Penstemon eatonii; assembly: GCA_038501285.1. Lineage (NCBI taxonomy): Eukaryota > Viridiplantae > Streptophyta > Magnoliopsida > Lamiales > Plantaginaceae > Penstemon > Penstemon eatonii. The sequence continues at coordinate 49,880,037 of CM076715.1, read as the reverse complement.
TGTATACATTATTTGTCGGCTATTTGTATTTTTCTCAAATCGGTTGGGATAAGTTGAATATTTAAACAACAGCAACTAATTAGATAAATTCTCGAGGTAATGGTTGAATATTGGCAATCGTTTCGACCAATAAAGGAATTCAAATAATGAAATTCGATCAGAGAACGAAGCTTTATCATTAAAATTCTTCAAACAAGTTACAATGTAAAGCCTCGAATATAATTCGAGCTCAAGAAGTACAATACAATCACTTCTACCCTATTACAAGATCTATGGATAATTCTATCCTTATTCGTGCTCGGTCTTTATCCCCTAAGATCGCTCCAGATGCAGAACTCAGCAGTGATTCTTATTGGCAATCACTCGCCACCTGTCGCACAGCCATCTTCGAACGGGATAAGGGCCGGATCGCAGCTCCTCCCCAGGGCTTCAGACCAACCCAAGGTCTTCATCTGTAAATAATGATGGAAATACTCAATCATTATTTACAGGTTAATCCGAATCGGTGCAGCAGAGGATTATCCCAGCGGAGGCACCCCAAGCAAGCTCGAAGGAACTATACTTCAAGAAAGCCCTCGAGGAAGCTGGTGCCTCAGATTTAAAGAACTCCTCTCAGATTAACCAGCTGCCCGATCAGATACTGCGCCAGAAGACCGGAATTCTAACCCGCACCAGATAAGATATGTCGGGGAAAACAGGTTGCCTGCCGGTATTCTAGGCGCAATTTCTTTTGCCTGTCGATATTCTAAGCGAAAAGGATTGTACCAAAAGAGCTAAGATCGAAAAACAGGGTTCGAAGTCTTATCTCAAATTCCTTTATCTGGGAGAAAATATGAATCAAATCTAAATCTCGACCCATAGTGATCGGAGGAAGCATAAAAGAAAAAGTGAGGAGTGTCGTAAACATAAAGGGACCTATTTATAGTAGTAAAAGATTTTGAATCAACGGCCCAGATAGCGGATTACGAATGGCTAGGATGTCCGCATTAAATGGACTGACCGATACGTTTCCCGAGAAATAGGGTCCTGTTTGGTTAGCAGATTATACAATCCAATGATATGCAACGATGGGCTTATTCGAAACATTCGTTCAAACAATGGTTTCACTTACTATTCTACTTCAAAATGGTGCGAAGATCAGGGACACTTGTCTGGAAGATCAACCCTCATGCACTTAATACTCTAGCTTTTGAAATTCGGCGATAGCAAGGATCGATCACAACAAGTTCTTTATTAATCTCAAATCTACCAAGACATTAATATTCTTAGAGACCACTGTTCGGGTGTTTCGTCGTTAATCTTAGATATTCGTGATTGAAGTTATGGGAAAAATAAAAATGTCTGGCTGTCCTTTATTCTATCAACAAGGAAAAGTGAAAATTCTATTCATAGATATTATTAGAAAGATACAAGAGTTCAGAAGGAAAATATGGAAAATACATTTCGAACATAGTACAAGCTAATATGTTACATAAGAACACCTTTACTTTCTACAATCCTATTAAATTTTCGGTTCCCTCTCCTATCGTTTACTCAGAGTAACCTAGCTCCGAGCAGGGAATCTCCTTTGGATCCGCAGGCTTTTAACTTTATTTACGATCTTTCGAAGACAAAAGGGCGAACACATGGCTTATCGAGTGACTATATTCTGGATAGTTCGCTCCCCGCTGTGTCTTCCTAAATGCATTGTAGCAACAGGTCCCTAATCGAAGACCTGCGCGACAGCATGTGGACTTCGTGAATCTGGCATATTGGCTTTCAAGATGGAAATTGTATTTGCCTGACGATATTCTAAGCGAGGTCGGGTTAGAAGACTGTCACTCTTAAAAATTGTTCGAAGTCTGAGCTCAAATAGTTGAATTGATGGAGTAACAATCTTGTTTAGCATGGTCGGACAGATAAAATGCTAGTACAGCGAATAGGAAAATCTCAACAGTATGACACCCCTTTTATAAGTAAAAAGATGAAGGAATCCGGCGGCAGATAATTCGCGAAATGAATGGATGAGATTTGTCGACCCTTGTAATTCTCGATAAATGAGGAACCATTTGGAAAAAAATCAAACATGACAAGATTGGGAACTTATAGACAAAGAGTTTTCTTGACAAGGCATAAAATTTATTTATTAAGCCCTAAGGTTATTTACTATTGGCTGTTTCTCTATGATTCATCTTTTCTCATGATTGCAGAAGACTATTATCTCGTCAAAATTTATTTCGATCAGAGTTATATATTCAGTGGAAACTAATCTCGTCAATATTCATATTCATTCATCTCTTTCTTATATTATCGATCTCGGTTCAACTATTGTTCAATCTCTTCTCGTCTCCATCTACTATTAAAAAAGGGTGAAAGTTGTTGCTATGACCCTCGAAAATCGACCAAGGGTGAAAGCCGTTGCTTCGCCCCTTGGATCGAAAAATAAAAATGGGTGCCGACCCTCGGGCTAAAAATGCTCTGAAACGACTAAGGGTGAAAGTCCTTGCTATGCCCCTTAGATCGAAATTATTAAACGGGTGAAAGTTGTTGCTACGATCCTCGGGCTAAAAATGCTCTGAAACGACTAAGGGTGAAAGCCGTTGCTATGCCCCTTAGATCGAAATTATTAAACGGGTGAAAGCTGTTGCTACGACCCTCGGGCTAAAAATGCTCTGAAACGACTAAGGGTGAAAGCCGTTGCTATGCCCCTTAGATCGAAATTATTAAACGGGTGAAAGTTGTTGCTACGACCCTCGGGCTAAAAATGCTCTAAAACGACTAAGGGTGAAAGCCGTTGCTATGCCCCTTAGATCGAAATTATTAAACGGGTGAAAGCTGTTGCTACGACCCTCGGGCTAAAAATGCTCTGAAACGACTAAGGGTAAAAGCCGTTGCTATGCCCCTTAGATCGAAGTTATTATCCGAGCTCAATCAAAATTCTACTTTATTATTTCTCCATGATTGTTCACAGGACTAAGGGTGAAAGCCGTTGCTATGCCCCTTAGATCGAAATTATTATTCGAGATCGATCAAGATCTTATCTCAATTATTTCTCCACCATTATTTATCCGACTGGGGGATAAAAAAACCTTTATTTGGCCCCTCAGATTGAAGTTATTACTCAAAGATCAATCTGAATTCTACCATTTGATGTCTTAATAATTATGTATTCGATTAAGGAATAAAGCCTTCTACAGGATATATTCAAAATTGAAGAATATCGGTTGTCTCTATCATCTAAATACTTATCAAAGTTGATGAGGAATATCACTTGTTCATATTTTTGTGGCAAAGAAATTGATGCTCGATAACAATATACGAAAGCAATTCTGCAAATTAACAAGTAAGTATGATAAAGGAAATAAATATCTCATTCATGACCTTCCAAATAGTTACAAGAGAACTCATGATTACAATAATAAGGAAAATCGAGCAAAGCTGAGACTTTACATTTAATGTAACCCCATTACAAATTAACTCTACGCTATGACGTTCTTGTAATCAAAGGAGGAAGGCGGGGCTAGAATAACACTTCTACCCTTCATCCATCACTTCCTCAATAATTACTCCACGCCGGACCAGATCGAGAGATAGGGAAGCAATCCCTAGAAAAATTATTCCACGCAATCTCGAGGGCAACTTTCCTCAAGAAACATCTTGAAGATGTGGAGATCGAGTGCAGGAAAACTCCTCCAGCAGTTGACCCACTATCCCGACTGGATAGAGGACAGAGTACAGAAAGTCGAGCCCGCCTCAAAGACTTGGAATCAAAGAGAGCTGGTCGCCTGCCGGTACCCCAGTCGCAATTATTTTCACCTGTCGATGCCCTAGTCGAAATAAGTTGCCATCAGGAGACAGCGAAAATTATAAAGGAAGATAGTTCGAAGGCGAACCTCGAACCGTTTGGTCGGGGATAACAAACGAAACATGATGGCCAGAGAAAGTAAAATCTCAGTCATAGAGCCGATCAGAACAATTACTGAAATGTAAAGTTTGAAGGTAACTACGGAACTATATATAATAGAAGGAAAATGCAATTAACGACTCAGATTTGATAATACTAACGGCTGAGATATAAGCAGTAAATGCGCCGACCGTTACGGTTCCCGAGAATACAGAAACTGTTTTGGGAAAAGTGAAGAAAAGGTCAAAATTATTCCTGCTCGAGTTCATCCTATCCGAATTCGTTATAGTCTTAGTTCCAATCATCAAAGGAAAATCATGAAGAATTCAAAATACAGCTTATAAAGAAAGCGTTATCAATAATTAGCCCGAGGATAAGAAAAGCAGTCGTAAAGATCGATAAAAAGACTGTTATTCTCCGAGCTTGACATACCAAGCAATTACAAGTTACAAGACATCAACTCCTATTACATAGAAGGCCAATCTTTTGATACTAAGTACTTTTTACAGTTCTGAGAACATTAATTAAGAACAAATCTATATATCCGAACGTGAGAGGAACTTCATAATCGGGCCATCCTATGAAATTTTCAGAGGACGATAATGTCCCTACTCGAATAGGAGGCGCCTGTCAAGTCAACAAATTTTCGTATATAGTTACGATTCTTCAAAAAAGGAGAGGGGTAATGCATCTCTTTCCTAGGTGAAACATGAATGTTTTCTTAAGAACGTCGACCTTCGAAGCACTACCCGTAACATTTTCAAGAAAGAACCTAACAAATTGCCGCATACCCTCGAAAAACTTGACGCCTGAGCCCCCCTAAACCGCAAAAAGGCCATGGGGCTGGTAGGGTCATGGATGGTCAGCAATAAAGCTTATTGGCCTTCAAGGTCAAAATAGTGTTCGCCTGCAGATACCCTAGTCGAGGTTGAAGTACAAATTTGACTATGATATGCAAAATAAGTCCTAACTCGAAAGTCGAAATATTGAGTCATGCAGCAAAATCTTTTAGTCAGCATGGTCGAAGGAATCTGTTTTCGAAAAATACTATAAGTATGCAAAACAAAGAGCCCCATTTATAGGTACTATTCTCAAAAATCCAACGGCTAGCAGGAAGCAAAAGAAACGGTCAAGATCAAAAGTTTGTCGCGCTTCCCAAGAATTTCGGCGGGAAGAGAAAATGATATTATCTTTGGAAATTAAGCTGTATTAATATACCAAGATTGAAGATCGAAAATCGCGAACACAAAGTCAAACGAAGAAAGCAAACTAAAGCATGGACAGAAATACACATCACGTTATAGAAGAACATGCAATTCGAGAAACAAACAGATTATTACAAACCATAGGGGATAAAAATGTCTGAAATTATTCATGATCACATGAGTAAAAACAATATAGCCATACTACAAGTCCGGGTAAATAAAAGACAACATTTAGAGAAGCTTATTGTCGGAGAAAATCTTTTCAGTTTTTCGAGCTCCTCATTCAGCTGCTTGTGGATCTCTTCTCCATGTTCTTTAGCAGTCTTCTCCCTCTCTAAAGCAAGCTTCTCTGCGAGGACACGGTCGAATTCGACTTTCTTCCCCTCCAGCTCGAGGGAAATAGCAGCACGCTGATTTGTTTCCCGCTCAGCAAACGTTTTAAGCTCAATAAAATCTTGTCCGGCTTGTTAAAAGGATCGGCAGCGTCAATTAAAAAAAAAAAAAAAAAAAAAAAAAAGAGAGAGGAAGAATAAATAAACATATGTACACCTGAAAAAGGAAGTCCTGCCCAGACTCGAACAACTCTTCTATGTTTCTCTCCTTGGACACGTTTCTCTCCTTGGGCATGTTAGTTTCCGAAGAAGTAAAGTTAACTTGCAATAGACTATCCATGGTATCAGTCTTAGAAGGAGACCCATCTTTCGACTCCTCGGGCAGGGAAGGAGTAACTTTCGAAGGAATGGGGTTAACCCGGGGTTCGGGAGGATTATCAATCTTCAAAGCATCAGCAGAAGCCCCTCCGCCAATTTCTAACTTGAGTTTTTTGTTGAGACCTCCTGCGGGGGGAACGGTTGAAGCATCGGAGGATGATTTGCTACCAATAGCAAGATTTTGCAAAGCCTCAATGGGAGTGACCCCATCGGAATAAGGCCTTTTGTTCGAAGAAGGAACGGGAGTCTTTTCTCGAACAGGATCTTCACTCGAAGAATCGACAACTTTCGGGGAAGAACCCCCGAGCGCTGCCTCGAGCTCTTCATCCAAAATAGACTTGCCGGAACCACCCCTGGCGCGCTTTGAGGAAGTGCTTTTCTCATTCTTATTTTCTCCCCCTTTAGGAGCTTTCGGGGAAGACACAGAGGTCTTAGAAGAGGATTTGGAGGGTTTGGCCTCCTTGGCAGGTTTCTGCTCTTTGCTCGGATTCTTATTCTTCAAACCACCAAACAGCTGTTTGGGGTCGATTGCTTTGCCTAGTATGTTTTCCATGATAAACAGAGAGATAGTTGACAAATTAGAAGAATATGAAATATAGAGGAAGAGCTCCGATCTCTGAGAATATTTTCTGACAAAATTTGAAGAGGTCCTGATATTTATAGGCGCTAGACCCTATAATTATTAATAGTGGAATCGACGCGACTATCAAGAAAGATTCTATATGGAATAAATAGATGTCGAGCATAGATCACGAGAAAATATCGAACTACAAAAGGCAAATAATGTCTAAATATTGGCGAGGTTGGAATATACAAATTACACGAATTAAACCGAAAGGAAAACAAATCCGATTACAAAAATGGGTTACATACATGTATACATTCGACCCCTAACTACGAAACTATAGATCACCCCCTCCGGCATGCTCGAACTCGGCATTTGGACCGACCCCACCTTCACCGCCACTGCCTAATGGATCAGACTGATCAACGGGTCGATCATTTTCCTTATCAGATTCGTCCTCTATGATAACATCTTCCTTTTTCCCTGAAGCAGAAGGGTAATCGTCATTAGAGAGCTCGAGCAAGTCGGGATTAGGCATTGGAATGCCATACTCCTCTACTAGGGGGGCAAAGCGATGATCCTGCCATTTTATATCCGTCTTGGGTAAAGAGGAAGCTTTGTAATCCTCCCCTTCAGCATTTTTAAATGGGTTCATATGCTGATAATATTCGTCCATATTATCTGGGATTATCTTGGCCGAAACCAGTTGTTGAACCCCTTTATAGAAGATCACTGGGAGAATCCCTCCCATTCTCCTTTGGACTAAGGGATCTATGACAGGGGATTCCAAAAATTCTCGTATGGCTGGTATCACAGCCTCTTCCCGACCTTGAGCATAGGCACACTCGGAATCTTGTTTTGCTAGCTCATGTTCGGTCTTAACCTTCTTCAGTTCTTCCTCGAGGGCACTTCTCTCTTTAACAGATGCCAGCAAATCTTCTTCCACGGACGAAGAACGTTTCTTAGTAGCTTTTTCGAGCTCCTTCTTTGTTTGAGATAATTCTTGTTGACTTTCAGCTAACTGAGATCGAAGAGTTTGATTGTCGGCGAAAATTTGCGCATACGCATCGTGGACATCCTGCGACTCTTGCTCCAGCAATGCTAAGCGATATGTTTGGGTGGCGAACAAATCTCCGATCTATGAAGTAAGTTGAGATAGCACAGAAATGTTAAGGGCACTAAAGAGAGAGCAGTTAGTCAAAAGACGAGTGTTTACCTCGTGATACGTTCTGGAGAAATCACTCAAGACCTCAAAATCCCCTTTGACGGAATGAAGCAGGATATCCCGTCTAAACCGACTAGCCATGTAGATTCTAGTGGCTTTGTCAAATTCATTCTCACCACCCGGATTCAGGTCGGTTAGAATGCTACCACCTTCAGGGTATCCAGCAGCCCTGCTACTACGGAGATGCTCGTCCATAATATCCACCACATCGGGTTCAGACCTACCTTCTCGACATGAAACAGAGTCAGAACTCACACCAAAAGGTTTTAACCTCCTTGAGGGTCCGGGATGTTCAGCGTTTCTTTTTCGACTCAGGAGCTTCTCATACTCCTGGATACCCTGAATCCGGTTCCAGGAATGCTGACTATAACCAACCGACGAAAGAGCAGAAGTATCGGGGGAAAATAAGGTTCGAAGAGGCCCGGCAGTGGCGGAGTTCAGGGAATTCATAGTGCCAAGCCCTCTCAAATCGGGGATCATAGAAGGTATGACGACTGGATTCCCACCTAAATTACTTGCGTCCGTTCTTCTTTCGGAAGCATAAGGTAACGGGTCAAAATAAAATCGTTTATCTCCGACCAACCCGGCAGCGGACACTCGAAATTTCTCGACGACTCGACCTACAGGAATAATACAAATAGGGCACGGGTTTAAACAAGAAGAATCTTTCGATCAAACCTTTAATAAGCAGAAGATAGTAAACATACCCAAAGAAAGAGTGGCAAATGGCGGAGCACCAGAGATCGGCAGGTCAGTGGTTTGCAGAAGGGATCCTTCAGAAGATTGGCTGGGATATTTAATCACCGGGGCAGGATAGTTACAGTGACTCAACCCAGCCAATCGCAAAACGCCTTCCTGAACTAGGAACTTGGTCTGGTAAGGATTGGACCGCATTTGCTCGAGAAAAACATCGGAAAGACGCTGTTTGAGCTTCTCTCTGATTCTACGAGAACCATACGACCAAGAGTCTGCACCATCCCATCGATACGGTCTAGTCTTTGAACTACCTTCTGATATTGGAACATTAGGACCTTTCACAAAGAAGAACCTCCTCTTCCAACCTGTACTCTTTACCGTTGTTATCTTGGTAAGAAAAGGTCGTTTCGACCTCTGGCGGATAGACACGAACCCCGCATTTGAACCTTTGCCTAACTCCATTCGGAATATATGCCAAAAGTTGCTAAAGGAGGCCTCTTCCCCTTTTGCCTCCATAAGAGCACTGAATGCTACTATATATGCAACAGAGTGCGGGAGAAGTTGAGCGGGGGACAGCGAAAAGAAAGTAAGGACATTTCTGATAAGGGGAATGAACGGAATACGCAAACCACAGGAAAATTGCCCCTCATAGAAGGATTGACAGCCAGCCGGGGGCTCGGTAGCACGTTCGGAATAAGAAGGAATGACGATCGAAAACCCTTTGGGAAGAAATTTCCCAAACTCCGCCTCGAGATAATCGCGATCCTTCTTCGAAAAACAACAGGAAGTTTCTTTAGCGGGAAGTTCTGATCTGTTTGAGGTCACGGCCTCGGAAGCAAGCGTAGGTTTGAAAATTCTGACGAAGGCACCATCACCGATGCTGCGTTTCTCGATCTCATCCTCTTCAAGATCCACGCTCGGATCATCATCCTCGCCTTCTTGACGAAATTCCCCATCTTCATAATCATCAACAAGCCTTAATAAAGGATCGGACTCTTGTTTTTCTTCGACCTTATCCTTGCCCTTTGAACTTCTAGAGCTTGACATTATGGGTTCAGAAATGAATGTATTAAAGCAAGTGCCTTTTTCGACTCAGATACTCCGAGCTCAAGAGAGAATGCAATGTGGAAGTAATTTTTCAACGGGTCAACATATATATACGGGGTTAAAAAGGTAAAATTGCAAACAGGTCCCCGAGTAACCGCGATGGTTTAACTTACTCAGAGTAAAAATCTAATGTTATCCTTCTAAGAATTGCACTTTCGGTCCGTCACTTACAAATGGTGGAATAATTTCCCCAGAAATTATCCCCAGGGTATTCCATTAACCTCCTTATTATGATCGGAAAATTTGGAAAGTATTCATTAAGAAATTGAGTTAAGCATCGTGGAACAGTAAAGAATATTACAATTTCGAGGTCCTACTACGAAGTTATTTTTACAACACGCCGGAATATTGTTTCTTGTATATGCACTCTTTTTCCCTGGCTCGGTTTTTATCCCAATGGGTTTTTCCGAGTTAGGTTTTTAACGAGGCATATCCGAAATACATTATGAGCGGCTCATCTCGAAGTAGCGTGTGACGTAGCTCGTACTTCTTCGAGCGCAAGCTCCACTTCACGCTCGAGAAGTGGGGGAGTATTGATGAGGGGTAATTCGGATTCCCAGCCTTCGCAGGCTCGGTGTGGATCTAACAAACTAGATCCCGCCCCCAGGAACCAGGTGCTGGCCCAGGGTTCTAAATGAAGCGTTCCGAACCATTGAAAAGATCCCGAGCTCGAGAGGTGTTGTTGGGCCTAGCCTGGGCCCAAGCCCATCAATTCTGTTATAAATACTCCATGCATTTATGACGACGACACAACTTCCCAGGTGCTTTCACTTCGAAACAGCTGCTCGGACACACTTGGGAATACTAGTATAGGCTAGCTCGTATATATTTTGCCCTCTAGCTTGTACGGCATCCAATAATGCTCGTGTAGGACTCCAAATTATTGTAACTTGTACTCAATCACATTGAATACAATATTATTGATCTTTCTCTTCTATTTGTTTGCATTCATATCACATCGCAATACACTTTGATCGAACCAACGAAAACGCGTAAGATCACAGATGACTATATTTTTAGCTTCACCAATATAATGAACTTATACGCTCACTCGGCGGAATTCACCGCCAAATTAATGGTGACCACATTTGAAGGACTCGCTTTGGACTGGTTCGCCAAGCAACCTGCCAACTCCATATTCAATTTTCGGGAATTATCCAACAAATTGACACAGCAGTTTGCCAGTCAGAAGAGGCAAAAACTTCCGATGAGCTACTTAGGAACTATACACCAGCAAGAGGGAGAATCCTTAAGAAACTGGTTGGCAAGATTTAACGTAGAATTACTTAAAATCGATTCCCCAAATATCGATTACATAATCTCTATTCTCTTCGACCTCACAAAGAATAGGCAGTTCGGAAATGCCCTCAGTCGAAAACAACCAAGAAAGTTCGCCGACATCATGAGCTTGGCATCTAAATATATGACCCAAGAAGAGATGAATTACTTTAAAGATAAAAACAAAAACAAAGTCACAACCTCAAACTCCAAACGGCAAGATAGGATTCCTGCCCAAAGATCCATGGATTATGAACGATCTTTTAGAAAAGGCAACGTTTTCCAGCGGTTGGAATACAATAAAACCGACCAAGACAGACAACCTAATTTCTATCAAAGACCAAGAAACCCCGAAATAGCGATCAGAGGCAGGGTTAATCAAGTAGAACACCAAAGGCTAAATGCTCCGTTAGAAGAGATATTGGAAGTACTAGAAAGGAATAATTGGATCCCTGAAGCGAAGAAAATCACTCAGCCCAGACCAGGATCACGAAACTATGAGTTATACTGCAAGTACCATCGGGCACATGGACATCGAACAGAAAATTGTTTTCACCTTTAAAAAGAAATTAAAAAACTAATCGAACAAGGAAAACTAGACGACTATCTAGAGCGAGATAACCGCAAGAGGGGAAGAAGTAGAAGCCCTCGGATTAATAATCAAAGAAGGAGTTCTCGTCGAAGGTCACCCGAGCCGTTGTCTCTACTTATCATCAGAAGATAAAATTTTCGACCGACAAAGGTATCGGGGAAATAATGAATGATCACTGTATGGCATGGGATTGCTACAACACCTCATTAACTTTGAAAAACCACACCAAATCAATTACCCCGAGCAAAAGAAAGCTCGTAGACGATGTCATTAGAAATGAGGTTGAAATCCCTAGCACTGATCGAACAGATAAAAAGGGAAAAGAACCTGTAGATTTAGCATTGAAGCCACTGGAACATAAGAATGTAATTCTAGTTCAAGGGGACTCGTCGAAAACAACAAGAATAGGTACTCAGTTGAGCAAAGAAGGGAAAGTAATGTTTATTGACTTTCTCAGAGATAATGTTGACGTCTTCGCTTGGAGCGCGAATGACATTGAAGGAATTGATCCTCGAGTAATCAAGCATTCGCTAAAAATTGATCCCTTGGCAAAACCCGCTAGACAAAAGAAGAGAAATCACGGGCCAGTAAAAGATAAAATCATCAAAGCAGAAGTAGAAAGGCTACTTAAAGCAAAACAAATCCGAGAAATACACTTCTCAGAATGGCTATGTAATGTCATTCTAGTAGCAGAAGGGGATAAAAAGGATAACAAGCGGAGAATGTGTAACGATTTTACCTACCTTAACAAATTATGCCCGCGTGATCCATATCCCCTCCCAAGGATCGACTTATTAGTTAACTCAACCACTGGCTTCGCGATCTTCAGCATGATGGATGCCTTTCAAAGGTTTTATCAAATATACATGGATGAGCGGGACCAAGAGAAGACTGCGTTCATAACCGAGCAGGGAGTATATTGCTTTATAGTAATGCCATTCGGCTTGAGGAATGCCGGGGCTACTTACCAAAGGTTAGTAAACCTAATGTCAAAGAGTTAATCGGAGAAATAATGGATGTCTACGTAGACGACATGTTAGTCAAAAGCATGAACGAGGCGGATCACGTAAAACATCTTGATCAATGTTTCGGAATATTGAGAAAATACCGCATGAAGTTAAATCCCGCGAAATGCACTTTCGGTGTTATGTCGGGAAAATTCTTGGGCTATTTGGTACATCAACGAGGAATCGAAGCCAACCCAGGAAAAATTCGAGCCATAGCTGAAATGAAGCCTCCCAAGACCATCTCCCAAGTACAAAGCTTGGTAGGGAAAATCGTAGCGTTGAAAAGATTCATATCAAAATCAGCAGACAGAAGTTTGCCCTTCTTCCAAACGCTTCGAAAAGCAAAAAACTTTGTTTGGACTGAAGAATGCGATCGGGCCTTCGACCAGCTCAAAGAATATTTGACAACATCCCCGTAGTTGGCCAAACCGACGGAAGGGGAACCATTGTATATCTACATCTCGATCTCCGATGCGGCCGTTAGTTCAGTACTGATCAAAATAGAAGGTTCAGAACATAAGCCTGTCTATTATTTAAGCAAATTACTGCAAGGGGCGGAGAAGAATTACATGGAAATTGAGAAATTCGCGTTGGCCTTAGTAGTGGCAGCACGAAAACTTCGACCTTACTTTTTAACCTACAAAATCGTGGTTTTAACAAACCAACCACTAAGACAAGTCTTAGCAAAGCCAGAAGCTTCCGGAAGACTAATCAAATGGGCGATCGAACTCGGTCAATTCGAAATCGACTACAAACCGAGAATTGCGATTAAGGCCCAAGTGTTAGCTGATTTCCTACTGGAAACTCCGACACAAGCAACCGAACTATCGAACAGCCTCAACGACGATATCTTGATCATAGAAGATCAAACTTGGTTAATGCATGTTGACGGTGCTTCGTGCCGAGAAGGAGGAGGCGCCGGAATCAACTTCACCGGACCGAATAAAGAGGATTTAAATTATGCGATAACATTGGACTTCGTCGTAACAAACAATGAAGCAGAATATGAAGCGTTAATCGCAGGAATGGAAATGGCGATCAAGGCCAACATTTAAAGCCTTAAAGTATTAACCGATTCAGAGTTAGTGCAAAGACAAATAAAAGGCCTATACGAGGCTAAGGAATTTAATATGGTTAAATACCTTGCCAAAGTGAAAACACTAGCGGAAAAATTCGAAAGCTTCGGTATACAGAACATTCCACGTTCGGAAAATAAATGGGCCGATCAACTATCTAGGTTCACAGGAGCCCATGACGGAAAAACTGAAAGGGTGATCAACTGGTTAATCTCTAGTACACCGGCCATCGACATCGACGAAATACCGGCGGTCGATATAATAGAAATCGAAGTAGCAGAAGAAAATTGGATGACTCCAATGATAGACTATCTTCGAGAAGGAAAATTGCCGCTTGACCAGAATGAAGCTCGGAAAATAAAATATCGGGCTCCAAAATATACATTAGTAGAAGAAAAACTCTAGTGGAGATCAGTATCAGGAATTCTTCTGAAATGCGTCTCTGAATCACAAATCACTGATATTCTACGAGAGGTACATGAACGAAACGCAGGGAATCACATCGGAGCAAGGGCATTGGCTTTAAAATGCCTCCGAACAGGTTATTATTAGCCTACCATCGACAATGATGCCGCTCAGTATGTCCAAAAATGTCATCACTGCCAAGTCCATACTAATATATGTCATCGACCAGCAGAAAACATGCACCCTATACCGGTATGTTGGCCTTTCGATCAATGGGGAATGGACATCGTGGGACCGTTCCCAGCGGCTAGATCCAAGAAAGCTTATGTCCTGGTCGCTGTTGAATACTTTAGCAAATGGATAGAATGCATCGCCCTTGCACGAATAACTCAATTCCAAGTGATCAACTTCCTATGGAAACTTATAGTATGTCGATTTGGCATCCCGAGGATCCTAATTTCTGATAATGGAACCCAATTCGCGGGAAAACAGGTAATAGAATGGTGTTCGAAACTAGGGATTCAACAAAATTTCACTTCGGTCGGGCATCCTAGAGCGAACGGACAGACTGAAGTAGCAAACCGAGAAATAATAAAATCCTTGGAAAAAAGATTAGGAGCGGCCAAAGGTAAATGGCTCGATGAACTCCCAGGAGTACTTTGGGCTAATCGAACCACTGTCAGGAGCTCAACCGGGGAAACCCCATTTAGCTTGGTATATGGTTCGGAAGCTGTTATTCCTGTTGAAACTCTAATTCCAACACCAAGAATTGAAATGTACGATGATCAGAAAAATGAAAAGACAAGAGAAAATGATATCGATTTAACAGAAGCTTTAAGAGAAAAAGTCGATGTACGTTTGCAAGTCACTAAAGCAAATATGGAAAAGGCATACAATCAAAAGGTACGCATCCGAACCTTCAAAGAAGGAGACCTGGTCTTGAAAAAGGTAGAAGTATCAAAGCATGTGGGAAAATTACAACAAAATTGGGATGGACCTTACGTTGTCATTGGCGTAGGAAAGAAAGGTTCATACGAAATTGCACACTTGGATGGAACAGCCTTACCAAGAACCTGGAATGCAGTCAACCTTAGGAAATACTATGGTAAATAAATTTTAGCAGATTATGCTGCTTTATTTTATTTTATTTTAATAAGTTTTAATCTTTGTAATAAAGGCCTTAGCCTACAGTTCAATTATTAAAGTTTTTAGCAATTTTAAATATTAAGTCATGATTGGGTATAAATCGATTATTTCGGTAAACACTACTTGGAATTCTACTATCATAATGGTTGAGATCGGGACAAAAGGAGTTAAGTATACATTGATCCGCTCAATAAACACTCCTCGATCCAACCATACAAACGAGGTGAGTATACATTGATCCGCTCAATAAAAACTCCTCGGTCAATTTTTTTTCAACAATCAAAAGACTTTTGGTATTAAAAGCCTAAGTCTAAACAATACACGAGTCGAGTATACATTGATCCGCTCAATAAAAACTCCTCGATCTACTTATGACGATTAAAAGACTTTAGGTATTAAAACCTAAGTCTAAACAATACACGAGTCGAGTATACATTGATCCGCTCAATAAAAACTCCTCGATCTACTTATGACGATTACAAGACTTTTGGTATTTAAAACCTAAGTCTAAACAATAAACGAGTCGAGTATACATTGATCCGCTCAATAAACACTCCTCGATCTGTTTACAACGACTAAAAGGCTTTTGGTATAAAAACCTAAGTCTAAATTATAACGAGTCGAGTATACATTGATCCGCTCAATAAACACTCCTCGATCTGTTTACAACGACTAAAAGGCTTTTGGTATAAAAACCTAAGTCTAAATTATAACGAGTCGAGTATACATTGATCCGCTCAATAAACACTCCTCGATCTATTTTCAACGATCTAAAAAGCTTTTGGCATAAAAACCTAAGTCTAAATAAATAAGAGTTGAGTATACATTGATCCGCTCAATAAACACTCCTCGATCTGTTTTGAACGACCAAAATAGGCTTTTGGTATTAAAAACCTAAGTCGAGACAAAAAAGAGTTGAGTATACATTGATCCGCTCAATAAACACTCCTCGATTATATTTAACGATTATATGACTTTTGGTATTGAAACCTAAGTCTAAATAAATACAAACGAGTCGAGTATACATTGATCCGGTCAATAAACAATCCTCGTTTATTCTTCAACGATTTATAAAGCTTATGGGTTAAAAACCTAAGTCTAGACAAAAAAGAGTTGAGTATACATTGATCCGCTCAATAAACACTCCTCGATTATATTTAACAATTATAAGGCTTTTGGTATAAAAACCTAAGTCTAAACAAAAAGAGTCGAGTAAACATTGATTCGCTCAATAAACACTCCTCAATCTGTTTTAAACGACCAATAAGAATTGGTAAAAACATCTATATCTTGGAAATGAGTAGAGTGTAAATGAATCTGCTCGATAAACGCTCATCATAAACAAGATTAAAACAATACCAATGACAAGAAGAATGAACAGAATAATTGTAAAATTTTATTCATATGTGTTCAAGGAACATGCAATAAATTACATACAAATAGCTCTGATCAGATTACAAATATCTATATACGATTTACAAATCGTTACAACTATTAAACGATCCTATCCTATGGATCTGGGATCTTCACGACAATGTCCACGGAAACACCAATCTCCTCCCTAGTACCTTGACGATTATGATAAATCACCTAAGAAGCATGCTGCTCAGGATGATCGACTTCTTTAGTTCGATGGTCAGGGACGGAAGATCAAATGTTCCTCCAGACGAATTCGTTATTACCAGCCAGATAACTGGCAATACTCATTCACCCACAACAAGATACTGTTTCTACATTAGGAGTTGGCATTTTACTCTGAAGCAGCATCTCGCAAGGACCATCGCGATAAGCACATTTACCAGCACACCCCGGCGGTCTATCACTCCGGAGGTAACATCGAAGAGCGGGGGTGACTGGCAAATATGAACCCTCCATGTGCAAACAGAAACCACGGACCTCAAATCTGTAAAAACAAAGATTGAGGCCTCATGGGACCCGCTAGTACAAGGTAGGGCTTCCATGGGACCCGTCAGTACAAGGCAGAAGAACATTAAACTATTATGATGTGAATCACGATAATGTGACTTTTTGAATATTAGGGGATCTGAAGGTAAAATAAAATCCAAGGAGACTGAGATCTCCATCCTTTTTGAGAAATTGCAAATGAAGCATGCAAGTGACTTCCCTATTTATAGGGATAGACCTAAGCAATCCAACGGCTGAAAAAGTATTTGATCAAGGGACGGAAATGCGACCGTCTGACTTCCTATAATTAATGCAAGTAAGTTGGAACGGCACTATCTAATCGACTAAACCAGTCAATAACAAAAGAAGCCGTAGATCGAAGCGATCAACAAGATAATCCAAGCAGACTTGAAGAAGCTCCAGACAAGAAAGCTCTGTATGCTCACATATGATAGTCGCTCAACATAAAAACTTAAAGATCCTCAACGAAGGCATGCAAGTTTAAACCGTTGTAAAAAGGATACTTGCTCGCCTAGAGATAAAAGACCAAACCTTCCACCATACGAGGGTCGTCACTGCCTCATACATCAAATGGGGAACTATTAATTTAGCCATACAAGAACTCCATTGGAGTCCAAGAAATCTGACGTCGGTACTGGGACGATAAATACCACCACGCCAGACTACACTATCATCACTGCCTAATTTTCCAAAGAATTGCTGAAGGAGGTCAGAGCAGGCCAGATCTGGCTAATAATACTACGTTTTCCAATTCCTCCCATATCAAAGAAATGATATAATGATACACTGGTTGAGGAACATATAGTTCACAGTTAATGCAGAGAAACATAAAGTTTAGGAAGATACTGAAAGGGATATCTTCTCTTAGTCCTATGAAAAGAAAAGCAGAGTTCAACAGAAGGAATAATAGCCTCCTTATATACGATATATATCACAAAAGGACAAACTTACAAAGCACGGATTGAACATCGACCAAAACTCTGAGCGTTCCTTAACAGCTATTCAATCGATTATCGATACGAATGACCTACTATCTACATTTTGATGTACAACGTGATTTTGGATATAACCCAAGGGACTATACTGGGTTGTTCAACAAAAAATTTGATTTGCAGAGCAAACATTATATCATTCAGTTACTTAAATAGTGACCGAGCAAGATTAAGCTACCTTTTCTCTATTCTGAATATTCTCCGCAAAGATCAATTTCAGATAAGTACGCTAATCTATGCTGATTATTTCATGATGATATATTTATGCATAACAGCAAACTGTGCATAACAAAATATATCTACAGAATAAAATTGATCAAGGCAAGGATCTGCCTACAAAAGATCATAGTTTCCAATTTAGTCGTTCTCCCAATACAAAAAATTCAGCCGAAGCAACTACACAAAATGTTGGGCACTAAAAAAAAAAAAAAAAAAAAAAGGGGGTCCAAGGCCTGCCAGGTCGAACAAATCACTGAGAATGGTTGTTATCAACAGACCGACTAGCAGAAACAGTCCTCCGAGGAGTCAAGTTACCAGCAAACGCCATCAACTCCTCCTGACGCTTTAGATAATCGGCGTCATAACCTTCCTCATAGGACCGCCGTCGAGACTCCTCTGCTAGGGCAGCAGCCTGAACCAAGTCACTTTTCTCTTTCTCCCAGACAGACTTTTCTTCTTGCAATTTTTTCAAATCATCATTGGCAAGCTGCAGTTGGAGACTCTGCCCTCTGACCTTGGCCGACTCCGATTCCAAACGACATTGATAAGCATTTCTGCTTATCCACATATCGTCATTTTGCACACCCAGCTGGAGTGCAAAGTACTTAGCCTGGAAAGAGAAAACACTCCTTATGTAACAAGGCAATCAAAATGAAAGCAAGAAAAATAATGAAAAGATATATCTAGCTGCTCGCACAACTTCACTAGCGACTGAACAAGGCGCACATTGGAAGTATTCTCAAGCTTCCTCAATTCACCGGGCAAAATAGTGCTCAAGCCCAGATCCCAGGACAAAGCATCAGGCTCAACAGAGCCCGGCAGTTCACTAAGAAGAGGGACATTGTCAGGGCGGGGACTCACTGACCGCAAAATATCCTTAACCTGCTCAAGGATGCAACGATCGTCTAACGGACGAGGAGATTCCCTCTGGTTAGGACTGTTGGGTTTTTTGGGTATATTTTGTCAACTACAACAGTGCGGAATTTAAAATTTTTATCATATACCAAATCCCAGGGTTTCTTATTAGCACGTATGAATAAAGGTTGAATTTAATTAAAGCATGCATATACTAAAATTAAATAGGTGGTAAAAACCATTTTACCTCACCACAGGCAAGGTGGTGGTTTCCTCCAGTCTTCGGTTGTTCACTAGAGCACCCCAAGTGTTGTGCCTCCAGAGATAGTCCACACCAGTTGGATTTGAGTGACTTCGCGAAATCCCCAGGCTCAGAACTAGGATTAAGGAATCGTCTCGTCAGGAATTGGATGCGGATCCGGGAAGAAGACTTGGAGAAAAATCCTACACAGGGAGGGCGATTTCTACAGGGTTCGATTATGCAATTAGGGGCGAGAGGGGGCTGAAATTTTCGGCCTTGATGTGTTTTCTTGTGTTGTGATTTTCTTTCTTGCTTAGAATAAATCTCTTAGGGTTTTTCAACTCTTTCTTAGATTATGTGTATCTAGTATTTATAGATATCTCTATTTAAAGACTCCTTCTCCTAATAGATATCTAAATCTTGAAAGAATATCTTCTTATCAAGAAACAAGATACACAAGATCCTATCTCTTTAGGAAAGAAGATATATCATAACAACTTTCCTAGTTACACAAGATAACAAATCTCTCTTGATCCCTATCATAATCAAACATAATCCAAGACTAATTTTATTAAGCAAAATCGGCCAAGTCAATTATAATTGACTAACAAAAATCGGCCCATGTGCTTTAATTAGTCCTAAACTATTTTGATCATTAAAATCAACCCATGCAAGATTAATTAATCCTAGATTAATTTATCCTTACAATTATCGGCCCATATGCTTAAATTAATTAATCCTAGATCAATTAACTTTCATATGGATCGGCCCATGTGTTTAATTAGTTAATCCACTATTAATTAATTAATTCTTTACAATTAACACTTTAATTGAGGATTTAATCAATTAGAAATTCCAATTGATTCATTAATTAGTTACTTCTAATTAATGATTCTCCACTTCGAATTAACACTTTAATTCTCGATTAATTAATTAGTTACTTCTAATTAATTATTCTTCTTCATGAATTAATACTTTAATTCATATATTGATTTAATTCCTTAAATCAATTGATTCCTTCCAGACTATCACTGTCCAACTGTATTGTGTGTGACCCTCTAGGTTCACCATCAATTGGCAGCAGGCCCACGACTTTCGTGATTTAATTAGTGAGCAATTAATTGCTCCGATCAATTAATTGCTCCGATCAATTAACCACTTTAATTGACCACTCCAGAATTAATTTCCTTATTAATTCAGGAGTACCCACACCTCATGGTCGATGTCTAGCCACAAGCCTATGAGGCCCAACTTCAGGTGAATTGATTTCGTGAACCTTCGCCTCTTATAAATGCCATGTACATACGGTCCTTCTATCAACTAATTTCTCGATTGAGACCTAGGGTGTGTGAATTGGTCGGCACCTCTAATTATCTCAATGCTGTACTTTCTAATTCAGGATAATAATTCCAGTGTGACTGCTAAATTTGGGAACCCCTTTCCAAATCCGTCACCGACTACGGCCGTAGATTCCTCGGATTTATTATCTAAGAACGTACAGGAAATTCTCTCATCTTATAAGGATGAGTCGATAGATCCTATATTAGTACTAACTATCCGCGCACACGTTCATACGTACCCAAAGTAGTCGCACAATGACCAAGCTATGTGATCGGCTCCTAAATCAAAGTACGTATTCCCGTGTACCGAATCCGCCCTAGTACCTCAAGTCAAAGGACTAAATCGTACACTATTATAAGTCTTGAGAGACATCCCATTACCGATATGCTTAACGCACTTCCACGATGGGTCTCTCTGTTCGGGTCATTCGATGCGTTCGATCCCCTATCGAACCACCTAGTCATATGCACTAGCATTCAATGCCTTGTTCATGAAACGACAACAAATTCACTTCATGTGAATCATGCATAATCCTACAAGTCTTGACGATTCATTCGATACCCTGTCTCGATATGAATCTATGACTTGGAACATTTTTGAGATCACGACCTTTGAGACTGTTTCATGATTAATCGCACCCAATACTGAAGTGAATAATCCCGTAGTCATGAGTGATCTCAGGGTTTCATCCAATCGCTTAGATACGTTCACGAGAGATGAAGGTGGCCATTGTTTAATTCACGTACTATGAATAAACGGGCGTATTATCTTATGAATCATAAGATTGCTTCTAAAGGAAGTTCCTTAACAAGCTTATATTTGTTGGCTTGCTGGGCACTATCCTATCAATCTCCCACTTGCCCTAAAGCCAACCACATACATTTCTAAGGCCCATCTCACTCCAGATGTCCGTCGAACCCTTTTGTGATTATGACTTAATTAGTGGATCTGCTATGTTGTCTCTTGACGTGGTTTACACCCACGTCTTATTATACCTATGATTTTCCAGATCATATGGTATTCTTGTGTTTAGATCATGGGTGAGATCTCGATTCCTTTGCTAAAGCAATTGCCTTAAGTTATCATTTAAGATAACTACAGGTTTCGCAATGCTAGGTACTACTTCCAATTTATTGGAAGAAGTTTTCGTCCAAACACTTTCCTTCGCTGTATTCAATACTGCGAAATATTCTGTTTTATGGTTACCCGGCATCGATTGCCCTTTTGAACCCCTTTCAAATCATCGTTGCCCCATAAAACCAGAATATTATATTCACATCAGACGGGAAACTCGAATCACTAAATCCTTCGAGTTCCAATTCTTCATTATTACCGTTGACCAGCAATATATCCTCAAAACTCCTAGAGTTCTTAAGGAATGCTCTTTTCGGTAATCCAGTACTCCTTACTGGTGTTCGACTAACATCAGCTTCTGATACTCATAGCATGTGCTTAGTCTGGTCTTGTACACGACTTTGCATATACTATGCCACCTTTTATATGGAAGGTGTTCAGAGATATTATCCTCTTTACTCATCAAATGTAGGGCTCATTGACTTTGAGAGCGATTTTATATCTCTATGGAAACTGTCCTCTCTATGACTTTCCATACTGATTTTATTTAGTTTTTGTCCATGTACTAAGATTTGGGATTTCAAACATCTTCTCTAATCTATCACAATAGATACATACTGTCAATACGTGAGATGTATCCCTTAAATCTTTTAATGAACGATTACGTGAATGAACACGCTTTCGTCTGCGTTTAACACTCTTACAACATCTATGTCAACTTTAGTGTTTATATTACTCCCACTGATTCTTTTGTACATCGGGATTTACATGCAATTTTGATAAAGTCAACCGCTTTGACTATCTCATCTAGTTGCATGTTCCAGCTTCGGGATACTGGTCCAGAGTCATAGATTTTTCCTTTGGATTTAAATCCAATGGATATTCTTCGCAGTCACACGAAGCTTCTATGATTCGTTGTCTCCAAATAGATTATTCACAATCTACTTAGATCACATGGCGTTTAAGCTATGTGCCCGAATCTATGTTATACATAGATGTTTCGAAAGTTCTTGGATCACTATCCAATCGATCATATTCGTGAACGTACTAGTTCTTTTCGAATTCGATCGAATCTTCGAAATTTGGTGTACAAAATTTTGGTGCAGTAGGTTTGAAAATATACTCCCACTATTTGTAGGGATGTGTCCAAGTCTAGGACTTCATCAAGTTCCATGGTAATATCCCATTTCTATTAGCGAGGGAACCACCCTATAAGAATTGGGAATCCTTAGCAACGGACTACTTTCGTTCTTTAGGATCATGGAACAGGTATCCAATGGATTTCGTTGGATACCCTACAAATTTTCTCAATTGGATCCGCTATCCAATTTTATCATTCATGGATGATATACCATACTTGGGTTAGTACGGTTTTTCGAAGGAATTGACTTAAAGAGGTTACTAGTCAAAGTACCCTTCTAGAGTCATGGGGTTGACCCCCAGAATTGATTGAGGAGTTTTAGAAATACTAATTTAAGGAATGAATCTAGTCTTTCATAGTTCGATTCCTTTTATTAGTTTTATTTTGCTATTCAAGAATTTAATTCTCGATTTAGATAATTTGAGTAATTTAGGGCTTATGTATTAATCACTTCGATTACATCGAATGATCATACTTTAATTGCCCTTAATTGCTTCGGTTTTGGAATCCTTTGAATCCTTTCAACATTTTCATACTTGCACTTTACTTAGTGCCTTTATGAAACACTTTGAACCCTTCAACCTTTCCAAAAAACTCGTACCTTCCAAAGTACTCGTATCCTAAATGCTATCAGGATACTTTATGAAGCAATTTAATTACTTGCACTAATGCTTTAGTGATCCACATGTGTATTAACGGTTTTATCCATTAAACACTTGGTATTTCAAAATACCTTCATTCAATCGATTGATTTCCTATTCAGACAGGATTCGCATGTTTTGAATTCAATAATCTTCTATTTTTCAAGAGTCATGATTGAAAACAATTCATCGATTCCTTCTTTTAGGAATTATGATCGAATGTGGATAATTATCTAATTTGTTTTTCTTTTCTTGATCTAGCATAATTGTTTAAGTTTTATCAATGCTTATTTCTTTGCTTTATTTACAACGGTAAAGCAATTATGTACGAATTAAAAGCTTTTATTAAAATAACTCCATTCATAATGGTAAAGCTAAAAATGTCTCGTACATAGTTCGAAATAAATAGACAAAACTCTAACTAATGCCTAAATCCAGAATTTGAGAAAAACATATGCTAAAAAGAAAAATCCAGATGCTCCTTGACCCATTCCTTGAAGTATGTTTCCCTCATGTGCAATTGAAACCCAGACTTGGTCACTTGCAGCACGTTCCAGTCATCCTCTGTAAACACTTTTACAGAAACCAGAAATGTTAGATGTTTTACATCAAAAGAAAATCTTAAGATGTTTTTCATCAAAGGAAATAACTTAGGTTATACCTTGGTCAAGTATGTTTCGGAATTCCTCATCAGTCATGTTCCTCAGTTCCTCATCTTTCTTACATAAGGGACAATTCTTTCCTTCGATCAATCCTTGTCCTCTTTCGAGGGCTTTCTCATATTTGTCTAA
Organism: Penstemon eatonii; assembly: GCA_038501285.1. Classification (NCBI taxonomy): domain Eukaryota; kingdom Viridiplantae; phylum Streptophyta; class Magnoliopsida; order Lamiales; family Plantaginaceae; genus Penstemon; species Penstemon eatonii. The sequence goes on along the minus strand of CM076715.1, from coordinate 49,855,921 downwards.
CAACTTATGCAAATCATCGGTCTTAATTCCTTTGTGTGGAACTTCACAATGATCGATAAAATGAGAGAATGATTCAGGCAGGCCATTTGTGATGATTACCATTTTATCATCTAGAGTCAATATAGCTCCAAGCTCATCGATTCGTTTTAGCCTCTTGATCAGGTAAGTGCAATATTTATTAATATTTTTGTACCCAGTCATGCCTTCATCGTGGAGTGATGATATCCAGATTTGCAATATAGTTTGTTCGCAATTGACAGTGAATTTTGGCATGGCTAAATATAAATAACAGACAACAATAAGCAGACAGATTTAAGATAATACTTATAATTAACGAAGATTGGTCTTTCTATCGAAAAAGTTCTCCCACTATTTTATCGAAACAATAACCCCTTGCATTGTTCGGGAAATTCTATTTCCTAGTAGGTCTTGACGTCCCAGCAGACATTAATTGCACCCACGACTCGCGGTCATACAATTAACTCCCTAGGTAGGTATACTTTTACCAATTGTGTTACTCCACAACCTTCAAGCTATTTTGCCTCGATTTTCGCACCTATCTAGCACTGCTACATCATAGATGTTACTACTCGTTTAAGTCTAACCCAGTCAATCTTAATGAGCAACAGGCCCTGTTGGTCCCAAGTGGTCAGAAGAGGTTTAGAGGGGGGGTGAATAAACCTCTTTAAAATTTTCTTTCAATTTTAACTTTAAAACTTTACTTTAATTGAACAGACTAAGCTGATCAGATTAGTAAGTTACAATTCTGTTCGCGAACAAATCTTTGAACAGGTCTGTTGACCACTCGTCTGATAGTTACTTAGCTGATTCTGTTGAAATCAGTTTTAATACTTAGAGTACTTGCAGCGGATTTTCAAAGTGTTTTTCACAAGTAATCTTAGCAGTTTGAAAAATGCTTCCCCAGTTTTATAAACTCCTTTTTTATCTCTTTTTCAAACAGTTAACTTAATGTGTTTTTATGCAAACAGAAGATATGCAGATTTAAAACAATGTAAAAACACAAGTAATTTTTATAGTGGTTATATGGATTTGAATATCCTTTAGTCCACTCTTCCAAGTCACACAGATCTTGGGTTATACTATAATCACAAAGTTTACAGTATACTCTGCTTGCGTCGAACAACAAATGAAACGACCACAAGTTCGCGATAGGAAATCACACAGAAAACCTATTCTCTAAAGTTTGATCACTCACAAAGATGGATCACAACTCCGCACAACACTCTTGTTTACAAAATCACTCAGAAGATGTATTTTTCTTTGTTCTTCAACTCTGCTTTCGTCAACAAATGACTCAGCTGATGAGTGAGCTGTTCTTGAGACTTAAAGAATTTTGCTTCGGAAATTTCTCTCAGAAAGTGTGTTTCTACCTTCTTCTTCGTCTCTTTCAGCTATTTATACTTGAGGATTCAAAAGTGTCCGTTGAAGAGAGATAGAATTCAAATTCCTCGAGTACTGGTCCTTAAAATCCGCGAACGGCTCTTTTGCAGTCTGTCCGTACTGTAAACAGTACTATTCTGCAGGCAGCATTAAATGCAGCATTAAATGCACTCGGCTGATGCGAAGCTTTTCTTCAATCATTTGTCTTAAATATCCTCGTACTTCAGCATTTATTACACCAAGGGGTATTTATTACCGTTGGGAACACTTCATGATCTTCTTCACTTGGCTGACGAAAGTATAAGTCTGATGGTGAACTCGGCTGATCTAAAACTTGAACAAATCTGATTTGAGTCGGCTGATCTTCACTAGTCTGATAACTTTACTTCAGCAGATCAGAAGTCTTGGACCTTGAAACTTTGACTCTTCTGATGTCTTCATTACTTAGTCAAAATTCCTTGATAAGTTTATCAGCTAAGTTACTCCATACTTAGCCAATCTTTGAAGTTTTGGAATGCATCAAAACCTCCCTTATCAAACTTCCTTTAGTGCCTTCATCTTCATCCTTATCCAACAATTTCCCCCTTTTTGATGATGACAAAACTTCAGCTAAGTACCTGTTGAATACCTAAACTAAAGATTGTAATCCTCAAAATTTTCTGAGATAGAAAAAGTTTATTGGATTGAACTTGACTTTTCATTAATATTGAAAAAGAGTTACATAGTACAAGTTCATCAGATGAGATTTCTGAGGAATAGATAAAAGTAAACTGATTACAAGGATTTTACAATTTCTAACTATCAGCTTCTTCATCTGATCCTTCAAGTACTTCCTCATACTCATAAGATGATTCTTCATCATCTTCTTCATCATCAGCTTCTTCTTCCAAGGTTGCTTTGGCAGCTTCCATCTTTTCTTTGAGTTGCTGTTCTTGAAGAGCTTTCAAAGCTTCCATGGCCTTCCTGGCAGATTCAGTATTCTTGTACTTGGTAGTTTCTTTTTCAATCTTTCCTTCTTCTTCTTCTACCTTTCCAAGCTCTGCAATCTTGTCAGCTTCAGCTTCAGTCTTGTCAGCTGTTTCTTCAGTTTCCTTGGCTTCAGTTGTTGCAGCAGCAGTTTCCTCCTTAGTTGACTCTTCAGCAGCATCTTCCTTTGCTGGTTCTTCCCTTTTATCTTCCCCCTTTTTGTCATCATCAACTTTGATGACATTGGAAGGTGCAACAGCAGGGTTGAGAGCAACTGTTGGAATCTTCACTCCAGCACACAAAGCCTTTAGGTTCTGATTAACAACGTCATGACTAGCTATTAGATGATGAATATCAGTGCTGATGACATCAGTCTTATCATTGAAGTAGTCAATGTTGAGGTTGATAGTTGCAATTTCACTTTGAACTTCCTGTGAGGCCTTTGCCACTTCTTGCAACATCCCAAGATTGATTTCCTTCTCTTCTTGACTGACTTTAATGAAGGTTGCAGTCAGATCAGCAATCTTGTGCTCAGCTGTTTTTAATGCAGTGTGAAGGTGGTTGACATCACCCTTCACATCTTCTACGTTCTGGTTCAGTTCTCTTAAGCTGTGCACTAACTGCAATGAATGATCTTGAGGAATAGGTAGACTATCAATAGCTAATTTGATAGTACTGGCAGTTAGAAGGTGCATTCTTTCCATCTGTTGAGTGTTTGATTCAACCAAATCTTTCTTCATCTTCTGTAACTGCAGACTGTTCCTCTCTTCCATCTCTTTTATTTGATTTTCAATAAGTAATTGGAAGGCTTCCATTAGTGATGAGTGTTCATCACCTGATGAAGTGGAAGCATCAGCATCCTTCTCTTCAGTCGCCTGTTGAACAGGGACTTCTTCCATGTCCGTCATCTGATGGTCTTCAGAAGTCTTAGCTGGCAGCTCAATAGCTAAGGACTTATCAGCTTCTTTGTGCTCATCAGTGACATCATCGTAGAACAGATTAGTAATGGTTCCATCATCGTTGAAGCAAGTTGTCTGTCTAATCTGCCTTACAATAATCCAAGGGTTAACAGGAGCATTGTTTCCCTTAGGGACTTCATAGTACGGATGTACTTCCTTGCCGAAAATAATTTGCTGGATACTTGGCAACAGTGGCAAATCACTGAACAACCTTGCTGATACTTTGACTTTTTAACCCATCTCTTCAGGGAAGTCATAACAGCAAACTTGATTGCCCTTTCTTCAGCGTCCTCAGACTTCTTTTTCTTGTCAGGCAAGGTGCTTTTGATTTTCTTGGCCTCCTCCAATGCAAAGCCTTTTGCATAACTATGCATGACATCTCTTACATAGCTGGGATCAAGGGCCTTTTGGATGGAGTTTGTCTTCAGCCAGTTCAGAACCCAACGTTCTTCATCAGCTAACTCCTTCATACTTTGAAGTTCTGTCATTGACTTGTTCAGCCTGTTATCTCTCCAACTGATATATCTTGGTTTCTCCTGGTTGAACAACGTCTTTAACATAAGCTTCTGATCATAGTAAGCTAGAGACTTCTCAAATTTCTTGAATAGCTCTTTGTCAGCATACACAATCTCAAATGCTTTTCTGACTTCAAACTTGTCTTTTGACTTGACTTTGGGGGCAGGCAGTAATATCTTCTTTTTGTCTTCTTCATTCTTGCCTTCTCCAATCTTGATGCCACCTCCATGGACAGGTCCATAGGCATCAACTTTGCTCAGTTCCAAAACCATTGCAAATTCAGCATCTTCAGCAGCTTTCCTCTCTGCTTCAGACATGCGTCTTCTGGCTTCATCCTTTGCTTCTTGAGCTTTGCTTAGCTCAAGTGCCTTCTTTTCCTCCAACTCATCCTGTTTTCTTTGTTCAGCCTCCTCCCTTGCCTTCTTGTCAGCTCTGGAAACTTTCTTTTTCCTCAGCACTATTTTTCTCTTGCCTTTATCAGCAGGGGCTGGTCCAGCAGATGATATGGGAGCAGCAGCAATAGGATAGATGATTTGGACGTCTGGATCTTCTTGAGGTTGAGCAACCTCAGCTGTTGATGTGACTTGACTTGGCTGTTGCTTATCAGCTTTGTCAGTCTCAACAGTCTTAACTGTTTCAGCAGGCCTTTCAGCAGCTTCAGGGTCTTCCCTAGCTACATTTTCCAAAACCGTTGGTTCTTCTATGAAAGTCATCTGCTTTCTAGCAGTCTTCTTGGTTCTCCCTTCACGGTAAGTGGTTGTAGCTGTATCTCTCTGTTGACTTCTTGTTCGTTGAGAGATCCCTTTAGCAGGCCTCTCTGCTGATGGAGTTCTTGATGGTGATGCAGGGGATCCAGTCCTTACATCAGCAATTATGTTTTCAACAATCTTAGTGGCTTCAGCAGCAGAAGTCACTTTCTCCATCTGCTTAGGAATCTTTTCCTTAGGCTTGTCAGCAGCCTTTTTCTTTTTAGTCTCAACAGCTAAGTCAGCAGTCTTGACCAGTTTCCTTTGCCTTTTGGCAGGAACCTCTTTTGGTTCCTCAACATCAGCTTCCTCCGGTTCACCAGCCTTCCTCTTTTGAACAGGCAAGTACTTGGATACTGCCTTGGATTTATGGATCTCTTTTCCATTCTTCATATCACAACCCAGTTTTGACAGCAGATAACTGAGAGTGATTCTGTGGTTGGTGGTGGGGCCTTTTCCTTTCTTATCATCAAGAAAGTCAGCTAATATGTACCAGACTATGATTGACCAGTTGATCTCCAGTCCATAGTATATGGCAGCCATGATGCTGAACCTCTTCATGGTAACAGCATCCAGTGAGAATGTGCAGTTCTCAATCAGCTTGGACACCATATCAGCCATCCGCTGATATTCATCCTTCAGTTGCTTCTTCCTTATATTTCCAGACAACGTTTCTCCCTCTTTGGCGCAAATCGCCCAGAACTGTTGGTGTTTGTCCTCTGTCAGCACAGTGACGTCATGTCGTCCACTGTTAGGAAGCCCAAACGTCTCGTGAAGAACAGCAGGAGTGATAGTGATAGATTTGTCTCCCACAGTAGCCTTAATTGCTAGTGAGTTATAGTCAGCTTTCGCAGTGTTGTAGTACTCCATCACTTGGTCAGTCCAGATAATTCCTTCGTGGTATTCCATGAAGTTTACCAGCGAAGCAGCTTTGAACTTTTCGAGCAGTTCTTTCATCAGATCCGTACCGAATTGGTAGTAGGAATCATAGACGAGAAACATACCTTCAGCGGCCATTGTTAATCTGTTGAAGGTTAGAAAAACAAAGAGAAGTATGCAGAGAATTGCAGATATTTTTCTCACAAGTACTTTTGAATGCTTAGAGTGCGTAAAGAGCAACTCGACTGATCAGATGGGGATTTATAGAGTTGGGGTATCTTGAATTTCGTGATATCCGCCAACCGTTAGATCCATTTTTCTGTCAGTGCTGATCGTGCGGCTTCAGTTACGACTTTTCGAATTCAAAAGATATTTAATGAAGAGCGGGAATATGTACCGCCCAACAGTTACTTATAAAAGCGTGTTTTGAATATACGTTTTTAAACAGTTCCGCTTTTATTAAAGTAATCAGATGAGTAACATAAATACTTATCTGATGGACTACTGTCCTGATGACAAAGCTGTTATCAGAGAATGCCAATAGCTGATAACCTTCCTCAGCTGTTTGTCAATCCAGCTAGATAAAATAACTTTAATCTTCGATAGTTGAGTCTTCTGATGAAAACATAACTTCAACTAACTGTCATTAACAAATTTCATCTTTAATTCAGAAGTACCGCTAGTCTTACACGTTCCCCTGAGTTTAAGAATTCATAAATTAACTAGTCTGTTGAAAGTTAGTCCTTGAAGATAATAATAGATAACTAAGCTGTTGAACTCCAGTCTTCTGATGAGTTCCCCCTCAGCTTATGCTTCCAAATTAAGTAGTCCTAGCTCAGCTCTTAGAGTTGAAAACCTTACTTCACTTAAAGGTCTAGTGAAAATATCAGCAATCTGATTGTCTGTATGAACATACTCAATCAAAACATTGCCTTTTTCCACATGATCTCTAATGAAGTGATGCTTGATCTCAATATGCTTAGTCCTTGAATGACTTGTAGTGTTCTGAGTAAGAGAGATTGCACTTGTATTGTCACAGTAGATTGGAATTCCACTGATCTTGATGTTGTAGTCTTCTAGTTGATGCTTCAACCAAAGTATCTGTGCACAGCAAGCTCCAGCAGCTATATATTCAGCTTCAGCGGTAGATATAGAGACTGAGGTTTGCTTCTTACTCATCCATGAGATCAGACGACTGCCTAAGAACTGACAGGCACCTGTTGTGCTCTTTCTGTCAATCTTGCAGCCAGCAAGGTCTGAATCTGAATAACCACTAAGTTCAAATCCAGATTCTCTAGGATACCACAATCCCAATTCTTGAGTGCCTTTAACATATTTCAATATCCTCTTGGCAGCTAAGAGATGAGATTCTTTGGGGTTTGATTGAAATCTTGCACAGACTCCAACTGAGTACATTATATCAGGTCTGCTTGCTGTTAGATATAGCAATGAACCAATAATGCCTCTGTATTTGGTAATGTCCACTGATTTGCCATCTTCATCTTTATCCAAACGAAGACTTGTAGACATAGGAATGGTAGCTGTTGAGCTAGTTTCCATACCAAATTTCTTGAACAGATCTCTTGTGTATTTTGCTTGGCTGATGAATATTCCATCAGGCAACTGTCTAACTTGCAATCCAAGAAAGTAATTAAGTTCACCCATCATGCTCATTTCAAACTTATTCTGCATCAGCTTGGAGAACTTATCACACATCTGTTGGTTAGTTGAACCAAAAATAATATCGTCCACATATATTTGCACAAGTAATATATGATTTTCCCATTCAATTGTAAACAAGGTTTTATCTACCTTACCTTTTCGAAATCCTTTAATTAAAAGAAAATCAGATAGGGTATCATACCATGCTCTTGGAGCCTGTTTCAGTCCATAGAGGGCTTTCTTCAGACGATATACTTTGTCCTCTTCTTGATAGACTTCAAATCCAGGAGGTTGTTCAACATACACTTCTTCTTGCAATTCTCCATTGAGAAAAGCAGACTTCACATCCATCTGATAGACAGTGAAGTTCTTATGAGCAGCATAGGCTAGAAACAGTCTGATTGCTTCAAGTCTTGCTACTGGTGCAAAAGTTTCATCAAAGTCAATTCCTTCTTCTTGACAATAACCTTTGGCCACTAATCTTGCTTTGTTTCTGGTAACAATACCATCTTCATTCATTTTATTTCTGAAAACCCACTTAGTGCCAATTACTCTTTGATGACTTGGTCTAGGAACTAAGTACCAGACTTCATTCCTTCCAAATTGATTCAACTCTTCTTGCATAGCTTCTATCCAGAAGGAATCATTGAGAGCTTCTTCAATTTGTTTGGGCTCTATTTGAGATAGAAATGTGACAAACATAGCATCTTGTGCAGCAGCTCTTCTTGTTTTCACTCTATCTAAAGGATCACCAATAACTAATTCAGGAGGGTGATTCTTGAGCCATCTGAGATCAGGTTGTAGATCAGGATGTTGTCCTCTGTCTTGATCTTGCAACACTACTGTTGGAGTTCCAGTAGTAGTCTGTTGAACATTTGTAGTCTGTTGAACAGTCTCTGGTCTGTCAGCTGTTTGCAACTCGTCTGTTAGACAATCAGCACTGTGATTTTGAACAACACTTGAGTTAGCAGCTGAACTTAGATTAGGTAGTATGATGGGAACATATTCTTCATTTCTTCCAACGTCTAACTTCTGTAAATCAGTAGACAGATCTTGATTAACACTTTGATTCTTTTCAGAAGATTGACTTGACTCATCAAATACTACATGGATAGATTCTTCTATTAGTAATGTTCTTTTGTTAAACACTCTATAAGCCTTACTAACAGATGAGTATCCTACAAAAACAGCTTCATCAGCCTTTTCTGCAAATGCAGTAAGGTGATTTTTCCCATTATTCAATACAAAACATTTACAACCAAAAATCTTAAAGTAATGAATGTTTGGTTTTCTGTTGTTCCAAACTTCATATGGAGTCTTGTTCTGATTTTTGTTGATCATACATCTGTTTTGGGTAAAGCATGCTGTATTTGTTGCTTCTACCTAAAATCTTTGTGGTAGTTTAGCTTCAGCTATCATGGTTCTGACAGCTTCTTTTAGTGTTCTGTTTCTCCTTTCAGCAACACCATTTTGTTGAGGGGTTCTTGCAGCAGAATACTCATGATGTATTCCTTTGATATTACAATACTCTTCAACAGTAGAGTTTGTAAACTCTGTCCCTCTATCTGATCTGATCTTCAATATTTTCATACTCTTCTCATTCTGGATCAGTTCCATCAGATTTGTAAGATGTTCCTTGGTTTCACTTTTCTTTTTCATGAAAATCACCCAAGTATATCTTGAATAATCATCCACAACAGCTAGGCAGTATTTCTTTCCACCATTGCTGACTGGATCAATGGGTCCAAATAAGTCCATATGCAACAGCTCCAATATTCTTCCAGAAGATTGGTGCTTCTTTTCTTTGAATGATGACTTGATTTGTTTACCCTTCTGACATGCGTCACAGAGCTTGTTTTTGCTCATGACAGCTTTTGGAATCCCTTCAACCAGATCATTCTTGATTAATCTGTTTATGGTCTTGAAGTTTAAATGATTCATTCTCTTGTGCCATAGCCAACTGACTTCACTTGGTGCAGATGCCACCAAACAAACACTTGAATTCTTGTCAACAGAATTCCAGTCAACTATGTAGATATTTCCTTGTCGTCTTCCAGATAAAATTACCTTCTTTGTACCAATCTGTTCAACATAGCACTTATCTGTTGAGAAGATGACTGAATATCCCTTGTCACAAAATTGACTTATGCTCAGCAGATTATACTTTAGGCCTTTAACATAGGAGACGTCAGATATCTCTATGTTTCCCTTGATTAATCTTCCTTTAGCTTTAATCTTGCCTTCTTTGCTGTCTCCAAAAGTGACTTTTGGACCATCCACAGCAACTGCATCAGTTAACTCATGTATGTTTCCACACATGTGCCTTGAACATCCACTGTCCAAGTACCAGATCTTCTCTACTTTACTCCTACTCCTAATCCTAACCTACAAAACAAAAATAAAATTGTTTTAGGTACCCTTATTGAGAGGGTCCTGAAGGATTAGTTTCACCTTTGACAACCCAAGATGTTGATGTCTTAGGCTTCTGAGTTTTAGCAGGAGCATGAACAGTTTCATTTTTATCATAGTTATCAGATAAGTCATGTTGATGATCAGTATGATATGAATAATGTTCATAAGCAGTGTAAGGTGCATGATATGCAGGATATGCATGCATTGGATGAGCAGGGTAAGGTGCATAGTAACTAGGAAATTGAGGTGCATGATACATAGGATGATATGCAGCAGGTTGCACATAATATGACTCATTTCCATACCAAGCATTTTGATTTTTCTTGTTTTTATGCTTCTTTGGTTTACTAGATGCTTGCTCATTTGATTTCGACTTAGTTTTACCAACAGATTGATTCAATTTAGCTTTATCAGCAGACTTCTTAGGACTCTGCTGTTTGGTCTTACTAGTCTGATTTCCTACACTAAGCTCTTTGCTCTTTTTAGCCTTAGGAGATTTCTTCTCCTTTACCACTTTCTCAGATGAGGTAGGTTTAGAAGTTTGAACATACAGAATGACCTTACTATTGTCAGCTGATATGAATATTTCAGTATGATTCAATTCTAATTTATTCTTTTGTAAAGGTGTCTCCTGTTTACTAGATGTATGCATGGATGCAACAGTAGACTTGTCATGAGACTCAATAATTTTCTCAAGTTCCATGATTTTTCCTTTATAGACCTCACATTCAGCTTTCAGAGATTCACGCTCTTGCTCAAGCTGTTTATATTCAGCTGATTCCCTTGGCTTTTCAGCTAAGAGTTTCAGTGAACTATTTTGCTCTTTTAGCAGGATCATCTCTTCCTTAAGCTTTATATATGCTTCAGCAATACCAGTATTGTTAAGCATCATTTGTTCAAATGAATTAAATAATTCATCATTAAGAGGAGTTACCTCATCCTCAGAGTCATCAGAGTCCTTTGCCATCAGGCACAGGAGAGCAGGTTTTTCTTCATCAGAAGATTCTTCATCAGACGAGTCTGAATCTGAATCAGATGAGTAGATAGCAGTCAGCTTTTCTGCTTCAGCCATCATTGCTTTTCCTCTCTGATGCTTTCTTTCTTTTCTCACTTTCTTCTCCTCCTCAGTGTACTTTTCTGCTTTTGGATATGGGCAGTCTTTGATGAAGTGTCCCAATTTCCTGCAGTTGTAACACATTAGTTTTGATTTATAATCATCTTTATCTTGAGAAGAAAAGTTAGGTTTAGAAGTTGAAGCATTGTTGTATTTGTTCTTCATTTTTCTCTTGTAGAACTTCTTGAAGTTGTTTATCAACAGTGCAACATCTCCAGCAGTGTACTCCTTTTTGTTGAGTAGAGTGGCTTCATCAGATGAGTCCACTTCTGCATTTCTTTGAGCTGGTCTTCTTTGGTTTTCAGCAGCAACCAGTGCAGCTGTGGGTCCTGAAGTTGAGGTTTCTTCAATTCCCATTCTAGGCAGTTTATACTCATAAGCCTTGAGTACGGAGAACAGCTCTGTAAGAGAAATCTTGCCCAGATCTCTTGATTCTTCCATTGCTGTCACTTTCATGTTGAACTTGGAAGGTAGAGCCTTTAGTACTCTGACAGTGATCTCTTTGTCAGTGAAGGTCTTTCCCAACTTTAAAACTTCATTCAGAGTCCTGGTGAATCTGGTATCCATCTGATCAATGGTTTCTCCAGACTTCATCTTGAAGTTATCCAGCTTCTCCAAGGCAACAGTGAGCTGATGCTCCTTTATAGCATCATTGCCTTCGATCATATCTCTGACTTTGTCCCACATTTCCTTTGCAGTTTTGCAATGTTTGACCTTGTCAAACCGATCATTATCCAGGGCTTTAGTCATGATGAATCTCCCAACTTTATCTAGATTGTAAAGCTTGATTTCCTCTGGAGTCATCTCGTGAAGGTCTTTTTCCACAACCGTATCTACTTCATTTATTTTTATGGTCTTTGTGAATCTGAATGGACCTTTAATGATACATGTGTACATGTTGTCATTGTAGGCTGCTAGAAAGATTTCCATTCTAATCTTCCAGTCTTCAAAAGACATACCAGCAATGTGGGGAACATGGCTGATACAATCCATTTTTCAAAAAGTTTTGATTTTTCAAAAAGGATGCTCTTTTGAAAAGTTTTGAAAACCTTTGAAAAACACTTGGATCAAGCTCGTTGATCAGGCAGCTGATTCTAATGAACCACCTGCTCTGATACCACTTGTTGGTCCCAAGTGGTCAGAAGAGGTTTAGAGGGGGGGGGGGGGTGAATAAACCTCTTTAAAATTTTCTTTCAATTTTAACTTTAAAACTTTACTTTAATTGAACAGACTAAGCTGATCAGATTAGTAAGTTACAATTCTGTTCGCGAACAAATCTTTGAACAGGTCTGTTGACCACTCGTCTGATAGTTACTTAGCTGATTCTGTTGAAATCAGTTTTAATACTTAGAGTACTTGCAGCGGATTTTCAAAGTGTTTTTCACAAGTAATCTTAGCAGTTTGAAAAATGCTTCCCCAGTTTTATAAACTCCTTTTTATCTCTTTTTCAAACTGATCTTACGCGGTTTCGTTAATTCGATCAAGGGTGGGATTTAACATGATGATAATTATGTTAAAAGGAAAATATAGACCAAACGTAATTGTATTCGAGTAAATTGAGTACAAGTACAAATATTTAGGGTCCTATTCGAGCATTATTGGATGCCGTACAAGCTAGAGGGTGAAACATGTATAAGAAAGCCTACCCTATATCAGTAAACCCGAGTAGCAGTCTCAAGTTTTGTGCCCCTAGGAAGTTGTGTCCAGTATAATAAATGCATGGAGTATTTATAGCCAAATTGGAGGGCTTGGGCCTGGGCTTGGCCCAACAGTGTCCTTCGATCTATGGTTCTCTAATGTGCTCGAAACAATCATCTTCATGCTTTGGTTCGGCTTTTGGTCCCTGGCGACAGGGTTCGGTGCTATTCGAACCGCATTGAGGCTAGAAAAATAGGGGAACCGAATTACCCCTCATCAATACTCCCCCACTTCTCGAGTGTGAGGCGAAGCAAGCGCTCGAAGAAGTACAAAATACGTTCCATGCTACAATGAGACGAGCCGTTCAGAATGTCTTTAGGATATGCCTCGTTAAAAACCTAACTCGGAAAAAACCCACTGGGATAAAAACCGAGCTAGGGAAAAAGAGTGCATATATAAGAAGACATACATTGGCGTGTTCCGAAGTTACCCTTATTAGAGGACGTTAAAGTAATAATATCCTTTCCGGTTCCAAAATGCATTGTTCGATCCCTAGATGGATGCTTTTCAGAGTTTTCCGGTCATAACAAGAAGGGTCTCCGAGATCCTTAGGGATATAACGCAAGGACAAATTCCGCAGTTCTAGAAAAAAGAAGGATCAAAAAGGCTATTCTGAGGGGAATAACCCAAAGTTTTTACCCTTGGTAAGTTCAACCGTCGTGGTTACTCGGGGACCTCTTTGCAATTTACCTTTTTAACCCCGTATATATATGTTGACCCGTTGAAAAATTACTTCCATGTTATATTTTCTCTTGAGCTCGAAGTGTTTTAATCGAAAAGGTAGTTACTTTAGTATATTCATCTCCGAATTCATAATGTCAAGTTCTAGAAGTTCAAAGGGCAAGAATAAGGTCGAAGAGAGTCAAGAATCTGATCCCTTGTTTAAGCTTGTAGATGACTTCGAAGATGGGGAATTTCATCAAGACGGCGAAGATGACGATCCGAGCGAGGATCTCGAAGAGAATGAGGTCGACAAACGTAGTATCGGCGAAGGTGCTTTTGTCAGGATCTTTAAACATACGCAAGCCTCACAAGTCGTAATCTCGGGTAAGTCAGAGCTTCCCGCTAGTGAAACTTCCTGTTGTTTTTCGAAAAAGGATCACGCTCGCCTCGAGGCGGATTTTGGGAAATTTCTTCCCAAAGGTTTTTCGATTGTCGTTCCTTCTTACACCGAGCGTGCCACTGAGCCCCCTGCTGGATGTCAAGCCTTTTACGAGGGACAATTTTCCTGTGGCTTGCGTATCCCGTTCGTTCCTCTTATCAGAAACATCCTGAATTTCTTTTCGCTTTCCCCGGCTCAGCTTCTCCCACACTCCATTGCATACATACTTGCGTTTTGCGTTCTTATGGAGACAAAGGGGGAAGAGGCTTCCTTTAGTAACTTTTGGCAGATTTTTCGAATGGACCCATGCAAGGGTTCGAACATGGGGTTTGTCTCCGTCCTTCCGCGGTCTAAACGGCCTTTTCTCACAAAGATAACAACAAAGAAGAGTATAGGTTGGAAAAGAAGATTCTTCTTCGTGAAGGGCCCTGATGTTCCTATCTCAGAGGGTGGCTCGAAAACAAGACCTTATCGATGGGATGGCGCAAATACTTGGACATACGGTTCTCGCAGGATTAAAGAAAAACTCAGCCATCGTCTTTCTGATGAAGTCTTGGGGCAACTGCAGTCTAACCCTTACCAGACTAGATTCCTGATCCAAGAAGGCGTTTTGCGATTGGCTGGGTTGAGCCAATGTAACTACCTAGCTCCGGCGATTAGATACCCTAACCAGTCCTCCGAAGGGCCTCTTAAGCGAACCGATGTCCTGCCAACCTCCAGTGCTTCGAACACTGTTCCTCTTTCTTTGAGTATGCTTCTTATCTTTAACTTACTTTTGTGTCTTATTAAACAATTTTCCTTGTTTGAGCTCGTGCCCGATTCGTATTATCCTCTCAGGTCAAATTGTTGAGAAATTTCGGGTATCCTCTGCCGGCTTGGTCGGAGATAAACAATTTTATTTCGACCCGTTACCTTACGCTTCCGAAAGAAGAACAGAGGCAAGTAACCTAGGTGGGAATCCAGTTGTCATACCGTCTTTGATTCCTGATTTAAGAGGGGTTGGCACAATGAGTTCCCTGAATTCTGCCACGTCCGGACCTCTTCGATCGCTATTCTCTCCTGATACTTCCGCTCTTTCGTCGGTCGGCTACAGTCGACATTCTTGGAATCGGATTCAGGGTATCCAGGAATACGAGAAGCTTTTGGGCCAGAAAAGAAATGCCGAACACCCAGGGCCTTCGAGGAGGATAAAACCCTTTGGCGCGAGTTCTGCTTCTGTCCCATGTCGAGAAGGTAGGTCGGAGCCTGATGTGGCAGACTTTATGGACGAGCATCTTCGTAGTAGCAGAACTGCTGGATATCCTGAGGATGGTACCATTATGACCGATCTGGAATAATAATTTTGATATAAGCGTCACGATGATGGCTGTTAGCCTTAGACGAATGAATAATTATGGAGAGAAAAGAATAGAAAATACTGGTCGATCTTGATTGATCGAGGAAAATAATTTCGATCTAAGGGGCGTAGCAACGGCTTTCACCCTTAATCTTTTCAGAACATTTTTAGTCCTCGGGTCGTAGCAGAGGCTTTCACCCATTCAATAATTTCGATCTAAGGGGCATAGCAGAGGCTTTCACCCTTGGTCGTTTTCAGAACTTTTTTAGTCCTCGGGTCATAGCAGAGGCTTTCACCCTTTAACAATTTCGATCTAAGGGGCATAGCAGAGGCTTTCTGATGGGGGCTATTTCGCACCCTACATACTAGTCTGATCGAACAAAGATTATAAGATCGATTCGACCAATTCTAACGGTTCGGGATCTTCTTACTGACCCAGCCCGATGCCGCTCGCTCCGAGTAAAGATTACACTCCGGACCCAAGAAGGATAGGTTGGGCCGAGTCCTACCAGGACTATGATTCCTTGTAATACTAGGTTTAGCGTAGTATAAATACCTAGTTACTCATTGTATAAGACAACGACGAATTCTCTTAATTCTGAGATTACACAAGAATACATTGATAACAATAGAACTCAATAATATCCATTATTATTGCAGAACTTTACCTCCATATCATTGCGTTCTTAATTTCGTTAATGGTTTTATTTCTTGCCTTTGATTATTGCTTTTCTTTGTAAACGATCCATCCAGAATAAAGTAACAGAACCCAATATACTGAATAATTCAATATCCAAACCCCCGATATCACAAATTCACTGATATTAAATTAACCCGACGAAAAACGGTTAAATCAGTTGGCGCCCACCGAGGGGCTAGGTTAATTATTCGATCGACATATGGCTCGCCCAAGGAAAAGCGCTCGTATCGGAGCAAGAAGTAACACAACCACCGGTCATGACACATCTGAAGATCCACAGGAGAACGACAATAATAACGTTCCCAACACCGACGAGAATTTACAGAATACCCATCCCCGAGATCATGAACCCCTAGGAGGTCCTCCCGGCACGATACAGGAAGAGCCGGAAGTCCCCGAGATCCCTGCTCCTCTCCCGGGTGCTCGGGAGAAATTACGACAAATAGCGATGCTCTTTAAATCACTCTCCCCGGAAGAATTACTTGCGCTTGATCAAATTCCGCAAAACCCTAGGGCTGCCAGGACAATTCCTGCTCGGAGAACGCCCGGACAAAACGATCATGTATCTCAACAAGCTGATAGCCCACCAAGCGAGCACCGCTCGCTACACAGTCCACAACAGGACAATTCGAAACCCTCCGACAACAATCCTCGAAGGAAACGAGGTCACAGAAAAACCCCGGCGAGGCGCAGTAGATCCAGGGAACGAACAATTATCCCTATTGAGGATGATATAGATGATACAATCCCTGATCGACCACGAACGGCTCGACTGACGGAAAGAGAAATTGAAAGGATGGTGCAGGACCGACTTGAACAACGCTTACGGTCTATTCAAAATCCGTGGGCCCGAACCACGGAACTCCAGGAAAGCCTTGCGGCCTGTTCTCCCTTCTGCAGGGAAATAAAAGAGGCACAATCGATCGGACAAGTCCCGGGCAGACTACCTCGCTATGATGGAACCACTGACCCGGATGATTATATTTTTAGCTTTACGAATATAATGAATTTATATGCCCACTCTGCTGAATTCACTGCCAAATTAATGGTAACCACATTCGAAGGACTCGCGTTGGACTGGTTCGCGAAACAACCTGCCAACTCCATATTCAGCTTTAGAGAACTCTGTAACAAATTGACACAGCAGTTCGCCAGCCAGAAGAGACAAAAACTTCCAATGAGCTACCTTGGAACTATATATCAACAAGAAGGAGAATCCCTAAGGAATTGGTTGGCCAGATTCAACGTAGAATTGCTTAAAATCGATTCCCCAAATATCGATTACATAATATCTATCCTCTTCGATCTCACTAAAAACAGGCAGTTCGGAAATGCCCTCAGTCGAAAGCAACCAAGAACGTTCGCCGACATCATGAGCCTAGCATCTAAGTATATGACCCAAGAAGAGATGAATTCCTTTAAGGATAAAAACAAAAACAAAGTTACGGCTACAGGGTCTAAGCGGCATGACAGGATTCCCGCCCAAAGATCCTTGGATTACGAGCGATCTTCCAAGAGAGGTAACGTTTTCCAGCGACTGGAATACAGCGGAGCCGACCGAGAAAGGCAACCTAATTTCTACCAAAGACCAAGAAACCCTGAACCACCAATCAGAAGCAGAGTGAATCAAGTAGAACACCCAAGATTAAATGCTCCAATCGAAGAAATCTTGGAAGTTCTAGAAAGGAATAATTGGATTCCTGAGGCGAGGAAAATCGCTCAGCCCAGACCAGGGTCTAGAAACTATGATCAATACTGTAAGTACCATAGGGCACATGGGCATCGAACGGAAAATTGTTTTCACCTTAAGAGAGAAGTTGAAAAACTGATCGAGCAAGGAAAACTAGACGAATACATAGAACGAGATAATCGCAAAAGGGAAAGAAGCAGAAGCCCCCGGAACGGAACTCAAAGGAGAAGTTCTCATCGAAGGTCACCAGAACATCGACCTACTCAGGAGTTGAATCACGACCAGATCAATGGAACTATCCACACTATATCCGGGGGGCCTGCGGGTGGAGATAGTCGCAATGCTCGACGAAGAATGGCCAGATCCTTAATTGCAAGTTCTAAATATCCAAAAGAAATATGGACGTTAGAAAACAGGCCAACAAATCACGAGCCGATTAGCTTTAACGAAGGCGAAGTACCTAAAAACATTACTTGGGATACGAAAGAAGATAACCCAGATTTCCCTATGGTAGTGTCGTTAGAAATAGCGAATTACAATGTGAAAAGAATCCTAATCGATAATGGAAGCTCAGCAAATATCATCTCCAGGGAGGTTTTAGCACAGATGAACCTCGGACAAATAAACCTACAAAAGGTAGCCACACCGTTAATAGGCTTTGGAGGGTCCGAGATCATCCCCAGCGGAACGATATCTTTGAGTGTATCGCTCGGAAAGAAGCCACTTCGAACAGTGAAGCTGGTAAAATTCCTAGTGGTAGAAACACCCTTCGCTTATAACGCTATATTAGGGCGACCAGCCCTTAACCTTTTTCGAGCTGTGGTCTCTACCTATCACCAGAAAATAAAATTTCCGACCGATAGCGGCATTGGAGAAATAACGAATGACCACTGTATGGCGTGGGATTGCTACAGCACGTCGCTGACCTTGAGAGAACATCCTAACCCTATTACTCCGAGCAAAAGAAAGATCGAAGACGATCCAATTAGAAATGAGGTCGAAATTCCTATTACTGATCGATTAGATAAAAAGGGAAAAGAACCACTAGATTTATCCTTGCAACCCCCAGAACATAAAGATATAATTCTGGTAGATGGCGACTCGTCCAAAAGGACAAGAATTGGTACAGAATTGAGTAAAGAAGGAGAAGTAATGTTAATCGAATTTCTTAGAAATAACGTGGACGTTTTCGCTTGGAGTGCAAATGACATCGAAGGGATCGATCCTCGAGTAATCAAGCATACCCTAAAAATTGACCCTTCGGCGAAACCCGCCAGACAGAAGAAAAGAAATCATGGACCAGTGAAAGATAAAATCATTAAAGCCGAAGTTGAAAGACTGATGGAAGCAAAACAAATCCGAGAAATACATTTCTCGGAGTGGCTATGTAATGTTGTACTAGTAGCAAAGGGGGATAAAAAGGACAACAAATGGAGGATGTGTAATGATTTCACCGACCTTAACAAGTTATGTCCACGCGACCCTTACCCCCTCCCAAGAATCGACTTATTGGTCGACTCGACTGCTGGCTTTGCGCTGTTCAGCATGATGGACGCCTTCCAAGGCTTTTACCAAATATACATGGACGAGCGCGACCAAGAGAAGACCGCATTCGTAACCGAACAGGGAGTATACTGCTTTATAGTAATGCCGTTCGGATTAAGGAACGCTGGGGCTACATACCAAAGATTGGTAAACCTAATGTTCAGGGAGTTAATCGGAGAAATAATGGAAGTGTATGTAGACGACATGTTAGTTAAAAGTATGAATGAAGCGGATCACGTAAGACATCTAGATCGATGTTTCCAAATCTTAAGAAAATATCGTATGAAGTTGAACCCCGCAAAATGCACCTTCGGTGTTAAGTCAGGAAAATTTTTGGGATATTTGGTACACCAGCGAGGAATAGAAGCCAACCCAGAAAAAATTCGAGCCATAACTGAAATGAAACCTCCCAAGACCATCTCTCAAGTGCAAAGCTTGGTTGGGAAGATCGTAGCGTTGAATAGATTTATATCTAAATCGGCGGATAGAAGCTTGCCCTTTTTCCAAACGCTTCGAAAAGCGAAAAACTTCGTTTGGACCGAAGAATGTGAACGAGCTTTCGAACAACTCAAAGAATATTTGACATCCCCTCCGATGTTGGCCAAACCGACAGAAGGGGAACCATTGTACTTATACATCTCCATCTCCGATACGGCCGTTAGCTCAGTCCTAATTAAGATAGAGGGTTCAGAGCATAAGCCTGTCTATTATCTCAGCAAGTTATTACAAGGGGCGGAGAAGAATTACTTGGAAATAGAAAAATTCACGCTGGCCTTAGTAGTGGCTGCACGAAAACTCCGACCCTACTTCTTAACCTACAAAATCATCGTTTTGACGAATCAACCGCTAAGGCAAATCCTAGCGAAACCAGAAGCCTCCGGACGACTAATCAAATGGGCCATCGAACTCAGCCAGTTCGAGGTAGACTACAAACCGAGGATTGCCATCAAGGCCCAGGTGTTGGCCGATTTTATACTAGAAACACCGACGCAGGCCACCGAATCGTCGAGCTGCCACAACAACGATGTCTTGATGATCGAGGATCAAACTTGGTTAATGCATGTCGACGGTGCTTCATGCCGAGAAGGGGGAGGCGCCGGAATCAACTTCACTGGACCAAATAAGGAAGATTTGAATTACGCGATAACATTGGACTTCGTCGTAACAAACAATGAAGCCGAATATGAAGCGTTAATCGCAGGAATGGAGATGGCGATAAAAGCCAACATAAAGAGTCTTAAGGTACTAACTGATTCGGAATTAGTACAAAGACAAATAGAAGGCCTATACGAGGCTAAAGAATTTAATATGATCAAATACCTCGCCAAAGTGAAATCTCTAGCTAGGAAATTTGAAAGTTTCAGTATCCAGAACATCCCACGTTCGGAAAATAAATGGGCCGATCAGCTATCAAAATTCACAGGATCCCATGACGGAAAGACCGAACGGGTGATTAACTGGTTGATATCTAATACACCAGCAATCGACATCGATGAAATACCGATAATCGATATAATGGAAATCGAAGAAGCCGAAGAAAACTGGATGAACCCGATGAAAGACTATCTTCAAGATGGAAAACTACCATCTGATCAGAATGAAGCTCGAAAAATAAAATATCGAGCCCCAAAGTATACACTTATAGAAGGAAAACTCTACAGACGATCAGTATCGGGAATTCTCCTAAGATGCATCCCAGAATCACAAACCATGAATATACTGCGAGAAATACATGAAGGAGACGCAGGAAATCACAGTGGATCGAGGGCATTGGCCTTAAAATGTATCAGAACAGGTTACTATTGGCCAACCATCAATAAGGATGCCGCTCAATATGTCCTAGAATGTCATCACTGCCAGATTCATGCTAACATATGCCATCGACCAGCAGAAAATATGCACCCTATCCCGATTTGTTGGCCATTCGATCAATGGGGAATGGACATCGTGGGACCTTTCCCAACAGCTAGATCAAAGAAATCCTATGTCCTGGTCGCTGTAGAATACTTCAGCAAATGGATAGAATGCGTCGCCCTCGCACGAATAACCCAATTCCAAGTTATTAACTTCCTCTGGAAATTCATAGTATGTCGATTCGGCATCCCAAGGGTCCTTATCTCCGATAATGGAACTCAATTCGCGGGAAAACAGATAATAGAATGGTGTACAAGACTCGGAATTCAACAAAACTTTACCTCGGTAGGACATCCTCGAGCAAATGGACAAACTGAAGTAGCAAACCGAGAGATAATAAAATCTTTGGAAAAAAGGTTAGGAGCCGCCAAAGGAAAATGGCTCGATGAGCTACCAGGAGTTTTGTGGGCTAATCGAACTACGGTAAGAAATTCAACTGGGGAAACCCCATTCAGCTTGATATATGGGTCGGAAGCTGTTATCCCTGTGGAAACTTTAATTCCAACTCCAAGAATAGAGATGTTCAATAAAGAAGAAAATGAAAAGGCGAGGGAAAATGACGTTGATTTAACAGAAGCCTTAAGAGATAAAGCTGCCGTACGCCTACAAGCCACTAAGGCAAATATGGAGAAAGCATACAATCAAAAAGTACGCATCCGAACCTTCAAAGAAGGGGACCTGGTTTTGAAAAAGGTAGAAGTATCCAAGCATGTGGGAAAGTTGCAACAAAATTGGGATGGACCTTACATCGTCATTGGCGTAGGAAAGAAAGGTTCATACAAAATTGCACACATGGATGGGACAGCCTTACCAAGAACCTGGAACGCAGTCAACCTTAGGAAATACTATGGTAAATAAATTTTAGCAGATTATACTGCATTGTTTTATTTTTACTTTATCAAGTTTTAATCCTTGTAACAAAGGCCTTAGCCTAGAGTTCAATTAGTAAAAAATTTTTTATACATCGATTATTTCGATTAACGCTCTGTGGAATTACACTAGCATATCGATAAATATTAGAACGAAACGAGTCGAGTATACATTGATCCGCTCAATAAACACTCCTCGATTTATATCAACAGCAAAAAAGGCTTTTTGGAGATAAACCTAAGTCTGAATTATAAATGAGTCGAGTATACATTGATCCGCTCAATAAACACTCCTCATTCCGACGACAGAAACGAGTTGAGTAAACATCGATCCGCTCGATAAAAACTCCTCGACACATATATGATCAAAAAGACTTTTGGTACGAAAAACCTAAGTCTAAAACAAAACGAGTTGAGTAAACATCGATCCGCTCGATAAAAACTCCTCGACATATATATATTCAATAGTAAAAAAGACTTTTTGGTGATAAACCTAAGTCTGAATTATAAATGAGTCGAGTATACATTGATCCGCTCAATAAACACTCCTCATTCCGACGACAAAAACGAGTTGAGTAAACATCGATCCGCTCGATAAAAACTCCTCGACATACATATTCAACGATCAAAAAGACTTCAGGTACTAAAAACCTAAGTCTAAACAAAACGAGTTGAGTAAACATCGATCCGCTCGATAAAAACTCCTCGACATATATATTCAACGATAAAAAAGACTTTCAGGAACGAAAAACCTAAGTCTAAAACAAAACGAGTTGAGTAAACATCGATCCGCTCGATAAAAACTCCTCGACATATATATATTCAACAGTAAAAAAGACTTTTTGGTGATAAACCTAAGTCTGAATTATAAATGAGTCGAGTATACATTGATCCGCTCAATAAACACTCCTCATTCCGACGACAAAAACGAGTTGAGTAAACATCGATCCGCTCGATAAAAACTCCTCGACATACATATTCAACGATCAAAAAGACTTCAGGTACTAAAAACCTAAGTCTAAACAAAACGAGTTGAGTAAACATCGATCCGCTCGATAAAAACTCCTCGACATATATATATTCAACGATCAAAAAGACTTTTGGTACGAAAAACCTAAGTCTAAATTAAAACGAGTCGAGTATACATTGATCCGCTCAATAAACACTCCTCGTTCAATTTTATTAACGAAAAGACTTCAGGTACTAAAAACCTAAGTCTAAACAAAAACGAGTCGAGTATACATTGATCCGCTCAATAAACACTCCTCGTTCAATTTTATTAACGAAAAGACTTCAGGTACTAAAAACCTAAGTCTAAACAAAAACGAGTTGAGTAAACATCGATCCGCTCGATAAAAACTCCTCGATATATGTTCAACGATCAAAGAGATTTTTTGGGTTAAAAACCTAAGTCTAAACGAAACGAGTTGAGTAAACATTGATCCGCTCAATAAAAACTCCTCGATTAAATACAACGACAAAAAAGGCTTTTGGTATGAAATCATAAGTCTAAATTATGGCAAGATTGAATACACGTTGATACGCTCAATAAAAACTCCTCGATCTACTCCTAACGATCTAAAAAAGATCCGCTGATACTCCTAAAGTTTTGAAAGATAAAACAGGTATGAATTCATCTGCTCGGAAATTACTCCTCGTAAATAAAATTATCAAACGACAAAAGAGATGCAAGAAATAAAATAATATTTTATTCATCAACTCAATTACATACAAATCTCCTGCGTTACAAAAATCTGCTTGCTACCTAAAGATCGTTACATTGATCTAGTTAGATTGATCCTATGGGATCGACTATCTTCACGACAATGTCCACGGAAACACCAATCTCCTCCCTAGTACCTCATCGATCATAATAAACCACCTAAGAAGCATGCTGCTCAGGATGGTCGACTTCTTTGGTTCGATGGCCAGGCTCTGAAGATCAAATGTTGTTCCAGATGAAATGAACACTACCAGCCAGATAAGCTAGCAATGCTCACTCACCCAGAAGAAGATACTGCTTTTACTTTATCTATAAAACATTTAACTCTAGAGCAGCATCTCTTCGGGACCGTCGTAAAACGGTAAGTTTACCAGCCACCCCGTTGGTCTATCAATCCGGAAGTAACCTCCAAGGACGAGGATGGCTGGCAAAGTACGAACCCTCCATGTGCAGACGGAAACCACGGACCTCTAAATTGATGAAGACTAAGGCAGAGATCTCATGGGATCCGTCGATACAAGGAAGGGCTGACATGGGACCCGTCAATACAAGACTGGGGACAATTTCTTTACTGCGAACGAACAAATCACGATAATGTGACTTCTTGAACATTATGGGGTCCGAAGGCAAAATGAAATCTAAAGAAACAGAGATCTTCATTGTTATGAATGGAAAATAAGGAAACTGTCTACTTATTTATAGGCGCCCGTGAGAATGATCCTACGGATAATAGGAGTTTAATCAAGGGACGAAAACGCGACCCTTTGACTTCCCCAAATAAATGCAAGTAAGTTGGAACGGCGCCCCGTCTGATCGACTCAACAGATCGATGACAAACAAATCTACAGATCGAAGCGATCGACAAAATAATCCAAGAAAACTTAAAGAAGTTCAAAGACCAAAACGACCTGCACGATCATATATGAGGGTCGCCTAATAGAAAATATTAAGAACTCCTCAACGAAGGCATGCAAAATTAGACTGTTGAAAGAGGATAATTGCTTAAAAACGACCAGAGCCTCCACCATACGGGGGTCGTAACTGCCTCATACATCATAGGGGGACTACTAAGTTGGCCATACAAGAATTCCATTTAGAATACAAGAAATCTGACATCGAAATCAGGAGAATAGCCCTCCCTATTCGAAACTATAAGGCCGTCACTGCCTAATTTTCCAAAGAATTGCTGAAGGAGGTCTGAACGGGTCAGATCTGGCCAGGACTGTTACATTTTCCAATTCCTCCCATATCAAGAGTATGATATACTGGCTAGGGATATGTATAGTTGAAAAGCTAATAATGGAAGACATGGATAGGTGAAAAGCACCTAAAGGAAAATTTCTCTCTGAGGAAAAGAAAAACTGAAATTCAACGGGAGGAACAATAACCTCCTTATATAAGATATATGTCATATAAGGACAAATTTATAAGGCATGAATCGAGCATCGACCAGACAGCTAAGGGTTTACACAACGACGATCGGCTGGATCGATCAACAAAGATTAAATATGCGAAGCAAATATTATACCGTTCAGTTATCTTACAAGCGACCAAAGCAAGATCAAGCTTACTTTCTCCATACTCAAATCTCTCCGCAGAAATAAAAATTCAGATAAGTAAAACTAATCTTTGTCAATTACTACATGATGGTATATTTGTGCGTAGCAATTACATATATGAAAAAGATATATCATTAGAATCAAGGCAAGAATCTGCCTACAGAAGAGATCATAATATTTCCATTTTAGTACTTCTCCCATTACAAAATTTCAGCCCAAACGAATGCACAAATGTTGGGCGACAAAAAAAAAAAAAAAAAAAAAAAAAAAAAAAAAAAAAAGAGACAGTCCAAGGTCTGCCAGATCGAATAAAGATCATTGAGAAGAATCGCCAGAGGGGCGACCAGCAGAAACAGGCCTCCGAGGAGTTAGGTTACCAGCAAACGCCATCAACTCCTCCTGGCGCTTAAGATAACCGGCATCATAACCATCATCATATGCCTGTTGACGAGATCCCTCTGCCGACGCGGCAGCCTGAACTAGGTCGCCTTTCTCTTTCTCAAGAATAACTTTGTCAGCCTCTAACTTTTGGAGATCATCTTTAGCAAGTTGCAGCTGCAGCTCCAAACCCCTGGTTTTAGCTTTCTCCGACTCCAGCTGACCTTGAAGAGCTCTCCGACTATTCCACAGTTCATCATTTTGCACACCCAGCTGGAGTGCAAAATACTTGCCCTAAAAACAGAAAGAGTAAGAAAAACCGCCGTACAACAAAGAATTCAAAACAAAGGACAGGAAAAATGTTCGAAATATGTTTACCTGTTCACATATCTTCACCAGAGATTGAACAAGGCGAACATTGGAAGTACCTTCGAGCTTCCTCAATTCGCCGGGCAAAATAGTACTCATACCTAAGTCCCAAGACAAAGCATCAGGTTCAACAGAACCAGGCAGCTCGCTTGTCAAAGGGACACCGTCGGAACGTGGAGTCTCCGACAAAATAATGTCATTAACCTGCATAAGCACACAGCGATCATCTAACGGACGAGGGGAATCCCGCTCGTTGGGACTAACAGAGGTCTCTTTGCCGGAAGCAGATATAACGGTCCGACGACCAGACCTCGACCCAGATCGACCCCCAGAAGGTCCCCCAGACTCAAAAGAAGCAGTCGTTACAGTGGTATCATGAAACAGATATTCAGGACCATATTGCGAAATAGACTGCGTTATGGAAGGATTGACAGAAAAACCATCACCGACTTGCCCTTCACTAACTAGCAGGGCAGTAGAAGTAGAAAAAGGAAGGGAACTAACAAAATCCCCTCCATGAGATCCATACTCGTAAGAAGAAAAACCTGAAGAAACAGGTATGTCGTAAACCGGTTCCATGTTGGATGGATCTCCGAAAGCTAATCGACCTGGGGAAGACCTATTACCTCCCGCGGGGGTAGAAGAAAAGTTTGGTTGGAGGAGCGACGAACTAACTTCTGATAAAGGTTGGGACGTGGTAATAGGAGTATCGATCATCGAGCTACTAACTGAGGACGAACGAGGAGGCTCCATCGAAGGCCCTTCTCTTCGAAATTTCTTCGATCTATTATCCCTAGCGCCCTCACGAGAAGGTCGCTTCGAAGTATTACCGAAAAGGTTACTCATGATCGGATTACGGAAAAATATAAATTAATATCGAGGAAGTTTATCGACTAGCTCAAGAAAGAGTATTATGTTAAGAGAAGAGTATAGCAGTAAAAAAGACAAGTCAAATTTTACCTCTCGTATTTATACTGCACGAAAAGACGCGACTAACCCGAAGAAAGGGCGCGAAACAGGAAAACTGACCTTGGAGCAAACGCTAGAATTTGAAAAGACACATACATAATGATTACGGCAAATTAAATGACTTGTCTGAATCATTACAGCGAATGTGAAAGGACACGACTGTCTGAATAAGAAACGTTTAGTGTACAAAGTAGGGAAAGCTAAGCTACAATTTAACCTACAAGCGGATAATTACAAAGATTATTTCAAAAATAAATCATTACTTTAAGAAGCCTGGTCGCTATCCGAAATCTTCTGCTCACTATTGACGACCTCAGTCATGCCTATATCGTCTTCTTCTTCCTCTTCATCTACTGGATCGATGAAAGTATTATCGAGCTCATCGTTAACATCAGAAGGAGGAATCGGCAATGGATTTCCAAATTCCTCGACAAGATGAGCCAGAGGAAAACCTTGATATTCGACATCTGGAACCTCAGAAGAAGAATAAAGCTCGCCATAACGGTTCAACCGGATATGAGCTGCCTTAAAATACTCCTTCCGACGATCGTCGATCATCTCCAAAGCGACCAGTTGATGAATCGATTTTTTAAAAGTATTCTCAAGAAGAGGGCCGACCATCCGGTACACCAACGCCGTATGAACAGGAGAGTTGAGGAATTCACGAACAACTTGTTCGTCAGATTTCCTAACATATCGATCCCTTTGCCTAAGTGGGACGTCATTTTCATACTCCTCTAAAGAAGCTTCAAGGCTTGATACTTGAGATTCAAGCTCACTAATTCGAGTCGTGCTATGCAACTGCAATTCCTCTAATTTTCTTGCCATTTGATTGGCCTGTTCTTGAGCACGAGAAACCTCTATCACCCTGTCTATCATTTCTTGATCTTCGGTCCCGGCAGCCCGAGTCTCTACGACAGGAACAGAGGAAGATGTCGACGGACCAACCTCTGAACCGGAAGATGTGTGAAGCAAAGCTTTATACTTCTCTTCAAGAAAATCATACTGTTGTTTCCAAAGAGAATTTTCGTAGGCGTATGACGCAAGACACGTCTTAGTCTGATCAAGCAATGAGAACAAGAAAAAGAGATGGATTAGTAAAAAAGACCCTCAAAATTATATGTTAACATGATTAACGGAAAAAGATATCACCTTTTCAGCATAAAGAGAAGCTCGCTGGAATTTCTCCAGAGGATCCTTATGAAGAAGTTTATTCAGATCGCGAGTAAAAACACCAGACAAAAGAACACGGGTTGCCTTATCGATCGCGTTCTCATTATCATCGTGGATAAGAGAGTCCTTCTCGGAATAACCAGCGGCCCTTTTTCCCTCCAAATGATCCTCGATCATTTCGACAAGGGAAGGTTTTGGATGTTTTTCTCCGACTAAAGAAAGATCCTGTCCAGAACGTCCATAATAAGTTCTTTTTCTATCGACTGGATTATCAGCTGGATAAGGCATCGACCAGGTGCGACATCCTCGAATGCCTAAAGATGTTCTAAGATAAAGAGGAGGATAACCAGATCCCATGCCCTGACGGATAGGGGGCTCTTGGGGAGATTCTGATGATTCCTCTCTGTCCTCTTCGGATCCTTGACCTAACTCCAACTTCCTTTTCCGTGACGCTCTCTGCTCAATAGGCGCGTTCTCCACGAATTTAGAAGATTTCGAAAGCACTATCTTTCCCTTCGAAGAGTGTCGGGAGTTTTCTACCATGTCAGCTGAAAAAGAAACAAAATAAAGTTAAATTCTCCGTATAAAAAGTATAGCGACAATACTAAAGGTCAAATAAAATGCTAACCAAGAGGTTCAGGTGATGAACTGATGGGGAAATTATGGACACTTAACCCCGCCTTACGAAGAAAAGCTTCCCCAATCAGAAGAGCGCTTTGATATTTGTTTGTACGCATCTCGGAAATCTCAGTTATAAATTGTACATCGTCAGGAACAAGTTCGCCAGTCGGTGAGCGACCTCCAGGAATCCAACTGGAGCCATGATCCCATGAAAAAGGTATGGTCGAACCGTCCACCGAACGGAGATTAGACGGAGGACGAACAAAGAAGAAATGAGATTTCCATGAAGGATTACTAGAAACCGGAGCATCAAAAATTGCTCGGCTAGGTCGCTGACTAGCGAAGAAATATCCACGATTTGAAGAACTAGAAATATTAAAACGGAAAAGTTGCGTAAAATTGCGGAAAGAAGGTTTAAACCCCTTTGCAATCATCAGAACGGAAAAACAAACCACGAAAGCAACAGAATTTGGAACCAGTTGTGTCAAGCACACGCTGAAAGTTTTCAGAACTTCCAGGAAAAGGGGAGACAAAGGAAGACGCAGTCCGCTATTAAAATGAGCCGTATAAAAGGCTCGACATCCCTCCGGCGGAGTAGTAACCCTATCAGTAGGTGAAGGGAGAATTATCTCAGAACCCTCCGGAAAATATTTGGTATAGCTATTCACGACTTCAGGGAATGTTTCCTCTGTATATGCGCAAGCTACATCCTCAATTGGTTCAGAAATCTGAGGAACAGTACCTTTGCCCTTTTTGGCTCGGGCGGCTACGTCCGCATCGGAAAGGATTCGTACCTTGTAAGTATCTTCTACAGGGATAACAAGGTCAGATACCGTAGTTTGTTCACCCAGAGGATTAGAATGTAACTCCTCCTCGTTATCAGGGGCGATGATCTCTCTAGGAGAAGAAGAAGATCTTCTTACGGAAGCCATCTATATTCTAGTTCTCGAAGAAGAAGGTCGATGAAAGGAAAATTTTATACGACGAACGACCAAACTAAAAAATGACTGCGATCTAAAAGCAAATATAAAAGAGAAATGGCAAACTCGAAAGTCACCTATTTATAAGGAAATGAGAAAAGACGTTTCGAACTCATAGCAGCTACTCAAATTCCCGCCAAAAATGGAAGGATACCAAAAGCCTCCTGAATAGACGCGTGGCGATTCATCATTAGGCGGAAGAAACGACTATCTATGATACGTAGCACTCTTTTCCTTACTTAAGATTTTTTCCCACTGGGTTTTTTCTTAAGTAAGGTTTTTAACGAGGCTCCGTTCATAGAAAAGAAACAGTCGACAAGTTTTATCTACTTCTACGAGCTCCTATTATCTATACGCTCGAAGAAGTGAGGGAGTACTGATGGGGGCTATTTCGCACCCTACATACTAGTCTGATCGAACAAAGATTATAAGATCGATTCGACCAATTCTAACGGTTCGGGATCTTCTTACTGACCCAGCCCGATGCCGCTCGCTCCGAGTAAAGATTACACTCCGGACCCAAGAAGGATAGGTTGGGCCGAGTCCTACCAGGACTATGATTCCTTGTAATACTAGGTTTAGCGTAGTATAAATACCTAGTTACTCATTGTATAAGACAACGACGAATTCTCTTAATTCTGAGATTACACAAGAATACATTGATAACAATAGAACTCAATAATATCCATTATTATTGCAGAACTTTACCTCCATATCATTGCGTTCTTAATTTCGTTAATGGTTTTATTTCTTGCCTTTGATTATTGCTTTTCTTTGTAAACGATCCATCCAGAATAAAGTAACAGAACCCAATATACTGAATAATTCAATATCCAAACCCCCGATATCACAAATTCACTGATATTAAATTAACCCGACGAAAAACGGTTAAATCACTTTCACCCTTAGTCGTTTTCAGAACATTTTTAGTCCTCGGGTCATAGCAGAGGCTTTCACCCTTTAACAATTTCGATCTAAGGGGCGTAGCAACGGCTTTCACCCTTAATCTTTTCAGAACATTTTTAGTCCTCGGGTCGTAGCAGAGGCTTTCACCAATTCAATAATTTCGATCTAAGGGGCATAGCAGAGGCTTTCACCCTTGGTCGTTTTCAGAACTTTTTTAGTCCTCGGGTCATAGCAGAGGCTTTCACCCTTTAACAATTTCGATCTAAGGGGCGTAGCAACGGCTTTCACCCTTAATCTTTTCAGAACATTTTTAGTCCTCGGGTCGTAGCAGAGGCTTTCACCCATTCAATAATTTCGATCTAAGGGGCATAGCAGAGGCTTTCACCCTTGGTCGTTTTCAGAACTTTTTTAGTCCTCGGGTCATAGCAGAGGCTTTCACCCTTTAACAATTTCGATCTAAGGGGCATAGCAGAGGCTTTCACCCTTAGTCGTTTTCAGAACATTTTTAGTCCTCGGGTCATAGCAGAGGCTTTCACCCTTTAACAATTTCGATCTAAGGGGCATAGCAGAGGCTTTCACCCTTAGTCGTTTTCTGAACATTTTTAGTCCTCGGGTCATAGCAGAGGCTTTCACCCTTTAACAATTTCGATCTAAGGGGCATAGCAGAGGCTTTCACCCTTAGTCGTTTTCAGAACATTTTTAGTCCTGGGGTCATAGCAGAGGCTTTCACCCTTTAACAATTTCGATCTAAGGGGCATAGCAGAGGCTTTCACCCTTAGTCGTTTTCAGAGCATTTTTAGCCCTTGGGTCATAGCAGAGGCTTTCACCCTTTAACAATTTCGATCTAAGGGGCATAGCAGAGGCTTTCACCCTTAGTCGTTTTCAGAACATTTTTAGTCCTCGGGTCATAGCAGAGGCTTTCACCCTTTAACAATTTCGATCTAAGGGGCATAGCAGAGGCTTTCACCCTTAGTCGTTTTCAGAACATTTTTAGTCCTCGGGTCATAGCAGAGGCTTTCACCCTTTAACAATTTCGATCTAAGGGGCATAGCAGAGGCTTTCACCCTTAGTCGTTTTCAGAACATTTTTAGTCCTCGGGTCATAGCAGAGGCTTTCACCCTTTAACAATTTCGATCTAAGGGGCATAGCAGAGGCTTTCACCCTTAGTCGTTTTCAGAGCATTTTTAGCCCTTGGGTCATAGCAGAGGCTTTCACCCTTTAAGAATTTCGAAAATAATTGAGATCGATATTAGATGAATGCTGATCTTGACTACCAGAATAATTGCTGAATAGAGATTGACCATATTAGCACCCGACGAGCAGGTGGGCATACTTAGGAAATAAATTTCCAATAAACATGATTTCGATCGAAATACTCCTAAGGAAATGATAGTCTGCCGCGGTTGAAATAATAGATGGGAAACTGGTAGATGAACGATAGATCGCAAATAGGTCCAAGACTTAATGAGTAATCCTTCCGTCTTAATAGAAAATGTTCTTCGCGAACTAGTTCGAACTAATACCCTTTACTGTTTCGAATATTTCCAATTCTTTAATAAGCGTTGATCTTTTCCAAACGGTCCCTCTTTTATCGGGAAACGCAATAGTTTTTAGATCTGGTTCCTTCATTACGCGAAATCTCTGCCGTTAGATTCCACTTATTTTTTTCTATAAAAAGCTGTCATTCCTTAGAAGCCATTTTATTCATTGTGTTGGCATCTCTTCCGTCCCCTCATGGCAACTAAGATTATTATTTCAATAATTCGCTTATTCGAGGTCAGATTTCGAACGATTTTTAAGTGGAGGAATATCCGAGCAGAGAGAATATCATTTCAACCTTCGCTTAGAGTATCGGCAGGCAAATATAATCTCCATCTTGAAGGCCAATAAGCCAGATTTATGGAGCTTGTAGGTTATGGCATAGGTTTTCTATTAGGGACCTATTGCCACAATGCATTTAGGACGACGTACAGGGGTGGGAGTTCTGCAGAGCTCGTTTACTCGATGAATCGCACCCTCGAGTCTTCATCTTTGGAGAATCGTAAATAAAGTTAGGAGCCTGCGGGTCCGAAGGAGATTCCATGGTCGGAGCTAAGTTACCCCTAATAGACGGTAGGAGAAGAGACCGAAAATTTCATAGGATTGTAGGGAGTAATAGTGTTCTTGATGTAATATGAATGTTTGATCTATGCTCGATATGTATTTCCCAGCTTTTGTATTTTCCAAGATAATATAAATACACTTCCTCTTTGTTTTGTTGATAACATCAAATATAAATAGAATAAAGTTTATCTTTCGTAACTCCATTTTGATCTTCTAATATCGATAGAGAAATAATCGAATACCAGTTGCCTGATTGGATAATAGATAAATATTTTGGCGGCTCTGAAATTGATAAGGGAAATGATGCCATAAATCCTTATCACCGCTGAATTTCCATAATTGTATAATTCCCAGGTCGAGAATTCTGTTCGACTAAACCGATTATATTTCTTCTCAGTTGGCAGTGTAAAAGCATAACAATAAATACTTGAGTGTAAAAACATCTAAATAAACCGAATACGAATCCGACATGCCATCCTTCAATATAATGTTATGAACACGTCGTGACTGTTCGATATTTAGAATGTCGTAATTCTTCTATACTCCCCATCGAATTATGTGTCCTTCGTTACCAAACAGGGCCCTATTTCTCGGGAAACGTAACGGTCCTTCCATTTATTACGGACATCAAACCGTTCGTAGCCTGTTATCTGGGCCGTTGATTAAAAATCCTTCACCACTATAAATAGGTCCCTTCGTGTATACAGCACTTCTTGCTTTTTTCCTTATGCTCCCTCCGATCACCATGGGTCGAGTTTCAGATTTGATTCGTATTTTCTCCCAGATAAAAGAGTTTGAGATTAGAGTTCGAACTTTGTTTTTCGATCTTGTTTCCTTTTGTATAAGCTTTTCGCTTAGAATATCGACAGGCAAAAGAAATTGCGCCTAGAATACCGGCAGGCAACCTGATTTCCCAGACATATCTTGTCTGTGACGGGTTTGAATTCCGGTCTTCTGGCGCAGTACCTGATCGGGCAGTAGGTTACTCCGAGTGGAGTTCTTTAAGTCTGAGGCACCAGCTTCCTCGAGGGCTTTCTTACGAGATAGTTCCTTCGAGTTCCCTTGGTGCGCCTCTGCTGGGATAACCCTTTGCTGCTCCGGTTCGGATTATCCTGTAAACAATGATCGCGCGTTTCAATCATTGTTTACTGATGATGATCTAAGGTTGGTCTGGTGCCCCGGAGAGGAGCTCCAATCTGGCTTTTATCCCGTTCGAAGACGGATGTGCGACACGTGGCTAGTGATTGCCAATAAGAATTACTGCTGAGTTCTGCATCTGGGGCGACCTTGGGGAACGAAGATCGAGTATATTACCTCATGCAAATTGTAATAGAGTAGGAGTGATTGTATTGCATTTCTTGAGCTCGAATTATATTCGAAACTTTACTTTGTAACTTGTTTGAAGATTTTAAATGATAAAGCTTCATTTCTGATTGAATTTTATTACTCGAATTCCGTTATTGGTCGAAATGATAACCAATATTCTGTCCATTAGCTCGAGAATTTATCTAATCGGTTGCAGATATTCAATCAATCAACTTATCCCAATAAACTTTTGAGAAAAACACCACAGTCGATAAATAGTATGTAGAGATTTCGTAAATGGTCTTCTAAATAACCGATTCGAAAGAACTTGTCATTGAAGTTAATAAACGCGAAGATCGGAAAAATAAATTCCGATCGTCAATAACAAACTGCAATTTTATAGATCTTCTAAGCCTTCGATGATACCTGCTGAACTTCTTAATCGCTCCTAAAAATAAATTCGTTGAAGAAATAAAAAGAGTTGTGTGATCATAGGCTTGACCATTATCCTTAAGCTTTCTGCTGGCATACATTTTTCTCCTCGTATTAGGCATATTTCGATCTAATACTCGAATAAGGCCCCACGGTGGGCGCCAATTGATCTTACGCGGTTTCGTTAATTCGATCAAGGGTGGGATTTAACATGATGATAATAATGTTAAAAGGAAAATATAGACCAAACGTAATTGTATTCGAGTAAATTGAGTACAAGTACAAATATTTAGGGTCCTATTCGAGCATTATTGGATACCGTACAAGCTAGAGGGTGAAACATGTATAAGAAAGCCTACCCTATATCAGTAAACCCGAGTAGCAGTCTCAAGTTTTGTGCCCCTAGGAAGTTGTGTCCAGTATAATAAATGCATGGAGTATTTATAGCCAAATTGGAGGGCTTGGGCCTGGGCTTGGCCCAACAGTGTCCTTCGATCTATGGTTCTC
This sequence comes from Penstemon eatonii, assembly GCA_038501285.1. Classification (NCBI taxonomy): domain Eukaryota; kingdom Viridiplantae; phylum Streptophyta; class Magnoliopsida; order Lamiales; family Plantaginaceae; genus Penstemon; species Penstemon eatonii. The sequence continues at coordinate 49,821,387 of CM076715.1, read as the reverse complement.
TAATGTGCTCGAAACAATCATCTTCATGCTTTGGTTCGGCTTTTGGTCCCTGGCGACAGGGTTCGGTGCTATTCGAACCGCATTGAGGCTAGAAAAACAGGGGAACCGAATTACCCCTCATCACAAACAGTTAACTTAATGTGTTTTTATGCAAACAGAAGATATGCATATTTAAAACAATGTAAAAACACAAGTAATTTTTATAGTGGTTATATGGATTTGAATATCCTTTAGTCCACTCTTCCAAGTCACACAGATCTTGGGTTATACTATAATCACAAAGTTTACAGTATACTCTGCTTGCGTCGAACAACAAATGAAACGACCACAAGTTCGCAATAGGAAATCACACAGAAAACCTATTCTCTGAAGTTTGATCACTCACAAAGATGGATCACAACTCCGCACAACACTCTTGTTTACAAAATCACTCAGAAGATGTATTTTTCTTTGTTCTTCAACTCTGCTTTCGTCAACAAATGACTCAGCTGATGAGTGAGCTGTTCTTGAGACTTAAAGAATTTTGCTTCGGAAATTTCTCTCAGAAAGTGTGTTTCTACCTTCTTCTTCGTCTCTTTCAGCTATTTATACTTGAGGATTGAAAAGTGTCCGTTGAAGAGAGACAGAATTCAAATTCCTCGAGTACTGGTCCTTAAAATCCGCGAACGGCTCTTTTGCAGTCTGTCCGTACTGTAAACAGTACTATTCTGCAGGCAGCATTAAATGCACTCGGCTGATGCGAAGCTTTTCTTCAATCATTTGTCTTAAATATCCTCGTACATCAGCATTTATTACACCAAGGGGCATTTATTACCGTTGGGAACACTTCATGATCTTCTTCACTTGGCTTGATCTTACGTGGTTTCGTTAGTTCGATCAAGGGTGGGATGTAATACAATAATAACAAAAATAAAGTGAAGCAAAGACCAAAGTGATTGTATTCGAATCGAATGAGTACAAATACAAGTGTTCAAGGGTCCTATTCGAGCATTATTGGATGCCGTACAAGCTAGAGGGTGAAATACAATAGATCTTAAGCCTATATTTCCAAGTAGTTCCGAGCTGTAGCTTCGAAGAGGGAGCACCTGGAGAATCGTGTCCAGCATCATAAATGCCTGGGGTATTTATAGCTGGAAATGGGGTTCAGGTGGTCTACCCGCAGATGTGCAATTCTTCGGCCCATAAGTTTGGGGTCAGAGCTCGGCCCAACAGTAATTTTGGATCTAGGGCAGCCTTGTACTTGCGATATTCCGTCCTCGGGGTCGAACTGGACCTTTCGAGATAAATACTCGCTCGATCTCGTGTAGCTGTAAAGAAAAGAGTGAAAACCCGAAATATCCCTCATCAATACTCCCCCACTTCTCGAGCGTAAAGTGGAACTTAAGCTCGAAGAAGTATATATAACAGTAGGATAAATCGATCTCGGCTTATCGTTTCGGGTATGCCTCATTAAAAACCTGGCTCGGAAAAACCCTTCTGGGATAAAAACCGGGTCAGGGAAAAAGAGTGCATACTTGAGTGATTTCTTGATAGCGCCGTTTTAACACTGCCCTTGTTGATCGTGATGTGGATCTTTAATTCAGGAATTCTGGAAAGTATAGGGGCTGTAGGTGCAATTTCTGAGAATATGACTTCAAATTTACCTTAAGAGAGTCCAATCGTCGCGGTTACTCGGGGACTGATTTGCAATTTCCCATTTTGTCCCTGTATATATAGTTATACGGAGGGACGCTGTTCCTCACAAATTCTGAGGAGAGAACTTTAGATCGGAGCAGACAGGTCGATAAGTGAGTTTTATTAGCCATTTTTGAATAATCATCTTATATTTATTATGTCGAGTTCGGTAGACTTGAAGGGGAAATCTCCCTTAGAGGAGAATGAGGTCGATAACCGCAAAGGGAAAAAAGCTGTAGAGAATCGATCATCTGAAAACGAGAATCCGCAGAACTCGGGTTCCGCCTCGGATTCCAGCGGAGAGGAACGAGAGTCGAATTCTGACATTGGAAATAGCGAAGATGAAAATTCCGACGAGGTAACAGTTTCTGAAAGGGAAGATACAGAAGATGGGGAGCTTCCTTTGGGTAACAATGAGCAGCAGAAATATAGACTGAACCGCAACATGGTGATCACGATCTATGATTGGGAAGAGCCCTCGACAAGCGCAGCTCTAAACATGACTGAAGAGAGGGCAGATGAGATCGTCTGTTCCTATAAAGAGATAGACCTGACGCAACTGCAAGAAGAATTCGGTCGGTATCTAGGCGCCGGTTTTTCGATAGTGCTTCCCTCTCCTGATCAACGAGTTACCGACCCTCCTGCCGGTTGTCAAGCTTTTTATTCCAAACACTTCCACTACGGCTTACGCATCCCCTTCCCTCCTCTGCTAGAAAACCTTCTGGATGCTTTTAAGTTGGCTCCCTGCCAGATCTTACCGAATTCGATCGGCCTAATTATAGCTTTTTGCGTGTTGATGAAAGCTAAGGGGAAAAAGGCAGCCTTTCAGAATTTTTGGCGGATATTCCAGATGAGTGCTTCCACCTCTTCAAACGCAGGTTACGTATACTTTTCTCAGAGGCCGAAAATTTCGATCTTATCGACCAACGTGAGTAGCAATCTGAAGGGATGGAAGCATGAGTTCTTCTTTGTCCGAGGGCCAGAGTCTCCTCCTTCTGAAGAAAATCCCGAGCCTACTCCCTTCGATTGGCCTGGAGCAAAGGAGTGGATATACGGAAAACGCCGTCTTGTGGGGAGTATGAAAAATGAGATAACAGATAAATTTCTACAATCTCTTCGTGCTGATCCTCATCAGACCGCTCTAATGACCCAAGAAGCAGTCTTGCGATTGGCCGAGCTCAGTAGTTGCACTTTTCCTGCCGATCCGATCGACTTCGGAAAAGCTCAGATCGATCCCGCTAACCCCCCTTCCACGTTAGCTGATATCGTTGACAAATTCCGTACATCGGTATCTGGCCCGCACGTTGCTTCTCTTTCGAAGGGTAATAAGGGTCGACCTCGTCCTCAAACATCAACGAATTTTCGGAAAACAAAGAAGTCTAAGGCCCCAGTTGGGATCGCGTCGGCCTCGAATGCTTTAGTGACTGTGCCCCCGATTACCCAAGCAGGAACCTCTCGGTCTAGGGCCGAGGCGGAGGGGGTCTCCGATTTCCAAGGTCCTGGAATCCTTCGATCTGTTTTTTCGAACATCTCCTCCAACCCGAACGACGAGGGGTTTAGTAACTATACTCTCCTGGAGGATCGTGCCAGAGAGATTTTGCAGGCCAGGATGAATCGCAAAAGAAGTAGCAATGTTCCAGAGTCCTCCAGGAGAGTCAAGCCTTTTGCTCGAGGGCCGAACCCTATACCATGTCGGGCTGGTCATTCCGAGCCAGATTTGGCAGATTTCATCGAGGATCATCTGCAAGGACCGAGGGCGGCCGGATATCCGGACTGTGGGACCATCGAATTTGATTTGGGTTCCGAGGGTGAGCATACGGTGGATAAGTCTCTCCGGATGTTCTTGGCCGGGAGATTCAGGGATGATACTGTCCAATCCTTTGTTAAAAAAGATTTTGAGTTATTTGGCGATTATGCCCACGCTCAGCAGATGGTACTTTCTAATTCCGAAAGTCTCTAGCTTTCTCCCTATAATCCTCATTTCGTGCTTTTACGTATCTTTTCTTTTACAGGCCGGAGACCTATTTACTCAAACTGCTCTCCGGCTATCCGTATTGAGCGAAGAGTCTCAGGCGGTACAGAAAGCCTTATGCGGTGTTCTGAAGGATGAAGCTGCGAAGGCCAGTCAGCTAGAGGATACCAAGATCAAGTTGTCTGAAGTCGAAATTGAACTTGAGAGAACTAGGAAAGAGTTGGAAACAAAGAGGGCCCTAGAGGATGAAGTTGGGAAATTAAAGCAGGAGCTTGAGCAAACCAAAGTGTCTGCCGAACAATCTTATGAACGGGGTCGAATCAAAGCCAGGCTTCCCGCCATAAGGGAGTTCCTAGAGTCTCCGATCCTCGACGCCTTGGTTCGATTACGGTCGGGAGAAGTTAATCAATCGTTCTACTTTAAAGGAGCTCAACATCTTCTTACAGCTGCTAAGATCGCAGGCGCCCTTGATGACTTCCTTCCTAAGATGAATCCCTACAAGAATATCTTCGGTAAAGACTATAAAGCGTCTTCCCTTCCTCCTAAGCTCGAGGAATTTGCCACTCACGAGTTTGCTCCTTTCCTTGAGGAATTTGGTGCACCGATGCCAAACCCTGATGCGCTTGAAGCCCAATCCGAAAGCGAAGATGTGGATATTGAAGGGGATTCCCGCGGTCAGAGTGTACCAGGCACCCCTTCTTCTGGTTCGAGTAAATCTGCGTCTGATGCGCAAAGTCATGATGGAGAAGGCAGCATCTCGAATCAAGGTGATTCCGACGGCTCGGAAAGCAGTTCTAGCGAATCAGATGAGCTAGATAGGTCGGACCATGGTTCAGGCGTGAAAGAGTCTTAATCAATAACGATCGCTATGTAATTTGACTGACTTATCGAACTAATGTACTTATCTTATAATCTTTTGCTCTTGCATATTTAGTGGGTGCTTGAATTTGAATCTCTTTTCCTTTATGCTATTTTAGGCTATTACCTGTTTGAACTTTCTGCTAAGTTTTATAACGTCAGTCTTGCGTACTCAACTGCGTCATTGAATCTTTCTTGGGAGTAGTGATTTACCAATCATTGCGCTTTTGCATGATGTCGTTTTTCTTATAAGTAGCGAGGGCATTTTTAATTGCTTTCGCATTGGCATTGCTCACAGTGTTCGGAGCTTCTTTTTTAAAAAAAAAATCGTTTTGGTTGGATCTTTACCCGAAATTTGAGGGATGAATAAAAATTCGCATGCTCTTGTGATTTCTTCCACGCCTTTTCCCAGGCCAAGTGTTAGTAAAAAATCAAGGAAAAGAAATCGATCACTAATTAGATCCACTAGTTCTGATCAGCAAAATTTTCATGAGGGGAATAAACACTCGACCGTTGCCTTTCTTCGTGTTCGAAAACTAGGGGCTCCAACAAGAGAATAAAAAAGGTTTCCTTTGCGGAGGATGTCATTGGGCACGTCCCTTCTCAACCCGTATCTTCGTTGGTCAGCGGATCTTTGTTTAAAAGGGACATAGCTCCTTTTGATAAAGCGTCACTCGAGAAAACCGACCTGACCCTCCTTCGGTCCAATGTTTCTATCTCCGAGGGTGATTTTTCGACTGGAGAATATTCCTCGTTCCTGTCTTATTCTGGGTTGGAATCTCTTGCCCAAGTAATTCATTCTCACCTCTTTGTCATGACTGTTTAATCTCTCTATTTCTGTTATAATGTATTTTCTTATAAGTTCAGGCTAGGGTGGTCTTCTCTAAGCTTTATGCATTGGCCAAACATGAGTTCGAACAGCGGACCTCTATTTCGCTCGAGCTTATTGGGAAGAAGATCGAGCTGGAACGTGCATTGGAAGCTAACAGATTTTTCAAGGAGAGAATATCTCAGGACAAGTTAAGTTCAGAATTAGAGAAACTCAAAGGTATTCACGAACGTGAGAAGAGACACTCTGAGCTTCGTGAGAAAGAAGCTTACATTCGCGGGTATACTGATCGTAGTGCTGAAGTTCGAAAGATCCTTTTCGAAAATAATTTCGTTTAGTAATACTGTGGTTTACCTTTGTATAATGAGTTAAGACTTCTCTTTGTAACACCATCCTTGTCGTAACGGTTTTCCTTTCTTGTTGTAGTATAACCCTTGTTGTAATGATATAATATTTGCTTGGAATGATATTCTCCGTCTCTCTTCTCTTTTTTTTTTTTTTTTTTTTTTTTTTTTACTAGGAGCATCTCCAATTGCTTCCCTGTTTTTCGACTTGGTCCTTTCATGGGCTTGTTTGTAAGGAAGCGGCGGATGAAGGGTAGAAGTGTACCAGCCTCTCATTCCTCCTTTGGGTATCCATAGGGAATAACCATTTGTAATAGGGTTGAACCAGATGTAAAATATTCCGATTAGCTCGCTAGATATTTCTCATAATTTTGGTCCTTTTTTCGGCGCCATAGTCGTCGTGGAGATTTCGATCTAAGGGGCATAGCAGAGGCTTTCACCCTTAATCGTTTTTAGAGCGTTTTTAGCCCTTGGGTCATAGCAGAGGCTTTCACCCATTCAATAATTTCGATCTAAGGGGCATAGCAGAGGCTTTCACCCTTAGTCGTTTTTAGAGCGTTTTTAGCCCTTGGGTCATAGCAGAGGCTTTCACCCATTCAATAGTTTCGACCTAAGGGGCATAGCAGAGGCTTTCACCCTTTTTTGATAGTTTCGATCTAAGGGGCATAGCAGAGGTTTTCACCCTTAGTCGTTTTTAGAGCGTTTTCAGCCCTTGGGTCATAGCAGAGGCTTTCACCCATTCAATAATTTCGATCTAAGGGGCATAGCAGAGGCTTTCACCCTTAGTCGTTTTTAGAGCGTTTTTAGCCCTTGGGTCATAGCAGAGGCTTTCACCCATTCAATAATTTCGATCTAAGGGGCATAGCAGAGGCTTTCACCCTTAGTCGTTTTTAGAGCGTTTTTAGCCCTTGGGTCATAGCAGAGGCTTTCACCCATTCAATAGTTTCGACCTAAGGGGCATAGCAGAGGCTTTCACCCTTAGTCGTTTTTAGAGCGTTTTTAGCCCTTGGGTCATAGCAGAGGCTTTCACCCATTCAATTGTCGATAGAGAAAAAAAATAGAGATCGATAATAATGAATATAGATCGAGAATATCGGGAATATGACGAATAAGTAAGAATGTAGGCGAAATAAACTTTCATTGAATAAAGAGTTCGAATAAACATTCTTCAAATAACCCAATTCTTCATTAAACACATATAATTTGCCAAATAGTTATAGTCAAAGAAAACAGAACAAGATAACTAAAAAGTAGAAACCTCGATTGTAACTATCTTCCATAATATCTTCTTAAATTGATCGCATTCCAAGCTCGAGGCAGTATCTCTCCGTTAGGGTGTGCAATCTTATAAGAACCTTTTTTCCCAACCTCTACGATCACGAATGGGCCCTCCCAATTGGGCTGTAGTTTTCCTACGTGCTTTGACACTTCCACTTTTTTGAGCACCAGATCTCCCACTTTGAAGGATCGAATCCTCACATTCCGATTATAGGACTTTTCCATGTTGGCCTTGGCGGCTTGAATTTTCAACTTTGCGCGGTCCCTTCGAGCATCCGCGTGGTCAACTTCCATCTGCCTCAGCAATTGGTTTTCTTCGGGATCATAAAATTCGACCCTGGGAGAAGGTATAAGATTCTCTACTGGGATAACAGCCTCCGACCCATAAACCAAACTGAATGGAGTTTCTCCAGTTGCCGCTTTGACTGTTGTCCTGTTGGCCCATAATACTCCCGGTAGTTCATCCAGCCATTTTCCCTTTGCTTCCGATAAGCGCTTCTCCAGAGATCGAACAATTTCCCGATTTACTACTTCAGTTTGTCCATTAGCCTGAGGGTGGCCAACAGACGCAAAGTTCTGTTGTATTCCAAATCTTTCACACCAATCCGTGACCCTTTTTCCTGCAAACTGCGTTCCGTTATCTGATATCAGAACCCTGGGGATTCCGAACCTGCAGACTATATTTTTCCACAAAAAATTAATAACTTGAAATTGGGTGATTTTGGTCAAGGCAACACATTCGACCCACTTGCGGAAATATTCCACCGCTACTAGTACATAATTTTTTCTGGCTCGCGCTGTTGGAAAAGGTCCTACAATATCGATGCCCCATTTGTCGAAGGGCCAACAGATAGGGATCGAATGCATATGTTCGGCCGGTTGGTGTATCAAGTTCGAATGAATTTGACAGTGATGGCATTTTTTCACATACTCGACAGAATCAGAAAAGAGTGTAGGCCAATAATATCCAGATCTTGAGCATTTAAGAGCTAACGCTCGAGCTCCACAATGATTTCCTGCTTCCCCTTCATGGACCTCTCTCAATATAGCCTCGTAGTGTGTTTCGCGGATACATTTTAATAGAATTCCCGAAGAGGAGCGCTTATAGAGTTGATTATCCATCAAAGTAAATGACGGCGCTCTATACTTGACTCTCCGAGCCTCGTTTGCATTCTCCGGCAGTTTCCCGTCTCTAAGATAGGCGATAAGAGGGTCGTTCCATGACTCGCTCGGCTCTTCAATTTCCATAACATCAATTGCAGGGGCTGTATCTAACTCGATAGCAGACATATTCGATAGCAGCCAAGTGATTGTCCTCTCAGTCTTTCCGTCGACTAGTCCTGTAAACTTCGATAGTATGTCGGCCCAGAGATTCTCCTCCCTTGGTATTGGTTGAATGTCAAATTTATCGAACTCTGAGATTAACTTCCTCACTTTGTTCAGATATTTAATCATGTTGAACTCTCTGGCTTCATAAGTGCCTTTCACCTGTCTATGAACAAGTTCCGAATCTGTTAGCACGACAATCGATTTTACCTTTGCCTTAACGGCCATTTCTAATCCAGCTATCAATGCTTCATATTCGGCCTCATTGTTGGTGACGACAAAGTCCAAAGTTATCGCATAGCTCAGATCTTCAGCATTGGGCCCTTGGAAGTGAATCCCAGCTCCACCGCCTTCTTTGGTCGAAGATCCGTCCACATGCATCAGCCAAACTTGATCGTTTGCTTCTTCCACCATACCTAATTCCGAGGTTGTTCCTTCTTTGCCGTTCGATATGCTAGTTGATTCGAGTACAAAATCAGCTAGCACCTGTGCCTTAACAGCGACTCGTGGTCTGTATTCAATTTCGAATTGGCTGAGCTCGACCGCCCACTTTATTAGCCTGCCTGATGCTTCTGGCTTGGACAGAACCTGTCTTAAAGGTTGGTTAGTTAAAACAATGATTTTATACGTTTGAAAATAGGGCCTTAATCTCCGGGCAGCCACAATTACGGCAAGTGCAAATTTTTCAATTTCCATATAGTTCTTTTCGGCACCCTGCAACAATTTACTCAAATAATAAACTGGTTTGTGTTCAGCTTTTTCTAGTTTGACCAGAACCGAGCTAATGGCTTCTTCTGACACAGCTATGTACAAATATAGGGGTTCCCCTTCGGATGGTTTTGCTAGCATGGGTGTCGAGATTAAGTACGCCTTCAATTCTTCGAAAGCCTTATCGCATTCATCGTTCCACTCGAAGTTCTTAGATTTACGCAACAGTTTGAAGAAAGGTAAACTCTTGTCAGCGGATCTGGAGATGAATCTATTCAACGAGATAATTTTTCCGATCAGACTTTGAACGTCTGAGAGTTTCCTCGGTGGATGGAGATCAGTGATCGCTCGGATTTTCTCTGGATTAGCTTCGATCCCCCTCTCATGAACTAAATAGCCAAGGAACTTTCCTGATCGCACTCCAAATGTGCATTTTGCCGGATTTAACTTCATCCCATACTTTCTCAAGATTTGGAAACACCTATCAAGATGGTTAATATGCTCCTCTTCAGACATGCTTTTCACGAGCATGTCATCTACATATACTTCCATAATTTCTCCTATTAATTCTTTGAACATCATATTGACCAGCCTCTGATATGTTGCACCGGCGTTCCTTAAACCGAAGGGCATGACGATGAAACAGTACACCCCTCGTTCGGTGATGAATGCCGTTTTGTCCTGATCTCTTTCGTTCATGAAGATCTGATAAAATCCTTGGAATGCATCCATCATGCTAAACAACACAAATCCTGCAGTGGAATCTACGAGCATGTCAATTCGAGGTAAAGGGTAAGGGTCCCTTGGACATAATTTGTTCAAGTCGGTGAAATCATTGCACATTCTCCATTTGTTCTCGACCTTTTCGCCCTTGGAGACTAATACCACATTACATAGCCATTCCGTGAATTTTATCTCTTTGATTTGTCCTGCTGCTAACAATCTATCGACCTCTGTGTTAATTATCTTGTCCTTCTCTCGTCCGTGATTACGCTTCTTCTGCCTCACCGGTCTGGCCTTTGGGTCAATATTTAAGGAATGCGTTATCACACGCGGGTCGATTCCTACTATGTCGTCCGAACTCCATGCGAAGACATCCACATTTTTCTGCAAGAATCCGATGAGCTTTGCTTCCATGCAATTACTTAGCTCCGTTCCTATTTTTGTGAATTTTTCTGGAGATCCCGGTACCAAGTTCACCTTTTTGTGATCAGGTGCTTGAACACTCATGTCAACAGTCCTCCCTTTCTTTTCATCTAGTCTTTCATAATCGGGAATCGGAGTTCCGGAGTTAGAGACTAATTCATTTATCTTTCTTTTGTTAGGGAGCTCGGGCTCCACTTTTTCCTTGATAGTTAAGGACGAACTATAACACTCCCAAGCCATGTACTGGTCGTTCCTCATCTCCCCTACTCCTCCGTCAGTTGGGAACTTTATCTTCTGATGGTAGGTGGATACTATAGCCTTAAAAGTATTCAGGGCGGGTCTTCCCAAGATGGCATTGTAAGCAAACGGCGTGTCCACCACGAGGAACTTGATCATTCTCGTGACATTCTTTGGTTTTAATCCTAGAGTGGTACACAAAAGTACGGTTCCGAGCGGAGTGATCTCCGATCCCCCGAAACCGACCAAAGGGGTAGTTACCTTATCCAATCGTGGATGACAGAGTTTCATTCTTGCAAGAGCTTCTGATGAAATTATGTTTGCCGAGCTCCCGTTATTAACCAGCACTCTTTTGACCTCGAAATTTGCAATTCTTAGTGTTAACACCATGGAAAAGTCTGGATCATCTTCATTCGTGTCCCAACTAACATCTGCGGGTCGATCCGCCTCGCTAAAGCTGATGACTTGATTCTCCATTGATGGAAACTCCAAAGATAGAACTTCCCTTTTTGTGGACACTCCTGTCCTGATTGACCTTAAAGTCCTTTTTCTGGCATTTCTACTATCTCCACCCGCCGGTCCACCTGCAATCATGTTGATCACACCGTTCGATTGTTCATCCGCCTGACTTTGAATCTGTCTCTGCCGAGCGTTAAATTTTCTCGGACTACGGGATCTGTAGCGATTGTTATAGTTGCCATTCTTAACAAATTCTTTGAGTTTTCCTTGGTTGATTAATTTTTCGATCTCGACCTTCAACTGATAACAATTTTCCGTACTGTGGCCTCTAACTCGATGATATCGACATTATTGGTCATATCCAGGCGCGCCCGGCCTCGCCTGTGTGATCCTTTGGGCTTCCGGAATTAAATTCCCTTCTTCCAATACGGTCAGCACTTCTTCTTTTGAACTGTTAAGCTCAGTAAACTGAATTTTACCCGGCCTCGGGGCTCGATTTCGCTCATAAGGGGGTCCATACGAATTTGGTCCTTGGGGTGGCATATGCGGTTTAAAAGTGTTGATTCGCTGCCAAACGGAACCTTTATTCGATCCTCCATAATCACCTGGTTTTGGGATCGGAGCCCGATCATGCTTTTTGTTGAGATGAGATTTATCTAGATGTGAACTCTTCAATTTGTTCATTTCTTCCTGTATCATATACTTTTCAGCAATTTCCATTATCCGTTCGAAGGATTTTGGTTGCTTTCTGCACAACGCGTTCCCAAACTGGGTGCTTCTTGTCAGCTCGAACATCAACGAGGACAGATATTCAATCTGCGGGGTATCCACTTTCAAGAGCTCAATACTAAATCTTGCCAGCCATTGCCTCAACGTTTCTCCTTCCAATTGTTTCACAGTGCCCAGATGATTTGCTGGCAATCTTGGCTTCCTCTGGCTAGCGAATTGATGCTTCAGCTTATCGCAAAATTCTTCGAAAGAAAATATGGAGTTCGGAGGTAACTTTCCAAACCAATCGAGGGCAATCCCTTCAAAAGTGGTGACCATAATCTTGCAACAGAAATTATCCGAGTGTCCATACAAATTCATAACATTAACAAAGCTGTTAATGTGTTCGCCGGGGTCGGTAGTCCCGTTATACCGAGGGAGCCTGGTTGGCACCGTTTCTGCTTTTCGAGCTTCGCGTATTTCTCGACAAAAGGGTGAACATCGCATGATATTATTCGAGACCTCCCTCTCTCGTAAATTTCCTCTAGTCAAGATATTCCCCGCTTGCCTGGCAGTTTGATTAGCAAAGGGAATTTCTATCATAGTATCCTGTTCTTCCAATTTCTTAGCTACTCTTTCCTGTACCATTATCTCCAATTCTGATTCTGTAATTCTCTTATAAGTTGGTTTATTTCTTCTCGCAGCGCCGGCGGTGTGACTTTCCCCCACAACAGAATCTTCCAGATCGTGCACTCGTGCAGGAGGGTTTTCTGATCGGGCATTGACTTTCGAGGGTGCAGTCCTTTGTGGACGCAGCGATGGGATATGTGACATATCATTTTCCTTCTGTAAGTCCGACGAAGGTATTTCGGGTCTTCCCTGAATCCCTGGTTGGTCGACGGGCGATTGATCTGCTCTTCCGCTGTTCATAAACTCCCTGCACATGGTGCCTATTATAGACCTCAAATCTCCAATGGTCGTATGTATTGGAATGTTATCTTGCGGTACCGCCGGCGGTGCCTCTGGTTGTTGTTGAGCGGCGCGCGATAAGTTATCAGGTTCGTTATTGACAGAATTTTGTGCTCCCACTGCTTGGGAAGGCTCTCCTCTAACATATGTATTTCTCCTCGTAGTAGGCATATTTCGGTCTAATACTCGAATACGGCCCCTCGGTGGGCGCCAATTGATCTTACGTGGTTTCGTTAGTTCGATCAAGGGTGGGATGTAATACAATAATAACAAAAATAAAGTGAAGCAAAGACCAAAGTGATTGTATTCGAATCGAATGAGTACAAATACAAGTGTTCAAGGGTCCTATTCGAGCATTATTGGATGCCGTACAAGCTAGAGGGTGAAATACAATAGATCTTAAGCCTATATTTCCAAGTAGTTCCGAGCTGTTGCTTCGAAGAGGGAGCACCTGGAGAATCGTGTCCAGCATCATAAATGCCTGGGGTATTTATAGCTGGAAATGGGGTTCAGGTGGTCTACCCGCAGATGTGCAATTCTTCGGCCCATAAGTTTGGGGTCAGAGCTCGGCCCAACAGTAATTTTGGATCTAGGGCAGCCTTGTACTTGCGATATTCCGTCCTCGGGGTCGAACTGGACCTTTCGAGATAAATACTCGCTCGATCTCGTGTAGCTGTAAAGAAAAGAGTGAAAACCCGAAATATCCCTCATCATGGCTGACGAAAGTATAAGTCTGATGGTGAACTCGGCTGATCTCAAACTTGAACAAATCTGATTTGAGTCGGCTGATCTTCACTAGTCTGATAACTTTACTTCAGCAGATCAGAAGTCTTGGACCTTGAAACTTTGACTCTTCTGATGTCTTCATTACTTAGTCAAAATTCCTTGATAAGTTTATCAGCTAAGTTACTCCATACTTAGCCAATCTTTGAAGTTTTGGAATGCATCAAAACCTCCCTTATCAAACTTCCTTTAGTGCCTTCATCTTCATCCTTATCCAACAGGCCCGGTCATGAAATCCCCGTAACTGGTTATCGGTCGATTTTCACATCCCGACAAGTCCCCACCCTTGTCTTGTTTAGTTAAAAGCAAGAATCAAGGAATTTCGTGTATTGTCCCTTTCTTCGACTCGGGTGCCAGACTCTGGATCACCTCTATTGATAAGTAGACAACATACACTAGTCCCTATTGATGGAAGGCTTGGATCTATAAAACTTCATTCTATAGTTTACCCAATATGACTTAATATTTTATTTCGAGAGGGGATTTTCGGTTTTAGGAAGTTTGAGGTAACTCTCCTCGAGATCTCACCGCATTAATTATGCTTTATTATTTATTTAGTGATCTAAATTCTAGCGCGCAAGCCAAAAATAAATCAACAAATAAAATAAAACATTCAACCTAGCATGCATGCTACCACAGTATGTTTTCGATCGGGAGCCTCCTATGCGGACCACCATCGAGCCAAAGACGATGGTCCTATTGGTCAATCTATTAGGTTTCACAGAGACCTACTCTATTACACATTTTACCATGCATACATGGCCTTTAGTCTTCTTGGGCTCCCACCTTGCTTGTAACGGGCCTCCATCCTAAACTAATAAAACAGTAAAGCCCTATCTATTACAATGGCTCAAAGTGGCCCAAAACTTAAAGCTCGCAGGCCCAATAAAACCAATAAGATTAAAACAACCAATCACATCTAACCTAAAGGTCAAGGCTCGGCGCGATCGAAAACCACGTAAACAATTTCACGTTGAGCAAGAAACAAGCAAAAAATTAATTTTCTTATTTCTTATATTATTTTAAAACTACCTTTCAAAATAACTTTATATTCTAGTTTTAAAAACCCCTTTCTAAAACAATCTCTTAACTATCATTTTAAAACCCCCTTTTAAAATGACACTTTGATTTTATTTTAAAACCCCTTTTAAAATTAAATCACAACTTCTATTTTAAAACCCCTTTTAAAATATCTCATGGTTCTTACTTTAGTCCACTACTAATTATGAAAAATTAATCCTTCGGATAATAAAACACCTTTTAAACATAATTCAGGTTCTGGAAATTTCAAATTTTTGAAAATTACAGTTTGGTCCCTCAATTTTCGAAAATTACGTTTTGACCCCAAAACTTTCGGAAATGATAAATCAGCCCCAAAAATTCCAGAACTTGCAAATTGGCCCAGAAAACAGAAATAATTATTTTTATTTCCAGAAACTTTTATTAATCGCAAAACAGCCCCTGAAGTTTTCGTAAATTGCAAAACAGCCCCACAACTTACGGAAATTGCAAAACAGACCCCTATCGCTTAGAAAAACAGAATTTCAATTTCAGCCCAAAATTTCCAGAATATTAAAATTTCAGATTCTGTCCAGATTTTATAAAAATCGCAAATAGCAGATCTGGCCCAAATAAGAATTATGCTAATTACCCGAACACATAATTAATCATAATCAGCAAGATCCATGCATAGAACACGACAAATAAACATAATCACGAAAATTTGAAGTGTTCAAGCCCTTTTTCATATGTGCATAATAACCTGGCTCTGATACCACTGTTGGGTTTTTTGGGTATAATTTGTCAACTACAACAGTGCGGAATTTAAAATTTTTATCATACACCAAATCCCAGGGTTTCTTATTAGCACATATGAATAAAGGTTGAATTTAATTAAAGCATGCATATACTAAAATTAAATAGGTGGTAAAAGCCATTTTACCTCACCACAGGCAAGGTGGTGGTTTCCTCTGGTCTTCGGTTGTTCACTAGAGCACCCCAAGTGTTGTGCCTCCAGAGATAGTCCACACCAGTTGGATTTGAGTGACTTCGCGAAATCCCCAGGCTCAGAACTAGGATTAAGGAATCGTCTCGTCAGGAATTGGATGCGGATCCGGGAAGAAGACTTGGAGAAAAATCCTACACAGGGAGGGCGATTTCTACAGGGTTCGATTATGCAATTAGGGGCGAGAGGGGGCTGAAATTTTCGGCCTTGATGTGTTTTCTTGTGTTGTGATTTTCTTTCTTGCTTACAATAAATCTCTTAGGGTTTTTCAACTCTTTCTTAGATTATGTGTATCTAGTATTTATAGATATCTCTATTAGAAGACTCCTTCTCCTAATAGATATCTAAATCTTGAAAGAATATCTTCTTATCAAGAAACAAGATACACAAGATCCTATCTCTTTAGGAAAGAAGATATATCATAACAACTTTCCTAGTTACACAAGATAACAAATCTCTCTTGATCCCTATCATAATCAAACATAATCCAAGACTAATTTTATTAAGCAAAATCGGCCAAGTCAATTATAATTGACTAACAAAAATCGGCCCATGTGCTTTAATTAGTCCTAAACTATTTTGATCATTAAAATCGGCCCATGCAAGATTAATTAATCCTAGATTAATTTATCCTTACAATTATCGGCCCATATGCTTAAATTAATTAATCCTAGATCAATTAACTTTCATATGGATCGGCCCATGTGTTTAATTAATTAATCCACTATTAATTAATTAATTCTTTACAATTAACACTTTAATTGATGATTTAATCAATTAGAAATTCCAATTGATTCATTAATTAGTTACTTCTAATTAATGATTCTCCACTTCGAATTAACACTTTAATTCTCGATTAATTAATTAGTTACTTCTAATTAATTATTCTTCTTCATGAATTAATACTTTAATTCATATATTGATTTAATTCCTTAAATCAATTGATTCCTTCCAGACTGTCACTGTCCAACTGTATTGGGTGTGACCCTCTAGGTTCACCATCAATTGGCAGCAAGCCCACGACTTTCGTGATTTAATTAGTGAGCAATTAATTGCTCCGATCAATTAACCACTTTAATTGACCACTCCAGAATTAATTTCCTTATTAATTCAGGAGTACCCACACCTCATGGTCGATGTCTAGCCACAAGCCCATGAGGCCCAACTTCAGGTGAATTGATTTCGTGAACCTTCGCCTCTTATAAATGCCATGTACATACGGTCCTTCTATCAACTAATTTCCCGATTGAGACCTAGGGTGTGTGAATTGGTCGGCACCTCTAATTATCTCAATGCTGTACTTTCTAATTCAGGATAATAATTCCAGTGTGACTGCTAAATTTGGAAACCCCTTTCCAAATCCGTCACCGACTACGGCCGTAGATTCCTCTGATTTATTATCTAAGAACGTACAGGAAATTCTCTCATCTTATCAGGATGAGTCGATAGATCCTATATTAGTACTAACTATCCGCGCACACGTTCATACGTACCCAAAGTAGTCGCACAATGACCAAGCTATGTGATCGGCTCCTAAATCAAACTACGTATTCCCGTGTACCGAATCCGCCCTAGTACCTCAAGTCAAAGGACTAAATCGTACACTATTATAAGTCTTGAGAGACATCCCATTACCGATATGCTTAACACACTTCCACGATGGGTCTCTCTGTTCGGGTCGTTCGATGCGTTCGATCCCCTATCGAACCACCTAGTCATATGCACTAGCATTCAATGCCTTGTTCATGAAACGACAACAAATTCACTTCATGTGAATCATGCATAATCCTACAAGTCTTGACGATTCATTCGATACCCTGTCTCGATATGAATCTATGACTTGGAACATTTTTGAGATCACGACCTTTGAGACTGTTTCATGATTAATCGCACCCAATACTGAAGTGAATAATCCCGTAGTCATGAGTGATCTCAGGGTTTCATCCAATCGCTTAGATACGTTCGCGAGAGATGAAGGTGGCCATTGTTTAATTCACGTACTATGAATAAACGGGCGTATTATCTTATGAATCATAAGATTGCTTCTAAAGGAAGTTCCTTAACAAGCTTATATTTGTTGGCTTGCTGGGCACTATCCTATCAAGGACTAACTGAGGTTTCCTTCCACGAAGCAGAAATAATAGATCGACGACCAGACCTTGACTCACTTCGACCTCCAGAAGGCCCGCCAGATTCGAAGGAAGTAGTAATCACAGTAGTATCATGAAACAAGTAATCAGGAAAATCTTTAGAAATAGGCTGTGTTGAGGAGGGATTTACGAAGGAGCCTTCTTCAGTTTGGACCCCGCTGACGACCGGGGCAGCAGAGGTAGAAAAAGGAAGGGTATTGACAAAATCCCCTCCATGAAACCCATACTCAAAAGAAGAAACACCTGAAGAAACAGGTATATCGAAAAACTGCTCCACATTGGACAAAGCTCCAAAAGCCACCCGACCAGGGGAAGGCCTATTTCCTACTTCTGTAGAAGAAGAAAAATTTGGTTCTACAAAAGATGAACTAACTACGGAGAAAGGTGCGGAAGGGATGACAGGATTATCGATTACCGAACTACTAACCAAGGATGAACGAGGAGGTTCCATCGAGGGTCCTTCTGTTCGAGACTTTTTTAATCTAGAATTTCTGGCGTTCTCACGCGAAGGACGCTTCGATGTATTACCAAAAAGATTAGTCATGATCGGAATTTAAGAAGTAAATTCAAAATATCGAGGGAGCTTATCGACCTACTAAAGGAAGAGTATTCTGTTGAAGAGATAAGCAAAGCAGTAAATAGCGAGACAAATTTTTATATTTATACTATACGAAAAGACGCGACAGACCCAAGGAAAGGGCGCGAAATAGAAAAACTGGCCTTGGAATAAACACTAGAATTTGAAAAGACGCACGCATAATGATTACGGCGAAGTTAATGACTTGTCTGAATTATTACGGCGAAGATGAAAGGACGTGACTGTTAGAATATGAAACGTTTAGCGTAAAAAGGGTTAGAAAGTATAAAATTACATTTAAACCTACAATAAATGGTTACAAGCGTATCTTCATGAATCAATATATCATACAGCCTGATCGCCTTCCGGAATTGTTTGCTCGCTAACGATGTCTTCTCCTTCTGCTGGCTCAAAAACCTCTTCCTCTTCCTCTCGATCGATAAAATTCTCATCAAGCTCATCGTTAACGTCAGAAGAAGGAATCGGCAATGGTTTTTCGAACTCTTTGACGAGGTGTGCCAAAGGAAAATTTTGATATACGACATCTGGAAGCTCGGAAGGAGAGTATACTTCGCCATAGCGGTTCAACCGAATATGTGCTGCTTTAAAATATTCCTTTCGACGATCATCTATCATGTCGAAAGCGACCAACTGATGAATCGCCTTCTTAAAGGTATTTTCCAGGAGAGGACCGACCATCTCGTATGCCATCGCTGTATGAACAGGAGATTTGAGGAATTCACGAATTACTTTCTCGTCGGGATTCCGGCCGTAACGATCCCTAAGTCCACTAAGAGGAATATTCCCCTCATACTCCTCTAAAGAGGCTTGAAGACTTGACACTTGAGATTCCAACTAGCTAATCCGAGCAGTACTCTGAAACTGGATCTCCTCTAACTTTTTAGCCATTTGATCGGCTTGCTCTTGAGCACAGGAAGTCTCCAGGACCCTGTTTATGATCTCCTGGTCTTCAGTCCCCGTAGCCCTAGTCTCTACGACCGGGACGGATGAAGACGTTGATGGGCCTACCTCTGAACCATAGGACTTATGGAGTAAAGCTTTGTATTTCTCATCCAGAAACTCACATTGTTGTTTCCAGAGAGCAGTTTCATAAGCATATTAGGCTAAACAAGTCTTAGTCTGAAAAAAGTAAAGGAGTAAAACAAAAAAAAAAATAAGTTAGCAAAATAAAAAGATCTTCGAAAGAAAATATCTTATAAAGCAAACTTAAAAAGAGGTTACCTTTTCAGCATACAGAGAAGCCCGCTGAAATTTCTCCAGAGGATCCTTTCGAAGAAGCTTATTCAGATCGCGAGTAAAAGTGTCCGACAAAAGAACACGAGTTGCCTTATCGACCGCGTTCTCGCTCTCATCATGGACAAGAGAATCTTTCTCAGAATAACCAGCAGCCCTCTTTCCCTCTAAATGATCCTCAATCATTTCAACCAAAGTAGGTTTTGGATGATTGTCGTCAGGTAAAGAGAGATTGTTACCAGAACGACCATAGTAACTCCTCTTTCTCCCCACCGGATTATCATTAGGATGAGGCATCAACCAGCTGCGACATCCACGAATACCTAAGGATGTCCTAAGCTGAAGGGGGGGATAACCGAATCCAGTCTCTTGACGAATAGGGGAATCTTGCGAAGAATCTGGAGATTCCTCTCCATTCTCCTCGGAGTCATGACTCAACTCTAGCTTTCTCTTCCGATACGCTCTCTGCTCGATAGGGAGGTTCTTAATGGATTTGGAGGATTTGGACAACACCATTTTTCCCTTTGAAGAATGTCGGGAATTTTCTACCATACGAGCTGAAAAAGAAACAAGATGAAAGTCAATTTCTCTGTATAGAAGGTATCATCACAACACTAAGCTAAAGTGAGATACTTACCAAGTGATTCAGATGATGAACTGATTGGAAAATTATGAGCACTCAATCCCGCTTTACGGAGGAAAGCTTCCCCAATCAGAAGAGCACTCTGATATTTGTTGGCACGCATAGCGGGGATTTCACCGATAAACTGAGCATCATCTGGAATGAATTCACCAGTTGGCAGGCGACCTCCGTAAACCCATTTGGAGCCATGATCCCACGAGAAGGGTATAGTCAAACCGTCCGCCAAATAAAGATGAGGTGGGGGGGCGAACAAAGAAAAAATGAGATTTCCAAAAAGGGTTGCTAGAAACGGGGGAATCGAAGATTGCTCGACTAGGCCTCTGACTAGCGAAGAAATATCCGCGATTGGAAGAACTGGAAATATTGAACCGAAAAAGTTGTGTAAAGTTACGAAAGGAAGGTTTGAACCCCTTTGCGATCATCAAGACAGAAAAACAAACCACGAAGGCCACAGAATTTGGAACTAATTGTGTCAAGGACACACTGAATATTTTTAGAATATCAAGGAAGAGGGGAGACAACGGAAGACGCAGACCGCTATTAAAATGGGCCGTGTAAAAGGCTCGACATCCTCCCGGTGGAGATGTAACCCTATCAGAAGGAGAAGGGAGAATTATCTCAGAACCCTCCGGGAAATATTTGGCATAATTATTCATAACCTCCGGAAAAGTGTCCACCGTATAAGCACAAGCTAGGTCCTCAATTGGTTCAGAAATTTGAGGAGCAGTACCTTTGCCCTTTTTGGCTCGAGCAGCGACATCTGTATCGGATAGGATTTGTACCTTAAAAGTGTCTTCAACAGGAACGACAAATTCAGGAACTGCAGTTTGTTCGCCCAAAAAATTAGAGTGCAGCTCCTCCTCGTTATTAGAAGCAACATTCTCCCTAGAGGAAGAAGAAGATTTTCTTAAAGAAGCCATATTTTCAGATTCTCGGAGGATATAAGTCGATAAAAAGAAAACTTTATATGATGAACGACTAAGCAAGAAAATGACTTCGAACTATAAGCAAGTATAAAGGAGAAATGACGAACTAAAAAGTCACCTATTTATACTGAGAAGAGAAAAGACGTTTCGAACTCGTCACAACTAATCACATTCCCGCCAAAAACGGAAGAAGATCAAAAGCCTCCCGAAAGGACACGTGGTGATTCGTAATTGGAAAGAGAAAACGACTATCTATGATGCGTAGCACTCTTTTCCTTACTTAAGATTTTTTCCCATAGGGTTTTTTCTTAAGAAAGGTTTTTAACGAGGCACCATTCATAGAAGATAAACAGTCGTATAAAATTATCTACTTCTACGAGCTTCTATTATCTATACGCTCGAAGAAGTGAGGGAGTACTGATGGGGGCTATTTCGCACCCCTTATAATGTACGGATCGACTGAAGAACATAAGATCGGTTCGACCAAACAAGACAGTTCGGGATCATCTTATCGACCCGGCCGAATACAGCTCTCTTCGACAAGAAGACTACACTCCGGACTCAAGAAGGATATTTGGGCCGAGTCCTATTAGGATTATATTTCCTTGTAACGCTAGGTTTAGTATGATATAAATACCTAGTCAATCATTGTATTAGACAACTCTTAATCAGAAGGCAAATACGCCAGTGAATTCTGCATAAATGGCAGAACCCACTATTATTCAATAAAGAAAAGAGCTTTCTCTTCATATTTGTGTTATTCTTACGTTGGTTACGATAATTACTTGTTGTTCCTACGAAATTGTTCTTCCTTGAGATTGATCCATCCTGAGTAAAGTAACAGAGCCCTATAAATCATATATATTGAGAATCCCCAATATCAAATATTCACTGATACCATTAACCCGACGAAATCCGGTTAAATCACGTGGTAACCTTGTTGGTACCGTTTCTGTATTCCTAGCTTCACGTATTCCTCGGCAGAATGGCGAGCATCGCATGATACTATTTCCGATCTCCCTATCCCGGATAGTTACTCTGTTTTGAATCATCTCAGTGCGCCTAGCGGCTGCAGTGGTGTGGAGAACTTCCATCACCGTGTCTACCCTTCTAGTTTCTTGGCAACTCGTTCTTGCACCATTTTTTCCAGCTCGGATTCTGTAATTCTCTTGTAGGTTGGTTTCTTGCTTTTCACAATTTCTATAGGTTGACTCTCCCCTACTACCGAATCCTCCACAACATGTACCATCTTCGGAGGAATTCCTGATCGAACGTTAGTCTTCGACGGGGCTGCTCGGGGAAGGTTTGGTGCCGGTGCATTCAATATGGATCGTGGTACGCTTTTCTCCTTCTGAATGTTTGAAGAAGGAAATTATGGTCTCCCATGCATTGGTGGCTGATCTACGGGTGATTGGTCGGCCCTTCCACTATTCAGAAACTCCCTGCACATAGTGCCTATGATAGACCTCAAATCGTTGACAGTCGTGCGGATCGGAGCATCGTCTTGGGGAACGACTGGTGGAGCTTCTGGTTGTTGAGCCGCTCGAGATAGATTATCGGGCTCATTGTTAACTGAGTTCTGTGCTCCGGCTGCATGGGAAGGCTCTCCTCGAACATATGTATTTCTCCTCGTAGTAGGCATTTTTCGATCTAACACCCAAATAAGGCCACACGGTGGGCGCCAATTGATCTTACGCTAATTCGTTGAGTGATCAAAGTAGGAGAGTAAATGGCTAAAACACAATTATATGAGGAAAAGATCAATAATGTATATTCCGAACATAGGTGTACAGATTAAAAGTAATGAGGATCCTATCTGAGCATTATAGGATGCCGTACAAGCTAGAGGATAAATACATATAAAGTAACCTAAACTAACTTTCCAAGGCGGGTCCGAGCAGGAGCTTCAAGTTGGGAGCACCTGGGAAAGCGTGTTTGGCGTCATAAATGCTTGTGGTATTTATAGTTGAGGCGATGCGCTTGCTGAACCATCTGAAGGGGAACATATCTCGGCCCAAAGGACTGGGCCTGAGGTTGGCCCAACAGTAGTCTTCGACCTTGTACTCTTTCTAATAGATCGGACTGGATAAGCTAAGGCTTGGGCTCGATTCTATGTCTTCAAGGTCGGGATTCATGATTTTCGATCTTGCATGATCCGTATTCCGATCTTACCTGAGCTCCTAAATGTAGATAAACCAAAGTACCCCTCATCAAATGAAATTTTTGGAACGTTTGGGTAGTCCATGACTCGATAGATATATTCAATCTCGGCCAACCACACTTTAGCATTTTGATCGTCAAGCTTTACAAGAAATTGGAGTGGTCGGAACTGCAGAAACATTCCAAGGTCTGGTCCAAAGCTAGCGGTGCAAGTGGTCGAGGCGCAGCTCATGCAGAGCCTTGCAAAGCTTGGGTGAACTCTGCCAAAGCGAAAATTATCCGCTCAGCTTGTTCGACTGGTGGGGCTGTCGGTGCTCCCTCAGACTGACGATGGAGAACCAATCGACTAGCACAACTATCACCATGATTTCCTGTCATCTAAACAATGAAGGACGACTCGTTAGCATAACGAGACCGAACCTACTATATTTGACAAAAAGAAAATCATTCAAAACCCAACTAATCATCGCATAATGGCAAATTGCCATTCGATTAAAAAATTGCCGAACATCACATAATCAATCGTAGTGTATCAAAATGGACACATGTACGATAAAACAATCAACTAGCTAGGACGGCTTCAAAACAAGCAAGGTTAAAAGGAAGTCCTAAATGAGCTCTCAATCTAAGTCATCTTAAATGCAGTCTCCTGAGCACCAACTCGGGAATCCTCACCATCAATAGGAGTTGCCGCATCCACGGGGTCCGCCCCTTCCGGGTTCTGCTCACCAAGCTCATCTAGCAACCAAAAGAGAATCGTTAATACTGCTGAACCCATCTTGAATCGTGTTGGATTGAAACAATCCATGATTCCTATGGAGCCAAAAATCCTCCATTCGGGCCCTCGTTTCACTGAGTAGATCTTCAATCACTTGGACCCTAATTTCAGCCTCTTGAGCACAAGTCCTTACAAGTGATGCAACCCGAGAGTACCGATCAGTGTAAACCTCCAACTCATGCACCACACTATTGGGATAATCAACCCCTGATCGACATCCTCCAAGTCGCACATGATCACGGGATGGCGGATAAACCCGACGAGGTCGAGAATGTCGACTTACCGTTCAACGAGGGGGAGAATCATTACGAGTAGGGGCAGCAATGCCCCTACGAGGCCCCAACTCAACCTCAAAAATCATGTTTCTCTCTCATGCACTTGTACAACAATTACCTTGGCTCGACATCCTATCACACTCACAAGATAAAAACAAATACGTAACATGTAATAATTACACGAAAGGACTCGAAAAGATAGTTAAGACTCGACACAACAGACGACTACGAGGATCCTTGACCTGACATATAAGCCTAAGCTCTGATACCACTTGTGACAGCCCGAGCCCCCGGGTCGGGTCCTACATGGACCCACCCTCGAGTTAGGGTTCGGGTTCATATTCGATGAACACAACCAAATATAGAGTAAATTTTTTTTGAAACATTAAACGACAACAAAACACATTAATCCGAGTCATAGTTCAAACACGGAGCATAAAAACACGAAACACTGCTATGTGCAGGAGCGGGCACGATATTTAAAATAAGAGCAAACAGTGCAATAACAAGTTTCCACAATAAACACTATTAAGTACTAATCATGCCAGATACATAGATGACACAAAACATAACAACATAAAAGCAAAAGATAACAACGAGGATGACCCTCGACGATCGACTGACAGGATCTCGAAGATTGCCACACCAATGCTAGACATCAAACCATAGGATATATGTATCTGAAAAAGAAGTAAACACTAGTGCATAAGTTGATCGTCCAATTTAGTGAGCTGTGGTGCACATGTGCGTGTAATGCATGAATGCAACATATTGTAACATGAACATATTTAACATTCATTAAATAAACACATGCGATAACAATTTAAGCACATTAAACAAGTAACCAATAGTTGTTGATGCCGTCCTCCTCTTACCCTCCAATATGACGCCCCCACTGAACACTCCAAGTAAGGAGCTACCTTACTAACTGTGCGCATAGACGTCTAATGCCTGGAGTTTGACATTCACTCCCCAAGTGTAACCTCCACGCTTGGCTCATGAAGCGGGTCTACGGTGGAACGAGGTAACCCTACGGCCCTAACCTTCCGGGTTACCCACGATTCCGCACACCTAAATAGGGCCCACATAATAATAACAAACAATACAGTACAATAACAATCGAGTAACAAGAAATCAGTAAGCAACTCAATAATAATAATCAAAACAATTGTGTATACAATATCAAGTACTTATAAGCACATAAGTATTAGCATAATAATTCAACAAGAATAGTTCGTCCTAGCAGTCGAGTTATTCATTGTATCATACATCGCATGCTCGTTCGTTTGGGGACTAAGTTACAGTTATGACTCGACTTACTAGCACATTCGGACTGACACACAAGTAACACACAGCACCCATCTGTGTAGCTTGCGATTCTCGAGGAAATGCGGACAAGTAGCGACTTCGGTTCCTGTATACGTTTATGTAACGATCTTAGAATCTAATTAGTCCATAAGGATTCTAGAGTGACTAAAGCAATGCTTTAGTCGAGCAAACAATTGAATCGTGGTTGTTCAATATCGAAGCCATGCTCAAAACATGGACATTTACGTTCGATCTAGAGGTTCTATGGTCCGTTCATGAAGCGTGGTAAACATAGCCACCAGAAAGTTAAACTAGAACAAAACCGTTCTAATTGAGCTTTAAAATGTTTAATTAAATGTTTTAAGTTAAGTTATTACCTTCAAATAACTTTATGTTTCTAAAGTATTCAAACAATAACTTATTTTCGAATTTATAATTTTAATTTTGTTAGAAACATTTTATTTTCGAAAATTAAACTTTATTTATATTATCTTTTCAAAAATATTAATTTCTTTATCAATTTTATTTGAAAAATAATTGATTATTGTTTATACTTTTATTAGGATAAATAATTAAATTCCTTCTCCATGATTATGTATATTAATTTTTTTTTAAACCTTTTAATCTTTATTTTCTAAATAATTTAAATTCAGAAATATTATTATTCGGAATAATTAGAATTTATTTTTTAAATTACTTAATTCTTGAAAAATAATTATCCAAAATTATTTTAATTTATTTTTGAAATTATTTATTTCCAGAAAATATTATTCAAAATTATTTACGAATTTTATTTATGAAAATTAATATTCAAGATTAATTAAAATTATATTTAATATTTGAATTTATTAAATTCAGAAAAACATTTAATCAAAATATTTTATTTTCAAATTATTTATTTTCCGAAGAAATATTATTCAAAATTATTTTATTTTATTAAGAATTAATGTACCCTTGAAATTATTATCTTTTCGAATTTATTATTATTTAACCTTATTTTATTTTTCAAAAATTAATTAGATTTCTTATTCGGAAAATTCTTATATTTTATTTGACATTCTTTTTTTTTTAAATTATTTAAGTTAAATATTTATTTTTTGAGCATATTTATTAAATATTTTATTATTCGGGAAAATGGGTTTATTATTTATTTTTCAGAAAATAATTATTAAATTTTATTTTTTAAATGTTTTTTTTAACTTCAAAATAATTACAAATTTATTATTTTCATATAGATCTCTCTATTATAAATTACTTTTTTATTATCTCATAAAAAGTTAAGCATTTACTCTATTTAAAGTTATCATAATTTATTTATTGTTTTATTAAATAATAAAATTATTAATATGAAAATATTATTTTATACTATAACGAAATTTTTGTTAGTTAATTTTATTAAATCACAATTTTCGTAATTTAATATTAAAAGGCAATAAAAACTAATTTTTATTTATGACAAAATATTTATTTATAAAATTTATTTACTTTATTTTCTGAATAGTAGATTACTTTAAATAATACTTAACAAATTTAGATTCAACAAAATTTTTTCTCAAAAATTCTACTTTAAGTGTTAAAGAATAGCTACTTTTTATTTCAATAAAATCCCCAATATTTTGAAATCTTCATTTTAACCACAAAACTCTTTTAAACTAAAATAAAAGAGTCATTCTTTTATAACCCAACAATATTCATCACTAACATTTCAAGATCTACAAAAAATTGCATAACATTTTTCCATCACCATTAACAACTAATACAATAAAACCTAAATTTCATAAAAAAATGTGTTTGTTTAAATAAAAGTTTGAAAACTCAAACCTAGATCTTTAATAAAATCTCAAAACTAAACATTTTCACATAAGAAAATCAAACTCAAATCTAAAAATTGAAACTCTAGATCTAGGATTCAAGAAGTTTTAAAATGGTAGACAAGGATTTATAATCTTTTCTATATTAAACTCATTTCTTAAAACAACTAACAAAAACACCAAAAAAGGGGTAGAAATGGTTTATACCTAAACCTTGAATAGTTGATTTCCTTCTCCAAGCTACTGCCCTTGACTCCGGTGGTGGCGGCGGCGGCGGATTCTGGCAGTGGTGGCAGCACGGTGGCGATGATGACACGGAGGTGGTGATGGTGGTGGTGGTTCTTCCTCCATCTGATTTAACCGGATTTCGTCGGGTAGGATTATATCAGTAAATAGGTTATATTGGGGATTCACAATATATATGATTTAAAGGGCTCTGTTACTTTATTCCGGATGGATCAATCTCAAGGTAGAACAAT
Organism: Penstemon eatonii; assembly: GCA_038501285.1. Lineage (NCBI taxonomy): Eukaryota > Viridiplantae > Streptophyta > Magnoliopsida > Lamiales > Plantaginaceae > Penstemon > Penstemon eatonii. Next base: position 49,793,730 of record CM076715.1, on the reverse strand, counting down.
TAGATGGAACAATCAGTAATAAAGACAATCAATGAATATAACAGTATAGCAAAAGCTTTTCTATTCAATAATCTTAGACTATTTTGGTATACAGGCGTAAGCGGAGTATGTAAAGTGTGTGTAATGCAATGATAAACTAGGTATTTATATCACATTAAACCTAGCTTTACAAGGAAACCTAATTCTAATAGGACAAGGCCCAATAGTCCTTCTTGAGTCCGGATTGTAGTCTGCTTGTTGAGGAGAGTCGTATTCTACCGGGTCGATAGATGATCCCGAACTGACTCGTCTGGTCGAACCGATCTTATATACCTTAGTCGATCCGAACATTATAAGGGGTGCGAAATAGCCCCCATCATTACTCCCTCACTTCTTCGAGCGTATATGTAGTAAAAGCTCCTAGAAGTAGATGGTTTCTTACGACTGTTATTTTCTATGAGTTGTGCCTCGTTAAAAACCTTACTTAAGAAAAAACCCTGTGGGAAAAAATCCTAAGTAAGGAAAAGAGTGCTACACATCATAGATAGTCGTTTTCTCTTCCCAATTATGAACCGCTACGCGTCCCTTCGGGGAGGCCCTTCATCTTTTTCCGTTTGGCGGGAACTGATTAGTTGTGAGGAGTTCGAAACGTCTTTTCACTTCTCACTATAAATAGGTGACTATTAAGTTTGTCATTTTTACTTTATACTTCCTTTATCCTCGCAGTCATTTTCTTGGTCAGTCGTTTAACATTTAAAATTTTGCTTTTATCGACTTATACCCTCCGAGGATCCTATAAAATGGCTTATGTAAAAAAAATCTTCTTCCTCCTTCAAGGAGAGCGTCGCTCCTATTATCGAGGAGGCGTTACATTCCAATCCTTCGAGCGAGCAAATTGGAGTTTCAGAATTCGTTGTTCCTTCTGAAGACACCTTTAAGGTACAAATTCTCTCTGATATGGACGTCGCTGCCCGAGCTAAGAAAGGCAAAGGAACAGCTCCTCAAATTTCTGAACCGATTGAGGATCTTGCTTGTGCTTACACTATGGATACTTTCTCTGAGGTTGTGAGAAATTATGCCAAATATTTTTCGGAAGGTTCCGAGATAGTTCTCCCTTCTCCTTCTGATAGGGTTACATCACCGCCGGAGGGATGTCGAGCCTTTTACACAGCCCATTTTAATAGCGGTCTGCGTCTTCCGTTGTCTGCCCTCTTTCTTGATATTTTAAAAATATTCAGTGTGTCCTTGACTCAATTAGTCCCTAATTCCGTGGCCTTCGTGGTTTGTTTTTCTGTTTTGATGATAGCGAAAGGATTCCAACCTTCCTTTCGTAATTTTACGCAATTGTTTCGCTTTAACATTTCTAGTTCCTCCAATCGTGGATATTTCTTCGCTAGCCAGAAGCCTAGTCGCGCAATCTTTGACTCCCCAGTTTCTAGCAACCCTTCTTGGAAATCTCATTTTTTCTTTGTTCGTCCACCATCTCATCTTCGTTTGGCGGATGGCTCGACTACGCCCTTTTCGTGGGATCATGACTCCAAATGGGTTTATGGAGGTCGTCTGCCGACTGGTGAACTTATTCCTGACGATCCTCAGTTTATTGGTGAAATCCAGGCTATGCGTGCCAACAAATATCAGAGTGCTCTTCTTATTGGAGAAGTTTTCCATCGCAAAGCGGGATTGAGTGCTCATGTTTTTCCAATCACTTCATCATCTGAAACACTTGGTAAGCATTTATTTCAGCATAGTGTTGTGATGATCCTGATAGGATAGTGCCCTGCAAGCCAACAAAATAGCTTGTAATAGGGAACATTATTTTATCTTGAAAGAATCTTTGATTTATCAATTAATACGAACTGTTTATTTTATTGAGAATTCATAATATAAACAAATGGCCATCTTCATCTTTCGCGAACACATTTAAGCGATTGGTTGAAACCCTGAGATCACTCATGACTACGGGACTATTCACTTCAGTATTGGGTGCGATTAATCATGAAACAGTCTCAAAGGTCGTGATCTCAAAAATGTTCCAAGTCATGGATTCATATCGAGACGGGGTATCGAATGAATTGTCAAGACTTGTACGATTATGCATGATTCACTTAAAGTGAATTTGTTGTTGTTTCATGAACAAGACATTGTTAATGTCAGTTCATATGACTAGGTAGTTCGATAGGGGATCGGACGCATCGAACGACCCGAACAGAGAGACCCATTGTGGAAGTGCGTAAAAATCATGTCGGTGGTGGGATGTCTCTCAAGACTTATAACAGTGTACGATTTAGTCCTTAGGCTTGAGATGCTAGGGCGAATTCGGTATACGGGTGTGCGTACTTGTCCATTGTGCGCCTACGTTGGGTACGTATAGTCGTATGCGCGGATGGTTAGCATCAATATAGGATCTACCGACTCATTGTAATGGATGAGGGAATTTCCTGTACATTCTTCGATGATACATTCCGAGAAATCCATGGCCATGGTCAGTGACTGATTTGGAAAAGGGTTTCCAGATTTAGCAGTCACACTGGAAGTATTATCCTGAATTAGAAAGTACAGAATCGAGATGATTAGAGGTGCAGACCAATTCACACACCCTAGGTCTCGATCGGGAAATTAGTCGTTAGAGGGACCGTATGTACATGGTACTTATAAAAGGTTTAAGGTTCATTGAAGTCAATTCACCTGAAGTTGGGCCTCATGGGCTTGTGGCTAGACATCGACCATGAGGTGTGGGTACTCCTGAATTGATGGTAGATTAATTCTGGAGTGGTCAATTGAAAATAGTTTAATTGATCGGAGAAATTAATCTCATTAATTAAATCACAGAAATGTGAGCCTGCGGCCAATTGATGGTGAACCTAGAGGGTCACACACAAAAGTTGGAACTGTGATAGTCAGTCGTAGAACGAATTGATTTAAAGGGGTCAAATCAAAGAAAAGAATTAAAAGGTTAATTCTTAGAGAGAGAAAATTAATTGGATTTATCTAATTAATTAAATATTTAATTAAGGGACTAATTAAATAAATTGGCCATTTAATTAAAGTGGTTAATTAAATGACTTGGGCTTATTTAATTAAAAGGACTAATTAAATAAGAGGTATGGGCTAACTTATCTGATGGCCCATTAGGCCAAGAAAGAGATAAGGTCAAGAAGAGATAAGGATAAGGATAGAGATTAGGGATAAGGTTGGACTCTACTATAAAAGGGGAGTCTTGGAGACTCAAAAGACTAACAACAAGAAAACACAAGCAACCCTAATCTTTACTCTCTCTTGGCTGCCCCCTTCTCCCCATTTGCCTTAGCCGCCGCCGCCCTACACTACCAAGCCGCCGCCGCCCCTGGTTGTAGATCGGCCGTGCATCACCTCTCTCCATCTTCTTGTTCTACATCTAGAGTTGGATCTGAATCCAACTCTTGAATCTGAAGTGTTTCTTTCCTAGTTCGTAGCCTGTGGATTGAAGCAATCACAGATCCAGTTGGTGTGGACTATTCTCTAGAGGCACAACACTTGGGGTGCTCTAGTGATCCGAAAAAGAAGACCGGAGAAACCACCACCTTGCCTGTGGTGAGGTAAAATCTTAATTTTACCACTTTATTTCTTTTAGTATTTAGGTGCTGAAATAAATTCAACCTTATTCATATGTGCTAATAAGAACCCTGGGATGTGGTGTATAAAAATTTTAAATTCCGCACCGTTGTAGTTGACAATTATACCCACAAAACCCAACAGTGGTATCAGAGCCTAACTTATTATGCACGTATGAAAAAGGCCTGAACGCATCAAATTATGTGATTATATGTATTTGTTGTGTTCTGATATTTGATTCTTGCTTGTTATGATAAATTGAGTGTTCGAATTTTTGCACTTTTCGGTTTTTGGGCCTAAATTATAATTTTCGAAAATTGGAGGGCTAATTTGCAAATTACGATTTTTCATAAATCTGGACAGAAATTAAAATTTTGTTTTTCTACAATTCTGGACCAAATTGCAAATTCTGGAATTTTTCAAAATCTGGACCATTTTGCAATTTACGAAAGTTTAGGGGTGTTTTTTGCTATTTCCGTAAATCTGGGGTCTGTTTTGCAATAAACAAAAGTTTCTGGAAATTTTGTCAATTTTCTGCTTTCTGGTCCAATTTGCATATTCTGGAAATTTTGGGGCTGATTTGTAATTTCCAAAAGTTGAGGGGTCAAAGTGTAATTTTCAAAAATTCAGGGGCCGAACTGCAATTTTTCAAACTTGAAAAACAGAAACTGTTTTGTGCACTAAAAGGGTTTAGTAAATCCGGAAAGTCAATTTTATCATAATTAGTAGGGACTTAAAGTGAGAATCAAAGGGTCATTTTAAAGGGGTTTAAAATGATGTTATAGATTGTTTTAGAAAGGAGTTTTAAAACTAGAATATTAAGTTTTAAAATGGGATAAGAAATAAGAAATTAGTTTTTGCTTGTTTCTTGCTCTACGTGAAATTGTTTACGTGATTTTCGATCGCGCCGAGCCTTGACCCTCAGGGTAGATGTGATTGGTTATTTTTATCTTATTGGTTTTATTGGGCCTGCGAGCCTTAAGTTTTGGGCTACTTTGAGCCATTGTAATAGATAGGGCTTTACTGTTTTATTAGTTTAGGATGGTGGCCCATTACAAGCAAGGTGGGAGCCCAAGAAGACTAAAGGCCATGTATGCATGGTAAAATATGTAATAGAGTAGGTCTCTTTGAAACCTAATAGATTGACCAATAGGACCATCGTCTTTGGCTCGATGGTGGTCCGGATAGGAGGCTCCCGATCGAAAACATACTGTGGTAGCATGCATGCTAGGTGTGTATGTGTTTATTTACGTATTTATATCTGAGCTTGTATGGTGATGCGCGCTAGTTATATTTAGATTGTAAATAAAAGATAATGCATAACTGGAACGGTGAGATCTCGAGGAGAGTTACCTCAAACTCTTAAACCCGAAAATCCCCTCTTGAAAATTATATTAAGTCACATTGGGTAAATTTAAAATGATGTTTTAAAGATCCAAGCCTTCCATCAATAGGGACTAGTGTAAGTTGTGATTATCGACCGATAACCAGTTACGGGGACTTCACGACCGGGCCAGTTGCTCATCATGATTGATGGGTTAGACTTAACGATTAGTAACACTTATGATGTGGCAGTGCTAGATAAGTGCGAAGACCGAGGCAAAATAGCTTGAAGGTTGTGGAGGAACACAATTGGTAAAAGTATACCTACCTGGGGAGTTAATTGTATGACCACGAGTCGTGGGTGCAATTAATGTCTGCTGGGACGTCAAGACCTACTAGGAGATTAGATTTCCCGAACAATTTAAGGGGTAATTGTTTCGAGAAAATAGTGGGAGAACTTTTTCGATAACAAGTCCAACATCATTAATTATAAGTATTAATATTGTTGGTCCCAAGTGGTCAGATGAGGTCTAGAGGGGGGGGATGAATAGACCTCTGAAAATTTTTGAACTTAAAAACTTTTCAGTCTTCTGTCAGCAGACTAAGCTGATGAAGAACAGTAAGCAGACTAGTCTGATCGTGAACAAATCTTGAACAGACGACTGACCACTCTTCTTACAATGACTTAGCTGTTTTATCAGTAAAACAGTTTTCCAAGAGTATACTTGCAGCGGATTGTTTGAAAGTGTTTTTCACAAGTAAACTAAGTTCCAAAAGATTTTATCCCCAGTTTTCAAACTCCTTATAAAATCTTTTGTTTGATTCAAAGTGTTTAAAATGCAAACTTTAAAATATGCAAGAAAACTTTAAATGCAAGATAACACAAAGAATTTTTATAGTGGTTATATGGATAAAAATCCTTTAGTCCACTCTTCCAGATCACACAGATTCTGGGTTATACTATAATCACAAAGATTACAATATTTCTCCACTTACACCTAAACAACTAATGAGAAGGCTGTAAGCTCACAATAGGAATTCACAAAGAAAACCTATCCTCTAAAGTAGAATCACTCACACAGATGGATTCTCACTTCGCACAACACTCAGCTATTACAAAATCACTCAGATAATGTTTTTCTGATTTCTTCAACTGGGTTTCTGTCAACAGATGACTTCCACCAGACGAGTGAGCTGTTCGAGCTTTTGAGACTTAGAGAAATTTTGCTTCAAAATTTCGATCTCTGATTGTTGTTGTGTTCTTGCTCGATTTGAAATTCAGCTCTATTTATACATGGAGATGAAATTATGACCGTTGAAGGCAAGTCACAAATCAAATCCATCCTTCAGCTCTTTTTGAAACGGCTCCCTGCAGCATTCCGTACTGTGTACAGTACCTTTCTGTCCATCGCATTTAATGCTGCATTTAATGCACTCTGCTGATCCGAGGATATCTTCAATCATTTGCCATTACTACCCTTCTCTTACAGCATTTATTACACCAAGTGCATTTATTACCGTTGGACTAATCTCTTGATCTCTTCTACTCTGCTGATCAAAACGACTCTGCTGATAGATACTCTGCTGATCAAATACTGAACTCATCTGATTTGACTCGGCTGATGATCTACCCTTCTGTTCGCTGTTTCAGCAAGAGATCACTAGTCTTCTGAGCTTTGAACTTTGAACTCTTCTGATGTCTTCTTTTACTTGTTCAAAATTCTTCTAAGGGAACTAAGCTTACCATACTTAGCTGATTATGATGTTTTGGAAATCATCAAAACCTTCCCTTAATTACTTGTCTTCTTTCATCTTCATCTTCATCCAACAATTTCCCCCTTTTTGATGATGACAAAACTCCAGCTAAGTACCTGTACCTAAACTAAAGTTTTGATCCTCAAAAATTTCTGAGATAGAAATGATGTGTTGGAGTCAAACTTGCAATTTTATAGATAATGATTTGATTACATTTTACAAGTTTTGAAAGATGAGAAGTACAAAATATTTAAAAAGATTACAAGGATTTAAAAATTAAGAAATTTAGCCTAAGCTAGTCTTCTTTCTTCTTTTCTTCCTTGTCTTCTTTCTCAGATTCTTCTTCAGATAATTTAGAAGTCTCAGCTTCCAAATTTTCAATGAATCTTTTCTTCAGCAGCTCTAACTTCCTTTTCTTGACATCTGGATCAAGCTGTTCTTCAGCTGAATCTTTGGCAGCAGCTAGTTCTTTGTCTGACTTGGCTTTTGCTTCAGATTCTTCCTCTTCAGCTTGGTCTTCTTCTTCTGTTATTCTCTTATCTGTTGGTCTGCTTGATTCTTCCATATTTTTAGCAGTCTCACCAGCAGATTCTTCTAACACTTCAGTTGCTTCATCTTGGTTGTCTTCTTCCTCTTCAACAGATCTTCTGACTCTTTCATAGGAAGTTCCAACTCTCATCTGTCCAAATATCCTTTCTTCCCCCTTTTTGTCATCATCAGCAGGGACAGGTGGATATTGTGGTACAACTGGTGTAATTAGAAGAGAATCACATAGAAGTTTGATGTTCTCCTCCATTGCATTGATCTGAGCTTGCTGTCTGAGTTGATTGGCTTTGAATGCTCTTATCTCCTTGAGCAGATCTTCTCCTTGATCACCTAATTGGATTTGAGTTCCCAGAATCCAATTTGATGAAGCCTTGAAGTCGGTTATCATGTTGCCCATGACTTCATCTTCTGCTTGGAGTGCCAATTCAACAGTCTGTTCAATGTTTTTCCAACCTTCAGTAGTGCTTTGTGTCCTTCTCCTGAGTATATCCATATCCTGACATATAGATTGTACATTCTGAGCAGTATCTTTCATTAAATCAGTAGGAACAATAGCAGCAACCTTCTGAATAGGTTGATGAACAGCAGCTAACACTTCTGCTTTTAACTCTTCTTTCATCTCCTTCATGGATTTGGTAAACATTTGATGAATGTAGTCCAACAGATTTGTCTGTACATTCTGAGAAGTTGAAGGTATATCTGTTGTAGCAGCAGGTGTTTCTTTGATAAGTTGCTCTGCTGGTTGAATTGTCAGTGCAAGAGACTGATCTGCTGAGCTATCAGCAAGGCTTGGAGTGCTTTCCTTCTCCTTAGCCTGATCATCTCCTTTATCAGCAACTTCTTTTTCCTTGTCCTGATCTGCTGGAATATTTTCTTCTTTCTTTGATGCATCAGCAGCATCAGACTTATCACCTTGTGCTTGATTCTGATCAGATGGGTCTGATGTACCCTCTAATTGCCTTGGTTGATCAGAAGACTTGTCTTTTTCTTCATTAGCAGGTGATATTATCTTCTTGACAGTTTCAACTGTCTGCATCAGTCCTTCATTGTCCACTGCTGACCTGTTACAAATCCAAGTAAAGTTGTCAAGAGGAATAAAAGTAGTTGTTGGTTCCTCTGGCAGCTCTTCATAGGGTTTGATGTTTGGTCCATAGACAATGTGCTTGATGTTAGGAAGTGGGACCAGTGAGCTTGGTTGTCCTTTTAACTTCCTTGCTTTCTTGGCCCAAAACTCCATTGCTTGAGCAATAGCCAACTTAATAGATCTTTCTTTGAGATCTACTGAGTCATCAAAATCCTCAGAAATGGATGCAAAGATCTTCTTAGCCTCTTCCTTGACTATGTGACATATCCTCATCCTTAACCTGTCCAGAAAGAATTCTGAATCAAGTGCTTGAATGAGAGAATCTGTTTCAAGCCACTTAAGTAACCATTCTTCTGTAGCCTTGAATTCTTTCCACTTGGCCATTTCAGCAGGACTCTTTGTTAATCTGAATTCTCTCCATCTGTTGTATTTAATCTTTTCAGAATGGAAGAGTGTCAGACGCTTGACTCTTTCATTTTCAGCGTCTAGTCTTCTGAGAAATTCTTCAAAAATTGCAGGGTCTTCCCTGACAATTTCAAGAGATAATCTTATTTCTTCTCTTCTCTTTTCCTTAATCTTAGGTGCAGGCATAGCTGGTATTGGTTTATTTGGATCTCTTTGCTCACCAATTACTATCCCACCAGTACGCTGAGGACCATGAGCATCCTTGATGCTTGCTTCAATGACAGCAGCCAACTCTGCTGCCTCAAAAGCATCTCTCTGCTCTTGAGTCATTCTGCTGGCTTCTTCTTCCAGCCTTTTTAACTCTAGGCTTTTCAGCCTATCTTCTTCTGCTTTCTCTGCAGCAATCCTTTGCTTTTCAGTAGCGTCCAGTTTCATCTTCTCTGCAGCAGTCACATAAGTTGAGGTTTTGCCTAACCTCTTTCTTCTAGATTCAGGGCTTTCAACTGCTTGAATGGGGGTTGCAGCAACTGGAGTAGGATGCAGCAACAGAATTTTTCCCTTTAGTGGTGTACTAGTCTGCTGTTCCTTTTCTATATCAGCAGATAGTGCAGCAGTTGAGGCTTCTGTTGTCACTTCAACTGTAGGAACACTTTCAGGCTCAGCAGTAGCAGCCTTAGCAGCTTCAACAACTGGTTCTTCAACATTTAATGGCCTTTCTGCTTCAGTTGTTGTTTTTCTTACAGTTTCAACAGGCTCTTCAGGGAAAGTGACCTTTCTCTTAGCCTTTGACTTAGGAATTTTCTTGATAGCAGGGGGGTTGGCAGTAGGAGGTCCCCTTGCTTCACTCCTAGTCCTTAGTCTCTTCAACCTTTGAAGTGGAATTTCCTCTTCAGATTCAGTTTCTTCAGAGGATGACCCTGTCTTCATATTTTCAATTTCAACAGTGAAGTCATCTACCACCTTCTTAGAGACTTCAATTTCGGGTTCTGCTGATCCAGCCACAACAGCAGACTGTGCTGTTGGCTCAGCAGACTGACTAGTCTGACCTTCCTTCTTGCTCTTCTTAGAAGGAGTCTTCTTAGACTGTTTGGGGGCTTTTCTCTTTGGTTTTTCCACCAGTTGCCTCACTGGTTCGTAGAGTTTGAATTCTTTGCTTCCATGGGTTTGCTTTCCTCCACCCATAGGGCATTGCAGAGAAGCAAACAAATTACTCAGCAGAATGGCATGAGAATGCCTTTTATCACTTAACAGCTCATAAACATGTGCAGCCCAGTTCACTTTCATCCCATAGTAGATACACACCATTGTGTAGTATCTTTTCCTTGGCAACCCATCCAAAGAACCCGTAGCACAATCCAGAACCTTTGCTATGATATCAGCAAATCTTTGGTATTCATCCTTCAGCTGGGTCTTCATCAAAGTCCCAGTCATCTTCTCTCCCTTCTTAGCACAAATTCCCCAAAATTCCTCTTCTTTTTCTGACCCTAACGAGGTCACATCTCCTCCCTTGTCTGTCAACTTATAAACTTCATTAAGAACAGCAGCAGATACAGCGATTTTCTTACCACCTATGACAGCAGTCATAACAGTGTCATCATCGTTGAATTTTCTGGTCAGGTAGAAATGGTAGACATCCTCTAAGTAGACTCTTTCTTCGTGAGCCTCCAAAACAGGAACCAATGATGCTTCTTTGATCTTTACCAGTATGGAACGCATCAAATCCGTGCCAGAGAAATGAAATTTGCTGTAGTTGAAGTATCTTCCTTCAACAATCTTGTCCATTTTCAGAGATTTGAGAGTAGATTCTGCAAAAGAACAGTGAACTTTCGAAGCAGTAGGGTTTGAGAGTTAGAGAGTTTGAGAGTTTTTGAGTGCGTAAGATGACTATTCTGTTCAGATCGGATTTTATAGGTTTCCTTTTGATTTGGTTTTCGTGATTTATCTAAACCGTTGATCTAATCTGACAGTTTTTAATCGTGCGGATGAGAGTCGCGGATTTCAATTTTATTATTTTAATGTCAGATGGGCGGGAAACTCTATCGACACTAATCTGTTTACTTATAAAAGCGTGTTTCTAAAGATACGTTTTATGACCATGCTTATATAAGACATCAGATGAGTAGAGTTTAACTTATCTGACAGACGAGTGATCTGTTATCTGATATTACTAGAGAATGCCAATAGCTAGTAATCTTCCTCTGCTGTTTGTCAATCCAGCAAGATAAAATAATCTTCAATCTTCAATCTTCAAGAATTAAGAACACGTCTTCTTGATACTCTTAACTTCAACTAACTGACATTAACAGATTTCATCTTTTAGAGCAGAAGTACCGCTAGTCTTACACGTTCCCCCTGTCTTTAAGAATTCATAAGTTAACTAGTCTGTTGAGAGTTAATTCTTGAATGAAATAACTGATGACTAAGCTGTTGAACTCCAGTCTTCTGATGAGTTCCCCCTCAGCTTATGCATCCAGGTTAAGTAATCCTAACTCAGCTCTTAGAGTTGAGAACCTTGCTTCACTTAGAGGTTTGGTGAAGATGTCAGCAATCTGATTATCAGTATGAACATACTCAATCAAAACATTGCCTTTTTCAACATGATCTCTAATGAAATGATGTTTAATCTCAATATGTTTAGTCCTTGAATGACTTGTAGTGTTCTGAGTAAGTGAGATTGCACTTGTATTGTCACAGTAGATTGGAATTCCACTGATCTTGATGTTGTAATCTTCTAGTTGATGCTTCAACCAAAGTATCTGTGCACAACAAGCTCCAGCAGCTATATATTCAGCTTCAGCAGTAGATATAGAGACTGAGGTTTGCTTCTTACTCATCCATGAGATCAGACGACTGCCCAAGAACTGACAGGCACCTGTTGTGCTCTTTCTGTCAATCTTGCAGCCAGCAAGGTCTGAATCTGAATAGCCAACTAGTTCAAATCCAGATTCTCTAGGATACCACAATCCCAATTCTTGAGTGCCTTTAACATACTTCAATATCCTCTTGGCAGCTAAGAGATGAGATTCTTTGGGGTTTGATTGAAATCTTGCACAGACTCCAACTGAGTACATTATATCAGGTCTGCTTGCTATTAGATACAACAATGAACCAATAATGCCTCTATATTTGGTTATGTCCACTGATTTGCCATCTTCATCTTTATCCAAACGAAGACTTGTAGACATAGGAATGGTAGCTGTTGAGCTAGTTTCCATACCAAATTTCTTGAACAGATCTCTTGTGTATTTTGCTTGGCTGATGAATATCCCATCAGGCAACTGTCTAACTTGCAATCCAAGAAAATAGTTAAGTTCACCCATCATGCTCATTTCAAACTTATTCTGCATCAGCTTGGAGAACTTATCACACATCTGTTGGTTAGTTGAACCAAAAATAATATCGTCCACATATATTTGCACAAGTAATATATGATTTTCCCATTCAATTGTGAACAAGGTTTTGTCTACCTTACCTTTACGAAATCCTTTAATTAAAAGAAAATCAGATAGGGTATCATACCATGCTCTTGGAGCCTGTTTCAGTCCATAAAGGGCTTTCTTCAGACGATATACTTTGTCTTCTTCTTGATAGACTTCAAATCCTGGAGGTTGTTCAACATACACTTCTTCTTGCAATTCTCCATTGAGAAAAGCAGACTTCACATCCATCTGATAGACAGTGAAGTTCTTGTGAGCAGCATAGGCAAGAAACAGTCTGATTGCTTCAAGTCTTGCTACTGGTGCAAAAGTTTCATCAAAGTCAATTCCTTCTTCTTGACAATAACCCTTGGCCACTAGTCTTGCTTTGTTTCTGGTGACCACACCATCTTCATTCATCTTATTTCTGAATACCCACTTAGTGCCAATTACTCTTTGATGACTTGGTCTAGGAACTAAGTACCAGACTTCATTTCTTTCAAATTGATTCAACTCTTCTTGCATAGCTTCTATCCAGAAGGAGTCATTTAGAGCTTCTTCAATTTGTTTAGGCTCTATTTGAGATAGGAATGTGACAAACATAGCATCTTGTGCAGCTGCTCTTCTTGTTTTCACTCTATCTAAGGGATCACCAATAACTAATTCAGGAGGGTGATTCTTGAGCCATCTGAGATCAGGTTGCAAATCAGGATGTTGTCCTCTGTTATGATCTTGCAACACTACTGTTGGAGTTCCAGTAGTAGTCTGTTGAACATTTGCCGTCTGTTGAACAGTCTCTGGTCTGTCAGCTGTTTGCAACTCGTCTGTTAGACAATCAGCACTGTGATTATGAACAGCACTTGAGTTAGCAGCTGAACTTAGATTAGGTAGTATGATGGGAACATATTCTCCATTTCTTCCAACGTCTAACTTCTGTAAATCAGCAGACAGATCTTGATTTACACTTTGATTCTTTTCAGAAGATTGACTTGGCTCATCAAATACTACATGGATAGATTCTTCTATTAGTAATGTTCTTTTGTTAAAAACTCTATAAGCCTTACTAACAGATGAGTATCCTACAAAGACAGCTTCATCAGCCTTTTCTGCAAATGCAGTAAGGTGATTTTTCCCATTATTCAATACAAAACATTTACAACCAAAAATCTTAAAGTAATGAATGTTTGGCTTTCTGTTGTTCCAAACTTCATATGGAGTCTTGTTCTGATTTTTGTTGATCATACATCTGTTCTGGGTAAAGCATGTTGTATTTGTTGCTTCTGCCCAAAATCTTTGTGGCAGCTTAGCTTCAGCTATCATGGTTCTGACAGCTTCTTTTAGTGTTCTGTTTCTCCTTTCAGCAACACCATTCTGTTGAGGGGTTCTTGCAGCAGAATACTCATGATGTATTCCCTTCATGTTACAATACTCTTCAACAGTAGAGTTTGTAAACTCTGTCCCTCTATCTGACCTGATCTTCAATAATTTGATACTCTTCTCATTCTGGATCAGTTCCATCAGATTTGTAAGATGTTCCTTGGTTTCACTTTTCTTCTTCATGAAAATCACCCAAGTATATCTTGAATAATCATCCACAACAGCTAGGCAGTATTTCTTTCCACCATTGCTGACTGGATCAATGGGTCCAAATAAGTCCATATGCAGTAGCTCCAATATTCTCCCAGAGGATTGGTGCTTCTTTTCTTTGAATGATGACTTGATTTGTTTACCCTTCTGACAGGCGTCACAGAGCTTGTCTTTGCTCATGACTGCTTTTGGAATCCCTTCTACCAAATCATTCTTGATTAATCTTTTTATGGTCTTGAAGTTTAAATGATTCATCCTCTTGTGCCATAGCCAACTGACTTCACTTGGTGCAGATGCCACCAAACAAACACTTGAATTCTTGTCAACAGAATTCCAGTCAACTATGTAGATATTTCCTTGTCGTCTTCCAGATAAAATTACCTTCTTTGTACCAATTTGTTCAACGTAGCACTTATCTGTTGAGAAGATGACTGAATATCCCTTGTCACAAAATTGACTTATGCTCAGCAGATTATATTTTAGGCCTTTAACATAGGAGACGTCAGATATCTCTATGTTTCCCTTGATTAATCTTCCTTTAGCTTTAATCTTGCCTTCTTTGCTGTCTCCAAAAGTGACTTTTGGACCATCCACAGCAACTGCATCAGTCAACTCATGTATGTTTCCACACATGTGCCTTGAACATCCACTGTCCAAGTACCAAATCTTCTCTACTTTACTCCTACTCCTAATCCTAACCTACAAAACAAAAATAAAATTGTTTTAGGTACCCTTATTGAGAGGGTCCTGAAGGATTAGTTCCACCCTTGACAACCCAAGATGTTGAAGTCTTAGGCTTCTTAGGTTTCTGAGTTTTAGGAGCATGAACAGTTTCATTTTTATCATAGTTATCAGATAAGTCATGTTGATGATCAGTATGATATGAATAATGTTCATAAGCAGGGTAAGGTGCATGATAAGCAGGGTATGCATGCATTGGATGAGCAGGGTAAGGTGCATAGTAATTAGGAAACTGAGGTGCATGATACATAGGATGATATGCAGCAGGATGCACATAATATGACTCATTCCCATACCAAGCATTTTGATTTTTCTTATTCTTATGCTTCTTTGGTTTACTAGGTGCTTGCTCAACTTGTTTAGACTTAGCTTTACCAACAGTCTGATTGACTTTAGCTTTATCAGCAGACTTCTTAGGACTCTGCTGTTTGGTCTTACTAGTCTGATTTCCTACACTAGGCTCTTTGCTCTTTTTAGCCTTAGGAGATTTCTTCTCCTTTACCACTTTCTCAGTTGAGGTAGGTCTAGAGGTTTGAACATACAGAATGACCTTACTATTGTCAGCAGAAACAAATTTTTCAGTATGATTCAATTCTAGCTTATCCTTTACTAAAGGTGTCTCCTGTTTCTTAGATGTATGCATGGATGCAACAGTAGACTTATCATGAGACTCAATAATTTTCTCAAGTTCCATGACTTTTCCTTTATAAACCTCACACTCGGCTTTCAGAGATTCATGTTCTTGCTCAAGCTGTTTATATTCAGCTGATTCTTTTGGCTTCTCAGCTAAAAGTTTCAGTGAACTATTTTGCTCTTTTAGCAGGATCATCTCTTCCTTAAGCTTTTTATATGCTTCAGCAATACCAGTATTGTTAAGCATCATTTGTTCAAATGAATTAAATAATTCATCATTAAGAGGAGTTACCTCATCCTCAGAGTCATCAGAGTCCTTTGTCATCAGGCACAGGAGAGCAGGTTTTTCTTCATCAGAAGATTCTTCATCAGACGAGTCTGAGTCTGAATCAGATGAGTAGACAGCAGCTGGCTTTTCTGCTTCTGCCATCATTGCTTTCCCTTTCTGATACTTTCTTTCTTTTCTTATTTTCTTCTCCTCTTCAGTGTACTTCTCTGCTTTTGGATATGGGCAGTCTCTTATGAAGTGTCCCAATTTCCTGCAGTTGTAACACATCAGTTTTGATTTATAATCCTCTTTATCTTGAGAAGAAAAGTTAGGTTTAGAAGTAGAAGCAGCATGATTGTATTTGTTTTTCATCTTTCTCTTATAGAACTTCTTGAAGTTGTTCATCAATAATGCTACATCTCCAGCAGTGTACTCCTTTTTGTTGAGTAGAGTGGCTTCATCAGATGAGTCCACTTCTTTGCTTTTCTGGGCTGGTCTTCTGGTGGTTTCAGCAGCAACAAGTGCAGCTGTGGGTCCTGAAGTTGAGGTTTCTTCAATTCCCATCCTTGGCAGTTTATACTCATAAGCCTTGAGTACGGAGAACAGCTCTGTTAGAGAAATCTTGCCCAGATCTCTTGATTCTTCCATTGCTGTCACCTTCATGTTGAACTTGGAAGGTAGGGCCTTCAGTACTTTGACAGAGATTTCTTTGTCAGTGAAAGTCTTTCCCAGCTTCAAAACTTCGTTCAGAGTTCTGGTGAATCTGGTATCCATCTGATCAATGGTTTCTCAAGACTTCATCTTGAAGTTGTCCAGCTTTTCCAATGCAACACTGAGCTGATGCTCTTTAATAGCATCATTTCCTTCACTCATGTCTCTGACCTTATCCCACATCTCCTTTGCAGTTTTGCAATGTTTGACCTTGTCAAACCGATCATTATCCAGGGCTTTGGTCATGATGAATCTCCCAACTTTATCAAGATTGTAAAGCTTTATCTCTTCTGGAGTCATCTCATGAAGGTCTTTCTCCACAACCGTATCTACTTCGTTTATCTTTATGGTCTTTGTGAATCTGAATGGACCTTTAATGATACATGTGTGCATGTTGTCATTATAGGCAGCAAGGAAAATCTCCATTCTAATTTTCCAGTCCTCAAAGGACATACCAGCAATGTGGGGAACATGGCTGATACAATCCATTTTTCAAAAAGTTTTGATTTTTCAAAAAGATGCTCTTTTGAAAAGTTTTAAAAACCTTTGAAAAACACTCGGATCAAGCTCGTTGATCAGGCAGCTGATTCTAATGAACCACCTGCTCTGATACCACTTGTTGGTCCCAAGTGGTCAGATGAGGTCTAGAGGGGGGGGGGTGAATAGACCTCTGAAAATTTTTGAACTTAAAAACTTTTCAGTCTTCTGTCAGCAGACTAAGCTGATGAAGAACAGTAAGCAGACTAGTCTGATCGTGAACAAATCTTGAACAGACGACTGACCACTCTTCTTACAATGACTTAGCTGTTTTATCAGTAAAACAGTTTTCCAAGAGTATACTTGCAGCGGATTGTTTGAAAGTGTTTTTCACAAGTAAACTAAGTTCCAAAAGATTTTATCCCCAGTTTTCAAACTCCTTATAAAATCTTTTGTTTGATTCAAAGTGTTTAAAATGCAAACTTTAAAATATGCAAGAAAACTTTAAATGCAAGATAACACAAAGAATTTTTATAGTGGTTATATGGATAAAAATCCTTTAGTCCACTCTTCCAGATCACACAGATTCTGGGTTATACTATAATCACAAAGATTACAATATTTCTCCACTTACACCTAAACAACTAATGAGAAGGCTGTAAGCTCACAATAGGAATTCACAAAGAAAACCTATCCTCTAAAGTAGAATCACTCACACAGATGGATTCTCACTTCGCACAACACTCAGCTATTACAAAATCACTCAGATAATGTTTTTCTGATTTCTTCAACTGGGTTTCTGTCAACAGATGACTTCCACCAGACGAGTGAGCTGTTCGAGCTTTTGAGACTTAGAGAAATTTTGCTTCAAAATTTCGATCTCTGATTGTTGTTGTGTTCTTGCTCGATTTGAAATTCAGCTCTATTTATACATGGAGATGAAATTATGACCGTTGAAGGCAAGTCACAAATCAAATCCATCCTTCAGCTCTTTTTGAAACGGCTCCCTGCAGCATTCCGTACTGTGTACAGTACCTTTCTGTCCATCGCATTTAATGCTGCATTTAATGCACTCTGCTGATCCGAGGATATCTTCAATCATTTGCCATTACTACCCTTCTCTTACAGCATTTATTACACCAAGTGCATTTATTACCGTTGGACTAATCTCTTGATCTCTTCTACTCTGCTGATCAAAACGACTCTGCTGATAGATACTCTGCTGATCAAATACTGAACTCATCTGATTTGACTCGGCTGATGATCTACCCTTCTGTTCGCTGTTTCAGCAAGAGATCACTAGTCTTCTGAGCTTTGAACTTTGAACTCTTCTGATGTCTTCTTTTACTTGTTCAAAATTCTTCTAAGGGAACTAAGCTTACCATACTTAGCTGATTATGATGTTTTGGAAATCATCAAAACCTTCCCTTAATTACTTGTCTTCTTTCATCTTCATCTTCATCCAACAAATATAGATCAGTCAGCTAAACGTTATCATTTACTTTTGTAGATCAATTCTGCAAAAATGTCTAAGAATCCATTAGCTATCATCCTTGACACTAACAAACTGAACGGATCAAATTTTGTCGACTGGCTTAGAAATCTGAGGATAGTCCTCGACTCCGAGAAAAGGAGTTACATTCTCTTTGCATCCATGCCTGGTGCACTTTCGGAAGGGGTTTCGGAAGAGGAACGAGCTACCCATCAAAGGTGGGTCGATGATGATATTCAGGTTCGTTGCCTCATGCTGGCATCAATGACCAATGAGCTACAGAAACAGCATGCAAGGATGTTGCATGATGCTGACATAATTCTTCATCTCCGAGAGTTGTTTGGAGAGAAGTCTAGGACCGAAAGATTCAAGACTACAAAAGAATTATTCAATCTGAGAATGGCTGAGGGTTCAAGTGTGAAGGATCAATGTTTACGTTTCATTAATCTGGTTGAAAAACTGGAGAACTTGGACGTAGACCTGCACGCTGATCTCTCCACTGACCTGCTCCTCCATACTCTGCCGCGCTCATTTGATCAGTTCGTGATAAACTTCAATATGGAAGATAGAGAGCTCGCTCTACACAAACTGACCAATTTATTGGTCACGGCAGAATCAACCCTGAAAAGGGAGAAGTCTGTCATGATTGCTGAGCAACCCAAGGCTGCAAAGCCTAAGAAGGGCAAGAGAAAGAAGAAGAAAGTAATCTCTTCTAAAACAACCAAGAAGGTTGTCGAAAAGAAAAAAAAAAGCCCAGAAGATGAATGTTTCCACTGCAAGAAAGCAGGGCACTGGAAAAGGAACTGCCCAGACTACCTGAAAGAGGTGGTCAAAGGTATTTTCTTTATTGAAGTTAATATTTCTATTAACTGTGCATCATGGGTGTTAGACACTGCAGCCGGTTCTCATATCTGCAATGATTTGCAGGTAATGGGAGTAGTAAGGCCTCTTAAACCTGGGGATAGAATCCTGCGCTTTGGAAACGGAGCTAGGGTTGCGGCAGAGGCCATAGGAGACGTAGAGTTAGTAATAGGAAATTTTTCTTTGGTTTTGAAATACTGTTTGTACGTACCAACGATTATCAAGAACATTATTTCTATTCCTTTATTGGATAATGATGGTTTTTGTTTTTCCATTTCTAATGGAAAGTTTAGCATAATAAAAGGTGGTTTTACTTATGCTTGTGGTACTTTGATAGATGGTCTTTATTCCTTAGAACCTACCAACTCTAATGTCATGCACATTCAATCAAAGAAAAGAAAACAAGATGAAAACAATCCACAACTTTGGCACGCTAGGCTTGGACATATTTCCAAGAGTAGAATTCAAAAGTTGGTCTCCTCTAGGGCTCTTGAAATAAAGAACCTAGATGATCTCCCAACTTGCGAATCCTGTCTCAAGGGAAAAATGACCAAGGCGCCTTTTACTGGGAAACCGGAGCGTACCAAACAAACGTTGGATTTAATCCATACAGATGTTTGTGGACCACTGAGTACCAGTGCGAGAGGAGGATTCTCATACTTCATAACCTTCATAGACGACTTCAGTCGTTATGGGTATGTATACCTGATGAAGTATAAGTCCGAAGCTTTTGATAAATTCAAAGAGTTTCGAATGGAAATTGAGAATCAACTTGGACATAGTATCAAGGCACTTCGGTCGGATCGAGGTGGTGAATACTTAAGTCAAGAATTCCTCGATTATCTTGTTGAGAATGTAATTCTCTCACAGCGAACTCCCCCTAGAACACCGCAGTTGAATGGTGTGTCTGAGAGAAGGATTAGAACTTTGTTAGACATGGTTCGTTCCATGATGAGTTTCGATGACCTTCCTTTTTCGTTTTGGGGCCAAGCCCTATTAACTGCTTCGAAGATACTTAACATTGTACCTTCAAAGTCGGTGCCGACGACGCCATACCAAGAGTGGTTTGGTAAAGCACCCATATATTCATATCTACGAGTATGGGGATCTCCTGCCTATGTAAGAAACAAGAAAGGAGATAAACTAGATAGTAGATCTAGTTTGTGCAAATTTGTGGGGTATCCAAAGGAATCCATTGGATACCTGTTCTACGAACCTAAGGAACAAAAGATGTTTGTGTCCAGGAACGCCCACTTCATGGAGGATGACTTCCTCACTAAAAGAAGCGGGATATCCGTAGAACTTGATGAAGTCCAGGAATTGGACCCATCCCCACAAACAGTGGGAGTTGATCCTGAACCCGTTGAACCATATAGTACACCAGTACTTCGTAGGTCCGATCGAGTTCGTAGAGAGCCTGAAAGGTATGGCTTTATTCACGAAAACGATAAATTGGACACTGATCCAAGGACATACGAAGAAGCTATGTCAGACATAGATTCGGGTGCGTGGCAGGAAGCCATGCAATCCGAAATGGATTCCATGCATTCCAACAAAGTATGGACTTTGGTTGATCCACCTGAGGGAACCATCCCTGTAGGCTGCAAGTGGATCTTCAAGTGCAAGCTAGGAATGAATGGAGAGGTATTAACTCATAAGGCTCGCCTTGTAGCAAAAGGTTATTCTCAAAGGCCTGGAATAGACTATGAGGAAACCTTCTCGCCAGTAGCGATGTCTAAATCCATTCGGATACTATTAGCCATAGCCGCGTGGTATGACTACGAGATATGGCAAATGGATGTAAAGACCGCCTTTCTCAATGGCGACATTGATAAGGAAATTTATATGCAACAATCAAAAGGCTTTATATCTAAAGGAAGTGAGCATAAGGTTTGCAAACTTCAAAGGTCAATCTATGGCCTAAAACAGGCGTCCCGAACCTGGAACATACGTTTTGATGAGACAGTCAAGGGGTATGGCTTCATCAAGAACGTTTATGAGTCATGTGTGTACAAGAAATTCGATGGGAGTTCGGTACAATTTATTAAGTTATATGTCGATGACATTCTGTTGATCGGAGACGATATCAGAACGTTGACGCAGACGAAAGCGTGGTTATCCACGCAATTCTCCATGAAGGATATGGGAGACGCATCTTACGTACTAGGCATACGTATCTATAGAGATAGATCGAAGAAGATGTTAGGACTCTCCCAATCCCAGTACATTAACACTATACTGAAAAGATTCAGTATGGAAGAATCCAAGAAAGGATTGCTTCCAATGAGACATGGAATCTGTCTTTCTAAATCAATGTGCCCTACGAGTGATGAAGAAAGAAAGAGAATGTCTCTCATACCTTATGCATCTGCCATTGGCAGCATAATGTATGCAATGTTATGTACTAGACCTGACGTAGCTCACGCTCTCAGTGTTACGAGCCGCTACCAGTCAAATCCAGGGGAGGAACACTGGACCGCCGTAAAGGCTATCCTAAAGTACCTGAGAAGGACTAAGGATATGTTCTTGGTCTACGGTGGGAGTGGAGAATTGAAACTCGAAGGATTCACTCATTCGAGTTTCCAGTCTGACGTAGATGATTTTAAATCCAATTCTGGATATATATTTTGCCTCAACGGCGCAGCGGTGAGTTGGAAGAGCTCCAAACAGTCAACCACTGCAGACTCAACCACTGAAGCAGAATATATCGCCGCATCAGATGCAGCGAAGGAAAGTGTTTGGATGAGAAACTTCATCCAAGAGCTGGATGTGGTACCTAGCATAGCAAATCCCATAGTAGTCTACTGCGACAACAATGGGGCAATCGCTCAAGCGAAGGAGCCGAGATCACACCACCAGTCCAAACACGTATTGAGGAAATACCATTTGATCAGGGAGATCATAGGTAGGGGAGACATTCAAATGGAGCGTGTCGACTCAAAGGATAACATAGCTGATCCACTAACTAAGCCATTATCGCAAAAGGTATTCGAAGAGCATCTGGGAAGGATGGGTCTTAGAAACGTTTGTGATTGGCTTTAGGGCAAGTGGGAGATTGATAGGATAGCGCCCTGCAAGCCAACAAAATAGCTTGTAATAGGGAACATTATTTTATCTTGAAAGAATCTTTGATTTATCAATTAATACGAACTGTTTATTTTATTGAGAATTCATAATATAAACAAATGGCCATCTTCATCTTTCGCGAACACATTTAAGCGATTGGTTGAAACCCTGAGATCACTCACGACTATGGGACTATTCACTTCAGTATTGGGTGCGATTAATCATAAAACAGTCTCAAAGGTCGTGATCTCAAAAATGTTCCAAGTCATAGATTCATATCGAGACGGGGTATCGAATGAATCGTCAAGACTTGTACGATTATGCATGATTCACTTAAAGTGAATTTGTTGTTGTTTCATGAACAAGACATTGTTAATGTCAGTGCATATGACTAGGTGGTTCGATAGGGGATCGGACGCATCGAACGACCCGAACAGAGAGACCCATTGCGGAAGTGCGTAAAAAGCATATCGGTGGTGGGATGTCTCTCAAGACTTATAACAGTGTACGATTTAGTCCTTAGACTTGAGATGCTAGGGCGAATTCAGTATACGGGTGTGCGTACTTTGATTTAGGAGCCGGGCACATAGCTTGTCCATTGTGCGCCTACGTTGGGTACGTATAGTCGTATGCGCGGATGGTTAGCATCAATATAGGATCTACCGACTCATTGTAATGGATGAGGGAATTTCCTGTACATTCTTCGATGATACATTCCGAGAAATCCATGGCCATGGTCAGTGACGGATTTGGAAAAGGGTTTCCAGATTTAGCAGTCACACTGGAAATATTATCCTGAATTAGAAAGTACAGGATCGAGATGATTAGAGGTGCCGACCAATTCTCACACCCTAGGTCTCCATCGAGAAATTAGTCGTTAGAGGGACCGTATGTACATGGTACTTATAAGAGGTTTAAGGTTCACTGAAGTCAATTCACCTGAAGTTGGGCCGCATGGGCTTGTGGCTAGACATCGACCATGAGGTGTGGGTACTCCTGAATTGATGGTAGATTAATTCTGGAGTGGTCAATTGAAAATAGTTTAATTGATCGGTGCAATTAATTAAATAATTAATTGCTCATTAATTAAATAACAGAAATGTGAGCCTGCGGCCAATTGATGGTGAACCTAGAGGGTCACACACAAAAGCTGGAACTATGATAGTCAGTCGTAGAACGAATTGATTTAAAGGGGTTAAATCAAAGAAAAGAATTAAAGGGTTAATTCTTAGAGAGAGAAAATTAATTGGATTTATCTAATTAATTAAATATTTAATTAAGGGACTAATTAAATAAATGGGTCATTTAATTAAAGTGGTTAATTAAATGACTTGGGCTTATTTAATTAAAAGGACTAATTAAATAAGAGGTATGGGCTAACTTATCTGATGGTCCATTAGGCCAAGAAAGAGATAAGGTCAAGAAGAGATAAGGATAAGGATAGAGATTAGGGATAGGGTTGGACTCTACTATAAAAGGGGAGTCTTGGAGACTCAAAAGACTAACAGCAAGAAAACACAAGCAACCCTAATCTCTCCTCTCTCTTGGCCGCCCCCTTCTCCCCATTTGCCCTAGCCGCCGCCGCCCTACACTACCAAGCCACCGCCGCCCCTGGTTGTAGATCGGCCGTGCAATACCTCTCTCCATCTTCTTGTTCTACATCTAGAGTTGGATCTGAATCCAACTCTTGAATCTGAAGTGTTTTTTTCCTAGTTCGTAGCCTGTGGATTGAAGCAATCACAGATCCAGCTGGTGTGGACTATTCTCTAGAGGCACAACACTTGGGGTGCTCTAGTGATCCAAAAAAGAAGACCGGAGAAACCACCACATTGCCTGTGGAGAGATAAAATCTTAATTTTACCACTTTATTTATTTTAGTATTTATGTGCTGAAATAAATTCAACCTTATTCATATGTGCTAATAAGAACCCTGGGATGTGGTGTATAAAAATTTTAAATTCCGCACCGTTGTAGTTGACAATTATACCCACAAAACCCAACAGATCCCTTTTCTACAAAAGGTATGACTTTAATCGTGTTTCTTTTTCAGCTCATATGGTAGAAAATTTCCGACATTCTTCAAAGGGAAAAATGGTGTTGTCTAAATCCACCAAAACCATAGAGAACGTTCCTATCGAGCAGAGAGCGTCTCGGAAGAGAAAACTGGAGTTGAGTCATGACTCTAAGGAGAATAGAGAGGAATCTCCAGATTCTTCTCAAGAATCCCCTATTCGTCAGGGGACAGGATCCGATTATTCCCCCCTCCAGCTTAGAACATCTTTGGGTATACGTGGATGTCGCAGCTGGTCGATGCCTCATCCTAATGATAATCCGGTGGAGAGAAAGAAGAGCTATTATGGTCGTTCTGGTAACGATCTTTATTTACTCGGCGACAATCATCCAAAACCTACTTTGGTCGAAATGATCGAGGATCATTTCGAGGGAAAGAGAGCCGCTGGCTATCCTGAGAATGATTCTTTAGTCCACGACGAGAGCGAAAATGCAGTGGATAAGGCAACTCGTGTTCTTTTGTCCGGCTCGCGACATGAATAAGCTTCTTCGGAAGGATCCTTTGGAGAAATTTCAGCGAGCTTCTCTTTATGCTGAAAAGGTGATCTCTTTTTAAGTGTGCTTATAGGATATTTTTCTTCGAGGATCACTTTAGTTTGCTAATTCATTTCTTTTTTACCCCTTTTCTTTTTTCAAACTAAGACTTGTTTGGCATCATATGCATATGAAACTGCTCTCTGGAAACAACAATGTGAGTTTCTAGATGAGAAATATAAAACATTACTTCATAAGACTTCTGGTTCAGAGGTTGGTCCTTCAATGAGTTCTTCTCTTCCGGTCGTAGAGACTCGGGCTACGGGGACTGATGATCAGGAGATTATAGACAGGGTTCTGGAGACCTCTCGTGTTCAGGAACAAGCCAATCAATTTGCTAAAAAGTTAGAAGAATTCCAATTTCAGAGTTCTACTCGAATTAGCGAGTTGGAATCTCAAGTATCAAGTCTTCAGGCTTCCTTAGAGGAGTATGAGAGGGACATTCCTCTTAGTGGACTCAGGGATCGTTATGGCCGGAATCCTGATGAAAAAGTTATTCATGAATTCCTTAGCTCTCCTGTTCATACGGCATTGGTATATCAAATGGTCGGTCCGCTCCTAGAAAGTACGTTCAAGAAGGCGATTCATCAGTTGGTCGCTTTTGAAATGATAGATGATCGTCGAAAGGAATATTTTAAAACGGCGCACATTCGGTTGAACCGTTATGGCGAAGTATATTCTCCTTCCGAGCTTCCGGACGTCGTTTATCAAAAATTTCCTTTGGCTCACCTCGTCAAAGAGATTGGAAATCATTGCCGATTCCTCCTTCAGATATTAACGATGAGATCGATGACAATTTTATTGATCCAGAGGAAGAGGAAAAGGATATTGAGTCAGCAAAAGAAGGAGACGTCGCTAGCGAACAGAAGATTCCGGACGGCGACCAAGCTGTATGATATATTGATCTGTGAAATAACCTTTGTAACTATTTACCGTAAGTCTAATTGTAATATTACTCTTATATCCCTTTGTAAGATAAACGTTTCATATTCCGACAGTCACGTCCATTCGTCTTCACTGTAATAATTCAGACAAGTCATTAACTTCGCCGTAATCATTATGCGTGTGTCTTTTCAATTTCTAGTGTTTATTCCAAGGCTAGTTTATGTATTTCGCGCCCTTTCTTTGGGTCTATCGCGTCTTTTCGTATAGTATACATATAAAAGGTAAAAACTTGACTCGCTATTTATCGCTTTACTCATCTCTTAACAGAATACTCTTTCTTTAGCAGGTCGATAAGCTTTCTCGATATTTTAATTTTACTTTTCGAATTCCGATAATGAGTAATCTTTTCGGTAATACATCGAAGCGTCCTTGCCCTGAGAACGCTAGAAATTTCAGACTGAAGAAGTCTCGAACAGAGGGGCCCTCGATGGAACCTCCTCGTTCGTCCTCTGTTAGTAGGTCGGCGACCGATACTCTTGACGTCCCTTCTGAACATCTTTCTGTAGTTAGTTCATCTTTTGCACAACCAAACTTTTCTTCTTCCGGTGAAGTCGGAAGTAGGCCTTCCCCTGGTCGAGTGGCTTTTGGCAATATGTCCAACGTGGAGCAGACTTTTAATATACCTGTTTCTTCAGGTGTTTCGTCTTTTGAGCATGGTTTTCATGGAGAGGTTCCTAATAACTCCGTTCCTTCCACTATTTCTACCGCCCAACTTGTCAGCGGACACCAAATGGGAGATGCCGCGGGGGCAGTTGGTGGATATTCTTTTTTGGATCCGTCCATGACACAATCTGTGTCCCATGATTTTTTTGATTTTTTATTTGTTGGATGAAGATGAAGATGAAAGAAGTCAGAATTTAAGGGAAGGTTTTGATGATTTCCAAAACATCATAATCAGCTAAGTATGGAAAGCTTAGTTCCCTTAGAAGGATCTTTGAACAAGTAAAGAAGATACCAGAAGAGTTCAAAGACCAGAAGACTAGTGATCTCTTGCTGAAACAGCAAACAGAAGGGTAGGTCATCAGCCGAGTCAAATCAGATTAGTTCAGTATTTGATCAGCAGAGTACCTATCAGAAGGGTTGCTTCGATCAGCAGAGTGGAAGAGATCATGAGATCAGTTCAACGGTAATAAATGCACTTGGTGTAATAAATGCTGAAAGAGAAGGGTAGTAATGGCAAATGATTGAAGATATCCTCGTATCAGCAGAGTGCATTTAATGCAGCATTAAATGTGATGGACAGAAAGTACTGTACACTGTACGGATTGCTGCAGGGAGCCGTTTCAAAAGAGCTGAAGGATGGATTTGAATTGTGATTTGCCTTCAACGGTCATACTTTCATCTCCATGTATAAATAGAGCTGAATTTCAATCGAGCAAGAACACAACAACAATCAGAGATTTCGATTTTGAAGCAAAATTTTTCTAAGTCTCAAAAGCTCGAACAGCTCACTCGTCTGGTGGAAGTCATCTGTTGACAGAAACCCAGTTGAAGAAATCAGAAAAACATTATCTGAGTGATTTTGTAATAGCTGAGTGTTGTGCGAAGTGAGAATCCATCTTTGTGAGTGATTCTACTTTAGAGGATAGGATTTCTGAGTGACTTCCTATTGTGAGCTTATAGCCTTTACATTTGTTGTTTAGGTGTAAGTGGAGAAATATTGTAATCTGTGTGATTATAGTATAACCCAGAATCTAAGTGATCTGGAAGAGTGGACTAAAGGATTTTTATCCATATAACCACTATAAAAATTATTTGTGTTATCTTGCATTTAAAGTTTTCTTGCATATTTTAAAAAGTTTGCATTTTAAACACTTTGAATCAATCAAAAGATTTTATAAGGAGTTTCTAACTGGGAATAAAATCTTTTAGAACTTAGTTTACTTGTGAAAAACACTTTCAAATAATCCGCTGCAAGTATACTCTTTGAAAACTGTTTTGCTGAAAAACAGCTAAGTCATTGTAAGAAGAGTGGTCAGTCTGCTGTTCAAGATTTGTTCACGATCAGCTTAGTCTGCTTACTGTTCTTCATCAACTTAGTCTGCTGACAGAAGACTGAAAAGTTTTTAAGTTCAAAAATTTTCAGAGGTCTATTCACCCCCCCCCCTCTAGACCTCATCTGACCACTTGGGACCAACAAGTGGTATCAGAGCAGGTGGTTCATTAGAATCAGCTGCCTGATCAACGAGCTTGATCCAAGTGTTTTTCAAAGGTTTTCAAAACTTTTCAAAAGAGCATCTTTTTGAAAAATCAAAACTTTTTGAAAAATGGATTGTATCAGCCATGTTCCCCACATTGCTGGTATGTCCTTTGAGGACTGGAAAATCATAATGGAGATTTTCCTTGCTGCTTATAATGATAACATGTACACATGTATCATTAAAGGTCCATTCAGATTCACAAAGACCATAAAGATCAATGAAGTGGATACGGTTGTGGAAAAAGACCTTCATGAGATGACTCCAGAGGAGATAAAGCTTTACAATCTAGATAAAGTTGGGAGATTCATCATGACTAAAGCCCTGGATAATGATCGGTTTGACAAGGTCAAACATTGCAAAACTGCAAAGGAGATGTGGGACAAAGTCAGAGATATGAGCGAAGGCATCGATGCTATTAAAGAACATCAGCTCACTGTTGCCTTGGAGAAACTTGACAGCTTCAAGATGAAGTCTGGAGAAACCATTGATCAGATGGATACCAGATTCACCAGGACTCTGAATGAAGTTTTAAAGTTGGGAAAGACCTTCACTGACAAAGAGATCACTGTCAGAGTACTAAAGGCCCTACCCCCAAAGTTCAACATGAAAATTACAGCAATGGAAGAATCAAGGGATTTGGGAAAAATCTCTCTTACTGAGCTGTTTTCTGTACTCAAGGCATTCGAGTATAAACTGCCTAGAATGGGAATTGAAGAAACCTCAACTTCAGGACCCACAGCTGCACTGGTTGCTGCTGAAAACACTAGAAGACCAGCACAGAAAAGCAAAGAAGTGGACTCATCTGATGAATCCACTCTACTCAACAAAAAGGAGTACACAGCTGGAGATGTTGCACTGTTGATGAATAATTTCAAGAAGTTCTACAAAAGAAAAATGAAGAACAAATACAACAATGCCTCTACTTCTAAACCTAACTTTTTGATCTTACGCGGTTTCGTTAATTCGATCAAGGGTGGGATTTAACATGATGATAATAATGTTAAAAGGAAAATATAGACCAAACGTAATTGTATTCGAGTAAATTGAGTACAAGTACAAATATTTAGGGTCCTATTCGAGCATTATTGGATGCCGTACAAGCTAGAGGGTGAAACATGTATAAGAAAGCCTACCCTATATCAGTAAACCCGAGTAGCAGTCTCAAGTTTTGTGCCCCTAGGAAGTTGTGTCCAGTATAATAAATGCATGGAGTATTTATAGCCAAATTGGAGGGCTTGGGCCTGGGCTTGGCCCAACAGTGTCCTTCGATCTATGGTTCTCTAATGTGCTCGAAACAATCATCTTCATGCTTTGGTTCGGCTTTTGGTCCCTGGCGACAGGGTTCGGTGCTATTCGAACCGCATTGAGGCTAGAAAAACAGGGGAACCGAATTACCCCTCATCAATACTCCCCCACTTCTCGAGTGTGAGGCGAAGCAAGCGCTCGAAGAAGTACAAAATACGTTCCATGCTACAATGAGACGAGCCGTTCAGAATGTCTTTAGGATATGCCTCGTTAAAAACCTAACTCGGAAAAAACCCACTGGGATAAAAACCGAGCTAGGGAAAAAGAGTGCATATATAAGAAGACATACATTGGCGTGTTCCGAAGTTACCCTTATTAGAGGACGTTAAAGTAATAATATCCTTTCCGGTTCCAAAATGCATTGTTCGATCCCTAGATGGATGCTTTTCAGAGTTTTCCGGTCATAACAAGAAGGGTCTCCGAGATCCTTAGGGATATAACGCAAGGACAAATTCCGCAGTTCTAGAAAAAAGAAGGATCAAAAAGGCTATTCTGAGGGGAATAACCCAAAGTTTTTACCCTTGGTAAGTTCAACCGTCGCGGTTACTCGGGGACCTCTTTGCAATTTACCTTTTTAACCCCGTATATATATGTTGACCCGTTGAAATATTACTTCCATGTTATATTTTCTCTTGAGCTCGAAGTGTTTTAATCGAAAAGGTAGTTACTTTAGTATATTCATCTCCGAATTCATAATGTCAAGTTCTAGAAGTTCAAAGGGCAAGAATAAGGTCGAAGAGAGTCAAGAATCTGATCCCTTGTTTAAGCTTGTAGATGACTTCGAAGATGGGGAATTTCATCAAGACGGCGAAGATGACGATCCGAGCGAGGATCTCGAAGAGAATGAGGTCGACAAACGTAGTATCGGCGAAGGTGCTTTTGTCAGGATCTTTAAACATACGCAAGCCTCACAAGTCGTAATCTCGGGTAAGTCAGAGCTTCCCGCTAGTGAAACTTCCTGTTGTTTTTCGAAAAAGGATCACGCTCGCCTCGAGGCGGATTTTGGGAAATTTCTTCCCAAAGGTTTTTCGATTGTCGTTCCTTCTTACACCGAGCGTGCCACTGAGCCCCCCGCTGGATGTCAAGCCTTTTACGAGGGACAATTTTCCTGTGGCTTGCGTATCCCGTTCGTTCCTCTTATCAGAAATATCCTGAATTTCTTTTCGCTTTCCCCGGCTCAGCTTCTCCCACACTCCATTGCATACATACTTGCGTTTTGCGTTCTTATGGAGACAAAGGGGGAAGAGGCTTCCTTTAGTAACTTTTGGCAGATTTTTCGAATGGACCCATGCAAGGGTTCGAACATGGGGTTTGTCTCCGTCCTTCCGCGGTCTAAACGGCCTTTTCTCACAAAGATAACAACAAAGAAGAGTATAGGTTGGAAAAGAAGATTCTTCTTCGTGAAGGGCCCTGATGTTCCTATCTCAGAGGGTGGCTCGAAAACAAGACCTTATCGATGGGATGGCGCAAATACTTGGACATACGGTTCTCGCAGGATTAAAGAAAAACTCAGCCATCGTCTTTCTGATGAAGTCTTGGGGCAACTGCAGTCTAACCCTTACCAGACTAGATTCCTGATCCAAGAAGGCGTTTTGCGATTGGCTGGGTTGAGCCAATGTAACTACCTAGCTCCGGCGATTAGATACCCTAACCAGTCCTCCGAAGGGCCTCTTAAGCGAACCGATGTCCTGCCAACCTCCAGTGCTTCGAACACTGTTCCTCTTTCTTTGAGTATGCTTCTTATCTTTAACTTACTTTTGTGTCTTATTAAACAATTTTCCTTGTTTGAGCTCGTGCCCGATTCGTATTATCCTCTCAGGTCAAATTGTTGAGAAATTTCGGGTATCCTCTGCCGGCTTGGTCGGAGATAAACAATTTTATTTCGACCCGTTACCTTACGCTTCCGAAAGAAGAACAGAGGCAAGTAACCTAGGTGGGAATCCAGTTGTCATACCGTCTTTGATTCCTGATTTAAGAGGGGTTGGCACAATGAGTTCCCTGAATTCTGCCACGTCCGGACCTCTTCGATCGCTATTCTCTCCTGATACTTCCGCTCTTTCGTCGGTCGGCTACAGTCGACATTCTTGGAATCGGATTCAGGGTATCCAGGAATACGAGAAGCTTTTGGGCCAGAAAAGAAATGCCGAACACCCAGGGCCTTCGAGGAGGATAAAACCCTTTGGCGCGAGTTCTACTTCTGTCCCATGTCGAGAAGGTAGGTCGGAGCCTGATGTGGCAGACTTTATGGACGAGCATCTTCGTAGTAGCAGAACTGCTGGATATCCTGAGGATGGTACCATTATGACCGATCAGAATAATTGCTGAATAGAGATTGACCATATTAGCACCCGACGAGCAGGTGGGCATACTTAGGAAATAAATTTCCAATAAACATGATTTCGATCGAAATACTCCTAAGGAAATGATAGTCTGCCGCGGTTGAAATAATAGATGGGAAACCGGTAGATGAACGATAGATCGCAAATAGGTCCAAGACTTAATGAGTAATCCTTCCGTCTTAATAGAAAATGTTCTTCGCGAACTAGTTCGAACTAATACCCTTTACTGTTTCGAATATTTCCAATTCTTTAATAAGCGTTGATCTTTTCCAAACGGTCCCTCTTTTATCGGGAAACGCAACAGTTTTTAGATCTGGTTCCTTCATTACGCGAAATCTCTGCCGTTAGATTCCACTTATTTTTTTCTATAAAAGGCTGTCATTCCTTAGAAGCCATTTTATTCATTGTGTTGGCATCTCTTCCGTCCCCTCATGGCGACTAAGATTATTATTTCAATAATTCGCTTATTCGAGGTCAGATTTCGAACGATTTTTAAGTGGAGGAATATCCGAGCAGAGAGAATATCATTTCAACCTTCGCTTAGAGTATCGGCAGGCAAATATAATCTCCATCTTGAAGGCCAATAAGCCAGATTTATGGAGCTTGTAGGTTATGGCATAGGTTTTCTATTAGGGACCTATTGCCACAATGCATTTAGGAAGACGTACAGGGGTGGGAGTTCTGCAGAGCTCGTTTACTCGATGAATCGCACCCTCGAGTCTTCATCTTTGGAGAATCGTAAATAAAGTTAGGAGCCTGCGGGTCCGAAGGAGATTCCATGGTCGGAGCTAAGTTACCCCTAATAGACGGTAGGAGAAGAGACCGAAAATTTCATAGGATTGTAGGGAGTAATAGTGTTCTTGATGTAATATGAATGTTTGATCTATGCTCGATATGTATTTCCCAGCTTTTGTATTTTCCAAGATAATATAAATACACTTCCTCTTTGTTTTGTTGATAACATCAAATATAAATAGAATAAAGTTTATCTTTCGTAACTCCATTTTGATCTTCTAATATCGATAGAGAAATAATCGAATACCAGTTGCCTGATTGGATAATAGATAAATATTTTGGCGGCTCTGAAATTGATAAGGGAAATGATGCCATAAATCCTTATCACCGCTGAATTTCCATAATTGTATAATTCCCAGGTCGAGAATTCTGTTCGACTAAACCGATTATATTTCTTCTCAGTTGGCAGTGTAAAAGCATAACAATAAATACTTGAGTGTAAAAACATCTAAATAAACCGAATACGAATCCGACATGCCATCCTTCAATATAATGTTATGAACACGTCGTGACTGTTCGATATTTAGAATGTCGTAATTCTTCTATACTCCCCATCGAATTATGTGTCCTTCGTTACCAAACAGGGCCCTATTTCTCGGGAAACGTAACGGTCCTTCCATTTATTACGGACATCAAACCGTTCGTAGCCTGTTATCTGGGCCGTTGATTAAAAATCCTTCACCACTATAAATAGGTCCCTTCGTGTATACAGCACTTCGTGTATCCTTCACCACTTCCCTCCGATCACCATGGGTCGAGTTTCAGATTTGATTCGTATTTTCTCCCAGATAAAAGAGTTTGAGATTAGAGTTCGAACTTTGTTTTTCGATCTTGTTTCCTTTTGTATAAGCTTTTCGCTTAGAATATCGACAGGCAAAAGAAATTGCGCCTAGAATACCGGCAGGCAACCTGTTTTCCCAGACATATCTTGTCTGTGACGGGTTTGAATTCCGGTCTTCTGGCGCAGTACCTGATCGGGCAGTAGGTTACTCCGAGTGGAGTTCTTTAAGTCTGAGGCACCAGCTTCCTCAAGGGCTTTCTTACGAGATAGTTCCTTCGAGTTCCCTTGGTGCGCCTCTGCTGGGATAACCCTTTGCTGCTCCGGTTCGGATTATCCTGTAAACAATGATCGCGCGTTTCAATCATTGTTTACTGATGATGATCTAAGGTTGGTCTGGTGCCCCGGAGAGGAGCTCCAATCTGGCTTTTATCCCGTTCGAAGACGGATGTGCGACACATGGCTAGTGATTGCCAATAAGAATTACTGCTGAGTTCTGCATCTGGGGCGACCTTGGGGAACGAAGATCGAGTATATTACCTCATGCAAATTGTAATAGAGTAGGAGTGATTGTATTGCATTTCTTGAGCTCGAATTATATTCGAAGCTTTACTTTGTAACTTGTTTGAAGATTTTAAATGATAAAGCTTCATTTCTGATTGAATTTTATTACTCGAATTCCGTTATTGGTCGAAATGATAACCAATATTCTGTCCATTAGCTCGAGAATTTATCTAATCGGTTGCAGATATTCAATCAATCAACTTATCCCAATAAACTTTTGAGAAAAACACCACAGTCGATAAATAGTATATAGAGATTTCATAAATGGTCTTCTAAATAACCGATTCGAAAGAACTTGTCATTGAAGTTAATAAACGCGAAGATCGGAAAAATAAATTCCGATCGTCAATAACAAACTGCAATTTTATAGATCTTCTAAGCCTTCGATGATACCTGCTGAACTTCTTAATCGCTCCTAAAAATAAATTCGTTGAAGAAATAAAAGAGTTGTGTGATCATAGGCTTGACCATTATCCATAAGCTTTCTGCTGGCATACATTTTTCTCCTCGTATTAGGCATATTTCGATCTAATACTCGAATAAGGCCCCACGGTGGGCGCCAATTGATCTTACGCGGTTTCGTTAATTCGATCAAGGGTGGGATTTAACATGATGATAATAATGTTAAAAGGAAAATATAGACCAAACGTAATTGTATTCGAGTAAATTGAGTACAAGTACAAATATTTAGGGTCCTATTCGAGCATTATTAGATGCCGTACAAGCTAGAGGGTGAAACATGTATAAGAAAGCCTACCCTATATCAGTAAACCCGAGTAGCAGTCTCAAGTTTTGTGCCCCTAGGAAGTTGTGTCCAGTATAATAAATGCATGGAGTATTTATAGCCAAATTGGAGGGCTTGGGCCTGGGCTTGGCCCAACAGTGTCCTTCGATCTATGGTTCTCTAATGTGCTCGAAACAATCATCTTCATGGTTTGGTTCGGCTTTTGGTCCCTGGCGACAGGGTTCGGTGCTATTCGAACCGCATTGAGGCTAGAAAAACAGGGGAACCGAATTACCCCATGTATCATTAAAGGTCCATTCAGATTCACAAAGACCATAAAGATCAATGAAGTGGATACGGTTGTGGAAAAAGACCTTCATGAGATGACTCCAGAGGAGATAAAGCTTTACAATCTAGATAAAGTTGGGAGATTCATCATGACTAAAGCCCTGGATAATGATCGGTTTGACAAGGTCAAACATTGCAAAACTGCAAAGGAGATGTGGGACAAAGTCAGAGATATGAGCGAAGGCAATGATGCTATTAAAGAACATCAGCTCACTGTTGCCTTGGAGAAACTTGACAACTTCAAGATGAAGTCTGGAGAAACCATTGATCAGATGGATACCAGATTCACCAGGACTCTGAATGAAGTTTTAAAGTTGGGAAAGACCTTCACTGACAAAGAGATCACTGTCAGAGTACTAAAGGCCCTACCCCCAAAGTTCAACATGAAAGTTACAGCAATGGAAGAATCAAGGGATTTGGGAAAAATCTCTCTTACTGAGCTGTTTTCTGTACTCAAGGCATTCGAGTATAAACTGCCTAGAATGGGAATTGAAGAAACCTCAACTTCAGGACCCACAGCTGCACTGGTTGCTGCTGAAAACACTAGAAGACCAGCACAGAAAAGCAAAGAAGTGGACTCATCTGATGAAGCCACTCTACTCAACAAAAAGGAGTACACAGCTGGAGATGTTGCACTGTTGATGAATAATTTCAAGAAGTTCTACAAAAGAAAAATGAAGAACAAATACAACAATGCCTCTACTTCTAAACCTAACTTTTCTTCTCAAGATAAAGATGATTATAAATCAAAACTAATGTGTTACAACTGCAGGAAATTGGGACACTTCATCAAAGACTGCCCATATCCAAAAGCAGAAAAGTACACTGAAGAGGAGAAGAAAGTGAGAAAAGAAAGAAAGCATCAGAGAGGAAAAGCAATGATGGCTGAAGCAGAAAAGCTGACTGCTGTCTACTCATCTGATTCAGATTCAGACTCATCTGATGAAGAATCTTCTGATGAAGAAAAACCTGCTCTCCTGTGCCTGATGGCAAAGGACTCTGATGACTCTGAGGATGAGGTAACTCCTCTTAATGATGAATTATTTAATTCATTTGAACAAATGATGCTTAACAATACTGGTATTGCTGAAGCATATAAAAAGCTTAAGGAAGAGATGATCCTGCTAAAAGAGTAAAATAGTTCACTGAAACTCTTAGCTGAAAAGCCAAGGGAATCAGCTTAATATAAACAGCTTGAGCAAGAACATGAATCTCTGAAAGCTGAATGTGAAGTCTATAAAGGAAAAATCATGGAACTTGAAAAGATTATCGAGTCTCATGAGAAATCATCTGTTGCATCCACGCATACATCTAGTAAACAGAAGATACCTTTAGAACAGGATAAGATTGAACTGAAATATACTGAAAAATTTATATCAGCTGACAATAGTAAGGTCATTCTTTATGTTCAGACAACTAAACCTGCTTCACCTGAGAAAGAATTAAAGGAGAAGAAATCTCCTAAGGCTAAAAAGAGCAAAGAGCCTAGTGTAGGAAATCAGACTAGTAAGACCAAACAGCAGAGTCCTAAGAAGTCTGTTGATAAAGCTAAATTGAATCAATCTGTTGGTAAAACTAAGTCAAAACAAACTGAGCAAGCATCTAGTAAGCCAAAGAAGCATAAAAACAAGAAAAATCAAAATGCTTGGTATGGAAATGAGTCATATTATGTGCAACCTGCTGCATATCATCCTATGTATCATGCACCTCAATTTCCAGGTTACTATACACCTTACCCTGCTCATCCAATGCATGCATACCCTGCTTATCATGCACCTTACCCTGCTTATGAACACTTTCCTTATCATACTGATCATCAACATGACTTATCTGATAACTATGATAAAAATGAAGCTGTTCATGCTCCTGTCAAAACTCAGAAGCCTAAGAAGCCTAAGACATCAACATCTTGGGTTGTCAAAGGTGAAACTTCATAGAATAGTACCCGGCAAGCCAATCTAAATTAGCTTGTTTGAGGACTATCTTCTTATGGTTTATAATTAATACGCCCGTTTATTCATAGTACGTGAATTAAACAATGGCCAACTTCATCTCTCGCGAACCTATCTAAGCGATTGGATGAAATCCTGAGTTCACAATAGACTATGGGACTATACACTTCATGAAACAGTCTCAAAGGTCGTGATCTCGAAAACGTTCCAAGTCATAGATTCATATCGAGACGGGGTATCGAATGAATCGTCAAGACTTGTACGATTATGCATGATTCACATGGAGTGAATTTGTTGTAGTTTCATGAACAAGGCATTTGAGGCCAGTGCATATGACTAGGTGGTTCGATAGAGGATCGAATGCATCGAACGACCCGAACAGAGAAACCCATTGTGGAAGCGCATGTCGCATATCGGTGATGGGATGTTTCTCAAGGATTATAATAGTGTACGATTTAGTCCTTAGACTTGAAGTGCTAGGGCGAATTCGGTGCATGAAAGTGCGTACTTTGATTTAGGTATAGGCCACTTAGCTTGGTCATAACATGCCTAAGTTGGGTGCGTACGGAAGTGTACGCGAGTGGTTAGTACTAAGAAAGGATCCATCGACTCATCCTGATAAGGTGGGAGAATTTCCTGTACGTTCTTTGATAATAGTTCCGAGAAACCCGTGGCCACGGTCAGTGACGAATTTGGAAGGGACTTCCAAATTTAGCAGTCACATTGGAATTACTATCCTGAATTAGAAAGTACAGAATCGAGATAATTAGAGGTGCCGATCAATTCACACACCCTAGGTCTCGGTCGGGAAATCAGTCATGGAAGGACCGTATGTACATGGCAGTTATAATAGGTGAGGTTCACAAATATCAATTCACCTGAAGTTGGGCTTCATGGGCTTGTGGCTAGACATCGACCATGAAGTGTAGGTACTCCTGAATTAATAAGGAAATTAATTCTGGAGTGGTCAATTAAAGATAGTTTAAAGTTGATCGGAGCATTTGATTGCTCGTTAATTAAATCACGAGAGTCGTGGGCCTACTGCCAATTGATGGTGAACCCAGAGGGTCACACACAATACAATTGGACAGTGACAGTCATTAAGGGAAATGTGAATGATTTAAAGTTGTTAAATCAAAGTTATTGAATTAAAGCATTAATTCAAAGAAGAGATTATTAATTAGATATTTAATTAATTAATGTTCAATTAATTAATTAAGGGTTATCTGATTAATTATGAAATTAATTAAAGTGGTTAATTAATTAAGTTGGAAGAATAAATTTAATTGGTAATTTTTCGGATTAGCCAATTAAATGACAAAGGGGTCGATTTGTAATTATCACAAATAGAAGTGATAGGGGGCGATTTTTTGAAGATAAGGAAAAGGAAGTTTTTAATCTTGGAAGATAAGCAAGAAGAGATATATCAAATCTTAGATTCCTAATTAGATAAGGAAGAAAAGATTTGATAGACAAGGAAGAAGATATCTTATAGGAGTAGGACTCTTCTCCTATAAATACTTCTTCTCCTCTCTTCATTTAAAAAAAGGGAGACTGAAAACTTTTGAGAGAAAACTCTGCAAAACTTTTGAGAGAAAGTTATAGCCGATTTTTGAGAGAAAAATCTGATTTTCGAAAATAAGTTTTAGAAATTGCATATCCGCCCCAAACTATTTCGCCCCGAACCCTAGTCGCCCATCCTAGCTCGGCCGAACCTAACCTGGCCGATCCAAGCTTGGCCGAACCAAATCCAGCCGCATAAGCCCTGCGTGTTTGGTCTTCTTCCAGTTGATCTTCAAACCCGAACCTAGATCAAAGTCCTGATCAAGTTCAGAAGTACCTTTGTTGACAAACTTTCAAGTTCCAGTTCTTAGCCTACGACTTGGAAGTGTTGCTACAATCCAGTTGGTGTGGATACATTCTGGAGGTGAGACACTTGGATCACTATATTGTGAATCGAACATGAAGCCTGGAGGTAACCACCACCGAGCTGTGGTGAGGTAATTTCGATTAACCCCCTATGTTTTATTTATGCTTGCGTTCGTTTCTTGCTTTTCGTATACATAATATGGAGACTTTATTTATGGGACTGTGGGTGTGTCTTGGAAAATTTTAAATTCCGCACCCTGTTGTATTGACAATCGAGGCACAAACCCAACAGTGGTATCAGAGCCAACTCCATACTTATTATACGTAAAAGCCTGAACATAATGTGTTTATCGTATATGTTTGATTATGTGTATGAAAACACTTTAGAATTATGTTCTGTCGATTGATTCTTAGTTGTTATGACTGGATCTATAATTGGGTAAAACTGCTTTTTCAGATCTGTGGCGTTTTTATAGTTTTTCGAAAAATCAGGACTATTTTGCAATAATCGCAAATCTTGAAAATTAGGGCTGAAAATTAATTTTCTGTTTCTGGAAATTTTAGAAATTTATGGGCTGATTTTGAAATTCTGATCGCACGGGTTTTTGGACCATTTTGCAATTTTCGAAAATTTATGGGCTATTTTGTAATTTCCGAAATTTCAGGGGTCAGTTTGCAATTCGAAATATTTTCTGGATTCAAAATTTTTATTTTCTGGTCCTTCTGTCCGAAAACTGTTTTGGGGGTGTTTTGTAACTTTTCAAAAGTTTTGGGGTTAAAAGTGCAATTTCCGAAAGTACAGGGGCCGAACTGCAATTTTTCAAAAGTTGAAAATCCGGATCTGTTTTAAAGCAGAAAACTTGTTTTGTTTATCCGAGAATTTTTCTTGTCATAATTAGTAGTGACTAAAAGTAAGAAATCAATAGGAAGTTAGTTTTAAAAGGTAGTTTTAAAATTAAGAAAGAAAGTGAAAGATGTTTACATGTTTCTTGCTCAACGTGAACTGTTTACGTGGTTTTCGATCGCGCCGAGCCTTGACCTTAGGGTAGATGTAATTGGTTTAATTTAATGTTTGGTTTTATTGGGCCTGCGAGCCTGTTATTGTTTTGGGCCACTTTGAGCCTTTGTAATAGAATAGGGCTTTACTGCTTTCCTAGTCTAGGATGGAGGCCCGTTTACAAGCAAGGTGGAAGCCCATGAAGAATTGAAGGCCGCGTATGCGTGGTACATTGTGTAATAGCATAGGCCTGTTTGAACCCCTTTAGATTGACCAATAGGGCCAATATCACTGGCTCGATGATGGCCTGCATAGGAGGCTCCCGATCGAAAACATATTGTGGTAGCATGAATGTTAGGCTTGTATGGCTTTTATTTATTTGTCGATTTATGATTGCTTGTGTGTATGCGCGCTAGTATCTAGATCGTAATAAAAAATAAAGCATAATTGAAATGGTGAGATCTCGAGGAGAGTTTCTTCAAACTTTCAAAACCGAAAATCCCCTCTCGAATAAATATTAAGTCATATTGGGTAAACTATAAAATGAAGTTTTATAGATCCAAGCCTTCCATTAATAGGGACTAGTGTGAGTTGTCTACTTATCGATAAAGGTGATCCAGAGTCTGGCACCCGAGTCGAAGAAAGGGGCAATACACGAAATTCCTCGATTCCTATTTTTAACTAAATACGACAAGGGTAGGGATTGGTCGGGATGTGAATATCGACCGATAACTAGTTACGGGGAGTTCACGACTGGGCCCGTTGCTTATCACGATTAATGGGTTAGACTTAAACGCGTAGTAACATTTATGATGTAGCAGTGCTAGATAAATGCGAAAAACGAGGCAAAATAGCTTGAAGGTTGTGTGGTAGACACAATTGGTAATATGTATACCTACCTAGGGAATTAATTGTATGGCCACGAGTCGTGGGTACAATTAATTGCTGCTGGGACGTCAAGACCTACTAGGAAATAGAATTTCCCGAAACTAGAAGGGGTCACAGTTTCGATAAAATAGTGGGAGAACTTTTTCGATAAAAAGTCCAAATTTCGTTAATTATAAGTATTAATGTTAAACCTGTCTGCTTATATGTTGTCTATTTTTGTTAGCCATTCACCATCCACTGTCCCATTCAAACAAGTTGTGTTACGTTTTCAAACCGAACAAACTTTGGGGAACATTATGAGCTATTCACTCTATGAGACAAACATGGATGAGTTTGACAATGTTAGAGAATATTGTTCTTACTTAGCCAAGATGTTCAAACGACTCAGAAAGTTTGGAACTCGAATATCTAAAGAAGATGAGATAACCATTACTCTCAATGGCTTGTCTGAAGACTTCGATCATTTCTTGCAACATTGTGATATTCCGTTTGATGGAATTGAAACAAAACACTTGCATCAGTTGTTAGACAAATATGAGGATGTCCATCTACTTGGATATGGTCTATATGAGTGGGGCTGCCATATATGTGACTACGAAGAACAAATGAAGGATTATGCTGGAAAGAAATTCCTGAACAGAATTAACAATGGTATGACTTTTAAGTTATACACCTGTTAAATTCTTTATGATGTAAGACATCTGATAGAACTTTCATGTCTGTAAAAGTGTTTGCAGGTGATGATGGTGTTCCCTCTCGACCTAAAAGGAAGAAATTCCTTAAAAGGAGGATGCAATCAATGCATAGAGAGATAAGGGAGAATCGCTTCAGGGATTGGGTCAAGGACTATCTAGACCTAGAACTTTGCATAAAGAGATATTAGTTTTTTGTATTAGCATAAGTCTTTAGTTTTAGTTTGTCTTTGAGATTTTATTTCAAATTTTTGTACAAGACATTATTGCTTTACCATTGAGAATGGAATTTATTTAATTAAAGCTATTTAACTTTGTACAAATATTGATGCTTTAAAGCATAGAAATAAATACAATGATAAACAAATCAATACTACGAAAAACTATATGCTGAATCGAAAAACGTGGCAAAATAATCGTCCACGATTGAAATGTTCTTTTTGGACATTCTTCCTGAAGATAGATACGAAAGGGAAGCTTTTATCTATTGTTCTTGAAATAAGGAACTTGGATAAATTCATAACTTTCAAATCTTGAAGGAATGATAACCGAAATTAATGGAATATTTAGCATTCCAAACAATTCAACCGAATGGATTCAATCCATTAGGACAAACGTGGAAGAACTAAAAGCACTAGTTCAAGAAGAACGTTACTTCAGATATACTTACGATTTCTTAATCGTCAAAGTATATGTGTCATAATTGAAGTACAATTCTGAGACTATTGAAGCAATTCAACAGACGTCTTGGAAATGAAGCAACTAAATGCATTATGACGAAAGCACTTTTGATCTAATCAAGCTTGCTGAAACATAAGCAATTAATTCCACGATTATCTAAAACGAGAATAGAATTCTCATGAAGCAAATCAAGAAGGGGGTCGAACCTAGTTCGATTCACAACTATGATCTTGCTAAACTTTCTTCTTTCACATTAAGGGGATAGCCTCTCCTGACTCTTCAAGAAACTTGGTGTAGTGCCTTCCGAAGAAAGTTCTTACACTACCAAATCATTTATGAAATGAGAGAATACCCATGTATGAGAAATTCGATGGTAGATCCGATTCATACAAATATTTGTGGGGTATCCAAAGAAATCCATTGGATACCTGTTCTATGACAACGAGAAACGAAAGTATCTCGTGAGTAGCTTATTCCTATGTTGACGAATCTTTTGTCAAAGGAAATAAGGGAATGTCATAAAACTTGATGAAGTCCAAAAGACATTGGACCCATCCCCACAAATAGTGGGAGTAAACCCCGAAACCCAATGAACCGATTTTTGCACAAATTCTTAGTAATCTAATCAAATTCGTAAGGAACTCACAATTCCATTTTACGAAATTGAGTGATTAGATATTTAATCCAAGATTACAAAGAAAAATATGTTTAGACATAAATCAAGGGATATGGCATGAAGCCATAAGATTCAAAGTGATAAGTTTGACTCGCTAAATGGCGATAGGTGATTATTCAAAAGTCCTTTAAAAGATCTATGAAAATACCTTCTCTCCATTTAAAACGTCAAAACCCATTTTGAAACTATTAGCCATAGAAAGGTGGTTGTTGACTACCGAGATATGACTATTGGAAATGGATTCTGCATCTCACAATTGATGAGATGATCTCTATTCAAATCCAAAGGTCAATCTATGACTTTTTCCGAATTGGAACATGCAACTTGATAAGTCAATCAAGAATGTTGAATTGTCAAAAGGCATATGGATTCCATTTGTGCAAAAGGATCAGTGGGAGTACAGTTGAGTTCGAAAAGTAACAAGAAGATGTTCTATACTTCAAGATTGATATAAGAATATCAGAGAAGCACAGACGAAAGCGTGTTAATCATGCAATTCTCCATGAATAGATTTGGAATTGCATCTCACGTACTGGCGATACGTATCTAAAGTAGATAAAGAAAAGTAGATATTGAAATTCACAAATCTAAGTACAAAGACTATATGGAAAATCCAAGAAAGGATCAATTCCATAGAGATATGAATTTCTCTGTCTTATTTAATGTGAATGCCCTGCATTTAATAAG
Organism: Penstemon eatonii; assembly: GCA_038501285.1. NCBI lineage: Eukaryota > Viridiplantae > Streptophyta > Magnoliopsida > Lamiales > Plantaginaceae > Penstemon > Penstemon eatonii. Next base: position 49,750,750 of record CM076715.1, on the reverse strand, counting down.
TAAAGAAGAAATTGTCTCAAGAAGCCTTATGCTTAAGCGTTTGGATTGCATGTAGCATGCAAAGTCTTGTACATGACCTGACTCATCAAAAGCTCTGATATTTAACGAGCTACTGATAAGTCAAACTCCAGTCAAGGACATTGGACTACCATAAAGCAATCCTCGAAGATAATTAAAGGATATGTTGCTGGTCTATGGTAATAGTGGAGAATTGAAACTCGAAGGATTTATTAATTCGAGATTTTCAAAGTCAAAAGTGGATGATTTATTCTGTTTCGATGGAGCAGAGGTATATTGGAAGAAATTCCAATAGTATACCATTGCCAACTCAATCAGAATAAAAGCACCATTGTGATGCTGCACACACACACAAAAAGGTGTTTAGATGAGAAAACATTCATCCATTGGATGAATTACCTAGCATGACGAAAGCTTGTTATAATCCTAACCGATTTAAACAAAGCTATTGCTCAATGAAAGAAAATCGAGATCTCATCAAGAATCTAAACACAAAACCAAATGATTGAAAAAATCATAGGTAGTTGAGACGAGTAAAAGTACTACGTCATCTCAACAAGACAACTTAACAGATCCACTAATGAAGCTCTTTCACAAATGGTTCGAGGGACATCTTGGTATAGATGGGTCTTAGAAATGTTGTGATTGGCTTTAGGGCAAGTGGGAGATTGATAGAATAGTACCCGGCAAGCCAATCTAAATTAGCTTGTTTGAGGACTATATTCTTATGGTTTATAATTAATACGCCCGTTTATTCATAGTACGTGAATTAAACAATGGCCAACTTCATCTCTCGCGAACCTATCTAAGCGATTGGATGAAATCCTGAGTTCACAATAGACTATGGGACTATACACTTCATGAAACAGTCTCAAAGGTCGTGATCTCGAAAACGTTCCAAGTCATAGATTCATATCGAGACGGGGTATCGAATGAATCGTCAAGACTTGTACGATTATGCATGATTCACATGGAGTGAATTTGTTGTAGTTTCATGAACAAGGCATTTGAGGCCAGTGCATATGACTAGGTGGTTCGATAGAGGATCGAATGCATCGAACGACCCGAACAGAGAAACCCATTGTGGAAGCGCATGTCGCATATCGGTGATGGGATGTTTCTCAATGATTATAATAGTGTACAATTTAGTCCTTAGACTTGAAGTGCTAGGGCGAATTCGGTGCATGAAAGTGCGTACTTTGATTTAGGTATAGGCCACTTAGCTTGGTCATAACATGCCTAAGTTGGGTGCGTACGGAAGTGTACGCGAGTGGTTAGTACTAAGAAAGGATCCATCGACTCATCCTGATAAGGTGGGAGAATTTCCTGTACGTTCTTCGATAATAGTTCCGAGAAACCCGTGGCCACGGTCAGTGACGAGTTTGGAAGGGACTTCCAAATTTAGCAGTCACACTGGAATTACTATCCTGAATTAGAAAGTACAGAATCGAGATAATTAGAGGTGCCGATCAATTCACACACCCTAGGTCTCGGTCGGGAAATCAGTCATGGAAGGACCGTATGTACATGGCAGTTATAATAGGTGAGGTTCACAAATATCAATTCACCTGAAGTTGGGCTTCATGGGCTTGTGGCTAGACATCGACCATGAAGTGTAGGTACTCCTGAATTAATAAGGAAATTAATTCTGGAGTGGTCAATTAAAGATAGTTTAAAGTTGATCGGAGCATTTAATTGCTCGTTAATTAAATCACGAGAGTCGTGGGCCTACTGCCAATTGATGGTGAACCCAGAGGGTCACACACAATACAATTGGACAGTGACAGTCATTAAGGGAAATGTGAATGATTTAAAGTTGTTAAATCAAAGTTATTGAATTAAAGCATTAATTCAAAGAAGAGATTATTAATTAGATATTTAATTAATTAATGTTCAATTAATTAATTAAGGGTTATCTGATTAATTATGAAATTAATTAAAGTGGTTAATTAATTAAGTTGGAAGAATAAATTTAATTGGTAATTTTTCGGATTAGCCAATTAAATGACAAAGGGGTCGATTTGTAATTATCACAAATAGAAGTGATAGGGGGCGATTTTTTGAAGATAAGGAAAAGGAAGTTTTTAATCTTGGAAGATAAGCAAGAAGAGATATATCAAATCTTAGATTCCTAATTAGATAAGGAAGAAAAGATTTGATAGACAAGGAAGAAGATATCTTATAGGAGTAGGACTCTTCTCCTATAAATACTTCTTCTCCTCTCTTCATTTAAAAAAAGGGAGACTGAAAACTTTTGAGAGAAAACTCTGCAAAACTTTTGAGAGAAAGTTATAGCCGATTTTTGAGAGAAAAATCTGATTTTCGAAAATAAGTTTTAGAAATTGCATATCCGCCCCAAACTATTTCGCCCCGAACCCTAGTCGCCCATCCTAGCTTGGCCGAACCTAACCTGGCCGATCCAAGCTTGGCCGAACCAAATCCAGCCGCATAAGCCCTGCGTGTTTGGTCTTCTTCCAGTTGATCTCCAAACCCGAACCTAGATCAAAGTCCTGATCAAGTTCAGAAGTACCTTTGTTGACAAACTTTCAAGTTCCAGTTCTTAGCCTACGACTTGGAAGTGTTGCTACAATCCAGTTGGTGTGGATACATTCTGGAGGTGAGACACTTGGATCACTATATTGTGAATCGAACATGAAGCCTGGAGGTAACCACCACCGAGCTGTGGTGAGGTAATTTCGATTAACCCCCTATGTTTTATTTATGCTTGCGTTCGTTTCTTGCTTTTCGTATACATAATATGGAGACTTTATTTATGGGACTGTGGGTGTGTCTTGGAAAATTTTAAATTCCGCACTCTGTTGTATTGACAATCGAGGCACAAACCCAACAGAACTAATCCTTCAGGACCCTCTCAATAAGGGTACCTAAAACAATTTTTATTTTGTTTTGTAGGTTAGGATTAGGAGTAGGAGTAAAGTAGAGAAGATCTGGTACTTGGACAGTGGATGTTCAAGACACATGAGTGGAAACATACATGAGCTGACTGATGCAGTTGCTGTTGATGGTCCAAAAGTAACTTTTGGAGACAGCAAAGAAGGCAAGATTAAAGCTAAAGGAAAACTGATCAGAGGAAACATTGAGATATCTGACGTCTCATATGTTAAAGGCCTCAAATATAATCTGCTGAGCATAAGTCAATTTTGTGACAAAGGATATTCAGTCATCTTCTCAACAGATAAGTGTTATGTTGAACAGATTGGTACAAATAAGGTAATTTTATCTGGAAGAAGACAGGGAAATATCTACATAGTCGACTGGGATTCTGTTGACAAGAATTCAAGTGTTTGTTTGGTGGCATCTGCACCAAGTGAAGTTAGTTGGCTATGGCACAAGAGAATGAATCACTTAAACTTCAAGACCATAAACAGATTAATCAAGAATGATTTGGTAGAAGGGATTCCAAAAACAGTCATGAGCAAAGACAAGCTCTGTGACGCATGTCAGAAGGGCAAACAAATCAAGTCATCTTTCAAAAGCAAGAAGCATCAATCTTCTGAAAGAATATTGGAGCTATTACATATGGACTTATTTGGACCCATTGATCCAGTCAGCAATGGTGGAAAGAAATACTGCCTAGCTGTGGTGGATGATTATTCAAGATATACTTGGGTGATTTTCATGAAGAAGAAAAGTGAAACCAAGGAACATCTTACAAATCTGATGGAACTGATCCAGAATGAGAAGAGTATCAAAATATTAAAGATCAGATCAGATAGAGGGACAGAGTTTACAAACTCTACTGTTGAAGAGTATTGTAATATCAAAGGAATACATCATGAGTATTCAGCTGCTAGAACCCCTCAACAGAATGGTGTTGCTGAAAGGAGAAACAGAACACTAAAAGAAGCTGTCAGGACCATGATAGCTGAAGCTAAGCTGCCACAAAGATTTTGGGCAGAAGCAACAAACACAGCATGCTTTACCCAAAACAGATGTATGATCAACAAAAATCAGAACAAGACTCCATATGATGTTTGGAACAACAGAAAACCAAACATTCATTACTTTAAGATTTTTGGTTGTAAATGTTTTGTATTGAATAATGGGAAAAATCACCTTACTGCATTTGCAGAAAAGGCTGATGAAGCTGTCTTTGTAGGATACTCATCTGTTAGTAAGGCTTACAGAGTTTTTAACAAAAGAACATTACTAATAGAAGAATCTATCCATGTAGTATTTGATGAGCCAAGTCAATCTTCTGAAAAGAATCAAAGTGTTAATCAAGATCTGTCTACTGATTTACAGAAGTTAGACATTGGAAGAAATGAAGAATATGTTCCCATCATACTAGCTAATCTTGGTTCAGCTGCTAACTCAAGTGCTGTTCAAAATCACAGTGCTGATTGTCTAACAGACGAGTTGCAAACAGCTGACAGACCAGAGACTGTTCAACAGACTACTACTGGAACTCCAACAGTAGTGTTGCAAGATCAAGACAGAGGACAACATCCTGATCTACAACCTGATCTCAGATGGCTCAAGAATCACCCACCTGAATTAGTCATTGGTGATCCTTTAGATAGAGCGAAAACAAGAAGAGCTGCTGCACAAGATGCCATGTTTGTCACATTTCTATCTCAAATAGAGCCTAAGCAAATTGAAGAAGCTCTCAATGATTCCTTCTGGATAGAAGCTATGCAAGAAGAGTTGAATCAATTTGAAAGGAATGAAGTCTGGTACTTAGTTCCTAGACCAAGTCATCAAAGAGTGATTGGCACTAAGTGGGTATTCAGAAATAAGATGAATGAAGATGGTGTTGTCACCAGAAACAAAGCAAGACTAGTGGCCAAAGGTTATTATCAAGAAGAAGGAATTGACTTTGATGAGACATTTGCACCAGTAGCAAGACTTGAAGCAATCAGACTGTTTCTTGCCTATGCTGCTTACAAGAACTTCACTGTCTATCAGATGGATGTGAAGTGTGCTTTTCTCAATGGAGAACTGCAAGAAGAAGTGTATGTTGAGCAACCTCCTGGATTTGAAGTCTATCAAGAAGAGGACAAAGTATATCGTCTGAAGAAAGCCCTCTATGGACTGAAACAGGCTCCAAGAGCATGGTATGATACCCTATCTGATTTTCTTTTAATTAAAGGATTTCGAAAAGGTAAGGTAGATAAAACCTTGTTCACAATTGAATGGGAAAATCATATATTACTTGTGCAAATATATGTGGACGATATTATTTTTGGTTCAACTAATCAACAGATGTGTGATAAGTTCTCCAAGCTGATGCAGAATAAGTTTGAAATGAGCATGATGGGTGAACTTAATTATTTTCTTGGATTGCAAGTTAGACAGTTGCCTGATGGAATATTCATCAGCCAAGCAAAATACACAAGAGATCTGTTCAAGAAGTTTGGTATGGAAACTAGCTCTACTGCTACAATTCCTATGTCTACAAGTCTTCGGTTGGATAAAGATGAAGATGGCAAATCAGTGGACATAACCAAATATAGAGGCATTATTGGTTCATTGTTGTATTTAACAGCAAGCAGACCTGACATAATGTACTCAGTTGGAGTCTGTGCAAGATTTCAATCAAACCCCAAAGAATCTCATCTCTTAGCTGCCAAGAGGATATTGAAATATGTTAAAGGCACTCAAGAATTGGGATTGTGGTATCCTAGAGAATCTGGATTTGAGCTTATTGGTTATTCAGATTCAGACCTTGCTGGCTGCAAGATTGACAGAAAGAGCACAACAGGTGCCTGTCAGTTCTTAGGTAGTCGTCTGATCTCATGGATGAGTAAGAAACAGACCTCAGTTTCTATATCTACTGCTGAAGCTGAATATATAGCTGCTGGAGCTTGCTGTGCACAGATACTTTGGTTGAAACATCAACTAGAAGACTACAACATCAAGATCAGTGGAATTCCAATCTACTGTGATAATACAAGTGCAATTTCACTTACTCAGAACACTACAAGTCATTCAAGGACTAAACATATTGAGATCAAACATCATTTCATTAGAGATCATGTGGAAAAAGGCAATGTTGTGATTGAGTATGTTCATACTGATAATCAGATTGTTGATATCTTCACTAAACCTCTAAGTGAAGCAAGGTTCTCAACTCTAAGAGCTGAGTTAGGACTACTTAATTTGGATGCATAAGCTGAGGGGGAACTCATAAGAAGACTGAAGTTCAACAGCTTAGTCATTCACTATTTTATTCAAGGATTAATCTTCAACAGACTAGTTAAATTATGAATTCTTAAAGTCAGGGGGAACGTGTAAGACTAGCGGTACTTCTGTTCTGAAAGATGAAATCTGTTAATGACAGTTAGTTGAAGTTAAGTTATCATGAAGATGTATTCTTAATTCTTGAAGATTGAAGATTATTTTATCTTGCTGGATTGACAAACAGCAGAGGAAGATTACCAGCTATTAGCATTCTCTAGTAATATCAGATAACAGATCACTCGTCTGTCAGATAAGTTTAACTCTACTCATCTGATACCTTATATAAGCATGGTCATAAAACGTATTATTAGAAACGCGCTTTTATAAGTAACAGATTAGTGTCGATAGAGTTTCCCGCCCATCTGACATTAAAATAATAAAATTGAAATCCGCTTTTCCTATCCACACGATTAAAAACTGTCAGATTAGATCAACGGTTCTGATAAATCACGAAAACCTAACCAAAAGGAAACCTATAAAATCCGATCTGAAACAGTATAGTCGTCTTACGCACCTAAATATTCTCAAACTCTCTAACTCTCTAAAACCCTTCTGTTGCGAAAGTTAACTGCTTTTTGTAGATCTATACTCTCTAAAATTCAGAAATGGAGAAGATTATCGAAGGAAGATACTTTAACTACAGCAAATTCCATTTCTCTGGCACTGATCTGATGCGCTCGTTACTGGAAAAGATCAAAGAGGCATCGTTGGTTCCTGTTTTAGAGGCTCATGAAGACATGGTCTACGTGGAGGATGTTGAACACTTCTATAAGACCAGGAAATTCTCCAAAAATGACACTGTTATGTCTGCTGAAATTGGTGGAAAGAGGATTGCTATCTCGTCTGCCGTTCTTAGTGAGATCTATAAATTGACGAACAAAGGAGGGGATGTGACAGACCTTGGGTCTGAAAAGGAAGAGGAGTTCTGGGCTATTTGTGCTAAGAAAGGAGAAAAGATGACTGGGACTTTGATGAAGACCCAGCTGAAGGATGAATATCAGAGATTTGCTGATATTATAGCCAAGGTGCTGGACTGCAGCACAAGTTCTTTGGACGGGCTTCCAAGGAGAAGATACTACACAATGGTGTGTATCTACTACGGTTTAAAGGTTAACTGGGCTGCTCATGTTTATGAGCTACTGAGTGATAAGAGGCTTTCTCATGCCATCTTACTCAGTAATCTGTTTGCATCTCTGCAATGCCCCTTAGGACCAGGGAAGACTACTCATGGTAGCAAATAGTTCAAACTTTACGAACCAGTGAGAAGAGTAGTGGAAGAACCCAAAAGGAAAGCCCCTGCCAAATCCAAGAAGGGCCCCTCTAAGAAGAGCAAAAAGGAGGGACAGACAAGCCAAGTTGCTGAGCCAACAGCACAGTCTGCTGTTAAGGCTGTTTCAGCACTTCCTGAGGATGAAGTTCCAGAAAAAGAAATTGAAGATTTTACTAAGGAGATTGAGCAGATGAGGACTGACTCTTCTCCTGAAAGGACAGAGTCTGAGGAAGAAATTCCTCTTCAAAGGTTGAAGAGGATGAGAACAAAGAGTGAGGCAAGGGGACCTCTTACTGCCAACCCCCCTGCCAAAAGGATTGCAAAGTCAAAGGCTAAGAGAAAGGTCACCTTCTCTGAAGAGCCTGTTGCAACTGTTAGAGAAACAACAGCAGAAGCAGAAAAACCTGTAACAATTGAAGAACCTGCTGTCCAAGCTGCTAAGATTGATGCTGCTGAAGCTGAAGTTGTTTCTGAAGGTGGAATGACAACAGAAGACCCGTCTGCTGCACTATCTGCTGAAGTTGAAGAAGCACAGCAGACTAGTACAACACAAGAAGGAGCTACACTGTTGCTGCACCCTACTCCAGTTGCTGCAACCCCTATTCAAGCAGTTGAGAGTCCTGAATCCAGAAGAAAGAGGGCTGGCAAGATTGCCACTTACTTAACTGCTGCAGAAAAGAAAAGACAAGATGCTGCTGAAAAGCAGAGGATAGCTGCTGAGAAAGCAGAAGAAGAAAGGCAGAAAAGCTTAGAGCTTAAGAGGCTGGAGGAAGAAGCCAGCAAAATGACTCAAGAGCAGAGGGATGCTGTTGAGGCAGCAGAGTTGGCTGCTGCCATTGAAGCAAGCACCAAAGATGCTCATGGTCATCAGCATAGTGGTGGGATAGTTATTGGTGAACAAAGAGATCCAAACAAACCAATACCAGCTATGCCTGCACCAAAAATAAAGCCAAAGAGAAGAGAAGAAGTCAGACTATCTCTTGAAATTGTCAGGGATGATCCTGCAATTTTTGAAGAATTTCTCAGAAGGCTTGATGCTGAAAATGAAAGGATAAACCGCCTGACACAGTTCAATGCTGAAAAGATCAGATACAACAGGTGGAGGGAATTCAGACTGACAAAGAGTCCAGCTGAAATGACAAAATGGAAAGCCTTTAATGTTGAAGAAGCATGGGTACTGAAGTGGCTTGAGACAGGTTCTCTAATTCAAGCACTTGATTCAGAATTCTTTCTGGACAAGTTGAGGCTAAAGATAAGTCACATAGTAAAGGCTGAAGCCAAGAAGATCTTCCAATCAATTCCTGAAGACTATGAGGAATCTGAAGACCTCAAGGAAAGATCTATAAAGTTGGCTATTGCTCAAGCAATGGAGCTTTGGGCAAAGAAATCAAGGAAGTTAAGGGGACAACCAAGCTCATTGGTCCCTCTTCCAAACATCAAACACATTGTCTACGGGCCAAATATCAAATCTTATGAAGAGCTGCCTGAGGAACCTACATCCACTTTTATTCCTCTTGATAATTTTACTTGGATTTCCAACAGGTCAGCTGTGGACAATGAAGGAATGCTGAAGACAGTTGAGACTGTCAAGAAGATTATATCCCCTGCTGATAAAGAAAAAGCAGAGTCTTCTGATCAACCAGAGCAAAAAGAGGGTACATCAAACCCATCTGATCAGAACAAAGCACAGGGTGATAAGTCTGATGCTGCTGATGATTCAAAGAAAGAAGATGCAATTCCAGCAGATCAGATCAAGGACAAATAAGTTGCTGCTGAAGGAGATGATCAAGCTAAGGAAAAGGAAAGCACTCCAAGCCATGCTGGTAGTCCAGCAGATCAGTCTCTTGCATTAATAACTCAACCAACAGAGCAACTTATCAAAGAAACACTTCCTGCTACAACAAATATGCCTTCAACTTCTCAAAGTGCTCAGACAAATCTGTTGGACTCCATCCAACAAATGATCACGAAATCTTTGAAGGATATGAAGGAAGAGTTAGCTGCAGAAGTGTTAGCTGCTGTCAAACAACCAAATCAGAAAGCTGCTGCTATCCCAACCGATCTGATAGAAGACACTGCTCAGAATGTTAAATCCATCTGTCAAGATATGGATATACTTAGAAGACGGACTCAGAGCACTACTGAAGGTTGGAAACAGATTGAACAAACATTTGAAATGGCCCTCCGAGCAGAAGATGAAGTCATGGAAAATATGATGAAAGACTTCACTGCTTCGTCAAATTGGATTTTGGGAACTCAAATTCAATTAGGTGATCAAGGAGAAGATCTGCTCAAGGAAGTGAGAGATTTCAAGGTCAATCAACTCAGACAGCAAGCTCAGATCAATGCTATGGAAGAGAACATCAAGATTCTCTGTGATTCACTTCTAATTACACCAGTTGTGCCACAATATCCAATCAACCCTGCTGATGATGACAAAAAGGGGGAAGAAAGGGTATTTGGACAGAAGAAAGTTGGTCCTTCTCTTGAAAAGGAAGAAGATAACCAAGCTGAAGCAACTGAAGTGTTGGAAGAATCTGCTGGTGACACTGAAAGAAATATGGGAGAATCAAGCAGACCAACAGATGAGAGAATTACAGAAGAAGAGCAAGCTGAATTTGAAGAATCTGAAGCAAAAGCCAAGTCTGATAAGGAACTAGCTGCTGCCAAAGATTCAGCTGAAGAACAGCTTGACCCTGATGTAAAATATAAAAAGATAGAGCTGCTAAGAAAAAGGTTCTTTGAAGAGCTGGAAGCTGAGACTTCTAAGTTATCTGATGAAGAATCTGAAAAAGAGGACAAGGAAGCTGAAGAAGAAAAGAAAGAAGAAGACTAGTTTAGGCTATATTTCCTTTTTTATATTAAAATCCTTGTAATCTTTTAAAAAGTACTTTGCACTTTTCATTCTTCAAAACTTGTAATCTGTAATCAGTTTAATCATCAATAAAATTGCAAGTTTGAATCCAACATACTATTTCTATCTCAGAAATTTTTGAGGATCAAAACTTTAGTTTAGGTACAGGTACTTAGCTGGAGTTTTGTCATCATCAAAAAGGGGGAAATTGTTGGATGAAGATGAAGATGAAAGAAGTCAGAATTTAAGGGAAGGTTTTGATGATTTCCAAAACATCATAATCAGCTAAGTATGGAAAGCTTAGTTCCCTTAGAAGGATCTTTGAACAAGTAAAGAAGATATCAGAAGAGTTCAAAGACCAGAAGACTAGTGATCTCTTGCTGAAACAGCAAACAGAAGGGTAGGTCATCAGCCGAGTCAAATCAGATTAGTTCAGTATTTGATCAGCAGAGTACCTATCAGAAGGGTTGCTTCGATCAGCAGAGTGGAAGAGATCATGAGATCAGTTCAACGGTAATAAATGCACTTGGTGTAATAAATGCTGAAAGAGAAGGGTAGTAATGGCAAATGATTGAAGATATCCTCGTATCAGCAGAGTGCATTTAATGCAGCATTAAATGTGATGGACAGAAAGTACTGTACACTGTACGGATTGCTGCAGGGAGCCGTTTCAAAAGAGCTGAAGGATGGATTTGAATTGTGATTTGCCTTCAACGGTCATACTTTCATGTCCATGTATAAATAGAGCTGAATTTCAATCGAGCAAGAACACAACAACAATCAGAGATTTCGATTTTGAAGCAAAATTTTTCTAAATCTCAAAAGCTCGAACAGCTCACTCGTCTGGTGGAAGTCATCTGTTGACAGAAACCCAGTTGAAGAAATCAGAAAAACATTATCTGAGTGATTTTGTAATAGCTGAGTGTTGTGCGAAGTGAGAATCCATCTTTGTGAGTGATTCTACTTTAGAGGATAGGATTTCTGAGTGACTTCCTATTGTGAGCTTATAGCCTTTACATTTGTTGTTTAGGTGTAAGTGGAGAAATATTGTAATCTGTGTGATTATAGTATAACCCAGAATCTAAGTGATCTGGAAGAGTGGACGAAAGGATTTTTATCCATATAACCACTATAAAAATTCTTTGTGTTATCTTGCATTTAAAGTTTTCTTGCATATTCTAAAAAGTTTGCATTTTAAACACTTTGAATCAATCAAAAGATTTTATAAGGAGTTTCTAACTGGGAATAAAATCATTTAGAACTTAGTTTACTTGTGAAAAACACTTTCAAATAATCCGCTGCAAGTATACTCTTTGAAAATTGTTTTGCTGAAAAACAGCTAAGTCATTGTAAGAAGAGTGGTCAGTCTGCTGTTCAAGATTTGTTCACGATCAGCTTAGTCTGCTTACTGTTCTTCATCAGCTTAGTCTGCTGACAGAAGACTGAAAAGTTTTAAGTTCAAAAATTTTCAGAGGTCCATTCACCCCCCCTCTAGACCTCATCTGACCACTTGGGACCAACATTATTTAATGATACAACTGTTGTTACTACTTCCTTCTGTTAGTGAACTGCCTGGCTCTGTTGAGCCTGACGCTTTGTCCTGGGACCTAGGCCTGAGCACTATTTTGCCCGGTGAGTTGAGGAAGCTTGAGGGTACTTCCAATGTTCGCCTTGTTCAGTCGCTGGTGAAGTTATGCGAGCAGGTAGACACATCTTTGATTATTTTTCCCGCTTTTATTTTGATTGCCTTGTTATGTAAGGACTATTTTCTTTTCCAGGCTAAGTATTTTGCACTCCAGTTGGGTGTGCAAAATGATGATCTGTGGATCAGTAAGGATGCTTATCAACGTCGTTTGGAGTAGGAGACGGCGAAGGTCACAGGGCAGACCCTCCAACTGCAGCTTGCAAATGATGATCTGAAAAAATTACAAGAAGAGAAATCTGTCTGGGAGAAAGAGAAAAGTGATTTGGTTCAGGCTGCTGCCCTAGCAGAGGAGTCTCGACGGCAGGCCTATGAGGAAGGTTATGATACCGGTTATCTAAAGCGTCAAGAGGAGTTGATGGCATTTTTAGGTAACTTGACTCCTCGGAGGACTGTTTCTGCTAGTCGGCCTGTTGATAACAACCCTTCTGGGTGACCTGTTCGACCGACTGTTATTTTGAGTCTCTCTCTTTTTTTTTTTTTTTTTTTGTAGTGCCCAAACTTTTTGTGTAGTTGCTTGGGCTGAAGTTTTTGTATGGGGAGAATGATTTAATTAAAACTATGATCTTTTACGGGCAGATCCATGCCTTGATCAATTTCAATCCGTAGATATATTTTGTTATGCATATTTTGCTGTTATGCATAAATATAACTTCTTGAAATAATCAGTATAGATTAGCATACTTATCTCATATTGATCATCTGGGAGAATATCCAGTCTTTGAAAATGTAGCTTAGTCTTGCTCGATCAGTGTTTAAGTAACTGAATGATATAACATTTGTTCTGCAAATCAAACTTTTTTAAATTAAGAATGATGATCAACCAAGTATGGTCCCTTGAGTTATATCCAAAGTCACGTTATACATTAAAATGTAGACAGTAGGCCACTCGTATCGATAATCGATTGAATAACTGTTAAGGAACGCTCAGCGTTCTGGTCGATGTTCAATCAATGCCTTGTAAATTTGTCTTTTTGTCATGTATATCTTATATAATGAGGCTATCATTCCTTCTGTTGAACTCTGCTTTTCTTTCCATAGGACTAAGTTTGAAGATAAGATATCTCTCTAGGTATCTTCCTAAAATTTACGTTTCTCTGTACTGATTGTGAGTTACATGTTCCTCAAACAGAACAACCAGTGTACCAATATATCATTTCTTTGATATGGGAGGAATTGGAAAATGTAGAAATATTAGCCAGATCTGGCCTGTTCAGACATCCTTCAGCAATTCTTTGGAATGTTAGGCAGCGGCGGTAATGCAGTCTGGAATGATGGTAGTTACCGCCTTAATATCGGTGTCAGACTTCTTGGACTCCAGTGGAGTTCTTGTATAGCCAATTAATAATTTTCCATATAATATATGAGGCAGTGACGACCCTCATATGCTGGAGGGTTTGGTCTTATACTTCTAGGCGAGCCAGTATTTTTTCATAACGGTGTAAACTTGCATGCCTTCATTGAGGATCTTAAGCTCTCTGTCGAGCGACTATCATATGAGAGCGTGCCAGCCTTTCTGGTCCGGAGCTCCTTTAGATCTGCTTCGATTGTTCTTTGATCGCTTCGATCTAAAGTTTCTTTTGTCATCGATTCGTTCAGTCGATCAGAGAGGTGCCGTTCCAACTTATTCGCATTAATTACGGGAAGTCAAAAGGTCGCATTTCCGTCCCTTGATCAAATATCTATCCAACCGTTGGATTACTCAGATCTATCCCTATAAATAGGGAGGTGGTTTGCATACTTCATTTGTAATTCTCAAAAAGGATGGAGATCTCAGTTTCCTTAAATTTCATTTTGCCTTCTGATCCCATAATATTCAAAAAGTCAGATTATCGTGATTCATATCATAATAACTTAAATTTCTTCTGCCTTGTACTGACGGGTCCCATGGAAGCACTACCTTGTACTAACAGGTCCCATGAGGCCTCAACCTCTATCTTCACAGGTTTGAGGTCAGTCGTTTTTGTTTGCACATGGAGGGTTCATATTTGCCAGTCACCCCCGCTCTTCGATGTTACCTCCGGAGTGATAGACTACCGGGGTGTGCTGGTAAATGTGCTCACCGCGACGGTCCTTGCAAGATGCTGCTTCAGAGTAAAATACCAACTCCTATTGTAGAAGCAGTATCTTGTTGTGGGTGAACGAGCATTGCCGGTCATCTGGCTGGTAATGATCAATTCGTCTGGAGGAACATTTGATCTTCTGAGCCCGGCCATCGAACTAAAGAAGTCGATCATCCTGAGCGGCATGCTTCTTAGGTGGTCTATCATAATCGTCGAGGCACTAGGGAGGAGATTGATGTTTCCGTGGACATTGTCATGAAGATCCCAGATCTATAGGATAGGATCGTTTAATTTAAACAGTTGTAACGATGTGTAAATCGTATATAGACCTTTGTAACTTGATCAAAGCTTTTGTATGTAATTTATTACATGTTTACAAATGAAATAAAACTTTATTTTTATTCCTTGCATTCTTCTTGTCGTTGATTTCGTCTTAATCTTATTTATGAGGAGCGTTTATCGAGCAGATCCATTTATACTCAACTCATTTCCAAGATTTAGGTGTATTTACCAAATCTTTTTGATCGTTAAAAATATATTGAGGAGTGTATATTGAGCGGATCAATTTATACTCAACTCTTTTTCATTTAGACTTAGGTTCTAATACCAAAAGCCTTTTAATCGCTATAAATTGATCGAGGAGTGTTTATTGAGCGGATCAATTTATACTCAACTCTTTTTCATTTAGACTTAGGTTTTAATACCAAAAGCCTTTTAATCGCTATAAATAGATCGAGGAGCGTTTATTGAGCGGATCAATTTATACTCAACTCTTTTTCATTTAAACTTAGGTTTTAATACCAAAAGCCTTTTAATCGCTATAAATTGATCGAGGAGTGTTTATTGAGCGGATCAATTTATACTCAACTCTTTTTCATTTAGACTTAGGTTTTAATACCAAAAGCCTTTTAATCGCTATAAATTGATCGAGGAGTGTTTATTGAGCGGATCAATTTATACTCAACTCTTTTTCATTTAGACTTAGGTTTTAATACCAAAAGCCTTTTAATCGCTATAAATAGATCGAGGAGCGTTTATTGAGCGGATCAATTTATACTCAACTCTTTTTCATTTAGACTTAGGTTTTAATAACAAAAGCCTTTTAATCGCTATAAATTGATCGAGGAGTGTTTATTGAGCGGATCAATTTATACTCAACTCTTTTTCATTTAGACTTAGGTTTTAATACCAAAAGACTTTTAATCGCTATAAATAGATCGAGGAGCGTTTATTGAGCGGATCAATTTATACTCAACTCTTTTTCATTTAAACTTTGGTTTTAATACCAAAAGCCTTTTAATCGCTATAAATTGATCTAGGAGTGTTTACTGAGCGGATCAATTTATACTCAACTCTTTTTCATTTAGATTAGGTTTTAATACCAAAAGCCTTTTAATCGCTATAAATAGATCGAGGAGTGTTTATTTAGCGGATCAATTTATACTCAACTCTTTTGTTGTTGGATCGAGGAGTGTTTATTGAGCGGATCAATTTATACTCGACTCCTTGTATGGTTAGATCGAGGAGTGTTTATTGAGCGGATCAATTTATACTCGACTCGTTGTATTGTTAGATCGAGGAGTGTTTATTGAGCCGATCAATTTATACTCGACTCGTTGTATGGTTAGATCGAGGAGCGTTTATTGAGCGGATCAATTTATACTCGACTCGTTGTATGGTTAGATCGAGGAGCGTTTATTGAGCGGATCAATTTATACTCGACTCGTTGTATCTTGATCTCAACCAATATTATCGTAGAATTCCGAGGAGTGTTTACCGAATCAATCGATTTATACTCAATCTTGATTTAATATTTAAAATTGCTAAAATCTTTAATAATCGAACCGTAGGCTAAGGCCTTTATTACAAAGAATAAAATTTTCTAAAATGAAATAAAGCAGCATGATTTACTATAATTTATTTACCATAGTATTTTCTAAGGTTGACTGCATTCCAGGTTCTTGGTAAGGCTGTTCCGTCCAAGTGTGCAATTTTGTATGAACCTTTCTTTCCTACACCAATGACAACGTATTGTCCATCCCAATTTTGTTATAACTTTCCCAAATGCTTGGATACTTCTACCTTTTTCAAGACCAGGTCCCCTTCTTTGAAGGTTCGGATGCGTACCTTTTGATTATACGCCTTTTCCATAATTGCATTAGTGACTTGCAAACGTACGGCGGCTTTTTCTCTTAAAGCTTCTGTTAAATCAATATCATTTTCTCTTGTCTTTTCATTTTCCTGATCATCATACATTTCAATTCTCGGTGTTGGAATTAGAGTTTCGATCGGAATAACAGCTTCGGAGCCATATACTAGGCTGAATAGGGTTTCCCCGGTTGAGGTCCTGACTGTGGTTCGATTAGCCCAAAGTACTTCTGGGAGTTCATCTAGCCATTTTCCTTTGGCTGTCCCTACTCTTTTCTCCAAAGATTTGATTATTTCTCGGTTCGCTACTTCAGTTTGTCCATTTGCTCTAGGATGCCCAACCGAGGTGAAATTTTGCTGAATTCCTAGCTTTGCACACCATTCTATGACCTGCTTTCCCGCAAATTGGGTTCCTTTATCAGAGATCAGAATCCTTGGGATTCCAAACCGACATACTATGAATTTCCATAAGAAATTGATCACTTGGAATTGGGTTATTCGAGCAAGGGCAATGCATTCTATCCATTTACTGAAATATTCTACAGCGACTAAAACATATGCTTTTTTGGATCTAGCTGCTGGAGAAGGTCCCACGATGTCCATTCCCCACTGATCGAATGGCCAACAAACTGGTATGGGGTGCATGTTTTCGGCTGGTTGATGACTTACATTAGCATGTATTTGACAATGATGACATTTTTAGACATATTTGATTGCATCATTGTTAATGGTAGGCTAATAATATCCAGTTCTAAGGCATTTTAAAGCCAAGGCCCTCGCTCCGCTGTGATTTCCTGATTCTCCTTCATGCACTTCTCGGAGTATATCATCGATTTGAGATTCGGAGATGCATCTTAGAAGAATTCCCGATACTGATCTTCGGTAAAGTTTTTCTTCTATTAATGTATACTTCGGAGCCCGATATTTTATTTTACGAGCTTCGTTTTGGTCCAGCGGTAGTTTTCCTTCTCGAAGATACTCTATCATTGGAGTCATCCAGTTTGCTTCGGCTTCTTCAATTTCCATTACTTGAGTGGTCGGTGATTCATCAATATCGATCGCTGGTGTATTAGAAATTGACCAATTGATTACTCTCTCAGTCTTTCCGTCGTCAGATCCTGTAAATCTAGAGAGTTGATCGGCCCATCTATTTTCCGATCGTGGGATGTTCCGTATCCCAAAACATTCGAATTTTTCAGCCAATTTTTTCACTTTGGCCAGATATTTGATCATGTTAAATTCCTTTACCTCATATAGGCCCTCTATTTGTCTTTGTACTAACTCTGAATCGGTTAACACTTTAAAATTCTTAATGTCGGCCTTGATTGCCATTTCCATTCCTGTGATCGATGCTTCATATTCTGCTTCGTTGTTTGTCACGATGAAGTCTAGTGTTATTGCGTAATTGATATCCTCCTTATTTGGCCCGGTAAAGTTGATTCCAGCACCTCCTCCCTCTCGACATGAAGCGCCGTCGACGTGCATTAACCAGGTTTGATTTTCTACGATCAGGATATCATTGGCATGGCTGGTTGATTCAGGATGTTCAACTGCCTGGCTCGGAGTTTCTAATAGAAAGTCGGCTAAGACTTGGGCTTTAATTGCAATTCTTGGTTTGTACTCGATATCGAACTGACCGAGTTCGATCGCCCATTTGATCAATCTTCCAGAGGCTTCTGGCTTTGCTAAGACCTGTCTTAATGGTTAGTTGGTTAATACCACAACTTTATAGGTTAGAAAATAGGGTCGGAGTTTTCTTGCTGCCACTACTAAGGCCAAGACGAATTTCTCTATTTCCAAGTAGTTTTTCTCGGCCCCCTGCAATAGTTTGCTTAAGTAATAAACAGGCTTATGTTCTAGGCCATCCACTTTAACTAATACCGAACTAATGGCCACTTCGGAGATCGATATGTACAAATATAATGGTTCTCCTTCGGTTGGTTTGGCCAATAGTGGGGACGTCGTTAGGTATTCTTTTAACCGTTCAAAGGCCTGGTCGCATTCTTCGGTCCAAGCAAAGTTTTTCGCTTTCCGAAGGGTTTGGAAGAACATCAAACTTTTGTCAACCGACTTAGATATGAATTTGTTTAGCGCCACGATTTTGCCTACCAAGCTCTGTACTTGGGAGATCGTTTTTGGAGGCTTCATTTCAGTTATTGCTCGAATTTTTTCTGGGTTGGCCTCGATTCCTCATTGATGTACCAGATATCCCAAAAAAATTTCGAATTTAACCCCGAAAGTGCATTTTGCAGGGTTTAGCTTCATTCGATACTTTCTCAATATTTGGAAGCATCGATCGAGGTGCTTCACATGATCAACTTCATTCATGCTCTTGACCAACATATCGTCTACGTATACTTCCATTATTTCTCCAATTAATTCTTTAAACATCAGGTTAAATAACCTTTGGTATGTGGCCCCGGCGTTCCTCAAGCCGAACGGCATCACTATAAAGCAATACACTCCCTGCTCGGTTATGAACGCAGTTTTCTCTTGGTCCTGCTCATCCATGTATATTTGATAGAAACCTTCGAAAGCATCCATCATACTGAAAATTGCAAAGCCAGCGGTGGAGTCGACTAATAAGTCGATCCTTGGGAGAGGATATGGATCCCGCAGGCATAATTTATTAAGGTCGGTGAAATCGTTGCACATTCTCCATTTGTTATCCATTTTGTCTCACTTTGCTACTAGCACAACATTACATAACCATTCTGAGAAGTGTATTTCTCGAATTTGTTTTGCCTTGAGTAGCCTTTCTACTTCTGCCTTAATTATTTTGTCCTTTATTGGCCCGTGATTCCTCTTCTTTTGTCTAGCAGGTTTTACCAAAGGGTCGATTTTTAGCGAATGACTGATCACCCGGGGGTCAATCCCTTCAATGTCGTTCGCGCTCCAGGCGAAGATGTCTACATTATTTCTGAGAAAGTTGATCAACATTACTTCCCCTTCTTTGCTTAATTCAGTTCCTATTCTTGTTGTTTTTGTTGGGTCCCCTTGTACCAATAGGACATCTTTGTGTTCCGGTGGTTTTAAAGCTAAATCCACTGGTTCCTTTCCCTTCTTATCTATTCGGTCGGTGCTAGGGATATCAACTTCGATTCCATCATCATCGTCTTCAAGCTTTCTTTTGCTAGGGGTAATCGATCTTGGGCGATTTCCCAAGGTTAGAGATGTGTTATAGCAGTCCCATGCCATGCAATGATCGTTCACTATTTCTCCGATCCCTGCGTTAGTTGGAAATTTTATTTTCTGATGGTATGTTGAAACTACAGCGTGGAATAGGTTGAGTGCTGGTCGCCCTAGGATCGCATTGTAGGCAAAGGGAGTTTCTACTACTAAAAATTTTACTAGCTTCACCGTCCGATACGGTTTCTTCCCGAGTGAGACACTTAAAGTTATTGTGCCACTGGGGACAATCTCCGATCCCCCGAATCCTACTAAAGGCGTGGCTACTTTTTGGAATGTTATTTGTCCCAAGTTCATCTGGGCTAGGACCTCTTTAGAGATGATTTTTGCAGAGCTTCCATTATCGATTAGGAATCTTTTGACGTTGTAATTCGCTATTTCTAGGGATACCACCATCGGGAAGTCGGGGCTATCCTCTTTCGTGTCCCAAACAAGGTTTTTGGGTACATCGCCCTCGTTGAAACTAATTAGCTGGTGGGTCGTTGCTTTGTTTTCTAGGGTTCCATACTTCTTTCGGGTATTTTAAGCTTCCGATTATGGATCTAGCAGTCCTTCGGCGAGCATTACGACTATCTCCGCCTATGGGTCCCCCTGAGATCGTGTGGATGGTACCGTTAATCTGGTCATTATTTAATACTTGTGGGGGACCATCATTAGGGGACCTTCTACGGGAATTTTTTCTTTGGTTGTTATACCGAGGACACTGGTTCTGCAGAAGGGAGAGCAGGCCGCTAAGCTCTCCTGGAGTTCCGTGGTTCTGGCCCACTGGTTTTGAACAGATCATAAGCGTTGTTCAAGTCGTTCCTGTAACATCTTTTCGATTTCTCTTTCCGAGATAGTTCGTGGTCGATCAAGGATTGCATTGCCTGCATCATGCTCGATGGGGATTATCGTATGTTCCTTGGACACACTGCGTCCCGGCTGTGGTCTTCTTTGACCCAATTTTTTCCGGAGATTGTCGTCGGAGGGTTTTGAGTTCCCTCTTTGCGGACTGTGTAATGAGCGGTGCTCGCTTACCGGGCTATCAGCTTGTTGAGAGATTTGATCATTATGCATCGGCGTCCTATGAATTGGATTTGCCCTAGTAGCCCTAGGGTTTCGAGGAAACTGTTCGAGTACGAGTAATTCCTCAGGACTGAGAGATTTGAAGAGCATAGCAATCTGTCGCAATTTTTCCTGAGCGTCCGAGAGGGGAACAGGGATCGCTGGAGATACAGATTATTCCGGTATTGTACCGGTAGGAATCCCTTGGGGTTCCTACTGGTGTGGAAGAGGTTCCTGCAAATTGTCGTTGGTCTCAGGGGCGTTATTATTAGTATTGCCCTGTGGATCTTCAGATGTGTTATGAGGGTTAGTTGTGTTATTTCTTGCTCCATTACGAGCGCTCTTCCTTGGGCGAGCCATATGTCGATCGAATAATTAACCTAGCCCCACGGTGGGCGCCAACTGATTTAACAGGATTTCGTCGGGTAGGATTATATCAGTAAATAGGTGATATTGGGGATTCACAATATATATGATTTAAAGGGCTCTTTTACTTTATTCCGGATGGATCAATCTCAAGGAAGAACAATTAGATGGAACAATCAGTAATAAAGACAATCAGTGAATATAACAGTATAGCAAAAGCTTTTCTATTCAATAATCTTAGATTATTTTGGTATACAGGCGTAAGCGGAGTATGTAAAGCGTGTGTAATACAATGATAAACTAGGTATTTATATCACATTAAACCTAGCTTTACAAGGAAACATAATCCTAATAGGACTCGGCCCAATTGTCCTTCTTGAGTCCGGATTGTAGTCTGCTTGTTGAGGAGAGTCGTATTCTTTGTTGATGAAGAACAGTAAGATGACTATGCTGATCGTGAACAAATCTTGAACAGCAGAGTGACTACTCTTCTTACAGTTTACTTAGCTGATTTCAGTGAAAATCAGTTTTATCAAGAATATACTTGCAGCGGATGTTTGAAAGTGTTTTTCACAAGTAGACTAAGTCCTTAAAAAGATTTTATCCCCAGTTTTAAAACTCCTTATAAAAATATTTTATAATTCAAAATGTTGAAATATGCACGGTTCAAAAATATACAAGAAAACTTAAATGCAAGATAACACAAAGAATTTTTATAGTGGTTATATGGATAAAAATCCTTTAGTCCACTCTTCCAGATCACTTAGATTCTGGGTTATACTATAATCACACAGATTACAATATTTCTCCACTTATACCTAAACAACTAATGAGAAGGCTATAAGCTCGCAATAGGAATTCACAAAGAAAACCTATGCTTTAAAGTAGAATCACTCACAAAGACGAGTGAGCTGTTCGAGCTTCTTGAGACTTAGAAAAATTTCTGCTTCGAATGCGAAATCTCAGATGTTGTTGTTGTGTAGTCTCACTTCGAATTCAGCTCTATTTATACTTGGATTTGAAAATTTGACCGTTGAAGGAGATCAAATCACAAATCCATAGCCTTAGCCCAATTTCAGAACGGCTACCTGCTACAGTCCTTTTTCTGCTGTACTTTCCTGTAGCTGCATTAAATGCACTCTGCTGATCCGAGAGTAAATTCCAATCATTTGCCATTACTACCCTTCTCTTCCAGCATTTATTACATCCGGTGCATTTATTACCGTTGGACTCTTCTCATGATCTCTTCTAATCTGCTGATTAAAGCAACTCTGCTGATAGATACTCTGCTGATCAAATACTGAACTAATCTGATTTGAGTCAGCCGATGACCTACCCTTCTGTTCGCTGTTTCAGCATGAGATCACTAGTCTTCTGGGGTTTGAACTTTGAACTCTTCTGATGTCTTCTTTCACTTGTTCAAAATTCTTCTAAGGGAACTAAGCTTTCCATACTTAGCTGATTCTGATGTTTTGGAAATCATCAAAACCATCCCTTAATTACTTATCTTCTTTGCACTCTATCTTCATCTTCATCCAACAATTTCCCCCTTTTTGATGATGACAAAACTTCAGCTAAGTACCTGTACCTAACCCAAAGTTTTCATCCTAAAAAATTTCTGAGATAGAAATAGTCTGTTGGATTTAAACTTGCAATTTTATAGATATTGAAAAGATTACAGATTACAAGTTTGAGAAATGAAAAGTACAAAATGATAAAAGATTACAAGAAATTTAAGACATAAATGAACTAGCCTAAACTAGTCTTCTTCCTTCTTCTCTTCTTCTGTTTCCTTGTCTTCTTTTTCAGATTCTTCCTCAGATGGTTTGGAAGTTTCAGCTTCCAACTCTTCAAAGAACGTTTTCCTTAGCAGCTCTATCTTCTTATACTTGACATCAGAATCAAGCTGTTCTTTAGCTGAGTCCTTAGCAGCAGCTATTTCTTTATCGGACTTAGCTTTTGCTTCAGCTTCAGTTTCATCAGCTTCACTTTCTTCTTCTGTGATCTTCTCATCTGTTGGTCTGCTTGTGCCTTCATTTTCTTCATCAGCTCCAACTTCTTCAGCAGCAGATTCTTCCAACACTTCAGTTTCTTCAGCTTCAGCACCATCTCTGTCTTCTATTTTATCAAAAGAAGTTCCAACTCTCTTCTGTCCAAATACCCTATCTTCCCCCTTTTTGTCATCATCAGCAGGGTTGACTGGATATTGTGGTAAGACTGGTGTAATCTGAAGTGAATCACAGAGAAGCTTGACATTTTCTTCTATGGCATTGAGTTGAGCTTGTTGATTTAGTTGATTGGCCTCAAAAGCTTTCATCCTTTTGAGCACATCTTCTCCTTGATCACCCAACTGAATTTGAGTTCCCAAAATCCAATTGGATGAAGCAGTGAAGTCTTTCATCATATTTCTCATAACTTCATCTTCTGCTTGAATAGCCATCTCAACTGTTTCTTCAATCCGTCTCCAACCAGCAGTAGTGCTCTGAGTCCTTCTTCTGATAATGTCCATTTCTTGACAGACAGATTTGACATCCTTAGCAGTATCTTCTATCAGATAGATTGGAACAGCAGCAACTTTCTGATTTGCAGTTAACTTCTCTTCCATTTCCTTCATTGATTTTGATATCATTTGTTGAATAGAATCCAACAATGATGTTTGATGTAAGCTCTGAGAAGTAGAAGCAACTTCAGTTTGGATTGGAGGTAAGGCAAGAACTTCCTTTTCAGTGGATTGTTCTTTTGCTTGAGTTGATTTTTCAGTTGACTGATCTGCTGGACCAGAAGCAGGGTCTTCATTCATGGTCTCATCAGCTTGACTAGGAGTGCTTTCCTTCTCCTTAGTCTGATCAGTTTCCTCAGCAGCAGCCTCCTTTTCAGTGATCTGATCAGCTGGAATGCTTTCTTCTTCCTTTGATTCATCAGCTGGTTCAGACTTGTCATCCTTTTCTTTGTCCTGATCAGTGGGGTCAGATGTACCCTCTTTTTCCTTTTGATGATCAGCAACATCAGCAATGACATCTTTCTTTTTGTCCTTGTCAGCAGGGGGTTCAATCTTCTTGATAGATTTGACAGTTCTCAACAACCCTGCATCATCTAGAGTAGTTCTGTGAGAAATCCAAGTGAAATCATCAATAGGAATAAATGGGGAGATTGGGTCCGTAGGTAATTCTTCAAATGATTTGATGTTAGGACCATAGATAATCGGTTTGATATTAGGAAGAGGGATCCTGGAGCTTGGATGTCCCTTCATCTTCCTAGTCTTCTTAGCCCATAATTCCATAGACTGAGCAATTGCCAGCTTGATGGATCTCTCCTTGAGATCTTCTGATTCAGAATACTCCTCAGGAACAGATTCAAGAATCTTCTTTGCCTCAGCCTTGGCAATGTGACTGATTCTTAATCTTAACTTATCCAGAAAAAATTCTGAGTCAAGTGCTTGAGTTAGAGATCCAGTCTCAAGCCACTTCAACACCCAGGCTTCTTCAGTAGCAAATCCCTTCCAATTTGCAATCTGTTCTTGACTCTTGGTCAATCTGAATTCTCTCCATCTGTTGTACCTTATCTTCTCTTTGTTGAACATTGTCAGATGGGTGATTCTTGCATTCTCAGCATCCAACCATTTAAGAAATTGTTCAAAGATGTCAGGATCATCTCTGACAATCTCCAAACCCAGTTTGACCTCTTCTCTTCTTTTTGGTTGAATCTTTGGAGCAGGCATGACTGGTATGGGTTTGGTGGAGTCTCTTGGTTCACCAATTGTAATGCCTCCAGAATGCTTTGGACCATGAGCGTCTTTGGTGCTTGCTTCAATAGCAGCAGCTAACTCAGCTGCCTCAATAGCATCCCTTTGCTCTTGAGTCATTTTGCTGGCTTCTTTTCCAGCCTCTTGAGCTCAAGGCTTTTCAACCTATCTTCCTCTGCCTTTTCTGCTGCTTTTCTCTGCTGTTCAGCATCATCAATCTTCTTCTTCTCAGCAGCAGAAATGTAAGGAAGCACAATCTTTCCAGTCCTTAGCTTCCTAGCTTCAGGACTCTCAATCACTTGAATTGGAGTGGCAGCAACAGGAGTAGGGTGTATAAGAGGTACAGTCCCTTCACTTGCTGTGCCAGTCTGCTGTTCAACAGCTTCTACAGCAGACTCTCCATTCTTTTCAGCAGCAGCCTTTCCAGCAGGCTCCTCAAACATGTCAGCAGCGGCCTCTTGAACAGGCTCTTCAACATGTTCAACAGCAGCTTCAACCAAAGGTTCTTCACTGATAACTGGCCTCTCTGCTGATGGTGATTCTCTGACTGTGATAGTTTGTTCTTCAGAGAATGTCACTTTCCTTTTTGCTTTAGACTTAGGAATTCTCTTTGGAGCTTCTGGTTGATACTTAGCTTGGGGAGGTCCCCTTGCTTCTCTTTTTGTTCTCATTCTCTTCAGTCTTTGAAGAGGAACTTCTTCTTCTGATTCAGTTCTTTCAGGAGAGGAATCTGCCTCCATTTGTTCAATCTCCTTGGTGTAGTCATCAATTACCTTTTCAGGGATTACAACTTCAGGTTGTGCTGATCCAGCTTCAACAACAGGGTTTGCTGTTTGATCAGCAGTTTGGCTTGTCTGACCCTCCTTCTTGCTCTTCTTAGAAAGGGTCTTCTTAGACTTTGCAGCAGCTTTTCTTTTAGGAGCAGCCACTACTTTCCTTACTGGTTCATACAATTTGAACTCTTTGCTACCGTGGGTAGTCTTTCCACCAGCCATAGGACAGTTTAGTGACATGAACAGATGACTAAGCAAGATGGCATGCGAAGTCCTTTTGTCACTCAGCAGATCATAGACATGAGCTACCCAATTCACCTTCAGTCCATAATAAATGCAGATCATGGTGTAGTACCTCTTCCTTGGTAATCCATCTAAAGAGCCCGTGCTGCAATCCAATATCTTCGCAATGATGTCTGCGAACCTCTGATACTCATCTTTTAACTGAGTCTTCATCAGAATACCAGTCATTTCTTCTCCCTTCTGAGCACAAATTACCCAAAATTCTTCCTCATTTTCAGACCCTAGGTCTATTACGTTTCCTCCTTCATTTGTCAATTTATAAACCTCACTCAAAACAGCAGCAGAGACAGCGATTTTCTTACCCCCAATGACAACTGACTTGACAGTGTCATCTTTGGTGAATTTCCTGGTCTTGTAGAAGTGATCAACATCTTCTAGGTAAACCCTGTCTTCGTGGGCTTCCAGAACTGGAACTAAAGATGCCTCTTTGATTTTCTCCAAGATTGAGCGCATCAGATCAATACCGGAAAAAAATGGAATTTGCTGTAGTTCAAGTATCTTCCATCAATAATCTTCTCCATTTCTGGGATTACTGAGTAGAATCTGTGAAAGCAGTAAACTTTTGAAAGAGAGATTGAGAGTTAGAGAATTTGAGATTTTGAGTGTGCGTAAGACGACTGTACTGTTTCAGTTCGGATTTTATACGTTTTCCATTGTTTAGGTTATCGTGATTAATCTGAGACGTTGGATCAATCTGACAGCTTATTAATCGTGTGGGTGGGAGCTGCGGATTTCAATTTTATTATTTTAATGTCAGACAGGCGGGAAACTCAATCGACACTAATCTGTTATTTATAAAAGCGTGTTTCTGAAGATACGATTTATAACCATGCTTATATAAGATATCAGATGAGTAGAGTTTAACTTATCTGACAGACGAGTGATCTGTTATCTGATATTACTAGAGAAAGCCAATAGCTAGTAATCTTCCTCTGCTGTTCGTCAATCCAGCAAGATAAAATAATCTTCAGTCTTCAAGAATTAAGAACACATCTTCTGATAACATAACTTCAACTAACTGTCATTAACCAATTTCATCTTTAGAGCAGAAGTACCGCTAGTCTTACACGTTCCCCCTGTCTTTAAGAATTCATAAGTTAACTAGTCTGTTAAAAGTTAATCCTTGAATAGAATAATGGATAACTAAGCTGTTGAACTTCAGTCTTCTGATGAGTTCCCCCTCAGCTTATGCATCCAAATTAAGTAGTCCTAGCTCAGCTCTCAGAGTTGAGAACCTTACTTCACTTAAAGGTTTAGTGAAAATATCAGCAATCTGATTGTCAGTATGAACATACTCAATCATAACATTTCCTTTTTCCACATGATCTCTAATGAAGTGATGCTTGATCTCAATATGTTTAGTCCTTGAATGACTTGTAGTGTTCTGAGTAAGGGAGATTGCACTGGTATTGTCACAGTATTTTGCAGGGTTTAGCTTCATTCGATACTTTCTCAATATTTGGAAGCATCGATCGAGGTGCTTCACATGATCAACTTCATTCATGCTCTTGACCAACATATCGTCTACGTATACTTCCATTATTTCTCCAATTAATTCTTTAAACATCAGGTTAAATAACCTTTGGTATGTGGCCCCGGCGTTCCTCAAGCCGAACGGCATCACTATAAAGCAATACACTCCCTGCTCGGTTATGAACGCAGTTTTCTCTTGGTCCTGCTCATCCATGTATATTTGATAGAAACCTTCGAAAGCATCCATCATACTGAAAATTGCAAAGCCAGCGGTGGAGTCGACTAATAAGTCGATCCTTGGGAGAGGATATGGATCCCGCAGGCATAATTTATTAAGGTCGGTGAAATCGTTGCACATTCTCCATTTGTTATCCATTTTGTCTCACTTTGCTACTAGCACAACATTACATAACCATTCTGAGAAGTGTATTTCTCGAATTTGTTTTGCCTTGAGTAGCCTTTCTACTTCTGCCTTAATTATTTTGTCCTTTATTGGCCCGTGATTCCTCTTCTTTTGTCTAGCAGGTTTTACCAAAGGGTCGATTTTTAGCGAATGACTGATCACCCGGGGGTCAATCCCTTCAATGTCGTTCGCGCTCCAGGCGAAGATGTCTACATTATTTCTGAGAAAGTTGATCAACATTACTTCCCCTTCTTTGCTTAATTCAGTTCCTATTCTTGTTGTTTTTGTTGGGTCCCCTTGTACCAATAGGACATCTTTGTGTTCCGGTGGTTTTAAAGCTAAATCCACTGGTTCCTTTCCCTTCTTATCTATTCGGTCGGTGCTAGGGATATCAACTTCGATTCCATCATCATCGTCTTCAAGCTTTCTTTTGCTAGGGGTAATCGATCTTGGGCGATTTCCCAAGGTTAGTGATGTGTTATAGCAGTCCCATGCCATGCAATGATCGTTCACTATTTCTTCGATCCCTGCGTTAGTTGGAAATTTTATTTTCTGATGGTATGTTGAAACTACAGCTTGGAATAGGTTGAGTGCTGGTCGCCCTAGGATCGCATTGTAGGCAAAGGGAGTTTCTACTACTAAAAATTTTACTAGCTTCACCGTCCGATACGGTTTCTTCCCGAGTGAGACACTTAAAGTTATTGTGCCACTGGGGACAATCTCCGATCCCCCGAATCCTACTAAAGGCGTGGCTACTTTTTGGAATGTTATTTGTCCCAAGTTCATCTGGGCTAGGACCTCTTTAGAGATGATTTTTGCAGAGCTTCCATTATCGATTAGGAATCTTTTGACGTTGTAATTCGCTATTTCTAGGGATACCACCATCGGGAAGTCGGGGCTATCCTCTTTCGTGTCCCAAACAAGGTTTTTGGGTACATCGCCCTCGTTGAAACTAATTAGCTGGTGGGTCGTTGCTTTGTTTTCTAGGGTTCCATACTTCTTTCGGGTATTTTAAGCTTCCGATTATGGATCTAGCAGTCCTTCGGCGAGCATTACGACTATCTCCGCCTATGGGTCCCCCTGAGATCGTGTGGATGGTACCGTTAATCTGGTCATTATTTAATATTTGTGGGGGACCATCATTAGGGGACCTTCTACGGGAATTTTTTCTTTGGTTGTTATACCGAGGACACTGGTTCTGCAGAAGGGAGAGCAGGCCGCTAAGCTCTCCTGGAGTTCCGTGGTTCTGGCCCACTGGTTTTGAACAGATCATAAGCGTTGTTCAAGTCGTTCCTGTAACATCTTTTCGATTTCTCTTTCCGAGATAGTTCGTGGTCGATCAAGGATTGCATTGCCTGCATCATGCTCGATGGGGATTATCGTATGTTCCTTGGACACACTGCGTCCCGGCTGTGGTCTTCTTTGACCCAATTTTTTTCCGGAGATTGTCGTCGGAGGGTTTTGAGTTCCCTCTTTGCGGACTGTGTAATGAGCGGTGCTCGCTTACCGGGCTATCAGCTTGTTGAGAGATTTGATCATTATGCATCGGCGTCCTATGAATTGGATTTGCCCTAGTAGCCCTAGGGTTTCGAGGAAACTGTTCGAGTACGAGTAATTCCTCAGGACTGAGAGATTTGAAGAGCATAGCAATCTGTCGCAATTTTTCCTGAGCGTCCGAGAGGGGAACAGGGATCGCTGGAGATACAGATTATTCCGGTATTGTACCGGTAGGAATCCCTTGGGGTTCCTACTGGTGTGGAAGAGGTTCCTGCAAATTGTCGTTGGTCTCAGGGGCGTTATTATTAGTATTGCCCTGTGGATCTTCAGATGTGTTATGAGGGTTAGTTGTGTTATTTCTTGCTCCATTACGAGCGCTCTTCCTTGGGCGAGCCATATGTCGATCGAATAATTAACCTAGCCCCACGGTGGGCGCCAACTGATTTAACAGGATTTCGTCGGGTAGGATTATATCAGTAAATAGGTGATATTGGGGATTCACAATATATATGATTTAAAGGGCTCTTTTACTTTATTCCGGATGGATCAATCTCAAGGAAGAACAATTAGATGGAACAATCAGTAATAAAGACAATCAGTGAATATAACAGTATAGCAAAAGCTTTTCTATTCAATAATCTTAGATTATTTTGGTATACAGGCGTAAGCGGAGTATGTAAAGCGTGTGTAATACAATGATAAACTAGGTATTTATATCACATTAAACCTAGCTTTACAAGGAAACATAATCCTAATAGGACTCGGCCCAATTGTCCTTCTTGAGTCCGGATTGTAGTCTGCTTGTTGAGGAGAGTCGTATTCTACCGGGTCGATAGATGATCCCGAACTGACTCGTCTGGTCGAACCGATCTTATATACCTTAGTCGATCCGAACATTATAAGGGGTGCGAAATAGCCCCCATCACCATCCAAGAGAACACTCACTAATCTCACTTTATTTTTCTAACTCCCTTTTATTGTTCTCTCTTGAATTATTTACTCACTAGTTTAAGTATTTGGTAAAAATGGTAGAGTGTGAGGGAGTGACTATATATATATATATATAAATATACAAGGCTAATTTCAGATTATAGATGTATATACATCTATACATACTACAGGGAAAAGGAAACACAATCATTTCCTTCTTCCACCAATGATTGGGTTTCTTGTTTGGTGAAGTTTCCTTCACCCAAGAGAGAAAATGGCAGCTCTTAGATTTTCCTGGAAGGAACCATCATTACTTTGCTGCAGAATTGAAAAGATTGGGGCAATTTTGCACTTTGTTCCCTGAAGTTTAGGGAAAGTGCAATTTCGCCCCAAAATAATTTTTTTGTACAATTAAGTCCAAAAATATTATAAAACGATCCCTTTTCTTTTTAAAAGGGATTTACCACTTTTATAAAATTATTTCTACGTCCAATATGCTATAGGAAATAATTAATGCACACAAAGTACAAAAGGGAGTTCAATTTTTGTGCTCGAAAATTTTAATTGTACGTTTAGATTTAAAGAAGGGTAAATACCACTTTTAGTCCCTCTTATCATTAATTTTTTACAGAGTGGTCCCTTTTATATTTTTTTTACACTCTAGTCCCTACTATGAATGATTTGTTTCACTTTAGTCCCTAAAGCAATTATGTACGAATTAAAAGCTTTAATTAAAATAACTCCATTCATAATGGTAAAGCTAAGAAGTTTCGTACAAGGTTCGAAATAAATAGACAAAACTAATGCCTAAATCCAGAATTAAAGAAAAACATATGCTAATAAGAAAAATCCAGATGCTCCTTGACCCATTCCCTGAAGTATGTTTCCCTCATGTGCAGTCGAAACCCGAACTTGGTTACATGCAGCACGTTCCAGTCATCCTCTGTAAACACTTCTACAGAAACCCGAAATGTTAGATGTTTTACATCAAAAGAAAATCTTAAGATGTTTTTCATCAAAAGGAAATAACTTAGGTTATACCTTGGTCAAGTATTTTTCGGAATTCCTTATCAGTCATGTTCCTCAGTTCCTCATCTTTCTTACATAAGAGACAATTATTTCCTTCGATCAATCCTTGTCCTCTTTCGAGGGCTTTCTCATATTTGTCTAACAATTTATGCAAATCCTTGGTCTCAATTCCTTTACTTGGAACTTCACAATGATCGATAAAATGAGAGAATGATTCAGGCAGGCCATTTGTGATGATTACCATTTTATCATCTAGAATCAATTTAGCTCCAAGCTCATTGATTCGATTTAGCCTCTTGATCAGGTAAGTGCAATATTGTTGGTCCAAGTGGTCAGATGAGGTCTAGAGGGGGGGGGGGTGAATAGACCTCTGAAAATTTTAGACTTTAAAACTTTTTACTTTTCTGTCAGCAGACTAAGCTGATGAAGAACAGTAAGATGACTATGCTGATCGTGAACAAATCTTGAACAGCAGAGTGACTACTCTTCTTACAGTTTACTTAGCTGATTTCAGTGAAAATCAGTTTTATCAAGAATATACTTGCAGCGGATGTTTGAAAGTGTTTTTCACAAGTAGACTAAGTCCTTAAAAAGATTTTATCCCCAGTTTTAAAACTCCTTATAAAAATATTTTATAATTCAAAATGTTGAAATATGCACGGTTCAAAAATATACAAGAAAACTTAAATGCAAGATAACACAAAGAATTTTTATAGTGGTTATATGGATAAAAATCCTTTAGTCCACTCTTCCAGATCACTTAGATTCTGGGTTATACTATAATCACACAGATTACAATATTTCTCCACTTATACCTAAACAACTAATGAGAAGGCTATAAGCTCGCAATAGGAATTCACAAAGAAAACCTATGCTTTAAAGTAGAATCACTCACAAAGACGAGTGAGCTGTTCGAGCTTCTTGAGACTTAGAAAAATTTCTGCTTCGAATGCGAAATCTCAGATGTTGTTGTTGTGTAGTCTCACTTCGAATTCAGCTCTATTTATACTTGGATTTGAAAATTTGACCGTTGAAGGAGATCAAATCACAAATCCATAGCCTTAGCCCAATTTCAGAACGGCTACCTGCTACAGTCCTTTTTCTGCTGTACTTTCCTGTAGCTGCATTAAATGCACTCTGCTGATCCGAGAGTAAATTCCAATCATTTGCCATTACTACCCTTCTCTTCCAGCATTTATTACATCCGGTGCATTTATTACCGTTGGACTCTTCTCATGATCTCTTCTAATCTGCTGATTAAAGCAACTCTGCTGATAGATACTCTGCTGATCAAATACTGAACTAATCTGATTTGAGTCAGCCGATGACCTACCCTTCTGTTCGCTGTTTCAGCATGAGATCACTAGTCTTCTGGGGTTTGAACTTTGAACTCTTCTGATGTCTTCTTTCACTTGTTCAAAATTCTTCTAAGGGAACTAAGCTTTCCATACTTAGCTGATTCTGATGTTTTGGAAATCATCAAAACCATCCCTTAATTACTTATCTTCTTTGCACTCTATCTTCATCTTCATCCAACAATTTCCCCCTTTTTGATGATGACAAAACTTCAGCTAAGTACCTGTACCTAACCCAAAGTTTTCATCCTAAAAAATTTCTGAGATAGAAATAGTCTGTTGGATTTAAACTTGCAATTTTATAGATATTGAAAAGATTACAGATTACAAGTTTGAGAAATGAAAAGTACAAAATGATAAAAGATTACAAGAAATTTAAGACATAAATGAACTAGCCTAAACTAGTCTTCTTCCTTCTTCTCTTCTTCTGTTTCCTTGTCTTCTTTTTCAGATTCTTCCTCAGATGGTTTGGAAGTTTCAGCTTCCAACTCTTCAAAGAACGTTTTCCTTAGCAGCTCTATCTTCTTATACTTGACATCAGAATCAAGCTGTTCTTTAGCTGAGTCCTTAGCAGCAGCTATTTCTTTATCGGACTTAGCTTTTGCTTCAGCTTCAGTTTCATCAGCTTCACTTTCTTCTTCTGTGATCTTCTCATCTGTTGGTCTGCTTGTGCCTTCATTTTCTTCATCAGCTCCAACTTCTTCAGCAGCAGATTCTTCCAACACTTCAGTTTCTTCAGCTTCAGCACCATCTCTGTCTTCTATTTTATCAAAAGAAGTTCCAACTCTCTTCTGTCCAAATACCCTATCTTCCCCCTTTTTGTCATCATCAGCAGGGTTGACTGGATATTGTGGTAAGACTGGTGTAATCTGAAGTGAATCACAGAGAAGCTTGACATTTTCTTCTATGGCATTGAGTTGAGCTTGTTGATTTAGTTGATTGGCCTCAAAAGCTTTCATCCTTTTGAGCACATCTTCTCCTTGATCACCCAACTGAATTTGAGTTCCCAAAATCCAATTGGATGAAGCAGTGAAGTCTTTCATCATATTTCTCATAACTTCATCTTCTGCTTGAATAGCCATCTCAACTGTTTCTTCAATCCGTCTCCAACCAGCAGTAGTGCTCTGAGTCCTTCTTCTGATAATGTCCATTTCTTGATAGACAGATTTGACATCCTTAGCAGTATTTTCTATCAGATAGATTGGAACAGCAGCAACTTTCTGATTTGCAGTTAACTTCTCTTCCATTTCCTTCATTGATTTTGATATCATTTGTTGAATAGAATCCAACAATGATGTTTGATGTAAGCTCTGAGAAGTAGAAGCAACTTCAGTTTGGATTGGAGGTAAGGCAAGAACTTCCTTTTCAGTGGATTGTTCTTTTGCTTGAGTTGATTTTTCAGTTGACTGATCTGCTGGACCAGAAGCAGGGTCTTCATTCATGGTCTCATCAGCTTGACTAGGAGTGCTTTCCTTCTCCTTAGTCTGATCAGTTTCCTCAGCAGCAGCCTCCTTTTCAGTGATCTGATCAGCTGGAATGCTTTCTTCTTCCTTTGATTCATCAGCTGGTTCAGACTTGTCATCCTTTTCTTTGTCCTGATCAGTGGGGTCAGATGTACCCTCTTTTTCCTTTTGATGATCAGCAACATCAGCAATGACATCTTTCTTTTTGTCCTTGTCAGCAGGGGGTTCAATCTTCTTGATAGATTTGACAGTTCTCAACAACCCTGCATCATCTAGAGTAGTTCTGTGAGAAATCCAAGTGAAATCATCAATAGGAATAAATGGGGAGATTGGGTCCGTAGGTAATTCTTCAAATGATTTGATGTTAGGACCATAGACAATCGGTTTGATATTAGGAAGAGGGATCCTGGAGCTTGGATGTCCCTTCATCTTCCTAGTCTTCTTAGCCCATAATTCCATAGACTGAGCAATTGCCAGCTTGATGGATCTCTCCTTGAGATCTTCTGATTCAGAATACTCCTCAGGAACAGATTCAAGAATCTTCTTTGCCTCAGCCTTGGCAATGTGACTGATTCTTAATCTTAACTTATCCAGAAAAAATTCTGAGTCAAGTGCTTGAGTTAGAGATCCAGTCTCAAGCCACTTCAACACCCAGGCTTCTTCAGTAGCAAATCCCTTCCAATTTGCAATCTGTTCTTGACTCTTGGTCAATCTGAATTCTCTCCATCTGTTGTACCTTATCTTCTCTTTGTTGAACATTGTCAGATGGGTGATTCTTGCATTCTCAGCATCCAACCATTTAAGAAATTGTTCAAAGATGTCAGGATCATCTCTGACAATCTCCAAACCCAGTTTGACCTCTTCTCTTCTTTTTGGTTGAATCTTTGGAGCAGGCATGACTGGTATGGGTTTGGTGGAGTCTCTTGGTTCACCAATTGTAATGCCTCCAGAATGCTTTGGACCATGAGCGTCTTTGGTGCTTGCTTCAATAGCAGCAGCTAACTCAGCTGCCTCAATAGCATCCCTTTGCTCTTGAGTCATTTTGCTGGCTTCTTTTCCAGCCTCTTGAGCTCAAGGCTTTTCAACCTATCTTCCTCTGCCTTTTCTGCTGCTTTTCTCTGCTGTTCAGCATCATCAATCTTCTTCTTCTCAGCAGCAGAAATGTAAGGAAGCACAATCTTTCCAGTCCTTAGCTTCCTAGCTTCAGGACTCTCAATCACTTGAATTGGAGTGGCAGCAACAGGAGTAGGGTGTATAAGAGGTACAGTCCCTTCACTTGCTGTGCCAGTCTGCTGTTCAACAGCTTCTACAGCAGACTCTCCATTCTTTTCAGCAGCAGCCTTTCCAGCAGGCTCCTCAAACATGTCAGCAGCGGCCTCTTGAACAGGCTCTTCAACATGTTCAACAGCAGCTTCAACCAAAGGTTCTTCACTGATAACTGGCCTCTCTGCTGATGGTGATTCTCTGACTGTGATAGTTTGTTCTTCAGAGAATGTCACTTTCCTTTTTGCTTTAGACTTAGGAATTCTCTTTGGAGCTTCTGGTTGATACTTAGCTTGGGGAGGTCCCCTTGCTTCTCTTTTTGTTCTCATTCTCTTCAGTCTTTGAAGAGGAACTTCTTCTTCTGATTCAGTTCTTTCAGGAGAGGAATCTGCCTCCATTTGTTCAATCTCCTTGGTGTAGTCATCAATTACCTTTTCAGGGATTACAACTTCAGGTTGTGCTGATCCAGCTTCAACAACAGGGTTTGCTGTTTGATCAGCAGTTTGGCTTGTCTGACCCTCCTTCTTGCTCTTCTTAGAAAGGGTCTTCTTAGACTTTGCAGCAGCTTTTCTTTTAGGAGCAGCCACTACTTTCCTTACTGGTTCATACAATTTGAACTCTTTGCTACCGTGGGTAGTCTTTCCACCAGCCATAGGACAGTTTAGTGACATGAACAGATGACTAAGCAAGATGGCATGCGAAGTCCTTTTGTCACTCAGCAGATCATAGACATGAGCTACCCAATTCACCTTCAGTCCATAATAAATGCAGATCATGGTGTAGTACCTCTTCCTTGGTAATCCATCTAAAGAGCCCGTGCTGCAATCCAATATCTTCGCAATGATGTCTGCGAACCTCTGATACTCATCTTTTAACTGAGTCTTCATCAGAATACCAGTCATCTCTTCTCCCTTCTGAGCACAAATTACCCAAAATTCTTCCTCATTTTCAGACCCTAGGTCTATTACGTTTCCTCCTTCATTTGTCAATTTATAAACCTCACTCAAAACAGCAGCAGAGACAGCGATTTTCTTACCCCCAATGACAACTGACTTGACAGTGTCATCTTTGGTGAATTTCCTGGTCTTGTAGAAGTGATCAACATCTTCTAGGTAAACCCTGTCTTCGTGGGCTTCCAGAACTGGAACTAAAGATGCCTCTTTGATTTTCTCCAAGATTGAGCGCATCAGATCAATACCGGAAAAAAATGGAATTTGCTGTAGTTCAAGTATCTTCCATCAATAATCTTCTCCATTTCTGGGATTACTGAGTAGAATCTGTGAAAGCAGTAAACTTTTGAAAGAGAGATTGAGAGTTAGAGAATTTGAGATTTTGAGTGTGCGTAAGACGACTGTACTGTTTCAGTTCGGATTTTATACGTTTTCCATTGTTTAGGTTATCGTGATTAATCTGAGACGTTGGATCAATCTGACAGCTTATTAATCGTGTGGGTGGGAGCTGCGGATTTCAATTTTATTATTTTAATGTCAGACAGGCGGGAAACTCAATCGACACTAATCTGTTATTTATAAAAGCGTGTTTCTGAAGATACGATTTATAACCATGCTTATATAAGATATCAGATGAGTAGAGTTTAACTTATCTGACAGACGAGTGATCTGTTATCTGATATTACTAGAGAAAGCCAATAGCTAGTAATCTTCCTCTGCTGTTCGTCAATCCAGCAAGATAAAATAATCTTCAGTCTTCAAGAATTAAGAACACATCTTCTGATAACATAACTTCAACTAACTGTCATTAACCAATTTCATCTTTAGAGCAGAAGTACCGCTAGTCTTACACGTTCCCCCTGTCTTTAAGAATTCATAAGTTAACTAGTCTGTTAAAAGTTAATCCTTGAATAGAATAATGGATAACTAAGCTGTTGAACTTCAGTCTTCTGATGAGTTCCCCCTCAGCTTATGCATCCAAATTAAGTAGTCCTAGCTCAGCTCTCAGAGTTGAGAACCTTACTTCACTTAAAGGTTTAGTGAAAATATCAGCAATCTGATTGTCAATATGAACATACTCAATCATAACATTTCCTTTTTCCACATGATCTCTAATGAAGTGATGCTTGATCTCAATATGTTTAGTCCTTGAATGACTTGTAGTGTTCTGAGTAAGGGAGATTGCACTGGTATTGTCACAGTATTTTGCAGGGTTTAGCTTCATTCGATACTTTCTCAATATTTGGAAGCATCGATCGAGGTGCTTCACATGATCAACTTCATTCATGCTCTTGACCAACATATCGTCTACGTATACTTCCATTATTTCTCCAATTAATTCTTTAAACATCAGGTTAAATAACCTTTGGTATGTGGCCCCGGCGTTCCTCAAGCCGAACGGCATCACTATAAAGCAATACACTCCCTGCTCGGTTATGAACGCAGTTTTCTCTTGGTCCTGCTCATCCATGTATATTTGATAGAAACCTTCGAAAGCATCCATCATACTGAAAATTGCAAAGCCAGCGGTGGAGTCGACTAATAAGTCGATCCTTGGGAGAGGATATGGATCCCGCAGGCATAATTTATTAAGGTCGGTGAAATCGTTGCACATTCTCCATTTGTTATCCATTTTGTCTCACTTTGCTACTAGCACAACATTACATAACCATTCTGAGAAGTGTATTTCTCGAATTTGTTTTGCCTTGAGTAGCCTTTCTACTTCTGCCTTAATTATTTTGTCCTTTATTGGCCCGTGATTCCTCTTCTTTTGTCTAGCAGGTTTTACCAAAGGGTCGATTTTTAGCGAATGACTGATCACCCGGGGGTCAATCCCTTCAATGTCGTTCGCGCTCCAGGCGAAGATGTCTACATTATTTCTGAGAAAGTTGATCAACATTACTTCCCCTTCTTTGCTTAATTCAGTTCCTATTCTTGTTGTTTTTGTTGGGTCCCCTTGTACCAATAGGACATCTTTGTGTTCCGGTGGTTTTAAAGCTAAATCCACTGGTTCCTTTCCCTTCTTATCTATTCGGTCGGTGCTAGGGATATCAACTTCGATTCCATCATCATCGTCTTCAAGCTTTCTTTTGCTAGGGGTAATCGATCTTGGGCGATTTCCCAAGGTTAGTGATGTGTTATAGCAGTCCCATGCCATGCAATGATCGTTCACTATTTCTCCGATCCCTGCGTTAGTTGGAAATTTTATTTTCTGATGGTATGTTGAAACTACAGCTTGGAATAGGTTGAGTGCTGGTCGCCCTAGGATCGCATTGTAGGCAAAGGGAGTTTCTACTACTAAAAATTTTACTAGCTTCACCGTCCGATACGGTTTCTTCCCGAGTGAGACACTTAAAGTTATTGTGCCACTGGGGACAATCTCCGATCCCCCGAATCCTACTAAAGGCGTGGCTACTTTTTGGAATGTTATTTGTCCCAAGTTCATCTGGGCTAGGACCTCTTTAGAGATGATTTTTGCAGAGCTTCCATTATCGATTAGGAATCTTTTGACGTTGTAATTCGCTATTTCTAGGGATACCACCATCGGGAAGTCGGGGCTATCCTCTTTCGTGTCCCAAACAAGGTTTTTGGGTACATCGCCCTCGTTGAAACTAATTAGCTGGTGGGTCGTTGCTTTGTTTTCTAGGGTTCCATACTTCTTTCGGGTATTTTAAGCTTCCGATTATGGATCTAGCAGTCCTTCGGCGAGCATTACGACTATCTCCGCCTATGGGTCCCCCTGAGATCGTGTGGATGGTACCGTTAATCTGGTCATTATTTAATATTTGTGGGGGACCATCATTAGGGGACCTTCTACGGGAATTTTTTCTTTGGTTGTTATACCGAGGACACTGGTTCTGCAGAAGGGAGAGCAGGCCGCTAAGCTCTCCTGGAGTTCCGTGGTTCTGGCCCACTGGTTTTGAACAGATCATAAGCGTTGTTCAAGTCGTTCCTGTAACATCTTTTCGATTTCTCTTTCCGAGATAGTTCGTGGTCGATCAAGGATTGCATTGCCTGCATCATGCTCGATGGGGATTATCGTATGTTCCTTGGACACACTGCGTCCCGGCTGTGGTCTTCTTTGACCCAATTTTTTCCGGAGATTGTCGTCGGAGGGTTTTGAGTTCCCTCTTTGCGGACTGTGTAATGAGCGGTGCTCGCTTACCGGGCTATCAGCTTGTTGAGAGATTTGATCATTATGCATCGGCGTCCTATGAATTGGATTTGCCCTAGTAGCCCTAGGGTTTCGAGGAAACTGTTCGAGTACGAGTAATTCCTCAGGACTGAGAGATTTGAAGAGCATAGCAATCTGTCGCAATTTTTCCTGAGCGTCCGAGAGGGGAACAGGGATCGCTGGAGATACAGATTATTCCGGTATTGTACCGGTAGGAATCCCTTGGGGTTCCTACTGGTGTGGAAGAGGTTCCTGCAAATTGTCGTTGGTCTCAGGGGCGTTATTATTAGTATTGCCCTGTGGATCTTCAGATGTGTTATGAGGGTTAGTTGTGTTATTTCTTGCTCCATTACGAGCGCTCTTCCTTGGGCGAGCCATATGTCGATCGAATAATTAACCTAGCCCCACGGTGGGCGCCAACTGATTTAACAGGATTTCGTCGGGTAGGATTATATCAGTAAATAGGTGATATTGGGGATTCACAATATATATGATTTAAAGGGCTCTTTTACTTTATTCCGGATGGATCAATCTCAAGGAAGAACAATTAGATGGAACAATCAGTAATAAAGACAATCAGTGAATATAACAGTATAGCAAAAGCTTTTCTATTCAATAATCTTAGATTATTTTGGTATACAGGCGTAAGCGGAGTATGTAAAGCGTGTGTAATACAATGATAAACTAGGTATTTATATCACATTAAACCTAGCTTTACAAGGAAACATAATCCTAATAGGACTCGGCCCAATTGTCCTTCTTGAGTCCGGATTGTAGTCTGCTTGTTGAGGAGAGTCGTATTCTACCGGGTCGATAGATGATCCCGAACTGACTCGTCTGGTCGAACCGATCTTATATACCTTAGTCGATCCGAACATTATAAGGGGTGCGAAATAGCCCCCATCACCATCCAAGAGAACACTCACTAATCTCACTTTATTTTTCTAACTCCCTTTTATTGTTCTCTCTTGAATTATTTACTCACTAGTTTAAGTATTTGGTAAAAATGGTAGAGTGTGAGGGAGTGACTATATATATATATATATAAATATACAAGGCTAATTTCAGATTATAGATGTATATACATCTATACATACTACAGGGAAAAGGAAACACAATCATTTCCTTCTTCCACCAATGATTGGGTTTCTTGTTTGGTGAAGTTTCCTTCACCCAAGAGAGAAAATGGCAGCTCTTAGATTTTCCTGGAAGGAACCATCATTACTTTGCTGCAGAATTGAAAAGATTGGGGCAATTTTGCACTTTGTTCCCTGAAGTTTAGGGAAAGTGCAATTTCGCCCCAAAATAATTTTTTTGTACAATTAAGTCCAAAAATATTATAAAACGATCCCTTTTCTTTTTAAAAGGGATTTACCACTTTTATAAAATTATTTCTACGTCCAATATGCTATAGGAAATAATTAATGCACACAAAGTACAAAAGGGAGTTCAATTTTTGTGCTCGAAAATTTTAATTGTACGTTTAGATTTAAAGAAGGGTAAATACCACTTTTAGTCCCTCTTATCATTAATTTTTTACAGAGTGGTCCCTTTTATATTTTTTTTACACTCTAGTCCCTACTATGAATGATTTGTTTCACTTTAGTCCCTAAAGCAATTATGTACGAATTAAAAGCTTTAATTAAAATAACTCCATTCATAATGGTAAAGCTAAGAAGTTTCGTACAAGGTTCGAAATAAATAGACAAAACTAATGCCTAAATCCAGAATTAAAGAAAAACATATGCTAATAAGAAAAATCCAGATGCTCCTTGACCCATTCCCTGAAGTATGTTTCCCTCATGTGCAGTCGAAACCCGAACTTGGTTACATGCAGCACGTTCCAGTCATCCTCTGTAAACACTTCTACAGAAACCCGAAATGTTAGATGTTTTACATCAAAAGAAAATCTTAAGATGTTTTTCATCAAAAGGAAATAACTTAGGTTATACCTTGGTCAAGTATTTTTCGGAATTCCTTATCAGTCATGTTCCTCAGTTCCTCATCTTTCTTACATAAGAGACAATTATTTCCTTCGATCAATCCTTGTCCTCTTTCGAGGGCTTTCTCATATTTGTCTAACAATTTATGCAAATCCTTGGTCTCAATTCCTTTACTTGGAACTTCACAATGATCGATAAAATGAGAGAATGATTCAGGCAGGCCATTTGTGATGATTACCATTTTATCATCTAGAATCAATTTAGCTCCAAGCTCATTGATTCGATTTAGCCTCTTGATCAGGTAAGTGCAATATTGTTGGTCCAAGTGGTCAGATGAGGTCTAGAGGGGGGAGGGGGGGGGGGGTGAATAGACCTCTGAAAATTTTAGACTTTAAAACTTTTTACTTTTCTGTCAGCAGACTAAGCTGATGAAGAACAGTAAGATAACTATGCTGATCGTGAACAAATCTTGAACAGCAGAGTGACTACTCTTCTTACAGTTTACTTAGCTGATTTCAGTGAAAATCAGTTTTATCAAGAATATACTTGCAGCGGATGTTTGAAAGTGTTTTTCACAAGTAGACTAAGTCCTTAAAAAGATTTTATCCCCAGTTTTAAAACTCCTTATAAAAATATTTTATAATTCAAAATGTTGAAATATGCACGGTTCAAAAATATACAAGAAAACTTAAATGCAAGATAACACAAAGAATTTTTATAGTGGTTATATGGATAAAAATCCTTTAGTCCACTCTTCCAGATCACTTAGATTCTGGGTTATACTATAATCACACAGATTACAATATTTCTCCACTTATACCTAAACAACTAATGAGAAGGCTATAAGCTCGCAATAGGAATTCACAAAGAAAACCTATCCTTTAAAGTAGAATCACTCACAAAGACGAGTGAGCTGTTCGAGCTTCTTGAGACTTAGAAAAATTTCTGCTTCGAATGCGAAATCTTAGATGTTGTTGTTGTGTAGTCTCACTTCGAATTCAGCTCTATTTATACTTGGATTTGAAAATTTGACCGTTGAAGGAGATCAAATCACAAATCCATAGCCTTAGCCCAATTTCAGAACGGCTACCTGCTACAGTCCTTTTTCTGCTGTACTTTCCTGTAGCTGCATTAAATGCACTCTGCTGATCCGAGAGTAAATTCCAATCATTTGCCATTACTACCCTTCTCTTCCAGCATTTATTACATCCGGTGCATTTATTACCGTTGGACTCTTCTCATGATCTCTTCTAATCTGCTGATTAAAGCAACTCTGCTGATAGATACTCTGCTGATCAAATACTGAACTAATCTGATTTGAGTCAGCCGATGACCTACCCTTCTGTTCGCTGTTTCAGCATGAGATCACTAGTCTTCTGGGGTTTGAACTTTGAACTCTTCTGATGTCTTCTTTCACTTGTTCAAAATTCTTCTAAGGGAACTAAGCTTTCCATACTTAGCTGATTCTGATGTTTTGGAAATCATCAAAACCATCCCTTAATTACTTATCTTCTTTGCACTCTATCTTCATCTTCATCCAACAATTTCCCCCTTTTTGATGATGACAAAACTTCAGCTAAGTACCTGTACCTAACCCAAAGTTTTCATCCTAAAAAATTTCTGAGATAGAAATAGTCTGTTGGATTTAAACTTGCAATTTTATAGATATTGAAAAGATTACAGATTACAAGTTTGAGAAATGAAAAGTACAAAATGATAAAAGATTACAAGAAATTTAAGACATAAATGAACTAGCCTAAACTAGTCTTCTTCCTTCTTCTCTTCTTCTGTTTCCTTGTCTTCTTTTTCAGATTCTTCCTCAGATGGTTTGGAAGTTTCAGCTTCCAACTCTTCAAAGAACGTTTTCCTTAGCAGCTCTATCTTCTTATACTTGACATCAGAATCAAGCTGTTCTTTAGCTGAGTCCTTAGCAGCAGCTATTTCTTTATCGGACTTAGCTTTTGCTTCAGCTTCAGTTTCATCAGCTTCACTTTCTTCTTCTGTGATCTTCTCATCTGTTGGTCTGCTTGTGCCTTCATTTTCTTCATCAGCTCCAACTTCTTCAGCAGCAGATTCTTCCAACACTTCAGTTTCTTCAGCTTCAGCACCATCTCTGTCTTCTATTTTATCAAAAGAAGTTCCAACTCTCTTCTGTCCAAATACCCTATCTTCCCCCTTTTTGTCATCATCAGCAGGGTTGACTGGATATTGTGGTAAGACTGGTGTAATCTGAAGTGAATCACAGAGAAGCTTGACATTTTCTTCTATGGCATTGAGTTGAGCTTGTTGATTTAGTTGATTGGCCTCAAAAGCTTTCATCCTTTTGAGCACATCTTCTCCTTGATCACCCAACTGAATTTGAGTTCCCAAAATCCAATTGGATGAAGCAGTGAAGTCTTTCATCATATTTCTCATAACTTCATCTTCTGCTTGAATAGCCATCTCAACTGTTTCTTCAATCCGTCTCCAACCAGCAGTAGTGCTCTGAGTCCTTCTTCTGATAATGTCCATTTCTTGACAGACAGATTTGACATCCTTAGCAGTATCTTCTATCAGATAGATTGGAACAGCAGCAACTTTCTGATTTGCAGTTAACTTCTCTTCCATTTCCTTCATTGATTTTGATATCATTTGTTGAATAGAATCCAACAATGATGTTTGATGTAAGCTCTGAGAAGTAGAAGCAACTTCAGTTTGGATTGGAGGTAAGGCAAGAACTTCCTTTTCAGTGGATTGTTCTTTTGCTTGAGTTGATTTTTCAGTTGACTGATCTGCTGGACCAGAAGCAGGGTCTTCATTCATGGTCTCATCAGCTTGACTAGGAGTGCTTTCCTTCTCATTAGTCTGATCAGTTTCCTCAGCAGCAGCCTCCTTTTCAGTGATCTGATCAGCTGGAATGCTTTCTTCTTCCTTTGATTCATCAGCTGGTTCAGTCTTGTCATCCTTTTCTTTGTCCTGATCAGTGGGGTCAGATGTACCCTCTTTTTCCTTTTGATGATCAGCAACATCAGCAATGACATCTTTCTTTTTGTCCTTGTCAGCAGGGGGTTCAATCTTCTTGATAGATTTGACAGTTCTCAACAACCCTGCATCATCTAGAGTAGT
Source organism: Penstemon eatonii (assembly GCA_038501285.1). Classification (NCBI taxonomy): domain Eukaryota; kingdom Viridiplantae; phylum Streptophyta; class Magnoliopsida; order Lamiales; family Plantaginaceae; genus Penstemon; species Penstemon eatonii. The sequence continues at coordinate 49,706,488 of CM076715.1, read as the reverse complement.
TCTGTGAGAAATCCAAGTGAAATCATCAATAGGAATAAATGGGGAGATTGGGTCCGTAGGTAATTCTTCAAATGATTTGATGTTAGGACCATAGACAATCGGTTTGATATTAGGAAGAGGGATCCTGGAGCTTGGATGTCCCTTCATCTTCCTAGTCTTCTTAGCCCATAATTCCATAGACTGAGCAATTGCCAGCTTGATGGATCTCTCCTTGAGATCTTCTGATTCAGAATACTCCTCAGGAACAGATTCAAGAATCTTCTTTGCCTCAGCCTTGGCAATGTGACTGATTCTTAATCTTAACTTATCCAGAAAAAATTCTGAGTCAAGTGCTTGAGTTAGAGATCCAGTCTCAAGCCACTTCAACACCCAGGCTTCTTCAGTAGCAAATCCCTTCCAATTTGCAATCTGTTCTTGACTCTTGGTCAATCTGAATTCTCTCCATCTGTTGTACCTTATCTTCTCTTTGTTGAACATTGTCAGATGGGTGATTCTTGCATTCTCAGCATCCAACCATTTAAGAAATTGTTCAAAGATGTCAGGATCATCTCTGACAATCTCCAAACCCAGTTTGACCTCTTCTCTTCTTTTTGGTTGAATCTTTGGAGCAGGCATGACTGGTATGGGTTTGGTGGAGTCTCTTGGTTCACCAATTGTAATGCCTCCAGAATGCTTTGGACCATGAGCGTCTTTGGTGCTTGCTTCAATAGCAGCAGCTAACTCAGCTGCCTCAATAGCATCCCTTTGCTCTTGAGTCATTTTGCTGGCTTCTTTTCCAGCCTCTTGAGCTCAAGGCTTTTCAACCTATCTTCCTCTGCCTTTTCTGCTGCTTTTCTCTGCTGTTCAGCATCATCAATCTTCTTCTTCTCAGCAGCAGAAATGTAAGGAAGCACAATCTTTCCAGTCCTTAGCTTCCTAGCTTCAGGACTCTCAATCACTTGAATTGGAGTGGCAGCAACAGGAGTAGGGTGTATAAGAGGTACAGTCCCTTCACTTGCTGTGCCAGTCTGCTGTTCAACAGCTTCTACAGCAGACTCTCCATTCTTTTCAGCAGCAGCCTTTCCAGCAGGCTCCTCAAACATGTCAGCAGCGGCCTCTTGAACAGGCTCTTCAACATGTTCAACAGCAGCTTCAACCAAAGGTTCTTCACTGATAACTGGCCTCTCTGCTGATGGTGATTCTCTGACTGTGATAGTTTGTTCTTCAGAGAATGTCACTTTCCTTTTTGCTTTAGACTTAGGAATTCTCTTTGGAGCTTCTGGTTGATACTTAGCTTGGGGAGGTCCCCTTGCTTCTCTTTTTGTTCTCATTCTCTTCAGTCTTTGAAGAGGAACTTCTTCTTCTGATTCAGTTCTTTCAGGAGAGGAATCTGCCTCCATTTGTTCAATCTCCTTGGTGTAGTCATCAATTACCTTTTCAGGGATTACAACTTCAGGTTGTGCTGATCCAGCTTCAACAACAGGGTTTGCTGTTTGATCAGCAGTTTGGCTTGTCTGACCCTCCTTCTTGCTCTTCTTAGAAAGGGTCTTCTTAGACTTTGCAGCAGCTTTTCTTTTAGGAGCAGCCACTACTTTCCTTACTGGTTCATACAATTTGAACTCTTTGCTACCGTGGGTAGTCTTTCCACCAGCCATAGGACAGTTTAGTGACATGAACAGATGACTAAGCAAGATGGCATGCGAAGTCCTTTTGTCACTCAGCAGATCATAGACATGAGCTACCCAATTCACCTTCAGTCCATAATAAATGCAGATCATGGTGTAGTACCTCTTCCTTGGTAATCCATCTAAAGAGCCCGTGCTGCAATCCAATATCTTCGCAATGATGTCTGCGAACCTCTGATACTCATCTTTTAACTGAGTCTTCATCAGAATACCAGTCATCTCTTCTCCCTTCTGAGCACAAATTACCCAAAATTCTTCCTCATTTTCAGACCCTAGGTCTATTACGTTTCCTCCTTCATTTGTCAATTTATAAACCTCACTCAAAACAGCAGCAGAGACAGCGATTTTCTTACCCCCAATGACAACTGACTTGACAGTGTCATCTTTGGTGAATTTCCTGGTCTTGTAGAAGTGATCAACATCTTCTAGGTAAACCCTGTCTTCGTGGGCTTCCAGAACTGGAACTAAAGATGCCTCTTTGATTTTCTCCAAGATTGAGCGCATCAGATCAATACCGGAAAAAAATGGAATTTGCTGTAGTTCAAGTATCTTCCATCAATAATCTTCTCCATTTCTGGGATTACTGAGTAGAATCTGTGAAAGCAGTAAACTTTTGAAAGAGAGATTGAGAGTTAGAGAATTTGAGATTTTGAGTGTGCGTAAGACGACTGTACTGTTTCAGTTCGGATTTTATACGTTTTCCATTGTTTAGGTTATCGTGATTAATCTGAGACGTTGGATCAATCTGACAGCTTATTAATCGTGTGGGTGGGAGCTGCGGATTTCAATTTTATTATTTTAATGTCAGACAGGCGGGAAACTCAATCGACACTAATCTGTTATTTATAAAAGCGTGTTTCTGAAGATACGATTTATAACCATGCTTATATAAGATATCAGATGAGTAGAGTTTAACTTATCTGACAGACGAGTGATCTGTTATCTGATATTACTAGAGAAAGCCAATAGCTAGTAATCTTCCTCTGCTGTTCGTCAATCCAGCAAGATAAAATAATCTTCAGTCTTCAAGAATTAAGAACACATCTTCTGATAACATAACTTCAACTAACTGTCATTAACCAATTTCATCTTTAGAGTAGAAGTACCGCTAGTCTTACACGTTCCCCCTGTCTTTAAGAATTCATAAGTTAACTAGTCTGTTAAAAGTTAATCCTTGAATAGAATAATGGATAACTAAGCTGTTGAACTTCAGTCTTCTGATGAGTTCCCCCTCAGCTTATGCATCCAAATTAAGTAGTCCTAGCTCAGCTCTCAGAGTTGAGAACCTTACTTCACTTAAAGGTTTAGTGAAAATATCAGCAATCTGATTGTCAGTATGAACATACTCAATCATAACATTTCCTTTTTCCACATGATCTCTAATGAAGTGATGCTTGATCTCAATATGTTTAGTCCTTGAATGACTTGTAGTGTTCTGAGTAAGGGAGATTGCACTGGTATTGTCACAGTAGATTGGAATTCCACTGATTTTGATATTGTAGTATTCTAGTTGATGCTTCAACCATAGTATCTGTGCACAACAAGCTCCAGCAGCTATATACTCAGCTTCAGCAGTAGATATAGAAACTGAAGTCTGTTTCTTACTCATCCATGATATCAGACGACTACCCAAGAACTGACGGGCACCTGTTGTGCTTTTTCTGTCAATCTTGCAGCCAGCAAGGTCTGAATCTGAATAACCAATAAGTTCAAATCCAGATTCTCTAGGATACCACAATCCTAATTCTTGAGTGCCCTTAATATATTTCAGTATCCTCTTGGCAGCTAAGAGATGAGATTCTTTGGGGTTTGATTGGAATCTTGCACAGACCCCAACTGAGTACATGATATCAGGTCTACTTGTTGTTAGATATAACAGTGACCCAATAATGCCTCTGTATTTGGTTATGTCCACTGATTTGCCATCTTCATCTTTATCCAAACGAAGACTTGTAGACATAGGAATAGTAGCAGTAGAGTTAGTTTCCATACCAAATTTCTTGAACATATCTCTTGTGTATTTTGCTTGGTTGATGAAAATACCATCAGGCAACTGTCTAACTTGCAATCCAAGAAAATAATTGAGTTCACCCATCATGCTCATTTCAAACTTATTCTGCATGAGCTTGGAGAACTTGTCACACATCTGTTGGTTAGTTGAACCAAAAATAATATCGTCCACATATATTTGCACAATTAATATATGATTCTCCCATTCAATTGTTAACATGGTTTTGTCAACTTTACCTTTGCGAAATCCTTTAATTAAAAGAAAATCAGATAAAGTGTCATACCATGCTCTTGGAGCCTGTTTCAATCCATAGAGAGCTTTCTTTAGACGATACACCTTGTCTTCTTGTTGATAAGCTTCAAATCCAGGTGGTTGTTCAACATATACTTCTTCTTGCAGTTCTCCGTTGAGAAAAGCAGACTTCATATCCATCTGATAAACAGTGAAGTTCTTGTAAGCAGCATAAGCTAGAAACAGTCTGATTGCTTCAAGTCTTGCTACTGGTGCAAATGTTTCATCAAAGTCTATTCCTTCTTCTTGACAATAACCCTTGGCCACTAATCTTGCTTTGTTTCTGGTAACAATACCATCTTCATTCATCTTATTTCTGAAAACCCATTTAGTGCCAATTACTCTTTGATGACTTGGTCTAGGAACTAAGTACCAGACTTCATTCCTTTCAAATTGATTCAACTCTTCTTGCATAGCTTCAATCCAAAAGGAATCACTGAAAGCTTCTTCAATTTGTTTAGGCTCTATTTGAGATAGAAAGGTGACAAACATAGCATCTTGTGCAGCAGCTCTTCTTGTTTTCACTCTATCTAATGGATCACCAATCACTAACTCTGGTGGGTGATTTCTGAGCAATATATGATCAGGTTGCAGGTCTGGATGTTGTCCTCTGTTTTGATCTTGCAACACTACTGTTGGAGTTCCATTAGAAGTCTGTTGAACAGTTGTAGTCTGTTGAACATCCTCTGGTCTGTCAGCTGTTTGTAACTCGTCTGTTAGACAATCAACACTGTGATTTTGAACAGCACTTGAGCTAGCAGCTGAATTCAAATTAGGTAGTATGATGGGAACATATTCTTCATTCTTTCTAATATCCAATTTCCGCAAATCATTAGACAGATCTTGATTTGTGCTTTGATTCTTTTCAGAAGATTGACTTGGCTCATCAAATACTACATGGATAGATTCTTCTATTAATAATGTTCTTTTGTTAAAAACTCTATAAGCTTTACTAACAGTAGAGTATCCTACAAAGACAGCTTCATCAGCCTTTTCTGCAAATGCAGTAAGGTGATTTTTCCCATTATTTAAAACAAAGCATTTACAACCAAAAATTTTGAAGTAATGAATATTTGGTTTTCTGTTGTTCCAAACTTCATATGGAGTCTTGTTCTGATTTTTGTTGATCATGCATCTGTTCTGGGTAAAGCAGGCTGTATTTGTTGCTTCTGCCCAAAATCTTTGTGGCAGCTTAGCTTCAGCTATCATAGTCCTGACAGCTTCCTTCAGTGTTCTGTTTCTCCTTTCAGCAACACCGTTCTGTTGAGGGGTTCTAGCAGCTGAATACTCATGATGTATTCCTTTGATGTTACAATACCCTTCAACAGTAGAGTTTGTGAACTCTGTCCCTCTATCTGATCTGATCTTCAATATTTTTGTATTTTTCTCATTCTGGATCAGTTCCATCAGATTAGTAAGATGTTCCTTGGTTTCACTTTTATTTTTCATGAATATCACCCAAGTATATCTTGAATAATCATCCACAACAGCTAGGCAGTATTTCTTTCCACCATTGCTGACTGGATCAATGGGTCTAAATAAGTCCATGTGTAGCAGCTCCAAAATTCTTTCAGAAGATTGGTGCTTCTTGCTTTTGAAAGATGACTTTATTTGTTTACCCTTCTGACAGGCGTCACAGAGCTTGTCTTTGCTCATGACTGTTTTTGGAATCCCTTCTACCAAATCATTCTTTATTAGTCTGTTTATGGTCTTGAAGTTTAAATGATTCATCCTTTTGTGCCATAGCCAGCTAACTTCACTTGGTGTTGATGCCACCAAACAAATATTTGAATTCTTATCAGCAGAATTCCAGTCGACTATGTAGACATTCCCTTGTCGTCTTCCAGATAAAATTACCTTCTTTGTACCAATCTGTTCAACGTAGCACTTATCTATTGAGAAGATGACTGAATATCCTTTGTCACAAAATTGACTTATGCTCAGCAGATTATATTTGAGGCCCTTAACCTATGAGACGTCAGATATCTCTATGTTTCCTCTGATCAGTCTTCCTTTAGCTTTAATCTTGCCTTCTTTGCTGTCTCCAAAAGTAACCTTTGGACCATCCACAACAACTGCATCAGTCAGCTCATGTATGTTTCCACACATGTGCCTTGAACAACCACTGTCCAAGTATCAAATCTTCTCTACTTTACTCCTACTCCTAATCCTAACCTACAAAACAAAAATAAAATTGTTTTAGGTACCCTTATTGAGAGGGTCCTGAAGGAGTAGTTTCACCTTTGACAACCCAAGATGTTGATGTCTTAGGCTTCTTAGGCTTCTGAGTTTTGACAGGAGCATGAACAGTTTCATTTTTATCATAATTAGCAGATAAGTCATGTTGATGATCAGTATGATAAGAATAGTGTTCATAAGCAGGGTAAGATGCATGATAAGCAGGGTATGCATGCATTGGATGAGCAGGGTAAGGTGCATAGTAACTAGGAAATTGAGGTGCATGATACATATGAGGATATGCAGCAGGTTGCACATAATATGACTCATTTCCATACCAAGCATTTTGATTTTTCTTATTCTTATGCTTCTTTGGCTTACTAGTAGCTTGCTTATTAACAGACGACTTAGTTTTACCACTAGTCTGATTGACTTTAGCTTTATCAGCAGACTTCTTAGGACTCTGCTGTTTGGTCTTACTAGTCTGTTTACCTAAACTAGGCTCTTTGCTCTTTTTAGCCTTAGGAGTTTTCGTCTCCTTTAATACTTTCTCAGGTGAAGCAGGTCTAGCATTTTGAACATACAGAATGACCTTACTATTGTCAGCAGATATAAATTTCTCAGTATGATTCAATTCGTGCTTATCCTGTTCTAAAGGCATCTTCTGTTTACTAGACATGTGAGTGGATGCAACAGATTATTTTTCATGAGACTCAATAACTTTTTCAAGTTCCATGATTTTTCCTTTATAAACTTCACATTCAGCTTTCAGAGATTCATGTTCTTGCTCAAGCTGTTTATATTCAACTGATTCTCTAGGCTTTTCAGCTGTGAGTTTTAGTGAACTATTTGCTCTTTTAGCAATATCATCTCTTCCTTAAGCTTTTTGTATGCTTCAGCAATAGTAGTATTGTTAAGCATCATTTGTTCAAACGAATTAAATAATTCATTGTCAAGAGGAGTTACCTCTTCCTCAGAGTCATCAGATTCCTTTGCCATCAGGCAGAGGAGAGCAGGTTTTTCTTCATCAGACGATTCTTCATCAGACGTGTCTGAATCTGAATCAGATGAGTAGACAGCAGCCAGCTTTTCTGCTTCAGCCATCATTGCCTTGCCTCTCTGATGCTTTCTTTCTTTCCTGATCTTCTTTTCTTCTTCAGTGTATTTTTCTGCTTTTGGATATGGACAGTCTTTGATGAAGTGTCCCAATTTCCTGAAGTTATAACACATTAGTTTGGCTTTATAATCCTCTTTATCTTGAGAAGAAAAGTTAGGTTTAGAAGTAGAAGCATTTTTGTATTTGTTCTTCAATTTTCTCTTGTAGAACTTCTTGAAATTGTTCATTAGCAATGCTACATCTCCAGCAGTGTACTCCTTTTTGTTGAGTAGAGTGGCTTCATCAGTTGAGTCCACTTCTTTGCTTTTCTGTGCTGGTCTTCTGGTGTTTTCAGCAGCAACTAAGGCAGTTGTGGGTCCTGAAGTTGAGTTTTCTTCAATTCCCATTCTAGGAAGTTTATACTCATATGCCTTGAGTACTGAGAACAGCTCTGTAAGAGAGATTTTTCCCAAATCCCTTGATTCTTCCATTGCTGTCACCTTCATGTTGAATTTTGGAGGTAGAGCCTTCAGCACTCTGATGGTTATCTCCTTGTCCGTGAAGGTTTTTCCAAGCTTTAACACTTCATTCAATGTTTTGGTGAACCTAGTATCCATCTGATCAATGGTCTCTCCAGATTTCATTTTGAAATTGTCCAGCTTTTCCAGAGCAACACTCAGCTGATGCTCCTTGATGGCGTCGTTTCCTTCGCTCATATCTCTGACTTTATCCCACATCTCCTTTGCAGTCTTGCAATGTTTGACTTTGTCAAACCGATCATTGTCCAGGGCTTTAGTCATGATGAATCTTCCGACCTTATCCAGATTGAATAGCTTTATTTCCTCTGGAGTCATCTCATGAAGGTCTTTTTCCACAACCGTATCAATTTCATTGATTTTTATGGTCTTTGTGAATCTGAATGGACCTTTAATGATACATGTATACATGTTGTCATTGTAGGCAGCTAGAAAGATTTCCATTCTAATCTTCCAATCTTCAAAAGACATACCAGCAATGTGGGGAACATGGCTGATACAGTCCATTTTTCAAAAAGTTTTAAATTTTCAAAGGGATGCTCTTTTGAAAAGTTTTGAAAACCTTTGAAAAACACTTGGATCAAGCTCGTTGACCAGGCAGCTGATTCTAATGAACCACCTGCTCTGATACCACTTGTTGGTCCCAAGTGGTCAGATGAGGTCTAGAGGGGGGGGGTGAATAGACCTCTGAAAATTTTAGACTTTAAAACTTTTTACTTTTCTGTCAGCAGACTAAGCTGATGAAGAAAAGTAAGATGACTATGCTGATCGTGAACAAATCTTGAACAGCAGAGTGACTACTCTTCTTACAGTTTACTTAGCTGATTTCAGTGAAAATCAGTTTTATCAAGAGTATACTTGCAGCGTATGTTTGAAAGTATTTTTCACAAGTAGACTAAGTCCTTAAAAAGATTTTATCCCCAGTTTTAAAACTCCTTATAAAATCCTTTTATAATTCAAAATGTTGAAATATGCACGGTTCAAAATATGCAAGAAAACTTAAATGCAAGATAACACAAAAAAATTTTATAGTGGTTATATGGATAAAAATCCTTTAGTCCACTCTTCCAGATCACTTAGATTCTGGGTTATACTATAATCACACAGATTACAATATTTCTCCACTTATACCTAAACAACTAATGAGAAGGCTATAAGCTCGCAATAGGAATTCACAAAGAAAACCTATCCTCTAAAGTAGAATCACTCACAAAGATGGATTCTAACTTTTCACAACACTCAGCTAATACAAAACACTCAGATTGTATTTTTCTGTTTTCTTCAACTGGGTTTCTGTCAACAGATGACTTCCACCAGACGAGTGAGCTGTTCGAGCTTCTTGAGACTTAGAAAAATTTCTGCTTCGAATGCGAAATCTCAGATGTTGTTGTTGTGTAGTCTCACTTCGAATTCAGCTCTATTTATATTTGGATTTGAAAATATGACCGTTGAAGGAGATCAAATCACAAATCCATAGCCTTAGCCCAATTTCAGAACGGCTACCTGCTACAATCCATTTTCTACTGTACTTTCCTGTAGCTGCATTAAATGCACTCTGCTGATCCGAGAGTAAATTCCAATCATTTGCCATTACTACCCTTCTCTTCCAGCATTTATTACATCCGGTGCATTTATTACCGTTGGACTCTTCTCATGATCTCTTCTAATCTGCTGATTAAAGCAACTCTTCTGATAGATACTCTGCTGATCAAATACTGAACTAATCTGATTTGAGTCAGCTGATGACCTACCCTTCTGTTCGCTGTTTCAGCATGAGATCACTAGTCTTCTGGGCTTTGAACTTTGAACTCTTCTGATGTCTTCTTTCACTTGTTCAAAATTCTTCTAAGGGAACTAAGCTTTCCATACTTAGCTGATTCTGATGTTTTGGAAATCATCAAAACCATCCCTTAATTACTTATCTTCTTTGCACTCTATCTTCATCTTCATCCAACAAATATTTATTAATATTTTTGAACCCGGTCATGCCTTTCTCGTGGAGTGATGATTCCAGATTTGCAATATTGTTTGTTCGCAATTGACAATGAATATTGGCATGGCTAAATATAAATAATAGACAACAATAAGCAAACAGATTTAAGATAATACTTATAATTAACGAAGATTGGTCTTTCTATCGAAAAAGTTCTCCCACTATTTTATCGAAACAATAACCCCTTGCATTGTTCGGGAAATTCTATTTCCTAGTAGGTCTTGACGTCCCAGCAGACATTAATTGCACCCACGACTCGCGGCCATACAATTAACTCCCTAGGTAGGTATACTTTTACCAATTGTGTTACTCCACAACCTTCAAGCTATTTTGCCTCGATTTTCGCATTTATCTAGCACTGCTATATCATAAATGTTACTACTCGTTTAAGTCTAACCCAGTCAATCTTGATGAGCAACTGGCCCGGTCATGAAATCCCCGTAACTGGTTATCGGTCGATTTTTACATCCCGACCAGTCCCCACCCTTGTCGAGTTTAGTTAAAAACAAGAATCAAGGAATTTCGTGTATTGTCCCTTTCTTCGACTCGGGTGCCAGACTCTGGATCACCTCTATCGATAAGTAGACAACATACACTAGTCCCTATTGATGGAAGGTTTGATCTATAAAACTTCATTCTATAGTTTACCCAATATGACTTAATATTTTAATTCGAGAGGGGATTTTCGGTTTTAGGAAGTTTGAGGTAACTCTCCTCGAGATCTCACCGTATTAATTATGCTTTATTATTTATTTAGTGATCTAAATTCTAGCGCGCAAGCCTAAAATAAATCAACAAATAAAAATAAAACATTCACACCTAGCATGCATGCTACCACAATATGTTTTCGATCGGGAGCCTCCTATGCGGACCACCATCGAGCCAAAGAAGATGGTCCTATTGGTCAATCTATTGGGTTTCCATATAGACCTACTCTATTACACATTTTACCATGCATACCTGGCCTTTAGTTTTCTTGGGTTCCCACCTTGCTTGTAACGGGCCTCCATCTTAAACTAATAAAACAGTAAAGCCCTATCTATTACAATGGCTCAAAGTGGCCCAAAACTTAAGGCTCGTAGGCCCAATAAAACCAATAAGATTTAAATCAACCAATCACATCTAACCTAAAGGTCAAGGCTCGGCGCGATCGAAAACCACGTAAACAATTTCACGTTGAGCAAGAAACAAGCAAAAATATAATTTTCTTATTTCTTATATTATTTTAAAACTACATTTTAAAATAACTTTAGATTCTAGTTTTAAAAACCCCTTTCTAAAACAATCTCTTAACTATCATTTTAAAAACGCCCTTTTAAAATGACCCTTTGATTTTATTTCAAAACCCCTTTTAAAATTAAATCACAATTTCTATTTTAAAACCCCCTTTTAAAATATCTCATGGTTCTTACTTTAGTCCACTACTAATTATGAAAAATTAATCCTTCGAATAATAAAACACCTTTTAAACATAATTCAGGTTCTGGAAATTTCAAATTTTGAAAATTACAATTTGGTCCCTCAATTTTTGGAAATTACATTTTGACCCCAAAACTTGCGGAAATAACAAATTAGCCCCAAAAATTCCAGAACATGCAAATTGGCCCAGAAAACAGAAATTAATATTTTATTTCCAGAAACTTTTGTTAATCGCAAAAACTGCCCCTGAAGTTTTTCGTAAATTGCAAAATAGCCCCACAACTTACGGAAATTGCAAACAGACCCCTATCGCTTAGAAAAACAGATTTTAAGTTTCAGCCCAAAATTTCCAGAAAATAAAATTTCAGATTCTGTCCAGATTTTATAAAAATCGTAAATTGCAGTTATAGTCCTGTAAAATTCATAAATTGCAGATCTGGCCCAAATAAGAATTATGCTATTTACCCGAACACATAATTAATCATAATCAGCAAGATCCATGCATAGAACACGACAAATAAACATATTCACGAAAATTTGAAGTGTTCAAGCCTTTTTCATATGTGCATAATAAGTTAGGCTCTGATACCACTGTTGGGATTTTATGGGTATAATTGTCAACTACAACAGTGAGGAATTTAAAATTTTTATTTATACACCAAATCCCAGGGAACACTTATTAGCACATATGAATAAGGTTGAATTTAATTTCAGCAAACAAGTACTAAAATAAATTCAAGATGGTAAAAGCTATTTTACCTCACCACAGGCAAGGTGGTGGTTTTTCTCCGGTCTTCAAATGTTCACTAGAGCACCCCAAGTGTTGTGCCTCTAGAGAAAGTCCACACCAGATGGATTTGAATGACTTCACGTAATCCCCAGGCTAAGAACTAGGATTAAGGAATTGTCTCGTCAGAAATTGGATTCAGATCCAGAGAAGAAGCTTGGAGAAAATGTCAGGGGCGATTTCACAGGGTTATGGCCAAACAGGAATTGGGCGAGAGATGCTGAAAATTTTCGGCTTCTCTTTTTCTTGTGTTTTTGTGTGCATTAGTTTTCTTAATGATTTACTTCCTTTTTCTTATTTTAAAGATTATAAGTGTATCTAATATAAATTTCTCTATTAGAAGACTCCTTCTAATAGATATATATCTTATCTTGAAAAGAGCCCTCCTTTATCAAGATCCAAGATACATGCATATCTTTTTCTTTTCACACTCGAAAAACAAGATATGCTATAATCCTTTCCCACAAGATAATGCCTCTTTTAATTCGTTATCACAAATAATCGGCCATGTGCTTTAATTGACTAATGTAAATTTAATCAATCAAGATCCATACAACCAACAATTCGGCCACTTCCAGATTGATAATTAATCAATCTCCCTTAACCAAAAAATCGGCCACTCATGTTAATTAGATAATTAATCATGATTGGGCCCACTTAGTTTACTTGATTAATCTACCATTAATCATAATCGGCCCATTTGGTTTAATTTAATTAATCTACCATTAATTAATTAATCCTTTTTCAATTAATACTTTAATTGAGGATTTAATCAATCAGAATTTCCAATCGATTAATTAATTAGTTACTTCTAATTAATGATTCTCCATTTCGAATTAACACTTTAATTCTTGATTAATTAATTAGTTACTTCTAATCAATTATTCTTCTTCTTGAATTAACACTTTAATTCATTTATTGATTTTAATTCCATAAATCAATTGTTTCCTTCCAGACTGTCACCGTCCAACTGTATTGTGTGTGACCCTCTAGGTTCACCATCAATTGGCAGCAGGCCCACGACTTTCGTGATTTAATTAGTGAGCAATTAATTGATCCGATCAATTAACCACTTTAATTGACCACTCAAGAATTAATTTCCTTATTAATTCAGGAGTACCCACACCTCATGGTCGATGTCTAGCCACAAGCCCATGAGGCCCAACTTCAGGTGAATTGATTTCGTGAACCTTCACCTCTTATAAATGCCATGTACATACGGTCCTTCTATCAACTAATTTCCCGATTAAGACCTAGGGTGTGTGAATTGGTCGGCACCTCTAATTATCTCAATTCTGTACTTTCTGATTCAGGATAATAATTCCAGTGTGACTGCTAAATTTGGAAACCCCTTTCCAAATCCGTCACCGACTACGGCCGTAGATTCCTAGGATATATTATCTAAGAACGTACAGGAAATTCTCTCATCTTATCAGGATGAGTCGATAGATCCTTTATTAGTACTAACTATCCGCGCACACGCTCATACGTACCCAAAGTAGTCGCACAATGACCAAGCTATGTGATCGGCTCCTAAATCAAAGTATGTATTCCCGTGTACCGAATCCGCCCTAGTACCTCAAGTCAAAGGACTAAATCGTACACTATTATAAGACTTGAGAGACATCCCATTACCGATATGCTTAACGCACTTCCACGATGGGTCTCTCTGTTCGGGTCATTCGATGCGTTCGATCCCCTATCGAACCACCTAGTCATATGTACTAGCATTCAATGCCTTGTTCATGAAACGACAACAAATTCACTCCATGTGAATCATGCATAATCCTACAAGTCTTAACGATTCATTCGATCCCCGTCTCGATATGAATCTATGACTTGGAACATTTTTGAGATCACGACCTTTGAGACTTTTTCATGATTAATCGCACCCAATACTGAAGTGAATAATCCCGTAGTCATGAGTGATCTCAGGGTTTCAACCAATCGCTTAGATAAGTTCGCGAGAGATGAAGGTAGCCATTGTTTAATTCACGTACTATGAATAAACGGGCGTATTATCTTATGAATCATAAGATTGCTTCTAAAGGTAGTTCCTAAACAAGCTTATATTTGTTGGCTTGTTGGGCACTATCCTATCATAGTGCCCTTAATATATATCAATATTCTCTTGGCAGCTAAGAGATTAGATTCCTTAGGATTTGATTGAAATCTCACACAAATCCCAACAGAGTACATGATATCAGGTCTGCTAGCTGTTAGATACAACAGTGACCCAATAATGCCTCTGTATTTGGTTATGTCCACTGATTTGCCATTTTCATCTTTATCCAAGCGAAGACTTGTAGACATTGGAATAGTAGCAGTAGAGCTAGTTTCCATACCAAAATTCTTGAACAGATCCTTTGTGTATTTTGCTTGGCTGATGAATATTCCATATGGCAACTGTCTAACTTGCAAACCAAGAAAATAATTTAGTTCTCCCATCATGCTCATTTCAAACTTGTTCTGCATCAGCTTTGAGAACTTATCACACATCTGTTGGTTAGTTGAACCAAAAATAATATCGTCCACATAAATTTGCACAAGCAAAATATGTTCTTCCCATTCAATAGTGAACAAGGTCTTGTCAACTTTACCTTTGCGAAATCCTCTAATTAAAAGAAAATCAGATAAGGTATCATTCCATGCTCTTGGAGCCTGTTTCAGTCCATAGAGGGCTATCTTCAGACGATACACCTTGTCTTCTTCTTGATAGGATTCAAATCCAGGTGGTTGTTCAACATAAACTTCTTCTTGCAATTCTCCATTGAGAAAAGCTGATTTCACATCCATCTGATAGACGGTGAAATTTTTGTGAGCAGCATAGGCAAGAAAGAGTCTGATTGCCTCTAGTCTTGCTACTGGTGCAAACGTTTCATCAAAATCAATACCTTCTTCTTGGCAGTAACCCTTGGCCACTAGTCTTGCTTCGTTTCTGGTGACTTCACCATCTTCATTCATCTTATTCCTGAATACCCACTTAGTGCCAATGACTCTTTGATGACTGGGTCTAGGAACTAAGTACCAGACTTCATTCCTTTCAAATTGATTCAGCTCTTCTTGCATAGCTTCAATCCAGTTTGAATCACTAAGAGCTTCTTCAACTTGTTTGGGCTCAATTTGAGATAGAAAGCTGGCAAACATTGCATTACTTGTAGCAGCTCTCCTTGTCTTCAATTTATCCAAAGGATCACCAATTACCAATTCTGGTGGGTGATTCTTGAGCCATCTAAGATCAGGTTGCAAATCATAATGTTGTCCTTTGTTTTGATCTTGCAACACTACTGTTGGAGATCCAGTAGTAGTCTGTTGAACATCTCTTGTCTGTTGAACAGTCTCTGGTCTATCAGCTGTTTGCAACTCGTCTGTTAGACAATCAACTCTGTGATTTTGAACAGCACTTGAGTTATCAGCTGGGTTGAGATCAGGTAGTATGATGGGAACATATTCTTCATTCCTTCCAACATTCAACTTCTGTAAATCAGTAGACAGATCTTGATTAACATTTTGATTCTTTTTAGAAGATTGACTTGGTTCATCAAATACTACATGAATGGATTCTTCTATTAGTAATGTTCTTTTGTTAAAAACTCTATAAGCTTTACTAACAGTAGAGTATCCTACAAAAACAGCTTCATCAGCCTTTTCTGCAAATGCAGTAAGGTGATTTTTTCCATTATTTAAAACATAGCATTTACAACCAAATATTTTAAAGTAATGAATGTTTTGCTTCCTTTTGTTCCAAACTTCATATGGAGTCTTGTTTTGGTGCTTGTTGATCATGCATCTGTTTTGGGTAAAACATGCTGTATTTGTTGCTTCTGCCCAAAATCATTGTGGCAGCTTAGCTTCAGCTATCGTGGTTCTGACAGCTTCCTTTAGTGTTCTGTTTCTCCTTTCAGCAACACCATTCTGTTGAGGGGTTCTAGCAGCTGAATACTCATGATGTATTCCTTTGATATTACAATACTCTTCAACAGTAGAGTTTGTAAACTCTGTCCCTCTATCTGATATGATCTTTAATATATTTATGCTTTTCTCATTCTGGATCAGTTCCATCAGATTAGTAAGATGTTCCTTGGTTTCACTTTTCTTCTTCATGAATACCACCCAAGTATATCTTGAATAGTCATACACAACAGCTAGGCAGTATTTCTTTCCACCATTGCTGACAGGATCAATGGGTCCAAATAAGTCCATGTGTAGCAGCTCCAATATTCTTCCAGAAGATTGATGCTTCTTGCTTTTGAACGATGACTTGATTTGTTTACCCTTCTGACAGGCGTCACAGAGCTTATCTTTGCTCATGACTGTTTTAGGAATCCCTTCTACCAAATCATTCTTTATCAGTCTGTTGATGGTCTTGAAGTTTAAATGATTCATTCTTTTGTGCCACAACCAACTAACTTCACTTGGTGTCGATGCCACCAAACAAACATTTGAATTCTTGTCAGCAGAATTCCAGTCGACTATGTAGATATTTCCTTGTCGTCTTCCAGATAAGATTACCTTCTTTGTACCAATCTGTTCAACATAGAACTTATCTGTTGAGAAGATAACTGAATATCCTTTGTCACAAAATTGACTTATGCTCAGCAGATTATATTTGAGGCCTTTAACATATGAGACGTCAGCTATCTCTATGTTTCCTCTGATCAATTTTCCTTTAGCTTTAATCTTGGTTTCTTTGCTGTTCCCAAAAGTAACCTTTGGACCATCCACAGCAACTGCATCAGTCAGCTCATGTATGTTTCCACACATGTGTCTTGAACAGCCACTGTCCAAGTACCAGATTCTCTCTACGTTACTCCTACTCCTAATCCTAACCTACAAAACAAAATAAAATTGTTTTAGGTACCCTTATTGAGAGGGTCCTGAAGGATTAGTTCCACCTTTGACAACCCAAGATGTTTATGTCTTAGGCTTCTGAGTTTCAACAGGAGTATGAACAGCTTTGCCTTTACCACGTTCATCGGATTTGTTATATTGTTGATGATCAGCATGATAAGGATAATGTTCAAATGTAGAGTAAGATGCATGATAAGGATAATATACATGCATTGGATTAGCAGGATATGGTGCAAAGTAAGTTGGAAATTGAGGTGCATGATACATAGGATGATATGCAGCAGGTTGCACATAATAAGACTCATCTCCATACCAAGCATTTTGATTTTTCTTGATTTTATGCTTCTTTGGCTTACTACCTGCTTGCTCATTAACAGACGACTTAGTTTCATCACTAGTCTGATTAGTTTTAGCCTTGTCAGAGGACTTCCTAGGACTCTTCTGTTTAGGCTTACTAGTCTGTTTTCCTACACTAGGCTCTTTGCTCTTTTTAGCCTTAGGGGTTTTCGTCTCCTTTACCACTTTCTCAGGTGAAGCAGGTCTAGCAGTTTGAACATACAGGATGACCTTACTATTGTCAGCAGATATAAATTTCTCCGTATGATTCAGTTCTTGCTTATCCTGTTCTAAATGTGTCTTCTGTTTACTAGACGTATGAGTGAATGCAATAGATGACTTCTCATGAGACTCAATGATTTTCTCAAGCTCAATGATTTTACCCTTATAAACTTCACATTCAGCTTTCAGAGATTCATGTTCTTGCTCAAGCTGTTTATATTCAGCTGATTCTCTTGGCTTTTCAGCTGTGAGTTTCAGTGAACTATTTTGCTCTTTTAGCAGTATCATCTCTTCCTTAAGCTTTTTATATGCTTCAGCAATAGTAGTATTGTTAAGCATCATTTGTTCAAATGAACTAAACAGATCATTTTCAAGAGGAGTTACCTCACTATCCTCAGAGTCATCAGATTCCTTAGCCATCAGACAGAGAAGAGCAGGGCTCTCTTCATCAGAGGACTCTTCATCAGAAGTGTCTGAATCTGAATCAGATGAGTAGACGACAGCTGGCTTTTCTACTTCTGCTACCATCGCCTTTGCTTTCTGATGCTTTCTTTCTTTTCTGATTCTCTTTTCTTCTTCAGTATACTTCTCAGCTTTAGGATATGGGCAATCTCTGATGAAATGTCCCAGTATCCTGCAATTATAACACATCATTTTGGATTTATAAGAATCCTTATCCTGAGAAGAAGAAGTAGGGTTACAAGTAGAAGCATTGTTATATTTGTTCTTCATTTTCCGTCTGTAGAACTTTTTGAAGTTGTTCATCAGCAATGCAACATCTCCAGCAGTGTACTCCTTTTTGTTGAGTAGTGTGGCTTCATCAGATGAGTCCACATCTTTGCTTTTGTGAGCTGGCCTTCTTGGATTTTCAGTAGCAACAAGTGCAGCTGTGGGACTTGAAGTTGAGGTTTCTCAAAACCCATTCTTGGCAGTTTATACTCATACGCCTTGAGTACGGAGAACAGCTCTGTAAGAGAAATCTTCCCCAGATCTCTTGATTCTTCCATGGCTGTCACCTTCATGTTGAACTTGGGAGGCAGGGCCTTCAGTACTCTGACGGTGATCTCCTTGTCAGTGAAGGTCTTTCCCAGCTTTAGAACTTCATTGAGGGTTCTGGTGAATCTAGTGTCCATCTGATCAATAGTTTCTCCAGATTTCATTTTGAAGTTATCCAGCTTCTCCAAGGCAACACTGAGCTGATGCTCTTTGATGGCGTCGTTTCCTTCGCTCATGTCACGAACCTTATCCCACATCTCCTTTGCAGTTTTGCAATGTTTGACTTTATCAAACTGATCATTATCCAGGGCTTTGGTCATGATGAAACGGCCAACTTTATCCATATTGAACAGCTTTATTTCTTCGGCTGTCATCTCTGTTAAGTCCTTCTCCACCATTATTTCAGCTTCATCAACTATGATAGTTTTGGTTAATTTGAATGGACCTTTTATGATACATGTGTACATGTTATCATTATAAGCAGCTAGGAAAATCTCCATCCTGATTTTCCAGTCTTCAAAAGACATACCAGCAATGTGGGGAACATGGCTGATACAGTCCATTTTTCAAAAAGATTTTGTTTTTCAAAAAGATGCTCTTTTGAAAAGTTTTAAAACCTTTGAAAAACACTTGGATCAAGCTCGTTGATCAGGCAGCTGATTCAAATGAACCACCTGCTCTAATACCACTTGTTGGTCCCAAGTGGTCAGATGAGGTCTAGAGGGGGGGGGGGGGTGAATAGACCTCTAAACTTTTTACAATTTTTTTTTAACTTTAAAACCTTTTTGTTAACTTAAACAGACTAAGCTGTTATCAACAGTAGGTTCCTCGTCTGATCGCGAACAAATCTTTGAACAACTTCGTAGACCACTAAACTGATAGTTACTTAACTGATTTTGTCAAAATCAGTTTTAATAGTTAGAGTACTTGCAACGGATTTATAAAGTGTTTCTCACAAGTATTCCTAGTAGTTTGAAAAATGTTTCCCCAGTTTTATAAACTCATTTAAATTCTTTTTCAAACAGTTAAGTAAAGTGTTTTATGCAAACTTGAAATATGCAATTAAAAGTGCAAGTAAAAACACACAGAATTTTTATAGTGGTTATATGGATTTAAATCCTTTAGTCCACTCTTCCAAGTCACTCAGATCTTGGGTTATACTAGAAACACAAAGTAACCAGTACACTCTGCTTACGCCAATCAACAAATGAACAGGCCGTAAGTGCGCAGTAAGAAATCACAAAGAAATCCTACCCTCTGAAGTAATATCACTCACTAAGATATCTACTTCTCACAGCACTCTGTTTTACAAATTCACTCAGAAGATGTATTTAGCTTGGTTCTTCAACTCTGCTTTTTGTCAACTAATGACTAAGCTGATGAGTGAGCTGTTCTTGAGACTTAAGAGTTCTGCTTTGAAAATTCTCTCAGAGATTGTGTGTTGCTTATCTTCTCTTCGTCTCTTCCAGCTATTTATACTTGAGGTTTGAAAAATGTCCGTTGAAGAGAGACAAGATTCAAATTCCTCGAGTACTGGTCCTTAAAATCCGCGAACGGCTCTTTTGCAGTCTGTCCGTACTGTCAACAGTACTATTCTGCAGGCAGCATTAAATGCACCCAGCTGATGTGAAGCATTTCTTCAATCATTTGTCTTAAATAACCTTGTACTTCAGCATTTATTACTCCAAGGGGCATTTATTACCGTTGGGAAGACTTTATGATCCTTTCCACTTGGCTGACGAAAGTGCAAGTCTGATGGCGAACTAGGCTGATCTCAAACTTGAACAAATCTGATTTGAGTCGGCTGATCTTCATCAGTCTGATATCTTTCCTTCAGCAGATAAGAAGTCTTGGACCTTGAAATTTTGACTCTTCTGATGTCTTCATTACTTAGTCAAAATTTCTTGAAGGGGATATCAGCTGAGTTGATGCATACTTAGCCAAATTTGAAGTTTTGGAATTCTTCAAAACATCCCTTTACTAATTGTCTTCAGTGTTCTTCATCTTCATCCTTATCCAACAATGCGTGTGCCGAGATGTTATACACATTTGAGTTTCGAAACAATCGAAGTAAGTACTTTTTTTTTTCTAATTTTTTTAATAATTTAATATTTGAAGTAAAAACACTTTTGATACCAAAAACCCTACATATAAAGTTTTGGATGGGTACTTAGTATATAAATCAACATAATTATTGTTATTGTATCATACTTGATGTCACATTCATATTACAATTTTTGAAGATAAAAATTTCTAGAGACGGTAAAAATCTTTATGTTTCAAATGATGTCACGTTCATATTGTATCGAAAATTTTTTAAAAAAGATTTAGGTTGAACAAAGTAGAGATATAATAAATTAATAATGCAACAAACTTGGATAATTTCAAATGAAGTATTGCCCTATTTATATAACCACATTCTCAAACAGACTGTGTAGAATGTTTCAAATGAATATTTTACTCCATAATTATTGTTATATAACCACATTCTCAACCATAATTATTGTTATTGTATCATACTTGATGTCACATTCATATTACAATTTTTGAAGATAAAAATTTCTAGAGACGGTAAAAATCTCTATGTTTCAAATGATGTCACATTCATATTGTATCGAAAATTTTTGAAAAAAGATTTAGGTTGAACAAAGTAGAGATATAATAAATTAATAATGCAACAAACTTGGATAATTTCAAATGAAGTATTGCCCTATTTATATAACCACATTCTCAAACAGACGGTGTAGAATGTGTTAGAGATATAATAAATTAAAATTTCAAATGAAGTATTGCCCTAATTTCAAAAATCAACTTGATCTAGTGGCTAAAATTGATGTTCTAGAGACTTTTCCTATATACCTATGTAGAATGTTTTACTCCATACTCTGAAACCATGTATAAGCTAAAAGAATGTCCTATATATCTTCAGCATAATTTACCGTGCCATACTAAATTAATCAAGTATTGTTGAGGCAAATATTAACATTAATGAGTCTTGTATTGGTTCAGATATGTTGGACAAATGATCGGAGCGCGAAATCAAACTAGATTTATCCTACCAAATTAATTAACTTTTCGATACACATTCTATTGAAATCCTCCTTGTGTATTGTAACGCCCCGTAAATTTTAGACTTTTTAATCGTATTTTATTGGATTTTTAATCCAATTTCATGTGTTATATCTCTTTTGAAAAGTATTCCGACTTAATTGTGCAAAATAATTCATTTTTGGGGCAAAAATGCACTTTATCTAAACTTCAAGGAGCAAATGCAAAATCCAACCCATACTTGATGGCAACTGATCATATGAGAGCATTTATAGCTTCCTAGGGCGGTCAAGCATGCCCCTTGGGTAGAGAAACTTCTCTATGTGATTTTTGAAGACTAATTATATCTTCATATTTTCCCTATGTGAACATAAATACCTTTACACTCTCATTTTCATATTTTCTTCACCTTATCTACACCGTAGAGTTCATAGTTAAGCTAGAATTAGAGGGAAAAAAAAAGAGTGAGTGAGATAAGGTGCATTTTAGTGAGAAAGTGAAGGAATTGGAGGGAGAAATCACCACCACCATCGCCTCGCCACCGCTGTTGTAGCACCGCCACCAGACCACCACTGTTGCTGCTGTACCACTGCCGCCGGACCGTCACCCACCCGCCACCGGAACCAATTGCAAGGAGTGTTGGTATAACATCAAAACTCTCTTATAGGTGTATTTTTATTTTTGGTAGTGAACCCTAAGTCCTATGTTAATGAAAATTTTTATTTTTGGTAGTGAACCCTAAGTCCTATGTTAATGAAAATGATTTTGAAACTCTTTCTAAAACTTTAGTCCATATAATAACTTTAACTTTGAGATTTATTGATAATTGTAATTTGGGTTTAAAAATAGTTTTACATTTATGTGTGATTTAATAGTTGATTTTGTTGAGATTTTTATAGATCTATGTTTTCTCCATAAATTTTTTATTTGGATATTATGAAAATAAAAAGTATGTTATTCCCATAGATTACATGTCCAACATTACCAAAGAATATTACATTTTATAGATTTATAAGATTCTTGTGAAAGAATTGAAATTTGTGAAATTTTTGGGTGTTAAAAAATTTTATTATTTGTTTTGGGCTATTTTTGTAAATCTGGAAAGTAAGAGGTGTTTTATGCATATTTGGTGACGTGGGCGTAGCCACCCCACCTCCGGCAGCAAACTCCGGCCTCTGTGCAGTTCACCGTATCAACATAGAAACCTCCGGCAGCAAACTCCGGCCTCTGTGCAGTTCACCGTATCAACATAGAAACAGTTAACTGTATCAATATGAAAATTTAAACTATCCAATTTCTTTTAATTTATTTAGGCATATTCATTTAATTTAGGTTAATGAAGGGAATTACATTGCCACAATACACATTCTTCTTAATGTCTTCTCGCTCTCTAAGTTTCTTATGATATGCATTTTCAAAAAAAAAAAAAAAGTTTCTTATGATATGCACCAGTATGTCCTCATGTCATAAAAAATAAGTGGTTTAAATAAGGTAGAAAATAACCTACCAAATTTATTTTACAAAACATGTAGGTAATCTTTTAATTATGAAAAAAATCAAGGAAGCAATATTTTGTGTCTGAATCGATCACTTTGAAATCTCCCTTTTGAAGTCCGTTCACATTAACAAAAATCGCATAAAAAATACATAATACAATAGCTATTTTATATTTAGTTGAATCAAAAGCTATATTGTATTAGTCCTCAAGTATGAACATTCCACTTTTGTTATTCCGTCAAAAATCAAAACCCTAACAACATGATTTATATAGTTCTATAATTCCATTTCAATATGCCATTTCGATATCTATAGTGAGTATTTCAAATTAGCTAGCTCCAATATTTTCCATAGCATACGGGATTTCTTCTCGTGGTTCAAGTTCTGTGGCAATAGGGATTCCATTTCTTGATTCAAGTTTCGGGATGAAAACTTCCTTAAGTTCATGTTTGGGTTCTAAGTAAACCACAATAAAAACTTTAATAAAATAATTTCACAAATATAAATTCTAGGCACCAAAAAAATTCAAGACCAAATAATTACCTTTTAGCAATACAATCTTCCAAGATTACAAATATTACTTTGCATGATTAAGATTTTCTGCAGCAAAGACTTCAAGTTCTTCCAAACCTATAAATAAAATTAAGCAATAATAATAATCAATTTTATATATGTTAGATATTAATGCAAACATATAATTGAAGTCTTTTTCCAAAACTATAAGTAAAATTAAGTAATAATAATAATCAATTTTATATAGTTCAGATATTAATGGAAACATATAAGAAAATACAGCGTTAATAATATATAATAAAAGAAATAAAACCAAAAATTAATTTCAAACCTATTGATGTTTTAAATCATAGGAAAATTCTCTTAAAATATCCATATGATCAAGAAGTTAAAATCGATTAAATTCAAATGAAAGAAATATGCGATTACACTAATAATAGTACATAAACAAACTTATAAATGTATACAAATTAAATAAAATTGTCGAATGACCGGAAAGAATAAGATGACAACTTGAGAGGGGCAATGTTGTTATGGTCCGTCTAAAATGAGATTTTGAGGGATGGAGATCACATGAGATAATATTTATCTTGATGACATGTGTCCCATTAAAATTTAAGTTAAAAGAATTAATTTTCTTAAAGACAAATTTACGCTTTTTAATGAGTGAAATTAAAAAACACCCCTTGGGTCTTGCCTAACTAAAAAAAGAGGTTTTGCATTATTCTTATTAGCAAAAAAATCCCTGTACTTTTTTTTTATTATTACTAAAAAAATACTCCTCTCAATACGAAATGATAATTTTACCCAATCAAAGGATGAAAAAGAATTCCCTTAACTTAAAAGATTACCAATAATCCTTGGTAGCTTTGAAATTTTGCAATAAGGCCCCTGTATTTTAAAAAAAAAATTGACGAAATTTTCATATGATTTATGAAATCTACTTCAAAAAATTGACAAAAATCTTATCCCCAAAGGTAGATATTATGGCACTTTACCACTCATATGTACAAATTAACCACTTTACCGCCTCAAATAATTTTAATTAATTTTTGTTGGACGAAAAATGTACATATGCCCCTTATATGAATTTTCAAAGTTAGTCATAAGACTTCTTACAAGTCCAACTACTTTGCTCGTGTAAAGATCTATTTTCAGGTGGGGAAGGGTTGGGCGGTGGTTGTGGCGCCGGAGGTGAAGAGAAAGGAATTGGTGGCGGTAATAACTGCAACTACCCCCTTCCATTTTCTATCTTTTTAGGTATTTTTTGTCCAATTACAAATATCTCGTGAAAAGATCAAAATGATGACTTAAACTATATATTTTCTACTACAAAAGTAAGACAAGTTACTATAACAATTAGTCGAAAATCAAAACTTTTGTCGTCCACTTTAAAACTATTTAATTTCTAGAAGAAATCTTTTCTCCGTCTCATTTTTTTTATCTCTAGGTATATTTGACCGGTCAATTTGACTGAATTTATAAAAATGATAATAAATAATTTAATTAATATATTTCACTAATAAGTTAATGATATCTGATGACATCATATATATTAATGTTTAAAAGATTTAATTCACCACAAATATAAATATTCTCGATTCTTGTGAATTTGAAAATTACTACTATTATTAATTTGAAATCTTACTGATGAAATAAATAATATATTTATTTTGTAAATAGTTGTAGAGTTTCTTAGATACTATGGAAAGAAGAAAAATGGCTTAAGAGATAAGTTACTTATATTAATATATACTATTTGTTATATAAGATAATTAATGTGGGAGAAAAGTTATTCTAAATCAAATCAGATTATAGAGTTTGTTTAAATTCTTCCAGAAAGAAAAATTCAAAGCAACCCCATATCCATAAATTCTCCATACATTATATAGTCCGAATTTCAGTGGCTTGGTCACCACGTTACCAATACATTCTCACGTAGTAGAACTGTTTATATTAATTAATTATAGTGTAATTAATAATTTAATACTAAATAATTAAATCCACAAATATTTCTAATTAATTTCAAGGACACTTCTTCCTCCCGCCGTGAGTGGTCAAGCTAGCGTAACAAGGGCATGTCTAATAATTGCCGTAGGTACCCGGCGGCAGACAGTTACACTTAGCACAACATGTTCCACAAGCTCTATGACACAAATTTGGCCTCGACGATGATCGGCACCTTCTCACATATTCCGCACCACAATCTACATATTACTTTTACTCATTAGTTAATTTACACATATACATGATATTATAAGTGTACCGACGAAATGTAAACTAAATATTTTTACGATTTTGTGTACCTATTTTTTGTTCATCGAAAGAGTATCGCTTCTCGTTGGTTTCGACCTGCATTTAAATGGAGAAAAATGAGTCTTCAATGAATTTAATTAAATATAGAAATTAAATAACTTTGATTGATAAAAGATAAACATATGTACCGATTCATGGGCTTGAACAATGGAGACAAAGAGCAAGGTAGAGATAAGGCAAAAGAACAAGAACTTGAAGATTGACATGGCTACGTAACGTACGTACGATACATATATTTAATGTCAATAGTTTGTTGTGTGGTGAAATGATTAAATAGGGGTGCTATTTATAGTGTTAGAGATGTGAATACATGTCTTGATTCAACTGTATTTTCTTTAATTTAAGGAAATCAGAATGGTGTTACACTATAATTGGACCAAATTCTAATTTATGATAATGTTGAATTCCTTTAAATCAGAAAAAAATTGGAGTAGTTAGTTGAAAATTATGCATTAATGGTAAATCTGTTATGAAATTAATTTAAATTATAATCTAAAAGAGCAATCAAGAACTACAAACAAAATGTAGAGAGTGAATTAGGGAGAATAATGTATTTCATTCTTATTCATTTTCATATGATACATAATACAAAACCTCTATTTATAGGGCTAAACAAGACATCAAAGAGTCATAAGTTACAAGCTCTTAATAGTCACTAGACCACTATCTAATCTTCAATGATCATTACAAGTGAAACTTATTGTACATTTAAACGGGCATCCATTATATTAAATTATTTATAACACTCCCCCTTGGATGACCATTGCTTATGGAATATGCCTCGTTAAAAACCTTGTTAGAAAAACCCGGTGGAAAAAACCTGAACAAGGAAAAAAGAGTATTTGGGGTCGATAATCGTCTAAAACAACCTCATTAAAACCTTGCCAAGAAAATCCATTGGGATAAAACTTGGACGAAGGAAAAAGAGTACCGTGTGGAGATTATTATTAACGACACGCTCCCCCTGATGCTGACACAAGGTCCAAAAGTTGATGCATTTCGATGTGGTAGACCCATCTTTTTGAATGTTGTAGTTGGCAAAGCTTTATTAAATAAATTGGTAAAATTATTGTTTGAATTTGATGACATCTATATCACCATTTTTCTAAAGCTCGTGGATGAAAGATAATCTTCGATGATTTGTGGTTTGTTTTGTTATCTCAAATATAGTGAGCATTGTCTTCATATAAATTATTGGGGTATTTTCTTCTCAAATGATATACCACACATCTATTGGATATGATGACTTGTTGATCTTACCCAAACTCACTCTCAACTTACCTCATGCACTGCGATTATTTCTGATGCATGATTCAATAAACTAGCAACAAAAGTTTGTTTTGTATAACACAGTGATATAGTAGTTCCTTTTTTTTCTTTAAATACCTAGTTTGTTTAAGAGCGACCTTTATGAGGATCACATAAATATAATGTTGCATCTTCATAGCCAACCAAGTGTGATTAATCATTTATATAAAGTAACCCCATATTAATTGTTTCTCGGAGATATCGAATATGTTTAACTCCAATATCGGAGTATCGGAGAAGAACTAAATCTTGATAATAAACTTACAATAAATGATATATCACGGCATATACTATTAGCAAGATACATCAATGCTCCTATAGCACTGAGATATAGTAATTTAGGATCAATGAGGAGTTCATCATTCTCACGAGGGCGAAAAAGGGTCATTGTCACACTAAATATCTTACAACCATTGTGGTACTTAAATGTGACTTGTTCATGTAAGATTGTCTTAAGATGATAAGATCTTTTCTATATATAAGTTGATTGATAAAGAATTATTTCGTTTGATAAGTGCTCGATTTGCAGGCCGAGAAAAAACTTTATTTTCTCATGATCTTTCATCTCCAATTTTTTATTTAAATAATTAACCATTATTTGAAGTTACTCAGGAGTTTCAGTAATATAAAAATAAACATACAACAATTATAATAAACTCCGATCCGATTATTTTTCTTTTTATGTATATACATGGGAAAATTGGATAACATTTATAACTTTCTTTTGACAATATTCAGTAAGTCGGTTATACCATAGATACCCAAATTCATTTAAATCAAATAAATATCTACACATGCGCATTGAATAATATTCCCGGGAATTTCTGAGTGTATTAAGAATTTAAATCCTTTATGGACTTTCATATAAATTTACTATCAAGCGAGCCATGGCTGTAACAATATCTATTAGATGCATATCAAGTTTTTCACATACTGCCAGACTTATATCTAAAAATTATTGCATCCACCACTGGAGAATATGTATTCTCATAATTAATTTCATGTCTCTGCGAAAACTCTTGTATCACTAGTCATGTTTTATATCTTTCGACTTTATTTATCTTATTTTCTTTTTCCGCATGAATACTCATTTATACCCACCAGGATTTACTCTTTCAGGTATTTAGACTGCTAGTCCAAAAACTTTGCGTCTTTCCATTTTGGCCAACATTTCTATGTTTATATTCTTTAACAACTTTAGTTTCAAGATCCTCATTTTATTTTATAATTATATGCAAAAGTGTTGGCGACAACTATTTTATTTTGGTTTCACCTTTTTCTCGCTGTGACATAACTTATTGAGATCTCTTCATTTTAATTATTTCCAGGTACATGAACCTCTTTTGGGGTGTTATAGATAGTTATGTCGTGACTCTTCAAGAGTGCTCGCCTCCATAACATGACCATATTCAATGTTTGCTCCATTTATTTTACTATGATTTTTATCCTTGGAACCGATTGGTTTTTTTACTATTTTTATTTTCACTATGAGATTGTCTTAGGACATCAGTTTTAATTGGAGAATTTTTAGCGGGTATATCCGTATATGAGATTTAATAACTCATTTCTTTTTTATCAGTAAATGCATCTGGCAGTTGATTTACAATATTTTTCAAATCAATTATCTTTTGAACTTCTAGTGTACACTTGTTTGTTCAAGGATCTAAATAAGATAATGATTTTGCATTCCATATAATTTATGTTTACCAGCTCTTTATTCTCTCTCCCTAATGTCGAGAACATTATTTCATCATTTATACTCTCCTCTTAATGACGAGAACATTATTTAATCAAAATGACAATCGACAAATCTTTTGAGATCCCATCTTTGTGCGTTGTGGTGGAGAAATTGTAACATATGCCGCACATCTTTGATTTCTAAGATGGGAAATCTTTGGCTCTGACCAAACGTTAATTTCAATGGGGAGAGATTTTGATAACTTATTGGCATGATGCACACAAGTGTTGCTGCATGCAAAACAATATATACATGCTTAAGCAAGAAGTTTTGTTCTCATTAATTATGGCCTATCAATTTATTGGAGGCGTGTAATGAATGATTCAGCTAAACCATTTTGTGTTTGATTATGGACAACATGACTTTCAACTATTATTCAATAGTCATTGAAAGCCTCATAATTGAAATCACCAACATTTTTAAAGTACATTGAAAAGATTGTATAATTTGAAATTATGCTCTTATTTTAATCATTTGCTCAAATGATCCCGCAAACTTAAGGTTGCAGGTTGAAATTATCACCATTTGTAATAGGTTTATCTACCAAGATTATGGAATATCTAAATAGTCCACATAGTGGATCGATGTATTGGGCCCATATATATTACTTTGAATGTGTGTTACAATTGCTGGAGATTCAATCCCAATTTTATTAGAAATGAAAAAAAAAATAACCTTGAGAACAAGCAACACTTTTGAATTAAGGAATCTTCTGGTTCTTCAACACTTTTCACATCATAATATTCCGGGATGTTCAAACCGGTCATGCCAAATTGTAAATGTATTTATATTAGTAAACTTTTGGTTTACTATATAATGTATTTCAATTATACTAATAGTTGTAAAGTACCAATCAAAAGATAAATCATGTAATACTTTTACATAGCACATTTCTTTCCATGGTATAACAACTATGATATGTAATGTATGTACTAATTATTCTTCTCATTTGTGGATCAAAATTTAATTCTATCACAAAAGATATATGTACAATAATAAGCTACGTCTAAAATTTTTACAATATATTTGTTTTTTTTTTTTTCACTAAAGGTGATACACACATTCAATAGGCAAGAGTTACATTCATTAAGAATTATATATGTATTACCAGATTCATAACATTTAAAGAACATAGATAGTGCCTACCAATGAAATGCGATGTTACATAACTTATATTATCTTAAGGTTAGGCATAATTAAATCTACCTATGACAGATGCATGACTAATTGTGCAGTTTATTAGATCATATGTATAATTAATCCAACGCACAGAAAAAACAAATCTGAACATGTACTTATCATTCTCATTAAATCAAGGACATATACGATTTTAATCATGTAAATAAATTAATAATTGAACAAAGGGGTTGTCCATTTTCTTGATATATAAAAATGAAATAAATCTCCTTATCATTAACATATACATCTGGGAGTAATTCAATACTTTTGAGTCTTGAACCCAAAGGTATGGCTTTAAGAAAATCAAGTCCCTTCAAGGGGGCTTGTGACTGGCATTACACAGGTCAATTATACCGAAATATTATACAATCCGTATATATACCATATTAAATCTAGTAATTTTTCCTTCTAAGAAAACATAACTTAGTAAAGTTTAATGAAAATTATTATTAACTATCATATGACTTTTAAGAAAAGAACACAGTTACAATTGATACTTGAAATAAAACAATGCTTTAATTTTATTAATTTCCTCAAGGAGCCATCTTATCAATTTTCAGTAATTACGCATGATTTCAATTGCATAATTCTGACACACCCTGATTCCAATTTAAATTCACAAAGTTAACATCTAGCAACTTTATGCTTAAAGAATTTAACTTCTAATAATAACAATATATCATGTATATATGGAATACATATATACCCTGGATACATTGATAGAGGGAAAATAAATATACCAAAATAGTACCTCGTTGGCAATAAAACTCCACAAGGTTTGTTTGTGTATGAATGATAATTCATTTGACAAAACAAATGCCTTATTAGTATCAATAATTTTGTCAAATTGGCCTCATTTATATTTCGAATTGGGCCAATATTTTATTACTTTAGTTAGCAAAAATAATGATAGCACAATTCCTTCAAAGTGATACCACTCTGTCTACATCACCAACTATTCTTTGAATCTCCACGGAATCAAAAGTCTTCACAAATCAATCATATATTAGCAATAAGTTACCATTCCAGACATTACAATTTTCCTATTGCAATACAGTTTCGCACAATATAATTAAAAGAAAATAAATACCTCACATTCTTACCTGTTAGTTGATACAAATTTGAAGTTAAAATAATGAAATCCTTGTTGATCCGATTAACTAGCTTGGATTCGATAAATAGAGCAAACTCGTGCTGATAACGTATTATGAAAATAATCTAAATTATAATCTAAAAGAGCAATCAAGAACTACAAACAAAATGTAGAGAGTGAATTAGGGAGAATAATGTATTTCATTCTTATTCATCTTCATATGATACATAATACAAAACCTCTATTTATAGGGCTAAACAAGACATCCAAGAGTCATAAGTTACAAGCTCTTAATAGTCACTAGACCAATATCTAATCTTCAATGATCATTACAAGTGAAAATTATTGTACATTGAAATGGGCATCCATTATATTAAATTATTTATAACACTATTTATTTTCGGTATGTTTTATTATTAAAATTAAAAAGGAAGTTTCATTCCGTTCCAAAAAAAAATATTCATTTAGTTACAATTCTATATTTAAGTTTTATATTTGGTCAAAAGTTGCTATTATTGACATAAATTGACAAGAGATATGCTATTTTACTAAAGTTTCGGTAATTCTTCATACAATAATTATATGAAGTGTAACTTTTTTTTTTATTAAGATCATTAATCTGGACACCACTAATTAGGGAATTTTGATTTGGCAAGTAATTAAAATTCTTAACTCATGCCAAAAGTTTAGTCGTGATCAAGGCTAATCAATTTATTTTCCATAACTCTACATAATCCTTATTTTCTTTCATTTATATAGTTAAAAATTACTCTAGGATAAAATATGGGTATTTCTGAAATAAGATTTTATAGAACATAAGTGTCTATGAGATACCCCATCTAAACCACTAAAAAAAGTCAACAACAAAAATAAACCACAATTTATGAATATAATACCTATGAGTTAATTTCTCAAACTTAAATGGTGGTTTGTGTACCGATAATAAATTTAAAATATATATGAAACATCATGTAATTTTCAGAGGCATGAAAATATAAAAAAAGTATTCAAATGTAATTTTCAGAGGCATGAAAATTGTAATTATCAAAATACATTGTAATTTATTTCGAGCTGGTTCATCGTCAGATAGAGGGCTTATACCAGACCAAGGAATACAACATGATAAAATACTTGGAAAGATGAAGCAACTCGTAGAAAATTTCAATAAGTTTGAAATACAGAATATTCCGCGGTCGGAAAACAAGTGGGTAGATCAGCTCTCTCGATTTACGGGATCGAAGGACGGCCGAACCGAGAGGGTAATAACATGGCTGATTTTCAACACCCCCGCGATAGACTTGGATAGTTTACCTAATGCAGAAATAATGGAAATTGACCTAGGAAAGGATTGCTGGATGACTCCACTTATTCAATACTTGTCAGATGGGTCCCTCCCAACCAATCAGAATGAAGCTCGAAGAATAAAATATCGAGCTCCCAGATACGCTATCTTAGATGAAAAACTTTATAAAAGATCGGTCTATGGGATCCTTTTAAAATGTTTCTCCGAACTGCAAGTCCAGGATTTACTCAAGGAGATTCACGAGGGAGAGGCTGGAAACTATAGCGGGGCCCGAGCGCTCGCTTTAAAGTGTCTAAGAACCAGTTATTATTGGCCTACCCTAAATCAGGATTCAACAGAGTATGTGAAGAGATGACATTACTGTCAAATTCATGCAAATATAAACCATCAACCAGTAGAAAAATGCATTCCATACCGATTTGTTGGCCATTCGACCAATCGGGAATAGACATAGTTGGACCTTTTCCCGCAGCAAGGTCGAAAAAGAGCTACGTGTTAGTTGTTGTTGAATATTTTAGTAAATGGATTGAATGTATCGCTTTAGCACGAATTACCCAGTTCTAGTTCATCAGCTTCTTATGGAAGTATATAATTTGTCGATTTGGAATTCCTCAAGTCCTCATCTCTGATAATGGGACTTTCCTCAAGTCCTCATCTCTGATAATGGGAGTCAATTCGCAGGAAAGGGTGTTCGAAATTTGAGATTCAACAGAACTTCACATCGGTAGGACACCCAAAGGCTAACGGACAAACAGAGGTGGCCAACAGAGAAATAATTAAGTCTTTCGAAAAAAGATTAGATGCAACAAAGGGAAAGTGGCTTGACAAACTCCCAGGTGTAATTTGGGCTAATTGAACGACCGTTAAAACCTCAACCGAGAGACTCCCTTCAGCTTAGTATATGGATCAAAAGCTGTCATCCCCGTCGAAGCAGTGATTCCAAGCCCGATGGTCAAACTTTTTGACGAAGAATGTATCGAAGCAAGGAGGAAAGACGACGTCGATTTAACAGATGCGCTAAGATACAGAGCAGCTGTTCGCTTGCAAGTTACTAAGTCGAACATGGAAAAAGCTTACAATCAGAGAGTCTGAATACGATCCTTTAAAGAAGGAGATCTGGTCTTGAAGAAAGTAGAAGTATAAAAAGATGTGGAAAAGTCGCAGCAAAATTGGGATGGACCTTACATCGTGATTGGCGTTGGAAAAAGGGGATCACAAAAAATTGATCATATAGACGGAACACCTTTACCAAGGACTTGGAGTGCAGTTAACCTCAGAAGATACTATGGACGCTAATAGTACTACCCGGACATGGATTCTAAATTTTTGTTTGTTATTTATTTTTATCTTTTTACGAATATTTGTTGCTACTTAGATTGAGGAATAATAAAAGCTCTTGCTTATTACTTTAAGTATTTTTCTTTTTTGGTATTTACGATTACAGTCTTTAGAAAAAGTCATTGCTTATCGAATTAAAAGGTTAAAAGCAATAATTGATAAAAAAAAATGAGTACAAAAAATGAGTAAAACCGATTGGGTCGGTAAAAACTCATCGATCTCCAAAAATCAAACTAAAAGGTTAAAACCAATAATTGGTAAAAAAAACCTAAGTATAAAAAATGAGTAAAACCGATTGTGTCGGTAAAAACTCATAGATCTCCAAAAATCAAACTAAAATGGTAAAACCAATAATTGGTAAAAAATATAAGTACAAAAAATGAGTAAAACCGATTGGGTCGGTAAAAACTCATAGATCTCCAAAAATTGAAGTGAAAGGTTAAAACCAATCATTGGTAAAAAACCTAAATACAAAAAATAAGTAAAACCGACTGGGTCGGTATACACTCATCAATCTCCAAAAATCAAACTAAAGGTTAAAACCAGTAATTGGTAAAAAAACCTAAGTACAAAAAATGAGTAAAATCGATTGGGTCAGTAAAAACTCATCAATCTCCGAAAATCAAACCAAGAGGTTAAAACCAATAATTGGTAAAAAAACATAAGTACAAAAAATGAGTAAAATCGATTGGGTAGGTACAAACTCATAGATCTCCCAAAATCAAACTAAAAGGTTAAAACCAATAATTAGTAAAAAAATCTAAGTACAAAAATGGAGTAAAACCGATTGGGTCGGTAAAAACTCATAGATCTCCAAAAATCGAACTGAAAGGTTAAAACCAATATTTGGTAAAAAACATAGATACAAAAAATAAGTAATACCGATTGGGTCGGTATACACTCATCGATCTCCAAAAATCAAACTAAAGGTTAAAACCAGTAATTGGTAAAAAACCTAAGTACAAAAAATGAGTAAAACCGATTGGGTCAGTAAAAACTCATCAATCTCTGAAAATCAAACTAAGAGGTTGAAACCAATAATTGGTAAAAAAACCTAAGTACAAAAAATGAGTAAAATCGATTGGGTCGATAAAAACTCATAGATCTCCAAAAATCAAACTAAAAGGTTAAAACCAATAATTGGTAAAAAAAAAAAAACCTAAGTACAAAAAATCAGTAAAACCGATTGGGTCGGTAAAAACTCATAGATCTCCAAAAATCGAATTAAAAGGTTAAAAACAATAATTGGTAAAAAATCTAAGTACAAAAATGAGTAAAACCAATTAGGTGAGAACAAACTCATCAATCTCCATCTATCATACAAAGCAGCTTTACAAATATTCGCCATTGATCTGAGCAGTAAAAAATTATACGCGGAAGATATGGAGAAGTTGAAATTTTATTAAATATAAACCGTTTCACCATTACAGGATCAAGTTGTTTGCTTTACAGTCAGCAACGAAGCAAAAACAAAGCCTTGACTAACAGGTTGAAGCTTTCACGACAATGTCCACGGAAACATCAATCTCCTCCCTAGTACCTCGATCAATAATACGACTACCTAAGAAGCATGCCGCTCAGGATGGTCCACTTCTTTGGTTCGATGGCCTTGCTCGGAAGATCGATTCCCGCTTTGATCGAACTAACTTCCAAAAAGCCTGATAGCTTGCTGCAGTTATTCGCCCAAAATGGGATCCCGCTTGGACTGTCGCAAAAGTGAAAATCTACCAGCATATCGCGACATTGGGGCACCCCGGAGGTAACCTCCAAGAATGAGGATGCTAGGTAGATCCGGATGATAGAATAGTGTCCTGCAAGCCAATTATTTTGGCTGCATTTAATTGAAAGGACCATTCAATTGGATTAATAAATGCATTTTATTATTATATGGTCATCTTTAACTTATGTAATAATTATCTACGCATAAGGATAGAAGTCCTTAGATCACAGGGCTATGGGACAACCCGTGGACTGATCTCCAAGGCCGTGATCTAGAATATATTCAAGAGTCGTAGAATCCAATCGAGATACGACATCATTGGATTCGGTTAGACTCTCACTATTGTGTATACTCCGATGAACTGGAGAACGCTGGGGTCCACGAGCGTGACTGGGATAGTCGATACACATAAGTGGGTGGCTTGCTGGGATGGCAAGCGCACTGAATACCCCAATTAGGAAATAACTCACCATGGAATCGGTAGTCGCATATCGGGGATGAAGTTATTCAAATTTACAAAAGTATACGAGGAACGATCCCTAATTACTTGAGATGATAGGGTTTATCTAGTGCGAGAACGTCTATGCTTTGATATGAGTCCCGACTGACTGGAGATCGCCAGAAAGTCTCTGTGGACTCATATTGGGTATAGAGGAACTCGTATGCAGATTCGTATCATCAACAAAGGATCCATTGACCCAACTTGATAGGTTGGGAAATTCTCCTATGGATTTCTGTGAGAAATTAATTCTGGTAAAATCCTCGGCCGAGGTATCTGACGACTTTATGTAAGTAGCTCATAAAGGTTAAGTCAAAGAGAATTATTTCGAGACCAGAATGCATAAGGTCAAGACAAATGAAAAGGGGAACCGATGAAAGACCATACCCTTAAGTCTCGACTGGGAGATTGATCGATGGAGAGATTATGTCGTATATGGAAATTGTAAATGATAAAAGGTTCACTGAATTAATTCACCAGTGATTGGGCTCCATGGGCTTGTGGCTGGACATCGACCGTGGAGTGTGGGATAATTCCCAAATTGGCAGGGGTGCTAATTTTGGAATGATCAATCGACAGAGTGTTCGATCGATTTAGAGTAAGTCTTACTCGAATAATTAAATATTATTTAATTATAACCCACGGCCAATTATGTGGTGAACCTACGGGGGCATACACAATACACATGAAGCTAAAGCGAGGAAATAAGAACGACCGAGTCGACTGGGTCGACTGGGTATATAATCGACTGGGTCGATTATAATGGATGGGTTGACTGGGTCGACCCAATTGGAACAAAATGGGATCCAATTGGAATTGGATCAGGGTCATAAATTAAATTGAAATTTAATTTGTGAGTTAATTAATTAAGTTGGATTTAATTAATTAAAGGAATAATTAATTAATTGGACTCGGAGTCTAATTTAATTAATTGGGAGACTGGTTAATTAATTGGGCTATTTAATTGGAAGATTAAATAAAGCCTGGTCAAATTAATTAACTGGGCCATGAATTAATTGGAAGACTTGGTCTTCTAATTAAAGAGGGCCATGGCCCATGTAGGAGAGAAAAATCCTAGTCCTAATAGGACTAGGTTAGGGAGATAACTATAAGTAGCTTACTTTTAGTTATTTTTCACATACACCTCTAAGCAAAAATTGAGAAAGAGCAAAATTCTCTCTCCCTTCTCCCAGTCCAATCGACCGAACTCTTCTTCCCTGTGGAAGAATTTTTCGTTTTCGATCTTGTTCCAAATCGTTCCTAATTCCTAGATCTTAATATATCTTGTGTTCTAGTCGATCAAGATATATTATTTTCGTGTAATTGTTGTGTATCAACCCGTAGAGGCGCAACACGTGGGGCGCTCCTGCAGAGCTTGGATCGATTTTGCTGAAGAGAAAATCAGAGTTCGTTTTGCTGACTGCCAACTTGGATTTGCAAGGAGATAGGTATAACTTGTAAACTTATCCTATCGTTTTAATTAATATTTATATATATACACCTAGAGTAGTATCTTGGCAAGATTCCGTAAGAGGTCCTAAAATTTATTTATATTCCGCTGTGCCTAGGGATGTTTATCTTACCGAATCCCAACAGTGGTATCAGAGCCAACTCTAGGCTTTGTATATATATGAATTGGCAAATTCTGTGAATTAAATCATATGTTTGATTTATGTATGGCTAGTTCTATGACTGTATATGTTTTAGGACGTAGATCTGTTAACTTAGAGTTAATGTAAGAATTTTGATTCGAAATTTTATCGTGTTAATTTTTATTTTGGGTTGGGATTTAATTAATTGGATATGTTTAATTAAATCAAAAGTAATCGAACAAGAAAAATTATATATTTTTAGGATCAACCGCGGTGGCACGAGGCGCCACCGCGTGCTACCGTACGCGGCAGCGCATGAACAAGTGCGCTGTCTGCGCGTGTAACACACGGCAGCTGCCCTCGGGCAGTTTGCCGCGTGCTGGCAACGCGCTGTCACGTATTTGTCACTTCGTGGTTGAATTTTGGTTGATCTCAAACTCACCTATTTTGGAAGTCTTGAAAATCTTTGAGATTTGGTTGTTATGGAATCTTGGTGAATCTTGGATTGATCTTAGAGATCTGATTGACAAGGAAACTTAGAGTTTCAATTGTGATAAGAGATTTAATTAAAATTAATCTCTTCTAGTAACTTACCAAGGTTAAAGATCTTGGAGATCTTATTAAACAAGGAAACTTAGAGTTTCAATTGTGATAAGACATTTAATTAAAATTAATGTCTTCTAGTAAGTTACCAAGATTAAAGATCTTAGAGATCTTATTAAATTAGGAAACATGGAGTTTTGGATAAGGTAGAAATCTTGGTGGATTTGGACACTACCTTAGTTAACTAATCTATTCAAAATAGTATTATCTTGAGAATCTTGGAGATTTGTAAAATTGGGAAACTTAGAGTTTTGGATAAGATAGTAATCTTGGAAGATTTGTAACTATCTTAATTAACCAACTGTATCAAGATAAGAGTTGTAGGTTACTTAGAACTCAAGTAAGAGTTAATTAATCTTAGAGATTAATTGTTAATTCAAAATTAAATTAACTTGGATAATTTTTGTGAATTAAAATTAAAAGAGCCGGTAAATTTACATTTATGCCCTTATGTGAATTTATGCATGTTCTTGAGTGAATATGTGGATTGGTCGATTTTGCCCTTAAGCCCTGTGTAGTTTTGGTTTATTTATTTTAAGGGTTGTAATTAAATGGGCCTGATTGGTGCCCTTGCTTGCGCAAACGAATGTTGGGATTCGGTAAGATAAACAGCCCTAGGCACAGCGGAATATAAAATTTTAGGACCTCTTACGGAATCTTGCCAGGATACTACTCTAGGTGTATATATATGAACATAAATAAAACGATAGTATAAGTTTGCACGTTATACCTATCTCCTTGCAAATCCTCGGCTAGCAAAACGAGCTCTGAATTCTTCTCCAGCAGAAATCGATCCAAGCTTCTCAGGAGCGCCCCACGTGTTGCGTCTCTACGGGTTGATACACCACAATTACACGAAAATAATAAATCTTGATCAGCTAGAACACAAGATATATTATGATCTAGGATATAGGAACGATTTTGGAACATGAAACGAAAAACAAAAATTCTTCCAAGTGGAAGACAGGGTTCGGTCGATTATAGCTTGGGAGAGGGAGAGAAAATTTTGCTCTTGCTCAAATTTTGCTTGTTTAGTTATGTGAAAATAACTATAAGATAGCTACTTATAGTTATCTCCCTAACCTAGTCCTATTAGGACTAGGACTTTTCTCTCCTACATGGGTCATGGCCCTCTTTAATTGGAAGACCAAGCCTTCTAATTAATTCATGGCCCAGTTAATTAATTTGACCAGGCTTTATTTAATCTTCCAATTAAATAGCCCAATTAATTAACTTAATTTCCCATTTAATTAAATCAGACTCTAAGCCCATTTAATTAAAATCCCTTCTAATTAATTAAATCCAACTTAATTAATTAATCCACAAATTAAATTCCAATTTAATTTATGATCCTGATCCAATTCCAATTGGATCCCATTTTGTTCCAATTGGGTCGACCCAGTCGACCCACCCATAATAATCGACCCAGTCGATTATTCACCCAGTCGACCCAGTCGACTTGGTCGTTCTTATTTCCTCGCTTTCGCTTCATGTGTATTGTGTATGCTCCCGTAGGTTCACCACATAAATGGCCGTGAGTTATAATTAAATATTATTTAATTATTCGAGTAAGACTTACTCTAAATCAATCGAACACTCTGTCGATTGATCATTCCAAAATTAGCACCCCTGCCAATTTGGGAATTCTCCCACACTCCACGGTCGATGTCCAGCCACAAGCCCATGGAGCCCAATCACTGGTTAATTAATTCAGTGAACCTTTTATCATTTATGATTTCCATATACGACATAATCTCTCCATTTATCAATCTCCCAGTCGAGACTTAAGGGTATGGTCTTTCATCGGTTTCCCTTTTGTTTCGTCTCGACTATATGCATTCTGATCTCGAAATAAATTCTCTTTGACTTATTCTTTATGAGCTACTTACATAAAGTCGTCAGTTACCTTGGCCAAGGATTTCATCAGAATTAATTTCTCACAGAAATCCATAGGAGAATTTCTCGACCTATCAAGTCGAGTCAATGGATCCTTTGTTGATGATATGAATCTGCACACGAGTTCCTCTATACCCAATATGAATCCTCAGAGACTTTCTGGCTATCCCTAGTCAGTCGGAACTCATATCAAAGTATAGACGTTCTCGTACCAGATAAACCCTATCACCTCAAGTAGTTAGGGATCGTTCCTCGTATACTATTATAAATTTGGAATAACTTCAACCCCGATATGCGACTACCGCTTCCATGGTGAGTAATTTCCTAATTGGGGTATTCAGTGCGCTTGCCATCCCAGCAAGCCACCCACTTATGTGTGTCGACTATCCCAGTAACGCTCGTGGACCCCAGCGTCCTCCAGTTCATCGGAGTACACACAATAGTGAGAGTCTAACCGAATCCAATGATGTCCTATCTCGATTGGATTCTACGACTCTTGAATATGTTCTAGATCACGGCCTTGGAGATCAGTCCACGGGTTGTCCCATAGCCCTGTGATCTAAGGACTTCTATCCTTATGCGCAGACAATTATTACATAAGATAAAGTTGACCATTTAAATAAAATGCATTTATTAATCTAAATTGAATAGTTCCTCATTAATTACAATTAATGCTAGCCATACAGCTGGCTTGCAGGACACTATTTCTATCAATCTCCCACTTGTCCTAAAGCCAGTCTTTTATGTTCTTGAGTCCCATCTTCAGCAGATGTTTCTCAAATGCCTTTTGAGGCAGAGGCTTCGTTAGCGGGTCCGCAGTATTATCCTCAGAGTCGACACGTTCCATCTTAATGTCTCCTCTACCAGTGATATCTCTTATGACGTGGTATCGTCTATGTACGTGCTTGGATTTCTGATGAGATCTCGGCTCCTTTGCTTGCGCTATTGCCCCATTATTATCGCAGAAGATAGTAATGGGCTCAGCGATGCTAGGTATCACATCCAATTCCTGGATGAAGTTCCTCATCCAAACACCTTCCTTTGCTGCGTCACTCGCGGCAATGTATTCTGCTTCGGTGGTTGAATCCGCGGTTGTTTCTTGCTTGGAGCTTTTCCAGCTAACCGCACCACCATTGAAACAGAACACGTATCCTGATGTCGACTTGAAATTGTCTACATCACATTGGAAGCTCGAGTCTGTATAGCCTTCCAATTTCAATTCTCCTCCACCGTATACCAAGAACAATTCCTTAGTCCTTCTCAGGTACTTCAGAATTGCCTTTACGGCTATCCAGTGTTGCTCACTTGGATCAGACTGGTAGCGACTTGTAACGCTTAGAGCGTACGCTACGTCTGGTCTAGTACATAACATACCATACATTATGCTTCCTATCGCGGATGCATATGGTATTCGAGACATTTTGCTTCTCTCTTCAGTTGTCTTTGGGGCCATAGACTTAGAGAGTGCAATCCTATGTCTCATTGGAAGCAATCCTCTCTTGGATTCTTCCATACTAAATCTTTTCAAGATTTTATCTATGTACTGGGATTGGGAGAGGCCCAGCAGTCCTTTTGATCTATCTCGGTAGATCCTTATACCTAGTACAAAGGATGCTTCTCCCATATCCTTCATTGAGAATTGTGTAGACAACCATGCTTTAGTTTCAGACAATGCTTTTACATTGTTTCCAATGAGATGAATGTCGTCAACGTAAAGCACCAAAAATTCAACTGAACTCCCACTGATCTTCTTGTACACGCAAGGTTCGAACACGTTTTTGACGAATCCAAAAGTTTGGATTGTCTCATCAAAACGTATGTTCCAACTTCGGGAAGCTTGCTTCAGTCCATAAATGGACCTCTGGAGTTTGCACACCTTGTGTTCGTCTCCTTTGGATGTATATCCTTTTGGTTGCTCCATGTAGATTTCCTTATCAATGTCTCCATTGAGAAAGGCAGTCTTTACATCCATCTGCCATATCTCGTAGTTATACCACGCAGCTATGGCCAGCAAGATCCGAATGGATTTAGGCATTGCGACGGGCGAGAAGGTCTCCTCAAAGTCAATTCCAGGTCTTTGAGTATATCCTTTTGCCACTAGTCGCGCCTTGTAGGTTATTACCTCTCCGTTCACTCCAAACTTTCGCTTATAGATCCACTTGCAACCCACGGGAGCTACTCCCACTGGTGGATCTACCAAGGCCCAGACCTTGTTCGAGTGCATGGAGTCCAATTCGAATTCCATGGCTTCACGCCACTTTCCCGAGTCTATGCCTAGCATAGCCTCTTCGTAAGTTCTTGGGTCGGTTAGAGACTATCTAGTCTCACGCAGCAGACCGTAGTACCTTTTGGGTTCTCTACGTTGTCTTTCTGACCTACGAAGTATCGGTGTACTCTCTGATGTACTTTCATGCTCTTGTTCTCCCACTGCCTGTGGTGATGGGTCAGCTTGATCGACCTCTTTGGTCTTTTCAGCTTCAGTGACCTCATCTAGTTCTACGTTGTGTTCCTTCTTGCCTAGCAAGAAATCCTTCTCCAAGAAGTGTGCGTTCCTTGAGATAAACGTAGTTTATCTTGTAGGATCGTAGAACTTGTATCCTATAGAGTTTTCTGGATACCCCACGAATTGCATAAGATGGACTTTACATCCAACTTATCTCCCACCAGCTTATTCACATAAGCGGGAGACCCCATATGCGCATGAATGCATATGCAGGTACAATACCAAAACTCATATCACATGATATGTTTTGGATCTGGCTTCAGAGATACTTAGCTCAGTATCTCCGATTTTCTCGATCAAGTTTTATTTGTTTGAATAAGGAATTTCATGTAAGATACAACGTTTGAATAAGGAATTTTTAATACCAGAATGCTTGACAACATACAACGTTTCAAGCGGGTCTTACATTTCGAGAATCTAATTCTCTATCAAATAATCAATGGCGTACTGCCTATGCATGTTTGATTTTGAATCGATCCAAATCTCTTACATGCTTTCATTGATTAGGCTCTCTTCTTTTATTCCAAAAGTAATTTGGAATTGTACATCACAACGTACTTTCACCCATGAGGGCACAAGAGACGCCTTATCTCCCACTAATGCTTTAGTGTTTTTCCACACTTTCAAATGGATTGAATCCATTGCAATTGTTTGTCCCTCTTGGTTTCCTAGCAACCAACTACTAAATCTAATTTCCATTAAGCAAGATTCGAAAGTCGGTTACTATGTATAGCATCCCAGTCAAGCTCCACCCAGTTGAGCTCAGTCTTTGAATCTTTAATTCGGAAATATGTTTTAGTATTCGTGTATCGCCTTTCGGTTTTACAACGACTCAAGTGTGTGAAATCTTGATTATATATATTTTATTGACTATGCATATTATATTTAGTCGTTATATGAGTATCCATACTCATTTGCTTATGTACATCTTTTGCGTATAAATCTTATAGCGCAATCAGTTCCAACCATTATGGAACTATCACATCCCTTAAGACAAGGGATGGTATAAGCAAATTCTAATGATCTAAATAATTCATGGCTTTAGATGCATTGAATGCATCAATGAGTGCTTCACCGGGCATCCAACACCCTTATGCATTACTTTAACCATAAGGTTAAGTTCAATAAAATTAAATCATCCCTTATGGGATGAATAGGTTCAATTCCCTCTTTCCCTTGATCTTAATCCATGGAAGAACCATTTTGATTGACTTTACAACTTATCATCCTTACAGAAAAACCTCTAAGGTTATTTCCCTTCAGAGAGGATTCATTCCTCTTCTTCCATCTCTCGACCCTTTTGAGGCCTTTTAACAAGATGTTACTTCCCATTTATGGGAGATTTCATGTTTGCCTTCAAGAAAATTTGGGCTTGAGAACCATCCTCAACCCTCTGGTGAAACTTATCACCTTTCTTATTTGAAGAGTAACTTCGAAAAAAGGCAGCCTGGTGAAACCTATCACCATTCCAGTCGAAGTGTAACTTCGAAAGGAAATACAATGAAATCTTTGTAAGGAGATTAGTCCTTGCTTGGACTTGAGAATAATTTCTCAAGTTTTGAAGTCATTCAATATTCATTTGGGTTCAGTCAATTTATTTGATTCAAGTATGATGGTAAATATTCATGGATACATAACTTATGAAAAACTATCATAAACATGACGATAAATACGCGGCAGATTAATATCAATGCATAATTTACAAACATGGTTTTCATTTGCAAATTACTCCCACTATTTTTGTCGAATACTTATGCCCCCACATAAGGTTCGGGAAATAAAAATTTCCTAATGGGCTCAAGGCCCAAATGCAATCGCTCAGTACCCACGACTCGTTGGCCATACCAATCGATCCACTTGGTGGGCGATCACGTCGCCGGTTAACCATCCCAGCTAACCCTTGAGTTCATTTAGCCTCGTTTTTCGTTATGGACCCACGACTCGTGAGACATCCATACTTACTAGCGTTAAATCATGTCTAATACTCGTGGAGAGAAATAGTTCAATCCTAGACGCCCCATGACTCGTGAGACAGCGCCTAGAACCTTGCTATCCCCTCCCTTGACACTAAACTGTGCATCGAGGCAATAGACATACCATCTTCCTATAACTCGACCCACGACTCGTGAGACATCGAGATATATTCGTACGATATGCCTAAGACCTAG
The DNA here is from genome assembly GCA_038501285.1 of Penstemon eatonii. Lineage (NCBI taxonomy): Eukaryota > Viridiplantae > Streptophyta > Magnoliopsida > Lamiales > Plantaginaceae > Penstemon > Penstemon eatonii. The sequence goes on along the minus strand of CM076715.1, from coordinate 49,661,794 downwards.
TAATTGGATAGGCTCGGACCATAAACACCATTCTATGCGCCCGTTTTAAGATTTAATATTATAATTGAATTTTTAGGTTCAATTGGAGGTTTTATGAAATGTTCAAGTGCGAGGTCTCATCAGATTATCAATTATCTTGTTTACGTTTTTCTATCCTAAGCATGCATCTCATACACCAAAGAATAATTACGAAAAAGTAAACATTCATCACCTAGCATTGCATATACGATTGATCGATTTCCCATCCTATGCGATCCATCACGAGCCACATGATGGACCAATTGGTCAGTCTAGGGTGGAAATTAAATGTCCTAACTATTACAATTTTCAAACCCATACATCATGGGCCTTCTTGTAATATCCACCTTGATTGGGCCTTCATGTAATGAATTGGGCCTCCATGTCCTCCAAGGTTATGGGCCTCCATGTGGATCTCCAAGTCTTCATGAGGTCTTCTCGGCTCCAAGCCTAATCTAAGCCTAGCTTATAAAAATAAATGCCCTATTCTATTACATTCGTTTGCGCAAGCAAGGGCACCAATCAGGCCCATTTAATTACAACCCTTAAAATAAATAAACCAAAACTACACAGGGCTTAAGGGCAAAATCGACCAATCCACATATTCACTCAAGAACATGCATAAATTCACATAAGGGCATAAATGTAAATTTACCGGCTCCTTTAATTTTAATTCACAAAAATTACCCAAGTTAATTTAATTTTGAATTAACAATTAATCTCTAAGATTAATTAACTCTTACTTGAGTTCTAAGTAATCTACAACTCTTATCTTGATGAAGTTGGTTAATTAAGATAGTTACAAATCTTCCAAGATTACTATCTTATCCAAAACTCTAAGTTTCCCAATTTTTACAAATCTCTAAGATTCTCAAGATAATCCTATTTTGATTAGATTAGTTAACTAAGGTAGTGTCCAAATCCTCCAAGATTTATACCTTATCCAAAACTCCAAGTTTCCTAATTTAATAAGATCTCTAAGATCTTTAATCTTGGTAACTTACTAGGAGAGATTAATTTTAATTAAATCTCTTATCATAATTGAAACTCTAAGTTTCCCTGTTTAATAAGATCTCTAAGATCTTTTAATCTTGGTAACTTACTAGACATTAATTCTAATTGAATGTCTTATCACAAATGAAACTCTAAGTTTCCTTGTTAATTAGATCTCTAAGATCAATCCAAGATTCACCAAGATTTCATAACAACCAAATCTCCAAGATTTTCAGATTTATCAAAATAGGCAAAATAAGAGTCCAACCAAAAATCAGCCAATACGTGACCAATCGAGGACTGCCACGTGGCCAACACACGCGACCACAAAGTCCGCGCGTGGGCTGTCAGCGTGCAGCTGTGCGTGACAGCACGCGACAGACAGCCCGTAGGCTGCTGCCGTGTGCCGCACGCGCAGCCAGCGTGCTGTTCGCACGCTGCCGTGGGCAGCAGCCCACGGTGGCCGCCTACGCCGCGTGCCACCGCGGTTGGATTCCAACTTTTTTTTTTGTTGTTGTTGTTTCGATTACTATTTGATTTAATTAAAAACAGATTCAATTAATTAAATCCAAATCCAAAAATTAAAAATTAACGTGATAAAATTTCGAATCAAAAAGTTCTTTTAACTCCAAGTTAAAACAGATCTACGTCCTATAACATATACAGTTAAAGAACTAGCCATACATAAATAAAACATATGATTTAAATCACAGAATTTGCAAATTCATATATATACATAGCCTAGAGTTGGCTCTGATACCACTGTTGGGATTCGGTAAGATAAACAGCCCTAGGCACAGCGGAATATAAAATTTTAGGACCTCTTACGGAATCTTGCCAGGATACTACTCTAGGTGTATATATATGAACATAAATAAAACGATAGTATAAGTTTGCACGTTATACCTATCTCCTTGCAAATCCTCGGCTAGCAAAACGAGCTCTGAATTCTTCTCCAGCAGAAATCGATCCAAGCTTCTCAGGAGCGCCCCACGTGTTGCGTCTCTACGGGTTGATACACCACAATTACACGAAAATAATAAATCTTGATCAGCTAGAACACAAGATATATTATGATCTAGGATATAGGAACGATTTTGGAACATGAATCGAAAAACGAAAATTCTTCCAAGTGGAAGACAGGGTTCGGTCGATTATAGCTTGGGAGATGGAGAGAAAATTTTGCTCTTGCTCAAATTTTGCTTGTTTAGTTATGTGAAAATAACTATAAGATAGCTACTTATAGTTATCTCCCTAACCTAGTCCTATTAGGACTAGGACTTTTCTCTCCTACATGGGCCATGACCCTCTTTAATTAGAAGACCAAGCCTTCTAATTAATTCATGGCTCAGTTAATTAATTTGGCCAAGCTTTATTTAATCTTCCAATTAAATAGCCCAATTAATTAACTTAATTTCCCATTTAATTAAATCAGACTCTAAGCCCATTTAATTAAAATCCCTTCTAATTAATTAAATCCAACTTAATTAATCAATCCACAAATTAAATTCCAAATTAATTTATGATCCTGATCCAATTCCAATTGGATCCCATTTTGTTCCAATTGGGTCGACCCAGTCGACCCACTCATAATAATCGACCCAGTCGATTATTCACCCAGTCGACCCAGTCGACTTGGTCGTTCTTATTTCTTCGCTTTCGCTTCATGTGTATTGTGTATGCCCCCGTAGGTTCACCACATAAATGGTCGTGGGTTATAATTAAATATTATTTAATTATTCGAGTAAGACTTACTCTAAATCAATCGAACACTCTGTCGATTGATCATTCCAAAATTAGCACCCCTGCCAATTTGGGAATTCTCCCACACTCCACGGTCGTTGTCCAGCCACAAGCCCATGGAGCCCAATCACTGGTGAATTAATTCAGTGAACCTTTTATCATTTATGATTTCCATATAAGACATAATCTCTCCATTTATCAATCTCCCAGTCGAGACTTAAGGGTATGGTCTTTCATCGGTTCCCCTTTTGTTTCATCTCGACTATATGCATTCTGATCTCGAAATAAATTCTCTTTGACTTATTCTTTATGAGCTACTTACATAAAGTCGTCAGTTACCTTGATCAAGGATTTCATCGGAATTAATTTCTCACATAAATCCATAGGAGAATTTCTCGACCTATCAAGTCGAGTCAATGGATCCTTTGTTGATGATATGAATCTGCACACGAGTTCCTCTATACCCAATATGAATCCTCAGAGACTTTCTGGCTATCCCCAGTCAGTCGAAACTCATATCAAAGTATAGACGTTCTCGTACCAAATAAACACTATCACCTCAAGTAGTTAGGGATCGTTCCTCGTATACTATTATAAATTTGGAATAACTTCAACCCCGATATGCGACTACCGCTTCCATGGTGAGTTATTTCCTAATTGGGGTATTCAGTGCGCTTGCCATCCCAGCAAGCCACCCACTTATGTGTGTCGACTATCCCAGTCACGCTCGTGGACCCCAGCGTCCTCCAGTTCATCGGAGTACAAACAATAGTGAGAGTCTAACCGAATCCAACGAGGTCCTATCTCGATTGGATTCTACGACTCTTGAATATGTTCTAGATCACGGCCTTGGAGATCAGTCCACGGGTTGTCCCATAGCCCTGTGATCTAAGGACTTCTATCCTTATGCGCAGACAATTATTACATAAGATAAAGTTGACCATTTAAATAAAATGCATTTATTAATCTAAATTTAATAGTTCCTCATTAATTACAATTAATGCTAGCCATACAGCTGGCTTGCAGGACACTATTTCTATCAACGAATGTAATAGAATAGGGCCATTTAAATTTGTAAGCTAGGCTTAGATTAGGCTTGGAGCCGAGAAAACCTCATGAAGACTTGGAGATCCACATGGAGGCCCATAACCTTGGAGGACATGGAGGCCCAATTCATTACATGGAGGCCCAATCAAGCTGGATATTACGAGAAGGCCCATGATGTATGGGTTAGAAAATTGTAATAGTTAGGACATTTAATTTCCACCCTAGACTGACCAATTGATCCATCACAAGGCTCGTGATGGATCGCATAGGATGGGCAATCGATCAATCATATCATGCTAGGTGATGAATGTTTACTTTTTCGTAATTATTCTTTGATGTATGAGATGCATGCTTAGGATAGAAAAACGTAAACAAGATAAAGCATAATCTGATGAGACCTCGCACAAGAAAACTTAAAACCTCCAATTGAACTTAAAATTCAATTAGAATATTAAATCGAATAACGGGCGCATATGAATGGTGTCTATGGTCCGAGCCTATCCAATTACTAGGTCTTAGGCATATTGTACAAATATATCTCGATGTCGCACGAGTCGTGGGTCGAGCTATAGGAAGATGATATGTCTATTGCCTCGATGCACAGTTTAGTGCCAAGGAAGGGGATAGCAAGGTTCTAGGCGCTGTCTCACGAGTCGTGGGGCATCTAGGATTGAACTATTTCTCTTCACGAGTATTAGACATGATTTAACGCGAGTAAGTATGGATGTCTCACGAGTCGTGGGTCCATAACGAAAAACGAGGCTAAATGAACTCAAGGGTTAGATGGGATGGTTAACCGGCGACGTAATCGCCCACCAAGTGGATCAATTGGTATGGCCAACGAGTCGTGGGTACTGAGCGATTGCATTTGGGCCTTGAGCCCATTAGGAAATTCTTATTTCCCGAAGCTTATGTGGGGGCATAAGTATTCGACAAAAATAGTGGGAGTAATTTACAAATGAAAACCATGTTTGTAAATTATGCGTTGATATTAATCTGTCGCGTAATTATCGTCATGTTTATGATAGTTTTTCATAAGTTATGTATCCATGTATATTTACCATCATACATGAATCAAATAAATTGACTGAACCCAAATGAATTTTGAATGACTTCAAAACTTGAGAAATTATTCTCAAGTCCAAGCAAGGACTAATCTCCTTACAAAGATTTCATTGTGTTTCCTTTCGAAGTTACACTTCGACTGGAATGGTTATAGGTTTCACCAGACTGCCTTTTTCGAAGTTACTCTTGAAATAAGAAAGGTGATAAGTTTCACCAGAGGGTTGAGGATGGTTCTCAAGCCCAAATTTTCTTGAAGGCAAACATGAAATCTCCCATAAATGGGAAGTAACATCTTGTTAAAAGGCCTCAAAAGGCTCGAGAGATGGAAGAAGAGGAATGAATCCTCTCTGAAGGGAAATAACCTTAGAGGTTTTTCTGTAAGGATGATAAGTTGTAAAGTCAATCAAAATGGTTCTTCCATGGATTGAGATTAAGGGAAAGAGGGAATTGAACCTATTCATCCCATAAGGGATGATTGAATTTTATTGAACTTAACCTTATGGTTAAAGTAATGCATAAGGGTGTTGGATGCCCGATGAAGCACTCATTGATGCATTCAATGCATCTAAAGCCATGAATTATTTAGATCATTAGAATTTGCTTATACCATCCCTTGTCTTAAGGGATGTGATAGTTCCATAATGGTTGGAACTGATTGCGCTATAAGATTTATACGCAAAACGTGTACATAAGCAAAAGAGTATGGATACTCATATATCGACTAAATATAATATGCATAGTCAATAAAATATAAATAATCAAGATTTCACACACTTGAGTCGTTGTAAAAACCGAAAGGTGATACACGAATACTGAAACATATTTCCGAATTAAAAGATTCAAAGATTGAGCTCGACTGGGTCGAGCTTAACTGGGATGCTGTACATAGTAACCGACTTTCGAATTTTGCTTAATGGAAATTAGATTTAGTAGTTGGTTGCTAGGCAACCAAGAGGCATAAACAATTGCAATGGATTTAATCAATTTATAAGTGTGTAGAAACACTAAAGCATTAGTGGGAGATAAGGCGTCTCTAGTACCCTCATGGGTAAAAGTACGTTGTGATGTACAATTCCAAATTACTTTTGGAATAAAGAAGAGAGCCTAATCAATGAAAGCATGTAAGAGATTTGGATCGATTCAAAATTGAACATGCATTGGCAGTACGCCATTGATTATTTAATAGAGAATTAGATTCTCGAAATGTAAGACCCGCTCGAAACGTTGTATGTTGTCAAGCATTCTGGACATGTAAATGTCCATTAAGAAATCTTACATTTAAACAAATAAAACTTGATCGAGAAAATCGAAGATACTGAGCTAAGTATCTCTGAAGCCAGTTCCAAAAACATATCACGTGATATGAGTTTTGGTATCGTATCTTCATGTGCATTCATGCGCATATGGGGTCTCCCGCTTATGTGAATAAGATAGTGGGAGATAAGTTGGACGTAAAGTCCATCTTATGCAATTCGTGGGGTATCCAGAAAACTCTATAGGATACAAGTTCTACGATCCTACAAGATAAACTACGTTTGTCTCAAGGAACGCACACTTCTTGGAGAAGGATTTCTTGGTGGACAAGAAGGAACACAACGTAGAACTAGATGAGGTCACTGAAGCTGAAAAGGCCGAAGAGGTCGATCAAGCTGACCCATCACCACAGGGAGTGGGAGGACAAGAGCATGAAAGTACATCAGAGAGTACACCGATACTTCGTAGGTCAGAAAGACAACGTAGAGAACCCAAAAGGTACTACGGTCTGCTGCGTGAGACTAGACAGTCTCTAACCGACCGAAGGACTTACGAAGAGGCTATGCTAGGCATAGACTCGGGAAAGTGGCGTGAAGCCATGGAATTCGAATTGGACTCCATGCACTCGAACAAGGTCTGGGCCTTGGTAGATCCACCAGTGGGAGTAGCTCCCGTTGGTTGCAAGTGGATCTATAAGCGAAATCTTGGAGTGAACGGAGAGGTAATAACCTACAAGGCGCGACTAGTGGCAAAAGGATACACTCAAAGGCCAAGCATCGACTTTGAGGAGACCTTCTCGCCCGTCGTAATGCCTAAATCCATTCGAGTTTTGCTGGCCATAGCTGCGTGGTATAACTACGAGATATGGCAGATGGATGTAAAGACTGCCTTTCTCAATGAGAACATTGATAAGGAGATCTACATGGAGCAACCAAAAGGATACGCATCCAAAGGAGATGAACACAAGGTGTGCAAACTCCAGAGGTCCATTTATGGACTGAAGCAAGCTTCCCGAAGTTGGAACATTCCTTTCGATGAAACAATCCAAACTTTTGGCTTCATCAAAAACATGTTCGAACCTTGCGTGTACAAGAAGATCAGTGGGAGTACAGTTGAATTTTTGGTGCTTTACGTTGACGACATTCTTCTAATTGCAAACAATGTAAAGGTGTTGTCCGAAACTAAAGCATGGTTGTCTACACAATTCTCAATGAAGGATTTGGGAGAAGCATCCTTTCTACTAGGTATAAGGATCTACCGAGATAGATCAAAAGGACTGATGGGCCTCTCCCAATCCCAGTACATAGTTAAAATCTTGAAGAGATTTAGTGTGGAAGAATCCAAGAGAGGATTGCTTCCAATAAGACATGGAATTGCGCTCTCTAAGTCTATGGCCCCAAAGACGCCTGAAGAGAGAATCAATATGTCTCGAGTACCATATGCATCCGCAATGGGAAGCATAATGTATGGTATGTTATGTACTAGACCAGACGTAGCATAAGCTATAAGCGTTACAAGTCCCTACCAGTCTGATCCAGGTGAGCAGCACTGGATAGCCGTAAAGGCAATTCTGAAGTACCTGAGAAGGACTAAGGAATTGTTCTTGGTATACGGTGGAGGAGAATTGAAATTGGAAGGCTATACTGATTCTAGCTTCCAATGTAATGTGGACGACTTCAAGTCGACATCTGGATACGTGTTCTGCCTCAATAGTGGTGCGGTAAGCTGGAAGAGCTCCAAGCAAGACACTACCGCAGATTCAACCACCGAGACAGAATACATTGCCGCGAGTGAAGCAGAAAAGGTAGGTGTTTGGATGAAAAAACTTCATCCAGGAATTGGATGTGATACCTAGCATTGTCGAGCCATTACTATCTTCTGTGATAATAATGGAGCTATCTCGCAAGCGAAGGAGTAGAGATCTCATCAAAATCCAAGCACGAACTAAGACGATACCATTTGATATGTTATATCATTGGTAGAGGAGACATAAAGATGGAACGTGTCACCTCAAGGGATAATACGACGGACCCGCTGTCTAAGCCATTGCCTCAAAGGCATCCGAAAGACATCTGTCTAAGATGGGAATCAGAAGTATGAAAAGTTGGCTTTAGTACAAGTGGGAGATTGATAGAATAGTGTCCTGCAAGCCAACTATTTTGGCTGCATTTAATTGAAAGGACCATTCAATTGGATTAATAAATGCATTTTATTATTATATGGTCATCTTTATCTTATGTATTAATTATCTACGCATAAGGATAGAAGTCCTTAGATCACAGGGCTATGGGACAACCCGTGGACTGATCTCCAAGGCCGTGATCTAGAATATATTCAAGAGTCGTAGAATCCAATCGAGATAGGACATCATTGGATTCGGTTAGACTCTCACTATTGTGTATACTCCGATGAACTGGAGAACGCTGGGGTCCACGAGCTTGACTGGGATAGTCGATACACATAAGTGGGTGGCTTGCTGGGATGGCAAGCGCACTGAATACCCCAATTAGGAAATAACTCACCATGGAAGCGGTAGTCGCATATCGGGGATGAAGTTATTCAAATTTACAATAGTATACGAGGAACGATCCCTAATTACTTAAGATGATAGGGTTTATCTGGTGCGAGAACGTCTATGCTTTGATATGAGTCCCGACTGACTGGAGATCGCCAGAAAGTCTCTGTGGACTCATATTGGGTATAGAGGAACTCGTATGCAGATTCATATCATCAACAAAGGATCCATTGCCCCAACTTGATAGGTTGGGAAATTCTCCTATGGATTTCTTTGAGAAATTAATTCTGGTAAAATCCTCGGCCGAGGTATCTGACGGCTTTATGTAAGTAGCTCATAAAGGTTAAGTCAAAGGGAATTATTTCGAGACCAGAATGCATAAGGTCAAGACAAATGAAAAGGGGAACTGATGAAAGACCATACCCTTAAGTCTCGACTGGGAGATTGATCGATGGAGAGATTATGTCGTATATGGAAATTGTAAATGATAAAAGGTTCACTGAATTAATTCACCAGTGATTGGGCTCCATGGGCTTGTGGCTGGACATCGACCGTGGAGTGTGGGAGAATTCCCAAATTGGCAGGGGTGCTACTTTTGGAATGATCAATCGACAGAGTGTTCGATCGATTTAGAGTAAGTCTTACTCGAATAATTAAATATTATTTAATTATAACCCACGGCCAATTATGTGGTGAACCTACGGGGGCATACACAATACACATGAAGCGAAAGCGAGGAAATAAGAACGACCGAGTCGACTGGGTCGATTATAATGGAAGGGTTGACTGGGTCGACCCAATTGGAACAAAATGGGATCCAATTGGAATTGGATCAGGATCATAAATTAAATTGGAATTTAATTTGTGAGTTAATTAATTAAGTTGGATTTAATTAATTAAAGGAATAATTAATTAATTGGACTCGGAGTCTAATTTAATTAATTGGGAGACTGGTTAATTAATTGGGCTATTTAATTGGGAGATTAAATAAAGCCTGGTCAAATTAATTAACTGGGCCATGAATTAATTGGAAGACTTGGTCTTCTAATTAAAGAGGGCCATGGCCCATGTAGGAGAGAAAAGTCCTAGTCCTAATAGGACTAGGTTAGGGAGATAACTATAAGTAGCTTACTTTTAGTTATTTTTCACATACACCTCTAAGCAAAAATTGAGAAAGAGCAAAATTCTCTCTCCCTTCTCCCAGTCCAATCGACCGAACTCTTCTTCCCTGTGGAAGAATTTTTCGTTTTCGATCTTGTTCCAAATCGTTCCTAATTCCTAGATCTTAATATATCTTGTGTTCTAGTCGATCAAGATATATTATTTTCGTGTAATTGTGGTGTATCAACCCGTAGAGGCGCAACACGTGGGGCGCTCCTGCAGAGCTTGGATCGATTTTGCTGAAGAGAAAATCAGAGTTCGTTTTGCTGACTGCCAACTTGGATTTGCAAGGAGATAGGTATAACTTGTAAACTTATCCTATCGTTTTAATTAATATTTATATATATACACCTAGAGTAGTATCCTGGCAAGATTCCGTAAGAGGTCCTAAAATTTATTTATATTCCGCTGTGCCTAGGGCTGTTTATCTTACCGAATCCCAACACCGGACCCTTCATGTACTGATCAAATACCTCCAACCCTAAATTATGGAAGACTATTGCAGAGGTCATATGGAACTTGTCAGTACTAGGTAGGTCGTTACTGGGACTCATCAGCACTAGCAAGATGAAGAATAGGTATCCGCGACAAGCATATTCATTATAGTGTGCTTTTTTAAGTATTATCGGATCAGTTGGCAGAACCAACCTAGATGAAATTGTGTTTCCCATCTTAGAGCAATGATTGAAAATTGTGAATGAGTTGTTGCCTTTTATAGGCAGAATAAGGTTGATCCTACGGATAAGAAAAGATTAGATCAACGTGAGCAAACAAACACGCTTGACTTATCAACTTCCCGCATTTATGATAAAACAGTTGGAACGGTCGCATTCGTTGTCGATAACCTATCTCGATAAATTGAGAACTTAGTCCGAATTATTTATCAACTTAAGATCGATTCTCGACAATTTAACGGGTTAGTCAAAATACATTCATACAACTGCCTCATACGAAGATATGATCAAGGTCGAAGAATAAAATGAAATCTACTCGGGATACAAGAAGATCGAATTAAAACGAAGAATGGACAATATTCTTTTAGGCAGTAAAAAAGAACATATTATTGCCAAAATAGAATTACAAGCAAAGTCTAAAACCTACTCTAGATAATTACATGTTTTGAGAAAAACATTGTGGACATTTATATTAGGAAAGCCATTATAGAATCCAGCTTTCCTCTTAGCTCGGTAAAACCTCCCAGAGTATAAGGAGCAGCAGTTGTTTCCCGAGCAGACATTTGAATTTGTCAATGCCTCACATTCCAGAAGAGCGCATTGAGAGATCTCGGGACATTAGATCAACATGACAAGTCTATATTTTCCAATTCCACCCATACCAATGATTATTCTTTACGAATTTTATGTATTAAAGAGGGTGGATGTTTAATTCTCGGATAAAGGAAGATATATTTTAAGGACAACTTCATTCTTGAGGAATTTGAATACAGTGTGAAGGCCTTTATATAGATTTTCAGAAGTCAGATCTGAAAGGATGAATCATATCGGAGATCTCCGACCTACGGAAAACATACTTCGACAAGACATATTAAAAGATTTGAGTATCTCGATAAAAAAAATCGAATTCATAAGATAAATGCAAGATGCGCAATGTCTGATGATAATGGACACGAGAGATTTATATCAAAGAAATATTATCGATAAATTATTGCATTCATAAGAACGATATTACAAAATTGAAGTCACTTTCCTATTACATTGAAGTCTATAGCTACTACAGAAAGTTAAATTTCGTCTTTTTCGACTAAGACGTAGTACTTGATGGCCATTTCCCGAGTTGTTGCGTGTACTTCTCGTGACAGGCTCCTTGATTATGAAGTATCCTCCTTGATCAGAAAAAAAGACACTACCCCTTAGTCAAGTATTATCATCCCCAACCGGGGAGAACCGGCATATTCAAGAAGGGGTTTTGCAAGGACGTCGGACGGAGAAAATTTCAAAACAACACTTCACCTAACCCTTACAAAGTAACCGCCTTCATCGAAGGAAGTACCAAGGAAGGGAAGTGTTGCCCCTTTTAATGAACTGACCAGTTTTCTCTAGAAAACAGTTTTGGTATACAGGATCCTCTGGTAAAAGACGAATCCTCCATTTTCCAATTCCACCCAAATCAAAGTGAAGAAGATATTCAAAGACGAATGATCGCCATTTGGTTTGACAAAAAATTTCATATGATGATTTATGAAATGTGATAGTGAAGAATGAGATTGAATTATCGGAATCCATCTTGTCGAATTTGGATGAACTCCCTTACATATTTATAGGTACGAGTAACTTTATTAGTATGAAGAGGAAGAAGAAACGTCGCATTCTTAGAATAAAGCAGCAATTTTAAATGTGACTTTTCAGATACCCAAAGACTTATGTCTAGTCGACAGATGTATACTACTGTATTCCGAATAGAAGACAATGGACCAAGCATGCACACGGAATTTAATCTATACAAACGATCGGAAAAGCAATATTCATAAAATTGCAAAAAAAAATTTACTTGTTTACTTACATTAAAAAAAAAAAGAAAAAAAGATATAGAGAAGCAACTAGACTATTGTTGCTCGGAATTGGAGGGCCTAGTCGAAGAGTTACGACTTGGAGTCCCTAGAAAGGCCATCAACTCATCTTGGCACTTTTAATAGCCCTTATCGAAACCATCGTCGAAAGCCGCTTGTCGACAACCTTCTCGCGCTTGCTGAATACGAGACTCGACTGAGCTCTCTAGGTTTTCATTCAGCTGAGCCATATCATCTATCTCCTTCTGAAGAGCCTCTTTCTCAGCACGCAGCTTCTGGACATCCATCAGCAAGGAGTTGCTAATAGGATAGTGCCCAGCAAGCCAATATTAATTAGCTTGTTAGAGTACTATTTTCTTAAGGTTTATAATTAATACGCCCGTTTATTTATAGTACGTAAATTAAACAATGACCAACTTCATCATTCGCGAACATATCTAAGCGATTGGATGAAATCCTAAGGTCACAATAGACTAAAGGACGATTCACTTCAGTACTGAGTGCAATCATGAAACAGTCTCTAAGGTCGTGATCTTAAAACCGTTCCAAGTCATAGATTCCGAACGAGATAGGGTATCGAAGGAATCGCAAAGACTTGTACGAATATGCATGATTCACATGGGGTGAATTTGTAGCATTTCATGAGCAAGACATTTGAGGCCAGTGCATATGAGTAGGTGGTTCGATAGAGGATCTAACGCATCGAACGACCTGAACAGAGAAACCCATTTTGGAAGCGCATGATGCATATCGGTGATGGGATGTTTCTCAAGGCTTATAATAGTGTACGATTTAGTCCTTAGACTTGAGGTGATAGGGCGAATTCGGTGCATGAGTGTGCGTACTTAGATCTAGGTATAGATCACGTAGCTTGATCATAACATGCCTAGGTTGGGTGCGTATAGTTGTGTACGCGAGTGGTTAGTACTAAGAAAGGATCTATCGACTCATCCTGATAAGGTGGGAGAATTTCCTGTACGTTCTTAGATGATAGTTCCGAGAAACCCACGGTCGTGGTCGGTGACGGATTTGGGAAGGGGTTTCCAAATTTAGCAGTCACACTGGAATTACTATCCAGAATTAGAAAGTTCAGAATCGAGATAATTAGAGGTGCCGATCAATTCACACACCCTAGGTCTCGATCGGGAAATTAGTCTTTAGAAGGACCGTATGTACATGGCATTTATAAGAGGTGAGGTTCACAAATATCAATTCACCTTTAATTGTGCTTCATGGGCTTGTGGCTAGACATCGACCATGAAGTGTGGGTACTCTTGAATTAATAAGGAAATTAATTCTGGAGTGGTCAATTAAAAGTTGTTTAATTGATCGGAGCACTTAATTTCTCGTTAATTAAATTACGAAAGTCGTGGGCCTGCTGCCAATTGATGGTGAACCCAGAGGGTCACACACATTACAGTTGGACAGTGACAGTCATAAAGGGAAATAGGTGATTTAAAGTTGTTAAATCAAAGTTATTGAATTAAAGTAATAATTCAAGTGGGAGATTATTAATTAGATATCTAATTGATTAATGTCTAATTAATTAATTAGGATTATCTGATTAATTATGAAATTAATTAAAGTGATTAATTAATAAAGTTGGAAGATTAAATAATTATCCAATTTTCGGATTGGATAATTATATGGGTCGATTTTTGATAATCTTGAAATTGGGGCATAGTGGGCGATTTTGATGAGTTAAAGTGGAAGAGTTTTGTTTCTTGCAAAACAAGGTAGAAGAAGATTTATCAAATCTAATATTCCTAAGTTGATAAGGAATAGGATTTGATAAAGATGGGAAGAAGATATCTTATAAGAGAAGGACTCTTCTCTTATAAATAATTCTTCACATCTCTTCTTAATCAACAAAATGAAGCTTTTGAAAAATCAAGAAAGAAAACAATTTTTCATAACAAGAATGAAAGTAGAAATCTGAAATTGCACGAAGTTTCTTTAACTCCAAAATCGCCCGCACCAAACCAAACTCGGCCGAACCACTATGGCCGAACCCAACCTGGCCGAACCAAATCCAGCCACACAAGTCCTGTGGTTTTGTCTTCTTCCATCCGTTCTCCCAACCCAGATCCAGATCTATGTCCTGATCAAGATCTGCACGTTCCTTTACTGACAGCCTTCAAGATCTAGTTCGTAGCCTGCGACTTGGAGGTGTCCCTACAATCCAATTGGTGTGGATCAACTTTGGAGGTGAGACAATTGGATCACTCAGTTGTGAATCAAACTTGAAGCCCGAAGGTAACCACCACCAAGTTGTGGTGAGGTAAAATCGCATATCAACCTTTTCGTATAACTAATTATGGAGACATATTTATGGGACTGATGGGTGCCTCCTAAAATTTTAAATTCCGCACTCTTGTTGTTCTGACAATCGAGGTACATCCCAACAGTGGTATCAGAACCAACTCCATAATTATTATACGAAAAGGCCTGAACATAATAGTGTGTTTACGTATATGTTTGATTACATGTATGAAAACGCGTGATTATTGTGTTCTGTAAATTGATTCTTACTTGTTATGACTAGATCTATGATTGGGTAAAACTGCTTTTTCAGATCTGTGGCCAATTTATAGTTTTTCAAAAATTCAGGACTCTTTATGCTATTAATCGCATATCATGAAATTTAGTGCTGAAATTCAATTTTCTGTTTCTGGAAATTTTAGAAAAATCTGGACTGTCTTTGAAATTCTGGTCGCACGCAATTTTTGGCTGTTTTGCAATTTTCGAAAATTTAAGGACTGTTTTGTAATTTTCGAAAGTTCAGGGGTCAGTTTGCAAAATTCAAAAATTTTCTGGATTCAAAATTTTATTTTCTGGTCCTCTGTCCAAAACTGTTATTGGGGGTGTTTTGTAACTTTTGAAAAACTTTGGGGTTAAAGTGCAATTTCCGAAAGTATAGGGGCCGAACTGCAATTTTAAAAAGTTGAAAAACCAGAATCTGTTTTTAGGCAGAAAACTCGTTTTGTTTACCCGATAATTTATTTTGTCATAATTAGTAGTGACTAAAAAGTAAGAATCATGGGAAGTTAGTTTTAAAAGGTAGTTTTAAAATTAAGAAACAAATATGTAAAAGTTGTTTGCTTGTTTCTTGCTCTACGTGAACTGCTTACGTGGTTTTCGATCGCGCCGAGCCTTGACCTTAGGTTAGATGTGATTGGTTTAATTTAATGTATGGTTTTTATTGGGCCTGCGAGCCCCCCTTTTTTTTTTTTTTGGGGGCCACTTTGAGCCTTTGTAATAGAATAAGGCTTTACTGTTTTATTTGTTTAGAATGGAGGCCCGTTTACAAGCAAGATGGGAGCCCAAGAAGATATGAAGGCCATGTATGCATGGTTATTTGTGTAATAACCTAGGTGTTTTGAGAACCCTTTAGATTGACCAATTGGGCCAACATCATTGGCTGAATAACAAACATATTGTGGTAGTATGCATGCTAGGCTTGTATGGCTTTTATTTATTTGTCGATTTGTTATTGCTTGTGTGGATGCGCGCTAGAATCTAGATCGTAAATAAAAGATAAAGCATAATTAATGTGGTGAGATCTCGAGGAGAGTTTCTTCAAACTTTCAAAACCGAAAATCCCCTCTCGAATAAATATTATGTCATATTGGGTTAAATATTAAATGAGGTTTTATAAATCCAAGCCTTCCATTAATAGGAACTAGTGTATGTTGTCTACTTATCGATAGAGGTGATCCAGAGTGTCTGGCACCTGAGTCGAAGAAAGGGACAATGCACGAAGTTCCTTGATTCTTGTTTTCTTAAAACTTGACAAGGGTGGGGACTGGTCGGGACGTGAAAATCGATCGATAACCAGTTACGGAGATTTCATGATTGGGCCCGTTGCTCATCATGATTAATGGGTTAGACTTAACGCGTAGTAACATTTATGATGTAGCAGTGCTAGATAAATGCGAAAAACGAGGCAAAATAGCTTGAAGGTTGCTGAGTAACACAATTGGTAAAAGTATACCTACCTAGGGAATTAATTTTATGGCCACGAGTCGTGGGTGCAATTAATTGCTGCTGGGACGTCAAGACCTACTAGGAAATAGAATTTCCCGAAACTAGAAGGGGTTATTGTTTCGAAATAGTAGGAGAACTTTTTTGATAAAAAGTCCAAATTTCGTTAATTATAAGTATTAATATTAAACTTGTCTGCTTATTGTTGTCTGTTTTATTGTTAGTCATTCAAAATACACAGTCCCGTTCAAACAATGCGTTTCAAAACCGAACCAACTTTGGAGAATATTATGTGCAATTACCTTCATGAGACGAGCATGGCTAAGTATAACAATGTTAGGGAATATTGTTCTTACCTAACCAAGATAATGAATCGAATCAAAAAGCTAGGCGCTAATTTGACTCTAGAAGATGAGATAGAAATCACTCTCAATGGCTTGTCTGACACCTTCACTCATTTTATGCAACATCGTGATATTCCGTCTGATGGAATTAAAACAAAACACTTGCATGAGTTGTTAGACAAATATGAGGAAGCCCATCTGCAAGGATGGGGTCTGTATGAATGGATTGCCCCCTGTGTAAGAACGAAAAGAAATTAAGGAAGCTTGCTGGAAAGAAATTCCTGAACAGACTTAACAACGGTATGACATAAGTTATACACCTGTTAATTCATTTGATGTAAGACATTTGATAAACCTTCATATCTGTAAAAGTGTTTGCAGGTGATGATGGTATTCCCTCTCCACCTAAAATTAAAGGAGGAAATTCCTTAAAAGGAAGATGCAAGTAGTGCAAATAGAAATGAGGGAAATCGAATTCAGGGATTTGGTCAAGGAAGAACTGGACCTAGACATTACTAGTTAGCAAAAGAAGCTTTTATTTAGTTTTTCGTATTAGCATAAGTTTTTAGTTTTAGTTTGTCTTTGAGTATTATTTCGAATTTTTTGTACGATACATTATTGCTTTACCATTGAGAATGGAATTTATTTATTTAAAGCTATTTAACTTTGTACGAATATTGATGCTTTGATACATAGAAATAAAACAATGATAAACAAATCAAAACTTCAAAAACTACATGCTAAATCGAAAAGTCGTAAAACAAACAAGATAATCATCCACGCTTGAAATGTTCATTTTGGACATTCTTCCTAAAGAGAGATTCGAAATGAAGGTTTTTATCTACTGCTCTTGAAATATAGAACTTGGATGAACTCGTAACTTTCAAATCTTGTCTTGAAGGAATAGTATCCGAAATCAAAGGATTGCTAGGCATTCCAAGCATTCCAACCAAATGGATTTAATCCATAAGGACAAACGTGGAGAACTAAAAGCACTAGTTCAAAAGGACGTTACTTCATATATACTTGCGATTATTTCAATCGTCAAAGTATATGTGTACTTTGTGACGTACAATTCTAAAACTGTTGAAGTATTCAAAATAAGTTTTGGAAATGAAGTAATTAAGTGCATTATGTCAAAAGCATTTTGATCTAATCAAACTTGCCGAAACATAAGCAATTAATTCCTCGATTATCTAAGACGAGAATAGAATTCTCACGAAGCAAATCAAAGAAGGGATCGAACTTTGTTAAAACCTAGTTCTTTTCACGATTGTGATTTGGCTAAACTTCCTTTATTCACTTTAGGGGATAGCCTCCCCTGACTCTTCAAAAGATACTTGGTCTAGTACCTTTCGAAGTAAGTCCTTTCACTGCCGTATCATTTATGACTTGGCAAAATACCCTTATATGAGAAATTGGATGGTAGATCCGATTCATATAAAAAATTTGTGGGGTATCCAACGAAATCCATTGGATACCTGTTTTACGACAACGAGAAACGAAAGTATCTCGTAAGTAGCTTGTTCCTCTGTTGACGAAACTCTCGTCAAAGGAAATAGGGAATGTCATAGAACTTGGTGAAGTCCAAGAATTGGACCCATTCCCACGAACAGTGGGAGTAAACCCTGAAACCTGCTGAATCGACTTATGCACAAGTGCTTCGTAATCTGATCAAATTCGTAAGGAACTCAAAATTCCATTTTACGAAATTGAGAAATTGGATATTTAATCCAAGATTACAAAGAGATTATGTTAAACATAAACTGAGGGATATGGCATAAAGCCATAAGACTCGAAATGGGAAGTTGTTAACTTATTTGACTCGTTCAAATGGCGATAGGTCATTATTCAAAAACCCTTTTAGGACTAATGAAAAATACCTTCTCTCCATATGCAACGTCAAAATCCATTTCGAAACTATTAGCCATAGAAAGGTGGTTTTGACTACCAAGATATGACTATTAGATATGAATCCTGCCTCTCACAATTGAAAATTGATGAGAAGATCTCTACTCGAATCCAAAGGTCAATCTATGACTTTTTCCCAAAACTTGGAACATGCGGCTTGATAAGTTGATCAAGAATGTTGAATTTGTCAAAAGGCATATGAATCCCAATTGTGCAAAAGGATCAGTGGGAGTATAAGTTGAGTTCGAAACGAAACCAGACGATGTTCTGTACATCAAGTACGATATCAGAATATCAAAGCGCAGACGAAAGCGTGTTCATCACGCAATTCTCCATGATAAGGATTTGGGAATTACATCTCACATACTGGCAATACGTATCTATAGTGATAGAGCGAAGTAGATGTTGCAATTCACCGAATCCAAGTACATAGACTAAATATTGAATAAATTCAATGTGGAAGAATCCAAGAAAGGATTTTTCCAAAGAGACACAATTTCTCTCTCAATTATTTGATGAGCCCTACATATAAATGAGTAAAGAAGAAAATGTCCCAAGAAGCCTTATGCTTTAGCATATGGATTGCATGTAGCATGCAAAGTCTTGTACAAGACCTGACTCATCAAAAGATCTGACCATTCACGAGCTACTGATAGTCGAACACCAGTAAATGACACTGGACTACCATAAATAGCAATCCTCGAAGATAATTAAAGGATACATTGTTGGTCTGTGGTAGTAGTGGAGAATTGAAACTCGAAGGATTTAGTTATTCGAGATTTCTAGTCTAAGGTGGATAAATAATTCTGTCCTGATGGAGCAGAGGTAAATTGGAATAAATTCCAATAGTATACCATTGCCAACTCAAACAGAATAAACGCAGCATTGGGATGCAGCAGAAGAAAGTGTTTAGATGAGAAACTTTCATCAAATGATTGGATGAAATACCTAGCATGGCAAAAGCCTGTCATAATCTTAACCGATTTAGATAAGGCAATTGCTCAATGAAAGGGAAACGAGATCTCACCAATAATCTGAACACAATACCATATGATTGAACAAATCATAGGTAGTTGAGACGCGTAGAAGGATTACGTCATCTCGACAAAGACAACTTAGCAGATCCACTAATTAAGTTCTTTCACAAAAGGGTTCGAGGGACATCTTTATAAGATGGGTCTTAGAAACGTTGTGATTGACTTTAGGGCAAGTGGGAGATTGATAGGATAGTGCCCAGCAAGCCAATATTAATTAGCTTGTTAGAGTACTGTTTTCTTATGGTTTATAATTAATACGCCCGTTTATTTATAGTTCGTAAATTAAATAATGGCCAACTTCATCTCTCGTGAACTTATCTAAGCGATTGGATGAAATCCTAAGGTCACAATAGACTATGGGACGATTCACTTCAGTCCTGAGTGCAATCATGAAACAGTCTCTAAGGTCGTGATCTTAAAACCGTTCCAAGTTATAGATTCCGAACGAGACAGGGTATCGAAGGAATCGCAAAGACTCGTACGAATATGCATGATTCACATGGAGTGAATTTGTAGCGTTTCATAGGCATTTGAGGCCAATGCATATGAGTAGGTGGTTCTATAGAGTATCGAACGCATCGAACGACCCGAACAGAGAAACCCATTGTGGAAGCGCATGACGCATATCGATGATGGGATCTTTCTCAAGACTTATAATTGTGTACGATTTAGTCCTTAGACTTGAGGTGCTAGGGCGAATTCGGTGCATGAGTTTGCGTACTTAGATCTAGGTATAGATCACGTAGCTTGATCATAACATGCCTAGATTGGGTGCGTACAGCTGTGTACGCTAGTGGTTAGTACTAAGATAGAATCTATCTACTCATCCTGATAAGGTGGGAGAATTTCATGTACGTTCTTAGATGATAGTTCCGAGAAACACACGGCCGTGGTCGGTGACAGATTTGGGTAGGGGTTTCCAAATTTAGTAGTCACACTGGAATTACTATCCAGAATTAGAAAGTACATAATCGAGATAATCAAAGGTGCCGATCAATTCACACTCCCTAGGTCTCGATCGGGAAATTAGTCTTTAGAAGGACCGTATGTACATGGCATTTATAAGAGGTGAGGTTAATAAGGAAATTAATTCTGGAGTGGTCAATTAAAAGTTGTTTAATTGATCGGAGCATTTAATTGCTCGTTAATTAAATCACGAAAGTCCTGGGCCAGCTGCCAATTGATGGTGAACCCAGAGGGTCACACACAATACAATTGGACAGTGACAGTCATAAAGGGAAATAAGTGATTTAAAGTTGTTAAATCAAAGTTATTGAATTAAAGTAATAATTCAAGTGGGAGATTATTAATTAGATATCTAATTTATTAATGTCTAATTAATTAATTAGGATTATCTGATTAATTATGAAATTAATTAAAGTGGTTAATTAATAAAGTTGGAAGATTAAATAATTACCCAATTTTCGGATTGGATAATTATATGGGTCGATTTTTTATAATCTTGAAATCGGGGCATAGGGGGCGATTTTGATGAGTTAAAGTTGAAGAGTTTTGTTTCTTGCAAAACAAGGTAGAAGAAGATTTATCAAATCTAATATTCCTTAGTTGATAAGGAATAGGATTTGATAAAGATGGTAAGAAGATATCTCATAAGAGAAAGACTCTTCTCTTATAAATACCTCTTCACGTCTCTTCTTAATCAACAAAATGAAGCTTTTGAAAAATCAAGAAAGAAAACAATTTTTCATAACAAGAAAGAAAGTAGAAATCTGAAATTGCACCATGTTTCTTTAACTCCAAAATCGCCCCAAACCAAACTCGGCCGAACCCACTTAAACCCAGATCCAGATCTAAGTCCTGATCAAGATCTGCACGTTCCTTTACTGACAGCCTTCAAGATCTAGTTCGTAGCCTGCGACTTGGAGGTGTCCCTACATCCAATTAGTGCGGATCAACTTTGGAGGTAAGACAATTGGATCACTCACTTGTGAATCAAACATGAAGCCCGGAGGTAACCACCACCAAGCTGTGGTGAGGTATAATCACATATCACCCCCTTTATGTTTTATTCATTGTTTGTTTCAACATTTTCGTATAACTAATTATGGAGACAGATTTATGGGACTGATGGGTGCCTCTAAAAATTTCAAATTCCGCACTCTTGTTGTTCTGACAATCGAGGTACATCCCAACAGTTGCTTATCAAGTGAAGTGGCCCGATGGGAGTTGATCTCATTCTCTATCAGATCTTTCAAAGCTTCTTTGGTAAACAAAGAATCATCATTCTGAAGGCCTAATTGCAGGACATGATGTTTTGCCTAAATAGTAGGTAAACAAGTTAGTAAGAAATCGTAGTATGAATCATCGAGAATAAGAAAAAAAAAGAGGTACCTGCTCAAAATTCTTGAAGATGGACTGAACCAGGCGAATATTAGTCTGATCTTTATACTTCTTCAGCTCGCCAGGAAGAATCGAATTGAACCCAAGATTCCAGAACAACGGGTCGGGATCACAAGACCCGGGGAAGACAGAGCTGGGAAGGATCCCATCAGAACGAGGAGTGTTGAAGTCCATGATATCATAGATCTTCTCCTGGAGACAGCGATCATCCAACATTAATGGCGAGCTTGTCGGGTTAAGAGTCGCCAAGAGGGTTTTCCCTGAAGCAGAATAATGAATCGGGACTTCGACCCGACGATCTGGTTGTCCCTGGGAAGATGTTCCAGCCTCCTCAGCAGAAGATACGAGCATGGTGGTTGTGGTATCAGTGAAAAGAAAGTTGGCATAATTGTCCACCCTGGACCGTTCAAGTGAGCCCCCCAAAGGCGGATCTGAGGCTTGGTTCAAATGGCTTTGGCTTCCAGGAGCACTGCCAACAGTATGTTCCCACTTACCACCCTTGACTGGTCATTAGCAAGGTCAACTGCAGGACTCCCTCTAGGAATCCCTATTTGAACATGTTCTCGGGAACCATGTTTGGAAAAATGAATGGAATTTGACCTCTGAAGATCGATCACCTGGAGCAGAATCTCCGAAGACTATTCGCCCAGGAGAAGCCCGTCTTGGGATATTCGGTATACGATGAGAGCTCGACGGAATATCTTGCTGAATGGTCGATGAGTGAGTTGATGGGTACGGAGGGTTAGGTGCTCTAGTCGAAGAAAGGGAAGGCATAGAAATGACCGAGCTAGCAGTAGCTCGAGGCTCGGGAGGTTATGAAGGTTTGGAAGAAGTGCCCCCAGTACGAGACTTTTTCCTCGGGGGATCACGCGTAGAACGTTTTGAAGTATTTGAAAAAAGGGAACTCATTCTCGAAAATTATAGTGGAAATTGAAAAATCGAGAGGCGTACTCGAACAACTCGAGAGAATATTTTATCTAAGTGGGGACGCGCGGTAAAATAGTGAGAACTTTTTATCCCAGTATTTATAGTAAAGGAAAAGACGGGACGATCCCTAGAAGAGGCGCCATTTCAAATTCAAAAAAGAAAGTTGATGAAATCGATTTATCATCTCGACAAAAATATTTCCGATAAAATAAAATGAGTTATACATTATGTTGCAAAGAAAGACTTATGTCTAAATTATCTATTACAGGCGAAAGAAAATGAGAGGATAAAATTTAGCAAAGAGTTTTATTATACAAAAACTTATACAAAAAATACAAAAAATATCATAAGTTATTTTCTCCTACTCTTCTCAAGGTTCTAGACCGTTGGTGTCCTCCTAACCAGCACCCAGTTCCTCCTCATCTCAAGGACTAACTGCACGATTAGCTCCAGAGGTACCCACACCATCCACTTTAGGAGGATCTTCATCAGGCGGGAGCACAGGCAAAGCGACGCCAAGCTCCTTCACCAAGTGTGACCAACGAAGATGCTCATACTCGACGGTTAGAACATCTTCAGGAGAATACTCCAGGCCATTCCGATCTCTGCTAATGTGGATAGCATTGAATTACTCTTCCCTACGGTCTTCAATCAGTTTGAAGGCCACCAACTGTTGAACAACTTTCTTGAATGTATTCTCCAAGAGTGGTCCAACCAACTGATGCACCAGGGCGTATGAACAGGAGATGCAATGAATTCCCGAATGACCTTCTCTTTAGGGTCAACACCAGCTCTGTTAATTAAACCCTCGAGGTCCTCATCCTTATCCTGCTCATCGAGGCGAGCTTGAAGGCGTGCGACCTCACTAACTCTGGTCACATGTTGGATTTGCTGATCTTCCAGCTCTTTAGCCAATTGATTTGCTCGCTCTTGAGCCCGGGTGGCCTCCATGGCTGTATTAATTATGTGAGGGTTGTCTGTCTCCAGATTTGGATTACAGCTAGGACCAATTTATTGGTAGGAGGATGTAGCAGACCCAGCCATTTCTAATCATTGCTCCAAATCAACTACCTTTTGGAGGAGAACCTTGTTATTTTCATCTAGAAATTGACATTGCTGTTTTAGCAATGCTGATTCATACATAGAAGACACCATGTATGCTCCAGACTAAAGATGAAATAGCAAGTAAATTAGAAGGAGTTATGAAAGTTGAATAAAGAAAAATGTAGAGATAGTAGAGTATGTCCTCTTACTTTAATATGGGACTAAGCAGCCTTAGTAAGCCTTTCCAAGGGATCATTGTCCAGGAAACGTTGCATTTCCCTAGTGAAGATGGTCGAGAGAAGAAGTCGAGTAGCTTTATCAGCAGCATTTTCCTTGTCATCGGATATTAATGCATCACGTTCAGAATACCCTGCCGCTCTTCTCCCCATGGGATGATTTTCTACCATCTCTACCAAAAAGGCCTTATGGCTTGTGTCACCATCCAGTGTAAGATTTTGACCAGCGCGATCATAGAAGTGCTTCTTCCTTTTCATTATGGGACCAGTATAATTGCGCTCGGGCCATGATTTACAACCAAGGATGCCATACGCCACTCTAAATGACATTGGAGGATATCCCTGGCCCGTTCTGGTGGTTGATGAAGATGCTTGAGCTTGGTAAGATGTAGATTCTGGAGGAAAATTCCCAGTGAGGTCAGGAACTTCTGGAGTTTCCTCCCTATTATCCTCGGAATCCTGGCCTTGATCTCTTCTTCTCTTAAGTGAATTTCTTTGCTCTATGGGGTGGTTGTCAGTAGTCTTGGTCGACTTGGAGAGAACCATTTTTCCGGTTTTTGAATTTCTGGAAACCTCGACCATAGATGCTGTAAGAGAAATGGAATGAATTACAAAAAATCCCAAATATGGGGGTTATAAAAGGTACACAAGACTAATAAGGAAGCTTACCAAGAGATTGAGCAGGTATTGAAGTAGGATAATTCAGGGAATTTAATCTGGATTTCCGAAGAAATGCCTCTCCCACGAGAACATCACACTGATATTTGTCCAACCTCATTTCCTTTACCATGTTTAGTAGACAAGGGTTGTCAAGAATCAGCAAAGGTCCAAGTGGAGCCATGGTCCCAGGTAAATTCGGAAGGCACGATTGATCCATCCGCCAATGTTTGATGAGTTGGAGGTCTAACGAAGAAGTAGCTGGATTTCCAATTAGAATTACTAGAAATGGGAGAATCAAAGATAGCACAGCCAGACCTTTGACTCACAAAGAAGTATCCGTGGTTTGAGGAAGTGGAAATGCTAAAGCGAAACAATTGAAAAAAGTTGCGAAACGATGGTTGTAAACTTTGGCAACCATTAAAACAGCAAAGGAAAACAAAAGCAACAAAATTGGGGACCAATTGAGTCAGAGAGACAGTGAAAGTAGCCATAATTTCGAGAAGAAGGGGAGAAAGTGGGAGCATGAGACCATGTTGGAAATGGGATGTATAGAAGGCACGACAACCCTCAGTAGGGGAATTGACCCTGTCCTCTGGAGACGGAAGAAAAATTTCAGAATCCTTAGGAAAGAACCATCAGTATTTCCTCTGCAGGGAGCCCAATTCTTCTGCCTTATGTATGCAAGCAAGCTACTCAATTGGTTCGGAGATTTGGTGGATGGCTCTTTTCGTTTTGGTAGTAGCATTGGCGGCTACCTCTTAGTCGGTAAGGATTTTCACTAACAAGGTATCTCTTTCAGGAGGACTTATGTCCGCAATCTCAGTCTGCTCAGAAGGGGGACTTTGAGAACCTTCCGGGATGTTAGTGGGGATTACGTCATCTAGAATCGATGAATTAGGATCTCTAGAAGTGGAGGTCATCTCGATATATGTATGAATAATGATCGACATGTGTGTCAATTACGGAATTTATCGACTTGAAATTTTACTGCAGATAATTGGAAAGCAGAAAGTAAAAGGTAATTGTGAAACCTAAGACGGTTATATATTGTTGGATAAAGATGAAGATGGAAAGCGCTGTAGTGTATTTAGTTAAGGGAGGTTTTGATGATTTCCAAAACTTCAAATCAGCTAAGTAAAGACAACTTAGTTGAAATCCCTTAGAAGAATTTTGACCAAGTAAGAAGACTTATCAGATGGGTCAAATATTCAAGGTCCAAAAGACTACTGATCTGCTGAAGGAAAGAAATCAGACTGGTGAAGATCAGCTGACTTAAATCAGATTTGTTCAAGTTTGGGATCAGCTCTGTTCATCATCATACTTGCGCTTTCATCAGCCAAGTGGAAAGATCAAGAAGTCGTCCCAACGGTAATAAATGCCACTGGAGTAATAAATGCTGAAGTCTAAGGTTATTAATGACAAATGATTGAAGAAAAGACTCGTATCAGCTCGGTGCATTTAATGCTGCCTGACAGAAAGTACATTTTGCAGTACTGTCACTGTGCAGAGAGCCGTTCGCGGAAATTAAGGACCAGAAATCAAGAAATTTGAATTGTGTCTCTCTTCAACGGACATAATTCAAAGAGTGACTATAAATAACTGAAGAGACAAAGAAAGACAGATACAACTTCTGAGAGATTGAATTCAAAGCAAAATATTTTCTAAGTCTCAAAGCTCAAGAACAGCTTACTCGTCTGCTGAAAGTCATTTGTTGACATAAGCCGTTGAAGTTCAAGAAAACATTTTCTGAGTGAATCTGTAAGGGGAAAAGTTGTAAGAAGTAGATATCCATCTTAGTGAGTGATATTACTTCGGAGAGTATGAGTTTCTTTGTGATTTCCTATTGCGAACTTGTGGCTGATCATTTGTTGTGAAGCACAAGCAGAGTGTACTAATTACTTTGTGTTCTTAGTATAACCCAAGATCTGTGTGACTTGGAAGAGTGGATTAAAGGATATTTGAATCCATATAACCACTCTAAAAATTCTTGTGTTTTTACATTGCTTTTACTTGCATATTTTCAGATCTGCATAAAACACATTATAAAACTATTTGAAAATTAATTTAAAGGAGTTCACAAAACTGGGGACAAAATTTTCAAACTACTAAGTATACTTGTGAAAAACACTTCAAAAATCCACTGCAAGTATTCTGGTATTAAAACTAATTTTCACCAAAATCATCTAAGTAACTATCAGATTTGTGGTCAGCAAAGCTGTTCAAAGATTTGTTCGCGATGAGCCTTGTAAACATACTGTTCTGTAACAGCTTAGTCTGTTTAAGTTTGTGCAACAATTTTAAAGTTAAAATTTGATTTAAAATTTTCAGAGGTCTATTCAACCCTCCCTCCCCCCCCCCCTCTAGACCTCATCTGACCACTTGGGACCAACAAGTGGTATCAGAGCAGGTGGTTCATTAGAATCAGCTGCTTGATCCGAGTGTTTTTCAAAGGTTTTCAAACTTTTCAAAAGAGCATCTTTTTGAAAAATTTTGAAAAATGGATTGTATCAGCCATGTTCCCCACATAGCTGGTATGAGCTTCGAAGACTGGAAGATCAGAATGGAGATCTACTTAGCAGCCTACAATGATAACATGTACACATGTATCATTAAAGGTCCATTCAAATTCACCAAGACCATCAAAGTTGATGAAGTCGATATAACGGTGGAAAAAGATTTACATGAAATGACAGCCGAAGAAATAAAGCTGTTCAACCTGAACAAAGTTGGACGATTTATCATGACCAAGGCCCTTGACAATGACAGATTTTGTATAACCCATATCTTTGTTAAATAAGCCATGATTTAAGGTCTATTTGAATAATGAAATTATTGTCAATTTTAAGTAGTAATAGGGGGATTGTTATCAATTTTTTTTAGGGGAATAAGAGTATGTTGTGGTGATTCGGATTTTTGAATTTTTCTATGTGAATTTCGGTTAATTTAACTGATCACCTACTTTCAATTAAAAGGACAAAAGATTTTGATTTTCCTCAAAATAATATGAAATATGTAGGAAGAGCCATGAAAAAAAAAAGGTTCTACTTTTGGGTTCGGACGGGTCGGGTCAGAGTCCAATCATAGTCACATGGTTGGTTCTGCATTGGGTCCAGTTCCAGGTCTGGTAATATTAATTTAACTAAAGTATTAATTGGGTTTGCATCGGGGTCGGGTCCGGACTCGATCTATGGCAGTCCTAAATTGATGAATTCCTTTTCTAAAGTTTCAGTAAGTTTGTGTGCAACAAATTTTCAGAAGGAAAATATTTAATTCAGTTTCAGTTGGGTTTCTTCATACTATGTTATTTAACTTTTGATGAACATGAAATTGATGCTCGTTATGCATAAGGCTATTGGATGATGCCAATTTCAATCTAAGTTCTTGATTTTCATGTGAATTTATTATTTTCTCCTCAAATCGAGTGAAGAAGATGATGATCTGGGTCGATTCGGATCCAACCCTAACTGTGTGGACTTTGAGTCTGATGAGGGGTAATTTATTGATGAGGGGTAATTTAGATTCCTTGCCTCTATGGGCCCGATGCAGTTCGAATGATACTAGATACTATCCCCAGAGAGCAAGAAATTGGTCCACGGCATAATATTAACTGTTCCGAGCTCATTTCAGAACCCAAGTTCGAAGGGTACTGTTGGGCCGAGCCCGGGCCCAAGCCCGTCAGATCAGCTATAAATACCCCATGCATTTATGATACCAGACACGACTTTCCAGGTGCTCCCTCCTCGAAGCTAATGCTCGGAACCATTTGGGAGCGTAGGTTTAGGATCTTATGTATTTCGCCCTCTAGCTTGTACGGCATCCAATAATGCTCGAATAGGACCCTAAATACTTGTATTTGTACTCATTCAATTCGAATACAAAATACTTTGCTCTTTACTTTCCTTTTATTATTGTTATTATTGTATTACATCCCACCCTTGATCGAACTAACGAAATCCAGTAAGATCAATTGGCGCCCACCGTGGGGCCCTGTTCGAGTATTAGATCGAAATATGCCTACTACGAGGAGAAATATGTATGCCAGCGAAAGGCTTTACTGGTCAGAAACTCCGCCAATCACTATTCGAGGTGATCCCCCAACCACCCGAGCGTTCGAAGTTGAAAATAATACCTAACCAATGAATTTCCGAACTTAATGTTAGCGACTTTATCCTGGGATTGTCGCGGCTTATCTTTTTCTTCAATGGATTTATTTTCCACAAAGGAACCATTTTCTTCGATAATCATTAACGTCGTAGACTTAGAAAATCTACGCAATTAGAGCTTATCGATGGTCGGAATTTATTTTTCCGATCGTAATATTTATTATCTTCAAAAGAAAAATTCATCGAATCAGCTATCTTTGGGTTCAGTTGCATAATTCTTATACATTACTTATGAGTTACCTATATTTTTCTCGATTCGATGGGGATGAGTTGAATATTTGAACAACGGCAACAAGTTATAAGTTGGAGCTAAATATCAGCAGTCGTTCGACTAATAAAAGGAAGATTACATGGCGAAATTCGATTAAGAGAATAAAAACTTTATCATTCAAATTCTTCAAATAAGTTACAAAGTAAAGCCTCGAATAAAATTCGAACTCAAGAAGTACAATACAATCATTCCTATCCTATTGTGAGTTCTACGAATAATTCTACCCCATCACGTTCTCGGTCTTCATTCGCCCCAGATGCAGAACTCAGCAGTGATTCTTCTTGATAATCACTAGCCACATGTCGCACATCCGTCTTCGTACGAAATGAAAGCCGGATCGAAGCTTCTCTTCGGAACTCCAAACCGACCTTGGTCTTCATCTGTAAATAATGATTGTTGAAATCAATCATTATCTACCGACCGATCCAAACCGGCGCAGCAGAGGATTATCTCAGCGACGGCACCCCAAGCAGGCTCGAGGGAGCTAT
Organism: Penstemon eatonii; assembly: GCA_038501285.1. NCBI lineage: Eukaryota > Viridiplantae > Streptophyta > Magnoliopsida > Lamiales > Plantaginaceae > Penstemon > Penstemon eatonii. The sequence continues at coordinate 49,632,045 of CM076715.1, read as the reverse complement.
GTTTCAAGAAAGCCCTCGAGGAAGCTGATGCCTCAGATTTAAAGAACTCCTCTCAGATAGGCCGGCTGCCCGATCGAGTGCTGCGCCAGAAAACCGGGGTGCAAACCTACCCAAGACAAAGTATATCCAGGAAGGTAGGTTGCCTGCCGGTATTCTAAGCGCAACTCCTTTTGCCTGTCGATATTCTAAGCGAAGATTACATCAAAAGGACCGAAGTCGGGAAATAAGGTTCGGGTTCTTATCTCAAATTCCATTATTTCGGAAGCTAAATGAATCGAAAGTGGAGTTCGACCCATATTGATCGGACAAAACGTAATGGAAAAATGAAAAATATCAGATCACCAAAGGGGAAATATATATAGCAGCCAAGTTTGTGAACCAACGGTCCAGATAACGGTGCACGGACGGTTGGGATACAGGCGGTAAATGGACTGACGGTTACATTTCCCGAGAAATAGGGTCCTGTTTGGTGACAAGGACGCATGATTCAACAGGGCATATAGGAGAATTATGATATTCTAAATACCAGACCGTCAAGTAACGCTGTTCGACTCGGAGGAATCATAATCGGACTATTCGAACAGAAATATCGACCTGAAAAATCACGCAACTATGCACTACCAAAGTTCAATTGCCAGATATTCTTTATTGATTTTAGCGCCACTAAAATATTTGTCTATTACTTAAATCGAGCAAACGATGTTTGATTATTTCTTTATTAATATAAGAGGATCGGAATGGAGATATTGAAGATGAGAGTTTATCTAATTATGTCTATTTTTATCAGCAAAACGGAGAAGAAATGTATTTATATCATCTCGGAAAATACAAAATATGGGAAATACATATCGAGCATAGCTCAAGCCCTCATATTACATCAGAACGCTATTATTTTCTACAATCCTATGAAATTTTCGGTCTCTTCTCCTATTATTTATCAGGGATAACTTAGCTCCGACCATGGAATATCCTTCGGACCCGCAGGCTTTTAACTTTATTTACAATCTTCCGAGGATAAAAGGGCGAGCACATGGCTTATCGAGTGACTAAACTCTGGATAGTTCGCCCCCTGCTATGTCTTCCTAAATGCATTGTAGCAACAGGTCCCTAATCAAAGACCTGCGCGACAGCCTGTGGACTTCCTGAATCTGGCATATTGGCTTTCAAGATGGAAATTGCACTTGCCTGACGATATTCTAAGCGAGGACGAGTTAGAAGACTGTCATCCTTAAAGATTGTTCGAAGTCTGAGCTCAAATAATTGAATGGATGGAGTAACAATCTTGATTAACATGGTCGGACAGATAAGATGCATTGATACAGCGAATAAGAAAATCTCAAATAGCATGACGCCCCTTTTTATAACTAAAAAATGAAGGAATCCGGCGGCAGATAATTCGCGAAATGAATGGATGAGATTTGTCGACCCTTGCAATTCCGATAAATGAGGAATTATTTAGAAAAAATCAAACATAACAAGATTGGGAACTTATAGACAAAGAGTTTTCTCGACAAGGCATAGTTCATTTTTAAGCCCTAAAATTATTCACTATTTGGCTATTTCTCTATGATTCAGCTTTTCTAATGATTACAGAAGACTATTATCTCGTCAAAATTTATTTCAATCAGAGTTATATATTCAGTGAAAACTAATCTCATCAATATTTATATTCATTCATCTCTTTCTTATATTATCGACCTCGGTTCGTCTATTGTTCAATCCCTTCTCGTCTCCATCTACTATCAAAAAGGGGTGAAGGCTGTTGCTATGACCTTAGAAAATCGACCAAGGGTAAAAGCCATTGCAACGCCCCTTCGGTCGAAAAATAAAAACGGGTGACGACCCTCGAGCTAAAAATGCTCTGATACGACTAAGGGTGAAAGCCGTTGCTATGCCCCTTAGATCGAAATTATTGAAAAGGGTGAAAGCCTCTGCTATGACCCTAGGGCTAAAAATGCTCCGAAAACGACTAAGGGTGAAAGCCTCTGCTATGCCCCTTAGATCGAAATTATTGAAAAGGGTGAAAGCCTCTGCTATGACCCAAGGGCTAAAAATGCTCTGATACGACTAAGGGTGAAAGCCGTTGCTATGCCCCTTAGATCGAAATTATTGAAAAGGGTGAAAGCCTCTGCTATGACCCTAGGGCTAAAAATGCACCGAAAACGACTAAAGGTGAAAGCCTCTGCTATGCCCCTTAGATCGAAATTATTGAAAAGGGTGAAAGCCTCTGCTATGACCCAAGGGCTAAAAATGCTCTGATACGACTAAGGGTGAAAGCCGTTGCTATGCCCCTTAGATCGAAATTATTGAAAAGGGTGAAAGCCTCTGCTATGACCCTAGGGCTAAAAATGCTCCGAAAACGACTAAGGGTGAAAGCCTCTGCTATGCCCCTTAGATCGAAATTATTGAAAAGGGTGAAAGCCTCTGCTATGACCCAAGGGCTAAAAATGCTCTGATACGACTAAGGGTGAAAGCCGTTGCTATGCCCCTTAGATCGAAATTATTGAAAAGGGTGAAAGCCTCTGCTATGACCCTAGGGCTAAAAATGCTCCGAAAACGACTAAGGGTGAAAGCCTCTGCTATGCCCCTTAGATCGAAATTATTGAAAAGGGTGAAAGCCTCTGCTATGACCCAAGGGCTAAAAATGCTCTGATACGACTAAGGGTGAAAGCCGTTGCTATGCCCCTTAGATCGAAATTATTGAAAAGGGTGAAAGCCTCTGCTACGATCCTCAAATGCTCTGAAAACGACTGAGGGTGAAAGCCTCTGCTATGCCCCTTAGATCGAAAATATTAATGGGTGAAAGCCTCTGCTACGATCCTCAAGCTAAAAAATGCTCTCAAACGACTAAGGGTGAAAGCCGTTGCTATGACCCTTAGATCGATATTTTTTAAATGGTTGAAAGCCGTTGCTACGACCCAAAGTGTACGAGATTCCGATATACATCCTATTTCGAACTACAGCAATCACAATCCGCCAAATTGGCCTATCATTATTAACCTAGTATTATTAAATTTTGATCGGTCTACAAAGGCCAATTATCGCTCATATCTGAATATCAGTGATTGAAGAACGTCAATTATTCTTTATTGAGATCATTCGAAAATGGTATTTGTTGCTCATATGTTAGGGGCGAAGAAGTCGGTGCTCGGTTACAAGAAAGTTCTGCGATAAGGATAAGGGAGAAAGTAAATATTCTTATCTTTCGAACGGTTACAAGAAAGTTCTGCGATAAGGATAAGGGAGAAAGTAAATATTCTTATCTTTCGAACGGTTACAAGAAATTTCGTGATTACAATAATAAAGAAAATCGAGCTAAGCTAAAAATCCACGTTCAACGTGACCCTATTACAAATTAACCATACCCTAAAACATTTTCATAATCAGAGGAAAGCGGAGCTCGAACAACACTTCTACCCTTCATCCTTCGCCTCCTCAATGGTCGTCCCATGTCCGACCAGATCGAGAGACAGGGAAGCAATCTCTGGAAAAATTATTCCACGCAATCTTGGAAGAAACATTCTTCAAGGCACATCTGGAAGAAGTGGATATTGAGTGCGGAAAAACTTCCCCAGCAGTCGACCCACTATCCGACTGGGTGGATTGACAGGATACAGGAGCTCTAACCGGTCTCAAGTAGATGGCATCAGAGAGAGCTGGTCGCCTGTCGGTACCCCAGTCGCAATCCTTTTCGCCTGTCGATACCCTAGTCGAAATTATTCCCCATACAGGGACGCCGAAGAGATCGAAAAAGAGAATTCGTGTCCGAATCTCGAACGCTTTTATTGCTGAGACCGAATCGAAAATAAAGATGGTTGATGGAGGTAAAAATGCAACCATGTTGATTAAACAAAATGGTTACAGACAAGTAAAATATGGAGGAAAATTCAGAAGTATTTATAGGGGAAAGAATCCCGTATCAACGGTGTAGATCTCTTCAGATGAACGGTGGCAATATGTATAATAAAAGCGCTCTGACCGCTCAGATTCCCAATAAATCAGGGACCGTTTAGTTAGACGAAGACGGGATGTAACGGTAAAAACTCAATCACAAAAGCTGAACAGAACTAATGGCCAAAATGCGAGCAATAAATACAGCGACCGTTCCATTTCCCGAAAATTCAGGAACAATGTGGGTAAATGAAGAAACAGCCAAATTCAGCAATGCTCGAAATAATTATAGTTTAATTTCCGATCGTCAAAGAAAGTCACAAAGAAATAGTCGAACAATAACTGATCAAGGAACCATTATCAATAACTCGTCCGAAGATGGACCAAGATCGGTAAAGAGCTTTAGTAAAGCAGATAAGAACGAACGTAGGAAATTAATCGAGAAATTATTATTTTCAAAGTTTGATACATTGAAGAGTTACAAGTTACAAAGATATCAACTCCTATTACATTTTATAATTCTAGAAACACCTACGAAGACTAATCTTTGTATCCGAGCGAAATAGGGACTTCATAGCCATCCAATCCTATGAAATTTTCGGCGGACGATAATGTCCCTACTCGAATTGGAGGAGCCTGTCAAGCCAACAGGCTTTTGTCTTTATTTTTGATTCCTCAAAAAGGAGAAGGGTAAGGCATCTTTTTCTAGGTATAACGAGAATACTTTATTGAGGGCCTCGACCCTCGAAGCTCCACCCCTTGCATCCTCGTGGAGGAACCGAACAAGCCGCTGGAGATCCCTAAAAAGATTTGATGCTTAAACTTCTCATAAACCACGGAGGGTCGAGGGGACTGCCCGGGTCGTGGGTGGTCAGCAATAAAACTGACCGGTCTCCAAGGTCTGAATAATGTTCGCCTGCAGATACCCTAGTCGAGGTCGAAGCACCAGTTAGCCTATGATCTGCAGAATAGATCCTAACTCGAAATTCATATTATTGGGCCATGCAACAAGATCTTTCAACCAGCACGGTCGAAGGAGTCTGCTTTAGAAATAATTTTATAAAGATACAAATTGAAGATCTTTTTATAAGTACTATTCTCAAAATCCAACGGCTAGCAGAAAACGAAAGAAACGGTCAAGATCGAAAGACTGTTGCGCTTCCCGAGAATTTCATCGGGAAGAGAAAGTGATATATTCTGAAAATCGAGCAGAAGTAATATACCAATATCAAAGAGCGAAGATCACAAGCATAAGACCAAACGAAGTAAGCAAACAAAAGCATGGACATAAGAGAGTATATTAAATTATGGACAAACTGGTAATCCGAGAAACTAATAGATTATTACAAACCATAGGGGATGAAATTGTCTGAAATTATTCATGATCACATGAGTAAAAACAATATAACCATACTACAAGCCCGGGTAAATGAGAAGCAACACCTAGAGAAGTTTATTGTCGGAGAAAATCTTTCGAAGCTCGGCATTCCGAGCCCCATATCCAGCTTCATATCCACGGTCATAAGCCTCCTTTTCTAGACGCGTGAATTCTTGCCTCTCCTGCTCATAAAGACTTTTCAGTTTTTCAAGCTCCTCATTCAGCTGCTTGTGGATCTCCTCTCCCTTTTCTTTAACAGACTTCTCCTTCTCTAAAGCAAGCTTCTCCGCGTAAACACGGTCGAATTCGGCTTTCTTCTCTTCCAGCTCGAGGGAAATAGCAGCACGATGATTCGTCTCCCGCACAGCAAAAATTTTAAGCTCAATAAAATCTTGTCCGGCCTGTCAAAGAATAGGTATTGTTCGTAAAAAAAAAAAAAAAAAAAAAAAAAAAAAAAAAAAAAAAAAAGAAAAAAAAGGGGGTTAGTTATACCTGAAATAGGAAATGCTGTCCAGACTCGAACAACTCCTCTATGTTTCTCTCCTTGGACATGTTCCTTCCTTTGGGCATGTTAGTCTCCGAAGAAGTAAAATTAACCTGCAACAGACTATCCATGGGATCAGACCCATCTTTCGACTCTTCAGGCGCGGAAGAAGTAACTTTTGGAGGATTGGAGTCAACAAGGGGATCGGGAGGATTATCAATTCCTGAAGCTTCAGCAGAAGCCCCCCCCACCTATTCCTAACTTGAGTTTCTTGTTGAGACCTCCTGCGGGAGGAACGGTCGAAGTATCGGGAGATGATTTACCACCAATGACAAGATTTTGTAAAGCCTCAATGGGAGTGGCCCCGTCAGAATAAGGCCTTTTGTTTGAAGAAGGAACAGAAGTATTTTCTCTCACGGGATCTTTGTTTGAAGGATCGACAACTTTCGGGGAAGAACCCCCGAGCGCAGCCTCGAGCTCCTCGTCCAAAATTGACTTGCTAGAACTGCCCTTGTTTTGTTTTGAAGAAGTGTTTTTCTCTTTCTTGTTGTCTTCCCCTTTAGGAGCTCTTGGGGAAGACACAGAGGTCTTGGAAGAAGATTTGGAGGTTTTGGCCTCCTTGGCAACTTTCTGCTCCTTGCTCGGATTCTTATTTTTCGAACCGCCAAATAACGATTTGGGATCGATAGCTTTCCCTAATACGTTTTCCATGATAAGCGGATCTGGGACCTACAGTTCGGACTATTACTCTTAAAGGGATTCGAAGAAGGCAGAAGATATGGCAAAAAGCTCCGATCTCTATAAGCAAGATGTCGTATGAATAATGAAAAAAAACCCTAATATTTATAGACACTACGCCCTGTGATTACGATAATGGATCGACGCAACCTTTAAAGAAAAATCCCGTAGGGAAAGGGCGATATCCGAGCATAAAGTTATCAAACCTTGAAAATTAAAAAGGTATCTGGATATTAGTAAGATCGGAATTTACAAGTTACAGCAGTCAAATCAAAAAAGAAAAAAATCCGTTTACAAAAGTGAGTTACATGGGTATACACGATTAGTTCCTAACTACAAAACTATGAATCGCCCCTTCCAGCACGTTCGGTTCCGATAACTCGCTAAATAGAAAGTCAGGCGATACATATTAGAAGCGGAGCAATTACTCGGTGTGGTCAAGAGTTCGATCGCCTTCTTTATCCGATACATCGCCTATGTTGGCATCTTCGCCTTTTTCCTCCGACACGGGAGGATCGTCGGTTAAACGCTCGAGCACATCAGGGTTAGGCATCGGAATGCCATACTCCTCGACTAAGGGGGCAAAGCGATGATCTTGCCAATTAGTATCCATCTTGGGTAGAGAGAAAGCTTTGTAATCCTTCCCTTCAGCGTTCTTAAAAGGGTTCATGTGCTTAAAGTACTCTTCCATATCATCCGGAATCTTCTTGGCCGCGACCAATTGTTGAACCCCTTTATAAAAGATCGTCTGAAGGATTTCTCCCATTTTCCTTTGAACTAAGGGGTCCAAGACAGGGGATTCCAAGAATTCTCGTATGGCAGGGATCTCGGCTTCTTCCCGGCCTTGGGCATACGCACGCTCGGAGTCTTGCTTCGCTAGCTCGAGTTCAACCTTTATCTTCTTTAGCTCTTCCTCGAGGGCACTTCTCTCCTTAACAGATGCTAGTAAATCTTCTTCTACGGAGGAGGAATTTTTCGTAGTCGCTTCCTTGAGCTCCTTCTTTACTTGGGATAATTCTCGCTGAGTTTCTGCCAGTTGAGATCGAAGAGCTTGATTGTCAGAAAAAATCTGCGCATATGCATCATGAGCGTCCTGCGATTCCTGCTCCAATGGCGCCAAACGATAGGATTGGAGGGCGAACAAATCCCCCACCTAAGAGACATTTTCGGGTATCAGCAAGATTTAAGGACTCTAGAAGGAAATAAATAGGAGATAGATTTTCACCTCATGATATGTTCGGGAGAAATCGCTCAAGACCTCGAAATCACCTTTGACGGAATGGAGCAGCATATCCCTCTTAAACCGACTAGCCATAAAGATTCTAGTGGCTTTGTCGAATTCGTTCTCCCCATTCATATCCAGATCGGTCATAATGGTACCATCCTCAGGATATCCAGCAGTTCTGCTACTACGAAAATGCTCGTCCATAAAGTCTGCCACATCAGGCTCCGACCTACCTTCTCGACAAGGGACAGAAGCAGAACTCACGCCAAAGGGTTTTATCCTCCTCGAGGGCCCTGGGTGTTCGGCATTTCTTTTCTGGCCCAGAAGCTTCTCGTATTCCTGAATACCCTGAATCCGATTCCAGGAATGTTGACTGTAGCCGACAGACGAAAGAGCGGAAGTATCAGGGGAGAATAACGATCGAAGAGGTCCGGCCGTGGCAGAATTCAGGGAACTCATAGTGCCAACCCCTCTTAAGTCAGGAATCAAAGATGGTATGACAACTGAACTCCTGCCAAAATTGTTTATGTCCGTTTTTTCTTCGGAGGCATAAGGTAACGGATCGAAATAAAATCGCTTATCTTCAACCGGGCCGGCAGCGGATACTCGGAATTTCTCGACAACTCGACCTGCAAGGATAATACGAATTGGGCACGAGTTTAAACAAGGAGAATTGTTTAATAAAACCCAAAAGTAAGTTAAAGATAAGAAGCATACCCAGAGAAAGAGGAGCAAGGGTCGGAGCACTAGAGGTTCGCAGGAGGGATCCTTCGGAAGATTGGCTAGGGTATTTAATCGCCGGAGTAGGATAATTACAATGACTCAACCCGGCCAATCGCAAAACGCCTTCCTGAATCAGGAATCTAGTCTGGTAAGGGTTAGACTGCAACTGATATAGGAGTTCATCAGAAAGACGATGGCTGAGCTTCTCTTTGATTCTGCGAGAACCGTATGTCCAGGTATTTGCACCATCCCATCGATACGGTCTTGTTTTCGAACTACCTTCAGACATTGGAAGATCAGGACCCTTCACAAAAAAGAATCTCCTCTTCCAACCTATACTCTTATCCGTTGTTATTTTCGTGAGAAAAGGACGTTTCGACCGTGGGCGGATGGACACGAACCCCAAATTCGAACCCTTACATGGGTCCATTCGGAATATCTGCCAAAAATTGCTAAAGGAGGCATCTTCCCCTGTTGCCTCCATGAGAGCGCTGAACGCTGCTAAATACGCTACAGAATGCGGGAGAAGCTGAGCAGGGGAAAGCGAAAAGAAGTTCAAGACATTTCTAACAAGGGGAATGAACGGGATACGCAAACCATAAGAAAATTGATCCTCGTAAAAGGCCTGACAGCCAGCCGGGGATTCGGTAGCGCGTTCAGTATAAGAGGGGATGACGATTGAAAACCCTTAGGAAGAAATTTCCCGAACTCCGCCTCGAGGAAAGAGAGATCCTTCTTCGAAAAACAGCAGGAAGTCTGGCTGGCAGGAAGCTCTGACTTGTTCGGAATAACGGCGGTAGATGGTTGCGTATGTTTGAAAATCCTGACGAAAGCACCCTCGCCGATGATGCGTTTCTCGACCTCATTTTCTTCAAGATCCTCGCTCGGACCCTCATCCTCGCGTCCTTGACAAAATTCCCCATCCTCATAATCATCAACAAGCTTTAGCAAAGGATCGGACTCTGGGTTTTCTCCGACTTTATTCTTGCCCCTGACACTTCTAGAGCTCGACATTATGGATTGAGAAACAAATATACAAATGACAAATGATGTTTCGAACTCAAACGCTTCGAACTCAAGAGAGGACGTAATATGTAAATAATTTTTCAACGAATCGTCATATATATACGGGGTTAAAAAAGTAAAATTGCAGACAGGTCCCCGAGTAACCGCGACGGTTGAACTTACCCTGGGTAAAAACTCAGAGTTATTCCTCACATAATAGCACTTTGATCCTTCATTTTTTAAGATTACGGAATAAGTTCTTCGCAAATTTTTCCTAAGAATTTCATAAGTCCTCTTTGTTATGATCGAAAAATTTGGAAAGCACACATTAAGGGATCGAACAACACATCGCGGAACCATAAAGGATATAACAATTTCAAGATCCTCCGACAAGGTTATCTTTACAATGCACCAACACATGTCTTCTTATATATGCACTCTTTTTCCCTGGCTCGGTTTTTATCCCAATGGGTTTTTCCGGGCTAGGTTTTTAACGAGGCATATCCTAAAGACATTATGAATGGCTCATCGCATAATCATGTGGGACGCAACTTGTACTTCATCGAGCGCAAGCTCCACTTCACGCTCGAGAAGTGGGGGAGTATTGATGAGGGGTAATTTAGATTCCTTGCCTCTATGGGCCCGATGCAGTTCGAATGATACTAGATACTATCCCCAGAGAGCAAGAAATTGGTCCACGGCATAATATTAACTGTTCTGAGCTCATTTCAGAACCCAAGTTCGAAGGGTACTGTTGGGCCGAGCCCGGGCCCAAGCCCGTCAGATCAGCTATAAATACCCCATGTATTTATGATACCAGACACGACTTTCCAGGTGCTCCCTCCTCGAAGCTAATGCTCGGAACCATTTGGGAGCGTAGGTTTAGGATCTTATGTATTTCGCCCTCTAGCTTGTACGGCATCCAATAATGCTCGAATAGGACCCTAAATACTTGTATTTGTACTCATTCAATTCGAATACAAAATACTTTGCTCTTTACTTTCCTTTTATTATTATTATTATTGTATTACATCCCACCCTTGATCGAACTAACGAAATCCAGTAAGATCAGAGTCGATCAACCAGGATCCGATAAGGTCAAATATGCTCGATTTTGATTCGGTTACCGATCCAAACCGATTTTAATACATTTATCGATCCGGTTCGGACCCAATTATGTTTCAGTTCGGGTTATACGGTTTAAATTCGACCCGCTTTTGTTTGGATCTTAGGTTAAGTTGAATCCGTTTATCAGTTCAGTACAAGATACGCTGAATAGGGTTAATTACCGTTGATACTTGTAAACCTGTAACTAAAATTCTATCCATCTCTAATAAAACATCATGGTCTCGTGCTAAAATTGATTAAGTAATTGGAACAAGATGGATAAAGATGGTAAAAGTTGCATATTCGGTGTCAAATTATAGGGTACTTTGCAACATTGTTACCGCTGAATACGTAAATGTACATTTAGCAACATATTTAAATACTGACTACAATGTTCATACCATCGCCAACTAATTGGCAGGAAATGGACGAAACTGGCTATGTGTGGGTGCATGAAGCCATTAACTCGTCTTTTGAAGGAAAAATTATCATGTTATCTAGTCTTTTGAAGGAAAAACTAACATTTTCCTCACATTATCATGTTATAAAGTGATATATTTCCCTTCTAAAAGATGACATAATGGTCATGTGCGGTGCACGAGGATTTTTTTGCCCATTTCCCTCTAATTATTTGATGGTGGTTTGAATATTGCAACCAATTTTTAGAATGTGGTACTAAATGTGCATTTACGTATCCAGTGGTACCAAAGTTGCAAAGTGTCCTATTTTAAGTACCAAATATCAGTTCAAAAATTTTGATTTTGTTAGAGACTGGGAGAAAAAGGATAAGACCATATAATGGGTTCTTCAATCTATTTGCAATGGAAGAATGTGACCCAATGGTAAGAGACTTGTGTTCTTCTCCTTGCAACGGGATTGTTTGCCAAAGTAGAGGAAGGGTTTTTTGTTGTCAAAAATAGAGGAAGAGTTATTTCTGATTTCTCTTTTGCTGGTTGGAGTTGAAAATTTGGGGGTAAATGTTTTCTCTTCCCGCTTTATCAATTATTTATGCGTTTTTTTAGTATGGGTAATGGTGACAAATTTTTCCTTACAAATTAATACTTATGTAAAGACTATAATGTTGTTACTAAAAATTTAAGTGTGTTGTTACAAATTGTTATTATATATAAGGACTCTCATATATTTGTAATGAGCCAATACTCTTCGTCACAGATAAATTACTTTTTGTAAGGACACTCCATTTTTTATAACCAATTTTCGAGTTTGTTACAAAAGTAACCGTTTTTTTTAAAGAATCTCCATTTTGTTACAAAAAACATACTTCTTGTGAGAAATAACACGTTCTTTACCTTACCAATCCTTTTCTTAAGAAATCACAATAAAGCATATTTATTCTTATCCAAATGTTGGTCAGCAAACAACATACACAATATATATGAGATTTAAATCAATAATTCAATTCTATATAAATGATCAGAATTCAAGAACCAACTTCCAGTTCAAACAAACATAAAATTGGGTTGAACTAACCTCATAGAATAGGTATAGGTATAAGGTCACCTAATCCTAAATAATAGCACGTCAATAATCCCATAAATAATAGCACTCATCTTTATTATAAAATCAAAGACATTTTTATCATTTTATTAGTGTGGAGCATGGTTATCAAACCGTGTATCATATCGTGTTCCTCTCGTATTGAATTGTTATCTAGATACGTATTGTGTATCCTAGGATACATGAACAAAAGATAATTACTTAACTCAGGGCGAGTTTGGCCTAGCGGTTGAAGCTCATAAAATCACTTTTAGATCTCTATTGTGATTTTTGAAGTGTTTGGCCTAGATTATAAAAATTGCTTTTGCTCAATCGTGATTTTCATGATGTTTGGCCTCCAAGAACATAATCACTTTTGGGATCTTGAGAAGCAAAAAAATCAACTTATTTTAGAAGCTGCTAAAGTGTTACTTTTGCAAAATCTATTATACAAAAGCAATTATTCTATAATTAATTTTTTTTATAATCAATTATTACCAAAATCAATTTTAGTAAAATTAATTCTCCTATAATTGCTTTTCGAATCGCTAGGCCAAACTCACCCTAAGAGTCAAAGTCACTTATCCTAGAAGGTCCAGGTCTCCACATGAATACAAGAGCATATAATTCATTGCTCTTCCTATACTTGAAAATACGTTTCGCCCGAACTCCTCGTTTTTAACAACATATAATATTACATATAATTTTAAATTATGATAATAGTCCAAACCAAACAAAATTATTTTAAATTCAAAATACGTTTCGCCCGAACTCCTTGTTTTTAACGACATATAATATTACATATAATTTTAATTGTGATAATAGTCCAAACCAAACAATTTTTGTTGAGCTCTAAACTTAATTTCAGACCACAATTCAAAATTATATTTGTGTTTCAAGCAAAGACCAATTTCGCAAATTGACTTTCCATTCTGCAATTCATTTAAAAAAAAAAAATTGTCCATCCATTTACTTGTGAGACCATATCACGTCTTCAGTGACAAACCATAACATGATTGGGCCAAGGCCCACGAAGAGTCATAACATTATCTCCAGGTGAATTAAAAATGTTATATAAACGTAACCCAAAAATAGTAAATTCGACCGTTGTATAAAAACATTCATCCATTAATAATTTAAATAAGTTAAACATGCATATACCTACACTCAATTAAAATAAAATCATTATGGACGGCTTCATATTAATTGTTGAGGTTTTACCCAATCGAATATGAACGATTTGACCCGGTGAGTAAATATGATCAAACTAGTTCTACCAAATTGGGAAATTTGTTGGTGGGTTTTATGATTTTAGAATATTTCAAAAATAATTACATAAATAGGAGGATTCAATAAAAGTTATTTATTTCAATTATGTAGAGGAAAGAAATAGAAAACTTACAGAAAATTTTATGTGCTTCGCTCTTTTGATTGAACATTTAGCTCCATGCTTATCTTGAATTTAATGAATAAATGTCTTTGATCTTTTTCATCGTTGATATCAGCTAAGTTCTCCTTCAACTAGGCGTATGTGCCTCAACTTAAGTGAATATAACTTTTCTTTCACATTTTAGAAAGTAAAATTTCAAGTGAAAAATTCTTTTGGTTTCTTGACACAACAAAAAATTTGTCTTTAGGCTACAAAATTTTTTGTCCCCAAAAAACCAAATTATGTCGCGAAAAGTCATTGAAGACGACTTAAATTAGTCGCTGGGTGCGTCGCCAATTCCGAGTCGCTAAATGTATTTGGGCACTAAATACTTCATTTCTCCCCAAATCCACCATTTTGTTCTACGATTTTGCATTTTGTGCCATATTATTGGCATTTTGGGACGGTTTTTTTCGTCCCCTATAGCTTCTTTTTTCGTAGCAGTTACATGCAATTCGTAGCCACATAATACATATGGGAACGAATTTAATCTGTACCCAGATGACTTTTTTTGGCGACGAAATATTTTCGTCCCCACTTAGACGGCTATTTTTTGCATAATTTTAATTGCATCAAAATCACCAAATCTCAGAATAATCATTGCAATTTATTAGGGCATCTCCTATGATTCAAAGGGGATGGGATTTTTTTACTTAGGAGGATGAAAAGATCAATTAAAATAAGGCTAGGGCCCATACCGACTCTGGGCAGCAGGTGGCCGACACTTGTTGGCCACCTGTTGCTCCCTTTTCTTTTCTTTTTAAAATTTTTTTAGTTTTTATTTATTTATATTTAATTAAAACCCTTTTATTTAAAAAAAAAATTCCTTTAAAATACCTTATTAAATGAAATGTAACTCTTATTTAATCTTAGCTTTAGTTAATTTGTGTATTATTTTGGAAAAGATAATGTCAATCTTAAATTATTTTTATTATTCCCAAATCATGTCAATCAAGTATTTAATTGTTGTATTATTGTGTATCAATTTTAATTCCCTATTTTTTTTTAAAAAAAATCTTTATTAAAATATAACTCTTATTTAATTTTAGTTTTAGTTAATTTGTGTATTATTTTTTAAAAAGTTAATTATTAGAAACTCAAATTTAATTTAATTAATAAAGATGAAACTTTAAAAGAATTTAATGAATCTTACATATGATTCGTTAAATTAATTGACGATGGCGGGGAGGGTGACTTTCCTTATATGAGTAATTAATTGTTATATTGTTATGTACTTTTAAAAAAATTATTGGTTGTTAATTATTTAATTGTTGTATTATTGTGTTTTTTTAAAAAAAAATATTGGTTGTCAATTCTTAAATTGTTGTGTTATTGTGTACCAATTTTACATCTTATTATTAATGTCAATCTTAAATTATATCTTATTTTTATTTATTATTTATTTATTATTTTTTAATTTTTATTATTATTGCTACTATTATTATATTATTATTATTATTAAGTGAGAGTAGGGAAAATGAGAATTGAAATTAAACGAAATTGATAGATTGAGTCATTTGGAGATAACTTACAAAAAGGAAAGGGGAAGGTGAACTTAGGCTAAGGACATCACTGGAGATCCCTCAATTTCATGGTTTCACTATATTTTTCCTTTCTGAAATCATCACATCAAAAATCAAATTTATCTCATATAATTTAATTATCACTTACAACTCAATGTAAACAATACAAATTTTGTGAAAAAAAAATCTACAAATTGGCTAAAAAGCTAAACAAAAGTAGGTTATCATTACAAAAGGAAAATTTTAGTGTCGAAGAGAGAGAATAACCACATAACTTGGCAGTACCGAATCTTGTTGCACTGAGACAAGCATTACCCCGTAAAACTGCAAGTAAGGAGTTACTTGCACTGAGACAAGCATTAACCCGTAAATCTGTAAGTAAAGAGTTAGTGAGCATTACCATTGAAATAAACCATAAAAAAAAAAAAAAAAAATCCTTTAGTATTATGATATCAATAAAGAGCATCACAAAAAAATTACCTTAACATACTCCAAAAGAAGGATACTCATTAGCCAAATTTAATGTGACTAATAAAATCACCTACATGTAAAGCTTTCAAGATTCAGATGTTGAAGAAAATAACACTTTACGAGCTAATCTCTGCTTCAAATAACCACCTACCAGAGCTGCTTCAAATAACCACCTACCAGCCTCCACTTCATAAAATAACACTTAACAAGCTAATCGCGAAAAAATGTGATAGACCAAGTCAATTTTAACCATCCATTACATGTAGATTAGTTTCCAGAGCCTTACATGAACTAGGGTCCATTGTATGGGAAGGATATTGAGCCATTGGATTCCTCCACATGCACTACACTCAATCAGTATAATTTTCTGAATACATGAAATATTTTCTAAGTCACACAATCAACAATGGTCTAATTTTCATTATTGATCTCCTTAAAAGAAATCTTGCTTCGCTAACCTAATCATGTCGTATGTGGCAGCAGGTCGCAGTGCTTCCAATGGCAGCTAAGATAAGTTTTAATAACATTCATATGAGGTTGCTCATTTGCATCACAAATTTAGAAGAAGGCTGCATAGCATGTTAAACGTGACATAAACAATGATCTCAATGAAATTAGGACAAACATAAATGAACTTCACCAGTATTCTACAGGAAGAGAAAACGGTTTACGTTCAACCAAGCTTAATAATACTCAGATCTTGAGACTGCTTTGCAAATAAACTGTCAAAATTTGAATCTTTTCTTGTTCTATTATCGCTGACAAGAATTACAATATTTGGAAAACTAACCCTGGGGAAGAAAAAGAAAAAAAAAGCTCCTATCATGATGCATCCAGAAATATTCCTGTTGATACCTGAAAATGTGAATACTTAGATTTGTAATTTGAAGGTTTAATTAATCTTTAAAAATGATTAGTTCTGATTATAAATCACCATTAGAAGATGTTTCTTCCTGATTTGCACTAATTTGTTGCAGCGGGTATGTTCTTCCATACAAAAAGTATTGAACCGATTCATAGTAAAAGGTAGAACATATATGAGTTCGAAATTAAACCAACACAAAAGATGCAATCCCTCAAGTAAAGTACATGGATTTAAACCAAATTCATCTACAAATATAATTCCATAGTAAGTGGCTCTTGAGAAATTATTTGCTCCAATCCCTTAGAAGTGACAATGAAGGCTAGGACGTTTTAGAAGTGAAAGTGAAGAAGTTGGAGAAGCAATTACTAGTCAAGTTTTGGCACCACTTGATAGTTTGATGTCATGGAGGAGGATACTATAGATTAGAAATAACTTTGTCAAGAAATTTTCACAAAAAATAAACAACCAATGAGATAATCACATAATAGTTTATAGAGTTACTTAGTTTATTTGGTCTCTGTGTTTGTTTTGTACCACCTAAAGGTACAAGAACAGGCAGAGATGCCATAGTACATTATACTTGAATGAGATACAACTAAAATTCATCATCAAGCAAAAAAGACGAAGAAAGAACCTGTTCAGTAGTTGGCTAGATTCAACCAGCTACTCTCTTTCTTGAGCCAATTTTATCCAGCAGGCTCTATAAAATAAATAACAATTAGAACTAAAAGGTGCCAACCTAATCAAAAGTTAATCCATCTTTACTGTGGGCAGGTAAATATTACGTGAAAAGTGATGGTAGTAAATATATTCTGCTCATGGTTTGGGGATAATCAGCCAATCTCTCAACCATTGGATGGAGATATAAGTACAATCAAATATCAAAAGTGTAAAGGTTCATATATCTTATTGCATGACTAGTACAACGTAAATTATATGCTCCAGGTAAAGGTTAGATTCATAGTGTGAATTAGTGTATCTTTAAAATTTAGATATGCATATGGTCAGACATTATTTGTAAGTGATGACTAATGAGTACACCAACAAGGCTTCTATGATGATAAATTGAAGGTGATGACTGCGGAAGAAGAAAATCATACACACGCCATTCCTAAAGCACAAAGGCAAAAATTAGATAAAATAATTGCAAGCGTAAGTACCTTTAGAAACTGTAGACGAGAGACCAGGAACAGAGGTCTGGAAAATTTGCTTAAAAGTTCCCCGAAGATCTAAGATCTGAAAAATATACGTAAAAACCAATCAATGTAGGTATAAATTTAGCTAATTGAAACTTAGAGTTTACCTGCATATTTATCAGAAGAAAAGGGAATCCAGAAGAACAACTTAACAACTATTCTATATCTTTTGAATAAAATTTACATTATCATAAAAGTTCACAAGCCAGAAGAACAACTTAAAAGTTCT
This sequence comes from Penstemon eatonii, assembly GCA_038501285.1. Classification (NCBI taxonomy): domain Eukaryota; kingdom Viridiplantae; phylum Streptophyta; class Magnoliopsida; order Lamiales; family Plantaginaceae; genus Penstemon; species Penstemon eatonii. The sequence continues at coordinate 49,614,284 of CM076715.1, read as the reverse complement.
TTTGTGTGTTTTCATTGAAATTCTTTATAATTGAACAGGTATCTCAAATAAAACTATACACACCTTTGTCAAGTTATTAGAAAGAATGAAAAGGTCAATTGAAAATAAGTGAAGAAAGACCACACTCAGGCGTCGAAGAAGAAATAGACACCAGCCATAATCCATCTTAAAGTAGTTAGAATCGAACAAGAAAATATTAACCTGAAAGCACAACATAAGCTTATCAGTTCACGAATAATCTTTTACTTGATATGTAAAAAAATTCTTACAAACATGAAACGTCGAGACAACTTACACTAAAATACCAGGATGATAGTGTACGATGAGGAGAACGAGCCAAAGCAGCAATCCATTAGTCTAAACCTAGTTTGAATTATCACATTTTAATTTGTCATATGAAACAGAGTAATACTAAATGATAATAATTGTCTAATTTTCTTATGATTACACAAAGAGAATCATGCAAAAGAATTCCATTTATGATTAATAAGAAATACGAATCTCACCTAATCCAAAAATAACACCACCATGTTGGCAGACACGATCACAAGATTCACCACATATCTGAACGCAAGACAAAATAAATAAATGAAGTCATGAAATATATGTCTAAGTTTAGTATTAGTACTCGAGACAATTGAATCCTAACAAAGTTTAGATATCTTAAGGTCGATCTAGATGCGATTCCCTACAGCCAACGATTAAATATGACCACATGTGAAGCAAAATTTTAAACAAAAATCCAACATGACAACCCCCAAAAGTAACTGAGCTTGCACTTCAGCATGCCATTAACTTTTAGTGCTTTGTGCACATCCGTTAGAGTTGAGAAGCAGACATATGGTGCCGACTACAGGCACAAGTAAAAGTTCCTATGTCTGGCATCTTTTCAATTCCATTATTAATGCTTCCAGACTAGAAAAAAGGTAAAATTGAGTGAGTATTAAAGTTCTCAATTTACATATTGCTAACAAAAGAGAACAATACTAAGACATAAATACTAAGAAAAATCGGGAAAACTATGATGCTGAAATAATTGAATAAAAAGGAATACAACAATTTAGATAAAAAGCCCTAAAGTTTCAAGAGTAGCTAAAACCTTCAATTAAACCACAAAGAGATTATATATAATTGGATAGGAAGTGGAACGACTTGAACTCGTAGGGAAAACTATACAAAAAATTAAAAAATCTGAATTTTTTTTTTAAATTGCGCTAAAAATAGAAATGGATTATTAAATTGTTCGATTGAATCGTAAGTGTGTCTCTGTGTGTATTTAGAATTTATATAATGTGCATGTTTTTTTTTTTTTATAAATATATAATGTGCATGCTCATCGAAGGAAAAAAGAGTACAAAAAATTTCTACACATAAAGGAAAACCTGATCGAATTGATTTCTCCATCTGAAAGAAATAAAAATATTTATTTGGTTGTGAGTAACTCTTCGCCTGAAACGAGAGAAAGAAAGAGGGAGACAGAATTTTCTATTTTTTTTCCTGCGAACTGTGTGTTTTGAGTGTGAGAGATTAAACCACTAAGCCTGAAAATCAAATCAAGATACCCGATACTCGACTCGAGCTCGTTTAATAAAAGCTCGTTTGAGTTTGGTTCGTCACACTAATCAAACAAACTTGAATATCTTTTTTCGTTCGATAACTTTTGAAACTCGGCTCGATAAGCTAAAAACTGAAAAAATACATGTAAAATATCAAGCTGCTCGATACTCGGCTCGAGCTCGTTCGATAAAAGCTCGTTTGAGCTCGGCTCGATTGAAAATCAAACCAAGCTCAAACCTAAAATTTCAAACTCGATAAAAATCAAACCAAATTTGAACAGTGTGTCGTTCGATACTACTCCGATCGATTACAGCCCTACCCCTGACCCTTTTTTTAGCCGTGTTTTTTTTTTCTTCGGTTATTTTTTTCTCTTAAGCGGTGGTTCTAGAAGACCATCTGTCATGTTAGGTCACTTTTAAGGACACTTTTGCATAAAAAGTGTCCCTATAATTCCCTAACACGACGGATGGATAGCCATGAAAATTCCGTTCTAGAAACTTTTAAAAAAAATCTCAATGCAATTGGGCACGAAAAGTTAATTTTGCCGAGTGAAAAATTTATATTGATGAAGTGTTGTGATTGGGGACGAAGTAATTTCTTGCAAAGGCGAGGGTTTAGCGGCGATTTTCTCCTTTCATAAAACTGGAAAAGTATGAAGTTAAGTCTACTGGCCATCAAGTAATTATAGAACAATACTTTTGAGAACAACCATAAATCAAGTCTTTGGACAGTAATATTAATTGTAAGTGGTACTCTTGTTATAGTGATCGAATGTTGAAAATAATCTTGTCAAACAAAGAGTCTATCTTTGGATAGACTAATTACTCACATGGACACCTAATAATAATCACACATTCATCACCACAGGTGTATATGCAATTCGGCCAAACATTATCCTTCCTTTGGGCCGTTTTAATATTCTCATGAATTTGCATACACAAATTCATCTTAACATCCTCTATAAGCCAATCTACACAAGAGAGGTTACTTTGGCGACATGTTGCTTCAATTGGTTATATTGGATGTCAGACTGACTAATAAAGTCACTGTTATGTATTAAAATTATTCGAAAGTTATTGCCAAACCAGGAAATTTCCTTAATTTTTTTTTAACCAAACAGGCCCTTAAGAACAGTAATTTCCAATTTTGTCGGAGCCAAACAACCTCTAATCCTGGTAAGGTTTCATCTTCTTCACCTATTTTTGAAATTGCCTGAAACGTTCCGACGTTGTTGTTAATGCCGTTTGAAGCACGGCAAGGACACGATAACATAAGAATCATGATTTCTACCAACAAAATCAGAGAAATCAAGAAAGTACGCAACAAGATTTTAATCGGTTGAAGAAAACCAAAAGTTCCGGCAATTGATTTCACTTTAGCGAGATCGGGCAGTGACTATAATTCCCCTTGTATTCACAGCCATGGAAGTGGTTTCCTTTATTCCTTCGTGAGTGGAGTTGACGGCTTGGCGGCAGCGATGAAGAAAGCTGTAAACTCAATTTTCCTTTCTTGATTCAACTATTTCCATAGTAGTGCATAGGTATTTTTCTTTTCTTTAATTTCTTAATTATTATTTATTTACTTAAAAATAATAATAAATTATGTCAGAATTTCTCAATCCATAAGGAGAAATCTAAACTGAAGTTCGATAATCCTAGTCAAGAAAACATATTTCTACTAGGTCTATAACTTAAGGGATCATGCGAAGGAACAATTACTTTAATTGCATAAACATAAGACATGAACCATAATCTTTAATTCAAATCAAGAAAGCAATAAACCCTAATTTGCATAATCAAGATCTACAAAGCATGAAATTCTAGATTTTAAAAAACAAGATCAAGATAGCAAAAAATTCCTAACATGCATAATCTAGATCTTTTAAACTTAATCAACAAAACTTAAGAACCAAATCCAGATTTTCATAGATCATAAACATAATTTTCTTTTAAAAAAAAATCTCAAGTAATCGAACATGGGTGGCTCTGATACCACTTGTTGGATCTGAATCGAATACATTAACATAATGATCATAAGATCTAATTCGATTTAATACCGAAAACCTTATTGCCTAACAATGTCGATTGTCAAGAGATTAAAAGTAGATCTGAAATTTTAATGCAGCGGAAACTTACCTTGATTCATGCCAGCAATCTTGATGTTATTGATGATTTAGTGATGATGGGTTTTATGACCTTCCACTTGATACACACCTTATAACATTTATACTCATGCAGAAAGGGATTGCAGAGAATATGAGTTATGTAACTCAATATTATGTTGTTGTGTTGTCTACAAGTGGGGATCATAACCCCTTATATATAATAACCTACTAGGGTTAGTATATGTTCAATTATTTTCAATTCGGCCCTTCATCAAATTGAAAATCACAAACTGGTATCTACACTTTTATTCCATGATAAACTTAATACCCATAGTCCAAAAAATAACATAATTAGACCACATAATTATGTACTTTACTTTATAATAGCAATACACACTAAATTAACAAATTAGGCCCACATAACCATTGGAATTTTCCAACAGTGTAATCTTAATGATTTCATAAATCGTTAATTGTATATGTTATACCATCACTCTCTCAAAGAACATGAAAGTCTCAATTTATGACCAATGTTTTAAAAACGGATCGGACATCGAATCGGTAGCCTTATTGGTTATTGGTTAGATCGGTTTAACCGTATTAATCCCTGGTCCAACCGGTGTAACGTCATTACAATATAATATTTTATTTTAATTTTAATGTATGTAATCAACTATTTACAAACAAATATATTATTCATTTTTCAAGTTTATTTCCATAAACTAAATGTTTATCTCATGATCAAATATTTTTCCTACAAAATTTGAGTTGAGAATGAATGGTAACAACAAAATTACAATTATGATAAAATGATATCAATGCAATAATTTAAATTATAATAAAAACCATATAAAAAACAATAATTTTATTACTAACCACCTATGAAAAAGAGAAATTTTTTATAAATTTTTTCATTAAATTATATAAAAAAAAAATATTATTTGAAGTTTGTGAAAAAAATGACTTTTCTAATGAATTTGATACTCAAATATATTTATATAACCTATTATATATAAGATTTTTTTATTTCTTGTTGATTTTGTTTAATTCAAAGTGAAAAATAGAAGAACAGATATGAGAATATTGTTGAAGTTTAAAGGTCGCGGAAGAGTAATAAAATTCGTAGCGTAAACTTTATATTAAGTGAACCACTGGTTCAATCGGTTCACTTGTTCATTAGTTTTACTGGTTTTTGACCGGTTTTTTCTGCTTCAAACTGGTCAGGAACAAAGCTGGTTTTGGAGGGTTAATCGGACCGAATTGACAACCGATTACCGGTTAAACCGATCAATCCGATCCAATTTTTAAAACACTATTTATAACTACTCTCTCTTCATATTTACTATACATACAATATGGGATATGTTGATCGTCAACAAAACACCCTAAACAATAGCATCTAAATCAAGAATTCAATTTTTTTTTATAAACTATCATAATTAATTCAATAAATAATTACCAATTTAAAAAACAAGTATAAAAAATGGGTTGAATTACACATCATAGAACAAGTATATCCAAACTTTAACCCCATAAATAATAGCACTCATCTTCTTATTATTAAGTTCAAAGTGATGAGGGGTACTTTGAAATCTTTATTTTGGGAGCTCATGCTGGATCAAAGACCCTAAAATTTGACCTTGAGCTCTTTAAGGACCCTGAGTTCGACCCTGAGCATATTGATGACCCTGAATCCGACCTTGAGCACGATCTTGAGCTCCTTGAAGACCCTGAGTTTGACCTTGAGCACATTAAGGACCCTGAGTCCGACCTTGAAGGCATAATTTAGATTCCGAAGCTTTGAACTCCAGTTAGCTCAGTCCGATCGCCAGCAGAGGGGCTCAGGGTCGAATTTACCATTGGGCCAACCCCAGGCCCAGGCCCTTGGGCCAAGAAATATACCCCTGTGGATGGTTCACCTAGCACACCGCCTCAACTATAAATACCACTCGCATTTATGAAGGAAGGGGGAGATTTTTGGAGCTGCACCTTGATCGAAGCCTCCTGCTCGGATTTCCTCTTGAGTTATATTAGATCACTTTAGTTGTATGTATTTACCTATAGCTTGTACGGCATCCTATAATGCTCAAATAGGACCCTCAATACTTGTAATCTGTACCCATCATGATCAAAATATACTTTATTGATCTTCTATCTCATATCATAGTGTATCTTCCATGTTCTATTTTATTATATTGATCTCCAACCAAAACGCGTAAGATCAATTGGCGCCCACCGTGGGGCCTTATTTGGGTGTTAGATCGAAATATGCCTACTAGGAAGCAATTTACGTACAATCAAGTGCAGGTTCTCATGCAGGAGCTCAAGTTATCAGATCTCCAAGGTCATATTCTCAAGATCGAATTTTCAGGATCGAATTCTTATGTCTACAGGGTCGAATTATCATGTCTCCAGGATCAAATTCTTGGATCTCCAAGATTAAATTCGAGCTCAAGTTATCAGATCTCCAAGGTCATATTCTCAGGATCGAATTTTCAGGATCGAATTCTTATGTCTACAGGGTCGAATTATCATGTCTCCAGGATCAAATTCTTTGATCTCCAAGATTAAATTCTCATATCTTCAAGATCGAATTTTCAGGATCGAATTCTTATGTCTACAGGGTCGAATTATCATGTCTCCAGGATCAAATTCTTGGATCTCCAAGATTAAATTCTCATATCTTGAAGATCGAATTTTTAGGATCGAATTCTTATGTCTACAGGGTCGAATTATCATGTCTCCAGGATCAAACTCTTGGATCTCCAAGATCAAATTCTCATAATGATTTAACCGGATTTCGTCTGGTTAATTGAATATCAGTGAATTTGTGATATCGGGGAGTTTTCGATATTTATATATTTATTGTATAGGGCTCTGTTACTTTATTCTGGATGGATCGGTTACAAAGAAAAGCAATATTCAAGAACAAGAAGTAAAATCGCAAAACCAAGCTAAGAACACATCTATATGAAGATAAAAAGCTCTGTAATAATATTGAATATTATTGAATTGTGCTGTTGTAAGCAGTATTAAATCCTGTATTCTTAGAGTTCAGGAATTTCGTAATTGTTTAATACAATGATTAACTAGGTATTTATATAATGTTAAACCTAGCGTTACAAGGAAACATAGTCCTAATAGGACTCGGCCCAAATATCCTTTTTGAGTCCGGAGTATAATCTTATATCGAAGCGAGCTGCACTTGGCCGGGTCGGTAAGATGATCCCGATCTGTTTGAATTGGTCGAATTAATCTTATCTTCTTCATTCGATCCGAGTAGTATGTAGGGTGCGAAATAGCCCCCATCAGTACTCCCTCACTTCTTCGAGCGTATAGATAATAGAAGCTCGTAGAAGTAGTTAAATCTTTACGACTGTTTCTTTTCTATGAATGGAGCCTCGTTAAAAACCTTACTTAAGAAAAAACCCTGTGGGAAAAAATCTTAAATAAGGAAAAGAGTGCTACATATCATAGATAGTCGTTTTCTTCGTCCAATTACGGATCGCCACGCGTCTATTCAGGAGGCTTTTTGTATCTTCCCGTTTTTGGCGGGAATTTGAGTAGCTGCAATGAGTTCGAAACGTCTTTTCTCATTTTGTTATAAATAGGTGACTTTCGAGTTTGCCATTTCTCTTTTATATTTGCTTTCAATTCGTAGTCATTTTCTAGCTTGGTCGTTCGTCATATAGAATTTTCCTTTGATCGACCTATATTCTCTGGAAAAACAATGGCTTCTTTGAGAAAATCTTCTTCTTCCTCGAGGGAGAATATTGCTCCTAACAACGAGGAGGAGTTGCGCTCTAATCTCTCGGGTGAACAATCTTTCGTTCCTGAATTTGTTGTTCCTGCGGCAGATACTTTTAAGGTACAGATCCTTTCTGACACAGAGGTTGCTACCCGAGCAAAAAAAGGTAAAGGCACTGCTCCTCAGATTTCTGAACCGATTGAGGACCTGGCTTGCGCTTATACTGTGGATACCTTTCCGGAGGTTGTGAGTAACTATGCGCAATATTTACCGGAGGGTTCCGAAATAATTCTTCCTTCCCCTTCTGATAGGGTCACTTCTCCACCGGAAGGATGTCGCGCCTTTTATACGGCTCACTTTAATAGTGGCCTCCGTCTTCCATTGTCTCCCCTCTTTCTTGATGTTTTGAAAACTTTCAGTGTATGTTTGACACAGTTGGTTCCAAATTCCGTCGCTTTTGTGGTTTGTTTTTCTGTTTTGATGATCGCAAAGGGGTTTAAACCTTCTTTTCGTAATTTTACGCAACTTTTTCGTTTCAATATTTCCAGTTCTTCAAATCGTGGATATTTCTTCGCTAGTCAGAAACCTAGTCGGGCAATCTTCGATTCCCCAGTTTCTAGCAATCCTCATTGGAAATCTCACTTTATTTTTGTTCGTCCCCCATCCCACATTCGTTCGATGGATGGTTCGACAATGCCCTTCTCTTGGGATCATGGTTCTAAATGGGTTTATGGAGTTCGCTTGCCGACTGGTGAACTTGTTCCAGACGATGCTCAATTTATCGGTGAAATCCCTGCTATGCGTGCCAATAAATACCAAAGTGCCCTTCTTATTGGGGAGACTTTCCTTCGTAAAGCGGGATTGAGTACTCATACTTTTCCCATCAATTCATCATTAGAATCATTGAGTAAGCATTTTCAATTTAGCTTGCTGTTTTTAAATGATGTCTTCTATATAGAAAAACTAACTTTTGTTCCTTTTTTAGCTGATATGGTAGAAAATTCTCGAGTTTCTTCAAAAGGAAAAATGGTGTTGTCAAAATCCTCTAAATCTATGGAGAACATTCCGATCGAGCAAAGAGCTTCTCGGAAGAGGAAACTGGAGTTGAGTCATGAGTCCGAGGAGGTCGGAGAGGAGACTCCAAATTCTTCCCAAGATTCTCCTGTTCGTCAAGGGACTGGAGCCGGTTATCCTCCCCTCCAGCTTAGGTCATCCTTGGGAATTCGCGGATGTCGCAGTTGGTCGATGCCTCATCCCACTAATAATCCGGTAGGGAGAAAAAGGAGCTTTTATGGTCGTTCTGGCGATGATCTTTCTTTACTTGGCGACAATCATCCAAAACCTACTTTGGTTGAAATGATTGAAGATCATTTAGAGGGGAGGAGAGCCGCTGGTTATTCCGAGAAGGATTCTCTTATTCATGATGATAGTGAAAACGCGGTCGATAAGGCGACCCGTGTTCTTCTGTCCGGCGTTTTTACTCGTGATCTCAATAAGCTTCTTCACAAGGACCCTCTGGAGAAATTCCAGCGAGCTTCTCTTTATGCTGAGAAGGTGATATTTCTTTTCTTCGATCATATTAACAGATAATTTTAAGGGTCTTCCTTAGTTTACTAATCCATCTCTTTTTCTTGCTCTCTTTGTTCTTCCAGACTAAAACTTGTCTTGCGTCATACGCCTATGAAAATGCACTTCGGAAACAACAGTGCGAGTTTCTGGAAGAGAAGTATAAAGCTTTACTCCATAAATCCTCCGGTTCAGAGGTTGGTCCCTCAACATCTTCTTCCGTTCCCGTCGTAGAGACTCGTGCTACCGGGACTGAAGATCAAGAAATGATAAACAGGGTGATGGAGGTTTCTCGTGCTCAAGAGCAGGCCAATCAAATGGCTAGAAAGTTAGAGGGATTCCAGTTTCAGAGCACGGCTCGAATTAGTGAGCTTGAATCTCAAGTATCAAACCTTGAAGCTTCTTTAGAGGAGTACGAAAAGGATGTCCCACTTAGTGGACTTAGGGATCGATACGGTAGGAATCCTGACGAGAGAGTCGTTCGTGAGTTCCTTAATTCTCCTGTTCATACGGCGTTGGTGTATCAGATGGTCGGTCCTCTTCTTGAGAATACTTTTAAGAAGGCGATTCATCAGCTGGTCGCCTTAGAGATGATCGATGACCGTCGAAAGGAGTATTTTAAGGCGGCGCATATTCGGTTGAATCGCTATGGCAAACTTTATTCTTCTTCCGAGGTTCCAGATGTTGAATATCAAGGTTTTCCTCTGGCTCACCTTGTCGAGGAATTTGGAAATCCATTGCCGATTCCTCCTTCTGATGTTAACGATGAGCTCGATAATACTTTTATCGATCCAGAAGACGAAGAAGAAGAAGAAGACGATATAGACATGACTGAGGACGTCGGTAGTGAACAGAAGATTTCGGATTGCGACCAGGCTTCTTGAAATAGTGATTTATTTCTTTGTAATTATTTCCTCTTAGATTTAACTATAACTTTAGCTTTCCTTACTTTGTACGTTGAACGTTTCATATTCTGACAGTCGTGTCTTTTCACATTCGCCGTAATAATTCAGACAAGCCATTTAATTTGCTGTAATCATTATGTGCGTGTCTTTTCAAATTCTAGCGTTCGCTCCAAGGTCGGTTTTCCCGCTTCGCGCCCTTTCTTTAGGTCTGTCGCGTCCTTTCGTGTAGTATAAATACGAAAGGTAAAAACTTGGCTTGTTTTTTACTGCTATACTCCTCTCTTAACAGAATACTCTTTCTTTACCTAGTCGATTAACTTTCTCGATATTAATTTGCATTTTTCCATAATCCGATCATGAGTAACCTTTTTGGTAATACTTCGAAGCGACCTTCTCGTGAGGGCGCTAGAGATAATAGATCTAAAAAATCTCGAAGAGATGGGCCGTCGTTGGAGCCTCCTCGTTTGTCCCAATCAATTAGGTCGGAGATCGATACTCCTGTTATTGCTTCTGAACCTTTCTCCGTGGTAAATTCGTCGTTTTCAGAACCAATTTTTTCTGCTTCTACTCAGGAAGGAAACATGCCTTCCCCTGGTCGATTACCTTTTGGGGATATGTCCAACGAAGAACCGGCTTATAATATAGCTGTTAGTTCCAATGCTTCTTCCTTTGAGCACGTTTTTCACGGAGGGGATCTTGCTATTTCCCTTCCTTTGTCTGCTTCTACTGCCCTGATTGCCAGTGAAGGGCAAGCTGGCGATGGTTTTTCTGTTAATCCTTCTGTAACGCAATCTATTTTGCAAGATTGTCCTGAATTTTTGTTTCATGATACCACTGTAATGACTACATCCTTTGAATCGGGAGGACCTTCCGAAGGTCGGATTGGTTCCAGGTCTGGCCGTCGAACCGTAATTTCCGCTTCGGGCAAGGAAACCTCTGTTAGCCCCGACGAGAGAGAATCTCCTCGTCCATTAGATGATCGATGCATCTTTGAGCAAGTTAATGACATTCTTTTGTCGGAGACTCCACGTTCCGACGGTGTCCCTTTGACTAGCGAACTGCCTGGTTCTATTGAACCTGATGCTTTGTCATGGGATTTAGGCATGAGTACTATTTTGCCCGGCGAGTTGAGGAAGCTCGAAGGTACCTCCAATGTTCGCCTTGTTCAATCTCTGGTGAAGATATGTGAGCAGGTAAGCATATCTCGAATATTTTTCCTGTTCTTTGTTTTGAATGCCTTGTTGTATGGCGGTTTTTCTTACTCTTTCTGCTTTTTAGGGCAAGTATTTTGCACTCCAGCTGGGTGTGCAAAATGACGAACTGTGGAATAGTCGGAGAGTTCTTCAAGGTCAGTTGGAGTCAGAAAAGGCTAAAGCCAGGGGTTTGGAGTTGCAGCTGCAACTTGCCAAAGATGATCTCCAAAAATTGGAGGCCGATAAAGTTGTTCTTGAAAAGGAGAAAGGTGACTTAGTTCAGGCTGCTGCCCTTTCAGAGGAGTCTCAACGGCGGTCCTATGAGGAAGGATATGACACCGGTTATTTAAAGCGTCAAGAGGAGTTGATGGCGTTTGCTGGCAACTTGACTCCTCGGCGGACTGTTTCTAGTAGTCGACCTCCTGACCGTTCTTCTCAGTGATCTTTGTTCGACCTGGCAGTCCTTGGACTGTCTATTTTTTTTTTTTTTTTTTTTTTTTTTTTTTAACTGCCCAGCTTTTGTGCATTTGTTTGGGCTGAAATTTTTGTAATGGGAGGAGTAGAAATTTGGAAATTATGACTTTTTTGTAGGCAGATCATTGTCCTGATCAATTTTATTCTGTTTGTATCCTTTGGTAAGTATGATTTCCTGTCATACGTAAATATAACATCATGAAATAACCAGTTATAGGTTTGACAAACTTAGCTGATATTGATCCTTCCGTAGTATACCAAGGATGTAGAATAAGGTAGCTTTGAACTTGCACGGTCACTTTTTAAGTAACCTAATGGTATAATGTTTGCTCCGTAAATCGAATCTTTTGTTGATTAATCCCGGCATGATTCCTTGAAGGATGTCTTCTAACATGTTTTTCGTCCATATGTAAACAATTGCAGTCGTATCGATAGTAGTCTTAAGCATTTTGGTCGATGTTCGATCCATTCCTTGTAAATTTGTCCTTTTATGACATATACCTTATATAAGGAGGCTATTGTTCCTCCTGTTGAACTCTGCTTTTTCTTTTCGTCAGAGGAAATTTTTCCTTTTAATGTCTTTCACAAATCCATATATTCCATCATTATCTTCTAACCATTCGTTCTTTTAGCCAGTATATCGTATCCTTGATATGGGAGGGATTGGAAAATGTAGAAGTCTTGGCCAGATCTGGCCTGTTCAGACCTCCTTAAGCAATTCTTTGGTATGTTAGGCAGTGACGTCCTTGTATTTTCAAACAAAGAGAGCTATTCTCCTGATTTCTATGTCAGATATCTTGGACTCCGAAAGAGTTCTGATATGAGGTAGTTAATGGTCGCTCAAATGATGTATGAGGCAGTGACGTCCCTCGTATGGTGAAGGGTTTGGTCTTTTCTCTTTTATCGAGCAACTGTCTTTTTCGTTGCGATCTTAAAGCTTGTATGGCTTCGTTCGTGGATTCTAGGGTTTTAAGCCATCGATCATGAAGTATGATTGTGCCGGAATGTCTAATCCAAAGCTTTTTTAGATTTGATCATATCGATCTATTGCCTCTTTTGTTATCGACTAGTTGGGGCGATTAGATTGTGCCGTTCCAACTTACATGCATTTATTGCGGGGAGTCAAGGGGTCGCATCTGTGTCCGTTGATCAAATGCTTTTTCAGCCGTTGGATTGTTTGAGTCTATCCCTATAAATAGGGTGGTGGTTTGCATTCTTCCTTTGCAATTTCCCAAAGAGAATGGAGATCTCAACTTCTTTGGATTTCATTCTGCCCTCAGATCCCATAATATTCAAAAAGTCACATTATCGTGATTCACTCTGTAATAACTTGGTGTTCATCTACCTTGTACTGACGGGTCCCATGTCAGCCCTTCCTTGTACTAACGGGTCCCATGAGGCCTCAGCTTTAGTTTTCATCAATTAGAGGTCCGTGGTTTCCGTTTGCACATGGGGGGTTCATACTTGCCAGTCACCCTCGCTCTTGGATGTTACCTCCGGAGTGATAGACCGCCGGGGTGGCTGGTAAACTTACCGTTTCACGACGGTCCCGAAGAGATGCTGCTCGTGAGTAAAATGTTTTATAGATAAAGTAAAAGCAGTATCTTCTTTCGGGTGAGTGAGCATTGCTAGTTATCTGGCTGGTAATGTTCATTTCATCTAGAAGAACATTTGATCTTCAGAGCCTGGCCACCGAACTAAAGAAGTCGACCATCGTGAGCAGCATGCTTCTTTGGTCGCATATTATAATCGATGAGGTACTAGGGAGGAGATTGGTGTTTCCGTGGACATTGTCGTGAAGATAGTCGATCCCATAGGATCAATTAGATCATTGTAACGATCTTTAGGTAGCAAGCAGATCTTTGTAACGTAGTATATTTGTATGTAATTGATTTGATGAATAAAATATTACTTTATTTCTTGCATCTTCTTTGTCGTTGGTAATTTTATTTACGAGGAGTATTTTCCGAGCAGATGAATTCATACTTGATTTATCTTTCAAAACTTTAGGAGTATCAGCGGATCTTTTTTAGATCGTTAGGAATATATCGAGGAGTTTTTATTGAGCGGATCAATGTATACTCGACTCGTTTGTAATTATACTTAGGTTTTTATCCCAAAAGTCCTTTAATCATTGAAAACATATCGAGGAGTTTTTATCGAGCGGATCGATGTTTACTCGACTCGTTTTATTTAGACTTAGGTTTTAATACCACAAAGTCTTTTTCTCGTTGTAAATAGTTCGAGGAGTGTTTATCGAGCGGATCGATGTTTACTCGACTCGTTTATAATTTAGACTTAGGTTTTAAATACCAAAAAGTCTTTTTCTTGTTGTAAATATGGGCGAGGAGTGTTTATCGAGCGGATCGATGTTTACTCGACTCGTTTATAATTTAGACTTAGGTTTTTAGTACCAAAAAGTCTTATTCTCGTTGTAAATATGGGCGAGGAGTGTTTATCGAGCGGATCGATGTTTACTCGACTCGTTTATAATTTAGACTTAGGTTTTTAGTACCAAAAAGTCTTTTTCTCGTTGTAAATAGTTCGAGGAGTGTTTATCGAGCGGATCGATGTTTACTCGACTCGTTTATAATTTAGACTTAGGTTTTAAATACCAAAAAGTCTTTTTCTTGTCGTAAATATGGGCGAGGAGTGTTTATCGAGCGGATCGATGTTTACTCGACTCGTTTATAATTTAGACTTAGGTTTTTAGTACCAAAAAGTCTTTTTCTCGTTGTAAATAGTTCGAGGAGTGTTTATCGAGCGGATCGATGTTTACTCGACTCGTTTATAATTTAGACTTAGGTTTTAATACCAAAAAGTCTTTTTCTTGTTGTAAGTATGGGCGAGGAGTTTGTATTGAGCGGATCAATGTATACTCGACTCGTTTTTGAATTTATCGAGGAGTTTTTATCGAGCGGATCGATGTTTACTCGACTCTTTTTAATTAGACTTAGGTTTTTAACCCAAAAAGTCTTTTCGATCGTTGAAGATATATCGAGGAGTTTTTATCGAGCGGATCGATGTTTACTCAACTCATCTGTAATTTAGACTTAGGTTTTTCACCAAAAAGTCTTTTTGATCGTTGAAGATATATCGAGGAGTTTTTATCGAGCGGATCGATGTTTACTCAACTCATCTGTAATTTAGACTTAGGTTTTTCACCAAAAAGTCTTTTTGATCGTTGAAGATATATCGAGGAGTTTTTATCGAGCGGATCGATGTTTACTCAACTCATCTGTAATTTAGACTTAGGTTTTTCACCAAAAAGTCTTTTCGATCGTTGAAGATATATCGAGGAGTGTTTATTGAGTGGATCAATGTATACTCGACTCGGTTCGTTCTCAATTTTCATCAATATGATAGTGTAATTCCGAGGAGCGTTAACCGAAATAATCGATGTATATAGAACGCTAAAATTCTTTACTAATTGAACTTGTAGGCTAAGGCCTTTTGTTACAAGGATTAAAACTTGATAAAGTAAAATAAAAGAATGCAGTATAATCTGCTAAAATTTATTTACCATAGTATTTCCTAAGGTTGACCGCATTCCAGGTTCTTGGTAAGGCTGTTCCATCCAAGTGTGCAATTTTGTATGAACCTTTCTTTCCTACGCCAATGACGATGTAAGGTCCATCCCAATTTTGTTGTAACTTTCCCACATGCTTGGATACTTCTACCTTTTTCAAGACCATGTCTCCTTCTTTGAAAGTTCGGATGCGTACTTTTTGATTGTATGCTTTCTCCATATTTGCTTTAGTGACTTGTAGGCGTACAACAGCTTTATCTCTTAAAGCTTCTGTTAAATCAATGTCATTTTCTCTCGCCTTTTCATTTTCTTGATCGTCGAACATCTCTATTCTTGGCGTTGGGATTAAGGTTTCAACAGGAATAACAGCCTCCGACCCATACACCAAGCTGAATGGGGTTTCCCCGGTTGAGCTTCTTACTGTAGTTCGATTAGCCCATAGCACTCCTGGAAGTTCATCGAGCCATTTTCCTTTGGCCGAACCTAATCTTTTTTCCAAAGATTTTATTATTTCTCGGTTCTCTACTTCGGTTTGTCCGTTCGCTCTTGGATGTCCGACCGAAGTGAAATTTTGTTGAATTCCTAGTTTCGAACACCATTCTATTACTTGTTTTCCCGCGAATTGGGTTCCATTATCTGAAATTAGGATCCTCGGGATGCCAAATCGGCAAACTATGAACTTCCATAGGAAGTTGATCACTTGGAATTGAGTTATTCGTGCGAGTGCGATGCATTCTATCCATTTGCTGAAATATTCTACAGCGACCAGGACGTAAGCTTTTTTGGATCTGGCCGCTGGGAAAGGCCCCACAATGTCCATTCCCCATTGATCGAAGGGCCAACATACTGGAATTGGATGCATGTTTTCTGCTGGTCGATGACATATGTTAGCATGGATCTGGCAGTGATGACATTCTTGGACATATAGAGTGGCATCTTTATTGATGGTAGGCCAATAGTAACCAGTCCTGAGACATTTTAAGGCCAATGCCCTTGATCCGCTGTGATTTCCTGCGTCTCCTTCATGTATTTCTCGCAGTATATCGGCGGTTTGTGATTCAGGGATGCATTTCAGGAGAATTCCTGATACTGACCTTCGGTAGAGTTTTCCTTCTACAAGCGTATACTTTGGGGCTCGATATTTTATTTTCCGAGCTGCATTCTGATCAGATGGTAGTTTTCCTTCTCGAAGATAGTCTATCATTGGGGTCATCCAGTTTTCTTCGACTTCATCTATTTCCATTATATCGACTGCCGGTGTTTCATCGATATCGATTGCCGGTGTAGAAGATATCAACCAATTGATCACCCGTTCGGTCTTTCCGTCGTGGGATCCTGTGAACTTAGATAGTTGATCGGCCCATTTGTTTTCCGAACGTGGGATGTTCTGTATGTCGAAATTTTCAAACTTCTCAGCTAGTGTTTTTACTTTGGCGAGGTATTTTACCATATTGAATTCCTTAGCTTCGTATAGGCCTCTTATTTGTCTTTGTACTAACTCTGAGTCGGTTAACACTTTAAGCCTTTTTATGTTAGCTTTGATCGCCATTTCCATTCCTGCGATTAACGCCTCATATTCTGCCTCATTATTTGTTACGACAAAGTTCAATGTAATAGCATAATTCAAATCTTCATTATTAGGTCCGGTGAAGTTGATTCCGGCGCCTCCTCCTTCCCGGCTTGAAGCACCATCTACGTGCAATAACCAGGTTTGATCTTCTACGATCAATACATCCTCATGGAGGGTGTTTGATGATTCAGTAATTTGTGTTGGTGTTTCCAATAGAAAATCAGCCAATACTTGGGCCTTGATGGCGATCCTTGGTTTGTAATCGACTTCGAATTGGCTGAGTTCGATGGCCTATTTGATTAGTCTTCCGGAGGCTTCTGGTTTTGCTAGGATTTGCCTTAGCGGTTGATTCGTCAAAACGATGATTTTTTAGGTTAAGAAGTAGGGTCGGAGTTTTCGTGCAGCCACTACTAAGGCCAGCGTGAATTTTTCTATTTCCAAGTAATTCTTCTCCGCCCCTTGCAATAACTTGCTGAGATAATAGACGGGCTTATGCTCTGAGCCCTCTATCTTAATTAGTACTGAGCTAATGGCCGTATCGGAGATGGAGATGTAGATGTACAGCGGTTCCCCTTCCGTCGGTTTGGCCAACATCGGAGGTGTTGTTAAATATTCTTTGAGTTGTTCGAAGGCTCGTTCACATTCTTCAGTCCAAGCGAAGTTTTTCGCTTTTCGAAGCGTTTGGAAAAAGGGCAAGCTTCTGTCCGCAGATTTTGATATGAATCTATTCAATGCTACGATTTTTCCAACCAAGCTTTGTACTTGAGAGATGGTCTTGGGAGGTTTCATTTCAGTAATGGCTCGAATTTTCTCTGGGTTGGCTTCTATTCCTCGCTGGTGCACCAAGTATCCCAAAAATTTTCCTGACTTAACACCGAAGGTGCATTTTGCGGGGTTCAGCTTCATACGGTATTTTCTTAAGATTTGAAAACATCGATCTAGATGTTTTACATGATCCGCTTCATTCATACTTTTGACTAACATGTCATCTACATAGACTTCCATTATCTCTCCGATTAGTTCTCTGAACATTAGGTTTACTAACCTTTGGTAAGTAGCCCCGGCGTTCTTCAATCCGAATGGCATTACTATAAAGCAGTAAACTCCCTGCTCGGTTATGAATGCGGTCTTCTCTTGATCCCGTTCGTCCATGTATATCTGGTAAAACCCTTGGAAGGCGTCCATCATACTGAATAACGCGAAGCCAGCGGTCGAGTCGACCAATAAGTCAATTCTTGGGAGGGGGTATGGGTCTCGTGGACACAACTTGTTAAGGTCGGTGAAATCGTTACACATCCTCCATTTGTTGTCTTTTTTATCCCCTTTTGCTACTAGTACAACATTGCATAGCCAATCCGAGAAATGAATTTCTCGGATTTGTTTTGCTTGAAGCAACCTTTCTACCTCGGCTTTGATAATTTTATCCTTTACCGGTCCGTGATTTCTTTTCTTCTGTCTGGCGGGTTTTGCTGAAGGGTCAATTTTTAGGGTATGCTTGATTACCCGCGGATCGATCCCTTCAATGTCATTTGCGCTCCAGGCGAAGACGTCCACATTATTTCTTAGGAATTCGATTAACATTATTTCTCCTTCTTTGCTCAATTCTGTACCAATTCTTGTCTTTTTGGATGAGTCGCCTTCTACTAGAATTATATCTTTATGTTCTGGGGGTTTCAAGGATAAGTCTAGTGGTTCTTTCCCCTTTTTATCTAATCGATCAGTACTAGGAATTTCAACCTCATTGCTAGTTGGATCATCTTCGATCTTTCTCTTACTCGGAATAATAGACTTAGCATGTTCTTTTAAGGTTAGCGATGTGCTGTAGCAATCCCACGCCATACAGTGGTCGTTCGTTATTTCTCCGATGCCACTATCGGTCGGAAACTTTATTTTCTGATGATAGGTAGAGACTACAGCTCGAAAAAGGTTAAGGGCTGGTCGCCCTAATATAGCGTTATAAGCGAAGGGTGTTTCTACCACTAGGAATTTTACTAACTTCACTGTTCGAAGTGGCTTCTTTCCGAGCGACACACTTAAAGATATCGTTCCGCTGGGGATGATCTCGGACCCTCCAAAGCCTACTAACGGCGTAGCTACTTTTTGTAGGTTTATTTGTCCGAGGTTCATTTGTGCTAAAACCTCCCTGGAGATGATATTTGCTGAGCTTCCATTATCGATTAGGATTCTTCTTACATTGTAATTCGCTATCTCTAACGACACTACCATAGGGAAATCGGGGTTATCCTCTTTTGTATCCCAAATGATGTTTTTAGGTACTTCGCCTTCGTTAAAGCTGATCGGCTGGTGATTCGTTGGCCTGTTTTCCAGAGTCCATATTTCTTTTTGATATCTTGAATTTCCAATTATGGATCTAGCGGTTCTTCGTCGAGTATTACGACTATCTCCACCCGCCGGCCCCCCGGATATCGTATGGATAGTCCCATTGATCTGGTCCTGATTTAACTCCTGAGCGGGTCGACGTTCAGGTGACCTTCGACGAGAACTTCTCCTTGGATTACCGTTCCGAGGGCTTCTACTTCTTTCCCTTTTGCGATTATCTCGCTCTATGTATTCGTCTAGTTTTCCTTGCTCGATCAGTTTTTCGACTTCTCTCTTAAGGTGAAAACAATTTTCCGTTCGATGCCCATGTGCCCTATGGTACTTACAGTATTGATCATAGTTTCTAGACCCTGGTCTGGGCTGAGCGATTTTCCTTGCCTCGGGAATCCAGTTATTTCTTTCTAGGACTTCCAATATTTCTTCCATCGGAGCATTTAACCTTGGGTGTTCTACTTGATTCACCCTGCTTCTGATTGGTTGTTCTGGGTTTCTTGGTCTTTGGTAGTAATTAGGTTGCCTTTCTTGATCGGCTTTGCTGTATTCCAATCGTTGGAAAACGTTACCTCTCCTGGAAGATCGCTCATAGTCTAAGGGTCTTTGGGCAGGAATCTTATCATGCCGCCTGGAGCCTGAAGCTGTGAATTTATTTTTGTTTTTATCCTTAAAGGAATTCATCTCTTCTTGGGTCATATACTTAGACGCCAAGCTCATGATGTCGGCGAACGTTCTTGGTTGTTTTCGACTGAGGGCGTTTCCGAACTGCCTGTTTTTAGTGAGATCGAAGAGGATAGAAATTATGTAATCAATATTTGGAGAATCGATTTTGAGTAGTTCTACATTGAATCTGGCCAACCAGTTTCTTAGGGATTCTCCTTCTTGTTGATGTATGGTTCCTAGGTAGCTCATCGGGAGTTTTTGCCTCTTCTGACTGGCAAACTGCTGCGTCAATTTATTGCATAATTCCCGGAAACTGAATATGGAGTTGGCAGGTTGTTTTGCGAACCAATCCAACGCTAGGCCCTCGAATGTGGTCACCATTAACTTGGCGGTGAATTCGGCAGAGTGGGCATATAAATTCATTATGTTAGTGAAGCTAAAAATATAATCATCCGGGTCGGTGGTTCCGTCATATCGGGGTAGTCTACCCGGGACCTGTCCAATGGATTGCGCTTCTTTTATTTCTCTGCAGAAGGGAGAACATGCTGCAAGGCTCTCCTGGAGTTCCGCGGTTCGGGTCCACGGGTTTTGAACAGATCGTAGGCGTTGCTCCAGTCGTTCCTGTACTATTCTCTCGATTTCTCTTTCCGAGAATCGAGTCGCTCGTGGTCGATCTGGGATAGCATCATCTATGTCATCCTCGATAGGGATTATTGTTCGTTCCTTCGATCCGCTGCGATCCGCCTGTGGCCTTCTTCGACCTGGTTTTCTTCGGGGACGGTTATCGGAGGGTTTAGAATTGTCCTGCTGTGGGCTGCGTAACGAGCGTCGCTCACTTGCTGGGCTGTCCGCTTGTTGAGAGGTTGGTTTGTTTGGCCCTGGCATTCCTGGTGCAGGAGTTGTCCTGGGAGCCGTAGCGTTTCGAGGAATTTGGTCTAAAACTAGCAATTCTTCTGGAGAGAGTGATTTGAAGAGCATTGCTATTTGTCTCAGTTTTTCCTGAGCGCCTGGGAGAGGAACGGGTATTTCGGGGACTTCCGGTTCTTCCTGTATTGCACCGGTAAGACCTCCTTGGTGTTCCTGCTGACGAGAACGGGTATCTGGGAGATTTTCATTGGTGTTGGGAATGTTGTTATCGTTGTTGTCTTGTGGATCTTCGGATGTGTTGTGGCCGGTGGTTGTATTACTTCTCGCTCCAATGCGAGCGCTTTTCCTTGGGCGAGCCATGTGTCGATCGAATAATTAACGTAGCCCCACGGTGGGCGCCAACTGATTTAACCGGATTTCGTCTGGTTAATTGAATATCAGTGAATTTGTGATATCGGGGAGTTTTCGATATTTATATATTTATTGTATAGGGCTCTGTTACTTTATTCTGGATGGATCGGTTACAAAGAAAAGCAATATTCAAGAACAAGAAGTAAAATCGCAAAACCAAGCTAAGAACACATCTATATGAAGATAAAAAGCTCTGTAATAATATTGAATATTATTGAATTGTGCTGTTGTAAGCAGTATTAAATCCTGTATTCTTAGAGTTCAGGAATTTCGTAATTGTTTAATACAATGATTAACTAGGTATTTATATAATGTTAAACCTAGCGTTACAAGGAAACATAGTCCTAATAGGACTCGGCCCAAATATCCTTTTTGAGTCCGGAGTATAATCTTATATCGAAGCGAGCTGCACTTGGTCGGGTCGGTAAGATGATCCCGATCTGTTTGAATTGGTCGAATCAATCTTATCTTCTTCATTCGATCCGAGTAGTGTGTAGGGTGCGAAATAGCCCCCATCACATAACTTCAAGATCGAAAATTTATTATCTCCAGGAATAAATTCTCACTCTCCAGGATCGAATTTTATGATCTCCAGGATCGAATTTTATGATCTTCAGGATCGAATTTTGTTATCTTCAGGGTCGAGTTTTATGATCCCCAGGATCGAATTTTATGATCTCCAGGATCGAATTTTGTGATCTTCAGGATCAAAGTATATTATCTCTAGGATCAAATTCTCAGTCTTCAGGATCGACTTTTCTGATCCCCAGGATCGAATTTTATGATCTCCAGGATCGAATTTTGTGTTCTTCAGGATAAAAGTTTATTTGATCCTGGATCAAATTCCCAGTCTCCAGGATCGAATTTTATGATCTTCTGATCGAATTTTATGATCTTCAGGATCAAAGTTTATTATCTCCAGGATCAAATCCTCATATCTCCAGGATCGAATTCTTATATCCCCATGCTCGAATTCTTATATCTCCAGGACCAAATTCTCCGATCAAAGCTAAAGGGTGAAAGCCGTTGCTATGTGTTGGTCCCAAGTGGTCAGAAGAGGTTTAGAGGGGGGGGGGGTGAATAAACCTCTTTAAAATTTTCTTTCAATTTTAACTTTAAAACTTTACTTTAATTGAACAGACTAAGCTGATCAGATTAGTAAGTTACAATTCTGTTCGCGAACAAATCTTTGAACAGGTCTGTTGACCACTCGTCTGATAGTTACTTAGCTGATTCTGTTGAAATCAGTTTTAATACTTAGAGTACTTGCAGCGGATTTTCAAAGTGTTTTTCACAAGTAATCTTAGCAGTTTGAAAAATGCTTCCCCAGTTTTATAAACTCCTTTTTATCTCTTTTTCAAACAGTTAACTTAATGTTTTTATGCAAACAGAAAATATGCAGATTTAAAACAATGTAAAAACACAAGTAATTTTTATAGTGGTTATATGGATTTGAATATCCTTTAGTCCACTCTTCCAAGTCACACAGATCTTGGGTTATACTATAATCACAAAGTTTACAGTATACTCTGCTTGCGTCGAACAACAAATGAAACGACCACAAGTTCGCAATAGGAAATCACACAGAAAACCTATTCTCTGAAGTTTGATCACTCACAAAGATGGATCACAACTCCGCACAACACTCTTGTTTACAAAATCACTCAGAAGATGTATTTTTCTTTGTTCTTCAACTCTGCTTTCGTCAACAAATGACTCAGCTGATGAGTGAGCTGTTCTTGAGACTTAAAGAATTTTGCTTCGGAAATTTCTCTCAGAAAGTGTGTTGCTTGCTTCTTCTTCGTCTCTTTCAGCTATTTATACTTGAGGATTGAAAAGTGTCCGTTGAAGAGAGACAGAATTCAAATTCCTCGAGTACTGGTCCTTAAAATCCGCGAACGGCTCTTTTGCAGTCTGTCCGTACTGTAAACAGTACTATTCTGCAGGCAGCATTAAATGCAGCATTAAATGCACTCGGCTGATGCGAAGCTTTTCTTCAATCATTTGTCTTAAATATCCTCGTACTTCAGCATTTATTACACCAAGGGGCATTTATTACCGTTGGGAACACTTCATGATCTTCTTCACTTGGCTGACGAAAGTATAAGTCTGATGGTGAACTCGGCTGATCTCAAACTTGAACAAATCTGATTTGAGTCGGCTGATCTTCACTAGTCTGATAACTTTACTTAAGCAGATCAGAAGTCTTGGACCTTGAAACTTTGACTCTTCTGATGTCTTCATTACTTAGTCAAAATTCCTTGATAAGTTTATCAGCTAAGTTACTCCATACTTAGCCAATCTTTGAAGTTTTGGAATGCATCAAAACCTCCCTTATCAAACTTCCTTTAGTGCCTTCATCTTCATCCTTATCCAACAATTTCCCCCTTTTTGATGATGACAAAACTTCAGCTAAGTACCTGTTGAATACCTAAACTAAAGATTGTAATCCTCAAAATTTTCTGAGATAGAAAAAGTTTATTGGATTGAACTTGACTTTTCATTAATATTGAAAAAGAGTTACATAGTACAAGTTCATCAGATGAGATTTCTGAGGAATAGATAAAAGTAAACTGATTACAAGGATTTTACAATTTCTAACTATCAGCTTCTTCATCTGATCCTTCAAGTACTTCCTCATACTCATAAGATGATTCTTCATCATCAGCTTCTTCTTCCAAGGTTGCTTTGGCAGCTTCCATCTTTTCTTTGAGTTGCTGTTCTTGAAGAGCTTTCAAAGCTTCCATGGCCTTCCTGGCAGATTCGGTATTCTTGTACTTGGTAGTTTCTTTTTCAATCTTTCCTTCTTCTTCTTCTTCTACCTTTCCAAGCTCTGCAATCTTGTCAGCTTCAGCTTCAGTCTTGTCAGCTGTTTCTTCAGTTTCCTTGGCTTCAGTTGTTGCAGCAGCAGTTTCCTCCTTAGTTGACTCTTCAGCAGCATCTTCCTTTGCTGGTTCTTCCCTTTTATCTTCCCCCTTTTTGTCATCATCAACTCTGATGACATTGGAAGGTGCAACAGCAGGGTTGAGAGCAACTGTTGGAATCTTCACTCCAGCACACAAAGCCTTTAGGTTCTGATTAACAACGTCATGACTAGCTATTAGATGATGAATATCAGTGCTGATGACATCAGTCTTATCATTGAAGTAGTCAATGTTGAGGTTGATAGTTGCAATTTCACTTTGAACTTCCTGTGAGGCCTTTGCCACTTCTTGCAACATCCCAAGATTGATTTCCTTCTCTTCTTGACTGACTTTAATGAAGGTTGCAGTCAGATCAGCAATCTTGTGCTCATCTGTTTTTAATGCAGTGTGAAGGTGGTTGACATCACCCTTCACATCTTCTACGTTCTGGTTCAGCTCTTTCAAACTGTGCACTAACTGCAATGAATGATCTTGAGGAATAGGTAGACTATCAATAGCTAATTTGATAGTACTGGCAGTTAGAAGGTGCATTCTTTCCATCTGTTGAGTGTTTGATTCAACCAAATCTTTCTTCATCTTCTGTAACTGCAGACTGTTCCTCTCTTCCATCTCTTTTATTTGATTTTCAATAAGTAATTGGAAGGCTTCCATTAGTGATGAGTGTTCATCACCTGATGAAGTGGAAGCATCAGCATCCTTCTCTTCAGTCGCCTGTTGAACAGGGACTTCTTCCATGTCCGTCATCTGATGGTCTTCAGAAGTCTTAGCTGGCAGCTCAATAGCTAAGGACTTATCAGCTTCTTTGTGCTCATCAGTGACATCATCGTAGAACAGATTAGTAATGGTTCCATCATCGTTGAAGCAAGT
The DNA here is from genome assembly GCA_038501285.1 of Penstemon eatonii. Lineage (NCBI taxonomy): Eukaryota > Viridiplantae > Streptophyta > Magnoliopsida > Lamiales > Plantaginaceae > Penstemon > Penstemon eatonii. The sequence goes on along the minus strand of CM076715.1, from coordinate 49,589,572 downwards.
TGTCTGTCTAATCTGCCTTACAATAATCCAAGGGTTAACAGGAGCATTGTTTCCCTTAGGGACTTCATAGTACAGCTGTACTTCCTTGCCGAAAATAATTTGCTGGATACTTGGCAACAGTGGCAAATCACTTGAACAACCTTGCTGATACTTTGACTTTTTAACCCATCTCTTCAGGGAAGTCATAACAGCAAACTTGATTGCCCTTTCTTCAGCGTCCTCAGACTTCTTTTTCTTGTCAGGCAAGGTGCTTTTGATTTTCTTGGCCTCCTCCAATGCAAAGCCTTTTGCATAACTATGCATGACATCTCTTACATAGCTGGGATCAAGGGCCTTTTGGATGGAGTTTGTCTTCAGCCAGTTCAGAACCCAACGTTCTTCATCAGCTAACTCCTTCATACTTTGAAGTTCTGTCATTGACTTGTTCAGCCTGTTATCTCTCCAACTGATATATCTTGGTTTCTCCTGGTTGAACAACGTCTTTAACATAAGCTTCTGATCATAGTAAGCTAGAGACTTCTCAAATTTCTTGAATAGCTCTTTGTCAGCATACACAATCTCAAATGCTTTTCTGACTTCAAACGTGTCTTTTGACTTGACTTTGGGGGCAGGCAGTAATATCTTCTTTTTGTCTTCTTCATTAACAAATTTCATCTTTAATTCAGAAGTACCGCTAGTCTTACACGTTCCCCCTGAGTTTAAGAATTCATAAATTAACTAGTCTGTTGAAAGTTAATCCTTGAAGATAATAATAGATAACTAAGCTGTTGAACTCCAGTCTTCTGATGAGTTCCCCCTCAGCTTATGCTTCCAAATTAAGTAGTCCTAGCTCAGCTCTTAGAGTTGAAAACCTTACTTCACTTAAAGGTTTAGTGAAAATATCAGCAATCTGATTGTCTGTATGAACATACTCAATCAAAACATTGCCTTTTTCCACATGATCTCTAATGAAGTGATGCTTGATCTCAATATGCTTAGTCCTTGAATGACTTGTAGTGTTCTGAGTAAGAGAGATTGCACTTGTATTGTCACAGTAGATTGGAATTCCACTGATCTTGATGTTGTAGTCTTCTAGTTGATGTTTCAACCAAAGTATATGTGCACAACAAGCTCCAGCAGCTATATACTCAGCTTCAGCAGTAGATATAGAGACTGAGGTTTGCTTCTTACTCATCCATGAGATCAGACGACTGCCTAAGAACTGACAGGCACCTGTTGTGCTCTTTCTGTCAATCTTGCAGCCAGCAAGGTCTGAATCTGAATAACCAATAAGTTCAAATCCAGATTCTCTAGAATACCACAATCCCAATTCTTGAGTGCCTTTAACATATTTCAATATCCTCTTGGCAGCTAAGAGATGAGATTCTTTGGGGTTTGATTGAAATCTTGCACAGACTCCAACTGAGTACATTATGTCAGGCCTACTTGCTGTTAGATACAACAATGACCCTATAATGCCTCTATATTTGGTTATATCCACTGATTTGCCATCTTCATCTTTATCCAAACGAAGACTTGTAGACATAGGAATGGTAGCTGTTGAGCTAGTTTCCATACCAAATTTCTTGAACAGATCTCTTGTGTACTTTGCTTGGCTGATGAATATTCCATCAGGCAACTGTCTAACTTGCAATCCAAGAAAGTAATTAAGTTCACCCATCATGCTCATTTCAAACTTATTCTGCATCAGCTTGGAGAACTTATCACACATATGTTGATTAGTTGAACCAAAAATAATATCGTCCACATATATTTGCACAAGTAATATATGATTTTCCCATTCAATTGTGAACAAGGTTTTATCTACCTTACCTTTTCGAAATCCTTTAATTAAAAGAAAATCAGATAGGGTATCATACCATGCTCTTGGGGCCTGTTTCAGTCCATAGAGGGCTTTCTTCAGACGATATACTTTGTCCTCTTCTTGATAGACTTCAAATCCAGGAGGTTGTTCAACATACACTTCTTCTTGCAATTCTCCATTGAGAAAAGCAGACTTCACATCCATCTGATAGACAGTGAAGTTCTTATGAGCAGCATAGGCTAGAAACAGTCTGATTGCTTCAAGTCTTGCTACTGGTGCAAAAGTTTCATCAAAGTCAATTCCTTCTTCTTGACAATAACCTTTGGCCACTAGTCTTGCTTTGTTTCTGGTAACAATACCATCTTCATTCATTTTATTTCTGAATACCCACTTAGTGCCAATTACCCTTTGATGACTTGGTCTAGGAACTAAGTACCAGACTTCATTCCTTTCAAATTGATTCAACTCTTCTTGCATAGCTTCTATCCAGAAGGAATCATTTAGAGCTTCTTCAATTTGCTTTGGCTCTATTTGAGATAGAAATGTGACAAACATAGCATCTTGTGCAGCAGCTCTTCTTGTTTTCACTCTATCTAAAGGATCACCAATAACTAATTCAGGAGGGTGATTCTTGAGCCATCTGAGATCAGGTTGCAGATCAGGATGTTGTCCTCTGTCTTGATCTTGCAACACTACTGTTGGAGTTCCAGTAGTAGTCTGTTGAACATTTGCAGTCTGTTGAACAGTCTCTGGTCTGTCAGCTGTTTGCAACTCGTCTGTTAGACAATCAGCACTGTGATTTTGAACAGCACTTGAGTTAGCAGCTGAACTTAGATTAGGTAGTATGATGGGAACATATTCTTCATTTCTTCCAATGTCTAGCTTCTGTAAATCAGTAGACAGATCTTGATTAACACTTTGATTCTTTTCAGAAGATTGACTTGGCTCATCAAATACTACATGGATAGATTCTTCTATTAGTAATGTTCTTTTGTTAAACACTCTATAAGCCTTACTAACAGATGAGTATCCTACAAAGACAGCTTCATCAGCCTTTTCTGCAAATGCAGTAAGGTGATTTTTCCCATTATTCAATACAAAACATTTACAACCAAAAATCTTAAAGTAATGAATGTTTGGTTTTCTGTTGTTCCAAACTTCATATGGAGTCTTGTTCTGATTTTTGTTGATCATACATCTGTTTTAGGTAAAGCATGCTGTGTTTGTTGCTTCTGCCCAAAATCTTTGAGGCAGTTTAGCTTCAGCTATCATGGTTCTGACAGCTTCCTTTAGTGTTCTGTTTCTCCTTTCAACAACACCATTTTGTTGAGGGGTTCTTGCAGCAGAATACTCATGATGTATTCCTTTGATATTACAATACTCTTCAACAGTAGAGTTTGTAAACTCTGTCCCTCTATCTGATCTGATCTTCAATATTTTGATACTTTTCTCATTCTGGATCAGTTCCATCAGATTTGTAAGATGTTCCTTGGTTTCACTCTTCTTTTTCATGAAAATCACCCAAGTATATCTTGAATAGTCATCCACAACAGCTAGGCAGTATTTCTTTCCACCGTTGCTGACTGGATCAATGGGTCCAAATAAGTCCATATGCAACAACTCCAATATTCTTCCAGAAGATTGGTGCTTCTTTTCTTTGAATGATGACTTGATTTGTTTACCCTTCTGACATGCGTCACAGAGCTTGTTTTTGCTCATGACAGCTTTTGGAATCCCTTCAACCAGATCATTCTTGATTAATCTGTTTATGGTCTTGAAGTTTAAATGATTCATTCTCTTGTGCCATAGCCAACTGACTTCACTTGGTGCAGATGCCACCAAACAAACACTTGAATTCTTGTCAACAGAATTCCAGTCAACTATGTAGATATTTCCTTGTCGTCTTCCAGATAAAATTACCTTCTTTGTACCAATCCGTTCAACATAGCACTTATCTGTTGAGAAGATGACTGAATATCCTTTGTCACAAAATTGACTTATGCTCAGCAGATTATATTTCAGGCCTTTAACATATGAGACGTCAGATATCTCTATGTTTCCTTTGATCAATCTTCCTTTAGCTTTAATCTTGCCTTCTTTGCTGTCTCCAAAAGTGACTTTTGGACCATCCACAGCAACTGCATCAGTCAACTCATGTATGTTTCCACACATGTGCCTTGAACATCCACTGTCCAAGTACCAGATCTTCTCTACTTTACTCCTACTCCTAGTCCTAACCTCATCCTCAGAGTCATCAGAGTCCTTTGCCATCAGGCACAGGAGAGCAGGTTTTTCTTCATCAAAAGATTCTTCATCAGACGAGTCTGAATCTGAATCAGATGAGTAGACAGCAGTCAGCTTTTCTGCTTCAGCCATCATTGCTTTTCCTCTCTGATGCTTTCTTTCTTTTCTCACTTTCTTCTCCTCCTCAGTGTACTTTTCTGCTTTTGGATATGGGCAGTCTTTGATGAAGTGTCCCAATTTCCTGCAGTTGTAACACATTAGTTTTGATTTATAGTCATCTTTATCTTGAGAAGAAAAGTTAGGTTTAGAAGAAGAAGCATTGTTGTATTTGTTCTTCATTTTTCTCTTGTAGAACTTCTTGAAGTTGTTCATCAACAGTGCAACATCTCCAGCAGTGTACTCCTTTTTGTTGAGTAGAGTGGCTTCATCAGATGAGTCCACTTCTGCATTTCTTTGAGCTGGTCTTCTTTGGTTTTCAGCAGCAACCAGTGCAGCTGTGGGTCCTGAAGTTGAGGTTTCTTCAATTCCCATTCTAGGCAGTTTATACTCATAAGCCTTGAGTACGGAGAACAGCTCTGTAAGAGAAATCTTGCCCAGATCTCTTGATTCTTCCATTGCTGTCACTTTCATGTTGAACTTGGAAGGTAGAGCCTTCAGCACTCTGACAGAGATCTCTTTGTCAGTGAAAGTCTTTCCCAGCTTCAAAACTTCATTCAGAGTTCTGGTGAATCTGGTACCCATTTGATCAATGGTTTCTCCAGATTTCATCTTGAAGTTGTCCAGCTTCTCCAAGGCAACACTGAGCTGATGCTCTTTAATTGCATCATTGCCTTCACTCATGTCTCTGACTTTGTCCCACATCTCCTTTGCAGTCTTGCAATGCTTGACCTTGTCAAACCGATCATTATCCAGGGCTTTAGTCATGATGAATCTCCCAACTTTATCTAGATTGTAAAGCTATTTCTTCAGGAGTCATCTCATGAAGGTCTTTCTCCACAACCGTATCTACTTCATTTATTTTGATGGTCTTTGTGAATCTGAATGGACCTTTAATGATACATGTGTACATGTTGTCATTGTAGGCTGCTAGAAAGATTTCCATTCTAATCTTCCAGTCTTCAAAAGACATACCAGCAATGTGGGGAACATGGCTGATACAATCCATTTTTCAAAAAGTTTTGATTTTTCAAAAAGGATGCTCTTTTGAAAAGTTTTAAAAACCTTTGAAAAACACTTGGATCAAGCTCGTTGATCAGGCAGCTGATTCTAATGAACCACCCGCTCTGATACCACTTGTTGGTCCCAAGTGGTCAGAAGAGGTTTAGAGGGGGGGAGGGGGTGTGAATAAACCTCTTTAAAATTTTCTTTCAATTTTAACTTTAAAACTTTACTTTAATTGAACAGACTAAGCTGATCAGATTAGTAAGTTACAATTCTGTTCGCGAACAAATCTTTGAACAGGTCTGTTGACCACTCGTCTGATAGTTACTTAGCTGATTCTATTGAAATCAGTTTTAATACTTAGAGTACTTGCAGCGGATTTTCAAAGTGTTTTTCACAAGTAATCTTAGCAGTTTGAAAAATGCTTCCCCAGTTTTATAAACTCCTTTTTATCTCTTTTTCAAACAGTTAACTTAATGTTTTTATGCAAACAGAAAATATGCAGATTTAAAACAATGTAAAAACACAAGTAATTTTTATAGTGGTTATATGGATTTGAATATCCTTTAGTCCACTCTTCCAAGTCACACAGATCTTGGGTTATACTATAATCACAAAGTTTACAGTATACTCTGCTTGCGTCGAACAACAAATGAAACGACCACAAGTTCGCAATAGGAAATCACACAGAAAACCTATTCTCTGAAGTTTGATCACTCACAAAGATGGATCACAACTCCGCACAACACTCTTGTTTACAAAATCACTCAGAAGATGTATTTTTCTTTGTTCTTCAACTCTGCTTTCGTCAACAAATGACTCAGCTGATGAGTGAGCTGTTCTTGAGACTTAAAGAATTTTGCTTCGGAAATTTCTCTCAGAAAGTTTGTTGCTTGCTTCTTCTTCGTCTCTTTCAGCTATTTATACTTGAGGATTGAAAAGTGTCCGTTGAAGAGAGACAGAATTCAAATTCCTCGAGTACTGGTCCTTAAAATCCGCGAACGGCTCTTTTGCAGTCTGTCCGTACTGTAAACAGTACTATTCTGCAGGCAGCATTAAATGCAGCATTAAATGCACTCGGCTGATGCGAAGCTTTTCTTCAATCATTTGTCTTAAATACCCTCGTACTTCAGCATTTATTACACCAAGGGGCATTTATTACCGTTGGGAACACTTCATGATCTTCTTCACTTGGCTGACGAAAGTATAAGTCTGATGGTGAACTCGGCTGATCTCAAACTTGAACAAATCTGATTTGAGTCGGCTGATCTTCACTAGTCTGATAACTTTACTTCAGCAGATCAGAAGTCTTGGACCTTGAAACTTTGACTCTTCTGATGTCTTCATTACTTAGTCAAAATTCCTTGATAAGTTTATCAGCTAAGTTACTCCATACTTAGCCAATCTTTGAAGTTTTGGAATGCATCAAAACCTCCCTTATCAAACTTCCTTTAGTGCCTTCATCTTCACCCTTATCCAACACTATGACCCTCAGGTGAAAGCTGTTGCTATGACCGATTAAAGCTAAAGGGTGAAAGCCGTTGCTATGACCTTCAGGATCTTCAGGATCGAATTTTATGATCTCCAGGATCGAATTTTTTATATCTCCAGGATCGAATTTTTATATCTCCGGGGTCGGATTCTTATATCTTCAAGATCGAATTCTTATATCTCCAAGATCAAATTCTTGGATCTACAAGATCTGATAGAATAGTACCCGGCAAGCCAATCTAAATTAGCTTGTTTGAGGACTATCTTCTTATGGTTTATAATTAATACGCCCGTTTATTCATAGTACGTGAATTAAACAATGGCCAACTTCATCTCTCGCGAACCTATCTAAGCGATTGGATGAAATCCTGAGTTCACAATAGACTATGGGACTATACACTTCAGTACTGAGTGCACTTATCATGAAACAGTCTCAAAGGTCGTGATCTCGAAAACGTTCCAAGTCATAGATTCATATCGAGACGGGATATCGAATGAATCGTCAAGACTTGTACGATTATGCATGATTCACATGGAGTGAATTTGTTGTAGTTTCATGAACAAGGCATTTGAGGCCAGTGCATATGACTAGGTGGTTCGATAGAGGATCGAATGCATCGAACGACCCGAACAGAGAAACCCATTGTGGAAGCGCATGTCGCATATCGGTGATGGGATGTTTCTCAAGGATTATAATAGTGTACGATTTAGTCCTTAGACTTGAAGTGCTAGGGCGAATTCGGTGCATGAAAGTGCGTACTTTGATTTAGGTATAGGCCACTTAGCTTGGTCATAACATGCCTAAGTTGGGTGCGTACGGAAGTGTACGCGAGTGGTTAGTACTAAGAAAGGATCCATCGACTCATCCTGATAAGGTGGGAGAATTTCCTGTACGTTCTTCGATAATAGTTCCGAGAAACCCGTGGCCACGGTCAGTGACGAATTTGGAAGGGACTTCCAAATTTAGCAGTCACACTGGAATTACTATCCTGAATTAGAAAGTACAGAATCGAGATAATTAGAGGTGCCGATCAATTCACACACCCTAGGTCTCGGTCGGGAAATCAGTCATGGAAGGACCGTATGTACATGGCAGTTATAATAGGTGAGGTTCACAAATATCAATTCACCTGAAGTTGGGCTTCATGGGCTTGTGGCTAGACATCGACCATGAAGTGTAGGTACTCCTGAATTAATAAGGAAATTAATTCTGGAGTGGTCAATTAAAGATAGTTTAAAGTTGATCGGAGCATTTAATTGCTCGTTAATTAAATCACGAGAGTCGTGGGCCTACTGCCAATTGATGGTGAACCCAGAGGGTCACACACAATACAATTGGACAGTGACAGTCATTAAGGGAAATGTGAATGATTTAAAGTTGTTAAATCAAAGTTATTGAATTAAAGCATTAATTCAAAGAAGAGATTATTAATTAGATATTTAATTAATTAATGTTCAATTAATTAATTAAGGGTTATCTGATTAATTATGAAATTAATTAAAGTGGTTAATTAATTAAGTTGGAAGAATAAATTTAATTGGTAATTTTTCGGATTAGCCAATTAAATGACAAAGGGGTCGATTTGTAATTATCACAAATAGAAGTGATAGGGGGCGATTTTTTGAAGATAAGGAAAAGGAAGTTTTTAATCTTGGAAGATAAGCAAGAAGAGATATATCAAATCTTAGATTCCTAATTAGATAAGGAAGAAAAGATTTGATAGACAAGGAAGAAGATATCTTATAGGAGTAGGACTCTTCTCCTATAAATACTTCTTCTCCTCTCTTCATTTAAAAAGGGAGACTGAAAACTTTTGAAAAAAAAAAACTCTGCAAAACTTTTGAGAGAAAGTTATAGCCGATTTTTGAGAGAAAAAATCTGATTTTCGAAAATAAGTTTTAGAAATTGCATATCCGCCCCAAACTATTTCGCCCCGAACCCTAGTCGCCCATCCTAGCTCGGCCGAACCTAACCTGGCCGATCCAAGCTTGGCCGAACCAAATCCAGCCGCATAAGCCCTGCGTGTTTGGTCTTCTTCCAGTTGATCTCCAAACCCGAACCTAGATCAAAGTCCTGATCAAGTTCAGAAGTACCTTTGTTGACAAACTTTCAAGTTCCAGTTCTTAGCCTACGACTTGGAAGTGTTGCTACAATCCAGTTGGTGTGGATACATTCTGGAGGTGAGACACTTGGATCACTATATTGTGAATTGAACATGAAGCCTGGAGGTAACCACCACCGAGCTGTGGTGAGGTAATTTCGATTAACCCCCTATGTTTTATTTATGCTTGCGTTCGTTTCTTGCTTTTCGTATACATAATATGGAGACTTTATTTATGGGACTGTGGGTGTGTCTTGAAAAATTTTAAATTCCGCACTATGTTGTATTGACAATCGAGGCACAAACCCAACAGTGGTATCAGAGCCAACTCCATACTTATTATACGTAAAAGCCTGAACATAATGTGTTTATCGTATATGTTTGATTATGTGTATGAAAGCACTTTAGAATTATGTTCTGTCGATTGATTCTTACTTGTTATGACTAGATCTATAATTGGGTAAAACTGCTTTTTCAGATCTGTGGCGTTTTTATAGTTTTTCGAAAAAATCAGGACTATTTTGCAATAATCGCAAATCTTGAAAATTAGGGCTGAAAATTAATTTTCTGTTTCTGGAAATTTTAGAAATTTATGGGCTGATTATGAAATTCTGATCGCACGGGTTTTTGGACCATTTTGCAATTTTCGAAAATTTATGGGCTATTTTGTAATTTCCGAAATTTCAGGGGTCAGTTTGCAATTCGAAATATTTTCTGGATTCAAAATTTTTATTTTCTGGTCCTTCTGTCCGAAAACTGTTTTGGGGGTGTTTTGTAACTTTTCAAAAGTTTTGGGGTTAAAAGTGCAATTTCCGAAAGTACAGGGGCCGAACTGCAATTTTTCAAAAGTTGAAAATCCGGATCTGTTTTAAAGCAGAAAACTTGTTTTGTTTATCCGAGAATTTTTCTTGTCATAATTAGTAGTGACTAAAAGTAAGAAATCAATAGGAAGTTAGTTTTAAAAGGTAGTTTTAAAATTAAGAAAGAAAGTGAAAGATGTTTACATGTTTCTTGCTCAACGTGAACTGTTTACGTGGTTTTCGATCGCGCCGAGCCTTGACCTTAGGGTATATGTGATTGGTTTAATTTAATGTTTGGTTTTATTGGGCCTGCGAGCCTGTTATTGTTTTGGGCCACTTTGAGCCTTTGTAATAGAATAGGGCTTTACAGCTTTCCTAGTCTAGGATGGAGGCCCGTTTACAAGCAAGGTGGGAGCCCATGAAGAATTGAAGGCCGCGTATGCGTGGTACATTGTGTAATAGCATAGGCCTGTTTGAACCCCTTTAGATTGACCAATAGGGCCAACATCACTGGCTCGATGATGGCCTGCATAGGAGGCTCCCGATCGAAAACATATTGTGGCAGCATGAATGTTAGGCTTGTATGGCTTTTATTTATTTGTCGATTTATGATTGCTTGTGTGTATGCGCGCTAGTATCTAGATCGTAATAAAAGATAAAGCATAATTGAAACGGTGAGATCTCGAGGAGAGTTTCATCAAACTTTCAAAACCGAAAATCCCCTATCGAATAAATATTAAGTCATATTGGGTAAACTATAAAATGAAGTTTTATAGATCCAAGCCTTCCATTAATAGGGACTAGTGTGAGTTGTCTACTTATCGATAAAGGTGATCCAGAGTCTGGCACCCGAGTCGAAGAAAGGGGCAATACACGAAATTCCTCGATTCCTATTTTTAACTAAATACGACAAGGGTAGGGATTGGTCGGGATGTGAATATCGACCGATAACTAGTTACGGGGAGTTCACGACCGGGCCCGTTGCTTATCACGATTAATGGGTTAGACTTAAACGCGTAGTAACATTTATGATGTAGCAGTGCTAGATAAATGCGAAAAACGAGGCAAAATAGCTTGAAGGTTGTGTGGTAGACACAATTGGTAATATGTATACCTACCTAGGGAATTAATTGTATGGCCACGAGTCGTGGGTACAATTAATTGCTGCTGGGACGTCAAGACCTACTAGGAAATAGAATTTCCCGAAACTAGAAGGGGTCACAGTTTCGATAAAATAGTGGGAGAACTTTTTCGATAAAAAGTCCAAATTTCGTTAATTATAAGTATTAATGTTAAACCTGTCTGCTTATATGTTGTCTATTTTTGTTAGCCATTCACCATCCACTGTCCCATTCAAACAAGTTGTGTTACGTTTTCAAACCGAACAAACTTTGGGGAACATTATGAGCTATTCACTCTATGAGACAAACATGGATGAGTTTGACAATGTTAGAGAATATTGTTCTTACTTAGCCAAGATGTTCAAACGACTCAGAAAGTTTGGAACTCGAATATCTAAAGAAGATGAGATAACCATTACTCTCAATGGCTTGTCTGAAGACTTCAATCATTTCTTGCAACATTGTGATATTCCGTTTGATGGAATTGAAACAAAACACTTGCATCAGTTGTTAGACAAATATGAGGATGTCCATCTACTTGGATATGGTCTATATGAGTGGGGCTGCCATATATGTGACTACGAAGAACAAATGAAGGATTATGCTGGAAAGAAATTCCTGAACAGAATTAACAATGGTATGACTTTTAAGTTATACACCTGTTAAATTCTTTATGATGTAAGACATCTGATAGAACTTTCATGTCTGTAAAAGTGTTTGCAGGTGATGATGGTGTTCCCTCTCGACCTAAAAGGAAGAAATTCCTTAAAAGGAGGATGCAATCAATGCATAGAGAGATAAGGGAGAATCGCTTCAGGGATTGGGTCAAGGACTATCTAGACCTAGAACTTTGCATAAAGAGATATTAGTTTTTCGTATTAGCATAAGTCTTTAGTTTTAGTTTGTCTTTGAGATTTTATTTCAAATTTTTGTACAAGACATTATTGCTTTACCATTGAGAATGGAATTTATTTAATTAAAGCTATTTAACTTTGTACAAATATTGATGCTTTAAAGCATAGAAATAAATACAATGATAAACAAATCAAAACTACGAAAAACTATATGCTGAATCGAAAAACGTAGCAAAATAATCGTCCACGATTGAAATGTTCTTTTTGGACATTCTTCCTGAAGATAGATACGAAAGGGAAGATTTTATCTATTGTTCTTGAAATAAGGAACTTGGATAAATTCATAACTTTCAAATCTTGAAGGAATGATAACCGAAATTAATGGAATATTTAGCATTCCAAACAATTCAACCGAATGGATTCAATCCATTAGGACAAACGTGGAAGAACTAAAAGCACTAGTTCAAGAAGAACGTTACTTCAGATATACTTACGATTTCTTAATCGTCAAAGTATATGTGTCATAATTGAAGTACAATTCTGAGACTATTGAAGCAATTCAACAGACGTCTTGGAAATGAAGCAACTAAATGCATTATGACGAAAGCACTTTTGATCTAATCAAGCTTGCTGAAACATAAGCAATTAATTCCACGATTATCTAAAACGAGAATAGAATTCTCATGAAGCAAATCAAGAAGGGGGTCGAACCTAGTTAGATTCACAACTATGATCTTGCTAAACTTCCTTCATTCACATTAAGGGGATAGCCTCTCCTGACTCTTCAAGAAACTTGGTGTAGTGCCTTCCGAAGAAAGTTCTTACACTACCAAATCATTTATGAAATGAGAGAATACCCATGTATGAGAAATTCGATGGTAGATCCGATTCATACAAATATTTGTGGGGTATCCAAAGAAATCCATTGGATACCTGTTCTATGACAACGAGAAACGAAAGTATCTCGTGAGTAGCTTATTCCTACGTTGACGAATCTTTTGTCAAAGGAAATAAGGGAATGTCATAAAACTTGATGAAGTCCAAAAGACATTGGACCCATCCCCACAAATAGTGGGAGTAAACCCCGAAACCCAATGAACCGATTTTTGCACAAATTCTTAGTAATCTAATCAAATTCGTAAGGAACTCACAATTCCATTTTACGAAATTGAGTGATTAGATATTTAATCCAAGATTACAAAGAAAAATATGTTTAGACATAAATCAAGGGATATGGCATGAAGCCATAAGATTCAAAGTGATAAGTTTGACTCGCTAAATGGCGATAAGTGATTATTCAAAAGTCCTTTAAAAGATCTATGAAAATACCTTCTCTCCATTTAAAACGTCAAAACCCATTTTGAAACTATTAGCCATAGAAAGGTGGTTGTTGACTACCGAGATATGACTAGTGGAAATGGATTCTGCATCTCACAATTGATGAGATGATCTCTATTCAAATCCAAAGGTCAATCTATGACTTTTTCCGAATTGGAACATGCAACTTGATAAGTCAATCAAGAATGTTGAATTGTCAAAAGGCATATGGATTCCATTTGTTCAAAAGGATCAGTGGGAGTACAGTTGAGTTCAAAAAGTAACAAGAAGATGTTCTATACATCAAGATTGATATAAGAATATCAGAGAAGCACAGACGAAAGCGTGTTAATCACGCAATTCTCCATGAATAGATTTGGAATTGCATCTCACGTACTGACGATACGTATCTAAAGTAGATAAAGAAAAGTAGATGTTGAAATTCACAAATCTAAGTACAAAGACTATATGGAAAATCCAAGAAAGGATCAATTCCATAGAGATATGAATTTCTCTGTCTTATTTAATGTGAATGCCCTACATTTAATAAGTAAAGAAGAAATTGTCTCAAGAAGCCTTATGCTTAAGCGTTTGGATTGCATGTAGCATGCAAAGTCTTGTACATGACCTGACTCATCAAAAGCTCTGATATTTAACGAGCTACTGATAAGTCAAACTCCAGTCAAGGACACTGGACTACCATAAAGCAATCCTCGAAGATAATTAAAGGATATGTTGCTGGTCTATGGTAATAGTGGAGAATTGAAACTCGTAGGATTTATTAATTCGAGATTTTCAAAGTCAAAAGTGGATGATTTATTCTGTTTCGATGGAGCAGAGGTATATTGGAAGAAATTCCAATAGTATACCATTGCCAACTCAATCAGAATAAAAGCACCATTGTGATGCTGCACACACACAAAAGGTGTTTAGATGAGAAAACATTCATCCATTGGATGAATTACCTAGCATGACGAAAGCTTGTTATAATCCTAACCGATTTAAACAAAGCTATTGCTTAATGAAAGAAAATCGAGATCTCATCAAGAATCTAAACACAAAACCAAATGATTGAAAAAAAAATCATAGGTAGTTGAGACGAGTAAAAGTACTACGTCATCTCAACAAGACAACTTAACAGATCCACTAATGAAGCTCTTTCACAAATGGTTCGAGGGACATCTTTGTATAGATGGGTCTTAGAAATGTTGTGATTGGCTTTAGGGCAAGTGGGAGATTGATAGAATAGTACCCGGCAAGCCAATCTAAATTAGCTTGTTTGAGGACTATCTTCTTAGGGTTTATAATTAAAACGCCCGTTTATTCATAGTACGTGAATTAAACAATGGCCAACTTCATCTCTCGCGAACCTATCTAAGCGATTGGATGAAATCCTGAGTTCACAATAGACTATGGGACTATACACTTCAGTACTGAGTGCACTTATCATGAAACAGTCTCAAAGGTCGTGATCTCGAAAACGTTCCAAGTCATAGATTCATATCGAGACGGGATATCGAATGAATCGTCAAGACTTGTACGATTATGCATGATTCATATGGAGTGAATTTGTTGTAGTTTCATGAACAAGGCATTTGAGGCCAGTGCATATGACTAGGTGGTTCGATAGAGGATCGAATGCATCGAACGACCCGAACAGAGAAACCCATTGTGGAAGCGCATGTCGCATATCGGTGATGGGATGTTTCTCAAGGATTATAATAGTGTACGATTTAGTCCTTAGACTTGAAGTGCTAGGGCGAATTCGGTGCATGAAAGTGCGTACTTTGATTTAGGTATAGGCCACTTAGCTTGGTCATAACATGCCTAAGTTGGGTGCGTACGGAAGTGTACGCGAGTGGTTAGTACTAAGAAAGGATCCATCGACTCATCCTGATAAGGTGGGAGAATTTCCTGTACGTTCTTCGATAATAGTTCCGAGAAACCCGTGGCCACGGTCAGTGACGAATTTGGAAGGGACTTCCAAATTTAGCAGTCACACTGGAATTACTATCCTGAATTAGAAAGTACAGAATCGAGATAATTAGAGGTGCCGATCAATTCACACACCCTAGGTCTCGGTCAGGAAATCAGTCATGGAAGGACCGTATGTACATGGCAGTTATAATAGGTGAGGTTCACAAATATCAATTCACCTGAAGTTGGGCTTCATGGGCTTGTGGCTAGACATCGACCATGAAGTGTAGGTACTCCTGAATTAATAAGGAAATTAATTCTGGAGTGGTCAATTAAAGATAGTTTAAAGTTGATCGGAGCATTTAATTGCTCGTTAATTAAATCACGAGAGTCGTGGGCCTACTGCCAATTGATGGTGAACCCAGAGGGTCACACACAATACAATTGGACAGTGACAGTCATTAAGGGAAATGTGAATGATTTAAAGTTGTTAAATCAAAGTTATTGAATTAAAGCATTAATTCAAAGAAGAGATTATTAATTAGATATTTAATTAATTAATGTTCAATTAATTAATTAAGGGTTATCTGATTAATTATGAAATTAATTAAAGTGGTTAATTAATTAAGTTGGAAGAATAAATTTAATTGGTAATTTTTCGGATTAGCCAATTAAATGACAAAGGGGTCGATTTGTAATTATCACAAATAGAAGTGATAGGGGGCGATTTTTTGAAGATAAGGAAAAGGAAGTTTTTAATCTTGGAAGATAAGCAAGAAGAGATATATCAAATCTTAGATTCCTAATTAGATAAGGAAGAAAAGATTTGATAGACAAGGAAGAAGATATCTTATAGGAGTAGGACTCTTCTCCTATAAATACTTCTTCTCCTCTCTTCATTTAAAAAGGGAGACTGAAAACTTTTGAAAAAAAAAAAACTCTGCAAAACTTTTGAGAGAAAGTTATAGCCGATTTTTGAGAGAAAAAATCTGATTTTCGAAAATAAGTTTTAGAAATTGCATATCCGCCCCAAACTATTTCGCCCCGAACCCTAGTCGCCCATCCTAGCTCGGCCGAACCTAACCTGGCCGATCCAAGCTTGGCCGAACCAAATCCAGCCGCATAAGCCCTGCGTGTTTGGTCTTCTTCCAGTTGATCTCCAAACCCGAACCTAGATCAAAGTCCTGATCAAGTTCAGAAGTACCTTTGTTGACAAACTTTCAAGTTCCAGTTCTTAGCCTACGACTTGGAAGTGTTGCTACAATCCAGTTGGTGTGGATACATTCTGGAGGTGAGACACTTGGATCACTATATTGTGAATCGAACATGAAGCCTGGAGGTAACCACCACCGAGCTGTGGTGAGGTAATTTCGATTAACCCCCTATGTTTTATTTATGCTTGCGTTCGTTTCTTGCTTTTCGTATACATAATATGGAGACTTTATTTATGGGACTGTGGGTGTGTCTTGAAAAATTTTAAATTCCGCACTCTGTTGTATTGACAATCGAGGCACAAACCCAACAGATCAAATTCTAAGATCTCCGGGATCAAATTATTAATTCTCCAAGATCGAATTCTTATATCCCCATGATCGAATTCTTATATCTCCAAGATCAAATTCTTGGATCTACAAGATCAAATTCTAAGATCTCCGGGATCAAATTATTAATTCTCCAAGATCGAATTCTTATATCCCCATGGTCGAATTCTTATATCTTCAGGATCGAATTTTTTATATCTCCAGGATCGAATTTTTATATCTCCAGGGTCGGATTCTTATATCTTCAAGATCGAATTCTTATATCTCCAAGATCAAATTCTTGGATCTACAAGATCAAATTCTAAGATCTCCGGGATCAAATTATTAGTTCTCCAAAATCGAATTCTTATATCCCCATGGTCGAATTCTTATATCTTCAGGATCAAATTTTTTATATCTCCAGGATCGAATTCTTAGATCTCCAAGATCGTATTCTTATATCTTCAGGATCGAATTTTTTATATCTCCAGGATCGAATTCTTAGATCTCCAGGATCGAATTCTTAGATCTCCAAGATCGAATTCTTATATCTACAGGATCTAATTTTTTATATCTCCAGGATCGAATTCTTATATCTCCAGGGTCGAATTCTTATATCTGCAAGATCAAATTCTAAGATCTCGAAAATCAAATGATCAGACCTCCAAGATCAAATTCTTAGATTTCTAAGATCGAATTCTTATATCTCCAAGATCGAATTCTAATATCTCCAAGATCAAATTCTCTGATCAAAAAATGACAAAGGGTAAAAGTCGTAACCTTTGTAAGCATCGACGGTCTGCATGATAGGATCGGATTCCGATCCTTCTTCTACTTTGGCTTTGTCTTTAAAATCTTTCGAACCAAACATTATGGATCTATACGCTATTGGTTATCAGCTTTCAGGGTTTTAATAAATTCGACCGATAATCCCCGATCTAGGGTTTCGATTCTTTATTTCGGAAACTCATGCTAAATTGAAGATTCTGAATTCAAAGCTCATGCTAAATTGAAGATTCTGAATTCAAAGCTCATGCTAAATTTCGATCCTGAGCTCACTGAAGGCATATTAAGCTCACTGAAGGCATAATTTCGACCCTGAGCTCATGGAAGACTCTAAATTTCGACCCTGAGCTCACTGAAGGCATACTAAGCTCACTGAAGGCATAATTTCGACCCTGAGCTCATTGAAGACTCTAAATTTCGACCCAGAAAGCATGATTTTGATCCTAAATTATAAGTCATGTGTGCTCAAACACTAGAAAATTCGACCCCAAATGCATAATTCTGAGTTTATATGATATGCACTCTTTTTCCCTGGTTCGGTTTTTATCCCACTGGATTTTTCCGAGCTAGGTTTTTAACGAGGCATATCCGAGACACAAAATAGCGATCCTCAAGCATTTTCTACTTCTCCGAGCTTCAGCTTCACTTTGCGCTCGAGAAGTGGGGGAGTATTGATGAGGGGTACTTTGGAATCTTTATTCTGGGAGCTCATGTTGGATCAAAGACCCTAAAATTCGACCTTGAGCTCCTTAAGGACCCTGAGTTCGACCCTGAGCACATTGATGACCCTGAATCCGACCTTGAGCACGATCTTGAGCTCCTTGAAGACCCTGAGTTTGACCTTGAGCACATTAAGGACCCTGAGTCCGACCTTGAAGGCATAATTTAGATTCCGAAGCTTTGAACTCCAGTTAGCTCAGTCCGATCACCAGCAGAGGGGCTCACGGTCGAATTTACCATTGGGCCAACCCTAGGCCCAGGCCCTTGGGCCAAGAAATATACCCCTGTGGATGGTTCATCTAGCACACCGCCTCAACTATAAATACCACTCGCATTTATGAAGGAAGGGGGAGATTTTTTGGGAGCTGCTCCTTGATCGAAGCCTCATGCTCGGATTTCCTCTTGAGTTATATTAGATCACTTTAGTTGTATGTATTTACTACGATATCCTATAATGCTCAAATAGGACCCTCAATACTTGTAATATGTACCCATCATGATCAAAATATACTTTATTGATCTTCTATCTCATATCATAGTGTATCTTGCATGCTCTATTTTATTATATTGATCTCCAACGAAAATGCGTAAGATCACAAAGGTACTTTTTAAGTCAATTACAACAACCCCAAAGTACAAAAGAGAAGCAACACGCACCGACGCACCGTATTTTTATTTGAAACACGGACTAAAAAATATAATAAACAGTCACATTTTTAAAGAAAAAATCTCAAAACACTTTATAATCAAATAATTACAACCATAAACAAGAAGGGTAAAACTGATCGAAAAAAATTAATTTTGCATTGACCTCCTAAAATGACAAATAAAAGTAAACATGTCTTTTTTTTTTTTTTCTTTTTTTTTGGTTAAAGGGACAAATAAAAGTATCTTGATTGATAAATCTTTCATATTTTATTGATTCAGTCTCCCTTGTATTATATAGTTATTGTTGTCTAAATATTTTATTGATTATCCGCTTGTATAAATACCCAATTCTAATAAAACATATGAACTTTCACAATACTCCATACTATTATAGCAATAACACTATGTACAAAGACAACCTCAAAGTTTGACACTGCACTTATTTAGACAAACAAAGTACATACAAAAGACAGCTTCAAAGTTGACACATCATGCACTTATTCAGATAAACAAAATACAAAAGACAGCCTCAAAGTTGACACTGCAATTATTTAGACAAACTATTATTATTAGATTGACATATTTTCTTTAGTTGTACGAAGCATGCTTGGCATGAAGATGAGCCTCAATGGCATTGAACAATGCCTTTGTTCTTTCTTTTCCTTCCTTGATTTTGTCTTCTATAATGTGTTGGTCTTTTCCTTTGGTATGGTAAGTACTAATAATTTTGGCCACAGATCCTCCATCCGGGGCAGCTTTAATTTTAATAACATAAGAGATGGAATCAAGAACATCACCCAAACCCTCGCCTTTGACCACACTGAATTTGTAAGTGTAATTGGCCTCGTCTATTTCGTCAACACGATGTGTTGCGCTCTTGTATTGGCTCGCTGCGTTACAAGTTCAACAATTAATTTTGAAATTTTGCATGTTCAATAAGTGCCACAACTTATAAATTTGCTCTATTGGCAATAAAAAATAAATTTCATAAAAAATAAAATGAATATCAGTCAATTTACGAAAATATCCATGAAATTAAAACTAGAAACTAAAGACGTACAACATACGTGCACAGTTAAATATTTCTGATAAATTATAATAATACGGATTCAAACAATTTCAATTTGTATATATTATACAAATTTAAAAATATTTTATAGTATCAACAATTACATACGAATACCAAAATTTGAATATGAAACATATTAAAATATTGAATAATTGTCTTAATATCCCTAAGCTTATGTAGAACAATAGATTTATCACTCAAAATTATAAAATTATTAAAATTACAACTGCTTTAGTTTGACATTAAAGAAGTCTCCATGACACAAAAGATTACATCATCCAAAATTAATAACTTTAAAAACTCTACTTTACTAATAATCATATTGAAATTGACTACTTTTCACAAGAAAAAATACGATTTAATCTCCATGTTTCGAGCAGTTGTATATATAATAATTATATAGTTGATAAGAATACATATACATTAATTATTGTTTACCTTCGCCAAAAGTAACTAATTTAAGAGTTCCAACTCCACCATTTCCCTCAAGAATTTGGACACTCTTTACAGCTTGAGGCAAGATCTTAGGGAGAATGTTGTCTGCATCTAGGACAAATGCTTTGAACACTTTGTTTGGTGGGATTGAGGAAGTAATTTCGTGCTCATAAGTTACCACACCCATGATAAATTATTTTGCTAAAAAGAAATAGAGAGAAAATTTTATAGAGAATTACTAATGCATAAACTAAGAGCAAATAAACCCCTATTTATAGGTGAAGCCAGCACACTTTGTACCATAGGAATTAGGCAACTTATATAAAAAGTTTGTCTTTTGTTGTTCATAAATTAAATATTCTACCGTTGTCAAATTGGAATAAATAAAGTAGCTTACCAAAATATTCTATAGTTTCAAATTTGTCGTGCATTTAATTTAATGTATAATAATAGCTCAATTTTCTTTTGAAGTTTAATTTAGCCAAAATGGAGAAAATATGTAAGACTGTCTAATTAATATGAAATATGATATTTGAAATAATTGTGTAATATAAATCGTAGTTTTAATGATTATTATGTTATAAGTTACACAAGTGAGTTAATTATTTTTATATCTTGTTGTCTTATAAATTATTTTAATGACTGCTTACTTGAATTTCAAAAAATTTGATGCATGATATTGTATTTAAATAATGGAAAATTTGCATAAATAGTACCATACAAGCACTTTGTAAATTAGGTACCATTGGATATGTAAATGCATATTCAGTACCATAATTTAAATATTAGTTGTAAAGTTTATACCATTATCAAATAATTTGACGAAAATGAACAAAATTGACCATGTATGGTTGCACGTGGACTTGATCTCGTCTTTAATTTGGAGAAATTATTACATTTTCCTCAATTTTGAAGAGAAAATTATCACATTATCTAGAGGATTGGGGAATGATAGAGGAGAATATTAAGAAGGGTGGGAATATTTTAAATTTAGTGAATTGTGGGACATGCCAAGATTCTCACTTCTTCTTTTATATACGTAGTTTATAAGAAAATTAAACTAAATTACCTTATATTTGTATTTTTTTTCTTTTTTTAGAGGATCTTATATAGTTATCTTGTCTTAGGTTCAGCAGTTTATGATGAGTATTAGTAATCAAATAAGCTTAGTATTAATGATGAGTATTAGTAAAAAGGGTAAACTGGTAAAATAACATTAATTTTACATTGAATCCTAAAACGACAAATAAAAGTAACAATAAAATTATGCCAAAGCGACAAATAAAAAAAAAACAAAGGGAGTAAGAATCATGTTATATGTGATTTTCATTCATCAAGTGATTGCTCGATTTCTTGAGAATTTTCGGTTATTTTTCATAAGTTTGAGAATCTATACTGTTCATGCTTTTGTATTTCCATATGAAATTTATTCCGCAATTATGATGGCTTCTGTATGAAATTACGAATTGTGCTTCAATTTATTATGATTCGTGGTTAGCTTTTTGGCTTCTAGAAATTCAATTAATTGATTTCAAATTCATGCTATGTGCTATCTTTTCATTCCGTGAGATGAAGAATAATTTTAAGGATTGGAATTTTGTCTCTATCTATGATTCATGATGTTTTATTCCATTTGGATAATGTCATGCGGTTAATGGGAATAATTATTCACTAAAGCATGCTTCAGGATTATGGTGACTTAAAGTCTACTTGTTATGTATGAATGGTAGGATTTGAATTGTAATTCATGAAGGTCGGTCCGTACCCTGGCCCAACCTGAATACCAATTATTAGGATCGGACATTGACTTGGACCTGATCCGGACTTTTTTACCCAAACGAACGGGTCCAGGCCTGGACTTGGACACGACCCGTACCCAACTCGGATCTGAATCAATTTTTTGTTTTATTAGACCCGGACTTTTTTACCCAAGAGGACGATTCCAGGTCGGATCCAGACCTGGACACGATCCATACCCCAATCGATTTTTTTAAATCTTCTAATACATACAAGGTTGAGTTAAAAAACAAAAAATATTTGTAACACAGTCGTCGTTTTTCTCACAAAAAATTCTCTCATCTTAAATAGGGAGACTTTTCTATACCTTGAAATAGAAAAACAAAGGAATTAAAAAAACATGGATTTATTTGGGTCTTTTGCACTTTGCACCCTCGAAACATGGGAAATAGGCACTTTGCACCCCCAAAACTTAGATTTAGCACTTTGCACCCTTGAAATATGAAAAATGCAGCACTTTGCACCCTCGTTTATTTTCAAGCAAAATTCAAGGGCAGAATAGGTAATTCAATAGTATTGGCACTTTGCTACATCAAAACTTGAGAATTTCGCACTTTGTAACCCCAAAATAAAATTAGCACCTAACACCCTCTAATTAAGAACAAATCAGCAACTTCCACCCCCGAAACACAGTAAATTGGTACTTTGCACCCCAAAACACAAAATTAACACTTAACACCCTCAAATTTGAAAAACCCAAACCCCTCATTTTTTTCGTCAAAGTTGATTATCGGAGTGAAAAAAAAATTAAGGCAAAATAGGTAATTCAATTTTTTCATTAAATTTGCAAAATACAATTATAAATACTCGAATACTCATTTCTCTCTCCATCTTTCTTTTCAACAATATAACCATAAATAACTAAATAAAGTACTCTCGAAGACCCATTGTCTATTTCAAGATATCAAAGACCCATAAATAATTACCTATTTTGCCTTAAAAAATATCACCTTAATGGTCAACTCTGCCGGAAAAAATGAGGAGTTTGAGTTTTTTTTTTTAATTTGAGGGTGTTAAGTGTTAATTTTGTATTTTGGGGTGCAAAGTGTCTATTTATTGTGTTTCGGGGGTGCAAGTTGGTAATTTATTCTTAATTAGGGAGTTAAGTTCTAATTTTATTTTGGGGGGAAGGGCAAAGTGCCAAAGATTTACAATAGAATTACCTATTTTGCCCTTGAGTTTTTGCTTCAAAATAAAAGAGGGTGCAAAGTGCTGTATTTTTCATATTTCGAGGGTGCAATGTGCTAAATCTATGTTTCGGGGGTGCAAAATGTCTATTTCCTATGTTTCGGGGGTGCAAAGTACAAAAAACCCGCTTTATTAAAAAATTTCATATTTCCTATGTTTCGGGGTTCAAAGTTTCCATAATAATTTTACAATTGACATGATAATAGGTTTCTTTGTTTTTTATTTTCTTCATGCAAATTTTGAAATGTAGTAGTATGGAGAAGCTTGATTTTGTATTAACCCATATTGTTGGTCCCAAGTGATCAGATGATGTCTAGAGGGGGGAGGGTGAATAGACCTCTGAAAATTTTAGACTTAAAAACTTTTCAGTTAACTGTTGGCAGACTAAGCTGATCGTAAACAGTAAGCTGACTAAGCTGTTCGCACACAAAGATTGAGCAGCACAGTTGACCACTCTTTAGAAAAGTACTTAGCAATTTCGCAAAATCAGTTTTAATCAAGTTACTTGCAGCGGATGTTTTAAAGTGTTTTTCACAAGTAAACTGAATCTTGTAAAGATTTTATCCCCAATTTTAAACTCATTTTAAAATCTTTAATCAGTTTATTCAAATGTAAGCTTATACAAATTTTAAAGAATGCAAGAAAACTTATGCAAAATGAACACAATTATTTTTATAGTGGTTATATGGATTTAAATCCTTTAGTCCACTCTTCGAAATCACTTAGATCTTGGGTTATACTATAATCACACAGATTACAATATACTCTGCTTGCGCCAATCAACAAATGAAAAGGCCACAGGTTCATTACAGGAGATCACTCAGAAATCCTATACTACAAAGCTTTATCACTCACAAAGATGGATAACAACTTCTCACAACACTTTCTTAACAGATTCACTCAGAAAATGATTTATCTTTTGAACTTCAACTCAGCTTTAGTTAACAAATAACTTCAGCAGGCTTGTGAGCTGTTCTTGAGTTTAGAGACTTAGAAGATTTTGATTCGCAGTCATGATCTAGAGACTTAGAAGACTTAGTTAACAAATAACTCAATGTTGACTGTCTGAATGATCAGAATGATATCATCACCACCTCTCTCAATCATCTCACTGCCAGTCATGATTTGGTGAATCAGAACATCAAAGTCTAGTGTGCTGCCCTGAAGATTCAGCCTGTTGCACTCAACCCTCCTATCAACCCTGATGATGAAAAAAAGGGGGAAGAGAAAAGGGAAGAGCCAACTATTCAAGCTGCTGCTGACAACAGTCAAGTAGTTGAAGAAAAAGCTGAGGAAGCTGCTGCTGCTGAAACCAAGGAATCTGATGCTGCTGATGAAACAAAGGAGTCTGATGCAGTTGGAAAGGCTGATGGCAAAGAGAAGTCTGAAGAAGAACCCAAGGAAAAAGCCAAGACTGATGAAGAAATGGCTGCATCCGAGGAATCTGCTAAAGAACAAACAGAGCCATACACCAAGTACAAAAATAATGAGAAAACAAAGAGAAAGATGGAAGAGCTTCAAAAAGAGCTAGAAATCAAAGAAAAAATGGAAGCTGCTAAGTCCAATTTGCTCTTGGATGATGATAATGATGAAGAAGGAGATGAAAAAGAAGATGATGAAGAGTCTTCATATGAGTATTATGAGGAACTTGAAGGAGGAAGTGAAGAAGCTGATGATTAGAATAGTTAAATATTTTGTAATCAGTTTTCTTTATTTTCTATCAGACATCTTATCTGAACAGAATTGTACTTGTAATGAATTTCATATTATCAATAAAAGTTCAAGTTCTGTTTCCAACATATTTTTTCTATCTCAGAAAACTTTGAGGATCAAAACTTTAGTATAGGTAAACAAGTACCAAGCTGAAGTTTTGTCATCATCAAAAAGGGAGAAATTGTTGGATAAAGATGAAGATGGAGTGCACTGAATTCAAATAAGTTAAGGGAGGTTTTGATGATTTCCAAAACTTCATATCAGCTAAGTAAAGACAACTTAGTTGTAATCCCTTAGAAGAATTGTTGACCAAGTAAGAAGACATATCAGACGGGTCAAATATTCAAGGTCCAGAAGACTACTGATCTGCGGAAGAGAAGAAATCAGATTGGTGTAAATCAGCCGACTCAAATCAGATTTGTTCAAGTTTGAGATTAGCTTTGTTCATCATCAGACTTGTACTCTCATCAGCCAAGTGGAAAGATCAAGAAGTCGTCCCAACGGTAATAAATGCCATTGAAGTAATAAATGCTGAAGTTCGAGGTTATTAATGGCAAATGATTGAAGAAACAACTCGTATCAGCTCGGTGCATTTAATGCTGTCTGACAGAAAGTACAGTCTGCAGTACTGTCACCGTGCAGAGAGCCGTTCGCGGAAATTAAGGACCAGAAATCAAGAGATCTGAATTTTGTCTCACTTCAACGGACATAATTCAAAGTGTGAGTATAAATAGCTGAAGAAGACGAAGAAAATAGACAACACAACAACTGAGAGATTTGCTTGTACCCAAAAAATCACCCTCGATTAATCGAGAAATAACGGCTCGACGACAAGCCAAAAATGGCAATTGGACCGAACCCAACCGTGATAAACGGACCGGATCAGGTCGGATCCAGTTTGACCCAGAAATTGATCTGACCGAGACAATGATTTAGCTACGAACCCAATTTTGAAACTCGACCCAATTTCCACGATTAATTAATGTTTGGCCCAAATATATATTAATTAATTGATAAAGTTAATTAATTTATGTGCCAGGTTCAATTAATTAATGATTAAGGCAAAATTATGTTTAAATACGAATGAGCCCAATTAACCCAATAGATTATGTTTGCTGTTATGAATTAATTAATTAAGTTAATTAATTAATTGGGCCAAGTCTAACTAATTGGCCCACTTGATAAATAAAGCCATTAATTAATTAATTGGGTAATTAATTGGGTAAAATATAATTATCAAACAAAACCAACATGGCTCGGTCCGAGACCAATCATGGTCCGATCCGCCCAGGTCGACCACGGCCCAGCCCAGATCGGCCATCACCCAATTTTCGACCCACTTGTGTATTTTATTTAATTAATGATTGGAAATTAATTTAGAGATAAGGATAAAAGCTACACTAGTTGGCTAATAACAAATTCCTTAATTCTCTCATAATTAGTCACCAACACAATCTGAAATTCAAATTAAATAAAACACACGTTCTTTTCTTCTCCAACCACCATTAATATTAATTTTCAGCAAAAAGAAGGAGAAAACCACCATTTGATTTAACCGTTTTTCGTCGGGTTAATTTAATATCAGTGAATTTGTGATATCGGGGGTTTGGATATCGAATTATTCAGTATATTGGGTTCTGTTACTTTATTCTGGATGGATCGTTTACAAAGAAAAGCAATAATCAAAGGCAAGAAGTAAAACCATTAACGAAATTAAGAACGCAATGATATGGAGGTAAAGTTCTGCAACAATAATGGATATTATTGAGTTCTATTGTTATCAATGTATTCTTGTGTAATCTCAGAATTAAGAGAATTCGTAGTTGTCTTATACAATGAATAACTAGGTATTTATATTACGCTAAACCTAGTATTACATGGAATCATAGTCCTAGTTGGACTCGGCCCAACCTATCCTTCTTGGGTCCGGAGTGTAATCTTTACTCGGAGCGAGCGGCATCAGGCTGGGTCAGTAAGAAGATCTCGATCCGTTAGAGTTGGTCGAATCGATCTTGTAATCTTTGTTCGATCAGACTAGTATGTAGGGTGCGAAATAGCCCCCATCAGTACTCCCTCACTTCTTCGAGCGTATAGATAATAGGAGCTCGTAGAAGTAGATAAAACTTGTCGACTGTTTCTTTTCTATGAACGGAGCCTCGTTAAAAACCTTACTTAAGAAAAAACCCAGTGGGAAAAAATCTTAAGTAAGGAAAAGAGTGCTACGTATCATAGATAGTCGTTTCTTCTGTCTAATTATGGATCGCCACGCGTCCATTCAGGAGGCTTTTTGTATCCTTCCGTTTTTGGCGGGAATTTGAGTAGCTGCGATGAGTTCGAAACGTCTTTTCTCATTTCCTTATAAGTAGGTGACTTTCGAGTTTGCCATTTCTCTTTTATATTTGCTTTTAGATCGCAGTCATTTTCTAGTTTGGTCGTTCGCCGTATAAAATTTTCCTTTCATCGACCTTCTTCTTCCGAGAACTAAAATATAGATGGCTTCCGTAAGAAGGTCTTCTTCTTCTCCTAGAGAGATCATCGCCCCCGATAACGAGGAGGAGTTACATTCTAATCCTCTGGGTGAACAAACTACGGTCTCTGACCTTGTTATCCCTGTAGAAGATACTTACAAGGTACGAATCCTTTCCGATGCGGACGTAACCGCCCGAGCCAAAAAGGGCAAAGGTACTGTTCCTCAGATTTCTGAACCAATTGAGGATCTAGCTTGCGCATATACAGAGGAAACATTCCCCGAAGTCGTGAATAGCTATACCAAATATTTTCCGGAGGGTTCTGAGATAATTCTCCCTTCACCTACTGATAGGGTTACTACCCCGCCGGAGGGATGTCGAGCCTTTTATACGGCTCATTTTAATAGCGGACTGCGTCTTCCTTTGTCTCCCCTTTTCCTGGAAGTTCTGAAAACTTTCAGCGTGTGCTTGACACAACTGGTTCCAAATTCTGTTGCTTTCGTGGTTTGTTTTTCCGTTCTGATGATTGCAAAGGGGTTTAAACCTTCTTTCCGCAATTTTACGCAACTTTTCCGTTTTAATATTTCTAGTTCTTCAAATCGTGGATATTTCTTTGCTAGTCAGCGACCTAGCCGAGCAATTTTTGATGCTCCGGTTTCTAGTAATCCTTCATGGAAATCTCATTTCTTCTTTGTTCGTCCTCCGTCTAATCTCCGTTCGGTGGATGGTTCGACCATACCTTTTTCATGGGATCATGGCTCTAGTTGGATTCCTGGAGGTCGCTCATCAACTGGCGAACTTGTTCCCGACGATGTACGATTTATAACTGAGATTCCCGAGATGCGTACAAACAAATATCAAAGTGCTCTTCTGATTGGGGAAGCTTTTCTTCGTAAGGCGGGGTTAAGTGTCCATAATTTCCCCATCAGTTCATCACCTGAACCTCTTGGTTAGCATTTTATTTGACCTTTAGTATTGTCGCTATACTTTTTATACGGAGAAATTAACTTTATTTTGTTTCTTTTTCAGCTCATATGGTAGAAAACTCCCGACACTCTTCGAAGGGAAAAATGGTGCTGTCGAAATCTTCCAAGTCAGTGGAGAATAATCCTATCGAGCAGAGGGCGTCTCGAAAGAGGAAATTGGAATTGGGTCACGAATCCGAGGAGAATAGAGAGGAATCTCCGGATTCTCCACGTGAGTCCCCTATTTGTCAGGGCATGGGATCCGGTTATCCTCCGCTTCATCTTAGAACATCTTTGGGTATTCGAGGATGTCGTAGCTGGTCGATGCCTCATCCCACTAATAATCCAGTTGATAGAAAGAGGAGTTACTATGGACGTTCTGGTGACGACCTTTCTTTACTCGGGGATAAACATCCAAATCCTACTCTGGTCGAAATGATCGAGGATCATTTAGAGGGAAGGAGGGTCGCTGGTTATTCCGAGAAGGATTCTCTTATTCATGATAATAACGAGAATGCGGTCGATAAGGCGACCCGTATTCTTTTATCTGGCGTTCATACTCGCGATCTTAATAAGCTTCTTCATAAGGATCCTTTGGAGAAATTCCAGCGAGCTTCTCTTTACGCTGAAAAGGTGAGATCCTTTTCTTTCTTATTATTCAGATGAAGTGATATTTTAAGATTTTCTTAATTCGCTAATTCGTTTCTTTCTGACCCCTTCGTTATTTCAGGTTAACACCTGTCTGACATCATACGCCTATGAAAATTCTCTTTGGAAACAACAGTGCGAATTCCTTGAAGAGAAATATAAAGTTTTACTTCACAAATCTTCCGGTTCAGAAGTTGGTCCCTCGACATCTTCCTCTGTTCCTGTCGTAGAGACTCGTGCTGCCGGGACCGAAGATCAAGAAATGCTAGATAGAGTGATAGAGGTTTCTCGCGCTCAGGAACAAACCAATCAAATGGCAAGAAAATTAGAAGAATTGCAGTTGCAGAGCACGACTCGGATTAGTGAGCTTGAATCTCAAGTGTCAAGCCTTGAAGCTTCTTTAGAGGAGTATGAAAATGACGTCCCACTTAGGCAAAGGGATCGATATGTTAGGAAATCTGATGAACAAGTCGTTCGTGAATTCCTCAACTCTCCTGTTCATACGGCGTTGGTGTACCGGATGGTCGGCCCTCTTCTTGAGAATACTTTTAAAAAATCGATTCATCAACTGGTCGCTTTGGAGATGATCGACGATCGTCGGAAGGAGTATTTTAAGGCAGCTCATATCCGGTTGAACCGTTATGGCGAGCTTTATTCTTCTTCTGAGGTTCCAGATGTCGAATATCAAGGTTTTCCTCTGGCTCATCTTGTCGAGGAATTTGGAAATCCATTGCCGATTCCTCCTTCTGATGTTAACGATGAGCTCGATAATACTTTCATCGATCCAGTAGATGAAGAGGAAGAAGAAGACGATACAGGCATGACTGAGGACGTCGATAGTGAGCAGAAGATTCCGGAAAGCGACCAGGCTTCTTGAAATAGTGATTTATCTTTAAAATAATCTTTGTAATTATCCGCTTGTAGGTTTAATTGCAGCTTAGCTTTCCCTACTTTGTACACTAAACGTTTCTTATTCTGACAGTCGTGTCCTTTCACATTCGCTGTAATGATTCAGACAAATCATTTAATTTGCCGTAATCATTATGTATGTGTCTTTTCAAATTCTAGCGTTTGCTCCAAGGTCAGTTTTCCTGTTTCGCGCCCTTTCTTCGGGTCAGTCGCGTCTTTTCGTGTAGTATAAATACGAGAGGTAAAATTTGACTTGTCTTTTTTACTGCTATACTCTTCTCTTAACATAATACTCTTTCTTGAGCTAGTCGATAAACTTCCTCAATATTAATTTATATTTTTCCGTAATCCGATCATGAGTAACCTTTTCGGTAATACTTCGAAGCGACCTTCTCGTGAGGGCGCTAGGGATAATAGATCGAAGAAATTTCGAAGAGAAGGGCCTTCGATGGAGCCTCCTCGTTCGTCCTCAGTTAGTAGTTCGATGATCGATACTCCTATTACCACGTTCCAACCTTTGTCAGAAGTTAGTTCGTCGCTCCTCCAACCAAACTTTTCTTCTACCCCCGCGGGAGGTAATAGATCTTCCCCAGGTCGATTAGCTTTCGGAGACCCATCCAACATGGAACAGGTTTACGACATACCTGTTTCTTCAGGTTTTTCTTCTTACGAGTATGGATCTCATGGAGGGGATTTTGTTAGTTCCCTTCCTTTTTCTACTTCTACTGCCCTGCTAGTTAGTGAAGGGCAAGTCGGTGATGGTTTTTCTGTCAATCCTTCCATAACGCAGTCTATTTCGCAATATGGTCCTGAATATCTGTTTCATGATACCACTGTAACGACTGCTTCTTTTGAGTCTGGGGGACCTTCTGGGGGTCGATCTGGGTCGAGGTCTGGTCGTCGGACCATTATATCTGCTTCCGGCAAAGAGACCTCTGTTAGTCCCGACGAGAGGGACTCCCCTCGTCCGTTAGATGATCGCTGCGTGCTTATGCAGGTTAATGACATTCTTTTGTCGGAGACTCCACGTTCCGACGGTGTCCCTTTGACAAGCGAACTGCCTGGTTCTGTTGAACCTGATGCTTTGTCTTGGGACTTAGGCATGAGTACTATTTTGCCCGGTGAATTGAGGAAGCTCGAAGGTACTTCCAATGTTCGCCTTGTTCAATCTCTGGTGAAGATATGTGAACAGGTAAACATATTTCGAACATTTTTCCTGTTCTTTGTTTTGAATTCTTTGTTGTACGGCGGTTTTTCTTACTCTTTTCTGTTTTTAGGGCAAGTATTTTGCACTCCAGCTGGGTGTGCAAAATGATGAACTGTGGAATAGTCGGAGAGCTCTTCAAGTTCAGCTGGAGTCGGAGAAAGCTAAAACCAGGGGTTTGGAGCTGCAGCTGCAACTTGCTAAAGATGATCTCCAAAAGTTAGAGGCTGACAAAGTTATTCTTGAGAAAGAGAAAGGCGACCTAGTTCAGGCTGCCGCGTCGGCAGAGGGATCTCGTCAACAGGCATATGATGATGGTTATGATGCCGGTTATCTTAAGCGCCAGGAGGAGTTGATGGCATTTGCTGGTAACCTAACTCCTCCGAGGCCTGTTTCTGCTGATCGCCCCTCTGGCGATTCTTCTCAATGATTTTTATTCGATCTGGCAGACCTTGGACTGTCTCTTTTTTTTTTTTTTTTTTTTTTTTTTTTTTTTTTTTTTTTTTTTTTTTTTTGTCGCCCAACATTTGTGCATTCGTTTGGGCTGAAATTTTGTAATGGGAGAAGTACTAAAATGGAAATATTATGATCTCTTCTGTAGGCAGATTCTTGCCTTGATTCTAATGATATATCTTTTTCATATATGTAATTGCTACGCACAAATATACCATCATGTAGTAATTGACAAAGATTAGTTTTACTTATCTGAATTTTTATTTCTGCGGAGAGATTTGAGTATGGAGAAAGTAAGCTTGATCTTGCTTTGGTCGCTTGTAAGATAACTGAACGGTATAATATTTGCTTCGCATATTTAATCTTTGTTGATCGATCCAGCCGATCGTCGTTGTGTAAACCCTTAGCTGTCTGGTCGATGCTCGATTCATGCCTTATAAATTTGTCCTTATATGACATATATCTTATATAAGGAGGTTATTGTTCCTCCCGTTGAATTTCAGTTCTTCTTTTCCTCAGAGAGAAATTTTCCTTTAGGTGCTTTTCACCTATCCATGTCTTCCATTATTAGCTTTTCAACTATACATATCCCTAACCAGTATATCATACTCTTGATATGGGAGGAATTGGAAAATGTAACAGTCCTGGCCAGATCTGACCCGTTCAGACCTCCTTCAGCAATTCTTTGGAAAATTAGGCAGTGACGGCCTTATAGTTTCGAATAGGGAGGGCTATTCTCCTGATTTCGATGTCAGATTTCTTGGATTCTAAATGGAATTCTTGTATGGCCAACTTAGTAGTCCCCCTATGATGTATGAGGCAGTTACGATCCCCATATGGTGGAGGCTCTGGTCGTTTTTAAGCATTTATCCTCTTTCAACGGTCTAATTTTGCATGCCTTCGTCGAGGAGTTCTTAATATTTTCTATTAGGCGACCCTCATATATGATCGTGCAGGTCGTTTTGGTCTTTGAACTTCTTTAAGTTTTCTTGGATTATTTGTCGATCGCTTCGATCTGTAGATTTGTTTGTCATCGATCTGTTGAGTCGATCAGACGGGGCGCCGTTCCAACTTACTTGCATTTATTTCGGGAAGTCAAAGGGTCGCATTTTCGTCCCTTGATTAAACTCCTATTATCCGTAGGATCATTCTCACGGGCGCCTATAAATAAGTAGACAGTTTCCTTATTTTCCATTCATAACAATGAAGATCTCTGTTTCTTTAGATTTCATTTTGCCTTCGGACCCCATAATGTTCAAGAAGTCACATTATCGTGATTTGTTCGTTCGCAGTAAAGAAATTGTCCCCAGTCTTGTATTGACGGGTCCCATGTCAGCCCTTCCTTGTATCGACGGATCCCATGAGATCTCTGCCTTAGTCTTCATCACATTAGAGGTCCGTGGTTTCCATCTGCACAAGGAGGGTTCGTACTTTGCCGGCCATCCTCGTCCTTGGAGGTTACTTCCGGATTGATAGACCACCGGGGTGGCCGGTAAAGTTACCGTTTCACGGCGGTCCTGAAGAGATGCTGCTTCAGAGTAAAATGTTTTATAGATAATGTAAAAGCAGTATCTTTTGTGGGTGAATTGAGTACTGCTGGTTATCTGGCTGGTAATGCTCATTTCACCTGGAGGAACATACCGATCTTCAGAGCCTGGCCATCGAACCAAAGAAGTCGACCATCCTGAGCAGCATGCTTCTTAGGTGGTTTATTATGATCGATGAGGTACTAGGGAGGAGATTAGTGTTTCCGTGGACATTGTCGTGAAGATAGTCGATCCCATAGGATCAATTTAACTGGATCATTGTGACGATCTATAGGTAGCAAGCAGATTTTTGTAACGTAGGATATTTGTATGTAATTGATTTGATGAATAAAATGTTATTTTATTCCTTGCATCTTCTTTGTCGTTTGATAATTTTATTTACGAGGAGTAATTTCCGAGCAGATGAATACATACTTGATTTATCTTTCAAAACTTTAGGAGTATCAGCGGATCTTTTTTAGATCGTTAGGAGTAGATCGAGGAGTTTTTATTGAGCTTATCAATGTGTACTCAATCTTGCTATAATTTAGACTTAGGATTTCATAACAAAATCCTTCTTTGTCGTTGTAATTAATCGAGGAGTTTTTATTGAGCGGATCAATGTTTACTCAACTCGTTTTGTTTAGACTTAGGTTTTTAACCCAAAAATCTCTTTGATCGTTGAACATATACCGAGGAGTTTTTATCGAGCGGATCGATGTTTACTTAACTCGTCTTTGTTTAGACTTAGGTTTTTAGTACCTGAAAGTCTTTTTGATCGTTGAATATATATGTCGAGGAGTTTTTATCGAGCGGATCGATGTTTACTCAACCCTCTTTGTTTAGACTTAGGTTTTTAGTACCTGAAAGTCTTTTTGATCGTTGAATATATATGTCGAGGAGTTTTTATCGAGCGGATCGATGTTTTACTCAACTCCTTTTGTTTAAACTTAGGTTTTCTATACCTGAAGTCTTCCTGATCGCTGTAGATATGTCGAGGAGTTTTTATCGAGCGGGTCGATGTTTACTCAACTTGTTTTATTTAGACTTAGGTTTTTAGTACCTGAAAGTCTTTTTGATCGTTGAATATATTTGTCGAGGAGTTTTTATCGAGCGGATCGATGTTTTACTCAACTCCTTTTGTTTAGACTTAGGTTTTCTATACCTGAAGTCTTTTTGATCATTAAATATATACGTCGAGGAGTTTTTATCGAGCGGATCGATGTTTACTCAACTCGTTTTGTTTTAGACTTAGGTTTTTCGTACCAAAAGTCTTTTTCTCGTTGTAAATAGTTCGAGGAGTGTATATCGAGCGGATCGATGTTTACTCTACTCGTTTTATTCAGACTTAGGTTTTTAATACCTGAAGTCTTTTAATCATCATAGATATATCGAGGAGTTTTTATCGAGCGGATCGATGTTTACTCAACTCGTTTTGTTCAGACTTAGGTTTTTAATACCTGAAGTCTTTTAATCATCATAGATATATCGAGGAGTTTTTATCGAGCGGATCGATGTTTACTCAACTCGTCTTGTTCAGACTTAGGTTTTTAATACCTGAAGTCTTTTAATCATCATAGATATATCGAGGAGTTTTTATCGAGCGGATCGATGTTTACTCAACTCGTTTTGTTCAGACTTAGGTTTTTAATACCTGTAAGTCTTTATGTTTGTTGTGTTCGATCGAGGAGTTTTTATTGAGCGGATCAATGTTTACTCGACTCGTTTTTGTCGTCGGAATGAGGAGTGTTTATTGAGCGGATCAATGTATACTCGACTCATTTATAATTTAGACTTAGGTTTATCACCAAAAAGTCTTTTTTACTGTTGAATATATATATGTCGAGGAGTTTTTATCGAGCGGATCGATGTTTACTCAACTCGTTTTTGTCGTCGGAATGAGGAGTGTTTATTGAGCGGATCAATGTATACTCGACTCATTTATAATTTAGACTTAGGTTTATCACCAAAAAGTCTTTTTTACTGTTGAATATATATATGTCGAGGAGTTTTTATCGAGCGGATCGATGTTTACTCAACTCGTTTTTGTCGTCGGAATGAGGAGTGTTTATTGAGCGGATCAATGTATACTCGACTCATTTATAATTTAGACTTAGGTTTATCACCAAAAAGTCTTTTTTACTGTTGAATATATATATGTCGAGGAGTTTTTATCGAGCGGATCGATGTTTACTCAACTCGTTTTTGTCGTCGGAATGAGGAGTGTTTATTGAGCGGATCAATGTATACTCGACTCATTTATAATTTAGACTTAGGTTTATCACCAAAAAGTCTTTTTTACTGTTGAATATATATATGTCGAGGAGTTTTTATCGAGCGGATCGATGTTTACTCAACTCGTTTTTGTCGTCGGAATGAGGAGTGTTTATTGAGCGGATCAATGTATACTCGACTCATTTATAATTTAGACTTAGGTTTATCACCAAAAAGCCTTTTTTGCTGTTGATATAAATCGAGGAGTGTTTATTGAGCGGATCAATGTATACTCGACTCGTTTCGTTCTAATATTTATCAATATGCTAGTGTAATTCCACAGAGCGTTAATCGAAATAATCGATGTATAGAAAATGCTAAAATTTTTACTAATTGAACTCTAGGCTAAGGCCTTTGTTACAAGGATTAAAACTTGATAAAGTAAAATAAAACGATGCAGTATAATCTGCTAAAATTTATTTACCATAGTATTTCCTAAGGTTGACTGCGTTCCAGGTTCTTGGTAAGGCTGTCCCATCCATGTGTGCAATCTTGTATGAACCTTTCTTTCCTACGCCAATGACGATGTAAGGTCCATCCCAATTTTGTTGTAACTTTCCCACATGCTTGGATACTTCTACCTTTTTCAAAACCAAGTCTCCTTCTTTGAAGGTTCGGACGCGTACTTTTTGATTGTATGCTTTCTCCATATTTGCCTTAGTGGTTTGTAGGCGTACAGCAGCTTTATCTCTTAAGGCTTCTGTTAAATCAACGTCATTTTCCCTCGCCTTTTCATTTTCTTCTTTATTGAACATCTCTATTCTTGGAGTTGGAATTAAAGTTTCCACAGGGATAACAGCTTCCGACCCATACATCAAGCTGAATGGGGTTTCCCCAGTTGAATTTCTTACCGTAGTTCGATTAGCCCACAAAACTCCTGGTAGCTCATCGAGCCATTTTCCTTTGGCGGCTCCTAACCTTTTTTCCAAAGATTTTATTATCTCTCGGTTTGCTACTTCAGTTTGTCCATTTGCTCGAGGATGTCCTACCGAGGTAAAATTTTGTTGAATTCCGAGTCTTGTACACCATTCTATTATCTGTTTTCCCGCGAATTGAGTTCCATTATCGGAGATAAGGACCCTTGGGATGCCGAATCGACATACTATGAATTTCCAGAGGAAGTTAATAACTTGGAATTGGGTTATTCGTGCGAGGGCGACGCATTCTATCCATTTGCTAAAGTATTCTACAGCGACCAGGACATAGGATTTCTTTGATCTAGCTGTTGGGAAAGGTCCCACGATGTCCATTCCCCATTGATCGAATGGCCAACAAATCGGGATAGGGTGCATATTTTCTGCTGGTCGATGGCATATGTTAGCATGAATCTGGCAGTGATGACATTCTTGGACATATTGAGCGGCATCTTTATTGATGGTTGGCCAATAGTAACCTGTTCTGAGACATTTTAAGGCCAATGCCCTCGATCCACTGTGATTTCCTGCGTCTCCTTCATGTATTTCTCGCAGTATATCCATGGTTTGTGATTCAGGGATGCATCTCAGGAGAATTCCCGATACTGATCGTCTGTAGAGTTTTCCTTCTATAAGTGTATACTTTGGGGCTCGATATTTTATTTTCCGAGCTTCATTCTGATCAGATGGTAGTTTTCCATCTTGAAGATAGTCTTTCATTGGGTTCATGATTTCTTTTCTTCTGTCTGGCGGGTTTTGCCGAAGGGTCAATTTTTAGGGTATGCTTGATTACTCGAGGATCGATCCCTTCGATGTCATTTGCACTCCAAGCGAAAACGTCCACGTTATTTCTTAGAAATTCGATTAACATTACTTCTCCTTCTTTGCTCAATTCTGTACCAATTCTTGTCCTTTTGGACGAGTCGCCTTCTACTAGAATTATATCTTTATGTTCTGGGGGTTGCAAGGATAAATCTAGTGGTTCTTTCCCCTTTTTATCTAATCGATCAGTAATAGGAATTTCGTCCTCATTTCTAATTGGATCGTCTTCGATCTTTCTCTTGCTCGGAGTAATAGGGTTAGGATGTTCTCTCAAGGTCAGCGACGTGCTGTAGCAATCCCACGCCATACAGTGGTCATTCGTTATTTCTCCAATGCCGCTATCGGTCGGAAATTTTATTTTCTGGTGATAGGTAGAGACCACAGCTCGAAAAAGGTTAAGGGCTGGTCGCCCTAATATAGCGTTATAAGCGAAGGGTGTTTCTACCACTAGGAATTTTACCAGCTTCACTGTTCGAAGTGGCTTCTTTCCGAGCGATACACTCAAAGATATTGTTCCGCTGGGGATGATCTCGGACCCTCCAAAGCCTACTAACGGTGTGGCTACCTTTTGTAGGTTTATTTGTCCGAGGTTCATTTGTGCTAAAACCTCCCTGGAGATGATATTTGCTGAGCTTCCATTATCGATTAGGATTCTTTTCACATTGTAATTCGCTATTTCTAACGACACTACCATAGGGAAATCTGGGTTATCTTCTTTCGTATCCCAAGTAATGTTTTTAGGTACTTCGCCTTCGTTAAAGCTAATCGGCTCGTGATTTGTTGGCCTATTTTCTAACGTCCATATTTCATTTGGATATTTAGAACTTGCAATTAAGGATCTGGCCATTCTTCGTCGAGCATTGCGACTATCTCCACCCGCAGGCCCCCCGGATATAGTGTGGATAGTTCCATTGATCTGGTCGTGATTCAACTCCTGAGTAGGTCGATGTTCTGGTGACCTTCGATGAGAACTTCTCCTTTGAGTTCCGTTCCGGGGGCTTCTGCTTCTTTCCCTTTTGCGATTATCTCGTTCTATGTATTCGTCTAGTTTTCCTTGCTCGATCAGTTTTTCAACTTCTCTCTTAAGGTGAAAACAATTTTCCGTTCGATGCCCATGTGCCCTATGGTACTTACAGTATTGATCATAGTTTCTAGACCCTGGTCTGGGCTGAGCGATTTTCCTCGCCTCAGGAATCCAATTATTCCTTTCTAGAACTTCCAAGATTTCTTCGATTGGAGCATTTAATCTTGGGTGTTCTACTTGATTCACTCTGCTTCTGATTGGTGGTTCAGGGTTTCTTGGTCTTTGGTAGAAATTAGGTTGCCTTTCTCGGTCGGCTCCGCTGTATTCCAGTCGCTGGAAAACGTTACCTCTCTTGGAAGATCGCTCGTAATCCAAGGATCTTTGGGCGGGAATCCTATCATGCCGCTTAGACCCTGTAGCCGTAACTTTGTTTTTGTTTTTATCCTTAAAGGAATTCATCTCTTCTTGAGTCATATACTTAGATGCTAGGCTCATGATGTCGGCGAACGTTCTTGGTTGTTTTCGGCTGAGGGCGTTTCCAAACTGCCTGTTTTTAGTGAGGTCGAAGAGGATAGAAATTATGTAATCGATATTCGGAGAGTCGATTTTGAGTAACTCTACGTTGAATCTTGCCAACCAATTTCTTAGGGATTCCCCCTCTTGTTGGTATATTGTTCCTAGGTAACTCATCGGCAGTTTTTGTCTCTTCAGACTGGCAAATTGCTGTGTTAGTTTATTGCATAATTCTCGGAAACTGAATATGGAATTGGCCGGCTGTTTGGCAAACCAATCCAACGCGAGTCCTTCGAATGTTGTCACCATTAGCTTGGCAGTGTATTCGGCGGAGTGGGCATATAGATTCATAATGTTCGTAAAGCTAAAAATATAATCATCCGGGTCAGTGGTTCCATCGTAGCGAGGTAGTCTGCCCGGGACTTGTCCGATCGATTGTGCCTCTTTTATTTCCCTGCAGAAGGGAGAACAGGCCGCAAGGCTTTCCTGGAGTTCCGTGGTTCGGGCCCACGGATTTTGAATAGTCCGTAAGCGTTGTTCAAGTCGGTCCTGCACCATCCTTTCAATTTCTCTTTCCGTCAGTCGAGCCGTTCGTGGTCGATCAGGGATTGTATCATCTATATCATCCTCAATAGGGATAATTGTTCGTTCCCTGGATCTACTACGCCTCGCCGGGGTTTTTCTGTGACCTCGTTTCCTTCGAGGATTGTTGTCGGAGGGTTTCGAATTGTCCTGTTGTGGACTGTGTAGCGAGCGGTGCTCGCTTGGTGGGCTATCAGCTTGTTGAGATACATGATCGTTTTGTCCGGGCGTTCTCCGAGCAGGAATTGTCCTGGCAGCCCTAGGGTTTTGCGGAATTTGATCAAGCACAAGTAATTCTTCCGGGGAGAGTGATTTAAAGAGCATCGCTATTTGTCGTAATTTCTCCTGAGCACCCGGGAGAGGAGCAGGGATCTCGGGGACTTCCGGCTCTTCCTGTATCGTGCCGGGAGGACCTCCTAGGGGTTCATGATCTCGGGGATGGGTATTCTGTAAATTCTCGTCGGTGTTGGGAACGTTATTATTGTCGTTCTCCTGTGGATCTTCAGATGTGTCATGACCGGTGGTTGTGTTACTTCTTGCTCCGATACGAGCGCTTTTCCTTGGGCGAGCCATATGTCGATCGAATAATTAACCTAGCCCCACGGTGGGCGCCAACTGATTTAACCGTTTTTCGTCGGGTTAATTTAATATCAGTGAATTTGTGATATCGGGGGTTTGGATATCGAATTATTCAGTATATTGGGTTCTGTTACTTTATTCTGGATGGATCGTTTACAAAGAAAAGCAATAATCAAAGGCAAGAAGTAAAACCATTAACGAAATTAAGAACGCAATGATATGGAGGTAAAGTTCTGCAACAATAATGGATATTATTGAGTTCTATTGTTATCAATGTATTCTTGTGTAATCTCAGAATTAAGAGAATTCGTAGTTGTCTTATACAATGAATAACTAGGTATTTATATTACGCTAAACCTAGTATTACATGGAATCATAGTCCTAGTTGGACTCGGCCCAACCTATCCTTCTTGGGTCCGGAGTGTAATCTTTACTCGGAGCGAGCGGCATCAGGCTGGGTCAGTAAGAAGATCTCGATCCGTTAGAGTTGGTCGAATCGATCTTGTAATCTTTGTTCGATCAGACTAGTATGTAGGGTGCGAAATAGCCCCCATCACCATTAAAGTAGTGGAGGTAGTGGAGAAATTCAAGGTAGTGGAAGTAGTGGGAGAGTGGCCATCAAGGGAGCAGTTTTCTCCAGCCATCAGCTCAATTTTCAGCAACTATAAATACAAACAGGCTGCCATTCGCGCAG
The DNA here is from genome assembly GCA_038501285.1 of Penstemon eatonii. NCBI lineage: Eukaryota > Viridiplantae > Streptophyta > Magnoliopsida > Lamiales > Plantaginaceae > Penstemon > Penstemon eatonii. Next base: position 49,549,310 of record CM076715.1, on the reverse strand, counting down.
GGGACACACACAACTCAATCTGCAAATTTCAGTCGATATTGATCGGCTCTACGCCTCACCGGAAGTCCAGCGCACCGCTGCTTCTCTCGTCAGCAAACACCTGTTAATCCCTTGATATCAACCGTCCCTCCTCAGCCACCAGCGAATTCTCCACCGCCTGAAGTCTTGCCACCACCGCAGCCGAAAACAAGCCGCCGCCGCCGCTCAGAGTAAGCCGCCGCTCAAAGTACGCCGCCGCCGCTGCTTCCGCCGTCAGAACGCTGTCTCGAGCGAAACCCCTTGATAGCGAGTAGATAACACGCTGTTTCTGTCAAGTTATCAGCCTGCCAACTCCTTGATATCAGTCTGTTGATCCTCAACCACCAGCTATCCCTGATCGCCTGAAGGCCTGTCGCTGCCGCCGCTCAATGTAAGCCGCCGCCGCCGCCGCCGTCTTCCGCCGTCAGCTGAAGCTGTCTCGAGCTAAACCACTCGATATCAACCAAGTAGCAAGTTGTTAACCGTCATGTAAGTGCCCACATATTTATATGACAAACTCATTGAGTAGCCATCTGCTTGATGAGCTTGTCGTCAAGTAGCCATCTGCTTGACGGCTATTGGTTGAGTAGTCATCTGCTCCGTCGATGCCCTTTTCAGTGGCAACCCGCTGATCAGGAGCCCGATTGATGGTCACCCATCAAGGTTGGGCGAACCATTGACGGTGGTCTTCCGTCATCAATGTTACTTTCTATCAACAAGCTGTTCTATCATGTATTATCAGCTCATCGGTGGGTTTACCTGCCGATCAAGGAGTCATTTTTTAAAACTTATTAGATTTATCAACTCATCTGGCAGACCATGCCAAAATAGGAGACTTTATCATTTTGCATATTGTTGTAATATTTGTACATCGGGGAACTTACTGAATTTCTTTTATCATTAATGGAAGTATTTTGGCTCGTATCTCTTGATTCTTTTACTATGATATGCTTTACGTCAACGGATTTTCATTAATATGTTGTTGCTGTCAAGTTTATGCCTTCTGTCAAGGTGAATATTAAAACTGATTGATTGTCAAGTCATTTGCTGATTTACAAATCCGCTGATATGTTGAGCAGGCCATTGATTGGTCATGAGTTTTTGGCATTTAAGAGAGATTTTCATAAATTATTTAAGTCCTGCGGCCAGGCAGGCATAGAAAAGAATTAGGGGTAGTGTTTGCCTACTCTGTCACAATCGTTTAGAAGTCAGCCTTATCAGGACAACTTATTTCGATATCAATATGTCTTTATCAGGACACTTATATTATTATTACACTGAATCAACATGTCCATTTTCAAATCGTTATGTTTGCACGCACAAACATTGGCACGCCCGCATTTATCTTGTATCATATCGAGGCATTTTACATCGAGCTATTGGCTCGTCTAGGCATCTGCTGACAGGTTTACAACAACAATGTTTGGGCACGGCTCGATGCCAGACATCCCTCGATGTCAGCTCCTCGATGCCAAGCATCCCTTGATGTCAGTTTTACTGCAAACAATATTTTGGCACTTCTTGATGCCAAGGGTTGCTCGACGTCGAGGTGCCCTCGCTGTCAAAATTAACGCAAACAATATTTTGGCACGCCCAGTGGGACTTGAAATTTTTTCTGTTAAAAACTTACCAGCCTCACAATATGTTGGCTCGGCGAGACTTGAAATTTTTCTATTTTATTTGCCATAAAAACGATTATCAGCCAAGTAATACTTTGGCTAGCTGACTATTGATAATCTCTTTGCCAAACAGTCAATCAGTTGATACTAAGTGGTTATTCTTTTGTTGTCATCAGATGATACCACAGATACCAAGAAAGACTCGATCAACCTTGACGAGGACACGTTCTGACCTGACACATACTCTGGAAAATCTATCGACGATTCCACTAACTATGGAAGGGACCGACAGAATCGAGGAGCTGACAGCAGAGGTTCGTAACTTCACCAGGGACCTTGAGACCAAACAGGAGGAATGGTAACGTTGTCAGCAAGTTCGAACACATGCTAGGCTCGGCCACTGCTGCTAGTCAGGCCAATACGGAAGCCAACAACATTGTAAATAACTCCCTGATGCACTTGGAAGCAAAGATGACATCACTCGCAGAGAGCATCAACACTCTCGCCAACGGAATACAAGCGCAGGCCTGGACAGGGCCGCAGAAGACTGCCGTCGACAAAGGCAAAGGCCCCGCGATTCAGATCGGGGGAAGTACATCGAGGGATGAGACGCCTTACAAACAAGGCAACGGACAATCTAATGTCCCGGATAGGATAGGAAGCACCCTCAAAGCAAGGAACACTCGTTCAGACTCGGGGGGCAGGTCCGAAGAGGACCGATCAGAGACCGTCGGATACGACCCAGAAGGACATCAGGCCAATCCATTGGCCTATGACAGGACTATTCATCGAGTTGCAGAGGGTCCAGAAGACCTCTTGACGGTGAATCAAGCTGAGGAGATGTTTGTTAGGAGACAGGGAAACAGGGCATCGAGGTATAACAAGCCTCACCCCGAGTATATCGATCAGGTGCCGTTTCCAATGAATTACAGGCCCCCGAACTTTACTTTGTTCTCGGGCGAGGGATCACAATCTGCCACAGAGCATTTGGCTCGATTCCCTTATAATGTGGCAATATGACCAACGAGTTGAAGCTGAAACTGTTCCCCAACTCCCTGACAGGAATGGCGTTCCATTGGTACGCCAATTTGAAGCTTGGATCGGTCCCCGACTGGCCATCCATGGAGAAAGTATTCGTAATGAACCACTATCAGGCCCCGCTCGAAGTTTCTGTCATCGAGCTATCAAACATGAGACAACTGACAGGACAGACTGTCGAGGAGTATATGAAGAAATTTATCAGGGCCAGAGGTTTCTGCGCCATCCCGTTACCGGAAAAGAGTGCATCAAGATTGCCATCCATGGCATGCATTTTGAATTACGAAAGATCATGATGGCGCAGTACCACGAAGACCTGTTCGAGTTGACCGATCATGCGGTCCGTTACGAACGAGTACTAAGAGATGAGAATAGCCGACAGACCAGAGGAAATTATTATCAAGTGGGTATGGCTGACTCCAGCGTGGAGCAGATTAATCAGGTCAGTCGACCGATTGAGCAGCAAGGTATCGAGATCGGATTGGCGGAAGTGGTCTGCCCCAAGAACACCGTCTGTCCAGCCCTCGCCAAACCGAAATAACCTCAGCCTACCATCAAGGTGCCAAATAACTTGGTATGTCGAGATGCTGAGTACAAGACTGACTGGGAAAGACGCTATTCCTTTGATGTCTCAAAAACAGAGGCCATATTCGATCAGCTGTTGGCCGACAAGATCCTACGACTCAAAGGGGATCACGTGATTCCATCGTCGATGAAGATAGCAGGTAAAACATATTGTAAATATCATGATGTATGGACTCACACGACAAACGAGTGTCTAGTGTTCAGGTGGATGGTGCAGGATCACCTCGACAAGGGCATCTTAAGATTTGCCCCGGATTAGAAAATCACAAAGCCGATGACGGTTGACATCAATCCCTTTCAACAAAACGAGGTAGGAATAAATGTGATAATGGTCACAGATCAGTCAACTGGTGAGAAATTATACGTTGATGAAGAGCCAGGTTACTCGCCGGTAAGCAGGGAAATGGGTTTGTGTGCGAGATGCCAAACTGAGTTGGCAACAATTCCGCTGTTCATCAACCCAGCAATATATGGCCCATACTTGCCATGGCCAAGTGCAATGCCGACAGGGTATCCATATCAAATGATGCCGCAACCGCAAGCAACACCCTAAACAGCGCCGCCACCGCAGGCGATGCCACCACCACCACCACCTCGACCGATGGGGCCATAGAATGCCTCGACGACATCAGGAAGGCACTAGCCGTAGCAGCAGAGTCAGGGAGAGATCCCCTGATAAAACACCAACCAGGCAGGTCGGATCGACTGCCAGTCGCAGAGACAGGACACATGGTCCGTCGCCAAAAACTACACCGCCAGGCTCATCAAGGCTGCGGACTGTTCATACCCCTGCCGATACACAGGTGGATCGATGGGTTTCCATCAGGCATCCGAAGTTCCCAGGAGATCGAAGGGTCGATCAGATGACCCGAACACAGTACGTATAGGCATTGCATACGCCAACGAAAGGAGTTGGAAATTGCTAAGGGGAAGGCCCCGATGAAAGAATCAGCGAAGAAAACTCCGTCAAGGGAACTAAAACTGAAACAGGAAACGAGTGAGGCCAAGGGCTCGATACAAGTGGACACTTCCAAATGGACCCCAGGGAAACCTAAATTTGGCACTATCGATTTGGAAGAAGATGGGTTCTAATTTTTTATATCTCCAGGATCGAATTCTTATATCTCCAGGGTCGAATTCTTATATCTGCAAGATCAAATTCTAAGATCTCGAAAATCAAATGATCAGACCTCCAAGATCAAATTCTTAGATTTCCAAGATCGAATTCTTATATCTCCAAGATCGAATTCTTATATCTCCAAGATCAAATTCTCTGATCAAAAAATGACAAAGGGTAAAAGTCGTAACCTTTGTAAGCATCGACGGTCTGCATGATAGGATCGGATTCCGATCCTTCTTCTACTTTGGCTTTGTCTTTAAAATCTTTCGAACCAAACATTATGGATCTATACGCTATTGGTTATCAGCTTTCAGGGTTTTAATAAATTCGACCGATAATCCCCGATCTAGGGTTTCGATTCTTTATTTCGGAAACTCATGCTAAATTGAAGATTCTGAATTCAAAGCTCATGCTAAATTTCGATCCTGAGCTCACTGAAGGCATATTAAGCTCACTGAAGGCATAATTTCGACCCTGAGCTCATGGAAGACTCTAAATTTCGACCCTGAGCTCACTGAAGGCATACTAAGCTCACTGAAGGCATAATTTCGACCCTGAGCTCATTGAAGACTCTAAATTTCGACCCAGAAAGCATGATTTTGATCCTAAATTATAAGTCATGTGTGCTCAAACACTAGAAAATTCGACCCCAAATGCATAATTCTGAGTTTATATGATATGCACTCTTTTTCCCTGGTTCGGTTTTTATCCCACTGGATTTTTCCGAGCTAGGTTTTTAACGAGGCATATCCGAGACACAAAATAGCGATCCTCAAGCATTTTCTACTTCTCCGAGCTTCAGCTTCACTTTGCGCTCGAGAAGTGGGGGAGTATTGATGAGGGGTACTTTGGAATCTTTATTCTGGGAGCTCATGTTGGATCAAAGACCCTAAAATTCGACCTTGAGCTCCTTAAGGACCCTGAGTTCGACCCTGAGCACATTGATGACCCTGAATCCGACCTTGAGCACGATCTTGAGCTCCTTGAAGACCCTGAGTTTGACCTTGAGCACATTAAGGACCCTGAGTCCGACCTTGAAGGCATAATTTAGATTCCGAAGCTTTGAACTCCAGTTAGCTCAGTCCGATCACCAGCAGAGGGGCTCACGGTCGAATTTACCATTGGGCCAACCCTAGGCCCAGGCCCTTGGGCCAAGAAATATACCCCTGTGGATGGTTCATCTAGCACACCGCCTCAACTATAAATACCACTCGCATTTATGAAGGAAGGGGGAGATTTTTTGGGAGCTGCTCCTTGATCGAAGCCTCATGCTCGGATTTCCTCTTGAGTTATATTAGATCACTTTAGTTGTATGTATTTACTACGGCATCCTATAATGCTCAAATAGGACCCTCAATACTTGTAATATGTACCCATCATGATCAAAATATACTTTATTGATCTTCTATCTCATATCATAGTGTATCTTGCATGCTCTATTTTATTATATTGATCTCCAACGAAAATGCGTAAGATCACAAAGGTACTTTTTAAGTCAATTACAACAACCCCAAAGTACAAAAGAGAAGCAACACGCACCGACGCACCGTATTTTTATTTGAAACACGGACTAAAAAATATAATAAACAGTCACATTTTTAAAGAAAAAATCTCAAAACACTTTATAATCAAATAATTACAACCATAAACAAGAAGGGTAAAACTGATCGAAAAAAATTAATTTTGCATTGACCTCCTAAAATGACAAATAAAAGTAAACATGTCCTTTTTTTTTTTTCTTTTTTTTTGGTTAAAGGGACAAATAAAAGTATCTTGATTGATAAATCTTTCATATTTTATTGATTCAGTCTCCCTTGTATTATATAGTTATTGTTGTCTAAATATTTTATTGATTATCCGCTTGTATAAATACCCAATTCTAATAAAACATATGAACTTTCACAATACTCCATACTATTATAGCAATAACACTATGTACAAAGACAACCTCAAAGTTTGACACTGCACTTATTTAGACAAACAAAGTACATACAAAAGACAGCTTCAAAGTTGACACATCATGCACTTATTCAGATAAACAAAATACAAAAGACAGCCTCAAAGTTGACACTGCAATTATTTAGACTGATGGGGGCTATTTCGCACCCTACATACTAGTCTGATCGAACAAAGATTATAAGATCGATTCGACCAATTCTAACGGTTCGGGATCTTCTTACTGACCCAGCCCGATGCCGCTCGCTCCGAGTAAAGATTACACTCCGGACCCAAGAAGGATAGGTTGGGCCGAGTCCTACCAGGACTATGATTCCTTGTAATACTAGGTTTAGCGTAGTATAAATACCTAGTTACTCATTGTATAAGACAACGACGAATTCTCTTAATTCTGAGATTACACAAGAATACATTGATAACAATAGAACTCAATAATATCCATTATTATTGCAGAACTTTACCTCCATATCATTGCGTTCTTAATTTCGTTAATGGTTTTATTTCTTGCCTTTGATTATTGCTTTTCTTTGTAAACGATCCATCCAGAATAAAGTAACAGAACCCAATATACTGAATAATTCAATATCCAAACCCCCGATATCACAAATTCACTGATATTAAATTAACCCGACGAAAAACGGTTAAATCAGTTGGCGCCCACCGAGGGGCTAGGTTAATTATTCGATCGACATATGGCTCGCCCAAGGAAAAGCGCTCGTATCGGAGCAAGAAGTAACACAACCACCGGTCATGACACATCTGAAGATCCACAGGAGAACGACAATAATAACGTTCCCAACACCGACGAGAATTTACAGAATACCCATCCCCGAGATCATGAACCCCTAGGAGGTCCTCCCGGCACGATACAGGAAGAGCCGGAAGTCCCCGAGATCCCTGCTCCTCTCCCGGGTGCTCGGGAGAAATTACGACAAATAGCGATGCTCTTTAAATCACTCTCCCCGGAAGAATTACTTGCGCTTGATCAAATTCCGCAAAACCCTAGGGCTGCCAGGACAATTCCTGCTCGGAGAACGCCCGGACAAAACGATCATGTATCTCAACAAGCTGATAGCCCACCAAGCGAGCACCGCTCGCTACACAGTCCACAACAGGACAATTCGAAACCCTCCGACAACAATCCTCGAAGGAAACGAGGTCACAGAAAAACCCCGGCGAGGCGCAGTAGATCCAGGGAACGAACAATTATCCCTATTGAGGATGATATAGATGATACAATCCCTGATCGACCACGAACGGCTCGACTGACGGAAAGAGAAATTGAAAGGATGGTGCAGGACCGACTTGAACAACGCTTACGGTCTATTCAAAATCCGTGGGCCCGAACCACGGAACTCCAGGAAAGCCTTGCGGTCTGTTCTCCCTTCTGCAGGGAAATAAAAGAGGCACAATCGATCGGACAAGTCCCGGGCAGACTACCTCGCTATGATGGAACCACTGACCCGGATGATTATATTTTTAGCTTTACGAATATAATGAATTTATATGCCCACTCTGCTGAATTCACTGCCAAATTAATGGTAACCACATTCGAAGGACTCGCGTTGGACTGGTTCGCGAAACAACCTGCCAACTCCATATTCAGCTTTAGGGAACTCTGTAACAAATTGACACAGCAGTTCGCCAGCCAGAAGAGACAAAAACTTCCAATGAGCTACCTTGGAACTATATATCAACAAGAAGGAGAATCCCTAAGGAATTGGTTGGCCAGATTCAACGTAGAATTGCTTAAAATCGATTCCCCAAATATCGATTACATAATATCTATCCTCTTCGATCTCACTAAAAACAGGCAGTTCGGAAATGCCCTCAGTCGAAAGCAACCAAGAACGTTCGCCGACATCATGAGCCTAGCATCTAAGTATATGACCCAAGAAGAGATGAATTCCTTTAAGGATAAAAACAAAAACAAAGTTACGGCTACAGGGTCTAAGCGGCATGACAGGATTCCCGCCCAAAGATCCTTGGATTACGAGCGATCTTCCAAGAGAGGTAACGTTTTCCAGCGACTGGAATACAGCGGAGCCGACCGAGAAAGGCAACCTAATTTCTACCAAAGACCAAGAAACCCTGAACCACCAATCAGAAGCAGAGTGAATCAAGTAGAACACCCAAGATTAAATGCTCCAATCGAAGAAATCTTGGAAGTTCTAGAAAGGAATAATTGGATTCCTGAGGCGAGGAAAATCGCTCAGCCCAGACCAGGGTCTAGAAACTATGATCAATACTGTAAGTACCATAGGGCACATGGGCATCGAACGGAAAATTGTTTTCACCTTAAGAGAGAAGTTGAAAAACTGATCGAGCAAGGAAAACTAGACGAATACATAGAACGAGATAATCGCAAAAGGGAAAGAAGCAGAAGCCCCCGGAACGGAACTCAAAGGAGAAGTTCTCATCGAAGGTCACCAGAACATCGACCTACTCAGGAGTTGAATCACGACCAGATCAATGGAACTATCCACACTATATCCGGGGGGCCTGCGGGTGGAGATAGTCGCAATGCTCGACGAAGAATGGCCAGATCCTTAATTGCAAGTTCTAAATATCCAAAAGAAATATGGACGTTAGAAAACAGGCCAACAAATCACGAGCCGATTAGCTTTAACGAAGGCGAAGTACCTAAAAACATTACTTGGGATACGAAAGAAGATAACCCAGATTTCCCTATGGTAGTGTCGTTAGAAATAGCGAATTACAATGTGAAAAGAATCCTAATCGATAATGGAAGCTCAGCAAATATCATCTCCAGGGAGGTTTTAGCACAGATGAACCTCGGACAAATAAACCTACAAAAGGTAGCCACACCGTTAATAGGCTTTGGAGGGTCCGAGATCATCCCCAGCGGAACGATATCTTTGAGTGTATCGCTCGGAAAGAAGCCACTTCGAACAGTGAAGCTGGTAAAATTCCTAGTGGTAGAAACACCCTTCGCTTATAACGCTATATTAGGGCGACCAGCCCTTAACCTTTTTCGAGCTGTGGTCTCTACCTATCACCAGAAAATAAAATTTCCGACCGATAGCGGCATTGGAGAAATAACGAATGACCACTGTATGGCGTGGGATTGCTACAGCACGTCGCTGACCTTGAGAGAACATCCTAACCCTATTACTCCGAGCAAAAGAAAGATCGAAGACGATCCAATTAGAAATGAGGTCGAAATTCCTATTACTGATCGATTAGATAAAAAGGGAAAAGAACCACTAGATTTATCCTTGCAACCCCCAGAACATAAAGATATAATTCTGGTAGATGGCGACTCGTCCAAAAGGACAAGAATTGGTACAGAATTGAGTAAAGAAGGAGAAGTAATGTTAATCGAATTTCTTAGAAATAACGTGGACGTTTTCGCTTGGAGTGCAAATGACATCGAAGGGATCGATCCTCGAGTAATCAAGCATACCCTAAAAATTGACCCTTCGGCGAAACCCGCCAGACAGAAGAAAAGAAATCATGGACCAGTGAAAGATAAAATCATTAAAGCCGAAGTTGAAAGACTGATGGAAGCAAAACAAATCCGAGAAATACATTTCTCGGAGTGGCTATGTAATGTTGTACTAGTAGCAAAGGGGGATAAAAAGGACAACAAATGGAGGATGTGTAATGATTTCACCGACCTTAACAAGTTATGTCCACGCGACCCTTACCCCCTCCCAAGAATCGACTTATTGGTCGACTCGACTGCTGGCTTTGCGCTGTTCAGCATGATGGACGCCTTCCAAGGCTTTTACCAAATATACATGGACGAGCGCGACCAAGAGAAGACCGCATTCGTAACCGAACAGGGAGTATACTGCTTTATAGTAATGCCGTTCGGATTAAGGAACGCTGGGGCTACATACCAAAGATTGGTAAACCTAATGTTCAGGGAGTTAATCGGAGAAATAATGGAAGTGTATGTAGACGACATGTTAGTTAAAAGTATGAATGAAGCGGATCACGTAAGACATCTAGATCGATGTTTCCAAATCTTAAGAAAATATCGTATGAAGTTGAACCCCGCAAAATGCACCTTCGGTGTTAAGTCAGGAAAATTTTTGGGATATTTGGTACACCAGCGAGGAATAGAAGCCAACCCAGAAAAAATTCGAGCCATAACTGAAATGAAACCTCCCAAGACCATCTCTCAAGTGCAAAGCTTGGTTGGGAAGATCGTAGCGTTGAATAGATTTATATCTAAATCGGCGGATAGAAGCTTGCCCTTTTTCCAAACGCTTCGAAAAGCGAAAAACTTCGTTTGGACCGAAGAATGTGAACGAGCTTTCGAACAACTCAAAGAATATTTGACATCCCCTCCGATGTTGGCCAAACCGACAGAAGGGGAACCATTGTACTTATACATCTCCATCTCCGATACGGCCGTTAGCTCAGTCCTAATTAAGATAGAGGGTTCAGAGCATAAGCCTGTCTATTATCTCAGCAAGTTATTACAAGGGGCGGAGAAGAATTACTTGGAAATAGAAAAATTCACGCTGGCCTTAGTAGTGGCTGCACGAAAACTCCGACCCTACTTCTTAACCTACAAAATCATCGTTTTGACGAATCAACCGCTAAGGCAAATCCTAGCGAAACCAGAAGCCTCCGGACGACTAATCAAATGGGCCATCGAACTCAGCCAGTTCGAGGTAGACTACAAACCGAGGATTGCCATCAAGGCCCAGGTGTTGGCCGATTTTATACTAGAAACACCGACGCAGGCCACCGAATCGTCGAGCTGCCACAACAACGATGTCTTGATGATCGAGGATCAAACTTGGTTAATGCATGTCGACGGTGCTTCATGCCGAGAAGGGGGAGGCGCCGGAATCAACTTCACTGGACCAAATAAGGAAGATTTGAATTACGCGATAACATTGGACTTCGTCGTAACAAACAATGAAGCCGAATATGAAGCGTTAATCGCAGGAATGGAGATGGCGATAAAAGCCAACATAAAGAGTCTTAAGGTACTAACTGATTCGGAATTAGTACAAAGACAAATAGAAGGCCTATACGAGGCTAAAGAATTTAATATGATCAAATACCTCGCCAAAGTGAAATCTCTAGCTAGGAAATTTGAAAGTTTCAGTATCCAGAACATCCCACGTTCGGAAAATAAATGGGCCGATCAGCTATCAAAATTCACAGGATCCCATGACGGAAAGACCGAACGGGTGATTAACTGGTTGATATCTAATACACCAGCAATCGACATCGATGAAATACCGATAATCGATATAATGGAAATCGAAGAAGCCGAAGAAAACTGGATGAACCCGATGAAAGACTATCTTCAAGATGGAAAACTACCATCTGATCAGAATGAAGCTCGAAAAATAAAATATCGAGCCCCAAAGTATACACTTATAGAAGGAAAACTCTACAGACGATCAGTATCGGGAATTCTCCTAAGATGCATCCCAGAATCACAAACCATGAATATACTGCGAGAAATACATGAAGGAGACGCAGGAAATCACAGTGGATCGAGGGCATTGGCCTTAAAATGTATCAGAACAGGTTACTATTGGCCAACCATCAATAAGGATGCCGCTCAATATGTCCTAGAATGTCATCACTGCCAGATTCATGCTAACATATGCCATCGACCAGCAGAAAATATGCACCCTATCCCGATTTGTTGGCCATTCGATCAATGGGGAATGGACATCGTGGGACCTTTCCCAACAGCTAGATCAAAGAAATCCTATGTCCTGGTCGCTGTAGAATACTTCAGCAAATGGATAGAATGCGTCGCCCTCGCACGAATAACCCAATTCCAAGTTATTAACTTCCTCTGGAAATTCATAGTATGTCGATTCGGCATCCCAAGGGTCCTTATCTCCGATAATGGAACTCAATTCGCGGGAAAACAGATAATAGAATGGTGTACAAGACTCGGAATTCAACAAAACTTTACCTCGGTAGGACATCCTCGAGCAAATGGACAAACTGAAGTAGCAAACCGAGAGATAATAAAATCTTTGGAAAAAAGGTTAGGAGCCGCCAAAGGAAAATGGCTCGATGAGCTACCAGGAGTTTTGTGGGCTAATCGAACTACGGTAAGAAATTCAACTGGGGAAACCCCATTCAGCTTGATATATGGGTCGGAAGCTGTTATCCCTGTGGAAACTTTAATTCCAACTCCAAGAATAGAGATGTTCAATAAAGAAGAAAATGAAAAGGCGAGGGAAAATGACGTTGATTTAACAGAAGCCTTAAGAGATAAAGCTGCCGTACGCCTACAAGCCACTAAGGCAAATATGGAGAAAGCATACAATCAAAAAGTACGCATCCGAACCTTCAAAGAAGGGGACCTGGTTTTGAAAAAGGTAGAAGTATCCAAGCATGTGGGAAAGTTGCAACAAAATTGGGATGGACCTTACATCGTCATTGGCGTAGGAAAGAAAGGTTCATACAAAATTGCACACATGGATGGGACAGCCTTACCAAGAACCTGGAACGCAGTCAACCTTAGGAAATACTATGGTAAATAAATTTTAGCAGATTATACTGCATTGTTTTATTTTTACTTTATCAAGTTTTAATCCTTGTAACAAAGGCCTTAGCCTAGAGTTCAATTAGTAAAAAATTTTTTATACATCGATTATTTCGATTAACGCTCTGTGGAATTACACTAGCATATCGATAAATATTAGAACGAAACGAGTCGAGTATACATTGATCCGCTCAATAAACACTCCTCGATTTATATCAACAGCAAAAAAGGCTTTTTGGTGATAAACCTAAGTCTGAATTATAAATGAGTCGAGTATACATTGATCCGCTCAATAAACACTCCTCATTCCGACGACAGAAACGAGTTGAGTAAACATCGATCCGCTCGATAAAAACTCCTCGACACATATATGATCAAAAAGACTTTTGGTACGAAAAACCTAAGTCTAAAACAAAACGAGTTGAGTAAACATCGATCCGCTCGATAAAAACTCCTCGACATATATATATTCAATAGTAAAAAAGACTTTTTGGTGATAAACCTAAGTCTGAATTATAAATGAGTCGAGTATACATTGATCCGCTCAATAAACACTCCTCATTCCGACGACAAAAACGAGTTGAGTAAACATCGATCCGCTCGATAAAAACTCCTCGACATACATATTCAACGATCAAAAAGACTTCAGGTACTAAAAACCTAAGTCTAAACAAAACGAGTTGAGTAAACATCGATCCGCTCGATAAAAACTCCTCGACATATATATTCAACGATAAAAAAGACTTTCAGGAACGAAAAACCTAAGTCTAAAACAAAACGAGTTGAGTAAACATCGATCCGCTCGATAAAAACTCCTCGACATATATATTCAACGATAAAAAAGACTTTCAGGAACGAAAAACCTAAGTCTAAAACAAAACGAGTTGAGTAAACATCGATCCGCTCGATAAAAACTCCTCGACATATATATATTCAACAGTAAAAAAGACTTTTTGGTGATAAACCTAAGTCTGAATTATAAATGAGTCGAGTATACATTGATCCGCTCAATAAACACTCCTCATTCCGACGACAAAAACGAGTTGAGTAAACATCGATCCGCTCGATAAAAACTCCTCGACATACATATTCAACGATCAAAAAGACTTCAGGTACTAAAAACCTAAGTCTAAACAAAACGAGTTGAGTAAACATCGATCCGCTCGATAAAAACTCCTCGACATATATATATTCAACGATCAAAAAGACTTTTGGTACGAAAAACCTAAGTCTAAATTAAAACGAGTCGAGTATACATTGATCCGCTCAATAAACACTCCTCGTTCAATTTTATTAACGAAAAGACTTCAGGTACTAAAAACCTAAGTCTAAACAAAAACGAGTCGAGTATACATTGATCCGCTCAATAAACACTCCTCGTTCAATTTTATTAACGAAAAGACTTCAGGTACTAAAAACCTAAGTCTAAACAAAAACGAGTTGAGTAAACATCGATCCGCTCGATAAAAACTCCTTGATATATGTTCAACGATCAAAGAGATTTTTTGGGTTAAAAACCTAAGTCTAAACGAAACGAGTTGAGTAAACATTGATCCGCTCAATAAAAACTCCTCGATTAAATACAACGACAAAAAAGGCTTTCGGTATGAAATCATAAGTCTAAATTATGGCAAGATTGAATACACGTTGATACGCTCAATAAAAACTCCTCGATCTACTCCTAACGATCTAAAAAAGATCCGCTGATACTCCTAAAGTTTTGAAAGATAAAACAGGTATGAATTCATCTGCTCGGAAATTACTCCTCGTAAATAAAATTATCAAACGACAAAAGAGATGCAAGAAATAAAATAATATTTTATTCATCAACTCAATTACATACAAATCTCCTGCGTTACAAAAATCTGCTTGCTACCTAAAGATCGTTACATTGATCTAGTTAGATTGATCCTATGGGATCGACTATCTTCACGACAATGTCCACGGAAACACCAATCTCCTCCCTAGTACCTCATCGATCATAATAAACCACCTAAGAAGCATGCTGCTCAGGATGGTCGACTTCTTTGGTTCGATGGCCAGGCTCTGAAGATCAAATGTTGTTCCAGATGAAATGAACACTACCAGCCAGATAAGCTAGCAATGCTCACTCACCCAGAAGAAGATACTGCTTTTACTTTATCTATAAAACATTTAACTCTAGAGCAGCATCTCTTCGGGACCGTCGTAAAACGGTAAGTTTACCAGCCACCCCGTTGGTCTATCAATCCGGAAGTAACCTCCAAGGACGAGGATGGCTGGCAAAGTACGAACCCTCCATGTGCAGACGGAAACCACGGACCTCTAGATTGATGAAGACTAAGGCAGAGATCTCATGGGATCCGTCGATACAAGGAAGGGCTGACATGGGACCCGTCAATACAAGACTGGGGACAATTTCTTTACTGCGAACGAACAAATCACGATAATGTGACTTCTTGAACATTATGGGGTCCGAAGGCAAAATGAAATCTAAAGAAACAGAGATCTTCATTGTTATGAATGGAAAATAAGGAAACTGTCTACTTATTTATAGGCGCCCGTGAGAATGATCCTACGGATAATAGGAGTTTAATCAAGGGACGAAAACGCGACCCTTTGACTTCCCCAAATAAATGCAAGTAAGTTGGAACGGCGCCCCGTCTGATCGACTCAACAGATCGATGACAAACAAATCTACAGATCGAAGCGATCGACAAAATAATCCAAGAAAACTTAAAGAAGTTCAAAGACCAAAACGACCTGCACGATCATATATGAGGGTCGCCTAATAGAAAATATTAAGAACTCCTCAACGAAGGCATGCAAAATTAGACTGTTGAAAGAGGATAATTGCTTAAAAACGACCAGAGCCTCCACCATACGGGGGTCGTAACTGCCTCATACATCATAGGGGGACTACTAAGTTGGCCATACAAGAATTCCATTTAGAATCCAAGAAATCTGACATCGAAATCAGGAGAATAGCCCTCCCTATTCGAAACTATAAGGCCGTCACTGCCTAATTTTCCAAAGAATTGCTGAAGGAGGTCTGAACGGGTCAGATCTGGCCAGGACTGTTACATTTTCCAATTCCTCCCATATCAAGAGTATGATATACTGGCTAGGGATATGTATAGTTGAAAAGCTAATAATGGAAGACATGGATAGGTGAAAAGCACCTAAAGGAAAATTTCTCTCTGAGGAAAAGAAAAACTGAAATTCAACGGGAGGAACAATAACCTCCTTATATAAGATATATGTCATATAAGGACAAATTTATAAGGCATGAATCGAGCATCGACCAGACAGCTAAGGGTTTACACAACGACGATCGGCTGGATCGATCAACAAAGATTAAATATGCGAAGCAAATATTATACCGTTCAGTTATCTTACAAGCGACCAAAGCAAGATCAAGCTTACTTTCTCCATACTCAAATCTCTCCGCAGAAATAAAAATTCAGATAAGTAAAACTAATCTTTGTCAATTACTACATGATGGTATATTTGTGCGTAGCAATTACATATATGAAAAAGATATATCATTAGAATCAAGGCAAGAATCTGCCTACAGAAGAGATCATAATATTTCCATTTTAGTACTTCTCCCATTACAAAATTTCAGCCCAAACGAATGCACAAATGTTGGGCGACAAAAAAAAAAAAAAAAAAAAAAAAAAAAAAAAAAAAAAAAAAAGAGACAGTCCAAGGTCTGCCAGATCGAATAAAGATCATTGAGAAGAATCGCCAGAGGGGCGACCAGCAGAAACAGGCCTCCGAGGAGTTAGGTTACCAGCAAACGCCATCAACTCCTCCTGGCGCTTAAGATAACCGGCATCATAACCATCATCATATGCCTGTTGACGATATCCCTCTGCCGACGCGGCAGCCTGAACTAGGTCGCCTTTCTCTTTCTCAAGAATAACTTTGTCAGCCTCTAACTTTTGGAGATCATCTTTAGCAAGTTGCAGCTGCAGCTCCAAACCCCTGGTTTTAGCTTTCTCCGACTCCAGCTGACCTTGAAGAGCTCTCCGACTATTCCACAGTTCATCATTTTGCACACCCAGCTGGAGTGCAAAATACTTGCCCTAAAAACAGAAAGAGTAAGAAAAACCGCCGTACAACAAAGAATTCAAAACAAAGGACAGGAAAAATGTTCGAAATATGTTTACCTGTTCACATATCTTCACCAGAGATTGAACAAGGCGAACATTGGAAGTACCTTCGAGCTTCCTCAATTCGCCGGGCAAAATAGTACTCATACCTAAGTCCCAAGACAAAGCATCAGGTTCAACAGAACCAGGCAGCTCGCTTGTCAAAGGGACACCGTCGGAACGTGGAGTCTCCGACAAAAGAATGTCATTAACCTGCATAAGCACACAGCGATCATCTAACGGACGAGGGGAATCCCGCTCGTTGGGACTAACAGAGGTCTCTTTGCCGGAAGCAGATATAACGGTCCGACGACCAGACCTCGACCCAGATCGACCCCCAGAAGGTCCCCCAGACTCAAAAGAAGCAGTCGTTACAGTGGTATCATGAAACAGATATTCAGGACCATATTGCGAAATAGACTGCGTTATGGAAGGATTGACAGAAAAACCATCACCGACTTGCCCTTCACTAACTAGCAGGGCAGTAGAAGTAGAAAAAGGAAGGGAACTAACAAAATCCCCTCCATGAGATCCATACTCGTAAGAAGAAAAACCTGAAGAAACAGGTATGTCGTAAACCGGTTCCATGTTGGATGGATCTCCGAAAGCTAATCGACCTGGGGAAGACCTATTACCTCCCGCGGGGGTAGAAGAAAAGTTTGGTTGGAGGAGCGACGAACTAACTTCTGATAAAGGTTGGGACGTGGTAATAGGAGTATCGATCATCGAGCTACTAACTGAGGACGAACGAGGAGGCTCCATCGAAGGCCCTTCTCTTCGAAATTTCTTCGATCTATTATCCCTAGCGCCCTCACGAGAAGGTCGCTTCGAAGTATTACCGAAAAGGTTACTCATGATCGGATTACGGAAAAATATAAATTAATATCGAGGAAGTTTATCGACTAGCTCAAGAAAGAGTATTATGTTAAGAGAAGAGTATAGCAGTAAAAAAGACAAGTCAAATTTTACCTCTCGTATTTATACTGCACGAAAAGACGCGACTAACCCGAAGAAAGGGCGCGAAACAGGAAAACTGACCTTGGAGCAAACGCTAGAATTTGAAAAGACACATACATAATGATTACGGCAAATTAAATGACTTGTCTGAATCATTACAGCGAATGTGAAAGGACACGACTGTCTGAATAAGAAACGTTTAGTGTACAAAGTAGGGAAAGCTAAGCTACAATTTAACCTACAAGCGGATAATTACAAAGATTATTTCAAAAATAAATCATTACTTTAAGAAGCCTGGTCGCTATCCGAAATCTTCTGCTCACTATTGACGACCTCAGTCATGCCTATATCGTCTTCTTCTTCCTCTTCATCTACTGGATCGATGAAAGTATTATCGAGCTCATCGTTAACATCAGAAGGAGGAATCGGCAATGGATTTCCAAATTCCTCGACAAGATGAGCCAGAGGAAAACCTTGATATTCGACATCTGGAACCTCAGAAGAAGAATAAAGCTCGCCATAACGGTTCAACCGGATATGAGCTGCCTTAAAATACTCCTTCCGACGATCGTCGATCATCTCCAAAGCGACCAGTTGATGAATCGATTTTTTAAAAGTATTCTCAAGAAGAGGGCCGACCATCCGGTACACCAACGCCGTATGAACAGGAGAGTTGAGGAATTCACGAACAACTTGTTCGTCAGATTTCCTAACATATCGATCCCTTTGCCTAAGTGGGACGTCATTTTCATACTCCTCTAAAGAAGCTTCAAGGCTTGATACTTGAGATTCAAGCTCACTAATTCGAGTCGTGCTATGCAACTGCAATTCCTCTAATTTTCTTGCCATTTGATTGGCCTGTTCTTGAGCACGAGAAACCTCTATCACCCTGTCTATCATTTCTTGATCTTCGGTCCCGGCAGCCCGAGTCTCTACGACAGGAACAGAGGAAGATGTCGACGGACCAACCTCTGAACCGGAAGATGTGTGAAGCAAAGCTTTATACTTCTCTTCAAGAAAATCATACTGTTGTTTCCAAAGAGAATTTTCGTAGGCGTATGACGCAAGACACGTCTTAGTCTGATCAAGCAATGAGAACAAGAAAAAGAGATGGATTAGTAAAAAAGACCCTCAAAATTATATGTTAACATGATTAACGGAAAAAGATATCACCTTTTCAGCATAAAGAGAAGCTCGCTGGAATTTCTCCAGAGGATCCTTATGAAGAAGTTTATTCAGATCGCGAGTAAAAACACCAGACAAAAGAACACGGGTTGCCTTATCGATCGCGTTCTCATTATCATCGTGGATAAGAGAGTCCTTCTCGGAATAACCAGCGGCCCTTTTTCCCTCCAAATGATCCTCGATCATTTCGACAAGGGAAGGTTTTGGATGTTTTTCTCCGACTAAAGAAAGATCCTGGCCAGAACGTCCATAATAAGTTCTTTTTCTATCGACTGGATTATCAGCTGGATAAGGCATCGACCAGGTGCGACATCCTCGAATGCCTAAAGATGTTCTAAGATAAAGAGGAGGATAACCAGATCCCATGCCCTGACGGATAGGGGGCTCTTGGGGAGATTCTGATGATTCCTCTCTGTCCTCTTCGGATCCTTGACCTAACTCCAACTTCCTTTTCCGTGACGCTCTCTGCTCAATAGGCGCGTTCTCCACGAATTTAGAAGATTTCGAAAGCACTATCTTTCCCTTCGAAGAGTGTCGGGAGTTTTCTACCATGTCAGCTGAAAAAGAAACAAAATAAAGTTAAATTCTCCGTATAAAAAGTATAGCGACAATACTAAAGGTCAAATAAAATGCTAACCAAGAGGTTCAGGTGATGAACTGATGGGGAAATTATGGACACTTAACCCCGCCTTACGAAGAAAAGCTTCCCCAATCAGAAGAGCGCTTTGATATTTGTTTGTACGCATCTCGGAAATCTCAGTTATAAATTGTACATCGTCAGGAACAAGTTCGCCAGTCGGTGAGCGACCTCCAGGAATCCAACTGGAGCCATGATCCCATGAAAAAGGTATGGTCGAACCGTCCACCGAACGGAGATTAGACGGAGGACGAACAAAGAAGAAATGAGATTTCCATGAAGGATTACTAGAAACCGGAGCATCAAAAATTGCTCGGCTAGGTCGCTGACTAGCGAAGAAATATCCACGATTTGAAGAACTAGAAATATTAAAACGGAAAAGTTGCGTAAAATTGCGGAAAGAAGGTTTAAACCCCTTTGCAATCATCAGAACGGAAAAACAAACCACGAAAGCAACAGAATTTGGAACCAGTTGTGTCAAGCACACGCTGAAAGTTTTCAGAACTTCCAGGAAAAGGGGAGACAAAGGAAGACGCAGTCCGCTATTAAAATGAGCCGTATAAAAGGCTCGACATCCCTCCGGCGGAGTAGTAACCCTATCAGTAGGTGAAGGGAGAATTATCTCAGAACCCTCCGGAAAATATTTGGTATAGCTATTCACGACTTCAGGGAATGTTTCCTCTGTATATGCGCAAGCTACATCCTCAATTGGTTCAGAAATCTGAGGAACAGTACCTTTGCCCTTTTTGGCTCGGGCGGCTACGTCCGCATCGGAAAGGATTCGTACCTTGTAAGTATCTTCTACAGGGATAACAAGGTCAGATACCGTAGTTTGTTCACCCAGAGGATTAGAATGTAACTCCTCCTCGTTATCAGGGGCGATGATCTCTCTAGGAGAAGAAGAAGATCTTCTTACGGAAGCCATCTATATTCTAGTTCTCGAAGAAGAAGGTCGATGAAAGGAAAATTTTATACGACGAACGACCAAACTAGAAAATGACTGCGATCTAAAAGCAAATATAAAAGAGAAATGGCAAACTCGAAAGTCACCTATTTATAAGGAAATGAGAAAAGACGTTTCGAACTCATAGCAGCTACTCAAATTCCCGCCAAAAATGGAAGGATACCAAAAGCCTCCTGAATAGACGCGTGGCGATTCATCATTAGGCGGAAGAAACGACTATCTATGATACGTAGCACTCTTTTCCTTACTTAAGATTTTTTCCCACTGGGTTTTTTCTTAAGTAAGGTTTTTAACGAGGCTCCGTTCATAGAAAAGAAACAGTCGACAAGTTTTATCTACTTCTACGAGCTCCTATTATCTATACGCTCGAAGAAGTGAGGGAGTACTGATGGGGGCTATTTCGCACCCTACATACTAGTCTGATCGAACAAAGATTATAAGATCGATTCGACCAATTCTAACGGTTCGGGATCTTCTTACTGACCCAGCCCGATGCCGCTCGCTCCGAGTAAAGATTACACTCCGGACCCAAGAAGGATAGGTTGGGCCGAGTCCTACCAGGACTATGATTCCTTGTAATACTAGGTTTAGCGTAGTATAAATACCTAGTTACTCATTGTATAAGACAACGACGAATTCTCTTAATTCTGAGATTACACAAGAATACATTGATAACAATAGAACTCAATAATATCCATTATTATTGCAGAACTTTACCTCCATATCATTGCGTTCTTAATTTCGTTAATGGTTTTATTTCTTGCCTTTGATTATTGCTTTTCTTTGTAAACGATCCATCCAGAATAAAGTAACAGAACCCAATATACTGAATAATTCAATATCCAAACCCCCGATATCACAAATTCACTGATATTAAATTAACCCGACGAAAAACGGTTAAATCATAGACAAACTATTATTATTAGATTGACATATTTTCTTTAGTTGTACGAAGCATGCTTGGCATGAAGATGAGCCTCAATGGCATTGAACAATGCCTTTGTTCTTTCTTTTCCTTCCTTGATTTTGTCTTCTATAATGTGTTGGTCTTTTCCTTTAGTATGGTAAGTACTAATAATTTTGGCCACAGATCCTCCATCCGGGGCAGCTTTAATTTTAATAACATAAGAGATGGAATCAAGAACATCACCCAAACCCTCGCCTTTGACCACACTGAATTTGTAAGTGTAATTGGCCTCGTCTATTTCGTCAACACGATGTGTTGCGCTCTTGTATTGGCTCGCTGCGTTACAAGTTCAACAATTAATTTTGAAATTTTGCATGTTCAATAAGTGCCACAACTTATAAATTTGCTCTATTGGCAATAAAAAATAAATTTCATAAAAAATAAAATGAATATCAGTCAATTTACGAAAATATCCATGAAATTAAAACTAGAAACTAAAGACGTACAACATACGTGCACAGTTAAATATTTCTGATAAATTATAATAATACGGATTCAAACAATTTCAATTTGTATATATTATACAAATTTAAAAATATTTTATAGTATCAACAATTACATACGAATACCAAAATTTGAATATGAAACATATTAAAATATTGAATAATTGTCTTAATATCCCTAAGCTTATGTAGAACAATAGATTTATCACTCAAAATTATAAAATTATTAAAATTACAACTGCTTTAGTTTGACATTAAAGAAGTCTCCATGACACAAAAGATTACATCATCCAAAATTAATAACTTTAAAAACTCTACTTTACTAATAATCATATTGAAATTGACTACTTTTCACAAGAAAAAATACGATTTAATCTCCATGTTTCGAGCAGTTGTATATATAATAATTATATAGTTGATAAGAATACATATACATTAATTATTGTTTACCTTCGCCAAAAGTAACTAATTTAAGAGTTCCAACTCCACCATTTCCCTCAAGAATTTGGACACTCTTTACAGCTTGAGGCAAGATCTTAGGGAGAATGTTGTCTGCATCTAGGACAAATGCTTTGAACACTTTGTTTGGTGGGATTGAGGAAGTAATTTCGTGCTCATAAGTTACCACACCCATGATAAATTATTTTGCTAAAAAGAAATAGAGAGAAAATTTTATAGAGAATTACTAATGCATAAACTAAGAGCAAATAAACCCCTATTTATAGGTGAAGCCAGCACACTTTGTACCATAGGAATTAGGCAACTTATATAAAAAGTTTGTCTTTTGTTGTTCATAAATTAAATATTCTACCGTTGTCAAATTGGAATAAATAAAGTAGCTTACCAAAATATTCTATAGTTTCAAATTTGTCGTGCATTTAATTTAATGTATAATAATAGCTCAATTTTCTTTTGAAATTTAATTTAGCCAAAATGGAGAAAATATGTAAGACTGTCTAATTAATATGAAATATGATATTTGAAATAATTGTGTAATATAAATCGTAGTTTTAATGATTATTATGTTATAAGTTACACAAGTGAGTTAATTATTTTTATATCTTGTTGTCTTATAAATTATTTTAATGACTGCTTACTTGAATTTCAAAAAATTTGATGCATGATATTGTATTTAAATAATGGAAAATTTGCATAAATAGTACCATACAAGCACTTTGTAAATTAGGTACCATTGGATATGTAAATGCATATTTAGTACCATAATTTAAATATTAGTTGTAAAGTTTATACCATTATCAAATAATTTGACGAAAATGAACAAAATTGACCATGTATGGTTGCACGTGGACTTGATCTCGTCTTTAATTTGGAGAAATTATTACATTTTCCTCAATTTTGAAGAGAAAATTATCACATTATCTAGAGGATTGGGGAATGATAGAGGAGAATATTAAGAAGGGTGGGAATATTTTAAATTTAGTGAATTGTGGGACATGCCAAGATTCTCACTTCTTCTTTTATATACGTAGTTTATAAGAAAATTAAACTAAATTACCTTATATTTGTATTTTTTTTCTTTTTTTTAGAGGATCTTATATAGTTATCTTGTCTTAGGTTCAGCAGTTTATGATGAGTATTAGTAATCAAATAAGCTTAGTATTAATGATGAGTATTAGTAAAAAGGGTAAACTGGTAAAATAACATTAATTTTACATTGAATCCTAAAACGACAAATAAAAGTAACAATAAAATTATGCCAAAGCGACAAATAAAAAAAAAACAAAGGGAGTAAGAATCATGTTATATGTGATTTTCATTCATCAAGTGATTGCTCGATTTCTTGAGAATTTTCGGTTATTTTTCATAAGTTTGAGAATCTATACTGTTCATGCTTTTGTATTTCCATATGAAATTTATTCCGCAATTATGATGGCTTCTGTATGAAATTACGAATTGTGCTTCAATTTATTATGATTCGTGGTTAGCTTTTTGGCTTCTAGAAATTCAATTAATTGATTTCAAATTCATGCTATGTGGTATCTTTTCATTCCGTGAGATGAAGAATAATTTTAAGGATTGGAATTTTGTCTCTATCTATGATTCATGATGTTTTATTCCATTTGGATAATGTCATGCGGTTAATGGGAATAATTATTCACTAAAGCATGCTTCAGGATTATGGTGACTTAAAGTCTACTTGTTATGTATGAATGGTAGGATTTGAATTGTAATTCATGAAGGTCGGTCCGTACCCTGGCCCAACCTGAATACCAATTATTAGGATCGGACATTGACTTGGACCTGATCCGGACTTTTTTACCCAAACGAACGGGTCCAGGCCTGGACTTGGACACGACCCGTACCCAACTCGGATCTGAATCAATTTTTTGTTTTATTAGACCCGGACTTTTTTACCCAAGAGGACGATTCCAGGTCGGATCCAGACCTGGACACGATCCATACCCCAATCGATTTTTTTAAATCTTCTAATACATACAAGGTTGAGTTAAAAAACAAAAAATATTTGTAACACAGTCGTCGTTTTTCTCACAAAAAATTCTCTCATCTTAAATAGGGAGACTTTTCTATACCTTGAAATAGAAAAACAAAGGAATTAAAAAAACATGGATTTATTTGGGTCTTTTGCACTTTGCACCCTCGAAACATGGGAAATAGGCACTTTGCACCCCCAAAACTTAGATTTAGCACTTTGCACCCTTGAAATATGAAAAATGCAGCACTTTGCACCCTCGTTTATTTTCAAGCAAAATTCAAGGGCAGAATAGGTAATTCAATAGTATTGGCACTTTGCTACATCAAAACTTGAGAATTTCGCACTTTGTAACCCCAAAATAAAATTAGCACCTAACACCCTCTAATTAAGAACAAATCAGCAACTTCCACCCCCGAAACACAGTAAATTGGTACTTTGCACCCCAAAACACAAAATTAACACTTAACACCCTCAAATTTGAAAAACCCAAACCCCTCATTTTTTTCGTCAAAGTTGATTATCGGAGTGAAAAAAAAATTAAGGCAAAATAGGTAATTCAATTTTTTCATTAAATTTGCAAAATACAATTATAAATACTCGAATACTCATTTCTCTCTCCATCTTTCTTTTCAACAATATAACCATAAATAACTAAATAAAGTACTCTCGAAGACCCATTGTCTATTTCAAGATATCAAAGACCCATAAATAATTACCTATTTTGCCTTAAAAAATATCACCTTAATGGTCAACTCTGCCGGAAAAAATGAGGAGTTTGAGTTTTTTTTTTTAATTTGAGGGTGTTAAGTGTTAATTTTGTATTTTGGGGTGCAAAGTGTCTATTTATTGTGTTTCGGGGGTGCAAGTTGGTAATTTATTCTTAATTAGGGAGTTAAGTTCTAATTTTATTTTGGGGGGAAGGGCAAAGTGCCAAAGATTTACAATAGAATTACCTATTTTGCCCTTGAGTTT
Organism: Penstemon eatonii; assembly: GCA_038501285.1. Classification (NCBI taxonomy): domain Eukaryota; kingdom Viridiplantae; phylum Streptophyta; class Magnoliopsida; order Lamiales; family Plantaginaceae; genus Penstemon; species Penstemon eatonii. Next base: position 49,523,756 of record CM076715.1, on the reverse strand, counting down.
TTGCTTCAAAATAAAAGAGGGTGCAAAGTGCTGTATTTTTCATATTTCGAGGGTGCAATGTGCTAAATCTATGTTTCGGGGGTGCAAAATGTCTATTTCCTATGTTTCGGGGGTGCAAAGTACAAAAAACCCGCTTTATTAAAAAATTTCATATTTCCTATGTTTCGGGGTTCAAAGTTTCCATAATAATTTTACAATTGACATGATAATAGGTTTCTTTGTTTTTTATTTTCTTCATGCAAATTTTGAAATGTAGTAGTATGGAGAAGCTTGATTTTGTATTAACCCATATTGTTGGTCCCAAGTGATCAGATGATGTCTAGAGGGGGGAGGGTGAATAGACCTCTGAAAATTTTAGACTTAAAAACTTTTCAGTTAACTGTTGGCAGACTAAGCTGATCGTAAACAGTAAGCTGACTAAGCTGTTCGCACACAAAGATTGAGCAGCACAGTTGACCACTCTTTAGAAAAGTACTTAGCAATTTCGCAAAATCAGTTTTAATCAAGTTACTTGCAGCGGATGTTTTAAAGTGTTTTTCACAAGTAAACTGAATCTTGTAAAGATTTTATCCCCAATTTTAAACTCATTTTAAAATCTTTAATCAGTTTATTCAAATGTAAGCTTATACAAATTTTAAAGAATGCAAGAAAACTTATGCAAAATGAACACAATTATTTTTATAGTGGTTATATGGATTTAAATCCTTTAGTCCACTCTTCGAAATCACTTAGATCTTGGGTTATACTATAATCACACAGATTACAATATACTCTGCTTGCGCCAATCAACAAATGAAAAGGCCACAGGTTCATTACAGGAGATCACTCAGAAATCCTATACTACAAAGCTTTATCACTCACAAAGATGGATAACAACTTCTCACAACACTTTCTTAACAGATTCACTCAGAAAATGATTTATCTTTTGAACTTCAACTCAGCTTTAGTTAACAAATAACTTCAGCAGGCTTGTGAGCTGTTCTTGAGTTTAGAGACTTAGAAGATTTTGATTCGCAGTCATGATCTAGAGACTTAGAAGACTTAGTTAACAAATAACTCAATGTTGACTGTCTGAATGATCAGAATGATATCATCACCACCTCTCTCAATCATCTCACTGCCAGTCATGATTTGGTGAATCAGAACATCAAAGTCTTGTGTGCTGCCCTGAAGATTCAGCCTGTTGCACTCAACCCTCCTATCAACCCTGATGATGAAAAAAAGGGGGAAGAGAAAAGGGAAGAGCCAACTATTCAAGCTGCTGCTGACAACAGTCAAGTAGTTGAAGAAAAAGCTGAGGAAGCTGCTGCTGCTGAAACCAAGGAATCTGATGCTGCTGATGAAACAAAGGAGTCTGATGCAGTTGGAAAGGCTGATGGCAAAGAGAAGTCTGAAGAAGAACCCAAGGAAAAAGCCAAGACTGATGAAGAAATGGCTGCATCCGAGGAATCTGCTAAAGAACAAACAGAGCCATACACCAAGTACAAAAATAATGAGAAAACAAAGAGAAAGATGGAAGAGCTTCAAAAAGAGCTAGAAATCAAAGAAAAAATGGAAGCTGCTAAGTCCAATTTGCTCTTGGATGATGATAATGATGAAGAAGGAGATGAAAAAGAAGATGATGAAGAGTCTTCATATGAGTATTATGAGGAACTTGAAGGAGGAAGTGAAGAAGCTGATGATTAGAATAGTTAAATATTTTGTAATCAGTTTTCTTTATTTTCTATCAGACATCTTATCTGAACAGAATTGTACTTGTAATGAATTTCATATTATCAATAAAAGTTCAAGTTCTGTTTCCAACATATTTTTTCTATCTCAGAAAACTTTGAGGATCAAAACTTTAGTATAGGTAAACAAGTACCAAGCTGAAGTTTTGTCATCATCAAAAAGGGAGAAATTGTTGGATAAAGATGAAGATGGAGTGCACTGAATTCAAATAAGTTAAGGGAGGTTTTGATGATTTCCAAAACTTCATATCAGCTAAGTAAAGACAACTTAGTTGTAATCCCTTAGAAGAATTGTTGACCAAGTAAGAAGACATATCAGACGGGTCAAATATTCAAGGTCCAGAAGACTACTGATCTGCGGAAGAGAAGAAATCAGATTGGTGTAAATCAGCCGACTCAAATCAGATTTGTTCAAGTTTGAGATTAGCTTTGTTCATCATCAGACTTGTACTCTCATCAGCCAAGTGGAAAGATCAAGAAGTCGTCCCAACGGTAATAAATGCCATTGAAGTAATAAATGCTGAAGTTCGAGGTTATTAATGGCAAATGATTGAAGAAACAACTCGTATCAGCTCGGTGCATTTAATGCTGTCTGACAGAAAGTACAGTCTGCAGTACTGTCACCGTGCAGAGAGCCGTTCGCGGAAATTAAGGACCAGAAATCAAGAGATCTGAATTTTGTCTCACTTCAACGGACATAATTCAAAGTGTGAGTATAAATAGCTGAAGAAGACGAAGAAAATAGACAACACAACAACTGAGAGATTTGCTTGTACCCAAAAAATCACCCTCGATTAATCGAGAAATAACGGCTCGACGACAAGCCAAAAATGGCAATTGGACCGAACCCAACCGTGATAAACGGACCGGATCAGGTCGGATCCAGTTTGACCCAGAAATTGATCTGACCGAGACAATGATTTAGCTACGAACCCAATTTTGAAACTCGACCCAATTTCCACGATTAATTAATGTTTGGCCCAAATATATATTAATTAATTGATAAAGTTAATTAATTTATGTGCCAGGTTCAATTAATTAATGATTAAGGCAAAATTATGTTTAAATACGAATGAGCCCAATTAACCCAATAGATTATGTTTGCTGTTATGAATTAATTAATTAAGTTAATTAATTAATTGGGCCAAGTCTAACTAATTGGCCCACTTGATAAATAAAGCCATTAATTAATTAATTGGGTAATTAATTGGGTAAAATATAATTATCAAACAAAACCAACATGGCTCGGTCCGAGACCAATCATGGTCCGATCCGCCCAGGTCGACCACGGCCCAGCCCAGATCGGCCATCACCCAATTTTCGACCCACTTGTGTATTTTATTTAATTAATGATTGGAAATTAATTTAGAGATAAGGATAAAAGCTACACTAGTTGGCTAATAACAAATTTCTTAATTCTCTCATAATTAGTCACCAACACAATCTGAAATTCAAATTAAATAAAACACACGTTCTTTTCTTCTCCAACCACCATTAATATTAATTTTCAGCAAAAAGAAGGAGAAAACCACCATTAAAGTAGTGGAGGTAGTGGAAAAATTCAAGGTAGTGGAAGTAGTGGGAGAGTGGCCATCAAGGGAGCAGTTTTCTCCAGCCATCAGCTCAATTTTCAGCAACTATAAATACAAACAGGCTGCCATTCGCGCAGGGGACACACACAACTCAATCTGCAAATTTCAGTCGATATTGATCGGCTCTACGCCTCACCGGAAGTCCAGCGCACCGCTGCTTCTCTCGTCAGCAAACACCTGTTAATCCCTTGATATCAACCGTCCCTCCTCAGCCACCAGCGAATTCTCCACCGCCTGAAGTCTTGCCACCACCGCAGCCGAAAACAAGCCGCCGCCGCTCAGAGTAAGCCGCCGCTCAAAGTACGCCGCCGCCGCTGCTTCCGCCGTCAGAACACTGTCTCGAGCGAAACCCCTTGATAGCGAGTAGATAACACGCTGTTTCTGTCAAGTTATCAGCCTGCCAACTCCTTGATATCAGTCTGTTGATCCTCAACCACCAGCTATCCCTGATCGCCTGAAGGCCTGTCGCTGCCGCCGCTCAATGTAAGCCGCCGCCGCCGTCTTCCGCCGTCAGCTGAAGCTGTCTCGAGCTAAACCACTCGATATCAACCAAGTAGCAAGTTGTTAACCGTCATGTAAGTGCCCACATATTTATATGACAAACTCATTGAGTAGCCATCTGCTTGATGAGCTTGTCGTCAAGTAGCCATCTGCTTGACGGCTATTGGTTGAGTAGTCATCTGCTCCGTCGATGCCCTTTTCAGTGGCCACCCGCTGATCAGGAGCCCGATTGATGGTCACCCATCAAGGTTGGGCGAACCATTGACGGTGGTCTTCCGTCATCAATGTTACTTTCTATCAACAAGCTGTTCTATCATGTATTATCAGCTCATCGGTGGGTTTACCTGCCGATCAAGGAGTCATTTTTTAAAACTTATTAGATTTATCAACTCATCTGGCAGACCATGCCAAAATAGGAGACTTTATCATTTTGCATATTGTTGTAATATTTGTACATCGGGGAACTTACTGAATTTCTTTTATCATTAATGGAAGTATTTTGGCTCGTATCTCTTGATTCTTTTACTATGATATGCTTTACGTCAACGGATTTTCATTAATATGTTGTTGCTGTCAAGTTTATGCCTTCTGTCAAGGTGAATATTAAAACTGATTGATTGTCAAGTCATTTGCTGATTTACAAATCCGCTGATATGTTGAGCAGGCCATTGATTGGTCATGAGTTTTTGGCATTTAAGAGAGATTTTCATAAATTATTTAAGTCCTGCGGCCAGGCAGGCATAGAAAAGAATTAGGGGTAGTGTTTGCCTACTCTGTCACAATCGTTTAGAAGTCAGCCTTATCAGGACAACTTATTTCGATATCAATATGTCTTTATCAGGACACTTATATTATTATTACACTGAATCAACATGTCCATTTTCAAATCGTTATGTTTGCACGCACAAACATTGGCACGCCCGCATTTATCTTGTATCATATCGAGGCATTTTACATCGAGCTATTGGCTCGTCTAGGCATCTGCTGACAGGTTTACAACAACAATGTTTGGGCACGGCTCGATGCCAGACATCCCTCGATGTCAGCTCCTCGATGCCAAGCATCCCTTGATGTCAGTTTTACTGCAAACAATATTTTGGCACTTCTTGATGCCAAGGGTTGCTCGACGTCGAGGTGCCCTCGCTGTCAAAATTAACGCAAACAATATTTTGGCACGCCCAGTGGGACTTGAAATTTTTTCTGTTAAAAACTTACCAGCCTCACAATATGTTGGCTCGGCGAGACTTGAAATTTTTCTATTTTATTTGCCATAAAAACGATTATCAGCCAAGTAATACTTTGGCTAGCTGACTATTGATAATCTCTTTGCCAAACAGTCAATCAGTTGATACTAAGTGGTTATTCTTTTGTTGTCATCAGATGATACCACAGATACCAAGAAAGACTCGATCAACCTTGACGAGGACACGTTCTGACCTGACACATACTCTGGAAAATCTATCGACGATTCCACTAACTATGGAAGGGACCGACAGAATCGAGGAGCTGACAGCAGAGGTTCGTAACTTCACCAGGGACCTTGAGACCAAACAGGAGGAATGGTAACGTTGTCAGCAAGTTCGAACACATGCTAGGCTCGGCCACTGCTGCTAGTCAGGCCAATACGGAAGCCAACAACATTGTAAATAACTCCCTGATGCACTTGGAAGCAAAGATGACATCACTCGCAGAGAGCATCAACACTCTCGCCAACGGAATACAAGCGCAGGCCTGGACAGGGCCGCAGAAGACTGCCGTCGACAAAGGCAAAGGCCCCGCGATTCAGATCGGGGGAAGTACATCGAGGGATGAGACGCCTTACAAACAAGGCAACGGACAATCTAATGTCCCGGATAGGATAGGAAGCACCCTCAAAGCAAGGAACACTCGTTCAGACTCGGGGGGCAGGTCCGAAGAGGACCGATCAGAGACCGTCGGATACGACCCAGAAGGACATCAGGCCAATCCATTGGCCTATGACAGGACTATTCATCGAGTTGCAGAGGGTCCAGAAGACCTCTTGACGGTGAATCAAGCTGAGGAGATGTTTGTTAGGAGACAGGGAAACAGGGCATCGAGGTATAACAAGCCTCACCCCGAGTATATCGATCAGGTGCCGTTTCCAATGAATTACAGGCCCCCGAACTTTACTTTGTTCTCGGGCGAGGGATCACAATCTGCCACAGAGCATTTGGCTCGATTCCCTTATAATGTGGCAATATGACCAACGAGTTGAAGCTGAAACTGTTCCCCAACTCCCTGACAGGAATGGCGTTCCATTGGTATGCCAATTTGAAGCTTGGATCGGTCCCCGACTGGCCATCCATGGAGAAAGTATTCGTAATGAACCACTATCAGGCCCCGCTCGAAGTTTCTGTCATCGAGCTATCAAACATGAGACAACTGACAGGACAGACTGTCGAGGAGTATATGAAGAAATTTATCAGGGCCAGAGGTTTCTGCGCCATCCCGTTACCGGAAAAGAGTGCATCAAGATTGCCATCCATGGCATGCATTTTGAATTACGAAAGATCATGATGGCGCAGTACCACGAAGACCTGTTCGAGTTGACCGATCATGCGGTCCGTTACGAACGAGTACTAAGAGATGAGAATAGCCGACAGACCAGAGGAAATTATTATCAAGTGGGTATGGCTGACTCCAGCGAGGAGCAGATTAATCAGGTCAGTCGACCGATTGAGCAGCAAGGTATCGAGATCGGATTGGCGGAAGTGGTCTGCCCCAAGAACACCGTCTGTCCAGCCCTCGCCAAACCGAAATAACCTCAGCCTACCATCAAGGTGCCAAATAACTTGGTATGTCGAGATGCTGAGTACAAGACTGACTGGGAAAGACGCTATTCCTTTGATGTCTCAAAAACAGAGGCCATATTCGATCAGCTGTTGGCCGACAAGATCCTACGACTCAAAGGGGATCACGTGATTCCATCGTCGATGAAGATAGCAGGTAAAACATATTGTAAATATCATGATGTATGGACTCACACGACAAACGAGTGTCTAGTGTTCAGGTGGATGGTGCAGGATCACCTCGACAAGGGCATCTTAAGATTTGCCCCGGATTAGAAAATCACAAAGCCGATGACGGTTGACATCAATCCCTTTCAACAAAACGAGGTAGGAATAAATGTGATAATGGTCATAGATCAGTCAACTGGTGAGAAATTATACGTTGATGAAGAGCCAGGTTACTCGCCGGTAAGCAGGGAAATGGGTTTGTGTGCGAGATGCCAAACTGAGTTGGCAACAATTCCGCTGTTCATCAACCCAGCAATATATGGCCCATACTTGCCATGGCCAAGTGCAATGCCGACAGGGTATCCATATCAAATGATGCCGCAACCGCAAGCAACACCCTAAACAGCGCCGCCACCGCAGGCGATGCCACCACCACCACCACCTCGACCGATGGGGCCATAGAATGCCTCGACGACATCAGGAAGGCACTAGCCGTAGCAGCAGAGTCAGGGAGAGATCCCCTGATAAAACACCAACCAGGCAGGTCGGATCGACTGCCAGTCGCAGAGACAGGACACATGGTCCGTCGCCAAAAACTACACCGCTAGGCTCATCAAGGCTGCGGACTGTTCATACCCCTGCCGATACACAGGTGGATCGATGGGTTTCCATCAGGCATCCGAAGTTCCCAGGAGATCGAAGGGTCGATCAGATGACCCGAACACAGTACGTATAGGCATTGCATACGCCAACGAAAGGAGTTGGAAATTGCTAAGGGGAAGGCCCCGATGAAAGAATCAGCGAAGAAAACTCCGTCAAGGGAACTAAAACTGAAACAGGAAACGAGTGAGGCCAAGGGCTCGATACAAGTGGACACTTCCAAATGGACCCCAGGGAAACCTAAATTTGGCACTATCGATTTGGAAGAAGATGACTTATTGGCTGACGAGGAAGATGGAAACGATCTCAAGGCAAAACTTACCGAGATTTACGACAAAGGAAATAAGGAAAATGAGGCCAAACCTGGACAAGCTTTCGAGGCCAAATCTGGCCCGGAAATCGAGAAACAGGAGGTTGAAAAACAGACCATCGATAAAGTGGAAACAAAATCAGTGGAAGATGCTGCCACCAGTCAGCCGACGAACGGCTCGACAGTGATGGAATGCAATGCCGTCGATTCTGAACTTGTTGAATTCATCAACGAGGAACTGAGTATTCCGCAGATGGCTTTTGGGACGAGGGAATGCCAGTGGTACAAATGGCCGAAGACTTAGAACTGCTATCGGTCGACGACGAGAAAGAGACTGATTGGGACAGGAAAGTCGAAAATATATTCTAGAAGCCACCATCCTTATTGGCCAGACACATCAGGCCATTATACGTATCAGGGCACATCGACGGAAAACCCATCGACAGAATGCTGGTCGACAATGGGGCAGCCGTCAACGTAATGCCTGCATCGATGATGTATAAGCTGGGTAAGGTCAGCGAGGACCTGATGGAGATGAAAGTGATCGTTAGTAATTTCACAGGGGGAAAGGCTGACACATTAGGAATCTTGCCTGTCGAGGTAAAGATTGGAAAGACCAGCCTGAAAATCGCTTTTTTCGTGGTAGATGCTGCCACATCCTACAATGCCTTGCTGGGGAGGGACTGGATTCATTCAGCCTTGTGTGAACCGTCCTCCCTACATCAGTGCTTATTGATTTGGGGAGATTCCCCTGAACCCGAGATCATAATGGAAGACAACAGGCCTTTCACCGCAAAGATCAACGCCGTCGAGGCGGCATACTATCGAGACGATGTAGGACCTTACAAATTCATCGGACAGGATAAATACGGATGACCAAAAGAAGTCACTTCGAGCAAGAAGTTGACGCAACTTGAAATGGCTTGTTTAGCCAAAGAACTAAGTCGGCCTTGCAACGTCAAGGAAGAAGGGCCGCATGAACATAGCTGTCAGTCCTGATGAACTGTCCTGATGACGAGGGACCATCGGCCTATAAGGCCGACAGACTGGAAATCGATGAGATCGTTGTTATCGGGCCAGAGCAACAAGCATGTGCCGATTTGATTCGAAGGTTTCGGGCCTACGTGGCCGAATGCTATACATGCAATCTCATTTTCGAGGAGGAAACGCCACCATCGGTTGGAGATGAAATTCAGTTAGAGGAACTAGCAACGGCGCCAGCCAAGCTCGACGACATCAAGATCCAAGTACAGGACCCTGTTATCGAGATTCAACTAGGCAGCGAAGATGATCACAGGCCAACTTACATCAGCGCATTGCTTGATGATGGCCAGAAGGATCGATTGATACAGGTGTTAAAGGAATACAAGGACTGTTTTTCCTGGAATTACGACGACAAGCCAGGATTGAGCAGGGAATTGGTAGAACACCGTATTTCGATACTTGAAGGGTACTTACCCCGGAAACAGCCCCTGAGAAGGATGTCCGTCGAGGTGTGCAAACTGATCAGGGAAGAAATCAAGAAGCTGTTAAAGGCCAGTTTTATCGAGGTGGCCCGATATCCGAAGTGGGTAGCGAATGTAGTTCCCGTGATGAAGAAGAACGGGAAGATTAGGATATGCATTGATTTCAGGGACCTGAATCTGGCATCTCCTAAAGACGAATACCCGATGCCAATGGCGGACATGTTAATCGATGCTGCCGCTGGCAATATGTTCCTGACAGCCGTCGACGGAAATGCAGGTTATAATCAGATTTTTGTGGCTGTTGACGACGTACCAAAATTGGCTTTTCAATGTCCTGGCGGAATAGGCACCTTCCATTGGAAAGTGATGCCATTCGGACTCAAAAATGCCGGAGCCACTTATCAACGAGCCATGAACTGCATCTTCAGTGAGTACATCGATGACTTCGTTAAAATTTACATCGATGATATCATTATCAAATCGGCTAGTTATGATGAACATCTAACACATTTGGCAAAGTCATTTGCCAAAATGAGAAAACATAAATTAAAGCTTAACCCCTTGAAGTGTGTGTTTGCAGTTGCGTCAGCCAATTTTCTTTGCTTTTTAGTGCATCGCAAGGGGATTGAGATTGACAAAAATAAGTCCAAAGCTATCCTGATGGCCAGACCTCCGTCGACGAAGAAGGAATTACAACAATTCCTCGGCAAGGTCAACTTTTTACGGAGGTTCATTTCCAACTTGGCTGGAAAAATGAAGGTCTTCTCGCCTTTGTTGAAGTTGAAAGACAAAGATGAGTTTTGCTGGCAAACGGAGCATGAGCAGGCGTTTCAGGAAATCAATGATAAGCTGACAACGCCGCCTGTAATGATGCCGCCTGTCAAGGGGAAACCCTTGAAGTTGTATATATCTACCACGGAGGACACCGTCGGCTGATTTCTGGCACAAGACGACGAGGATGGATTTGAACGAGCAATCTACTACTTGAGCAGGCACTTGACAGAAACAGAGCTGAGGTACTTGCCGATAGAGAAGGTATGCCTTGCGTTGTTTTTCTCTTGCAAAAAATTACGTCATTATATGTTGCCTGTGAAAGTGCTAGTTATTTCTAGTATTGATGTGATAAAGTATATGATAGCTAAGCCTGTGATGAGGGGACGGATCGGTCGATGGGCCATCCAATTGATGGAATATCGGTTGCAATACATACCGCAAAAAGCAGTCAAAGGCCAAGTATTGGCTGATTTTCTGGTTGACCATCCATGTATCGATATTGATCAAGCCGTTCTCAAAGAACTGGACTCGACGACATTGGAGATCAAGCCATGGACATTGGCTTTCGATGGGTCTAGAACCGATAGACTATGAGGAGCAGGTATCGTTTTGATTTCTCCATCAAATGTAAAAACTAAGCTATCGATTCAATTTGACTTTGAATGTACTAACAATCAGGCCGAATACGAAGCCTTGATAATAGGACTAGAAATGCCCAGGGAGCTCGACAGTAAGTCTGTTGTCATTGTCGGGGACTCGCAGTTGGTTATCAGGCAGATACAAGGTACATATAAATGCCGAAACCCAACACTTGACAAATATTATTTAACTGTGATGTCTTCGTTGTCCGAATTTGTTGATGTCACATGTTATCATGTGACGAGAGGAAATAACAGTGAGGCCAACAGTTTGGCCCAATTGGCGACTGGTATCGATCTCCCTGATGACGTCGAGGAGTCTCACTACGTCGTCAGGAGACGACAATGTCCGTCATTCATGTATCGAGACAACGTCCTGACTGTTTTGAGTGTGTTTCAGGATCCTGATGACTGGAGAGAGCCGATCAGAAAATATCTGGCTAATCCGTCAGACAGAGCATCTCGACAGACGAGACTCAGGGCAATCAATTATGTCTTGATGGTAGATCAGTTGTACAGAAAAAGCCACGACGGCGTGCACCTGTTATGCGTCGATCAATAGGAAGCCATGAGAATTATGATGGAAGCTCATGAAGGAATTTGTGGGGCCCATCAAAACGGCCACAAGTTAGCATGGCTGCTTCGCCGATATGGTTATTACTGGCAAAAAATGGTCGGAGATTGTGTACAGTTGGCAAGGGGTTGTGAGAAGTGCTGGACCCCCATCGAGGAGATGAATGTCATAATCAAGCCATGGCCTTTCAGATGCTGGGCCATCGATATCATCGGTGAGATTCATCCCTCGTCTTCCAAACACCATCGATACATTATTGTGGCCACGGATTACTTTACAAAGTGGGTAGAGGCCAAACCACTCAAACAGGCCGAAGTGATGAAGTTCATCAAGGACTTAATCATTCATAGGTTTGGCCAGCCACAGACCATTGTCACTGACAGGTGACTGATGTTTGTCGGTCAGGAAATCAAAGAGTTTGCCAGATCGATGGGTTTTGAGTTGGTCCATTCAACACCATATTATGCAAAAGGGAATGGCCAAGCAGAAGCCTCTAATCGAGTCTTTAAGGACATTATTTCAAAAAAGAGGACAACCCAAGAGCTTGGCACTTGATGCTGTCAGAGTCATTGTGGGCTTATCGGACCAGCAAATGGACAAGCACTGGCACCACTCCGTACAAACTGACTTATGGACAGGATGCCGTTCTACCGATGGAAATCACTGTCCGATCACTTCAGGTGATGCAGCAAAATGAGTTGACACCCGAAGAATACACTGAGAGCATGCTCCAGTAGCTCGATGAACTCGACGAGGTCAGGGTTGCCGCGTTAGATAAAATCGAGGCACAAAAAAGGCTGGTCGCCCGATGCTACGATAAAAAGATACGCAGGAAACAATTTGACGTCGGGGACATGGTCTGGAGGACTGTTTTGCCACTTCATCAGCGTGAGAAAAAGTATGGCAAATGGAGCGCAACGTGGCAAGGACCATATGAAATCTTCTCGATAACTCGAGGAGGGGGCTACATCTTGAAAAAGCCATATGGGAATCTCTGTCGAGACCCCATCAATGGAAGATATTTCAAAAAGTTCAGGCCCACCCTTTGGGAATCGATGTGTCTAGAACATCATCGAGCTTTGGAGCTGGAAATCGAGCGGCATCATGAGTACTTCAATGCGCCGATCCCTCTGTAATATAAGTAGGATTTATTTTCGGTCTTGTTTTTTATTTCGTTTTCTGTTTGTTTAGACTAAAATTTTTGAATTAATGTTAGTAGTCACAGTTACTTTCAATTTAGTCCAAGTACTTCCGTTTTAATTTAAATACTTATTTCCCCGATTTTCAAATTTTTACATCAAGGCATTTTGTTTAAGTTTTGTGAGTTTATTCGATTTTAGTTAAGTCTCGTTGGCAGTAAAGTTGTGTCTTTTGCTTGCGAAAAATAGTTTGTCAAGGGATCAGATTAATGGTTTGGAGGATAAATACTTAGTTTATTTGGCTTTAATGTAATGAGAATATAGTATAAAGCCAAAAGAAAAGTCTACTAATGAGAAAGAAAATAGTCTATGGCTATCAAGCCATTACATAGACAGAAAAGTAAATAAGTCTGTGGCCATCAGGCCAATACATAAATGAACGTGAGAATAAACTAAGTCTGTGAAATCAAAAATCCTGAGGCACATGCGCCGATGTCAACGGCTCGCAGGCCGGAAAAATCAATGTAGGATGTCTTGGGTAAACTTTCCGAGGAACCCCTTGACAGCTGTCTCAATCCTCGCCTGATCAGTTGCTGCGGCATTTGCTTGGGCAGTCACTTGGCTTTCAGCAGCCTTTGCCTCGTCAAGCAAGTCTGCAGTGTTCGACAGCTCCCCCGTGACAGATTCAGCCTCTACTACAACATCCTTCATTTTGCCCCTGACGATGTCTAACTCCTCCTGCAGCTTGGCAATGGCCGCGACTAAGTCGGCTTCGGAGTCCCGGAGATGAGTGAGCGAGTCGTTGAGGCTAGAACCCTGAACGTACATCTCGTTGAATCGAGCAAGGAGAGCTTCGACGGGGGACGCAAAAGAAGCCCTCGCCTTAATATCCTTGTCGTTTTCTTTAAAATCACTCCTCATCTTCCCAAATTGCCGCACAAAGTCAGAGTAGAAAGATGCTTTGTCATCAGGGAGTTTGGCAGAAGACAGTCGGCTCATCAAGTCATCCAGTGACGGTCCCATATTGTTCATCAGGACCTCTAGAGGCTGGCTCTGATAGTTCGACAATAGCCCTTTGAATTGGGCGAGCTCCTCAGGAGTGAAAGGGACCTGACTCGACCGCTCGGATACCGTCGACAAAGACTGGGAAGAAGAGCTCATCGATAAGGCATGAGTACTGGCAAATCGAGCCAACATCTGCGTGAGCCGTTGAGAAGTATCCTTGACTTGACTGGACAGAGGGATCTACAAAATCAGGAGTGAAACAGAGTTAGTCGAGTGCAAAATAAATAAGGAAATTTCAAACGGCTCGATAACGAAAATTACCTCTTGACGAGGAAGAAAAACTGAAACAGGAGCTTCTTTGACAGGAATGGTCTGATGGACAGAAGACTCAAGCTCTCAAGGGGCTGCGACCGCATCTCCTGATACCTTGTCGACAACAGTGTCGATAAGAGGTTCCTTGACATGTACTGGAGAAGGCGGACGAGGTGGAATCTCCACTCGCTGAAACTGCATCCCGTCATCATCACTGTCTGATGAACTGTCAGCCATCGTCCTGACCCTTTTCCGGGGCGGGAGGTCATCCTTGACGGCTTGACGTTTTCCTCTAGAGCTCACATCCTGACAGAAAAACAAAGCATCAATGTAAGTCTAAAAATATAATAAATTAAATCAAATAAGGACTACCTCCTCGTCGGAACTGCTCACGATTATGGCACTCGTGCCACCTTGTTGATAGAAGAGCCGACGAGAACGTCGGATGTATACGACGGAAAGATCCGTTACCTTGCCGACAGAGGAGTGAGCCTTGGACTCTTGCAACGATTGGGAAGCAGCGGGTGATGGTCCTTTCGGACTAACTATCTGTAAAGGTATGGCCAATGGGATCACAGGCTCTTTGACAGCCTTCTTTTTATCAACTGGAGGGGCCGATGACTTCTTTCCTGCAGATAAACGAATACGTCAAGACATAATTATGATCAAGGAAAGAAAAAAGGAAAAGCTACCTGAGTCGTCAAGGGCAATGGTACCCCCGTCCTTGTACTCACACAATAGGTAAATCGTCGACATATCCTGGGAGTCATCAGCTCGATACCCCGTAAAAGTAACCTTGGAACTAACTCGATGACTACGAGATTGAGAACTAGTACTTGTGCTAGGTCCGACGGGGGAAGCCACATATCCCGACGACTCAATAAAGTCAGGAAGTAAAGGAAGGGAAGGGCTAAACGATTTGTAAAAAGTATGCCAAGGAGGAACCTCGCCAGGACCCCCTCGTTTTTTGGCTAATTTAGAATGTTCCAACATGGCCCTACCTATCCTAATATTCTTCAGGGACTCAAAATTAACGGCAGCACGTTCATATACCCTATCCCTATTATCAGGATCCCAAACTACGTCATAAAACCGTTCGAAACGAGAAATGATGTAAAGTGAACCTTTCTTTGATGCCTTGACAGTGGCTGCTGCCGACTGATCAAGGAAGGGCCCGTCAGTGGAAATAATCTCCGGGTGGTTGGGGACCTCAAATCTTGCTGCTGCAGTGTGGAAAGTCTCTCGACGAGTCAATTTGATATAACCATTCCACCACCTCACGAAGTCCGGCGAGCTGACAGGGTTAGGGATGAAAGGTCGGAAAAAGAAAGCATCACGAGCCGTCCGCCAGCATCTTCGAAGCTCATCAAAGCTCTCCATGTCCGCCACCTCCATGAAATCCTCGTTCCTCTCACTTAGAGAGATGCCATATCGAGGAACCGATTGTACTAAGCTAAACTGTCGGGCCACATAGTGTGCTGGATAGAATCGGACCGTGCACTTGAGAGGTTTTCGCCTCATTGAAGCCTTGGCCCCAGTAACTTTAAAACCCGACGGAATATCCCTTGACGTTAAAAAACTGGCCCACAACTTTTGATAGTCCCTAAGTTCATCAGCCGACAGGGAAGGACTGTAGGCAGCCAGTATCGAGGGATAAAACACTGAAAAATGAGGCTCAGGCCCCTTGACAGCATTGTAGAATCTGCTAAAAAAGTAATAGAAGTTGCACGGGGCGAGTTTTTGGCGAGCCACGAAGGCCGCATAAATCTCAGTACCAACAGGCGCCTCACCGAATGCACAAAAATCCGGAAAATATGCACATAGCCAAATCTGAAGTAGCCAAATAGGCCCATGCAAAAAAGTACAACCAGAGGCCAAAAACCCCTCGATCCCAACACAGAAGCCAGAAAACACAATGGGGCCTAAGGCTATTTTTTCGCCCCTAGCAAGACTGATAGCAATGGCATTGTATTCTTTTGTCACCGATAAAGCAGGATTACAAAAAACATATCTTGACAACCAAAGAGTAAGAAAGTGAACGTGCTCTGTGTGGGATACCTCGATAGAATCAGATAAGTCCTTGTATCGACCGATGACAGGTCCATACGAGAGGGCACTATCGCCGGTGCCAAAAGCTGTAGGAAAATGAAATGCGTCATCGCCGGCGGAGGGCAGCGGATCAATGTAACTCCCAGCGGGTCCGAGACCGCAAATAGCAAGGATGTCCAAGAAAGTCGGCGTCATGGGACCGTGCGCAAAATGGAACGTATTATCGGCTCGGCACCAAAATTGGACCGCGGCTCTAATGAGGGGGAGATTCAAAGACAAGCCCACTTTACAAAATTGAATAACTTCGAAAATACCACAAACTCGCCAGACAGGGGCGAACACCCTTTCAACTCGATTACACCAAGTGAGCCACTCCGAATGTACGGGAGAACCCGCCCACGGCCACCCCCTATTGGTGGATTTGAAGATGGTCGGACCGGAGGAGAAAGGGAGATCCTCGCTGGAATACTTGATTGGGTGCTCGGTGGGCGGTGTTAAATCGGTCAGAGAATGAAACGGGCCGATTGTGGTGCCAATGGGGGTCTCTTGAAGCACTTGAGTAGGAATCTGGACATCACGTTGGTTGATACACGGGGCAGCCATGTCTAGTCGAGAATAAAGCTTAAATTTTCGGCTATGGAGTTTTTTGGGTTTTGTGAGAATGGGTTTTTCAGTTTTTAGGGTTTTTTGGGGGAGAGACTCAGAGTTTCGAGTTCTTTGAGAGGTGGAGAATGTGATTTAGTAAAAATGGAGGAGAAAAAGTGAGAAAAAGGACTTGATTTGGTGGAGATTCGATTTCGGCTAAGGTGGATTTTTGGGAGTGGGTTTTCGGTTTTGGGGTTTTTTTGGAGAGGTGGGTTCGATTTTTTGATTCCTTGAGGAAGGAGGAGTCCGATTTCGTGAAGAAGAGGAAGAAATTCGGATTATAGAGCTTGATTTGGTGAGAAATTTTTTTTGGCTATGGAGTTCTTGGAGCTTGAATCGGCCGAACAAATGAGGAAGAAAGAAGGAGAGGTGAAAAGGTAAAAAGGTAATGTGGGGCCCCGGGAAGTGTAAGAGTTTTGTCTTTTTTGAAAAGGGAGAAAGGAGATTTTTGGGGAAGAGTGAAGTGAATAGACTACTAATTAAATTGGGAACTAGAAAGTGATAGGCTCCAATTAATTTTATCCAGGAAATTGGGAATAAGTTGGGGAGTTGACATCTGGCATGGAAATTAACTGATCAGGAAATCTCCTAAAGTCCCAAATATGCTGATATATTTTAATTGGCTAAAAATGGCCAATTTTAAATATTAAAGCATACTTAAATTAAATGCTGATCGAGCAACAAAAAGGGGGAATTTTTAAAACTAAGTCTATCCGATAAAACTTTATTATCAGATAAAATTTATCAGATACGACTTACGGGGGGCATTGTTTGTACCAAAAAAATCACCCTCGATTAATTGAGAAATAACGGCTCGACGACAAGCCAAAAATGGCAATTGGACCGAACCCAACCGTGACAAACGGACCGGATCAGGTCGGATCCAGTTTGACCCGGAAATTGATCCGACCGAGACAATGATTTAGCTACGAGCCCAATTTTGAAACTCGACCCAATTTCCACGATTAATTAAGGTTTGGTCAAAATATAAATTAATTAATTGATTAAGTTAATTAATTTATGGGCCAGGTTCAATTAATTAATGATTAAGGCCAAATTATGGTTAGATACGAATGAGCCAAATTAACGCAATAGATTATGTTGGCTGTTATGAATGAATGAATTAAGTTAATTAATTAATCTGGCCAAGTCTAATTAATTGGCCCACTTGATAAATAAAGCCATTAATTAATTAATTGGGTAATTAATTGGGTAAAATATAATTATAACAAAACCAACATGGCTCGGCCCGAGACCAATCATGGTCCGATCAGCCCAGGTCGACCACGGCCCAGCCCAGATCGGCCATCACCCAATTATCGACCCACTTGTGTATTTTATTTAATTAATGATTGGAAATTAATTTAGAGATAATGATAAAAGCTACACTAGTTGGCTAATAACAAATTCCTTAATTCTCTCATAATTAGTTACCAACACAAACTGAAATTCAAATTAAATAAAACACACGTTCTTTTCTTCTCCAACCACCATTAATATTAATTTTCAGCAAAAAGAAGGAGAAAACCACCATTAAAGTAGTGGAGGTAGTGGAGAAATTCAAGGTAGTGGAAGTAGTGGGAGAGTGGCCATCAAGGGAGCAGTTTTCTCCAGCCATCAGCTCAATTTTCAGCAACTATAAATACAAACAGGCTGCCATTCGCTCAGGGGACACACACAACTCAATCTGCAAATTTCAGTCTACACTGATCGGCTCTACGCCTCACCGGAAGTCCAGCGCACCGCTGCTTCTCTCGTCAGCAAACACCTGTTAATCCCTTGATATCAACCGTCCCTCCTCAGCCACCAGCGAATTCTCGATCGCCTGAAGTCTTGCAGCCGTCGCCGCTGCTGCTTTCGCCGTCAGAACACTGTCTCGAGCGAAACCCCTTGATAGCGAGCAGATAACACGCTGTTTCTGTCAAGTTATCAGCCTGCCAACTCCTTGATATCAGTCTGTTGATCCTCAGCCACCAGCTATCCCTGACCGCCTGAAGGCCTGTCGCCGTCGCCGTTCAAAGTAAGCCACCGCGGCCATCTTCCGCCGTCAGCTGAAGCTGTCTCGAGCTAAACCACTCGATATCAACCAAGTAGCAAGCTGTTAACCGTCATGTAAGTGCCCACGTATTTATATGACAAACACATTGAGTAGCCATCTGCTTGATGAGCTCGTCGTCAAGTAGCCATCTGCTTGACGGCTATCGGTTGAGTAGCCATCTGCTCCGTCGATGCCCTTTTCAGTGGCCACCGGCTGATCAGGAGCCCGATTGATGGTCACCCATCAAGGTTGGGCGAACCATTGACGGTGGTCTTCCGTCGTCAATGTTACTTTCTGTCAACAAGCTGTTCTATCATGTATTATCAGCTCATCGGCGGGTTTACCTGCCGATCAAGGAGTCATTTTTTAAAACTTATTAGATTTATCAACTCATCTGGCAGACCATGCCAAAACAGGAGACTTTATCGTTTTGCATATTGTTGTAATATTTGTACATCTGGGAACTTACTGAATTTCTTTTATCATTAATGGAGGTATTTTGGCTCGTATCTCTTGATTCTTTTACTATGATATGCTTTACGTCAACGGATTTTCATTAATATGTTGTTGCTGTCAAGTTTATGTCTTCTGTCAAGGTGAATATTAAAACTGATTGATTGTCAAGTCATTTGCTGATTTACAAATCCGCTGATATGTTGAGCAGGCCATTGATTGGTCATGAGTTTTTGGCATTTAAGAGAGATTTTCATAAATTATTTAAGTCCTGCGGCCAGGCAGGCATAGAAAAGAACTAGGGGTAGTGTTTGCCTACTCTGTCACAATCGTTTAGAAGTCAGCCTTATCAGGACAACTTATTTCGATATCAATATGTCTTTATCAGGACACTTATATTATTATTACACTGAATCAACATGTCCATTTTCAAATCGTTATGTTTGCACGCACAAACATTGGCACGCCCACATTTATCTTGTATCATATCGAGGCATTTTACATTGAGCTATTGGCTCGTCGAGGCATCTGCTGACAGGTTTACAACAACAATGTTTGGGCACGCCTCGATGCCAGACATCCCTCGATGTCAGCTCCTCGATGCCAAGCATCCCTTGATGTCAGTTTTACTGCAAACAATATTTTGGCACTTTTTGATGCCAAGGGTTGCTCGACGTCGAGGTGCCCTCGCTGTCAAAATTAACGCAAACAAGATTGATTTCGAAGCAAAATATTTTTTAAGTCTCAAAGCTCTAGAACAGCTCACTCGTCTGCTGAAGTCATTTGTTGACAGAAGCCGTTGAAGTTTAAAAGAATATACATTTTCTGAGTGAATCTGTAAAAGAGAGTGTTGTGATGAGTAGATATACATCTTTGTGAGTGATCTTACTTCGGAGAGTAGGAGTTCCTTTGTGATTTCCTGCTGCGCACTTGTGGTCGTTTCATTTGTTGTTCGACGCAAGCAGAGTATACTGTAAACTTTGTGATTATAGTATAACCCAAGATCTGTGTGACTTGAAAGAGTGGACTAAAGGATTTAAATCCATATAACCACTATAAAAATTCTGGTGTTTGATTTTTGCATAAGTTTTCTTGCATATCTATAAAACTGCATAAAACACTTTGGTAACTTTTTGAAAATGTTTTAAAAAGGAGTTTATCAAAACTGGGGATAAAACTTTCAAACTACTAAGTTTACTTGTGAAAAACACTTTCAAAATCCGCTGCAAGTATTCTGGTATTAAAACTGATTTTAATCAAAATCAGCTAAGTAACTATCAGATTAGTGGTCAACAAAGCTGTTCAAATATTTGTTCGCGATCAGCCTTGTAAACTTACTGTTCTGTAATAGCTTAGTCTGTTTACGTTTGAGCAACAGTTTTAAAGTTAAAATTTGATTAAAAATTTCCAGAGGTCTATTCACCTCCCCCCCCCCTCCCCCTTCTAGACCTCATCTGACCACTTGGGACCAACATTGCCAAACCAGGAAATTTCCTTAATTTTTATTTTTAACCAAACAGGCCCTTAAGAACAGTAATTTCGAATTTTGTCGGAGCCAAACAGCCCCTAATCCTGGTAAGGTTTCATCTTCTTCACCTATTTTTGAAATTGCCGGAAACGTTCCGACGTTGTTGTTAATGCCGTTTGAAGCACGACAAGGACACGATAATATAAGAATCATGATTTCTACCAACAAAATCAGAGAAATCAAGAAAGTACGCAACAAGATTTTAATCGGTTGAAGAAAACCAAAAGTTCCGGCAATTGATTTCACTTTAGCGAGATCGGGCAGTGACTATAATTCCCCTTGTATTCACAGCCATGGAAGTGGTTTCATTTATTCCTTCGTGAGTGGAGTTGCGGCTTGGCGGCAGCGATGAAGAAAGCTGTAAACTCAATTTTCCTTTCTTGATTCAACTATTTCCATAGTAGTGCATAGGTATTTTCCTTTTCTTTAATTTCTTAATTATTATTTATTTACTTAAAAATAATAATAAATTATGTCAGAATTTTTCAATCCATAAGGAGAAATCTAAACTGAAGTTCGATAATCCTAGTCAAGAAAACATATTTCTACTAGGTCTAACTTAAGGGATCATGCGAAGGAACAATTACTTTAATTGCATTAACATAAGACATGAACCATAATCTTTAATTCAAATCAAGAAAGCAATAAACCCTAATTTGCATAATCAAGATCTACAAAGCATGAAATTCTAGATTTTCACAAACAAGATCAAGATAGCAAAAAATTCCTAACATGCATAATCTAGATCTTTTAAACATAATCAACAAAACTTAAGAACCAAATCCAGATTTTCATAAATCATAAACATAAGTTTTTTTTTTTAAAAAAAAATCTCAAGTAATCGAATATGGGTGGCTCTGATACCACTTGTTGGATCTGAATCGAATACATAAACATAATGATCATAAGATCTAATTTGATTTAATCTGAAAACCTTATTGCCTAACAATGTCGATTGTCAAGAGATTAAATGTAGATCTGAAATTTTAATGCAGCGGAAACTTACCTTGATTCATGCCAGCAATCTTGATGTTATTGATGATTTAGTGATGATGGGTTTTATGATATTCCACTTTATACACACCTTATAACCTTTATACTCATGCAGAAAGGGAATGCAAAGAATATGAGTTATGTAACTCAATATTATGTTGTTGTGTTGTCTACAAGTGGGGATCATAACCCCTTATATATGATAACCTACTAGGGTTAGTATATGTTCCATTATTTTCAATTCGGCCCTTCATCAAATTAAAAATCACAAACTGGTATCTACACTTTTATTCCATGATAAACTTAATACCCATAGTCCAAAAGATAACATAATTAGACCACATAATTATGGACTTTACTTTATAATCGCAATATACACTAAATTAACATATTAGGCCCACATAACCATTGGAATTTTCCAACAGTGTAATCTTAATGATTTCATAAATCGTTAATTGTATATGTTAAGATCTATTATTTCTTATATGTATGTATAGATAGTTATGAAAAAAGTTAGACTCATACCATCACTCTCTCAAAGAACATGAAAGTCTCAATTTATGACCAATGTTTTAAAAACCGGATCGGACATCGAATCGGTAGCCTTACTGGTTATTGGTTAGATCGGTTTAACCGTTTTAATCCCTGGTCCAACCGGTGTAACGTCATTACAATATAATATTTTATTTTAATTTTAATGTATGTAATCAACTATTTACAAAAATATATTATTCATTTTTCAAGTTTATTTCCATAAACTTAATGTTTATCTCATGATCAATTATTTTTCCTACAAAATTTGAGTTGAGAATGAATGGTAACAACAAAATTACAAATATGATAAAATGATATCAATGCAAAAATTCAAATTATAATAAAAATCATATAAAAAACAATAATTTTATTACTAACCACCTATGAAAAAGAGAAATTATTGATAAATTTTTTCATTAAATTATATAAAAAAAAATTTATTTGAAGTTTGTGAAAAAAATGACTTTTCTAATGAATTTGATACTCAAATATATTTATATAACTTATTATATATAAGATTTTTTTATTTCTTGTTGATTTTGTTTAATTCAAAGTGAAAAATAGAAGAACATATATGAGGGTATTGTTGAAGTTTAAAGGTCGCGGAAGAGTAATAAAAATTCATAGCATAAACTTTTTATTTTTATAAGTGAACCACTGGTTCAATCGGTTCACTTGTTCATTAGTTTTACTGGTTTTTGACCGATCTTTTCCGCTTCAAACTGGTCAGGAACAAAGCTGGTTTTGGAGGGTTAATCGGGCCGAATTGGCAACCGATTACCGATTAAACCGATCGATTCGATCCAATTTTTAAAACACTATTTATAACTACTCTCTCTTCATATTTACTGTACATACAATATGGGATATGTTGATCGTCAAACAAAACACCCTAAACGATAGCATCTAAATCAAGAATTCAATTTTTTTTATAAACTATCATAATTAATTCAATAAATAATTACCAATTTAAAAAACAAGTATAAAAAATGGGTTGAATTACACATCATAGAACAAGTATACCCAAACTTTCACCCCATAAATAATAGCACTCATCTTCTTAGTATTAAGTTCAAAGGTATTTTTTAAGTCAATTACAACAACCCCAAAGTATAAAAGAGAAGCAACACGCACCGTATTTTTATTTGAAACACAGACTAAAAAATATAATAAACAGTCACATTTTTAAAGAAAAAATCTCAAAACACTTTATAATCAAATAATTACAACCATAAACAAGAAGGGTAAAACTGATCGAAAAAAATTAATTTTGCATTGAACTTCTAAAATGACAAATAAAAGTAAACATGTCTTTTTTTTTTCTTTTTTTTTGGTTAAAGGGACAAATAAAAGTATCTTGATTGATAAATCTTTCATATTTTATTGATTCAGTCTCCCTTGTATTATATAGTTATTGTTGTCTAAATATTTTATTGATTATTCGCTTGTATAAATACCAAATTCTAATAAAACATATGAACTTTCACAATACTCCATACTATTATAGCAATAACACTACAAAGACAGCCTCAAAGTTTGACACTGCACTTATTTAGACAAACAAAGTACATACAAAAGACAGCTTCAAAGTTGACACATCATGCACTTATTCAGATAAACAAAATACAAAAGACAGCCTCAAAGTTGACACTGCACTTATTTAGACAAACTATTATTATTAGATTGACATATATTCTTTAGTTGTACGAAGCATGCTTCGCATGAAGATGAGCCTCAATGGCATTGAACAGTGCCTTTGTTCTTTCTTTTCCTTCCTTGATTTTGTCTTCTATAATGTGTTGGTCTTTTCCTTTGGTATGGTAAGTACTAATAATTTTGGCCACAGATCCTCCATCCGGGGCAGCTTTAATTTTAATAACGTAAGAGATGGAATCAAGAACATCACCCAAACCCTCGCCTTTGACCACACTGAATTTGTAAGTGTAATTGGCTTCGTCTATTTCGTCAACACGATGTGTTGCGCTCTTGTATTGGCTCGCTGCGTTACAAGTTCAACAATTAATTTTGAAATTTTGCATGTTCAATAAGTGCCACAACTTATAAATTTGCTCTATTGGCAATAAAAATAAATTTCATAAAAAATAAAATGAATATCAGTCAATTTACGAATATATCCATGAAATTAAAACTAGAAACTAAAGACGTACAACATACGTGCACAGTTAAATATTTCTGATAAATTATAATACTAAGGATTCAAACAATTTCAATTTGTATATATTATAAATTTAAAAATATTTTATAGTATCAACTCTTACATACGAATACCAAAATTTGAATATGAAATATATTAAATTATTGAATAATTGTCTTAATATCCCTAAGCTTATGTAGAACAATAGATTTATCACTCAAAATTATAAAATTATTCAAATTACAACTGCTTTAGATTGACATTAAAGAAGTCTCCATGACACAATAGATTACATCATCCAAAATTAATAACTTTAAAAACTCTACTTTACTAATAATCATATTGAAATTGACTACTTTTCACAAGGAAAAATACGATTTAATCTCCATGTTTCGAGCAGTTGTATATATAATAATTATATAGTTGATAAGAATACATATACATTAATTATTGTTTACCTTCGCCAAAAGTAACTAATTTAAGAGTTCCAACTCCACCATTTCCCTCAAGAATTTGGACACTCTTTACAGCTTGAGGCAATATCTTAGGGAGAATGTTGTCTGCATCTAGGACAAATGCTTTGAAGACTTTGTTTGGTGGGATTGAGGAAGTAATTTCGTGCTCATAAGTTACCACACCCATGATAAATTATTTTGCTAAAAAGAAATAGAGAGAAAATTTTATAGAGAATTACTAATGCATAAACTAAGAGCAAATAAACCCCTATTTATAGGTGAAGCCAGCACACTTTGTACCATAGGAATTAGGCAACTTATATAAAAAGTTTGTCTTTTGTTGTTCATAAATTAAATATTCTACCGTTGTCAAATTGTAATAAATAAAGTAGCTTACCAAAATATTCTATAGTTTCAAATTTGTCGTCATTTAATTTAATGTATAATAATAGCTCAATTTTCTTTTGAAGTTTAATTTAGCCAAAATGGAGAAAATATGTAAGACTGTCTAATTAATATGAAATATGATATTTGAAATAATTGTGTAATATAAATCGTAGTTTTAATGATTATTATGTATAAGTTACACAAGTGAGTTAATTATTTTTATATCTTGTTGTCTTATAAATTATTTTAATGACTGCTTACTTGAATTTCAAAAAATTTGATGCATGATATTGTATTTAAATAATGGAAAACTTGCATAAATAGTACGATACAAGCACTTTGTAAATTAGGTATCATTGGATATGTAAATGCATATTTAGTACCATAATTTAAATATTAGTTGTAAAGTTTATACCATTGTCAAATAATTTGACGAAAATGAACAAAATTGACCATGTATGGTTGCACGTGGACTTGATCTCGTCTTTAATTTGGAGAAATTATTACATTTTCCTCAATTTTGAAGAGAAAATTATCACATTATCTAGAGGATTGGGGAATGATAGAGAAGAATTTTAAGAAGGATGGGAATATTTTAAATTTAGTGAATTGTGGGACATGCCAAGATTCTCACTTCTTCTTTTATATACGTAGTTTCTAGTAAAATTAAACTAAATTACCTTATATTTGTATTTTTTGTCTTTTTTTAGAGGATCTTATATAATTTTCTTGTCTTAGGTTCATCAGTTTATGATGAGTATTAGTAATCAAATAAGCTTAGTATTAATGATGAGTATTAATAAAAAGGGTAAACTGGTAAAATAACATTAATTTTACATTGAAATCCTAAAACGACAAATAAAAGTAACAATAAAATTATGCCAAAGCGACAAATAAAAAAAAACAAAGGGAGTAAGAATCATGTTATATGTGATTTTCATTCATCAAGTGATTGCTCGATTTCTTGAGGATTTTCGGTTATTTTTCATAAGTTTGAGAATCTATACTGTTCATGCTTTGGTATTTCCATATGAAATTTATTCCGCAATTATGATGGCTTCTGTATGAAATTACGAATTGTGCTTCAATTTATTATGATTCGTGGTTAGCTTTTTGGCTTCTAGAAATTCAATTAATTGATTTCAAATTCATGCTATGTGCTATCTTTTCATTCCGTGAGATGAAGAATAATTTTAAGGATTGGAATTTTGTCTCTATCTATGATTCATGATGTTTTATTCCATTTGGATAATGTCATGTGGTTAATGGGAATAATTGTTCACTAAAGCATGCTTCAGGATTATGGTGACTTAAATTCTACTTGTTATGTATGAATGGTAGGATTTGAAATGTAATTCATGAATGTCGGTCCGTACCCTGGCCCAACCTGAATACCAATTATTTGGATGGGACATTGACTTGTTCCTGATCCGGACTTTTTTACCCAATCGAACGGGTCCAGGCCTGGACTTGGACACGACCCGTACCCAACTCGTAACCGAATCAAATTTTTGTTTTATTAGACCCGGACTTTTTTACCTAAGAGGACGATTAAAGGTCGGATCCAGACCTGGACACGACCCATACCCCAATCGATTTTTTTATATCTTCTAATACATACAAGGTTGAGTTAAAAAACGAAAAATATTTGTAACACAGTCGTCGTTTTTCTCACAAAAAATTCTCTCATCTTAAATAGGGAGACTTTTCTATACCTTGAAATAGAAAAACAAAGGAATTCAAAAAACATGGCTTTATTTGGGTTTTTTCCACTTTGCACCCTCGAAACATGGGAAATAGGCACTTTGCACCCCCCAAAACTTAGATTTAGCACTTTGCACCCTTGAAATATGAAAATTGCAGCACTTTGCACCCTCGTTTATTTTCATCAAAATTCAAGGGCAGAATAGGTAATTCAATAGTATTGGCACTTTGCTACCTCAAAACTTGAGAATTTCACACTTTGTACCCCCAAAATAAAATTAGCACCTAACACCCTCTAATAAAGAACAAATCAGCAACTTCCACCCCCGAAACACAATAAATTGGTACTTTGCACCCCAAAACACAAAATTAACACTTAACACTC
Organism: Penstemon eatonii; assembly: GCA_038501285.1. Classification (NCBI taxonomy): domain Eukaryota; kingdom Viridiplantae; phylum Streptophyta; class Magnoliopsida; order Lamiales; family Plantaginaceae; genus Penstemon; species Penstemon eatonii. The sequence goes on along the minus strand of CM076715.1, from coordinate 49,496,751 downwards.
TCAAATTTGAAAAACCCAAACCCCTCATTTTTTTCGTCAAAGTTGACTATCGGAGTGAAAAAAAATTTAAGGCAAAATAGGTAATTCAATTTTTTCATTAAATTTGCAAAATACAATTATAAATACTCGAATACTCATTTCTCTCTCCATCTTTCTTTTCAACAATATAACCATAAAAAACTAAATAAAGTACTCTCGAAGACCCATTGTCTACTTCAACATATCAAAGACCCATAAATAATTACCTATTTTGCCTTAAAAAATATCACCTTAATGGTCAACTTTGCCGGAAAAAATGAGAAGTTTGAGTTTTTTTTTTTTTTTTAATTTGAGGGTGTTAAGTGATAATTTTGTATTTTGGGGTGCAAAGTGTCCTTTTATTGTGTTTCATTTATTCTTAATTAGGGAGTTAAGTGCTAATTTTATTTTGGGTGGAAGGGCAAAGTGCCAAAGATTTACAATAGAATTACCTATTTTGCCCTTGAGTTTTTGCTTCAAAATAAAAGAGGGTGCAAAGTGCTGTATTTTTCATATTTCGAGGGTGCAATGTGCTAAATCTATGTTTCAGGGGTGCAAAATGCCTATTTCCTATGTTTCGGGGGTGCGAAGTACAAAAAATCCGCTTTATTAAAAAATTTCATATTTCCTATGTTTCGGGGGGTCAAAGTGTCCATAATAATTTTACAATTGACATGATAATAGGTTTCTTTGTTTTTTATTTTCTTCATGCAAATTTTGAAATGTAGTAGTATGGAGAAGCTTGATTTTGTATTAACCCATATTGTTGTTCCCAAGTGATCAGATGATATCAAGAGGGGGGGTGAATAGACCTCTGAAAATTTTAGACTTAAAAACTTTTCAGTTAACTGTTGGCAGATTAAGCTGATCGTAAACAGTAAGCTGACTAAGCTGTTCGCACACAAAGTTTGAGCAGCACATTTGACCACTCTTTAGAAAAGTACTCAGCAATTTCGCAAAATCAGTTTTAATCAAGTTACTTGCAGCGGATGTTTTAAAGTGTTTTTCACAAGTACACTGAATCTTGTAAAGATTTTATCCCCAGTTTTAAACTCCTTTTAAAATCTTTAATCAGTTTATTCAAATGTAAGCTTAATCAAATTTTAAAGAATGCAAGAAAACTTATGCAAAATGAACATAATGATTTTTATAGTGGTTATACGGATTTAAATCCTTTAGTCCACTCTTCCAAGTCACTTAGATCTTAGGTTATACTATAATCACACATATTACAATATACTCTGCTTGCGCCAATCCACAAATGAAAAGGCCACAAGTTCGTTACAGGAGATCACTCAGAAATCCTATACTACAAAGCTTTATCACTCACAAAGATGGATAACAACTTCTCACAACACTTTCTTAACAAATTCACTCAGAAAATGATTTATCTTTTGAACTTCAACTCAGCTTTAGTTAACAAATAACTTCAGCAGGCTTCTGAGCTGTTCTTGAGTTTAGAGACTTAGAAGATTTTGCTTCGCAGAATTGATCTCAGTTGTGTGTTGTTCTTCTTCTCTCTCAAACTCACGAACTATTTATACTCTTGGTTTGAAAAGTGTCCGTTGAAGAAAGACAAGATTCAAACACCTCGAGTACTGGTCCCTAAACTATGCAAACGGCTCTCTGCGACTGCTACAATACTGTCTCCAGTACTTTATGTTAGCTGCATTTAATGCACTTAGCTGATACGAGGATTTCTTCAATCATTTGTCATAAATACCCTCCTTCTTCAGCATTTATTACTCCAAGTGCATTTATTACCGTTGAGGAGACTTCCTGATCGTCTTCACTTGGCTGATTAGGATCTCTCGTCTGATGATGTACTGAGCTGATCTCAAACTTGAACTAATCTGATTTGAGTCGGCTGATTTTCATCAAACTGATTTCTTCCTTCAGCAGCAGATCAGTAGTCTTCTGGACCAAATTGAATTTTGACTTGTCTTTAAGTTTATCAAATTTCTTCTAAGGGATTTTACTAAGCATTCCTTACTTAGCTGGTTATGATGTTTTGGAAATCATCAAAACCTCCCTTCAACTTCTAACTTCCTTGTCCTTTAATCTTCATCTTCATCCAACAATTTTCTCCTTTTTGATGATGACAAAACTTCAGCTAAGTACCTGTACCTAAACTAAAGTTTTAATCCACAAGAATTTCTGAGATAGATATTATATGTTGGAGTAAAAACTTTTAGATGAAATTACAAGGAAACATAAATTGGTAAAAGAAAACAGATAAGTCCTAGCAATCTGATTCATCATCAGTTATTTCTTCTTCAATTTCCTCATACTCTTCTTCTTCTTCTTCTTCATCGATACTTTCATCTTCTTCTTCATTAGCATCATCAGACAATATGTTTTTCTTAGCAGCTTCCATCTTCAGTTGGCAATCTGCTTCTTCAACCCTTCTTTTGATGTGTTCAAAGTTCTTGGTCTTCACATATGGATCAAGTTGCTCCTCTGGTTTATCCTTAGATGCAGCAATCTCTTTATCAGATTTTTCTGGTTCCTTGGATTCTTCTTCTTCAGCATCAGTTTCCTTAACATCTGCTTTAGCATCAGCTACCTTTTCTTCAGCAGCATCAACTTTCTTCTCTTCATCAACTTTCTTCTCAACTTCAGCTTGTTTTTCAATTACAGGCTCTGACTTCTCTTCAGCAGGTTTCTCTTCTTCAGCAAAGTCCTTTTGTTGTTCAGGTACTTGAACAGCTGCAGTCAATGTTTTAAAAACCGGATCGGACATCGAACCGGTAGCCTCACTGGTTACTGGTTAGATTGGTTTAACCGTTTTAACCACTGGTTCAACTGGTGTGACGTCATTACAATATAATTTTAATTTTAATTTTAATATATGTAATCATCTATTTAAAAAAAATATTATTCATTTTTTCAAGTTTATTTCCATAAACTAAATGTTTATCTCATTATCAATTATTTTTCCTACAAAATTTGAGTTAAGAATGAATGATAGCAACAAAATTACAAGTATAATAACATGATATCAACGCAATAATTCAAATTATAATAAACACCATATCAAAAACAATAATTTTATTACTAATCACCTATGAAAAAGAGAAATTGTTGATGAATTTTGTCATTGAATTATATAAAAAAAATAAAATTACATGAAATTTGTGAAAAAAATGACTTTTCTAATGAATTTGATACTCAAATATATTTATATAACTTATTATATATAAGATTTTTTTGTTTCTTATTGATTTTTTTATTTCAAAGTGAAAAATAGAAGAAAAGATGTGAGAGTATTGTTGAAGTTTAAAGGTAGCGGAAGAGAAATAAAAATCCATAGGGTAAACTTTTTATTTTTATAAGTGAACCAGTGGTTCAATCGGTTCACTGGTTCATTGGTTTTACCGATTTTTAGAAGAAAAGATGTGAGAGTATTGTTGAAGTTTAAAGGTAGCGGAAGAGAAATAAAAATCCATAGGGTAAACTTTTTATTTTTATAAGTGAACCAGTGGTTCAATCGGTTCACTGGTTCATTGGTTTTACCGATTTTTAACCGGTTTTTGCCGGTTCAAACTGGTCAGGAACAAAGCTGGTTTTGGAAGGTTAACCGGACCGGATTGGTAACTGGTTACCGGTTAAATCGGTCGAACCGGCCCGTCCGATCTGGTTTTTAAAACACTGGCTGCAGTTGTTGTTGCTGACTTCTCTTCCCCCCTTTTTGTCATCATCAGTGGGGTTGAGTTCAGCAGCTGAGATATTAACGACAATGCATAGTCTTCTGATGTTTTTATCCACTGTGTCAAGTTGAGCAGTATGATGATTTAAAGTAGATTTGAGTGTACCAGCCTGATCATTGAGATAGTCCATGTTGAGTTGCAGTGTAGACACTTAATCATGAACTTTGTTGGCAGTGTTGTTCATTTCTTGGACCAGCAGAAGGTTCTTCTCTATTTCTGCACTTGAGACTTTGGTGAACAACTCTATTAGATCAGCAATGTCTCCCTCATTCTTTTGAAGAGCAGTGTGAAGGTGATTTACATCTAACTTCACATCATCAATATTTTTGTTCAGGCTGATCAGCTTCTTAGTCAGCTGTAGGGAGTTATCAGGCGGCAAGGGAAAGTTGTCAATTGCTTCTTTAATCATCCTTCTGTTTTCTTCTTGCATTTCTTTCATCAATTTTCTGTTCCTGTCTTCCATCTCCCTAAGAGATTGTTCCAGCAGCAGTTGAATAGATTCCATCAAGGAAAAGTGTTTATCAGCTGTTGGAATGGAAGATGGGGCTAATGGTTAATCTTGGTGGACTGGGATATCTGCCAGAACTTCTTCTTCATCCTTCTGATCTGGTTCTGCAGTATCTTGAACAACTGTATGTGGAACAATAGCTCCAACTTCATTTTGAACATTTTCTCCATCATTCTGGGCAGCTTCTTGTTGAACAACAACATGTTCTTCCACCTTTACTGTTTCAGGAGTTCCATATGCTGATATTGATGTCGTCTGATGGATAGCCTTAGTAATTGAAGGCATAGATCATTGGGCAGGTGCCTTAATTACTTTCTTCTCCTGAAAAGTACTTACCTCAGGACCAAATGCAATTTGTTGTACATTTGGTAAAGTGGGAAGGTCACTTGGGGATCCTTTGAAGTATTTGGACCTTTCAGACCACTTTTTGAAGGCCTGATAAACAGCAATCAGCACAGCTCTTTTAAGGTTTGGGATTATGTTACCCTAGAGAATCTGGTTTTGAACTTATTGGATATTCAGATTCTGACCTTGCTGGCTGCAAAATTGATAGGAAGAGCACAACATGTGCCTTTCAATTCTTAGGTAGTCGCCTGATCTCATGTATGAGTAAGAAACAGACTTCAGTATCCATATCGACTGCTGAAGCTGAATACATAGCTGCTGGAGCTTGCTGTGCACAAATACTTTGGTTGAAGCATCAACTAGAAGATTACAACATCAAAATCAGTGGAATACCTATCTACTGTGATAATACAAGTGCAATCTCTCTTACTCAGAACACTACAAGTCATTCAAGGACTAAGCATATAGAGATCAAACATCACTTCATAAGAGATCATGTGGAAAAAGGAAATGTCATGATAGAATATGTTCATAATGAAAATCAGATCGCTGATATTTTCACAAAACCTCTAAATGATGCAAGGTTTTCAACTTTAAGAGCTGAACTAGGTCTACTAAATTTAGATGCATAAGCTGAGGGGAAACTCAACAGAAGACTGGAGTTCATCAGCCTACTCATGTTATTATCTTCAAGGTTAACTCTCAACAGACTAGTTAACTTATGGATTCTTAAAGTCAGGGGGGACGTGTAAGACTAGCGGTACTTCTGATTAAAAGATGAAATTAGTTGATGAAAGTTAGTTGAAGTTATATTTTCATCAGAAGATCTTAATTCTTGAAGACTGAAGATTAATTATCTAGCTGGATTGACAAACAGCCGAGGAAGATTACTAGTTATTGGCTTTCACTAGTAAAGTCTGTCATCAGGACACTAGTCCCATAAGATAAGTATTTAATTTTACTCGTCTGATTACTTACGTAAAAGCTCTGTTGTTTAAAAACGTTTTATCTAAAGTGCGCTTTTACTAGTAAACTAAGGCGGTTCATATTCTCGCCTGACAATAATGCTTTTTGAATTTTGAAATGCGTAACTGACGCAGCACGATCAATGCTGACACAAAACAGATCAAACGGTTTGCGTGTAAAACGGAAACCGATGCACTCAACCTCTTTAAAACTAGATCTGATCAGCTCACTATCTCTTTACGCACCCAAACCTTTTCAAAAGCACTCTGTGAATTTCTGCATACATTTTCTGCAAAATTCTCTTGCTTCTCTAGCCTTTTCAGAATCATCATGACTTCCCAACAAGAAGCTAAGGCAGAGGATATGTATCTCGTTTACGATATATATCACAAGACTGGTACTGACGTAATGAAGGCGATCCTTGAGAAATTCAAAGCTGCAACTCTAGTGAACTTCATGGAAGCTCACGATGAGATTGTGTATAAGGATCAAATTCTGGAGTATTACAATGCCAAGGATGCTGTTGATTTCAACAAGCTTGAGATCAAGGCTACTGTCGGAGGACAAGACATCGTTATTACCCCTGCTCTGCTCCATGAGAAATATGGTATGTCCAACCAGGGAAGAACAGACCTGACCACCATGGCTGAGGAGAAGGAACAGGAATTTTGGAGCATCTGTGCTCACGAAGGGGAAATACTATCTGGTAACATAAAGAAAAGCAGCGTATGGCTGATATGGTAGCAAAAGTAATTGAAAAATGTACTTTCTCTTTAGATAGTTTGACTATGAAGAGATATGCTATGATGATAGCTGTTCATTATGGGTTTGAGGTGAATTGGGCTGAAATTGTAGGGTATATTTGGGCTAATTTTCATAAGAAGAAACAGACTAATCATAGGATTACTCTGAGTCATCTGTTCTTTAATTTGGGTTGTGGTATGACTAATGGGAAAGTCATTCACAATGCCAAGGAAATGGGCCATTATCAGGCTGTTAAGGGAATTTCGAAGAGAAAAATGGATGAAGAAGAGGCTGATGAGCCCAAGGAACAGGCTCCTACTAAGAAGAAAAGTCTGTCTTTTCAAACAGCTAAACCTGTTGTTCAAGCCAGAACAGACAAGAAAAAGCAAGTTGTTGCTGACGCTACTATAAAGAAGATCACTGATGAAGTTTTGGAGATATCAGCTGGTTCTCCATCAAGAACAATGTCAGAAGAAAGATCTGCTGACAAAGTAGCAAAAAGGACTAGAAGCCAGTTGAGAGACACTGCTGCTTCTAAGCCTGTCAAATAAAAGGTTGCTACAAAGAAGTCTGCTAAAAGGAAGGTTGTTTTTCAACCATCTCTTGCTAAATTTTCTGACTTAGTCAGAGAAAGTCCTCAATCAGCAGAGAGGCCTGCTGGAGCTGAAGAAGAATCTGCCGCTAAGGAGTCAGCTGCTGATCAAGCTGTCCAACAGACTACTTCCACCGCACCAACAACTGAGGTAGTTCAACCTCACTATGATCCTGAAGTGCAGATCATCAATCCTGTTGCAGCTGCACTACTTGCATTTGCTGTCCCTGAACCTGCTGCTAAAGAAGCACATACAACTGATAAAAAGAAAGGAAAAAGAAAAATATTTATAAGGAGAAAGAGGGTGTCTGCTGCTGACAAGAAAAAGAGAGAAGAAGCAGAGCAAAGGAAAACGGACGAATAGGAATTTCAAAAAGTTGTTGAGCTTAGCAAGATTGCAGCTGAAAAAGAAGAGAAAAAGAGACAAATGACTGCTGCTGAACGACAAGCTGCTGAAGAAGCAGAATTGGCACTCGCTCTTGAGCTAAGCAAGAAGGACTCTCATGGTCCAAACAGAACTGGTGGCATCAAGATTGGCGAATCAATGAATGCCAAGCTGATCCTGCCTGCTGGCATGAGAATGCCGTTGACAAGGCAACCCGTATTCTTCTTTCAGGTATTTTTACTCGAGATGTTAATAAGCTGCTTCGGAAAGATCCTTTGGAGAAGTTACAAAAGGCTTCTCTTTATGCCGAGAAGGTATTCGCTGTTAAATATGTTTTTTTATCGACTTTCCTAATGTATTCCTTAACTCACATGTTCGTTTCTTTTATTTAGACCAAGACTTGTCTGATGTCGTACGCCTATGAAGCCGCTCTTTGGAGACAACAATGCGAGTTTTCAGATGAGAAGAACAGGGCATTGCTTCATAAGGCGAGTGGATCAGAGGTCGGTCCTTCTACGTCTTCTTCCCTTCTCCCAATTACAGACTCTCAAGTAGTGGGAACCGGCGAGCAGGAAATTATAAACAAGGTTTTGGAGACTTCTCGTACCCTGGAGCAGGTTGATCGGCTGACTAGGGAGTTGGAAGATTATGAACTTCGATGTACTACTCGGATTAGTGAGCTGGAATCTCATGTTGCCGACCTTCAATCCTCCTTGGAGGAGTATGATAAGGACTTTCCTCTTAGCGGTCTTACAGATCGATACGGTCGAAATCACGATGAGAGAGTGATTCATGCGTTCCCTGGTTCCCCTGTTCATACTGCCTTGGTGAATCAGATGGTCGGTCCGCTTCTTGAGAATACTTTGAAAAAGGCGATTCATCAGATGGTCGCGCTGGGATTGATCGAAGATCGTCGAGAAGAATACTTCAAGGCGGCACATGTGCGTCTGAATCGTTATGGTGATGAATACTCTCCTTCCGAGCTGCCAGATGTTATCTATCAACAACTTCCATTTGCTCACCTTGTCAAAGAGTTCGGGAAGCCGTTGCCGATTCCTCCTTCAGACATTAACCCGGAGGTCAATAATAAATATATCGATCAAGAGGAAGAGGAGGAGAGTTTGGAGGCAGCTAACGAGGGAGCGAACGAAGGAGTGGCCGCTGGCGACCAGGGAGTTCCAGATGGCGAGCAGGTCGTATGAAGTGGGGAGCGACCAACTTGGCTTTAATGAAATAACTTAGATAATAATCATAACTTGATCTGTAATTTTTCTTTTTATCCTCTTGTAAATAAGACGACTCGTATTTTGACAGTTATGTCTTTTCGGCTTCTCTATTGATAATAACCTAGACAAGTCATTAACTTCGTTGTAATCATTATGCTTATGTCTTTTCGAATTCCTGCGGCCGTTGATGGGTCAGTTTCTGTATTTCGCGCCCATTCTTGGGGTCCGTCGCGTCTTTTCACTTAGTATAAATACATAGGGTAAAAAGATTACTCGTTATTTATCGCTTTTACATACTTCGGATAGAATATTCTCTCAAAGTAGGTCGATAAGTCTTCTCGATAGTGTAAAATTCTTTTTTAATTTCCGAACATGAGCAATCTTTTTGGCAACACTTCGAAGCGTTCTTCTCGTGAGGGTAGCCAAAACCCGAGACCGAAAAAGTCCCGTATTGAGGGGCCTTCGATAGATCCTCCTCGTTCCCAGTCAACCATTAGGTCGGAGACTCAAACTCCCATTATCGCTTCTGAACCTTTGCCTGTCATTAGTTCAACTTTTACTCAACAGGTTTTCCCCGTTTCCGGTGAGGTCGAAAGGAGGCCCTCCACCGGTCGGGTGGCCTTCGGAGATATGTCAAATATGGAACAATCTTTTAATATACCGATTTCTTCAGGTGTTTCCTCTTTCGAGCATGGCCCACATGAGCATGTTCCAGATAACTTCGTTCCCTCTACTGCTTCTACTGACCTAGTTATTGGTGGAAGCCAAGGAAATACTGCCGCGGGGGCGGTTAGCGGATATTTCTTTTTGATTCCATCCCTGAGACAGTCTGTTTCTCAGGATTTTTCTGACTTCTTATTTAATGATACCAAAGTTGTGACCACCTCTCTTGAAACCGGTGGGCCTTCTGGAGGTCAGGCAGGCTCTAGGTCCGATCGGCGAACTGTTATCTCTGCTTCGGGCAAGCAGACCACGGTGAGTCCTAGCGGGAGGGAATCCCCTCACATGTTAGACGACCGTTGTATTCTCGAGCAAGTTAGGGATATACTGGAGTCAGTGACTCCTCGGCCTGACTGTATTCCCCTCGATAGTGAACTGCCCAGCTCTCTCGAGCCCGATGCTTTATCGTGGGATTTAGGTCTGAGCACTATCTTGCCTGGTGAGTTGAGGAAGCACGAGAGTACTTCCAATGTTCTCCTTGTTCAATCGCTCGTCAAAAATGTGCGAGCAGGTAATTATATTTTTTACTGTATTTCCTGCTATTATTTGGATTGCTTTGGTACTTATGACCTTTTTTCTCTTTAGGCCAAGTATTTCGTGCTGCAGCTGGGTGTACAAAACGACAATCTGTGGCTCAGTAAGGAGAGCCATAGGCAACGCTTGGACTCGGAGATTGCGAAGGTCGAAGGAAAGACCCTCCGACTTAGGCTTCTCAATGATGATCTTGATAAATTGCAGGAAGAGAAGTCTGTTCTTGAGAAGGAGAAAAGTGACTTGGTCCAGGCTGACGCCCTTGCAGAGGAGTCTCGTCGGCAGGCATATGAACAAGGTTATGAAGCCGGTTATCTGAAACATCAGGAGGAGTTAATGGCGTTTGTGGGTAATGCGACTCCTCGAAGTGGTGCTTCTGCTAGTCGGCCCAGTGATGGCAACCTGCCTCAGTGACCTGTTTTGTGCTAGCTGCTATAGTGGAATGCCTTTTTTTTTTTTTTTAGACGAAGCAGGCCCCGATCATTATGTGGTTGTCGAGGCTGAATATTTTTGTATGTAAAGGAAAATTAATGACAATGGCTATCTGTTTTGATCAGTTTCATGTCTTGATTGAATTCTAAATAGATATAAAATTATGTTATGCACAATTTTATCGTCGTGAATAAGTATAAATTTTCTAAGTAAGCAGGAAATTTTAGCAGACTTATCTGTTGTTAATTTCCTGGGAGATTATCTTTTGTCCGAAAAAAGCTGGCTCGTTTCTGGCTGATCAATCCTGAATAGCTGAATGGTGTAGTACTTTAAACGTTTAATCCAATATAATCATGATGATCGATCAAGCATGATTCCTTAGGCTATTTCTGAAGTCACTCTAGACATTAGAATGTTAATCATAGGTCGTCCACGTAAACCACTAATTGAAGAATCGTGAAGGATTTTTAGCGCTCTTGTCGATAATCGATCAACGCTTTGCAAAAAATTGTCCCTTTGCCATGGACTTATTATATAAGGACGTTGTTATTTCCTTTGTTGAGCATCGCTTCACTTTTTAAAGTCTAAGCTCGTAGAAAGAATTATCGATTTATTCATCTTCTGAAAATCCATGTTTCTTTGCACTGATTGTGAGTTCCATGTTCCTCAAATAAAGCAACCAGTGTATCAACATGTCAATTCTTTGATATGGGAGGAAAAGGAAAATGCAGGATCATTAGTTAGATCTAGATTGTCCAGACCTCCTTTAGCAATTCTTTGGAATGTTAGGCAGTGGTGATTTTGTAGGCTGGAATGATGACGATCATTCCTCTAATTTTCGTGTCAGATTTCTTGGACTCCGGTGGAGGTCTAACATGGTTAATTAATAATCTTCCATGCGATATATGAGGCAGTGACGACCTTGTATGCCGGAGTAAGAGATCTTATACCTCCAAATGAACTAGTACTTGTCATAATGGTGTAAACTTATATATCTGTGTCGAGGATCTTTTGCTCTTTATCAAGCGACTTGGCATTTGTAAGCGTGCAAGCTTTTTCAGTCTGGAGCTCTTTTGATCCGCTTTAATTTTGTGTTGATCACTTTGATTTTGATTCTTTTTTACAATCGAACAATCCTTTCGACCATGGAGGAGCCGTTCCAACTTATTCGCATTAATTACGGGTAGTCAAAAGGTCGCATTTTCATCCCTTGATCAGAGCTCTATCCAACCGTAGGATTAACTTAACGCTTTCCCTATAAATAGAGATTCAGTTTCTTTCCATATCTATTCATATCGTACGAAATGAAGATATCATATTCTTTGGGCTTCATTCTGCCTAGTGATCCCATATCATTCAAAAAGTCTAATTATCGCGAATCGATATCATATAATAACTCAAATATCATTTGCCTTGTACTGACAGGTCGCATTGATGCCCTACCTTGTACTGACGGGTCCCATGAGGCCTCAGTCGTTGTCTTCACAGGTTTGAGGTCCGTGGTTTCTGTTTGCACATGGAGGGTTCATATTTACCAGGCACCGCCGCTTTTCAATGTTACCTCCGGATTGATAGACCGCCGGGGTGTGCTGGTAAATTTTTACTTCTGCGACGGTCCTGAAGAGATGCTGCTTTAGAGTAAAATTCAACCGCATTATACAAGCAGTATCTCCTTCTGGGCGAGTGGCCGTTATCGGGCATCTGGCCGAAAATGGTCATTTCGTTTGGAAGAACATTTGATCTTCAGAGCCTGACCATCGAACCAAAAAGTCGACCATCCTGAGTATCACGCTTCTTAGGTGGTCAATTACAATCATCGAGGTACTGGGGAGGAGATTGATGTTTTCGTGGACATTGTCGTGAAGACCGCCGATCTATAGAATATGATTATTTTATCTAAACAGTTGTGATTATGTGTAGATTGTATAGAGTTCTTTGTATTCTGATCTAAACTTTGTATGTAATTTGAGACCTGCTCTCGGAACTCAGATGAATAATACTTTATTACTTTCATATTTCTTGTTGTTGATTTCTCTCGAACTGTTCTTATTTATTATCAATATCAAGGAACGACTGTAGAGCTGATTGGTTTTTACCAAATCTTTCGACTTGTAACCTATTTTTATCGAAGAGCGTTTTTGTCGTTGTCGTTTATGGAGATCGAGGAGCATTTCGTTTTTAGGCTTTAGGTTTATTAACCTTTTTATGGAGGTCGAGAAGTGTTTATTGAGCGAATCAATTTTACTCAACTTGTTTTTAGACTTTAGGTTTATTAAACTCTTTACGCACCCAAACCTTTTCAAAAGCACTCTGTGAATTTCTGCATACATTTTCTGCAAAATTCTCTTGCTTCTCTAACCTTTTCAAAATCATCATGACTTCCCAAAAAGAAGCCAAGGCAGAGGGTATGTATCTCGTTTACGATATATATCACAAGACTGGTACTGACGTAATGAAGGCGGTCCTTGAGAAATTCAAAGCTGCAACTATAGTGAACTTCATGGATGCTCACGATGAGATTGTGTATAAGGATCAAATTCAGGAGTATTACAATGCCAAGGATGCTGTTGATTTCAACAAGCTTGAGATCAAGGCTACTGTCGGAGGACAAGGCATCGTTATTACCCCTGCTCTGCTCCATGAGAAATATGGTCTGTCCAACCAGGGAAGAACAGACCTGACCACCATGGCTGAGGAGAAGGAACAGGAATTTTGGAGCATCTGTGCTCACGAAGGGGAAATACTATCTGGTAACATAAAGAAAAGCAGCGTATGGCTGATATGGTAGCAAAAGTAATTGAAAAATGTACTTTCTCTTTAGATAGTTTGACTATGAAGAGATATGCTATGATGATAGCTGTTCATTATGGGTTTGAGGTGAATTGGGCTGAAATTGTAGGGTATATTTGGGCTAATTTTCATAAGAAGAAACAGACTAATCATAGGATTACTCTGAGTCATCTGTTCTTTAATTTGGGTTGTGGTATGACTAATGGGAAAGTCATTCACAATGCCGAGGAAATGGGCCATTATCAGGCTGTTAAGGGAATTTCGAAGAGAAAAATGGATGAAGAAGAGGCTGATGAGCCCAAGGAACAGGCTCCTACTAAGAAGAAAAGTCCGTCTTTTCAAACAGCTAAACCTGTTGTTCAAGCCAGAACAGACAAGAAAAAGCAAGCTGTTGCTGACGCTACTATAAAGAAGATCACTGATGAAGTTTTGGAGTTATCAGCTGGTTCTCCATCAAGAACAATGTCAGAAGAAAGATCTGCTGACAAAGTAGCAAAAAGGACTAGAAGCCAGTTGAGAGACACTACTGCTTCTAAGCCTGTCAAAGAAAAGGTTGCTACAAAGAAGTCTGCTAAAAGGAAGGTGGTTTTTGAACCATCTCCTGCTAAACTTTCTGACATAGTCAGAGAAAGTCCTCAATCAACAGAGAGGCCTGCTGGAGCTGAAGAAGAATCTGCTGCTAAGGAGTTAGCTGCTGATCAAGCTGTCCAACAGACTACTTCCACTGCACCAACAGCTGAGGTAGTTCAACCTCACGATGATCCTGAAGTGCAGATCATCAATCCTGTTGTAGCTGCACCACTTGCATTTGCTGCCCCTGAACCTGCTGCTAAAGAAGCACAGACAACTGATAAAAAGAAAGGAAAAGAAAAATATTTATAAGGAGAAAGAGGGTGTCTGCTGCTGACAAGAAAAAGAGAGAAGAAGCAGAGCAAAGGAAAATGGATGAATAGGAATTTCAAAAAGTTGTTGAGCTTAGCAAGATTGCAGCTGAAAAAGAAAAGAAAAAGAGACAAATGACTGCTGCTGAACGACAAGCTGCAGAAGATGCAGAATTGGCATTCGCTCTTGAGCTAAGCAAGAAGGACTCTCATGGTCCAAACAGAACTGGTGGCATCAAGATTGGCGAATCAATGAATGCCAAGCTGATCCTGCCTCCTGGCATGAGACCAGAAAAGAAAAAGTTTGAAGTTAAAAGAGCTTTTGAAATCATAAATACTGACACTTCTGTTTTCAACAGATTCGAAGCTGCCCTTGCTCACATTGACAAAAGGGCTGCAGCATAAAACCTTATTTATCCAAGAAAAGGTAAGATATACAAGATGGAGGGATTACAGGATGAATAAATCTGTTGAAGAGATCCAGAGCTGGAAGGAGTTTGCAAATGAGGAGAAGTGGGTCCTCAGTTGGTTGCAGACTATTTCAGTCAACAAAGCCCTGGATGCTGATAATGTAAGAGATGTCATGCATAGATATGCACGAGAATTTGCTGCTGCAGAAGCCAAAATCATCTCTGATGCATTGCCAGCCAAGAGAAGAAAAGAAGATGATCCTATAAAGAGAGCTGTGCAAATTGCTGTTTACACTGCCTTGGAGAAATGGGCTGAACGTTCAAGATATGAACAAGGATCTCCAAGTGATCTGCCTTCTCTACCTAGTGTACATCAGATTACTTTTGGCTCAGAAATGAAAGAGTACCAACAGTTATCTAAAGTGAAAACACCTGCTGCCAGTAGTCTGCCCGTTATAAAAAGAATCCGCCAGACAACTGTTTTCACTGATGAAGGAACTATTGTTACTAAGATCTTTGAAGACGTCAAGGAACAGGCTGCTGATGAAAAGTCTTTAGCTATTGAGTGGAAAGCTAAACAGACGACTGAAGAAGAACCTGCTCTAGAAGACGCTCCTGTCCACCAGGAAGAAGATCAGACTGCATCACCCTCTATTCCAACAGCTGATTTGCACTCATCGCTGATGGAATCCTTCCAACTAATGCTTGAAAATTCACTTAAGGAAATGGAAGAGAGGAATAGGATGCTGATGAAGCAAATGCATGAAGAAAATGCAAGAATGGTCAAGGATGCCATTGACAACTTCCCAATGCCACAAGACAATTCTCTTATGCTGACCAAAAGCATTCTGGATATGAACAGTAACATTGAAGATGTCAAAGCTGATGTTGGTCATCTTCATGGTGTTTTTAAGAGAAGTGAAGACACTATTTCTCATCTGACTGATACATTAATCAAAGTTGGTAATGAAGAGACTGCAAAGAATTTGTTATTGGTTGAGGAAGTTCAAACCACTGTAAATAAAGTCCATCAAGAAATCTCCACTTTACAACTTAATGTTGACTGTGTCAATGATCAAACTGGAACCATCAGCTCTACTCTGAATCATCTAAGTGCAAGACAGGACTTAATGGATCTGAACATCAGAAACTTATGCGCTGCTGTCCAAATCCAAGCTGTTGAGCTCAACCCTACTGTTAACCCTGCTGATGATGACAAAAAAGGGGAAGAGAAAAGGGAAGAGACAACTGTTCAAAGTACTCAAGGAGACTCTGCTGCTGCTCAAGAGGAACCAAAAGAGCCAGAGGCTGCTCAAGAGGAACCAAAAGAGCCAGAGAATCAAGTACTTGAAGAAAAAGCTGAAGGAGATGGAGAAGCAAGCTAGCAACAAGGAAACTGATGAGCAAGCTGCTGAAGAAGAAGAAGAACCTAAGGAACCAGTTAAGTTTGACAAAGAATTGGCTGCAACTAAGGACATACCTGAAGAGCAACTTGATCCATTTGTCAAGTATAAAAATATTGAACGCATCAAAAAGAGGGTTGAGGATGCTGAAGCCAAAGCAGAAAGGGAAGCAAAGATGACAGCTGCTAAGGCAAATCTGCTCACTGATAATGTAAATGACGAAGAGGAAGAAGATGACGAAGATGATGAATCTGAATATGAGTATGAGGAAGTTGAAGAAGAAGTTAGTGAAGAAGCTAATGATTAGTATAGACTGCTGTATCAGTTCACTTTACTTTTTCAGTTATCTTATCTGATAAAAGCTTGTAACTTGTAATCATTTCCAATCATATATATAAGTTCAACTTTTTATTCCAACATACAATTTCTATCTCAGAAATTTTGAGGATTAAAACTTTAGTATAGGTAACAGGTACTTAGCTGAAGTTTTGTCATCATCAAAAAGGGGGGAATTGTTGGATGAAGATGAAGATAGAGTGTATTGAAGACAAAGAAATTAAGGGAGGTTTTGATGATTTCCAACTTGAAGATCAGCTAAGTATGGAACACTTAGTTAAAACCCTTAGAAGAATTTTGACCAAATGAGAAGGCAAATCAGAAGGGTCAAAGGTTCAAGGTCCAGAAGACTACTGATGTGCTGTTGAAGAAAGAAATCAGACTGGTGAAGATCAGCCGACTCAAATCAGATTTGTTCAAGTTTGGGATCAGCTCTGTTCCTCATCAGACTCGTGTTCTCATCAGCCCCGTGGAAAGGATCAGAAAGTCTCCCCAACTGCAATAAATGCACTTGGAGTAATAAATGTTGAAGATCGAGGGTATTAATGACAAATGATTGAAGAAATACCTCGTATTAGCTAGGTGCATTAAATGCTGCCTGACAGAAAGTACAGTCTGCAGTACTGTCACTGTGAAGAGAGTTGTTCGCAGAAATTAAGGACCAGTACCCGAGGAATTTGAATTTTGTCTCTCTTCAACGGACATTTTTCAAACCTGCAAGTATAAATAGTTCAAGATACGATGAAGAAAAAAAGAACAACACATCTCCGAGAAAAATTCCGAAGCAGAATTCTTTAAGTCTCCAGAGCAGCTCACTCGTTTGCCGAAGTCATTTTTTGACAGAAGCCAGTTGAAGCAAAACGAAAACACTTTTTGAGTGAATCTGTGTTAAAAGAGAGTTATGAGGAGAGTTTATCCATCTTTGTGACTGATAAAACTCTGTAGAATAGGTCTTCTTTGTGATTTCCTATTGCGCACTTGTGGTTGTTTCATTTGTTGTTCGATGCAATCATTGTATACTGATTACTTTGTGTTTTCTAGTATAACCCAAGATTTAAGTGACTTGGAAGAGTGGACTAAAGGATTTAAATCCATATAACCACTATAAAAATTCAGTGTGTTTTACTTTGCATTTTTCCTTGCATATTTTCAGATTACATAAAACTTTTTAACAAAACTGTTGAAAGATTTCGTGAAAAGAGTTTGTTAAAACTGGGGATGAATTTTTTAACTGCTGAAAGTTTACTTGTGAAAAACACTTTATAAAAATCCGCTGCAAGTACTCTGCTTTTAAAACTTGATTTTACTAAAATCAGCTAAGTAGTTCAAAGAGAAGTGGTTAACTGTGTTGATTCAAAGATTTGTTCACTGATCAGCCTAGTCAGCTTACTGACCTTCAACAGCTTAGTCTGCTGACAGTCGAGTAAAACTTTTTATGTATAAAAATTTGTAGAGGTCTATTCACCCCCCCTAGACCTCATCTGACCACTTGGGACCAACAAAAGTATCTTGATTGATAAATCTTTTATATTTTATTGATTCAATTTCCCTTGTATTATATACTTATGGTTGTCTAAATATTTTATTAATTATCCGCTTGTATAAATACCCAATTATAATAAAACAAATGAACTTTCACAATACTCCATACTATGATAGCAATAACACCATGTACAAAGACAACATCAAAGTTGACACTGCATGCACTTATTTAGACAAACAAAATATATTAAAGGATTTGACAATAATTTGGCAATTGACATGATAATAGGTTTCTTTGTTTTTTATTTTGTTAATGCAAATTTTGAAATGTAGTAGTATGGAGAAACTTGATTTTGTATAACCTGATGTACCAAGTCTTCGTCATTATAAACAACTATGGGTCAATCAATTAATATCGAGGACCTCCCCCCTCGAGTTCACATCGAACATAAACAAATAACCTAACGTCGGCATCGACCTCGATCTCTTCGACTTATCCGATGTAATGGCCGACGTTCTCTTAAGCTTGACCCACTTACAATCGGATCGAATCAATTGCTGAGGATCCATATTCGAACCAAAATGTCCAATCATGAATCGACCCGGTGACCCATCTGGAAAACTATAAATAGCCCTCATAAATGAGATAAAAGGTACGCACGTTCTGAGCATTAATTACACTCCGATCTCCAACCTTATCTCGATACTTACTTTAGCATCGGAGGGTTATCGCCGGGTAACCACCGGCATTAACCTGACGTAGTTATCTTTGATTGCAGGTTATGATCCCTTATACAAATCGAGGAGAAGCTTGATTGACCTGCGAATCCTCACATTGACGAGACACTGATTAGGAATAATTACCCTAACGATAACACACTCATCAATTGGCGCCGTCTGTGAGAAACTTTAACTCTGAATCGTGAAAGATGACTACAAGATCTAAGGCAGCTCTGGCTCGAGAGCGAGAGACCAATCGAGATCAAAACGGGGAAGGTCAAGGTGACAACTTGTTACCTCGAAACCCGGAGCAGCAACAGAATGATGAAGGGGAAACTTCCAGACCCCCGGCTCCACCTATTTTGCAACTTACCAAAGAAGACTTGAAGGCGCTCTTGGATGACGCCAAGAAGGAATGGCTGGCAGATGCCGCAAGAGAAAATCATAACCCTCCCCGGAGACCCCCACGCGCTGTTATTCATAACGTCGAAATTGAGGTAGAAGTGACGAACACTAATTCAAATTTCCAGAGTTCGACTTACGCTCAAACTCTAGAACTTGGGGGACTCTTGATGTACCAAGTCTTCGTCATTATAAACAACTATGTGTCAATCAATTAATATCGAGGACCTCCCCCCTCGAGTTCACATCGAACATAAACAAATAACCTAACGTCGGCATCGACCTCGATCTCTTCGACTTATCCGATGTAGTGGCCGACGTTCTCTTAAGCTTGACCCACTTACAATCGGATCGAATCAATTGCTGAAGATCCATATTCGAACCAAAACGTCCAATCATGATTCGACCCGGTGACCCATCTGGAAAACTATAAATAGCCCTCATAAATGAGATAAAAGGTACGCACGTTCCGAGCATTAATTACACTCCGATCTCCAACCTTATCTCGATACTTACTTTAGCATCGGAGGGTTATCGCCGGGTAACCACCGGCATTAACCTGACGTAGTTATCTTTGATTGCAGGTTAGGATCCCTTATACAAATCGAGGAGAAGCTTGATTGACCTGCGAATCCTCACATTGACGAGACACTGATTAGGAATAATTACCCTAACGATAACACACTCATCATAACCCATATCTTTGTTAATTAGGCCATGATTTAAGGTTTATTTGAATAATGAAACTATTGTCGATTTTAAGAGTAATAGGGGGATTGTTATCAATTTTTTTAGGGGAATATGAGTATGTTGTGGTAATTTCGGATTTTTTAATTTTTCTATGTGAATTTCGAGTAATTTAACTGAAAAAAGATTTTGAAGAGATCTTAGTCATTTCCATAATATGAATAGACCGTTCCCCTCGTAAAATGAATTTAATATCACGTGAGTCAATAAATATCAATGTTAAATTGATAACAACATATGCTACACTTGATCTTAGCGAGAAGGTCGAGAAAGATATTGAGTTCTAATAAAATGAAATGTCCAATTTATAACAACTACTCTCTCTTCATATTTACTGTACCTTCGATATGTGATATTTAATCACAAACTAAGATTATTGATCCGTACTTAGCTGTTCATCATCAAACAACTAGCTGTTCATCATCAAACAACACACTACACATTCAATCATCTAAATCAAGAATTCAATTTTCCAAACTATCATAATTCAATAAATAATTATTAATTTAAATAACAAAGATAAATGTGTTGAATTAGATAACATAAAATAGGTGTAAATCCCATACATAATCTATGTGTAAATCCCATACATAATAGCACTCATCTTCTTATTATAAATTCGAAGGAACTTTAAGTCAATTACAAACAACCCCAAATCATAAAAAAAGAAACACACACGCAAACCAATTCATAATAAACAATGCATACAAAAATGCAGCCTCAAAATTGACACTGCACTTACTCAACAAACAAAATTATCAAATTGACAAATTTTCTTTAGTTGTACAAATCAGGATTGGCATGAACATGAGCCTCAATGGCCTCGAACAATACCTTTGTCTTTTCTTTTCTGGCATTAAGATGAGTCTCAATGGCCTCGAACAATACCTTTGTCTTTTCTTTTCCTTCCTTGATTTTTTCTTCGTTAATATGGTGGTCTTCTCCTTTAGTATGGTACGAGCTCGTGGTTTTGCACACAGATCCTTCGTCTGGGCCAGCTTCGATTTTAATAACGTAAGAGATGGAATCAATAACTTCGCCCAAAACATCGCCTTCGACCACACTGTATTTATACGTGCAGTTGGTCTCGTCTATTTCATCAATGCGGCGTGTTACACTTTTATATTGACTCCCTGCAATTAAATGTTTATTTTAATTATGTTTGAAAAATTACATGTTCAATTAGTACCACAAGTTACAAATTTTATTCAGGAAATATTATTACTCCACTATTGGCATCAATTTTCTGATAGAAATGCACATAGTTTTAAAAAAGCATAATATGAAACATTAGTGGCACTTTTTCAGTGCACTATCAAGTCGATAGCAATATAATAGTTTTAAAACGCATTATCGTATTAATTGTGCATTTTAATTGAGAAAAAATATAAGCTGAAGTGGTATTAGTGTAAGTCTGATAAATTATAATACTAAGGATGACAATAAATTCAGTCTGTAAACATTATCAATTTTAAGATATTTTATATTATCAATTGTTAATGTCTAACAATATGTGTACTCATATGTTTCACAAAATATAGAATATAGTAAATAATATTCTAACAAATAATTTCATGCATTATTAAAGCATATAAATCATACTTACATGGTTAGGATTAATTTGTAGAACACTTTAATCAACACGTAAATAGGAAATAATTCCTTAAGACAATATTTTCGGGATTGCCACGGTGCATACAGTTTGATTTCCAGTAGTCCCCCAAGATACAACAGTCTGTTGTTCATTATTTGCACAAATAATGAACCCACAGCGAACTTGAACAACCAGAAATTTCGGACTAAATTTTTTACGGAAGTAAGAGAAAGAGTGAGTAGTGTTTTTCCTTTTTGTTACTATATAAATTGATTCAGAATTGGCCAGATTCTGTTTCATATTTATAGACACAAAAGTGCCTCTTGAAAAGGGACACAATGGTTCGGTCCAAAGGGTACCAGGGACGGATCCAGGATCGGAGAGTTGGGGGGGCCGAGTTTAACCACCATCAAAATTAATTGACAATGATATTTGATATATTTTATTTACTTATAAATAAAATATTACTGAAAAATACATTAAATTCAAAATTCTTAAGTAATTTAGTGAAAAAATTATCGAAGTTCTACACGACGTTCTAACATTTCGTAAAATTCTTCTACTAATAAGTACCGAAAATCTCAACAAATTTATTTTCAATGTTAACAATCAAACAATCCACACAAGGTATTGATCTTTCATTTTGTTTCTATGCCTATTTTTGACCAACATCATTATTGATCGCTCGATTGTTATGGTTGTAACATGAAGCGTTAATATCAAACGAACCAAACAATCAATTAAAGGTTACACTATATACTTCTTTGTACTTCATCACAAACATACCTTATATGTTGTGGATGCAATTTAGCATTAAAAGATTAGAGGACTAATGTGAACTATTTATAAAATAATAATACTAAATTAATTTTTTCAAAATTCTTGGGGGGGGGGGGGGGGGGGGCAAAAAGTAGCTGGATCCGTCCATGAAGGGTACCTCTTCGGACCAAATAGACACATATCTTACTTTTATTTATTTCATTCACACATAAAACCCCAACGTCAATTCCTTATATATAACTAGCAAAATTTGAATATGAAACGTATTAAAATATTAATAATTATCTAGATATCCGTGAGTCCAGTTATATATGTAGAACAAATTTATCCCACGAAATTTCAAAATTATTTAAAGTATCCGTACGCAATTGATTACATCATCTAAAAATAACTTGAAAAATCTAATAATAACATTGAATTTGACTAGTTTTCATGAGAAAAAACAAAAAAAAATAAGAACAAGTATTTCGAAAAACTATATAATTATCATATTGTTGATCGATGAGAATATATTTAACGTTGTAAAAATAAAAAAAAATAAAAAACTCTAGATTAATATTTACCTTCGCCGAAAGTAACTAATTTAAGAGTTCCAACTCCACCATCTCCCTCAAGAATTTGGACACTCTTTATAGCTTGAGGCAAGATTTTAGGGATGAGGTTTTCTGCACCAAGGACGAATGCTTTGAATACTTTCTTTGGTGGAATTGATGAGATAATTTCATGCTCATAAGTTATCACACCCATGATAATTTTTTAATTGTAAAAAAGAAAAAATAGTGAGAAAATTTTATAAAACAAATATAATTGACGGAGAGAAAGCAAATAAATGTTTGAATTGAATGAATTAAGAGAAAACTAAGTTCCTATTTATAGGTGAAGCCAGCACACCAATTTGTACAGTAGGAAACATATATAAAGTTGCTCATAAAATAATCTATGGTTGGCAACTTGGAATTTTTTATTTTTTATTTTTTGCTAAAGACAACTTGGAATTAGTGAAAGTAAATAATCATCCTAACTGACAAAAAAATATTTTAAGGGTTATTTGAACTTCAACCCCTAAAGTATCGCTATTTGACAATTTCCTCCAAAACTTTTCAATTTTTGGCAAGTATACCCCTTATGGTAGTAAACCATCCATTCAACTTATTAAATATCAATTTTACCCTTTCCCTTGACAACTAATTGAATTAATTTTTTTTTTTAAATTCCTTGAATTGATTCTAATAATATAAATTTGGCAACATTGAATACTATTTTATTTATATTCTAATTTTAAAAAAACCACAAATATAAAGGAAACTTGCATATTTGATACATTATAATAGAATGCTTTGCAACCTTAGTACCACTGGATAGTAAATGCACATTTAGTACCACAATTTAGATCTTGGTTGAAATGTTGATACCACTATATATGAAAATTGTAACCATAACATCAAATAAAAACATCATATAGAATATCACCATGATTAATATTTTCAACGAGCTATTAATCTGATACCCTGGTCACATTTCTCTTAAAATCATCATATGCAATAGAACCAATTTTTGAAATATTAGGCATGATGCTATTGCATATGATGTTTGATGTTCTGGTTGTAATTTTATATATAAACTTTTCAACTCCAATTGTCTGAGTTTTTGGGTTAAAATCATGGAAGAAACTACATCATGTTTTGTTTGATTTTTTAAAAGCATAATTGCAATATAAATAAAAAATATTCAATGTTTCAAAGTCCATATTACTAGAATCAATTCAAGTAGTTCTAAAAATAAAAATAAAAATTATGGGCAAAATTTATATTTAATCAGTGAATTGGATGATTTTTTATAGAAGGGGTTTGATTGTTAAAAAATAACAAAAATTGGGGCAAATGCCAAATAACTATAGTTCAGGGGTGTAGTGCAAATAATTCATATTTAAAATGTGAATGTTTGAAATAATCAACGATAGTAAGTTATATGGTTATTGTCAAGTTATGCAAAACAAGCAACATGTATAAAGAATTCTGAAAAAGTAAAACATCAATGATTGATATCTTTAATATACCCAATCATTTCTTTCAAAAATTTCATTTCATTCTCCATTAAAGCATCAAATTACTTTTTGATATCTGCTACAAATATATATTATGATATTTGTATAAAAGTTTTTTAGTCCAACAATAGGCATATAAAATGGAGCATCATTTTAATTTAATTTATTTTAATTAAGTTAATTTCAAATAAAATTAAAATATACTTTAAGTTAAAAAAATTAAAAATATTAAATATTCGTACATTGATAGGGAAGAAATATAGCCTTTATCTGGTTTTTTGTTTTGTTTGTAATTCTTGAATTTATGTATTTTAATTGAAATTTATGATCCATTTTACAGTTGGTTTTGTTTTACTCAACATGTTGCAAGATTTTGAAAATATAATTGATGGGGGAGAAATAGAAAGGACAGAGCCATTGGAATCTTCCTACCAAAATTTACCGCCCTTTTTAGCAATGTTTTCAAAATCGGATCGGACAGTGAATCGGTGAGCCGACTGATTATTGGTTTATTTGGTCGAATCGATCAGACCGCTGGTCGGACCGAATAACGTCATAATAATGTAATAAATATATTTAATTTTAAATTATATGTAATATGCATAAAATTTAAACATTATCCTAAAATTGATTAAAAATTTACAAAATCTTATAATATAATTAAATTAAATCATATAATATTTATCTAACTTATATCATAACCGTAATATAATACTAATTTATAAGCTCATATAAATGTAATATGATTATATTTCTTTACAAATATTTAAAAGTGTAAGTTAAAAAAATAGAACAAACTAAGAAATTCATAAAATTTAAAATGTGATGATATATAAAAGTCTAATATTCAAAGTCAAACTTGCCTAATATATCGAGTTGACTCTTTAACCTAAAAATAATATTGGAAATATATATTTTATAGAACAAATTTTAATAAAAAATTAGTATTTGAGTATTAATTTTCATTCATAACGTGTAAAAATGTTAATTTGAGTTAATTATCTAATTTATAAATAAATTTGGCTACAAGTTTTTATAATTTATAAATTTTAATTAGTAAAAAAAGTTCAATAGAAATGATGTAGCTCAAATGGTAAGGAAGTTATGTTTCAACTAGGAACTAGGAGGTTATGTGTTCAAATTCCATCTCTTACAAGAATTTTAATATATTGTTAACATTAAAAAAATTAAAAAAGAAAAAAGGAAAAGGAAAATCGGTTCAACCCGGTTCAGTTTGATTTTTTAGTCAGGTTTTGTACAAGTCTGGGCGATTCTGAACGTTCCTCCGAGTTCTGAATCTATGACTTGGAACGTGTTTTAAGATCATGACCTTAGAGATTCTTTCATGATTGCACTTATATATACTGAAGTGAATCGTCCCTTAGTCGAATGTGATATACATGATTCAACCAATAGCATAAATGTATTCGCGAGAGATGAAGTTGACCATTTGTTTATTCTATACAATTATAAATAAATGCGTATTATTCATTAAATCAAATATTGTTTATAACAGAATAAATCTATTACAAACTAAAGTGAATTGACTTACTGGACAATATCTTATTAGGCTAACAAAAAATAAAGAAGTTGGGATTACAAAACGGAAAGCACCTCGACACCAATTTGTTAAAATCAATTTTGATGCCTCTGTTTGTAGGGATTTTACCCAATCGGATCACGAACGATTCGACCCAATTGAATAAAACAGGATCGAACTTATTCGAACCAGTTGCGGAATTCGGTGGGTTTTATGTTTTCAATATATTTCAAAAATATTTTACATAAAACATGAGGATCACATAACGAATATTATTTTAATTTATGCAAAAGAGAGAGAAAGCAAATCATACCGAAAGCTTCTTGTCTTTCGTCTTTTCGATTGAACTTTGGTGTTAGGATGGGATCAACAAACTCTCTTGATCTTTTTAACCCTTGATCTTCAACCCCGTTTCACCTTCTACCAGTGGGTGGGCACTAACCTATTGAGTTTGGATAATTAAACTCTAGAAATTGGAAGAACAAATTTCTCCTAATTTCTAAGGTGATGGACGATTTTTGTGTAGAGAAAAATAGAGAGATTTTCTTGCTTTTTTTCACAAAATTGTATCTTTGTAAAAAACTTATTCGTTTAGGAAGAGATATATCTTATATATATAGATATGTCATACATATCCTCTTCCCTTGTTTTTCTCAACCACCTTCTCCTAACTTAATTAGGATTCCACCTCCTTCCTTCTAGATAAATGCATTATTTGTATAAATATTATATTATGAGTATATCATATATAATCATAAAATGCATTTTCCTATTAAGGAAATTCCTGCACAAATTTAATTCTATAATTAAATCTGATTTAATCAATTGTCATTTAATTGATTAATTCACAATTCATCAATTAAATATCACAATTAATTCATCATGTATATTTTAGAAAATAAAATTTCCCAAAATATATCGAGAGTTTAATCATTCTTACTATAGGTTCAATCGTAGAATAATAGGAGCCGGGATTGGGACCTATGGACATGTAATTTCAAGCTCCAATAAATTAAATAATTAATTAAACTCATTAATTAATATATTCAATTTATTAATTCCAAGTGACTCCACTAAAGACTTGGAATTGCACTCTTGTCCTTACATTCTATTTTACTCGAAAGATCAGAGTGTCTATTGATATAATCATTACATATGATTTAACCCTCCAAGAATTGATTCATAATTAAAGCTAGGCGAAATTATCGTTTTGCCCCTATAATTATTTCTTAATCCTTAAGTTCCATTAATTCAATAGTGAACAGTTTGGTTTATAAACATTTTCACAAACCAGAGTACTCGATCTGTTCAGTTCCAGAATTAACACATAAGGGAATCAATTAACTCAGCTTTCCGCAGAAATAGTTGGATTCCATATCTGTAGTGCACATTCCCAGCCATTTATCTCAACGGACCTCCAAGACATAAGTGTGTGACATGATTAACAAACAAGTCACTACCTATGAGTCAAAAGGACTCGCTGACATAAACAGGAGTTTATGCCTACTCAGGATTTAGATTAATTCATATATGATCATCGTGTGACATGTATTGAAATCTAAAGTTAACAGTATCTTATAATAGATTTCAATTCACGTCTGGTCCAGTCCTATGTAATCATATTACATAAAGCACCTCTACCTTTAATGTCACAACATCAATGATCCGGATCGAAATCATTGAATTCATAATTTTCAGTGGACCGTACTAGTAGTAATTAGTTAAAGATCCCAACTTTAACTTACTACGGACTATTTAGTCTATTGTTTATAACTTTAATCCTCTTGTACATCCTTATATATACAAAAGTCATATTTAATAAATAGACATGAAATTTTCTGATAATTATATTATACTAAATGAAAAGCATAATCGAATCGAATATATGAAATCCAAAAAACCAAACAATTTATTTATTTTCAATTAATAATGTTCATCAAACGCTTTATGAGCACTATTCCTAACAATCTCCCACTTGCTCTTAAAGCAAATGAGACATGTCCCTCAAACCTATTCCTGTCAAGTGTGCCTCAAAAGACTTTATTGGCAGTGTCTTGGTAAACGGATCCGCAAGGTTATGTTCAGAAGCTATCTTCATAACCGCTACATCCCCTCGACCTACAATATCCCTTATCAGATGATACTTTCTTTCAATATGCTTGCTCCTCTTGTGACTCCTTGGTTCCTTTGAGTTAGCTACTGCCCCACTGTTGTCGCAAAACAGTGTAAGTGGCTGATCCATATCTGGAACTACTTCCAGATCGGTGTAGAACTTTCTGAGCCAGACAGCCTCTTTAGCTGCTTCGCAAGCTGCTATGTATTCGGCTTCCATGGTTGAATCTGCAGTGCTGGATTGTTTAACACTTCTCCAAACTACTGCAGCACCACCAAGAGTGAATATTGACCCTGATATCGACCTTCGATGATCTTTATCTGATTGAAAATCAGAATCAGTATATCCTATAGGGCTCAGGTCACCACCTGAATACACAAGCATATAATTTCTCGTTCTCCTTAGATACTTGAGAATATGCTTAACTGCGATCCAGTGATCTAATCCAGGGTTGGATTGAAAACGACTGACTATGCCTACTGCGTAGCAAATATCAGGTCTAGTACACAACATTGCATACATAAGACTTCCTACTGCTGAAGCATAGGGAATCCGTCTCATTGTTGGGATTCAGTAAGAAAAACAGCCCTAGGCACAGCGGAATATAAAAATTTTCTAGGGCCTCTTAAAGAATCTTGCCAGGACATTCTCTGGTTGTATATATATGAATATAATTAAACGACAGTATAAGTTTTCTCGTTTATACTTGTCTCCTTGCAAATCCTCGGCTAGCAAGATGAGCTCTGAATTCTGACCCCGGTTGATCGACCCACACCTTTTGGTAGCGCCCCACGTGTTGCGCCTCTACGAGTTGATACACCACAATATCACGAAAATTAATATATCCTAATCGACTAGAACATAGGGTATATTAATATCTAGGTTTTAGAACGACTTTGAAACGAAAAACAAAGACGAAAAATTCTTCCAAAGTGGAAGAGCAGTTCGGCCGATCACAGGGAGAGGGAGAGAGAATTTTTGCTTTTCTTGATTTTGCTTGAAGAGTTGTGTTTGAGATATGAGACCTAGTCTCTTATTTATAGATATCTCCCATACCCTAATCCTTCTAGGATTAGGATACTAATTCTCCTACATGGGCCATGGCCCTTTTAATTAGAAGACTAAGTCTTCTAATTAATTCATGGCCCACTTTAATTAATCTTTCAGGACTTTATTTAATCTCCCAATTAAATAGCCCAATTAATTAAATCATCTCCCAATTAATTAATTAAACTTCAAGTCCAATTAATTAATTATTCCATTAATTAATTAAATCCTTAATCAATTAATTTACTCATAAATTAAATTCCAATTTAATTTATAATCTTGATCCAATTCTAATTGGATCCAATTTCGTTCCACATGGGTCGACCCAGTCGACCCACCCATTTAATCGACCCAGTCGATTTTGACCCAGTCGACCCAGTCGACTGGTTCGTTCTTGTTTCCTCGCTTTCGCTTCATGTGTATTGTGTATGCCCCCATAGGTTCACCACATAATTGGCCGTGGGTTGTAATTAAATATTATTTAATTACTCGAGCAATTAATACTCTAAATTAATCGAACACTCTGTCGATCAATCATTCCAAAATTAGCACCCCTGCTAATTTGGGAATTCTCCCACACTCCACGGTCGATGTCCAGTCACAAGCCCATGGAGCCCAATCACTGGTGAATTAATTCAGTGAACCTTTTATCATTTACAATTTCCATATACGACACAATCTCTCCATCGATCAATCTCCCAGTCGAGACTTAAGGGTATGGTCTTTCATCGGATTCCCTTATCTTTTGTCTTGACCTTATGTTCTCTGATCTCGAAATAAATTCTCTCTGACTTGTTCTTTATGAGCTACTTACATAAAGTCGTCAGTTACCTTGGCCAAGGATTTCATCAGAATTAATTTCTCACAGAAATCCATAGGAGAATTTCTCGACCTATCAAGTCGAGTCAATGGATCCTTTGTTGATGATATGAATCTGCATACGAGTTCCTCTATACCCAACATGAGTCCACAGAGACTTTCTGGTGATCCCCAGTCAATCGGAACTCATATCAAAGTATAGACGTTCTCGTACCAGATAAACCCTATCATCTCAAGTTGTTAGGGATCGTTCCTCGTATACTATTGTAAATTGGAATAACTTCAACCCCGATATGCGACTACCGCTTCCATGGTGAGTTATTTCCTAATTGGGGTATTCAGTGCGCTTGCCATCCCAGCAAGCCACCCACTTATGTGTATCGACTATCCCAGTCACGCTCGTGGACCCCAGCGTCCTCCAGTTCATCGGA
Source organism: Penstemon eatonii (assembly GCA_038501285.1). Classification (NCBI taxonomy): domain Eukaryota; kingdom Viridiplantae; phylum Streptophyta; class Magnoliopsida; order Lamiales; family Plantaginaceae; genus Penstemon; species Penstemon eatonii. Next base: position 49,467,035 of record CM076715.1, on the reverse strand, counting down.
GTATACACAATAGTGAGAGTCTAACCGAATCCAACGATGTCCTATCTCGATTGGATTCTACGACTCTTGAATATATTCTAGATCACGGCCTTAGAGACCAGTCCACGGGTTGTCCCATAGCCCTGTGATCTAAGGACTTCTATCCTTATGCGTAGACAAATATTACATAAGATAAAGTTGACCATTTAATAAAAATGCATTTATTAATCTAAATTGAATAGTTCCTCATTAATTACAATTAATGCTAGCCATACAGCTGGCTTGCGGGACACTATTTCTATCAATCTCCCACTTGTCCTAAAGCCAGTCTTTTATGTTCTTGAGTCCCATCTTATGCAGATGTTTCTCAAATGCCTTTTGAGGCAGAGGCTTCGTTAGCGGGTCCGTCGTATTATCTTCCGAGTCGACACGTTCCATCTTAATGTCTCCTCTACCAATGATATCTCTTATCACATGGTATTGTCTCTGTACGTGCTTGGATTTCTGATGAGATCTCGGCTCCTTTGCTAGCGCTATTGCCCCATTATTATCGCAGAAAATAGTAATGGGCTCAGCAATGCTAGGTATCACATCCAGTTCCTGGATGAAGTTCCTCATCCAAACACCTTCCTTTGCTGCGTCACTCGCGGCAATGTATTCTGCTTCAGTGGTTGAATCCGCGGTTGTTTCCTGCTTGGAGCTCTTCCAGCTAACCGCACCACCATTGAGGCAGAAAACATATCCTGATGTCGACTTGAAGTCGTCTACATCACATTGGAAGCTTGAGTCTGTATAGCCTTCCAATTTCAATTCTCCTCCACCGTATACCAAGGACAATTCCTTAGTCCTTCTCAGGTACTTCAGAATTGCCTTTACGGCTATCCAGTGTTGCTCACCTGGATCAGACTGGTAGCGACTTGTAACGCTTAGAGCGTACGCTACGTCTGGTCTTGTACATAGCATACCATACATTATGCTTCCTATCGCGGATGCATATGGTATTCGAGACATATTGCTTCTCTCTTCTGGCGTCTTTGGGGCCATAGACTTGGAGAGTGCAATTCCATGTCTCATTGGAAGCAATCCTCTCTAGGATTCTTCCATACTAAATCTTTTCAAGATTTTGTCTATGTACAGGGATTGGGAGAGGCCCAGCAGTCCTTTTGATCTATCTCGGTAGATCCTTATACCTAGTACAAAGGATGCTTCTCCCATATCCTTCATTGAGAATTGTGTAGACAACCATGCTTTAGTTTCAGACAATGCTTTTACATTGTTTCCAATGAGAAGAATGTCGTCAACGTAAAGCACCAAAAATTCAACTGTACTCCCACTGATCTTCTTGTACACGCAAGGTTCGAACATGTTCTTGATGAATCCAAAAGTTTGGATTGTCTCATCAAAACGAATGTTCCAACTTCGGGAAGCTTGCTTCAGTCCATAAATGGACCTCTGGAGTTTGCACACCTTGTGTTCATCTCCTTTGGATGCATATCCTTTTGGTTGCTCCATGTAGATCTCCTTATCAATGTCTCCATTGAGAAAAGCAGTCTTTACATCCATCTGCCATATCTCGTAGTTATACCACGCAGCTATGGCCAGCAAGATCCGAATGGATTTGGGCATTGCGACGGGCGAGAAGGTCTCCTCAAAGTCGATACCTGGTCTTTGAGTGTATCCTTTTGCCACTAGTCGCGCCTTGTAGGTAATCACCTCTCCGTTCACTCCAAGCTTTCGCTTATAGATCCACTTGCAACCCACGGGAGCCACTCCCACTGGTGGATCTACCAAGGCCCAGACCTTGTTTGAGTGCATGGAGTCCAGTTCGGATTCCATGGCTTCGCGCCACTTTCCCGAGTCTATGTCTAGCATAGCCTCTTCGTAAGTCCTTGGGTCAGTTAGAGACTGTCCAGTCTCATGCAGCAGACCGTAGTACCTCTCGGGTTCTCTACGTTGTCTTTCTGACCTACGAAGTATTGGTGTACTTTCTGGTGCACTTTCATGCTCATGTTCTCCCACTGCCTGTGGTGACGGGTTAGCTCGATCGACCTCTAAGGTCTTTTCAGCTTCAGTGACCTCATCTAGTTCTACGTTATTTTCTTTCTTGTCCACCAAGAAATCCTTCTCTAAGAAGTGAGCGTTCCTAGAGACAAACGTTGTTTGTCTTATAGGATCGTAGAACTCGTATCCAATTGAGTTTTCCGGATACCCCACGAATTTGCACAAAGTGGATTTAGTTTCCAATTTATCTCCCACTAGCTTTTTAACGTAAGCGGGAGATCCCCATATGCGCATGAATGCGTATGAGGGTGCCTTGCCAAACCATAGTTCGTATGGTGTCTTTTCTACGGATTTCGAAGGTACCATATTCAGTATCTTCGTTGCCGTGAGGAGGGCATGTCCCCAAAATGAAAGAGGTAAGTCAGTGGCACTCATCATGGATCGAACCATGTCCATCAAGGTTCGATTCCTTCTCTCTGCTACTCCATTTAACTGGGGTGTTGCAGGAGGAGTCCACTGCGATAGTATTCCATGCTCTACAAGATAATTCAGAAATTCATTACTAAGAAATTCTCCACCTCGGTCAGAACGAAGAGCCTTTATCGTATGACCAAGTTGATTCTCTACTTCCATCTTGAATTCTTTGAATCGCTCAAAGGCTTCAGACTTGTGTTTCAACAAGAACACATATCCATAACGACTAAAGTCGTCAGTGAAAGTGATGAAGTAGTCATAGCCACCTCGGGCGCTTTTCCTTAGTGGTCCACATACGCCAGTATGTATTAAGTCCAATGTTTGCTTGACTCGCTCAGGGTTTCCCTTAAACGGCAACTTGGCCATTTTACCCTTTAAACATGGTTCACATGTCGGCATTTCATCAATGCGATTGATTTCAATCGCGCCAGATGATGCTAACTTTTGAATCCTTGACTTAGATATATGTCCAAGTCTAGCGTGCCATAATTGGGCAGATATTTCATTATCTTGTTTCCTTTTGTTTTGTTGTACATGCATCACTAACTTAGGTGGTTCAATGGTATATAGTCCATCTTTTAATGTACCAGTGAAAAACATATTATCATTCATGAATAACGAAGAGGAACCTTTATTAATAGTAAAATTAAAACCTTCATTATCCAAAACAGGAATTGAAATAATGTTTTTCACCAAACCAGGTACATAAAGAACGTTCCTAAGGACTAATTTATTACCACCTAAATCTAACTCCACTTCGCCTATGGCCTCGGCAGCAGCTCTAGCTCCATTGCCAAATCTCAGGATCCAATCCCCTGGCCTAAGTGGCCTTGTTGCTCCCATCACCTGTAAATCATTACAAAGATGAGAACCACAAGCAGTGTCTAGCACCCATGATGCACAGTTAATTGATAAATTAACTTCAACAAAGAATATACCTTTCGAGCTCTCCAAGAACTCTTTGCAGTTCCTCTTCCAGTGTCCAGGTTTCTTGCAGTAGAAACATTTCTGTTCACCAGACGAAGCTTTACGCTTCTTTCCCTTCCCTATGGGCCCAGATGGTGCTTTGCCTTTGCTTGAAGAAGCATTTCCTTTCCCCTTCCCTTTCTTTGTCCTTTTGGACTTGGATTGGGTTGAGGTAGCAACCATCACTGGCTTCTCTCTTTTCATGGAAGCCTCGGCAGTGGCGAGCATATTAGCCAATTCGTGAAGTTCAACATTCATCTTGTGCATGTTGTAGTTCACTACGAATTGCTCGAATGATCTTGGCAATGACTGGAGGATTATATCCTGGCAGTAGGTCTTGTCCATCTTTACGTCAAGATGACTAAGCTTTTCAATAAGCCCAATCATCTTGATGCAGTGAGATCGAACATCAGCACCTTCAGCCATCCTCGTTTGTTGCAAAGCCTTAGCAGTTTCATACCGCTCGTATCTACTTTGCACCCCAAATAAACCATTCAGGTGCGTGTAGATTTCAAAAGAAGACTTCATATGCTCGTGCTGCTTTTGAAGCTCATTCGTCATGGATGCCAACATGAGACAACGTGACTGCAAGTCATCGTCAAGCCATAAATCCACGGCTTCTTTCTCAGTATCATCGGCATCCTTAGCAAGTTCGGGAGGGGGCCCATCAAGGACAAAACCTCGCTTTTCAGAAGCGAGAATGATCTTAAGGTTCCTGACCCAGTCATGGAAGTTTGGTCCAGTCAATTTGTTATGTTCAAGTATGATGGAAATCGGATTCTTAGACATTATATCTACAAAACGACGATAGAAGAAATAAATACGCGAAAGATTAACTTAAAATGCACAATTCACAAACATGGATTTTATTTGCAAATTACTCCCACTATTTTAATCAAAATCTTATGCCCCCACATAAGTTTCGGGAATTTAAAATATCCTAGCGGGCTTAAGGCCCAAATGCAATCTCCTAGTACCCACGACTCGTCGGCCATACTATTTGATCCACTTGGTGGTCGACTATGTCAACGGTTAACCATCGCAGCTAACCCTTAAGTTCATTTAGCCTCGTTTTTCGATATGGACCCACGATTCGTGAGACATCCATACTTACTAGCGTTAAATCATGTCCAATACTCGTGAAGAGAAATAGTTCAATCCTAGACGCCCCACGACTCGTGAGACAGCGCCTAAAACCTTGCTATCCCCTCCCTTGGCACTTAACTCGTGCATCGAGGCAATAGACATATTATCTTCCTATAGCTCGACCCACGACTCGTGAGACATCGAGATATATTCGTACAATATGCCTAAGACCTAGTAATTGGATAGGCTCGGACCATAGACACTATTCATATGCGCCCGTTATTCGATTTAGTATTCTAATTGAATTTTAAGTTCAATTGGAGGTTTCTAAGTGTGCGAGGTCTCATCAGATTATGCTTATCTTGTTTACGTTTTCTATCCTAAGCATGCATCTCATACATCAAAGAATAATGTGCGAAAAAGTAAACATTCATCACCTAGCAAGATATGATTGGTCGATTGCCCATCCTATGCGATCCATCACGAGCCACGTGATGAATCAATTGGTCAGTCTAGGGTCAAAATTAAATGTCCTAACTATTACAATTTTTAAACCCATACATCATGGGCCTTCTTGTAATATCCAGCTTGATTGGGCCTCCATGTAATGAATTGGGCCTCCATGTCCTCCAAGGTAAATGGGCCTTCATGTGGATCTCCAAGTCTTCATGAGGTCTTCTCGGCTCCAAGCCTAATCTAAGCCTAGCTTACATAATTTAAATGGTCCTATTCTATTACATTTGTTTGCGCAAGCAAGGGCACCAATCAGGCCCATTTAATTACAACTCAAAATTAAATAAACCAAAAACAACACAGGGCTTAAGGGCAAAATCGACCAATCCACATATTCACTCAAGAACATGCATAAATTCACATAAGGGCAATAATGTAAATTTACCGGCTTCATTAATTTTAATTCGCAAAAATTCATCCAAGTTAATTAATTTCGAATTAACAATTAACCTCTAAGATTAATTAGCTCTTACTTGAGCTCCAAGTAATCTACAATTCTTATCTTGATTAAATTGGTTAATTAAGGTAATCTAAATCTCTAAGATTCTTACCTTATCCAAAACTCTAAGTTTCCCAAAATTCCCAAATCTCCAAGATTCTCAAGATAATCCTATTTTGACTAGATTAGTTTAATTAAGGTAGTGTTCTCATCTAACAAGATAACTACCTTATCCAAAAACTCTAAGTTTCCTAATCTTCCAAAATTCTCCAAGATTTTCAGGACTTCCAAAATAGGCGTGTTTGAGATCAACCAAAATTCAGCCAAGTAGTGACGAATAGGACACCGCCACGTGGCAGCACACACGCGGCCACGAAGGCCGCGCGTGCGCCGTACGCAGCGGCTGCTATCGCGCGTAACAGCACGCAGCAGCGTGCTGCTGCGCGTTGCAAGCACGCGGCAGACTGCCCGAAGGCAGCTGTCGTGTGCTGCACGCGCAGACAGCGCGCTGTTTGCGCGCTGCTGCTCGCGGCAGCATGCGGTGGCCGCCCAGCCGCGGTCCACCGCGGTTGAACTCAAAAACCAAAATTTTTTTTTTTGTTTCGATTACTTATAGATTTAATTCAACAAACCCAGTCAATTAAATCCCAATTCAAAATTAAAAACAACATGATAAAATTTTTCGAATCCTAAATTAAACATTAACTCCAAGTTAATTAAACATACGTCCTATAACATGCATAGTTAAAGAACTAGCCACATAAATCAAACATATGATTTAATAAACACAGAATTCGCAAATTCATATATATACAAAGCCTAGAGTTGGCTCTGATACCACTTGTTGGGATTCAGTAAGAAAAACAGCCCTAGGCACAGCGGAATATAAAAATTTTCTAGGGCCTCTTAAAGAATCTTGCCAGGACATTCTCTGGTTGTATATATATGAATATAATTAAACGACAGTATAAGTTTTCTCGTTTATACCTGTCTCCTTGCAAATCCTCGGCTAGCAAGATGAGCTCTGAATTCTGACCCCGGTTGATCGACCCACACCTTTTGGTAGCGCCCCACGTGTTGCGCCTCTACGAGTTGATACACCACAATATCACGAAAATTAATATATCCTAATCGACTAGAACATAGGGTATATTAATATCTAGGTTTTAGAACGACTTTGAAACGAAAAACAAAGACGAAAAATTCTTCCAAAGTGGAAGAGCAGTTCGGCCGATCACAGGGAGAGGGAGAGAGAATTTTTGCTTTTCTTGATTTTGCTTGAAGAGTTGTGTTTGAGATATGAGACCTAGTCTCTTATTTATAGATATCTCCCATACCCTAATCCTTCTAGGATTAGGATACTAATTCTCCTACATGGGCCATGGCCCTTTTAATTAGAAGACTAAGTCTTCTAATTAATTCATGGCCCACTTTAATTAATCTTTCAGGACTTTATTTAATCTCCCAATTAAATAGCCCAATTAATTAAATCATCTCCCAATTAATTAATTAAACTTCAAGTCCAATTAATTAATTATTCCATTAATTAATTAAATCCTTAATCAATTAATTTACTCATAAATTAAATTCCAATTTAATTTATAATCTTGATCCAATTCTAATTGGATCCAATTTCGTTCCACATGGGTCGACCCAGTCGACCCACACATTTAATCGACCCAGTCGATTTTGACCCAGTCGACCCAGTCGACTGGTTCGTTCTTGTTTCCTCGCTTTCGCTTCATGTGTATTGTGTATGCCCCCGTAGGTTCACCACATAATTGGCCGTGGGTTGTAATTAAATATTATTTAATTACTCGAGCAATTAATACTCTAAATTAATCGAACACTCTGTCGATCAATCATTCCAAAATTAGCACCCCTGCTAATTTGGGAATTCTCCCACACTCCACGGTCGATGTCCAGTCACAAGCCCATGGAGCCCAATCACTGGTGAATTAATTCAGTGAACCTTTTATCATTTACAATTTCCATATACGACACAATCTCTCCATCGATCAATCTCCCAGTCGAGACTTAAGGGTATGGTCTTTCATCGGATTCCCTTATCTTTTGTCTTGACCTTATGTTCTCTGATCTCGAAATAAATTCTCTCTGACTTGTTCTTTATGAGCTACTTACATAAAGTCGTCAGTTACCTTGGCCAAGGATTTCATCAGAATTAATTTCTCACAGAAATCCATAGGAGAATTTCTCGACCTATCAAGTCGAGTCAATGGATCCTTTGTTGATGATATGAATCTGCATACGAGTTCCTCTATACCCAACATGAGTCCACAGAGACTTTCTGGTGATCCCCAGTCAGTCGGAACTCATATCAAAGTATAGACGTTCTCGTACCAGATAAACCCTATCATCTCAAGTTGTTAGGGATCGTTCCTCGTATACTATTGTAAATTGGAATAACTTCAACCCCGATATGCGACTACCGCTTCCATGGTGAGTTATTTCCTAATTGGGGTATTCAGTGCGCTTGCCATCCCAGCAAGCCACCCACTTATGTGTATCGACTATCCCAGTCACGCTCGTGGACCCCAGCGTCCTCCAGTTCATCGGAGTATACACAATAGTGAGAGTCTAACCGAATCCAACGATGTCCTATCTCGATTGGATTCTACGACTCTTGAATATATTCTAGATCACGGCCTTAGAGATCAGTCCACGGGTTGTCCCATAGCCCTGTGATCTAAGGACTTCTATCCTTATGCGTAGACAAATATTACATAAGATAAAGTTGACCATTTAATAAAAATGCATTTATTAATCTAAATTGAATAGTTCCTCATTAATTACAATTAATGCTAGCCATACAGCTGGCTTGCAGGACACTATTTCTATCACTCATATCCTCTTCTTCCTGAGGTGTCTTAGGACATTGCTCTTTAGAGAGAACAATTCCATGTCAGGTCGGTAATTGACCTTTCTTGGAATTCTGCATCAAAAAACGAGCTAACACCTTATGAATATAAGATGCTTGAGACAGAGCCAATAGTTTGTTCTTACGATCCCTTATGATTTGGATGCCAAGAACATAACTTGCTTCACCCAAATCTTTCATTTAGAACTGCTCGGATAGCCATTTCTTTATGTTAGATAATATCCCTACATCATTCCCAATGAGTAGAATATCATCTACATAAAGTACCAAGAAGACCACCTTCTTATCCTTGATGTATTTGTATACACAAAGTTCATCAATATTTTGTTCAAACCCATAGGTTTTGATTGTTTCATCAAACCTTAGATTCCAGGACCTAGAAGCTTGCTTGAGCCCATAAATGGACTTAAGAAGCTTACAGACTTTCTGCTCTTGTCCTTGAACAACGAATCCCTCTGGTTGCATCATGTAGATGCTTTCCTCAAGATAGCCATTCAGAAAAGCTGTCTTGACATCCATTTGACATATCTCATAATCGAGGCTGGCAGCAATGGATAAGAGAATGCGTATGGATTTAAGCATAGCTACTGGTGAGAAAGTTTCTTCATAATCATCTCCCTCCTTTTGGGTATAACCCTTTGCCACTAGCCTGGCATTGAAAGTCTGGACTTTCCCATCAATACCTCTCTTCTTCTTATAGATCCATTTGCACCCAATGGGCCTGACTTGTTCAGGTGGATCCACAAGTTCCCAGACAGAGTTAGAGTGCGTAGATTCTATCTCTTGGTTCATGGCTTCTTGCCATCTTTCCTTATCAGAATCTTCCATTGCATGCTTGTATGACAATGGATCGTTTTGGTTAGTGTCTGACACTAGAAGGCTCTCATTCCTGTAGCGAGCGGGTAATCTTATTACTCTCCCACTACTACGAGGTACCAAAGGAATCTGATTAGGAACTGTGGTCTTTTGACTTGGTCGTTCATCGGTGGTTGACTGCGGTCTATCAATTACGTCAGGTTGGAGTTCTTCTTATATTGTTTTACTTCGAGGTTTAAAGTTTGTCATATACGTGTGCTCAAGAAAAGTGACATCTGTCGATACAAATACTTTCTTATCTTGAGTACTATAGAACAAACCACCTCTAGTGCCATCAGGATATCCTACAAACAGACACACTTCTGTTCGTGCATCTAACTTTCCAAAATCACTCCTCAGCACGTGTGCAAGACATCCCCATATGCGAAAATGTTGTAAACTAGGTTTACGCCCATTCCACAACTCTAAGGGTGTCTTTGGGATGGATTTGGAAGGTACTACATTCAAAATGTAGTTTGCGGTTCTTAGTGCATATCCCCAGAAAGATTTTGCCAATGAGGAGTAACTCATCATAGATCTAACCAATCCTAATAACGTTCTATTCCGCCTTTCCGCAACACCATTTTGTTGGGGTGTTCCAGGTGATGTGAGTTGGGTTTCAATTCCACGCTCCACTAAGTAATCCTTGAATTCATAACTCAAGTATTCTCCTCCTCGATCAGATCTAAGAGTTTTCAGTGATTTACCTAACTGCTTTTCAGCTGCTGCTAAGAATTCTTTAAACTTATCAAAAGTTTCAGATTTTCTTTGCATTAGGTATAAGTAACCATATCGTGAATAATCATCAATAAAAGTGACGAAATATTCATAACCTCCTCGAGCTTCCACATTTAAGGGACCACAAAGGTCACTGTGTACCAACTCAAGAGGTTCTTTGGCTCTTAGGCCCTTTGCAGAGAAAGGTCTTCTAGTCATCTTTCCCTCAATGCAGGATTCACAAACAGGAAGAGTGCCAACTTTTAACTCTCTTAAAGGACCTTCCTTTACAAGCCTGTTTATCCTTTCGAGGTTAATATGTCCTAACCTTAGATGCCAAAGATATGTATCATCACTTTCGGATATTTTAGAACGTTTGTTAGACCTAGGATTAGCTACCTTAAATAATTCAGAATTATTAATTAATCGTTCGTCAGGCCTTAATACGTACAGTCCATTTTCAATACTTGCATTGCATATAAATAATCCATTTCTAGAAATAACTATCTTATTATTAGAAAATGAAATATTAAATTTTTGTTCATGCAACATAGAAAGAGAAATCAAATTTCTCGAAAAACCAGGAATAAAATAAACATTGTTCAAAACAAGAAATTTACTCCTAAAATTTAAACGGACTGTTCCTATGGCCTTTGCTGAAACGAACGCCCCATTTCCAACTCTCGTGGTTACTTCCCCTTCAGCAAGCTCGTTCGAAGAACTAAGCATCTGAATAGAAGAACAAATATGATTAGAGGCTCCTGAATCAATTATCCAGGTTGAATAATCATCAACCACTAAGCAAGTTTCTAAAACTAGTAAATCGAATTTACCTTTCTTTTGCTCTTTCTTTTCGGCGAGATACCTTTTACAGTTTCTCTTCCAATGCCCATCTATCCCACAGTGAAAACATTTTCCTTTGGGTTCTTTCTTCTTAGATTTGTTCTTGCTTTTGCCTTTGAATTGCTTCTTGGCTTTGGGCTCAGATTCAGACCCACCATTTGCCTTCTTCTTCTTTTTGTTCTTAACAGTAGAGGAAGACTGGCCTTGCTCGATAACATTTACCTCTCGCTCTTGAGACCTTATCTTGGATATGGCCTCAAAAGTTTGCAACTCGTTCAATAACTGAGTCAGGTTATAATCCAACTTATTCATCATATAGTTGGTAGTAAACGGAGCAAAGTCCGGCGTTAGTGACCCAAGTATGATGCTAACTTGAGTTTTATCATCTATGGTGGCCCCATGTATTTCCGCCTCATGCACAGTGTTGATCATGTCCAGCACATGATCTCTTACTGGAGCACCTTTCTTCATCCTCGCATTCATGAATCTACGAGTAGCTTCATGTCGGCTTTGATCAGAAGGTTGTCCAAACATTGCTTGCAGTGATTCCCATATCTCATATGAAGATTCCATGTTTTCATGTTTCTGTCTGAGAACATCACTCATGGATGCTAGCATGTAGCATTTCACTTTGTTGTTGGTTTGAATCCAACTATCATATTTTTCTCGTACAGTACGAGTGGCAGTGGCAGGGGGTTCTGGAGGACATTCCTCTGTGAGAACGAACTTTTGGTTCTCACAAACCATCATAATGTTCATATTAGATTTCCATTTTGCGTAATTGTCCCCAATCAAATTTTCGTTTGAAAGTAAAGCAATGATAGGATTTGAAGAAGACATGATTGCTGAAAATAAATAAATTTAAAGTTTCAATCATACATTCAACATAATTATCATAATTCGGAATAGTAAACGTGATGCAAGAATGCAACTCTAAAGAAAAACACATAAAACATTTTACTAATCCGCGATAAAATAATGTAGCTATTAATATGTTGTCGTAGGGTCGATCACATTAATACTAAATTAAGTTTGAGACAATCTCAAATTAATGAATGAACTAAAATATCTCATATTTTTCTTTCATTATTAATTACCGCTATTTTTAGTCAACATGCATTTAACTAATTTAAATACACATATTTGAGTGTAACCTATTATTTAAGACTATATGACTTAACTTAGACTTGCCTCCGTAGGGATGATCAAGCAAAAATACATCAATTAGTCCTATCTCAAGGAAGTTTAATCTTGTTATTGATATAAGTTAGACACCTTCCGTAGGGAGGATGCAAACTAGGCATCTCGAGGCGCTACCCATATCTCACTATATTAAACTATTAATAGAGACTGTAGGATATATCCATATATGTCCTTCTCCCACTCAATATTTATAAAACATGTGTTTTATTTTTAATAAACATCTTATGTTTAATCAATCTACATTAACTTCACTAGGCTTCTAATCTCTTAGCTAATTAAGGATTAAAAATTAGAATCCAATCTTATTTGGACCTAGATTGTAACGTAGATTAGTAATCCAATCTAATTGGGTAGTAGGTAATTTTAGACATTCTAAAATTGAGGTGGGTCAAAATAATATTTAACCAATCTAATTGGGTCAAAGTTCAATTAGACATTCTAATATATAAAAAGTCATAACTTTTAGTTGAACTTGCTATTATTAATTTTTCCTAACTCAACTTATCACCTAAATAAATAATTGCTAAATTAACTATTAAATCAAACAATTATTTAGTTTATTTTAGTTTTCTAAAAACTAATAAAATTACATCCACAAAACATATATATCACATATATCTATATGTATGCATGCATAAATAAATAAAATTGTGGGTAATATGAATGACAAGATATTTGCATGCACATATTATCAACATAATATAAACAAGCAAATAGGAGCGGGTCGGGTGTCCTGTGTTACAAAAATAATAAAAACGATTCCTGTTACATTAATAGGTAATAATCGTGTTCTGCCCATCTTGCACAAGTCTCCACTCTTCACCGTTCATGTTGCTGGTATTAAATTGGACTCGGCCCATTATAATTCCATCTAGTCAAATCCTTTGGGCCTTTAGTCACGTAAGGTTGGCCCATAAGGTCATAGTGCCATAGAGACATGCCTTGAGCCGCCGCTGCTTGCTTCACGGCTCTTGCTTGCTGCTTGCTTCTTTCACGGCTGCTGTTTGCTTCTCAAGAATTATAATATTCTAATTGTTACAAAAATTCCTATGCCATGAAATTTTGGCGTACAACATAATTCTAATAAAATTAAAACTATGCCTCATATGGGAGGCTCCATGAACACCATAATTCGACCGCTCCAATAATTTAATAAAAATTAAATCATGATCCACAATTATAAATCAAACAATCATATAATGCAACTACCCACAATCAATTAAAATAATATTGTTATGGACCGCTCTGATACCAATTGTAGGGATTTTACCCAATCGGATCACGAACGATTCGACCCAATTGAATAAAACAGGATCGAACTTATTCGAACCAGTTGCGGAATTCTGTGGGTTTTATGTTTTCAATATATTTCAAAAATATTTTACATAAAACATGAGGATCACATAACGAATATTATTTTAATTTATGCAAAAGAGAGAGAAAGCAAATCATACCGAAAGCTTCCTGTCCTTCGTCTTTTCGGTTGAACTTTGGTGTTAGGATGGGATCAACAAACTCTCTTGATCTTTTTAACCCTTGATCTTCAACCCCGTTTCTCCTTCTACCAGTGGGTGGGCACTAACCTATTGAGTTTGGATAATTAAACTCTAGAAATTGGAAGAACAAATTTCTCCTAATTTCTAAGGTGATGGACGATTTTTGTGTAGAGAAAAATAGAGAGATTTTCTTGCTTTTTTTTCACAAAATTGTATCTTTGTAAAAAACTTATTCGTTTAGGAAGAGATATATCTTATATATATAGATATGTCATACATATCCTCTTCCCTTATTTTTCTCAACCACCTTCTCCTAACTTAATTAGGATTCCACCTCCTTCCTTCTAGATAAATGCATTATTTGTATAAATATTATATTATGAGTATATCATATATAATCATAAAATGCATTTTCCTATTAAGGAAATTCCTGCACAAATTTAATTCTATAATTAAATCTGATTTAATCAATTGTCATTTAATTGATTAATTCACAATTCATCAATTAAATATCACAATTAATTCATCATGTATATTTTAGAAAATAAAATTTCCCAAAATATATCGAGAGTTTAATCATTCTTACTATAGGTTCAATCGTAGAATAATAGGAGCCGGGATTGGGACCTATGGACATGTAATTTCAAGCTCCAATAAATTAAATAATTAATTAAACTCATTAATTAATATATTCAATTTATTAATTCCAAGTGACTCCACTAAAGACTTGGAATTGCACTCTTGTCCTTACATTCTATTTTACTCGAAAGATCAGAGTGTCCATTGATATAATCATTACATATGATTTAACCCTCCAAGAATTGATTCATAATTAAAGCTAGGCGAAATTACCGTTTTGCCCCTATAATTATTTCTTAATCCTTAAGTTCCATTAATTCACTAGTGAACAGTTTGGTTTATAAACATTTTCACAAACCAGAGTACTCGAACTGTTCAGTTCCAGAATTAACACATAAGGGAATCAATTAACTCAGCTTTCCGCAGAAATAGTTGGATTCCATATCTGTAGTGCACATTCCCAGCCATTTATCTCAACGGACCTCCAAGACATAAGTGTGTGACATGATTAACAAACAAGTCACTACCTATGAGTCAAAAGGACTCGCTGACATAAACAGGAGTTTATGCCTACTCAGGATTTAGATTAATTCATATATGATCATCGTGTGACATGTATTGAAATCTAAAGTTAACGGTATCTTATAATAGATTTCAATTCACGTCTGGTCCAGTCCTATGTAATCATATTACATAAAGCACCTCCACCTTTAATGTCACAACATCAATGATCCGGATCGAAATCATTGAATTCTTAATTTTCAGTGGACCGTACTAGTAGTAATTAGTTAAAGATCCCAACTTTAACTTACTACGGACTATTTAGTCTATTGTTTATAACTTTAATCCTCTTGTACATCCTTATATATACAAAAGTCATATTTAATAAATAGACATGGAATTTTCTGATAATTATATTATACTAAATGAAAAGCATAATCGAATCGAATATATGAAATCCAAAAAACCAAACAATTTATTTATTTTCAATTAATAATGTTCATCAAACGCTTTATGAGCACTATTCCTAACACTGTTCATATTAGTTATGGCTTTATAGGAGTTGGGATTATTGCAAGAAACTCTTATGGTGCCTGTATTTCTTGGAGGGCAATCAAAATTAATCTTCCCTATGATCCTGAAACAACGGAAACTCAAGCAGCAGTACAAGCACTGCACCTTGGCAAGGAGAATGGTTGGTTACATATTAATATTGAAGGCGATTGCAAGACGGTTATTGATAGCATTAATGAAAATAAATCGTTACTTATTAATATTGGTTCTTTACTGGATGAAATTTATTGGCTCAAATCCGATTTTCAGAAGATTCTTTTTAGCCATACGTTTTGTGATGGGAACTTAGCGGCTCACGCTTTAGCTAAACTAACTTGTTCTTCTTCGGTTATTGGAGAAGTTCTCCCAATTGATATTATTGACATTGTAACTTCTGATTCTATTTGTTAATGAATTCCCCTTTTGACTCTAAAAAAAATCCATGAACTATGTTTTGTTAAATGTACAAAGAAACGTGGCAAGATTAGGCTAATGGAGTAGGAACTATTAGGGTATTAGCTACCTTTTACAACATTTCTCATATTACTTAAATGTACAATTATATATTTCGACATATGTAGAATTACTAATTTTATATACATTTCATCCTTACCACGTTTTTCCGTTTGCATAGTTTTTTTAAGCAAAATAAATTAAGGGTTCATTTCTTTTTCCCCGAAGAGTTTAATCCTTTTCGAGAATTGATCCAAGAAGTGAAAAGTAAATTGTTAAGGAATGTAATGGGAGAAGTGGAAGTGTTAAAAAAAAAACTACATAATTAGATTACCTTATATGTTAAGAGTATATTAAGAAAATAAAAAAAATGGCAGCATGACATGTTACGGTTAGGAGGTCCAACCGTAATCCAAAGCCAAACCCATGTTACCAGGATTGAAACGGATGTATTGATAGAAA
The DNA here is from genome assembly GCA_038501285.1 of Penstemon eatonii. Classification (NCBI taxonomy): domain Eukaryota; kingdom Viridiplantae; phylum Streptophyta; class Magnoliopsida; order Lamiales; family Plantaginaceae; genus Penstemon; species Penstemon eatonii. The sequence continues at coordinate 49,451,017 of CM076715.1, read as the reverse complement.
TAATGTCTGACAAGCCAACTGTATGAGTCATTTATTGTAATAAATGAAAGAAATTATTCAATTTAAATTTATAAATGCACTTTATTAAATGATGAACTTTATCTTATGTAATAATTATCTATGCATAAGGATAGAAGTAATTAGATCACAGGGTTATGGAAAAACCCGTGGACTGATCTCCAAGGCCGTGATCTAGAACATATTCAAGAATCGTAGAATCCAATCGAGATAAGACATCGTTGGATTCGGTTATACTCTCACTAATGTGTATACTCAGATGAACTGGAGAACATTGGGGTCCATGAGCGTGACTGGGATAGTCGATACACATAAGTGGGTGACTTGCTGGTATGGCAAGTGCACTGAATACCCCAATTAGGAAATAACTCACAATGGAAGCGGTAGTCACATATCGGGGTCGAAGTTATTCCAATTTACGATAGTATACGAGGAACGATCCCTAATACTTGAGGTGATAGGTTTATCTGGTGTGAGAACGTCTATACTTAGATGTGAGTTCCGACCGACTAGAGATTACCAGAAAGTCTCTAAGGATTCACGTTGGGTATAGAGGGGCTCGTATGCAGGTTCATATCATCAACAAAGGATCCATTGACCCGACTTGATAGGTTAGGAATTTCTTTTATGGATTTTTGTAAGAAATTAATTCTGGTAAAATCCTTGGCCTTGTATCTGACGACTTTATGAAAGTAGCTCATAAAGATTAAGTCAAAGAGAATTATTTCAAGATCAAAATGCATAAGGTCAAGACAAAGAAACGGGGAACCGATGAAAAGTCCATACCCTTAAGTCTCGACTGGGAGATTGATCGATGAAGAGATTGTGTCGTATATGGAAACTGTAAATGATTAAATGTTCACTGAATTAATTCACTAGTGATTGTGGCCAGACATCGACCGTGTAGTGTGGGAGAATTCCCAAATCGGTAGGGCTGCTAATTTTGGAATGATCATTCGACAGAGTGTTCGATTGATTTTGGAGTATTTATTACTTGAGTAATTAAAAAAAAAATTAATTACAACCCACGACCAATTATGTGGTGAACCTACGGGGGCATACACAATACACATGAAGCGAAAGCGAGAAAGTAAAGAACAACTGGGTCAACTAGGTCGACTGGGTTGATTGGGTTGACTGGGTCGACCCAATTGGAGCGATTGGAATTTGATCAAGATTATAAATTAAATTGAAATTTAATTTGTACGTTAATTAATTAAATTGGATTTAATTAAATAGACTTCGAGGCTAATTTAATTAAATAGGAGAGTAATTAATTGGGCCAATTAATTGAGAAATTAAATAAATCCCTAATTAAGTAATTAGGAATGGGCCATGAATTAATTAGAAGACTTGGTCTTCCAATTAAAAGGGCCATGACCCATGTAGGAGAAGTGATAGACTTAGATTCCTAGTCCTAGAAGGATTAGGCTAATGAGATACTAATATATATGGAACTATGTATTATATCTCATACACATAATAACATACACAACTTAAGAGCCAAAAATCTAAGTCAAGCAAAACACTCTATCCCTCTCTCCTCTAGAAATCGGCCGAACCCCCTCTTCCATTTGAAAGAAATTTTCGATTTCAATTTTAGCTCCTAACTCGTTCTCTAACCCTAGATCTTAATATATCCTATGTACTAGCCGACTAGGATATATTAATTTTCGTGATATTGTGGTGTATCAACCCGTAGAGGCGCAACACGTGAGGCGCTACCAGGAGGTTGGGATCGAGCCAACTGAAGGGAGAAAGGCAACTTTGCTAGCTGTTTGGATTTGCAAGGAGAAAGGTATAATTTGGATCTGAATTATTCTGGTCGTTTTATTTATTCATATATATACAACCATTTAGTATCCTGACAAGATTCTGTAAAATGTCCTTAAAATTTTTATATTCCGCTGCGTGAAGGGCTGTTTATTTTACCGAATCCCAACATGGATTAGGCTCAATCTATTTGATTAGTGGGCAATTATATCTCGTTAATAAGTTGTTTAATTATATCAGTATTTTCCTTATTAAACTATAGTAGGGTAGGACTCCTTGTTTTGATGTTATTGGAACTCTTTGTTTGAGGTTATTAGGACGGAAAACACTTTGGAGATTCTTTATGCAATATTAATTTTCATCTCATCTATTTTACGACCGTAAGAATTACGCGGTTTACCTTGAGATCGTATCAATTGGTATCAAGAGCCAGGCTGCGATTATATCAACGTTTTGCTTGAACTCATGTCAAGTAACAAAGAATGGTTGGAAGGATGGGAAAACTCAGTGCAAGAGATATGGGCTTCCATCCAACAACTAATGGATAGAGAACAGGAACGGCGCCACAATCACCGAAACCAGGAGGGGCGGAGGCACAACCGTTTGCCGACACCGTCCATCACTTCATCTAGATTAGACAGCGATAACAACCGCTTTGCTTCTAATGCATCTGTTAGAAGTCGTGCATCGAGACAAGAGGGGCATGCTGATCGTGAGTGAAGGAGAAATCAGGTTTGAATTGATTTTCCGAAATTCACGGGGGAAGAACCAAGGGTTTGGCTTAACTGTGTGAAACAATTCTTTGCGGTTAATGATATTCATGGATCTAGGAGGGTCACACTAGCTTCATATAATTTGGAGGGAGAGGCGAATCAGTGGTGGCAAATCTTGATCACCAAATTTCATGGTCAAGATTCGAAAAGGGATTACTCCTTCGTTTCGGACATGGGGATTATGAAGACTCAAACGAGACTCCATGTCGGCTGCGATAGAAAGGTGGATTTCGCGAATATCTGAGCGAGTTTGAACAACTCATGAATTGTTTACCCGATTGGCCAAAAGCGGCGATAACAGGGGCATTCATGGCTGGTCTCAAGGAAGAAGTGGTAAGTGATGTGAGATTGTTTAAACCAAAGACCTCCAAACAGCAATCGAATTGGTGAAAAGAAAAGATGAACAACTACAATCGGGTAGGAGATTTGGACTTTTGAATCGATCAGCTGCAAGGGCAGCGTTAGCAGACTAGGGGAGTGGATGGAATAATCGAGGAACTTTAGCGGGGGGAAAACGTAGAATGACTTGGGACGAAATGCAGCAAAGAATAGAAAAGAACTTGTGTTTCTATTGTGATGAGAAATTTGTACGGGGACATCAGTGAAAACGGGCTCAAGCTCTTTTAATTGAGGCAGGCAGTGGGTGTACCGAAATAGAAGACGATCTCAAGGAGGAGCAACAAATATCATTGAATTAGTTAGGGGGTGAGACAGGGGCGCCAACTATGCGACTTACAGGTAAGCCTCGGAACGTGTGGGTGGAAATGCTCATAGACAATGGGTCTAGTGTTAATTTCATTAATCCAAGACTAGCTAATCGGTTACAAATGCCAGTCACATGGGTCAAACCACTTACTGTGAGGGTGGCGAATGGAGACAAGCTGGAGTGTCGTGACATGTATGTGTTAGTTCCGATTTCGATGCAGGGATATGACTTTAAAACGACCTTATTTGCTTTATTTATAATGGGGTTGGACGTAGTGTTAGGAATACCGTGGTTAGAAAGTCTTGGACCCATATTAACTGATTATCTCACCATGTCGATGAAGTTTAACGATAGGGGTCATGAGTATCACCTTCGAGGAAGGGCCAGAAAAGAAATTAAAATGTGCTGATTTACATTCGATATTGGCTGATTGGGAAGAAGGCAGAGAAATGTTCGGTATGGGAGTCGTTTCAAACACAAAAGAGGGCAAAAAAATCTGAGGATTAGGTGAATGATGAGGTCCAGCAGGTATTGGAGGTCCACGATGTATTGGAAGAACCGCGAACGTTACCGCCACCATGGAAGGTTGACCATCGAATCCGTTTGCACGATGAGTCGAAGGTCGTCAAAGTGGCTCCATATCGATATGCCTATTTCCAGAAAATGAGATAGAAAAATAGGGGGGTGATTTACATGAAACCGGGTTGATACGACACAGTACAAGTCGTTTTCATCGCCCGTGTTATTGGTGAGGAAGAAAGACGGGTCGTGGCATTTTTGTATCGATTACCGGGGGCTGAACGAAGCAACTATAAAGGACATATTTCCTATACCCACGGTTGATGATATGCTGGACGAGTAACATGGGGCGACATTCTTTAGCAAATTGGGCTTGAGGGTTAGTTATCATCAAATACGGGTTCATCCAAAGGATATTCACAAGATGGCTTTTCGAGCCCACAACAGCCACTACGAGTATTTGGTGATGCCTTTCGGCCTTTGTAATGCACCATCGACATTTCAAGCGGCTATGGGTGAAATTTTCAGACCTCATTTGTGCCGTTTTATCCTAGTTTTTTTATGACATTTTGGTCTATAGTAAAACGTGGGTGGACCACTTGAAGCACTTGGTAATCACATTGCAAATACTTTGGAAAGAAAATTTTTATGTCAAGCCGATTAAATGTAGATTTGGGCAGCGTCGAGTTGAGTATTTGGGTCACTGGATTTCATATGACGGGGTAAGCGTCGATCAACAAAAGGTTAAGGCAATGTTTGATTGGCTGCAACCCTCTACAGTTCGGGCTCTACGCGGTTTTCTGGGTTTAACGGGGTATTATCAAAAATTTGTAAAGGATTACGGAGCTATCGCTAAACCATTGACAAATTTGTTAAAAAAGGGATGCTTTGACTGGGACGAGGCAACCCAACAAGCCTTCGAAGCGCTGAAACTTGACATGACCACTACACCCGTGCTCGCCCTTCCAAACTTCGCGGAAGAATTTGTTATCGAAAAGGATACTTCATGAGAAGTAATTGGAGTGGTACTTAGCCAAAATGGACGCCCAATAGCCTTTCTAGCAAGGGAATCAGTGAGAATAAATGGTCATGGTCAACATATGAGAAAGGGATGTTTGCAATTCTAGAAGCAGTTGTTCTTGGTGCCCATATTTGTTGGGGAGAAAGTTTCGTATTTGCACGGATCATAGGAGTTTACGTTGTTTACTAGAACAACGCATCACTACACTAGAGCAACAAAAGTAGATAGCTAAGCTTCTGGGGTTCGATTATGAAATTGTGTATAAACCGGGGCAAGAAAATAGTGCGGCAGATGCCCTATGTCGGCTTGAGCAGGGTGGCTTAACTAAGAGGGAGATAAATATCGAGACCAACATTGAAAAGTTGCAATTGGCAGCAATCACGTCACAGACTTGGGTAATATGGGATGAATTAGCTCAAGCAATTGCAAGAGACCATCATTTATCGGAGATGAAACGAAAATTGGAAGAGGATCCACTAGATATGGCTGATCACTCATTGAGGCATGGTTGTGCGTAGTTTAAAGATAGGGCGCTGCTACTGAAAGTTATACCATTACGAGAAGGTTTACTTCGGGAATTTCATTGTTCACCATCCGCGGGACATTCAGGCATCTTCGAACCTTAAAAAGGATCTCACGAGTGTTTACTTGGCAGGGGTTAAGGGGGGATGCTCGACAGTTCATCAGGGAGTGTGATGTATGTCAATGAAATAAGGTTGATCATAGGAAACCAGCTGGGCTACTTGAACCCTTACCTATCCCGAGTGTGATCTGAACAAACATTAGCATGGATTTCGTTGAAGGGTTGCCCAAGTCAGGTGGAAAAAATACTGTTTTGGTGGTTGTGGATCGACTATCAAAGTATGCGCACTTTTTGACCTTGGCACATCCATATTCGGCTAAGGATGTAGCTAATACATTCATTCGAGGAGTAGTAAAATTGCATGGGATACCAGGGTCTATAGTTTTGGATTGTGATCGGGTATTCCTCACCAAATTTTGGAAAGAGTTATTTCGATTGCAAGGAACTGAACTTAAGATGAGCTGGCCATAACATCCAGAAATAGACGGGCAAACGGAGGTGGTGAATAGATCCCTTGAACAATATCTCCGTTGTTTTGTATACCTTAAGCCACGACGTTGGGAGGATTTTTTATCTTGGGATGAATTCTGGTATAATACATCCTTCCACGAATCGATCGGCATGTCATCATTTGAAGCCATGTATGGACGCTCACCTCCAACGCTAGTCCAATACAGTCCTGGAACAGTAGTAGTTCATGAAGTTGACGAGGCCTTATGATCATATGGTGAGATTTTGAAAGAGCTTAGACAAAACTTGGCAGCCACAAGAAATCGAATGAAACAGGTCGCGGATAGACATCGTCGTGAGGAATTATTCGAGATAGGCAATTGGATTTACCTTAAGCTTCAACCTTATAGACAACATTCGATTTTCAAGCGCATTTACAAGAAATTGGCAAGTCATTTTTATGGACCGTTTAAGGTGAAATAACGAGTTGGGAAAGTGGCATACCATTTGGAATTGCCGGATTCAGCGCGTATTCATTCGATGTTTAACATGTCTCTACTGCGACGAAGGATAGGACAACAAGGAGTGGCAACACCGACTTTGCCACCTTATGATTGTGAAGGACTACCAGTAGTGGAACCGAAGAGTATTTTGGGTTCAAGAACAATGGCTGGTAATAGTGGACAAATGCAAGAGGTCCTTGTGAAATGGAAATCTTTACCTACTGAAGATGCAACATGGGAGTCCGTGGGTGCATCGGGGAGGATGTTTTCTGAGCTGACCTTGAGGACAAGGTTCGTCTTGAAGAAGAGGGGAATGTTACGGTTAGGAGGTCCAACCGTAATCCAAAGCCAAACCCACGTTACCAGGATTGATACGGATGGATTAGGTCAATCTGTTTGATTAGTTGGCAATTATATCTCGTTAATTAGTTGTTTAATTGTTCCAGTATTTTCCTTATTAAACTATAGTAGTGTAGGACTCTTTGTTTTGATGTTATTAGGATTCTTTATTTGAGGTTATTAGGACGGAAACACTTTGGAGATTCATTATGCAATATTAATTTTCATCTCATCTATCTTACGCTCGTAAGAATTACACGATTTACCTTAAGATCGTATAATGACATTACTTATCTTTTAATATACATATATGGCTGGAATGTTCAAAGGGAGCTTCTTACTGAACAATTGATATTTTGCTTCCCAAAACGTTATATTTTTAGCGATTTGCACTTTGTAATGAAAATTTTGACACTTTATACCAGAAAATTGCATTCTTGGACAAAGTGCACCTTATGGGGTGCAAAATATGCACTATATTATCTAAGAATGTAACTTCAAAATGCAAAATATGTTGGTCCCAAGTTGTCAGATGAGTCTAGAGGGAGAGGGGGGGGGGGGGATGATGAATAGACTTCTGAAAATTTTGACTTAAAATTTCTCTAACTTTTCTTAGAACAGACTAAGCTAATCAAGAATTGTAAGTAAACTAAGCTGATTTCGCACAAAGCATTGAACAGCTGAGTAGACCACATTTCTAAAATAACTTAGCTGATTTTAGTTAAAATAAGAGTTTTTAAGTAGGTTACCTGCAGCGGATTTGTAAAGTGTTTTTCACAAGTAAACTTCTTTAACTTGAAAAAGATTTTGTCCCCAGTTTTTAAGGAACTCCTTTTTGAAAATCTTTATTACACTCAAGTGTTCTTATGCGATTTGAAAATATGCAAGAAAACAATGCAATGTGAAACACCAGAATTTTTATAGTGGTTATATATATTTAGTTCACTCTTCGAAGTCACACAGATCTTGGGTTATACTACAATCACACAGATTACTATATACTCTGCTTGCGCCAAACAACAAATGAACTGGCCACAAGTTCGGAATATGAGATCACAAAGAAAACCTATCATCATTTGAAGTAATATCACTCACTAAGATGGATATCTACTTCTCCTAATACTCTCTATTACAGATTCACTCAGAAAATGTATTCACCTTTTATCTCCAACTTTTCTTTCATCAACAGATAACTTAGTAGATGAGTGCTCCGTTCTTGAGTTTGAGACTTAGAAAGATTTTGCTTTGAATGCTCTCAATTGTGTTGTGTCTCTAACTCTTCAAACATTCTCTATTTATACTTGAGATTTGAATTCTGTCCGTTGAAGGAAGACATAACAGGTTTCTCGAGTATTGGTCCCTGTTTTCAGGAACGACTACCTGCAACTATGAACTGTGCATTTTGCTTTTCTGTCAGTCGCATTAAATGCACCCAGCTGATACGAGGTTTTCCTTAAATCATTTTTCATAGATACCCTTCCTCTTTCAGCATTTATTACTCCAAGTGCATTTATTACCGTTGGAATGACTTGCTGATCTCTTTCACTCGGCTGATTGAAACCTCTCGTCTGATGAACACTTGGCTGATCACAATTTGAACTAATCTTATTTGAGTCTGCTGAAATTCACCAGTCTGATTCCAATATTCAGCAACAGATCAGTACTCTTCTGGACCATAAGATTTGACCCTTCTGATTTGTTTTCTTTCTTGGTCACAATCTTTCAAGGAATTGACTAAGCTTTCATTACTTAGTTGATGATGATGTTTTGAAAATCATCAAAACTTCCCTTAACTTTTAGTCTTCATCTTCATCTTTATCCAACAAAATACCAAAACTATTTATTTATAAAGTGCAAATTATAAAGTACTATTTCTTACGAATATTCCTAAACTTATGTTTATATATAGTGGTGTCCCTACAACTTCAAGATACATAAATACTACAAGAAAAATGTTTTTTGAGACCTAGCAAAACGTCTCAATACCAAACTATTGAGGCGCTTAACCTATTGGGGTTTTAGGAAATTTCGTGGCTATCTGAGGTAGCCACCATCTGTCATGTTAGGTCCCTTTTAAGGGCACTTTAAAACCCTCTAACAGGACAAATGGTGACTACCCACGAATTAACCAGGGTTCTACCCAAGTGTGTTCATAAAAATGGGTAGTAATAGCCCCTATGACACTCAAAAGGTCCCCAATACATAATCCTAGTCATTCAATTTTGACACATATATATGCATCAAAAATGTTATTAAAAAAAATACAAAACTAAATTCCTCTCTCAATCTAATCTAGAGTTACAGATAACAAGAAAGAACTTATATTTCACTCCCTGAAAAATAGGAATAAATCTAAAAAATAAATATTGTCTACATGTGAAGGCTAAACAATTAGGTTCCGTCTAAAATGAGATTTTGAGGGGTGGGGAGCACATGAGATAGCATTTATCTAGGTGACATGTGTCCTCTTAAAATTTAAGTTAAAATAATTTATTTTCTTAAGGACAAATTTACCCTTTTTGAATGAGTGAAATTCAACACCACCCCTTATGTTTTGCCTAACTAAAAAATATGTATTATTTTTTTAGCAAAAAATCTAATATTTTTTTATTAGCAAAAAATATCCCTCTCAAGTCAAAATGACAATTTTACCCCATCAAATAATGAAAAAATTCCTCTTAACTTGAAAAATTACCAATAGCCCCAGATAACTTTAAATTTTGCAAAAACACCCCCCCTTTTTTTCTAAAATAAAAATTCACAAAAATTTTTATATGGTTTATGAAGTCCACTTTAAAGAATTGAAAATAATCTCCACCCCCCCCCCCTCAAAAGTTAAATATTGTGGCAATTTACCACCCATATATACAAAATATGTACTTTATTGCCTCAAATAATTTAGTGGTGCCCCTACAACTTCAAGATATATAAATACTACAAGAAAAATGTTTTTTGAGACCTTGCTAAACGTCTCAATACCAAACTATTGAGGCGCTTGGGGTTTTATGAAATTTCGTTGCTATTATTTGAGGTAGCCACCATCTGTCATGTTAGGTCCCTTTTAGGGACACTCTAAAACTCCCTAACAGGACAAATGGTGACTACCCACGAATTAACCAGGGTTCTACCCAAGTGTGTTCATAAAAATGGGTAGTAATAGCCCCTATGACACTCAAAAGGTCCCCAATACATAATCCTAGTCATTCAATTTTGACACATATATATGCATCAAATATGTTATTAAAAAAAAATACAAAACTAAATTCCTCTCTCAATCTAATCTAGAGTTACAGATAACAAGAAAGAACTTATATTTCACTCCCTGAAAAATAGGAATAAATCTAAAAAATAAATATTGTCTACATGTGAAGGCTAAACAATCAGGTTCCGTCTAAAATGAGATTTTGAGGGATGGGGAGCACATGAGATAGCATTTATCTTGGTGACATGTGTCCTCTTAAAATTTAAGTTAAAACAATTTATTTTCATAAGGATAAATTTACCCTTTTTGAATGAGTGAAATTCAACAACACCCATTATGTTTTGCCTAACTAAAAAATATGTATTATTTTTATTAGAAAAAAAATCTTGTATTTTTTTTTATTAGCAAAAAATATCCCTCTCAAGTCAAAAGGACAATTTTACCCCATCAAATAATGAAAAAAATTCTCTTAACTTGAAAAATTACCAATAGCCCCAGATAACTTTAAATTTGCAAAAACACCCCCCCTTTTTTTCTAAAAAAAATTGACAAAAATTTTTATATGGTTTATGAAGTCCACTTTAGAGAATTGAAAATAATATCCACCCCCCCTCCCCCAAAAGTTAAATATTGTGGCTCTTTCCCACCCATATGTACAAAATAAGTACTTTACTGCCTCAAATAATTTAGTGAAGTAGATGTTGGTCCCAAGTGGTCAGAAGAGGTTTAGAGGGGGGGGGGGGTGAATAAACCTCTTTAAAAATTTTCTCCAAATTTAACTTTAAAACTTTACTCTTACTGAACAGACTAAGCTGATCAGATTTGTAAGTTACAATTCTGTTCGCGAACAAATCTTTGAACAGTCTTGTTGACCACTCGTCTGATAGTTACTTAGCTGATTTTGCAGAAATCAGTTTTAATACTTAGAGTACTTGCAGCGGATTTTCAAAGTGTTTTTCACAAGTAATCTTAGCAGTTTGAAAAATGCTTCCCCAGTTTTATAAACTCCTTTTTGTCTCTTTTACAAACAGTTAACTTAATGTGTTTTTATGCAAACAGAAGATATGCAGATTTGAAAACAATGTAAAAACACAAGTAATTTTTATAGTGGTTATATGGATTTGAATATCCTTTAGTCCACTCTTCCAAGTCACTCAGATCTTGGGTTATACTATAATCACAAAGTTTACAGTATACTCTGCTTGCGTCGAACAACAAATGAAACGACCACAAGTTCGCAATAGGAAATCACACAGAAAACCTATTCTCTGAAGTTTGATCACTCACAAAGATGGATCACAACTCCGCACAACACTCTTGTTTACAAAATCACTCCGAAGATGTATTTTTCTTGATTCTTCAACTATGTTTTCGTCAACAAATGACTCAGCTGATGAGTGAGCTGTTCTTGAGACTTAAAGAATTTTGCTTCGGAAATTTCTCTCAGAAAGTGTGTTGCTTGTTTCTTCTTCGTCTCTTTCAGCTATTTATACTTGAGGATAGAAAAATGTTCGTTGAAGGAAGACAGGTTTCAAATTCCTCGAGTACTGGTCCTTAAAATCCGCGAACGGCTCTTTTGCAGTCTGTCCGTACTGTAAATAGTACTATTCTGCAGGCAGCATTAAATGCAGCATTAAATGCACTCGGCTGATGCGAAGCTTTTCTTCAATCATTTGTCTTAAATATCCTCGTACTTCAGCATTTATTACACCAAGGGGCATTTATTACCATTGGGAACACTTCATGATCTTCTTCACTTGGCTGACGAAAGTATAAGTCTGATGGTGAACTCGGCTGATCTCAAACTTGAACAAATCTGATTTGAGTCGGCTGATCTTCACTAATCTGATAGCTTCACTTCAGCAGATCAGAAGTCTTGGACCTTGAAACTTTGACTCTTCTGATGTCTTCATTACTTAGTCAAAATTCCTTGATAAGTTTATCAGCTAAGTTACTCCATACTTAGCCAACATATGAAGTTTTGGAATGCATCAAAACCTCCCTTATCAAACTTTCTTTAGTGCCTTCATCTTCATCCTTATCCAACAATTTCCCCCTTTTTGATGATGACAAAACTTCAGCTAAGTACCTGTTGAATACCTAAGCTAAAGAATGTAATCCTCAAAATTTTCTGAGATAGAAAAAGTTTATTGGATTGAACTTGACTTTTCATTAATATTGAAAAAGAGTTACATAGTACAAGTTCATCAGATGAGATTTCTGAAGAAATAGATAAAGTGAACTGATTACAAGGATTTTTCAAGTTTTAACTATCAGCTTCTTCATCTGATCCTTCCAGCACTTCTTCATATTCATAAGATGATTCTTCATCATCTTCTTCATCATCAGCTTCTTCTTCCAAGGTTGCTTTGGCAGCTTCCATCTTTTCCTTAAGTTCTTGTTCTTGAAGAGCTTTCAAAGCTTCCATGGCCTTCCTTGCAGATTCTGTATTCTTGTACTTGGTATCTTCTTTTTCAGTCATTTCTTCTTCTTCTACCGTTCCAAGCTCTGCAATCTTGTCAGCTTCAGCTTCAGTCTTGTCAGCTGTTTCTTCAGTTTCTTTGGCTTCAGTTGTTGCAACAGTAGTTTCCTCCTTAGTTGATTCTTCAGCAGCAGATTCCTTTGCTGGTTCTTCAGCAGATTCCTTTGCTGGTTCTTCAGCAGCAGTTTCTTTAGCTGGTTCTTCCCTTTTATCTTCCCCCTTTTTGTCATCATCAACTCTGATGACATTAGAAGGTTCAACAGCAGGGTTGAGAGCAACTGTTGGAATCTTTACTCCAGCGCATAAAGCCTTTAGATTCTGATTAACAACGTCATGACTAGCTGTTAGATGATGAATATCAGTGCTGATGACATCAGTCTTATCATTGAAGTAGTCAATGTTGAGGTTGATAGTTGCAATTTCATTTTGAACTTCCTGTGAAGCCTTTGCCACTTCTTGCAACATCCCAAGATTGATTTCCTTCTCTTCTTGACTGACTTTAATGAAAGTTGCAGTTAAGTCAGCAATCTTGTGCTCAGCTGATTTTAAAGCAGTGTGAAGATGATTCACATCACCCTTCACATCTTCAACATTTTGGTTCAGATCTCTCAGGCTGTGCACTAACTGCAATGAGTTGTCTTGAGGAATTGGAATACTGTTGATCTCTCTCTTGATGATTTCTTCAGTTGATCCTTGAACAGTTTCCAGCTGAAGTCTGTTGGTTTCTGCCTACTCTGCTTTAAGTTCATCCTTCAGCTCCTCCTTAACCTTCAACAACTGTTGCTTGTGCTTGTCTTCCAGTTCCTTAAGTTGGTTTTCCATCAGCATCTGGATTGCTTCCATCAGTGATGAATGTTGATCAGCTGATGAAGCAGAAGCATCAGCTTCCTTCTCTTCAGTCGCCTGTTGAACAGGGACCTCTTCCATATCCGTCATCTGATGATCTTCAGAAGTCTTAGCTTGGCATTCAATAGCTAAGGACTTGTCAGCAGACTTGTGCTCATCAGTAACATCATCGTAGAACAGATTAGTAATGGTTCCATCTTCATTAAAGCATGTTGTCTGTCTAATCTGCCTTACAATAATCCAAGGGTTAACAGGAGCATTGTTTCCCTTAGGGACTTCATAGTACGGTTGTACTTCCTTGCCAAAAATAATTTGTTGAATACTTGGCAGCAGTGGCAAGTCACTTGAACATCCTTGCTGATATTTTGACTTTTTAGCCCATCTCTTCAGAGCAGTCATAACAGCAAACTTAATTGCTCTTTCTTCAGCATCTTCAGACTTCTTTTTCTTTTCAGGCAAGGTGCTTTTGATTTTCTTGGCCTCCTCCAATGCAAAGCCTTTTGGATAACTATGCATGACATCTCTTACATAGCTGGGATCAAGGGCCTTTTGGATGGAGTCTGTTTTCAGCCAAGTTAGAACCCATTGTTCTTCATCAGCTAACTCCTTCATGCTTTGAAGTTCTGTTATTGACTTGTTCAGCCTGTTGTCTCTCCAACTGATATATCTTGGCTTCTCTTGGTTGAACAGAGTCTTCAACATAAGCTTCTGATCATAGTAAGCTAGAGACTTCTCAAATTTCTTGAAAAGCTCCTTATCAGCATATACTATCTCAAAAGCTTTTCTGACTTCAAATTTGTCCTTTGACTTGAGTTTGGGGGCAGGCAGTAATATCTTCTTCTTGTCTTCTTCATCATTCTTGCCTTCTCCAATCTTGATGCTACCTCCATGGACAGGTCCATAGGCATCAACTTTGCTCAATTCAATCACCACAGCCATTTCAGCATCCTCAGCAGCTTTCCTCTCTGCTTCAGACATGCGTCTTCTGGCTTCATCCTTTGCTTCTTGAGCTTTGCTTAGCTCAAGTGCTTTCTTCTCCTCCAACTCATCCTGTTTTCTTTGTTCAGCCTCCTCCCTTGCTTTCTTGTCAGCTTTGGAAACTTTCTTTTTCCTCAGCACTATTTTCCTCTTGCCTTTATCAGCAGGGGCTGGTCCAGCAGATGATATGGGAGCAGCAGCAATAGGATAGATGATTTGGACATCTGGATCTTCTTGAGGTTGAGTAACCTCAGCTGTTGATGTGACTTGACTTGGCTGTTGCTCATCAGCTTTGTTGGCAGCAGCAGTCTCATCTGTTACAGCAGGCCTTTCAGCAGCTTCAGGGTCTTCCCTTGCTATATTTTCCAAGTCCGTTGGTTCTTCTATAAAGGTCATCTGCTTTCTAGCAGATTTCTTGGTTCTCCCTTCACGGTAAGTGGTTGTAGCAGTATCTCTCTGTTGACTTCTTGTTCGTTGAGAGATACCTTCAGCAGGCCTCTCTGCTGATGGAGTTCTTGATGGTGATGCAGGGGATCCAGTCCTTACATCAGCAATTATGTTTTCAACAATCTTAGTGGCTTCAGCAGCAGAAGTCACTTTCTCCATCTGCTTAGGAATCTTTTCCTTAGGCTTGTCAGCAGCCTTCTTCTTTTTGGTCTCAACAGCTAAGTCAGCAGTCTTGACCAGTTTCCTTTGCCTTTTGGCAGGAACCTCTTTTGGTTCCTCAACATCAGCTTCCTCCGGTTCACCAGCCTTCCTCTTTTGAACAGGCAAGTACTTGGATACTGCCTTAGATTTATGGATCTCTTTTCCATTTTTCATATCACAACCCAACTTTGACAGCAAATAACTGAGAGTGATTCGGTGGTTGGTGGTGGGGCCTTTTCCTTTCTTATCATCAAGAAAGTCAGCTAATATGTACCAGACTATGATTGACCAGTTGATCTCCAGTCCATAGTATATGGCAGCCATGATGCTGAACCTCTTCATGGTAACAGCATCCAGTGAGAAGGTGCAGTTCTCGATCAGCTTAGCTACCATATCAGCCATCCGCTGATATTCATCCTTCAGTTGCTTCTTCCTTATATTTCCAGACAACGTTTCTCCCTCTTTGGCGCAGATCAAAACTGTTGGTGTTTGTCCTCTGTCAGCACAGTGACGTCATGTCGTCCACTGTTAGGAAGCCCAAACGTCTCGTGAAGAACAGCAGGAGTGATAGTGATAGATTTGCCTCCCACAGTAGCCTTAATCGCTAGTGAGTTATAGTCAGCTTTCGCAGAGTTGTAGTACTCCATCACTTGGTCAGTCCAGATAATTCCTTCGTGGTATTCCATGAAGTTTACCAGCGAAGCAGCTTTGAACTTTTCGAGCAGTTCTTTCATCAGATCCGTACCGGATTGGTAGTAGGAATCATAGACGAGAAACATACCTTCAGCGGCCATTGTTAATCTTTTGAAGGTTAGAAAAACAAAGAGAAGTATGCAGAGAATTGCAGATATTTTTCTCACAAGTACTTTTGAATGCTTAGAGTGCGTAAAGAGCGACTCGACTGATCAGATGGGGATTTATAGAGTTGGGGTATGTTGGTTTCCGTGATATCCGCCAACCGTTAGATCCATTTTTCTGTCAATGCTGATCGTGCGGCGTCAGTTATGACTTTTCGAATTCAAAAGATATTTAATGAAGAGCGGGAATATGTACCGCCCAACAGTTACTTATAAAAGCGTATTTTGAATAAAACGTTTTAAAAGGTTTCGCTTTTATTAAAGTAATCAGATGAGTAACATAAATACTTATCTGATGGACTACTGTCCTGATGACAATGCTGTTATCAGAGAATGCCAATAGCTGATAACCTTCCTCAGCTGTTTGTCAGTCCAGCTAGATAAAATAACTTTAATCTTCGATAGTTGAGTCTTCTGATAAAAACATAACTTCAACTAATTGTCATTAACAAATTTCATCTTTAATTCAGAAGTACCGCTAGTCTTACACGTTCCCCCTGAGTTTAAGAATTCATAAGTTAACTAGTCTGTTGAGAGTTAATCCTTGAAGATAATAACGAATTACTAGGCTGTTGAACTCCAGTCTTCTGATGAGTTCCCCCTCAGCTTATGCTTCCAAATTAAGTAGTCCTAACTCAGCTCTTAGAGTTGAGAACCTTACTTCACTTAAAGGTTTAGTGAAAATATCAGCAATCTGATTGTCTGTATGAACATACTCAATCATTACATTGCCTTTTTCCACATGATCTCTAATGAAATGATGCTTGATCTCAATATGCTTAGTCCTTGAATGACTTATAGTGTTCTGAGTAAGAGATATTGCACTTGTATTGTCACAGTAGATTGGAATTCCACTGATCTTAATGTTGTAATCTTCTAGTTGATGCTTCAACCAAAGTATCTGTGCACAGCAAGCTCCAGCAGCTATATATTCAGCTTCAGCAGTAGATATAGAAACTGAGGTTTGTTTTTTACTCATCCATGAGATCAGACGACTGCCTAAGAACTGACAGGCACCTGTTGTGCTCTTTCTGTCAATCTTGCAGCCAGCAAGGTCTGAATCTGAATAGCCAATAAGTTCAAATCCAGATTCTCTAGGATACCACAATCCCAATTCTTGAGTGCCTTTAACATATTTCAATATCCTCTTGGCAGCTAAGAGATGAGATTCTTTGGGGTTTGATTGAAATCTTGCACAGACTCCAACTGAGTACATTATATCAGGTCTGCTTGCTGTTAGATACAACAATGAACCAATAATGCCTCTGTATTTGGTAATGTCTACTGATTTGCCATCTTCATCTTTATCCAAACGAAGACTTGTAGACATAGGAATGGTAGCAGTTGAGCTAGTTTCCATACCAAATTTCTTGAACAGATCTCTTGTGTACTTTGCTTGGCTGATGAATATTCCATCAGGCAACTGTCTAACTTGCAATCCAAGAAAGTAATTAAGTTCACCCATCATGCTCATTTCAAACTTATTCTGCATCAGCTTGGAGAACTTATCATACATCTGTTGGTTAGTTGAACCAAAAATAATATCGTCCACATATATTTGCACAAGTAATATATGATTTTCCCATTCAATTGTGAACAAGGTTTTATCTACCTTACCTTTACGAAATCCTTTAATTAAAAGAAAATCAGATAGGGTGTCATACCATGCTCTTGGAGCCTGTTTTAGTCCATAAAGGGCTTTCTTCAGACGATATACTTTATCCTCTTCTTGATAGACTTCAAATCCAGGAGGTTGTTCAACATACACTTCTTCTTGCAATTCTCCATTGAGAAAAGCAGACTTCACATCCATCTGATAGACAGTGAAGTTCTTGTAAGCAGCATAGGCTAGAAACAGTCTGATTGCTTCAAGTCTTGCTACTGGTGCAAAAGTTTCATCAAAGTCAATTCCTTCTTCTTGACAATATCCTTTGGCCACTAGTCTTGCTTTGTTTCTGGTGACAACACCATCTTCATTCATCTTATTTCTGAATACCCACTTAGTGCCAATTACTCTTTGATGACTTGGTCTAGGAACTAAGTACCAGACTTCATTCCTTTCAAATTGATTCAACTCTTCTTGCATAGCTTCTATCCAGAAGGAATCATTGAGAGCTTCTTCAATTTGTTTAGGCTCTATTTGAGATAGAAACGTGACAAACATAGCATCTTGTGCAGCAGCTCTTCTTGTTTTCACTCTATCTAAAGGATCACCAATTACTAACTCAGGAGGGTGATTCTTAAGCCATCTGAGATCAGGTTGTAGATCAGGATGTTGTCCTCTGTCTTGAACTTGCAACACTACTGTTGGAGTTCCAGTAGTAGTCTGTTGAACATTTGTAGTCTGTTGAACAGTCTCTGGTCTGTCAGCTGTTTGCAACTCGTCTGTTAGACAATCAGCACTGTGATTTTGAACAGCACTTGAGTTAGCAGCTGAACTTAGATTAGGTAGTATGATGGGAACATATTCTTCATTTCTTCCAATGTCTAACTTCTGTAAATCAGCAGACAGATCTTGATTAACACTTTGATTCTTTTCAGAAGATTGACTTGGCTCATCAAATACTACATGGATAGATTCTTCTATTAGTAATGTTCTTTTGTTGAAAACTCTATAAGCCTTACTAACAGATGAATATCCTACAAAGACAGCTTCATCAGCCTTTTCTGCAAATGCAGCAAGGTGATTTTTCCCATTATTCAATACAAAACATTTACAACCAAAAATCTTAAAGTAATGAATGTTTGGTTTTCTGTTGTTCCAAACTTCATATGGAGTCTTGTTCTGATTTTTGTTGATCATACATCTGTTCTGGGTAAAGCATGCTGTATTTGTTGCTTCTGCCCAAAATCTTTGTGGCAGTTTAGCTTCAGCTATCATGGTTCTGACAGCTTCTTTCAGTGTTCTGTTTCTCCTTTCAGCAACACCATTCTGTTGAGGGGTTCTAGCAGCAGAATACTCATGATGTATTCCTTTGATGTTACAATACTCTTCAACAGTAGAGTTTGTAAACTCTGTCCCTCTATCTGATCTGATCTTCAATATTTTGATACTCTTCTCATTCTGGATCAGTTCCATCAGATTGGTAAGATGTTCCTTGGTTTCACTTTTCTTTTTCATGAAAATCACCCAAGTATATCTTGAATAATCATCCACAACAGCTAGGCAGTATTTCTTTCCACCATTGCTGACTGGATCAATGGGTCCAAATAAGTCCATATGCAACAGCTCCAATATTCTTCCAGAAGATTGGTGCTTCTTTTCTTTGAATGATGACTTGATTTGTTTACCCTTCTGACATGCGTCACAGAGCTTGTCTTTGCTCATGACAGCTTTTGGAATCCCTTCTACCAAATCATTCTTGATTAATCTGTTTATGGTCTTGAAGTTTAAATGATTCATCCTCTTGTGCCATAGCCAACTGACTTCACTTGGTGCTGATGCCACCAAACAAACACTTGAATTCTTGTCAACAGAATTCCAGTGAACTATGTAGATATTTCCTTGTCGTCTTCCAGATAAAATTACCTTCTTTGTACCAATTTGTTCAACGTAGCACTTATCTGTTGAGAAGATGACTGAATATCCCTTGTCACAAAATTGACTTATGCTCAGCAGATTATACTTTAGGCCTTTAACATAGGAGACGTCAGATATCTCTATGTTTCCCTTGATTAGTCTTCCTTTAGCTTTAATCTTGCCTTCTTTGCTGTCTCCAAAAGTAACTTTTGGACCATCCACAGCAACTGCATCAGTCAACTCATGTATGTTTCCACACATGTGCCTTGAACATCCACTGTCCAAGTACCAAATCTTCTCTACTTTACTCCTACTCCTAATCCTAACCTACAAAACAAAAATAAAATTGTTTTAGGTACCCTTATTGAGAGGGTCCTGAAGGATTAGTTTCACCTTTGACAACCCAAGATGTTGATGTCTTAGGCTTCTTAGGTTTCTGAGTTTTAGGAGCATGAACAGTTTCATTTTTATCATAGTTATCAGATAAGTCATGTTGATGATCAGTATGATATGAATAATATTCATAAGCAGGGTAAGGTGCATGATAAGCAGGGTATGCATGCATTGGATGAGCAGGGTAAGGTGCATAGTAACTAGGAAATTGAGGTGCATGATACATAGGATGATATGCAGCAGGTTGCACATAATATGACTCATTTCCATACCAAGCATTTTGATTTTTCTTGTTTTTATGCTTCTTTGGTTTACTAGTTGCTTGCTCATTTGATTTTGACTTAGTTTTACCACTAGTCTGATTGACTTTAGCTTTATCAGCAGACTTCTTAGGACTCTGCTGTTTGGTCTTACTAGTCTGATTTCCTACACTAGGCTCTTTGCTCTTTTTAGCCTTAGGAGATTTCTTCTCCTTTACCTCTTTCTCAGATGAGGCAGGTTTAGAAGTTTGAACATACAGAATGACCTTACTATTGTCAGCTGATATGAATTTTTCAGTATGATTCAATTCTAATTTATCCTTTTCTAAAGGTGTCTCCTGTTTACTAGATGTATGCATGGATGCAACAGTAGACTTATCATGAGACTCAATAATTTTCTCAAGTTCCATGATTTTTCCTTTATAAACCTCACACTCAGCTTTCAGAGATTCATGCTCTTGCTCAAGCTGTTTATATTCAGCTGATTCCCTTGGCTTTTCAGCTAAGAGTTTCAGTGAACTATTTTGCTCTTTTAGCAAGTTCATCTCTTCCTTAAGCTTAACAAACTCTCCAGCAATAGTAGTATTATTCAACATCATTTGCTCTAGAGAATTAAACAGTTCATTTTCTTGAGGAGTTACCTCATCCTCTGAGTCATCAGATTCCTTTGCCATCAGGCAGAGGAGAGCAGGTTTTTCTTCATCAGACGATTCTTCATCAGATGTGTCTGAGTCTGAATCAGATGAGTAGACAGCAGTCAGCTTTTCTGCTTCAGCCATCATTGCTTTTCCTCTCTGATGCTTTCTTTCTTTTCTCATTTTCTTCTCTTCCTCAGTGTACTTCTCTGCTTTTGGATATGGGCAGTCTTTAATGAAGTGTCCCAATTTCCTGCAGTTGTAACACATTAGTTTTGATTTATAATCATCTTTATCTTGAGAAGAAAAGTTAGGTTTAGAAGTAGAAGCATTGTTGTATTTGTTCTTCATTTTTCTTTTGTAGAACTTCTTAAAATTGTTTATCAACAGTGCAACATCTCCAGCAGTGTACTCCTTCTTGTTGAGTAGAGTGGCTTCATCAGATGAGTCCACTTCAGCATTTCTTTGAGCTGGTCTTCTTTGGTTTTCAGCAGCAACCAGTGCAGCTGTGGGTCCTGAAGTTGAGGTTTCTTCAATTCCCATTCTTGGCAGTTTATACTCATAAGCCTTGAGTACGGAGAACAGCTCTGTAAGAGAAATCTTGCCCAGATCTCTTGATTCTTCCATTGCTGTCACCTTCATGTTGAACTTGGAAGGTAGAGCCTTCAGTACTCTGACAGTGATTTCTTTGTCAGTGAAAGTCTTTCCCAACTTTAAAACTTCATTCAGAGTTCTGGTGAATCTGGTATCCATCTGATCAATGGTTTCTCCAGACTTCATCTTGAAGTTGTCCAGCTTCTCCAAGGCAACACTGAGCTGATGCTCTTTAATTGCATCATTGCCTTCGCTCATATCTCTGACTTTGTCCCACATCTCCTTTGCAGTTTTGCAATGTTTGACCTTGTCAAACCGATCATTATCCAGGGCTTTAGTCATGATGAATCTCCCAACTTTATCTAGATTGTAAAGCTTGATTTCCTTTGGAGTCATCTCGTGAAGGTCTTTCTCCACAACCGTATCTACTTCATTGATTTTTATGGTCTTTGTGAATCTGAATGGACCTTTAATGATACATGTGTACATGTTATCATTGTAGGCTGCTAGAAAGATTTCCATTCTAATCTTCCAGTCCTCAAAAGACATACCAGCAATGTGGGGAACATGGCTGATACAATCCAATTTTCAAAAAGTTTTGATTTTTCAAAAAGATGCTCTTTTGAAAAGTTTTGAAAACCTTTGAAAAACACTTGGATCAAGCTCGTTGATCAGGCAGCTGATTCTAGTGAACCACCTGCTCTGATACCACTTGTTGGTCCCAAGTGGTCAGAAGAGGTTTAGAGGGGGGGGGGTGAATAAACCTCTTTAAAAATTTTCTCCAAATTTAACTTTAAAACTTTACTCTTACTGAACAGACTAAGCTGATCAGATTTGTAAGTTACAATTCTGTTCGCGAACAAATCTTTGAACAGTCTTGTTGACCACTCGTCTGATAGTTACTTAGCTGATTTTGCAGAAATCAGTTTTAATACTTAGAGTACTTGCAGCGGATTTTCAAAGTGTTTTTCACAAGTAATCTTAGCAGTTTGAAAAATGCTTCCCCAGTTTTATAAACTCCTTTTTGTCTCTTTTTCAAACAGTTAACTTAATGTGTTTTTATGCAAACAGAAGATATGCAGATTTGAAAACAATGTAAAAACACAAGTAATTTTTATAGTGGTTATATGGATTTGAATATCCTTTAGTCCACTCTTCCAAGTCACTCAGATCTTGGGTTATACTATAATCACAAAGTTTACAGTATACTCTGCTTGCGTCGAACAACAAATGAAACGACCACAAGTTCGCAATAGGAAATCACACAGAAAACCTATTCTCTGAAGTTTGATCACTCACAAAGATGGATCACAACTCCGCACAACACTCTTGTTTACAAAATCACTCAGAAGATGTATTTTTCTTGATTCTTCAACTCTGCTTTCGTCAACAAATGACTCAGCTGATGAGTGAGCTGTTATTGAGACTTAAAGAATTTTGCTTCGGAAATTTCTCTCAGAAAGTGTGTTGCTTGTTTCTTCTTCGTCTCTTTCAGCTATTTATACTTGAGGATAGAAAAATGTCCGTTGAAGGAAGACATGTTTCAAATTCCTCGAGTACTGGTCCTTAAAATCCGCGAACGGCTCTTTTGCAGTCTGTCCGTACTGTAAACAGTACTATTCTGCAGGCAGCATTAAATGCAGCATTAAATGCACTCGGCTGATGCGAAGCTTTTCTTCAATCATTTGTCTTAAATATCCTCGTACTTCAGCATTTATTACACCAAGGGGCATTTATTACCGTTGGGAACACTTCATGATCTTCTTCACTTGGCTGACGAAAGTATAAGTCTGATGGTGAACTCGGCTGATCTCAAACTTGAACAAATCTGATTTGAGTCGGCTGATCTTCACTAATCTGATAGCTTCACTTCAGCAGATCAGAAGTCTTGGACCTTGAAACTTTGACTCTTCTGATGTCTTCATTACTTAGTCAAAATTCCTTGATAAGTTTATCAGCTAAGTTACTCCATACTTAGCCAACATATGAAGTTTTGGAATGCATCAAAACCTCCCTTATCAAACTTTCTTTAGTGCCTTCATCTTCATCCTTATCCAACAGTAGAAAAATATTCTATTTGTAAAGAAAGGAAAAAATACACGTCGCGTTTTGACTAATTTACTAACCTTAAAATACACATGTGAGTCACATATATGAGCTTTTGGGCGATCAAAATTGGCATAAAATCATTTGAAGGGGGAAAGTGCAAAGGATTTCATATGTACTTCTTGGTAGTAAAATTCAAAACATGTAGCTTTGGGAGGGGGTATAAAGTTGATTTTTTTTTTTAAAAATGTTTCGCATGATCTTACACTGATAGTCTTAATTGTCAATTTCATCCGACCATTAGTATTGGGATAGAAAAGGTCACGTGTCCGTTAAGTCGCCATTTTTATCTCTTCAAGGATATTTGCAATTGAACAAAAAATATCTAAAAATTGGTAGTGGTGATCACCTTCAGCATCACAACCACTGGCCAAGCCTCCATTGGGCTTATTGAGCTTTCAAGTTGCAGAGCATTCTTCTGCCCAAAGGCTCATTGTCATGCTCAGTAAAGCAAGCACCAAAAACTACTTTTCGGCCTCAGATTCGTACCAATTGTGCAAGTACCGAACAAAAATTTCAAAAATAATTTATTTTTTACCAAAGACAGAGAACGTTGTGTTTGTGTACTAATAATGAAGTTGTTCACAAATTAAAATAGATAAATGAGAAGCTAAAATTTTTATTTTTGAGGGGCACATATATATTTTCCAAAAAATTGAGGGACACATGTATATTTTCCAAGAATATACAAGTGTCCCTCAATTTATAAAGTAGGTAAAAGTTTGGTATGAAAAGTGCAATTCCCTCAACTTTTTTGTTTTTTCCTTTGGAAAAAAGATATGAATTTAATTTTTGATTAGAGAGATGTTTTTAAACATATTAATTAGATGGTTAATATGTAATTTAACATATGTTTATTTATTTTAAATGTTCGATGTCACATCATCATTGAACATTGTGACAAAAAATTATGGTTTAGATTTGTTGTTGATTCTTTTTAATGGTTGAGTTGGAGTATCTCATATACACTTATGTTCCATAAAATCTTATTTTAGAAAGACCCAAACAATTAAGTCTCACAACAAATACTCTATACAAACAAGGGAATCTTAAGTCTGACATAATCAAACGGAGTTGCTTCCAATTTAACCCCTTTAAAATGCACAATATTGAATTTAATCCCCTGTGAAAATTTTAAAAGAGCAATTTATCTCCTTCAATCGGAGAGTGTAATTCACTTGTCAAAATTGAGAGTTGGCATGAAAAATATTTTTATAATATAAGGAGATAAAGTACAATATTTATCATAACACAAGGGATAAATTGCCATATTTATAAGAATATAGAGAGTAAAATATCATATTTATAATAATATAGGTAATTTTGTCATTTAGTATTTTTTTCAAATTTAAAAATATCAGAAAGATGGTGTGGAACTTTTACGAGATTACATGAGAATAAACTGAAATAGTTTTTTCCAAATGACAAAGAGGTAAACAGAACAATATAAAAATCAGTAAACAACCATTAACTCTGATCATAAGAGATCTTAGTCATTTCCATAATATGAATAGACCTTTCCCCTCATAAAATGAATTTACTATCATGTGAGTCAATACATATCAATATTGAATTGATAACAACATATGCTACACTTGATCTTAGCCAAAAGGTCGAGAATGATATCGAGTTCTAATAAAATGAAATGTCCAATTTATAATACTCTCTCCTCATATTTACTGTCCCTTCAATATGTGATATTCAATCACAAACTAAGATTATTGATCCGTACTTAGCTGTTCATCGTCAAACAACACACTGCACATTCAATCATCTAAATCAAGAATTCAATTTTACATAAACTATCATAATTTAATAAATAATTATTAATTTAAATAATGATTTAACCATTTTTCATGTGATTCTATTAAATCAATAATATTTGTGTAAGGTTAAATTATATTCAGGATATAGGGCTTAGTTACTTTATTCCGGATGGATCGATCTCAAAGATAACGTAACAAGTTTAGAGTATGAAGACTATATTGTAAAGATCAATAAGTATATCAAAAGCTTTTGTATTATATTAATCTCAGATTACAAAGTATGTAGGCGTAAGATATAATTCTTGTGTGTGCCCTAATACAACATCTGATCAAGGTATTTATATGAGACAATCCCTAGCCGTACAAGGAAATATACTAGGACTCAGGGTAAGGTCCTTCTCAAACTCGGATGCTAGCTTGGTCGCTGAGGCGCATCTTCTTAGATCGGATAGACCAGTGTTGATAATCGAGCAGTATGGTTGGGTCGTCTATTATCTTCGAGTTCTTCTGAGTATCATATGGGTTATAAAATAGCCCCCATCAGTACTCTCTCACTTCTTCGAGCGGAGAAGTAGTCGAAGCTCGTAGAAGTATTGAACTTATTCGACTGATGTTTTATGAATTGTGCCTCATTAAAAACCTTTTTTGGAAAAAACCCTATGGGAAAAAAATCCAAAATAAGGAAAGTAGTGCAACGCTTCATAAGTAGTCGTCTTGTCATTTTCGAGTCATGTGTTATTTTGACTCGAGGAGTCACCTCTCTTCATTCGATGGCGGGAAAGTGAACGATCGCGAAGGGACCTAAACGTCATTTCGAATTCGTATATATATATATATATATGCGTTTCTGGTTTCACTCTCACTTTTTACTTTCCGCCTTCTGTTTTTTAGCAGTAAATCTTCCAATTGATAATTTTCTTTAGCATCATACTTTTCGACAACCAACCCCGATCACCGCTTCTAATGGCTTCTAATTCTAGAAAATCTATCTCCTCAACCATCGAGGACATAAATCCCGTTATCGACCTGGAGGGCTCTCAAAGTCCTCCTCCAGAACAAACGGAGGCTTCAGATGTGATTATTCCTAAGAAAGATACTTTTAAGGTAAGTATCCTTTCCGACGCAGAGGTGGCTGCTAAGGCTAAAAAGATCAAGGGTGCCAACCCTCAGGTTTCTAAACCGGTCGAAAATCTTGTTTGCGCCTATACAGAAGATAATTTCAGCGAAGTGCGGGATAATTATAGCAAGTATTTTCCTGAAGGCTCTGACATTCTTCTCCCATTCCCTACTGACAGGGTTACTTCACCCCCGGAAGGTTGCCGTGCCTTTTATACTGCTCATTTCAATCATGGCCTCAGACTCCCGTTGTCTCCTTTGTTCATGGAGATATTAAAATTCTTCACCGTTTCTTTAACCCAGATGGTCCTTAATTTTGTAGCATTCGTTGTTTCTTTTTCTGTCTTGATGATTGCCAAGGGTCATCAGCCTTCTTTTCGCAATTTTTTTCAATTATTTCGTTTTAATATTTCAAGCTCTTCGAACCACGGTTACTTCTTTACGAGCCAAAGATCTGGTCTTTCTATTTTGGACTCACCCATTTCCAGTAACTTTGACTGGAAATTTCACTTTTTCTTCGTTCGACCTCCGACTCAGGAGTTTAGCTGATGGGTCGAGAGAGCCTTTTACTTGGGACCACGATTCTAAATGGACATTTGGTGGTCGCTCCGTCGATGGCCAAATGATCCCCGACGACCCCCGCTTGTTGACAATGATAGAGGAGATGCGTTTGGACAAATATCAATGCGCTGTCCTTATTGGAGAGGCCTTTCTTCGCAAGGCTGGCCTAAGTTCTCATACTTACCCCATTTCTACCCCTTCTCAATCACTTGGTAAGTTTGTTTCTTTCTTGCCATGTATTTTAATTGCCTTTTATCTATTATTATTTGTAACCATCTTTGTTTCTTCTGTAGCTACTATGGTTGAAAATTCCAAGCGTTCCAAGAAAGGGAAAATGGTTCTGTCCAAATCTACCAAATCGGCAGAGAACCAACCCATAGAGCAACAATTTTCTCTAAAAATAAAATTAGATCAAGACCTCGATTCTGATGATAACAGAGAAGAGACTCCAGAATTCTCTCAAGAGGTCCCAAATGAGCCCTCTTCTTCTCAAATTCCGGCTTCTTCATCCACTACTAGGACCGGATAGGGATATCCTCCCCTGCAGATTAGATCCTCCCTTGGTATTCGTGGCTGCCGCTCGTGGTCGATTCCCAATTTATCTAGCCCTATGGCAAAAAGAAGAAAACATGTCTATGATCGTTCAGGTTAGGATCACACCTTGCTGGATGAGCCGCATCCCAAAGCCACGGTGGTTGAGATGATTGAGGATCATCTTGTAGGGAAGAGAGCAGCGGGTTATTCCGATCGTGATTCTCTGGTCAGCGATGAGAAGGAGAGTGCTGCGGATAAGGGTACACGAATTCTCCTCTCTTCTATTTTTATGGGATATCTAGAAGCTGCTTGGGAAAGATCCGTTGGAGAAATTGGAGAAGGCTTCCCATTCTTATGTCAGAGTAAGATAAGATAAATCATTTCTTCCGCATTCTTCCTTATTTTCTTAGATTTCTCGAGAATGAGTTCCCTTTTTTCCAACACTTCCAAGCGCACGTCGCGCGATCCTCCCAGAAACGTCAGACCTAAAAGATCTCGTACTGGGGGTTCCTCACCTGAACCTTCAGAACCCCGAGCAGCTGCTAGCTCGGGGGTTCAGACATCTACTCTTTCTTCGAGCGGGGCAAATAACCCACAAGGCCCAATAACTCATCCATCCACCATTCAACAAAATATCTACTCAAGCCCTCCTCCTACTTAAAACATTCAGATTAGAGCTTCTCATGGGCGAGTCGCCTTTGGAGACATAAATTCTGATGAGCGGTCTGCCGAAGTCGAAATCCCAACCTCTATCCCTTTTTTCGAGCATGGTTCTCAGGATCATGTTCAAATTGATATTCACAGGGGTAACCCTACTGCTAACTTTGCCATCGGCCAGGGCCGCTCGGAAAACGTAGATGCGTTGTTCGGTGGGGATCTATCTTCAAATCCGCCTTTGGGCAATTCCCTTGTTCGGCCCATTACGGAGAATTATACCGATTTCCTTTTCGCTGATACTGCCACGACAACGCTAGTTTCCTCTACTGAAGTCGGGACCTCTTCCCAGGAGAGAACGGACCAACTGGTTAGACCTCACGTCCATTACTCTGCTTCGGAAAAGGAAGTTCTTGTGAGTCCCAACTCGGGAGAATCTCAACTTCAGCTAGACGATCGTTGTGTCAAGGAGCAAGTCTATGATATTACGGAGTCCGACACCCCGCGTCGTGATGGGGTCCCTCCTAGTTCGGTTTTCTGGAACTTGTGAGCCCGATGCGCTATCCTGGAATCTAGGACTTAGTACCATCCTTCCTGGCGAGCTAAAAAAATACGAGGACACTCCTAATCTATGCCTTGTTCAGTCTCTCTTCAAACTCTATTAGCAGGTAAACTCTACTTCATTATTTATTTTGGATGTTCCATTCTTTTGATTCCTCGTCAATTTTGCTAATTAATTGTTCAGGGAAAACACATAGCCCTGCAGCTAGGCCTTCAGAATGATTATTCTTGGCTTGGCAAGGATGTTTTGAGAAATCGGCTAGAGAAAGTGACCAGCTCTCATGAGGCCACTTCACTCCAAAAGCAACTTCTTACTGATGAAGTTGAGAAGCTGCATACTGATAATCTGGCTCTTCAGAAGGAGAGAGACAATTTAGCTCAATTGAATAAAAATCTAGAGAGCACAATAGAGTCTCGGATTCAGCAGGTGCGGGAGGATTCTCGACGGGGTGCCTTTGATGAAGGTTTCGAGCAGGGTTACCAGAAACGCCATGATGAGCTGA
The DNA here is from genome assembly GCA_038501285.1 of Penstemon eatonii. Taxonomy (NCBI): domain Eukaryota; kingdom Viridiplantae; phylum Streptophyta; class Magnoliopsida; order Lamiales; family Plantaginaceae; genus Penstemon; species Penstemon eatonii. The sequence goes on along the minus strand of CM076715.1, from coordinate 49,422,116 downwards.
TGGCCTTTCAAGGGACTCCAAGGCGTGCTTCTTTGACTAGGCCCTCTGGTTCCGATCAGCAATACTAGTCTAATTGGCTCTTTTTTTTTTTTTTTTTTTAATATGGATAAGTAAAAACTTTTGCCATTTCGAAGGTATTATTTCCCCCCTTTGTATAATGATGAAGGTTAGTGCATATGTTTTGCTAAATATTACCTTCGGCGGAATGTATTACGAATCATTCATCGGGTAGACATAAGTCTTTGAAAATCTGAAAGGTCACATACTTTTTCAATCATTATGACTAATGTACTTTGATTTAGCCGTTTTTCGTATGGTTCGATTAAATCAATAGTATTTGTTTAGGGTTAGGTTTTAATACAATTATAGGGCTTAGTTACTTTATTCCGGATGGATCAATCTCAAGGAAGAGCAATACGTAACGAGATTAGTATATGAATATTATAATAAAAACCAATAAGTATAGCAAACGCTTTTGTATTAGAATAATCTTAAATTGTACAAGTATGTAGGCGTAAGCTCTAATCTTGTATCCGTAATACCATGTCTGATTACGGTATTTATAGGGTATAATCCCTAGATATACAAGAAAACATAATCCTACAAGGACTCTTGGTATTTTGTCCTTCTCAAGCCCGGATTCACAGCCTGGTCGCTGAAGAGCATCATCTCTGATCGGGTCGATTTGCGATAGTAATTGAGCTTATATGGTCGAGCCGATCTAACATCCCGTAGTCGATCTGAGTATTCATATGAAGTATAAAATAGCCCCCTGATAGGATAGTGCCCATCAAGCCAACAAATATAAGCTTGTTAAGGAACTACCTTTAGAAGCAATCTTATGATTCATAAGACAATACGCCCGTTTATTCATAGTACGTGAATTAAACAATGGCCAACTTCATCTCTCGCGAACGTATCTAAGCGATTGGATGAAACCCTGAGATAACTCATGGCTACGGGATTATTCACTTCAGTATTGGGTGCGATTAATCAAGGAACAGTCTCAAAGGTCGTGATCTAAAAAACGTTCCAAGTCATAGATTCATATCGAGACGGGGTATCGAATGAATCGTCAAGACTTGTAGGATTATGCATGATTCACATGGAGTGAATTTGTTGTCGTTTCATGAACAAGGCATTAAATGCTAGTGCATATGACTAGGTGGTTCGATAGGGGATCGAACGCATTGAACGACCCGAACAGAGAGACCCATCGTGGAAGTGCGTTAAGCATATCGGTAATGGGATGTCTCTCAAGACTTATAATAGTGTACGATTTAGTCCTTTGACTTGAGGTACTAGGGCGAATTCGGTACACGGGAACACGTACTTTGATTTAGGAGCCGATCACATAGCTTGGTCATTGTGCGACTACTTTGGGTGCGTATGAACGTGTGCGTGGATGGTTAGTACTAATATAGGATCTATCGACTCATCCTGATAAGATGAGAGAATTTCCTGTACGTTCTTAGATAATGATATCCGAGGAATCTGCGGCCGCTGTCAGTGATGGATTTGGAAAGGGGTTTCCAAATTTAGCAGTCACACTGGAATTATTATCCTGAATTAGAAAGTACAGAATTGAGATAATTAGAGGTGCCGACCAATTCACACACCCTCGGTCTCAATCGGGAAGTTAGTCGCTAGAAGGACCTTATGTACATGGCATTTATAAGAGTTGGAGGTTCACAAATATCAATTCACCTGAAGTTGGGCCTCATGGGCTTGTGGCTAGACATCGACCATGAGGTGTGGGTACTCTGAATTAATAAGGAAATTAATTCTGGAGTGGTCAATTAAAGTGGTTAATTGATCGGAGCAATTAATTATATATTAATTGCTCACTAATTAAATCACGAAAGTCGTGGGCCTGCTGCCAATTGATGGTGAACCTAGAGGGTCACACACAATACAGTTGGACAGTGACAGTCTGGAAGGAATCAATTGATTTAAGGAATTAAATCAATAAATGAATTAAAGTATTAATTCAAGAAGAAGAATAATTAATTAGAAGCAACTAATTAATTAATCAAGAATTAAAGTGTTAATTCAAAGTGGAGAATCATTAATTAGAAGTAACTAATTAATGAATCAATTGGAATTTCTGATTGATTAAATCCTCAATTTAGGTGTTAATTGAAAATGGATTAATTGATTAATAGTGGATTAATTAATTAAAGCATATGGGCCAATTATTGTTAAGATAAATTAATCTAGGATTGATTAATCTTACATGGGCCGATTTTGCTAAGGATGACTTGATTGAATTGATTTAAAGATTAATGGAGCATGTGGGCATGGTTGAATCAATTAATTGATCTCATGATCAATTAATCAAACATGGCCGAACCATGCTAGGAAATTAATTGATCTTATAATTAACTTATGAGGCCGATTTTAATGGGAAAGGTTAGGAGAGATTTTTCTTGTGAAGAGATATAGCATATCTTGTGAAGAGATTTGGCATATCTTGTTTCCTTAAGAGATGAGGAAAGATATGCAAAGAGAGATATATCTTATATCTGGAAGGACTCTTCTAAATATAAGAGATATATCATAATCTCTTCAAGATAGCAAGAAAATCTCGACAAACTAACAACCCCATTAAATAGGGAGAAGAGGCCAAAAATTTTCAGCCAACTAATTGAGAAAGAAAAACCGATTTCTCTCCCTGTTCGGATTTCTCTGAAATCGCCCCACCCTGTGAAAATTTTCTCCAACTTTTTCTTCTCTGGATCTGAATCCAATTCCTGAAAAAGACAATTCCTTAATCCTAGTTCTGAGCCTGGGGATTACGCGAAGTCATTCAAATCCAACTGGTGTGGACTTTCTCTAGAGGCACAACACTTGGGGTGCTCTAGTGAACAACTGAAGACCGGAGAAAAACCACCACCTTGCCTGTGGTGAGGTAAAATAGCTTTTACCTTCTTATTTATTTTTAGTATATGCTTGCTGAAAATAAATTCAACCTTTATTCATATGTGCTAATAAGAAACCCTGGGATTTGGTGTATAAATAAAAATTTTAAATTCCGCACTGTTGTAGTTCACAATTATACCCATAAAAACCCAACAGTGGTATCAGAGCCTAGGTTATTATGCACATATGAAAAAGGCTTGAACACTTCAAATTTTCGGGAATATGTTTATTTGTCGTGTTCTATGCATGGATCTTGCTGATTATGACTAATTATGTGTTCGGGTAAATAGCATAATTCTTATTTGGGCCAGATCTGCAATTTACGAATTTTACAGGACTAAAACTGCAATTTACGATTTTTATAAAATCTGGACAGAATCTGAAATTTTATTTTTCTGGAAATTTTGGGCTGAAACTGAAAATATGTTTTTCTAGCGATAGGGGTCTGTTTGTAATTTCTGTAAGTTGTGGGGCTGTTTTGCAATTTACGAAAACTTCAGGGGCAATTTTGCGATTAATAAAAGTTTCTGGAAATAAAATAATAATTTCTGTTTTCTGGGCCAATTTGCAAGTTCTGGAATTTTTGGGGCTAATTTGTTATTTCCGCAAGTTTTGGGGTCAAAACGTAATTTTCAAAAATTGAGGGACCAAACTGTAATTTTCAAAATTTGAAATTTCCAGAACCTGATTTATGCTTAAAAAGTGTTTTATTATCCGAAGGATTAATTTTTCATAATTAGTAGTTGACTAAAGTAAGAACCATGAGATATTTTAAAAGGAGGTTTTAAAATAGAAATTGTGATTTAATTTTTTAAAAGGGGTTTTAAAATAAAATCAAATGGTCATTTTAAAAGGGCGTTTTAAAATGAAAGTTAAGAGATTGTTTTAGAAAGGGGTTTTTAAAACTAGAATCTAAAGTTATTTTAAAAGGTAGTTTTAAAATAATATAAGAAATAAGAAAATTATATTTTTGCTTGTTTCTTGCTCAACGTGAAATTGTTTACGTGGTTTTCGATCGCGCCGAGCCTTGACCTTTAGGTTAGATGTGATTGGTTGATTTAAATCTTATTGGTTTTGTTGGGTCTGCGAGCCTTAAGTTTTTGGCCACTTTGAGCTATTGTAATAGATAGGGCTTTACTGTTTTATTAGTTTAGGATGGAGGCCCGTTACAAGCAAGGTGGGAGCCCAAGAAGACTAAAGGCCATGTATGCATGGTAAAATGTGTAATAGAGTAGGTATATATGAAACCCAATAGATTGACCAATAGGACCATCGTCTTTGGCTCGATGGTGGTCCGCATAGGAGGCTCCCGATCGAAAACATACTGTGGTAGCATGCATGCTAGGTGTGAATGTTTTATTTTTATTTGTTGATTTATTTTAGGCTTGCGCGCTAGAATTTAGATCAGTAAATAAATAATAAAGCATAATTAATGCGGTGAGATCTCGAGGAGAGTTACCTCAAACTTCCTAAAACCGAAAATCCCCTCTCGAAATAAAATATTAAGTCAGATTGGGTAAACTATAGAATGAAGTTTTATAGATCCAAGCCTTCCATCAATAGGGACTAGTGTATGTTGTCTTCTTATCGATAGAGGTGATCCAGAGTCTGGCACCCGAGTCGAAGAAAGGGACAATACACGAAATTCCTTGATTCTTGTTTTTAACTAAACTCGACAAGGGTGGGGACTGGTTGGGATGTGAAAATCGACCGATAACCAGTTACGGGGATTTCATGACCGGGCCAGTTGCTCATCAAGATTGACTGGGTTAGACTTAAACGAGTAGTAACATTTATGATGTAGCAGTGCTAGATAAATGCAAAAATCGAGGCAAAATAGCTTGAAGGTTGTGGAGTAACACAATTGGTAAAAGTATACCTACCTAGGGAGTTAATTGTATGACCGCGAGTCGTGGGTGCAATTAATGTCTGCTGGGACGTCAAGACCTACTAGGAAATAGAATTTCCCGAACAATGCAAGGGGTTATTGTTTCGATAAAATAGTGGGAGAACATTTTCGATAGAAAGACCAATCTTCGTTAATTATAAGTATTATCTTAAATCTGTTTGCTTATTGTTGTCTATTATTTATATTTAGCCATGCCAATATTCACTGTCAATTGCGAACAAACAATATTGCAAATCTGGGAATCATCACTCCACGAGAAAGGCATGACCGGGTTCAAAAATATTAGTAAATCAAGAGGCTAAATCGAATCAATGAGCTTGGAGCTAAATTGACTCTAGATGATAAAATGGTAATCATCACAAATGGTCTGCCTGAATCATTCTCTCATTTTATTGATCATTGTGAAGTTCCAAGTAAAGGAATTGAGACCAATGATTTGCATAAATTGTTAGACAAATATGAGAAAGCCCTCGAAAGAGGACAAGGATTGATCGAAGGAAAGAATTGTCCCTTATGTAAGAAAGATGAGGAACTGAGGAACATGACTGATGAGGAATTCCGAAACATACTTGACCAAGGTATAACCTAAGTTATTTCCTTTTGATGAAAAACATCTTAAGATTTTCTTTTGATGTAAAACATCTAACATTTCTGGTTTCTGTAAAAGTGTTGAAAAAGGATGACAGGAACGTGCTGCATGTAACCAAGTTCGGGTTTCGACTGCACATGAGGGAAACATACTTCAGGGAATGGGTCAAGGAGCATCTGGATTTTTCTTATTAGCATATGTTTTTCTTTAAATTCTGGATTTAGGCATTAGTTAGAGTTTTGTCTATTTATTTCGAACTTTGTGCGAAACTTCTTAGCTTTACCATTATGAATGGAGTTCTTTTAATTAATGCTTTTAATTCGTACATAATTGCTTTACCGTTGTAAATAAGGCAAAGAAATAAGCATTGATAAAACTTAAACAATTATGCTAAATCAAGAAAAGAAAAACAAATTAGATAATTATCCACATTCGATAATAATTCCTGAAAGAGGGAACCGATGAATTGTTTTCAATCATGGCTCTTGAAAGATAGAAGATTGATGAAATAAAAAACATGCGAATCCTGTCTGAATAGAAAATCAATCGATTAAAGGTATTTTGAAATACCAAGAGTTTAATGGATAGAAAACCATTAATACACATGTGGATCACTAAAGCATTAGTGTAAGTAATTAATTACTTCATAAAGTATCCTGATAGCATTTAGGATACGAGTACTTTGGAAAGGTTGAAGGGTTCAAGGTGTTTCATAAAGGCACTAAGTAAAGTGCAAGTATGAAAATGTTGAAAGGATTCAAAGGAATTTCCAAACCGAAGCAATTAAAGGCATTAAAGTATGATCATTCGATGTAATCGAAGTGATTAACACATAAGCCCTAAATTACTCAAATTATCTAAATCGAGAATAGAATTCTTGAATAGCAAGTTAAAACCTAGTAAAAGGAATCGAACTATGAAAGACTAGATTCATTCCTTAAATTAGTATTGCTAAAACTCCTCAATCAATTCTGGGGGTCAACCCCATGACTCTAGAAGGATACTTTGACTAGTAACCTTTTGAGTCAATTCCTACGAAAAACCGTACTAACTCAAGTATGGTATATCATCAATGAATGATAAAATTGGATAGTAGATTCAATTGAGAAAATTTGTAGGGTATCCAACGAAATCCATTGGATACCTGTTCCATGATCCTAAAGAACGAAAGGAGTCCGTTGCTAAGGATACCCAATTCTTAGAGGGTGGTTCCCTCTCTAATAGAAATGGGATATTATCATGGAACTTGATGAAGTCCTAGACTTGGACACATCCCTACAAATAGTGGGAGTATATTTTCAAACCTATTGAACCAAAATTTTGTTCACCAAATTTCGAAGATTCGATCGAATTCAAAAAGAACTAGTACGTTCACGAATATGATCGATCGGATAGTGATCCAAGAAACTTTCGAAATATCTATGTATAACATAGATTCGGGCACATAGCTTAAAACGCCGTGTGGTCTGAGTGTATTTCCAATAATCTATTTAGAAACGCTGAACCGTAGAAACTTCGTATGACCACGAGGCAAAACCATTGGATGTAATTCCAAGGTGAATCTATGATTCTGGACCAGTATCCCGAAGCTGGAACATGCAACTGGATGAGACAGTCAAAGTAGTTGACTTTATCAAAATTGCATGTAAATCTCAATGTACAAAAGAATCAGTGGGAGTTTTTGCATTGTTCGTAAAATAAACACTAAAGTTGACATAGATGATGTAAGAGTGTTAAACGCAGACGAAAGCGTGTACATGCACGTAATTCTTCATTAAAAGATTTAAGGGATACATCTCACGTATTGGCAGTACGTATCTATTGTGATAGATTAGAGAAGATGTTAGAAATCCCAAATCTTAGTACATGGACAAAAACTGAATGAAATCAGTATGGAAAGTCATAGAAAGGATAGATTCCATGGAGATATAAAATCTCTCTCAAAGTCAATGAGCCCTACATTTGATGAGTAAAGAGGATAATATCTCTATACACCTTCAAACTAAAAGGTGGCATAGTATATGCAATGTCATGTACAAGACCAGACTAAACACATGCTATGAGTATCATAAGCTACTGTTTGTCGAACACCAGTAAGAAGTACTGGATTACCGAAAAGAGCATTCCTTAAGAACTCTAGGAGTTTTGATGATATATTGCTGGTCAACGGTAATAATGAAGAATTGGAACTCGAAGGATTTAGTGATTCGAGTTTCCCGTCTGAAGTGAATATAATATTCTGGTTTTATGGGGCAACGGTGATTTGAAAGGGTTCAAAATGACAATCGATGCCGGGATAACCATTAAAACACAATATTTCGCAGTATTGAATACAGCGAAGGAAAGTGTTTGGACGGAAACTTCTTCCAATAAATTGGAAGTAGTACCAAGCATTGCGAAGCCTATAGTTATCTTCAATGATAACTTAAGGCAATTGCTTTAGCAAAGGAATCGAGATCTCACCCATGATCTAAACACAAATATACCATATGATCTGGAAAATCATAGGTAGAATAAGACGTCGGGGTAAACCACGTCAAGAGACAACATAGCAGATCCACTAATTATGTCATAATCACAAAAGAGTTCGACGGACATCTTGAGAGAGATGGGCCTTAGAAACGTATGTGGTTGGCTTTAGGGCAAGTGGGAGATTGATAGGATAGTGCCCAGCAAGCCAACAAATATAAGCTTGTTAAGGAACTACCTTTAGAAGCAATCTTATGATTCATAAGATAATACGCCCGTTTATTCATAGTACGTGAATTAAACAATGGCCAACTTCATCTCTCGCGAACGTATCTAAGCGATTGGATGAAACCCTGAGATCACTCATGACTACGGGATTATTCACTTCAGTATTGGGTGCGATTAATCAAGGAACAGTCTCAAAGGTCGTGATCTCAAAAACGTTCCAAGTCATAGATTCATTTCGAGACGGGGTATCGAATGAATCGTCAAGACTTGTAGGATTATGCATGATTCACATGGAGTGAATTTGTTGTCGTTTCATGAACAAGGAATTGAATGCTAGTGCTTATGACTAGGTGGTTCGCGAGGGGATCGAACGCATCGAACGACCCGAACAGAGAGACCCATCGTGGAAGTGCATTAAGCATATCGGTAATGGGATGTCCCTCAAGACTTATAATAGTGTACGATTTAGTCCTTTGACTTGAGGTACTAGGGTGAATTCGGTACACGGGAATACGTACTTTGATTTAGGAGACGATCACATAGCTTGGTCATTGTGCGACTACTTTGGGTGCGTATGAACGTGTGCGCGGATGGTTAGTACTAATATAGGATCTATCGACTCATCCTGATAAGATGAGAGAATTTCCTGTACGTTCTTAGATAATGATATCCGAGGAATCTGCGGCCGCAGTCAGTGACGGATTTGTAAAGGGGTTTCCAAATTTAGCAGTCACACTGGAATTATTATCCTGAATTAGAAAGTACAGAATTGAGATAATTAGAGGTGCCGACCAATTCACACACCCTAGGTCTCAATCGGGAAGTTAGTCGCTAGAAGGACCGTATGTACATGGCATTTATAAGAGTTGGAGGTTCACGAATATCAATTCACCTGAAGTTGGGCCTCATGGGCTTGTGGCTAGACATCGACCATGAGGTGTGGGTACTCCTGAATTAATAAGGAAATTAATTATGGAGTGGTCAATTAAAGTGGTTAATTGATCGGAGCAATTAATTATATATTAATTGCTCACTAATTAAATCATGAAATTCGTGGGCCTGCTGCCAATTGATGGTGAACCTAGAGGGTCACACACAATACAGTTGGACAGTGACAGTCTGGAAGGAATCAATTGATTTAAGGAATTAAATCAATAAATGAATTAAAGTATTAATTCAAGAAGAAGAATAATTAATTAGAAGCAACTAATTAATTAATCAAGAATTAAAGTGTTAATTCAAAGTGGAGAATCATTAATTAGAAGTAACTAATTAATGAATCAATTGGAATTTCTGATTGATTAAATCCTCAATTAAGGTGTTATTTGAAAATGGATTAATTGATTAATAGTAGATTAATTAATTAAAGCATATGGGCCAATTATTGTTAAGATAAAATAATCTATGATTTATTAATCTTACATGGGCCGATTTTGCTAAGGATGACTTGATTGAATTGATTTAAAGATTAATGGAACATGTGGGCATGGTTGAATCAATTAATTGATCTCATGATCAATTAATCAAACATGGCCGAACCATGCTAGGAAATTAATTGATCTTATAATTAATTTATCAGGGCCGATTTTAATGGGAATGGTTAGGAGAGATTTTTCTTGTGAAGAGATATAGCATATCTTGTGAAGAGATTTGGCATATCTTGTTTCCTTAGGAGATGAGGAAAGATATGCAAAGAGAGATATATCTTATATCTAGAAGGACTCATCTAAATATAAGAGATATATCATAATCTCTTCAAGATAGCAAGAAAATCTCAACAAACTAACAACCCCATTAAATAGGGAGAAGAGGCCGAAAATTTTCAGCCAACTAATTGAGAAAGAAAAATCTATTTCTCTCCCTGTTCGGATTTCTCTGAAATCGCCCAACCCTGTGAAAATTTTGTCCAACTTTTTCTTCTCTGGATCTGAATCCAATTCCTGAAAAAGACAATTCCTTAATCCTAGTTCTGAGCCTGGGGATTACGCGAAGTCATTCAAATCCAACTGGTGTGGACTTTCTCTAGAGGCACAACACTTGGGGTGCTCTAGTGAACAACTGAAGACCGGAGAAAAACCACCACCTTGCCTGTGGTGAGGTAAAATAACTTTTACCTTCTTATTTATTTTTAGTATATGCTTGCTGAAAATAAATTCAACATTTATTCATATGTGCTAATAAGAAACCCTGGGATTTGGTGTATAAATAAAAATTTTAAATTCCGCACTGTTGTAGTTGACAATTATACCCATAAAAACCCAACACCCCCATCAGTACTCCCTCACTTCTTCGAGCGGATATGTAATAAAAGCTCGTAGAAGTATTAAATATTGTTCGACTGACTTTTCTATGAATTGTGCCTCATTAAAAACCTTACTTAGAAAAAACCCTTTGGGAAAAAATCCAAGGAAAGGAAAAGAGTGCGACGTTTCACAGATAGTCGTTTTGTCGTTTCCGAACTGTGCCGTTATTTTGCTTCGAGGAGTCAGTTCTCTTCGTTTGATGGTGGGAATATGAATAGTCGTGAAAGGGATCTAAGCGTCATTTTGACCTCGTATATATATATATATATATATATATATATATATATATATATATATATGCGTCCCTGGTTTCACCCTCACTTTTTACTTTCCGCCTTCTGTCTTTTATCAGTAACTTTCATAGTCGATAATTTATCCAAATATCATACTTATTGACAATCATTTTCGACAATCTATATTATGGCTACAAATTCGAGAAATCCAAACTCCTCGTCTACCGAGGAAGTCAATCCTATCATCAATGTGGAAGCTTCTTCGAGTCCTTCTCTCTGACGCGGAGGTGGCCGCTAAAGCTAAGAGGGGCAAAGGCGCCAATCCTCAGGTGTCAGATCCGGTTGAGAACCTTGTTTGTGCTTATACCGAGGATAATTTTCATGAGGTATTAGATAATTATGGGAAGTATTTTCCGGAGGGCTCAGACATTTTTCTCTCCTCTCCTACTGATAGGGTTACTTCTCCCCCTAAAGGCTGTCGCGCTTTTTACACGGCTCATTTCAATCCTGGCCTCAGACTTCCATTGTCTCCTTTGTTCTTGGAGATATTAAAAATCTTTAGTGTCTCTTTGACACAATTGGTCCCTAACTCCGTGGCCTTCGTCATTTCTTTTTCGGTTTTAATGATTGCCAAAGGATTCCAGCCTTCCTTCCGCAATTTCTACCAGTTATTTCGTTTTAACATTTCCAGTTCTTCCAATCATGGTTACTTTTTAACAAGTCAACGACCTGGTCTTTCTATTTTTGATTCACCCGTTCCCAATATTCTGACTGGAAATTCCACTTTTTCTTTGTTCGTCCTCCAACACATAGGACTTTAGCTGATGGGTCGAGAGAACCTTTTACCTGGGACCATGATTCCAAGTGGACTTTTGGTGGTCGCTCTGTTGATGGTCAACTGAATCCTGACGATCCCATCCTGCTGGATAAAATAATAGATTTGCGTATGGACAAATACCAATGCGATGTCCTCATTGGGGAGGCCCTTCTTCGCAAGGAGGCCTAAGTTCTCATACATTCCCTGTTTCCACATCTTCTCAGCCTCTTGGTAAGCTTCTTTTCATAGTTGCAATATGTTTTCTTTGTCTTTATTCCATTAATGTTTACAACAAATTTTCGTTTCTCCCTCAGCTTCGATGGTTGAAATTCTAGGCGTTCTAGAAACGGAAAAATGGTTTAGTCAAAATCTACCAAAACGGTAGAGAACCATCCCATAGTGTAACGGGTTTCTAGGAAGAGGAAATTGGATCAAGGTCTTGACTCTGACAATAACAGAGAGGAAACTCCCGAGCCTTCTCGACGAACCCTCTTCTTCTCAGATTCCTTCTTCTACCAGGACCGGACAAGGTTATCCTCCCCTGCAACATAGATCTTCCCTCGGTATACATGGATGCCGCATGTGGTCGTTGCCTAATTCGACTAATCCTGTGGTGAAGAGAAGGAAGCAGGTCTATAATCGTTCTGGCGAGGATCTCACATTGCTGGGTGAACCGCATCCCAAGCCTACGCTAGTTGAGATGATTGAGGATCATCTTGTCGGAAAAAGTGCTGCAGGTAACTCTAAGCGTGATACTATGGTCAACGACGAGAAGGAGAATGCTGCAGATAAAGCTACACGGATTCCCCTTTCTTTCGTTTTCACTCGGGATGTTCAGAGGTTGCTCGTGAAAGACCCACTGGTGATCTTACACAAATTCGTTGGAGATCAATATAATAAAATAGAGCATGCAAGATACACTATGATATGAGATAGAAGATCAATAAAGTATATTTTAATCATGATGGGTACAAATTACAAGTATTGAGGGTCCTATTTGAGCATTATAGGATGCCGTACAAGCTAGAGGGTAAATACATACAACTAAAGTGATCTAATATAACTCAAGAGGAAATCCGAGCAGGAGGCTTCGTTCAAGGAGCAGCTCCCAAAAATTCTACCCCTTCCTTCATAAATGCGAGCGGTATTTATAGTTGAGGCGGTGTGCTAGGTGAACCATCCACAGGGGTATATTTCTTGGCCCAAGGGCCTGGGCCTGGGGTTTGCCCAATGGTAAATTCGACCATGAGCCCCTCTGCTGGCGATCGGACTGAGCTAACTGGAGTTCAAAGATTCGGGATCTAAATTATGCCTTCAAGGTCGGATTCTTGGTCCTCAATGTGCTCAGGGTCGAACTCAGTGTCTTCAAGGAGCTCAAGGTCGAACTCAGGGTCCTTAATGTGCTCAAGGTCGAACTCAGGCTCTTCAAGGAGCTCGAGGTCGAACTCAGGGTCCTTAATGTGCTCAAGGTCGAACTCAGGGTCTTCAAGGAGCTCAAGGTCGAATTTTAGGGTCTTTGATCCAGCATGAGCTCCCAGAATAAAGATTCCAAAGTACCCCTCATCAATACTCTCGCACTTCTCGAGCGCAAAGTGAAGCTGAAGCTCGGAGAAGTAGAAAATGCTTGAGGATCGCTATTTTGTGTCTCGGATATGCCTCGTTAAAAACCTAGCTCGGAAAAACCCAGTGGGATAAAAATCGAACCAGGGAAAAAGAGTGCATATCATAGAAACTCAGAATTATGCATTTGGGGTCGAATTTTCTAGTGTTTGAGAACACATGACTTATAATTCAGGATCAAAATCATGCTTTCTGGGTTGAAATTTAGAGTCGTCAATGAGCTTAGGGTCGAAATTATGCCTTCAGTGAGCTCAGTATGCCTTCAGTGAGCTCAGGGTCGAAATTTAGAAGCTTCCATGAGCTTAGGGTCGATATTATGCCTTCAGTGAGCTCCGGGTCGAAATTTAGAGTCTTCCATGAGCTCAGGGTCGAAATTATGCCTTCAGTGAGCTCAGTATGCCTTCAGTGAGCTCAGGGTCGAAATTTAGAGTCTTCCATGAGCTCAGGGTCGAAATATGCCTTCAGTGAGCTCAGGGTCGAAATTTAGATTCTTCCATGAGCTCAGGGTCGAAATTATGCCTTCAGTGAGCTCAGTATGCCTTCAGTGAACTCAAGGTCGAAATTTATAGTCTTCCATGAGCTCAGGGTCGAAATTATGCCTTCAGTGAGCTCAGTATGCCTTCAGTCAGCTCAGGGTCGAAATTTAGCATGAGCTTTGAATTCAGAATCTTCAATTTAGCATGAGCTTTGAATTCAGAATCTTCAATTTAGCAAGAGTTTCCGAAATAAAGAATCGAAACCCTAGATCGGGGATTATCGGTCGAATTTATTAAAACCGTGAAAGCTGATAACCAATAGCGTATAGATCCATAATGTTTGGTTCGAAAGATTTTAAAGACAAAGCCAAAGTAGAAGAAGGATCGGCATCCGATCCTATCATGCAGACCGTCGATGCTTACAAAGGTTACGACTTTTACCCTTTGAAATTTTTTGATCAGAGAATTCGATCTTGGAGATATAAGAATTCGATCTTAGAGATCTATGAATTTGATCTTGGAGGTCTGATAATTTGATCTTCGAGATCTTAGAATTTGATCTTGGAGATATAAGAATTCGACCCTGGAGATATAAGAATTCGATCGTGGAGATTTAATAATTTGATCCCGGAGATCTTAGAATTTGATCTTGTAGATCCAAGAATTTGATCTTGGAGATATAAGAATTCGATCTTGGAGATCTAATAATTTTATCCCGGAGATCCTAGAATTTGATCTTGTAGATCCAAGAATTTGATCTTGGAGATATAAGAATTCGATCCTGAAGATATAAGAATCCGACCCTGGAGATATAAAAATTCGAGCCTGGAGATATAAAAAATTCGATCCTGGAGATCATAAAATTCGATCCTGAAGACTGAGGATTTGATCCTGAGGGTCATAGCAACGGCTTTCACCCCTTAGCTTTAATCGGTCATAGCAACAGCTTTTACCTGAGGGTCATAGCAACGGCTTTCACCCTTTAGCTTTAATCGATCATAGCAACAACTTTCACCTGAGGGTCATAGCAACGGCTTTCACCCTTTAACTTTAATCGGTCATATCAACAGCTTTCACCTGAGGGTCATAGCAACGGCTTTCACCCTTTAGCTTTAATCGGTCATAGCAACAGCTTTCACCTGAGGGTCATAGCAACGGCTTTCACCCTTTAGCTTTAATCGGTCAGAGTAACAACTTTCACCTGAGGGTCATAGCAATGGCTTTCACCCTTTAGCTTTAATCGGTCATAGTAACAACTTTCACCTGAGGGTCATAGCAACGGCTTTCACCCTTTAGCTTTAATCTGTCATAGCAACAACTTTCCCCTGAGGGTCATAGCAACAGCTTTCACCCTTTAGCTTTAATCGGAGAATTTGGTACTGGAGATATAAGAATTCGAGCATGGGGATATAAGAATTCGATCCTGGAGATATGAGAATTTAATCTTGGAGATAATAAACTTTGATCCTGAAGATCATAAAATTCGATCAGAAGATCATAAAATTCGATCCTGGAGACTGAGAATTTGATCCAGGAGATAATAAACATTGATCCTGAAGATAAGAAACTTTGATCCTGAAGATCACAAAATTCGATCCTGGAGATCATAAAATTCGATCCTGGGGATCAGAAAATTCGATCCTGAAGACTGAGAATTTGATCCTGGAGATAATATACTTTGATCCTGAAGATCACAAAATTCGATCCTGGAGATCATAAAATTCGATCCTGGTGATCATAAAACTCGACCCTGAAGATAATAAAATTCGATCCTGAAGATCATAAAATTCGATCCTGGAGATCATAAAATTCGATCCTGGAAATATAAGAATTCGATCCTGAGATATAAGAATTCGATCATGGAGATACAAGAATTGGATTTTGTAGATCCAAGAATTTGATCTTGGAGATCTTAAAGATTCGACATTGGAGATCTAAAAATTCGACCTTGGCGATCTGACGATTTGAGCTCCTCCTGCATGAGAAGATTCACTTGATTGTACGTGAATTGCCTCCTAGTAGGCATATTTCGATCTTACACCCAAATAAGGCCCCACGGTGGGCACCAATTGATCTTACAAAAATTCGTTGGAGATCAATATAATAAAATAGAGCATGCAAGATACACTATGATATGAGATAGACGATCAATAAAGTATATTTTGATCATGATGGGTACATATTACAAGTATTGAGGGTCCTATTTGAGCATTATAGGATGCCGTACAAGCTAGAGGGTAAATACATACAACTAAAGTGATCTAATATAACTCAAGAGGAAATCCGAGCAGGAGGCTTCGTTCAAGGACAGCTCCCAAAAAATCACCCCCTTCCTTCATAAATGCGGTGTGCTAGGTGAACCATCCACAGGGTATATTTCTTGGCCCAAGGGCCTGGGCCTGGGGTTGGCCCAATGGTAAATTCGACCATGAGCCCCTCTGCTGGCGATCGGACTGAGCTAACTGGAGTTCAAAGCTTCGGGATCTAAATTATGCCTTCAAGGTCGGATTCAGGGTCCTCAATGTGCTCAGGGTCGAACTCAGGGTCTTCAAGGAGCTCAAGGTCGAACTCAGGGTCTTCAAGGAGCTCAAGGTCGTTCTCAAGGTCGGATTCAGGGTCCTCAATGTGCTCAGGGTCGAACTCAGGGTCTTCAAGGAGCTCAAGGTTGAACTCAGGGTCCTTAATGTGCTCAAGGTCGAACTCAGGGTCTTCAAGGAGCTCAAGGTCGAACTCATGGTCCTTAATGTGCTCAAGGTCGAACTCAGGGTCTTCAAGGAGCTCAAGGTCGAATTTTAGGGTCTTTGATCCAGCATGAGCTCCCAGAATATAGATTCCAAAGTACCCCTCATCAACTAGAGAAGTTGGAGAAAGCCTCTCTCTCTCTTACGCCAGGGTAAATAACCAGATTATTCCTTTTGCATTTTCTGCGTTCGAGAAGATTTTACCTAATCTTCTTGTTCTTTTGAATTTTCAGACTGGCACTTGTATGTTATCCTCCATCTACGAAGCGGCCCTTCTGATGCAGCAATGTGAATTTTTGGAGGAGAAGAACAAGGTTCTTCTTCAGAAAGTGGCTGATTTGGAACGTGGTGTGACTGGAGCTGGTCCTTCTACTTTTTCCTCTCCTCCATCTAGGGTCGATGGCGAGCATGATTTGGGGACAGACAATCCTCACATAATAAATACTGTTTTGAAAGCGACTCGTACCCAGGAGCGAGTTGATCAATTGGCCAAGGACCTAGATGATCATCAAGTTCAGTACGCTACTCGTATCAGTGAGCTGGAATCACAGGTCGCTCGTCTTCAAGCTTCTCTCGATGAGCAGGAAGAAAACCTCAATCTCGATGGTCTTACTGATCGATATGGTAAAAACCCTAAGGAGAAGGTTATTCGTGAGTTCCTCAGCTCCCCGGTTCACACAGCGTTAGTTTATCAAAAGGTGGGCCTCTTTTGGAGAGTACTTTTAAGAAAGCCGTTCATCAGATGGTTGCCATGGGTTTGATCAAGGATCGTCGAAGGGAGTACTTTAGGGCCATTCATGTTAGGCTTAATCGCCATGGTCAAAAATATACTTCCTCTGATGTTCATACTATGAATTTTGAGCATCTCCCTTTGGCGCATTTGGTAAAGGAGTTCGGAGCACCCTTGCCGGTGCCTCCTCCCGATGTTGATTCCGAGCAGGATAATGATCTGAGCGACCAGGAAGAGGAAGAGGAGAACCCTGAGCCAGTGAGTAATGCCAACAAGCAGCTTCGGGTTGAAGGCGACCAGCAAATCAGAGGTGAAGGTGACCAATAATTAATAGGTGAGGGCGACCAGCAGATCCGGGGTGAAGGCGAGTAGTAGTTTTTTAGGAAGAGCAATCGTCACAATGTAATTTGTAACTTTAAGATTTTAACCTTTGTACTGAGACGATTCATATTCTATTTTCACGGTTTAACTTCCTCATTTATTAGACAAGTTCAGACATAAGTCTTTATTTTCTGTATATTTATTAAATATATGTTTTCAAAGTCTGCGCAACTGTTCATTAGCCAGATAATTTGTTTCGCGCTTCTTTCTAAAGGTCCGTCACGTCTTTTCCCTTAGTATAAATACTTGAGGTAAAAAGTTCTTTGCTATTTACTGCGCGTCCCTACTCATATAAAATATTCTCCCCAGTAAGTCGTTCACTCTCCTCGATATTTCAATCACTTCTATGATTTTCGGAGAATGAGTTCGCTTTTCGATAATACTTCCAAACGCACTTCGCGCGACCATTATAGAAACACTAGATCTAAGAGGTCCCGCACTGAGGGGCCTTCCTCTGGTCCATCTGAATCTCGATCTTCCGTCAGCTCGGGAGCACATGAGTCTACTATCTCTCCGAGTAGACTGAGTGTCGAGCCTAATGCGACCACTCATCCAAGTTCTGTACAACAAAACCTTTCCTCTTCTGATGATCTTCAGAGAGGGACCTCTCCAGGTCGAGTTGCTTTTGGGGATATGTCTAACGAGGAGCCATCATTTGACATTCCCATTTCGACTTCCGTTTATGGTCTTCAAAGTCATGCTTACGTCGACCAAAGTCATATTAATCCTTCAGCAGATTCAACTGTTGTTCGGAGTCAGGTAGACAACATTGCTGGGCCAGTTAGCAGTGGATTATTTTTGGATCCTCCTGTGGATAGTTCTAGACCGCAGCCTTTTACCCAAGATTTTTCAGATTTTTTGGTTTCTGATACTACTGTAATGACTACTTTTTTTGAGGCCGGTGCTTCTTCCCGGGGTCGGACCGAGAAAGGTCAGGTCGGGTGACCAGGATTTCTGCCTCGGGGAAGGAATTTTCTGTGAGTCCCAACGCGATGGAATCCCCTCGCCAGTTGGATGATCGTTGTATATTGGAGCAGATTAAGGATATAACTGAGTCCGAATCTGCTCGTCAAGATAAGATTCCCCTTGATTCTGTTCTGTCTGATTCTTGTGAACCTGATGGTTTATCCTGGGATCTGGGCCTAAGTACTATTCTGACAGGCGAGTTGAAGAAACAAGAGGGTACTTCCAGCCTTCACCTCGTTTAGTCCCTTTTCAAACTCTTGGAGCAGGTACTCATTTTCTTTGGCTATTCCCTTTATTGCTTACTTTGCTCATTGATTTCATCTTTTATATTTCCAGGGGAATTACTATGCTTTGCAGTTGGGTGTCCAGAACGATGAGATGTGGTTCAGCAAAGATAGCATAAGGCATCGTTTGGATGTGGAGGTAGCTAAAAGTGACAGACTCACTCTTCAGAATCAGCTTCTTGCGGATGATATCCAAAAGTTACGTGATGAAAATTTGGTTCTTCAAAAGGAGAGGGATGACCTTACTAGTCTGAATGCTAATCTGGAGAAGTCTCGTCGAGGAGCTTTTGATGAAGGCTATGATCATGGCTACCAGAAGCGCCATAAGGAGCTGGTGGCGTTTCTAGATACGCCAACTCCCAGAAACAGTGCTTCTTTGAGCAAGCCTACCGGTCCCGATCAGCCTTAAAGCTTTAGCTAGCCTTTTCTTCCTTTTTATTTTTATTTTTTTATTTTTAGGAGTAGTAGGAGGAGCCTTTCGTTGAGGAATATTTGTATAAAACTCCTTATTTTGGTGTAAATATTCGTCGAGAAGCAATTTGAATTACTTGATCGTGTAGACATAATTTGAATTTTGAACTGAAGGGATACCAATCAATTTACTGTTAAGAAATGTTTCATATGTTTGCCAGTAAGATGTTTAAGCATAGAACTCTATAAAAGGTTATCTTGCTGGACTTTGTGTAGATTGCTTCAGTTATGTCAAAGTTCTTGCTCCGTATCGACTAGCATCGTAGGTCGGAAATAAATAAGTTATTGTTATTGATTAGACATGAGTCCTTCTTTAAGTTTGAGAAGTCACATGTAATACGTGACGTTTCGTCTGTCCCTTAGTTGTAATGTTTTTTGTGCTTATAAATATGTAGAGGCCGCATAGCTTATCTAAACTGGCTTCATACGCACTTACACCAATTCTTTCTTCTCCATTTGGTGACCTTGCAAAAATCTGTTGAGATTTTATGGGTATAATTGTCAACTACAACAGTGCGGAATTTAAAATTTTTGTTTATACACCAAATCCCAGGGTTTCTTATTAGGACATATGAATAAAGGTTGAATTTATTTCAGCAAACACATACTAAAATAAATAGGATGGTAAAAGTTATTTTACCTCACAGGCAAGGTGGTGGTTTTCCTCCGGTCTTCAGTTGTTCACTAGAGCACCCCAAGTGTTGTGCCTCTAGAGAAAGTCCACACCAATTGGATTTGAGTAACTTCGCGTAATCCCCAAGCTCAGAACTAGGATTAAGGAATTGTCTCGTCAGGAATTGGATTCAGATCCGGGAAGAAAAACTTGGAGAAAAATCCTAGACAGGGAGGGACGATTTTTCTGACAGGGTTCGGTTATGCAGAGGGGCGAGAGAGGGGCTGAAATTTTCGGCCTCTATGTTTTCTTGTGCTTTTGATTTTCTCAACCTTTTCTCTTTCTTAGGTTGTTAGAGTTATGATTAGATTATTTGTATCTAGTATTTATAGATATCTAATTAGAAGACTCCTTCTTCTAATAGATATCAAATCTTGAAAGGATCTCTCCTTATCAAGAAATTAGATATACATAATCTTATCACTTAAGGAAACAAGATATTTCTCAATCTCTTTCCTAGTTACACAAGATAACACAAACTCTTTTATCCATATCATAATCAAACATGATTAACATTAATTCAAGACTAACTAATTAAGCAAAAAATCGGCCCAATTAATTAACAAAATCGGCCATATGCTTTTAATTAATCCTAAATCAATTTGATCATTGTTCCAAAATCGGCCCATGTAAAATTTAATTAATCCTAGATTAATTTATCTTTACAATGATTGGTCCATATGCTTAATTTAATTAATCAAAGATTAATTAATTAACATATGGATCGGCCCATGTGATTTAATTAATTAATCCACTATTAATTAATTAATCCTTTCCAATTAACACTTTCATTGAGGATTTAATCAATCAGAAATTCCAATTGATTCATTAATTAGTTACTCCTAATTAATGATTCTCCACTTAGAATTAATACTTTAATTCTTGATTAATTAATTAGTTACTTCTAATTAATTATTCTTCTTCTTGAATTAATACTTTAATTCATTTATTGATTTAATTCCTTAAATCAATTGATTCCTTTCAGACTGTCACTGTCCAACTGTATTGTGTGTGACCCTCTAGGTTCACCATCAATTGGCAGCAGGCCCACGACTTTCGTGATTTATTAGTGAGCAATTAATATATATAATTAATTGCTCCGATCAATTAACCACTTTAATTGACCACTCCAGAATTAATTTACTTATTAATTCAGGAGTACCCACACCTCATGGTCGATGTCTAGCCACAAGCCCATGAGGCCCAACTTCAGGTGAATTGATATTCGTGAACCTCCAACTCTTATAAATGCCATGTACATACGGTCCTTCTAGCGACTAATTTCCCGATTGAGACCTAGGGTGTGTGAATTGGTCGGCACCTCTAAATATCTCAATTCTGTACTTTCTAATTCAGGATAATAATTCCAGTGTGACTGCTAAATTTGGAAACCCCTTTTCAAATCCGTCACTGACTGCGGCCGCAGATTCCTCGGATATCATTATCTAAGAACATACAGGAAATTCTCTCATCTTATCAGGATGAGTCGATATATCCTATATTAGTACTAACCATCCGCGCACACGTTCATACGCACCCAAAGTAGTCGCACAATGACCAAGCTATGTGATCGGCTCCTAAATCAAAGTACGTATTCCCGTGTACCGAATTCGCCCTAGTACCTCAAGTCAAAGGACTAAATCGTACACTATTATAAGTCTTGAGAGACATCCCATTACCGATATGCTTAACGCACTTCCACGATGGGTCTCTCTGTTCGGGTCGTTCGATGCGTTCGATCCCCTAACGAACCACCTAGTCATATGCACTAGCATTCAATGCCTTGTTCATGAAACGACAACAAATTCACTCCATGTGAATCATGCATAATCCTACAAGTCTTGACGATTCATTCGATACCCCGTCTCGATATGAATCTATGACTTGGAACGTTTTTGAGATCACGACCTTTGAGACTGTTTCATTATTAATCGCACCCAATACTGAAGTGAATAATCCCGTAGTCATGAGTGATCTCAGGGTTTCATCCAATCGCTTAGATAGGTTCGCGAGAGATGAAGTTGGCCATTGTTTAATTCACGTACTATGAATAAACGGGCGTATTATCTTATGAATCATAAGATTGCTTCTAAAGGAAGTTCCTTAACAAGCTTATATTTGTTGGCTTGCTGGGCACTATCCTATTAATCTCCCACTTTCCCTAAAGCCAACCACATACGTTTCTAAGGCCCATCTCTCTCAAGATGTCCGTTGAACCCTTTTGTGATTATGACTTAATTAGTGGATCTGCTATGTTGTCTCTTGACGCGTTTTACCCCACGTCTTATTCTACCTATGATTTTCCAGATCATATGGTATATTTGTGTTTAGATCATGGGTGAGATCTCGATTCCTTTGCTATAGCAATTGCCTTAAGTTATCATAGAAGATAACTATAGGCCTCGCAATGCTAGGTACTACTTCCAATTTATTGGAAGAAGTTTTCGTCCAAACACTTTCCTTCGCTGTATTCAATACTGCGAAATATTCTGTTTCAGTGGTTAACCCGGCATCGATTGTCTTTTGAACCCCTTTCAAATCATCGTTGCCCCATAAAACCAGAATATTATATTCACATCAGACGGGAAACTCGAATCATTAAATCATTCGAGTTCCAATTCTTCATTATTACCGTTGACCAGCAATATATCCTCAGAACTCCCAGAGTTGTTTAAGGAATGCTCTTTTCGGTAATCCAGTACTCCTTACTGGTGTTCGACAAACAGTAGCTTTATGATATTCATAGCTTTTGTTTAGTCTGGTCTTGTACATGACGTTGCATATACTATGCCACCTTTTAGTTTGAAGGTGTATAGAGATATTATCCTCTTTACTCATCAAATGTAGGGCTCATTGACTTTGAGAGAGATTTTATATCTCCATGGAAACTGTCCTCTCTATGACTTTCCATGCTGATTTCATTCAGTTTTTGTCCATGTACTAAGATTTTGGGATTTCTAACATCTTCTCTAATCTATCTCAATAGATACGTACTGCCAATACGTGAGATGTATCCCTTAAACCTTGAATGAAGAATTACGTGCATGTACACGCTTTCGTCTGCGTTTAACACTCTTACATCATCTATGTCAACTTTAGTGTTTATTTTACGAACAATGCAAAAACTCCCACTGATTCTTTTGTACATTGAGATATACATGCAATTTTGATAAAGCCAACCGCCTTGACTGTCTCATCTAGTTGCATGTTCCAACTTTGGGATACTGGTCCAGAATCATAGATCCACCTTTGGAATTACATCCAATGGTTTTTTTGCCTCGTGGTCATACGAAGCTTCTACGGTTCAGCGTTTCTAAATGGATTATTGGATATCCACTCAGACCACACGGCGTTTTAAGCTATGTGCCCAAGTCTATGTTATACATAGATATTTCGAAAGTTCTTGGATCACTATCCAATCGATCATATTCGTGAACGTACTAGTTCTTTTCGAATTCGATCGAATCTTCGAAATTTGGTGTACAAAATTTTGGTTCAGTAGGTTTGAAAATATACTCCCACTATTTGTAGGGATTTGTCCAAGTCTAGGACTTCATCAAGTTCCATGATAATATCCCATTTCTATTAGCGAGGGAACCACCCTCTAAGAATTGGGTATCCTTAGTAACGGACTGCTTTCGTTCTTTAGGATCATGGAACAGGTATCCAATGGATTTCGTTGGATACCCTACAAGTTTTCTCAATTGAATCTACTATCCAATTTTATCATTCATGGATGATATACCATACTTGAGTTAGTACGGTTTTTCGTAGGAATTGACTTAAAAAGGTTACTAGTCAAAGTATCCTTCTAGAGTCATGGGGTTGACCCCCAGAATTGATTGAGGAGTTTTAGCAATACTAATTTAAGGAATGAATCTAGTCTTTCATAGTTCGATTCCTTTTACTAGATTTAACTTGCTATTCAAGAATTCAATTCTCGATTTAGATAATTTGAGTAATTTAGGGCTTATGCATTAATCACTTCAATTACATCGAATGATCATACTTTAATGCCCTTAATTGCTTCGGTTTGGAAATTCCTTTGAATCCTTTCAACATTTTCATACTTGCACTTGACTTAGTGCCTTTATGAAACACTTTGAACCCTTCAACCTTTCCAAAGTACTCGTATCCTAAATGCTATCAGGATACTTCATGAAGCAATTAATTACTCGTACTAATGCTTTAGTGATCCACATGTGTATTAATGGTTTTCCATCCATTAAACACTTGGTATTTCAAAACACCTTTAATTGATTGATTTCCTATTCAGACAGGATTCGCATGTTTTGAATTCATCAATCTTCTATTTTTCAAGAGCCATGATTGAAAACAATTCATCGATTCCCTCTTTCAGGAATTATGATCGAATGTGGATAATTATCTAATTTGTTTTTCTTTTCTTGATTTAGCATAATTGTTTAAGTTTTATCAATGCTTATTACTTCGCTTTATTTACAACGGTAAAGCAATTATGTACGAATTAAAAGCTTTAATTAAAATAACTCCATTCATAATGGTAAAGCTAAGAAGTTTCGTACAAGGTTCGAAATAAATATACAAAACTCTAAATAATGCCTAAATCCAGAATTAAAGAAAAAGATATGCTAATAAGAAAAATCCAGATGCTCCTTGACCCATTCCTTGAAGTATGTTTCCCTCATGTGCAGTCGAAACCCGAACTTGGTTACATGCATCACGTTCCAGTCATCCTCTGTAAACACTTTTACAGAAACCAGAAATGTTAGATGTTTTACATCAAAATAAAAATCTTAAGATGTTTTTCATCAAAAGGAAATAACTTAGGTTATACCTTGGTCAAGTATGTTTCGGAATTCCTCATCAGTCATGTTCCTCAGTTCCTCATCTTTCTTACATAAGGGACAATTCTTTCCTTCGATCAATCCTTGTCCTCTTTCGAGGGCTTTCTCATATTTGTCTAACAATTTATGCAAGTCATTGGTCTCAATTCCTTTACTTGGAACTTCACAATGATCGATAAAATGAGAGAATGATTCAGGCAGGCCGTTTGTGATGATTACCATTTTATCATCTAGAGTCAATTTAGCTTCAAGCTCATTGATTCGATTTAGCCTCTTGATCATGTAAGTGCAATATTTACTAATATT
Organism: Penstemon eatonii; assembly: GCA_038501285.1. Lineage (NCBI taxonomy): Eukaryota > Viridiplantae > Streptophyta > Magnoliopsida > Lamiales > Plantaginaceae > Penstemon > Penstemon eatonii. Next base: position 49,397,172 of record CM076715.1, on the reverse strand, counting down.
TTTGAACCCGGTCATGCCTTTCTCGTGGAGTGATGATTCCCAGATTTGCAATATTGTTTGTTCGCAATTGACAGTGAATATTGGCATGGCTAAATATAAATGATAGACAACAATAAGCAGACAGATTTAAGATAATACTTATAATTAACGAAGATTGGTCTTTCTATCGAAAAAGTTCTCCCACTATTTTATCGAAACAATAACCCCTTGCATTGTTCGGGAAATTCTATTTCCTAGTAGGTCTTGACGTCCCAGCAGACATTAATTGCACCCACGACTCGCGGCCATACAATTAACTCCCTAGGTAGGTATAATTTTACCAATTGTGTTACTCCACAACCTTCAAGCTATTTTGCCTCGATTTTCGCATTTATCTAGCACTGCTACATCATAAATGTTACTACTCGTTTAAGTCTAACCCAGTCAATCTTGATGAGCAACTGGCCCGGTCATGAAATCCCCGTAACTGGTTATCGGTCGATTTTCACATCCCGTCCAGTCCCCACCCTTGTCGAGTTTCGTTAAAAACAAGAATCAAGGAATTTGGTGTATTGTCCCTTTCTTCGACTCGGGTGCCAGACTCTGGATCACCTCTATCGATAAGTAGACAACATACACTAGTCCCTATTGATGGAAGGCTTGGATCTATAAAACATCATTTTATAGTTTACCCAATATGACTTAATATTTTAATTTGAGAGGGGATTTTCGGTTTTAGGAAGTTTGAGGTAACTCTCCTCGAGATCTCACTGCATTAATTATGCTTTATAATTTATTTAGTGATCTAAATTCTAGCGCGCAAGCCAAAATAAATCAACAAATAAAAATAAAACATTCACACCTAGCATGCATGCTTCCACAGTACTGGCGAGTCCCATGTGACCTCTGCCTTGGTCTTCAATGGGTTGAGGTCCGTGGTATTTCGTTAGCACATGGAGGGTTCATACCTACCAGGCATCCTCATTCTTGGATGTTACCTCCAGAGTGATTCTTCGATGGGGTGTGCTGGTAGATTTTTACTTTCACGGTGTTTCGCACGGGATCACGCTTTGGACGGACAACTGCAGCAATCTCTCAAGCGGGATCTCGTTTCAGTCGAATAACCGCTACAAGCTATCAGACTCTTTAGAGGTTGTTCCGATTAAAGGGAGAATCGATCTTCAGAGCCTGGCCATCGAACTAAAGAAATCGACCATCTTGAGCAGTATGCTTCTTAGGTGGTTGAAGAAGAACGTCGTGGCAGTAGGGAGGAGATTGGTGTTTCCGTGGACATTGTCGTGAAAAGCTCTGATCTATGGGATAGGATCTTCCACTTTTGTATTTGTAAAGATTTGTAAATCGAAAGATGTTCTTTGTATACATATGAATAAAATCTTTATATTCTCTATATTGTGTCTCATATGTTTATTCTTACTCATGTAATTTTGACCTTTACTTCAGTCAGTTTGACAAAGACTTAGGTTTTTTTACCTTTTAATTCTTTAATTTTGGAGATCGCTGAGTGTTTTATCGATCATGTCGATTTTACTTGATGTAATAAGTAGGTTGTTTACCAATAATTGGCTTTAACCTTTTCTTTCGTAAATTTGGAGATCGGTGGGTGTTTTTCGAGCATGTCGATTTTACTAATTTAGGACTTAGGTTGTTAACCAATAATTGGCTTTAACCTTTTTAAGTCTGCTTTTTGGAGATCGGTGAGTGTTTATCGAGCAGGTCGATTTTACTCAATTTAGGACTTAGGTTGTTTACCAATAATAGGCTTTAACCTTTTTAAGTCTTCTTTTTGGAGATCGATGAGTGTTTATCGAGAAGGTCGATTTTACTCAATTTTAGGACTTAGGTTGTTTACCAATAATTGGCTTTAACCTTTTTAAGTCTGCTTTTTGGTGATCGGTGAGTGTTTATCGAGCAGGTCGATTTTACTCAATTTAGGACATAGGTTGTTTACCAATAATTAGCTTTAACCTTTTTAAGTTTTCTTCTTGGAGATCGGTGAGTGTTTATCGAGCAGGTCCATTTTACTCAATTTAGGACTTAGGTTGTTTACCAATAATTGGCTTTAGCCTTTTTAAGTCTAATTTTTGGAGATCAGTGAGTGTTTATCGAACAGGTCGATTTTACTCCATTTTAGAAGTTAGGTTGTGTACCAATAATTGGCTCTACCCCTTTCCTTGTCATGATTTAGGAGATCGTTGAGTGTTTATCGATCTAGTCGATTTTACTCAATTTAGAACATAGGTTGTTTACCAATTAGTGGCTTAAACCTATTCTCTATTTGTTGTTTGTTCGGAGGTCGGCGAGTGTTTACCGAACTAATCGGTTTTACTCAGTCAATATTCAGGTTGTATACCAATTATTGGTTTTAACCTTTCTGACGGCTAGTAACGTATATCCTTGAAATGCATTTTTGAAAGAACTTAAGCAAAAGCTTTTTATTGCATTAAACTGTACTGATCATTAAACATAATAAACGATAATATGTAAATAATAAAAGAAAGTAGCAAAGGTAATTTTCAGGAATGATTGTTAACGTCCATAGTATCTTCTCAGGTTGACAGCATTCCAAGTTCTGGCTAAGGGTGTTCCATCCATGTGCGCAATTTTGTACGAACCCTTTTTTCCTACACCAACAACGATGTAAGGTCCATCCCAATTTTGTTGCAGTTTCCCGACGTGCTTAGATACCTCTACCTTTTTCAGTACTAAGTCCCATTCTTTCAAGGTTCGTATGCGCACCTTTTGATTATAGGCCTTTCCCATGTTCGATTTAGCGACCTGCAAGCGAATTGCTGCTTTTTCTCTTAAGGCTTCAGTCAGATCGACATCATCTTTTCTAGTCTTTTTCATTCTCCTCGTTAGCATACAACTCAATCCTCGGTGTTGGGAGTAACGCTTCAACCGGAATAACAGCCTCCGAGCCGTAGACTAAACTGAACGGGGTCTCACCAGTTGAGGCTTTAACAATCGTCCGATTGGCCCAAAGTACTCCAGGAAGTTCATCTAACCATCTTCCCTTTGCTGCCCCCAATCTTTTTTCCAAAAAATTGACTATTTCACGGTTAGCTACTTCAGTCTGTCCATTTGCCCTCGGGTGTCTTACCGAGGTCAAATTTTGTTGAATTCCAAATTTAGAGCACCAGTCTGATACTTGCTTTCCCGCGAACTGAGTCCTATTATCGGAGATTAGGACTCGTGGGATGCCAAATCGACATATTATGAATTTCTACAAGAAATTAATTACTTGAAACTGTGTTATTCGCGCTAGGGCGACACATTCTATCAATTTCTTGAAATACTCTACAACTACTAAAACATAGCTTTTCTTTGACCTGGACACTGGGAAAGGACCAACAATATCTATTCCCCATTGATCAAAGGGCCAGCACACAGGTATGGGGTGCATCTTCTCAGCAGGTTGATGATTTATATTTGCGTGAACTTGACAGTGATGGCACTTCTTTACATATTCAGATGCATCATTGTTTAAATTCGGCCAGTAGTATCCTGTTCGGAGACATTTTAAAGCTAACACCCTGGCTCCACTGTGATTTCCTGTCTCCCCTTCATGTATTTCTCGAAGTATCTCAGCTATTTGGGATTCGAAAATGCATTTTAGTAGGATCCCGGAGACCGATCTTCTATAAAGCTTCCCATCTAATATCGTGTATCTAGGTGCTCGGTATTTTATTTTTCGAGCCTCATTCTGATCGGTTGGCAGGGTTCCTTTCAAAAGATAATCCATTATTGGAGTCATCCAGTTCTTTTCAGCTATATCAATCTCCATCATCTCGGTGATTGGTGTGTTGTCAATGTCAATCGCGGTATTCGAGATCAACCAAGTGATTACTCTTTCTGTTCGTCCATCTCTCGATCCCGTGAATCGGGAGAGTTGGTCTGCCCATTTGTTTTCTGAACGGGGGACGTTCTGAATTTCGAACTTCTCGAATTTTTCTGCAAGTTCTTTTACCTTGGCGAGGTACTTTACCATGTTGAATTCTTTCGCCTCGTATAGACCGTCTATTTGTCGTTGCACCAATTCCGAGTCAGTTAATACCTTTAGGCATCTGATGTTTGCTTTTATTGCCATTTCCATCCTTGCGATCAACACCTCATACTCTGCCTCATTATTGGTTACCATGAAGTCCAAAGTTATTGCATAATTCAAGTCTTCTTTCTCTGGTCCGGTAAAATTAATCCCGGCTCCACCTCCCTCCTTGTTTGAGGCACCGTCGACATGCATCAACCAAGTGTGATTTTCGACAATCAAAATATCATTATCACCACTGGTCGAGTCGTTAGTATTTTGTATTGAGGTTGGAGTTTCCAATAGGAAATCAGCTAGTACTTGAGCCTTAATCGCAAACCTTGGTCTTTTCTTCGCAAAGTTTCCTCGCAAAGTTCTTTCCTTCATCGAAAAGCTGGTCAGTTTATCAAAAGGGTGAATACTTCTGAACTCGAGTAGTCTTTTCGATGAATGAAAGGATTCCGCTGGGCTTAATGTGAAGTCCCTTGTTGAAAATTTTGATGGGGGCTATTTTATACCCCATATGAATACTCGGATCGAATCAGGGATGTTAGATCGGCTCGACCATATAAGCTTAATTACTATCGCAAATTGACTCGATCAGAAATGATGCTCTTCAGCGACCAGGCTGCGAATCCGGTCTTGAGAAGGACAAAATACCCAAAGTCCTTGTAGAATTATGTTTCATTGTATATCTAGGAATTATACCCTATAAATACCGTAATCAGACATGGTATTACGGATACAAGATTAGAGTTTACAACTTCATACTTGTACAATCTAAGATTATTCTAATACAAAATCTTTTGCTATACTTATTGCTTTTTATTAAATATTCATATACTAATCTCGTTACGTATTGCTCTTCCTTGAGATTGATCCATCCGGAATAAAGTAACTAAGCCCTATAATCGTATTAAAACCTAACCCTAAACAAATACTATTGATTTAATCGAACCATACGAAGAACGGCTAAATCAGTTGGCGCCCACCGAGCGGCTAAGTTAATTATTCGATAGACACATGGCTCGCCCGAGGAAGAACGCTCGCAACGAGATGAGAAATAACACAACGCACCCCCCTGTGACGTCAAATGATTTGCAAAACGATACAAACGAACCAATCATCAACAATGGCGATAATCAGCGTGAAAACGATCGTCTACCAAATCAGGAAGAACGCCAGGAGACCAATGTCCTGAATTCTAAAGGACAGCAAGAGATCGCCGCTGATACAATACCTGAAGTTTCTATGGTTCCGATCATTCCTGTCCCTCTGGCGGGAACGGAGGAAAAATTAAGACAAATTGCGCTACTGTTTAACTCCATGTGTCCAGGAGGACTGATAATTCCTGAACAAGAGCCCAGAGACCCAAGAGTAACTAAGGCCCAACCAGGCAGAAGAGCTCAAAGGCAGCTCGATCAAGCATCAGAATAGGCCGATAGCCCTGGGACCGAGCAGCGATCACTATCTAGTCCACAAAGGAGCAATGCAAAACCTATGGACAATCGGATCCAAAGAAAAATGGATCGAACAAAACCGCACCCAGCACATCAGGGATCGAAAGAAAACACGCTACTTCCCATCGACGATGATATAACCGACCCGATCCCTAATCAACCAAAAATTGTCCACGTCTCGGAAAGAGAGATTGAAAAGATGGTACAAGAACGCCTTGAACAACGCTTATTGACTGTTCAACATCCATGGGCAGGGAGCACGGAAGTCCAGGAAAGTTTAGCAGCATGCTCTCCTTTCTCTAGGGAAATAAAAGAAGCACAATCATCCGGACAAGTTCCCGGACGACTTCCGCGTTACGACGACACAACTGATCCGGACGATTACATATTCAGCTTTACGAACATAATGAATCTATATGCACATTCTGCTGAATATACCAATTGATGGTCACAACGTTTGAAGGATTGGCACTGGATTGGTTTGCGAAACAACCTACCAATTCCATATTCAGTTTGTGCGAGCTGTGCAACAAGCTGACCCAACAGTTTGCCAGCCAGAAAAGGCAAAAACTCCCTATGAGCTACTTAGGAACCATTCATCAGCAAGAAGGAGAATCCCTGAGAAGCTGGTTGGCAAGATTCAATGTGGAACTACATAAGATTGACTCGCCAAATATTGATTACATAATCTCTATTTTGTTCGACCTAACCAAAAACAGGCAGTTTGGAAATGCCCTGAGTAGAAAACAACCAAGGACGTTTGCAGAAATAATGACATTGGCTTCTAAATATATGACTCAACAAGAGATGAACTCTTTCAAATATAAGAGTAGGAATAAAGCATCAACTTCCGGCCCGAGACGATAGGATAAAACCCCTATCTCTAGGCCAACGGATTACGATCGATCTTTTAGAAAAGGAAAAAGTTTTCAAAGATTGGATTATAATCAAAATGATCGAGACAAAAGACCTAATGTCTATACAAGATCGAAATCGGCTGAACTGCCTCATAGAAATCGAATAGATCACGTGGAATATACCTAGTTGACAGTCCCTGTCGAAGAAATCTTGGTAGTGCTCGAAAGGAACAATTGGATTCCACCAGCGAAAAGAATTGCACAGCCGAAGCCAGGAGCCCGAAACTACAACTTATATTGTCGATATCATCAGGCGCATGGACATCGGACTGATGATTGTTTCCACCTAAAGCAGGAAATCGAAAGGCTAATTGAACAAGGAAAGTTAGACGACTACGTCGAACGAAACAGGAGAAAAAGGGATAGAAATTGGAGTCCTCAAACTCATAATCAGAGAAGAACACCCATGAGAAGAACCCCTAATAATGGTCCACCTCAAGAACTGAAAAACGATCAAATCAACGGGACTATACATATGATCTCAGGAGGACCAGCAGTGGGAGACAGTCGTAAAGCCCTCCGTAGAACCGCCAGATTGATTGAAGGAAATCTTAGAAATTCGAGGGAAGTATGGACTCTCGAAAACAAATTACCAAAAGAACAACCTATTAGTTTCAATGAGAGCGAAGTACCAAGAAATATCGTCTGGGAATTAAAAGATGACAACCCCGACTTCCCGATGGTAGTATCTCTCGAAATAGCGAACTACAATGTGAAAAAAATCTTAATCGATAAAGGCAGTTTGGCGAACATCATTTTCAGGGAAGTTCTAACACAAATTAATCTGGGGGAAATAACACTTCCGAAAGTTGCCACTCCGTTAGTAGGCTTTGGAGGATTAGAAAGAGTCCCCTTTGGGACTGTGAACTTAAGTGTCTCGTTGGGAAAGAAACCAGAACGAGCATTAAAAATGATAAAATTCCTGGTCGTAGAAACTCAGTTTGCATACAATGCTATATTAGGACGACCGTCACTCAATCTTAAGGCCTTCACTTCCGCTTTCGAATAACTTGAATACAAATCTGCTCTTTAATATATTAATCAATACCCTCTCAAAAAAATGTATCTTTTCATAGCTTGTTATTTCCATTATCCCAGAATCATGCAACCATTTTATGTATCATGTCAATATGGTAAATACATGGTAGGGGAGGAATTGGAAAATGTAGAACCATCTTTTAGATCCAGTATGCCACGACCTCCTTAAGCAGTTCTTTGGAAAATTAGGCAGTGACGAGTTCACCTGCTTTAATAAGAAAGACTTCTTCTCTCAGTACTATGGCAGATTTATTGGATCCCAAGAGGAAAGCTGGATTCTATTTCGTCGATTTCATATAACCTCTCAAAATGATCAACTATTTCGCAATTCATCATTTTCTCCTCGTAGTACACCGTAATAACAACGGAACTCGTAGTTTGAGTAGTAATGCTCTATTCTTTTATGCTTTTCTTCCTTCCCTGAAGGATTTTCTTTTCTAACGTTATCTGGGTACCACCTGAGGCTAACAAGATTTTAATCTACCTATCAATAGATCGAAGATCGACCTTGACATGATAGTCATTTCGATCTCGTTCATCCCCTCTTGTCGAGTGGTGTTATCGACCCAACTGCTGCCGTTCCAACTTACTTGCACTAAATGCGGGAAGTTGATAAGTCTATTTTTCATCCGTTGATTTAATTATTTCCTATCCGTAGGATTAACTTCTTCTTTCTTATAAATAGGCAACAACTCATTTACCATTTCTTATCCGTACAGCGTGGAGAGTTACTTTTCCTTTGATTTTATTTTGCCAAGTGATCCCATAATCTTCAGAAAAACACATTATTACGATCATTCTTGTCACAATTGCTCGATCTTTATCATGCCTAGTGCTGACGAGTCCCATTAACGCCCTACCTAGTAATGACAAGTCCCACGTCGGTCTCAGCTTTAGTGTTCGAAAAGTTGGGGTCCGTGGTATTCGTTAGCACATGGAGGGTTCTGATCTACCAGTTATCCTCGTTCTTGGATGTTACCTCCGGAGTGCTTCCCCACCGGTGTATGCTGGTAGATTTTAACTTTCACGATGGTCAGCGCGGGATCTCGTTTTGGACGTACAACTGTAGCAATCTTTCAAGCGGGATCTCATTTTCGTCGAATGCCCACTACAAGATATCCGGCTTGTAGTGGTTGTTCTGATTAAAGGGAGAATCGATCTTCAGAGCCTGGCCTTCGAACCAAAGAAGTCGACCATCCTGAGCAGCAAGCTTCTTAGGTGGTTGAGGAAGAATGTCGAGGTACTAGGGAGGAGATTGATGTTTCCGTTGACATTGTCGTGAAAGGTTCCAACCTATTGAATAGGGTTTACCATTTATGTACTGTAACAACCTTTAAAGCAAATGATGTACTTGTATACAATGAATCTAATAAAATTTTGATATTCTTCATATTCGTTGCATTCGACTATATTTATTTGTATCGAGTATTTATATTTTTTATCATCATATCAACCATTATGTTTGAATGTTTTTCCCGACCTGACAGGTGTACTCAATTTGGACATAGTTTTTATACCAATAGTTGTTTTTAACCTTTTCTTAACTCGTAATTTGGAGATCGCAGAGTGTTTACCGACCCAATCGGTTTTACTCAGTTTAGACATAGATTTTTTCCCAATAGATGGTTATAAACTTTTCTTAACTCGTAATTTGAAAATCTCTGAGTGTTTACCGACCCAATCGATTTTACTCAGTTTAGACTTAGTTATTTTTACCAATAGTTGGTTTTAACCTTTTCTTAACTCGTACTTTGGAGATCGCTGAGTGTTTACCGACCCAATCGGTTTTACTCAGTTTAGACTTAGGTTTTTTACCAATTATTGGTTCTTAACCTTTTCTTGGTGTCGATGTTCGTAGATCAACGAGTGTCTACCGACCTATCAGTTTTACTCAGTCAATACTTAGGTCATTTACCAATTATTGGTTCTTAACCTTTTCTTGGTGTTCGATGTTCGTAGATCGACGAGTGTCTACCGACCCATCAGTTTTACTCAGTCAATACTTAGGTCATTTACTAATTATTGGTTTTTAACCTTTTCTTGCGCAAATGGCTATCTCCATAAAATTAATCACGATTTTGAAAAATACTTTGAAGAATCAAGCAAAAGCTTTTATTGCATTAAACTGTATTGAATAGTTAACTAAACGAAATAAAAGATTAATACTACGTAATTATAAAGTTAAAATAGAAAAATAACTCTCAGGAGTATTTCGTTAACGTCCATAGTATCTTCTTAGGTTGACAACATTCCATGTTCTTGGCAAGGGTGTTCCACCCATCTGCGCGATTTTGTATGAACCCTTTATTCCTACACTAACAACGATGTAACGTCCGTCCCGATTTTGTTGCAATTTTCCCACATGTTTGGATACCTCCACCTTTTTCAGTACCAAGTCCCCTTCCTTAAAGGATCGTATACGTTCCCTTTTATTGTAAGCTTTTTCCATGTTAGATTTGGTGACTTGTAAGGGTACTGAGGCTTTTTCTCTTAATGCTTCAGTCAGATCGACGTCGTCCTTCCTAGTCATTTCATTCTCCTCTCTATCATACATCTCAATCCTCGGGCTTGGGATCAAAGCTTCGACTGGAATAACAGCCTCTGAACCGTAAACTAAGCTGAAAGGGGTCTCGCCGATTGAGGCTTTTACAGTTGTTCGATTGGCCCAAAGTACTCCAGGAAGTTCATCCAACCATTTTCCCTTTTGCTGCCCCCAATCTTTTTTCTAGGGACTTAATTATTTCACGGCCAGTCACCTCTGTTTGACCATTTGCCCCGAGGTAAAGTTCTGTTGAATTCCAAATTTAGAGCACCAGTCCAATACTTGTTTTCCCGCGAACTGAGTTCCATTATCAGAGATTAAGATTCTAGGGATGCCGAATCGACATACTATAAATTTCCACAAGAAATTAATAACTTGAAATTGTGTGATTCATGCTAGAGCAATAAATTTTATCCATTTGCTGAAATATTCCACCGCGACTACAACATAGCTTTTCTTTAACCTGGCGACTGGGAAAGGTCCTACGATGTCTATTCCCCATTGATCAAAAGGCCAGCATACAGGTATAAGGTGCATTTTCTCAACCGGTTGATGGTTTATATTTGCATGAATTTGGCAGTGATGGCATTTCTTTACATAGTCGGCAGCATCATTGTTTAGATTTGGCCAATAGTATCCTGTTCGTAGAAATTTTAAAGCCAATGTCCTGGCTCGGCTATGATTCCCTGCTTCCCCTTCACGAATTTCTCGGAGTATCTCTGGGACTTGGGGTTTGGAAATGAATTTTATTAGGATTCCGGAGACTGATCTCCTGTACAGCTTTCCATCTAGGAACGTGTATCTAGGTGCTCGGTACTTTATCTTCCCAGCTGCATTCTGATCTGTTGGTAAGGTTCCTTCCAAAAGATATTCCATTATTGGAGTCATCCAGTTTTCTTCTGCTACATCAATTTCCATCATCTCGGTGATAGGCATGTTGTCAATATCAATCGCTGGGGTTATCGAGATCATCCAAGTGATTACCCTCTCTGCTCATCCATCTCTAGATCTCGTGAATCGGGAGAGCTGGTCCACCCATTTGTTTTCAGAGCGTGGGATATTTTGAATTTTGAATTTGTCGAATTTTTTTGCCAGTTCTTTTACCTTGCGAGGTACTTCACCATGTTATACTCTTTTGCCTTGTATATGCCTCCTATATGTCGTTGGACCAATTCTGAGTCAGTTAATACCTTCAGGCTTTTGATGTTTGCTTTAATTGCCATTTCCATTCCTGCAATCAACGCCTCGTACTCTGCCTCATTATTGGTCACCATGAAATCTAGAGTTATTTCGTAGTTCAAATCTTCCTTCTCTGATCCGGTAAAATTGATCCCGGCTCCGCCTCCTTCCCTGTTTGAGGCACCTTCGACATGCATCAACCAAGTGTGATTTTGGACAATCATAATATCATTATCACCACTTGCCGAGTCGTTGGTAATTTCTATTGAGGTTGGAGTTTCCAAGAGGAAATTAGCGAGTACTTGAGCCTTAATTGCGGTTCTTGGTCTATACTCAATCTCGAATTGTCCTAATTCGATTGCCCATTTAATTAATCTCCCAGAGGTTTTCGGTTTTGCCAGAACTTGCCTTAGTGGTTGATTTGTGAGTACGATTATCTTATATGTCAAAAAATATGGTCGAAACTTCCGAGCAGCGACCACTAAGGACAAAGCAAATTTTTCTATCCTTAAGTAATTTTTCTCAGCACCTTGTAACAATTTACTTAGATAATAAACATGCTTATGTTCTGAACCTTTTATCTTTACCAATACTGAACTTATTGCTACCTCGGAGATGGATATGTAGATGTATAATGGTTGTCCTTCAGTTGGTTTGGCTAATAACGGTGAAGAAGTCAGGTATTCCTTTAATTGGTTAAAAGCCAGATCACATTCCTCAGTCCACAGAAAGTTTTTTGCTTTCCGCAAGGTTTGAAAGAAGGGCAAACTTTTGTCTGCTGATTTGGATATGAACATGTTTAGTGCAACAATCTTTCCGACTAAACTCTGTACTTGGGAGATTGTTCTAGGTGGTTTCATTTCAGTTATGGCCCGGATCTTTTTCGAGTTTGCCTCAATTCCCCGTTGATGAACCATATACCCCAGGAACTTTCCCGACTTGACTCCAAAGGTGCACTTAGCGGGGTTCAGTTTCATACGATATTTTCTCAAAATCCTGAAGCATCGCTCAAGATGCTTGATGTGATCAGCTTCGTTCATACTTTTTACCAACATGTCGTCTACGTAGAATTCCATTATTTCTCCAATTAATTCTCTAAACATTAAATTAACTAGTCTTTGGTAGGTTGCCCCTGCATTTCTTAACCCAAAGGGCATTACAATGAAGTAGTATATTCCCTGCTTAGTGATAAAGGCGGTCTTTTCTTGGTCTCGCTCATTCATGTAGATTTGGTAAAAACCTTGGAAGACATCCATCATGCTAAAGATAGCAAACTGTGCAGTTGAGTTGACCAGTATGTCGATTCTCGGGAGTGGGTAAGGGTCTCGTGGACATAACTTGTTGTGGTCGGTGAAATCGTTACACATCCTCCGTTTGTTGTCCGTTTTATCCCCTTTTGCTACTAGGACCATGTTGCACACCAGTCTGAAAAATATACCACCCGAATTTGTTTGGCTTTTAGCAATCTTTCAACTTCTGCTTTGATTATTTTATCTTTCGTAGGTCCATGGTTCGCTTCTTTTGCCTTGCCGGTTTCGCCATTGGATCTATCTTTAGAGAATGAGTAATGATTCTTGGGTCAATACCCTCTATGTCATCCGCACTCCATGCGAATATATCAACATTATCTGTGAGGAAATTCACTAGCATAACTTCCCCTTCCAAACTGAGTTCAGTTCCTATCCTGGTCTTTTTTAATGGATCACCTTGCACAAGCAAAATATCCTTGTGTTCGGGTGGCTTAATGGTTAAATCGACCGTCTCTTCTCCCTTCCGATCTATTCTGTCCGTACGGGGGATGTCGATTTTAGCTCTCTTGATGTCATCCTCGAGTTTCCTTTTAGCCGGAGTAAAAGACTTAGATCTATTACCTAATGCCAGGGAGGTGTTATAACAATCCCAACCCATGCAATGATCGTTAAATATTTCTCCGATGCCAGAGGCCGTTGGAAACTTTATCTTCTGATGGTATGTCGACACTATTGCTCGGAAAAGGATGAGCGCCGGTCGTCCCAGTATCGCGTTGTATTCAAACAGTGTTTCTACTACCAGGAACTTTATCATTTTCACGGCTCGTTCTGGTCTTTTTCCCAAAGAAACCCTTAAGTTGACTGTCCCGGAGGGGACTATTTCTGATCCTCCAAACCCTACTAACGGAGTTGCTACCTTTTGTAGCGTTATTTCTCCCAAATTCATTTGTGTTAGAACCTCTCTTAAAATAATGTTCGCAGAACTGCCATTATCGATTAATATTCTTTTCACATTGTAATTCGCTATTTCAAGCGATACCACCATTGGGAAGTCAGGATTGTCTTCTTTCATATCCTAGATGATGTTCCTTGGCACCTCGCTTTCATTAAAGCTGATGGGATGTTCTTTTGGCATCTTGTTTTCGAGAGTCCATACCTCCATCGAAATTCCAAAATTTCCTTCAATCGATCTGGCGGTTCTTCAGCCGGCATTACGACTATCTTCCGCTGCTGGCCCCCCAGAGATTGTATGTATGGTCCCGTTAACATTGTCGTTATCAATTTCTTGAGGCGGACCGTTGTTAGGGGTTCTCCTCGGCGGGGTTATTCTCCGATTATTAATTCGAGGGCTCCTGGTTCTATTTCTTTTCCTCCCATTTCGTTCGACGTAATCGTCCAACTTTCCTTCTTCAATCAGCCTATCGATTTCCTGCTTCAAATGGAAACAGTCCTCAGTTCGATGTCCATGAGCCCGATGGTACCGACAATATAAGTTGTAATTTCGAGCTCCTGGCTTAGCCTGTGTAATTCTTTTTGCTGGTAGAATCCAATTGTTCCTTTCGAGTACCACTAAGATTTCTTCTACAGGGACGTTCAGTTTGGTGTACTCCACGTGTCTACTCGATTCCTTTGAGGTAGTTCAACCGATCTTGGTCTTGCATAGACATTAGGTCTTTTATCCCGATCGTTTCGATTATAATCTAATCTCTAGAAAATGTTTCCTTTTCTAAAGGATCGATCATAATCTGTTGGCCTTGAAACATGAGCTTTATCCTGTCGTCTTAGGCCAGAGGCCGAAGCTTTAGTCCTATTTTTATCTTTAAAAAAGTTCATCTCTTCTTGAGTCATATATTTCGACGCTAAAGTCATTATATCTGCGAATGTCCTTGGTTGTTTTCGACTTAGGGCCTTTCCAAACTGCCTGTTTTTGGTGAGGTCGAATTGAATAGAGATTATATAATCGATATTTGGCGAATCGATCTTAAGTAGCTCCACATTGAACCTTGCCAACCAATTTCTCAAGAATTTTCCTTCTTGCTGGTTAATGGTTCCCAGGTAGCTCATGGGGAATTTTTGTCTCTTCTGGCTGGCAAATTCTTGAGTCAGCTATGGAATTGGTGGGTTGTTTTCCAAACCAATCCAACGCCAATCCTTCGAACGTTGTGACCATCAACTTGGCAGTATATTCAGCAGAATGTGCATATAGATTCATTATGTTCGTAAAGATGAATATGTAATCATATGGGTCAGTTGTACCGTCGTAGCGTGGTAGTCGTCCTGGAACTTGTCCAGATGACTGCCCTTCCTTGATTTCCCTACAGAAAGGGGAACACGCAACTAAGCTTTCCTGGACTTCTGTGCTTCTTGCCCATGGTTGTTGAACAGTCAGTAATCTTTGTTCTAGACGTTCTTGTACCATCCTCTCAATGTCTCTTTCCGAGATGCGGACGGTCTTCGGTTGATTAGTGGTCGGATCGATGATGTCATCGTCGATAGGGATTATAGTATTTTCTTTCGACCCGTGATGCACAGGATGAGTAGGGAGTTTTGCCCGATTCGTTCACCTTCGAACCTGGTTGTCAACAGGTTTTGCGTTGCTCCTTTGTGGAGTAGCTAGAAATTGCTGCTCGGTCCCCGGACTATCGGCCTGTTCTGATACATGGTCGACCTGCCTTTGAGCTCTCCTTACAGTTTGCGCCTGAGCTGCTCTTGGGTCTTTGGGCTCTTGTTCGGTAATTACTTGGCTCACTGGACATAAGGAGTTAACCAGTAACACTATCTGTCTTAATTTTTTTTCATTTTTCGACAACGAGACGGGAATGGTTGCAACCCTAGGACCCACAGGTGCCGGATCAACAGCAGCGTTCTGCTGTCCTTGTGGGAGTTGGACGTCGGCCTCAAGGCATTCTTGTTGATCTGCGGCCTGGTCGTTTTCTTGCTGATTGTCGACCACGTTGCCAACTGGTTCGTTATTTGTTGTATCATCTAGCAAACCGTCTGATGGCGCGTGTGGGTGTGTCGTGTTACTCCTTGTCTCGCTGCGTGCGTTCTTCCTTGGGCGAGCCATGTGTCTATCGAACAATTAACTGTGCCCCACGGTGGGCGCTAACTGATTTAACAGTTTTTCGTTTGATTCAATTAAATCAATAATATTTGTGTAAGGTTAAATTATATTCAGGATATAGGGCTTAGTTTCTTTATTCCGGATGGATCGATCTCAAAGATGAATGATACGTAACAAGATTAGAGTATGAAGACTATATTGTAAAGATCAATAAGTATAGCAAAAGCTTTTGTATTATATTAATCTCAGATTACAAAGTATGTGGGCGTAAGATATAATTCTTGTGTGTGCCCTAATACAACATCTGATCAAGGTATTTATATGAGACAATCCCTAGCCGTACAAGGAAACATAGTCCTACTAGGACTCAGGGTAATGTCCTTCTCAAACTCGGATGCTAGCTTGGTCGCTGAGGCGCATCTGCTTAGATCGGATAGATCAGTGTTGATAATCGAGCAGTATGGTTGGGCCGATTTATTATCTTCGAGTTCTTCTGAGTATCATATGGGTTATAAAATAGCCCCCATCAAATAACAAAGATAAATTTGTTGAATTAGATAACATAGAATAGGTGTAAATCTGATTTTACCGAATTTGGATAAGTTCGATAAAGATCAATGATTAAGTATAAGTTGTATTCACGTAAGAAATAGGGCTTAGTTACATTACTCGGGATGGTATTACTCAATAAACGAAAACAATAACGACGGTAAAGTGTATTGAATCAAGAACAAGTAAGATGAAAGTAAAAGCTATATTATTGATTGTTTAAAGATTACAATCGATGAGGGTGTATGTAAGTATGATATTAAGCGTAACCCTAATACAATGTAGGCGATGCTCTTATATAGAGCGCATAAGGTAACATAATCATAGTCGGATTCTGAGTAATTATCCTTCAAGTATTCGACTCCATTTCGAGGTCGACTAGATATACTCTTCAAATCGGGGGCGACCTTTAGTCTTGAACGGCGCTCGAATATGTTCTATGAGGTGGGACTGACCTTATCCTTTTTCGGAGAAGCGATTACCCTTTATAGTGTAAAATAGCCCCCATCAGTACTCCCTCACTTCTTCGAGTGAAATCATTGCTGAAGCTCGTAAAAGTATTTATTGTTGTCGTGCTAAATTCAAGAATAATCCCTCGTTAATAACCTTACTCGGAACCGAATAAGGAAAAGAGTACATTTCTTCATGAATAATTGCACTTGGCAAATCAAGTCATATGTTGCGTCTTTAGAAAGCCGACTATTGATCACTCGAAGTTCATTAGTCCCTTATGGCGGGAAAATGGAGCGTCGCGAAGGGTCAAAAGTGTCTTTTCCCCTTTGTGTATAAATATATATATATATATATATATATATATATAACCGTCCGTAATCTTCATTATTACTTTTACCTTCTCTCTTTAATTTTCTCAAAGTAACAAGTTAGATCGATTATATCCGTAGCTTATATATTTATCGAGTTATCGTTTCTTCCTCCGACATGGCTTCTTCTACTAGAAATCCTCATTCCCCTTCTCAAGAATAGGAGGAAATAGTCCCTACTATAATCCTGGAAGGTTCTAAAAGTCCTTCTTCCGAGCAGAATGAGGTTTTGAAAGACAACCTTACCGTAATTAAAAAAGGACACTCTCTCGGTGAAGGTCACTTCTGAAGCAGAGGTGGCTGCCAAGACCCGTACCAAGGCCAAAGATAAGAATCCTCCAGTCTCTGAGCCAGTTGAACATTTGGCCTGCAGGTTTAAGGAGACTGATTTGAAAGACCTGCAGAGGGATTATGGTCGGTATTTTCCCTCAGATTTCGAGATATTTCTTCTTTCTTCTGAGGAGAGTGTAAACACTCCACCTAAAAATTGCCGTGCCTTCTACACTTCCCATTTCCAGCATGGGTTAAGGCTTCCTTTACATCCCCCTTTTCAAGAAATCCTCGCCACTTTCTTCGTTTCATTGACCCAATTGGTTCCAAACTTTGTTGCCTTCGCTGTTTCTTTTGCTGTTCTAATGGTTGCAAAAGGTTCAAAGCCAACCTTCCGCAAGTTTTATCAATTCTTTCGTTTTAATATCTCTACTCCTTCCAACCGTGGGTGTTTCTTTGTTAGCCAGAGGCCTGGTTGTGCCATCTTGGATTCTACAATTTCCAGCAACAGCACACAATGGAAGTCTAACTACTTCTTTGTTCGTCCTCCTACCCATAGGACTCTTGCTGGTGCATCTTCCGTACCTCTCGAAAACCCATGGGATCATGACTCGGTTTGGACATTTGGCGGCCGAGAAATAAAAGGAGAATCAATTCTTGACGACCCTTGTCTCCTGGGCATGATACCAGAAATGAGGTCGGAAAAATACCAGTGTGCTTGTCTGGTGGGGGAAGCAGCCATGACTCAAATGAACTCAGGGAAGAAACTCCAGAAATTCCTGAGTCTACAGGCAACGTCCCTCCTGAATTTGCTTCTGCTCATGTCGGAGCGGCTTCATCTTTTGGAACGGGCTTGGGTTATCCACCCCTGAATCTTAGGCATGCTTATGGTATCCTTGGCTGCAAGTCATGGCAAAACGCAACTATATTGGCCCCGTAGTGAAGAGAAAAAAGGAGTTCTATGATCTTCAGGGCCAATATTTTACCCATGATGGTGACTTGACTCATAAGGTTTCGTTGGTAGAGATGATAGAACATCATTTTGAAGGGAAACGAGCAGCTGGAAATAGTGAGCGTGACGCATTTGTTTCAGATGACAAGGAAAATGCCTTTGACAAAGCGGCTCGTCTTCTTTTATCGACTATCTTCACTAGGGATTCCAAGCGGTTCCTTAACATGGATTCTCTGGAAAAGTTCTCCAAGGCTGTCCATGCCTAAGGTAAGGTGCAGAAAATGCCCTTTTCCATTTATCCATTTATTTGTCCTTATTCACTAAATATGCTAATTGTTGGTCCCAAGTGGTCAGATGAGGTCTAGAGGGGGGAGGGGGTTAATAGACCTCTGAAAATTTTTAGACTTAAAAACTTTTCAGTCGTCTGTCAGCAGACTAAGCTTATAAAGAACAGTAAGCTGACTAAGCTGATCGTGAACAAATCTTGAACAGCAGAGTAACCACTCTTCTTATAGTTACTTAGCAGATTTCAGCAAAAATAGTTTTACAAGAGTATACTTGCAGCGGATAATTTGTAAGTGTTTTTCACAAGTAGACTAAGTCTTTCAAAGATTTTGTCCCCAGTTTTAAAAACTCCTTCAAAATCTTTAATCAAATGTTTCAAGGTGTTAACTTATGCAACTTTAAAATATGCAAGAAAACTTATGCAAAAATAACACAAAGAATTTTTATTGTGGTTATATGGATAAAAATCCTTTAGTCCACTCTTCCAGATCACTCAGATTCTGGGTTATACTATAAACACAAAGTTTACAATATTTCTCCACTTACGCCAAAACAACAAATGAGAAGGCCGCAAGCTCACAAAAGGAAATCACATAGAAGACCTATCCCTTGAAGTTAGATCACTCACAAAGATGGATCTACACTCCGCACAACACTCAACTAATACAAATTCACTCAAAAAATGTTTTATTTTTGGCTTCAACTTGGTTTTTGTCAACAAATGACTCCACCAGACGAGTGAGCTATTCTTGATCTTCTTGAGACTTAGAGAAAATTCTGCTTCGGAAATAAAATCTCAGAGTGTTGTTGTGTTTTTGCTCTTTGAAATCAGCTCTATTTATACTTAGATTTGAAAATGTGACCGTTGAAGAAAATCACAAATCAAATCCATAGCCTTAGCCCAATTTTCAGAACGGCTCCCTGCTACAGTACTTTCTGCTGTACTTTCCTGTTGCTGCATTAAATGCACATTGCTGATCCGAGAATAAACTTCAATCATTTGCCATTACTACCCTTCTCTTACAGCATTTATTACAACAAGTGCATTTATTACCGTTGGACTAACTCCTTGATCTCTTCTACTCTGCTGATCAAAACAACCCTGCTGATAGATACCCTGCTGATCAAACTCTGAACCCATCTGATTTGAGTCAGCTAATGGTCTACCCTTCTGATTGCTATTTCAGCATGAGATCAGTAGTCTTCTGGGCTTAGAATTTTGGACCCTTCTGATGTCTTCCTTACTTGGTCAAAATTCTTTTAAGAGACCTAAGCTTTCCATACTTAGCTGATTTTGATGTTTTGGAAATCATCAAAACTTTCCCTTATCTTCTTATCTTCATTGCACTTCATCTTCATCTTCATCCAACAATTTCCCCCTTTTTGATGATGACAAAACTTCAGCTAAGTACCTGTACCTAAACTAAAGTTTTGATCCTCAAAAATTTATGAGATAGAAAGAGTTTATTGGATTTAAACTTGTACTTTTATAGATTCATAAAAGATTACAGATTAGAAGTTTAGTAGATGAGATGTGCATAAAGAAAATTTACAAAGATTTCAAGCATAAGTAATTTAGTCTAGTCTTCTCTTATGTCTTCTGGCTTGTCCTCTTCATCTTCAGGTTTGGAAGTTTCAGCTTCTAACTCTTTGAAGAATCTTTGCCTTAAAAGCTCCATCTTTTTGTACTTGACATCAGAATTAAGCTGTTCTTCAGCTGAGTCCTTAGCAGCAGCAATTTCTTTATCAGTCTTTGCTTTTTCCTTAGGATTTCCTTCAGTTTCAGTTTCATCAGCTTCCTTTTCTTCTTCTGTAATTGACTGATCTACTGGTCTGCTTGTGCCTTCATTTTCTTCATCAGCATTTTCATCTTCAGCAGATCCATCCAGTACTTCAGTATCTTCAAATTCAGCAGTCTTCTTTGAGAAAGATGTGCCATCTTGTCTATCTTTTTCTTCACAAAGTACCCTATCTTCCCCCTTTTTGTCATCATTAGCAGGGTTGATTGGATATTTTGGTAAGACTGGTGTAACTTGAAGCGTATCACAGAGAAGTCTTATGTTTTCTTCCATCGCCTTAATTTGAGCTTCTTGTCTGAGTTGTTGGGCTTCAAATGTATCCATTTTGGTAAGCACAATGTCCCCTTGGTCACCTAGCTGAATATGAGTTGTTAGTATCATATCAGTAGATGCCTTGAAGTCCTTCATCATATTTTCTAAGGTTTCATCCTCTGCTGTTATGGCCATTTCAACAGTCTCAGTAATTTGTCTCCAACCAGCAGCAGTGCTTTGAGTTCTTGCTCTGAGTACATCCATGTCTTGTCTGATAGCCTCTACATTATGAGCAGTGTCTTCTATCAGGGAAGTAGGAATAGGAGCAGCTCTTTGGGTTTGTTGGTTTATAGCAGCAAGCAGATTGGCAGTTAACCTCTCTTCTAATTCCTTCATTGAAGTTGAAATCATCTGTTGAATTGAGTTAAACAGAGATGGTTGTATTCTCTGGGAAGTAGAAGCAACCTCTGTTTGAACAGGAGGTAGGGCAATGCTTTCTTTTTCTGTGATCTGTTCTACTGGACCAGGAGTACTCTCTTTCTCCTTGGTCTGATCTGCTTGACTAGGAGTGCTTTCCTTCTCCTTAGTCTGATCAGATGGACTAGGAGTGCTTTCCTTCTCCTTAGTCTGATCAGCTGGACTAGGAGTGCTTTCCTTCTCCTTAGTCTGATCAGCTGGTGTTGCTTGGACCTTTCTAGTATCTGCAACAGTAATCACTTTACCATCATTATTTAAAATTGATCTATGAGTAATCCAGGTCATGTTATCTATTGGAATAAATGGAGAGATTGGATCCTCTGGAAGTTCCTCATAAGGCTTGATGGTAGGTCCATAGACAATTTGTTTAAAACTTGGAAGAGGGAGCAATGAACTTGGCTGTCCCTTCATCTTCCTAGTTCTTTTGGCCCAGGTTTCCATGGTTGTGGAAACTGCCAGCTTGATTGCACGTTCCTTTAGATCTTCATCCTCAGCATACTCTTCTAGAACGGAATCATACAACTTTTTGGCCTCAGCTTTTACCAGATGACTGATCTTCAGTCTCACCATGTCTAGAAAGAATTCTGAGTCCAATGCTTGAGATATAGAGTTTGTTCCAAGCCACTTCAAGACCCAGGCTTCTTCACTTGTAAAAGCCTTCCAGTTGGCAATCTGATCCTTACTCTTCAAAAAACGATACTCTCTCCATCTGTTATACCTAACTTTTTCTTTGATGAACATCGTCTGACGAGTAATTCTGTCATTTTCAGCTTCCAGGCGTGCAATGAATTCATCAAAAACAGCAAGATCATCTCTAACAATTTTCAATGCTAGTTTCAACTCTTCTCTTCTCTTAGGTTGCACTTCTGGTGTAGGCATGACTTGCCTAGGCTTTGTAGGATCTCTTTGTTCTCCAATAACAATGCCACCAGCTTGCCTTGGACCATGAGAATCCATAGTACTGGTGATCTTGCACAGATTCGTGGTATGATCGAATTTATAATATAAATAAAGTTAACGCTACAAAATAAGAGAATGATCAATGTATATGTATATTCCGAACGTTGAGATATAGATTACAAGCATTGTGGATCCTATTTGAGCATTATAGGATGCCGTACAAGCTAGAGGGTGAAATACATATAAAATGGCTGAATCTATCTATCCGAGCAGCAGCTTCGAGCGGAGTGCACCTGGGAAAGCGTGTCTGGCGTCATAAATGCAGGTGGTATTTATAGCGAAAAGTGGTGAGCTAGCTACTCCATCCGCAGGGATACATTTCTTGGGCCCAAGGGCTTGGGCCTGTGATCGGCCCAACAGTAAACTTCGACCACGAGCATTCCCTGGGTGATCGGATTGTAGAGGTCGTGATTTGGGCTCGGTTTTACATTCGCAAGGTCGGATTCTACATTCTTCGATCTTGCCTTGGCTTCCCAATGTAGAGTCCCAAAATACCCCTCATCAATACTCCCCCACTTCTCGAGCGCAAAGTGAAGCTAAGCTCGAAGAAGTTTATTTCTACCGTCGTGATGAGCAAATCATTCTGATGTTTCTCCGGATATGCCTCGTTAAAAACCTTATTCGGAAAAACCCATTGGGATAAAAACCGAATAAGGGAAAAAAAGTGCATATCTTGAAAACCATATGATGAACTCGTCTTGATAAAAAAAAGGTTTCTTGCCCTGTCCTTGAAAATGAATCTCCAGCCGTGATGTCTTTTCGCACCGTTCACCGTGATACTTGCAATTTCCGTAGGTATAGGGGTATAAGATGTAAATATCTGGAAGATAGTTTTGATTTTACTTTGAGGGAGCTCAACCGTCGTGATCACTCGGGGACCGGTTTGCAATTCACCCTTTTTTACCTTTTATATATACGTTATATTGCTAAAAATTACTTCCAGAACCATTTTTACTTGAGATCGGAGCGTCAAGATCACATAAGCTGTCCTTTTCATTCAACTATATTTGTTTATAATGTCTAGTTCGAGAAATTCAAGGGTCAAGGGCATAGATGGAGAGGATCCTGATTCTGATCCTGACTTTAGGCTTATTGATGACTTCGAGGAGGGGGAATTCTATCCCGAGCGCGAAGATGCTAATCAGGCTGAAGATCTCGAAGAGAATGAGGTAGAGAAACGTAACATTGGTGACAATGTTTTCGTCAGGATATATAGATCTGAAGCTCCTTCTGGACCAATTGGTCACAACCGGGCTGAGCTCGGCGCATAACAAACTTCTTGCAGTTTCGTTCAGGAAGATCGCGCTTATTTGGAGAAAGGGTTCGGAAAATTTCTTCCAGAGGGGTTTTCGATCGTCATTCCCTCTTATCGCCACCGCGCAACCGCTCCTCCGTCTGGGTGCCAGGCTTTTTACGAGAAACAATTTTCGCACGGGTTGCGCATTCCCTTTATTCCATTATTAAGAAACATCCTATCCTTTCTCTCTCTCACCCCTGCCCAAATCCTTCCGAACTCTATAGCCTATATTGTCGCATTCAGCGTCCTCATGGAGGCCAAAGGAGATGAGGCTTCTTTTCGAAATTTTTGGCAGGTATTTCAGATGAGTATGTCCAGAGGTTCCAATGCGGGGTTCGTCTCTTTCTCACAGGGGTCGAACCGGCCAATCCTTTCGACCGTGGCTGTGGATAAAACCAAAGGTTGGAAAAGAAGATTCTTCTTTGTTAAAGGTCCCGATGTTCGTTCCGCAGGTAGTTCGAAGAATAGACCATATCGATGGGATGGCGAAGGGCCTTGGGTGTATGGTCGTCGCAAGATCAAGGAAAAGGTCCATCCTCAATTTTCTGACGAGTTTTTGAACCAGCTCCGATCCGATCCTTTTCAAACAATGCTCATTGCACAAGAAAGGATTTTGAGATCGGCTGGTCTAAGTAAATGTAATTATCCAGCCCCAGCGGTCGAATTTTCTCTTCCTTTGTCCATTCAACCATCTGGTGGGTCTATTCAATCCTTCAGACCCATGTCCGAATCAGCCGCTTTGTCCCATGCCTTGCTTCCTTTAAGTATGCTATTAATCTTTTTTACTTAACTGTGTTGTAGGTTACATAAATTCGCTCAATATTCTGAGCATATCGTCCTTTTTTTTACAGGTCAACTTGTTGAGGAGTTTCGACTGTCCGCTGTTACGTTAATTGAGACTGCTCGCCCAGGGACACGCATAGACAGTTCCTTCATCCATCGAAGAGGAGAAAAATGGAACGAGGAACGGGAGCAAATAATCTGGCTATAGACCCAATCGATATCCCTGAAGTATACCCCGCCTTGAGAGGGGTTGGGAGCTCGAGTTCGTTGAATCCCGCGATAGCTGGTCCTCTGCGCAGTGTATTCTCGATCGACACTTCTAATTCGTCCTTCGCTGGTTATAGTCAATATTCCTGAACCGGCAATTTGGGCAAACAAGAACACGAGAGACGCATGGATCGGATACGATACACCGAAAATCCAGGTCCTTCGGGATGAGTAAAACCATTTGGCAAAGGTTCAGACTTGGTTCCATGTCGACCGGGCATATAGGAGCCAGATGTAGCTGACTTTATGAGCCAGATCGCGGTTGTAGAGCTGCTGGTTATCCAGAAGAAGGAACCGTTTTATCCGACCTCGGACAAGATGGTGAAAACAAGTTCGACAAGGCCACCCGGATTTTTATGGCTGGACGTTTCAAACAGGATCTACTTGATCACACCGTTAAAAGCGACTTTGAAGTCCTGAGTAACTTTTCTCGAACATACCAGGAGGTAACAATTGTTTAGGTCCGAATATCCCATATGACTTCTTGGCTATTATGCTGATACCATTCTATCTTCGCAGGCCGGGGAATACTTTGCGCTTCAGACATATCGTTTGTCATTGTTGGAACAAGAGTCGCAAGAAGCTCATAATGCGCTCGCGCAGGCTTCGTCCTAGAATAGAACTCTTCGGGCTCAATTAGGTGACGTCACAAGCAAATTATCGGCTAGTCGTCGAGAACTGTCAAAGGTGAAGGAGGAGTTGGAGATCGCCAATAAGAAACATTCCTTATCTTTGGAAGAAGATTTGTTATCCACCATTAAAGAGAAAAGTGCCCCCAAAGAAGAACTCAAGAAAGTGAAAATCGAACTTGAGCAGGCGAAGAAAGATTCCGATCGAGCATACTTCAAACGATTTTTTACAAAGGGGTTCAACAGCTAGTTTCGGCCAAGAGAATTCCAGATAAGATGTATGAATATCTTCAATATATGAACCCGTATAAGAATGCAGAAGGGAAGGACTATAAAGCTTCTTCTTTGCCGAAAGCAAATACGAATTGGCAGGATCATCACTTTGCCCCCTTTGTTAAGGAGTTTGGCTTTCCAATGCCGAACCCTGATGAGCTTGAGCTGTCCGATGATAACCCCGAATCTACATTAGTAGGCGAATCAGATGGTGAGCAATAAAATCACTCTTGCAGTTGGGTACGGCTTTCGGCGCTGATTTAAGCAATGGATCCGATTCCTCGAAAAGAACCAATTCATAGTTCGAAATTAGGGGTTGACTTCTCGTAATAGATAGGTAGTAGGAGTAACAATTTATGTAGTAGGGTCCTTTTTTGGTGATCTTCTTTTTGTAACTTGTATATCCTTCTCTTGTTGTAGGAGCTAACATTTGACTGAATCTTATTGTTTAGGATCGAATCTTTATCGTTCCTTTTTTTTTTTTTTAACTCCTCAACAGTCACAACGGTTTAATTATTGCAAAAATAGGATGTCGCTTCTATAAATATCAGGGCTGTTTCAAATCATTCATCTAAAATCCTTAATCATTGAGATCTGAGCTTTACGCTTAGTATCTATTTTCGAACTTTCAAACTTACTTTTTTCGCTTACTATGGATCAGATATTGGGTAAGCCCATCAATCCCAAATTTCTATTGGGTGGTACCAAGAGCAAAGGTCCATCTAAAGACCAAAAATCATCCAAAGAGAACAAATCTTCCAAGGCTTCCCCAAAAACAACTACAATTTCCCCCAAAACGTCCAAGGGCGGGGAGACTAAAAGGGAGAAACAGGCTTCAGTAAAACATCCCAAAGTTGTTCCTAGCCAATTAATTTTGGATGAGGAACTCGATGAGGAGCTCGAGGCTTCTTCACCAAAAAATCTTGATACTTCTCATCGGGCATTAGCCAGGCAAAAAGCATCATCCCTTTCTTCCGATAAAAGACCTTATTCTTGCATGATTGCCCCAATCGAGACCCTCCAGGACCTTGTTGCCGGGAATGAAGTGTCCCTTGGTGATCTCGATGCTGGTTCCTCGATGGGAGGTTTGAGTAAGAAACCTAAACTGACCCCAACTGGAGATGGTTCTTTAGTTTCTGAAGGATCTGCCGAGCCTTCAAAGCTTGAAACTGAACCTTCGAAGACGGAGACTGAGCCTTCGAAGACCGAAAATTTCTTTGAACCTCATACTTCTGGATCCCCTGTTACCTTTCCTTCCCTACTTCGACAGTCGAAGGATGAGTCTGCTCGGGAAGTGGAGCTTGAGAATTTTGTTGCGAATTCATCGCAGGCCGATCTTCCAAATCCTGAAGTTGAGGCGTCTAAGGGAAAGATTCTCTCGGAGCTGTTTCAGTCTGGATCGAATTCTCTATCTCAGGTCCTCCTTTATCCCCTTTCTTTTTTTTTTTTTTTTAATTTTTTAGAGAGATAGCTAACTCATTCATATATAGGCTAGACAAGACTTTCTTGGATTGAGGGTGTTAGCTGAGCGGGAGTTGAGTTGGGGTGATGCTGTGACCCTCGAGCTGGAGAAGAAGAACGGTGAGTTGGGTCGTGTTCTTGAGGAAAAATTGGCTTTAGAGAAAGAGAAGACTGCTAATGTACAGGGAGAAGAGCTCCATCAACAATTGAGCAAGGAGCTTGATGTGCTCAAAGGGATTTTCGAGCGGGAGAAGAAAGAATTTGAACATCGCGAGAAGGAGGCTTATGCTCGTGGTTATGAAGCCCGTAGTGCTGAGCTTCGAAAGGCTCTTCACGATCATAAATTTGTGTAACTTTTTCCGAACGGTGTTGTTGTAACTCTATTTTATTTTCCTCATTTGTGCTGTATTCTGAATAATCTTTTCTGTTCATGCTTTTCATTTTCGAACTCGGATGATGTATTGGGCCGCGTGCCTTTTTATAATTGTTATTTGTTATTTTCAAAGTTTGATCCTTGCAGTTCGAATGTAACTGAATTAATGTCATCGTATGGATATTTTATCCTCGATCAATAATTTTTTGGTTGCATAGCTTCCCTACTTTGATTTTGAAATAATCTACTCTAACCAATGAGTCCCTTATTTCTAGGGAAGCGGAACGGTCGGCACATTTATCGCTCGTATCACGACCGTTCCCTATGGTAAATCTGAGCCGTCAATGTATATTTCCTCCTCCTATAAATACTCTAGCATGGTTCTTGTTTTTACCATTGCATTTTTACTTTTCTGTAAAAATTCATTCGAAGCTTGCGCTCGAGTGACCTTCTTCTTTAATGAACGATTGCTTATCTCTAGTAATGACATCCCATATTCGAATTCGATCCCAATAATTATGTTTGAGATTCGTATTCGAACTCTTTTCTTTGATTTTCTTGTCTCCAAATTAAGCTTTACTTCGACTAGGATATCGATAGGCGAAAAAGATTGCGACAAGGATACCGGTAGACGACCTGCTCTCTCTAATTCCAAATCCTTGGGGCAGGCTCGAACTCCTGTATCCTATCGCTCTACCCAGTCGGATAGTGGGTCAACTTCTGGAGAAGTTTTCCTGCTCTCGATCTCAACTTATTCAAGATGTTTCTTGAAGAATGTTGCCTTCGAGATTGCATGGAGTAATTTCTATAGGGATTGCTTCCTGCTGGTTCGACCTGGGTGAATGTACAAACTAACCAGCAGGGGAGTTGTAGCAAGAATGCTGGAAAAAGTGCTCCCAATCCAACCCGTGCACTCTTGGATGAAGGGTAGATGCAGAATCGGCTCTACTCAGCCCCGCCGATCGAACGAAGATCCCTAGCGTAGAGCTTGTCATTCGTAGTAGGATAGTACTGAATGTAACCTTTAAATTTTAGCTCGACTTTCCTTATTGTAATCGAGAATTCTCTTGTAACTATTTGAAAACGTATGAACGAAATATTTATTTTACTTTATTATCCTTGCTTGTTAATTTATAAACTTGCTTCTGTACATAGCAACCGATGATCAATTCCTTCGCCTCGGAAGCACGAGCGACAAGTGTTATTCTTTGCAGATCTTGATAACTGATAGGATAATAACTAATATGATAATGATTGAACATCAATTATGTAATTGTCCTTGAGTAAAATATTTGAACCTCAACTTTTAGTAGCCAAATATAAACAATGATTGACATTTTCTGTCGATCTCATTTATTGATAGAGTCATCGAAGATTAATACTAATTTAACGAAAATTGGCATCCCCAACAGATCTCGATCATCGTAGTTCGGAACAAGATATTGTCGGGATTTTGGATAATCAATAATTCGAACTTGGGGTCTTAGCAACAGCTTTCACCTTTTAATTTATTTCGATCTAAGGGGCATAGCAACGGCTTTCACCCTTAGTCGTTTTGATCGGTCATAGCAACAGCTTTCACCTGAGGGTCTTAGCAACAGCTTTCACCCTTTAATTTATTTCGATCTAAGGGGCATAGCAACGGCTTTCACCATTAGTCGTTTTGATCGGTCATAGCAACAGCTTTCACCTGAGGGTCTTAGCAACAACTTTCACCCTCTAATTTATTTCGATCTAAGGGGCATAGCAACAGCTTTCACCCTTAGTCGTTTTGATCGGTCATAGCAACAACTTTCACCTGAGGGTCTTAGCAACGGCTATCACCCTTTAATTTATTTCGATCTAAGGGGCATAGCAACGGCTTTCACCATTAGTCGTTTTGATCGGTCATAGCAACAACTTTCACCTGAGAGTCTTAGCAACAGCTTTAACCCTTTAATTTATTTCGATCTAAGGGGCATAGCAACGGCTTTCACCCTTAGTCATTTTGATTGGTCATAGCAACAGCTTTCACCTAAGGGTCTTAGCAACAGCTTTCACCCTTTAATTTATTTCGATCTAAGGGGCATAGCAACGGCTTTCACCATTAGTCGTTTTGATCGGTCATAGCAACAACTTTCACCTGAGGGTCTTAGCAACAACTTTCACCCTTTAATTTATTTCGATCTAAGGTGCATAGCAACGGCTTTCACCCTTAGTCGTTTTGATCGGTCATAGCAACAGCTTTCACCTGAGGGTCTTAGCAACAACTTTCACCCTTTAATTTATTTCGATCTAAGGGGCATAGCAACAGCTTTCACCCTTAGTCGTTTTGATCGGTCATAGCAACAACTTTCACCTGAGGGTCTTAGCAACTGCTTTCACCCTTTAATTTATTTCGATATAAGGGGCATAGCAACGGCTTTCACCATTAGTCGTTTTGATCAGTCATAGCAACAGGTTTCACCTGAGAGTCTTAGCAACAGCTTTAACCCTTTAATTTATTTCGATCTAAGGGGCATATCAACGGCTTTCACCCTTAGTCGTTTTGATCGGTCATAGAAACATCTTTCACCTAAGGGTCTTAGCAACAGCTATCACCCTTTAATTTATTTCGATCTAATGGGCATAACAACGGTTTTCACCCTTAGTCGTTTTGATCGGTCATATCAACAACTTTCACCTGAGGGTCTTAGCAACAACTTTCACCCTTTAATTTATTTTGATCTAAGGGGCATAGCAACGGCTTTCACCCTTAGTCGTTTTTCGAGGGTCGTCACCCATTTTGTCGATCCAAGGGGCATAGCAACAACTTTCACCCTTATTTGATATGTGATTAATATGCATTGAGGTTGGCCATAATAACTTTTCGAATATAACGAACAGATAATATCTCTGCGAATAAAACTTTCATTGATTAGATAAGCTTCAAGAACATGAGAAATAAAGAACACAATGAGACAATAAACTAATAGATAGGCCAGAAATTTCTAAATAATCTTCATCTTCCATAATATCTTCTCAAATTTATAGCATTCCAGGATCTAGGCAAAACTTCTCCATTTAGATGAGCAATCTTGTAAGAACCTTTCTTCCCTACTTCGGCCACTACATAAGGACCATCCTAATTGGGCTGAAGCTTTCCGACATGTTTTGAGACCTCTACTTTTTTCAGCTCTAGATCTCCGACCTTAAAGGTACGGATTCTAACCTTTTGGTTGTATGCTTTTTCTATGTTGGACTTCATTGCCTGAATTTTCAATTTAGCATGATCCCTCTTGCTGTCTGCATGATCGACTTCTATCTCCCTCAACGATTTATTCTCTTCGGAATCATAGAATTCAACTCTGGGAGAAGATATCAGATTATCTACTGGAATAACTGCTTCAGATCCGTAAACCAAGCTGAAAGGAGTTTACCCTGTAGCTGCTTTCGTAGTGGTTCTATAATCCCATAAAACTCCCGGAAGTTCATCAAGCCATTTTCCTTTTGCGTCGGATAATCGCTTTTCTAGAGATTTAACGATCTCTCTATTCACGACCTCTGTCTATCCATTGGCCTGCGGGTGCCCTACGGATGCAAATATTTGTTGTATCCCGAACTTCTCACACCAATCTGTGACCTTCTTGCCAGAGAATTGTGTTCCATTGTCGGAGATTAAAACTCTGGGAATTCCGAATCGGCAGATAATATTTTTCCATAGAAAATTTATAACCTGAAACTGAGTGATCTTTGTCAGGGCCACACATTCGACCCATTTACTGAAATATTCGACCGCGACCAAAACATAATTCTTCCTTGACCTGGCGGTCGGGAAAGGACCGACAATGTCGATACCCCATTTATCGAATGGCCAACAGATTGGAATAGAGTGCATCTGTTCGGCTGGCTGATGAATCAAATTTGAATGAATCTGACAATGATGACACCTCTTCACATATTCTACCGAATCAGAAAAGAGAGTTGGCCAATAATATCCAGTCCTTGAGCATTTTAGGGCTAACGCTCGAGCTCCACCATGATTTCCTGTTTCTCCCTCGTGAACCTCTTTTAGAATCATACTATATTGATTTTCCGAAACACACTTTAATAGGATTCCAGAGGAGGATATTTTGTAGAGCTTATCATCAATCAGGGTAAATGATGGTGATCGATACTTAATCCTTCTGGCTTCATTAGCATCTTCTGGCAGTTTTCCTTTCTTCAGATAATCGATGATGGGGTCGATCCAAGAGATCTTTTGCTTGTCAATCTCCATAACATCTATGCCAGGGGTGACATCCAAATCGATAGCGGATGTGTTCGATAACAGCCATGTAATAGTCCTTTCCTTCTTACCCATCCTCTACACCGGTGAATTTTGACCGCAAGTCAGCCCATAAATTTTCTTCTCTAGGAACAGGCTGAATATCGAACATTTTAAATTGCGATATCAGACTTTTTGCCTTGTTTAAATATTTTATCATATTTAACTCCTTTGCTTCGTAAATGCCATTCACTTGCCTGTGAACAAGTTCAGAATCTGTCAGCACAGTAACTGATCTTACCTTTGCCTTTAAGGCCATCTCTAATCATGCAATCAAGGCTTCGTATTCCGCATCGTTGTTTGTAACTACAAAATCCAAAGTGATTGCATAACTCAAATCTTCGCCATTGGGTCCTTGAAAATGAATTCCTGCTCCGCCTCCTTTTCTGGTCGAAGAGCCATCCACGTGCATCAACCATGTTGGGCTCTCTACCTCTGTTAGCATGTTTATTTCAGAATTTTCTTCATTCTCTGAGCTTTTCAAAATAGTGGATTCCACCAGGAAGTCAGCTAGCACTTAAGCCTTTACTGCTGTACGCGGCAGGTATTCAATTTCGAATTGCCCCAATTCGATTGCCCATTTAATTAGTCGACAAGATGCTTCTGGCTTAGATAAGACCTGCCTTAAAAGTTGGTTAGTTAAGATAATAACCTTATAAGTTTGAAAATAGGGTCTCAATCTTCGCGCAGCCACTACCAAAGCAAGTGCGAATTTTTTGATCTCCATGTAATTCTTCTCGGCACATTGCAACAATTTGCTCAAGTAATAGACCGGTTTTTGCACGGATTCTTCTAACTTCACCAGCACCGAACTAATAGCCTCCTCCTAGATAGCTATGTAGAGGTACAAAGGCTCTCCGTCCGTAGGCTTGGCCAGCATAGGAGGTGAAGTTAAGTATGTTTTTAGTTCTTCAAAAGCCTTGTCACATTCAGCATTCCACTTGAAGTCCTTCGACTTGCGTAATAGCTTGAAAAATGGCAAAGTCTTGTCGGCGAATCGAGAGATAAATCTATTCAATGAAATGATTTTTCCGATCAAGCTCTGAACATCCGAAAGTTTTCTTGGTGGTTGAAGATTGGTAACTGCTCGGATCTTCTCTGGGTTTGCTTCGATCCCTCTCTCGTGGACAAGATATCCAAGGAACTTTCCCGATCGTACCCCGAAAGTGCACTTTGCTGGGTTCAATTTCATTCCATATTTTCTCAATATTTCGAAGCATCTGCCGAGATGCTTAATGTGGTCTTCTTCTGTCATGCTCTTTACAAGCATATCGTCCACATAAACTTCCATGATCTCTCCGATCAATTCTTTGAACATCGTATTGACCAGCCTTTGATAGGTTGCGCCCGCGTTTCTCAGACCGAACGGCATAACTATGAAGCAATACACTCCTTGTTCTGTAATGAATGCGGTTTTGTCCTGATCATTCTTGTTCATGAAAATTTGGTAAAAACCCTGGAAAGCATCCATCATGCTAAAAAACACAAAACCTGCAGTGGAATCTACCAACATATCAATCCTGGGTAGCGGGTAAGGATCCCTTGGGCATAACTTGTTTAAGTCAGTAAAATCGTTACACATCCTCCACTTATTCTCGGCTTTGTCACCCTTGGAGACCAGAACCACATTACATAGCCACTCGGTGAACTTGATTTCCTTGATTTGACCAGCAGCCAATAACCTATTGACTTCCGCCTTAATTATTTTATCCTTTTCGCGTCCGTGGTTACGCTTCTTCTGTCTCACTGGCTTAGCCTTAGGATCGATGTTTAAAGAGTGGGTTATTACACGCAGATCGATTCCCACAATATCATCCGAGCTCCAGGCAAATACATCTACATTCTCTTGCAAGAATTCCAGGAGCATAGACTCCATTCCTTCACATAGTTCCGTTCCAATTCTAGTGACTTTCTCCGGGGATCCTGGAACAAATATCACCTTTTTATGATCAGGTGCTTGTATGCTCATGTCTACATTCTGTTGGATAAGGATGAAGATGAAGGCACTGAAGACAAATTGATAAGGGAGGTTTTGATGCATTCCAAAACTTCATATGTGGCTAAGTATGGAGTAACTTAGCTGACAATCTTATCAAGGAATTTTGACTAAGTACAAGAAGACATCAGAAGAGTCAAAGTTTCAAGGTCCAAGACTTCTGATCTGCTGAAGTAAAGTTATCAGACTGATGAAGATCAGCCGACTCAAATCAGATTTGTTCATGTTTGAGATCAGCCGAGTTCGCCATCAGACCTGCACTTTCGTCAGCCAAGTGAAGAAGATCATGAAGTGTTCCCAACGGTAATAAATGCCCCTTGGAGTAATAAATGCTGAAGTACGAGGTTATTTAAGACAAATGATTGAAAATTTGCTTCGCATCAGCTGGGTGCATTTAATGCTGCCTGCAGAATAGTACTGTTCATAGTATGGACAGACTGCAAAAGCGCCGTTCGCGGAAATTAAGGACCAGTACTCGAGGTTTTTGAAATTTGTCTCTCTTCAACGGACACTTTTCAATCCTCAAGTATTGATGGGGGCTATTTCGCACCCTACATACTAGTCTGATCGAACAAAGATTACAAGATCGATTCGACCAACTCTAACGGATCGAGATCTTCTTACTGACCCAGCCTGATGCCGCTCGCTCCGAGTAAAGATTACACTCCGGACCCAAGAAGGATAGGTTGGGCCGAGTCCAACTAGGACTATGATTCCTTGTAATACTAGGTTTAGCGTAATATAAATACCTAGTTATTCATTGTATAAGACACCTATGAATTCTCTTAATTCTGAGATTACACAAGAATACATTGATAACAATAGAACTCAATAATATCCATTATTATTGCAGAACTTTACCTCCATTTCATTGCGTTCTTAATTTCGTTAATGGTTTTACTTCTTGCCTTTGATTATTGCTTTTCTTTGTAAACGATCCATCCAGAATAAAGTAACAGAATCCAATATACTGAATAATTCGATATCCAAACCCCCGATATCACAAATTCACTGATATTAAATTAACCCGACGAAAAACGGTTAAATCAGTTGGCGCCCACCGTGGGGCTAGGTTAATTATTCGATCGACATATGGCTCGCCCAAGGAAAAGCGCCCATGTCGGAGCAAGAAGTAACACAACCACCGGTCATGACACATCTGAAGATCCACGGGAGAACGACAATAATAACGTTCCCAATACCGACGAGAATTTTCAGAATACCCATCCCCGAGATCATGAACCCCTAGGAGGTCCTCCCGGCACGATACAGGAAGAGCCGGAAGTCCCCGAGATCCCTGCTCCTCTCCCGGGTGCTCAGGAGAAATTACGACAAATAGCGATGCTCTTTAAATCACTCTCCCCGGAAGAATTACTTGTGCTTGATCAAATTCCGCAAAACCCTAGGGCTGCCAGGACAATTCCTGCTCGGAGAACGCCCGGACAAAACGATCATGTATCTCAACAAGCTGATAGCCCACCAAGCGAGCACCGCTCGCTACACAGTCCACAACAGGACAATTCGAAACCCTCCGACAACAATCCTCGAAGGAAACGAGCTCACAGAAAAACCCCGGCGAGGCGCAGTAGATCCAGGGAACGAACAATTATCCCTATTGAGGATGATATAGATGATACAATCCCTGATCGACCACGAACGGCTCGACTGACGGAAAGAGAAATTGAAAGGATGGTGCAGGACCGACTTGAACAACGCTTACGGTCTATTCAAAATCCGTGGGCCCGAACCACGGAACTCCAGGAAAGCCTTGCGGCCTGTTCTCCCTTCTGCAGGGAAATAAAAGAGGCACAATCGATCGGACAAGTCCCGGGCAGACTACCTCGCTATGATGGAACCACTGACCCGGATGATTATATTTTTAGCTTTACGAATATAATGAATTTATATGCCCACTCTGCTGAATTCACTGCCAAATTAATGGTAACCACATTCGAAGGACTCGCGTTGGACTGGTTCGCGAAACAACCTGCCAACTCCATATTCAGCTTTAGGGAACTCTGTAACAAATTGACACAGCAGTTCGCCAGCCAGAAGAGACAAAAACTTCCAATGAGCTACCTTGGAACTATATATCAACAAGAAGGAGAATCTCTAAGGGATTGGTTGGCCAGATTCAACGTAGAATTGCTTAAAATCGATTCCCCAAATATCGATTACATAATATCTATCCTCTTCGATCTCACTAAAAACAGGCAGTTCGGAAATGCCCTCAGTCGAAAGCAACCAAGAACGTTCGCCGACATCATGAGCCTAGCATCTAAATATATGACTCAAGAAGAGATGAATTCCTTTAAGGATAAAAACAAAAACAAAGCCACTACCTCAAGCTCAAAACGGCATGACAGGTTTCCTATCCAAAAATCTTTGGATTTCGAGCGATCCTTCAGGAGAGGTAATGTCTTCCAGCAACTGGAATACAACAAAGCCGACCAAGATAGGCAACCCAATTTCTACCAAAGACCAAGAAACCCTGAGCAACCAACCAGAAGCAGGGTGAATCATGTAGAACACCCGAGGTTAAATATTCCAATGGAAGAAATATTGGAAATTCTAGAAAGAAATAACTGGATTCCCGAGGCGAGAAAAATCGCACAGCCAAGACCAGGATCTCGAAACTACGATCAATACTGTAAGTACCATAGGGCACACGGACATCGAACGGAGAATTGTTTTCACCTTAAGAGAGAAGTTGAGAAACTAATCGAACCACGGTAAGAAACTCAACTGGAGAAACCCCTTTCAGCTTGGTATATGGGTCGGAAGCTGTTATCCCTGTGGAAACTTTAATTCCAACTCCAAGAATAGAGATGTTCAATAAAGAAGAAAATGAAAAGGCGAGGGAAAATGACGTTGATTTAACAGAAGCCTTAAGAGATAAAGCTGCTGTACGCCTACAAGCCACTAAGGCAAATATGGAGAAAGCATACAATCAAAAGGTACGCGTCCGAACCTTCAAAGAAGGGGACTTGGTTTTGAAAAAGGTAGAAGTATCCAAGCATGTGGGAAAGTTACAACAAAATTGGGATGGACCTTACATCGTCATTGGCGTAGGAAAGAAAGGTTCATACAAGATTGCACACATGGATGGGACAGCCTTACCAAGAACCTGGAACGCAGTCAACCTTAGGAAATACTATGGTAAATAAATTTTAGCAGATTATACTGCATCGTTTTATTTTACTTTATCAAGTTTTAATCCTTGTAACAAAGGCCTTAGCCTAGAGTTCAATTAGTAAAAATTTTAGCATTTTCTATACATCGATTATTTCGATTAACGCTCTGTGGAATTACACTAGCATATTGATAAATATTAGAACGAAACGAGTCGAGTATACATTGATCCGCTCAATAAACACTCCTCGATTTATATCAACAGCAAAAAAGGCTTTTTGGTGATAAACCTAAGTCTAAATTATAAATGAGTCGAGTATACATTGATCCGCTCAATAAACACTCCTCATTCCGACGACAAAAACGAGTTGAGTAAACATCGATCCGCTCGATAAAAACTCCTCGACATATATATATTCAACAGTAAAAAAGACTTTTTGGTGATAAACCTAAGTCTAAATTATAAATGAGTCGAGTATACATTGATCCGCTCAATAAACACTCCTCATTCCGACGACAAAAACGAGTTGAGTAAACATCGATCCGCTCGATAAAAACTCCTCGACATATATATATTCAACAGTAAAAAAGACTTTTTGGTGATAAACCTAAGTCTAAATTATAAATGAGTCGAGTATACATTGATCCGCTCAATAAACACTCCTCATTCCGACGACAAAAACGAGTTGAGTAAACATCGATCCGCTCGATAAAAACTCCTCGACATATATATATTCAACAGTAAAAAAGACTTTTTGGTGATAAACCTAAGTCTAAATTATAAATGAGTCGAGTATACATTGATCCGCTCAATAAACACTCCTCATTCCGACGACAAAAACGAGTTGAGTAAACATCGATCCGCTCGATAAAAACTCCTCGACATATATATATTCAACAGTAAAAAAGACTTTTTGGTGATAAACCTAAGTCTAAATTATAAATGAGTCGAGTATACATTGATCCGCTCAATAAACACTCCTCATTCCGACGACAAAAACGAGTTGAGTAAACATCGATCCGCTCGATAAAAACTCCTCGACATATATATATTCAACAGTAAAAAAGACTTTTTGGTGATAAACCTAAGTCTAAATTATAAATGAGTCGAGTATACATTGATCCGCTCAATAAACACTCCTCATTCCGACGACAAAAACGAGTCGAGTAAACATTGATCCGCTCAATAAAAACTCCTCGATCGAACACAACAAACATAAAGACTTACAGGTATTAAAAACCTAAGTCTGAACAAAACGAGTTGAGTAAACATCGATCCGCTCGATAAAAACTCCTCGATATATCTATGATGATTAAAAGACTTCAGGTATTAAAAACCTAAGTCTGAACAAGACGAGTTGAGTAAACATCGATCCGCTCGATAAAAACTCCTCGATATATCTATGATGATTAAAAGACTTCAGGTATTAAAAACCTAAGTCTGAACAAAACGAGTTGAGTAAACATCGATCCGCTCGATAAAAACTCCTCGATATATCTATGATGATTAAAAGACTTCAGGTATTAAAAACCTAAGTCTGAATAAAACGAGTAGAGTAAACATCGATCCGCTCGATATACACTCCTCGAACTATTTACAACGAGAAAAAGACTTTTGGTACGAAAAACCTAAGTCTAAAACAAAACGAGTTGAGTAAACATCGATCCGCTCGATAAAAACTCCTCGACGTATATATTTAATGATCAAAAAGACTTCAGGTATAGAAAACCTAAGTCTAAACAAAAGGAGTTGAGTAAAACATCGATCCGCTCGATAAAAACTCCTCGACAAATATATTCAACGATCAAAAAGACTTTCAGGTACTAAAAACCTAAGTCTAAATAAAACAAGTTGAGTAAACATCGACCCGCTCGATAAAAACTCCTCGACATATCTACAGCGATCAGGAAGACTTCAGGTATAGAAAACCTAAGTTTAAACAAAAGGAGTTGAGTAAAACATCGATCCGCTCGATAAAAACTCCTCGACATATATATTCAACGATCAAAAAGACTTTCAGGTACTAAAAACCTAAGTCTAAACAAAGAGGGTGGAGTAAACATCGATCCGCTCGATAAAAACTCCTCGACATATATATTCAACGATCAAAAAGACTTTCAGGTACTAAAAAACTAAGTCTAAACAAAGACGAGTTAAGTAAACATCGATCCGCTCGATAAAAACTCCTCGGTATATGTTCAACGATCAAAGAGATTTTTGGGTTAAAAACCTAAGTCTAAACAAAACGAGTTGAGTAAACATTGATCCGCTCAATAAAAACTCCTCGATTAATTACAACGACAAAGAAGGATTTTGTTATGAAATCCTAAGTCTAAATTATAGCAAGATTGAGTACACATTGATAAGCTCAATAAAAACTCCTCGATCTACTCCTAACGATCTAAAAAAGATCCGCTGATACTCCTAAAGTTTTGAAAGATAAATCAAGTATGTATTCATCTGCTCGGAAATTACTCCTCGTAAATAAAATTATCAAACGACAAAGAAGATGCAAGGAATAAAATAACATTTTATTCATCAAATCAATTACATACAAATATCCTACGTTACAAAAATCTGCTTGCTACCTATAGATCGTCACAATGATCCAGTTAAATTGATCCTATGGGATCGACTATCTTCACGACAATGTCCACGGAAACACCAATCTCCTCCCTAGTACCTCATCGATCATAATAAACCACCTAAGAAGCATGCTGCTCAGGATGGTCGACTTCTTTGGTTCGATGGCCAGGCTCTGAAGATCGGTATGTTCCTCCAGGTGAAATGAGCATTACCAGCCAGATAACCAGCAGTACTCAATTCACCCACAAAAGATACTGCTTTTACATTATCTATAAAACATTTTACTCTGAAGCAGCATCTCTTCAGGACCGCCGTGAAACGGTAACTTTACCGGCCACCCCGGTGGTCTATCAATCCGGAAGTAACCTCCAAGGACGAGGATGGCCGGCAAAGTACGAACCCTCCTTGTGCAGACGGAAACCACGGACCTCTAATGTGATGAAGACTAAGGCAGAGATCTCATGGGATCCGTCGATACAAGGAAGGGCTGACATGGGACCCGTCAATACAAGACTGGGGACAATTTCTTTACTGCGAACGAACAAATCACGATAATGTGACTTCTTGAACATTATGGGGTCCGAAGGCAAAATGAAATCTAAAGAAACAGAGATCTTCATTGTTATGAATAAACTGTCTACTTATTTATAGGCGCCCGTGAGAATGATCCTACGGATAATAGGAGTTTAATCAAGGGACGAAAACGCGACCCTTTGACTTCCCGAAATAAATGCAAGTAAGTTGGAACGGCGCCCCGTCTGATCGACTCAACAGATCGATGACAAACAAATCTACAGATCGAAGCGATCGACAAATAATCCAAGAAAACTTAAAGAAGTTCAAAGACCAAAACGACCTGCACGATCATATATGAGGGTCGCCTAATAGAAAATATTAAGAACTCCTAGACGAAGGCATGCAAAATTAGACCGTTGAAAGAGGATAAATGCTTAAAAACGACCAGAGCCTCCACCATATGGGGATCGTAACTGCCTCATACATCATAGGGGGACTACTAAGTTGGCCATACAAGAATTCCATTTAGAATCCAAGAAATCTGACATCGAAATCAGGAGAATAGCCCTCCCTATTCGAAACTATAAGGCCGTCACTGCCTAATTTTCCAAAGAATTGCTGAAGGAGGTCTGAACGGGTCAGATCTGGCCAGGACTGTTACATTTTCCAATTCCTCCCATATCAAGAGTATGATATACTGGTTAGGGATATGTATAGTTGAAAAGCTAATAATGGAAGACATGGATAGGTGAAAAGCACCTAAAGGAAAATTTCTCTCTGAGGAAAAGAAGAACTGAAATTCAACGGGAGGAACAATAACCTCCTTATATAAGATATATGTCATATAAGGACAAATTTATAAGGCATGAATCGAGCATCGACCAGACAGCTAAGGGTTTACACAACGACGATCGGCTGGATCGATCAACAAAGATTAAATATGCGAAGCAAATATTATACCGTTCAGTTATCTTACAAGCGACCAAAGCAAGATCAAGCTTACTTTCTCCATACTCAAATCTCTCCGCAGAAATAAAAATTCAGATAAGTAAAACTAATCTTTGTCAATTACTACATGATGGTATATTTGTGCGTAGCAATTACATATATGAAAAAGATATATCATTAGAATCAAGGCAAGAATCTGCCTACAGAAGAGATCATAATATTTCCATTTTAGTACTTCTCCCATTACAAAATTTCAGCCCAAACGAATGCACAAATGTTGGGCGACAAAAAAAAAAAAAAAAAAAAAAAAAAAAAAAAAAAAAGAGACAGTCCAAGGTCTGCCAGATCGAATAAAAATCATTGAGAAGAATCGCCAGAGGGGCGACCAGCAGAAACAGGCCTCCGAGGAGTTAGGTTACCAGCAAATGCCATCAACTCCTCCTGGCGCTTAAGATAACCGGCATCATAACCATCATCATATGCCTGTTGACGAGATCCCTCTGCCGACGCGGCAGCCTGAACTAGGTCGCCTTTCTCTTTCTCAAGAATAACTTTGTCAGCCTCTAACTTTTGGAGATCATCTTTAGCAAGTTGCAGCTGCAGCTCCAAACCCCTGGTTTTAGCTTTCTCCGACTCCAGCTGAACTTGAAGAGCTCTCCGACTATTCCACAGTTCATCATTTTGCACACCCAGCTGGAGTGCAAAATACTTGCCCTAAAAACATAAAAGAGTAAGAAAAACCGCCGTACAACAAAGAATTCAAAACAAAGAACAGGAAAAATGTTCGAAATATGTTTACCTGTTCACATATCTTCACCAGAGATTGAACAAGGCGAACATTGGAAGTACCTTCGAGCTTCCTCAATTCACCGGGCAAAATAGTACTCATGCCTAAGTCCCAAGACAAAGCATCAGGTTCAACAAAACCAGGCCGTTCGCTTGTCAAAGGGACACCGTCGGAACGTGGAGTCTCCGACAAAAGAATGTCATTAACCTGCATAAGCACGCAGCGATCATCTAACGGACGAGGGGAGTCCCTCTCGTCGGGACTAACAGAGGTCTCTTTGCCGGAAGCAGATATAATGGTCCGACGACCAGACCTCGACCCAGATCGACCCCCAGAAGGTCCCCCAGACTCAAAAGAAGCAGTCGTTACAGTGGTATCATGAAACAGATATTCAGGACCATATTGCGAAATAGACTGCGTTATGGAAGGATTGACAGAAAAACCATCACCGACTTGCCCTTCACTAACTAGCAGGGCAGTAGAAGTAGAAAAAGGAAGGGAACTAACAAAATCCCCTCCATGAGATCCATACTCGTAAGAAGAAAAACCTGAAGAAACAGGTATGTCGTAAACCTGTTCCATGTTGGATGGGTCTCCGAAAGCTAATCGACCTGGGGAAGATCTATTACCTCCCGCGGGGGTAGAAGAAAAGTTTGGTTGGAGGAGCGACGAACTAACTTCTGACAAAGGTTGGAACGTGGTAATAGGAGTATCGATCATCGAACTACTAACTGAGGACGAACGAGGAGGCTCCATCGAAGGCCCTTCTCTTCGAAATTTCTTCGATCTATTATCCCTAGCGCCCTCACGAGAAGGTCGCTTCGAAGTATTACCGAAAAGGTTACTCATGATCGGATTACGGAAAAATATAAATTAATATCGAGGAAGTTTATCGACTAGCTCAAGAAAGAGTATTATGTTAAGAGAAGAGTATAGCAGTAAAAAAGACAAGTCAAATTTTACCTCTCGTATTTATACTACACGAAAAGACGCGACTGACCCGAAGAAAGGGCGCGAAACAGGAAAACTGACCTTGGAGCAAACGCTAGAATTTGAAAAGACACATACATAATGATTACGGCAAATTAAATGATTTGTCTGAATCATTACAGCGAATGTGAAAGGACACGACTGTCAGAATAAGAAACGTTTAGTGTACAAAGTAGGGAAAGCTAAGCTGCAATTAAACCTACAAGCGGATAATTACAAAGATTATTTTAAAGATAAATCACTATTTCAAGAAGCCTGGTCGCTTTCCGGAATCTTCTGCTCACTATCGACGTCCTCAGTCATGCCTGTATCGTCTTCTTCTTCCTCTTCATCTACTGGATCGATGAAAGTATTATCGAGCTCATCGTTAACATCAGAAGGAGGAATCGGCAATGGATTTCCAAATTCCTCGACAAGATGAGCCAGAGGAAAACCTTGATATTCGACATCTGGAACCTCAGAAGAAGAATAAAGCTCGCCATAACG
Organism: Penstemon eatonii; assembly: GCA_038501285.1. Classification (NCBI taxonomy): domain Eukaryota; kingdom Viridiplantae; phylum Streptophyta; class Magnoliopsida; order Lamiales; family Plantaginaceae; genus Penstemon; species Penstemon eatonii. Next base: position 49,354,523 of record CM076715.1, on the reverse strand, counting down.
GTTCAACCGGATATGAGCTGCCTTAAAATACTCCTTCCGACGATCGTCGATCATCTCCAAAGCGACCAGTTGATGAATCGATTTTTTAAAAGTATTCTCAAGAAGAGGGCCGACCATCCGGTACACCAACGCCGTATGAACAGGAGAGTTGAGGAATTCACGAACGACTTGTTCATCAGATTTCCTAACATATCGATCCCTTTGCCTAAGTGGGACGTCATTTTCATACTCCTCTAAAGAAGCTTCAAGGCTTGACACTTGAGATTCAAGCTCACTAATCCGAGTCGTGCTCTGCAACTGCAATTCTTCTAATTTTCTTGCCATTTGATTGGTTTGTTCCTGAGCGCGAGAAACCTCTATCACTCTATCTAGCATTTCTTGATCTTCGGTCCCGGCAGCACGAGTCTCTACGACAGGAACAGAGGAAGAAGTCGAGGGACCAACTTCTGAACCGGAAGATTTGTGAAGTAAAACTTTATATTTCTCTTCAAGGAATTCGCACTGTTGTTTCCAAAGAGAATTTTCATAGGCGTATGATGTCAGACAGGTGTTAACCTGAAATAACGAAGGGGTCAGAAAGAAACGAATTAGCGAATTAAGAAAATCTTAAAATATCACTTCATCTGAATAATAAGAAAGAAAAGGATCTCACCTTTTCAGCGTAAAGAGAAGCTCGCTGGAATTTCTCCAAAGGATCCTTATGAAGAAGCTTATTAAGATCGCGAGTATGAACGCCAGATAAAAGAATACGGGTCGCCTTATCGACCGCATTCTCGTTATTATCATGAATAAGAGAATCCTTCTCGGAATAACCAGCGGCCCTCCTTCCCTCTAAATGATCCTCGATCATTTCGACCAGAGTAGGATTTGGATGTTTATCCCCGAGTAAAGAAAGGTCGTCACCAGAACGTCCATAGTAACTCCTCTTTCTATCAACTGGATTATTAGTGGGATGAGGCATCGACCAGCTACGACATCCTCGAATACCCAAAGATGTTCTAAGATGAAGCGGAGGATAACCGGATCCCATGCCCTGACAAATAGGGGACTCACGTGGAGAATCCGGAGATTCCTCTCTATTCTCCTCGGATTCGTGACCCAATTCCAATTTCCTCTTTCGAGACGCCCTCTGCTCGATAGGATTATTCTCCACTGACTTGGAAGATTTCGACAGCACCATTTTTCCCTTCGAAGAGTGTCGGGAGTTTTCTACCATATGAGCTGAAAAAGAAACAAAATAAAGTTAATTTCTCCGTATAAAAAGTATAGCGACGATACTAAAGGTCAAATAAAATGCTAACCAAGAGGTTCAGGTGATGAACTGATGGGGAAATTATGGACACTTAACCCCGCCTTACGAAGAAAAGCTTCCCCAATCAGAAGAGCACTTTGATATTTGTTTGTACGCATCTCGGGAATCTCAGTTATAAATCGTACATCGTCGGGAACAAGTTCGCCAGTTGATGAGCGACCTCCAGGAATCCAACTAGAGCCATGATCCCATGAAAAAGGTATGGTCGAACCATCCACCGAACGGAGATTAGACGGAGGACGAACAAAGAAGAAATGAGATTTCCATGAAGGATTACTAGAAACCGGAGCATCAAAAATTGCTCGGCTAGGTCGCTGACTAGCAAAGAAATATCCACGATTTGAAGAACTAGAAATATTAAAACGGAAAAGTTGCGTAAAATTGCGGAAAGAAGGTTTAAACCCCTTTGCAATCATCAGAACGGAAAAACAAACCACGAAAGCAACAGAATTTGGAACCAGTTGTGTCAAGCACACGCTGAAAGTTTTCAGAACTTCCAGGAAAAGGGGAGACAAAGGAAGACGCAGTCCGCTATTAAAATGAGCCGTATAAAAGGCTCGACATCCCTCCGGCGGGGTAGTAACCCTATCAGTAGGTGAAGGGAGAATTATCTCAGAACCCTCCGGAAAATATTTGGTATAGCTATTCACGACTTCGGGGAATGTTTCCTCTGTATATGCGCAAGCTAGATCCTCAATTGGTTCAGAAATCTGAGGAACAGTACCTTTGCCCTTTTTGGCTCGGGCGGCTACGTCCGCATCGGAAAGGATTCGTACCTTGTAAGTATCTTCTACAGGGATAACAAGGTCAGAGACCGTAGTTTGTTCACCCAGAGGATTAGAATGTAACTCCTCCTCGTTATCGGGGGCGATGATCTCTCTAGGAGAAGAAGAAGACCTTCTTACGGAAGCCATCTATATTTTAGTTCTCGGAAGAAGAAGGTCGATGAAAGGAAAATTTTATACGACGAACGACCAAACTAGAAAATGACTGCGATCTAAAAGCAAATATAAAAGAGAAATGGCAAACTCGAAAGTCACCTATTTATAAGGAAATGAGAAAAGACGTTTCGAACTCATCGCAGCTACTCAAATTCCCGCCAAAACGGAAGGATACAAAAAGCCTCCTGAATGGACGCGTGGCGATCCATAATTAGACAGAAGAAACGACTATCTATGATACGTAGCACTCTTTTCCTTACTTAAGATTTTTTCCCACTGGGTTTTTTCTTAAGTAAGGTTTTTAACGAGGCTCCGTTCATAGAAAAGAAACAGTCGACAAGTTTTATCTACTTCTACGAGCTCCTATTATCTATACGCTCGAAGAAGTGAGGGAGTACTGATGGGGGCTATTTCGCACCCTACATACTAGTCTGATCGAACAAAGATTACAAGATCGATTCGACCAACTCTAACGGATCGAGATCTTCTTACTGACCCAGCCTGATGCCGCTCGCTCCGAGTAAAGATTACACTCCGGACCCAAGAAGGATAGGTTGGGCCGAGTCCAACTAGGACTATGATTCCTTGTAATACTAGGTTTAGCGTAATATAAATACCTAGTTATTCATTGTATAAGACACCTATGAATTCTCTTAATTCTGAGATTACACAAGAATACATTGATAACAATAGAACTCAATAATATCCATTATTATTGCAGAACTTTACCTCCATTTCATTGCGTTCTTAATTTCGTTAATGGTTTTACTTCTTGCCTTTGATTATTGCTTTTCTTTGTAAACGATCCATCCAGAATAAAGTAACAGAATCCAATATACTGAATAATTCGATATCCAAACCCCCGATATCACAAATTCACTGATATTAAATTAACCCGACGAAAAACGGTTAAATCAAGTATAAATAGCTGAAAGAGACGAGGAAGAAATAAGTAACACAATCTCTGAGAAATTTTCGAAGCAAAATTCTTTAAGTCTCAAGAACAGCTCACTCATCAGCTTAGTCATTAGTTGACGAAAGCAGAGTTGAAGAATCAAGAAAAATACATCTTCTGAGTGATTTTGTAAACAAGAGTGTTGTGCGGAGTTGTGATCCATCTTTGTGAGTGATCAAACTTCAGAGAGTAGAATTTCTTAGTGATTTTCTATTGTGAGCTTATAGCCTTTTCATTAGTTGTCTAGGTATAAGTGGAGAAATATTGTAATCTGTGTGATTATAGTATAACCCAGAATCAAAGTGATCTGGAAGAGTGGACTAAAGGATTTTTACCCATATAACCACTATAAAAATTCTTTGTGTTTTTACTGTGCTTTTAAACTTGCATATTTACTGATTGCATAAAACACATTAAGTTAACTGTTTGAAAAAGGATTTAAAAGGAGTTTGCAAAACTGGGGAAACATTTTTCAAACTGCTAAGACTACTTGTGAAAAACACTTTATAAATCCGCTGCAAGTACTCTAAGTATTAAAACTGATTTTAACAAAATCAGCTAAGTCACCATCAGACGAGTGGTCAACAAAACTGTTCAAATATTTGTTCACGAGCAGAATTGTAACTAACTGATCTGATCAGCTTAGTCTGTTCAGTTAGGGTAAAAGTTTTAAAGTTAAAATTGAAGAAAATTTTTAAAGAGGTTTATTCACCCCCCCCTCTAAACCTCTTCTGACCACTTGGGACCAACAAGTGGTATCAGAGCAGGTGGTTCATTTGAATCAGCTGCCTGATCAACGAGCTTGATCCGAGTGTTTTTCAAAAGTTTTCAAAACTTTTCAAAAGAGCATCTTTTTGAAAAATCAAAACTTTTTGAAAAATGGATTGTATCAGCCATGTTCCCCACATTGCTGGTATGTCCTTTGAGGACTGGAAAATCAGAATGGAGATTTTCCTAGCTGCTTATAATGATAACATGTACACATGTATCATTAAAGGTCCATTCAGATTCACAAAGACCATCAAGATAAATGAAGTGGATACGGTTGTGGAAAAAGACCTTCATGAGATGACTCCAGAGGAAATAAAGCTTTACAATCTAGATAAAGTTGGGATATTCATCATGACTAAAGCCCTGGATAATGATCGGTTTGACAAGGTCAAACATTGCAAAACCGCAAAGGAGATGTGGGACAAAGTCAGAGACATGAGCGAAGGCAATGATGCAATAAAGGAGCATCAGCTCAGTGTTGCCTTGGAAAAGCTGGATAACTTCAAGATGAAATCTGGAGAAACCATTGACCAGATGGATACCAGATTCACCAGAACTCTGAATGAAGTTTTAAAGCTGGGAAAGACCTTCACTGACATAGAGATTACCGTCAGAGTACTAAAGGCCCTACCCCCAAAGTTCAACATGAAAGTGACAGCAATGGAAGAATCAAGGGATTTGGGAAAAATCTCTCTTACTGAGCTGTTCTCTGTACTCAAGGCATTCGAGTATAAACTGCCTAGGATGGGAATTGAAGAAACCTCAACTTCAGGACCCACAGCTGCACTGTTTGCTGCTGAAAATCAAAGAAGACCAGCTCAAAGAAATGTAGAAGTGGACTCATCTGATGAAGCCACAATACTCAACAAGAAGGAGTACACTGCTGGAGATGTTGCACTGTTGATGAACAATTTCAAGAAGTTCTACAAAAGAAAAATGAAGAACAAATACAACAATGCTTCTACTTCTAAACCTAACTTTTCTTCTCAAGATAAAGATGATTACAAAGCAAAACTAATGTGTTACAACTGCAGGAAATTGGGACACTTCATCAAAGACTGCCCATATCCAAAAGCAGAAAAGTACACTGAAGAGGAGAAGAAAATGAGAAAAGAAAGAAAGCATCAGAGAGGCAAGGCTATGATGGCTGAAGCAGAAAAGCTGACTGCTGTCTACTCATCTGATTCAGATTCAGACACGTCTGATGAAGAATCGTCTGATGAAGAAAAACCTGCTCTCCTGTGCCTGATGGCAAAGGAATCTGATGACTCTGAGGATGAGGTAACTCCTCTTAACAATGAATTATTTAATTCATTTGAACAAATGATGCTTAACAATACTGGTATTGCTGAAGCATACAAAAAGCTTAAGGAAGAGATGATATTGCTAAAAGAGCAAAATAATTCACTGAAACTTTTAGCTTAAAAGCCAAAGGAATCAGTTGAATATAAACAGCTTGAGCAAGAACATGAATCTCTGAAAGCTTAGTGTGAAGTTTATAAAGGAAAAATCATGGAACTTGAAAAAGTTATTGAGTCTCATGAAAAATCATCTGTTGCATCCACGCATACATCTAGTAAACAGAAGATACCTTTAGAACAGGATAAGCAAGAATTGAACCATACTGAAAAATTCATATCAGCTGACAATAGTAAGGTCATTCTGTATGTTCAAACTGCTAGACCTACTTCATCTGAGAATGTGTTAAAGGAGAAAAAATCTCCTAAGGCTAAAAAGAGCAAAGAGCCTAGTGTAGGAAATCAGACTAGTAAGACCAAACAACAGAGTCCTAAGAAGTCTGTTGATAAAGCTAAAGTCAATCAGACTAGTGGTAAAACTAAGTCAAAATCAATTGAGCAAGCATCTAGTAAACCAAAGAAGCATAAAAACAAGAAAAATCAAAATGCTTGGTATGGAAATGAGTCATATTATGTGCAACCTGCTGCATATCATCCTATGTATCATGCACCTCAATTTCCTAGTTACTATGCACCTTACCCTGCTCATCCAATGCATGCATATCCTGCATATTATGCACCTTACCCTGCTTATGAACATTATTCTTATCATACTGATCATCAACATGACTTATCTGATACTTATGATAAAAATGAAACTGTTCATGCTCCTGTAAAAACTCCGAAGCCTAAGAAGCCTAACACTTCATCATCTTAGGTTGTCAAAGGTGGAACTAATCCTTCAGGACCCTCTCAATAAGGGTACCTAAAACAATCTTACTTTTGTTTTGTAGGTTAGGATTAGGAGTAGGAGTAAAGTAGAGAAGATTTGGTACTTGGACAGTGGTTGTTCAAGACACATGTGTGGAAACATACATGAGTTGACTGATGCAGTTGCTGTGGATGGTCCAAAGGTTACATTTGGAGACAGCAAAGAAGGCAAGATTAAAGCTAAAGGAAGATTAATCAAGGGAAACATAGAGATATCTGACGTCTCATATGTTAAAGGCCTAAAGTATAATCTGCTGAGCATAAGTCAATTTTGTGACAAAGGATATTCAGTCATCTTCTCAACAGATAAGTGCTATGTTGAACAGATTGGTAAAAAGAAGGTAATCTTATCTGGAAGAAGACAGGGAAATATCTATATAGTTGACTGGAATTCTGCTGACAAGAATTCAAGTCTTTGTTTGGTGGCATATGCACCAAGTGAAGTCAGTTGGCTATGGCACAAGAGAATGAATCATCTAAACTTCAAGACCATAAACAGATTAATCAAGAATGATCTGGTAGAAGGGATTCCAAAGGCAGTCATGAGCAAAGACAAGCTATGTGACGCATGTTAGAAGGGTAAACAAATCAAGTCATCTTTCAAAGGCAAGAAGCACCAATCTTCTGGAAGAATATTGGAGCTATTACATATGGACTTATTTGGACCCATTGATCCAGTCAGCAATGGTGGAAAGAAATACTGCCTAGCTGTTGTGGATGACTATTCAAGATATACTTGGGTGATTTTCATGAAGAAGAAAAGTGAAACCAAGGAACATCTTACCAATCTGATGGAACTGATCCAGAATGAGAAGAGTATAAAAATATTGAAGATCAGATCAGATAGAGGGACAGAGTTTACAAACTCTACTGTTGAAGAGTATTGTAATATCAAAGGAATACATCATGAGTATTCAGCTGCTAGAACCCCTCAACAGAATGGTGTTGCTGAAAGGAGAAACATAACACTGAAAGAAGCTGTCAGAACCATGATAGCCGAAGCTAAGCTGCCTCAAAGATTTTGGGCAGAAGCAACAAATACAGCATGCTTTACCCAAAACAGATGTATGATCAACAAAAATCAGAACAAGACTCCATATGAAGTTTGGAACAACAGAAAACCAAACATTCATTATCTTAAGATTTTTGGTTGTAAATGTTTTGTATTGAATAATGGAAAAAATCACCTTACTGCATTTGCAGAAAAGGCTGATGAAGCTGTTTTGTAGGATATTCAACTGTTAGTAAAGCCTTCAGAGTTTTTAACAAAAGAACATTACTAATAGAAGAATCTATCCATGTAGTATTTGATGAGCCAAGTCAATCTTCTGAAAAGAATCAAAGTGTTAATCAAGATCTGTCTACTGATTTACAGAAGCTAGACATTGGAAGAAATGAAGAATATGTTCCCATCATACTACCTAATCTAAGTTCAGCTGCTAACTCAAGTGCTGTTCAAAATCACAGTGCTGATTGTCTAACAGACGAGTTGCAAACAACTAACAGACCAGAGACTGTTCAACAGACAACTAATGTTCAACAGACTACTACTGAAACTACAACAGTAGTGCTGCAAGATCAAAACAGAGGACAACATCCTGATCTGCAACCTGATCTTAGATGGCTCATAAATCACCCACCAGAGTTAGTGATTGGTGATCCATTAGATAGAGTTAAAACAAGAAGAGCTGCTGCACAAGATGCTATGTTTGTCACCTTTCTATCTCAAATAGAGCCTAAACAAATTGAAGAAGCTCTAAATGATTCCTTCTGGATAGAAGCTATGCAAGAAGAGCTGAATCAATTTGAAAGGAATGAAGTCTGGTACTTAGTTCCTAGACCAAGTCATCAAAGGGTAATTGGCACTAAATGGGTATTCAGAAATAAGATGAATGAAGATGGTGTTGTCACCAGAAATAAAGCAAGATTAGTGGCCAAGGGTTATTGTCAAGAAGAAGGAATTGACTTTGATGAAACTTTTGCACCAGTAGCAAGACTTGAAGCAATCAGACTGTTTCTAGCCTATGCTGCTTACAAGAACTTCACTGTCTATCAGATGGATGTGAAGTCTGCTTTTCTCAATGGAGAACTGCAAGAAGAAGTATATGTTGAACAACCTCCTGGATTTGAAGTCTGTCAAGAAGAGGACAAGGTATATCGTCTGAAGAAAGCCCTATATGGACTGAAACAGGCTCCAAGAGCATGGTATGATACCCTATCTGATTTTCTTTTAATTAAAGGATTTCGTAAAGGTAAGGTAGATAAAACCTTGTTTACAATTGAATGGGAAAATCATATATTACTTGTGCAAATATATGTCGACGATATTATTTTTGGTTCAACTAACCAACAGATGTGTGATAAGTTCTCCAAGCTGATGCAGAATAAGTTTGAAATGAGCATGATGGGTGAACTTAACTATTTTCTTGGCTTGCAAGTTAGACAGTTGCCTGATGGAATATTCATCAGCCAAGCAAAATACACAAGAGATCTGTTCAAGAAGTTTGGTATGGAAACTAGCTCAACTGCTACAATTCCTATGTCTACAAGTCTTCGTTTGGATAAAGATGAAGATGGCAAATCAGTGGACATAACCAAATATAGAGGCATTATTGGTTCATTGTTGTATCTAACAGCAAGTAGACCTGATATAACGTACTCAGTTGGAGTCTGTGCAAGATTTCAATCAAACCCCAAAGAATCTCATCTCTTAGCTGCCAAGAGGATATTGAAATACATTAAAGGCACTCAAGAATTGGGATTGTGGTATCCTAGAGAATCTGGATTTGAACTTATTGGTTATTCAGATTCAGACCTTGCTGGCTGCAAGATTGACAGAAAGAGCACAACAGATGCCTGTCAGTTCTTAGGTAGTCGTCTGATCTCATGGATGAGTAAGAAACAGACTTCAGTTTCTATATCTACTGCTGAAGCTGAATATATAACTGCTGGAGCTTGCTGTGCACAAATACTTTGGTTGAAGCATCAACTAGAAGACTACAACATCAAGATCAGTGGAATACCAATCTACTGTGACAATACAAGTGCAATCTCTCTTACTCAGAACACTACAAGTCATTCAAGGACTAAGCATATTGAGATCAAGCATCACTTCATTAGAGATCATGTGGAAAAAGGCAATGTTATGATTGAGTATGTTCATACTGACAATCAGATTGCTGATATTTTCACTAAACCTTTAAGTGAAGTAAGGTTTTCAACTTTGAGAGCTGAGCTAGGACTACTCAATTTGGAAGCATAAGCTGAGGGGGAACTCATCAGAAGACTAGAGTTCAACAGCTTACTCATCTCTATTATCTTCAAGGATTAACTCTCAACAGACTAGTTAACTTATGAATTCTTAAACTCAGGGGGAACGTGTAAGACTAGCGGTACTTCTGAATTAAAGATGAAATTTGTTAATGACAGTTAGTTGAAGTTATGTTTTCATCAGAAGACTCAACTATCGAAGATTAAAGTTATTTTATCTAGCTGGATTTACAAACAGCTGAGGAAGGTTATCAGCTATTGGCATTCTCTGATAACAGCATTGTTATCAGGACAGTAGTCCATCGGATAAGTGTTTATTATACTCATCTGATTACTTAAATAAAAGCGAACTATTTAAAACGCTCTATTTAAAACACGCTTTTATAAGTAACTGTTGGGCGGTACATATTCCCGCTCCTCATTAAATATCTCTTGAATTTGAAAAGTCGTAACTGACGCCGCACGATCAGCACTGACAGAAAAACGGATCTAACGGTTGGCGGATATCACGGAAACTGACATACCCCAACTCTATAAATCCCCATCTGATCAGTCGAGTCGCTCTTTACGCACTCTAAACATTCAAAAGTACTTGTGAGAAAATTACTTGCAATTCTCTGCAAATTTCTCTCTGTTTTCCTAACCTTCAACAGATTAGTAATGGCCGCTGAAGGTATGTTCCTCGTGTATGATTCCTACTACCAATCCGGTACAAATCTGATGAAAGAACTTCTGGAGAAGTTCAAATCTGCAAACTTGGTAAATTTAATGGAATACAATGAGGGAGTGATCTGGACTGATCAAGTGATGGAGTACTACAACACAGCTAAAGCTGATTACAACGCACTGGAGATTAAGGCTACAGTGGGAGGTAAATCTATCACTATTACTCCTGCTGTTCTGCACGAAACGTTTGGACTTCCTAACAGTGGACGACATGACGTCACTGTACTGACGGAAGATAAGCACCAACAATTCTGGGCGATCTGCGCCAAGGAGGGAGAAGTGCTTTCTGGAAACATAAGGAAGAGACAACTGAGAGATGAATATCAGCGGATGGCTGATATAGTGGCTAAGCTGATTGAGAACTGCACCTTCTCACTGGATGCTGTTACCATGAAGAGGTTCAGCATCATGGCTGCCATCTACTATGGACTGGAGGTCAACTGGTCAATCATAGTTTGGTAAATCTTGGCTGATTTCCTTGATGCAAAGAAAGGAAAAGGCCCCTCAACCAACCACAGGATCACGCTCAGTTACCTACTGTTCAAGCTGGGGTGTCCAATGCTGAATGGGAAGGAAATTCATAAATCCAAGGCAATGTCCAAGTACTTGCCTGTTCTAAAGAGAAAGGCTGATGAGCCTGAAGCTGAAGATGAGGAACCCAAGGAGGTTCCTGCCAAAAGTCAAAGAAAACTGGTCAAGACTGCTGAGTTAGCCGTTGAGTCCAGAAAGAAGAAGGCTGCTGATAAGCCTAAGGAAAAGAAAATGGAGAAAGTGACTTCTGCTGATGAAGCCACTAAAGCCATCAAGTCAGTAGTGGCTGATGTAAGGACTGGATCCCCTGCATCACCATCAAGAACTCCATCAGCAGAGAGGCCTGCTGAAAATGTTTCTAAGAGGACAAGGAGTCAGCAGAAGGATACTGCTACTTCAAGAACTGTTCAAGGCTTAACTAAGAAAGCTGCTAGAAAGCAGATGACCTTTATAGAGGAACCCACGGAGTTAGAAAATGTAGCTAGGGAAGACCCTGACGCTGCTGAAAAGCCTGCCGAAACAGTTGAGACTGTTGCGACTGACAAAGCTGATGTGCAACAGTTGCCTCAAGTCACATCAACAACTGAGGTTGCTCAACCTCAAGCAGATCCAGACGTCCAAATCATACATCCTATTGCTGCAAATCCTATCTCGTCTGCTGGACAAGCCCCTGCTGATAAAGGAAAAAGGAAGATAGTGCTGAGGAAAAAGAAAATTTCCAAGGCTGACAAGAAGGCAAGGGAAGCTGCTAAACAGAGAAAGCAGGATGAGTTGGAGGAGAAGAAAGCATTTGAGTTGAGCAAAGCTCAAGAAGCAAAGGATGAAGCCAGGAGGCAAATGTCTGAAGCAGAGAGAAAAGCTGCTGAAGACGCAGAAATGGCTATGGTGTTGGAATTAAGCAAAGTTGATGCCTATGGACCTGTCCATGGAGGTGGCATCAAGATTGGAGAAGGCAAAGATGGAGAAGAAAAGAAAAAGATATTACTGCCTGCCCCCAAAGTCAAGTCAAAGGATAAATTTGAAATTCGAAGAGCCTTTGAAATAGTATATGCTGATAAGGATCTTTTCAAGAAGTTTGAGAAGTCTTTGGCATATTATGATCAAAAGCTCATGTTGAAGACTCTGTTCAACCAGGAAAAACCAAGTTATATAAGTTGGAGAGACAACAGGCTGAACAAGTCAATAACAGAACTTCAAAGTATGAAGGAGTTGGCTGATGATGAACGATGGGTTCTGACCTGGCTGAAAACAAACTCCATTCAAAAGGCCCTTGATCCCAGCTATGTAAGAGATGTAATGCATAGTTATGCAAAAGGCTTTGCATTGGAGGAGGCCAAGAAGATCAAGAGCACCTTGCCTGATAAGAAGAGAAAGTCTGAAGATGCTGAAGAAAGGGCAATTAAATTTGCTGTTATGGCTGCCTTGAAGAAATGGGCAAAGAAGTCAAGGTATCAGCAAGGAACCTCAAGTGACTTGCCACTGCTGCCAAGTATACAGCAAATAGTTTTTGGCAAGGAAGTACAAGAGTACTATGAAGTGCCACCAGGTAACAATGCATTTGTCAACCCCTGGATCATTGTGAGGCAAATAAGACAAACTACATGCTTCAATGATGATGGCACCATCACAAATCTATTCTATGATGATGTCACTGATGAACACAAAGAAGCTGATAAGTCCTTAGCTATTGAATGGCAAGCTAAGACTTCTGAAGATCATCGGGAGACTGTTATGGAAGAAGTCCCTGTTCAACAGGCGACTGATGAGAAGGAAGCTGATGCCACTGCTTCTGCTTCATCAGCTGATCAACATTCATCACTGATGGAAGCTCTCCAGATGCTTATGGAAAACTCACTAAAGGAACTGGAAGAGAAGCAAAATAAACAGCTAATGAAAGTCAAGGAGGAGCTGAAGAGTGAACTTAAGGCAGAATTGGAAGAATCAAACAGACTTCAGCTGGAAACTGTTCAAGGATCAACAGCAGAGATCATCAAGAAAGAAATTGACAGTATTCCTATTCCCCAAGACAATTCATTACAGTTAGTGCACAGTCTGAGAGAGCTGAACAAGAATGTTGAAGATGTGAAGGGTGATGTGAACCACCTTCACACTGCATTAAAGACAGCTGAGCACAAGATTGCTGATCTAACCTCAACCTTCATTCAAGTCAGCAAAGAGGAGAAGGAAATCAACTTAGGGATGTTGCAAGAAGTGGCAAAGGCATCACAAGAAGTTCAGAATGAAATTGCAACTATCAACCTTAACATTGATTACTTCAATGATCAGACTGACGTTATTAGCACTGACATTCATCATCTCACAGCAAGTCATGATGTTGTCAATCAGAATCTAAAGGCTTTGTGTGCTGGAATGAAGATTCCAACAGTTGCTCTCAACCCTGCTGTTGCATCTTCTAATGTCATCAAATCTGATGATGACAAAAAGGGGGAAGATAAAGGGGAATAACCAGCTAAGGAAACTGCTGCTGCAACTGATAAGGTCAAGGAGACTGAAGACACTGCTGACAAATCTGAAAAACTTGGAAAGGTAGAAGAAGAAGAAAAGGCTGAAAAAGAAACTACCAAGTACAAGAACACTGAATCTGCCAAGAAAGCAATGGAGCTAATTAAAGAGCAGCAACTCAAAGAGAAGATGGAAGCTGCCAAAGCAATCTTGGAAGAGGAAGCTGATGATGAAGAAGATGACGAAGAGTCATCTTACGAATATGAAGAAGTGCTTGAAGGATCAGATGAAGAAGCTGATAGTTAGAAATTGAAAAATCTTTGTAATCAGTTTACTTTTATCTATTCTTCAGAATCCTCATCTGATGAACTTGTACTTGTACTTATTTATCAAATCATTAATAAAAGTTCAAGTTTCTGTTTCCAACATATATTTTCTATCTCAGAAAATTTTGAAGGTTACAATCCTTAGCTTAGGTATTTAACAGGTACTTAGCTGAAGTTTTGTCATCATCAAAAAGGGGGAAATTTTTGGATAAGGATGAAGATGAAGGCACTGAAGACAAATTGATAAGGGAAGTTTTGATGCATTCCAAAACTTCATATGTGGCTAAGTATGGAGTAACTTAGCTGACAATCTTATCAAGGAATTTTGACTAAGTACAAGAAGACATCAGAAGAGTCAAAGTTTCAAGGTCCAAGACTTCTGATCTGTTGAAGTAAAGTTATCAGACTGATGAAGATCAGCCGACTCAAATCAGATTTGTTCATGTTTGAGATCAGCCGAGTTCGCCATCAGACCTGCACTTTCGTCAGCCAAGTGAAGAAGATCATGAAGTGTTCCCAACGGTAATAAATGCCCCTTGGAGTAATAAATGCTGAAGTACGAGGTTATTTAAGACAAATGATTGAAGATTTGCTTCGCATCAGCTGGGTGCATTTAATGCTGCATGCAGAATAGTACTGTTCATAGTACGGACAGACTGCAAAAGCGCCGTTCGCGGAAATTAAGGACCAGTACTCGAGGGTTTTGAAATTTGTCTCTCTTCAACGGACACTTTTCAATCCTCAAGTATAAATAGCTGAAAGAGACGAGGAAGAAATAAGCAACACAATCTCTGAGAATTTTTCGAAGCAAAATTCTTTAAATCTCAAGAACAGCTCACTCATCAGCTTAGTCATTAGTTGACGAAAGCAGAGTTGAAGAATCAAGAAAAATACATCTTCTGAGTGATTTTGTAAACAAGAGTGTTGTGCGGAGTTGTGATCCATCTTTGTGAGTGATCAAACTTCAGAGAGTAGAATTTCTTAGTGATTTTCTATTGTGAGCTTATAGCCTTTTCATTAGTTGTCTAGGTATAAGTGGAGAAATATTGTAATCTGTGTGATTATAGTATAACCCAGAATCTAAGTGATCTGGAAGAGTGGACTAAAGGATTTTTATCCATATAACCACTATAAAAATTCTTTGTGTTTTTACTGTGCTTTTAAACTTGCATATTTACTGATTGCATAAAACACATTAAGTTAACTGTTTGAAAAAGGATTTAAAAGGAGTTTGCAAAACTGGGGAAACATTTTTCAAACTGCTAAGACTACTTGTGAAAAACACTTTATAAATCCGCTGCAAGTACTCTAAGTATTAAAACTGATTTTAACAAAATCAGCTAAGTCACCATCAGACGAGTGGTCAACAAAACTGTTCAAAGATTTGTTCACGAGCAGAATTGTAACTAACTGATCTGATCAGCTTAGTCTGTTCATTTAGGGTAAAAGTTTTAAAGTTAAAATTGAAGAAATTTTTTAAAGAGGTTTATTCACCCCCCCCCCCTCTAAACCTCTTCTGACCACTTGGGACCAACACATTCTTTCTTTTCTTTCCCTGCAATTTTTCAGTTTCGGGAATTGGTAAATTCGATGCCGGGCCTGATTCCAAATCAACCAGCTTTCTTTTTGCTGGGTTTTCGGGCTCCACTTTCTTTTTTATGCTTAAAGATGAGTTATAACATTCCCAAGCCATGTATTGATCGTTTCGCACCTCCCCTACTCCACCGTCCGTTGGGAATTTTACTTTTTTATGGTAAGTAGACACTACTGCCTTGAAGGTATTTAGAGCAGGTCTTCCCAGTATAGCATTGTAGGCAAAAGGTGTTTCGATCACCAGAAATTTTATCATCCTTGTTACGCTTTTGGGTTTTTTTCCGAGAGTTGTGCTTAATAGAATGGTTCCTAATGGGACAATCTCTGAGCCTCCGAACCCGACTAAAGGAGTGGCTACTCGATCGAGATGAGGATACTGAAGATTTATTCGAGCGAGGGCTTCTGAGGAGATAATGTTTGCCGAACTTCCATTGTCAACCAAAATTCTTTTGACTTCGTAACTAGCGATTTTTAGCGTCAATACCATAGAAAAATCCGGATCATCTTCATTTGTGTCCCAGGTGATCTTACCTAGTTTCGTAGTATGATCGATTTAATAATTAAAATAAAATTAACGCTACAAAATAAGAGAAAGATCAATGCATATGTGTATTCCGATCGTTAAAGTATAAATTACAAGTATTGAGGATCCTATTTGAGCATTATAGGATGCCGTACAAGCTAGAGGGTGAAATACATATAAGGTGGTCGAATCTATCTATCCGAGCTGCAGCTTCGAGCAGAGTGCACATGCGAAAGCGTGTCTGGCGTCATAAATGCAGGTGATATTTATAGCGGAAAGTGGTGAGCTAGCTACTCGATCCGCAGAGTTACATTTCTTAGGCCCAAGGGCTTGGGGACTGTGATCGGCCCAACAGTAAATTCCGAACACGAGCCTTCCATGGGTGATCGGATAATAAAGGCCGTGATTTGGGCTTGGTTTTACATACGCGAGGTCGGATTTTACATTCTTCGATCACTCCGGATTTTCCAATGTAGAGTCCAAAATACCCATCATCACCAGGTAACATCGGTAGGTCGATCAACATCGCTAAAACTTACGACTTGATTTTCCATGGATGGGAATTCCAAAGAAAATATATCCCTTTTGGTTGAAACGGATGATTTTATTGACCTCATCATCCTTTTTCTAGCGTTTTTGCTATCTCCTCCTGCTGGTCGGCCTTTGTAATTCTTTCCTTTGACAAACTCCATAAGTTTTCCTTGCGCAATTAACTTCTCGATCTCAACTTTCAGTTGATAACAATTCTCAGTACTGTGCCCCCGAGCTCTATGGTATCTGCAGTATTGGTCATATCCCATTGCCCCTGGTCTTGCCTGGATAATCCTCTGGGCTTCAGGAATTAAATTTCCTTCTTCCAACACTATCAGAATTTCCTCTTTTAAGATATTCAACTCGGTGAACTGAATTTTTTCAGGTCGGGGGGGCCGGTTTTGATCATAAGGTGGACCGTAGGCATTCGGCCTTTGCACTGGTACCTGCGGCTTATATGTGTTGAGTCGCTGCCATACAGATCCTCTATTTGACCCTCCATAATCACTTGGTTTTGGTATGGGGGCTCGATCTTGCTTTTTGTTAAGAGGGAGCTTTGGGCTATGTGCATTTTTTAATCTATTCATCTCCTCATGAATCATATACTTCTCAGCAATCTCCATTATTCGTTCAAAAGACTTCGGTTGCTTCCTACATAATGCGTTTCCGAATTGGATGCTTCTAGTTAATTCGAACATCAGAGAAGATAAGTATTCGATTTGAGGGGTATCGACTTTCAATAGCTCGATACTAAATCTCGATAACCATTGCCTCAAGGTCTCTCCTTCCCACTGCTTGACCGTTCCCAAGTGATTTGCCGGCAACTTAGGTTTTCTCTGGCTCGCAAATTGATGCTTAAAAACTTATCACAAAATTCATCGAAAGAGAATATAGAATTCGGCGGTAATTTTCCGAACCAATCAAAGGAAATTCCTTCAAAGGTCGTGACCATAATTTTACAGCAGAAATCTTCCGAATGTCCATATAAATTCATCACATTAACAAAACTGTTGACATGTTCCCCGGGGTCGGTAGTCCCGTTATACCGTGGTAACCTTGTTGGTACTGTCTCTGTATTCCTGGCTTCACGTATCTCTTGGCAAAATGGCGAGCATCGCATGATGCTATTTCCGATATCTCTATCTCTGATATTTCTCTGGACGATTTCTCTATTTTGGTTCATTTCAGTGCCCCTAACAGCTGTGGCGGCACGGCGGACCTCTATCACTGCTTCTTCCCTATCCAACTTCTTTGCAACCCGCTCCTGCACTATCCTTTCAAGCTCGGACTCTGTAATTCTTTTGTAGGTCGATTTTTTCTTTCTTGCCATATCTATAGGTTGACTTTCTCCTACCACCGAGTCCTCCACATCATGTACTGATCGCACTGGGTTTTCCGAGCGGATATTAGTTTCCGCGAGAGCAACTCAAGGCAAGTTTGGTGCGGGTGCATTCGATGTGGCTCGTAACACACTATTTTCCTTCTGGATGATCGAAGAAGGGATCTCTGGTCTCCCATAGACAGGTGGCTGGTCCACGGGAGATTGGTTAGCCCTTCCACTGTTCAGAAATTCCCTGCACATAGTGCCTATGATGGATCTCAGATCAGCAATAGTTGTGTGGATCGGAGCATTGTCCTTGGGAAGGATTGGCGGAACTCCTGGTTGCTGAGCCCCCCTGGATAGATTATCAGGCTCATTGTTAACTGAATTCTGAACCCCCGCAACGTGGGATGGTTCTCCTCGGTTATATGTATTCCTCCTCGTAGTAGGCATTTTTCGATCTAACACCCAAATAAGGCCCCACGGTGGGCGCCAATTGATCTTACACAGATTCGTGGTATGATCGAATTAATAATATAAATAAAGTTAACGCTACAAAATAAGATAATGATCAATGTATATGTATATTCCGAACGTTGAGATATAGATTACAAGCATTGAGGATCCTATTTGAGCATTATAGGCTGCCGTACAAGCTAGATGGTGAAATACATATAAAATGGATGAATCTATATATCCGAGCAGTAGCTTCGAGCGGAGTGCACCTGGGAAAGCGTGTTTGGCATCATAAATGCAGGTGGTATTTATAGCGAAAAGTGGTGAGCTAGCTACTCCATCCGCGGGGATACATTTCTTTGGCCCAAGGGCTTGGGCCTGTGATCGGCCTAACAGTAAACTTCAACCACGAGCATTCCCTGGGTGATCGGATTGTAGAGGCCGTGATTTGGGCTCGATTTTACATTCACGAGGTCGGATTCTACATTCTTCGATCTTGCCCGGGCTTCCCAATGTGGAGTCCCAAAATACCCCTCATCAACTGGCTTCTATGGCAGCTGATAGGATAGTGCCCTGCAAGCCAGTTCAATTAGCTTGTAATAGATCTATCTTGTATATAACAATCTTTGATTTTATAATAATACGCATGTTTATTTATATATGTATAAGGATAAACAATGGCCAAACTTCATCTCTCGCGAATACATTTAAGCGATTGGTTGAAACCCTGAGATCACTCATGACTATGGGACTATACACTTCAGTACTGAGTGCACTTATCATGAAACAGTCTCAAAGGTCGTGATCTCGAAAATGTTCCAAGTCATAGATTCATATCGAGACGGGGTATCGAGTGAATCGTCAAGACTTGTACGATTATGCATGATTCACACGGAGTGAATTTGTTGTAGTTTCATGAACAAGGCATTTGAGGCCAGTGCATATGACTAGGTGATTCGATGGAGGATCGAATGCATCGAACGACCCGAACAGAGAAACCCATTGTGGAAGCGCATGACGCATATCGGTGATGGGATGTTTCTCAAAGGATTATAATAGTGTACGATTTAGTCCTATGACTTGAAGTGCTAGGGCGAATTCGGTGCATGAAAGTGCGTACTTAGATCTAGGTATAGGCCACTTAGCTTGGTCATAAAAATGCCTAGGTTGGGTGCGTATGGACATGTACGCGAGTGGTTAGTACCAAGATGGAATCTGTTGACTCATCGTAATGGATGAGAATATTTCCTATACGATTCTTAGATAATGTTTCCAATGAATCTACGGCCGTAGTCGGTGACGGATTTGGAAAGGGGTTTCCAAATTAGGCAGTCACACTGGAACATTATCCTGAATTAGAAAGTATAGTTATCGAGACAAATTTAGAGGTGCCGATCAATTCACACACCCTAAGTCTTGATCGGGAAATTGGTCGACAGAAGGACCGTATGTACATGGTAATTATATGAGGTGAGGTTCAATAAATATCAATTCACCTGATGTTGGGCTTCATGGGCTTGTGGCTAGACATCGACCATGAAGTGTGGGTACTCCTGAATTAGTAGAGGAATTGATTCTAGGAGTGGTCAATTAAAGGTAAGTTAATTGATCGGAGCAATTTATTGTTCATAAATTAAATCACGAGGTTTCGTGAGCCTGCTGCCAATTGATGGTGAACCCAGAGGGTCACACACAATACAATTGGACGGTGACTGTTCTGTAGGAATATAAAAGGAATTAATTGATTTAAAAGTAATTAAATCAATTAAGTGAATTAAAGTGTTAATTCAAGTGGGAGATAAATTAATTAATTGATTTAATTGATTTAAATGACAATTGATTAATTAAACTAAATATTAATTAAGTAATTAATTAATATGGGCTGGATATTTAATTAAGTAATTAATTAAATTAAGGTGGGCTTGCAAGAGATGGACTCCTAAGCCCATTAGGAATCTTGTAACCCTAGGTCTTGAGGAGTGCTTATAAATAGAGCTCTGACAGAACTCAGAGAACTAACACCTAAGCAAAAAACCCTAGTCTTCTCTTGCCCTAAGAAATCCGCCCCACCCTGCGCCGCCCAAGCCCTAGCGCCGCCGCCGTGTGCTGCCGTAACACCGCCGCACCGCCGCCGTGAAAGCCCTAGCGCCGCCGCCGCATATCTTCTCCCTCATTCCTTTTGTGCAGAATTTTGATCTGTCAAATAGATCTGCACAATCCTTCATCAACAAACCTCTTAGATCTAGTTCTGAGCCTAAGACTAAGAGGTGTCATCATAATCCAGTTGGTGTGGACTTTTCTCTGGAGGTGAGACGCTTGGATCACTCCAGTGAACCAGAACCTTAATCAGAGTTCAGAATCAGAGTTGGAGATTATAATAGTGTACGATTTAGTCAGAGTTCAGAATCAGAGTTCAGAATCAGATCAGTTAGCTTAATGTTGTCTTCTTTCCTATTGTAGATATTAATTACAATGTCTAAGAATCCATTATATGTTATCCTCGACGCAAACAAATTGAATGATTCAAACTTTGTCGACTGGCTGAGAAATCTGAGGATAGTCCTAGACTCCGAACGTCGCAGTTATGTGCTCGACACACCCGTGCCTGCTGCACCCGCAGCACGAGCTACTGAGGAACAACGAACCACCCATGCTAAAAGGGTTGATGATGATCTTCAGGTTCGTTGCCTCATGCTAGCTTCGATGTCAAACGAACTGCAGAAACAGCATGCTGCTATGCCGCTTGCTAGAGATATGCTTCTCCATCTCCAGCAGATGTTTGGGGAAAGGTCTCGCGCTGAAAGATTCGCGACCTCTAAAGAGTTGTTTAATCTCAAGATGGCTGAGGGAAGCAGTGTAAAAGATCACTGTCTGCGTTTCATCAACTTGGTTGAAAAACTGGGGCGATTGGACGTGGATTTGCACGCTGATCTTAGCACTGACCTCCTTCTCCATACGCTGCCCCGTTCATTTGACCAGTTCGTGTTGAACTTCAATATGGAGGATAGAAACCTCGCTCTTCACGAACTGACCAATTTATTGGTAACGGCAGAATCGACTCTCAAGAAAGAGAAACCTGTAATGATTGCACACCAATCGAAGGCTGCAAAGCCTAAGAAAGGTAAGAAAAAGAAGAAGGTATTTTCTTCAAAGGCAGTCACCAAGGTGGTCGAGAAAAAGCGCAAAAGCCCAGAAGACGAATGTTTCCACTGCAAGAAAGCAGGGCACTGGAAAAGGAACTGCCTAGACTACCTAAAGATGAAATTGGTAGCCAAAGGTATTTTTCTAGTTGAAGTTAATATTTCTATTAACTGTGCATCGTGGGTGTTAGACACCGCAGCAGGTTCTCATATCTGCAATGATTTGCAGGTGATGGGAGCAGTAAGAACCCTGAAGCCCGGGGATAGAATCCTGCGTTTTGGAAACGGAGCTAGGATCGCCGCCGAGGCAATAGGAGACGTGGAATTAGTCTTAGGGAATTTTACTTTAATTTTAAGGGATTGTCTGTACGTACCAAACATTATTAAAAACATCATTTCTGTTCCTATGTTAGACATTGATGGTTTTAATTTTTCCATTCAAAATGGATCTTTTTGCATATTTAAAGGTGATTTAATGTATGCTCGTGGTACTTTGATAGATGGTCTATATTCCCTAGAACCTATAAATTCCAACGTCATGCACATTCAATCTAGAAAAAGGAAATATGATAATCAAACTCCACAACTTTGGCACGCTAGACTTGGACATATTTCCAAGAGTAGGATTCAAAAGTTGGTTTCCTCTAAGGCTCTTGAAATAAAGAACTTAGATGAACTCCCGACTTGCGAATCTTGTCTCAAAGGAAAGATGACCAAATCACCCTTCACCGGGAATCCCGAGCGAACCAAACAGACATTGGATCTTTTCCATACTGACGTTTGTGGACCATTGAGTGTCAATGCGAGAGATGGATTCTCTTACTTCGTAACATTCACCGACGATTTTAGTTGTTATGGATATGTGTATCTTATGACACACAAATCCGAAACCTTTGAGAAATTCAAAGAGTTTCGAATGGAAGTAGAGAACCAACTTGGACATAGTATTAAAGCACTTCGTTATGATAGAGGTGGTGAGTATTTAAGCCAAGAATTCCTTGATTATCTAAAAGAGAATGGAATTCTCGCACAGCGAACTCCCCCTAGGACACCTCAACTCAATGGAGTGTCTGAGCGGAGGAACCGGACTTTGTTAGACATGGTTCGTTCCATGATGAGCTTTGTTGACCTTCCCTTTTCGTTTTGGGGCTTAGCCCTATTAACTGCTTCGAAGATACTAAACATAGTGCCTTCAAAGTCAGTGCCAACAACGCCGCACCAAGTATGGTATGGTAAAGCACCCGTGTATTCGTTCTTACGAGTATGGGGATCTCCTGCGTATGTAAAGAACAAGAAGGGAGATAAGCTAGATAGTAGATCTAGTTTGTGCAAATTTGTGGGTTATCCAAAGGACTCTATTGGATACCTGTTCTTCGATCCTAAAGAACGTAATACGTTCGTATCTAGGAACGCCCACTTCTTGGAAGAGGATTTCCTCACCAACCGAAATGGGACAATCGTAGAACTTGATGAAGTCCAAGAATCGGACCCATCCCCACAAACAGTGGGAGCTGAACCAGAATTAACTGAACCTACTAGTACACCTATGCTTCGAAGGTCTAATCGAATTCGTAAGGAGCCAGAGCGATTTGGTCTCATTCACGAAAACGAGAAAGTTGATGCTGATCCAAGGACCTATCAAGAAGCGATGTCTGACATAGATTCGGGTGCGTGGCTCGAAGCCATGCAATCCGAAATGGATTCCATGCATTCCAACAAGGTTTGGACCTTGGTCGATCCACCTGAGGGAACTATCCCTGTAGGATGTAAATGGATCTTCAAGCGTAAGCTTGGAATGAATGGAGAGGTAATTACTCATAAAGCTCGCTTAGTGGCGAAAGGGTATTCTCAAAGGCCTGGTATAGACTATGAGGAAACCTTCTCTCCCGTGGCGATGTCAAAATCCATTCGGATATTACTTGCTATAGCCGCGTGGCATGACTACGAAATATGGCAAATGGACGTAAAGACCGCCTTTCTCAATGGAGACATTGATAAGGAGATCTTTATGCAACAACCTGAAGGTTTTGCGTCCAAAGGAAGTGAGCACAAACTGTGTAAGCTTCAAAGGTCAATCTATGGCCTCAAACAGGCGTCCCGAACCTGGAACATACGATTTGATGAGACAGTCAAAGCTTTTGGCTTTATCAAAAACGTATATGAACCTTGTGTGTACAAAAGGAATAGTGGGAGCTCAATACAATTCATTGTTTTGTACGTCGATGACATTTTGTTAATCGGAGACGATATCAAGATGTTAGCGCAGACTAAAGCGTGGTTATCCGCGCAGTTCTCTATGAAAGATATGGGAGACGCATCTTACGTATTGGGAATACGTATCTATAGGGATAGATCGAAGAAGATGATAGGACTCTCCCAATCTCAGTACATCAACACGATCTTGAAGAGATTTAGTATGGAAGAATCTAAGAAAGGATTTGTTCCAATGAGACATGGTATCTCTCTTTCTAAGTCTATATGCCCTACAACCGACGAAGAAAAGACGAGAATGTCTATCATACCTTATGCCTCTGCTATAGGGAGTATAATGTATGCAATGTTGTGTACTCGACCAGACGTAGCACACGCTCTAAGTGTAACGAGCCGCATCAGTCAAATCCAGGCGAGAAGCACTGGACTGCCGTAAAAGCAATCCTAAAGTACCTGCGAAGGACTAAGGATATGTTTTTGGTCTACGGTGGTAGTGGAGAACTGAAACTTGAAGGATTCACTGATTCGAGTTTCCAGTCTGACGTGGATGATTTCAAATCCAACTCTGGATACATATTCCGCCTCAATGGAGCAGCGGTCAGTTGGAAAAGCTGTAAACAGTCTACCACTGCCGACTCAACCACAGAAGCAGAATATATCGCAGCATCAGATGCAGCAAAAGAAAGTGTATGGATGAGAAACTTCGTCCAGGAATTGGATGTTGTTCCTAGCATTGCTGAACCTGTAGTCGTTTTTTGTGACAACAACGGGGCAATAGCTCAAGCAAAGGAGCCGAGATCACACCATCAATCCAAACACGTACTGAGGAAGTACCACGTGATCAGAGAGATCATTGGTAGAGGAGATATGCATATGGAGTATGTCAAATCAGAAGACAACATAGCTGACCCACTAACTAAGCCACTTTCGCAAAAGGTATTCGAGGGACATCTAGATAAGATGGGTCTAAGAAACGTTTGTGAATGGCTTTAGGGCAAGTGGGAGATTGATAGGATAGTGCCCTGCAAGCCAGTTCAATTAGCTTGTAATAGATCTATCTTGTATATAACAATCTTTGATTTTATAATAATACGCATGTTTATTTATATATGTATAAGGATAAACAATGGCCAAACTTCATCTCTCGCGAATACATTTAAGCGATTGGTTGAAACCCTGAGATCACTCATGACTATGGGACTATACACTTCAGTACTGAGTGCACTTATCATGAAACAGTCTCAAAGGTCGTGATCTCGAAAATGTTCCAAGTCATAGATTCATATCGAGACGGGGTATCGAGTGAATCGTCAAGACTTGTACGATTATGCATGATTCACACGGAGTGAATTTGTTGTAGTTTCATGAACAAGGCATTTGAGGCCAGTGCATATGACTAGGTGATTCGATGGAGGATCGAATGCATCGAACGACCCGAACAGAGAAACCCATTGTGGAAGCGCATGACGCATATCGGTGATGGGATGTTTCTCAAAGGATTATAATAGTGTACGATTTAGTCCTATGACTTGAAGTGCTAGGGCGAATTCGGTGCATGAAAGTGCGTACTTAGATCTAGGTATAGGCCACTTAGCTTGGTCATAAAAATGCCTAGGTTGGGTGCGTATGGACATGTACGCGAGTGGTTAGTACCAAGATGGAATCTGTTGACTCATCGTAATGGATGAGAATATTTCCTATACGATTCTTAGATAATGTTTCCAATGAATCTACGGCCGTAGTCGGTGACGGATTTGGAAAGGGGTTTCCAAATTAGGCAGTCACACTGGAACATTATCCTGAATTAGAAAGTATAGTTATCGAGACAAATTTAGAGGTGCCGATCAATTCACACACCCTAAGTCTTGATTGGGAAATTGGTCGACAGAAGGACCGTATGTACATGGTAATTATATGAGGTGAGGTTCACTAAATATCAATTCACCTGATGTTGGGCTTCATGGGATTGTGGCTAGACATCGACCATGAAGTGTGGGTACTCCTGAATTAGTAGAGGAATTGATTCTAGGAGTGGTCAATTAAAGGTAGTTTAATTGATCGGAGCAATTTATTGTTCATAAATTAAATCACGAGGTTTCGTGAGCCTGCTGCCAATTGATGGTGAACCCAGAGGGTCACACACAATACAATTTGACGGTGACTGTTCTGTAGGAATATAAAAGGAATTAATTGATTTAAAAGTAATTAAATCAATTAAGTGAATTCAAGTGTTAATTCAAGTGGGAGATAAATTAATTAATTGATTTAATTGATTTAAATGACAATTGATTAATTAAACTAAATATTAATTAAGTAATTAATTAATATGGGCTGGATATTTAATTAAGTAATTAATTAAATTAAGGTGGGCTTGCAAGAGATGGACTCCTAAGCCCATTAGGAATCTTGTAACACTAGGTCTTGAGGAGTGCTTATAAATAGAGCTCTGACAGAACTCAGAGAACTAACACCTAAGCAAAAACCCTAGTCTTCTCTTGCCCTAAGAAATCCGCCCCACCCTGCGCCGCCCAAGCCCTAGCGCCGCCGCCGTGTGCTGCCGTAACACCGCCGCACCGCCGCCGTGAAAGCCCTAGCGCCGCCGCCGCATATCTTCTCCCTCATTCCTTTTGTGCAGAATTTTGATCTGTCAAATAGATCTGCACAATCCTTCATCAACAAACCTCTTAGATCTAGTTCTGAGCCTAAGACTAAGATGTGTCATCATAATCCAGTTGGTGTGGACTTTTCTCTGGAGGTGAGACGCTTGGATCACTCCAGTGAACCAGAACCTTAATCAGAGTTCAGAATCAGAGTTGGAGGTTTCCACCACCTTGCCTGTGGTGAGGTAAAAATCGAAAACCCCATTTGTTAGATTATTTCTGTGCTTTGTTTTGTGTCTTTCGTATATATAACTTGGAGATATTATTATGGGACCTGTGGGTGTGCCTTGAAAAATTTTAATTTCCGCACTTTGTTGTATTGACAATCGAGGCATATCCCAACAGCAGCAGCCAACTCTGCTGCTTCAATGGCATCTCTTTCTTCTTGAGTCATCTTACTAGCTTCCTCTTCCAGTTTTTTGAGCTCAAGTGCCTTTTGACGATCCTCTTTAGCCTTTTCAGCAGCTTTCCTTTGTCTCTCAGTTTCATCCAATTTCTTCTTTTCAGCTGTAGAGAGATAAGGGATTACAATTTTGCCAGTCCTTAGTTTCTTGGCTTCAGGACTTTCCACAGCCTGTAGTGGAATGGCATCAACAGGAGTAGGATGCAGAAGGAGTGCATTTCCTTCATTTGTTGTGCCAGTCTGCTGTTCTTCTCTATCATCAGCAGACAATCCAACCGTTGAGTCTCCAACAGGCTCATCAACAGGCTCTTCAATAATAATTGGATTTTCTGCTGTTGCTGGTATCTCTCTTACTGTTTCAGGTGACTCTTCAGAGAATGTGACCTTCCTTTTTGCTTTTGACTTGGTCATATTTTCTGAAGGTTGAGGTTTAGGTAGTCTTTTCACAGTACTTCTTGTCCTCATTCTTTTTGTAACTTGAAGAGGAACAGCTTCATCTGATTCTGTTCTTTCAGGAGATGATCCAGTCTCCATTTCATCAACTTCTTTAGCAAATTCACTGACTATCTTGTCAGGAACTTTAATCTCAGGCTGAGCTGATCCAGCTTCAACAGTAGTACTCACTGTTTGATCAGCAGACGTACTGGTCTGACAAGCCTTTTTGCTTTTCTTGGCAGGGGCCTTAGCAGGCTTGAAAAGAGCCTTTCTTTTAGAAGTACCTTCACTTCTAACTGGCTCATACAACTTGAATTCTTTAGCAGGTTGGACAAGCTTTCCATTTACCACTTGACAATTCAAGCTTAAGAACAAGTGACTGAGCAGAATGCCATACTTGGTCTTCTTATCACTCAGCAGATCAAATACATGAGCAGCCCAGTTAACCTTTAAACCATATTAAATGCAAATCATTGTGTAATACCTCTTTCTGGGTAATCCGTCCAGAGAACCAGTGCTGCATTCCAACACCTTCGCAATTATATCAGCAAACCTCTGATACTCATCCTTGAGCTGAGTTTTCATCAGAGTCTCTGACATTTCCTCTCCCTTCTTGGCACAAATTAGCCAAAACTCCTCCTCTTTCTCAGATCCTATATCTGTTACATCTCCTCCTTCATTTTTCAGCCCATAAATTTCACTTAAAACGGCAGCAGATATGCAAATCTTCTTTCCCCCCTATAGTGGCAGTCATAGTTGTCTTATTACCGTTCAATTTTCTGGCTATGTAGAAATCAGCAACATCGTCCAGAAATACATGTTCCTCATGAGCTTCTAGAACAGGTACCAGCGATGATTCCTTGATTTTCTTCATGACTTCCCTCATCAGATCAGTACAAGTAGAGAAGAATTTGTCATAGCTTAGAAACCTTCCTTCAGCAATAGTCATTTCGTGATTAAGTGATGTGAATCTGTAAGAGATTGAGAGCTAAAGAACAGAGAGCTTAGAGAGTTAGAGAATTTTGGGAATTTTGTGTGCGTAAGTCGACTGATCTGTTCAGATCGGAATTTATACGTTTCTTTTGTTTTGGTTACCGTGATTAATATGGACCGTAAGATTGATCTGACAGGTTTTAAATCGTCTGGGTGAGAATTGCGGATTTCAAATTTATTAAATTAATGTCAGATGAGCTGGAAACTCAATCGGCACTTATCTGTTACTTATAAAAGCGTGTTTCTAAAAATGCGTTTTATGACCATGCTTATATAATGTATCAGATGAGTAGAGTTTAACTTATCTGACAGACGAGTGATCTGTTATCTGATATTACTAGAGAAAGCAAATAGCTAGTAATCTTCCTCTGCTGTTTGTCAATCCAGCAAGATAATTTGATCTTCAATCTTCAAGAATGAATATATCTTTTAGCAGCATAACTTCAACTGACTGTCATTAACTGATTTCATCTCTAGAACAGAAGTACCGCTAGTCTTACACGTTCCCCCTGACTTTAAGAATTCATAAGTTAACTATTATGTTGAGAGTTAATCCTTGAAGAGGATAGTGGATGACTGTGCTGATGAATTTCAGTCTTCTGATACATTCCCCCTCAGCTTATGCATCTAAATTCAGTAGTCCTAGTTCAGCTCTTAGAGTTGAAAACCTTATTTCACTTAAAGGTTTAGTGAAAATGTCAGCAATCTGATTGTCAGTATGAACATACTCAATCATAACATTTCCTTTTTCCACATGATCTCTAATGAAGTGATGCTTGATCTCAATATGTTTAGTCCTTGAATGACTCGTAGTATTCTGAGTAAGTGAGATTGCACTTGTATTGTCACAGTAGATTGGAATTCCACTGATTTTGATATTGTAGTCTTCTAGTTGATGCTTCAACCATAGTATCTGTGCACAGCAAGCTCCAGCTGCTATATATTCAGCTTCAGCAGTAGATATGGATACTGAAGTCTGTTTCTTACTCATCCATGAGATTAGACGACTACCTAAGAACTGACAGGCACCAGTTGTGCTTTTTCTGTCAATCTTGCAGCCAGCAAGGTCAGAATCTGAATATCCAATAAGCTCAAATCCAGATTCCCTAGGGTACCACAATCCCAATTCTTGAGTGCCTTTAACATATTTCAGTATTCTCTTGGCAGCTAAGAGATGAGATTCCTTATGATTTGACTGAAATCTCGCACAAACCCCAACATAGTACATAATATCAGGTCTGCTAGCTGTTAAGTATAACAGTGACCCAATAATTCCTCTGTATTTTGTTATGTCCACTGATTTGCCATCTTCGTCTTTATCCAAACGAAGACTAGTAGACATTGGAATGTTAGCAGTAGAGCTAGTTTCCATACCAAATTTCTTAAACAAATCTTTTGTGTATTTTGCTTGGTTGATAAAAATTCCATCAGACAACTGTTTTACTTTCAAACCAAGAAAATAATTAAGTTCTCCCATCATGCTCATTTCAAACTTGTTCTGCATCAGCTTTGAGAACTTATCACACATCTATTGGTTAGTTGAACCAAAAATAATATTGTCTACATATATTTGCACAAGTAATATATGATTCTCCCATTCAATAGTGAACAAGGTCTTATCTACTTTACCTTTACGAAATCCTTTAATTAAAAGAAAATCAGATAGGGTATCATACCATGCTCTTGGAGCCTGTTTCAGTCCATAGAGGGCTTTCTTCAGACAATACACCTTGTTTTCTTGTTGATAAGCTTCAAATCCAGGTGGTTGTTCAACATACACTTCTTCTTGCAATTCTCCATTTAGAAATGCTGACTTCACATCCATCTGATAGACAGTGAAGTTCTTGTAAGCAGCATAGGCAAGAAACAGTCTGATTGCTTCAAGTCTTGCCACTGGTGCAAATGTTTCATCAAAGTCAATTCCTTCTTCTTGACAATAACTCTTGGCCACTAATCTTGCTTTATTTCTGGTGACAATACCATCTTCATTCATTTTATTCCTGAAAACCCATTTAGTGACAATTACTCTTTGATGACTTGGTCTGGGAACTAAGTACCATACTTCATTCCTTTCAAATTGATTTAACTTTTCTTGCATAGTTTCAATCCAGAAAGAATCACTGAGAGCTTCTTCAATTTGTTTAGGCTCTATTTGAGATAAAAAGCTGACAAACATAGCATCTTGTGCAGCGGCTCTTCTTGTCTTCACTTTATCCTAAGGATCACCAATCACTAACTCTGGTGGGTGATTCTTGAGCAATCCGAGATCAGGTTGCAGGTATGAATGTTATCCTCTGTTTTGATCTTGCAACACTACTGTTGGAGATTCAGTAGTAGTCTGTTGAACAGTTCTTGTCTGTGGAACAGTCTATGGTCTGTCAGCTGTTTGCAACTCGTCTGTTAGACAATCAGCACTGTGATTTTGAACAGCATTTGAGTTAGCAGCTGAATTGAGATCAGGTAGTATGATGGGAACATATTCTTCATTCTTTCCAACATTCAACTTCTGTAAATCAGTAGATAGATCTTGATTAGTATATTGATTATTTTCGGAAGATTGACTTGGCTCATCAAATATTACATGAATGGATTCCTCTATAAGTAAAGTTCTTTTGTTAAAGACTCTGTAAGCTTTACTAACAGTAGAATATCCTACAAAAACATCTTCGTCAGCCTTTTCTACAAATGCACTAAGGTGATTTTTCCCATTGTTCAATACAAAACATTTACAACCAAAAATCTTAAAGTAGTGAATGTTTTGCTTTCTGTTGTTCCAAACTTCATATGGAGTTTTGTTCTGATTATTGTTGATCATACATCTGTTCTAGGTAAAGCTAGCTGTGTTTGTGGCTTCTGCCCAAAATCTTTGAGGTAGCTTAGCTTCAGCTATCATTGTTCTGACAGCTTCCTTTAGTGTTCTGTTTCTTCTTTCAGCAACACCATTCTGTTGAGGGGTTCTAGCAGCTGAATACTCATGATGTATTCCTTTGATATTGCAATACTCTTCAACAGTAGAGTTTGTGAACTATGTCCCTCTATCTGATCTGATCTTCAATATTTTTGTGCTTTTCTCATTCTGGATCAGTTCCATCAGATTAGTAAGATGTTCCTTGGTTTCACTTTTCTTCTTCATGAAGATCACCCAAGTATATCTTGAATAATCTTCCACAACAGCTAGGCAGTATTTCTTTCCACCATTGCTGACTAGATCAATGGGTCCAAATAAGTCCATGTGTAGCAGCTTCAAGATTCTGTCAGAAGATTGGTGCTTCTTGCTTTTGAATGATGACTTGATTTGTTTCCCTTTCTGACATGCGTCACAGAGCTTATCTTTGATCATGACTGTTTTTGGAATCCCTTCTACCAGATCATTCTTTATTAATCTGTTTATGGTCTTGAAGTTTAAATGATTCATCCTTTTGTGCCACAGCCAACTGACCTAACTTGGTGTTGATGCCACCAAACAAATACTTGAATTCTTGTCAGCAAAATTCCAGTCGACTATGTAGACATTTCCTTGTCGTCTTCCAGATAAGATTACCTTCTTTGTACCAATCTGTTCAACGTAGCACTTATCTGTTGAGAAGATAACTGAATATCCTTTGTCACAAAATTGACTTATGCTCAGCAAGTTGTACTTTAGGCCTTTAACATATGAGACGTCAGATATCTCAATGTTTCCTTTGATTAATCTTCCTTTAGCTACAATCTTGCCTTCTTTGCTTTCTCCAAAAGTGAACTTTGGACCATCCACAGCAACAGCATCTGTCAGCTCATGTATGCTTCCACACATGTGCCTTGAACAGCCACTGTCGAAGTACCATATCTTCTCTACTTTACTCCTACTCCTAATCCTAACCTACAAAACAAAAATAAAATTGTTTTAGGTACCCTTATTGAGAGGGTCCTGAAGGATTAGTTCCACCTTTGACAACCCAAGATGTTGATGTCTTAGGCTTCTTAGGCTTCTAAGTTTTGACAGGAGCATGAACAGTTTTATCTTCATCATTCAGCAGATAAGTTAGGTTGATGATCAGTATGATAAGTAAAATGTTCATAAGCAGGGTAAGGTGCATGATAAGCTGGGTATGCATGCGTTGGATGAGCAGGGTAAGGTGCATAGTAAGTTGGAAATTGAGGTGCATGATACATAGGAGGATATTCAGCAGGTTGCACAAAATAAGATTCATTTCCATACCAAGCATTTTGATTTTTCTTGTTCTTATGCTTATTTGGTTTACTAGATGCTTGCTCATTAACAGACGACTTAGTTTTACCACTAGTCTGATTCAATTTAAATTTATCAGCAGACTTCTTAGGGCTCTGCTGTTTGGTCTTACGAGTCTGTTTTCCTACACTAGGCTCTTTGCTCTTTTTAGCCTTAGGAGATTTCTTCTCCTTTAACACTTTCTCAGGTGAAGTAGGTTTAGTAGTCTGAACATACAAAATGACTTAACTATTGTCAGCAGATATAAATTTTTCAGTATGGTTCAGTTCTAACTTATCCTGTTCTAAAGGCATCTTCTGTTTACTAGACATATGAGTGGATGCAGCAGATGATTTATCATGAGACTCAATAATTTTTTCAAGTTCCATGATTTTTCCTTTACAAACTTCACATTCAGCTTTCAGAGATTCACATTCTTGCTCAAGCTTTTTATATTTAGCTGATTCTCTTGGCCTTTCAGCTGTGAGTTTCAGTGAACTATTTTGCTCTTTTAGCAATATCATCTCTTCCTTAAGCTTTTTATATGCTTCAGCAATACCAGTATTGTTAAGCATCATTTGTTCAAATGAATTAAATAATTCATTATCAAGAGGAGTTACCTCATCCTCAGAGTCATCAGATTCCTTGGCCATCGGGCAGATGAGAGCGGGGTTATCTTCATCAGAAGTGTCTGAGTCTGAATCAGATGAGTAGATAGCAGTCAGCTTTTCTGCTTCAGCTACCATTGCCTTGCATCTCTGATGCTTTCTTTCCTTTCTGATTCTCTTTTCTTCTTCAGTGTATTTCTCTGCTTTTGGATATGGACAGTCTCTGATGAAGTGTCCCAATTTCCTGCAGTTATAACACATTAGTTTGGATTTGTAATCATCCTTATCTTGAGAAGAAGAGTTAGGTTTAGAAGTAGAAGCATTGTTATATTTGTTCTTCATTTTTCTTTTGTAGAACTTCTTGAAATTATTCATCAGCAATGCTACATCTCCAGCTGTGTACTCCTTTTTGTTGAGTAATGTGGCTTCACCAGATGAGTCCACTTCTTTACTTCTTTGTACTGGTCTTCTGGGACTTTCAGCAGCAACTAAGGCAGCTGTGGGTCCTGAAGTTGAGGTTTCTTCAATTCCCATTCTTGGAATTTTAAACTCAAACGCCTTGAGTACGGAGAACAACTCTGTAAGGGAGATCTTTCCCAAATCTCTTGATTCTTCCATTGCTGTCACCTTCATGTTGAACTTAGGAGGTAAAGCCTTTAGTACTCTGACTGTAATTTCTTTGTCAGTAAAGGTTTTTCCCAACTTTAGAACTTCATTGAGTGTTCTGGTGAACCTAGTATCCATCTGATCAATGGTCTCTCCAGACTTCATTTTGAAGTTATCCAGTTTTTCCAAAGCAACAGTAAGCTGATGCTCTTTTATAGCATCATTGCCTTCGCTCATATCACGAACTTTGTCCCACATTTCTTTTGCAGTTTTGCAATGTTTGATCTTGTCGAACCGATCATTATTCAGGGCTTTAGTCATGATGAACCGGCCAACCTTGTCTAGATTGAACAGCTTTATTTCTTCGGTTGTCATCTCATGCAAGTCTTTATCCACAACTGTATCAACTTCATTGATTTTTATAGTCTTTGTGAATTTGAATGGACCTTTTATGATACATGTGTACATGTTATCATTATAAGCAGCTAGAAAAATCTCCATCCTGATTTTCCAGTCTTCAAAAGACATATCAGCAATGTGGGGAACATGGCTGATACAATCCATTTTTCAAAAAGTTTTTATTTTTCAAAAATATGTTCTTTTGAAAAGTTCTGAAAACCTTTGAAAAACACTTGGATCAAGCTCGTTGATCAGGCAGCTGATTCTAATGAACCACCTGCTCTGATACCACTTGTTGGTCCCAAGTGGTCAGATGAGGTCTAGAGGGGGGGGGGTGAATAGACCTCTGAAAAATTTTAGACTTAAAAACTTTTCAGTCGTCTATCAGCAGACTAAGCTTATAAAGAACAGTAAGCTGACTAAGCTGATCGTGAACAAATCTTGAACAGCAGAGTGGCCACTCTTCTTATAGTTACTTAGCAGATTTCAGCAAAAATAGTTTTACAAGAGTATACTTGCAGGGGATAATTTGTAAGTGTTTTTCACAAGTAGACTAAGTCTTTCAAAGATTTTGTCCCCAGTTTTAAAAACTCCTTCAAAATCTTTAATCAAATGTTTCAAGGTGTTAACTTATGCAACTTTAAAATATGCAAGAAAACTTATGGATAAAAATCCTTTAGTCCACTCATCCAAATCACTCAGATTATGGGTTATACTATAAACACAAAGTTTACAATATTTCATCACTTACGCCAAAACAACAAATGAGAAGGCCGCAAGCTCACAATAGGAAATCACTAAGAAGACCTATCCTCTGAAGTTAGATCACTCACAAAGATGGATCTACACTCCGCACAACACTCAACTAATACAAATTCACTCAGAAAATTTTTTCTTTTTGGCTTCAACTTGGTTTTTGTCAACAAATGACTCCACCAGACGAGTGAGCTGTTCTTGAGCTTCTTGAGACTTAGAGAAAATTCTTCTTCGGAAATAAAATCTCAGAGTGTTGTTGTGTTTTTGCTCTTTGAAATCAGCTCTAATTATACTTAGATTTGAAAATGTGACCGTTGAAGAAAATCACAAATCAAATCCATAGCCTTATCCCAATTTTCAGAACGTCTCACTGCTACAGTAATTTCTGCTGTACTTTCCTGTAGCTGCATTAAATGCACCCTGCTGAACCGAGAATAAACTTCAATCATTTGCCATTACTACCCTTCTCTTACAGCATTTATTACACCAAGTGCATTTATTACCGTTGGACTAACTCCTTGATCTCTTCTACTCTGCTGATCAAAACAACCCTGCTGATAGATACCCTGCTGATCAAACTCTGAACCCATCTGATTTGAATCAGCTGATGGTCTACCCTTTCTGATTGCTATTTTAGAATTTTCTGGGCTTAGAATTTTGGACCCTTCTGATGTCTTCTTTACTTGGTCAAAATTCTTTTAAGGGACCCAAGCTTTCCATACTTAGTTGATTTTGATGTTTTGGAAATCATCAAAACTTTCCCTTATCTTCTTATCTTCATTGCACTTCATCTTCATCTTCATCCAACACTAATGGTGATTGTCTCTCTCTTCAGGCTAGTAGCTATTTGGAATCCTCCCTATATGAGGCGGCGTTGTTAAGACAGCAATTCCAATATTTGTAAGATAACAACAAACTCCTCCTTCGAAAGCTAACACATTCTGAGGAGAAGTTAGCAGCAGTAGGGTTCGGTGCGTCTTCCTCTCATCAAGCAGGCCCCAATAATAATCCTAATATGGAGACTGACAATCCCCTTATTATTAATACCGTGGTCGTCGAGGCTACTAAGGCTCAGGAGCGGGTTGATCAATTGACCAAAGAATTAGAAGATCAGCAGCTCAGGCATACTACCAGAATAAGTGAGCTTGAATCTCAAATTACATCGCTTCGAGCTCAACTTGACGAGATAGGCAAAGCAGATTCTTTGGATGATTTAATTGGTAGAGTGGGCATGGATACCAAAGATAAGGTTATTAGAGAGTTCCTTCAATCCTCTGTTCATTCTGCTATGGTGAATCAAATGGTCGGACCACTCCTGGAGAATACCTTCAAGAAAGTTGTTCTTCAATTGGTGACGCCCCAATTGCTTGAAGATCGCAAGGAAGAGTATTTTGCTGCTATTCATGTTAGTAGAAATCGGAATTGCTAGGAATATTCAGCTGATGATGTTTTAACGGTTCACTATAAAAGTCTTCCTTTGACACACTTGGTGGAGGAGCTCGGAGTTCCTCTGCCTATACCTCCTCCTAATCAAGATACTTCAGAATAGGGCAGGGAACACCATTCTGATGAAGACCAGGCAGATAGGGCGAGGAGGAGGAAGTAGCAGATCCAAAACATCTTGGTGATCAAGATACTTCCCAAGGAGAGGAATAATTTAGGGCCTCTGTTTTTTTTTCTTGACTTAGCTTTGTAATTTTGCTTGTTTTCTGTGTAATGGAGATTTTATAATTTAGACATAACTCTTTTTTTGAAAATAATATGCCTTCATGCTTTCTTCATTGAATTACACTTTATTGAACCTAACATATCGATCTATATGAAATTATCTTTTTGAAATCTGTTTTCGCACTTTCCTCAGGGACCGTCTAGTCTTTTCCTTTAGTATAAATACTTGAGGTAAAAAATTCTCACTATTTTACCGCGTGTCCCTACACAATCAGAATATTCTCCCGACTCAGTCGAGCTGTCGTTTCGAATTTCCAATTTTCCTAATACTTTTTAGAACATGAGTTCTCTATTTTCGAACACGTCCAAACGATATTCCCGGGACTTCCAAGGATTATAGTTTCAAGGAAGAAGTCGCGTACTGGGGGTACTTCTTCCTAGCTGCCTCAACCTCAAAATTCCCGAACCGCTGCTAACTCGGATATTTCTTTGACTTTCCCACCGACTTCTTCGAGCACTGTATATAACGTTATGAGTACCCCTTCTAACTCATCAATTGCTCAACAAAACATCTCGACGAGCTCTCCTCTATTGTCTAGCATCCTAAGACAAGCTTTCTCGAGACGAGTAGACTTCGGGGCCTCTGTTTCTGTGGAGCCATCTTCCGAGGTCGACATTCGCTCTACATCTCCTCTTATCGAGCATAGGTCTCAAGAACATGTTCTCATTGAGATTCCGAAAGGGAATTTTGCTGTCGTCCCTACCAACAATGATGATCAGACTAGTTAGGTCAACCGAGAAGTACAGGTTGGAAGTGCTTTCAGGAAACCAAAACCAGATTGGCCATACCTCCGATCCACTTATGGCGGGCCTACTCCATAGATCTATGGTGGAAAATCTTCCAAATTATTTGTTTACTGATGCTACCACCACCACGCTCGTCTCTTCATCCGATATGGTCGGAACTTCTTTGCAAGGCCAGGAGGATGATCAAGATGATACCCCAATTGTTTATTCCACCTCGGGAAAGTCCTGCCTTGCGAGTCCGAATCCAACAAATTCTCAGCTGATGTTGGATGACCGCTGTCTTAGCCCCATCGATCCTCGTCCCGATGGGATCTCACCAGGTTCAGTTCTCCCCAGAATTTGTGATCCCGATCCCTTATCCTGGAATCTTGGTTTTGGGTCAATTCTTCCTGGTGAGCTGAAAAAAATATGAAGATCAATCTTCTCTCCGCCTAGTTCAATCCATCTTTATGCATTTTGAGTAGGTACTTGTCCTTATTTTTCTTCCTTAAGGTACCATATTCCGGTTCTTTTTCTAACTTCTTTTGTCTATTTTCTTAGGCGAAACATCAAGTCGTGCAATTAGGTCTCAAAACAACGATTCTTGGTTCAGCAAAGAATCCTGGAAATCTCGGCTAGAGACTGAAATTGCTGCTCATCGGTCAGCATCGCTCAGTAAGGACCTCCTTGCATATGATGTTCAGAAGTTGCGTACTGAAAAGGAGGATCTTGCTCGAACTATTGCTACTGTGAAGTTGGAGAATGAGGCTCTGCAGAAGGAGAGAGATGATCTGGCACAGTTGAATCAAAATCTGGAGAACACAATCGAGTCTCAAATTCAGCTCGCACGAGAAGATTGTCGACAGCTGCATTTGATGATGGTTTCGTGTGCATCTTAATTATTTCTGTCAACAGAAAGTAGCACTAATTATTCGTCGGATAAACATTAGCATTTGAGAATCTGAAAAGTCACATTTAAAGTTGGCGCTTGATTCCAAAACTGCAGCGTTTCCTCTTCCAATAGTAAGATAATCATCCTATAAATATAGTATGTAGTTTATTTAAACCCATGAATGGATTCTGAGAACTCAATCACGTCTTCTCTTATAATCGTTGAAAAGTTATCATATGAAATATTCCGACGAACCAAATGGCGATCATACTATTTTAAATGTGTCTTTCTTTTTGGTATGTGTGGAATTGGAAAACGGAAGATTCCTTATTTACGAAGGGATCCTCTATACCAAAACCAATGTCTGCGAAAAATTGGTCAGTCCATTAAAAGGGTCATCGCTTCCCAACTCAGGTACTTCCTTCGATGAAGGAAAGAACTTTGCTTGGGTAGGTGAGGTGTTGTTTTTAGATCTTCTGCAGTGGGCTCTCTCCCAGACCTCTTACTGAATAGGCGACTCCTCTTTGTCTCAGAAGTGTCCTTCTCCAATCAAGGAGGATACTTCGTAATCAAGAGCCTACATCGAGAAATGCTTGCAATAACCCGGAGGTTGACCAACAATTTTCATATTGCAGTCAGAAAACTATTTGTAATAGCCGTATATTTACAATTAAATAGGAATGTGGCATTTAGCGTGAAAAACCGTTATTGTAGATGTAATAGTTCATTATGCTGAATAAAATTTCTTTGATACAATTCTTTCATTAATTGTATTTCCGTGCTTACTTTTGCCACGAATTTTGTTTTTATCTTATTAGACAATCCCCATATGATTTGTCGAAACCTTGTCCTCATAGATCGGCAATCTCCGACGTGATTAACCCGTGGTACTTGACTCATGAACCTTTATATATAAGGGTCCTTATACCCTACTTCATTTCTATCTCAATGACGTATTTTGTAAGAAATGACTTTTTCTTTTGGAGATTTAACCATCCACCCTTCTTGACACAAAACTCGTAATGAAGAATCTTTGGTATAGGTGGATTTGGAAAATATTAACTTGTTACTTTATTCTCATATTCCCAAATCTCATAATGGGATCCGTTAGAAGGTTAGGCAGTGACGAGTTCACATATCGGTTCAAGGATCAAACGTTGCTCCTTATATTCCATTAAGGTAATTGGGGTTGGAGGGAATCCGGATTCTATCCTGGTCTAGATCAAAATAAGTTCGACACAATCTTTGGGAATTCCCCTGACTTATTTTGAAAGGGTTTGCGTTGTCGGGAAATATATATTTGTATGAAAGTTCTGTCCTGATACGTAGAGATTCTTCAATATTTTTTTAAGAAGAATTTTACAAAGATTGTAGTAATTTAGAGAAAGATAGTCTTTATTTTCCTAATGAATGTCTTTATCAGTACTTCCATTCTTCGATTTTGCAATATCTCAAGAAACGTTCCGACCACAAAAGTTTGTCAAAGAATAGTCTGACTGAACTTATATTTTAGCAAGATGGCTTTATCGACCTGCTAATGTATCTAGTCCAACCGTCTTGCTATTAATGCGGATAGTTAAAACATCAGGCGTCTTTTACTTCTAACCGTAGATCTAATTTGTCATAGTCCGTTGGATTTAATTTATTACGCCTATAAAAGGGAATAGTCCAGTTACCATATTTCATCCTTTTTACCAAAAGTCCAAAATGGAACTTCTGCTTTACTTTGAACTTGGTCGTCCGCCTAACTTGATATTAAATAAGAATACAAATGAACTTGGCCTTGATTATCGAAGGTATCATGTTCATAGTCTTGCCTTGTAATGACTAGTCCCAGTATTGCCCTATCTAGTGCTGACAAGTCCCACGTGGGCTTCTGCCTTGTCCTTCTCTGTTGCGGGGTTGAGTGGATTTGTTCAGCACATGGAGGGTAAGGATCTACCTAGCATTCCCTTTCGTTGAGCTTAACTCCAGGGAGCTCAAATATCGGGAGTTGCTATATTCACTTTGCGACGGTCCGTCGGAGTCCCTGTTTTGGTCGAATAATCGCAACAAGCTATCAGGTTTGTTGAAATCCAATCATCTATGAATTGTTATTTCAAATTTATCCTTGATAGATCGGAGTTAGGAGATTAATGAATTTTACTGATCCAATTGATTTTACTCGTAATTTTCAATTTGTAGTCGGGTTTTTTATCAATAATTGGTTTTAACCTTTGTAGATTGTGTTGGGTATGTTTAGGGTTGCCTCGATTGTCAGAACAACAAAAGTGCGGAATTTAAAATTTTTCGAAGCACCCAAGGTCCCATATATTAGATCTCCATATTATGTATACGAAAGCATGAAACAAAAACACACAATGTATTAAACAAGGGGGTTTTCGATTTTACCTCACCACAAGCAAGGTGGTGGCAACCTCCGACTCTGATTCTGATTCTGGTTCACAGGAGTGATCCAAATGTCTCACCTCCAGAGTTTAGTCCACACCAACTGGATTCTGGCAACACCTTCTAGTCTTAGGCTCAGAACTGGATCTAGAAGATTTGTTATT
The DNA here is from genome assembly GCA_038501285.1 of Penstemon eatonii. Lineage (NCBI taxonomy): Eukaryota > Viridiplantae > Streptophyta > Magnoliopsida > Lamiales > Plantaginaceae > Penstemon > Penstemon eatonii. Next base: position 49,314,260 of record CM076715.1, on the reverse strand, counting down.
GCAGGATTGTGTAGATCTACTTGACAGGTCAAGATCTAACACGGTGGAACGAGGGAGGAAGTGCGGCGGCGGTATAGCAGCTCACGGCTACAAGGAGGCGGCAGCTATAGGCGGCGGCGCTAGGGTTTGGGGCGACGGCTAGGTGCAAGAGAGGCTAGGGTTTTTGTGCTTAGGATGTTGTTCATTTTGAGCTCTGGTAGAACTCTATTTATAAGTCTTTATGGTTTGCAAGACTCCTTATGGGCTTTTAATTAAAGGCCCATGTCTTGCAAGCCTTCATTTAATTAACTACTTTAATTAAATGCCCAATCCAATTAATAAATCATTATTTCTTTTATATATGATTAATTAGCAACTTAATTAAGTATTTAATTAATTAAGTCAACTAATTAATTAATCTCCCACTTGAATTAATAATTTAATTCATTTAATTTATTTAATTACCTTTAAATCAATTAATTCCTTTCATGTCCTTTTATAACAGTCACCGTCCAATTGTATTGTGTGTGACCCTCTGGGTTCACCATCAATTGGCAGCAGGCCCACAAATTCCTCGTGATTTAATTTATGAATAATAAATTGCTCCGGTCAATTAAACAACCTTTAATTGACCACTCCTAGAATTAAATCCTCTATTAATTCAGGAGTACCCACACTTCATGGTCGATGTCTAACCACAAGCCCATGAAGCCCAACTTCAGGTGAATTGATATTTGTGAACCTCGTCTCTCTTATAACTGCCATGTACATACGGTCCTTCTATCGACTAATATTCTCGATCAAGACTTAGGGTGTGTGAATTGATCGGCACCTCTAAATTTGTCTCGATAACTATACTTTCTAATTCGGGATAATATTCCAGTGTGACTGCTAAATTTGGAAACCCCTTTCCAAATCCATCATCGACTACGGCCGTAGATTCCTTGGATATATTATCTAAGAATCGTATAGGAAATTCTCTCATCCATTACGATGAGTCAATAGATTCCATATTGGTACTAACCACTCGCGTACATAACTATACGCACCCAACCTAGGCATGTTATGATCAGGCTAAGTGATCTATACCTAGATCTAAGTACGCACATTCATGCACCGAATTCGCCCTAGCACCTCGAGTTAAAGGACTAAATCGTACACTATCATAAGCCTTGAGAAACATCCCATCACCGATATGCGTCATGCGCTTCCACAATGGGTTTCTCTTTTCGGGTCGTTCGATGCGTTCAATCCTCCATTGAACCACCTACTCATATGCACTGGCCTCAAATGCCTTGCTCATGAAACGCTACAAATTCACTCCATGTGAATCATGCATACTCGTACAAGTCTTGACGATTCCTACGATACCCCTTCTCGTTCGGAATCTATGACTTGGAACAGTTTTAAGATTACGACCTTAGAGACTGTTTCATGATTGCACTCAGTACTGAAGTGAATCGTCCCATAGTCTGTAATCTAAGGATTTCATCCAATCGCTTAAATGTATTCGCGAGAGATGAAGTTGGCCATTGTTTATCCTTATACACATATAAATAAACATGCGTACTAAGTCATTTATACTAAGATAATGATAGTTCCAGTACAAGCTAAATGTATTGGCTTGCAGGGCACTATCCGATCAGATTGACGAAAGGTGATCGACGAGTTTTATCGACCCAATTGCTTTTACTCATGTTTTTCAATTTGTACTTAGGTTTTTTTACAAATAATTGGTTTTAACCTTCGTAGATTGATGACAGAAGATCGACGAGTTTTACCGACCCAATCGGTTTTACTCATATTTTTCAATTTGCGCTTAGGTTTTTTACCAATAATTGGTTTTAACAATTGTAGATTGACGAAAGGGGATCGACGAGTTTTATCAACCCAATCGGTTTTACTCATATTTTTCAATTTCTACTTAGGTTTTTTACCAATAATTGGTTTTAACCTTTGTAGATTGACGAAAGGAGATCGACGAGTTTTACCGAACCAATCGATTTTACTCATATTTTTCAATTTGTACTTAGGTTCTTTTACCAATAATTGGTTCTAACTTTTGTAGATTGACGAAAGGAGATCGACGAGTTTTACCGACACAATCGGTTTTACTCATATTTTTCAATTTCTACTTAGAATTTTTTTTACCAATAATTGATTTTAACCTTTGTAGATCGATGAAAGGAGATCGACGAGTTTTACCGACGAATTAGTTTTATTCATATCTTTCAATTTGTATTTAGGTTATTTACCAATAATTGGTTTCAACCTTGGTAGATTGACGAAAGGAGATCGACAAGTTTTACCGACCCAATCGATTTTACTCATATTTTTCAATTTGTACTTAGGTTTTTTTACCAATAATTGGTTTTAACCTTTGTAGATTGACGAAAGGAGATCGACGAGTTTTACCGACCCAATCGGTTTTACTCATATTTTCCAATTTGTACTTAGGTTTTTTTACCAATAAATTGTTTTAACCTTTGTAGATTGACGAAAGGAGATCGACGAGTTTAACCGACCCAATCGGTTCTACTCATGTTTTTCAATTTGTACTTAGGTTTTTCTTACCAATAATTAGTTTTAACCTTTGTAGATTGACGAAAGGAGATCGACGAGTTTTACCGACACAATCTGATCTTAAGAGTTTTCGTTAGTTCGATAAGGGTGGTGTGTAAAGTCGTGCTAAAGTACGTAAATGGAGATAAAAGATCAATTATATTATATTCGGAATAATCGAGTACAGATTACAAGAATTGGGAGTCCTATCCGAGCATTATTGGATGCCGTACAAGCTAGAGGGTGAAATACATATAAGAAAGCCTATGCTATTATTCCCAAGTGAGTCCGAGCAGCAGTCTCGAAGGAAGAGCACCTGGGAAGTTGTGTCGTCGTCATAAATGCTTGGGGTATTTATAACTGAATTGTTGGGCTTGGGCCTAGGCTTGGCCCAACGGCACCTCTCGACCTCAGGTTCTTTTAAAAGGTTCGGAATAGTTTATTTAGAACCCTGAGTCGGCTCTTGGTTCTTGGGGGCAGGATCTGGTGTTGTTCGAACTGCATCGATCCTGCGAAAGCAGGGGATCCAAGTTACCCCTCATCAATACTCCCCCACTTATCGAGCGTGAAGTGGAGTTTGCGCTCGAAGAAGTACAAATTATGTCGCATAACATTACGAGATGAGCCGCTCAGAATGTGTTTCGGATATGCCTCGTTAAAAACCTAACTCGGAAAAACCCATTGGGATAATAACCGAACCAGGGAAAAAGAGTTCATATATAAGAAACAATATATCGGCGCGTTGGAAAGATAACCTCGTCATCCATCGTTTGCGACAGGACCTCTAAATTGTAATAACTTTTATTACTCCACGATGCTTCATTCAATTCCTCGACGAATGCTTTCTAAATTTTCCGATCGTAATGAAGAGATCAATGGAATACCACGGGAACAATTTCCAGGGAGTTTACTCTACAATTTGGAAAGTAAAGGACCAAGAATGCAATTCTCTGAAGGATAACTTTAAATATTTACTCAGGGTAAGTTCAACCGTCGCGGTTACTCGGGGACCATTTTGCAATTTTACCTTTTTAACCCCGTATATATATGTTGACTCGTTGAAAAATTACTTCCATATCCCATTCTCTCTTGAGCTCGGAGTATTTGAATAGAAAAGGCACTTTCTTTAATACATTCGTTTTCGAATACATAATGTCAAGTTCAAGAAGTTCAAAGGGCAAGGATAAGGTCGGAGAAAACCAAGAGTCCGATCCTTTGTTAAAGCTTGTTGACGATTACGAAGATGGAGAGTTTCGTCAAGAAGACGAGGATGACGACCCGATCGAGGATCTTGAGGAAAACGTGGTCGAGAAACACAGCATCGGCGAGGGTGCCTTCGTCAGGATTTTTAAACATACGCATCCTTCTGATGCCGCAACCTCGAACAGGTCAGAACTTCCTGCCAACCAAACTTCCTGTTATTTTACAAAGAAGGATCGTGTTTACCTCGAGGCGGAGTTGGGGAAATTTCTTCCCAAGGGTGATGGGGGCTATTTCGCACCCTACATACTAGTCTGATCGAACAAAGATTACAAGATCGATTCGACCAATTCTAACGGATCGAGATCTTCTTACTGACCCAGCCTGATGCCGCTCGCTCCGAGTAAAGATTACACTCCGGACCCAAGAAGGATAGGTTGGGCCGAGTCCAACTAGGACTATGATTCCTTGTAATACTAGGTTTAGCATAATATAAATACCTAGTTATTCGTTGTATAAGAGAACTACGAATTCTCTTAATTCTGAGATTACACAAGAATACATTGATAACAATAGAACTCAATAATATCCATTATTATTGCAGAACTTTACCTCCATATCATTGCGTTCTTAATTTCGTTAATGGTTTTACTTCTTGCCTTTGATTATTGCTTTTCTTTGTAAACGATCCATCCAGAATAAAGTAACAGAACCCAATATACTGAATAATTCAATATCCAAACCCCCGATATCACAAATTCACTGATATTAAATTAACCCGACGAAAAACGGTTAAATCAGTTGGCGCCCACCGTGGGGCTAGGTTAATTATTCGATCGACATATGGCTCGCCCAAGGAAAAGCGCCCGTGTCGGAGCAAGAAGTAACACAACCACCGGTCATGACACATCTGAAGATCCACGGGAGAACGACAATAATAACGTTCCCAATACCGCCGAGAATTTACAGAATACCCATCCCCGAGATCATGAACCCCTAGGAGGTCCTCCCGGCACGATACAGGAAGAGCCGGAAGTCCCCGAGATCCCTGCTCCTCTCCCGGGTGCTCAGGAGAAATTACGACAAATAGCGATGCTCTTTAAATCACTCTCCCCGGAAGAATTACTTGTGCTTGATCAAATTCCGCAAAACCCTAGGGCTGCCAGGACAATTCCTGCTCGGAGAACGCCCGGACAAAACGATCATGTATCTCAACAAGCTGATAGCCCACCAAGCGAGCACCGCTCGCTACACAGTCCACAACAGGACAATTCGAAACCCTCCGACAACAATCCTCGAAGGAAACGAGCTCACAGAAAAACCCCGGCGAGGCGCAGTAGATCCAGGGAACGAACAATTATCCCTATTGAGGATGATATAGATGATACAATCCCTGATCGACCACGAACGGCTCGACTGACGGAAAGAGAAATTGAAAGGATGGTGCAGGACCGACTGGAACAACGCTTACGGTCTATTCAAAATCCGTGGGCCCGAACCACGGAACTCCAGGAAAAGCCTTGCGGCCTGTTCTCCCTTCTGCAGGGAAATAAAAGAGGCACAATCGATCGGACAAGTCCCGGGCAGACTACCTCGCTATGATGGAACCACTGACCCGGATGATTATATTTTTAGCTTTACGAATATAATGAATTTATATGCCCACTCTGCTGAATTCACTGCCAAATTAATGGTAACCACATTCGAAGGACTCGCGTTGGACTGGTTCGCGAAACAACCTGCCAACTCCATATTCAGCTTTAGGGAACTCTGTAACAAATTGACACAGCAGTTCGCCAGCCAGAAGAGACAAAAACTTCCAATGAGCTACCTTGGAACTATATATCAACAAGAAGGAGAATCTCTAAGGGATTGGTTGGCCAGATTCAACGTAGAATTGCTTAAAATCGATTCCCCAAATATCGATTACATAATATCTATCCTCTTCGATCTCACTAAAAACAGGCAGTTCGGAAATGCCCTCAGTCGAAAGCAACCAAGAACGTTCGCCGACATCATGAGCCTAGCATCTAAATATATGACTCAAGAAGAGATGAATTCCTTTAAGGATAAAAACAAAAACAAAGCCACTACCTCAAGCTCAAAACGGCATGACAGGTTTCCTATCCAAAAATCTTTGGATTTCGAGCGATCCTTCAGGAGAGGTAATGTCTTCCAGCAACTGGAATACAACAAAGCCGACCAAGATAGGCAACCCAATTTCTACCAAAGACCAAGAAACCCTGAGCAACCAACCAGAAGCAGGGTGAATCATGTAGAACACCCGAGGTTAAATATTCCAATGGAAGAAATATTGGAAATTCTAGAAAGAAATAACTGGATTCCCGAGGCGAGAAAAATCGCACAGCCAAGACCAGGATCTCGAAACTACGATCAATACTGTAAGTACCATAGGGCACACGGACATCGAACGGAGAATTGTTTTCACCTTAAGAGAGAAGTTGAGAAACTAATCGAACCACGGTAAGAAACTCAACTGGAGAAACCCCTTTCAGCTTGGTATATGGGTCGGAAGCTGTTATCCCTGTGGAAACTTTAATTCCAACTCCAAGAATAGAGATGTTCAATAAAGAAGAAAATGAAAAGGCGAGGGAAAATGACGTTGATTTAACAGAAGCCTTAAGAGATAAAGCTGCTGTACGCCTACAAGCCACTAAGGCAAATATGGAGAAAGCATACAATCAAAAGGTACGCGTCCGAACCTTCAAAGAAGGGGACTTGGTTTTGAAAAAGGTAGAAGTATCCAAGCATGTGGGAAAGTTACAACAAAATTGGGATGGACCTTACATCGTCATTGGCGTAGGAAAGAAAGGTTCATACAAGATTGCACACATGGATGGGACAGCCTTACCAAGAACCTGGAACGCAGTCAACCTTAGGAAATACTATGGTAAATAAATTTTAGCAGATTATACTGCATCGTTTTATTTTACTTTATCAAGTTTTAATCCTTGTAACAAAGGCCTTAGCCTAGAGTTCAATTAGTAAAAATTTTAGCATTTTCTATACATCGATTATTTCGATTAACGCTCTGTGGAATTACACTAGCATATTGATAAATATTAGAACGAAACGAGTCGAGTATACATTGATCCGCTCAATAAACACTCCTCGATTTATATCAACAGCAAAAAAGGCTTTTTGGTGATAAACCTAAGTCTAAATTATAAATGAGTCGAGTATACATTGATCCGCTCAATAAACACTCCTCATTCCGACGACAAAAACGAGTTGAGTAAACATCGATCCGCTCGATAAAAACTCCTCGACATATATATATTCAACAGTAAAAAAGACTTTTTGGTGATAAACCTAAGTCTAAATTATAAATGAGTCGAGTATACATTGATCCGCTCAATAAACACTCCTCATTCCGACGACAAAAACGAGTTGAGTAAACATCGATCCGCTCGATAAAAACTCCTCGACATATATATATTCAACAGTAAAAAAGACTTTTTGGTGATAAACCTAAGTCTAAATTATAAATGAGTCGAGTATACATTGATCCGCTCAATAAACACTCCTCATTCCGACGACAAAAACGAGTTGAGTAAACATCGATCCGCTCGATAAAAACTCCTCGACATATATATATTCAACAGTAAAAAAGACTTTTTGGTGATAAACCTAAGTCTAAATTATAAATGAGTCGAGTATACATTGATCCGCTCAATAAACACTCCTCATTCCGACGACAAAAACGAGTTGAGTAAACATCGATCCGCTCGATAAAAACTCCTCGACATATATATATTCAACAGTAAAAAAGACTTTTTGGTGATAAACCTAAGTCTAAATTATAAATGAGTCGAGTATACATTGATCCGCTCAATAAACACTCCTCATTCCGACGACAAAAACGAGTTGAGTAAACATCGATCCGCTCGATAAAAACTCCTCGACATATATATATTCAACAGTAAAAAAGACTTTTTGGTGATAAACCTAAGTCTAAATTATAAATGAGTCGAGTATACATTGATCCGCTCAATAAACACTCCTCATTCCGACGACAAAAACGAGTCGAGTAAACATTGATCCGCTCAATAAAAACTCCTCGATCGAACACAACAAACATAAAGACTTACAGGTATTAAAAACCTAAGTCTGAACAAAACGAGTTGAGTAAACATCGATCCGCTCGATAAAAACTCCTCGATATATCTATGATGATTAAAAGACTTCAGGTATTAAAAACCTAAGTCTGAACAAGACGAGTTGAGTAAACATCGATCCGCTCGATAAAAACTCCTCGATATATCTATGATGATTAAAAGACTTCAGGTATTAAAAACCTAAGTCTGAACAAAACGAGTTGAGTAAACATCGATCCGCTCGATAAAAACTCCTCGATATATCTATGATGATTAAAAGACTTCAGGTATTAAAAACCTAAGTCTGAATAAAACGAGTAGAGTAAGCATCGATCCGCTCGATATACACTCCTCGAACTATTTACAACGAGAAAAAGACTTTTGGTACGAAAAACCTAAGTCTAAAACAAAACGAGTTGAGTAAACATCGATCCGCTTGATAAAAACTCCTCGACGTATATATTTAATGATCAAAAAGACTTCAGGTATAGAAAACCTAAGTCTAAACAAAAGGAGTTGAGTAAAACATCGATCCGCTCGATAAAAACTCCTCGACAAATATATTCAACGATCAAAAAGACTTTCAGGTACTAAAAACCTAAGTCTAAATAAAACGAGTAGAGTAAGCATCGATCCGCTCGATATACACTCCTCGAACTATTTACAACGAGAAAAAGACTTTTGGTACGAAAAACCTAAGTCTAAAACAAAACGAGTTGAGTAAACATCGATCCGCTCGATAAAAACTCCTCGACGTATATATTTAATGATCAAAAAGACTTCAGGTATAGAAAACCTAAGTCTAAACAAAAGGAGTTGAGTAAAACATCGATCCGCTCGATAAAAACTCCTCGACAAATATATTCAACGATCAAAAAGACTTTCAGGTACTAAAAACCTAAGTCTAAATAAAACAAGTTGAGTAAACATCGACCCGCTCGATAAAAACTCCTCGACATATCTACAACGATCAGGAAGACTTCAGGTATAGAAAACCTAAGTTTAAACAAAAGGAGTTGAGTAAAACATCGATCCGCTCGATAAAAACTCCTCGACATATATATTCAACGATCAAAAAGACTTTCAGGTACTAAAAACCTAAGTCTAAACAAAGAGGGTTGAGTAAACATCGATCCGCTCGATAAAAACTCCTCGACATATATATTCAACGATCAAAAAGACTTTCAGGTACTAAAAACCTAAGTCTAAACAAAGACGAGTTAAGTAAACATCGATCCGCTCGATAAAAACTCCTCGGTATATGTTCAACGATCAAAGAGATTTTTGGGTTAAAAACCTAAGTCTAAACAAAACGAGTTGAGTAAACATTGATCCGCTCAATAAAAACTCCTCGATTAATTACAACGACAAAGAAGGATTTTGTTATGAAATCCTAAGTCTAAATTATAGCAAGATTGAGTACACATTGATAAGCTCAATAAAAACTCCTCGATCTACTCCTAACGATCTAAAAAAGATCCGCTGATACTCCTAAAGTTTTGAAAGATAAATCAAGTATGTATTCATCTGCTCGGAAATTACTCCTCGTAAATAAAATTATCAAACGACAAAGAAGATGCAAGGAATAAAATAACATTTTATTCATCAAATCAATTACATACAAATATCCTACGTTACAAAAATCTGCTTGCTACCTATAGATCGTCACAATGATCCAGTTAAATTGATCCTATGGGATCGACTATCTTCACGACAATGTCCACGGAAACACCAATCTCCTCCCTAGTACCTCATCGATCATAATAAACCACCTAAGAAGCATGCTGCTCAGGATGGTCGACTTCTTTGGTTCGATGACCAGGCTCTGAAGATCGGTATGTTCCTCCAGGTGAAATGAGCATTACCAGCCAGATAACCAGCAGTACTCAATTCACCCACAAAAGATACTGCTTTTACATTATCTATAAAACATTTTACTCTGAAGCAGCATCTCTTCAGGACCGCCGTGAAACGGTAACTTTACCGGCCACCCCGGTGGTCTATCAATCCGGAAGTAACCTCCAAGGACGAGGATGGCCGGCAAAGTACGAACCCTCCTTGTGCAGACGGAAACCACGGACCTCTAATGTGATGAAGACTAAGGCAGAGATCTCATGGGATCCGTCGATACAAGGAAGGGCTGACATGGGACCCGTCAATACAAGACTGGGGACAATTTCTTTACTGCGAACGAACAAATCACGATAATGTGACTTCTTGAACATTATGGGGTCCGAAGGCAAAATGAAATCTAAAGAAACAGAGATCTTCATTGTTATGAATGGAAAATAAGGAAACTGTCTACTTATTTATAGGCGCCCGTGAGAATGATCCTACGGATAATAGGAGTTTAATCAAGGGACGAAAACGCGACCCTTTGACTTCCCGAAATAAATGCAAGTAAGTTGGAACGGCGCCCCGTCTGATCGACTCAACAGATCGATGACAAACAAATCTACAGATCGAAGCGATCGACAAATAATCCAAGAAAACTTAAAGAAGTTCAAAGACCAAAACGACCTGCACGATCATATATGAGGGTCGCCTAATAGAAAATATTAAGAACTCCTCGACGAAGGCATGCAAAATTAGACCGTTGAAAGAGGATAAATGCTTAAAAACGACCAGAGCCTCCACCATATGGGGATCGTAACTGCCTCATACATCATAGGGGGACTACTAAGTTGGCCATACAAGAATTCCATTTAGAATCCAAGAAATCTGACATCGAAATCAGGAGAATAGCCCTCCCTATTCGAAACTATAAGGCCGTCACTGCCTAATTTTCCAAAGAATTGCTGAAGGAGGTCTGAACGGGTCAGATCTGGCCAGGACTGTTACATTTTCCAATTCCTCCCATATCAAGAGTATGATATACTGGTTAGGGATATGTATAGTTGAAAAGCTAATAATGGAAGACATGGATAGGTGAAAAGCACCTAAAGGAAAATTTCTCTCTGAGGAAAAGAAGAACTGAAATTCAACGGGAGGAACAATAACCTCCTTATATAAGATATATGTCATATAAGGACAAATTTATAAGGCATGAATCGAGCATCGACCAGACAGCTAAGGGTTTACACAACGACGATCGGCTGGATCGATCAACAAAGATTAAATATGCGAAGCAAATATTATACCGTTCAGTTATCTTACAAGCGACCAAAGCAAGATCAAGCTTACTTTCTCCATACTCAAATCTCTCCGCAGAAATAAAAATTCAGATAAGTAAAACTAATCTTTATCAATTACTACATGATGGTATATTTGTGCGTAGCAATTACATATATGAAAAAGATATATCATTAGAATCAAGGCAAGAATCTGCCTACAGAAGAGATCATAATATTTCCATTTTAGTACTTCTCCCATTACAAAATTTCAGCCCAAACGAATGCACAAATGTTGGGCGACAAAAAAAAAAAAAAAAAAAAAAAAAAAAAAAAAAAAAGAGACAGTCCAAGGTCTGCCAGATCGAATAAAAATCATTGAGAAGAATCGCCAGAGGGGCGACCAGCAGAAACAGGCCTCCGAGGAGTTAGGTTACCAGCAAATGCCATCAACTCCTCCTGGCGCTTAAGATAACCGGCATCATAACCATCATCATATGCCTGTTGACGAGATCCCTCTGCCGACGCGGCAGCCTGAACTAGGTCGCCTTTCTCTTTCTCAAGAATAACTTTGTCAGCCTCTAACTTTTGGAGATCATCTTTAGCAAGTTGCAGCTGCAGCTCCAAACCCCTGGTTTTAGCTTTCTCCGACTCCAGCTGAACTTGAAGAGCTCTCCGACTATTCCACAGTTCATCATTTTGCACACCCAGCTGGAGTGCAAAATACTTGCCCTAAAAACAGAAAAGAGTAAGAAAAACCGCCGTACAACAAAGAATTCAAAACAAAGAACAGGAAAAATGTTCGAAATATGTTTACCTGTTCACATATCTTCACCAGAGATTGAACAAGGCGAACATTGGAAGTACCTTCGAGCTTCCTCAATTCACCGGGCAAAATAGTACTCATGCCTAAGTCCCAAGACAAAGCATCAGGTTCAACAGAACCAGGCAGTTCGCTTGTCAAAGGGACACCGTCGGAACGTGGAGTCTCCGACAAAAGAATGTCATTAACCTGCATAAGCACGCAGCGATCATCTAACGGACGAGGGGAGTCCCTCTCGTCGGGACTAACAGAGGTCTCTTTGCCGGAAGCAGATATAATGGTCCGACGACCAGACCTCAACCCAGATCGACCCCCAGAAGGTCCCCCAGACTCAAAAGAAGCAGTCGTTACAGTGGTATCATGAAACAGATATTCAGGACCATATTGCGAAATAGACTGCGTTATGGAAGGATTGACAGAAAAACCATCACCGACTTGCCCTTCACTAACTAGCAGGGCAGTAGAAGTAGAAAAAGGAAGGGAACTAACAAAATCCCCTCCATGAGATCCATACTCGTAAGAAGAAAAACCTGAAGAAACAGGTATGTCGTAAACCTGTTCCATGTTGGATGGGTCTCCGAAAGCTAATCGACCTGGGGAAGATCTATTACCTCCCGCGGGGGTAGAAGAAAAGTTTGGTTGGAGGAGCGACGAACTAACTTCTGACAAAGGTTGGAACGTGGTAATAGGAGTATCGATCATCGAACTACTAACTGAGGACGAACGAGGAGGCTCCATCGAAGGCCCTTCTCTTCGAAATTTCTTCGATCTATTATCCCTAGCGCCCTCACGAGAAGGTCGCTTCGAAGTATTACCGAAAAGGTTACTCATGATCGGATTACGGAAAAATATAAATTAATATCGAGGAAGTTTATCGACTAGCTCAAGAAAGAGTATTATGTTAAGAGAAGAGTATAGCAGTAAAAAAGACAAGTCAAATTTTACCTCTCGTATTTATACTACACGAAAAGACGCGACTGACCCGAAGAAAGGGCGCGAAACAGGAAAACTGACCTTGGAGCAAACGCTAGAATTTGAAAAGACACATACATAATGATTACGGCAAATTAAATGATTTGTCTGAATCATTACAGCGAATGTGAAAGGACACGACTGTCAGAATAAGAAACGTTTAGTGTACAAAGTAGGGAAAGCTAAGCTGCAATTAAACCTACAAGCGGATAATTACAAAGATTATTTTAAAGATAAATCACTATTTCAAGAAGCCTGGTCGCTTTCCGGAATCTTCTGCTCACTATCGACGTCCTCAGTCATGCCTGTATCGTCTTCTTCTTCCTCTTCATCTACTGGATCGATGAAAGTATTATCGAGCTCATCGTTAACATCAGAAGGAGGAATCGGCAATGGATTTCCAAATTCCTCGACAAGATGAGCCAGAGGAAAACCTTGATATTCGACATCTGGAACCTCAGAAGAAGAATAAAGCTCGCCATAACGGTTCAACCGGATATGAGCTGCCTTAAAATACTCCTTCCGACGATCGTCGATCATCTCCAAAGCGACCAGTTGATGAATCGATTTTTTAAAAGTATTCTCAAGAAGAGGGCCGACCATCCGGTACACCAACGCCGTATGAACAGGAGAGTTGAGGAATTCACGAACGACTTGTTCATCAGATTTCCTAACATATCGATCCCTTTGCCTAAGTGGGACGTCATTTTCATACTCCTCTAAAGAAGCTTCAAGGCTTGACACTTGAGATTCAAGCTCACTAATCCGAGTCGTGCTCTGCAACTGCAATTCTTCTAATTTTCTTGCCATTTGATTGGTTTGTTCCTGAGCGCGAGAAACCTCTATCACTCTATCTAGCATTTCTTGATCTTCGGTCCCGGCAGCACGAGTCTCTACGACAGGAACAGAGGAAGATGTCGAGGGACCAACTTCTGAACCGGAAGATTTGTGAAGTAAAACTTTATATTTCTCTTCAAGGAATTCGCACTGTTGTTTCCAAAGAGAATTTTCATAGGCGTATGATGTCAGACAGGTGTTAACCTGAAATAACGAAGGGGTCAGAAAGAAACGAATTAGCGAATTAAGAAAATCTTAAAATATCACTTCATCTGAATAATAAGAAAGAAAAGGATCTCACCTTTTCAGCGTAAAGAGAAGCTCGCTGGAATTTCTCCAAAGGATCCTTATGAAGAAGCTTATTAAGATCGCGAGTATGAACGCCAGATAAAAGAATACGGGTCGCCTTATCGACCGCATTCTCGTTATTATCATGAATAAGAGAATCCTTCTCGGAATAACCAGCGGCCCTCCTTCCCTCTAAATGATCCTCGATCATTTCGACCAGAGTAGGATTTGGATGTTTATCCCCGAGTAAAGAAAGGTCGTCACCAGAACGTCCATAGTAACTCCTCTTTCTATCAACTGGATTATTAGTGGGATGAGGCATCGACCAGCTACGACATCCTCGAATACCCAAAGATGTTCTAAGATGAAGCGGAGGATAACCGGATCCCATGCCCTGACAAATAGGGGACTCACGTGGAGAATCCGGAGATTCCTCTCTATTCTCCTCGGATTCGTGACCCAATTCCAATTTCCTCTTTCGAGACGCCCTCTGCTCGATAGGATTATTCTCCACTGACTTGGAAGATTTCGACAGCACCATTTTTCCCTTCGAAGAGTGTCGGGAGTTTTCTACCATATGAGCTGAAAAAGAAACAAAATAAAGTTAATTTCTCCGTATAAAAAGTATAGCGACAATACTAAAGGTCAAATAAAATGCTAACCAAGAGGTTCAGGTGATGAACTGATGGGGAAATTATGGACACTTAACCCCGCCTTACGAAGAAAAGCTTCCCCAATCAGAAGAGCACTTTGATATTTGTTTGTACGCATCTCGGGAATCTCAGTTATAAATCGTACATCGTCGGGAACAAGTTCGCCAGTTGATGAGCGACCTCCAGGAATCCAACTAGAGCCATGATCCCATGAAAAAGGTATGGTCGAACCATCCACCGAACGGAGATTAGACGGAGGACGAACAAAGAAGAAATGAGATTTCCATGAAGGATTACTAGAAACCGGAGCATCAAAAATTGCTCGGCTAGGTCGCTGACTAGCAAAGAAATATCCACGATTTGAAGAACTAGAAATATTAAAACGGAAAAGTTGCGTAAAATTGCGGAAAGAAGGTTTAAACCCCTTTGCAATCATCAGAACGGAAAAACAAACCACGAAAGCAACAGAATTTGGAACCAGTTGTGTCAAGCACACGCTGAAAGTTTTCAGAACTTCCAGGAAAAGGGGAGACAAAGGAAGACGCAGTCCGCTATTAAAATGAGCCGTATAAAAGGCTCGACATCCCTCCGGCGGGGTAGTAACCCTATCAGTAGGTGAAGGGAGAATTATCTCAGAACCCTCCGGAAAATATTTGGTATAGCTATTCACGACTTCGGGGAATGTTTCCTCTGTATATGCGCAAGCTAGATCCTCAATTGGTTCAGAAATCTGAGGAACAGTACCTTTGCCCTTTTTGGCTCGGGCGGCTACGTCCGCATCGGAAAGGATTCGTACCTTGTAAGTATCTTCTACAGGGATAACAAGGTCAGAGACCGTAGTTTGTTCACCCAGAGGATTAGAATGTAACTCCTCCTCGTTATCGGGGGCGATGATCTCTCTAGGAGAAGAAGAAGACCTTCTTACGGAAGCCATCTATATTTTAGTTCTCGGAAGAAGAAGGTCGATGAAAGGAAAATTTTATACGACGAACGACCAAACTAGAAAATGACTGCGATCTAAAAGCAAATATAAAAGAGAAATGGCAAACTCGAAAGTCACCTATTTATAAGGAAATGAGAAAAGACGTTTCGAACTTATAGCGGCTACTCAAATTCCCGCCAAAAATGGAAGGATACCAAAAGCCTCCTGAATAGACGCGTGGCGATTCATCATTAGGCGGAAGAAACGACTATCTATGATACGTAGCACTCTTTTCCTTACTTAAGATTTTTTCCCACTGGGTTTTTTCTTAAGTAAGGTTTTTAACGAGGCTCCGTTCATAGAAAAGAAACAGTCGACAAGTTTTATCTACTTCTACGAGCTCCTATTATCTATACGCTCGAAGAAGTGAGGGAGTACTGATGGGGGCTATTTCGCACCCTACATACTAGTCTGATCGAACAAAGATTACAAGATCGATTCGACCAATTCTAACGGATCGAGATCTTCTTACTGACCCAGCCTGATGCCGCTCGCTCCGAGTAAAGATTACACTCCGGACCCAAGAAGGATAGGTTGGGCCGAGTCCAACTAGGACTATGATTCCTTGTAATACTAGGTTTAGCATAATATAAATACCTAGTTATTCGTTGTATAAGAGAACTACGAATTCTCTTAATTCTGAGATTACACAAGAATACATTGATAACAATAGAACTCAATAATATCCATTATTATTGCAGAACTTTACCTCCATATCATTGCGTTCTTAATTTCGTTAATGGTTTTACTTCTTGCCTTTGATTATTGCTTTTCTTTGTAAACGATCCATCCAGAATAAAGTAACAGAACCCAATATACTGAATAATTCAATATCCAAACCCCCGATATCACAAATTCACTGATATTAAATTAACCCGACGAAAAACGGTTAAATCAAAGGGGTTTTTGATCGTCATTCCCTCTTACACCGAACGTGCTACCGAGCCTCCGGCTGGCTGTCAAGCCTTCTACGAGAATCAATTTTCTTGTGGTTCGCGTATCCCGTTCATTCCCCTTATCAGAAACATTTTGACTTTCTTCTCGCTTTCCCCCGCTCAGCTTCTCCCACACTTTGTTGCGTATATAGTAGCGTTCAGCGCTCTTATGGAGGCAAAGGGGGGAGAAGCCTCTTTTAGTAATTTTTGGCAAATATTCCGAATGGACCTGTGCAAGGGTTCAAATGTGGGATTTGTGTCCATCCGCCAGCGGTCGAAGCGGCCTTTTCTTACGAATATAACAACGGGAAAGAATAAGGGTTGGAAAAGGAGATTCTTTTTTGTGAAAGGCCCTGATGTTCCAATATCAGATGGTAGCTCGAAAACGAGACCATATAGATGGGATGGCGTAAACTCTTGGTCATATCAGATTCCTTTGCCATTAGACAGAGGAGAGCAGGTTTTTCTTCATCAGACGATTCTTCATCAGACGTGTCTGAATCTGAATCAGATGAGTAGACAGCAGCCAGCTTTTCTGCTTCCGCCATCATAGCCTTGCCTCTCTGATGCTTTCTTTCTTTTCTCATTTTCTTCTCTTCTTCAGTGTACTTCTTTGCTTTTGGATATGGGCAGTCTTTGATGAAGTGCCCCAATTTCCTGCAGTTGTAACACATTAGTTTTGCTTTATAATCATCTTTATCATGAGAAGAAAAGTTAGGTTTAGAAGTAGAAGCATTGTTGTATTTGTTCTTCATTTTTTCTTTTGTAGAACTTCTTGAAATTGTTCATCAACAGTGCAACATCTCCAGCCGTGTACTCCTTCTTGTTGAGTAGAGTGGCTTCATCAGATGAGTCCACTTCCTTGCTTTTCTGTGCTGGTCTTCTGGTGTTTTCAGCAGCAACCAGTGCAGCTGTGGGTCCTGAAGTTGAGGTTTCTTCAATTCCCATTCTAGGCAGTTTATACTTGAATGCCTTGAGTACGGAGAACAGCTCAGTAAGAGAAATCTTTCCCAAATCCCTTGATTCTTCCATTGCTGTCACCTTCATGTTGAACTTTGGGGGTAGAGCCTTTAGTACTCTGACGGTGATCTCTTTGTCAGTGAAGGTCTTTCCCAGCTTTAAAACTTCGTTGAGTGTTCTGGTGAATCTGGTATCCATCTGATCAATGGTTTCTCCAGACTTCATCTTGAAGTAGTCAAGTTTCTCCAAAGCAACAGTTAGCTGATGCTCTTTTATTGCATCATTGCCTTCGCTCATATCTCTGACTTTATCCCACATCTCCTTTGCAGTCTTGCAATGTTTGACCTTGTCAAACCGATCATTATCCAGGGCTTTAGTCATGATCAACCTCCCAACTTTATCTAGATTGTAAAGCTTTATTTCTTCTGGAGTCATCTCATGAAGGTCTTTTTCAACAACCGTATCAACTTCATTGATTTTTATGGTCTTTGTGAATCTGAATGGACCTTTAATGATACATGTGTACATGTTGTCATTGTAGGCAGCAAGGAAAATTTCCATTCTAATTTTCCAATCCTCAAAAGACATACCAGCAATGTGGGGAACATGACTGATACAATCCATTTTTTCAAAAAGTTTTGATTTTTCAAAAAAATTGCTCTTTTGAAAAGTTTTGAAAACCTTTGAAAAACACTTGGATCAAGCTCGTTGATCAGGCAGCTGATTCTAATGAACCACCTGCTCTGATACCACTTGTTGGTCCCAAGTGGTCAGATGAGGTCTAGAGGGGGGGGGGGTGAATAGACCTCTAAAACATTTCCCTCTAAAAGTTACTTTAAACTTTTCTGAAAATAAACAGACTAAGCTGATTCCAGAACAGTAATATACTCTGCTGTTTGCGAACAAATCTTTAAACAGCTTTGTAGACAACTTAACTGATATTTACTTAGCTGATTTAATTAAAATCAGTTTTGAAACTTAGAGTGCTTGCCGCGGATTAATAAAGTGTTTTTCACAAGTAGTCTGATCAGTTTGAAAATGTTATCCCCAATTTTAAAACAACTTTTAAAATCTTTTTCAAACTTACAAGTAAAGTGTTTTTATGCAACCTTAAAATATGCAAAGAACAGTAAAGTAAAAACACAATCAATTTTTATAGTGGTTATATGGATTTGAATATCCTTTAATCCACTCTTCCAGATCAACTCTGATTCTGGGTTATACTAGAAACACAAAGTAACCAGTACACTCTGCTTGCGTCGAACAACAAATGAAACGACCACAAGTTCGCAATAGGAAATCACAAAGAAACTCCTATTCTACAGAGACTTATCACTCACAAAGATGGATAAGCTCTCCTCACAACACTCACAGTTTACAAATTCACTCAGAAGATGTATTTGACTTGATTCTTCAACTCTGCTTTCGTCAACTAATGACTAAGCTGATGAGTGAGCTGTTCTTGAGACTTAAGAGATTTTGCTTCGGTAATTCTTCTCAGAGTTGTGTTGTTCTTCTATCTCTTCGTCTTTCTCAGCTATTTATACTTGAGGATTGAAAAATGTCCGTCGAAGAGAGACAGATTTCAAAAACCTCGAGTACTGGTCCTTAATTTCCGCGAACGGCTCTTTTGTAGTCTGACCGTACTATGAACAGTACTATTCTGCAGGCAGCATTAAATGCACCCAGCTGATGCGAAGCAAATCTTCAATCATTTGTCTTTAATAACCTTGTACTTCAGCATTTATTACTCAAGGGGCATTTATTACCGTTGGGATGACTTTATGATCCTTTCCACTTGGATGACAAACGTACAAGTCTGATGACGAACTAAGCTGATCTCAAACTTGAACAAATCTGATTTGAGTCGGCTGATTTTCATCAGTCTGATAACTTTACTTCAGCAGGATCAGAAGTCTTGGACCTTGAATTTGACTCTTCTGATGTCTTCTTTACTTAGTCAAAATTCCTTCCAAAGGGATCATCGGCTAAGTTACTCCTTACTTAGCAAATTCATGAAGTTTTGGAATGCATCAAAACCTCCCTTATCAAAATTTCTTTAGTGACTTCATCTTCATCCTTATCCAACAATTTCCCCCTTTTTGATGATGACAAAACTTCAGTTGAGTACCTGTTGAATACCTAAACTAAAGAATGTAATCCTCAAAAATTTCTGAGTTAGAAATAGTCTGTTGGATTTAAAACTTGCAATTTTATAGATATTTGAGAGAGTTACAGATTACAAGTTTTATCAGATGAGATTTCTGAAGAATGGATAAAGTAAACTGATTACAGAATATTACAATTTAAGTCCTAACTATCAGCTTCTTCATCAGATCCTTCAAGCACTTCTTCATATTCATACGATGATTCTTCATCATCTTCTTCTTCATTATCTTCCTCATCCAGGACAATGTTTGCTTTAGCAGCTTCCATCTTCTCTTTAAGTTGTTGTTCTTTGATTAGCTCCATTGCTTTCCTGGCTGATTCAGTGTTCTTGTACTTGGTAGGTTCTTCTTCAATCTTTTCTTTTTCATCTACCTTTCCAAGTTTTTCTTCAGCAGTCTTGGTTGTAGTTTCAGTAGGCTCCTCAGTCTTCTTGGCTTCATCAGCAGCAGGAATTTCCTTAGTTGAATCATCCCTGTTATCTTCCCCCTTTTTGTCATCATCAGCTCTGATGACTTCATCAGGTTTAACAGTAGGGTTGAGTGCAACTGTTGGAACTTTCATAGTAGCGCACAAAGCCTTGAGATTTTGATTTACAACATTATGACTTGCTGTAAGATGATGAATATCAGTGCTGATGGCGTCAGTCTTGTCATTGCAGCAGTCAATGTTGATTTGCATTGTTGAAAGCTCTTCATGGATGACATCTCCAGCTTTGTTCAACTCTTGCAACAAACCAACATTTATTGCCTTATCTTCATCACTGACCTTGATGAAGGTTGCAGTCAGATCAGCTATCTTGTGCTCAGCCCTTTGCAAGGCAGTATGAAGGTGATTCACATCACCCTTCACATCTTCAACATTCTTGCTCAACTCTCTGAGGCTGTGCACTAACTGCAACGAGTTGTCCTGAGGAATAGGTAAACTATCAATGGCCATCTTGATAGTGCTAGCAGTTAGAAGGTGCATTCTTTCCATCTGTTGAGTATTTGATTCAACCAATTCGTTCTTCATTTTCTGTAACTGCAGACCGTTCCTCTCTTCCATCTCTTTCATTTGATTTTCAATAAGTAACTGGAAGGCTTCCATCAGTGATGAGTGTTCATCACCTGATGAAGCAGAAGCAGCAGCTTCTTTCTCTTCAGTCTCCTGATGAACAGGTACATCTTGCAATTTTGTCTTCTGATGATCGTCAGAAGCCTTAGCATCCCACTCAATTGCTAAAGGCTTATCAGTCTTCTTGTGTTCATCAGTGACATCATCATATACCAGATTTGTGATGGTGCCATCATCATTGAAGCATGTAGTTTGTCTTATTTGCCTCACAATGATACAGGGGTTGACAAATGCATTGTTACCTGGTGGCACTTCATAATACTCTTGTACTTCCTTGCCAAAAACTATCTGCTCAATACTTGGCAGAAGGGGTAAATCACTTGAGGTTCCTTGCTGATACCTTGACTTCTTTGCCCATTTCTTCAAGGCAGCCATAACAGCAAAGTTGAGTGCCCTTTCTTCAGCGTTTTCAGATTTTCTTTTCTTATCAGGCAAGGTGCTTCTGATCTTTTTGGCTTCTGCCAGAGTAAAGTCTCTTGCATAGTTATGCATTACATCTCTGACATGACTTGGATCAAGAGCTTTTTGAATAGAGTTTGTTTTTAGCCAATTCAGAACCCATTGTTCTTCATCAACTAACTCCTTCAGACCTTGAAGTTCTGCTATAGACTTGTTCAACCTGTTGTCTCTCCAACTGATGTATCTTGGTTTCTCCTGTTTGAACAAGGTCTTCAGCATGAGCTTCTGATCATAGTATGCTAAGGACTTCTCAAATTTCTTGAAGAGCTCTTTATCAGCAGATACTATCTCAAAGGCTCTTCTAACTTCATATTTATCCTTTGACTTGAACTTAGGAGCAGGCAACTTGACCTTTTTCTCTTTATCTTCATCTTTTTCATCTCCAATTTTAATACCTCCTCCATGAATTGGACCATAAGCATCAGTTTTGCTTATCTCCAATACCATAGCCATTTCTGCGTCTTCAGCAGCTTTTCTCTCTGCCTCCGACATTTTTCGTCTAGCTTCATCCTTTGCTTCTTGAGCTTTGCTCAGCTCAATTGCCTTCTTTTCTTCTAACTCATCCTGCTTTCTTTGCTCAGCTTCCTCCCTAGCCTTCTTATCAGCCTTGGAAATTTTCTTTTTCCTTAGCACGATTTTTCTTTTTCCTTTGTCAGCAAGGGCTGGTCCAGCAGACGAGATGGGTTGAGCAGCAATAGGGTGGATGATTTGGACGTCTGGATCTTCTTGAGACTTGGATGTCTCAGCTGGTTGAGGGGCTTGACTTGGCTGTTGCTCATCAGCTTTGTCAAGTGCAGCAGTCTCAGCTGTTGCAGCAGTCTCAACAGCCTTGGCAGGCTCAACAATTTCAGCAGCCTTTTCAGCATTTGCAGGGTCTTCCCTTGCTATATTTTCCAACTCCGTGGGTTCCTCTATAAAGGTCATCTGCTTTCTAGCAGATTTCTTAGTTAAGCCTTGAACAGTTCTTGAAGTAGCAGTATCCTTTTGCTGACTCCTTGTCCTCTTAGAAACATTTTCAGCAGGCCTCTCTGCTGATGGAGTTCTTGATGGTGATGCAGGGGATCCAGTCCTTACATCAGCCACTACTGATTTGATGGCTTTAGTGGCTTCATCAGCAGAAGTCACTTTCTCCATCTGTTTGTTTTCTGTCTTTTTAGGCTCAACAGCAGCCTTTCTCTTCTTAGTCTCAACAGCTAAGTCAGCTGTTTTAACTAATTTCCTTTGCCGTTTGGCAGGAACCTCCTTTGGCTCCTCTTCTTCAGCTTCTTCAGGCTCATCAGCCTTCCTTTTCAACACAGGCAAATACTTGGACATTGCCTTTGATTTATGAATCTCCTTTCCATTGGTCATAACACATCCCAGTTTTGATAGAAGGTAACTGAGTGTGATCCTATGGTTGGTGGAGGGGCCTTTTCCTTTCTTCACTTCCAAGAAATCAGCGAAGATGGACCATATTATAAGGGACCAGTTGACTTCCATCCCATAGTATATGGCAGCCATGATGCTGAATCTCTTCATGGTAACAGCATCTAGTGAAAAGGTGCAGTTCTCTATCAGCTTAGAGACCATATCAGCCATCCTCTGATATCCGTCCTTTAGCTGTTTCTTTCTAATGTTGCCAGTCAACATTTCTCCTTCCTTGGCACATATCGCCCAAAACTGTTGGTGCTTTGCTTCAGTCAGCGCAATAACATCGTGTCTTCCAGACTTGGAGAGACCAAACTGTTCATGAAAAACTTCTGGAGTGATGACAACAGATTTGTCACCCACTGTAGCCTTGATTTCTCTTTTGTTGAAGTCAGCCTTTGCCGTCTTGTAATATTCCATAACCTGGTCGGTCCAGATTATGCCTTCGTTATATTCCATGAAATTCACCAACTGAGCCGATTTAAATTTCTCCAACAGCTCCTTCATCAAATCCGTACCAGATTGATAGTAGGATTCATAGACTAAGAACATACCTTCAGCAGCCATTTCGATCTGTTGAATGTTAGAGAAAACAGGAAGAATTTTTGCCGAGAATTTGCAGTTTAATCACAAGTGCTTTTGAATGTTATGGGTGCGTAAAGAACTACACGGCTAATCAGATTGGGATTTATAGAGTTAGGGTATGTCGGTTTCCGTGACATCCGTCATCCGTTAGATCCGTTTTCCTGTCAGTGCTGATCATGTGGCGTCAGTTACGACCTTTCAAATTCAAAAGATATTTTAGTGAGGAGCGGGAATATGTACCGCCCTTCAGTTACTTGTAAAAGCGTATTTTTTAATAAAACGATTTATATAGTTCCGCTTTTATATAAGTAATCAGATGAGTAAAATAAATACTTATCTGATGGACCACTGTCCTGATGACAATGCTGTTATCAGTGAAAGCCAATAGCTGATAACCTTCCTCAGCTGTTTGTCAATCCAGCCAGATAATATAACTTTGTTCTTCGATAGTTGAGTCTTCTGATGAAAACATAACTTCAACTAACTGTTATTAACAAATTTCCTCTTTAGTTCAGAAGTACCGCTAGTCTTACACGTTCCCCCTGACTTTAAGAGTTCATAAGTTAACTAGTCTGTTGAAGGTTAATCCTTGAAGATGAATAATAGATGATTAAGCTGTTGAACTTTTAGTCTTCTGATATGTTCCCCCTCAGCTTATGCATCCAAATTAAGTAGTCCTAGTTCAGCTCTTAAGGTTGAAAACCTTACTTCACTTAAAGGTTTAGTGAAAATATCAGCAATCTGATTGTCTGTATGAACATACTCAATCATAACATTGCCTTTTTCCACATGATCTCTAATGAAATGATGCTTGATCTCTATATGTTTAGTCCTTGAATGACTTGTAGTGTTCTGAGTAAGAGAGATTGCACTTGTATTATCACAGTAGATTGGAATTCCACTGATCTTTATGTTGTAATCTTCCAGTTGATGCTTCAACCAAAGTATCTGTGCACAACATGCTCCAGCAGCTATGTATTCATCTTCAGCAGTAGATATAGAAACTGAAGTCTGTTTCTTACTCATCCATGAGATCAGACGACTACCTAAGAATTGACAGGCACCTGTTGTGCTTTTTCTATCAATCTTGCAGCCAGCAAGGTCAGAATCTGAATATCCAATAAGCTCAAATCCAGACTCTCTAGGATACCACAATCCCAAATCCTGAGTGCCTTTAATGTACTTCAATATCCTCTTGGCAGCTAAGAGATGAGATTCCTTGGGGTTTGATTGAAATCTTGCACAGACTCCAACAGAGTACATTATATCAGGTCTGCTTGCTGTTAGATACAACAATGACCTAATAATGCCTCTATATTTTGTTATGTCCACTGATTTGCCATCTTCATCTTTATCCAAGCGAAGACTTGTAGACATAGGAATTGTAGCAGTTGAGCTAGTTTCCATACCAAACTTCTTGAACAGATCTCTTGTGTATTTTGCTTGGCTGATGAATATACCATCAGGCAACTGTCTAACTTGCAATCCAAGAAAATAATTAAGTTCACCCATCATGCTCATTTCAAACTTATTCTGCATCAGCTTGGAGAACTTATCACACATCTGTTGGTTAGTTGAACCAAAAATAATATCGTCCACATATATTTGCACAAGTAATATATGATTTTCCCATTCAATTGTAAACAAGGTTTTATCTACCTTACCTTTACGAAATCCTTTAATTAAAAGAAAATCAGATAGGGTATCATACCATGCTCTTGGAGCCTATTTCAGTCCATAGAGGGCTTTCTTCAGACGATATACCTTATCTCCTTCTTGATAGACTTCAAATCCAGGTGGTTGTTCAACATATACTTCTTCTTGCAATTCTCCATTGAGGAAAGCAGACTTCACATCCATCTGATAGACAGTGAAGTTCTTGTGAGCAGCATAGGCTAGAAACAGTCTGATTGCTTCAAGTCTTGCTACTGGTGCAAAAGTTTCATCAAAGTCAATTCCTTCTTCTTGACAATAACCCTTGGCCACTAATCTTGCTTTGTTTCTGGTAACAATACCATCTTCATTCATCTTATTTCTGAATACCCATTTAGTGCCAATTACCCTTTGATGACTTGGTCTTGGTACTAAATACCAGACTTCATTCCTTTCAAATTGATTTAACTCTTCTTGCATAGCTTCTATCCAGAAGGAATCACTGAGAGCTTCTTCAATTTGTTTCGGCTCTATCTGAGATAGAAATGTGACAAACATAGAGTCTTGAGCAGCAGCCCTTCTTGTTTTCACTTTATCTAAAGGATCACCAATTACTAACTCTGGAGGGTGATTCTTGAGCCATCTGAGATCAGGTTGCAAATCTGAATGTTGTCCTCTGTTATGATCTTGCAACACTACTGTTGGAGTTTCAGTAGTAGTCTGTTGAACATTAGTAGTCTGTTGAACAGTCTCTGGTCTGTCAGCTGTTTGCAACTCGTCTGTTAGACCATCAGCACTGTGATTTTGAACAGCACTTGAGTTAGCAGCTGAACTTAGGTTAGGTAGTATGATGGGAACATATTCTTCATTTCTTCCAATATCCAACTTCTGTAAATCAGTAGACAGACCTTGATTAACATTTTGATTCTTTTCAGAAGATTGACTTGGCTCATCAAATACTACATGGATAGATTCTTCTATTAGTAATGTTCTTTTGTTGAAAACTCTATAAGCTTTACTAATAGTTGAGTATCCTACAAAAACAGCTTCATCAGCCTTTTCTGCAAATGCAGTAAGGTGATTTTTCCCATTATTCAATACAAAACATTTACAACCAAAAATCTTAAAGTAATGAATGTTTAGTTTTCTGTTGTTCCAAACTTCATATGGAGTCTTGTTCTGATTTTTGATGATCATACATCTGTTCTGGGTAAAGCAGGCTGTATTTGTTGCTTCTGCCCAAAATCTTTGAGGCAGTTTAGCTTCAGCCATCATGGTTCTGACAGCTTCCTTTAGTGTTCTGTTTCTCCTTTCAGCAACACCATTCTGTTGAGGGGTTCTAGCAGCTGAATACTCGTGATGTATTCCTTTGATATTACAATACTCTTCAACAGTAGAGTTTGTAAACTCTGTCCCTCTATCTGATCTGATCTTCAATATTTTGATGTTCTTCTCATTCTGGATCAGTTCCATCAGATTGGTAAGATGTTCCTTGGTTTCACTTTTCTTCTTCATGAATATCACCCAAGTATATCTTGAATAATCATCCACAACAGCTAGGCAGTATTTCTTTCCACCATTGCTGACTGGATCAATGGGTCCAAATAAGTCCATATGTAGTAGCTCCAATATTCTTCCAGAAGATTGGTGCTTCTTGCTTTTGAAAGATGACTTGATTTGTTTACCCTTCTGACATGCGTCACAGAGCTTGTCTTTGCTCATGACTGTTTTTGGAATCCCTTCTACCGAATCATTCTTGATTAATCTGTTGATGGTCTTGAAGTTTAAATGGTTCATTCTTTTGTGCCATAGCCAGCTAACTTCACTTGGTGTTGATGCCACCAAACAAACACTTGAATTCTTATCAGCAGAATTCCAGTCGACTATGTAGACATTCCCTTGTCTTCTTCCAGATAAAATAACCTTCTTTGTACCAATCTGTTCAACGTAGCACTTATCTGTTGAGAAGATGACTGAATATCCTTTGTCACAAAATTGACTTATGCTTAGCAGATTATATTTGAGGCCTTTAACATATGAGACGTCAGATATCTCTATGTTTCCTCTTATCAGTCTTCCTTTAGCTTTAATCTTTCCTTCTTTGCTGTCCCCAAAAGTGACTTTTGGACCATCCACAGCAACTGCATCAGTCAGCTCATGTATGTTTCCACACATGTGTCTTGAACATCCACTGTCCAAGTACCAAATCTTCTCTACTTTACTCCTACTCCTAATCCTAACCTACAAAACAAAATTAAAATTGTTTTAGGTACCCTTATTGAGAGGGTCCTGAAGGATTAGTTCCACCTTTGACAACCCAAGATGATGAAGTCTTAGGCTTCTTAGGCTTCTGAGTTTTAACAGGAGCATGAACAGTTTCATTTTTATCATAAGTATCAGATAAGTCATGTTGATGATCAGTATGATAAGAATAATATTCATATGCAGGGTAAGGTGCATGATATGCAGGATATGCATGCATTGGATGAGCAGGATAAGGTGCATAGTAACTAGGAAATTGAGGTGCATGATACATAGGAGGGTATGCAGCAGGTTGCACATAATAAGACTCATTTCCATACCAAGAATTTTGATTTTTCTTGTTCTTATGCTTCTTTGGTTTACTAGTAGCTTGCTCATTTACAGACGACTTAGTTTTACCACTAGTCTGATTGACTTTAGCTTTATCAGCAGACTTCTTAGGACTCTGCTGTTTGGTCTTACTAGTCTGTTTTCCTACACTAGGCTCTTTGCTCTTTTTAGCCTTAGGAGATTTCTTCTCCTTTAACACATTCTCAGGTGAAGTAGGTCTAGCAGTTTGAACATACAGAATGACCTTACTGTTGTCAGCTGAAATGAATTTTTCAGTATGGTTCAGTTCTTGCTTATCCTGTTTTAAAGGCATCTTCTGTTTACTAGATATATGCGTGGATGCGACATATGATTTTTCATGAGACTCAATAATCTTTTCAAGTTCCATGATTTTTCCTTTATAAACTTCACACTTAGCTTTCAGAGACTCATGTTCTTGCTCAAGCAGTTTATATTCAGCTGATTCTCTTGGCTTTTCAGCTGTGAGTTTCAGTGAACTATTTTGCTCTTTCAGCAGTATCATCTATTCCTTAAGCTTTTTGTATGCTTCAGCAATACCAGTATTGTTAAGCATCATTTACTCAAATGAATAAAATAATTCATTGTCAAGAGGAGTTACCTCATCCTCGGAGTCATCAGATTCCTTTGCCATTAGACAGAGGAGAGCAGGTTTTTCTTCATCAGACGATTCTTCATCAGACGTGTCTGAATCTGAATCAGATGAGTAGACAGCAGCCAGCTTTTCTGCTTCCGCCATCATAGCCTTGCCTCTCTGATGCTTTCTTTCTTTTCTCATTTTCTTTTCTTCTTCAGTGTACTTCTCTGCTTTTGGATATGGGCAGTCTTTGATGAAGTGTCCCAATTTCCTGCAGTTGTAACACATTAGTTCTGCTTTATAATCATCTTTATCTTGAGAAGAAAAGTTAGGTTTAGAAGTAGAAGCATTGTTGTATTTGTTCTTCATTTTTCTTTTGTAGAACTTCTTGAAATTGTTCATCAACAGTGCAACATCTCCAGCCGTGTACTCCTTCTTGTTGAGTAGAGTGGCTTCATCAGATGAGTCCACTTCCTTGCTTTTCTGTGCTGGTCTTCTGGTGTTTTCAGCAGCAACCAGTGCAGCTGTGGGTCCTGAAGTTGAGGTTTCTTCAATTCCCATTCTAGGCAGTTTATACTCGAATGCCTTGAGTACGGAGAACAGCTCAGTAAGAGAGATCTTTCCCAAATCCCTTGATTCTTCCATTGCTGTCATCTTCATGTTGAACTTTGGGGGTAGAGCCTTTAGTACTCTGACGGTGATCTCTTTGTCAGTGAAGGTCTTTCCCAGCTTTAAAACTTCGTTGAGTGTTCTGGTGAATCTGGTATCCATCTGATCAATGGTTTCTCCAGACTTCATCTTGAAGTTGTCAACTTTTAAAATCTTTTTCAAACTTACAAGTAAAGTGTTTTTATGCAACCTTAAAATATGCAAAGAACAGTGAAGTAAAAACACAATCAATTTTTATAGTGGTTATATGGATTTGAATATCCTTTAATCCACTCTTCCAGATCAACTCTGATTCTGGGTTATACTAGAAACACAAAGTAACCAGTACACTCTGCTTGCGTCGAACAACAAATGAAACGACCACAAGTTCGCAATAGGAAATCACAAAGAAACTCCTATTCTACAGAGACTTATCACTCACAAAGATGGATAAGCTCTCCTCACAACACTCACAGTTTACAAATTCACTCAGAAGATGTATTTGACTTGATTCTTCAACTCTGCTTTCGTCAACTAATGACTAAGCTGATGAGTGAGCTGTTCTTGAGACTTAAGAGATTTTGCTTCGATAATTCTTCTCAGAGTTGTGTTGTTCTTCTATCTCTTCGTCTCTCTCAGCTATTTATACTTGAGGATTGAAAAATGTCCGTTGAAGAGAGACAGATTTCAAAAACCTCGAGTACTGGTCCTTAATTTCCGCGAACGGCTCTTTTGCAGTCTGACCGTACTATGAACAGTACTATTCTGCAGGCAGCATTAAATGCACCCAGCTGATGCGAAGCAAATCTTCAATCATTTGTCTTTAATAACCTTGTACTTCAGCATTTATTACTCAAGGGGCATTTATTACCGTTAGGATGACTTTATGATCCTTTCCACTTGGCTAACGAACGTACAAGTCTGATGACGAACTAAGCTGATCTCAAACTTGCACAAATCTGATTTGAGTCGACTGATTTTCATCAGTCTGATAACTTTACTTCAGCAGGATCAGAAGTCTTGGACCTTGAATTTGACTCTTCTGATGTCTTCCTTACTTAGTCAAAATTCCTTCCAAAGGGATCATCAGCTAAGTTACTCCTTACTTAGCCAATTCATGAAGTTTTGGAATGCATAAAAACCTCCCTTATCAAAATTTCTTTAGTGCCTTCATCTTCATCCTTATCCAACAGGTATCATGTTCATAGTCTTGCCTTGTAATGACTAGTCCCAGTATTGCCCTATCTAGTGCTGACAAGTCCCACGTGGGCTTCTGCCTTGTCCTTCTCTGTTGCGGGGTTGAGTGGATTTGTTCAGCACATGGAGGGTAAGGATCTACCTAGCATTCCCTTTCGTTGAGCTTAACTCCAGGGAGCTCAAATATCGGGAGTTGCTATATTCACTCTGCGACGGTCCGTCGGAATCCCTGTTTTGGTCGAATAATCGCAACAAGCTATCAGGTTTGTTGAAATCCAATCATCTATGAATTGTTATTTCAAATTTATCCTTGATAGATCGGAGTTAGGAGATTAATGAATTTTACTGATCCAATTGATTTTACTCGTAATTTTCAATTTGTAGTCGGGTTTTTTTATCAATAATTGGTTTTAACCTTTGTAGATTGTGTTGGGTATGTTTAGGGTTGCCTCGATTGTCAGAACAACAAAAGTGCGGAATTTAAAATTTTTCGAAGCGCCCAAGGTCCCATATATTAGATCTCCATATTATGTATACGAAAGCATGAAACAAAAACACACAATGTATTAAACAAGGGGGTTTTCGATTTTACCTCACCACAAGCAAGGTGGTGGCAACCTCCGACTCTGATTCTGATTCTGGTTCACAGGAGTGATCCAAATGTCTCACCTCCAGAGTTTAGTCCACACCAACTGGATTCTGGCAACACCTTCTAGTCTTAGGCTCAGAACTGGATCTAGAAGATTTGTTATTGCAGGATTGTGTAGATCTACTTGACAGGTCAAGATCTAACACGGTGGAACGAGGGAGGAAGTGCGGCGGCGGTATAGCAGCTAACGGCTACAAGGAGGCGGCAGCTATAGGCGGCGGCGCTAGGGTTTGGGGCGACGGCTAGGTGCAAGAGAGGCTAGGGTTTTTGTGCTTAGGATGTTGTTCATTTTGAGCTCTGGTAGAACTCTATTTATAAGTCTTTATGGTTTGCAAGACACCTTATGGGCTTTTAATTAAAGGCCCATGTCTTGCATGCCTTCATTTAATTAACTACTTTAATTAAATGCCCAATCCAATTAATAAATCATTATTTCTTTTATATATGATTAATTAGCAACTTAATTAAGTATTTAATTAATTAAGTCAACTAATTAATTAATCTCCCACTTGAATTAATAATTTAATTCATTTAATTTATTTAATTACCTTTAAATCAATTAATTCCTTTCATGTCCTTCCACAATGGGTTTCTCTTTTCGGGTCGTTCGATGCGTTCAATCCTCCATTGAACCACCTACTCATATGCACTGGCCTCAAATGCCTTGCTCATGAAACGCTACAAATTCACTCCATGTGAATCATGCATACTCGTACAAGTCTTGACGATTCCTACGATACCCCTTCTCGTTCGGAATCTATGACTTGGAAAAGTTTTAAGATTACGACCTTAGAGACTGTTTCATGATTGCACTCAGTACTGAAGTGAATCGTCCCATAGTCTATAATCTAAGGATTTCATCCAATCGCTTAAATGTATTCGCGAGAGATGAAGTTGGCCATTGTTTATCCTTATACACATATAAATAAACATGCGTACTAAGTCATTTATACTAAGATAATGATAGTTCCAGTACAAGCTAAATGTATTGGCTTGCAGGGCACTATCCGATCAGATTGACGAAAGGTGATCGACGAGTTTTATCGACCCAATTGCTTTTACTCATGTTTTTCAATTTGTACTTAGGTTTTTTTACAAATAATTGGTTTTAACCTTCGTAGATTGACGACAGGAGATCGACGAGTTTTACCGACCCAATCGGTTTTACTCATATTTTTCAATTTGCGCTTAGGTTTTTTACCAATAATTGGTTTTAACAATTGTAGATTGACGAAAGGGGATCGACGAGTTTATCAACCCAATCGGTTTTACTCATATTTTTCAATTTCTACTTAGGTTTTTTACCAATAATTGGTTTTAACCTTTGTAGATTGACGAAAGGAGATCGACGAGTTTTACCGAACCAATCGATTTTACTCATATTTTTCAATTTGTACTTAGGTTCTTTTACCAATAATTGGTTCTAACTTTTGTAGATTGACGAAAGGAGATCGACGAGTTTTACCGACACAATCGGTTTTACTCATATTTTTCAATTTCTACTTAGAATTTTTTTTACCAATAATTGATTTTAACCTTTGTAGATCGATGAAAGGAGATCGACGAGTTTTACCGACGAATTAGTTTTATTCATATCTTTCAATTTGTATTTAGGTTATTTACCAATAATTGGTTTCAACCTTGGTAGATTGACGAAAGGAGATCGACAAGTTTTACCGACCCAATCGATTTTACTCATATTTTTCAATTTGTACTTAGGTTTTTTTACCAATAATTGGTTTTAACCTTTGTAGATTGACGAAAGGAGATCGACGAGTTTTACCGACCCAATCGGTTTTACTCATATTTTCCAATTTGTACTTAGGTTTTTTTACCAATAAATTGTTTTAACCTTTGTAGATTGACGAAAGGAGATCCACGAGTTTAACCGACCCAATCGGTTCTACTCATGTTTTTCAATTTGTACTTAGGTTTTTTTTACCAATAATTAGTTTTAACCTTTGTAGATTGACGAAAGGAGATCGACGAGTTTTACCGACACAATCTGATCTTACGAGTTTTCGTTAGTTCGATAAGGGTGGTGTGTAAAGCCGTGCTAAAGTACGTAAATGGAGATAAAAGATCAATTATATTATATTCGGAATAATCGAGTACAGATTACAAGAATTGGGAGTCCTATCCGAGCATTATTGGATGCCGTACAAGCTAGAGGGTGAAATACATATAAGAAAGCCTATGCTATTATTCCCAAGTGAGTCCGAGCAGCAGTCTCGAAGGAAGAGCACCTGGGAAGTTGTGTCGTCGTCATAAATGCTTGGGGTATTTATAACTGAATTGTTGGGCTTGGGCCTAGGCTTGGCCCAACGGCACCTCTCGACCTCAGGTTCTTTTAAAAGGTTCGGAATAGTTTATTTAGAACCCTGAGTCGGCTCTTGGTTCTTGGGGGCAGGATCTGGTGTTGTTCGAACTGCATCGATCCTGCGAAAGCAGGGGATCCAAGTTACCCCTCATCAATACTCCCCCACTTATCGAGCGTGAAGTGGAGTTTGCGCTCGAAGAAGTACAAATTATGTCGCATAACATTACGAGATGAGCCGCTCAGAATGTGTTTCGGATATGCCTCGTTAAAAACCTAACTCGAAAAAACCCATTGGGATAAAAACCGAACCAGGGAAAAAGAGTGCATATATAAGAAACAATATATCGGCGCGTTGGAAAGATAACCTCGTCATCCATCGTTTGCGACAGGACCTCTAAATTGTAATAACTTTTATTACTCCACGATGCTTCATTCAATTCCTCGACGAATGCTTTCTAAATTTTCCGATCGTAATGAAGAGATCAATGGAATACCACGGGAACAATTTCCAGGGAGTTTACTCTACAATTTGGAAAGTAAAGGACCAAGAATGCAATTCTCTGAAGGATAACTTTAAATATTTACTCAGGGTAAGTTCAACCGTCACGGTTACTCGGGGACCATTTTGCAATTTTACCTTTTTAACCCCGTATATATATGTTGACTCGTTGAAAAATTACTTCCATATCCCATTCTCTCTTGACCTCGGAGTATTTGAATCGAAAAGGCACTTTCTTTAATACATTCGTTTTCGAATCCATAATGTCAAGTTCAAGAAGTTCAAAGGGCTTGGATAAGGTCGGAGAAAACCAAGAGTTCGATCCTTTGTTAAAGCTTATTGACGATTACGAAGATGGAGAGTTTCGTCAAGAAGACGAGGATGACGACCCGATCGAGGATCTTGAGGAAAACGTGGTCGAGAAACACAGCATCGGCGAGGGTGCCTTCGTCAGGATTTTTAAACATACGCATCCTTCTGATGCCGCAACCTCGAACAGGTCAGAACTTCCTGCCAACCAAACTTCCTGTTATTTTACAAAGAAGGATCGTGTTTACCTCGAGGCGGAGTTCGGGAAATTTCTTCCCAAGGGGTTTTTGATCGTCATTCCCTCTTACACCGAACGTGCTACCGAGCCTCCGGCTGGCTGTCAAGCCTTCTACGAGAATCAATTTTCTTGTGGTTTGCGTATCCCGTTCATTCCCCTTATCAGAAACATTTTTACTTTCTTCTCGCTTTCCCCCGCTCAGCTTCTCCCACACTCTGTTGCGTATATAGTAGCGTTCAGCGCTCTTATATGGAAGAGGATACCCTGAGGATGGGAGTATTCAAACCGATCTGGATTCAGGTGGTGAAAATGAATTCGACAAAGCCACTAGAATTTATATGGCTGGTCGGTTTAAACGGGACATGCGGCTTCAAACCGTTAAAGATAGTTTTGAGGTTTTGAGTGATTTCTCCCGAACGTATCATGAGGTAAAAAAATTATCTTTTGACTATCTCTTTTTTCTTTAGAGTCCTTAACATTTTGCTGATATCTTAAATTACCTCATAGATCGGGGATTTGTTTGCTGTTCAAACCTATCGCTTAGCATTGCTGGATCAGGAGTCGCAGGATGCTCATGATGCATATGCACAAATTTTCGTTGATAATCAAACTCTTCGATCTCAACTAGCAGAAAGTCAACGAGAATTATCTCAAGTAAAGAAGGAGCTCGAGAAAGCAACCATGAAGCATTCCTCCTCCGTGGAAGAGGATTTGCTATCATCCGTTAAAGAGAGAAGTGCCCTCGAAGAAGAGCTCAAGAAGGTAAAAATCGAACTCGAAGTGGCAAAGCAAGATTCCGAGCGTGCATATGCCCAAGGCCGGGAAGAGGCTGTGATTCCAGCCATACGAGAATTCTTGGAATCTCCTGTCTTAGATCCCTTAGTTCAAAGGAGAATGGGAGGGATTTTTCAAACGATCTTCTATAAAGGGGTTCAACAATTGGTTTCGGCCGAGAGAATTCCAGATAATATGGACGAATATATTCAGCATATGAACCCTTTTAAGAATGCTGAAGGGAAGGATTACAAAGCTTCCTCTTTACCCAAGACAGATATGAACTGGCGGGATCATCGCTTTGCCCCCTTAGTTGAGGAGTTCGGCGTTCCGATGCCTAACCCGGATTTGCTCGAGCTCTCCGACGACGATTTTCCTTCTACTTCAGGGAAAAATGAAGATGTTAACATAGAGGACGGATTGGATAAGGAAAAATGGTTGACCCGCTGACCAGACTGGTCCATCAGGCAGCGGTAGCGAAGATGGCGTTGGTCCGAAAACTGAGTTCGATCATGCCGGAAGGGGTGATTCATAGTCTCGTAGTTAGGGATCGGATGTATACATGTATGTAACCCATTTTTTTAATTGGATTTGTTTTCTTTTTGGTTTGATTCGTGTAAGTTGTAGATTCTAATCTTGCAAATATTCGGACATCATTTATCTTCCGTAGTTCGATATCTTCTCGTATTCTATATAGAACCTTTCTTGAAAGTCGCGTCGATTCCACTATTGTAATTATAGGGTCTAGCGCCTATAAATATGAGGATCTCTTCAATTCTTTGTCAAAAAATATTTTCAGAGATCGGAGCTCTTCCTCTATATTCTGCATTTTTCTAATTTCTCAACTCTCTTCCCGTTTATCATGGAAAATATACTAGGCAAGGCAATCAATCCCAAACTGCTATTTGGTGGTTTGAAGAATAAAAATTCGACCAAAGATCAAAAACCTGCCAAGGAGGCCAAACCCTCCAAATCCTCTTCTAAGACCTCTGTGTCTTCCCCGCAAGCTCTTAAAGCAGGGGAAAATAAGAAAGAGAAAAGCATTTCCTCAAAGCGAAACAAGGGCAATTCCAAAAAGTCCATATTGGATGAAAAGCTCGAGGCTGCTCTCGGGGGTTCTTCCCCAAAAAGTTGTTGATTCTTCGAGTGAAGATCCTATCAGAGAAAAAGCTCCCGTTCCTTCTTCGAACAAAAGGCCTTATTCCGATGGTGATTTAACCGGATTTCGTTAGGTTATTCAATTATCAGTGAATTTGTGATATCGGGGGTTTTCGATATTTATATATATTATTTAGGGCTCTGTTACTTTATTCCGGATGGATCGGTTACAAAGAAAAGCAATATTCAAGATCAAGAAGTAAAACCACCAAACAAAGCTATGAAACACACCGATATGAAGGTAAAAAGCTCAGTAATAATATTGAATATTATTAAGTTGTGCTGTTGTAAGCAGTGTTAAATCCTGTATTCTCACAGTTCAGGAATTTCGTAGTTGTTTAATACAATGATTAACTAGGTATTTATATAATGCTAAACCTAGTGTTACAAGGAAACATAGTCCTAATAGGACTCGGCCCAAATATCCTTCTTGGGTCCGGAGTACAATCTTCTATCGAAGCGAGCTGCACTTGGCCGGGTCTGCAAGATGATCCCGATCTGTTAGGTTTGGTCGAATCGATCTTATCTTCTTCGTTCGATTTGAATAGTAAGTAGGGTGCGAAATAGCCCCCATCAGTACTCCCTCACTTCTTCGAGCGTATAGATAATAGAAGCTCGTAGAAGTAGATAAATCTTTACGACTGTTTCTTTTCTATGAATGGAGCCTCATTAAAAACCTTACTTAAGAAAAAACCCTGTGGGAAAAAATCTTAAATAAGGAAAAGAGTGCTACATATCATAGATAGTCGTTTTCTCTGTCGAATTACGGATCGCCACGCGTCTATTCAGGAGGCTCTTCGTATCCTTCCTTTTTTGGCGGGAATATGAGTAGCTGCAATAAGTTTGAAACGTCTTTTCTCATTTTGTTATAAATAGGTGACTTTCGAGTTCGCCATTTCTCTTTTATACTTCCTTATAACCTGTACTCATTTTCCTGCCTGGTCGTTTATCTCATAAAATTTTCTCTTTTGTCGATCTTCATCTTTGGGAAACCAGAATATATGGCTTTTGTAAGAAAATCCTCTTCTTCTTCTAGAGAGATCGTCGCTCCTGATCACGATGAGGAGTTGCACCCTAATCCTTTGAGCGAGCAATCTACAGTATCTGACTTCGTTGTCCCCGTAGAAGATACTTTCAAAGTACGAATCCTTTCTGATGCAGACGTGGCTGCCCGAGCCAAAAAGGGCAAAGGTACTGTTCCTCAGATTTCTGAACCGATTGAGGACGTAGCTTGCGCATATACAGCGGAAACATTCCCGGATGTTGTGAATAATTACGCCAAATATTTTCCGGAAGGTTCTGAGATAATTCTTCCTTCTTCTACTGATAGAGTCACATCTCCCCCGGAGGGATGTCGAGCCTTTTATACGGCTCACTTCAATAGTGGATTGCGTCTTCCTTTGTCTCCCCTTTTTCTCGAAGTTTTGAAAACTTTCAGTGTGTGCTTGACACAGCTGGTTCCAAATTCCGTTGCTTTTGTGGTTTGTTTTTCCGTTTTGATGATTGCGAAGGGGTTTAAACCTTCCTTTCGTAATTTTACGCAGCTTTTTCGCTTTAATATTTCTAGTTCTTCAAATCGCGGATATTTCTTTGCTAGTCAGCGGCCTAGTCGAGCAATCTTTGACGCCCCTGTTTCTAGTAATCCTTCGTGGAAATCTCATTTCTTCTTTGTTCGTCCTCCGTCTAATATTTGTTTTCCGGATGGTTCGACCATGCCTTTTTTATGGGATCATGGTTTCAATTGGATTCCTGGAGGTCGCTTACCGACCGGTGAACTTGTTCCTGACGATGTACAGTTTATCACTGAAATCCCCGAAATGCGTGCAAACAAATATCAAAGCGCTCTTCTGATCGGGGAGGTTTTCCTTCGTAAGGCGGGGTTAAGTGTTCATAACTTTCCCATCAGTTCATCATCTGATCCTCTTGGTTAGTACTTTATTTTATCTTATTGCTGTA
This sequence comes from Penstemon eatonii, assembly GCA_038501285.1. Taxonomy (NCBI): domain Eukaryota; kingdom Viridiplantae; phylum Streptophyta; class Magnoliopsida; order Lamiales; family Plantaginaceae; genus Penstemon; species Penstemon eatonii. The sequence continues at coordinate 49,276,520 of CM076715.1, read as the reverse complement.
ACTATACCTTTTATACGGAGAAACTAACTTTTATTTTGTTTCTTTTTCAGCCCATATGGTAGAAAACTCTCGGCATTCTTCGAAGGGAAAAATGGTGCTGTCGAAATCTTCAAAATCCATAGAGAACACCCCCATCGAGCAGAGAGCTTCACGAAAAAGGAAACTGGAGTTGGGTCATGAGTCCGAGGATAATAGAGGGGAATCTCCAGATTCTTCTCGTGAGTCCCCTATTCGTCAGGGCACGGGATCTGGTTATCCTCCTCTTCACCTTAGAACATCTTTGGGTATTCGAGGATGTCGTAGCTGGTCGATGCCTCATCCTACTAATAATCCAGTTGATAGAAAAAGGAGTTACTATGGACGTTCTGGTGACGACCTTTCTTTACTCGGAGATAAACATCCAAAACCTACCCTGGTCGAAATGATCGAGGATCATTTAGAGGGAAGGAGGGCCGCTGGTTACTCCGAGAAGGATTCTCTTATTCATGATGATAGTGAGAACGCAGTCGATAAGGCAACCCGCGTTCTTTTGTCTGGTGTTTTCACTCGTGATCTCAATAAGCTTCTTCATAAGGATCCTCTGGAGAAATTCCAGCGAGCTTCTCTTTATGCCGAGAAGGTGACATCTTTTTACTTTAATCATATTAATAGATAATTTTAAAGGTCTTCCTTAATTTATTAATCCATCTCTTTTTCTTGCTCTCTTTGTTCTTCAGACCAAAACTTGTCTTGCGTCATACGCCTATGAAAATGCACTTTGGAAACAACAGTGCGAGTTTCTGGAAGAGAAGCATAAAGCTTTAGTCCATAAATCCTCCGGTTCAGAGGTTGGTCCCTCAACATCTTCTTCCGTTCCCGGCGTAGAGACTCGTGCTACCGGGACTGAAGATTAAGAAATGATAGACAGGGTGATGGAGATTTCTCGTGCTCAAGAGCAGGCCAATCAAATGGCTAGAAAGTTAGAGGAATTGCAGTTACAGAGCACGACTCGAATTAGTGAGCTTGAATCTCAAGTATCAAACCTTGAAACTTCTTTAGAGGAGTACGAAAAGGATGTCCCACTTAGCGGACTTAGGGATCGATATGGTAGGAATCCTGATGAAAGAGTTGTTCGCGAATTCCTTAACTCTCCTGTTCATACGGCGTTAGTGTATCGGATGGTCGGTCCTCTTCTTGAGAATACTTTTAAGAAGGCGATTCATCAGCTGGTCGCTTTAGAGATGATCGACGACCGTCGAAAGGAGTATTTTAAGACGGCGCACATTCGGTTGAATCGGTATGGCAAACTATATTCTTCTTCCGAGGTTCCAGATGTTGAATATCAAGGTTTTCCTCTGGCTCACCTTGTCGAGGAATTTGGAAATCCATTGCCGATTCCTCTTTCTGATGTTAACGATGAGCTCGATAATACTTTCATCGATCCAGGAGACGAAGAGGGAGAAGGAGACGATATAGGGATGACTGAGGACGTCGGTAGTGAACAGAAGATTCCGGATAGCGACCAGGCTTCTTGAAATAGTGATTCATTTTTGAAATAATCTTTGTAATTATTTCCTCGTAGTTTTAACTGTAACTTTAGCTTATTTTGTACGTTAAACGCTTCGTATTCTGACAGTCGTGTCTTTTCACTATTGCCGTAATAATTCAGACAAGTCTTTTAATTTGCCGTAATCATTATGTGTGTGTCTTTTCGAATTCCAGCGTTTGCTCCAAGGTCAGTTTTCCTGTTTCGCGCCCTTTCTTTAGGTCTGTCGCATCCTTTCGTGTAGTATAAATACGAAAGGTAAAAACTGGACTTGTTTTTTACTGCTATACTCCTCTCTTAACAGAATACTCTTTCTTTAGCTAGTCGATAAACTTTCTCGATATTAATTTGTATTTTTCCATAGTCCGATCATGAGTAACCTTTTTGGTAATACTTCGAAGCGACCTTCTCGTGAGGGCGCTAGAGATAATAGATCTAAAAAATCTCGAAGAGATGGGCCGTCGATAGAGCCTCCTCGTTCGTCCCCAACAATTAGGTTGGAGATCGATACTCGTTGTATTGTCTCTGAACCTCTTTCCGTGGTAAACTCGTCGTTTTCAGAACCAATCTTTTCTACTTCCACTCAGGAAGGAAACATGCCTTCCCCTGGTCGATTACCTTTTGGGGATATGTCCAACGAAGAACCGGCTTATAATATAGCTGTTAGTTCCAACACTTCTTCTTTTGAGCACGTTTTTCACGGAGGGGATTTTGCTATTTCCCTTCCTTTGTCTGCTTCTACTGCTCCCATTGTAAGCGGAGGGCAAGCTGGTGATAGCTTTTTTGTCAATCCTTCTACGACACAATCTATTGTGCAGGATTGTCCTGAATTTTTGTTTCATGATACCACTGTAATGACTACATCCTTTGAATCAGGAGGACCTTCCGGAGGTGGGACCGGTTCCAGGTCTGGTCGTCGAACGGTTATTTCTGCCTCGGGCAAGGAGACCTCTGTTAGTCCCGACGGGAGAGAATCTCCTCGTCTATTAGATGATCGATGTATCTTTGAGCAAGTTAAAGATATTATGTTGTCAGAGACACCTCGTTCTGATGGTGTCCCTTCTAATAGTGAATTGCCTGGCTCAGTTGAGCCTGATGCTTTATCTTGGGATCTGGGTATGAGCACAATTTTGCCCGGCGAGTTGAGGAAGTTCGAAGGTACCTCCAACGTTCGCCTTGTTCAATCTCTGGTGAAGATATGTGAGCAGGTAAACATATTCTGAATATTTTTCCTGTTTTTTGTTTTGAACGCCTTGTTGTGTGTCGGTTTTTCTTACTTTTTCTGCTTTTTAGGGCAAGTATTTTGCACTCCAGCTGGGTGTGCAAAATGACGAACTGTGGACGAGTAAGCGTGTTCATCAACGTCAGTTAGAGTCGGAAAAAGCTAAAGCTGCAGGGCTGACGTTGGAACTTCAGATTGCCAGAGATGATCTTCAAAAATTGGAGGCTGATAAAGTTGTTCTTGAAAAAGAGAAAAATGATTTAATTCAGGCTGCTGCCCTTGCAGAGGAGTCTCAACGGCGGTCCTATGAGGAAGGGTATGACGCTGGTTATCTGAAGCGTCAAGAGGAGTTGATGGCGTTTGCTGGCAATTTGACTCCTCGGAGGACTGTTTCTAGTAGTCGGCCTATTGACCGTCCTTCTCAGTGATCTTTGTTCGTCCTGGCAGGCCTTGGACTGTCTATTTTTTTTTTTTTTTTTTTTTTTTTTTTTGTCGCCCAACTTTTGTGCACTTGTTTGGGCTGAAATTTTTGTAATGGGAGAAGTACTAAATTGGAAATATTAACCTTCTTGCAGGCAGATTCTTGCCTATATCTATTTTCTTCTCTTTGTTATGCACAATTTGCCTTTATGCATAAATATAATCATCGTAAAATAATCAGTATTGTTTAGCATACTTATCTGAAATTGATCTTTGCCAAGAATGTAGAATAAGGTAGCTTTGATCTCGATGTTTGTTTTGCAAATACAATCTTTGTTGATCAACCCAGTATAGTCCCTTGGGTTATATTCAAAATCATGTTTGCACATAATCATGCAGATAGTAGGCTTATTCGGATCGATCTGATTTAGGGAACGTTCAACATTTTGGTCGATGTTCGATCCATGCCCTTGTAAAATTGTCCTTTTGTGACACAAACTTTTATATAAGGAGGCTTTTTATACCTTTTGTTGAACTCTTCTTTTCTTTTTTATAAGACTAAGAGAAAATAACCCTTTCAGTATCCTCCGAATCTTTATGTTTCTCATTATCAACTTGGAACTACTTGTTCTTCAAGCGATGTTTCGTTTGTAGCATATCTTTGATATGGGAGGAATTGGAAAGTGTAGAAGTCTTAGTCAGATCTGACCTATTCAGACCTCCTTAAGCAATTCTTTGGTATGTTAGGCAGTTACGTCCTTGCTGTTTTGAATAAGGAGGACTATTCTCCTGATTTCTATATCAGATATCTTGGATTCGAGAGGAGTTCCTGTATGGCTTAGTCAATGGTCATCCATACGATGTATGAGGCAGTGACGTGCCTCGTATGGTGAAAAGTTTGGTCTTTTATCTCTTATCGAGCAACTGTCCTTTTTGCTGCGATTTTAAAGCTTGTATGACTTTGTTTATGGATTCTAGGTCTCTAAACCATCGATCATGATGTATGATTGTGCTGGAATGTCTAATCCAAAGCTTTTTTAGATATGATCATATCGATCTATTGCCTCTTTTGTTATCGACTAGTTGGGGCGATTAGATTGTGCCGTTCCAACTTACTTGCATTTATTGCGGGGAGTCAAGGGGTCGCATATGTGTCTGTTGATCAAATGCTTTTTCAGCCGTTGGATTGTTTGAGTCTATCCCTATAAATAGGGTGGTGGTTGTTGGGATATTTTGGCTAGGGCTCGATTGTCAATACAACAAAGTGCGGAATTTTAAATATTTTCGAGTTCCCTATTAGTCCCATGAATTCTTTCTCCATAGTTATTATACGAATAGGTTGAATCAAACAATAACATAATTATCAAAAGGGAGTTTTCGCAATTTACCTCACCACAGCTTGGTGGTGGTTACCTCCGGGCTTCTTTGTTCGATTCACAACGGAGTGATCCAAGTATCTCACCTCCAGAATGTATCCACACCAATTGGATTGTAGCAACGTCTCCAAGTCACAGGCTAAGAACTAGATCTTGAAGATTGTCAAGAAAGGAATGAGCAGATCTATATCAGGATATCGATTTGAATCTGGATTAGGAGAATTGCAAGAAGACAACCACGACCACAGGACTTATGCGGCTAGGTTGGATCGACCAAGGGCGGCGCGGCTAGGCTTCGGATCCACCTAGGGCGGCGGCTAGGGTTTGGCCGAGAACTAGGGGCTAGGGGCGGTTTTTGGAGTTGGCAATTTCTTTTCTTCTTGTGTTGTGTAAAACTGTTTTCTCCACTCTTGGAAGATGTATGAAGAGTTGTATTTATAGGAGAAGAGTTCTTCTCTTATAAGATATCTCTTCAAGATATGGCAAATCTTTTCCTTATCATAATAGGAAACAAGATTTGACCAAATCTCTTGTTTGTAGCTTGATGACCAAGTAACAAACTCTTCCCTTCTTTTCCTCTCCAAAAAATCGCCCCTTGCCTTTAATTAGCCAATCCGAAAATTGCTAATTATTTATTCTTCCTTCTTTACCAATTAACAACTTTAATTATTTATAATCAATTAGATAATCTTAATTAATTAATTAAACTTTAATCAATTAAATATCCAATTAATATTCTCCCATTGAATTAATACCTTAATTCAATATCTTTGATTTAACAACTTTAAATCACTTATTTCCCTTTATGACTGTCACTGTCCAATTGTATTGTGTGTGACCCTCTGGGTTCACCATCAACTGGCAGCAGGCCCACGACTTTCGTGATTTAATTAATGAGTAATTAAATGCTCCGATCAAATAAACAACTTTTAATTGACCACGCCTATAATTAATTTCCTTATTAATTTAGGAGTACCCACACTTCATGGTCGATGTCTAGCCACAAGCCCATGAAGCCCAATCAAAGGTGAATTGATTATTGTGAACCTCACCTCTTATAATTGCCATGTACATACGGTCCTTCCATGATGATTTCCCGATCGAGACCTAGGGTGTGTGAATTGATCGGCACCTCTAATTATCTCGATAACTATACTTTTTAATTTCCGACAATGATTCCAGTGTGACTGCCAAATTTGGAAACCCCTTCCAAATGCATCACCGACTATGGCCATAGATTTCTCGGAATCAATTATCTAAGAAACGTATAGGAAATTCTCTCATCTTATCAGGATGAGTCGATGGATCCTTTCTTAGTACTAACCACTCGCGTACAGTCGTCTACGCACCCAACTTAGGCACTTTGTGGCCAGGCTACGTGACCAGTACCTAAATCTAAGTACGCACACTCGTGCACCGAATTCGCCCTAGCACCTCAAGTCTAAGGACTAAATCGTACACTATTATAAGCCTTGAGAAACATCCCATCACCAATATGCGACATGCGCTTCCACAATGGGTTTCTCTGTTCGGGTCGTTCGATGCGTTCAATCCTCCATTGAACCACCTACTCATATGCACTGGACTCAAATTCCTTGCTCATGAAACTCTACAAATTCACTCCATGTGAATCATGCATACTTGTACAAGTCTTGGCGATTCCTACTATACCCCGTCTCGTTTGGAATCTATGACTTGGAACGTTTTAAGATCACGACCTTTGAGACTGTTTCATGATTGCACTCAGTACTGAAGTGAATCGTCCCATAGTCTATTGTGACCTTAGGATTTAATCCAATCGCTTAGATAAGTTCGCGAGAGATGAAGTTGGCCATTGTTCAATTTCACATACTATGAATGAACGACGTATTAATTATAAACCATAAGAAAATAGTACTTCAACAAGCTAATTAATATTGGCTTGCTGGGCACTATTCCATCAGTGGTTTGCATTCTTCCTTTGCAATTTCCCAAAGAGAATGGAGATCTCAACTTCTTTGGATTTCATTCTGCCCTCAGATCCCATAATATTTAAAAAGTCACATTATCGTGATTCACTCTGTAATAACTTGGTGTTCATCTACCTTGTACTGACGGGTCCCATGTCAGCCCTTCCTTGTACTAACGGGTCCCATGAGGCCTCCGCTTTAGTCTTCATCAATTAGAGGTCCGTGGTTTCCGTTTGCACATGGGGGGTTCATACTTGCTAGTCACCCTCGCTCTTGGATGTGACTTCCGGAGTGATAGACCGCCGGGGTGGCTGGTAAACTTACCGTTTCACGACGGTCCCGAAGAGATGCTGCTCGAGAGTAAAATGTTTTATAGATAAAGTAAAAGCAGTATCTTCTTACGGGTGAGTGAGCATTGCTAGTTATCTGGCTGGTAATGCTCATTTCATCTGGAAGAACATTTGATCTTCAGAGCCTGGCCACCGAACTAAAGAAGTCGACCATCATGAGCAGCATGCTTCTTAGGTCGCATATTATAATCGATGAGGTACTAGGGAGGAGATTGGTGTTTCCGTGGACATTGTCGTGAAGATAGTCGATCCCATAGGATCAATTTAAGTAGATCATTGTAACGATCTTTAGGTAGCAAGCAGATCTTTGTAACGTAGTATATTTGTATGTAATTGATTTGATGAATAAAATATTACTTTATTTCTTGCATTTTCTTTGTCGTTGGTAATTTTATTTACGAGGAGTATTTTCCGAGCAGATGAATTCATACTTGATTTATCTTTCAAAACTTTAGGAGTATCAGCAGATCTTTTTTTAGATCGTTAGGAATATATCGAGGAGTTTTTATTGAGCGGATCAATGTTTACTTTACTCGTTTTATTCAGACTTAGGTTTTAATACCACAAAGTCTTTTTCTCGTTGTAAGTATGGGCGAGGAGTGTTTATCGAGCGGATCGATGTTTACTCGACTCGTTTATAATTTTAGACTTAGGTTTTTAGTACCAAAAAGTCTTTTTCTCGTTGTAAATATGGGCGAGGAGTGTTTATCGAGCGGATCGATGTTTACTCGACTCGTTTATAATTTTAGACTTAGGTTTTTAGTACCAAAAAGTCTTTTTCTCGTTGTAAACAGTTCGAGGAGTGTTTATCGAGCGGATCGATGTTTACTCGACTCGTTTATAATTTTAGACTTAGGTTTTTATTACCAAAAAGTCTTTTTCTCGTTGTAAATATGGGCGAGGAGTGTTTATCGAGCGGATCGATGTTTACTCGACTCGTTTATAATTTTAGACTTAGGTTTTTAGTACCAAAAAGTCTTTTTCTCGTTGTAAATATGGGCGAGGAGTGTTTATCGAGCGGATCGATGTTTACTCGACTCGTTTATAATTTTAGACTTAGGTTTTTAGTACCAAAAAGTCTTTTTCTCGTTGAAGATATATCGAGGAGTGTTTATTGAGCGGATCAATGTATACTCGACTCGTTTTTGAATTTATCGAGGAGTTTTTATCGAGCGGATCGATGTTTACTCGACTCTTTTTAACTAGACTTAGGTTTTTAGTACCAAAAAGTCTTTTTCTCGTTGAAGATATATCGAGGAGTGTTTATTGAGCGGATCAATGTATACTCGACTCGATTCGTTCTCAATTTTCATTAATATGATAGTGTAATTCCGAGGAGCATTAACCGAAATAATCGATGTATATAGAATGCTAAAACTCTTTACTAATTGAACTTGTAGGCTAAGGCCTTTGTTACAAGGATTAAAACTTGATAAAGTAAAATAAAAGAATGCAGTATAATTTGCTAAAATTTATTTACCATAGTATTTCCTAAGGTTGACCGCATTCCAGGTTCTTGGTAAGGCTGTTCCATCCAAGTGTGCAATTTTGTATGAACCTTTCTTTCCTACGCCAATGACGATGTAAGGTCCATCCCAATTTTGTTGTAACTTTCCCACATGCTTGGATACTTCTACCTTTTTCAAGACCAAGTCTCCTTCTTTGAAAGTTCGGATGCGTACTTTTTGATTGTATGCTTTCTCCATATTTGCTTTAGTGACTTGTAGGCGTACAGCAGCTTTATCTCTTAAAGCTTCTGTTAAATCAATGTCATTTTCTCTCGCTTTTTCATTTTCTTGATCGTCGAACATCTCTATTCTTGGCGTTGGGATTAGGGTTTCAACAGGAATAACAGCCTCCGACCCATACACCAAGCTGAATGGTGTTTCCCCGGTTGAGCTTCTTACTGTAGTTCGATTAGCCCATAGTACTCCTGGAAGTTCATCGAGCCATCTTCCTTTGGCCGAACCTAATCTTTTTTCCAAAGATTTTATTATTTCTCGGTTTGCTACTTCGGTTTGTCCGTTCGCTCTTGGATGTCCGACCGAAGTGAAATTTTGTTGAATTCCCAGTTTCGAACACCATTCTATTACTTGTTTTCCCACGAATTGGGTTCCATTATCTGAAATTAGGATCCTCGGGATGCCAAATCGGCAAACTATGAACTTCCATAGGAAGTTGATCACTTGGAATTGAGTTATTCGTGCGAGTGCAATGCATTCTATCCATTTGCTGAAATATTCTACAGCGACCAGGACGTAAGCTTTTTTGGATCTGGCCGCTGGAAAAGGCCCCACAATGTCCATTCCCCATTGATCGAAGGGCCAACATACTGGAATTGGATGCATGTTTTCTGCTGGTTGATGACATATGTTAGCATGGATCTGGCAGTGATGACATTCTTGGACATATAGAGTGGCATCTTTATTGATGGTAGGCCAATAGTAACCAGTCCTGAGACATTTTAAGGCCAATGCCCTTGATCTGCTGTGATTTCCTGCGTCTCCTTCATGTATTTCTCGCAGTATATCGGCGGTTTGTGACTCAGGGATGCATTTCAGGAGAATTCCCGATACTGACCTTCGGTAGAGTTTTCCTTCTACAAGCGTATATTTTGGGGCTCGATATTTTACTTTCCGAGCTGCATTCTGATCAGATGGTAGTTTTCCTTCACGAAGATAGTCTATCATTGGGGTCATCCAATTTTCTTCGACTTCATCTATTTCCATTATATCGACTGCCGGTGTTTCATCGATATCGACTGCCGGTGTAGAAGATATCAACCAATTGATCACCCGTTCGGTTTTTCCGTCGTGGGCTCCTGTGAACTTAGACAGTTGATCGGCCCATTTGTTTTCCGAACGTGGGATGTTCTGTATGTCGAAATTTTCAAACTTCTCGGTTAGTGTTTTTACTTTGGCGAGGTATTTTACCATATTGAATTCCTTAGCTTCGTATAGGCCTCTTATTTGTCTTTGTACTAACTCTGAGTCGGTTAACACTTTAAGCCTTTTTATGTTAGCTTTGATCGCCATTTCCATTCCTGCTATTAACGCTTCATATTCAGCTTCGTTGTTTGTTACAACGAAGTCCAATGTTATCGCGTAATTCAAATCTTCCTTATTTGGTCCAGTGAAGTTGATTCCGGCGCCTCCTCCTTCTCGGCATGAAGCACCATCGACATGCATTAACCAAGTTTGATCTTCTATAATCAAGACATCGTCGTTGAGGCTGCTCGATGATTCAGTAGTCTGTGTTGGTGTTTCTAATATAAAATCGGCTAACACTTGGGCCTTGATGGCAATCCTTGGTTTGTAGTCTACTTCGAATTGGCTGAGTTCGATGGCCCATTTGATCAATCTTCCGGAGGCTTCTGGTTTTGCTAGAACTTGCCTTAGCGGCTGATTCGTCAAAACGATGATTTTGTAAGTTAAGAAGTAGGGTCGGAGTTTTCGTGCGGCCACTACTAAGGCCAGCGTGAATTTTTCTATTTCCAAGTAATTCTTCTCCGCCCCTTGTAATAATTTGCTTAGATAATAGACGGGCTTATGCTCGGAGCCCTCTATCTTAATTAGTACTGAACTAATGGCCGTATCAGAGATGGAGATGTAGATGTACAACGGTTCCCCTTCCGTCGGTTTAGCTAACATCGGAGGCGTTGTCAAATATTCTTTGAGTTGTTATAAGGCTCGTTCACATTCTTCGGTCCAAGCGAATTTTTTCGCTTTTCGAAGTGTTTGGAAAAAGGGCAAGCTTCTGTCCGCAGATTTTGATATGAATCTATTCAATGCTACGATTTTCCCAACTAAGCTTTGTACTTGAGAGATGGTCTTGGGAGGTTTCATTTCAGTTATGGCTCGAATTTTTTCTGGGTTGGCCTCTATACCTCGCTGGTGTACCAAGTATCCTAAAAATTTTCCTGACTTAACACCGAAGGTGCATTTTGCAGGGTTCAACTTCATACGGTATTTTCTTAAGATTTGGAAACATCGATCTAGATGCTTTATGTGATCTGCTTCATTCATACTTTTGACTAACATGTCGTCTACATAGACTTCCATTATTTCTCCGATTAATTCCCTGAAAATTAAGTTTACTAACCTTTGGTAAGTAGCGCCGGCATTCCTCAATCCGAATGGCATTACAATAAAACAGTATACTCCCTGTTCGGTTATGAACGCGGTCTTCTCTTGATCCCGCTCATCCATGTATATTTGGTAAAATCCATGGAAGGCGTCCATCATGCTGAATATCGCGAAGCCAGCAGTCGAGTCGACCAATAAGTCAATCCTTGGGAGAGGGTATGGGTCGCGTGGACATAACTTGTTAAGGTCAGTGAAATCATTACACATTCTCCATTTGTTGTCCTTTTTATCCCCTTTTGCTACTAGTACAACATTACATAGCCATTCCGAGAAATGTATTTCTCGGATTTGTTTTGCTTCGAGCAGTCTCTCTACTTCGGCTTTGATAATTCTATCTTTTACTGGTCCATGATTTCTTTTCTTCTGTCTGGCGGGTTTCGCCGAAGGGTCGATTTTTAGGGTATGCTTGATTATCCGGGGATCAATTCCTTCAATCTCATTCGCGCTCCAGGCGAAGACGTCAACATTATTTCTTAGGAATTCGATTAACATTATTTCTCCTTCTTTGCTCAATTCTGTACCTATTCTTGTCGTTTTGGACGAGTCGCCTTTTACTAGAATTATATCTTTATGTTCTGGGGGTTTCAAGGATAAGTCTAGCGGTTCTTTCCCCTTTTTATCTAACCGATCAGTAATAGGAATTTCAACCTCATTTCTAATGAGATCGTCTTCGATCTTTCTCTTGCTCGGAGTAATTGACTTAGGGTGTTCTTTCAAAGTTAACGATGTGCTGTAGCAATTCCACGCCATACAGTGGTCGTTCGTTATTTCTCCGATGCCCATATCGGTCGGAAACTTTATCTTCTGATGATAGGTAGAGACTACAGCTCGGAAAAGGTTAAGGGCTGGTCGCCCTAGTATAGCGTTATAAGCGAAGGGTGTTTCCACTACTAGGAATTTTACTAACTTCACTGTCCTAAGTGGTTTCTTCCCAAGTGACACACTTAAAGATATTGTTCCGCTGGGGATAATCTCGGACCCTCCAAAGCCTACTAACGGCGTAGCTACTTTTTGTAGGTTTATTTGTCCCAAGTTCATTTGGGCTAAAACCTCCCGGGAGATGATATTTGCTGAGCTTCCATTATCAATTAGGATTCTTCTTACATTATAATTCGCTATCTCTAATGATACTACCATAGGAAAATCGGGGTTATCCTCTTTTGTGTCCCAAATGATGTTTTTAGGTACTTCGCCTTCGTTGAAGCTGATCGGCTGGTGATTTGTCGGCCTGTTTTCCAGAGTCCATATTTCTTTTGGATATTTAGAACTTCGAATTATGGATCGGGCTGTCCTTCGTCGTGCATTACGACTATCTCCACCCGCGGGTCCCCCGGATATTGTATGGATAGTCCCATTGATCTGGTCCTGATTTAACTCCTGAGTAGGTCGACGTTCAGGCGACCTTCGACGAGAACTTCTCCTTCGATTACCGTTCCGAGGGCTTCTACTTCTTTCCCTTTTGCGATTATCTTGGTCTATGTATTCGCCTAGTTTTCCCTGCTCGATCAGTTTTTCGACTTCTCTCTTAAGGTGAAAACAATTTTCCGTTAGATGCCCATGTGCCCTGTGGTACTTACAGTATTGATCATAGTTTCTAGACCCCGGTCTGGGCTGAGCGATTTTCCTTGCCTCGGGAATCCAGTTATTTCTTTCTAGGACTTCCAATATTTCTTCCATTGGAGCATTTAACCTTGGGTGTTCTACTTGATTCACCCTGCTTCTGATTGGTTGCTCAGGGTTTCTTGGTCTTTGGTAGTAATTAGGTTGTCTTTCTTGATCGGCTTTGCTGTATTCCAGTCGCTGGAAAACGTTACCTCTCCTGGAAGATCGCTCATAGTCTAAGGGTCTTTGAATAGGAATCTTATCATGCCGCTTGGAGCCTGAAGCTGTGAATTTATTTTTGTTTTTATCCTTAAAGGAATTCATCTCTTCTTGGGTCATATACTTAGACGCCAAGCTCATGATGTCGGCGAACGTTCTTGGTTGTTTTCGACTGAGGGCATTTCCGAACTGCCTGTTTTTAGTGAGATCGAAGAGGATAGAAATTATGTAATCAATATTTGGAGAATCGATTTTGAGTAATTCTACGTTGAATCTGGCCAACCAGTTTCTTAGGGATTCTCCTTCTTGTTGATGTATGGTTCCTAGGTAGCTCATCGGGAGTTTTTGCCTCTTCTGACTGGCAAACTGCTGCGTCAATTTATTGCATAATTCCCGGAAACTGAATATGGAGTTGGCAGGTTGTTTTGCGAACCAATCCAACGCTAGGCCCTCGAATGTGGTCACCATTAACTTGGCGGTGAATTCGGTAGAGTGGGCATATAAATTCATTATGTTAGTGAAGCTAAAAATATAATCATCCGGGTCGGTGGTTCCGTCATATCGGGGTAGTCTACCCGGGACCTGTCCAATGGATTGCGCTTCTTTTATTTCTCTGCAGAAGGGAGAACATGCTGCAAGGCTCTCCTGGAGTTCCGCGGTTCGGGTCCACGGGTTTTGAACAGATCGTAGGCGTTGCTCCAGTCGTTCCTGTACTATTCTCTCGATTTCTCTTTCCGAGAATTGAGTCGCTCGTGGTCGATCTGGGATAGCATCATCTATGTCATCCTCGATAGGGATTATTGTTCGTTCCTTCGATCCGCTGCGATCCGCCTATGGCCTTCTTCGACCTGGTTTTCTTCGGGGACGGTTATCGGAGGGTTTAGAATTGTCCTGCTGTGGGCTGCGTAACGAGCGTCGCTCACTTGCTGGGCTGTCCGCTTGTTGAGAGGTTTGTTTGTTTGGCCCTGGCATTCCTGGTGCAGGAGTTGTCCTGGGAGCCGCAGCGTTTCGAGGAATTTGGTCTAAAACTAGCAATTCTTCTGGAGAGAGTGATTTGAAGAGCATTGCTATTTGTCTCAGTTTTTCTTGAGCGCCTGGGAGAGGAACGGGTATTTCGGGGACTTCCGGTTCTTCCTGTATTGCACCGGTAAGACCTCCTTGGTGTTCCTGCTGACGAGAACGGGTATCTGGGAGATTTTCATTGGTGTTGGGAATGTTGTTATCGTTGTTGTCTTGTGGATCTTCGGATGTGTTGTGGCCGGTGGTTGTATTACTTCTCGCTCCAATGCGAGCGCTTTTCCTTGGGTGAGCCATGTGTCGATCGAATAATTAACGTAGCCCCACGGTGGGCGCCAACTGATTTAACCGGATTTCGTTAGGTTATTCAATTATCAGTGAATTTGTGATATCGGGGGTTTTCGATATTTATATATATTATTTAGGGCTCTGTTACTTTATTCCGGATGGATCGGTTACAAAGAAAAGCAATATTCAAGAACAAGAAGTAAAACCACCAAACAAAGCTATGAAACACACCGATACGAAGGTAAAAAGCTCAGTAATAATATTGAATATTATTAAGTTGTGCTGTTGTAAGCAGTGTTAAATCCTGTATTCTCACAGTTCAGGAATTTCGTAGTTGTTTAATACAATGATTAACTAGGTATTTATATAATGCTAAACCTAGTGTTACAAGGAAACATAGTCCTAATAGGACTCGGCCCAAATATCCTTCTTGGGTCTGGAGTACAATCTTCTATCGAAGCGAGCTGCACTTGGCCGGGTCTGCAAGATGATCCCGATCTGTTAGGTTTGGTCGAATCGATCTTATCTTCTTCGTTCGATTTGAATAGTAAGTAGGGTGCGAAATAGCCCCCATCAGATGGGGTCACTCCCATCGAAGCTTTGCAGAATCTGGTTATCGGTAGCAAACCACTTTCTGATGATTCTTCACCCGTTCCCCCCGCAGGAAATCTTAGCAAAAAACCCAAGTTAGAAATTGGTGGAGGGGCTTCTGCTGAAGCTTTAAAAATTGATAATCCTTCCGAACCCCGCGTTGATTCCGCTCCTCCGAAAGTTACTCCTTCCCCGCCCGAGGAGTCGAAAGATGGGTCTGCTTCTAAGGCTGATCCCATGGATAGTCTGTTGCGAGTTAATTTTACTTCTTCCGAACCCGACATGTCCAAGGAGAGAAGTATAGAAGAGTTGTTCGAGTCTGGGACGCACTTCCTGTTTCAGGTTTTATCAATAATATATATAAATATATACATATATACATATTTTTTTTTATTTATCTTTTTTTTTGTGGTTAACGTTGCCAATCTTCTCAATAGGCCGGACATGATTTTATCGAACTTAAAACGTTTGCTGAACGGGAAACAAATCAGCGTGCTGCTATTTCGCTCGAGCTGGAGGGGAAGAAAGCCGAATTCGACCGTGTCTTCGCGGAGAAGGTTGCTTTAGAGAGGGAGAAGACTGCTAACGAACATGGAGAAGAGATCCACAAGAAGCTGAATGAGGAGCTTGAAAAACTGAAAAGTCTTCACGAGCAGGAGAAACAAGACTTCGCGCGCCGGGAAAAGGAGGCTTACGACCGTGGATATGAAGCGGGATATGAGGCTCGTAATGTCGAGCTTCGAAAGATTTTCTCTGACAATAAGCTTCTTTAGATGTTGTCTTTTACTTATCCAGTCTTGCTGTATGGCTATATTGTTTTTACTTCTGTGTGATCATGAATAATTTCAGACATTTTTACCCTCTATGGTTTGTAATAATCTATTTATTTCTCGGATTGCTTATTCTTGTATAACTTGATGTGTTCTTTTCTATTCATGCTTTAGTTTGCTTTCTTCGTTTGACCTTGTGGACCTCGAATTCTTGATCTTCGATTAATTCTGCTTAATTTCCAAAGTTAGATCACTTTCTCTTCCCGCTCAAATTCTCGGGAAGCGCAACAGTCTTTTGATCTCGACCGTTCTTTTTACCTTCTGCTAGCCGTTGGATTTTTGAGAATAGTACCTATAAATGGAGGTTCTTCGTTTTGTATCCTTATACAATTTTCTGAGAACAGATTCCTCCGACCATGCTGACTAAAAGATCTTGTTGCATGGCGCAATATTTTGAATTTCGAGTTAGGACCTATTTTGCAGATCACAGGCTAATTAGTACTTCAATCTCGACTAGGATATCTGCAGGCGAACGTTATTTCGACCTAGGAGGCCAATAAGCTTCATTGCTGACCACCCACGACCCAAGTAACTCCCATGGCCTTTTGTGGTTTAGGGAGGCTCAGGCGTCAAGTTTTTCGAGGGTATGCAGCAATTTGTTTGGTTCTTTCTTGAAGATGTTACGGGTAGTGCTTCGAAGATCGACGCCCTTGAGAAAATATTCACGTTTCACCTAGGAAAGAGATGCATTACCCCTCTCCTTTTTGAAGAATCATAAATATAGACGAAAGCCTGTTGGCTTGACCGGTGCCTCCCATTCGAGTAAGGACATTATCGTCCGCCGAAAATTTCGTAGGATGGCCTGGTTATTAAGTTCCTCTCACGTTTGGATATATAGATTGGTTCTTCATTAATCTCCCAAGGTTGCAAAAAGTACTAGTATCAAGAGACTGGTCTGATATGTAATAGGAGTTGATATCTTGTAATATATAATTTATTGATATATCAAGCTTGGAAATTAATAGTCTTTTTGATCGATCCTTACGGTCGTTTTATTCAAATGTTGTACTTCATTGGTCTCAGTCATCCTTGGACTAATTACTGATAACGCTTTCTTTATAAGCTACACTCCGAATTTTTCTTCATGATTCTCTTTCGATGACTGGAACTGAGATTATAACGAATTCGAACAGGACGAACTCGAGCGGGAATAATTTTGACATTTTCTTCACTTACCCCAAACAGTTTCAGTATTCTCGGGAACCGTAACGGTCGGCGCAATTATTGCTTGTATCTCAGCCGTTAGTATTATCAAATCCGAGTCGTCGATTGCCTTTTCCTTCCACTATATATAGTTCCGTAGTTACCTTCATATTTTTACATTTCAGTAATTGTTCTGATCGGCTCTATGATTGAGTTTTTACTTCCTCTGGCCATCATGTTTCGTTTGTTATCCCCGATAAAACGGTTTGAGGTTCGAGTTTGAACTATCTTCTTTATAATTTTGGCTGTCTCCTCTAACTTATTTCGACTAGTGTATCGACAGGCGAAAATAATTGCGACTGGGGTACCGGCAGGCGACCAGCTCTCTCTGATTCCAACCATTTGAGACTGTTTCGAACTCCTGTATCCTGTCGCTCCACCCGGTCGGATAGTGGGTCGACTGCTGGAGGAGTTTTCCTGCACTCGATCTCCATTTTTTCAAGATTTTACTTGAAGAATGTTGCCTTCGAGATTGCGTGGAATAATTTCTCTAGGGATTGCCTCCCTGTCTCTCGATCTGGTGCTGTGTGGAGCAATCATTGAGGAAGCGATGGATGAAGGGTAGAAGTGTTATTCTAGCCCCGCCTTCCTTTTTTGACTACGAAAATATTCTGGCGTAGGGTTAACTTGTACTAGGGTTACATTTAAATGTAAAGTCTCAGCTTTGCTCAATTTTCCTTATTATTGTAGTCACGAATTCTCTTGTAACTGTTTGAAAGGTCATGAATGAAATATTTATTTCCTTTATCATCCTTATTTGTTAATCTGTAAAATTGCTTCCGTATATTGTTACCGAGCATCAATTTTTTCGCCTCAAGAATATGATCAACAAATGCTATTCCCCAGCGACTCTGATAAGTATTTAAACAACAATCGACATCCTTCGACCTTTGATATTCAGATATAAATGATAATTGGCGTTCTTCGCCGATTTCATTTGTTGATAGAGTAATCGAAAGTTTAATAATACTTGGATAATAATAGGCGGTCTTAGCAGATCTCGATTGCTGTAATCCGAAATAGGATATTGTTGGAATTTTTGGCATCATCAATACCTTGCAGTTAGGGTCTTAGCAACAGCTTTCACCCATTCGATAATTTCGATCTAAGGGGCCTAGCAACGGCTTTCACCCTTAGTCATTTCAAAGCATTTTTAGCCCGAGGGTCGTAGCAACGGCTTTCACCCATTTACTAATTTCGATCTAAGGGGCGTAGCAACGGCTTTCACCCTTAGTCGTTTCAGAGCATTTTTAGCCCGAGGGTCGTAGCAACGGCTTTCACCCATTTAATAATTTCGATCTAAGGGGCGTAGCAATGGCTTTCACCCTTAGTCGTTTCAGAGCATTTTTAGCCCGAGGGTCGTAGCAACGGCTTTCACCCATTTAATAATTTCGATCTAAGGGGCGTAGCAATGGCTTTCACCCTTAGTCGTTTCAGAGGATTTTTAGCCCGAGGGTCGTAGCAACGGCTTTCACCCATTTAATAATTTCGATCTAAGGGGCGTAGCAACGGCTTTCACCCTTAGTCGTTTCAGAGCATTTTTAGCCCGAGGGTCGTCACCCATTTTTATTTCTCGATCCAAGGGGCATAGCAACGACTTTCACACTTGGTCGGTCTTCGAGGGTCGTAGCAACAGCTTTCACCCTTTTTAATAGTAGATGGAGACAAGTAGAGATAGAATAATAGATGAGCAGAGATCAATAATAACGGAATAAGATGAAATAATATGAATATTGGCGAGACGAGTCTCCACTGAATATATAGCTCCGATCGAAATAAACTTTGATGAAATAATAGTCTTCTGCAATCATGAGAAAAGATGAATTCATACCAAAACAGCAAATAGTGAATAATCTTAGGACTTAATAAATAAGCCTTATGGCTTGTTAAGAAAATTTTTTGTTTATAAGTTCCCAATTTTGACAAGTTTGATTTTTTCCAAACGGTTCCTCATTTATCGGGAATTGCAAGGGTCGACAAATCTCATCCATTCATTTCGCAAATTATCTGCCGCTGGATTCTTTCAACTTTCGCTATAAAAGGCTGTCATATTGTTGAGATTATCTTATTCGTTGTACCAACATTTTATTTGTCCGATCATGGTAATCAAGATCGTTATCCGATCAATTCAATTTTTTGAGCTCAGACTTCGAACAATTTTTAAGAGGGACAGTCTTCTAACCCGACCTCGCTTAGAATATCGACTGGCAAATACAATTTCTATCTTGAAGGCCAATATGTTTGATTCATGAAGTCCGCAGGTTGTCGCGCAGGTCTTCGATTAGGGACCTGTTGCTACAATGCATTTGGGAAGACATACTGGGGAGAGAACGATCCAAAATACAGTTACCCGATAAGCCGTGCGTTTGCCCCTTTGTCTTCGGAAGATTGTAAATAAAGTTAAAATCCTGCGGACCCAGAGGAAATTCGCCGCTCAGAGCTAGGTTACTTCGAGCAAACGATAGGAGAGAAAACCGAAAATTTCATAGGATTATAGAAAGTAAAGGGGTTCTTATGTAATATATTTAGCTTGTGCTATGTTCGAAATGTATCTTCCATATTTTCCTTTTGAACTCTTGTACCTTTGTAATAATATTTATGAATGCCATTTTCTCTTTTCCTTGTTTATAAAATAGAGCACAATCAAACAAGTTTTTATTTTCAATCTTGGATATCTGATATTAATAATGAACTAACCGGGCAGAGGTCTCTTGAGCGAGTAAGAGACTAATATCTTGGTAGACTTGAAATTAAATAAGGACTTGTTGTGATTGATCCTTGCTATCGCCGAATTTCCTGAGCTGTCGAACTTTTCAGCTCGAGAGTCTTGTTCGAGTAGATCCATCATAGCCTTTTAGATTCGAACATCACTAGTCGGTTGTAAAAATAGCGGTTTTATATTTAGAATATTAGGTGCATGAGGGTTGAACTTTTAGACAAGTGTTCCTGATCCTTGGGCTATCTTTCGAATAAGATCATAAGTAAAACATTTGTTCGAATGAACATTTCGAATAGGCCTTTCTTTGCACATTATTAGACCGTACGTTCTCTTAACCAAACAGGAACCTATCTCTCGGGAAACGCATCGGTCAGTCCATTTAATACGTACATCCTAGCCTTTTGCGATCTGTTATCTGGGCCGTTGATTCAAAATCTTTCACCAGTATAAATAGGTCCCTTTATTTATATGACATTCCCCACTTTTTCCATTATGCTTCCGCCGATCCCCATGGGTCGAGATTTAAATTTGATTTATACTATCTCCTCGATAAAGGAGTTTGAGATTAGACTTCGAACCCTGTTTTACGATCTTAGCTCCTTTGGTATAAGCTTTTTCGCTTAGAATATCGACCGGCAAAAGAAATTGCGCCTAGAATACGGGCAGGCAACATGTTTTCCCAGACATATCTTATCTGGTTCGGGTTAGAATTCCGGTTTTCTGGCATAGTATCCGATCGGGCAGCTGGTTAATCTGAGAGGAGTTCTTTAAATCTGAGGCACCAGCTTCCTCGAGGGCTTTCTTGAAGTATAGTTCCTTCGAGCTTACTTGGGGCGCCTCCGCTGAGATAACCCTCCGCTGCACCGGTTCGGATTAACCTGTAAATAATGATTGAGTATTTCAATCATTATTTACAGATGAAGACCTAAGGTCGGTCTGAAGCCCCGGAGAAGAGTTTCGATCCGGCTTTCATCCCGTACGAAGACGGATGTGCGACACGTGGCTAGTGATGATCATGAAGAATCACTGCTGAGTTCTGCATTTGGAGCGATCTAATAGGGACGATGACCGAATATGTATCAGGATAGACTTACTCGCAGAACTTGTAATAGTGTAGGAGTGATTGTACTGTATCTCTTGAGCTCGAATTTTAATATTATATTCAAAACTTCGTTTGTAACTTGTTCGAAGAATATCAATTAATAAAGCTTTATTTCTTGTTCAAATTTTCTTGTTTTATTCCTTCGTCTTTTCTATCTCTCCGGTCGAATTTGAGTTAGGCTTGAAGGAACTTATAGTCATTGCGAAGCTATAGATCCCTTCCCTTTGGGATCGAAAATTTCTTTTATAGATCGAACTATAGCCCACCCTCAATTGCGACTTCGGGAACTTGCCGCCGTCGTACGGACATTTATTGATATTCATATTTAGAGATTATCATCGAGCAATAGAATGTAACTACTTCTATTCCAACTGATCAAGAAAACCATAAGATAATTGATAATAATTTGACTCGCAAAATTTAGCCTGAGATCATTAAATATGAAGATCAGATAAATAAATTCCGAGCCTTAATTAGTTGCAACTCCATAGACTTTTCATTATCTTTTGACGTTGACCGATGATCGGATTAATCTGATCTTGGCTAGTTGAGAATAATATTCGTGAAATTTATTCATTTATAAACATAGAACTTTTACCTTTGCCCCGCTGGTCGGAGGATCGTTGCTAAAAACAAATGGCGGTTGGTGAGTCCCACACGACAGATCGTTTGGCTCGATGTCGAGCGGATTCTGTGCTCCTGCTACCTGGGAAGGCTCTCCTGTGATATACGTATTTCTCCTCGTGGTAGGCATATTTCGATCTAATACTCGAATAAGGCCCCTCGGTGGGCGCCAATTGATCTTACGAGTTTTCGTTAGTTCGATAAGGGTGGTGTGTAAAGCCGTGCTAAAGTACGTAAATGGAGATAAAAGATCAATTATATTATATTCGGAATAATCGAGTACAGATTACAAGAATTGGGAGTCCTATCCGAGCATTATTGGATGCCGTACAAGCTAGAGGGTGAAATACATATAAGAAAGCCTATGCTATTATTCCCAAGTGAGTCCGAGCAGCAGTCTCGAAGGAAGAGCACCTGGGAAGTTGTGTCGTCGTCATAAATGCTTGGGGTATTTATAACTGAATTGTTGGGCTTGGGCCTAGGCTTGGCCCAACGGCACCTCTCGACCTCAGGTTCTTTTAAAAGGTTCGGAATAGTTTATTTAGAACCCTGAGTCGGCTCTTGGTTCTTGGGGGCAGGATCTGGTGTTGTTCGAACTGCATCGATCCTGCGAAGGCAGGGGATCCAAGTTACCCCTCATCACAATCGGTCTTACTCATATTTTTCAATTTCTACTTGGAATTTTTTTTACCAATAATTGGTTTTAACCTTTGTAGATCGATGAAAGGAGATCGACGAGTTTTACCGACCCAATTGGTTTTACTCATATCTTTCAATTTGTATTTAGGTTTTTTACCAATAATTGGTTTCAACCTTTGTAGATTGACGAAAGGAGATCGGCGAGTTTTACCGACCCAATCGATTTTACTCATATTTTTCAATTTGTACTTAGGTTTTTTTACCAATAATTGGTTTTAACCTTTGTAGATTGACGAAAGGAGATCGACGAGTTTTACCGACACAATCGGTTTTACTCATATTTTTCAATTTGTACTTAGGGTTTTTTACCAATAAATTGTTTTAACCTTTGTAGATTGACGAAAGGAGATCGACGAGTTTTACCGACCTAATCGGTTCTACTCATATTTTTCAATTTGTACTTAGGTTTTTTTTACCAATAATTGGTTTTAACCTTTGTAGATTGACGAAAGGAGATCGACGAGTTTTATCGACCCAATAGGTTTTACTCATATTTTTCAATTTGTATTAGGTATTTTACAAATAATTGTTTTTAACCTTTGTAGATTGACGAAAGGAGATCGATGAGTTTTACCGACCAAATCGGTTTTACTCATATCTTTCAATTTGTATTTAGGTTTTTTTACCAATAATTGGTTTCAACCTTTGTAGGTCGCCCATCAATTGCTTTTTCGAGGCATTTACTTATAAGACAATAATGAGTTGGGTCCGTTTAAAATGCGATTTTGAGGGATGGAGAGCATATGAGATAACATTTATCTTGATGACACGTGTCCTCTTTATTTTCTTCAAGACAAATTTACCCCTTTTTAATAAGTGAAATCCAACAACACCCTTTGGGTTTTGTCTAAATAAATAAAATGTTTCGTGCTATTTTTATTAGCGTAAAAAACCATGTACTTTTTTATTGTTATAGAAAAACATCCTCTCAATTCGAAATGTCAATTTTGCCCAATCAATGGATGAAAAAAAAAATCCCCTTAACTTAAAGGATTATGAATAACCCCTAGTAGCTTTATTATTTTGCAATAAACCCCTGTTCTTTTTTTTTAATTGACAAAAACATCCATATAATTTATAAAATTGATATAAATCGTGTCCCCCAAAGTTACATATTGTGGCACTTTACCACTCATATGTACAAATTAAGCACTTTACCGCCTCAAATAATTTTATTTAATTTTTTTTTGACGAAAAATATACATGTGCCCCCTCACATGAATTTTTAACGTTACTCAAAACATTTCTAAAAATCCATCTACTTCGCTCGTGTAAAAATCTATTTTCATGTGGTGAAGGTTTGGACGGTGGTTGTGGTGTCGGAGGTGAAGAGAGAGGAATTGATGTTGGCAATAATTACAATTACCTCCTCCCAATTTTTACCTTTTTAAGTATATTTTGCGCAATTGCAAATATTCCCTAAAGAGATGATGGGGGCTATTTCGTACCCCTTATAATGTTCGGATCGACTAAGGGATATAAGATCGGTTCGACCAGACGAGCCCGTTCAGGAGCATTTATCGACCATGTAGAATACGACTCTCCTCGGCAAGCAGGCTACAATCTGGACTCATGAAGGACGATTGGGCCGAGTCCTATAAAAATTATGTTTCCTTGTAAAACTAGGTTAATTGTGATATAAATACCTAGTTAATCATTGTATTACACACGCATTACATACTCAGCTTACGCCTGCATACTAAAATAATCTAAGATTATTGAATAGAAAAGCTTTTGCTATACTATTTTATTCATGGATTGTCTTGATTACTGATTGTTCCATCTAATTGTTCTTCCTTGAGATTGATCCATCCAGAATAAAGTAACAGAGCCATTTAATTCATATTGATTGAGAACTCCTAATCACACTACTTACTGATTTAATCTTACCCGACGAAATTTGGCTTAATCAGTTGGCGCCCACCGAGGGGCTTTGTTAATTATTCAATCGACATATGGCTCGCCCAAGGAAGAGCGCTCGTAATGGGGCAAGAAGTAACACAACTAACCCCCATAACACGTCTGAGGATCCGCAGGGCAATACTGATAATAACGCCCCTGAGAACAACGACAATTTGTTCTTCAGAACCAGCAGGAACCGCAAGGGATCCCTACTGGTGCGATACCGGAAGAATCTGTAGCTCCAACGATCCCTGTTCCCCTCTCAGACGCTCAGGAGAAATTGCGACAGATTGCTATGCTTTTTAAATCACTCAGTCCAGAGGAACTACTCGTACTCGAACAGATTCCTCGAAACCCTAGAACTACTAGGGCAAATCCAATTCGCAGGACGCCGAGGTAGAATGATCAAATCTCTCAACAAGCCAATAGCCCGGTAAGCGAGCAGCGCTCATTACACAGTCCGCAAAGGGGGAACTCTAAACCCTCCGATAACAATCCTCGAAGAAAATCGGGTCAAAGGAGACCGCAGCCGGGATGCAGCGGGTCCAAGGAACATACCATAATCCCCATCGAGGATGACGTAGGCGATGCAATCCCAGATCGACCACGAACTATGCGGTTCTCGGAAAGAAAAATCGAAAAGATGGTACAGGAATGACTTGAGCAACGCTTACGATCTGTTCAAAACCCATGGGCCAGAACCACGAAAATCCAGGAGAGCTTAGCGGCCTGCTCTCCCTTCTGCAGAGAAATAAAAGAGGCACAGTCGACCGGACAGGTTCCAGGTAGACTACCCAGATACGACGGAACCACTGATCCAGATGACTATATTTTTAGCTTCACAAACATAATGAACTTATATGCTCACTCGACGGAATTCACCGCTAAGCTAATGGTGACCACGTTAGAAGGACTTGCTTTGGACTGGTTCGCTAAGCAACTAGCCAACTCCATATTCAGTTTTCGGGAATTATGCAACAAGCTGACACAACAGTTCGCCAGTCAGAAGAGACAAAAACTTCCAATGAGATATTTAGGAACCATTTATCAACAAGAGGGCGAATCCCTAAGGAACTGGTTGGCAAGATTTAATGTGGAATTGCTCAAAATCGATTCCCCAAATATCGATTACATAATCTCCATTCTCTTCGACCTCACAAAGAATAGGCAGTTCGAAAATGCCCTCAGCCGAAAGCAACCAAGAACGTTCGCTGACATCATGAGCTTGGCATCTAAATATATGACCCAGGAAGAGATGAATTCTTTTAAAGTTAAGAACAAAAATAAAGCTACGGCCTTAGGCTCCAAACGGCAAGATAGAATTCCTGCCCAAAGATCCATGGACTATGAACGATCTTTTAGAAAGGGCAACGTCTTCCAGATATTAGAATACAATAAAAACGACCAGGACAGACGACCTAACACCTATCAAAGACCTAGAACCGCCGAGCCGGCAATCCGGAGCAGGGTTAATCAAGTAGAACACCCAAGGCTAACTGTTCCGATAGAAGAAATTTTGGCTGTACTAGAAAGGAATAATTGGATCCCGAAAGCAAAGAGAATCGCTCAGCCCAGACCAGGTGGACGAAACTATGAGGTATACTACAAATATCACCGGGCACATGGGCATCGCACTGAAGATTGCTTTCACCTTAAAAGAGAGATTGAAAAACTGATCGAACAAGGAAAACTAGATGACTATTTGGAGCGGGATAACCGCAAGCGAGGAAAAAGTAGGAGTCTTCGGTATAATAATCAAAGAAGAAATTCCCGTAGAAGGTCCCCCAATGATGGTCCTTGATAACGCCATGAGAACGTCGTTATTACCTATCTCTTTAAGCCCAAAATATCTTGCTTTCATTCGAGTTTTGAGTGCTTTTGCTTATTTTCGCGTTCTTTTGCGTTTTTGGTCCTTTGTTGGACTTTTGTGTGTTTTGGTTGTTTTTTGTGTGTTTTGATTGTGTTTTGTGTGTTTTGTAGGGAGATGTAGAAAAGGGCTTCAAAGGAATGAAAAACCGAAGTCAAAACATGGAAGTTCGTAGATAGCTGCTCACTAGAGCATGGATAAATATTTCATAGATGATCCAAATGAGCTGAATTTTGGATATGTCGTAGATGAGTGAGTTAGCTATGCTATGGACTTTACGGATCCGCAATCGGAGAACGGAATAAATATTTATGCTGTTCGGAAGAAAGTGCGGCAGAACAGAAAATCTGCAGAAAGCCTACGGCACAAACCTCGCAGCGGCGAGGTCCTGCTGCTGGTGTGAAATATCAGAAAAGTCTCCGCGTTTTCAAGGGCATTTTTGGGGTTTTCTTATAGGGGGCTATTAGGGCAAGACAAGAGAACAACTTGGACACTTCTTCAATCAATCTTTGCCTCTTTTTGCCTCCCTTTCTCTCTTTGCCTCCCTCAACTTTCTCTCTTTACTTTTTCTTGTATTTGAAGACTCCACCAAGGGGGTGAGTTAGTCACCACCCTTGGGGAGTGATTAGGTGGTGATTAAAGGGAGGAGAATCCTTGTCTCGATTCCATTTCGATTGGGTGATTTCTTTCCATTTCTTAGTTATTTATGATTAGGAGATAAATATTGTTATTTCCTTTTTGGATGAATGATTGTGGATTTGAATTCTCCGGATTTATATATATTTATGTTATTGTTTGATTAAATGATGTCTTGATGATTAGTATGGTGCTTATTTGTGTTCGTTAATCCGATTCCGTGTTTATTGTTAGTCTTGTGGTTTGACAACCTTTGGAGATGAAAGTTATTGATTCTTGATTGCTATATTTAGTGATTTTGACGATTGGATTATGAATTTGGATTGTGATTCGATTTTAGGATAGACATATACCTATGTCGTTTCATATTCGTTTAATGTTTGAGTTTAAATGACAACGATTAGATTTTATTCCGTTTATACGTAAATTAGATTAGTTTAATTCGATAGGTTGGTATGCTATCGAAAGATACATACGAACATCAGTGAATCCTTGAATAGCAAGCACGAGCATAATATATTAATTGTCGAGTCATTGTTATCGTTTGATTAGTTATGTTTGATGTTGAGTTATGTTTGATTTGTTGGGTTTATTGTTTTATCGCACTTTTGGCCATCTCATTTAATGCAACCTAGACATAGGTTAGGCGAGTGACGATTTGTGGATTTCAACCTAGGATAGTCATATACCTAGTTTTGTCCGTGTTTGAATAATGGGTTCGTCCGTAAATGCATCAAATAACTTAGATTCTCTTTATTCGGGGATTCGGGTTAGTTTTAGGTCCCGGGTGACAACGGTACGCCTTAGAATCCTCTTTTGGGTTCGGACTTTCTTTAGAGCATCGGTTGACATCGATGTTCGTTATTGATCCGGAGATGGAGAGTTTGGGTAGATTGGTAGAGTTAAGTCAAACCGATAGGGAGACTTAACTAATTTGAACTCACAAACAACACTAAATCAAGGATAGTTTGCATAGCTAACCTAACAACCGCATGATTTATCTGCTTTAACTAATAGCTTATGAATCCTCCTTACCGCGTAATTAACTCCCCATTTACTTGCTTTCGTAGTTAGACTTATTTTATCGCTCGTAGTTAAATAAAATCACCCATATCAATATTTGGGTTCGATCCTTTTGTATCAAGCATTCTTAGATAGAATAAGCCTTCGATTGATTCGTTTATTCCCACCTTTTACTCATTCGTGGGGATTCGATACTCGGTATGTACTTATCGTTTTATATTACTTGTAACGACCGTATACTTGCGTAGTTTGCGTATTAGTATTTGGCACGCAACACCCACAAGAATTAAACAATTACCAGATTAACGGTACCATCCATACAATCTCAGGAGGACCCGCAGGAGGGGACAGTCATAATGCTCGTCGAAGGACCGCCAGATCCATATTTGGAAGCTTAAAATACCCGAAAGAAGTATGGACTCTAGAAAGTAAACCAACAAACAACCAGCTAATTAGTTTCAACGAGGGCGAGGTACCCAAAAACCTTGTTTGGGACACGAAAGAGGATAGCCCCGACTTCCCAATGGTGGTATCGCTAGAAGTAGCGAATTACAATGTCAAAAGAATCCTAATCGATAATGGAAGCTCAGCGAATATCATCTCTAAAGAGGTCCTAGCCCAGATGATCTTGGGACAAATAACATTCCAAAAAGTAGCCACGCCTTTAGTAGGATTTGGGGGATCCGAGATTGTCCCCAGTGGCACTATAACTTTAAGTGTATCACTCGAGAAAAAACCATATCGGACGGTGAAACTAGTGAAATTTTTAGTAGTAGAAATGCCCTTTGCCTACAATGCGATTCTAGGGCGACCTGCACTCAACCTATTCCGAGCCGTTGTTTCAACATACCATCAGAAAATAAAATTTTCAACTGAAGCAGGGATCGGAGAAATAGTGAACGATCATTGTAAGGCATGGGACTGCTACAACACGTCACTAACCTTGGGAAATTGCCCCAAATCGATTACCCCGAGCAAAAGAAAGCTTGAAGTCGACGTTGATAGAAACGAAGTTGAAATCCCTAGCACTGACCGAATAGATAAAAAGGGAACAGAACCAGTGGATTTAGCTTTAAACCCACCGGAACACAAGGATGTCATACTGGTACAAGGGGACCCAACAAAAACAACAAGAATTGGTACCGAATTAAGCAAGGAAGGGGAAGTAATGTTGATCAACTTTCTCAAAAATAATGTAGATGTCTTCGCCTGGAGCACGAACGTCATTGAAGGGATTGACCCCCGAGTAATCAGTCATTCGCTAAAAATCGACCTTTTGGCAAAACCTGCTAGACAAAAGAAGAGGAATCATGGGCCAATAAAGGATAAAATAATCAAGGCAGAAGTAGAAAGGCTGCTCAAAGCGAAATAAATTCGAGAAATACACTTCTCGGAATGGCTATGTAATGTTGTGCTGGTAGCAAAAGGTGACAAAAAGGATAACAAATGGAGAATGTGCAACGATTTCACCGACCTTAATAAATTATGCCCGTGCGATCCATATCCTCTCCCAAGGATCGACTTATTAGTCGACTCAACCGCTGGCTTTGCAATCTTCAGCATGATGGATGTTTTCCAAGATTTTTATCAAATATACATGGATGAGTGAGACCAAGAGAAAACTGCATTCATAACCGAGCAGGGAGTGTATTGATTCATAGTTATGCCATTCGGGTTGAGGAACGTCGGGGCCACTTACCAAAGGTTAGTTAATATGATGTTCAGAGAATTAATTGGAGAAATAATGGAAGTATACGTAGATGATATGCTAGTCAAAAGCATGAATGAAGCTGATCATGTAAAGCATCTCGATCGATGCTTCGAAATATTGAGAAAGTATTGAATGAAGCTAAATCCTGCAAAATGCACTTTCGGTGTTAAGTCGGGAAAATTTTTGGGATATTTGGTACATCAACGAGGAATCGAGGCCAACCCAGAAAAAATTCGAGCCAAAACGATCTCCCAAATACAGAGCTTCGTAGGCAAAATCGTGGC
Source organism: Penstemon eatonii (assembly GCA_038501285.1). Lineage (NCBI taxonomy): Eukaryota > Viridiplantae > Streptophyta > Magnoliopsida > Lamiales > Plantaginaceae > Penstemon > Penstemon eatonii. The sequence continues at coordinate 49,247,216 of CM076715.1, read as the reverse complement.
ATTAAATAGATTCATATCCAAATCGGCTGACAGAAGTTTCCCATTCTTCCAAACCCTTCGAAAAGCAAAAAACTTTACTTGGACCGAAGAAAGCGACCAGGCCTTTGAACGGTTAAAGGAATATCTAACGAAAGCCCCGCTATTGGCCAAACCAACCGAAGGAGAACCATTATATGTCTACATATCGATCTCCAACGTGGCCATCAGTTCGGTTTTAGTTAAGGTGGATGGCTTAGAACATAAGCCTGTTTATTACTTAAGAAAATTACTACAAGGGGCCGAGAATAACTACTTGGAAATAGAGAAATTCGCTTTGGCCTTAGTGGTAGCAGCATGAAAACTCCGACCCTATTTTCTAACCTACAAAATTGTGGTCTTAACGAACCAACAACTAAGACAGGTCCTAGCGAAGCCAGAAGCCTCTGGAAGATTGATCAAGTGGGCTATCAAAATCGGTCAGTTCGAAATCGAGTACAAACCAAGAGTTGCGCTAAAAGCCCAAGTCTTAGCCGATTTCCTGTTAGAAACTCCAATCCAGGCAACCGAACACACCGAATCAACTAGCCATAACAACGATATCTTGATCGTAGAAAATGAAACCTGGTTAATGCACATCGACGGTGCTTCATGCCGAGAGGGAGGAGGTGCCGGAATCAACTTTACAGGACCTAATAAGGAGGATATAAATTATGCGATAACGTTGGACTTCATCGTAACAAACAACGAAGCAGAATATGAAGCGCTGATCTCAGGAATGGAAATGGCGATCAAGGCCAACATAAAAAGCCTTAAGGTATTAACCGAATCAGAGTTAATACAGAGACATATAGAAGGTCTGTATGAGGCTAAGGAATTTAATATGGTCAAATACCTTGCCAAAGTGAAAAAATTGGCTGAAAAATTCGAAAGTTTCATTATACAGAACATTCCACACTCGGAAAATAAATGGGCCGATCAACTGTCTAGGTTCACAGGATCCCACGACGGAAAAACTGAAAGGGTGATCCACTGGTTAATCTCTAATGCGCCGGCAATCGATATCGATGAGACACCGGTCGCCGAAATGATGGAAATCGAAGAAGTTGAAGAAAACTGGATGACTCCAATGATAGACTATCTTCGAGAAGAAAAATTGCCGCTTGACCAAAACGAAGCTCGGAAAATAAAATATCGGGCTCCAAAATATACATTGATAGAAGGAAAACTTTACCGAAGATCAGTATCAGGAATTCTCCTGAAATGCGTCTCCGAATCTCAAACCAACGATATCCTCCGGGAGGTACATGTGGGAGATGCAGGGAATCACAGCGGAGAAAGGGCCTTGGCTTTAAAGTGCCTTCGAACAGGTTATTATTGGCCTACCATCAACAATGATGCCGTCCAATATGTCCAAAAATGTCATCATTGCCAAGTCCATGCTAATATATGTCATCAACCAGCCGAAAACATGCACCCAATACCAGTATGTTGGCCGTTCGATCAATGGGGAATGGACATCGTGGGACCTTTCCCAGTGGCTAGATCCAAGAAAGCATATGTTTTGGTCGCTGTTGAATACTTCAGCAAATGGATAGAATGCATCGCCCTTGCCCGAATAACTCAATTCCAAGTGATCAATTTCTTATGGAAATTCATAGTATGTCAATTTGGCATCCCGAGAATTCTGATCTCTGATAACGAAACCCAATTTGCGGGAAAACAGGTAATGGAATGGTGTACAAAGCTAGGAATTCAGAAAAATTTCACTTCAGTTGGGCATCCTAGAGCGAACGGACAGACTGAGGTAGCGAACCGAGAAATAATAAAATCTCTGGAGAAAAGATTAGGGGCAGCCAAAGGAAAATGGCTAGATGAACTCCCAGGGGTACTATGGGCTAATCGAACCACGATCAGAACTTCAACCTGGGAGACCCCATTCAGTCTAGTATATGGCTCGGAAGCTGTTATTCCAATCGAAATGCTAATTCCGACACCAAGAATTGAAATGTATGACGACCAGGAAAATGGGAAGACAAGAAAAAATGATATTGATTTATCAGAAGCTTTAAGACAAAAAGCGGCCGTACGTTTGTAAGTCGCTAAATCAAATATGGAAAGGGCCTACAATAAAAAAGTACGCGTCCGAACCTTCAAAGAAGGAGACCTGGTCTTGAAAAAGGTAGAGGTATCCAAGCATGTGGGAAAGTTACAACAGAATTGGGATGGACCATACATTGTCATCGGTGTAGGAAAGAAAGGTTCATACAAGATTGCACACTTGGACGGAACAGCCCTACCAAGAACATGGAATGCAGTCAAACTTAGAAAATACTATGATAAATAAATCATAATAGATTATGATGCTTTATTTTCTTTTTAGTAAGTTTTATTCTTTGTAATAAAGGGCTTGGCCTATGGTTCGATTTTTAAAGATTTTAGCAATTTTAAATATCAAATCAAAGCTCGATTAAAGAAAAATATCAAAACGAGTTGAGTATAAATCGATTGATTCGGTAAACGCTCCTCGGAATTCTACGATCATCTTGGTGAAGATCCAATAAAGATATGATGAGTTGAGTATAAATTGATCCGCTCAATAAACGCTCTTTGATCTAACAATAGAAAGAGTTGAGTATAAATTCATCCGCTCAATAAACGCTCCTCGATCTAACAATAGAAAGAGTTGAGTATAAATTAATCCGCTCAATAAACGCTCCTCGATCTAACAATACAAAGAGTTGAGTATAAATTGATCCACGCTCCTGAATCCACTTTAACGATTAAACAGGCTTTGCTATAAAAACCTAAGTCTAAATAAAAAGAGTTGAGTATAAATTGATCCGCTCAATAAACGCTCCTCGATCCATGTCTAACGATTAGAAGGCTTTGGTATAAAAACCTGAGTCTAAATAAAAAGAGTTTGTATAAATTGATCCGCTCAATAAACGCTCCTCGATCTATTTCTAACGATTAAAAAGGCTTTGGTATGAAAACCTAAGTCTAAATGAAAAGAGTTGAGTATAAATTGATCCGCTCAATAAACGCTCCTCGATCTATTTTCAACGATTAAAAATGCTTTGGTAAAAAAACCTACGTCTAAATGAAAAGTGTTGAGTTTAAATTGATCCGCTCAATAAACGCTCCTCGATCTATTTTTAACGATTAAAAAGGTTAGGTATGAGAACCTAAGTCTAAATGAAAAGAGTTGAGTATAAATTGATCCGCTCAATAAACGCTCCTCGATCTATTTTTAACGATTAAAAAGGTTTGGTATGAGAACATAAGTCTAAATGAAAAGAGTTGAGTATAAATTGATCCGCTCAATGAACGCTCCTCGATCTACATCCAAAGGCTTTGGTATAAGAACCTAAGTATAAATGAAAAGAGTTGAGTATAAATTGATCCGCTCGATAAACGCTCCTCGATGATAATAATAAATAAGATTAAGATGAAATCAACAACAAGAAGAATGCAAGGAATAATATTCATCTGTGTTTAGGGAACGTGTAATAAATTACATACAAAAGCTTTGATCAGATTACAAAGGTCTATATACGATTTACACATTGCTACAATTGTTTTGATAAAATCTTATGGTCTTCACGACAATGTCCACGGAAACATCAATCTCCCCCCTGGTACCTTGACGATCGGAATAAACCACCTAAGAAGCATGCTGCTCAGGATGGTCGACTTCTTTGGTTCGATGGTTAGGATCAGAAGATCAAATGTTCCTCCAGATGAATTGACCATCACCAGCCAGATGCCCGGTAACAGCCACTCGCCCAGAAGGAGATACTGCTGGTATAATGGGGTTGAACTTTACTCTAAAGCAGCATCTCTTCAGGACCGTCGCAGAAGAAAAAATTTACCAGCACACCCCGGTGGTCTATCAATCCGGAGGTAACATTCAAAAGCGGCGGTGCCTGGTAAATATGAACCCTCCATGTGCAAACAGAAACCACGGACCTCAAACCTGTGAAGACAAAGGTTGAGGCCTCATGGGACCCGTCAGTACAAGGTAGGGCTTCCATGGGACCCGTCAGTACAAGACAGAAGAAATATAAGATATTATGATATGAATCACGATAATGTGACTTTTTGAACATTATGGGATCATAAGGCGAAGTGAAATTCAAGGAAACTGAGGCCTCCATCCTTTTCGAGAGTTACAATTAAAATATGGAAATCGCCTCCCTATTTATAGGGATATATCTGATTAATCCTAAGGCTGGATGGAGATTTGATCATGGGATGGAAATGCGACCTTTTGACTTCCCGTAATTAATGCCAGTAAGTTGGAACGGCACCTCTCTGGTCGACTCAACGAATCGATGACAAAAGAAAATCCTGATCGAAGCGATCAATGCACAATAAAAGCAGATCTAAAAGAGCTCCAGAACAGAAAAGTTTGCACGCCCACATATGCTAGTCGCTCGATAAAGAGCTTGAGATCCTCAACAAGCATGCAAGTTTACACCATTATGAAAAATTACGGGTTCGCTTAGAAGTGTAAGACCTAACCCTCCATCATACGAGGGTCGTCACTGCCTCATATATTATATGGAAAATTAATAATTGGCTATACAAGAACTCCACTGGAGTCCAAGAAGCCTGACACCGATATTAAGGCAATAATTACCATCATTCCAGACTGCACTATCGCCGCTGCCTAACATACCAAAGAATTGCTGAAGGAGGTCTGAACAGACTGGATCTAACTAATAAGTCTACATTTTTCAATTCCTCCCATATCAAAAAATTTGACATATTTGATATTGCTTTATTTGAAGAACATGGAACTCACAATCAGTACAGAGAAACATGGATTTTAAGAAGATACCTAGAACGATATCTTTTCACAAGGTTCAGCGAACTTAAAACTATGATAAAAGCAGAGCTCAACAGTGGAAATGACAGCGTCCTTAAATAAGATATCCTTAGCAAAAGGACAAATTTACAAGGGACTGGTCGAACATCGACGACAACGCTGAGCGTTCCTTATCAATTATTCAATCAACTATCTACATGAATGGCTTACTGTCCACATTTTAATGTCTAACGCGACTGCGGAACAATCATAAGGGACCATACTTGGTTGATCATCATTCTTATACTTGATTTAAAAAGTTTGATTTGCAGAACAAACGTTATATCATTCAGTTACTTAAAAACTGATCGAGCCAGACTAAGCTACTCTTTCGAACAAAGCATATTCTCCCAGAAGATCAATATCAGATATGTATGCTAATCTATACTGATTATTTCGAGAAGTTATACTTATTCATAACAGCAAAATATGCATAACGAAAGACATCTACTAACCAAAATTGATCAAGGAATGGATCTGCTCATAAAAGATCATCGTTTTCATTGGTTCATTCTCCTCATACAAAAATTCAGCCCAAACAACCGCACAAAAGGTTGAGGGCACTACCACAAAAAAAAAAAAAAAAAAAGAAGAAGAAACTCAAAATAACAGCCGAGTCTAACAGGTCACCGAGAAGGATTGTTATCAACAGGCCGACTAGCAGAAGCACTCCTCCGAGGAGTCAAGTTACCTGCAAACGCCATCAATTCCTCCTGACGCTTTAGATAACCGGCATCATAACCTTCTTTATAGGCCTGCCGTCGAGACTCCTTTGCTAGGGCAGCAGCCTGAACCAAATCACTTTTCTCCTTCCCCAAGACAGACTTCTCTTCTTGTAATTTTTTGAGGTCATCATTGGCAAGCTGCAGCTGGAGGGTCTGCCCTGTGGCCTTTGCCGTCTCCGATTCCAAATGACGTTGATAGGCATCCTTACGGATCCACAGATCGTCATTTTGCACACCCAGCTGAAGTGCAAAATATTTGGCCTGGAAAAGAAAAGAAAAAGAAAAGCCCTTACCTAACAAGGCAATAAAAATAAAAGCGGGAAAAATAATCAAAAATATGTTTACTTACTCGCATATCTTCACCAGCGACTGAACAAGACGAACATTGGAGGTACCCTCGAGCTTCCTCAACTCGCCAGGCAAAATAGTGCTTAGGCCCAGGTCCCAGGACAAAGCATCAGGCTCAACAGAGCCAGGCAGTTCACTACCAAAAGGAACACCGTCAGGACGTGGAGTCACCGACTGCATAATATCCTTAACTTGCTCGAGAATGCAACGGTCATCTAACATACGAGGGGATTCCCTCTCGTTAGGACTCACCGAGGTCTCCTTGCCCGAAGCAGAGATAACAGTTCGCCGACCGGACCTTGATCCGGTCCGACCTCCAGAAGGCCCGCCAGATTCAAAAGAGGTAGTCATCACAGTGGTATCATTAAATAAGTAATCAGGGAAATCTTGAGAAATAGGTTATGTTGCAGAGGGATTTACAAAGGAACCCTCATTAATCACCTCCGAGACAACACCCACTTGGCCTCCGCTGACAACCGGGGCAGCAGAAGTAGAAAAAGGAAGGGAACTAACAGGAACATGCTCATATGTGCCATGTTAGAAAGAAGAAGTGCCTGAAGGAAAAGGTACGTCGAAAGCTTGCTCCATAAATGACGAATCGCCAAAGGCCACCCGACCAGGGGAAGGCCTCCTTCCTGCTTCACCAGAAGAGGAAAAGTTTTGTTGTGTGAAAGACGAACTGACTACGGGAAAGGTTCAGAAGGAATTACAAGAGTATCGGTCACCGACCTACTAATGGAAAACGAACGAGGATGTTCTATCGAGGGCCCCTCTGTTCGAGACTTTTTTGGTCTAATATTTCTAGCACCTCGCGGGAAGGACGTTTTGAAGTGTTACCGAAAAGATTACTCATGATCGGAATTCAAAAAAGAAAACTAAATTATCGTGAAAGCTTATCGACCTGCTAACGAAAGAGTATTCTGTTGAGAAATGAGTAAAAGCGGTAAATAGCGAGTAAAGTTTTACCTTTCGTATTTATACTATACGAAAAGACGCAAGAGACTCAAAGAATGGGCGCGTAAAACAGAAACTAGCCTAGGAGTTTGATGCAAGAATTCGAAAAGACATACGCATAATGATTACGGCAAAGTTAATAACTTGTCTAGATTATTACAGAGAAGACGAAAAGACGTAACTGTCAGAATATGAATCGTCTATTTTACAAAGGGATAAAAGAGTAATATTACAATTCAACTTACGATAACAGTTACAAAGGTTATTTCACAGATCAACATATCATACAACTTGGTCGTCATCTGGAATTTCCTGTTCGTCATCGACGTCTCCTTCATTCATTGATTCAATATTCTCCTCCTCTTCCTCTGGATCGATAAAATTATTATCGACCTCATCATTGATATCTGAAGGAGGAATCGGCAATGGCTTACCGAACTCTTTGACAAGGTGAGCCAAAGGAAACTTTTGATAAACGACGTCCGACAGCTCGGAAGGAGAATATACTTCGCCATAACGGTTCAACCGAATGTGCGCCACTTTAAAATATTCCTTTTGATGATCATCTATCAGTTCAAAAGTGACTAACTGATGAATCGCCTTCTTGAACGTACTCTCCAGGAGAGGACCGACCATTTGATATACCAACGCTGTATGAACATGAGAGCTAAGGAATTCACGAATAACTTTTTCATCAGGATTCCGGCCATAACGATCCCTGAGTCCACTAAGAGGAATGTCCCTCTCATACTCCTCTAAAGAAGCCTGAAGACTCGATACTTGAGATTCCAACTCGCTAATTCGAGCAGTACTCTGAAATTGGTACTCTTCCAACTTTTTAGCAAATTGCTTGGCTTGTTCTTGAGCACTAGAAGTCTCCAGAACACTGTTTATAATCTCCTGGTCATCAGTCCCCATAGCCCGAGTCTCTACGACCGGAAGAGAAGAAGTCATTGAGGGACCAACCCCTGAACCAGAAGACTTATGAAGTAAAGTTTTATATTTCTCATCTAGAAATTCACATTGTTGTTTCCAGAGAGCAGCTTCATAGGCATTGATGCCAAACAAGTCTTAGTCTGAAAGAGAAAAAGATAAAGGAAATAAATTAGCAAGCTAAAGTATTCATTGAGGAAAATTACCCTACGAGCACACATAAAAGGAGGTCACCTTTTCAGCATAAAGAGAAGCTCGCTGAAATTTCTCTAAAGGATCCTTCCGAAGAAGCTTATTCATGTCACGAGTAAAAACGCCGGACAGAAGAACGCGAAATGCCTTATCCACTGCATTTTCGCTCTCGTCATGAACTAAAGAATCATTCTCGGGATAGCCAGCGGCTCTTTTTCCCTCTAAATGATCCTCGATCATCTCGACCAAAGTGGGTTTCGGATGATTCTCGCCAAGTAGAGAAAGATCGTTACCGGAACGACCATAATAACTCATTTTTCTCTCCACCGGATTATCATTAGGATGAGGCATAGACCAGCTGCGGCATCCATGTATACCTAGAGATGTCCTAAGTTGGAGAGGAGGATTACCAGATCCAGTCCCCGGGCGAACAGGAGATTCTTTAGAAGAATCTGGAGATTCGTCTCTGTTCTCCTAAGAATCATGACTCAATTCTAGTTTTCTCTTCCGAGACGCTCTCTGCTCGATAGGAACATTCTCTATGGTTTTGGTGGATTTAAACAACACCATTTTTCCCTTTAAAGAGCGTCGAGAATTTTCTACCATAAGAGCTGAGGAGAAGATAAAATCGGAACTAGATTTAGTACTAAAAAGAGTTATTATAACACAATATTGAAATAGATACTTACCCATTGATTCAGAAGAAGAAGAAATTGGAAAACTATGAGTACTTAATCCCGCCTTGCGAAGAAAAACTTCGCCAATAAGAAGAGCACTCTGATATTTCTTGACACGCATAGCTTGGATTTCGCCAATGAACTAAGGGTCGTCAGGAATAAATTCACCCGTCGCCAAACGACCACCGTAAATCCATTTGGAATCATGGTCCCACGAAAAGGGCTCAGTGGAGCCATCCGCCAAACAAAGATGAGAAGGCGAACGAACAAAGAAAAATGAGATTTCCAGGAAGGATTGCTGGAAACCGGGGAGTCAAAGATTGCGCGACTAATTTTTTGGCTAGCGAAGAAATATCCGCGATTGGAGGAACTAGAAACGTTAAAACGAAACAATTGCGTAAAATTACGAAAAGAGGGTTGGAATCCTTTCGCTATCATCAAAACGGAAAAATAGACCACGAAGGCCATGAAATTAGGGACTAATTGAGTCAAGGACACACTGAATATTTTCAAAATATCAAGAAAGAGAGCATACAAGGGGAGACGTAGACCGCAGTTAAAATGGGCTGTGTAAAAGGCTCGACATCCCTCCGGCGGTGATGTAACCATATCAGAAGGAGAAGGGAGAATGATCTCGGAACCATCCGAAAAATATTTGGCATAATTTCTCACAACTTCAGGAAAAGTATCCTCAGTGTAAGCACAAGCAAGATCCTCGATCGGTTCAGAAATTTGAGGAGCCGTACCCTTGCCTTTCTTAGCTCTGGCAGCGACGTCCGTATCAGAGAGAATTTGCACCTTAAAGGTGTCCTCAGCCGGGACAATAAATTCAGACACTCCAATCTGCTCGCTCGAAGGATTAGAATGTATCACCTCCTCGATAGTAGGAGCGACTCTCTCCCTTAAAGACGAGGAAGATTTTCTTATAAAAGCCATTTTTGGGATCCTCGGAGGATATGAGTCGATAGAAGCAATTTTGAAAGGATAAACGACCGAGCAAGAAAATGACTGCGAGATTAAAGGAAGTATAAAGTAAAAAATGACTAATATAACGGTCACCTATTTATAGTGAGAAGTGAAAAGACGTTTCGAACTCCTCACGGCTAATCGCATTCCCGCCAAACGGAAAAAGATGAAACGCTTCCCCAAAGGGACACGTAGCGGTTCATAATTGGAACGAGAGAACGACTATCTATGAAGCGTAACACTCTTTTCCTTACTTAGGATTTTTTCCCACAGGGTTTTTTCTTAAGTAGGGTTTTTAACAAGGCACAATTCATAGAAAATACAGTCGTAATTAACCATCTACTTCTACGAGCTTTTACTACATATACGCTCGAAGAAGTGAGGGAGTACTGATGGGGGCTATTTCGCACCCCTTATAATGTTCGGATCGACTAAGGGATATAAGATCGGTTCGACCAGATGAGCCCGTTCGGGAGCATCTATCGACCAGGTAGAATACGACTCTCCTCAGCAAGCAGGCTACAATCCGGACTCATGAAGGACGATTGGGCCGAGTCCTATTAGAATTATGTTTCCTTGTAAAACTAGGTTAATTGTGATATAAATACCTAGTTAATCATTGTATTACACACGCTTTACATACTCAGCTTACGCCTGCATACTAAAATAATCTAAGATTATTGAATAGAAAAGCTTTTGCTATACTATTTTATTAATTGATTGTCTTGATTACTGATTGTTCCATCTAATTGTTCTTCCTTGAGATTGATCCATCCAGAATAAAGTAGCAGAGCCCTTTAATTCATATTGATTGAGAACTCCTAATCACACTACTTACTGATTTAATCTTACCCGACGAAATTCGGCTTAATCAAGAGATAAATTTGGTGACTTAAACGGACACTTTCTTGACGCGTGATATTTTTCATCCAAAATCTAACAGCCGAATGAAATGTAAAAAAAGTTGTCCAACTATTGTACAAAATTTGTCTTTTTGAAAAATTTGGTATGAAATGTATAAAGTAGGCAAAAGTTTGGTATGAAAAGTGTAATTCCCTCGTTTTTTTTTTTTGCAAAGAGATCTGAAATTAATTAGAGATTATAGAGTTTTTTAAAACTTATTAATTAAAGGGTTAATACCTAATTTAATTTATTTTTTTAAATGTCCGATGCCACATCATCATTGGACATTTTGACCATAAATTGTTGTTCATATTTAATGTTGACTTTTTTTAGTGGTTGAAATGGGGTATCTCATATACGATTATGTTCTATAAAATCATATATTAGAAATACACTTATGAGTTAGAAGAAGAAATAAGCAAAAACTTTTAAAATTTACAAATAATCTAAAACAAAAATTAAAATTAACTGGAAATTAGCATAAGAAAATACTACTAACGCCCATAATATCTCCTTAGGTTGACCGCATTCCAAGTTCTTGGGAGAGGAGTTCCATCCATGTGGCAATTTTTTATGATCTTTTCTTGCCAACTGCTATTACGACGTAAGGACCTTCCAAATTTTGCTGTAATTTTCCAACATGCTTGGACACCTCTACCTTTTTTAACACTAGATCTCCTTCTTTGAAGGTTCATATACGGACCCTTTGATTATAAGCTTTCTCCATGCTCGACTTGGTGGCCTGTAGTCGAATAGCTGCTCTATCCCTTAGTGCATCTTGTTGGGTTATTGGTAACGTCAGGACGTTGAAAGCAGCAGAATTTTATAATCTTTAAATAACCCAATCAGGATCTTTACTCATCTAGTCATACGAAAAAGATTTTCAGCAAATAAACCAACAATAGGGGGTTTATTGAATTTACCTCACCACAGGAACGGTGGTGGTTTTTCCTCCGGTCTTCTTTCAGATCTGATGGATCTGGTTCGTGAGAAGCACCGCAAGCGTTGTGCCTCTAGCGGTATCCACACCAACTGGATTGAAGAAATTCTCTTGGATCCTTAGGCTCAGAACTTGGAGACAAAAATTATTAAGCAAGAAAGAAGGAGAAAACATTTTGGAAGAACCCTGTAGAATTCTACAGGGTTCGGCCGAACCTCAAAGGGAAGAGAGGTGGCTGCTATTTTTTCAGATTTAGAGAGAAGGGGCGGAGGCTCCTTGCTTGGAGAAAGGGGGGGCTAGCTTGTGTGCTAGGGTTAGAGTTTTGGTCTCCTACTCCTTATTTATCGGTAAGGAGTCTTGACCTAGTCCAACTAGGAAACTTAAAGCCCATTTACTTATGGCCTTTATTTGTTTCCTAATGGACATAGATTCCCCTTTTAATTAATTAAACCCATTTAATTAATTCAGCCCATTTAATTAATTAATATAATTAATTAATTAAATTAATTCCTCTCTTATTAATTAACACTTTAATTAATTAGTTTCTTCTTCAAGAATTAACACTTTAATTCTTAAGTTTTGATTTAATTCTTTAAATCAAACTTTTCTTATATGATTTGTTGCAGTCCAATTGTATTGTGTGTGACCCTCTTGGTTCACCATCAATTGGCCGCGGGCCCATGACTTTCGTGATTTAATTTGGGAGCTTATTAATTGCTCCGATAAATTGAACCCCTTCAATTAACCACTCAAGAATTAATTTCCTTATTAATTCATGAGTACCCACACCTCATGGTCGATGTCTAGCCACAAGCCCATGAGGCCCAACTTCAGGTGAATTGATCTCATTGAACCTCACCTCTTATAAGTACCATGTACATTCGGTCCTTCTATCGACTAATTTCCCGATCGAGACCTTGGGTTTGTGAATTGATCGGCACCTCTAATTATCTCGATAACTATAATTTCTAATTCCTGATAATGGTTCCAGTGTGACTGCCAAATTTGGAAACCCCTTTCCAAATCCGTCACCAACTGTGGCTACAGGTTTCTCGGAATCTATTATCTAAGAACGTATAGAAAATTCCCTCAACACATTACGTTGAGTCGGTAGATCCTATATTGATGCTGACCATTCGCGTACACGACTATGCGCACCCAACTTAGGCACACAATGGTCAAGCTACGTGACCGACACCTAAATCTAAGTACGTACGCCCATGCACCGAATTCGCCCTAGCACCTCAAGTCTAAGGACTAAATCGTACACTGTTATTAGCTTGGGAAACATCCCATCACCGATATGCGTCATGCGCTTCCACAATGGGTTTCTCTGTTCGGGTTGTTCGATGCGTTCGATCATCTCTATCGAACCACCTACTCATATGCACTGGCCTCAAGTGCCTTGCTCATGAAATGCTACAAATTCACTCCATGTGAATCATGCATATTCGTGCAAGTCTTTGCAATTCCTTTGATACCCCATCTCGTTCGGAATCTATGACTTGGAACAGTTTTAAGATCACGACCTTAGAGACTGTTTCATGATTACACTCATACTGAAGTGAATCGTCCCATAGTCTATTGGGATCTAAGGATTTCATCCAATCACTTAAGTGATTCGCGAGAGTTGAAGTTGGCCATTGTTTAATTTACATACTATAAATAACCCTGCGTATTAAGTCATTTATACTAAAGAATGATTAAGATAGTTCTACTACAAGCTAAATATATTGGCTTGTAGGGAACTATCCCATCAATCTCCCACTTGCCCCAAAACCAATCACAAATGTTTCTAGGACCCATCTTTTTAAAGATGTTCTTCGAACTCTTTTCGTGATATAGCCTATTCTAGTGGATCCGCTAAGTTGTCTTCTGAGTCGATGCGATCCATTATTTGCGTCAACTCTACCAATGACTTCTCTAATCAAATGGTACTTTTCTCTCAATTGTGTTTAGATTTCTGGTGAGATCTCTAATGCTTTGCTTTAGCAATAGCTCCATTGTTATCATAGAAGATAACCATGAGCTTCGCAATGCTAGGCACTACATCCAACCATAGGATGAAGTTTTATATCCAAACACTTTCTTAAGCCGCATTTAATGCTACATTTAATGCTGCAATATATCTTGCTTCAATGGTTTAGATGGTCACGGTGTTTTGCTTGGAACCCTTTCCAATTTACAGCTACCCCATTGAGGCAAAGAATATATATATCCAAAAATAGATATATAAATTCATCCACATCAGACTGAAAATTCGAATCAGTAAATCCTTCGAGTTTTAATTCTCCACTACCACCGTAGACCAAGAACAAATCCTTAGTCTTTGTCAAGAGAATAAGGATATCTTTTACGGTGGTCCAGTACTCTTCACTGGAGTTTGACTAGTAACTGCTCGTGAAACTTGAGCAAGTTCTACGTCTGCTCATGACACTTGAGCAAGTTCTACTTCTGGTCTAGTACATAGTAAAGCATTCCACATGCAACCTTTTGTTTGAAACATAAGGTGTTTGAGACATTCTTTTTTTATCCTCATTCGATATAGGGCACATCGATTTGGAACAAGGGATACAGTGTCTCATTGGAAGCAATCCTTTCTTGGATTCTTCATACTGAATATTTCCAGTATTGATTCTATGTACTTAGATTTAGAGAGTGTTAGCATCTTCTCCGATCTATTTCTATAGATACATATCCCAATACGCAAGATGCTTCTCCCAAATCTTTCATGGAGAATTGCATGGATAACCATGCTTTCGTCTGTGCTAACATTCCGATATCATTCCAGATAATCAGAACATTATCGACATATAAAATATGAGCTTCATCGCGCTCCCACTAATCCTCAAGTACACTCATGGTTCATAATCGTTTTTGATGAAGTCAAATGTCTTGACTGTCTCATCAAAACAAATGTGAATCTGAATGGATTCAGACATTGCTGCTGGAGAAAAGGTTTCATCAAAGTCTGTTCCAGAACTTTGTGAATAGCCTTTTTACCACTGGTCGATTCTTAGAGGCAACAACTCTCCATTCATTCCATGTTTGAAGATCCACTCACAACTTATAGGCAACTTATAGGGATAAATCCCTCGGGTGGATCAACCAAGATTATACCTTGTTGGAATGGATGGGATCCATTCTGGATTGCATGAGCTCCAGTCATGCATGCGCATCTACATTGAATGTAGTTTCTTCGTATATGGTGAAACCATATCTTTCAAGCTCTTCACGAACTTGATCAGATCTACGAAGTATTGGTGTACTTGATGGTTCAGTAGTTTCTGGATTAACTCCCACTGTTTGCGGGGATGGATCCAAATCTTGGACCACATCGAGTTCCTTGACATTCCCTATTTCCTTTGATGAAAAATTCATCAACTGAGGAAAGGGTACTTAGGAGAAACGACTGTTTCTCCTTGTCATTGAACAGGTATCCAATGGACTTCGTTGGATACCCCACAATTATATACAAATTGGATCTACTAGAGAATTTATCTCCTTTCTCATTTCTACCATCGGCAGGAGATCTCCATACTCAGAAGTAAGAGTATAGAGGTATTTCGCCATACCTTTCTTGGTAAAGCTTTTTAGGCACGAACTTTGAAGGTACTTTGCTTAGTATCTTCGATGCAGTTAGGAGGACCAACCTCTAGAATGGATAAGGAAGCTTAACAAAACTCAATATGGATCGAACAATGTCTACGAATGTTAGATTCCATCTCTTAGACACTTTAATAAGTTGAAGCGTCTTAGGAGGAGTTTGTTGTATGAGAACCCCATTCTCAGTAAGATAATTGAGGAATTCTTGACTTAAGTATTTGCCATTTCGATTAGATCGAATGGTCGTAATACTGTGCCTCTGTTGATTCCCTACTTCGTTTCGATATACCTTGAAATTTTTCAAAGGTTTTTCGGAGTTGTATCTCACTAGACACATGTTTCACTAACGACCAAAGCCATTAGCAAAAAGGTACGAAGTATGAGTAATCTCCTCTCACACTAACTTTTAGTGGTCCATATTCATATGGATTAAATCCAGATTTTGTTTGGTACGCTCTGGATTCCCTGTGAAGGGAGATCTGGTCATCTCTCCTTTGAGACATGATTCGCAGGTTGGAAGTTCATCTAAGTTCTATTTTTCAAGAAGCTTAGGTGAAACCAACTTTTGAATCCTACTCTTGGAGATGTGTCCAAGTCTAGCATGCCAAAGTTATGGATTATTATCTTTGTATTAATTTGAACTTAACACATTAATTCAATAAAATTGAGTTAATGGTTCAATTCAATTAATTTACTTCCTTTCAATTAACTCTTTAACTGATTCTTTTTCCTTTTCAACTAACCATTTAATTGAAACGTTGCATAATTAATTAAATCATCTAATCAATTAAACTTATCAGTGCCTTTCTTAGATTCAGTGGGATAATTCCACTTTTAGGCTACTTGCGTTCTTTTGACTACCTTTATGGTCAAATTTAGAAGAGAATAAATTCTTCTTCATTTTACTCTTCTTTGACTTTGCAGTCCATGAAGTGTAAACGATCATGACAGGTTTATCCTATTTGCCTTTTACCATTACTGTGGTTGATTCATGAAATGTGATCAACTTATCAAATAAGATCAGAGTATTTCACGAATCATTTGAATGAGAGAGAGGAGAATTTAGGAGGAAGTTAATGTTAAGATCACTTGCAGGCCCTACATTTAATCGATCCAGTTTTCAACCAGATTGATAAAACAAGGACAGTGATACTTGACACTAGTTCCTTCAATTATTCTCGAATTTTGAAACAACTCCTTAGAAGTCTCGAATCAAACGATTCAAAACTGCTCCTTAAACCTGCTTTTGAAGTGGAGGTTGTTTCAGAAGCTACATACATGCTCCTTATGTTGTTTCTACAGCTCGTTCAATATTAATGCTTATTTGAGGAAACGATCATTAAGATTCCCATATAGGCGATTCGTTCCTCTTTCTGAGACTCATCCTTATATGAGGAAATGATCATTAGTATTCCCATACTTTACGGGTGATTCGTTTCCCTATTTGGACTCATCTAGGAAGTGCATAAGGCATAGTCTCGTCGTTTAAGAACATCATTCCGACTTTTGGAATTTAAAACAATTCTCAAGTGTTTAAGCCAGTCGATATTTTGATCCAGTTATTTTATTAGTCGAGGATATAAAGTAAAATGGATAACTACATATATCTCAGTACCTATTTTAAAGAGAAGACAAACATTCAGTGGACTAGTTTACGAAAATCTTATAATCTACGAAGGTTGGACTTTCTATCGTAAAAGTTCTCCCACTATTTTATCGAAACAATTACCCCTTCAATTGTTCGGGAAATTCTATTTCCTAGTAGGTCTTGACGTCCTAGAGGCCATTAATTGCACCCACGACTCGTGGCCATATAACCAATTCCCCAGGTAGGTGATAGGATAGTGCCCAGCAAGCCAACAAATATAAGCTTGTTAAGGAACTTCCTTTAGAAGCAATCTTATGATTCATAAGATAATACGCCCGTTTATTCATAGTACGTGAATTAAACAATGGCCACCTTCATCTCTCGCGAACGTATCTAAGCGATTGGATGAAACCCTGAGATCACTCATGACTACGGGATTATTCACTTCAGTATTGGGTGTGATTAATCATGAAACAGTCTCAAAGGTCGTGATCTCAAAAACGTTCCGAGTCATAGATTCATATCGAGACGGGGTATCGAATGAATCGTCAAGACTTGTAGGATTATGCATGATTCACATGAAGTGAATTTGTTGTCGTTTCATGAACAAGGCATTGAATGCTAGTGCATATGACTAGGTGGTTCGATAGGGGATCGAACGCATCGAACGACCCGAACAGAGAGACCCATCGTGGAAGTGCGTTAAGCATATCGGTAATGGGATGTCTCTCAAGACTTATAATAGTGTACGATTTAGTCCTTTGACTTGAGGTACTAGGGCGGATTCGGTACACGGGAATACGTACTTTGATTTAGGAGCCGATCACATAGCTTGGTCATTGTGCGACTACTTTGGGTACGTATGAACGTGTGCGCGGATAGTTAGTACTAATATAGGAACTATCGACTCATCCTGATAAGATGAGAGAATTTCCTGTACGTTCTTAGATAATAAATCCGAGGAATCTACGGCCGTAGTCGGTGACGGATTTGGAAAGGGGTTTCCAAATTTAGCAGTCACACTGGAATTATTATCCTGAATTAGAAAGTACAGAATTGAGATGATTAGAGGTGCCGACCAATTCACACACCCTAGGTCTCAATCGGGAAATTAGTCGCTAGAAGGACCGTATGTACATGGCATTTATAAGAGGCGAAGGTTCACGAAATCAATTCACCTGAAGTTGGGCCTCATGGGCTTGTGGCTAGACATCGACCATGAGGTGTGGGTACTCCTGAATTAATAAGGAAATTAATTCTGGAGTGGTCAATTAAAGTGGTTAATTGATCGGAGCAATTAATTGCTCACTAATGAAATCACGAAAGTCGTGGGCCTGCTGCCAATTGATGGTGAACCTAGAGGGTCACACACAATACAGTTGGACAGTGACAGTCTGGAAGGAATCAATTGATTTAAGGAATTAAATCAATGTATGAATTAAAGTATTAATTCATGAAGAAGAATAATTAATTAGAAGTAACTAATTAATTAATCGAGAATTAAAGTGTTAATTCGAAGTGGAGAATCATTAATTAGAAGTAACTAATTAATGAATCAATTGGAATTTCTAATTGATTAAATCAATTAAAGTGTTAATTGGAAATGATTAATTAATTAATAGTGGATTAATTAATTAAAGCATATGGGCCAATTATTGTTAAGATAAAATGATCTAGGATTGATTATTCTTACATGGGCCGATTTTGCTAAGGGTGACCTGAATTAATTTAAGATTGATGAAGCATTTAGGCATGGTTAAATTAATTAATTGATCTCTTGATCAATTAATTTAGTCATGGCTGAACCATGCTAAGTAAATTAATTGATCTTATGATTAATTAGTCAAAGGGGGCGATTTTGATGGAAAAAGGTTAGGGAAGATTTTCTTGTGAAGAGATATAGCATATCTTGTGAAGAGATATGGCATATCTTGTTTCCTTAGGAGATAAGGAAAAAGAGATATATTTTATATCTAGAAGGACTCTTCTAAATATAAGAGATATATCATAATCTCTTCAAGATAGCAAGAAAATCTCAACAAACTAACAACCCCATTAAATAGGGAGAGAGAGATCGAAAATATAAGGAGACCTAATCGAAATTTTCAGCCAACAAATTAAGAAGGAAAAATCGATTTCTCTCCCTGTTTAGTTTTCTCCAAAAATCGCCCCACCCCTGTGAAGGATTTTTCTCCAAGCTTCTTCCCGGATCTGAATCCAATTCCTGACGAGACGATTCCTTAATCCTAGTTCTGAGCCTGGGGATTTCGCGAAGTCACTCAAATCCAACTGGTGTGGACTATCTCTAGAGGCACAACACTTGGGCTGCTCTAGTGAACAACCGAAGACCGGAGGAAACCACCACCTTGCCTGTGGTGAGGTAAAATGGCTTTTACCACCTATTTAATTTTAGTATATGCATGCTTTAATTAAATTCAACCTTTATTCATATGTGCTAATAAGAAACCCTAGGATTTGGTGTATGATAAAATTTTAAAATTCCGCACTGTTGTAGTTGACAATTATACCCAAAAAAAAAGACCCAACAGTGGTATCAAAGCCAGGTTATTATGCACATATGAAAAAGGCCTGAACACTTCAAATTTTCGTGAATATGTTTATTTGTCGTGTTCTTTGCATGGATCTTGCTGATTATGAATTATGATTAATTATGTGTTCGGATAAATAGCATAATTCTTATTTGGGCCAGATCTGCAATTTGCGATTATTACTGGACTAAAACTGCAATTTACGATTTTTATAAAATCTGGACAGAATCTGAAAATTTATTTTTCTGAAATTTTGGGCTGAAATTGAAAATCTGTTTTTCTAAGCGATAGGGGCTGTTTTGCAATTTACGAAAAACTTCAGGGGCTGTTTTGCGATTAATAAAAGTTTCTGGAAATAAAATATTAATTTCTGTTTTCTGGGCCAATTTGCAAGTTCTGGAATTTTTGGGGTTAATTTGTAAATTCCGAAAGTTTTGGGGTCAAAACATAATTTTCGAAAATTGAGGGACCAAACTGTAATTTTCAAAATTTGAAATTTCCAGAACCTGAATTATGTTTAAAAGGTGTTTTATTATCCGAAGGATTAATTTTTCATAATTAGTAGTGGACTAAAGTAAGAACCATGAGATATTTTAAAAGGGGTTTTAAAATAGGAATTGTGATTTAATTTTAAAAGGTGGTTTTAAAATAAATCAAAGGGTCATTTTAAAAAGGGGTTTTAAAATGATAGTTAAGAGATTGTTTTAGAAAGGGGTTTTTAAAACTAGAATCTAAAGTTATTTTAAAAGGTAGTTTTAAAGTAATATAAGAAATAAGAAAATTATAATTTTGCTTGTTTCTTGCTCAACGTGAAATTGTTTACGTGGTTTTCGATCGCGCCGAGCCTTGACCTTCAGGTTAGATGTGATTGGTTGTTTTAATCTTATTGGTTTTATTAGGCCTGCGAGCCTTAAGGTTTTGGGCCACTTTGAGCCATTGTAATAGATAGGGCTTTACTGTTTTATTAGTTTAGGATGGAGGCCCATTACAAGCAAGGTGGGAGCCCAAGAAGACTAAAGGCCATGTATGCATGGTAAAATGTGTAATAGAGTAGGTCTCTGTGAAACCTAATAGATTGACCAATAGGACCATCGTCTTTGGCTCGATGGTGGTCCGCATAGGAGGCTCCCGATCGAAAACATACTGTGGTAGCATGCATGCTAGGTGTGAATGTTTTATTTTTATTTGTTGATTTATTTTAGGCTTGCGCGCTAGAATTTAGATCACTAAATAAATAATAAAGCATAATTAATGCGGTGAGATCTCGAGGAGAGTTACCTCAAACTTCCTAAAACCGAAAATCCCCTCTCGAAATAAAATATTAAGTCATATTGGGTAAACTATAAAATGATGTTTTATAGATCCAAGCCTTCCATCAATAGGGACTTGTGTATGTTGTCTACTTATCGATAGAGGTGATCCAGAGTCTGGCACCCGAGTCGAAGAAAGGGACAATACACGAAATTCCTTGATTCTTGTTTTTAACTAAACTCGACAAGGGTGGGGACTGGTCGGGACGTGAAAATCGACCGATAACCAGTTACGGGGATTTCATGACCGGGCCTGTTGCTCATCAAGATTGACTGGGTTAGACTTAAACGAGTAGTAACATTTATGATGTAGCAGTGCTAGATGATTTAACCGGATTTCGTTAGGTTATTCAATTATCAGTGAATTTGTGATATCGGGGGTTTTCGATATTTATATATATTATTTAGGGCTCTGTTACTTTATTCCGGATGGATCGGTTACAAAGAAAAGCAATATTCAAGAACAAGAAGTAAAACCACCAAACAAAGCTATGAAACACACCGATATGAAGGTAAAAAGCTCAGTAATAATATTGAAATTTATTAAGTTGTGCTGTTGTAAGCAGTGTTAAATCCTGTATTCTCACAGTTCAGGAATTTCGTAGTTGTTTAATACAATGATTAACTAGGTATTTATATAATGCTAAACCTAGTGTTACAAGGAAACATAGTCCTAATAGGACTGGGCCCAAATATCCTTCTTGGGTCCGGAGTACAATCTTCTATCGAAGCGAGCTGCACTTGGCCGGGTCTGCAAGATGATCCCGATCTGTTAGGTTTGGTCGAATCGATCTTATCTTCTTCGTTCGATTTGAATATTAAGTAGGGTGCGAAATAGCCCCCATCAGTACTCCCTCACTTCTTCGAGCGTATAGATAATAGAAGCTCGTAGAAGTAGATAAATCTTTACGACTGTTTCTTTTCTATGAATGGAGCCTCATTAAAAACCTTACTTAAGAAAAAACCCTGTGGGAAAAAATCTTAAATAAGGAAAAGAGTGCTACATATCATAGATAGTCGTTTTCTCTGTCGAATTACGGATCGCCACGCGTCTATTCAGGAGGCTCTTCGTATCCTTCCATTTTTGGCGGGAATATGAGTAGCTGCAATAAGTTTGAAACGTCTTTTCTCATTTTGTTATAAATAGGTGACTTTCGAGTTCGCCATTTCTCTTTTATACTTCCTTATAACCTGTACTCATTTTCCTGCCTGGTCGTTTATCTCATAAAATTTTCTCTTTTGTCGATCTTCATCTTTGGGAAACCAGAATATATGGCTTTTGTAAGAAAATCCTCTTCATCTTCTAGAGAGATCGTCGCTCCTGATCACGATGAGGAGTTGCACCCTAATCCTTTGAGCGAGCAATCTACAGTATCTGACTTCGTTGTCCCCGTAGAAGATACTTTCAAAGTACGAATCCTTTCTGATGCAGACGTGGCTGCCCGAGCCAAAAAGGGCAAAGGTACTGTTCCTCAGATTTCTGAACCGATTGAGGACGTAGCTTGCGCATATACAGCGGAAACATTCCCGGATGTTGTGAATAATTACGCCAAATATTTTCCGGAAGGTTCTGAGATAATTCTTCCTTCTTCTACTGATAGAGTCACATCTCCCCCGGAGGGATGTCGAGCCTTTTATACGGCTCACTTCAATAGTGGATTGCGTCTTCCTTTGTCTCCCCTTTTTCTCGAAGTTTTGAAAACTTTCAGTGTGTGCTTGACACAGCTGGTTCCAAATTCCGTTGCTTTTGTGGTTTGTTTTTCCGTTTTGATGATTGCGAAGGGGTTTAAACCTTCCTTTCGTAATTTTACGCAGCTTTTTCGCTTTAATATTTCTAGTTCTTCAAATCGCGGATATTTCTTTGCTAGTCAGCGGCCTAGTCGAGCAATCTTTGACGCCCCTGTTTCTAGTAATCCTTCGTGGAAATCTCATTTCTTCTTTGTTCGTCCTCCGTCTAATATTTGTTTTCCGGATGGTTCGACCATGCCTTTTTTATGGGATCATGGTTTCAATTGGATTCCTGGAGGTCGCTTACCGACCGGTGAACTTGGTCCTGACGATGTACAGTTTATCACTGAAATCCCCGAAATGCGTGCAAACAAATATCAAAGCGCTCTTCTGATCGGGGAGGTTTTCCTTCGTAAGGCGGGGTTAAGTGTTCATAACTTTCCCATCAGTTCATCATCTGATCCTCTTGGTTAGTACTTTATTTTATCTTATTGCTGTAACTATACCTTTTATACGGAGAAACTAACTTTTATTTTGTTTCTTTTTCAGCCCATATGGTAGAAAACTCTCGGCATTCTTCGAAGGGAAAAATGGTGCTGTCGAAATCTTCAAAATCCGTAGAGAACACCCCCATCGAGCAGAGAGCTTCACGAAAAAGGAAACTTGAGTTGGGTCATGAGTCCGAGGATAATAGAGGGGAATCTCCAGATTCTTCTCGTGAGTCCCCTATTCGTCAGGGCACGGGATCTGGTTATCCTCCTCTTCACCTTAGAACATCTTTGGGTATTCGAGGATGTCGTAGCTGGTCGATGCCTCATCCTACTAATAATCCAGTTGATAGAAAAAGGAGTTACTATGGACGTTCTGGTGACGACCTTTCTTTACTCGGAGATAAACATCCAAAACCTACCCTGGTCCAAATGATCGAGGATCATTTAGAGGGAAGGAGGGCCGCTGGTTACTCCGAGAAGGATTCTCTTATTCATGATGATAGTGAGAACGCAGTCGATAAGGCAACCCGCGTTCTTTTGTCTGGTGTTTTCACTCGTGATCTCAATAAGCTTCTTCATAAGGATCCTCTGGAGAAATTCCAGCGAGCTTCTCTTTATGCCGAGAAGGTGACATCTTTTTACTTTAATCATATTAATAGATAATTTTAAAGGTCTTCCTTAATTTATTAATCCATCTCTTTTTCTTGCTCTCTTTGTTCTTCAGACCAAAACTTGTCTTGCATCATACGCCTATGAAAATGCACTTTGGAAACAACAGTGCGAGTTTCTGGAAGAGAAGCATAAAGCTTTACTCCATAAATCCTCCGGTTCAGAGGTTGGTCCCTCAACATCTTCTTCCGTTCCCGTCGTAGAGACTCGTGCTACCGGGACTGAAGATCAAGAAATGATAGACAGGGTGATGGAGATTTCTCGTGCTCAAGAGCAGGCCAATCAAATGGCTAGAAAGTTAGAGGAATTGCAGTTACAGAGCACGACTCGAATTAGTGAGCTTGAATCTCAAGTATCAAACCTTGAAACTTCTTTAGAGGAGTACGAAAAGGATGTCCCACTTAGCGGACTTAGGGATCGATATGGTAGGAATCCTGATGAAAGAGTTGTTCGCGAATTCCTTAACTCTCCTGTTCATACGGCGTTAGTGTATCGGATGGTCGGTCCTCTTCTTGAGAATACTTTTAAGAAGGCGATTCATCAGCTGGTCGCTTTAGAGATGATCGACGACCGTCGAAAGGAGTATTTTAAGACGGCGCACATTCGGTTGAATCGGTATGGCA
Source organism: Penstemon eatonii (assembly GCA_038501285.1). NCBI lineage: Eukaryota > Viridiplantae > Streptophyta > Magnoliopsida > Lamiales > Plantaginaceae > Penstemon > Penstemon eatonii. The sequence goes on along the minus strand of CM076715.1, from coordinate 49,223,165 downwards.
AACTATATTCTTCTTCCGAGGTTCCAGATGTTGAATATCAAGGTTTTCCTCTGGCTCACCTTGTCGAGGAATTTGGAAATCCATTGCCGATTCCTCCTTCTGATGTTAACGATGAGCTCGATAATACTTTCATCGATCCAGGAGACGAAGAGGGAGAAGGAGACGATATAGGGATGACTGAGGACGTCGGTAGTGAACAGAAGATTCCGGATAGCGACCAGGCTTCTTGAAATAGTGATTCATTTTTGAAATAATCTTTGTAATTATTTCCTCGTAGTTTTAACTGTAACTTTAGCTTATTTTGTACGTTAAACGCTTCGTATTATGACAGTCGTGTCTTTTCACTATTGCCGTAATAATTCAGACAAGTCTTTTAATTTGCCGTAATCATTATGTGTGTGTCTTTTCGAATTCCAGCGTTTGCTCCAAGGTCAATTTTCCTGTTTCGCGCCCTTTCTTTAGGTCTGTCGCATCCTTTCGTGTAGTATAAATACGAAAGGTAAAAACTGGACTTGTTTTTTACTGCTATACTCCTCTCTTAACAGAATACTCTTTCTTCAGCTAGTCGATAAACTTTCTCAATATTAATTTGTATTTTTCCATAGTCCGATCATGAGTAACCTTTTTGGTAATACTTCGAAGCGACCTTCTCGTGAGGGCGCTAGAGATAATAGATCTAAAAAATCTCGAAGAGATGGGCCGTCGATAGAGCCTCCTCGTTCGTCCCCAACAATTAGGTCGGAGATCGATACTCGTTGTATTGTCTCTGAACCTCTTTCCGTGGTAAACTCGTCGTTTTCGGAACCAATCTTTTCTACTTCCACTCAGGAAGGAAACATGCCTTCCCCTGGTCGATTACCTTTTGGGGATATGTCCAACGAAGAACCGGCTTATAATATAGCTGTTAGTTCCAACACTTCTTCTTTTGAGCACGTTTTTCACGGAGGGGATTTTGCTATTTCCCTTCCTTTGTCTGCTTCTACTGCTCCCATTGTAAGCGGAGGGCAAGCTGGTGATAGCTTTTTTGTCAATCCTTCTACGACACAATCTATTGTGCAGGATTGTCCTGAATTTTTGTTTCATGATACCACTGTAATGACTACATCCTTTGAATCAGGAGGACCTTCCGGAGGTGGGACCGGTTCCAGGTCTGGTCGTCGAACGGTTATTTCTGCCTCGGGCAAGGAGACCTCTGTTAGTCCCGACGGGAGAGAATCTCCTCGTCTATTAGATGATCGATGTATCTTTGAGCAAGTTAAAGATATTATGTTGTCAGAGACACCTCGTTCTGATGGTGTCCCTTCTAATAGTGAATTGCCTGGCTCAATTGAGCCTGATGCTTTATCTTGGGATCTGGGTATGAGCACAATTTTGCCCGGCAAGTTAAGGAAGCTCGAAGGTACCTCCAACGTTCGCCTTGTTCAATCTCTGGTGAAGATATGTGAGCAGGTAAACATATTCTGAATATTTTTCCTGTTTTTTGTTTTGAACGCCTTGTTGTGTGTCGGTTTTTCTTACTTTTTCTGCTTTTTAGGGCAAGTATTTTGCACTCCAGCTGGGTGTGCAAAATGACGAACTGTGGACGAGTAAGCGTGTTCATCAACGTCAGTTAGAGTCGGAAAAAGCTAAAGCTGCAGGGCTGACGTTGGAACTTCAGATTGCCAGAGATGATCTTCAAAAATTGGAGGCTGATAAAGTTGTTCTTGAAAAAGAGAAAAATGATTTAATTCAGGCTGCTGCCCTTGCAGAGGAGTCTCAACGGCGGTCCTATGAGGAAGGGTATGACGCTGGTTATCTGAAGCGTCAAGAGGAGTTGATGGCGTTTGCTGGCAATTTGACTCCTCGGAGGACTGTTTCTAGTAGTCGGCCTATTGACCGTCCTTCTCAGTGATCTTTGTTCGTCCTGGCAGGCCTTGGACTGTCTATTTTTTTTTTTTTTTTTTTTTTTTTTTTTTTTTGTCGCCCAACTTTTGTGCACTTGTTTGGGCTGAAATTTTTGTAATGGGAGAAGTACTAAATTGGAAATATTAACCTTCTTGCAGGCAGATTCTTGCCTATATCTATTTTCTTCTCTTTGTTATGCACAATTTGCCTTTATGCATAAATATAATCATCGTAAAATAATCAGTATTGTTTAGCATACTTATCTGAAATTGATCTTTGCCAAGAATGTAGAATAAGGTAGCTTTGATCTCGATGTTTGTTTTGCAAATACAATCTTTGTTGATCAACCCAGTATAGTCCCTTGGGTTATATTCAAAATCATGTTTGCACATAATCATGCAGATAGTAGGCTTATTCGGATCGATCTGATTTAGGGAACGTTCAACATTTTGGTCGATGTTCGATCCATGCCCTTGTAAAATTGTCCTTTTGTGACACAAACTTTTATATAAGGAGGCTTTTTATACCTTTTGTTGAACTCTTCTTTTCTTTTTTATAAGACTAAGAGAAAATAACCCTTTCAGTATCCTCCGAATCTTTATGTTTCTCATTATCAACTTGGAACTACTTGTTCTTCAAGCGATGTTTCGTTTGTAGCATATCTTTGATATGGGAGGAATTGGAAAGTGTAGAAGTCTTAGTCAGATCTGACCTATTCAGACCTCCTTAAGCAATTCTTTGGTATGTTAGGCAGTTACGTCCTTGCTGTTTTGAATAAGGAGGACTATTCTCCTGATTTCTATATCAGATATCTTGGATTCGAGAGGAGTTCCTGTATGGCTTAGTCAATGGTCATCCATACGATGTATGAGGCAGTGACGTGCCTCGTATGGTGAAAAGTTTGGTCTTTTATCTCTTATCGAGCAACTGTCCTTTTTGCTGCGATTTTAAAGCTTGTATGACTTTGTTTATGGATTCTAGGTCTCTAAACCATCGATCATGATGTATGATTGTGCTGGAATGTCTAATCCAAAGCTTTTTTAGATATGATCATATCGATCTATTGCCTCTTTTGTTATCGACTAGTTGGGGCGATTAGATTGTGCCGTTCCAACTTACTTGCATTTATTGCGGGGAGTCAAGGGGTCGCATATGTGTCTGTTGATCAAATGCTTTTTCAGCCGTTGGATTGTTTGAGTCTATCCCTATAAATAGGGTGGTGGTTGTTGGGATATTTTGGCTAGGGCTCGATTGTCAATACAACAAAGTGCGGAATTTTAAATATTTTCGAGTTCCCTATTAGTCCCATGAATTCTTTCTCCATAGTTATTATACGAATAGGTTGAATCAAACAATAACATAAATATCAAAAGGGAGTTTTCGCAATTTACCTCACCACAGCTTGGTGGTGGTTACCTCCGGGCTTCTTTGTTCGATTCACAACGGAGTGATCCAAGTATCTCACCTCCAGAATGTATCCACACCAATTGGATTGTAGCAACGTCTCCAAGTCACAGGCTAAGAACTAGATCTTGAAGATTGTCAAGAAAGGAATGAGCAGATCTATATCAGGATATCGATTTGAATCTGGATTAGGAGAATTGCAAGAAGACAACCACGACCACAGGACTTATGCGGCTAGGTTGGATCGACCAAGGGCGGCGCGGCTAGGCTTCGGATCCACCTAGGGCGGCGGCTAGGGTTTGGCCGAGAACTAGGGGCTAGGGGCGGTTTTTGGAGTTGGCAATTTCTTTTCTTCTTGTGTTGTGTAAAACTGTTTTCTCCACTCTTGGAAGATGTATGAAGAGTTGTATTTATAGGAGAAGAGTTCTTCTCTTATAAGATATCTCTTCAAGATATGGCAAATCTTTTCCTTATCATAATAGGAAACAAGATTTGACCAAATCTCTTGTTTGTAGCTTGATGACCAAGTAACAAACTCTTCCCTTCTTTTCCTCTCCAAAAAATCGCCCCTTGCCTTTAATTAGCCAATCCGAAAATTGCTAATTATTTATTCTTCCTTCTTTACCAATTAACAACTTTAATTATTTATAATCAATTAGATAATCTTAATTAATTAATTAAACTTTAATCAATTAAATATCCAATTAATATTCTCCCATTGAATTAATACCTTAATTCAATATCTTTGATTTAACAACTTTAAATCACTTATTTCCCTTTATGACTGTCACTGTCCAATTGTATTGTGTGTGACCCTCTGGGTTCACCATCAACTGGCAGCAGGCCCACGACTTTCGTGATTTAATTAATGAGTAATTAAATGCTCCGATCAAATAAACAACTTTTAATTGACCACGCCTATAATTAATTTCCTTATTAATTTAGGAGTACCCACACTTCATGGTCGATGTCTAGCCACAAGCCCATGAAGCCCAATCAAAGGTGAATTGATTATTGTGAACCTCACCTCTTATAATTGCCATGTACATACGGTCCTTCCATGATGATTTCCCGATCGAGACCTAGGGTGTGTGAATTGATCGGCACCTCTAATTATCTCGATAACTATACTTTTTAATTTCCGACAATGATTCCAGTGTGACTGCCAAATTTGGAAACCCCTTCCAAATGCATCACCGACTATGGCCATAGATTTCTCGGAATCACATTATCGTGATTCACTCTGTAATAACTTGGTGTTCATCTACCTTGTACTGACGGGTCCCATGTCAGCCCTTCCTTGTACTAACGGGTCCCATGAGGCCTCCGCTTTAGTCTTCATCAATTAGAGGTCCGTGGTTTCCGTTTGCACATGGGGGGTTCATACTTGCTAGTCACCCTCGCTCTTGGATGTGACTTCCGGAGTGATAGACCGCCGGGGTGGCTGGTAAACTTACCGTTTCACGACGGTCCCGAAGAGATGCTGCTCGAGAGTAAAATGTTTTATAGATAAAGTAAAAGCAGTATCTTCTTACGGGTGAGTGAGCATTGCTAGTTATCTGGCTGGTAATGTTCATTTCATCTGGAAGAACATTTGATCTTCAGAGCCTGGCCACCGAACTAAAGAAGTCGACCATCGTGAGCAGCATGCTTCTTAGGTCGCATATTATAATCGATGAGGTACTAGGGAGGAGATTGGTGTTTCCGTGGACATTGTCGTGAAGATAGTCGATCCCATAGGATCAATTTAAGTAGATCATTGTAACGATCTTTAGGTAGCAAGCAGATCTTTGTAACGTAGTATATTTGTATGTAATTGATTTGATGAATAAAATATTACTTTATTTCTTGCATCTTCTTTGTCGTTGGTAATTTTATTTACGAGGAGTATTTTCCGAGCAGATGAATTCATACTTGATTTATCTTTCAAAACTTTAGGAGTATCAGCAGATCTTTTTTTAGATCGTTAGGAATATATCGAGGAGTTTTTATTGAGCGGATCAATGTTTACTTTACTCGTTTTATTCAGACTTAGGTTTTAATACCACAAAGTCTTTTTCTCGTTGTAAGTATGGGCGAGGAGTGTTTATCGAGCGGATCGATGTTTACTCGACTCGTTTATAATTTTAGACTTAGGTTTTTAGTACCAAAAAGTCTTTTTCTCGTTGTAAATATGGGCGAGGAGTGTTTATCGAGCGGATCGATGTTTACTCGACTCGTTTATAATTTTAGACTTAGGTTTTTAGTACCAAAAAGTCTTTTTCTCGTTGAAGATATATCGAGGAGTGTTTATTGAGCGGATCAATGTATACTCGACTCGTTTTTGAATTTATCGAGGAGTTTTTATCGAGCGGATCGATGTTTACTCGACTCTTTTTAACTAGACTTAGGTTTTTAGTACCAAAAAGTCTTTTTCTCGTTGAAGATATATCGAGGAGTGTTTATTGAGCGGATCAATGTATACTCGACTCGATTCGTTCTCAATTTTCATTAATATGATAGTGTAATTCCGAGGAGCATTAACCGAAATAATCGATGTATATAGAATGCTAAAATTCTTTACTAATTGAACTTGTAGGCTAAGGCCTTTGTTACAAGGATTAAAACTTGATAAAGTAAAATAAAAGAATGCAGTATAATTTGCTAAAATTTATTTACCATAGTATTTCCTAAGGTTGACCGCATTCCAGGTTCTTGGTAAGGCTGTTCCATCCAAGTGTGCAATTTTGTATGAACCTTTCTTTCCTACGCCAATGACGATGTAAGGTCCATCCCAATTTTGTTGTAACTTTCCCACATGCTTGGATACTTCTACCTTTTTCAAGACCAAGTCTCCTTCTTTGAAAGTTCGGATGCGTACTTTTTGATTGTATGCTTTCTCCATATTTGCTTTAGTGACTTGTAGGCGTACAGCAGCTTTATCTCTTAAAGCTTCTGTTAAATCAATGTCATTTTCTCTCGCTTTTTCATTTTCTTGATCGTCGAACATCTCTATTCTTGGCTTTCTTGATCGTCGAACATCTCTATTCTTGGCGTTGGGATTAGGGTTTCAACAGGAATAACAGCCTCCGACCCATACACCAAGCTGAATGGTGTTTCCCCGGTTGAGCTTCTTACTGTAGTTCGATTAGCCCATAGTACTCCTGGAAGTTCATCGAGCCATCTTCCTTTGGCCGAACCTAATCTTTTTTCCAAAGATTTTATTATTTCTCGGTTTGCTACTTCGGTTTGTCCGTTCGCTCTTGGATGTCCGACCGAAGTGAAATTTTGTTGAATTCCCAGTTTCGAACACCATTCTATTACTTGTTTTCCCGCGAATTGGGTTCCATTATCTGAAATTAGAATCCTCGGGATGCCAAATCGGCAAACTATGAACTTCCATAGGAAGTTGATCACTTGGAATTGAGTTATTCGTGCGAGTGCAATGCATTCTATCCATTTGCTGAAATATTCTACAGCGACCAGGACGTAAGCTTTTTTGGATCTGGCCGCTGGAAAAGGCCCCACAATGTCCATTCCCCATTGATCGAAGGGCCAACATACTGGAATTGGATGCATGTTTTCTGCTGGTTGATGACATATGTTAGCATGGATCTGGCAGTGATGACATTCTTGGACATATGAGTGGCATCTTTATTGATGGTAGGCCAATAGTAACCAGTCCTGAGACATTTTAAGGCCAATGCCCTTGATCCGCTGTGATTTCCTGCGTCTCCTTCATGTATTTCTCGCAGTATATCGGCGGTTTGTGACTCAGGGATGCATTTAAGGAGAATTCCCGATACTGACCTTCGGTAGAGTTTTCCTTCTACAAGCGTATATTTTGGGGCTCGATATTTTACTTTCCGAGCTGCATTCTGATCAGATGGTAGTTTTTCTTCACGAAGATAGTCTATCATTGGGGTCATCCAATTTTCTTCGACTTCATCTATTTCCATTATATCGACTGCCGGTGTTTCATCGATATCGACTGCCGGTGTAGAAGATATCAACCAATTGATCACCCGTTCGGTTTTTCCGTCGTGGGCTCCTGTGAACTTAGACAGTTGATCGGCCCATTTGTTTTCCGAACGTGGGATGTTCTGTATGTCGAAATTTTCAAACTTCTCGGCTAGTGTTTTTACTTTGGCGAGGTATTTTACCATATTGAATTCCTTAGCTTCGTATAGGCCTCTTATTTGTCTTTGTACTAACTCTGAGTCGGTTAACACTTTAAGCCTTTTTATGTTAGCTTTGATCGCCATTTCCATTCCTGCGATTAACGCTTCATATTCAGCTTCGTTGTTTGTTACAACGAAGTCCAATGTTATCGCGTAATTCAAATCTTCCTTATTTGGTCCGGTGAAGTTGATTCCGGCGCCTCCTCCTTCTCGGCATGAAGCACCATCGACATGCATTAACCAAGTTTGATCTTCTATAATCAAGACATCGTCGTTGAGGCTGCTCGATGATTCAGTAGTCTGTGTTGGTGTTTCTAATATAAAATCGGCTAACACTTGGGCCTTGATGGCAATCCTTGGTTTGTAGTCTACTTCGAATTGGCTGAGTTCGATGGCCCATTTGATCAATCTTCCGGAGGCTTCTGGTTTTGCTAGAACTTGCCTTAGCGGCTGATTCGTCAAAACGATGATTTTGTAAGTTAAGAAGTAGGGTCGGAGTTTTCGTGCGGCCACTACTAAGGCCAGCGTGAATTTTTCTATTTCCAAGTAATTCTTCTCCGCCCCTTGTAATAATTTGCTTAGATAATAGATGGGCTTATGCTCGGAGCCCTCTATCTTAATTAGTACTGAACTAATGGCCGTATCAGAGATGGAGATGTAGATGTACAACGGTTCCCCTTCCGTCGGTTTAGCTAACATCGGAGGCGTTGTCAAATATTCTTTGAGTTGTTCGAAGGCTCGTTCACATTCTTCGGTCCAAGCGAATTTTTTCGCTTTTCGAAGTGTTTGGAAAAAGGGCAAGCTTCTGTCCGCAGATTTTGATATGAATCTATTCAATGCTACGATTTTCCCAACTAAGCTTTGTACTTGAGAGATGGTCTTGGGAGGTTTCATTTCAGTTATGGCTCGAATTTTTTCTGGGTTGGCCTCTATACCTCGCTGGTGTACCAAGTATCCTAAAAATTTTCCTGACTTAACACCGAAGGTGCATTTTGCAGGGTTCAACTTCATACGGTATTTTCTTAAGATTTGGAAACATCGATCTAGATGCTTTATGTGATCTGCTTCATTCATACTTTTGACTAACATGTCGTCTACATAGACTTCCATTATTTCTCCGATTAATTCCCTGAACATTAAGTTTACTAACCTTTGGTAAGTAGCGCCGGCATTCCTCAATCCGAATGGCATTACAATAAAACAGTATACTCCCTGTTCGGTTATGAACGCGGTCTTCTCTTGATCCCGCTCATCCATGTATATTTGGTAAAATCCTTGGAAGGCGTCCATCATGCTGAATATCGCGAAGCCAGCAGTCGAGTCGACCAATAAGTCAATCCTTGGGAGAGGGTATGGGTCGCGTGGACATAACTTGTTAAGGTCGGTGAAATCATTACACATTCTCCATTTGTTGTCCTTTTTATCCCCTTTTGCTACTAGTACAACATTACATAGCCATTCCGAGAAATGTATTTCTCGGATTTGTTTTGCTTCGAGCAGTCTCTCTACTTCGGCTTTGATAATTCTATCTTTTACTGGTCCATGATTTCTTTTCTTCTGTCTGGCGGGTTTCGCCGAAGGGTCGATTTTTAGGGTATGCTTGATTATCCGAGGATCAATTCCTTCAATCTCATTCGCGCTCCAGGCGAAGACGTCAACATTATTTCTTAGGAATTCGATTAACATTATTTCTCCTTCTTTGCTCAATTCTGTACCTATTCTTGTCGTTTTGGACGAGTCGCCTTTTACTAGAATTATATGTTTATGTTCTGGGGGTTTCAAGGATAAGTCTAGCGGTTCTTTCCCCTTTTTATCTAACCGATCAGTAATAGGAATTTCAACCTCATTTCTAATGAGATCGTCTTCGATCTTTCTCTTGCTCGGAGTAATTGACTTAGGGTGTTCTTTCAAAGTTAACGATGTGCTGTAGCAATTCCACGCCATACATTGGTCGTTCGTTATTTCTCCGATGCCCATATCGGTCGAAAACTTTATCTTCTGATGATAGGTAGAGACTACAGCTCGGAAAAGGTTAAGGGCTGGTCGCCCTAGTATAGCGTTATAAGCGAAGGGTGTTTCCACTACTAGGAATTTTACTAACTTCACTGTCCTAAGTGGTTTCTTCCCAAGTGACACACTTAAAGATATTGTTCCGCTGGGGATAATCTCGGACCCTCCAAAGCCTACTAACGGCGTAGCTACTTTTTGTAGGTTTATTTGTCCCAAGTTCATTTGGGCTAAAACCTCCCGGGAGATGATATTTGCTGAGCTTCCATTATCAATTAGGATTCTTCTTACATTATAATTCGCTATCTCTAATGATACTACCATAGGAAAATCGGGGTTATCCTCTTTTGTGTCCCAAATGATGTTTTTAGGTACTTCGCCTTCGTTGAAGCTGATCGGCTGGTGATTTGTCGGCCTGTTTTCCAGAGTCCATATTTCTTTTGGATATTTAGAACTTCGAATTATGGATCGGGCTGCCTTCGTCGTGCATTACGACTATCTCCACCCGCGGGTCCCCCGGATATTGTATGGATAGTCCCATTGATCTGGTCCTGATTTAACTCCTGAGTAGGTCGACGTTCAGGCGACCTTCGACGAGAACTTCTCCTTCGATTACCGTTCCGAGGGCTTCTACTTCTTTCCCTTTTGCGATTATCTTGGTCTATGTATTCGCCTAGTTTTCCCTGCTCGATCAGTTTTTCGACTTCTCTCTTAAGGTGAAAACAATTTTCCGTTAGATGTCCATGTGCCCTGTGGTACTTACAGTATTGATCATAGTTTCTAGACCCCGGTCTGGGCTGAGCGATTTTCCTTGCCTCGGGAATCCAGTTATTTCTTTCTAGGACTTCCAATATTTCTTCCATTGGAGCATTTAACCTTGGGTGTTCTACTTGATTCACCCTGCTTCTGATTGGTTGCTCAGGGTTTCTTGGTCTTTGGTAGTAATTAGGTTGTCTTTCTTGATCGGCTTTGCTGTATTCCAGTCGCTGGAAAACGTTACCTCTCCTGGAAGATCTCTCATAGTCTAAGGGTCTTTGAATAGGAATCTTATCATGCCGCTTGGAGCCTGAAGCTGTGAATTTATTTTTGTTTTTATCCTTAAAGGAATTCATCTCTTCTTGGGTCATATACTTAGACGCCAAGCTCATGATGTCGGCGAACGTTCTTGGTTGTTTTCGACTGAGGGCCTTTCCGAACTGCCTGTTTTTAGTGAGATCGAAGAGTATAGAAATTATGTAATCAATATTTGGAGAATCGATTTTGAGTAATTCTACGTTGAATCTGGCCAACCAGTTTCTTAGGGATTCTCCTTCTTGTTGATGTATGGCTCCTAGGTAGCTCATCGGGAGTTTTTGCCTCTTCTGACTGGCAAACTGCTGCGTCAATTTATTGCATAATTCCCGGAAACTGAATATGGAGTTGGCAGGTTGTTTTGCGAACCAATCCAACGCTAGGCCCTCGAATGTGGTCACCATTAACTTGGCGGTGAATTCGGCAGAGTGGGCATATAAATTCATTATGTTAGTGAAGCTAAAAATATAATCATCAGGGTCGGTGGTTCCGTCATATCGGGGTAGTCTACCCGGGACCTGTCCAATGGATTGCGCTTCTTTTATTTCTCTGCAGAAGGGAGAACATGCTGCAAGGCTCTCCTGGAGTTCCGCGGTTCGGGTCCACGGGTTTTGAACAGATCGTAGGCGTTGCTCCAGTCGTTCCTGTACTATTCTCTCGATTTCTCTTTCCGAGAATTGAGTCGCTCGTGGTCGATCTGGGATAGCATCATCTATGTCATCCTCGATAGGGATTATTGTTCGTTCCTTCGATCCGCTGCGATCCGCCTGTGGCCTTCTTCGACCTGGTTTTCTTCGGGGACGGTTATCGGAGGGTTTAGAATTGTCCTGCTGTGGGCTGCGTAACGAGCGTCGCTCACTTGCTGGGCTGTCCGCTTGTTGAGAGGTTTGTTTGTTTGGCCCTGGCATTCCTGGTGCAGGAGTTGTCCTGGGAGCCGCAGCGTTTCGAGGAATTTGGTCTAAAACTAGCAATTCTTCTGGAGAGAGTGATTTGAAGAGCATTGCTATTTGTCTCAGTTTTTCCTGAGCGCCTGGGAGAGGAACGGGTATTTCGGGGACTTCCGGTTCTTCCTGTATTGCACCGGTAAGACCTCCTTGGTGTTCCTGCTGACGAGAACGGGTATCTGGGAGATTTTCATTGGTGTTGGGAATGTTGTTATCGTTGTTGTCTTGTGGATCTTCGGATGTGTTGTGGCCGGTGGTTGTATTACTTCTCGCTCCAATGCGAGCGCTTTTCCTTGGGCGAGCCATGTGTCGATCGAATAATTAACGTAGCCCCACGGTGGGCGCCAACTGATTTAACCGGATTTCGTTAGGTTATTCAATTATCAGTGAATTTGTGATATCGGGGGTTTTCGATATTTATATATATTATTTAGGGCTCTGTTACTTTATTCCGGATGGATCGGTTACAAAGAAAAGCAATATTCAAGAACAAGAAGTAAAACCACCAAACAAAGCTATGAAACACACCGATATGAAGGTAAAAAGCTCAGTAATAATATTGAATATTATTAAGTTGTGCTGTTGTAAGCAGTGTTAAATCCTGTATTCTCACAGTTCAGGAATTTCGTAGTTGTTTAATACAATGATTAACTAGGTATTTATATAATGCTAAACCTAGTGTTACAAGGAAACATAGTCCTAATAGGACTCGGCCCAAATATCCTTCTTGGGTCCGGAGTACAATCTTCTATCGAAGCGAGCTGCACTTGGCCGGGTCTGCAAGATGATCCCGATCTGTTAGGTTTGGTCGAATCGATCTTATCTTCTTCGTTCGATTTGAATAGTAAGTAGGGTGCGAAATAGCCCCCATCACTAGATAAATGCGAAAATCGAGGCAAAATAGCTTGAAGGTTGTGGAGTAACACAATTGGTAAAAGTATACCTACCTAGGGAGTTAATTGTATGACCGCGAGTCGTGGGTGCAATTAATGTCTGCTGGGACGTCAAGACCTACTAGGAAATAGAATTTCCCGAACAATGCAAGGGGTTATTGTTTCGATAAAATAGTGGGAGAACTTTTTCGATAGAAAGACCAATCTTCGTTAATTATAAGTATTATCTTAAATCTGTCTGCTTATTGTTGTCTGTTATTTATATTTAGCCATGCCAAAATTCACTGTCAATTGCGAACAAACTATATTGCAAATCTGGATATCATCACTCCACGATGAAGGCATGACTGGGTACAAAAATATTAATAAATATTGCACTTACCTGATCAAGAGGCTAAAACGAATCGATGAGCTTGGAGCTATATTGACTCTAGATGATAAAATGGTAATCATCACAAATGGCCTGCCTGAATCATTCTCTCATTTTATCGATCATTGTGAAGTTCCACACAAAGGAATTAAGACCGATGATTTGCATAAGTTGTTAGACAAATATGAGAAAGCCCTCGAAAGAGGACAAGGATTGATCGAAGGAAAGAATTGTCCCTTATGTAAGAAAAATGAGGAACTGAGTAACATGACTGATGAGGAATTCCGAAACATACTTGACCAAGGTATAACCTAAGTTATTTCCTTTTTGATGAAAAACCATCTTAAGATTTTCTTTTGATGTAAATCATCTGACATTTCTGGTTTCTGTAAAAGTGTTTACAGAGGATGACTGGAACGTGCTGCAAGGGACCAAGTCTGGGTTTCAATTGCACATGAGGGAAACATACTTCAAGGAATGAGTCAAGGAGCATCTGGATTTTTCTTATTAGCATATGTTTTTCTCAAATTCTGGATTTAGGCATTAGTTAGAGTTTTGTCTATTTATTTCGAACTTTGTACGAGACATTTTTAGCTTTACCATTATGAATGGAGTTATTTTAATTAAAGCTTTTAATTCGTACATAATTGCTTTACCGTTGTAAATAAAGCAAAGAAATATAGAGTATTGATAAAACTTAAATTATGCTAAATCAAGAAAAGAAAAACAAATTAGATAATAATCCACATTCGATCATAATTCCTAAAAGAAGGAATCGATGAATTATTTTCAATCATGACTCTTGAAAAATAGAAGATTGATGAATTCAAAACATGCGAATCCTGTCTGAATAGGAAATCAATCGATTGAATGAAGGTATTTTGAAATACCAAGTGTTTAATGAATGAAATTCGTTAACACACATGTGGATCACTAAAGTAATAGTGCGAGTTATTAATTGCTTCATAAAGTATCCTAATAGCATTTAGGATATGAGTGCTTTGAAAGTACAAGTTTTTGGAAAGGTTGAAGGGTTCAAAGTGTTTCATAAAGGCACTAAGTAAAGTGCAAGTATGGAAATGTTGAAAGGATTCAAAGGATTCCAAAATCGAAGCAATTAAGGGCATTAAAGTATGATCGTTCGATATAATCGAAGTGATTAATACATAAGCCCTAAATAACTCAAATTATCTAAATCGAGAATAGAATTCTTGAATAGCAAATTAAATCTAATAAAAGGAATCGAACTATGGAAGACTAGATTCATTCCCTAAATTAGTATTGCTAAAACTCCTCAATCAATTCTAGGGGTCAACCCCATGACTCTAGAAGGGTACTTTGACTAGTAACCTATTTAAGTCAATTCCTTCGAAAAACCGTACTAACCCAAGTATGGTATATCATCCATGAATGATAAAATTGGATAGCGGATCCAATTGAGAAAATTTGTAGGGTATTCAACGAAATCCATTGAATACCTGTTCCAAAATTTTGTACACCAAATTTCGAAGATTCGATCGAATTCGAAAAGAACTAGTACGTTCACGAACATGATCGATCGGATAGTGATCCAAGAACTTTCGAAATATCTATGTATAACATAGATTCGGGCACATAGCTTAAACGCCATGTGATCTAAGTAGATTGTGAATAATCTATTTGGAGACAACGAATCATAGAAGCTTCGTGTGACTGCGAAGAATATCCATTGGATTTAAATCCAAAGGAAAAATCTATGACTCTGGACCAGTATCCCGAAGCTGGAACATGCAACTAGATGAGACAGTCAAAGTAGTTGACTTTATCAAAAATTGCATGTAAATCTCAATGTACAAAAGAATCAGTGGGAGTTTTTGCATTGTTCGTAATATAAACACTAAAGTTGACATAGATGTTGTAAGAGTGTTAAACGCAGACGAAAGCGTGTTCATTCACGTAATCCTTCATTAAAAGATTTAAGGGATACATCTCACGTATTTGCAGTACGTATCTATTGTGATAGATTAGAGAAGATGTTTGAAATCCCAAATCTTAGTACATGGACAAAAACTGAATAAAATCAGTATGGAAAGTCATAGAGAAGACAGTTTCCATAGAGATATAAAATCGCTCTCAAAGTCAATGAGCCCTACATTTGATGAGTAAAGAGGATAATATCTCTGAACACCTTCCATATAAAAGGTGGCATAGTATATGCAAAGTCATGTACAAGACCAGACTAAACACATGCTATGAGTATCATAAGCTGATGTTAGTCGAACACCAGTAAGGAGTACTGGGTTACCGAAAAGAGCATTCCTAAAAAAAAAAAAAAAAAAAAAAAACTCTGGGAGTTCTGAGGATATATTGCTGGTCAACGGTAATAATGAAGAATTGGAACTCGAAGGATTTAGTGATTCGAGTTTCCCGTCTGATGTGAATATAATATTCTGGTTTTATGGGGCAACGATGATTTGAAAGGGTTCAAAAGGACAATCGATGCCGGGATAACCACTAAAACAGAATATTTCGTAGTATTGAATACAGCGAAGGAAAGTGTTTGGACGAAAACTTCTTCCAACAAATTGGAAGTAGTACCTAGCATTGCGAAGCCTATAGTTATCTTTAATGATAACTTAAGGCAATTGCTTTAGCAAAGGAATCGAGATCTCACCCATGATCTAAACACAAGTATACCATATGATCTGGCAAATCATAGGTAGAACGAGACGTGGGGTAAACCACGTCAAGAGACAACATAGCAGATCCACTAATTAAGTCATAATCACAAAAGGGTTCGACGGACATCTGGAGTGAGATGGGCCTTAGAAATGTATGTGGTTGGCTTTAGGGCAAGTGGGAGATTGATAGGATAGTGCCCAGCAAGCCAACAAATATAAGCTTGTTAAGGAACTTCCTTTAGAAGCAATCTTATGATTCATAAGATAATACGCCCGTTTATTCATAGTACGTGAATTAAACAATGGCCACCTTCATCTCTCGCGAACTTATCTAAGCGATTGGATGAAACCCTGAGATCACTCATGACTACGGGATTATTCACTTCAGTATTGGGTGCGATTAATCATGAAACAGTCTCAAAGGTCGTGATCTCAAAAACGTTCCGAGTCATAGATTCATATCGAGACGGGGTATCGAATGAATCGTCAAGACTTGTAGGATTATGCATGATTCACATGAAGTGAATTTGTTGTCGTTTCATGAACAAGGCATTGAATGCTAGTGCATATGACTAGGTGGTTCGATAGGGGATCGAACGCATCGAACGACCCGAACAGAGAGACCCATCGTGGAAGTGCGTTAAGCATATCGATAATGGGATGTCTCTCAAGACTTATAATAGTGTACGATTTAGTCCTTTGACTTGAGGTACTAGGGCGGATTCGGTACACGGGAATACGTACTTTGATTTAGGAGCCGATCACATAGCTTGGTCATTGTGCGACTACTTTGGGTACGTATGAACGTGTGCGCGGATAGTTAGTACTAATATAGGATCTATCGACTCATCCTGATAAGATGAGAGAATTTCCTGTACGTTCTTAGATAATAAATCCGAGGAATCTACGGCCGTAGTCGGTGACGGATTTGGAAAGGGGTTTCCAAATTTAGCAGTCACACTGGAATTATTATCCTGAATTAGAAAGTACAGAATTGAGATGATTAGAGGTGCCGACCAATTCACACACCCTAGGTCTCAATCGGGAAATTAGTCGCTAGAAGGACCGTATGTACATGGCATTTATAAGAGGCGAAGGTTCACGAAATCAATTCACCTGAAGTTGGGCCTCATGGGCTTGTGGCTAGACATCGACCATGAGGTGTGGGTACTCCTGAATTAATAAGGAAATTAATTCTGGAGTGGTCAATTAAAGTGGTTAATTGATCGGAGCAATTAATTGCTCACTAATTAAATCACGAAAGTCGTGGGCCTGCTGCCAATTGATGGTGAACCTAGAGGGTCACACACAATACAGTTGGACAGTGACAGTCTGGAAGGAATCAATTGATTTAAGGAATTAAATCAATGTATGAATTAAAGTATTAATTCATGAAGAAGAATAATTAATTAGAAGTAACTAATTAATTAATCGAGAATTAAAGTGTTAATGCGAAGTGGCGAATCATTAATTAGAAGTAACTAATTAATGAATCAATTGGAATTTCTAATTGATTAAATCCTCAATTAAAGTGTTAATTGGAAATGATTAATTAATTAATAGTGGATTAATTAATTAAAGCATATGGGCCAATTATTGTTAAGATAAAATGATCTAGGATTGATTATTCTTACATGGGCCGATTTTGCTAAGGGTGACCTGAATTAATTTAAGATTGATGAAGCATGTAGGCATGGTTAAATTAATTAATTGATCTCTTGATCAATTAATTTAGTCATGGCTGAACCATGCTAAGTAAATTAATTGATCTTATGATTAATTAGTCAAAGGGGGCGATTTTGATGGAAAAAGGTTAGGGAAGATTTTCTTGTGAAGAGATATAGCATATCTTGTGAAGAGATATGGCATATCTTGTTTCCTTAGGAGATAAGGAAAAAGAGATATATTTTATATCTAGAAGGACTCTTCTAAATATAAGAGATATATCATAATCTCTTCAAGATAGCAAGAAAATCTCAACAAACTAACAACCCCATTAAATAGGGAGAGAGAGATCGAAAATATAAGGAGACCTAATCGAAATTTTCAGCCAACAAATTGAGAAGGAAAAATCGATTTCTCTCCCTGTTTAGTTTTCTCCAAAAATCGCCCCACCCCTGTGAAGGATTTTTCTCCAAGCTTCTTCCCGGATCTGAATCCAATTCCTGACGAGACGATTCCTTAATCCTAATTCTGAGCCTGGGGATTTCGCGAAGTCACTCAAATCCAACTGGTGTGGACTATCTCTAGAGGCACAACACTTGGGGTGCTCTAGTGAACAACCGAAGACCGAAGGAAACCACCACCTTGCCTGTGGTGAGGTAAAATGGCTTTTACCACCTATTTAATTTTAGTATATGCATGCTTTAATTATATTCAACCTTTATTCATATGTGCTAATAAGAAACCCTGGGATTTGGTGTATGATAAAATTTTAAAATTCCTCACTGTTGTAGTTGACAATTATACCCAAAAAAAAAAACCCAACAGTAGGCATACTTATTGCCAATTGTGTCACTACACAACCTTCAAGCTATTTTGTCTCGGTTTTCGCACTTATCTAGCACTGCTACATCATAAGTGTTGCTAATCGTTAAGTCTAACCCATCAATCATGATGAGCAACGGGCCCGATCGTAAACTCCCTGTAACTGGTTATCGGTCGATATTCACATCCCGACCAGTCCTCACACTTGTCGAGTTTAGTTAAAAACAGGAGTCAAGGAATTTCGTGTATTGTCCCTTTCTTCGACTCGGGTGCCAGACTCTGGACACCTCTATCGATAAGTAGACAACATAGGTTAGTCCCTATTGATGGAAGGCTTGGATTTATATAAATACTTCATTTTATTTTAACCCTATATGACTTAATATTTAATTCAAGAGGGGATTTACGGGTTGAAAGTTTAAGGCAAACTCTCTCGAGATCTCACCGCTTCGATTATGAATTATCTTATTTACGATCTAATATCCTAGCGCGTATTTACATACATGCCAAATAAAAGAATCAATAAATAAATAAAACATAAATAAATAAACTTAGCAAGCATTTCTAATACAATATGTTTTCGATCGGGAGCCACCTATGCTTGGGCCATCATTGAGCCAATAATGTTGGCCCAATTGGTCTATCTAATGGGTTCCTAATGGGCCTAGGCTATTACAAAAATAACCAAGCGTACTTGGCCTTCATACACACCGGGCTTCCTTGTTGCATGTAATGGATCTCCATCCTAAACTATTAATGTAAAGTCCTAATCTATTACATTGGCACAAAAAGGCCCAAATAAAGGCTCGCAGGCCCAACAAAAATCCAAAGCAAAAACAAACCAATCACCTCTAAGGTCAAGGCTCGGCTCGATCGAAAACCACGTAAACAGTTCACGTAGAGCAAGAAACATGCAAACATCTTTTACTTATTTCTTTCTTAATTTTAAAACAACCTTTCAAAACTATCTTTCTATGATTTTTACCTTTTAGTCACTACTAATTATGACAAAATTAATTTTCGGGTATACAAAAATAAATTTTCTGCTTGATAACAAATTCTGTTTTTCAACTTTTCAAAATTGCAGTTCGGCCCCTCAACTTTCAAAAATTGCACTTTTGACCCCAATGTTTTGAAAAAGTTACAAAAACACCCCCAAAACCAAATCGGCCAGAAGACCAGAAAATAAAATTTTGAATCCAGAAAAACTTTTGATTTTTCCAACAGGCCCCTGAACTTTTGGAAGTTACAAAACAGTCCCTTAACTTTCGAAAATTGCAAAACGACCCAAAAATTACGTGCGACCAGGATTTACAAAACATTCCAGATTTATCAAAAATTTCCAGAAACAGAAAACGAAATTTCCAGCCTTTATTTCATGATTTTCGATTTTAGCACAAAGAGTCCTGAAGTTTTCAAAAACTATAAATTTGCCACAGATTTGAAAAAGCAGTTTTACCCAATCATAGATCTAGTAGTCATAACAAGTAAGAATCAATTCTCAGAACATAATAATCACACGTATTCATATATATAATAAAACATATACATAAACACACTATTATGTTCAGGCCTTTTCACATGAGAGTAATGAGTTAGGCTCTGATACCACTGTTGGGTTATTGGTAACGTCAGGACATTAAAAGCAGCGGAATTTTATAATTTTTAAATAACCCAATCAGGATCTTTACTCATCTAGTCATACGAAAAGGATTTTCAGCAAATAAACCAACAATAGGGGGTTTATCGAATTTACCTCACCACATGAACGGTGGTGGCTTTTCCTCCGGTCTTCTTTCAGATCTGATGGATCTGGTTCGTGAGAAGCACCCCAATCGTTGTGCCTCTAGCGGTATCCACACCAACTGGATTGAAGCAACTCTATTGGATCCTTGGGCTCAGAACTTGGTCCAAAAGTTATCACGCAAGAAAGAAGGAGAAAACATTTTGCATGAACCCTGTAGAATTTCACGGGGTTCGGCCGAACCTCAAACGGAAGAGAGGTGGCGGCTGTTTTTTCAGATTTAGAGAGAAGGGGAGCGGCTCCTTGCATGGAGAAAGGGGGCGGCAAGCTTGTGTGCTAGGGTTAGGGTTTTGGTCTCCTACTCCTTATTTATAGAGAAGGATTCTTGACCTAGTCCAACTAGGAAACTTAAAGCCCATTTACTTATGGCCTTTATTTGTTTCCTAATGGACTTAGATTCCCCTTTTAATAAATTAAACCCATTTAATTAATTCATCCCATTTAATTAATTAATATAATTCATCTCTTATTAATTAACACTTTAATTAATTAGTTTTCTTCTTCAAGAATTAATACTTTAATTCTTTAAATCAAACTTTCCTTATATGATTTGTTGCAGTCCAATTGTATTGTGTGTGACCCTCTAGGTTCACCATCAATTGGCCGTGGGCCCACGACTTTCTTGATTTAATTTGCGAGCTTATTAATTGCTCCGATTAATTAAACCCCCTCAATTAACCACTCAAGAATTAATTTCCTTATTAATTTATGAGTACCCACACCTCATGGTCGATGTCTAGCCAGAAGCCCATGAGGCCCAACTTCAGGTGAATTGATCTCAGTGAACCTCACCTCTTATAAGTACCATGTACATACGGTCCTTCTATCGACTAATTTCCAGATCGAGACCTAGAGTGTGTGAATTGATCGGCACCTCTAATTATCTCGATAACTATACTTTCTAATTCTTGATAATGATTCTAGTGTGATTGCCAAATTTGGAAACCCCTTTCCAAATCAGTCACCAACTGTGGCCACAGGATTCTCGGAATCTATTATCTAAGAACGTATAGGAAATTCCCTCAACACACTACGTTGAGTCGGTAGATCCCATATTGATGCTAACATTCACGTACACGACTATACGCACCCAACTTAGGCACACAATGGTCAGGTTATGTGACCGGCACCTAAATCTAAGTACGTACGCCCATGCACCGAATTCGCCCTAGCACCTCAAGTCTAAGGACTAAATCGTACACTGTTATAAGCTTGAGAAACATCTCATCACTGATATGCGTCATGCGCTTCCACAATGGGTTTCTCTGTTCGGGTCGTTTGATGCGTTCGATCGTCTCTATCGAACCACCTAGCACTGGCCTCAAATGCCATGCTCATGAAACGCTATAAATTCACTCCATGTAAATCACGACCTTAGAGACTGTTTCATGATTGCACTCATACTGAAGTGAATCGTCCCATAGTCTATTGTGATCTAAGGATTTCATCCAATCGCTCAAGTGATTGGCGAGAGATGAAGTTGGCCAATGTTTAATTTACATACTATAAATAAACCGGCGTATTAAGTCATTTATACTAAAGAAAGATTAAGATAGTTCTACAACAAGCTAAATATATTGGCTTGCAGGGCACTATCCCATCATGTCTGTCATGTCGATATCCTCCTTCCTTTTGGTTTCGTTACCTTCTTCATCGAATAATTCGATTCTTGGACTTGGAACGACTGTTTCGACTGGGTTGACAGCTTCCGAACCGTATACTAGGCTAAAAGGGGTTTCTCCGGTCGAAACTTTTACTGTAGTTCGATTATCCCAAATTACGCCAGGAATTTCATCTAACCTTTTTCACTTATCATCATCTAATATTTTTTCCAAAGACCTCATTATTTCCCTATTAGCAACTTTTGTCTATCCAATAGCTTAGGGATGTCCTACAGATGTAAAATTCTATTGTATTCCGAACTTAGAGCACCATTTAGCACTTGTTTGCCTACGACTATATATTTCCATAGGAATTGTGTAATCCGTGCCAGGGCGATACATTCGATCCATTTGCTGAAGTATTCTACAACGACTAATCAATAACTCTTATTCAACCTTGCCATAGGGAATGGTCCTACGATGTCGATACCCAATTGGTCGAATGGCCAGCATATGGGTATAGAATGCAATTTTTCCACAGGTTGGTGGATCACATTTGCATGAACCTGACAATAATGACACAATTTCACATATTCTACTGTGTCCTTGTTTAATGTAAGCCAATAGTATCCCGTTCTGAGGCATTCAAAGAGAGTGCCCGGGCTCCACTATGATTCCCCCCTTCTCCCTCGTGGATTTCTCCAAGTATATCCTTAATTTGTGACTCAGAGATGCATTTTAATAGATCCCCTATACCGATCGCTTGTAGTTCCCTCCATGATAGCATATATGGGGGCACGATATTTTATTCTTCGAGCTTCATTCTGGTCGGCAGGTAAGGATCCATCCAATAAGTATTGCATGATTGGAGTCATCCAACTATCTTTGCCTGAATCAATCTCCGTAATATCTGCGTTAGGCAAGCCATCTAGATCTATAGCTGGGGTGTTGGAAATTAGCCACGTTATTACCCTTTGATCTCAACCTTCCCTTGATCCAGTAAATCTAGAGAGTTGATCGGCCCATTTGCTTTCTAATCTTGTAATGTTTTGGATTTCGAATTTATCAAAGCTCCCAGCAAGTTGTTTTACTTTAGCTAAGTATTATTTGGCTTCATATAGCCCCTCTATTTGCCGCTGAACTAACTCGGAATCCGTTAATACTCTCAAGATTTTGATGCCTGCTTTAATGGCCATTTCCATACCCGCAATTAAGGCTTCATATTCGGCCTCATTATTCGTTACCATGAAATCAGGAGTGATAGCATATTTCAAATCCTCATTCTCTGGTCCCTTGAAATTAATTACAGCTCCACCTCCTTCTCTAATCGAGGCACCATCAACGTGCATTAGCCAAGCTTGATTTTTGACAATTAGGACGTCATTATCACTCGGACTTGGTCCATCGACTACTGTAGAAGACGAGCCAAGAGTTTCTAAAAGAAAATCAGCGAGAACTTGGGCTTTTATAGCAGTTCGGGGCCGATACTCAATTTCGTACTGCCCCAGCTCTACTGCCCATTTAATTAATCTTCCCGAAGCCTCTGGTTTTGACAGAACCTGCCACAATGGCTGATTTGTAAGAATGATAATCTTATAGGTCTGAAAATAGGGTTGTAGTTTTCGAGCTGCCCCTACCAAGGCAAGAGCAAAAGTTTCTATTTCCAGGTAATTCTCTTCCGCACCTTGTTGAAATTTACTCAAATAGGCTTGTGTTCCGCTCCATTTATTTTTACAAGCATTGAGCTTACTGCTGCTTCCGAGATGGATATGTAGATATACAAGGGTTGACCTTACGTAGGTTTGGCGAGTAGTGGCGGTGACGTAAGATATTCTTTTAACTGATCGAATGCCCGATCACAATCCTCTGTCCATTGAAAAGTCTTAGCTTTCCTCAGTGTGTGAAAGAACGGCAAACTTTGGTCCGCGGATTTCGATATGAATCTATTTAAAGCCACTATCTTTTCGACCAGACTTTGTACTTAAGAGATTTTTTTGGTGGTCTCAACTCAGTTATAGCTCGTATCTTCTCTAGATTTGCTTCTATTCCTCTTTGGTGGACAAGATACCCGAGGAATTTCCCTGATTTGACCCCGAAAGTACATTTAGCCGGATTGAGCTTCATACCATACTTCCTAAGTATCTTAAAATATCGGTTGAGGTGATCGATATGATCCCTCTCACTCATGCTTTTTACTAGCATGTCGTCTACATATACCTCCATGATTTCTCCAGTCAATTCTTTGAATATTAAGTTAATCAATCTCTGGTAAGTTGCTCCAGCGTTCCTTAATCCAAACGGCATGACTATAAAACTGTATACGCCTTGTTGGTGACAAAAGCTGTATTTTCCTGGTCGCGTTCATCCATATATATTTGATAGAAACCCTGAAAAGCATCCATCATACTGAAGATTACAAAACCTGCTGTTGAGTCGACTAGTAAATCAATTCGGGGAAGAGGATAGGGATCCCGGGGATATAATTTGTTCAGGTCGGTGAAGTCGTTACACATTCTCCATTTATTTTCTTTCTTATCACCTTTGGCCACCAAAACTACATTACACAGCCATTCGGAAAAATGCACTTCTCTTATCTGTTTCGACCTTAGAAGTCTTTCGACTTCTGCCTTGATTATTTTGTCTTTTATGGAACCGTGATTTCTTTTCTTTTGTCTCGCGGGTTTAGCTGCCGAATCAATCTTTAGAGAGTGGGTGATTATTCTTGGATCTATCCCACTATATCATATGCGCTCCATGCAAACATATTGATGTTTCCTCGGAGGAAATCGACGAGCATCTGTTTACCTTCTAAGGTGAGCTAGGTCCCAATTCTGGTGATTTTTGTTGGGTCGTTTTCGATTAGCATGATGTCCTTATGCTCTGGGGGTCTGATTGCCAAGTCCACTGGCTCTTTTCCCTTCCTTTTGATCCTATCTATGCTAGGAACATCTAATTCGTTTGACCTTTCGACTGTTAATTCCGCTAGCTTCCTCTTTGAAGGTGTGACGGGTTTGAACTTATCTCCCAATGTAAGGGAGGTACTATAGCAATGTCATGCCATGCAATGGTCATTAATGATTTCTCCGACCCTCGCTATGGTAGGAAACTTCATTTTCTGGTGGTAAGTTGAGACAATTGCTCATAACAGGTTGAGCGTTGGTCTGCGTAAGATTGCATTGTATGCAAATGGAGCCTCCACGACCATGAATTTAATCATTTTTACGACCCGAAGAGGTCTTTTCTCTAGCGTAACGCTTAAGTTCATAGTTTTGACTGGAACGATTTCAGAGCCTCCAAACCCGACCAAAGGCGTTGCCTGTCTTTGGAGCATTATTTCTCCCAAATTCATCTGGGTTAGAACCTCCTTTGAGATAAAGTTGGCGGAGCTTCCGTTGTCAATCAAGACTCGCTTTACATTGAAGTTCGCGATCTCAAGTGAGACCACCATAGGGAAGTCGGGATTTTCTTTGTATCCCAAGTTATATTTCGTGGGACCTCATCTTCATTGAAACTGATTGAATGTTCTTTGGATATTGTATTTTCAAGCGTCCAAACTTCCTTTGGTTTTTTCAATTACTTTGCAATCATTCGCGTTGTCATTCTTTGCGCGTTCCGATTATCTCCCCCTGCTTGGCCACCCGGTATAATATGTATTGTTCCGTTTAGCAAATCATCATCTCGTTCATCGCGGAGTTAGAGATTATCGTTCGGGTTCCGTCTTGGTGGAGTTCTTCTTTCATTTTGACCTCTGGGACTTCTTGTCCTGTGTCTCTTCCTATTGCTTCGTTCGATAATCTCGTCTAGTTTTCTCCCTTGAATCAATTTTTCGATCTCTTGCTTAAGGAGAAAGCAATCTTCAGTATGATGTCCATGCGCATGATGATACCTACAGTACAAATTGTAATTTCTTGCACCGGGTTTTGCTCGTGTAATTCTTTTCGCTGGTGGAATCCAGTTATTTCTTTCGAGTAAAACCAAGATCTCTTCCCTAGGAACATTCAACTTGGTATATTCTAGTAGGTATACTCGATCTCTATGTGGTCGATATGAGGAACGAGGTCTGATATAGACATTAGATCTTTTGTCAGGATCGTTCCGGTTATACTCCAATCTTTGGAAGAAGTTTCCTTTTCTTAATGATAGATTTGGGGATTGGAGCTTTATCTTGTCTTTTTTACCTAGAAGTAGAAGCTTTGTTTCTATTCTTATCTTTAAAGGAGTTCATCTCCTATTGGGTCATGTATTTGGACGCTAATGTCATTATGTTGGTAAAGTTCCTTGGCTGTTTTCGACTTGGCACGTTGCCAAATTGTCTATTCTTCGTAAGGTCGAACAAGATAGATATAATGTAGTCTATGTTTGGAGAATCAATCTTTAATAGCTCTACATTGAACCTTCCAAGCTAACAACTCAGCGATTCCCCCTCTTGTTGTGTGATCGTCTCCAAATAACTCATCGGAAGTTTATGTCGCTTCTGACTTGCAAATTGTTGAGTGAGCTTATTGCACATGTTGGATGAAGATGAAGAATAAAGGACAAGGAAGTTAGAAGTTAAAGGGATGTTTTGATGATTTCCAAAACATCATCATCAGCTAAGTAAGGAATACTTAGTAAAATTCCTTAGAAGAATTTTGATCAACCTAAAGACAAATTAGACAAGTCAAAATTCTACTTGGTCCAGAAGACTACTGATCTGCTGCTGAAGGAAGAAACCAATTTGATGAAAATCAGCCGTCAAATAAGATTAGTTCAAGTTTGAGATCAGCTCAGTACATCATCAAACAAGAGATCTTAATCTGATGAGAGAAGAAGATCAGGAAGTCTCCTCAACGGTAATAAATGCACTTGGAGTAATAAATGCTGAAGAAGGAGGGTATTTATGGCAAATGATTGAAGAAATCCTCATATCAACTGGGTGCATTAAATGCAGCTGACATAAAGTATTGTAGACAGTACTGTAGCAGTTGCAGAAAGCCGTTTTATAGAGTTTAAGGACCAGTACTCGAGGTGTTTGAATCATGTCTTTCTTCAACGGACACTTTTCAAACCAAGAGTATAAATTGTTCGTGAGTTTGAGAGAGAAGATAACAACAAACAACTGAGATAAATTATGCGAAGCAAAATCTTCTAAGTCTCAAAAACTCAAGAACAGCTCACAAGTCTGCTGAAGTTATTTGTTAACTGAAGCTGAGTTGAAGTCCAAAAACAAATCATTTTCTGAGTGAATCTGTTAAGAGAGTGTTGTGAGAAGCTGTTATCCATCTGTGTGAAGTGATAAAGCTTTGTAGTATAGGATTTCTGAGTGATCTCCTGTAACGAACTTGTGGCCTTTTCATTTGTTGATTGACGCAAGCAGAGTATACTGTAATCTAAGTGATTATAGTATAACCCAAGATCTAAGTGACTTGGAAGAGTGGACTAAAGGATTTTAATCCATATAACCACTATAAAAATTCTTCGTGTTTTATCTTGCATAAGTTTACTTGCATATCTCAAAATTACATATCTTAACACATTGAATTGTTTGATTAAAAATTTTGGAAGGAGTTTCAAAAACTAGGGATAGAATCTTTAAGAAGACTAAGTCTACTTGTGATAAATACTTTAAATTATCTTCTGCAAGTATTCTGTTTTAAAACTGATTTTCGCTGAAATCCGCTAAGTAGTTATTAGAAGAGTGGTCAACTCTACTGTTCAAGATATGTTCACGATCAGCTTAGTCAGCTTACTGTTCTATATAAGCTTAGTCTGCTGACAGACGACTTGAAAGTTTTAAAGTCTAAAATTTTCAGAGGTCTATTCACTAGAATCAGCTGCCTGATCAACGAGCTTGATCCGAGTGTTTTTCAAGAGTTTTCAAAGTTTTTCAAAAGAGCATATTTTTGAAAAATTAAAACTTTTTGAAAATGGATTGTATCAGCCATGCTCCCCACATTGGCGGTATGAGTTTTGAGGATTGGAAGATCAGAATGGAGATCTTCTTAGCTGCTTACAATGATAACATGTACACATGCATCACTAAATGTCCATTCAAATTCACCAAGACTATTAAGGTCGATGAAGTAGACATAGTGGTGGATAAAAATCTTCAAGAGATGACAGCCGAAGAAATCAAGCTGTTCAATCTTAACAAAGTTTGCCGTTTCATCATGACCGAAGCCCTGGACAATGACAGGTTTGACAAAGTCAAGCATTGCAAGACTGCAAAAGAAATGTGGGACAAGGTTCGTGATATGAGCGAAGGAAACGACGCCATAAAGGAGCACCAGCTAATTGTTGCTCTAGAAAAGCTAGACAACTTCAAGATGAAGTCTATGGAAACCATTGATCAGATGGATACAAGGTTTACAAGGACGCTGAATGAAGTTCTTAAGCTGGAAAAGACTTTCACTGACAAAGAGATCACTGTCAGAGTACTGAAGGCTCTGCCCCCAAAGTTCAACATGAAGGTGACAACCATGGAAGAATCAAGAAGTTTGGGAAAGATCTCTCTTACCGAGCTGTTCTCCGTACTCAAGGCATACGAGTATAAACTGCCAAGAATGGGTATTGAATAAACCTCAACTTCAGGCCCCACAGCCGCACTGGTTGCTACTGAAAATCCAAGAAGACAGCAAACAAATGCAAACAAGTGGACTCATCTGATGAAACCACACTACTAAACAAAAAGAAGTACACTGCTGGAGATGTGGCACTTTTGATAAGCAATTTTAAGAAGTTCTACAAAAGAAAAATGAAGAACAAATACAACAATAATTCTACTTCTAACCCTACTTCTTCCTCTAATGATAAGGATACTTATAAATCCAAACTAATGTGTTACAACTGCAGAAAATTGGGACATTTCATAAGAGACTACCCATATCCTAAAGCTGAGAAGTACACAGAGGAAGAGAAGAGAATCAGAAAAGAAAGAAAACATCAGAAAGGCAAAGTGCTGATGGCTGAAGTAGAAAAGTTGGCTACCATCTACTCATCTGATTCTGACTCAGACACTTCTGAGGAAGAGTCTACTGAAGATGACAACCCTGCTCTTATTTGTCTGATGGATAAGGAATCTGATGACTCTTAGGATGAGGTAACTCCTCTCGATAATGAATTATTTAATTTATTTGAGCAAATGATTGTAAATAATACAAGTATTGTTGATGCATTTGCTAAGCTTAAGGAAAAGATGATATTTCTAAGAGAGCAAAACAGTTCACTGAAACTTAAGGTTGAAAAACCAAAAGAATCAGCTGAATATAAACAGCTTGAGCAAGAGAATGAATCTCTGAAAGCTGAATGTGAAGCATATATGGTTAAAATCATGGAATTTGAAAAAGTCATTGAGTCTCATGATAAATCATCTGTAGCATCCACTCAGATATCTAGTAAACAGAAGATGCCTTTAGAACAGGACAAGCTAGAACTGAATCATACTGAAAAATTTATATCTGCTGACAATAGTAAGGTCATCTTGTAAGTTCAGACTACTAAACCTGCTTCACCTGAGAAAGAATTAAAGGAAAAGAAAGCTCCTAAGGCCAAAACGAGCAAAGAGAAAAAATTAGAAAAACAGACTGGTAAAACAAAACAGCAGAGTCCTAGGAAGTCTGCTGATAAGAGTAAAACCAATCAGACTCATAATATAACTAAGTCGTCCGTTAATGAGCAAGCATCTAGTAAACCAAAGAAGCATAAGAATAAGAAAAATTAAAATACTTGGTATGGAAATGAGTCATATTATGTGCAACTTGCTGCATATCCTCCAATGTTTCATGCACCTGAATTTCCAGCTTACTATGCACATTACCCTGCTCATCCAATTACTATGAACATTACCCTGCTCATCCAATGCATGCATACCCTGCTTATCATGTTTCTTACTCTGCATATGAACATCATCCTTATCATACTGATTATCAACATAACACATCTGCTGAATATGATGAAGATAAAGCTGTTCATGCTCCAGTAAAATCTCAGAAGCCTAAGAAGCCTAAGACTTCAACATCTTGGGGTTGTCAAAGGTGGAACTAATCCTCCAGGACCCTCTCAATAAAGGGTACCTAAAAAAATTTATTTTGTTTTGTAGGTTAGGATTAGGAGTAGGAGTAAAGTAGTGAAACTATGGTACTTGAACAGTGGATGTTCAAGACACATGTGTGGCAACATACATGAGCTGACTGATGCAATTGTTGTGGATGGTCCTAAAGTGACATTTGGAGACAACAAATAAGGCATGATTGTAGCATGTGGAAAGCTAATCAAAGGAAACATAGAGATATCTGACATCTCTTATGTTAAAAGCCTCAAATTCAATTTGCTGAGCATAAGTCAATTTTGTGACAAGGGATTTTCAGTTATCTTCTCATCAGATAAGTGCTATGTTGAACATATCAGTACAAAGAAGGTCATCTTATCTGTGGATAAGAATTCAAATGTTTGTTTGGTGGCATCTACACCAAGTGAAGTTATTTGGTTGTGGCACAAAAGGATGAATCATGTGAACTTCAAGACCAGAAACAGACTAATCAAGAATGATCTGGTAGACGGAATTCCAAAGACAGTCATGAGCAAAGATAAGCTCTGTGATGCCTGTCAGAAGGGTAAACAAATCATGTCATCTTTCAAGAGCAAGAAGCACCAATCTTCTGGAAGGATTTTGGAGCTGCTACATATGGACTTATTTGGACCCATTGATCCAATCAGCGATGGTGGAAAGAAGTACTGCCTAGCTGTTGTGGATGACTATTCAAGATACACTTGGGTGATTTTCATGAAGAAGAAAAGTGAAACCAAGGAGCATCTTACTAATCTGATGGAACTGATCCAGAATGAGAAAATCATGAAGATACTAAAAATCCGATCAGATTGAGGCATTGAGTTCACAAACTCAACTGTTGAAGAGTATTGTAACATCAGAGGCATCAATCATGAGTACTCTGCTGCTAGAACCCCTCAACAAAATGGAGTTGCTGAAAGGAGAAACAGAACTCTAAAAGAAGCTACCAGAACCATGATAGCTGAAGCAAAGTTGCACCAAAGATTCTGGGCAGAAGCAACAAATACAACCTTCCTTAGCCAAAACAAATTCATGATCAACATGAATCAAAGCAAGACTCCATATGAAGTTTGGAACAACAGGAAGCCAAATATTCATTACATTAAAATTTTTGGTTGTAAATGCTTTATTTTAAATAATGAGAAAAATCACCTCACTGCTTTGGCAGAAAAGGCTGATGAAGTTGTTTTTGTAGGATACTCTACTGTTAGTAAAACTTACAAAGTCTTTAACAAAAGAACTTTACTTGTAGAAGAATCCATTCATGTAGTATTTGATGAACCAAATCAATCTTCTGAAAAGAATCAATGTGCTAATCCATGTCTATCTGCCGATTTTCAGAAATTGAGTGTTGAAAGAATGAAGAGTATGCACCCATCATACTACCTGATCTCAACTCAGCTGCTAGCTCAAGTGCTGTTGAAAATCAGTTGTATGATTGTCTAACAGATTAGTTGCAAACAGCTGACAAACCAGAGACTGTTCAACAGAGTACAAATGTTCAACAGACTACTACTGGAACTCCAACAGTAGTGTTGCAAGATCAATCTAGAAAAACAGACTGGTAAAACCAAACAGCAGAGTCCTATGAAGTCTGCTGATAAGAGTAAAACCAATCAGACTTATAATAAAACAAAGTCGATTGTTAATGAGTAAGCATCTAGTAAACCAAAGAAGCATAATAATAAGAAAAATCAAAATGCTTGGTATGGAAATGAGTCATATTATGTGCAACCTGCTGCATATCCTCCTATGTATCATGCACCTCAATTTCCATCTTACTATGCACATTACCCTGCTCATCCAATTACTATGCACATTACCCTGCTCATCCAATGCATGCATACCCTGTTTATCATGCTTCTTATTCTGCTTATGAACATCATCCTTATCATACTGATTATCAACATAAAACATCTGCTGAATATGATGAATACAAAGTTGTTCATGCTCCAGTAAAATCTCAGAAGCCTAAGAAGCCTAAGACTTCAACATCTTGGGTTGTCAAAGGTGGAACTAATCCTCCAGGACCATCTCAATAAAGGGTACCTAAAAAAAATTTATTTTGTTTTGTAGGTTAGGATTAGGATTAGGAGTAATGTAGAGATAATATGGTACTTGGACAGTGGATGTTCAAGACACATGTGTGGCAACATACATGAGCTGACTGATGCAATTGTTGTGGATGGTCCTAAAATGACATTTGGAGACAACAAATAAGGCATGATTGTAGCATGTGGAAAGTTAATCAAAGGAAACATAGAGATATCTGACGTCTCTTATGTTAAAGGCCTCAAATACAATTTGCTGAGCATAAGTCAATTTTGTGACAAGGGATTTTCAGTTATCTTCTCATCAGATAAGTGCTATGTTGAACAGATCGGTACAAAGAAGGTCATCTTATTTGTGGATAAGAATTCAAATGTTTGTTTGGTGGCATCTACACCAAATGAAGTTAGTTGGTTGTGGCACAAAAGGATGAATCATGTGAACTTCAAGACCAGAAACAGACTAATCAAGAATGATCTGGTGGACGGAATTCCGAAGACAGTCATGAGCAAAGATAAGCTCTGTGATGCCTGTCAGAAGGGTAAACAAATCCAGTCATCTTTCAAGAGCAAGAAGCACCAATCTTCTGGAAGGATTTTGGAGCTGCTACATATGGACTTATTTGGACCCATTGATCCAATCAGCAATGGTAGAAAGAAGTACTGCCTAGCTGTTGTGGATGACTATTCAAGATACGCTTGGGTGATTTTCATGAAGAAGAAAAGTGAAACCAAGGAGCATCTTACTAATCTGATGGAACTAATTCAGAATGAGAAAAGCATTAACATACTAAAAATCAGATCAGATTGAGGCACTGAGTTCACAAACTCAACTATTGAAGATTATTGTAACATCAGAGGCATCAATCATGAGTACTCTGCTTCTAGAACCCCTCAAAAAAATGGAGTTGCTGAAAGGAGAAACAGAACTCTAAGAGAAACTACCAGAACCATGATAGCTGAAGCAAAGTTGCACCAAAGATTCTGGGCAGAAGCAACAAATACAACCTGCCTTACCTAAAACAAATGCATGATCAACAAGAATCAAAACAAGACTCCATATGAAGTTTGGAACAACAGGAAGCCAAATATTCATTACTTTAAATTTTTTGGTTGTAAATGCTTTATTTTAAATAATGAGAAAAATCACCTTACTGCTTTGGCAGAAAAAGGCTGATGAATTTTTTTTTGTAGGATACTCTACTGTTAGTAAAGCTTACAAAGTCTTTAACAAAATAACTTTACTTGTAGAAGAATCCATTCATGTAGTATTTGATGAACCAAATCAATCTTCTGAAAACAATCAATGTGTTAATCCAAGTCTATCTGCCGATTTTCAGAAATTGAGTGTTGAAAGAATGAAGAGTATGCACACATCATACTACTTAATCTCCACTCAGCTGCTAGCTCAAGTGCTGTTGAAAATCAGTTGGTTGATTGTCTAACAGAAGAGTTGAAAACAGCTGACAAACCAGAGACTGTTCAGCAGAGTACAAATGTTCAACAGTCTACTACTGGAACTCCAACAGTAGTGTTGCAAGATCAATCTAGAAAAACAGACTGGTAAAACCAAACAGCAGAGTCCTAGGAAGTCTGCTGATAAGAGTAAAACCAATCAGACTCGTAATAAAACAAAGTCGATTGTTAATGAGCAAGCATCTAGTAAACTAAAGAAGCATAAGAATAAGAAAAATCAAAATGCTTGGTATGGAAATGAGTCATATTATGTGCAACCTGCTGCATATCCTCCTATGTATCATGCACCTCAATTTCTACCCTGCTCATCCAATTACTATGCACATTACCCTGCTCATACAATGCATGCATACCCTGCTTATCATGCTTCTAATTCTGCTTATGAACATCATCCTTATCATACTGATTATCAACATAACACATCTGCTGAATATGATGAATATAAAGTTGTTCATGCTCCAGTAAAATCTCAGAAGCCTAAGACTTCAACATCTTGGGTTGTCAAAGGTGGAACTAATCCTCCAGGACCCTCTCAATTGTTAGGGTAGTGCCCAACAAGCCAATTAATGACTTGTAATCTACTCTTGTAAAAACAATCTGTTTTTTATTAATAATATTTTATTGGCCATATTCATTAATTGTAATCAATCAACAATTAGATGAAGTCCTTAGATCATAAATGACTATGGGGCATGGCATCGATCCAATCATGGAATAAGCCTCTAAGGTCGTGATCTAAAATTGTTCTGAGTCATAGAACCCATTGAGACAGGACATCGATGGGATCGGATAGACTCACACAAATATACATAATCCAATAGTTGGAAGGCATTGTGTTTCCATGGATGCCGGTATGTGGATACCAGTGTATACGAGTGAGTGGTTTGTTGAAGAACAAATGCACTGAACGTCCCACCGAGAGAATCTTGTCTTGGAGACATAAAATGCACATCGGTGACAAAGTATTCTCTCATTTATGATAGTGTACGGATATTAGTCCTTCGACTTGAGATGGTTAGAGTAATCTCATGTGTGGGTGCTTATACTTTGATGTATTTCCCGACCACTTACTAGCGGGTCTATGTGGTTTTACGTTGGGTATAGGTAGTCGTACATGGAGATTGATGACATCAATATAGAATTCATTGACTCGATGTAATGAGTCGAGCGAATCTCCTATGTGTTCTAAAGTATTAGATTCTTGATAAAATCCATGCGCATGGTATGTGACAATTGGGAAGGAGTTTCCAAAGTTGTGGTCACAAGGGAATCTAATTATGAATAAGATACATAGAATCGAGGTATTATGGGAAACCGATCAACTACCATATCCCAGGCCTTGACCGGGAGGTTGGTCAATGAAAGGACCGTACGTACATGGAAAACATAAAAGGAAAGGTTCACACGAACAACATTCACCTATTAAGTAGGCTCCATGGGCTTGTGGCTAGACATCGACTATGGAGTGTGGGTACCAATGGACTAATGGAGATTAGTTCTAAGGTGGTCAATTAAATTTGTTTAATTGACCGGAATAATTATAAGAATTATTCACTAATTAAATCACAAAGTGTTGTGAGCCCACGGCTAGCTAACGGTGAACCTAAGGGGTCACACATAATATTCACAAGATGCAACCATAATATTGAATTCATGTTGTTAAAAGAGTTTGACAAAGATTGGAAGAAATTAATTAATTAGATTAATTAATTGAGACTTGATTAGTTAAGCAAATGAGTTTACTTAACTAAATCATTGATCAAGGAAGTATTAAGAGGAAGAATAAGATTAATTAGTCGGACTAATTAATTAAGAGAAGCTTCTAGGAGAAGCTAAGTACAAAGCTTCTGAGAGAAGCTAAGTACAAAGCTTCTTGGAGAAGCTAACTACAAAGCTTCTGAGAGAAGCTAAGTAGATAGCTTCCAGGAGAAGTAAAGTACGAAACTTCACAGCTAAGAAAAGTACGAAACTTCTCGGCTAAGAAAAGTACGAAACTTCTCGGCTAAGAAAAGTACAAAACTTCGCAGCTAAGAAAAGTGCGAAACTTCTCGGCTAAGAAATTTACGAGACTTCTCAGCTAAGAAAAGTACGAAACTTCTCAACTAAGTAAATGACAAAGCTTATCGGCTAGGATATGCTAGGAATATACCTTATCGGATAGGGTTGATGGCAAAGCTTATCAGATAAGCTTTGTGGATAGCTTCTCAACTAAGTTTTGTTGAAAGCTTAGTGGTGAAGTAAGTCCTTCTATAAATAGGAGGCCCTAGCTTTTCATTTACTAACACTTGGTCATTGCAATAAAAGTTCTTCTTCTCTATACTTCCTTTCAAGTTAGTAGAATTAAGTAGTAATTCTCTTCCAATCTAACTTCAATAGATTACGAAGGAATTTCAAGTTCTCAGCCTAAGAAATTCTTTCTAGGTTGTAAGACTTGTGAAGCGTGGACTTTCTTTAGAGGAGTTCTTTTCTTAAAGGCTCTTTTTGTGTTGTTTTCTTTGGAGGAGCTTTCGAAGAACCACTTGCAATTTCCTGATTCCGAGAGCCAAAGAAGTTCGGCCACGCCTTGCTTCGAAAGCCTCATTCACTACCAAGTGAAGTAAGGTAAAATCCTAAACCCCCTAAGGTTGGTTTATACTCGGTTTATATTATGCATATGGATTCTTGGGTTGAATCGAAAGACCACCCAAATTTTTAAAACCTTACCCGCTTCCGCTGCGGCTCGGGTCGGGTCATGTTCGATTCCCAACAAGTGGTATCAGAGCTACTTATGCATATATAAATCGATTTATATGTGTTTATAATTGTTATAAACATAAAAGGATTTGCAATTCAAAGTATTGAATAATATAGCTCATGATGGGATTTGCGATTCAAAGTGTTGAATAATATAGCTCATGATGGGATTTGCGATTCAAAGTGTTGAATAATATAGCTCATGATGGGATTTGCGATTCAAAGTATTGAATAATATTGCTCATGATGGGATTTGTGATTCAAAGAGTTGAATAATATTGCTCATGGTTGGATTTGCGATTCAAATTGTTGAATAATAGCTCATGATGGGATTTGCGATTCAAAGTGTTGAATAATATTGCTCATTATGGGATTTGCGATTCAAAGTGTTGAATAATATTGCTAAAGGAATTGTTTGATTTGATTTTCATTTTGAAATGAGGTTTGATTTTGATTCAATTAATTTGAAAACAAAATAAACTTTTGGATTTTGGAATGAAATGACAAATTAAACATGGTTGGTAAATTTACATTCTGGTTTTTCATATGATGATTGAATGTAAATTGTAGAGAAAATAAATTGATGAGATCTTGCAAGAAAACCCCACACTTGAATCAAGCAAGTGTTACAATATTAAGTCAAATAAAGGAACAAAGAAAAGAATGTTTCCAAGTTCCTTGCCTTCCATCAATAGGGAGTAAACATGAGTTGTTTTCTTTGTATCTCGATGTCTCACGAGTCGTGGGTCGAGGTATCGAGAGGCAATATGTTCATTTCCTTGATGTACGATATAATCGTACCAAGGGTGGGGATGGTCATGTCCTGGGTGCTGTCTCACGAGTCGTGGGGTGCCTTTGACCGGGTCATTTCTCATCAAGATTGATGGGTTTACACTTAACGTGGAGTAGTATGGATGTCGCACGAGTCGTGGGTCCATGTGAAAAGCGAGGCAAAATATCTTGAGGGTTGTATAGTTGATGCAATCGGAAAAATGTTTTTCTACCTAGGTGGATTGTCCATATGTCCACGAGTCGTGGGTATGGACAAAGTCACTCGGGACCTCAAGCTCACTAGGAAATATTTATTTCCCGAATTACATGTGGGGGCATGGGATTCGATAAAATAGTGGGAGTAGTTTTATGATTAAAGTTCAAAATCATAATTCAATTATTAATCAATCAAATGCTTATATTCTCTTCTTCGCAATTGTAGATTTGAAAAACGTTTTCAAAATGGCAAAGAATCAACTTACCTTAATTCTCGACCAAAATAAACTCACTGGTCCCAACTATGATGATTGGCTTAGAAATCTTAAAATTGTTCTTGATTCGGAGAAAAGAACTTATGTTCTTGATAAATCTCCTCCCACTGTCATCCCTGATGATGTCACCGATACTATAAGGGCTAAATATGAGAAACATATTGATGATGATATTCAAGCTCGTTGTATTATTATGGCATCAATGACAAATGAGTTGCAAAGGCAACATGAGCATATGAAAGTAGCAAGCGAGATCCTCTTGCACCTTAAAGGACTCTTTGGGGTGCAAGATCGTAATGAAAGGTATCTTACGAGTGAGGCTCTCTTTCGAGCAAGGATGCCCGAGGGCACAAGTGTTAGAGAACACGGCCTCAAGATGATCGGGCTTATAGAAAAGCTCGTCAATCTTGGCGTGGTCTTTAACAATGAAACATATGGTGATATGATTCTTCAATCCTTGCCCGACTTGTTCAAACAATTCAGAATGAATTACACGATGTATAAGATGGATGTGCCTATTCATGAATTGGTTAATATGCTTGCCACGGCAGAGGCTTCCCTTAAAAAGGAAAAATCTATAATGTTTGCTAGTACATCCCGCTCTAAGGCCCAAAAGCCAAAGAAAGGGAAAAAGAAAGGAAGGAGTTCCTGTTCTGATAACAAAGCATTACATGCCATACGTGGGATCAAGAAAAGAATGTTTAAAAGCCAACTTGATTATGAATGCTTCCATTGTAAAAAGAAAGGGCACTGGTAAAATAATTGTCCTGATTACCTCAAGTCCCTAAATGAAGGAATAGTAAGCTAGGAATCCATTTACTTATGGCATGCAAGACTTGGACATATTTCCAGAAAGAGGATTCAAAAATTGGTCTCAAACGGGTCTCTAGAAATAGATAACTCGGAAGAGTTACCAACTTGTGAATCTTGCTTAAAGGGGAAAATGACCAAATCACCGTTTGTTGGACATCCGGAGCGTGCCACACAAGTTTTGGATTTAATTCATACCGATGTGTGTGGACCTCTAAGCGTTCGTGCGCGAGGAGGGTACTTCTACTTTATAACCTTTACCGATGACTTCATTCGATATGGGTATGTGTATCTTATGACACACAAGTCCGAAGCTTTTGAAATGTTCAAAGAGTTTAGGGCTGAAGTAGAAAATCAAATCGGTCATAGTATTAAAGCTCTTCGATCGGATCGAGGAGGCGAATACTTAAGTGATGAATTTCTTGGTTATCTGGGAGAGAATGGAATACTCTCAAAGTGGACTCCGCCCGGTACACCCCAATTGAATGGAGTGTCTGAGCGAAGAAATCAAACTTTGTTAGACATGGTTCGTTCTATGATGAGTTTCACAGACCTTCCTATTTCATTTTGGGGACTAGCCCTTCTTACGGCTTCAAAGTTACTAAATGTAGTACCTTCTAAGTCAGTGCAATCTACCCCGCATGAGATGTGGTTTGGCAAAGCACCCTCATATTATTACATGCGAGTATGGGGGTCTCCCGCTTATGTTAAGAACATAGTGGGAGATAAGTTGGATAGTCGATCCACCTTATGCAAGTTTGTGGGATATCCTAAAGAGTCGATAGGATATTATTTCTATAATCCAAAGGAGCAAAAAGTGTTTGTTTCTAGAAATGCCACCTTCCTAGAGAAGGATCTTCTATCAGATAGAAAGAGTATTAATATAGAATTAGATGAGGTTCGTGAGACGAATTCATCACCACAACCAATGGAAACACATGATCAAATGAAAGAGACCTCAAGTACACAACCTCTAAGAAGGTCTGATCGGATTCGATGGGAGCTCGAGCGTTATGGACTTCTACACGAAATCGGTCAATTGGATGATGATCCAAGAACATACGAGGAGGCAATGTCAGATATTAACTTGGGAAAATGGCTTGAAGCCATGAAATCCGAAATGGACTCTATATACTCCAACGAGGTATGGACCTTGATAGATCCACCTGAAGGAATAGTTCCTGTAGGTTGTAAATGGATCTATAAACGAAAACTTGGAGTAAATGGAGAGGTAATCACCTATAAAGCAAGGCTAGTCGCGAAGGGTTATACTCAAAGGCCAGGTATTGACTTTGAGGAGACTTTTTCGCCCGTAGCTATGCCTAAATCCATCAGGATCTTGCTTGCCATAGCCACATGGTATGACTATGAGATATGGCAAATGGATGTGAAAACTGCATTTCTCAATGGAAACATTGATAAAGAAATATACATGGAACAACCAGAAGGTTTCACATCCAATGGGAGTAAACAAAAGGTTTGTAAACTCCAAAAGTACATTTATGGACTTAAGCAAGCTTCCCGTAGTTGGAACATACGTTTTGATGAGACGGTCAAATCGTTTGGCTTCACAAAAAACGTATATGAACCATGTGTGTACAAAAAGTCTAGTGGGAGTGTAATTGAGTTTATTGTACTTTATGTTGATGATATCCTACTCATAGGTAATGATGTAGGGATATTAGAGCAAACAAAAGCATGGTTGTCCACAGAATTCTCCATGAAAGATTTGGGAGAAGCATCCTTCTTATTGGGAATAAGGATCTATAGAGATAGATCAAAAAGGTTGCTTGGGCTATCCCAATCTTTGTACATAGACAAAATCTTGAAAAGATTTAGTATGGAGCACTCCAAGCGAGGATTGCTCCCGGCTAGACATGGGGTTTCTCTCTCAAAGTCTATGGCCCCAAAGACAGATGAAGAGAGAGAAAGGATGTCCAGAATACCTTATGCATCCGCGGTAGGGAGCATAATGTATGCCATGCTATGTACAAGACCGGATGTGGCACAAGCTCTTAGTGTAACGAGCCGCTACCAATCCGATCCCGGTGACAGTCACTGGGAAGCCGTGAAGGCAATTCTTAAGTACTTGAGAAGAACTAAAGAATTGTTCTTAGTATACGGTAATGGAGATTTGAAGCTTGAGGGTTATACTGATTCAAGTTTCCAAAGTGATGTGGATGACTCCAAATCTATGTCGGGATATGTGTTCTGCCTCAATAACGGTGCGGTTAGTTGGAAAAGTTCCAAGAAAGAAACCATAGCCGATTCAACTACTGAGGCGGAGTATATTGCAGCATCAGATGCCGCAAAAGAAGGTGTTTGGATGAAAAACTTCATCCAAGAGTTGGATGTTGTGCCTAGCATTGCCGAACCTATTATTATCTTTTGTGATAATAATGGAGCTATCTCACAAGCAAAGGAACCAAGATCTCATCAAAGATCCAAGCACATAATGAGACGATACCATTTGATCCGTGAGATCACTGGTAGAGGCGACATAAAAGTTGAGCGTGTTGACTCGGAAGAGAACGTGGCGGACCCACTGACTAAACCCCTATCGCAAAAGGTCTTTGAAAAACATCTTATGAAGATGGGACTCAGGACCATGGGTAATTGGCTTTAGGGCAAGTGGGAGATTGTTAGGGTAGTGCCCAACAAGCCAATTAATGACTTGTAATCTACTCTTGTAAAAACAATCTGTTTTTGATTAATAATATTTTATTGGCCATATTCATTAATTGTAATCAATCAACAATTAGATGAAGTCCTTAGATCATAAATGACTATGGGGCATGGCATCGATCCAATCATGGAATAAGCCTCTAAGGTCGTGATCTAAAATTGTTATGAGTCATAGAACCCATTGAGATAGGACATCGATGGGATCGGATAGACTCTCACAAATATACATATTCCAATAGTTGGAAGGCATTGTGTTTCCATGGATGCCGGTATGTGGATACCAGTGTATACGAGTGAGTGGTTTGTTGTAGAACAAATGCACTGAACGCCCCACCGAGAGAATCTTGTCTTGGAGGCATAAAATGCACATCGGTGACAAAGTATTCTCTCATTTATGCTAGTGTACGGATATTAGTCCTTCGACTTGAGATGGTTAGAGTAATCTCATGTGTGGGTGCTTATACTTTGATGTATTTCCCGACCACTTACTAGCGGGTCTATGTGGTTTTACGTTGGGTATAGGTAGTCGTACATGGAGATTGATGACATCAATATAGAATTCATTGACTCGATGTAATGAGTCGAGCGAATCTCCTATGTGTTCTAAAGTATTAGATTCTTGATAAAATCCATGCGCATGGTATGTGACAATTGGGAAGGAGTTTCCAAAGTTGTGGTCACAAGGGAATCTAATTATGAATAAGATACATAGAATCGAGGTATTATGGGAAACCGATCAACTACCATATCCCAGGCCTTGATCGGGAGGTTGGTCAATGAAAGGACCGTACGTACATGGAAAACATAAAAGGAAAGGTTCACACGAACAACATTCACCTATTAAGTAGGCTCCATGGGCTTGTGGCTAGACATCGACTATGGAGTGTGGGTACCAATGGACTAATGGAGATTAGTTCTAAGGTGGTCAATTAAATTTGTTTAATTGACCGGAATAATTATAAGAATTATTCACTAATTAAATCACAAAGTGTTGTGAGCCCACGGCTAGCTAACGGTGAACCTAAGGTGTCACACATAATATTCACAAGATGCAACCAGAATATTGAATTCATGTTGTTAAAAGAGTTTGACAAAGATTGGAAGAAATTAATTAATTAGATTAATTAATTGAGACTTGATTAGTTAAGCAAATGAGTTTACTTAACTAAATCATTGATCAAGGAAGTATTAAGAGGAAGAATAAGATTAATTAGTCGGACTAATTAATTAAGAGAAGCTTCTAGGAGAAGCTAAGTACAAAGCTTCTGAGAGAAGCTAAGTAGATAGCTTCCAGGAGAAGTAAAGTACGAAACTTCACAGCTAAGAAAAGTACGAAACTTCTCGGCTAAGAAAAGTACGAAACTTCTCGGCTAAGAAAAGTACAAAACTTTGCAGCTAAGAAAAGTGCGAAACTTCTCGGCTAAGAAAAGTACAAAACTTCGCAGCAAAGAAAAGTGCGAAACTTCTCGGCTAAGAAATTTACGAGACTTCTCAGCTAAGAAAAGTACGAAACTTCTCAACTAAGTAAATGACAAAGCTTATCGGATAGGATATGCTAGGAATATACCTTATCGGATAGGGTTGATGACAAAGCTTATCAGATAAGCTTTGTGGATAGCTTCTCAACTAAGTTTTGTTGAAAGCTTAGTGGTGAAGTAAGTACTTCTATAAATAGGAGGCCCTAGCTTTTCATTTACTAACACTTGGTCATTGCAATAAAAGTTCTTCTTCTCTATACTTCCTTTCAAGTTAGTAGAATTAAGTAGTAATTCTCTTCCAATCTAACTTCAATAGATTACGAAGGAATTTCAAGTTCTCAGCCTAAGAAATTCTTTCTAGGTTGTAAGACTTGTGAAGTGTGGACTTTCTTTAGAGGAGTTCTTTTCTTAAAGACTCTTTGTGTGTTGTTTTCTTTGGAGGAGCTTTCGAAGAACCACTTGGAATTTCCTGATTCCGAGAGCCAAAGAAGTTCGGCCACGCCTTGCTTGGAAAGCCTCATTCACTACCAAGTGAAGTAAGGTAAAATCCTAAACCCCCTAAGGTTGGTTTATACTCGGTTTATATTATGCATATGGATTCTTGGGTTGAATCGAAAGACCACCCAAATTTTTAAAACCTTACTCGCTTCCGCTGCGGCTCGGGTCGGGTCATGTTCGATTCCCAACATCAATAAAGGGTACCTAAAATAATTTATTTTGTTTTGTATGTTAGGATTAGGAGTAGGAGTAAAGTAGGGAAAATATGGTACTTGGACAGTGGATGTTCAAGACACATGTGTGGCAACAAACATGAGCTGACTGATGCAATTATTGTGGATGGTCCTAAAGTGACATTTGGAGACAGCAAATAAGGCAAAATTGTAGCTTGTGGAAAGCTAATCAAAGGCAACATAGAGATATCTAACGTCTCTTATGTTAAAGGCCTCAAATACAACTTCCTGAGCATAAGTCAATTTTGTGACAAGGGATTTTCAGTTATCTTCACATCAGATAAGTGCTATGTTGAACAGATCGGTACAAAGAAGGTCATCTTATCTGGAAGATGACAAGGAAATATCTACATAGTCGACTGAAATTCTGTGGATAAGAATTCAATTGTTTGTTTGGTGGCATCTACACCAAGTGAAGTTAGTTGGCTGTGGCATAAAAAGATGAATCTTGTGAACTTCAAGACCATAAATAGACTAATCAAGAATGATCTGGTAGAAGGAATTCCAAAGACAGTCACGAGCAAGGATAAGTTCTGTGATGCCTGTCAGAAGGGTAAAAAAATCAAGTCATATTTCAAGAGCAAGAAGCACCAATCTTCTGGAAGGTTTTTGGAGCTGTTACATGTGGACTTATTTGGACCCATTGATCCAATCAGCAATGGTGGAAAGTAGTACTACCTAGCTGTTGTGGATGACTATTCAATATACACTTGGGTGATTTTCATGAAGCAGTAAAGTGAAACCAATGAGCATCTTAC
The DNA here is from genome assembly GCA_038501285.1 of Penstemon eatonii. Taxonomy (NCBI): domain Eukaryota; kingdom Viridiplantae; phylum Streptophyta; class Magnoliopsida; order Lamiales; family Plantaginaceae; genus Penstemon; species Penstemon eatonii. Next base: position 49,179,852 of record CM076715.1, on the reverse strand, counting down.
TAATCTGATGGAACTAATCCAGAATGAGAAAAGCATGAAGATACTAAAAATCAGATCAGATTGAGGGACTGAGTTCACAAACTCAACTGTTGAAGAGTATTGTAACATCAGAGGCATCAATCAGGAGTACTCTGCTGCCAGAACCCCTCAACAAAATGGAGTTGCTGAAAGGAGAAACAAAACTCTAAAAGAAGCTACCAGAACCATGATAGCTGAAGCAATGTTGCCCCAAAGATTATGGGCAGAAGCCACAAATACAGCCTGCCTTACCCAAAACAAATGCATGATCAACAAGAATCAAAACAAGACTCCATATGAAGTTTGGAACAACAGGAAGCCAAATATTCATTATTTTAAAATTTTTGGTTGTAAATGCTTTGTTTTAAATAATGTGAAAAATCACCTTACTGCTTTTGCAGAAAAGGCTGATGAAGCTGTTTTTGTAGGATACTCTACGGTTATTAAAGCTTACAGAGTCATTAATAAAAGAACATACTTGTAGAAGAATCCATGTATGTAGTATTTGATGAACCAAATCAATCTTCTGAAAAGAATCAATGTGCTAATCCAAGTCTATCTACTTATTTTCTGAAATTGAGTGTTGAAAGAATGAAGAGTATGCACACATCATACTACCTGATCTCAACTCAGCTGCTAACTCAAGTGTTGTTCAAAATCAGTTGGTTGATTGTCTAACGGACGAGTTGCAAACAGCTGACAGACCAGAGACTGTTCAACAAACTACAAATGTTCAACATACTACTACTGGAACTCCAACAGTAGTGTTGCAAGATCAATCTAGAGGACAACATCCAGAATTGCAACCTGATCTCAGATGGCTCAAGAATCACCCACCTGAATTAGTGATTGGTGATCCTTTGGATAGAGTAAAGACGAGAAGAGCTGTTGCAAATGATGCAATGTTTGTTAGCTTTCTATCGAAAAATTAAGCCCAAACAGATTGAAGAAGCTCTTAATGATTCTAACTGGATTGAAGCTATGCATGAAGAGTTGAATCAATTTGAGAGGAATGAAGTCTGGTACCTAGTTCCTAGACCAAGTCATCAAAAAGTAATTGCCACTAAGTGGGTATTCAGGAACAAAATGAATGTAGATGGTATTGTCACCAGAAACAAAGCAAGACTAGTGGCCAAAGGTTACTTCCTAGAAGAAGACATTGACTTTGATGAAACTTTTGCACCAGTGGCAAGACTAGAAGCAATCAGACTATTTCTTGCCTATGCTGCTCACAAAAACTTCACTGTCTATCAGATGGATGTGAAGTCAGCCTTTCTCAATGGAGAGTTACAAGAAGAAGTATATGTTGAGCAACCACCTGGATTTGAAGCTTATAAAGAAGAAGACTAGGTATATCGTCTGAAGAAAGCTCTCTGTGGACTGATAAAGGCTCCAAGAGTATGGTATGATACTTTATCTGATTTTCTCTTAATTAAAGGATTTCCTAAAGGTAAAGTAGATAAAACCTTGTTCACCATTGAATGGGAGGATCATATATTACTTGTGCAAATATATGTGGATGATATTATTTTTGGTTCAACTAACCAACAGATGTGTGACAAGTTCTCCGAGCTGATGCAAAACAAGTTTGAAATGAGCATGATGGGTGAATTGAATTACTTTCTTGGTTTTCAAGTTAGACAGTTGAAAGATGGAATTTTCATCAACCAAGCTAAGTACACAAAAGATCTGTTTAAGAAATTTGGTATGGAAACTAGCTCATCTGTTAGTGTTTGATTTAACCGGATTTTTTCGAGTTAATGGTATCAGTAAAATTGTGATATTGGGATTCTCAATATATAGTTTATAGGGCTCTGTTACTTTACTCAGGATGGATCAATCTCAAGGAAGAGCAATTTCGTAAGAACAATAAGTAAATATCGTAACCAACACAAGTATAACACCAGTATGAAGAGAAAACTCTTTCTTTTTATTAAGTAAAACTGAGTTATGCTGTTTATGCAGAATTCAATGACGCATTAGCCTTATGATTCAGAGTTGTCCAATACAATGATAGACTAGGTATTTATATCATACTAAACCTAGTGTTACAAGGAAATATAGTCCTAATAGGACACTGCCCAAATATCCTTCTTGGGTCCGGAGTATAGTCTTCTTGTCGAAGAGAGCTGTATTCGGCCGGGTCGATAAGATGATCCCGAACTGTATGATTTGGTCGAACCGATCTTATGTTCTTTAGTCGATCCGCACATTATGTGGGGTGCGAAATAGCCCCCATCAGTACTCCCTCACTTCTTCGAGCGTATAGATAATAGAAGCTCGTAGAAGTAGATAATTTTATACGACTGTTTATCTTCTATGAATAGTGCCTCGTTAAAAACCTTTCTTAAGAAAAAACCCTGTGGGAAAAAAATCTTAAGTAAGGAAAAGAGTGCTACGCATCATAGATAGTCGTTTTCTCTTTCCAACTATGAGTAGCCACGCGTCCTTTCGTGAGGCTTTTAATCTCCTTCCGATTTTGGCGGGAATGTGATTTAGTTGTGACGAGTTCGAAACGTCTTTTCTCTTCTTAGTATAAATAGGTGACTTTTGAGTTCTTTATTTTTCCTTTATACTTGCTTATAGTCCGTAGTCTTTTTCTTGCTTAGTCGTTCATCATATAAAGTTTTCCTTTTATCGACCTACATCCTCCGAGAATCTGGAAATATGGCTTCTTTAAGAAAATCTTCTTCTTCCTCTAGGGAGAATGTCGCTCCTAATAACGAGGAGGAGTTGCATTCTAATTTTTTGGGTGAACAAACTGCAGTTCCTGAATTTGTCGTTGCTGTTGAAGACACTTTTAAGGTACAAATCCTTTCCGATTCTGATGTCGCTGCCCGAGCCAAAAAGGGCAAAGGTACTGCTCCTCAGATTTCTTAACCAATTAAGGACCTAGCTTGCGCTTATACGATGGACACTTTTCCAGAGGTTGTGAATAATTACGCCAAATATTTCCCGGAGGGTTCTGAAATAATTCTCCCTTCCCCTGCTGATAGGGTTACATCTCCACCGGAAGGATGTCGAGCCTTTTACACGGCCCATTTCAATAGCGGTATGCGTCTTCCGTTGTCTCCCCTCTTTCTTGATATTCTAAGAATATTCAGTGTGTCCTTGACACAATTAGTTCCTAATTCTGTGGCTTTCGTGGTTTTTTTTTCTGTCTTAATGATCGCAAAGGGGTTTAAACCTTCTTTTCGTAATTTTACACAACTTTTTCGGTTCAATATTTCCAGTTCTTCCAATCGTGGATATATTTTCGCTAGTCAGAGGCCTAGTCGAGCAATTTTTGATTCCCCTATTTCTAGCAATCCTTCTTGGAAATCACTTCTTTTTTGTTCGTCCCCCACCTCGTATTCGTTCGGCGGATGGTTCGTCCATGCCCTTCTCATGGGATCATGGTTCCAGTTGGGTTCCCGGAGGTCGCTTGCCGACTGGTGAACTTGTTCCAGATGACGCTCAGTTTATTGGTGAAATCCCCGCTATGCGTGCCAACAAATACCAGAGTGCTCTTCTGATTGGAGAAGCTTTCCTTCGTAAAGCGGGATTAAGCGCTCATAATTTTCCAATCAGTTCATCATCCGAATTACTTGGTAAGCATTTTACTACAACCTGGTGATGCGATGATATCTTTTTTTACTGAGAATCTAATTTTTATCTTGTTTCTTTTTCAGCCCATATGGTAGAAAACTCCCGACATTCTTCGAAGGGAAAAATGGTGCTGTCTAAATCTTCCAAATCCGTAGAGAACGTCCCTATCGAGCATAGAGCGTCACGGAAGAGGAAACTGGAGTTGAGTCATGAGTCCGAGGAGAATGGAGAGGAATCTCCAGATTCTTCTTGAGAGTCCCCCATTCGTCAGGGCACAGGATCCGGTTATCCTCCTCTTCAGCTTAGAACATCTTTGGGTATTCGTGGATGTCGCAGCTGGTCGATGCCTCATCCTACTAATAATCCAGTTGATAGAAGGAGGAGCTACTATGATCGCTCTGGTAACGATCTTTATTTACTCGAAGACAATCATCCAAGACCTACTTTGGTCGAAATGATTGAGGATCACTTAGAGGGAAGGAGGGCCGCTGGCTACTCCGAGAATGATTCACTTGTTCATGACGATAGTGAGAACGCGGTCGATAAGGCAACCCGTGTTCTTTTGTCTGGCGTTTTTACTCGTGATCTGAATAAGCTTCTTCGTAAGGATCCTCTGGAGAAATTTCAGCGAGCCTCTCTTTATGCTGAAAAGGTGATTTCTTTTTTTTTTTCTTTGATTATACTAACAAAGTAATTTTCTTTAAGGATCTTTCTTAATTTGCTATACCATTTCTTTTTGCTCTCTTTGTTCTTTCAGACTAAAACTTGTCTGGCATCATATGCTTATGAAAATGCTCTCTGGAAACAACAATGTGAGTTTCTGGAGGAGAAATACAAAGCTTTACTCCATAAGTCCTCTGGTTCAGAAGTAGGCCCATCAACGTCTTCTTCCGTTCCGGTCGTTGAGACAGGGGCTACACTGACTGAAGACCAGGAGATTATGAACAAGGTCCTGGAGACCTCCCGTGCTCAAGAGCAAGCCGATCAAATGGCTAGAAAGTTAGAGGAATTCCAGTTTCAGAGTACTGCTCGGATTAGTGAGCTAGAATCTCAAGTATTGAGTCTTCAGGCTTCATTAGAAGAGTACGAGAAGGACATTCCTCTGAGTGGACTCAGGGATCGTTATGGTCGTAATTATGATGAAAAAGTGATTCGTGAATTCCTTAATTCTCCCGTTCATACGGCGTTGGTAAATCAGATGGTTGGTCCGCTCTTAGAAAATACGTTCAAGAAGGCAATCCATCAGTTGGTCGCTTTCGATATGATAGATGATCGTCGAAAGGAATACTTTAAAGTGGCACATATTCGGTTGAACCGCTATGGCGAGGTATACTCTCCTTCCGAGCTTCCAGATGTTGTATATAAAAACTTTCCTTTGGCACACCTTATCAAAGAGTTCGGAAAACCATTGCCAATTCCTCCTTCAGATATCAATGATGAGCTCGACAAAACCTTCATCGATCCAGAAGATGAAGAAGAAGAAGAAGAAGATATTGGCATAGCTGAGGAAGAGAACGTCGGTAGCGAACATAAAATTCCAGATAGCGTCCAGGCTATATGATATATTGATTTTTTGAAATAATCTTTGTAATTATTTACCCGTAGGTTTAATTGTAACTTTACCCTTTCATCACTTTGAAATAATCGTTTGGTATTCTGACAGTCACGTCCTTTCGTGTTCTCTGTAATAATTTGGACAAGTCATTAACTTCGCCGTAATCATTATGCGTGTGTCGTTTCAAATTCTAGTGTTTATTCGAAAGCTCTTTTCTGTATTTCGCGCCCTTTCTTCGGGTCTGTCGCGTCTTCTCATATAGTATAAATACAAAAGGTAAAAACTTGATTCGGTTTTTACTGCTATACTCATCTCTTCTAATAGAATACTCTTTCCCCAGTTAGTCGATAAGCTTTCTCGATATTTAATTTGTACTTTTCAACAATCCGATCATGAGTAATCTTTTTGGCAATACTTCGAAGCGACCTTCCCGTGAAGGCGCTAGGGATAACAGATCTAAAAAAATCTCGAAGAGAGGGGCCCTCGATGGAGCCTCCTCGTTCGTCTCCACTAACTAGGTCGGTGATCGACTCTCATGTTATCCCTTCTGAACCTTTTTCCGTAATTAGTTCATCTTTTGTACAACCAAATTTTTCTTCTTCTACTGAAGTTGGGAGTAGGCCTTCCCCTGGTCGGGTGGCTTTCGGTGATACATCTAATGTGGAGCAGACTTTTGATATACCTGTTTCTTCAGGCGTTTCTTCCTTCGAGCATGTTTTTCATGGAGGGGATTTTGCTAATTCCCTTCCTTTGTCTACTTCTACTGCCCCGATCGCCAGCGAAGGGCAAGTTGGTGAGGGCTCCTTTGTCATTCCTTCCACAACACAATCTATTCTGCAAGATTGTCCTGACTATCTGTTTCATGATACTACTGTGATGACTACTTCTTTCGAATCTGGAGGACCTTCTGGAGGTCGGTTTGGGTCGAGGTCTGGTCGTCGAACCATTATTTTTGCTTCGGGTAAGGAGACCTCAGTTAGTCCCAACGAGAAGGATTCTCCTCGTCCGTTAGACGATCGATGCATCCTTGAGTAGATTAAGGATATTACGTTGTCGGAGATTCCGCGCCCAGACGGTGTCCCTTCTGATAGCGAATTACCTGGCTCTATTGAGCCTGATGCTTTGTCTTGGGATCTGGGCTTAAGCACCATTTTGCCTGGTGAGCTGAGGAAACTTGAGGGTACATCCAACGTTCGCCTTGTCCAGTCGCTAGTGAAGATATTCGAGCAGGTAGACATATCTTTTGATGATTTTCCCTACTTTTATTTCGATTCTCTTGTTGTGTGAGGGTTTTTCTCATTCTTCTTCTTTTCTAGGCCAAATATTTTGCCCTTCAGCTAGGTGTGCAGAACGATGATCTGTGGAATGGTAAGGATGCTTACCAAAGACGGTTGGAGTCGGAATCGGCGAAGGCCGCAGGGCTGACCCTGCAACTGCAGCTTGCCAAAGATGATCTTCAAAAATTAGAGGCCGTGAGGGTCGTTCTTGAAAAGGAGAAAAATGATCTAGTTCAGGCTGCTGTCTTGGCGGAGGAGTCTCATCGGCAAGCTTATGAAGAAGGTTATGATGCCGGCTATCTCAAGCGTCAGGAGGAGTTGATGGCGTTTGCTAGTAACTTGACTCCTCGGAAGACTGTTTCTGCTAGTCGGCCCAGTAACGGCTCTTCTCAGTGATCTGTTCGACCTGGCAGGCTTTTGACTGTTTCCTCTTTTTTTTATTTTTTTATTTTTATTTTTTATTTTTTTTTTGGTGCCCAACTTATTTGTGTAGGTGCTTGGGCTGAATTTTTTGTATTAGGAGAATGATTTGCTCAAAACTATGAATATGCAGATCAAAGCCTTGATCTCTTTTAATCCATAGATATATTTTGTTATGCCTATTTTGCTGTTATGCATGAATATAACTTCTTTGAAGTAAGAAATATAGATTAGTATACTTATCTCGTGTTGATCTTCTTGGAGGATGTCTAGTCTTTGAAAATGTAGCTTTAGTCTTGCTTGACCGATGTTTTAAGTAACTGAATGTTACAACGTTTTGGACTTGCAAATTAAATCCTTTTAAATTAAGTATAAGAATGATGATCAATCGAGCATGATTCCTTATGGTCTTCCAGAAGTAGTGTTAATATCAAAGCATCCATGTAGATATCTGATCAAATATTTTAGAAAAAAAAATAAAAAATTCTCAGCTTTGTCGTCGCTGTTCGATCAGTCCCTCATAAATTTGTCTTTTAGTTAAAGACATCTTATTTAAAGATGTTGTCTTTCTGTTGAGCTTTGCTCTTCTTTTTTCTGAAGCTGCAAAATTGTTCTAGATAAATTCTCAAGATCCATGTTTCTCTGTAGTGCTTGTGAGTTCCTTGTTTTTCAAATAAAGCAATCAGTGTATCCATATACCATTGCTTTGATATGGGAGGAATTGGAAAACGTAGAATTATTAGCCAGATCTATCTTGTTCAGACCCCCTTCAGCAATTCTTTGGAATATTAGGCAGTGACTAGTTTGAAATCTTGAGTAATGACGGCTATTCTCCTGATTTCCATGTCAGATTTCTTGGATTCCAAATGGAGTTCTTGTATGGCTAATTTAATAGTTCCCCATATGATGTATGAGGTAGTGACACCCCTCGTATGGTGGAAGGTTTGGTTTTTCATCTCTAGGCGAGCAAGTATCCTGTTTTCAACGGCTTAAACTTGCATGCCTTCGTTGAGGATCTTTAAATTTTTCTGTCGAGCGACTATCATAAGTGATCGTTCAGACCTTTCTGGTCCGGAACTTCTTTAAGCCTTCTTGGATTATTTCGTCGTTCGCTTCGATCCACGGATTCTTTTGTTATCGATTGGTTGAGTTGATCAGATAGGTGCCGTTCCAACTTACTAGCATTTATTACGGGGAGTCAAAAGGTCGCATTTTCGTCCCTTGATCAAATTTCTATCCAGCCGTAGGATCATTCTCATGAGCGCCTATAAATAAGTAGGCAGTTTTCTTATCTTTTATTCAGAACAGATGGAGATCTCAGTCTCTTTGGATTTCATTTTGCCTTCTGATCCCATAATATTCAAAAAGTCACATTATCGCGATTTATATCACAACGGCTTAAATTTAATTAGCCTTGTACTGACGGGTCCCATGGAAGCACTACCTCGTACTGACGGGTCCCATGAGGCCTCGAACCTTGTATTTATGGGTTTGAGGTTCGTGGTTTCCTGTTTGCACATGGAGGTTTCATATTTGCCAGTCACCCCCGCTCTTGGATGTTACCTCCGGAGTGATAGACTGCCGGGGTGTACTGGTAAATATTAATAATTCACGACCGCCCCGAAGAGATGCTGCTTTAGAGTAAAATGTTTTATCTTTAAGTAAAAGCAGTATCTTGTTATGGGTGAATGAGTATTGCCGGTTATTTGGCTGGTAATGCTCATTTCGTCTGGAGGAACATTTGATCTTCAGAGCCTGGCCATCGAACCAAAGAAGTCGACCATCCTGAGCAGCATGCTTCTTAGGTGGTTTATCATAATCGACGAGGTACTAGGGAGGAGATTGGTGTTTCCGTGGACATTGTCGTGAAGGTCGCTGATCTATAGATAGGATATATTTCATCCAAATAATTGTAGAGATGTACAGGAAATCTTTGTACTCAGATTGATACTTCATATATCATTTGTATTTGTAATTCAGATGAATAATACTTTTGATTTATTACTTTGATATTGTTGGACAAGGATGAAGATGAAGGCACTAAAGGAAATTTGATAAGGGAGGTTTTGATGCATTCCAAAACTTCAAAGATTGGCTAAGTATGGAGTAACTTAGCTGATAAACTTATCAAGGAAATTTGACTAAGTAATGAAGACATCAGAAGAGTCAAAGTTTCAAGGTCCAAGACTTCTGATCTGCTGAAGTAAAGTTATCAGACTAGTGAAGATCAGCCGACTCAAATCAGATTTGTTCAAGTTTGAGATCAGCCGAGTTCACCATCAGACTTATACTTTCGTCAGCCAAGTAAAGAAGATCATGAAGTGTTCCCAACGGTAATAAATACCCCTTGGTGTAATAAATGCTGAAGTACGAGGATATTTAAGACAAATGATTGAAGAAAAGCTTCGCATCAGCCGAGTGCATTTAATGCTGCCTGCAGAATAGTACTGTTCATAGTACGGACAGACTGCAAAAGAGCCGTTCGCGGAAATTAAGGACCAGTACTCGAGGAATTTGAATCCTGTCTCTCTTCAACGGACACTTTTCAATCCTCAAGTATAAATAGCTGAAAGAGACGAAGAAGAAAGAAGCAACACAATCTCTGAGAAATTTTCGAAGCAAAATTCTTTAAGTCTCAAGAACAGCTCACTCATCAGCTGAGTCATTTGTTGACGAAAGCAGAGTTGAAGAATCAATAAAAATACATCTTCTGAGTGATTTTGTAAACAAGAGTGTTGTGCGGAGTTGTGATCCATCTTTGCGAGTGATCAAACTTCAGAGAATAGGTCTTCTGTGTGATTTCCTATTGCGAACTTGTGGTCGTTTCATTTGTTGTTCGACGCAAGCAGAGTATACTGTAAACTTTGTGATTATAGTATAACCCAAGATCTGTGTGACTTGGAAGAGTGGACTAAAGGATATTCAAATCCATATAACCACTATAAAAATTACTTGTGTTTTTACATTGCTTTTAAATCTGCATAATTTCTGTTTGCATAAAAACACGATAAGTTAACTGTTTGAAAAAGAATTAAGAAGGAGTTTATAAAACTGGGGAAACGTTTTTCAAACTGCTAAGATTACTTGTGAAAAACACTTTAAAAATCCGCTGCAAGTACTCTAAGTATTAAAACTGATTTTAACAAAATCAGCTAAGTAACCATCAGACGAGTGGTCAACAAAGCTGTTCAAAGATTTGTTCGCGAGCAGAATTGTAACTAACTAATCTGATCAGCTTAGTCTGTTCAGTTTAAAGTAAAAGTTTTAAAGTTAAATTGGAAGAAAATTTTTAAAGAGGTTTATTCACCCCCCCCCTCTCTAAACCTCTTCTGACCACTTGGGACCAACAAGTGGTATCAGAGCAGGTGGTTCATTAGAATCAGCTGCCTGATCAACGAGCTTGATCCAAGTGTTTTTCAAAGGTTTTCAAAAAATTTCAAAAGAGCATCTTTTTGAAAAATCAAAACTTTCTGAAAAATGGATTGTATCAGCCATGTTCCCCACATTGCTGGTATGTCTTTTGAAGACTGGAAGATTAGAATGGAAATCTTTCTAGCAGCCTACAATGACAACATGTACACATGTATCATTAAAGGTCCATTCAGATTCACAAAGACCATAAAAATCAATGAAGTAGATACGGTTGTGGAAAAAGACCTTCACGAGATGACTCCAGAGGAAATCAAGCTTTACAATCTAGATAAAGTTGGGAGATTCATCATGACTAAAGCCCTGGATAATGATCGGTTTGACAAGGTCAAACATTGCAAAACTGCAAAGGAGATGTGGGACAAAGTCAGAGATATGAGCGAAGGCAATGATGCTATTAAAGAGCATCAGCTCACTGTTGCCTTGGAGAAACTTGACAACTTCAAGATGAAGTCTGGAGAAACCATTGATCAGATGGATACCATATTCACCAGAACTCTGAATGAAGTTTTAAAGTTGGGAAAGACCTTCACTGACAAAGAGATCACTGTCAGAGTACTAAAGGCCCTACCTCCAAAGTTCAACATGAAGGTTACAGCAATGGAAGAATCAAGGAATTTGGGAAAAATCTCTCTTACTGAGCTGTTTTATGTACTCAAGGCATTCGAGTATAAACTGCCTAGAATGGGAATTGAAGAAACCTAAACTTCAGGACCCACAACTGCACTGGTTGCTGCTGAAAATCAAAGAAGACCAGCTCAAAGAAGTATAGAAGTGGACTCATCTGATGAAGCCACAATACTCAACAAGAAGGAGTACACTGCTGGAGATGTTGCACTGTTGATGAACAATTTCAAGAAGTTCTACAAGAGAAAAATGAAGAACAAATACAACAATGCTTCTTCTTCTAAACCTAACTTTTCTTCTCAAGAAAAAGATGATTATAAAGCAAAACTAATGTGTTACAACTGCAGGAAATTGGGACACTTCATCAAAGACTGCCCATATCCAAAAGCAGAAAAGTACACTGAAGAGGAGAAGAAAATGAGAAAAGAAAGAAAGCATCAGAGAGGCAAGGCTATGATGGCTGAAGCAGAAAAGCTTGCTGCTGTCTACTCATCTGATTCAGATTCAGACACGTCTGATGAAGAATCGTCTGATGAAGAAAAACCTGCTCTCCTCTGCCTGATGGCAAAGGAATCTGATGACTCAGAGGATGAGGTAACTCCTCAAGATAATGAACTATTTAATTCTCTAGAGCAAATGATGTTGAATAATACTACTATTGCTGGAGAATTTGTTAAGCTTAAGGAAGAGATGATATTGCTAAAAGAGCAAAATAGTTCACTGAAACTTGTAGCTGAAAAGCCAAAAGAATCAGCTGAATATAAACAGCTTGAGCAAGAGCATGAATCTCTGAAAGCTGAATGTGATGTTTATAAAGGAAAAATCATGGAACTTGAGAAAATTATTGAGTCTCATGATAAGTCAACTGTTGCATCCATGCATACATCTAGTAAACAGGAGACACCTTTAGAAAAGGATAAACTAGAATTGAACCATACTGAAAAATTCATTTCTGCTGACAATAGTAAGGTCATTCTGTATGTTCAAACTTCTAAACCTACCTCATCTGAGAAAGTGGTAAAGGAGAAGAAATCTCCTAAGGCTAAAAAGAGCAAAGAGCCTAGTGTAGAAAAACAGACTAGTAAACCCAAACAGAAGAGTCCTAGGAAGTCTTCTGATAAGGTTAAAACTAATCAGACTGGTGAGAAAACTAAGTCGTCTGTTAAAGAGCAAGCATCTAGTAACCAAAGAAGCATAAAAACAAGAAAAATCAAAATGCTTGGTATGGAAATGAGTCATATTATGTGCAACCTGCTGCATATCATCCTATGTATCATGCACCTCAATTTCCTGGTTACTATGCACCTTACCCTGCTCATCCAATGCATGCATATCCTGCATATCATGCACCTTACCCTGCTTATGAACATTATTCATATCATACTGATCATCAACATGACTTATCTGATAACTATGATAAAAATGAAGCTGTTCATGCTCCTAAAACTCAGAAGCCTAAGAAGCCTAAGACTTCAACATCTTGGGTTGTCAAAGGTGGAACTAATCCTTCAGGACCCTCTCAATAAGGGTACCTAAAACAATTTTATTTTTGTTTTGTAGGTTAGGATTAGGAGTAGGAGTAAAGTAGAGAAGATCTGGTACTTGGACAGTGGATGTTCAAGGCACATGTGTGGAAACATACATGAGTTGACTGATGCAGTTGCTGTGGATGGTCCAAGTGTTACGTTTGGAGACAGCAAAGAAGGCAGGATTAAAGCTAAAGGAAGGATAATCAAGGGAAACATAGAGATATCTGACGTCTCATATGTCAAAGGCCTAAAGTATAATCTGCTGAGCATAAGTCAATTTTGTGACAAAGGATATTCAGTCATCTTCTCAACAGATAAGTGCTACGTTGAACAGATTGGTTCAAAGAAGGTAATTTTATCTGGAAGACGACAAGGAAATATCTACATAGTTGACTGGGATTCTGTTGACAAGAATTCAAGTGTTTGTTTGGTGGCATCTGCACCAAGTGAAGTGAGTTGGCTATGGCACAAGAGAATGAATCACTTAAACTTCAAGACCATCAACAGATTAATCAAGAATGATCTGGTAGAAGGGATTCCAAAAGCAGTCATGAGCAAAGACAAACTCTGTGACGCATGTCAGAAGGGTAAACAAATCAAGTCATCTTTCAAAAGCAAGAAGCATCAATCTTCTGAAAGAATATTGGAGCTACTACATATGGACTTATTTGGACCCATTGATCCAGTCAGCAATGGTGGAAAGAAATACTGCCAAGCTGTTGTGGATGATTATTCAAGATATACTTGGGTGATTTTCATGAAAAAGAAAAGTGAAACCAAGGAACATCTTACCAATCTGATGGAGCTGATCCAAAATGAGAAGAGTACAAAAATATTGAAGATCAGATCAGATAGATGGACTGAGTTTACAAACTCTACTGTTGAAGAGTATTGTAACATCAAAGGAATACATCATGAGTATTCAGCTGCTAGAACCCCTCAACAGAATGGTGTTGCTGAAAGAAGAAACAGAACACTAAAGGAAGCTGTCAGAACCATGATAGCTGAAGCTAAGCTGCCACAAATATTTTGGGCAGAAGCAACAAACACAGCATGCTTTACCCAAAACAGATGTATGATCAACAAAAATCAGAACAAGACTCCATATGAAGTTTGGAACAACAGAAAACCAAACATTCATTACTTTAAGATTTTTGGTTGTAAATGTTTTGTATTGAATAATGGGAAAAATCACCTTACTGCATTTGCAGAAAAGGCTGATGAAGCTGTCTTTGTAGGATACTCATCTGTTAGTAAGGCTTACAGAGTTTTTAACAAAAGAACATTACTAATAGAAGAATCTATCCATGTAGTATTTGATGAGCCAAGTCAATCTTCTGAAAAGAATCAAAATGTTAATCAAGATCTGTCTACCGATTTACAGAAGCTAGACATTGGAAGAAATGAAGAATATGTTCCCATCATACTACCTAATCTAAGTTCAGCTGCTAACTCAAGTGCTGTTCAAAATCACAGTGCTGATTGTCTAACAGACGAGTTGCAAACAGCTGACAGACCAGAGACTGTTCAACAGACTGCAAATGTTCAACAGACTACTACTGGAACTCCAACAGTAGTGTTGCAAGATCAAGACAGAGGACAACATCCTGATCTACAACCTGATCTCAGATGGCTCAAGAATCACCCACCTGAATTAGTGATTGGTGATCCTTTAGATAGAGTGAAAACAAGAAGAGCTGCTGCACATGATGCCATGTTTGTCACATTTCTATCTCAAATAGAGCCTAAGCAAATTGAAGAAGCTCTCAATGATTCCTTCTGGATAGAAGCTATGCAAGAAGAGTTGAATCAATTTGAAAGGAATGAAGTCTGGTACTTAGTCACTAGACCAAGTCATCAAAGAGTAATTGGCACTAAGTGGGTATTCAGAAATAAGATGAATGAAGATGGTGTTGTCACCAGAAACAAAGCAAGACTAGTGGCCAAAGGGTATTGTCAAGAAGAAGCAATTGACTTTGATGAAACATTTGCACCAGTAGCAAGACTTGAAGCAATCAGACTGTTTCTTGCCTATGCTGCTTATAAGAACTTCACTGTCTATCAGATGGATGTGAAGTCTGCTTTTCTCAATGGAGAACTGCAAGAAGAAGTGTATGTTGAGCAACCTCCTGGATTTGAAGTCTATCAAGAAGAGGACAAAGTATATCGTCTGAAGAAAGCCTTATATGGACTGAAACAGGCTCCAAGAGCATGGTATGATACCCTATCTGATTTTCTTTTAATTAAAGGATTTCGAAAAGGTAAGGTAGATAAAACCTTGTTCACAATTGAATGGGAAAATCACATATTACTTGTGCAAATATATGTGGACGATATTATTTTTGGTTCAACTAACCAACAGATGTGTGATAAGTTCTCCAAGCTGATGCAGAATAAGTTTGAAATGAGCATGACGGGTGAACTTAATTATTTTCTTGGATTGCAAGTTAGACAGTTGCCTGATGGAATATTCATCAGCCAAGCAAAATACACAAGAGACCTGTTTAAAAAGTTTGGTATGGAAACTAGCTCTATTGCTACAATTCCTATGTCTACAAGTCTTCGTTTGGATAAAGATGAAGATGGCAAATCAGTGGACATAACCAAATATAGAGGCATTATTGGTTCATTGTTGTATCTAACAGCAAGTAGACATGATATAATGTACTCAGTTGGAGTCTGTGCAATATTTCAATCAAACCCCAAAGAATCTCATCTCATAGCTGCCAAGAGGATATTGAAATATGTTAAAGGCACTCAAGAATTGGGATTGTGGTATCCTAGAGAATCTGGATTTGAACTCATTGGTTATTCAGATTCAGACCTTGCTGGCTGCAAGATTGACAGAAAGAGCACAACAGGTGCCTGTCAGTTCTTAGGTAGTCGTCTGATCTCATGGATGAGTAAGAAACAGACTTCAGTTTCTATATCTACTGCTGAAGCTGAATATATAGCTGCTGGAGCTTGCTGTGCACAAATACTTTGGTTAAAACATCAACTAGAAGACTACAACATCAAGATCAGTGGAATTCCAATCTACTGTGATAATACAAGTGCAATCTCTCTTACTCAGAACACTACAAGTCATTCAAGGACTAAGCATATTGAGATCAAGCATCACTTCATTAGAGATCATGTGGAAAAAGGCAATGTAATGATTGAGTATGTTCATACAGACAATCAGATTGCTGATATTTTCACTAAACCTTTAAGTGAAGTAAGGTTTTCAACTCTAAGAGCTGAGCTAGGACTACTTAATTTGGAAGCATAAGCTGAGGGGGAACTCATCAGAAGACTGGAGTTCAACAGCTTAGTTATTCGTTATTATCTTCAAGGATTAACTCGCAACAGACTAGTTAACTTATGAATTCTTAAACTCAGGGGGAACGTGTAAGACTAGCGGTACTTCTGAATTAAAGATGAAATTTGTTAATGACAGTTAGTTGAAGTTATGTTTTCATCAGAAGACTCAACTATCGAAGATTAAAGTTATTTTATCTAGCTGGATTGACAAACAGCTGAGGAAGGTTATCAGCTATTGGCATTCTCTGATAACAACTATGTCATCAGGACAGTAGTCCATCAGATAAGTATTTATGTTACTCATCTGATTACTTTAATAAAAGATGAACTATTCAAAACGTTTTATTCAAAATACGCTTTTATAAGTAACTGTTGGGCGGTACATATTCCCGCTCTTCATTAAATATCTTTTGAATTCGAAAAGTCGTAACTGACGCCGCACGATCAGCACTGACAGAAAAACGGATCTAACGGTTGGCGGATATCACGGAATTCAAGATACCCCAACTCTATAAATCCCCATCTGATCAGTCGTGTAGTTCTTTACGCACTCTAAGCATTCAAAAGTACTTGTGAGAAAAATATCTGCAATTCTCTGCAAATTTCTCTCTGTTTTCCTAACCTTCAACAGATTAACAATGGCCGCTGAAGGTATGTTTCTCGTGTATGATTCCTACTACCAATCTGGTACGTCACTGATGAAAGAACTTTTGGAGAAGTTCAAATCTGCAAACTTGGTAAATTTTATGGAATATAATGAGGGAGTGATCTGGACTGATCAAGTGATGGAGTACTACAACACAGCAAAAGCTGACTACAACGCACTGGAGATTAAGGCTACAGTTGGAGGTAAATCTATCACTATTACTCCTGCTGTTTTGCACGAGACGTTTGGGCTTCCTAACAGTGGACGACATGACGTCACTGTACTGACGGAAGATAAGCACCAAAAATTCTGGGCGATCTGCGCCAAGGAGGGAGAAGTGATGTCTGGAAACATAAGGAAGAGACAACTGAGGGATGAATATCAGCGGATGGCTGATATGGTGTCTAAGCTGATTGAGAACTGCACCTTCTCACTGGATGCTGTTACCATGAAGAGGTTCAGCATCATGGCTGCCATCTACTATGGACTGGAGGTCAACTGGTCAATCATAGTTTGGTATATATTGGCTGATTTCCTTGATGAGAAGAAAGGAAAAGGCCCCTCCACCAACCACAAAATCACACTCAGTTATCTGCTGTCAAAACTGGGATGTGACACAAAGAATGGAAAAGAGATCCACAAATCCAAGGCATTGTCCAAGTACATGCCTGTTCAAAAGAGGAAGGCTGAAGAGCCTGAAGTAGCTGATGTTGAGGAACCAAAAGAGGTTCCTGCCAAAAGGCAAAAGAAGTTAGTCAAAACAGCCAGCTTAGCTGTTGAGACTAAAAAGAAGAAGGCTGCTGATGAGCCTAAGAAGAAAGTTACCAAGCAGATGGAGAAAGTGACTTCTGCTGCTGAAGCCACTAAAATCGTTGAAAACATAATTGCTGATGTAAGGACTGGATCCCCTGCATCACCATCAAGAACTCCATCAGCAGAGAGGCCTGCTGAAGGTATCTCTCAACGAACAAGAAGTCAACAGAGAGATACAACTACCACCACTTACCGTGAAGGGAGAACCAAGAAGACTGCTAGAAAGCAGATGACATTTATAGAAGAACCAACGGACTTGGAAAATGTAGCTAGGGAAGACCCTGAAGCTGCTGAAAGGCCTGCTGAAACAGTTAAGACTGTTGTGACTGACAAAGCTGATGAGCAACAGCCAAGTCAAGTCACACCAACAGCTGAGGTTGTTCAACCTCAAGAAGATCCAGAAATCCAAATCATTTATCCTATTGCTGCTGCTCCCCTATCATCTGCTGGTCCAGCTCCTGCTCCCATTGATAAAGGGAAAAGGAAGATAGTGCTTAAGAGAAAGAAAATCTCTAAAGCTGATAAGAAGGCAAGAGAGGAAGCTGAACAAAGGAAGCAAGATGAAGCTGAGGAAAAGAAGGCACTTGAGCTAAGCAAAGCTCAAGAAGCAAAGGATGAAGCCAGAAGGCGCATGTCTGAAGCAGAAAGGAAAGCTGCTGAGGATGCTGAAATGGAAATGGTTTTGTAATTGAGCAAAGTTGATGCCTATGGACCTGTCCATGGAGGTGGCATCAAGATTGGAGAAGGCAAAGATGGAGAAGACAAGAAAAAGATACTACTGCCTGCCCCCAAAACCAAATCAAAGGAAAAGTTTGAAGTTCGAAGAGCCTTTGAAATAGTGTATGCTGATAAGGAGCTCTTCAAGAAATTTGAGAAGTGTCTAGCATACTATGATCAGAAGCTTATGTTGAAGACTCTGTTCAACCAAGAGAAGCCAAGGTATATCAGTTAGAGGGATAACAGGCTGAACAAGTCAATAACAGAACTTCAAAGCATGAAGGAGTTAGCTGATGAAGAACAATGGGTTCTAACTTGGCTGAAGACAAACTCCATTCAAAAGGCCCTTGATCCCAGCTATGTAAGAGATGTCATGCATAGTTATGCAAAAGGTTTTGCATTGGAGGAGGCCAAGAAAATTCAAAACACCTTGTCTGATAAGAAGAAAAAGTCTGAAGATGCTGAAGAAAGAGCAATTAAGTTTGCTGTTATGACTGCCTTGAAGAGATGGGCAAAAAGGTCAAAATATCAACAAGGGTGTTCAAGTGACTTGCCACTGCTCCCAAGCATTCAACAAATAATTTTTGGCAAGGAAGTACAGCCGTTTGTTGAAGTGCCTAAGGGAAACAATGCGTTTGTTAACCCTTGGATCATTGTGAGGCAAATCAGACAAACAACTTGCTTCAATGATGACGGCACTGTCACAAATTTGTTCTATGATGATGTCACTGATGAACACAAGGAAGCTGATAAGTCCTTAGCTATTGAGCTGCAAGCTAAGACTTCTGAAGATCATCAGATGACGGATATGGAAGAAGTCCCTGTTCAACAGGCGACTGAAGAGAAGGAAGCTGATGCTGATGCTTCTGCTTCATCAGCTGATCAACATTCATCACTGATGGAAGCAATCCAGATGCTTATGGAAAACCAACTAAAGGAACTGGAAGACAAGCACAAGCAACAGCTATTGAAGGTTAAGGAGGAGCTGAAGGTTGAACTTAAAGCAGAGTTGGCAGAAACCAACAAACTTCAGCTGGAAACTGTTCAAGGATCAACAGAAGAGATCATCAAGAAAGAAATTAACAGTATTCCAATTCCTCAAGACAATTCACTGCAGTTAGTGCACAGTTTGAGAGAATTGAACAAGAACGTAGAAGATGTGAAGGGTGATGTCAAACACCTTCACACTGCTTTAAAATCAGCTGAGCACAAGATTGCTGATCTGACTGCAACCTTCATTCAAGTCAGTAAGGAAGAGAAGGAAATCAATCTAGGGATGTTGCAAGAAGTGGCAAAGGCCTCACAAGAAGTTCAGAACGAAATTGCAACTATCAACCTTAACATTGACTACTTCAATGACAAGACTGACGTCATCAGCACTGATATTCATCATCTAACAGCAAGTCATGACGTTGTTAATCAGAACCTAAAGGCTTTATGTGCTGGAGTGAAGATTCCAACAGTTGCTCTCAACCCTGCTGTTGAACCTTCTAATGTCATCAGAGTTGATGATGACAAAAAGGGGGAAGATAAAAGGGAAGAACCAGCTGAGGAACCAACTAAAGAATCTGCTGCTGAAGAACCAGCTAAGGAAACTGCTGCTACAACAACTGAAGCCAAGGAAACTGAAGAAACAGCTGACAAGACTGAAAAGCTTGGAAAGGTAGAAGAAGAAGGAAAGATTGAAAAAGAAACTACCAAGTACAAGAACACTGAATCTGCCAGGAAAGCAATGGAGCTTATTAGAGAACAACAACTTAAGGAGAAGATGGAAGCTGCCAAAGCAATCTTGGAAGAAGAAGCTGATGATGAAGAAGATGATGAAGAATCATCTTATGAGTATGAGGAAGTGCTTGAAGGATCAGATGAAGAAGCTGATAGTTAGAAATTATAAATTCATTGTAATCAGTTTACTTTATCTATTTCTTCAGAAATCTCATCTGATGAACTTGCACTGTAATACTTTTCAAACATCAATATAAAGTCAAGTTCAATCCAATATACTTTTTCTATCTCAGAAAATTTTGAGGATTACATTCTTTAGCTTAGGTATTTGACAGGTACTTAGCTGAAGTTTTGTCATCATCAAAAAGGGGGAAATTGTTGGACAAGGATGAAGATGAAGGCACTAAAGGAAATTTGATAAGGGAGGTTTTGATGCATTCCAAAACTTCAAAGATTGGCTAAGTATGGAGTAACTTAGCTGATAAACTTATCAAGGAAATTTGACTAAGTAATGAAGACATCAGAAGAGTCAAAGTTTCAAGGTCCAAGACTTCTGATCTGCTGAAGTAAAGTTATCAGACTAGTGAAGATCAGCCGACTCAAATCAGATTTGTTCAAGTTTGAGATCAGCCGAGTTCACCATCAGACTTATACTTTCGTCAGCCAAGTAAAGAAGATCATGAAGTGTTCCCAACGGTAATAAATGCCCCTTGGTGTAATAAATGCTGAAGTACGAGGATATTTAAGACAAATGATTGAAGAAAAGCTTCGCATCAGCCGAGTGCATTTAATGCTGCATTTAATGCTGCCTGCAGAATAGTACTGTTCATAGTACGGACAGACTGCAAAAGAGCCGTTCGCGGAAATTAAGGACCAGTACTCGAGGAATTTGAATCCTGTCTCTCTTCAACGGACACTTTTCAATCCTCAAGTATAAATAGCTGAAAGAGACGAAGAAGAAAGAAGCAACACAATCTCTGAGAAATTTTCGAAGCAAAATTCTTTAAGTCTCAAGAACAGCTCACTCATCAGCTGAGTTATTTGTTGACGAAAGCAGAGTTGAAGAATCAAGAAAAATACATCTTCTGAGTGATTTTGTAAACAAGAGTGTTGTGCGGAGTTGTGATCCATCTTTGCGAGTGATCAAACTTCAGAGAATAGGTCTTCTGTGTGATTTCCTATTGCGAACTTGTGGTCGTTTCATTTGTTGTTCGACGCAAGCAGAGTATACTGTAAACTTTGTGATTATAGTATAACCCAAGATCTGTGTGACTTGGAAGAGTGGACTAAAGGATATTCAAATCCATATAACCACTATAAAAATTACTTGTGTTTTTACATTGCTTTTAAATCTGCATAATTTCTGTTTGCATAAAAACACGATAAGTTAACTGTTTGAAAAAGAATTAAGAAGGAGTTTATAAAACTGGGGAAACGTTTTTCAAACTGCTAAGATTACTTGTGAAAAACACTTTAAAAATCCGCTGCAAGTACTCTAAGTATTAAAACTGATTTTAACAAAATCAGCTAAGTAACCATCAGACGAGTGGTCAACAAAGCTGTTCAAAGATTTGTTCGCGAGCAGAATTGTAACTAACTAATCTGATCAGCCTAGTCTGTTCAGTTTAAAGTAAAAGTTTTAAAGTTAAATTGGAAGAAAATTTTTAAAGAGGTTTATTCACCCCCCCCCCCCTCTAAACCTCTTCTGACCACTTGGGACCAACAGATATCCTCTGTTGTTGATTATCTTGAGCAAATTATCCCTGATACTTTATTGTTATCGTTGATGCTATATTATTAGGAATAAGTTAGAGGAGCGTTTACCGAACGGATCAATTCGTACTCGACTCCTTTTCTTAGACTTAGGTTTTATACCAAAGCTTTTTTAATCGTTAACGTTTAATCGAGAAGCGTTTATTGAGCGGATCAATGTATACTCAACTCTTTTGCTTTTCAGACTTAGGTTTTATACCAAAGGCTTTCTAATCGTTAACATTTAATCGAGGAGCGTTTATTGAGCGGATCAATGTATACTCAACTCTTTTGCTTTTTAGACTTAGGTTTTATACCAAAGCCTTTTTAATCGTTAACATTTAATCGAGGAGCGTTTATTGAGCGGATCAATGTATACTCAACTCTTTTGCTTTTTAGACTTAGGTTTTATACCAAAGCCTTTTTAATCGTTAACATTTAATCGAGGAGCGTTTATTGAGCGGATCAATGTATACTCAACTCTTTATTTATTTAGACTTAGGTTTTTCATACCAGTCTTTTAAATCGTTGAAAAATTGATCGAGGAGTGTTTATTGAGCGGATCAATGTATACTCGACTCGTTTTGTTTAGACTTAGGTTTTTAATACCAGAAGTCTTTTAATCGTTGAAAAATTGATCGTGTTTATTGAGCGGATCAATGTATACTCGACTCGTTTTGTTTAGACTTAGGTTTTTAATACCAGAAGTCTTTTAGATCGTCGGAAACAAATCGAGGAGTGTTTATTGAGCGGATCAATGTATACTCAACTCGTTATTTATTTAGACTTAGTTTTTTAATACCAGAAGTCTTTTAAATCGTTGAAAAATTGATCGAGGAGTGTTTATTGAGCGGATCAATGTATACTCGACTCGTTTTGTTTAGACATAGGTTTTTAATACCAGAAGTCTTTTAATCGTTGAAAAATTGATCGAGGAGTGTTTTTTGAGCGGATCAATGTATACTCGACTCATTTTGTTTAGACTTAGGTTTTTAATACCAGAAGTCTTTTAATCATTGAAAAATTGATCGAGGAGTGTTTATTGAGCGGATCAATGTATACTCGACTCGTTGTTTGGTTGGATCGAGGAGTGTTTATTGAGCGGATCAATGTATACGTAACTCCTTTTGTCCCGATCTCCACCAATATGATAGTAGAATTCCAAGGAGTGTTTACCGAAACAATCGATTTATACCCAATCTTGACTTAATATTTAAAATTGCTAAAATAATTGAACTGTAGGCTAAGGCCTTTATTACAAAGATTAAAACTTAATAAAATAAAATAAGGCAGCATAATCTGCTAGAATTTATTTACCATAGTATTTCCTAAGGTTGACTGCATTCCAGGTTCTTGGTAAGGCTGTTCCATCTAAGTGTGCGATTTTGTATGAACCTTTCTTTCCTACGCCAATGACAACGTAAGGTCCATCCCAATTTTGTTGTAATTTTCCCACATGCTTTGATACTTCTACCTTTTTCAAGACCAGGTCTCCTTCTTTTAAGGTTCGGATGCGTACCTTTTGATTGTATGCCTTTTCCATATTTGCCTTAGTGACTTGCAAACGTACAGCGGCTTTTTCTCTTAAAGCTTCTGTTAAATCGATATCATTTTCTCATGTCTTTTCATTTTCCTGATCATCGTACATTTCAATTCTTGGTTTTGGAATTAGAGTTTCAACAGGAATAACAGCTTCCGAACCATATACTAAGCTAAATGGGGTTTCCCCGGTTGAGCTCCTGACAGTGGTTCGATTACCCCAAAGTACTCCTGGGAGTTCATCGAGCCATTTTCCTTTGGCCGCTCCTAATCTTGTTTCCAAGGATTTTATTATTTCTCGGTTTGCTACTTCAGTCTGTCCGTTCGCTCTAGGATGCCCGACCGAAGTGAAATTTTGTTGAATCCCATGTTTCGAACACCATTCTATTACCTGTTTTCCCACGAATTGGGTTCCATTATCAGAGATTAGGATCCTTGGGATGCCAAATCGACAAACTATGAAATTCCATAGTAAGTTGATCACTTGGAATTGAGTTATTCGTGCAAGGGCGATGCATTCTATCCATTTGCTGAAGTATTCTACAGCGACCAGGACATAAGCTTTCTTGGATCTTGCTGCTGGGAACGGTCCCACGATGTCCATTCCCCATTGGTCGAAAGGCCAACATACCGGTATAGGGTGCATATTTTCTCGATGACATATATTAGCATGGACTTGGCAGTGATGACATTTTTGGACATACTGAGCGGCGTCGTTGTTGATGGTAGGCCAATAATAACCTGTTCGGAGGCATTTTAAAGCCAATGCCCTTGCTCCGCTGTGATTCCCTGCATTTCCTTCATGTATCTCTCGTAGAATATCAGTGGTTTGTGATTCAGAGACGCATTTCAGAAGAATTCCTGACACTGATCTCCGGTAGAGTTTTTCTCCTATTAATGTGTATTTTGGAGCCCGATATTTTATTTTCCGAGCTTCATTCTGGTCAAGCAGCAATTTTCCTTCTCGAAGATAGTTTATCATTGGAGTCATCCAATTTTCTTCTGCTTCTTCGATTTCCATTATATCGACCACCGGTACCTCATCGATGTCGATGGCCGGTGTACTAGAGATTAACCAGTTGATTACCCTTTCAGTTTTTCCGTCATGGGCTCCTGTGAACCTAGATAGTTGATCGGCCCATTTGTTTTCCGAACGTGGGATGTTCTGTATACCGAAGCTTTCGAACTTTTTCGCTAGTGTTTTCACTTTGGTAAGGCACTTAACCATATTAAATTCCTTAGCCTCATATAGGCCTTCTATTTGTCTTTGCACTAACTCTGAATCTGTTAACACTTTAAGGCTTCTAATGTTTGCCTTGATCGCCATTTCCATTCATGCGATTAACGCTTCATATTCTGCTTCATTGTTTGTTACGACGAAGTCCAATGTTATTGCATAATTTAAATCTTCTTTATTCGGCCCGGTGAAGTTGATTGCAGCGCCTCCTCCTTCTCGGCACGAAGCACCGTCCACATGCATTAACCAAGTTTGATCTTCTATGATCAAGATATCGTCGTTGAGGCTGCTCGATAGTTCGGTTGCTTGTGTGGGAGTTTCCAGTAGGAAATCAGCTAATACTTGGGCCTTAATTGCAATTCTCGGTTTATAGTCAATTTCTAATTGACCGAGTTCTATCGCCCATTTGATTAGTCTTCCGGAAGCTTCTGGCTTTGCTAAGACTTGTCTTAGCGGCTGGTTTGTTAAAACCATGATTTTGTAGGTCAAAAAGTATGGTCGAAGTTTTAGTGCTGCCACTACTAAGGCCAAAGCGAATTTCTCAATTTCCAAGTAATTCTTCTCCGCCCCTTGTAGTAATTTGCTTAAATAATAGACAGGCTTATGTTCTGATCCTTCTATTTTGATAAGTACTGAACTAACGGCCGCATCGGAGATCGAGATGTAGATATACAATGGTTCCCCTTGGGTCGGTTTGGCCTACAACGGGGCTGTTGTTAAATATTCTTTGAGCTGGTTGAAGGCCTGATCGCATTCTTCGGTCCAAACGAAGTTTTTTGCTTTTCGAAGCGTTTGGAAGAAGGGCAAACTTCTGTCTGCTGATTTTGATATGAATCTATTCAGCGCTACGATTTTTCCTACAAAGCTTTGAACTTGGGAGATGGTTTTGGGAGGCTTCATTTTGGCTATGGCTCGAATTTTTTCTGAGTTGGCTTTGATTCCTCGTTGATGTACCAAATAGCCTAAGAATTTTCCTGACTTAACACCGAAAGTGCATTTCGCGGGATTCAACTTCATGCGGTATTTTCTCAATATTCGAAAACATCGATCAAGATGTTTTACATGATATGCTTCGTTCATGCTTTTGACTAACACGTCGTCTACATAGACTTCCATTATCTCTCCGATTAATTCTTTGAACATTAGGTTTACTAACCTTTGGTAAGTTGCGCCGGCATTCCTTAAGCCGAATGGCATTACAATAAAGCAATATACTCCCTGCTCGGTTATGAACGCAGTCTTCTCTTGGTCCCGCTCATCCATATATATTTGATAAAACCCTTGAAAGGCATCCATCATGCTGAAAATCGCGAAGCCAGCGGTTGAGTCAACTAATAAGTCGATCCTTGGGAGGGGATATGTGATGAGGGGTAATTCGGATCCCCTGTTTTTCCAGCCTCAATGCGGTTCGAATAGCACCGAGCCCTGTCGCCAGGGACCAAAGCCGAACCAAAGCATGAAGATGATTGTTTCGAGCACATTAGAGAACCATAGATCGAAGGACACTGTTGGGCCAAGCCCAGGCCCAAGCCCTCCAAATTTGGCTATAAATACTCCATGCATTTATTATACTGGACAACTTCCTAGGCGCACTAACCTTGAGACCGCTGCTCGGGTCACTAGAGAGTATTAGAATAGGCTTTCTCATACATGTTTCACCCTCTAGCTTGTACGGCATCCAATAATGCTCGAATAGGACCCCTAATATTTGTACTTGTACTCAATTTACTCGAATACAATTACATTTGGTCTTTATTTTCCTTTTAACATTATTGTCATCGTGTTATTTCCCCACCCTTGATTGAACCAACGAAACCACGTAAGATCAATTGGCGCCCACCGAGGGGCCTTATTCGAGTATTAGATCGAAATATGCCTAATACGAGGAGAAAAATGTATGCCAGAAAAGCTTAAGGATAATGGTCAAGCCTATGGTCGCACAACTCTTTTATTTCTTCAACGAATTTATTTTTAGGAGCGATTAAGAAGTTCAGCAGGTATCATCGAAGGCTTAGAAGATCTATAAAATTGCAGCTTGTCAATTGACGATCGGAATTTATTTTTCCGATCTTCGCGTTTATTAACTTCAATGACAAGTTCTTTCGAATCGGTTATTTAGAAGACCATTTACGAAGTCTCTATGTACTATTTGTCGACTGTGGTGTTTTTTTTTTTTTTTTTTTTTTTTCTCTCAAAGTTAATCGGGAAAAGTTGATTGATTGAATATCTGCAATCGATTAGATAAATTCTCGAGCTAATGGACGGAATATTGGCTATCATTTCGACCAATAACGGAATTCAAGTAATAAAATTCAATCAGAAATGAAGCTTTATCATTAATAATCTTCAAACAAGTTACAAAGTAAAGCTTCGAATATAATTCGAGCTCAAGAAATGCAATACAATCACTCCTACTCTATTACAAATTTCATGAGGTAATATACTCGATCTTCGTTCCCCAAGGTCGCCCCAGATGCAGAACTCAGCAGTGATTCTTATTGGCAATCACTAGCCACGTGTCGCACATCCGTCTTCGAACGGGATGAAAGCCGGATTGGAGCTCCTCTCCGGGGCACCAGACCGACCTTAGATCCTCATCAGTAAACAATGATTGAAACGCGCGATCATTGTTTACTGGATAATCCGAACCGGAGCAGCAAAGGGTTATCCCAGCAGAGGCGCTCCAAGGGAACTCGAAGGAACTATCTCGTAAGAAAGCCCTCGAGGAAGTTGGTGCCTCAGACTTAAAGAACTCCACTCGGAGTAACCTACTGCCCGATCAGGTACTGCGCCAGAAGACCGGAATTCAAACCCGTCACAGACAAGATATGTCTGGGAAAACAGGTTGCCTGCCGGTATTCTAGGCGCAATTTCTTTTGCCTGTCGATATTCTAAGCGAAAAGCTTTTACAAAAGGAAACAAGATCGAAAAACAAAGTTCGAACTCTAATCTCAAACTCTTTTATCTGGGAGAAAATACGAATCAAATCTGAAATTCGACCCATGGTGATCGGAGGAGCATAAGAAAAAAAAATGGAAGGACCGTTACGTTTCCCGAGAAATAGGGCCCTGTTTGGTAATGAAGGACACATAATTCAATGGGGAGTATAGAAGAATTACGACATTCTAAATATCGAACAGTCACGACGTGTTCATAACATTATATTGAAGGATGGCATGTCGGATTCGTATTCGGTTTATTTAGATGTTTTTACACTCAAGTATTTATTGTTATGCTTTTACATTACCAACTGAGAAGAAATATAATCGGTTTAGTCGAACAGAATTCTCGACTGGGAATTATACAATTATGGAAGTTCAGCAGTGATAAGGATTTATGGCATCATTTCCCTTGTCAATTTCAGGGCCGCTAAAATATTTATCTATTATCCGATCAGGCAACTGGTATTCGATTATTTCTCTATCGATATTAGAAGATCAAAATGGAGTTACGAAAGATAAACTCTATTCTATTTATATTTGATGTTATCAACAAAACAAAGAGGAAGTGTATTTATATTATCTTGGAAAATACAAAAGCTGGGAAATACATATCGAGCACAGATCAAACATTCATATTACATCAAGAACACTATTACTCCCTACAATCCTATGAAATTTTCGGTCTCTTCTCCTACCGTCTATTAGGGGTAACTTAGCTCCGACCATGGAATCTCCTTCGGATCCGCAGGCTCTTAACTTTATTTACGATTCTCCAAAGATGAAGACTCGAGGGTGCGATTCATCGAGTAAGCGAGCTCTGCAGAACTCCCACCCCTGTACGTCTTCCTAAATGCATTGTGGCAATAGGTCCCTAATCGAAAACCTATGCCATAACCTACAAGCTCCATAAATCTGGCTTATTGGCCTTCAAGATGGAGATTATATTTGCCTGCCGATACTCTAAGCGAAGATTGAAATGATATTATCTCTGCTCGGATATCCCTCCACTTAAAAATTGTTCGAAATCTGACCTCGAATAAGCGAATTATTGAAATAATAATCTTAGTCGCCATGAGGGGACGGAAGAGATGCCAATACAATGAATAAGATGGCTTCTAAGGAATGACAGCTTTTTATAGGAAAAATAAGTGGAATCTAACGGCAGAGATTTCACGTCACGAAGGAACCAGATCTAAGAACTGTTGCGTTTCCCGATAAAGGAGGGACCGTTTGGGAAAGGTCGAGTTGTTGCGACACATATTATGCCCACCTGCTCGTCGGGTGCTAATATGGTCAATCTCTATTTAGCAATTATTCTGGTACTCAAGATCAGCATTTATCTAATATCGATCTCAATTATTTTCGAAATTGTTAAAGGGTGAAAGCCTCTGCTATGCCCCTTAGATCGAAATTGTTAAAGGGTGAAAGCCTCTGCTATGAGCCAAGGGCTAAAAACGCTCTGAAAACGACTAAGGGTGAAAGCCTCTGCTATGCCCCTTAGATCGAAATTGTTAAAGGGTGAAAGCCTCTGCTATGACCCAAGGGCTAAAAACGCTCTGAAAACGACTAAGGGTGAAAGCCTCTGCTATGCCCCTTAGATCGAAATTGTTAAAGGGTGAAAGCCTCTGCTATGCCCCTTAGATCGAAATTGTTAAAGGGTGAAAGCCTCTGCTATGCCCCTTAGATCGAAATTATTGAAAGGGTGAAAGCCTCTGCTATGACCCAAGGGCTAAAAACGCTCTGAAAACGACTAAGGGTGAAAGCCTCTGCTATGCCCCTTAGATCGAAATTGTTAAAGGGTGAAAGCCTCTGCTATGCCCCTTAGATCGAAATTGTTAAAGGGTGAAAGCCTCTGCTATGCCCCTTAGATCGAAATTATTGAATGGGTGAAAGCCTCTGCTATGACCCAAGGGCTAAAAACGCTCTGAAAACGACTAAGGATGAAAGCCTCTGCTATGCCCCTTAGATCGAAATTGTTAAAGGGTGAAAGCCTCTGCTATGACCCAAGGGCTAAAAACGCTCTGAAAACGACTAAGGGTGAAAGCCTCTGCTATGCCCCTTAGATCGAAATTGTTAAAGGGTGAAAGCCTCTGCTATGACCCAAGGGCTAAAAACGCTCTGAAAACGACTAAGGGTGAAAGCCTCTGCTATGCCCCTTAGATCGAAATTGTTAAAGGGTGAAAACCTCTACTATGCCCCTGGCTACGCCCCTTAGATCGAAATTATTTTCATCGATCAATCAAGATCAACCAGCATTTCTATTCTTTTCTCTCCATAATTATTCATTCGGCTAAGGCTAACAGCCATCATTGTGACGCTTATATCAAAATTATTATTTAAGATCGGTCAAAACCCTTTTTCGATTATTACTTCGCGATTATTTGTCTGACTAGGGAATTTGGCCCCTCGGATTAAATTTGTTACTCAAGGATCATCTCGGGATTCTTCTATTCGATCTCTTAATTATTATGTATTTGATGGGGGTACAAAGGTCTCCGACAGGTTAAATTCAAAATCGAGGAATGTCGGTTGTTATCCATCGTCTGAATATTTGTCAAAGTTTTTAAAAGAATAGCTCTTATTCGTATTCTTGAGACAGAGAGATGGATGCTCGACAACAGTATACAAAAGCAATTCTATAAGATAACGAGTAAGGATGATAAGAGAAATAAATATCTCATTCATGACATTACAAACAGTTACAAAAGAGTTCAAAATTACAATGATAAGTCGAGCAAAAACTTTACATTTAATGTAACCCTATTACAAATTAACCCTACGCTAGAATGTTCTCATAACTGAGGACGGAAGACGAGGCTGGGATAACACTTCTACCCTTAATCCATCGCTTCCTCAATAATCGCTCCGTGCTGGAGCAGGCCGAGAGACAGGGAGGCAATCCCTAGAGAAATTATTCCACGCAATCTCGAAGGCAACATTCTTCAAGGAATATCTTGAAGAAGTAGAGATCGAGTGCAGGAAAACTCCTCCAGCAGTTGACCCACTATCCGACCGGGTGGATTGACAGGATACAGGAGATCGAACCTGCCTCAAAGACTTGAAATCAAAGAGAGCTGGTCGCCTGCCGGTACCCCAGTCGCATTCATTTTCGCCTGTCGATACCCTAGTCGAAATAAGTAGCCATCAGGAGATAGCGAAATTTATAAATAGTTCGGAGGAAAACCTCGAACAGTTCAATCGGGGATAGCAAACGGAACATGACGGCTAGAAAGAGTAAAATCTCAATCATAGAGCCGATCAGAAATGTTACTGAAATGAAAAGTTTGAAGGTAACTACGGAACTATATATAGTGAAAGGAAAAGGCAATTAACGACTCAGATTTGATGGTACTAACGGCTGAGATATAAGCAGTAAATGCGCCGACCGTTACGATTCCCGAAAATACAGAAGCTATTTCGGGAAAAAAGTGAAGAAAATGTCAAAACTGTTCTACTCGAGCCCATTCCCATCCTAGTTCATCGTAGGTTCAGCTCCAATCACCGGAGAAGAATAATAAAGAAATCAAAATACTTTATGTAGAGAAAGCTTTGTCAGTAATCGGCCTAAGGGTAAATAAAGCCATCGTAAAGGTCGATAAAAAAGTATTTTTCGAGCTTAATAAATAAGACAATTGCAAAATACAAAGACATCGAACCCTATTACATCTTCATAACTGGCTGATCCTATGAAATTTCCGGCGAACGATAATGTCCTTACTTGACCAAGAAGCGCCCATTGAGCCAGCGAATCTTCGGATACGGCCGAAAAGGAAAAAGGCAATACATCTCTTTCCCGGAAAAAATATGAACATTCAATGAAGGACGTCAATCTCCGAGTCACTACCTGAAACGTTTTCAAAAGAAAACCTAGCAAATTACATCATACCCTCGAAAAAGCTTGACGCCAGAATCTCCCTAAATCACAAAAATACCATGGGCCGTCGGGGTCGTGGATGGTCAGCAATAAAGCTCATCGGCCTTCAAGATTGATATAGCGTGCGCCTGCAGATACCCTAGTCGAGATAGAAGTATGAATTTTACTATGAGGCGCAATACAATTCCTAAACCGGATTTCGAAACGTGGAATCATGCAACAAGATCTTCTAATCAGCATGATCGAAGGAATCTATTTTCGAAAAATGTTAAAGGAATGCAAAACAAAGAACCCCATTTATAGACACTATTTTCAAACAAGAACAACGGCTACCAGAAAACAAACGGTCGAAATCAAAAGATTGTCACGACTCCCGAGAACTTTGCCGGAAAAATAAAGTGATATTATTTTTGAAATTCAAGTGGAATTACTACGCCAAGATCGAAGATCAAGAAAGCAAAATAAAGCATGATCAAAGAAAGAGCACATAAGAGGAACATGCGATTCGAGAAGAAAGTAAATTATTACAAGCCATAGAAAATAAAATGTCTGAAAATTATTCATGATCGCACAAGTAAAGACAGTATAAGACATATTACAAGCCCGGGTAAATAAGAGATAACATCTAAACAAGCTTATTGTCAGAGAGAATTTTTCGAAGCTCAGCATTACGAGCCTCACATCCTGCTTCAAATCCACGATCATAAGCCTCCTTTTCTCGACGTATGAAATCTTGTTTCTCCTGCTCGTGGAGGATCTTCAGTTTTTCGAGTTTCTCATTCAGCTGCTTATGGATCTCATCTCCATGCTCGTTAGCCGACTTCTCCCTCTCTAAAGCAAGCTTCTCTGCGAGGACGCGGTCGAGCTCGACTTTCTTCTCCTCCAGCTCGAGAGAAATAGCAGCACGCTGGCTGGTCTCCCGCTCAGCAAATGTTTTAAGCTCAATAAAATCTTGTCCGGCCTGTTAAAAGGATCAGCAGCATTATTTTTCTTTTTTTTTTTTTTTTTTAAAAAAAATAAAATAAAATAATACACCTGAAAAAGGAAGTGCTGCCCAGACTCGAACAACTCTTCTATGTTTCTCTCTTTGGACAGGTTTCTCTCCTTAGGTATGTCAGTCTCTGAAGAAGTAAAAGTAGCCTGCAACAAGTTACCCATGGGATCAACCTTAGAAGGAGACTCGTCTTTCAACTCCTCGTGCAGGGAAGAAGCAATTTTTTGAGGAGAGGAATCGGCAAAAGGTCGGGGAGGATTATCAATTCCTAAAGCTTCAAACTTGGATTTTTTGCCGGGATTCCCTGAGGGAGGAACGATCGAAGTATCGGAGGATGACTTGCTACCAATAGCAAGATTTTGTAAAGCCTCAAGGGGTGTAACCTCATCGGAATAAGGCCTCTTATTCGAAGAAGGAACAGGAATCTTTTCTGGGACACGATCTTCACTTTTAGAATCAATCATTTTCGGGGAGGAACCTCCGAGCTCAGCCTCGGGCTTTTCGCCACCCTTGTTTGGTTTTGAGGAGGCACTTTTTTCTTTCTTATCTTCTTCCCCTTTAGGAGCTTTTGGGGAAGACACAGAGGTCTTAGAAGAAGATTTGGAAGGTTTGGCCTCCTTGTCAGCCTTTCGCTCTTTGTTCGATTTCTTATTCTTCGAACCACCAAATATCGATCTGGGATCGATAGCTTTGCCTAATACATTCTCCATAATAAGTGAATCTGGGATCGATAAGCTAGGATCTTTACTTTCTAAGGAATTCAGAAAATGCAGAAAATAAGGGGAGAGCTCCGATCTCTGTAAGGGAGGATATCGTATGAATAATGAAAAGAAATCCTAATATTTATAGACGCTACGCACTACGATTGTGATAGTGAATCGACGCGACCATGGAGAAAAATCCCACTCGGATAAACAAAGTTCGATCAGAAAGTGTGAAAAATCATCGATATTTATAAAGTTAGAATTCACAAGTTACACGAATCAGATCAAGAAATATAAAGTCAACTCGTTTACAAAATAAGGTGACATGAGTAAATACAATTGATTTCCTAACTAGAAGAACCTTGAATCGCCCCCTCCGGCTTACTCAACCCCAGTAACTCGCCAAACTGAAGATCAGACGATATATGCATATTTGAAGCTGGATAATTACCCGGCTTGGTCGAAAGATCGACCGTCTCCCTTATCCGGGGTATTGCCTATATTGACATCTTTATCTTCCTCCCCGGGCACATTAGAAGGATCGTCGCAAGAATACTCGAGCACATCAGGGTTAGGCATTGGAATGCCATACTCCTCGACTAAGGGGGCAAAGCGATGTCCCTGCCAGTTAGTATTCTCCTGGGGAAGAGAGGAAGCTTTATAATCCTTCCCTTCAGCATTCTTGAAAGGGTCCATATACTTGAAATATTCCTCCATATCATCCGGAATTTTCTCGGCCGCGATTAATTGTTGAACCCCTTTATAAAAAATTGTCTGAAGAATTTCTCCCGTTTTCCTTTGAACTAAAAGATCTAAGACAGGGGATTCCAAGAATTCTCGTATGGCCGGAATCTCGGCTTCTTCCCGGCCCTGGGCATACGCACGCTCGGAATCTTGCTTTGCCAATTCGAGTTCTATCTTTACTTTCTTCAGCTCTTCCTCGAGGGCACTTCTCTCTTTGACGGACGCGAGCAAGTCCTCTTCTACTGAGGAAGAATGTTTCGTATTCGCTTTCTCAAGCTCCTTCTTTACTTGGGATAATTCTCGCTGAGTTTCGGCCAATTGAGATCGAAGAACTTGATTGTCAGAAAAAATCTGCGCAAATGCATCATGAGCCTCCTGCGACTCCTGCTCCAACAACGCCAAACGATAGGATTGGAGGGCGAACAAATCTCCGATCTACGAGACATTTCTCAGATAATTAGCAAGGTTTAGGGGCATGAAAGGAGACGATTAAGAAAGATTTTTACCTCATGATAGGTTCGTGAGAAATCGCTCAAAACCTCGAAATCACCTTTTACAGAATGGAGCAGCATATCCCTTCTAAATCGACCAGCCATGAAGATTCTAGCAGCTTTGTCGAATTCGTTCTCCCCGTTCGCATCCAGGTCAGTCATAATGGTGCCATCTTCGGGGTATCCTGCGGCTCGGCCATCTCGAAGATGCTCATCCATAAAGTCCACCACATCTGGCTCCGATCTACCTTCTCGGCAAGGGACTGAGTCAGATTTCACGCCAAAAGGTTTTACCCTCCTCGAGGGCCCTGGATGTTCGGCGTTCCTTTTCTGACCCAGAAGCCTCTCGTACTCCTGAATACCCTGAATCCGGTTCCAGGAATGTTGACTGTAGCCAACAGAGGAAAGAGCAGATGTATCAGGAGAGAACAAAGTTCGAAGAGGTCCGGCTGTAGCTGAATTCAGTGAACTCATGGTACCAACCCCTCTCAATTCGGGAATCAAGGATGGTATGACAATCGAACTTTCGCCTAGTTTAGTCGTATCCGCTTTTCTTTCGGAGGCACAAGGCAACGGATCGAAGTAAAATCGCTTGTCTTCAACCGGACCGACAGCGAACATACGAAATCTCTCAACAACTCGACCTGCAGAGATGATACAGAAAGTGGCGCAAGTTTAAACAAGAACAATAGTTCAATAAAACCTAAAAGCAAGCAGGAGATGAGAGGCATACCCAAAGAAAGTGGAGCAGTGTTCGAAGCACTGGAGGTTGGCAGGACATCGGTTCGCTTAAGGGGCCCTTCGGAGGACTGCTTAGGGTATATAATCGCTAGAGCTAGGTAATTACATTGGCTCAACCCAGCCAATCGCAAAACGCCTTCTTGGATCAGGAATCTAGTCTGGAAAGGGTTAGACTGCAGTTGCCCCAAGACGTCATCAGAAAGACGGTGGCTAAGTTTTTCTTTTATCCTGCGAGAACCGTATGTCCAAGTATTTGCGCCATCCCATCGATAAGGTCTTGTTTTCAAGCCACCCTCTGAGAAGGGAACATCAGGGCCCTTCACGAAGAAAAATCTTCTTTTCCAACCTATACTCTTCTTTGTTGTTATCTTTGTGAGAAAAGGCCGTTTGGACCGCGGAAGGACGGAGACAAACCCCATGTTCGAACCCTTGCATGGGTCCATTCGAAAAATCTGCCAAAAGTTACTGAAGGAAGCCTCTTCCCCCTTGGTCTCCATAAGAACGCAAAACGCAAGTATGTATGCAATGGAGTGTGGGAGAAGCTGAGCCGGGGAAAGCGAAAACAAATTCAGGATGTTTCTGATAAGAGGAACGAACGGGATACGCAAGCCACAGGAAAATTGTCCCTCGTAAAAAGCTTGACATCCAGCGGGGGGCTCAGTGGCACGCTCGGTGTAAGAAGGAACGACAATCGAAAAACCTTTGGGAAGAAATTTCCCAAAATCCGCCTCGAGGCGAGCATAATCCTTTTTCGAAAAGTAACAGGAAGTTTCACTAGCGGGAAGCTCTGACTTACCCGAGATTACGACTTGTGAGGCTTACGTATGTTTAAAGATCCTGACAAAGGCACCTTCGCCGATACTACGTTTGTCGACTTCATTCTCTTCGAGATCCTCGCTCGGATCGTCGTCTTCGCCGTCTTGATGAAATTCCCCATCTTCGAAGTCATCTACAAGCTTAAAAAAGGGATCAGATTCTTGACTCTCATCGACCTTATTCTTGCCCTTTGAACTTCTAGAACTTGACATTATGAATTCGGAGATGAATACACTAAATAACTACCTTTTCGATTAAAACACTTCGAGCTCAAAAGAAAATATAACATGGAAGTAATTTTTCAACGGGTCAACATATATATACGGGGTTAAAAAGGTAAATTGCAAAGAGGTCCCCGAGTAACCGCGACGGTTGAACTTACCAAGGGTAAAAACTTCGGGTTATTCTACTCAAAATAGCCTTTTTGGTCCTTCATTTTCTAGAATTGCGGAATTTGTCTTTACGGTTCATCCCTAAAGATCTCGGAGGCCCTGCTTATTATAACCGGAAATTCGGGAAAGCATCCATCTGGGGATCGAACAACACATCTTGGAACCAAAAAGGATATTATTACTTCAACATCCTCTGACAAGGGCGGCTACAGAACACATCGATGCATGTTTTCTTGTATATGCACTCTTTTTCCCTAGCTCGGTTTTTATCCCAATGGGTTTTTCCAAGTTAGGTTTTTAACGAGGCATATCCTCAAGATATCCGAACGGTTCGTCTCATTGTAGCTTGGAAACGTATTCTGTACTTCTTCGAGCGCTTGCTTCGCTTTACACTAGAGAAGTGGGGGAGTATTGATGAGGGGTAATTCGGATCCCCTGTTTTTCCAGCCTCAATGCGGTTCGAATAGCACCGAGCCCTGTCGCCAGGGACCAAAGCCGAACCAAAGCATGAAGATGATTGTTTCGAGCACATTAGAGAACCATAGATCGAAGGACACTGTTGGGCCAAGCCCAGGCCCAAGCCCTCCAAATTTGGCTATAAATACTCCATGCATTTATTATACTGGACAACTTCCTAGGCGCACTAACCTTGAGACCGCTGCTCGGGTCACTAGAGAGTATTAGAATAGGCTTTCTCATACATGTTTCACCCTCTAGCTTGTACGGCATCCAATAATGCTCGAATAGGACCCCTAATATTTTTACTTGTACTCAATTTACTCGAATACAATTACATTTGGTCTTTATTTTCCTTTTAACATTATTGTCATCGTGTTATTTCCCCACCCTTGATTGAACCAACGAAACCACGTAAGATCAATATGGATCACGTGGGCATAATTTATTAAGGTCGGTAAAATCATTACACATTCTCCATTTGTTGTCCTTTTTATCCCTTTTTGCTACTAGAACAACATTACATAGCCATTCTGAGAAGTGTATTTCTCGGATTTGTTTTGCTTAAAGTAGCCTTTCTACTTCGGCTTTGATGATTTTATCTTTTACAGGCCCATGATTTCTCTTCTTTTGTCTAGCGGGTTTTGCCAAGGGATCAATTTTTAGCGAATGCTTGATTATTCGAGGATCAATTCCTTCAATGTCATTCGCGCTCCAAGCGAAGACGTCGACATTATCTCTGAGAAAGTCAATCAACATTACTTCCCCTTCTTTGCTCAATTCAGTACCTATTCTTGTTGTTTCGACGAGTCCCCTTGCACTAGAATTACATCCTTATGTTCAGGTGGCTTCAAAGCTAAATCTAGCGGTTCTTTTCCCTTTTTATCTATTCGATCAGTACTAGGGATTTGAACCTCGTTTCCAACGTCATCGTCTACGAGCTTTCTTTTGCTCGGGGTAATTGATTCGGGGTGGTTTTTCAAAGTTAATGAGGTTCTGTAGCAATCCCATGCCATACAGTGATCATTCATTATTTCCCCGATACCTCTGTCGGTCGGAAATTTTATTTTCTGATGATAAGTAGAGACAACAGCTCGGAATAGGTTGAGGGCTGGTCATCCTAATATTGCGTTATAAGCGAAGGGTGTTTCTACCACTAGAAATGTTACTAGCTTCACTGTCCGGTGCGGTTTTTTCCCGAGTGATACACTTAAGGTTATTGTTCCGCTGGGGACGATTTCGGATCCTCCAAACCCTACTAATGGCGTAGCTACTTTCTGTAGGTTTATCTGTCCCAAGTTCATCTGGGCTAAAACCTCCCGGGAGATGATATTCGCTGAGCTCCCATTATCGATTAGGATCATTTTGACATTATAATTCGCTATTTCTAGCGACACTACCATCGGGAAATCGGGGTTATCCTCTTTTGTGTCCCAAACAATATTTTTGGGTATTTCGCCTTCGTTGAAGCTGATCAGCTGGTCGTTTGTTGGTTTGTTTTCTAGAGTCCATATTTCTTTTGGGTATTTTAAGCTTCCAATTATGGATCTAGCGGTCCTTCGTCGAGCGTTACGACTATCCCCGCCTGCGGGTCCTCCGAAAATTGTATGGATGGTACCATTGATCTGGTCATGGTTCAACTCTTGTGTAGGACCGTGCTCGGGTGACCTTCGACGAGAACTCCTTCTTTGATTATTATTCCGAGGGCTTCTACTTCTTCCCCTCTTGCGGTTATCTCGCTCTAGATAGTCGTCTAGTTTTCCTTGTTCGATTAGTTTTTCAATTTCTTTTTTAAGATGAAAACAATTTTCTGTTCGATGTCCATGTGCTCGATGGTACTTGCAGTACAACTCATAGTTTCATGATCCTGGTCTGGGCTGAGCGATTTTCTTCGCTTTAGTGATCCAATTATTCCTTTCTAGCACTTCCAATATCTCTTCTAACGGAGCATTTAGCCTTGGGTGTTCTACTTGATTAACCCTGCCTCTGATCGCTAGTTCGGGGTTTCTTGGTCTTTGATAGAAATTAGGCTGTCTGTCTTGGTCGGTTTTATTGTATTCCAACAGCTGGAAAACATTGCCTTTTCTAAAAGATCGTTCATAATCCATGGATCTTTGGGCAGGAATCCTATCTTGCCGTTTGGAGCCTGAGGTTGTGACTTTGTTTTTGTTTTTATCTTTAAAGGAATTCATCTCTTCTTGGGTCATATAATTAGATGCCAAGCTCATGATGTCGGCGAACGTTCTTGGTTGTTTTCGACTGAGGGCGTTTCCGAACTGCCTATTTTTTGTGAGGTCGAAGAGAACAGAGATTATGTAATCGATATTTGGGGAATCGATTTTAAGTAATTCTACATTAAATCTTGCCAACCAGTTTCTTAAGGATTCTCCCTCTTGTTGGTGTATAGTTCCTAAGTAGCTCATCGGAAGTTTTTGCCTCTTTTGACTGGCAAACTGCTGTGTCAATTTGTTGCATAATTCCCGAAAACTGAATATGGAGTTGGCAGGTTGCTTGGCGAACCAGTCCAAAGCGAGTCCTTCAAATGTGGTCACCATTAATTTGGCGCTGAATTCCGCCAAGTGAGCGTATAAGTTCATTATATTGGTGAAGCTAAAAATATAGTCATCTGGATCAGTAGTTCCGTCGTATCGGGGTAGTCTACCCGGGACCTGTCCGATAGACTGTGCCTCTTTTATTTCTCTGCAGAAGGGAGAACAGGCCGCAAGGCTCTCCTGGAGTTTCGTGGTTCGGGCCCACGGGTTTTGAACAAATCGTAGGCGTTGTTCGAGTCGTTCCTGTACCATCCTTTCGATTACTCTTTCCGAGAATCGCATTGTTCGTGGTCGATCTGGGATTGCATCATCTATGTCATCCTCGATAGGGATTATCGTACGTTCCTTGGACCCGCTGCGTCCCGGCTGTGGTTTTCTTTGTCCTGGTTTCCTTCGGGGATGGTTATCGGAGGGTTTTGAATTGCCCTGCTGCGGACTGTGTAGCGAGCTCCGCTCGCTTGCCGGGCTGTCAGCTTGTTGAGAGGTTTGATGGTTTTGCCTTGGCGCTCTTTGAGCGGGATTTGCCCTAGCAGTCCTATCATTTCGAAGAACTTGTTCAAGTACGAGTAATTCCTTTGGGGAGAGTGATTTAACGAGCATAGCAATCTGTCGCAATTTTTCCTAAGCGCCCGGGAGAGGAACGGGAATCGCCGGGACTTTCGGTTCTTCCGGTATGGTACCGGGAAGATCTCGTTGGGGTTCCTGCTGATGAGGAAGAGGACCCTGCAAATTCTCGTTGGCGTTGTGGGCGTTATTATCATTATTATCCTGTGGATCTTCAGATGTGTTATGACCGGTGGTTGTGTTACTTCTTGCTCCAACACGAGCGCTTTTCCTTGGGCGAGCCATATGTCGATCGAATAATTAACCTAGCCCCTCGGTGGGCGCCAACTGATTTAACCGGATTTTGTCGAGTTAATGGTATCAGTAAAATTGTGATATTGGGATTCTCAATATATAGTTTATAGGGCTCTGTTACTTTACTCAGGATGGATCAATCTCAAGGAAGAGCAATTTCGTAAGAACAATAATTAAATATCGTAACCAACACAAGTATAACACCAGTATGAAGAGAAAACTCTTTCTTTTTATTAAGTAATACTGAGTTATGCTGTTTATGCAGAATTCAATGGCGCATTAGCCTTATGATTCAGAGTTGTCCAATACAATGATAGACTAGGTATTTATATCATACTAAAACTACTGTTACAAGGAAATATAGTCCTAAAAGGAGCTGTATTCGGCCGGGTCGATAAGATGATCCCGAACTGTATGATTTGGTCGAACCGATCTTATGTTCTTTAGTCGATCCGCACATTATGTGGGGTGCGAAATAGCCCCCATCAGTGTTCCTATGTCTACTGGACTTCGTTTGGATAAAGATAAAGATGGGAAATCAGTAGATATAACCAAGTACAGAGGCATAATAGGGTTACTGTTATATTTAACACCAAGCGGACCTGATATCATGTACTCT
The DNA here is from genome assembly GCA_038501285.1 of Penstemon eatonii. Lineage (NCBI taxonomy): Eukaryota > Viridiplantae > Streptophyta > Magnoliopsida > Lamiales > Plantaginaceae > Penstemon > Penstemon eatonii. The sequence goes on along the minus strand of CM076715.1, from coordinate 49,139,494 downwards.
GTTGGGGTTTGTGTGAGATATCAATCAAATCCTAAGAAATCTCATCTCTTAGCTGCCAAGAGGATACTCAGATACCTTAAAGGCACTCAAGAATTGGGATTGTGGTACCCTAGAGAATCTGGATTTGAGCTTATAGGATATTCAGATTCTGACCTTGTTGGCTGCAAGATTGATAGGAAGAGTACAACTGACGCCTGTCAATTCTTAGGTAGTCGTCTGATCTCATGGATGAGTAAGAAACAGACTTCAGTATCTATCTCTACTGCTGAAGCTGAGTACATTGTTGTGCAGAGATACTTTGGTTGAAGCATCAACTAGAAGATTACAACATAAAGATCAGTGGAATTCCAATCTACTGTGATAATACAAGTGCCATCTCTCTTACTCATAATACAACAAGTCATTCAAGGACTAAGCATATTGAGATCAAGCATCATTTCTTCAGAGATCATGTGGAAAAAGGGAATGTCATAATTGAGTATGTTCATACTGACAATCATGTTGCTGACATATTCACCAAACCACTAAATGACCCAAAGTTTTCAACTCTGAGAGCTGAACTAGGCTTACTAAATTTAGATGCATAAGCTGAGGGGGAACTCATCAGAAGACTTGAGTTTATCAGCTTACTCATCATATCTTCAAGGCTAACTCTCAACAGACTAGTTAACTTATGGATTCTTAAAGTCAGGGGGAACGTGTAAGACTAGCGGTATTTCTGATTAAAAGATGAAATTTGTTGATGACAGTTAGTTGAAGTTAAGTTTTCATCAGATAAATTCTTATTTCTTGAAGACTGAAGATTAATTTATCTTGCTGGATTGACAAACAACAGAGGAAGATTACTAGTTATTGGCTTTCACTAGTAATATATGTTTTCAGAACACTCGTCTGTCAGACAAGTGTAAATTTACTCGTCTGATTATTCCTATAAGTGCTGTTACTAAAAACGTTATATTTAAAAACATGCTTTTACATGTCGACTGAAGCGGTTCACATTCCCGCTAGTCATTAAATGCTTTTGAAATTCGAATTCCGCGTATCTCGTCCCACGATTACTGCTGACAGAAAACTGATCTAACGGTTCACGTGAAACACGAAAACCGACGCGTCCTCACCTCTTTAAATTCAGATCTGATCAGCTCACTACTCTTTTACACACCTCAAATTTTCAGAGCACTTAGAAGAAATTTTTGCACTCCTATTATCTGCAAATACCTTCTTTTTAACTAATCTTTCAGAAAAATGGCTAAGGAAGAAGGACGATATCTTGTATACTCCACCTTCCACGCATCTGGAACCCCTCTTATGAAGGAAATTCTGGAGAAGTTCCAAACTGCTGAACTGGTTAATTTCATGAAAGCCCATGAAGAGATGGTTTACAATGATCAAGTTCTTGAGTACTATAGCTCATCTGGTAAGCCAGATTTTGATAAAAAGGAGATTAGAGCTCATGTTAGGGGAATGGACATCTACATCACCCCTGCCCTGCTGAACGAGAAGTATGGGCTACCAAACACTGGAAGAACAGACATCTCCACAATGGCTGAGCCAAAAGAGCAAGAATTCTGGAGTTTGTGCGCAAGGGAAGATGAGATCCTTGCGGGCAACATCAAGAAGAAGCAAATGAAGGATGAGTATCAGCGGATGGCTGACCTCTTTCCCAAGGTCATTGAAAATTGCACATTCTCGTTGGACAGCGTGCCTATAAAAAGGTTCCACGCCATGATTGTTGTTCACTATGGTTTTGAAGTGAAGTGGGTTATGTTTGTCTGGTATATCCTAGCTGATCACATCAAGAAAGGAAATTTCTACCAGAGAATATTCCTGAGTCATCTGTTCATGGATCTTATGTGTGGAATGACAAATGGGAAGGGCATTCATCCATCCAAGGCTATGAACGTCTATCTTCCTGTGGTAGAACAACCAAAGAGGAAAGCAGCTGAAGAGCCAAAGAAGAAAGCTGCTGGAAAGAAAAGAAAAGTTGCTGCAACTAAGCCTTCTGTTCAAACAGCTAAGCCTGCTGTTAAAGCCAGAACAGAAGAGGACCATGCTGATGAGGCTATCATAGCTCAGTCAACAAAGGAAATTGAAGACATGGCTTTTGGTTCTCCATCTAGAACCATTTCTATTGAGAAGCCTGTTGAAAATGTTGCTAGGAGGACAAGGAGTCAACTGAAGGACACAGCAACATCAAGGCCCCCTCAAGGAAAAGTGGTTCACACAAAAGCCACTGTCAGGAAAAGGATGACCTTTGTGCCATCACCCACTGAGTTATCAAACTTAGTAAGGAAAAGTCCTCCATCAGCAGAGAGGCCTGCTGGAGCTGAAGAAGAACAGACTGCAAAGGAGTCAGTTGCTGCAACATCCACTCAACAAGCTCCAACAGTTGAGGTTAATCAACCTCGAGATGATCCTGGAGTTCAGATCATCGAACCAATAGCGGTTGAACCAATTTCAGCTGTTGCACCAAAACCTGCTGCTGCTGCTATTGTTGCTGCACCAGCTCAGACATCTGCCAAGCCGAAAAGAAAAAGAATTGTAAAGATCAGAGTGTCTACAGCTGAGAAAAAGAGAAGGGAGAAAGAAAAGGAAAAGAAGAAGGCTGAAGATGACTTCCAAAGAGAAGTGGAGCTAATTAAAATCGAAGCAGAGAAAGCTGCTAAAAAGAGACAGCTGACTGAAGCCCAGCTGAAAGCTTTAGAAGATGCTGATCTGGCCAAAGCTCTGGAACTGAGCAAGTAGGATGCTCATGGACCAAGAAGAGGTGGAAGAATAAAGATAGGAGAACCTATGAATGCAAGATAGATTCTTCCTCCTGGCCAAAGGGTGGAAAAGTGTCCATTTGATGTCAAATGTGCACTGAACATAGTTAACTCTAACCCTGGAGCTTTTGCAAGGTTTGAAGCTGCCCTTGCAGATTTTGACAACCAACTACAACAGAGAACTTTGTTTCTTCAGGAGAAGATCAGATACAACAACTGGAAGAACTACAGAGTCAACAAATCTGTTGAGGAGATGAAGTCTTGGAAAGAGTTTGTAGAAGAAGAAAGGTGGGTACTGAGCTGGTTGCATACCACCTCAATCACCGAGGCTTTAGACCCTGACTATGTCAGACATGTCTTTCATGGCTACACAAGAGGAATTGTGGCCAAGGAAGCAGAGAAAATTAGAAATGCACTGCCAGCAAAGAGGAGAAAGAGTGATGATCCAGTGAAAAGAGGTGCGCAGATTGCTGTTTACCAGGCCTTAGAGAAGTGGTCTGAAAGGTCAAGATATTTCAAAGGATCCCCAAGTGACCTTCCCACTTTACCATGTGTACAACAGATTGCATTTGGTCCTGAGGTAAGTACTTTTCAGGAGGTAAGAGTAGTTAAGGCACCAGCTTCAAAGCCCTCAACTACTAAGGTTATCCATCAGACAACTGTTATAACTGAAACCACAAAGGTGGAAGAACAGGCTGCAGTTCAACAAGAAACTACCCAAACTAATGAAGAAAGGGTTCAGAATGAAGCTGGAAGTATTGTTCCACACACAACTGTTCAAGATACTGCAGAACCAGATCATGAAGAGGAAGAAGAAGTTCTGGCAGATATCCCAGTCCACCAAGTTGAACCATCAGCATTATCTTCCATTCCAACAGCTGATAAGCACTCTTCCCTAATGGAATCTATTCAACTACTACTGGAACAGATAGAAGAGAGGAATGAGCAAAAAATGAAAGAGATGGAAAGAGGAATAAGCTGATGATGCAAGAGATGCAAGAGGAAAACAGAAGAATGATCACAGATGCTATTGCCAATTTTCCTCTGCCACCTGATAACTCCCTGCAGCTGACTCAGAACATGATCAGTTTGGACAAAAATGTTGAAGATGTGAAGTCTGATGTAAATCACCTTCATATAGCTCTTCAAAGACATGAGGGAGACGTTGCTGATCTACTGGGCTTGATCAGCTGCTGAACTCAACCCCGCTGATGATGACAAAAAAGGGGGAAGAGAAGTTAGCTACAGCAATTGCAGCTGTTCAAGTACCTGAACAACAAAAGGACTCTGCTGACGAAGAAAAACCTACTGAAGAGAAGTCAGAGCCTAAACTTGAAAAACAAGTTGAAGTTGAGGAGAAAGTTGATGAAGAGTAGAAAGCAGATGCGAAGGAAACTGTTGATGAACAGGTTGCTAAAAAAGAAGAAGAAGAATCCAAGGAACCAGCAAAATCTGATAAAGATACTGCTGCATCCAGGGATACACCAGAAGAGCAACTAGATCCATTTGTGAAGTACAAGAATCTAGGAGCTCATCAAGAATAGGATTGAAGAAGCAGAACGGATAGAAAAGATGGAAGCTGCCAAGAAAAATCTTATTTCTGATGATATGGATGATGAAGAAGATGAAGAGGAGAGTGATGATGAAGAAGAAGTATCTGAAGACATTGAAGAAGATGTAACTGGTGATGAATCAGATTACTAGTACACATCTGTTTCCTTGTATCAATTTATGTTTCCTTGTAAACTCATCTGAAAACTTGTAACTTGTACTGAATTTCCAATTATCAATAAAAGTTCAAGTTTTTACTCCAACATATCATTTCTATCTCAGAAATTTTTTAGGATTGGAACATTAGTTTAGGTACAGGTACTTAGCTGAAGTTTTGACATCATCAAAAAGGGTGAAATTGTTGGATGAAGATGAAGATTAAAGGACAAGGAAGTTAGAAGTTAAAGGGAGGTTTTGATGATTTCCAAAACATCATCATCAGCTAAGTAAGGAATACTTAGTAAAATTCCTTAGAAGAATATTGATCAACCTAAAGACAAATCAGACAAGTCAAAATTCTACTTGGTCCAGAAGACTACTGATCTGCAGCTGAAGGAAGAAACCAGTTTAATGAAAATCAGCTGACTCAAATCAGATTAGTTCAAGTTTGAGATCAGCTCAGTACATCATCAGACAAAAGATCTTAATCAGCTGAGTGAAGAAGATCAGGAAGTCTCCTCAATGGTAATAAATGCACTTGGAGTAATAAATGCTGAAGAATGAGGGTATTTATGGCAAATGATTGAAGAAATCCTCATATCAGCTGGGTGCATTAAATGCAGCTGACATAAAGTATTGTAGACAGTAGTGTAGCAGTTGCAGAGAGCCGTTTTGCAGAGTTTAATGACCAATACTCTAGGTGTTTGAATCCTGTCTTTCTTCAACGGACACTTTTCAAACCAAGAGTATAAATAGTTCGTGAGTTTGAGAGAGAAGACAACAACACACAACTGAGATAAATTCTACGAAGCAAAATCTTCTAAGTCTCAAAACTCAAGAACAGCTCACAAGTCTGCTGAAGTTATTTGTTAACTGAAGCTGAGTTTAAGTCCAAAAACAAATCATTTTCTGAGTGAATCTGTTAAGAGAGTTTTGTGAGAAGCTGTTATCCATCTGTGTGAAGTGATAAAGCATTGTAGTATAGGATTTCTGAGTGATCTCCTGTAACGAACTTGTGGCCTTTTCATTTGTTGATTGGCGCAAGCAGAGTATATTGTAATCTAAGTGATTATAGTATAACCCATGATCTAAGTGACTTGGAAGAGTGGACTAAAGGATTTTTATCCATATAACCACTATAAAAATTCTTTATGTTTTATTTTGCATAAGTTTACTTGCATATCTAAAAATTGCATATCTTAACACTTTGAATTGTTTGATTAAAGATTTTGAAAGGAGTTTCAAAAACTGGGGATAGAATCTTTAAGAAGACTAAGTCTACTTGTGAAAAACACTTTAAATTATCTGCTGCAAGTATTATGTTTTAAAACTGATTTTCGCTGAAATCAGCTAAGTAGTTATCAGACGAGTGGTCAACTCTACTGTTCAAGATTTGTTCACGATCAGCTTAGTCAGCTTACTATTCTATATAAGCTTAGTCTGCTGACAGACGACTTGAAAGTTTGAAAGTCTAAAAATTTCAGAGGTCTATTCACCCCCCCCCCTCTACACCTCATCTGACCACTTGGAACCAACAGCACAACTCCCTGAAACTGAATATGGAGTTTGAAGGTTGTTTTCCGAACCAATCCAATGCTAATCCTTCAAAAGTGGTAACCATTAGTTTGGCCGTATACTCAGCATAATGAGCGTATAGGTTCATTATATTCGTGAAACTGAATATGTAGTCGTCAGGGTCTGTGGTGCCATCATAGCGGGGTAGCTTTCCTGGTAACTGTCCCACTGCCTGAGCTTCATTGATTTCCCTACATAATGGAGAACAAGCAGCAAGGCTTTCCTTAACTTCTCTGGTTCTAGGCCAAGGCCTCCCTATAGGATTGATCACATCGTCATCTATGGGGATAATCGTATTTTCCCTAGAATTAGCTCGGCCGGGACGAGTATTGGCTCTTCCCCAATTAGGTATTCCTTTTGCCCGAGTATTGTCATCGATCTTGATGGGGGCTATTTTGCACCCCTTATAATGTACGGATCGACTGAAGAACATAAGATCGGTTCGTCCAAACAAGACAGTTCGGGATCATCTTATCGACCCAGCTGAACACAGCTCTCTTCGACAAGAAGACTACACTCCGGACTCAAGAAGGATATTTGGGCCGAGTCCTATTAGGATTATATTTCCTTGTAACGCTAGGTTTAGTAGGATATAAATACCTAGTCAATCATTGTATTAGACAACTCTTAATCACAAGGCAAATACGCCATTGAATTCTGCATAAACGGCAGAACCCACTATTATTCAATAAAGAAAAGAGCTTTCTCTTCATATTTGTGTTATTCTAACGTTGGTTACGATATTTACTTATTTTTCCTACGAAATTGCTCTTCCTTGAGATCGATCCATCCTGAGTAAAGTAACAGAGCCCTATAAATCATACATATTGAGAATCCCCAATATCACAATTTCACTGATATAATTAACCCTACGAAATCCGGTTAAATCAGTTGGCACCCACCGTGGGGCTAGGTTAATTATTCGATCGACATATGGCTCGCCCAAGGAAAAGCGCTCGTATTGGAGCAAGAAGTAACACAACCACCGGTCATAACACATCTGAAGATCCACAGGACAATAATGATAATAACGCCCACGACACCAACGAGAATTTGCAGGTCCTCTTCCTCATCAGCAGGAACCCCAAGGAGATCTTCCCGGTACAATACCAGAAGAACCGGAAGTCCCTGCGATCCCCGTTCCTCTCCCGGGCGCTCAGGAGAAATTGCGACAGATTGCAATGCTCGTTAAATCACTCTCTCCAGAGGAATTACTCGTACTTGAACAAGTTCCTCGAAACGTTAGGACTGCTAGGGCAAATCCCGCTCAAAGAGCGCCAAGGCAAAACGATCAAACCTCTCAACAAGCTGACAGCCCGGCAAGCGAGCAGCGCTCGCTACACAGTCCACAGCAGGGCAATTCAAAACCCTCCAATAACCATTCCCGAAGGAAACCAGGACAAAGAAAACCACAGCCGGGACGCAGCGGGTCCAAGGAACGTACAATAATCCCTATCGAGGATGACATAGATGATGCAATCCCAGATCGACCACGAACAATGCGATCCTTGGAAAGAGAAATCGAAAGGATGGTACAGGAATGACTTGAACAACGCCTACGATCTGTTCAAAACCCGTGGGCCCGAACCACGGAACTCCAGGAGAGCCTTGAGGCCTGTTCTCCCCTCTGCAGAGAAATAAAGGAGGCACAGTCAATCGGACAAGTCCCGGGTAGACTACCCCGATATGACGGAACCACTGATCCAGATGACTATGTTTTTAGCTTCACCAATATAATGAACTTATACGCTCACTTGGTGGAATTCACCGCCAAATTAATGGTAACCACATTTGAAGGACTCGCTTTGGACTGGTTCGCCAAGCAACCTGCCAACTCCATATTCAGTTTTCGGGAATTATGCAACAAATTGACACAGCAGTTTGCCAGTCAGAAGAGGCAAAAACTTCCGATGAGCTACTTAGGAACTATACACCAACAAGAGGGAGAATCCTTAAGAAACTGGTTAGCGAGATTTAATGTAGAATTACTTAAAATCGATTCCCCAAATATCGATTACATAATTTCTATTCTCTTCGACCTCACGAAGAATAGGCAGTTCGGAAATGCCCTCAGTCGAAAACAACCAAGAACGTTCGCCGACATCATGAGCTTGGCATCTAATTATATGACCCAAGAAGAGATGAATTCCTCTAAAGATAAAAACAAAAACAAAGTCACAACCTCAGGCTCCAAACGGCAAGATAGGATTCCTGCCCAAAGATCGATGGATTATGAACGATCTTTTAGAAAAGGCAACGTTTTCCAGCGATTGGAATACAATAAAACCGACCAAGACAGACAACCTAATTTCTATCAAAGACCAAGAAACCCCGAACTAGCGATCAGAGGCAGGGTTAATCAAGTAGAACACCCAAGGCTAAATGCTCCGATAGAAGAAATATTGGAAGTACTAGAAAGGAATAATTGGATCCCTGAAGCGAAGAAGATCGCTCAGCCCAGACCAGGATCACGAAACTATGAGTTATACTGCAAATACCATCGGGCACACGGACATCGAACAGAAAATTGTTTTCACCTTAAAAAAGAAATTGAAAAACTAATCGAACAGGGAAAACTAGATGACTATCTAGAGCGAGATAACCGCAAAAGGGGAAGAAGTAGAAGCCCTCGGAATAATAATCAAAGAAGGAGTTCCCGTCGAAGGTCACCCGAGCACGGTCCTACACAGGAGTTGAACCATGACCAGATCAATGGAACCATCCATACAATTTCCGGAGGACCCGCAGGCGGGGATAGTCGTAACGCCCGACGAAGGACCGCTAGATCCATAATTGGAAGCTTAAAATACCCAAAAGAAATATGGACTCTAGAAAACAAATCAACAAACTACCAGCTGATCAGCTTTAACGAGGGCGAAGTACCCAAAAACATTGTTTGGGACACAAAAGAGGATAACCCCAATTTCCCAATGGTGGTGTCGCTAGAAATAGCAAATTATAACGTCAAAAGGATCCTAATCGATAATGGGAGCTCGGCGAATATCATCTCCCGGGAGGTTTTAGCCCAGATGAACTTGGGACAGATAAACCTACAGAAAATAGCTACGCCATTAGTAGGGTTTGGAGGATCCGAAATTGTCCCCAGCGGAACGATAACCTTAAGTGTATCACTCGGGAAAAAACCGCACCGGACAGTGAAGCTAGTAAAATTTCTAGTGGTAGAAACACCCTTCGCTTATAACGCAATATTAGGACGACCAGCCCTCAACCTATTCCGAGCTGTTGTCTCTACTTATCATCAGAAGATAAAATTTCCGACCGACAGAGGTATCGGGGAAATAATGAATGATCACTGTATGACATGGGATTGCTACAGCACCTCATTAACTTTGAAAAACCACCCCAAATCAATTATCCCGAGCAAAAGAAAGCTCGTAGACGATGTCATTAGAAACGAGGTTGAAATCCCTAGCACTGATCGAATAGATAAAAAGGGAAAAGAGCTGCTAGATTTAGCTTTAAAGCCACCAGAACATAAGGATGTAATTCTAGTGCAAGGGGACTCGTCGAAAACAACAAGAATAGGTACTGAGTTGAGCAAAGAAGGGGAAGTAATGTTGATTGACTTTCTCAGAGATAATGTTGACGTCTTCGCTTGGAGCGCGAATGACATTGAAGGAATTGATCCTCGAGTAATCAAGCATTCGCTAAAAATTGATCCCTTGGCAAAACCCGCTAGACAAAAGAAGAGAAATCACGGGCCAGTAAAAGATAAAATCATCAAAGCAGAAGTAGAAAGGCTACTTGAAGCAAAACAAATCCGAGAAATACATTTCTCAGAATGGCTATGTAATGTCGTTGTAGTAGCAAAAGGGGATAAAAAGGATAACAAGTGGAGAATGGGTAATGATTTTACCGACCTTAATAAATTATGCCCGCGCGATCCATATCCCCTCCTGATGAGGGGTAATTCGGATCCCCTATTTTTCCAGCCTCAATGCGGTTCGAATAGCACCGAACCCTGTCGCCAGGGACCAAAGCCGAACCAAAGCATGAAGATGATTGTTTCGAGCACATTAGAGAAGCATGGATCGAAGGACACTGTTGGGCCAAGCCCAGGCCCAAGCTCTCCAATTTGGCTATAAATACTCCATGCATTTATTATACTGGACACAACTTCCTAGGCGCACTAACCTTGAGACCGCTGCTCGGGTCACTAGAGAGTATCAGAATAGGCTTTCTCATACATGTTTCACCCTCTAGCTTGTACGGCATCCAATAATGCTCGAATAGGACCCCTAATATTTGTACTTGTACTCAATTTACTCGAATACAATTACATTTGGTCTTTATTTTCCTTTTAACATTATTGTCATCGTGTTATTTCCCCACCCTTGATTGAACCAACGAAACCACGTAAGATCAATTGGCGCCCACCGTGGGGCCTTATTCGAGTATTAGATCGAAATATGCCTAATACGAGGAGAAAAATGTATGCCAGAAAAGCTTAAGGATAATGGTCAAGCCTATGGTCGCACAACTCTTTTATTTCTTCAACGAATTTATTTTTAGGAGCGATTAAGAAGTTCAACAGGTATCATCGAAGGCTTAGAAGATCTATAAAATTGCAGCTTGTCAATTGACGATCGGAATTTATTTTTCCGATCTTCGCGTTTATTAACTTCAATGACAAGTTCTTTCGAATCGGTTATTTAGAAGACCATTTACGAAGTCTCTATGTACTATTTGTCGACTGTGGTTTTTTTTTTCTCAAAGTTAATCGGGAAAAGTTGATTGATTGAATATCTGCAATCGATTAGATAAATTCTCGAGCTAATGGACGGAATATTGGCTATCATTTCGACCAATAACGGAATTCAAGTAATAAAATTCAATCAAAAATGAAGCTTTATCATTAATAATCTTCAAACAAGTTACAAAGTAAAGCTTCGAATATAATTCGAGCTCAAGAAATGCAATACAATCACTCCTACTCTATTACAAATTTCATGAGGTAATATGCTCGATCTTCGTTCCCCAAGGTCGCCCCAGATGCAGAACTCAGCAGTGATTCTTATTGGCAATCACTAGCCACGTGTCGCACATCCGTCTTCGAACGGGATGAAAGCCGGATTGGAGCTCCTCTCCGGGGCACCAGACCGACCTTAGATCCTCATCAGTAAACAATGATTGAAACGCGCGATCATTGTTTACTGGATAATCCGAACCGGAGCAGCAAAGGGTTATCCCAGCAGAGGCGCTCCAAGGGAACTCGAAGGAACTATCTCGTAAGAAAGCCCTCGAGGAAGTTGGTGCCTCAGACTTAAAGAACTCCACTCGGAGTAACCTACTGCCCGATCAGGTACTGCGCCAGAAGACCGGAATTCAAACCCGTCACAGACAAGATATGTCTGGGAAAACAGGTTGCCTGCCGGTATTCTAGGCGCAATTTCTTTTGCCTGTCGATATTCTAAGCGAAAAGCTTTTACAAAAGGAAACAAGATCGAAAAACAAAGTTCGAACTCTAATCTCAAACTCTTTTATCTGGGAGAAAATACGAATCAAATCTGAAATTCGACCCATGGTGATCGGAGGAGCATAAGGAAAAAAGCAAGAAGTGCTGTATACACGAAGGGACCTATTTATAGTGGTGAAGGATTTTTAATCAACGGCCCAGATAACAGGCTACGAACGGTTCGATGTCCGTAATAAATGGAAGGACCGTTACGTTTCCCGAGAAATAGGGCCCTGTTTGGTAATGAAGGACACATAATTCAATGGGGAGTATAGAAGAATTACGACATTCTAAATATCGAACAGTCACGACGTGTTCATAACATTATATTGAAGGATGGCATGTCGGATTCGTATTCGGTTTATTTAGATGTTTTTACACTCAAGTATTTATTGTTATGCTTTTACATTACCAACTGAGAAGAAATATAATCGGTTTAGTCGAACAGAATTCTCGACTGGGAATTATACAATTATGGAAATTCAGCTGTGATAAGGATTTATGGCATCATTTCCCTTGTCAATTTCAGGGCCGCTAAAATATTTATCTATTATCCGATCAGGCAACTGGTATTCGATTATTTATCTATCGATATTAGAAGATCAAAATGGAGTTACGAAAGATAAACTCTATTCTATTTATATTTGATGTTATCAACAAAACAAAGAGGAAGTGTATTTATATTATCTTGGAAAATACAAAAGCCGGGAAATACATATCGAGCATAGATCAAACATTCATATTACATCAAGAACACTATTACTCCCTACAATCCTATGAAATTTTCGGTCTCTTCTCCTACCGTCTATTAGGGGTAACTTAGCTCCGACCATGGAATCTCCTTCGGATCCGCAGGCTCTTAACTTTATTTACGATTCTCCAAAGATGAAGACTCGAGGGTGCGATTTATCGAGTAAGCGAGCTCTGCAGAACTCCCACCCCTGTACGTCTTCCTAAATGCATTGTGGCAATAGGTCCCTAATCGAAAACCTATGCCATAACCTACAAGCTCCATAAATCTGGCTTATTGGCCTTCAAGATGGAGATTATATTTGCCTGCCGATACTCTAAGCGAAGATTGAAATGATATTATCTCTGCTCGGATATCCCTCCACTTAAAAATTGTTCGAAATCTGACCTCGAATAAGCGAATTATTGAAATAATAATCTTAGTCGCCATGAGGGGACGGAAGAGATGCCAATACAATGAATAAGATGGCTTCTAAGGAATGACAGCTTTTTATAGGAAAAATAAGTGGAATCTAACGGCAGAGATTTCACGTCACGAAGGAACCAGATCTAAGAACTGTTGCGTTTCCCGATAAAGGAGGGACCGTTTGGAAAAGGTCGAGTTGTTGCGACACATATTATACCCACCTGCTCGTCGGGTGCTAATATGGTCAATCTCTATTTAGCAATTATTCTGGTACTCAAGATCAGCATTTATCTAATATCGATCTCAATTATTTTCGAAATTGTTAAAGGGTGAAAGCCTCTGCTATGCCCCTTAGATCGAAATTGTTAAAGGGTGAAAGCCTCTGCTATGACCCAAGGGCTAAAAACGCTCTGAAAACGACTAAGGATGAAAGCCTCTGCTATGCCCCTTAGATCGAAATTGTTAAAGGGTGAAAGCCTCTGCTATGACCCAAGGGCTAAAAACGCTCTGAAAACGACTAAGGGTGAAAGCCTCTGCTATGCCCCTTAGATCGAAATTGTTAAAGGGTGAAAGCCTCTGCTATGACCCAAGGGCTAAAAACGCTCTGAAAACGACTAAGGGTGAAAGCCTCTGCTATGCCCCTTAGATCGAAATTGTTAAAGGGTGAAAGCCTCTGCTATGCCCCTTAGATCGAAATTATTGAATGGGTGAAAGCCTCTGCTATGACCCAAGGGCTAAAAACGCTCTGAAAACGACTAAGGATGAAAGCCTCTGCTATGCCCCTTAGATCGAAATTGTTAAAGGGTGAAAGCCTCTGCTATGACCAAAGGGCTAAAAACGCTCTGAAAACGACTAAGGGTGAAAGCCTCTGCTATGCCCCTTAGATCGAAATTGTTAAAGGGTGAAAGCCTCTGCTATGCCCCTTAGATCGAAATTGTTAAAGGGTGAAAGCCTCTGCTATGCCCCTTAGATCGAAATTATTGAATGGGTGAAAGCCTCTGCTATGACCCAAGGGCTAAAAACGCTCTGAAAACGACTAAGGGTGAAAGCCTCTGCTATGCCCCTTAGATCGAAATTATTTTCATCGATCAATCAAGATCAACCAGCATTTCTATTCTTTTCTCTCCATAATTATTCATTCGGCTAAGGCTAACAGCCATCATCGTGACGCTTATATCAAAATTATTATTTAAGATCGGTCAAAACCCTTTTTCGATTATTACTTCGCGATTATTTGTCTGACTAGGGAATTTGGCCCCTCGGATTAAATTTGTTACTCAAGGATCATCTCGGGATTCTTCTATTCGATCTCTTAATTATTATGTATTTGATGGGGGTACAAAGGTCTCCGACAGGTTAAATTCAAAATCGAGGAATGTCGGTTGTTATCCATCGTCTGAATATTTGTCAAAGTTTTTAAAAGAATAGCTCTTATTCGTATTCTTGAGACAGAGAGATGGATGCTCGACAACAGTATACAAAAGCAATTCTATAAGATAACGAGTAAGGATGATAAGAGAAATAAATATCTCATTCATGACATTACAAACAGTTACAAAAGAGTTCAAAATTACAATGATAAGTCGAGCAAAAACTTTACATTTAATGTAACCCTATTACAAATTAACCCTACGCTAGAATGTTCTCATAACTGAGGACGGAAGACGAGGCTGGGATAACACTTCTACCCTTAATCCATCGCTTCCTCAATAATCGCTCCGTGCTGGAGCAGGCCGAGAGACAGGGAGGCAATCCCTAGAGAAATTATTCCACGCAATCTCGAAGGCAACATTCTTCAAGGAATATCTTGAAGAAGTAGAGATCGAGTGCAGGAAAACTCCTCCAGCAGTTGACCCACTATCCGACCGGGTGGATTGACAGGATACTGGAGATCGAACCTGCCTCAAAGACTTGAAATCAAAGAGAGCTGGTCGCCTGCCGGTACCCCAGTCGCATTCATTTTCGCCTGTCGATACCCTAGTCGAAATAAGTAGCCATCATGAGATAGCGAAATTTATAAATAGTTCGGAGGAAAACCTCGAACAGTTCAATCGGGGATAGCAAACGGAACATGGCGGCTAGAAAGAGTAAAATCTCAATCATAGAGCCGATCAGAAATGTTACTGAAATGAAAAGTTTGAAGGTAACTACGGAACTATATATAGTGAAAGGAAAAGGCAATTAACGACTCAGATTTGATGGTACTAACGGCTGAGATATAAGCAGTAAATGCGCCGACCGTTACGATTCCCGAAAATACAGAAGCTATTTCGGGAAAAAAGTGAAGAAAATGTCAAAACTGTTCTACTCGAGCCCATTCCCATCCTAGTTCATCGTAGGTTCAGCTCCAATCACCGGAGAAGAATAATAAAGAAATCAAAATACTTTATGTAGAGAAAGCTTTGTCAGTAATCGGCCTAAGGGTAAATAAAGCCATCGTAAAGGTCGATAAAAAAGTATTTTTCGAGCTTAATAAATAAGACAATTGCAAAATACAAAGACATCGAACCCTATTACATCTTCATAACTGGCTGATCCTATGAAATTTCCGGCGAACGATAATGTCCTTACTTGACCAAGAAGCGCCCATTGAGCCAGCGAATCTTCGGATACGGCCGAAAAGGAAAAAGGCAATACATCTCTTTCCCGGAAAAAATATGAACATTCAATGAAGGACGTCAATCTCCGAGTCACTACCTGAAACGTTTTCAAAAGAAAACCTAGCAAATTACATCATACCCTCGAAAAAGCTTGACGCCAGAATCTCCCTAAATCACAAAAATACCATGGGCCGTCGGGGTCGTGGATGGTCAGCAATAAAGCTCATCGGCCTTCAAGATTGATATAGCGTGCGCCTGCAGATACCCTAGTCGAGATAGAAGTATGAATTTTACTATGAGGCGCAATACAATTCCTAAACCGGATTTCGAAACGTGGAATCATGCAACAAGATCTTCTAATCAGCATGATCGAAGGAATCTATTTTCGAAAAATGTTAAAGGAATGCAAAACAAAGAACCCCATTTATAGACACTATTTTCAAACAAGAACAACGGCTACCAGAAAACAAACGGTCGAAATCAAAAGATTGTCACGACTCCCGAGAACTTTGCCGGAAAAAGAAAGTGATATTATTTTTGAAATTCAAGTGGAATTACTACGCCAAGATCGAAGATCAAGAAAGCAAAATAAAGCATGATCAAAGAAAGAGCACATAAGAGGAACATGCGATTCGAGAAGAAAGTAAATTATTACAAGCCATAGAAAATAAAATGTCTGAAAATTATTCATGATCGCACAAGTAAAGACAGTATAAGACATATTACAAGCCCGGGTAAATAAGAGATAACATCTAAACAAGCTTATTGTCAGAGAGAATTTTTCGAAGCTCAGCATTACGAGCCTCACATCCTGCTTCAAATCCACGATCATAAGCCTCCTTTTCTCGACGTATGAAATCTTGTTTCTCCTGCTCGTGGAGGATCTTCAGTTTTTCGAGTTTCTCATTCAGCTGCTTATGGATCTCATCTCCATGCTCGTTAGCCGACTTCTCCCTCTCTAAAGCAAGCTTCTCTGCGAGGACGCGGTCGAGCTCGACTTTCTTCTCCTCCAGCTCGAGAGAAATAGCAGCACGCTGGCTGGTCTCCCGCTCAGCAAATGTTTTAAGCTCAATAAAATCTTGTCCGGCCTGTTAAAAGGATCAGCAGCATTATTTTTCTTTTTAAAAAAAAAAAAAAAAAAAAAAAATACACCTGAAAAAGGAAGTGCTGCCCAGACTCGAACAACTCTTCTATGTTTCTCTCTTTGGACAGGTTTCTCTCCTTAGGTATGTCAGTCTCTGAAGAAGTAAAAGTAGCCTGCAACAAGTTACCCATGGGATCAACCTTAGAAGGAGACTCGTCTTTCAACTCCTCGTGCAGGGAAGAAGCAATTTTTTGAGGAGAGGAATCGGCAAAAGGTCGGGGAGGATTATCAATTCCTAAAGCTTCAAACTTGGATTTTTTGCCGGGATTCCCTGAGGGAGGAACGATCGAAGTATCGGAGGATGACTTGCTACCAATAGCAAGATTTTGTAAAGCCTCAAGGGGTGTAACCTCATCGGAATAAGGCCTCTTATTCGAAGAAGGAACAGGAATCTTTTCTGGGACACGATCTTCACTTTTAGAATCAATCATTTTCGGGGAGGAACCTCCGAGCTCAGCCTCGGGCTTTTCGCCACCCTTGTTTGGTTTTGAGGAGGCACTTTTTTCTTTCTTATCTTCTTCCCCTTTAGGAGCTTTTGGGGAAGACACAGAGGTCTTAGAAGAAGATTTGGAAGGTTTGGCCTCCTTGTCAGCCTTTCGCTCTTTGTTCGATTTCTTATTCTTCGAACCACCAAATATCGATCTGGGATCGATAGCTTTGCCTAATACATTCTCCATAATAAGTGAATCTGGGATCGATAAGCTAGGATCTTTACTTTCTAAGGAATTCAGAAAATGCAGAAAATAAGGGGGAGAGCTCCGATCTCTGTAAGGGAGGATATCGTATGAATAATGAAAAGAAATCCTAATATTTATAGACGCTACGCACTACGATTGTGATAGTGAATCGACGCGACCATGGAGAAAAATCCCACTCGGATAAACAAAGTTCGATCAGAAAGTGTGAAAAATCATCGATATTTATAAAGTTAGAATTCACAAGTTACACGAATCAGATCAAGAAATATAAAGTCAACTCGTTTACAAAATAAGGTGACATGAGTAAATACAATTGATTTCCTAACTAGAAGAACCTTGAATCGCCCCCTCCGGCTTACTCAACCCCAGTAACTCGCCAAACTGAAGATCAGACGATATATGCATATTTGAAGCTGGATAATTACCCGGCTTGGTCGAAAGATCGACCGTCTCCCCTATCCGGGGCATTGCCTATATTGACATCTTTATCTTCCTCCCCGGGCACATTAGAAGGATCGTCGCAAGAATACTCGAGCACATCAGGGTTAGGCATTGGAATGCCATACTCCTCGACTAAGGGGGCAAAGCGATGTCCCTGCCAGTTAGTATTCTCCTGGGGAAGAGAGGAAGCTTTATAATCCTTCCCTTCAGCATTCTTGAAAGGGTCCATATACTTGAAATATTCCTCCATATCATCCGGAATTTTCTCGGCCGCGATTAATTGTTGAACCCCTTTATAAAAAATCGTCTGAAGAATTTCTCCCGTTTTCCTTTGAACTAAAGGATCTAAGACAGGGGATTCCAAGAATTCTCGTATGGCCGGAATCTCGGCTTCTTCCCGGCCCTGGGCATACGCATGCTCGGAATCTTGCTTTGCCAATTCGAGTTCTATCTTTACTTTCTTCAGCTCTTCCTCGAGGGCACTTCTCTCTTTGACGAACGCGAGCAAGTCCTCTTCTACTGAGGAAGAATGTTTCGTATTCGCTTTCTCAAGCTCCTTCTTTACTTGGGATAATTCTCGCTGAGTTTCGGCCAATTGAGATCGAAGAACTTGATTGTCAGAAAAAATCTGCGCAAATGCATCATGAGCCTCCTGCGACTCCTGCTCCAACAACGCCAAACGATAGGATTGGAGGGCGAACAAATCTCCGATCTACGAGACATTTCTCAGATAATTAGCAAGGTTTAGGGGCATGAAAGGAGACGATTAAGAAAGATTTTTTACCTCATGATAGGTTCGCGAGAAATTGCTCAAAACCTCGAAATCACCTTTTACAGAATGGAGCAGCATATCCCTTCTAAATCGACCAGCCATGAAGATTCTAGCAGCTTTGTCGAATTCGTTCTCCCCGTTCGCATCCAGGTCAGTCATAATGGTGCCATCTTCGGGGTATCCTGCGGCTCGGCCATCTCGAAGATGCTCATCCATAAAGTCCACCACATCTGGCTCCGATCTACCTTCTCGGCAAGGGACTGAGTCAGATTTCACGCCAAAAGGTTTTACCCTCCTCGAGGGCCCTGGATGTTCGGCGTTCCTTTTCTGACCCAGAAGCCTCTCGTACTCCTGAATACCCTGAATCCGGTTCCAGGAATGTTGACTGTAGCCAACAGAGGAAAGAGCAGATGTATCAGGAGAGAACAAAGTTCGAAGAGGTCCGGCTGTAGCTGAATTCAGTGAACTCATGGTACCAACCCCTCTCAATTCGGGAATCAAGGATGGTATGACAATCGAACTTTCGCCTAGTTTAGTCGTATCCGCTTTTCTTTCGGAGGCATAAGGCAACGGATCGAAGTAAAATCGCTTGTCTTCAACCGGACCGACAGCGAACATACGAAATCTCTCAACAACTCGACCTGCAGAGATGATACAGAAAGTGGCGCAAGTTTAAACAAGAACAATAGTTCAATAAAACCTAAAAGCAAGCAGGAGATGAGAGGAATACCCAAAGAAAGTGGAGCAGTGTTCGAAGCACTGGAGGTTGGAAGGACATCGGTTCGCTTAAGGGGCCCTTCGGAGGACTGCTTAGGGTATATAATCGCTGGAGCTAGGTAATTACATTGGCTCAACCCAGCCAATCGCAAAACGCTTTCTTGGATCAGGAATCTAGTCTGGAAAGGGTTAGACTGCAGTTGCCCCAAGACGTCATCAGAAAGACGGTGGCTAAGTTTTTCTTTTATCCTGCGAGAACCGTATGTCCAAGTATTTGCGCCATCCCATCGATAAGGTCTTGTTTTCAAGCCACCCTCTGAGAAGGGAACATCAGGGCCCTTCACGAAGAAAAATCTTCTTTTCCAACCTATACTCTTCTTTGTTGTTATCTTTGTGAGAAAAGGCCGTTTGGACCGCGGAAGGACGGAGACAAACCCCATGTTCGAACCCTTGCATGGGTCCATTCGAAAAATCTGCCAAAAGTTACTGAAGGAAGCCTCTTCCCCCTTGGTCTCCATAAGAACAACACATCTTGGAACCAAAAAGGATATTATTACTTCAACATCCTCTGACAAGGGCGGCTACAGAACACCTCGATGCATGTTTTCTTGTATATGCACTCTTTTTCCCTAGCTCGGTTTTTATCCCAATGGGTTTTTCCAAGTTAGGTTTTTAACGAGGCATATCCTCAAGATATCCGAACGGTTCGTCTCATTGTAGCTTGGAAACGTATTCTGTACTTCTTCGAGCGCTTGCTTCGCTTTACACTCGAGAAGTGGGGGAGTATTGATGAGGGGTAATTCGGATCCCCTGTTTTTCCAGCCTCAATGCGGTTCGAATAGCACCGAACCCTGTCGCCAGGGACCAAAGCCGAACCAAAGCATGAAGATGATTGTTTCGAGCACATTAGAGAAGCATGGATCGAAGGACACTGTTGGGCCAAGCCCAGGCCCAAGCCCTCCAATTTGGCTATAAATACTCCATGCATTTATTATACTGGACACAACTTCCTAGGCGCACTAACCTTGAGACCGCTGCTCGGGTCACTAGAGAGTATCAGAATAGGCTTTCTCATACATGTTTCACCCTCTAGCTTGTACGGCATCCAATAATGCTCGAATAGGACCCCTAATATTTGTACTTGTACTCAATTTACTCGAATACAATTACATTTGGTCTTTATTTTCCTTTTAACATTATTGTCATCGTGTTATTTCCCCACCCTTGATTGAACCAACGAAACCACGTAAGATCACCTCCCAAGGATCGACTTATTAATTGACTCAACCGCTGGCTTCGCGATCTTCAGCATGATGGATGCCTTTCAAGGGTTTTATCAAATATATATTGATGAGCGGGACCAAGAGAAGACTGCGTTCATAACCGAGCAGGGAGTATATTGCTTTATAGTAATGCCATTCGGCTTAAGGAATGCCGGGGCTACTTACCAAAGGTTAGTAAACCTAATGTTCAAAGAGCTAATCGGAGAAATAATGGAAGTCTACGTAGACGACATGTTAGTCAAAAGCATGAACGAAGCGGATCACGTAAAACATCTTGATCGATGTTTCCGAATATTGAGAAAATACCGCATGAAGTTACATCCCGCGAAATGCACTTTCGGTGTTAAGTCGGGAAATTTCTTGGGCTATTTGGTACATCAACGAGGAATCGAAGCCAACCCAGAAAAAATTCGAGCCATAGCTGAAATGAAGCCTCCCAAGACCATCTCCCAAGTACAAAGCTTGGTAGGGAAATTAGTAGCGCTGAACAGATTCATATCAAAATCAGCAGACAGAAGTTTGCCCTTCTTCCAAACGCTTCGAAAAGCAAAAAACTTTGTTTGGACCGAAGAATGCGATCAAGCCTTCAACCAGCTCAAAGAATATTTAACAACATCCCCGTTGTTGGCCAAACCGACGGAAGGGGAACCATTGTATATCTACATCTCGATCTCCGATGCGGCCGTTAGTTCAGTACTGATCAAAATAGAAGGATCAGAACATAAACCCGTCTATTATTTAAGCAAATTACTAAAAGGGGCGGAGAAGAATCACTTGGAAATTGAGAAATTCGCGTTGGCCTTAGTAGTGGCAGCACGAAAACATCGACCTTGCTTTTTAACCTACAAAATCGTGGTTTTAACAAACCAACCATTAAGACAAGTCTTAGCAAAGCCAGAAGCTTCCGGAAGACTAATCAAATGGGCGATCGAACTCGGTCAATTCAAAATCAACTACAAACCGAGAATTGCGATTAAGGCCCAAGTGTTAGCTGATTTCCTACTGGAAACTCCCACACAAGCAACCGAACTATCGAACAGCCTCAACAACGATATCTTGATCATAGAAGATCAAACTTGGTTAATGCATGTTGACGGTGCTTCGTGCCGAGAAGGAGGAGGCGCTGGAATCAACTTCACCGGACCGAATAAAGAGGATTTAAATTATGCAATAACATTGGACTTCGTCGTAACAAACAATGAAGCAGAATATGAAGCGGACCCGCTGCGTCCCGGCTGTGGTTTTCTTTGTCCTGGTTTCCTTCGGGGATGGTTATCGGAGGGTTTTGAATTGCCCTGCTGCGGACTGTGTAGCGAGCGCCGCTCGCTTGCCAGGCTGTCAGCTTGTTGAGAGGTTTGATGGTTTTGCCTTGGCGCTCTTTGAGCGGGATTTGCCCTAGCAGTCCTATCATTTCGAAGAACTTGTTCAAGTACGAGTAATTCCTCTGGGGAGAGTGATTTAACGAGCATAGCAATCTGTCGCAATTTTTCCTGAGCGCCCGGGAGAGGAACGGGAATCGCCGGGACTTTCGGTTCTTCCGGTATGGTACCGGGAAGATCTCGTTGGGGTTCCTGCTGATGAGGAAGAGGACCCTGCAAATTCTAGTTGGCGTTGTGGGCGTTATTATCATTATTATCCTGTGGATCTTCAGATGTGTTATGACCGGTGGTTGTGTTACTTCTTGCTCCAACACGAGCGCTTTTCCTTGGGCGAGCCATATGTCGATCGAATAATTAACCTAGCCCCTCGGTGGGCGCCAACTGATTTAACCGGATTTTGTCGAGTTAATGGTATCAGTAAAATTGTG
This sequence comes from Penstemon eatonii, assembly GCA_038501285.1. Classification (NCBI taxonomy): domain Eukaryota; kingdom Viridiplantae; phylum Streptophyta; class Magnoliopsida; order Lamiales; family Plantaginaceae; genus Penstemon; species Penstemon eatonii. The sequence goes on along the minus strand of CM076715.1, from coordinate 49,117,350 downwards.
ATATTGGGATTCTCAATATATAGTTTATAGGGCTCTGTTACTTTACTCAGGATGGATCAATCTCAAGGAAGAGCAATTTCGTAAGAACAATATTTAAATATCGTAACCAACACAAGTATAACACCAGTATGAAGAGAAAACTCTTTCTTTTTATTAAGTAATACTGAGTTATGCTGTTTATGCAGAATTCAATGGCGCATTAGCCTTATGATTCAGAGTTGTCCAATACAATGATAGACTAGGTATTTATATCATACTAAAACTACTGTTACAAGGAAATATAGTCCTAAAAGGACTCGGCCCAAATATCCTTCTTGGGTCCGAAGTATAGTCTTCTTGTCGAAAGGAGCTGTATTCGGCCGGGTCGATAAGATGATCCCGAACTGTATGATTTGGTCGAACCGATCTTATGTTCTTTAGTCGATCCGCACATTATGTGGGGTGCGAAATAGCCCCCATCAGTGTTCCTATGTCTACTGGACTTCGTTTGGATAAAGATAAAGATGGGAAATCAGTAGATATAACCAAGTACAGAGGCATAATAGGGTTACTGTTATATTTAACACCAAGCGGACCTGATATCATGTACTCTGTTGGGGTTTGTGTGAGATATCAATCAAATCCTAAGAAATCTCATCTCTTAGCTGCCAAGAGGATACTCAGATACCTTAAAGGCACTCAAGAATTGGGATTGTGGTACCCTAGAGAATCTGGATTTGAGCTTATAGGATATTCAGATTCTGACCTTGTTGGCTGCAAGATTGATAGGAAGAGTACAACTGACGCCTGTCAATTCTTAGGTAGTCGTCTGATCTCATGGATGAGTAAGAAACAGACTTCAGTATCTATCTCTACTGCTGAAGCTGAGTACATTGTTGTGCAGAGATACTTTGGTTGAAGCATCAACTAGAAGATTACAACATAAAGATCAGTGGAATTCCAATCTACTGTGATAATACAAGTGCCATCTCTCTTACTCATAATACAACAAGTCATTCAAGGACTAAGCATATTGAGATCAAGCATCATTTCTTCAGAGATCATGTGGAAAAAGGGAATGTCATAATTGAGTATGTTCATACTGACAATCATGTTGCTGACATATTCACCAAACCACTAAATGACCCAAAGTTTTCAACTCTGAGAGCTGAACTAGGCTTACTAAATTTAGATGCATAAGCTGAGGGGGAACTCATCAGAAGACTTGAGTTTATCAGCTTACTCATCATATCTTCAAGGCTAACTCTCAACAGACTAGTTAACTTATGGATTCTTAAAGTCAGGGGGAACGTGTAAGACTAGCGGTATTTCTGATTAAAAGATGAAATTTGTTGATGACAGTTAGTTGAAGTTAAGTTTTCATCAGATAAATTCTTATTTCTTGAAGACTGAAGATTAATTTATCTTGCTGGATTGACAAACAACAGAGGAAGATTACTAGTTATTGGCTTTCACTAGTAATATATGTTTTCAGAACACTCGTCTGTCAGACAAGTATAAATTTACTCGTCTGATTATTCCTATAAGTGCTGTTACTAAAAACGTTATATTTAAAAACATGCTTTTACATGTCGACTGAAGCGGTTCACATTCCCGCTAGTCATTAAATGCTTTTGAAATTCGAATTCCGCGTATCTCGTCCCACGATTACTGCTGACAGAAAACTGATCTAACGGTTCACGTGAAACACGAAAACCGACGCGCCCTCACCTCTTTAAATTCAGATCTGATCAGCTCACTACTCTTTTACACACCTCAAATTTTCAGAGCACTTAGAAGAAATTTTTGCACTCCTATTATCTGCAAATACCTTCTTTTTAACTAATCTTTCAGAAAAATGGCTAAGGAAGAAGGACGATATCTTGTTTACTCCACCTTCCACGCATCTGGAACCCCTCATATGAAGGAAATTCTGGAGAAGTTCCAAACTGCTGAACTGGTTAATTTCATGAAAGCCCATGAAGAGATGGTTTACAATGATCAAGTTCTTGAGTACTATAGCTCATCTGGTAAGCCAGATTTTGATAAAAAGGAGATTAGAGCTCATGTTGGGGGAATGGACATCTACATCACCCCTGCCCTGCTGAACGAGAAGTATGGGCTACCAAACACTGGAAGAACAAACATCTCCACAATGGCTGAGCCAAAAGAGCAAGAATTCTGGAGTTTGTGCGCAAGGGAAGATGAGATCCTTGCGGGCAACATCAAGAAGAAGCAAATGAAGGATGAGTATCAGCGGATGGCTGACCTCTTTCCCAAGGTCATTGAAAATTGCACATTCTCGTTGGACAGCGTGCCTATAAAAAGGTTCCACGCCATGATTGTTGTTCACTATGGTTTTGAAGTGAAGTGGGTTATGTTTGTCTGGTATATCCTAGCTGATCACATCAAGAAAGGAAATTTCTACCAGAGAATATTCCTGAGTCATCTGTTCATGGATCTTATGTGTGGAATGACAAATGGGAAGGGCATTCATCCATCCAAGGCTATGAACGTCTATCTTCCTGTGGTAGAACAACCAAAGAGGAAAGCAGCTGAAGAGCCAAAGAAGAAAGCTGCTGGAAAGAAAAGAAAAGTTGCTGCAACTAAGCCTTCTGTTCAAACAGCTAAGCCTGCTGTTAAAGCCAGAACAGAAGAGGACCATGCTGATGAGGCTATCATAGCTCAGTCAACAAAGGAAATTGAAGACATGGCTTTTGGTTCTCCATCTAGAACCATTTCTATTGAGAAGCCTGTTGAAAATGTTGCTAGGAGGACAAGGAGTCAACTGAAGGACACAGCAACATCAAGGCCCCCTCAAGGAAAAGTGGTTCACACAAAAGCCACTGTCAGGAAAAGGATGACCTTTGTGCCATCACCCACTGAGTTATCAAACTTAGTAAGGAAAAGTCCTCCATCAGCAGAGAGGCCTGCTGGAGCTGAAGAAGAACAGACTGCAAAGGAGTCAGTTGCTGCAACATCCACTCAACAAGCTCCAACAGTTGAGGTTAATCAACCTCGAGATGATCCTGGAGTTCAGATCATCGAACCAATAGCGGTTGAACCAATTTCAGCTGTTGCACCAAAACCTACTGCTGCTGCTATTGTTGTTGCACCAGCTCAGACATCTGCCAAGCCGAAAAGAAAAAGAATTTGATCTTACCGAATTTCGTATGTGTAATTGTAGAGTGGTGAGATCGATTAAATGATATGCAAAAATAATAAAGATCAATAATATTGTATTCAAGCCGTTCGATTACAATGTTACAAGAATACAACGATCGGGAGTCCTATTCGAGCCCTATTGGATGCCGTACAAGCTAGAGGGCGAAATACATATTTTAGAGCCTAAGCCTATGATTCCGAGCGGTAGCTTCGAGTAGTGAGCACCTGGAAAGTCGTGTCGTCGTCATAAATGCTTGGGGTATTTATAGCTGAAAGTGTGGTTTAGGTGATCCAGCCGCAGATCATTATATCTCGGCCCATTGTTCTGGATCAGGGCTCGGCCCAGCAGTGATTCTGGATCTTTAAGCATCAGTCCTTGTGCAGTTCGAACTTCTACGGTCGGGATAGAGGATTCTCCGAGCTCTCATGTTGGAGAGGGAATAGGATCCGAAAATCCCCTCATCAATACTCCCCCACTTCTCGAGCTTAATGCGGAGCTTTTAGGCTCGAAGAAGTATACATATGTGTCGTAGGACCAATTAAGGAAGTGAGACGGCGAGATGGATTGGTCTTAACGCAAGCCTTTAGGTATGCCTCATTAAAAACCTGATTCGGAAAAACCCTTTCGGGATAAAAACCGAATCGGGGAAAAAGAGTGCATACTTAAGAAACTTATAATGGAGTCGTCGAGGGAGTTGCTCTTATCACTCATTGCTAGTAGGAGAGTTCGTACTTCGGCCCCCTCTTCACATGCTTAAATGGTATGGCCCGATCATATTGTCCTTCAGGTTGAGAAATATATATACAAGGATCTGATAAATCTTTGAACGCGTCATAATTTTCAGGGGTCTCTGATTATGGCGTTTTTTTTCCAAAGTATAAGGACCGTAAATGTGATTTTTGAGAATACGAATACTGGCTTTTTTCTGCGGGAATTCAACCGTCACGGTTATTCGGGGACCCATTTGCAATTTCCCATTTTGTCCCTGTATATATACTTTGATGAGGATTTTTATTTACCACATTCCCCGAAGGTAAAAAATTCTTGATCGGAGCAAACAGGTCGAATAGCGAATCGAAACAATTATATTTCGAGCAAGTCTTTACGTATACATCATGTCTAACTCTGCAGATTCGAAGGGAAAATCTCCTTTGGGGGAGAACTCTGCCGATGATCAAGAAGAAGAGTTCGTAGCCACGCATTCATCCGTGGTCGGAAATGTACAGGGTTCGAGTTCGTCTTCCGAGTCTGGGGAAGAGCGAGATTCCAATTCTAATTCAGAAGATAGCGAAGATGAAAGTTCTAGCGGGGCGACAGTTTCCGACGACGAATCTGAGGAGGATGAAGATCTCATTCTAGGGGAGAATGAGCAAAAGAAAATCAGGCTGGGTAAGAGAGCTGTAGTAACCATTTTCGATTGGGAGGAACCGTCGACCAGCGCAGGTCTGAATAGGACGGAGGAGAGGGCTGACGAGATAGTTTGTTCTTTCAAGGAAACGGATTTGGGGGCTTTACAGGAGGAGTTCGGACCGTATCTTGGTGCTGGTTTTTCGATCGTCCTCCCTTCTTCTGATCAACGGGTCACCCACCCTCCTGCCGGTTGTCAAGCTTTTTACACCAAACATTTTCACTACGGCCTTCGCATCCCCTTTCCTCCTTTGGTGGAGAAAATCTTGGAGGCCTTCGATTTGACGCCCTGTCAAATTCTTCCGAACTCAATTGGCCTCATCATAGCTTTTTGTGTGTTGATGAAGGCTAAGGGAAAAAGGGCGGTTTTTCAGAATTTCTGGCGGGTTTTTCAGATGAGTGCCTCAACGTCTTCGAATGCCGGATATGTGTATTTCTCCCAGAGGCCTAAAACTTCAATTCTTTCAGCCAACGTTAGTAGTAACCTCAAAGGGTGGAAACATGAATTCTTCTTTGTTCGAGGACCAGATTCTCCATCTGCTGAAGATAATTCCGGGCCGGTTCCATACAACTGGCCTGGGGCGAAGTCCTGGGTATATGGTCGGCGCCTTCTCAAGGGAAGTATGAAGAACGAGATTACAGATGAGTTTTTGAAAGTTCTTTGTGCCGACACTCATCAAACTGCTTTGATGACCCAAGAAGCTGTCCTGAGGTTGGCTGACCTTAGTAGTTGTACCTTCCCCGCCGATCCAATCATGTTTGGAGAAGCTCGGATTGATCCAGCCAATCCTCCCTCCAGCTTAGCAGATATAGTTGATAACTTCCGAACTTCCGTCGCTGGTAATCACGTTGCTTCCTTCTCGAAGGGTAGCAAAGGCAGACCTCGTCCTCAAGCATCAAAAACGTCCCGGAAGGCAAAGAAATCTAAAACCCGAGCTGAGACTGAGGCGGCGCCGAACGCTTTGACGGTCATTCCCACGGTTAGTGAGGCCAGAACTTCACGATTTCGGATCGGGGTGGAGGGAACTTCTGACCCCCAATCTTCAGCCGTTGTTCGATCTATTTTTCCGATCGGCTCCACTAACCCGAGCGACGCGGGGTACAGTCGCTATACATTGATGGAGGATCGTGCCAAGGAAATTCTAGAAGCTAGGATGGCTCGGAAAAGGAGCAGTAATGCTTCCGAGTCGTCCAGGAGAATCAAACCCTTTGGTAGAGGACGAGATCCGATACCTTGCAGAGCTGGTTGCTCCGAGCTCGATCTTGCTGATTTTATTGAAAATCACCTGCAAGGACCCAGGGCAGCGGGATATCCCGAGGATGGGACAGTCGAATCCGACTTAGGCCTTGGGGGTGAGCATACGGTAGACAAATCCCTTCGAATGTTTTTGGCGGGGAGATTCAAAGATGATGTTGTTCAATCCTTTGCTAGGCCGGAGTTTGAGATAATAGGCGATTATGCTGAAGCTCATCAAAGGGTATTAGTGGTTTTCGCAAAGGTCTCAATATTTCCTTCATAATGCCTGTACCGTATCTAACATTCATTTTTTCATTCATTTTTTTTTTTTTTTTTTTTTTTTTTTTTTTTTTTTGTAGGCGGGGGATCTATTCGTTCAAAATGCTCTTCGAACGGCCGTGTTGAATGAAGAATCGCAAGCGGCACAAAAAGGCCTCTACAACATTCTAAAAGATGATGCCGCCAAATCCAGCCAATTAGAAGAGACCAAAACCAAATTATCTGAGATCGAGGCCAAGTTCGAGCAGAGTAAGAAGGAGCTGGAGACGATGAAAACTTTAGAAGGGGAGGTGGAGAAATTAAAATTAGAACTCGAACAGGCCAAAGCATCCGTCGAACGTTCTTATGAGCGAGGCCGCCAAGAAGCCCGACTTCCAGCCATAAGAGAATTCTTGGAATCTCCAATTTTGGATGCTCTGGCTCGTTTGAGGACTGGGCAAATAAACCAGGCTTTCCATTATAAGGGGGTTCAACAGCTTATCTCGGCCGGACAACTCGCTGGTTCCATCGATGATTATCTTAAGTTTTTGGATCCTTCCAAAAATATTTTCGGGAAAGATTACAGGCCTAGTTCTCTTCCCCCTAAAATCTCGGACCTCAAAGATCATGAGTTTTTCTTCTTCCTTCAAGAGTTCGGGGTTCCCATGTCCAATCCTGACGTTCTCGAGGCGAAATTTGACGATCAGGACGTGGACATCGAAGGCGATTCGAGCACTCGTGGAGAACTGGGCAATTCTTCCGCCAAGTTGGAAGGATCAACCTCCGGCGGTCGGGATGATGGTGGTGACGAGAATACCAGTTCAAGCGGTGATGATTCTGAGAGCTCGGAGAGCGGTTCACGGAGCGGTTCCGACTCCGAGGATTCTAGTTAGTTGAGGGTTTTTGGCCATGTGATAAATATTCACAGATATTTTGTTAATTTGTAATAGTGACTTTTCCTAAGTTGGTATTTCCTTTCTGGAGCATATTCTTCATGTAATGTTGATATGAATTTATTATGAAACATTTTTCTTGCGTCACCCTTATGTCTTTTGTTGCGTCATCGAATCTTTTCTTGGGAAAAGTAACTCGCCTCTGGCCTACTTCTCTTTTACTTTGGGTAATCTGCGTTCCTTATAAATACATAGGCTATGGTAGCCTGTCTTAGTAATACTTCTTCCCTTCTGACGATCGAAGCTTAGGGGAATATATGCGAGTTCGAGCTTCTCGGACTTACCAATTAAGAAACTGCTTTTTCTTTTCCTTGTTTCTGTTGTCACTTGGAGATATATCAATCGTTCCAAAAATGAGCCATGATCTGAAAACTCCCTTATTCCCTCTTGTAGGGTCACCCCAATCTGATAGGAGTAGTGGCTTAAAAAGGAAAAGGCAAGCTCCAGCTTGGTCTAAATTTTCTTTCGAACATACTTTTTATGGAGAGGGTAATTCTTCTAATTTTACGCCCTCCCCTTGTCTGAAAAGTAGGAGTGTTCATAAAAAGGGTAAGAAGGTCTCTTTTGCGGATGAAGTCTTCCCCACTGAGCGAAACATTGTTCGCTCTAACAAGGTTTCTCAAGAGAAAAACGATCTAAGCTTAGTTCGAGCTGAGGTTTCTCTTTCTGAGTCAATGTTTCCGAGCGGAGATCATTCCTCATTTTTGTTTCACTCTGGATCCGACTTTCTTGCCCAGGTAGCTCTTATTGTGGTACTATGCTAGATTTTTCAGTTTCTGTCTTGACGTGTTTCCCTGCAGGTTGGCGAATGTTTTTCCGTGCTTTATTCGATGGCGAAGCGCGAGGTCGAGCATCGAGCTAATATTGCTCTTGAGTTGGCCCGGAAGAAGACCGAGCTGGATCGGGCGTTGGAAGCCAATAGATTTTTCAAAAAGAAATTATCTTGCGAGAAAAGTAAAGAATCCCGGGTTTGTGGCGAAAGTCTTCTGGAAAAGTTGAGTCTGGAGATAGAAAGGTTGAAAAATGCTTGCGAATTCGAGAGGAAGAATTTCGATCTTCGCGAGAAAGAGGCTTATGCTCGCGGATATGCCGACCGCAGTTCCGAAGTTCGAAAACTTCTTTCCGAGAATGTTTAGTTGCGCTAGGATTTTTTTTTTTTTTTTTTTTTTTTGTTGTTGTAATGTTATCTTGTTGTAACCGTATCGATAAGTCGTTGCATTTCAATAAATCGTGCCTCGAGACGTTTTTCTTGGTAATCTGTACTTCGAGCAGTTTTGTACTTGTAATGATAACTTCGAACCCTTAAATGTATTGCGAGAACTCCAGAAACATTCGAAAAAATACGCTCTCTAATCTGGACAATATCCTTTACTTGCGATTGCGCGATAGGTATAGGATATAATTTCGGTAAGTTCCAACTTTGTAAGTTCGATCTAAGGGGCATAGCAACGGCTTTCACCCTTAGTCGTTTTTCAGAGCATTTCTAGCCCGAGGGTCATAGCAGAGGCTTTCACCCATTTTGATAATTTCTCGATCTAAGGGGCGTAGCAACGGCTTTCACCCTTAGTCGTTTTCCAGAGCATTTTTAGCCCGAGGGTCATAGCAGAGGCTTTCACCCATTTTGATAATTTCTCGATCTAAGGGGCGTAGCAACGGCTTTCACCCTTAGTCGTTTTTCAGAGCATTTTTAGCCCGAGGGTCATAGCAGAGGCTTTCACCCATTTTGATAATTTCTCGATCTAAGGGGCGTAGCAACGGCTTTCACCCTTAGTCGTTTTTCAGAGCATTTTTAGCCCGAGGGTCATAGCAGAGGCTTTCACCCATTTTGATAATTTCTCGATCTAAGGGGCGTAGCAACGGCTTTCACCCTTAGTCGTTTTTCAGAGCATTTTTAGCCCGAGGGTCATAGCAGAGGCTTTCACCCATTTTGATAATTTCTCGATCTAAGGGGCGTAGCAACGGCTTTCACCCTTAGTCGTTTTTCAGAGCATTTTTAGCCCGAGGGTCATAGCAGAGGCTTTCACCCATTTTGATAATTTCTCGATCTAAGGGGCGTAGCAACGGCTTTCACCCTTAGTCGTTTTTCAGAGCATTTTTAGCCCGAGGGTCATAGCAGAGGCTTTCACCCATTTTGATAATTTCTCGATCTAAGGGGCGTAGCAACGGCTTTCACCCTTAGTCGTTTTTCAGAGCATTTTTAGCCCGAGGGTCATAGCAGAGGCTTTCACCCATTTTGATAATTTCTCGATCTAAGGGGCGTAGCAACGGCTTTCACCCTTAGTCGTTTTTCAGAGCATTTTTAGCCCGAGGGTCATAGCAGAGGCTTTCACCCATTTTGATAATTTCTCGATCTAAGGGGCGTAGCAACGGCTTTCACCCTTAGTCGTTTTTCAGAGCATTTTTAGCCCAAGGGTCATAGCAGAGGCTTTCACCCATTTTGATAATTCTTGAGCTAGGCCGAGATTGATAACGTATGAGTAGATTAGAGATCGGCAACGTCAAAATTAATAAATCGAATAAGAAATCTGAGGACAATGGATATTCATTAAAGAGATAATTCAAACAAGGTAAGCCTTTGCGACAAATACATTCTTCTTAAAATAATAAATAAACCGAATGAACTCGATGATCGAACAGGGAATTAGCACTTCATCTTCCGTAATATCTTCTCAAATTTACTGCGTTCCATGCTCTGGGCAAGGTTTCTCCATTGGGATAAGCGATCTTGTAGGATCCTTTTTTTCCGACTTCGACGATTACAAAAGGACCATCCCAATTGGGTGAAGTTTTCCGACATGCTTCGACACTTCTGCTTTCCTAAGCACCAAATCTCCTACTTTGAAAGATCGAATTCTCACGTTTTGGTTATAGGACTTCTCCATGCTGGCTTTGGCGGCTTGAATTTTTAACTTCGCGCGATCTCGTCTACTATCCGCGTGATCAACTTCTATCTCCCTTAGGGACTGATTTTCTTCTGGGTCGTAAAATTCGACTCTAGGCGAGGGTATAAGATTTTCTACCGGGATAACCGCCTCTGACCCATAGATCAAACTAAATGGAGTTTCTCCGGTTGCGGCCTTAACAGTTGTTCTATTGGCCCATAGAACCCCGGGCAATTCATCTAGCCACTTTCCTTTCGCCTCCGCTAAACGTTTTTCCAGAGATCGAATGATCTCCCGATTAGCTACTTCAGTTTGTCCATTAGCTCGAGGGTGCCCTACCGATGCGAAATTCTGTTGGATTCCGAACCTTTCACACCAATCCGTGATTTTTTTCCCAGCAAATTGCGTTCCGTTATCAGATATCAAAACCCTCGGAATTCCGAACCTGCAGATAATATTCTTCCATAGGAAATTTATAACCTGAAATTGAGTTATCTTGGTCAAGGCGACACATTCGATCCACTTGCTGAAATACTCTACTGCCACGAGTACGTAGTTCTTCCTAGCTCGAGCTGTCGGAAAAGGTCCGACGATATCTATGCCCCACTTATCGAAAGGCCAACAGATAGGAATGGAATGCATATGCTCGGCAGGCTGGTGAATCAGGTTCGAGTGTATCTGACAATGATGGCATTTTTTCACATAATCTACTGAGTCGGGAAACAGAGTAGGCCAATAATATCCAGACCTCGAGCATTTGAGAGCTAACGCTCGCGCACCACAATGATTTCCTGCTTCTCCTTCGTGAACCTCCTTTAAGATGGAACCGTAATGGATTTCATGGACACATTTCAATAGAATTCCAGAAGAGGATCTCTTGTAAAGTTGATCGTTTATTAAAGTGAAAGAAGGCGCTCTATATTTGATTCTTCGAGCTTCATTAGCGTCTTCCGGAAGCTTTCCTTCCTTCAGGTATGCGATGAGGGAATCGCTCCATGATTTTTGCGGTTCTGTGATTTCCATGATACCGACCTCAGGCGTGGAATCTAATTCGATGGCGGACATATTTGATAGCAGCCAGGTGATAGACCTTTCAGTTTTTCCGTCAATTAATCCCGTAAATTTTGATAATATGTCAGCCCAAAGATTTTCCTCTCTTGGTATAGGCTGGATGTCGAATTTATCAAACTTGGAGATTAATTCCTTTGTTTTGTTCAAATACTTTATCATGTTGAACTCTCTGGCTTCGTACGCACCTTTCACCTGCCTATGAACAAGCTCGGAATCAGTTAATACAACAATCGATTTTACCTTTGCCTTAATGGCCATCTCTAGTCCGGCGATCAGTGCTTCGTATTCGGCCTCGTTGTTGGTGACGATGAAATCCAACGTTATTGCATAACTTAGATCTTCGTCGTTGGGACCTTGGAAATGAATTCCAGCGCCGCCTCCTTCCTTGGTCGAGGAGCCATCCACGTGCATTAACCACGCTCGGTTACTTGTTTCTTCGATCATGCTCAGCTCCGAGGATGCTTCTTCTCTTGCGTTTGATATTTCGGTTGATTCAAGTATGAAATCAGCTAAGACCTGAGCTTTTACTGCGACCCGTGGTTGGTATTCGATATCGAACTGACCTAATTCGACTGCCCATTTAATTAATCTGCCCGAGGCCTCAGGTTTCGACAAGATCTGTCTTAAAGGTTGATTGGTTAAAACAATAATCTTGTACGTTTGAAAATAGGGCCTTAACCTTCGGGCAGCTACGACTAAGGCCAGTGCGAATTTCTCGATTTCCATATAGTTCTTTTCCGCACCTTGTAGCAATTTACTCAAATAGTAAACTGGTCTATGTTCAGCCTTGTCAATTTTGACCAAAACCGAGCTGATGGCCTCTTCAGACACAGCTATGTATAAGTACAAAGGTTCCCCTTCGGACGGTTTTGCTAGCATTGGGGGTGAGGTCAAGTACGCTTTTAATTCTTCGAATGCCCGATCGCATTCGGCGTTCCACTCGAAGGTCTTGGATTTGCGTAAGAGTTTGAAGAAAGGGAGACTCTTGTCCGCAGATCTAGATATAAATCTATTCAATGAAATAATTTTTCCGATCAGGCTTTGAACATCGGAAAGTTTCCTTGGAGGATTAAGGTCAGTGATTGCTCGGATTTTTTCAGGATTTGCTTCGATTCCTCTTTCGTGAACTAAATATCCCAGGAATTTGCCAGATCGTACTCCGAAGGTGCATTTAGCAGGATTCAGCTTCATTCCATATTTCCTCAAAATTTGGAAACATTTGCCAAGGTGATCGATGTGATCCTCCTCGGACATGCTCTTTACGAGCATGTCATCCACGTATACTTCCATGATTTCTCCTATCAGATCTTTGAACATCATGTTAACCAACCTTTGATATGTTGCACCAGCGTTCCTTAACCCAAAGGGCATAACGATGAAGCAGTATACTCCCCGTTCAGTGACAAATGCCGTTTTATCCTGGTCTCTTTCATTCATGAAGATTTGATAGAAGCCTTGAAAAGCATCCATCATACTGAACAACACGAATCCCGCAGTGGAGTCTACGAGCATATCTATTCGAGGCAATGGGTAGGGGTCCCTTGGGCACAGTTTGTTCAAGTCGGTAAAATCATTGCACATTCTCCATTTGTTCTCAATCTTTTCTCCCTTTGACACCAAAACTACGTTGCATAGCCACTCTGTGAATTTTATTTCCTTGATCTGCCCTGCAGCTAGCAATCTATCGACCTCTGCATTAATAATTTTGTCCTTTTCACGACCATGATTGCGCTTCTTTTGTCTCACCGGTTTAGCCTTAGGATCAATATTTAAGGAATGAGTTATTATACGTGGGTCGATTCCTACTATATCATCCGAGCTCCAAGCAAAGACATCCACGTTTTCTTGTAAAAATCCAATGAGTTTTGCTTCCATGCCGCTACTTAACTCCGTTCCAATTTTTGTGAACTTTTCTGGAGATCCCGGTACCAAATTCACCTTTTTGCTGTCAGGCGCTTGCACGCTCATGTCCACTACTCTTCCTTTCTTTCCTTGTATCCTTTCATTATCCGGAATTGGGATCTCGGGGTTAGAAATCGAGTCACCCCGCTTTCTCTTAGCTGGGAGTTCGGGCTCCACTTTCTCCTTGATAGTTAGGGACGAATTATAACATTCCCAAGCCATGTATTGGTCGTTCCTCATTTCTCCCACTCCTCCCTCAGTCGGAAATTTTATCTTTTGATGGTAAGTAGACACAACAGCCTTAAAGGTATTCAGAGCCGGTCTTCCCAAAATGGCATTGTAAGCGAATGGTGTGTCTACCACTAAAAACTTTATCATTCTCGTGACGTTCTTCGGTTTCAACCCCAAAGTGGTGCTTAAAAGTATGGTCCCGAGCGGAACGATTTCCGATCCCCCGAATCCGACCAATGGGGTTGTTACTTTATCCAAGCGTGGATGACAGAGATTCATTCTTGTAAGTGCCTCTGAAGAAATTATGTTTGCCGAGCTTCCGTTATCGACCAGTATTCTTTTGACTTCAAAGTTCGCAATCTTGAGTGTCAGCACCATAGAAAAGTCGGGATCATCCTCACTTGTATCCCAATGAACGTCGACGGGTCGATCTGCTTCTGTAAAACTAATGACTTGGTTTTCCATTGATGAGAATTCCAAGGACAGAACTTCTTTTCTCGCGGAAATTCCTGCCCTAATCGACCTCATGGTTCTCTTTCTGGCATTCCTGCTATCCCCTCCGGCGGGTCCACCAGCTATCACGTTTATCACTCCATCCAACTGTTCTTCTGCTTGGTTTCGAACCTGTCTTTGCTGAGCGTTGAATTTTCTCGGGCTTCGAGATCTATAGCGGTTGCTATAGTTGCCATTCTTGACAAATTCTTTTAGCTTCCCTTGGGCAATCAATTTCTCTATCTCGACCTTCAACTGGTAGCAATTCTCAGTACTATGCCCCCGGGTTCGATGATATCGACAGTATTGGTCATAGCCTGGCGCACCAGGCCTTGCCTGTGTGATTCTTTGGGCCTCTGGAATCAAATTCCCTTCTTCTAACACCGTCAACACTTCTTCCTTTGAACTGTTGAGTTCAGTAAATTGAACTTTACTTGGTCTCGGGATTCGACTCCGATCGTACTGCGGTGCGTAGGAATTCGGAGGTTGAGCCTGCAAATGTGGCTTATAAGTGTTAATTCGTTGCCAGACTGATCCCTTAGTCGATCCTCCATAGTCACCAGGTTTTGGGATTGGAGCCCGATCTGGTTTTTTGCTAAGGAGAGACTTGTCGATATGTGAGCTTTTTAATTTGTTCATCTCCTCTTGTATCATGTATTTTTCAGCTATTTCCATTATTCGTTCGAAAGACTTGGGTTGTTTTCTGCATAAGGCGTTTCCGAACTGGGTACTCTTGGTTAGTTCGAACATTAGAGATGATAGGTACTCGATCTGTGGCGTTTCTACCTTTAAAAGCTCAATACTGAACCTCGCCAACCATTGTCTCAACGTCTCTCCTTCCAATTGTTTTACGGTACCCAAGTGATTTGCTGGCAGTCTCGGTTTCCTTTGGCTGGCAAACTGATGTTTTAGCTTATCACAAAATTCTTCAAAAGAAAAGATGGAGTTTGGAGGCAACTTTCCGAACCAGTCTAAGGCAATTCCTTCGAACGTAGTGACCATAATCTTGCAACAGAAATCCTCCGAATGACCATATAAGTTCATCACATTAACGAAACTGTTAATGTGTTCCCCGGGGTCGGTAGTCCCGTTATACCGTGGCAACCTGGTTGGTACTGTTTCTGTGTTTCGAGCTTCGCGTATTTCTCGACAGAAAGGCGAGCAACGCATGATATTATTCGAGACCTCCCTGTCTCGCAGGTTTACTCTGATCGGTGCGTTCCCTGTCCGTCTCGTAGTCTGATTGTTGAAGGGGATCTCCATCACGGTATCTCGTTCCTCTAACTTCTTGGCCACCCTTTCCTGTACTATTTTTTCCAACTCCAATTCGGTAATTCTTTTATAGGTTTGATTATTTCTCATCTTGGCACCAGCGGTATGACTTTCTCCCATGACGGAATCCTCCATATCAACTGCCCTCGCAGCTGGATTCTCAGGCCGGACATTAGTGTTCGAGGGGGCGGCTCGTGGTGGGAGTGTTGGCTGAGCTCGAGACACACTGTTCTCCTTCTGCAAGTTCGCAGAGGGTAGTTCCTGCCCTGCATGAACTTCTGGTTGATCGACAGGTGACGGGTCCACCCTTCCGCTGTTCATGAATTCCCTGCATATCGTGCCAATTATAGACCTTAAGTCACCCATGGTCGTCTATATTGGCACGTTATCTCGAGGAACTACCGGCGGCGCCTCTGGCTGTTGTTGCGCTGCGCGTGATAAATCGTCAGGCTCATTGTTGACAGAATTTTGGGCTCCCACAGCATGGGAAGGCTCTCCTCTGTTGTACGTATTTCTCCTCGTGGTAGGCATATTTCGATCTAAGACTCGAATAAGGGCCCCACGGTGGGCGCCAATTGATCTTACCGAATTTCGTATGTGTAATTGTAGAGTGGTGAGATCGATTAAATGATATGCAAAAATAATAAAGATCAATAATATTGTATTCAAGCCGTTCGATTACAATGTTACAAGAATACAACGATCGGGAGTCCTATTCGAGCCCTATTGGATGCCGTACAAGCTAGAGGGCGAAATACATATTTTAGAGCCTAAGCCTATGATTCCGAGCGGTAGCTTCGAGTAGTGAGCACCTGGAAAGTCGTGTCGTCGTCATAAATGCTTGGGGTATTTATAGCTGAAAGTGTGGTTTAGGTGATCCAGCCGCAGATCATTATATCTCGGCCCATTGTTCTGGATCAGGGCTCGGCCCAGCAGTGATTCTGGATCTTTAAGCATCAGTCCTTGTGCAGTTCGAACTTCTACGGTCGGGATAGAGGATTCTCCGAGCTCTCATGTTGGAGAGGGAATAGGATCCGAAAATCCCCTCATCAGAATTGTAAAGATCAGAGTGTCTACAGCTGAGAAAAAGAGAAGGGAGAAAGAAAAGGAAAAGAAGAAGGCTGAAGATGACTTCCAAAGAGAAGTGGAGCTAATTAAAATCGAAGCAGAGAAAGCTGCTAAAAAGAGACAGCTGACTGAAGCCCAGCTGAAAGCTTTAGAAGATGCTGATCTGGCCAAAGCTCTGGAACTGAGCAAGTAGGATGCTCATGGACCAAGAAGAGGTGGAAGAATAAAGATAGGAGAATCTATGAATGCAATACAGATTCTTCCTCCTGGCCAAAGGGTGGAAAAGTGTCCATTTGATGTCAAATGTGCACTGAACATAGTTAACTCTAACCCTGGAGCTTTTGCAAGGTTTGAAGCTGCCCTTGCATATTTTGACAACCAACTACAACAGAGAACTTTGTTTCTTCAGGAGAAGATCAGATACAACAACTGGAAGAACTACAGAGTCAACAAATCTGTTGAGGAGATGAAGTCTTGGAAAGAGTTTGTAGAAGAAGAAAGGTGGGTACTGAGCTGGTTGCATACCACCTCAATCACCGAGGCTTTAGACCCTGACTATGTCAGACATGTCTTTCATGGCTACACAAGAGGAATTGTGGCCAAGGAAGCAGAGAAAATTAGAAATGCACTGCCAGCAAAGAGGAGAAAGAGTGATGATCCAGTGAAAAGAGGTGCGCAGATTGCTGTTTACCAGGCCTTAGAGAAGTGGTCTGAAAGGTCAAGATATTTAAAAGGATCCCCAAGTGACCTTCCCACTTTACCATGTGTACAACAGATTGCATTTGGTCCTGAGGTAAGTACTTTTCAGGAGGTAAGAGTAGTTAAGGCATCAGTTTCCAAGCCCTCAACTACTAAGGTTATCCATCAGACAACTGTTATAACTGAAACCACAAAGGTGGAAGAACAGGCTGCAGTTCAACAAGAAACTACCCAAACTAATGAAGAAAGGGTTCAAAATGAAGCTGGAAGTATTGTTCCACACACAACTGTTCAAGATACTGCAGAACCAGATCAGGAAGAGGAAGAAGAAGTTCTGGCAGATATCCCAGTCCACCAAGTTGAACCATCAGCATTATCTTCCATTCCAACAGCTGATAAGCACTCTTCCCTAATGGAATCTATTCAACTACTACTGGAACAGATAGAAGAGAGGAATGAGCAAAAAATGAAAGAGATGGAAAGAGGAATAAGCTGATGATGCAAGAGATGCAAGAGGAAAACAGAAGAATGATCACAGATGCTATTGCCAATTTTCCTCTGGCACCTGATAACTCCCTGCAGCTGACTCAGAAGATGATCAGTTTGAACAAAAATGTTGAAGATGTGAAGTCTGATGTAAATCACCTTCATATAGCTCTTCAAAGACATGAGGGAGACGTTGCTGATCTACTGGGCTTGATCAGCTGCTGAACTCAACCCCGCTGATGATGACAAAAAAGGGGGAAGAGAAGTTAGCTACAACAATTGCAGCTGTTCAAGTACCTGAACAACAAAAGGACTCTGCTGACGAAGAAAAACCTGCTGAAGAGAAGTCAGAGCCTAAACTTGAAAAACAAGTTGAAGTTGAGGAGAAAGTTGATGAAGAGTAGAAAGCAGATGCGAAGGAAACTGTTGATGAACAGGTTGCTAAAAAAGAAGAAGAAGAATCCAAGGAACCAGCAAAATCTGATAAAGATACTGCTGCATCCAGGGATACACCAGAAGAGCAACTAGATCCATTTGTGAAGTACAAGAATCTAGGAGCTCATCAAGAATAGGATTGAAGAAGCAGAACGGATAGAAAAGATGGAAGCTGCCAAGAAAAATCTTATTTCTGATGATATGGATGATGAAGAAGATGAAGAGGAGATTGATGATGAAGAAGAAGTATCTGAAGACATTGAAGAAGATGTAACTGGTGATGAATCAGATTACTAGTACACATCTGTTTCCTTGTATCAATTTATGTTTCCTTGTAAACTCATCTGAAAACTTGTAACTTGTACTGAATTTCCAATTATCAATAAAAGTTCAAGTTTTTACTCCAACATATCATTTCTATCTCAGAAATTTTTTAGGATTGGAACATTAGTTTAGGTACAGGTACTTAGCTGAAGTTTTGACATCATCAAAAAGGGGGAAATTGTTGGATGAAGATGAAGATTAAAGGACAAGGAAGTTAGAAGTTAAAGGGAGGTTTTGATGATTTCCAAAACATCATCATCAGCTAAGTAAGGAATACTTAGTAAAATTCCTTAGAAGAATATTGATCAACCTAAAGACAAATCAGACAAGTCAAAATTCTACTTGGTCCAGAAGACTACTGATCTGCAGCTGAAGGAAGAAACCAGTTTAATGAAAATCAGCTGACTCAAATCAGATTAGTTCAAGTTTGAGATCAGCTCAGTACATCATCAGACAAAAGATCTTAATCAGCTGAGTGAAGAAGATCAGGAAGTCTCCTCAATGGTAATAAATGCACTTGGAGTAATAAATGCTGAAGAATGAGGGTATTTATGGCAAATGATTGAAGAAATCCTCATATCAGCTGGGTGCATTAAATGCAGCTGACATAAAGTATTGTAGACAGTAGTGTAGCAGTTGCAGAGAGCCGTTTTGCAGAGTTTAATGACCAGTACTCTAGGTGTTTGAATCTTGTCTTTCTTCAACGGACACTTTTCAAACCAAGAGTATAAATAGTTCGTGAGTTTGAGAGAGAAGACAACAACACACAACTGAGATAAATTCTACGAAGCAAAATCTTCTAAGTCTCAAAACTCAAGAACAACTGACAAGTCTGCTGAAGTTATTTGTTAACTGAAGCTGAGTTTAAGTCCAAAAACAAATCATTTTCTGAGTGAATCTGTTAAGAGAGTTTTGTGAGAAGCTGTTATCCATCTGTGTGAAGTGATAAAGCATTGTAGTATAGGATTTCTGAGTGATCTCCTGTAACGAACTTGTGGCCTTTTCATTTGTTGATTGGCGCAAGCAGAGTATATTGTAATCTAAGTGATTATAGTATAACTCATGATCTAAGTGACTTGGAAGAGTGGACTAAAGGATTTTTATCCATATAACCACTATAAAAATTCTTTATGTTTTATTTTGCATAAGTTTACTTGCATATCTAAAAATTGCATATCTTAACACTTTGAATTGTTTGATTAAAGATTTTGAAAGGAGTTTCAAAAACTGGGGATAGAATCTTTAAGAAGACTAAGTCTACTTGTGAAAAACACTTTAAATTATCTGCTGCAAGTATTATGTTTTAAAACTGATTTTCGCTGAAATCAGCTAAGTAGTTATCAGACGAGTGGTCAACTCTACTGTTCAAGATTTGTTCACGATCAGCTTAGTCAGCTTACTATTCTATATAAGCTTAGTCTGCTGACAGACGACTTGAAAGTTTGAAAGTCTAAAAATTTCAGAGGTCTATTCACCCCCCCCCCCCTCTACACCTCATCTGACCACTTGGAACAAACAGCACAACTCCCTGAAACTGAATATGGAGTTTGAAGGTTGTTTTCCGAACCAATCCAATGCTAATCCTTCAAAAGTGGTAACCATTAGTTTGGCCGTATACTCAGCATAATGAGCGTATAGGTTCATTATATTCGTGAAACTGAATATGTAGTCGTCAGGGTCTGTGGTGCCATCATAGCGGGGTAGCTTTCCTGGTAAATGTCCCACTGCCTGAGCTTCATTGATTTCCCTACATAATGGAGAACAAGCAGCAAGGCTTTCCTGAACTTCTCTGGTTCTAGGCCAAGGCCTCCCTATAGGATTGATCACATCGTCATCTATGGGGATAATCGTATTTTCCCTAGAATTAGCTCGGCCGGGACGAGTATTGGCTCTTCCCCAATTAGGTATTCCTTTTGCCCGAGTATTGTCATCGATCTTGATGGGGGCTATTTTGCACCCCTTATAATGTACGGATCGACTGAAGAACATAAGATCGGTTCGTCCAAACAAGACAGTTCGGGATCATCTTATCGACCCAGCTGAACACAGCTCTCTTCGACAAGAAGACTACACTCCGGACTCAAGAAGGATATTTGGGCCGAGTCCTATTAGGATTATATTTCCTTGTAACGCTAGGTTTAGTAGGATATAAATACCTAGTCAATCATTGTATTAGACAACTCTTAATCACAAGGCAAATACGCCATTGAATTCTGCATAAACGGCAGAACCCACTATTATTCAATAAAGAAAAGAGCTTTCTCTTCATATTTGTGTTATTCTAACGTTGGTTACGATATTTACTTATTTTTCCTACGAAATTGCTCTTCCTTGAGATCGATCCATCCTGAGTAAAGTAACAGAGCCCTATAAATCATACATATTGAGAATCCCCAATATCACAATTTCACTGATATAATTAACCCTACGAAATCCGGTTAAATCAGTTGGCACCCACCGTGGGGCTAGGTTAATTATTCGATCGACATATGGCTCGCCCAAGGAAAAGCGCTCGTATTGGAGCAAGAAGTAACACAACCACCGGTCATAACACATCTGAAGATCCACAGGACAATAATGATAATAACGCCCACGACACCAACGAGAATTTGCAGGTCCTCTTCCTCATCAGCAGGAACCCCAAGGAGATCTTCCCGGTACAATACCAGAAGAATCGGAAGTCCCTGCGATCCCCGTTCCTCTCCCGGGCGCTCAGGAGAAATTGCGACAGATTGCAATGCTCGTTAAATCACTCTCTCCAGAGGAATTACTCGTACTTGAACAAGTTCCTCGAAACGTTAGGACTGCTAGGGCAAATCTCGCTCAAAGAGCGCCAAGGCAAAACGATCAAACCTCTCAACAAGCTGACAGCCCGGCAAGCGAGCAGCGCTCGCTACACAGTCCACAGCAGGGCAATTTAAAACCCTCCAATAACCATTCCCGAAGGAAACCAGGACAAAGAAAACCACAGCCGGGACGCAGCGGGTCCAAGGAACGTACAATAATCCCTATCGAGGATGACATAGATGATGCAATCCCAGATCGACCACGAACAATGCGATCCTTGGAAAGAGAAATCGAAAGGATGGTACAGGAATGACTTGAACAACGCCTACGATCTGTTCAAAACCCGTGGGCCCGAACCACGTAACTCCAGGAGAGCCTTGAGGCCTGTTCTCCCTTCTGCAGAGAAATAAAGGAGGCACAGTCAATCGGACAGGTCCCGGGTAGACTACCCCGATATGACGGAACCACTGATCCAGATGACTATGTTTTTAGCTTCACCAATATAATGAACTTATACGCTCACTTGGCGGAATTCACCGCCAAATTAATGGTAACCACATTTGAAGGACTCGCTTTGGACTGGTTCGCCAAGCAACCTGCCAACTCCATATTCAGTTTTCGGGAATTATGCAACAAATTGACACAGCAGTTTGCCAGTCAGAAGAGGCAAAAACTTCCGATGAGCTACTTAGGAACTATACACCAACAAGAGGGAGAATCCTTAAGAAACTGGTTAGCGAGATTTAATGTAGAATTACTTAAAATCGATTCCCCAAATATCGATTACATAATTTCTATTCTCTTCGACCTCACGAAGAATAGGCAGTTCGGAAATGCCCTCAGTCGAAAACAACCAAGAACGTTCGCCGACATCATGAGCTTGGCATCTAATTATATGACCCAAGAAGAGATGAATTCCTTTAAAGATAAAAACAAAAACAAAGTCACAACCTCAGGCTCCAAACGGCAAGATAGGATTCCTGCCCAAAGATCCATGGATTATGAACGATCTTTTAGAAAAGGCAACATTTTCCAGCGATTGGAATACAATAAAACCGACCAAGACAGACAACCTAATTTCTATCAAAGACCAAGAAACCCCGAACTAGCGATCAGAGGCAGGGTTAATCAAGTAGAACACCCAAGGCTAAATGCTCCGATAGAAGAAATATTGGAAGTACTAGAAAGGAATAATTGGATCCCTGAAGCGAAGAAGATCGCTCAGCCCAGACCAGGATCACGAAACTATGAGTTATACTGCAAATACCATCGGGCACACGGACATCGAACAGAAAATTGTTTTCACCTTAAAAAAGAAATTGAAAAACTAATCGAACAGGGAAAACTAGATGACTATCTAGAGCGAGATAACCGCAAAAGGGGAAGAAGTAGAAGCCCTCGGAATAATAATCAAAGAAGGAGTTCCCGTCGAAGGTCACCCGAGCACGGTCCTACACAGGAGTTGAACCATGACCAGATCAATGGAACCATCCATACAATTTCCGGAGGACCCGCAGGCGGGGATAGTCGTAACGCCCGACGAAGGACCGCTAGATCCATAATTGGAAGCTTAAAATACCCAAAAGAAATATGGACTCTAGAAAACAAATCAACAAACTACCAGCTGATCAGCTTTAACGAGGGCGAAGTACCCAAAAACATTGTTTGGGACACAAAAGAGGATAACCCCAATTTCCCAATGGTGGTGTCGCTAGAAATAGCAAATTATAACGTCAAAAGGATCCTAATCGATAATGGGTGCTCGGCGAATATCATCTCCCGGGAGGTTTTAGCCCAGATGAACTTGGGACAGATAAACCTACAGAAAATAGCTACGCCATTAGTAGGGTTTGCAGGATCCGAAATTGTCCCCAGCGGAACGATAACCTTAAGTGTATCACTCGGGAAAAAACCGCACCGGACAGTGAAGCTAGTAAAATTTCTAGTGGTAGAAACACCCTTCGCTTATAACGCAATATTAGGACGACCAGCCCTCAACCTATTCCGAGCCGTTGTCTCTACTTATCATCAGAAGATAAAATTTCCGACCGACAGAGGTATCAGGGAAATAATGGATGATCACTGTATGGCATGGGATTGCTACAACACCTCCTTAACTTTGAAAAACCACCCCAAATCAATTATCCCGAGCAAAAGAAAGCTCGTAGACGATGTCATTAGAAACGAGGTTGAAATCCCTAGCACTGATCGAATAGATAAAAAGGGAAAAGAGCTGCTAGATTTAGCTTTAAAGCCACCAGAACATAAGGATGTAATTCTAGTGCAAGGGGACTCGTCGAAAACAACAAGAATAGGTACTGAGTTGAGCAAAGAAGGGGAAGTAATGTTGATTGACTTTCTCAGAGATAATGTTGACGTCTTCGCTTGGAGCGCGAATGACATTGAAGGAATTGATCCTCGAGTAATCAAGCATTCGCTAAAAATTGATCCCTTGGCAAAACCCGCTAGACAAAAGAAGAGAAATCACGGGCCAGTAAAAGATAAAATCATCAAAGCAGAAGTAGAAAGGCTACTTGAAGCAAAACAAATCCGAGAAATACATTTCTCAGAATGGCTCTGTAATGTCGTTGTAGTAGCAAAAGGGGATAAATAGGATAACAAGTGGAGAATGGGTAATGATTTTACCGACCTTAATAAATTATGCCCGCGCGATCCATATCCCCTCCCAAGGATCGACTTATTAGTTGACCCAACCGCTGGCTTCGCGATCTTCAGCAAGATGGATGCCTTTCAAGGGTTTTATCAAATATATATTGATGAGCGGGACCAAGAGAAGACTGCGTTCATAACCGAGCAGGGAGTATATTGCTTTATAGTAATGCCATTCGGCTTAAGGAATGCCGGGGCTACTTACCAAAGGTTAGTAAACCTAATGTTCAAAGAGTTAATCGGAGAAATAATGGAAGTCTACGTAGACGACATTTTAGTCAAAAGCATGAACGAAGCGGATCACGTAAAACATCTTGATCGATGTTTCCGAATATTGAGAAAATACCGCATGAAGTTACATCCCGCGAAATGCACTTTCGGTGTTAAGTCGGGAAAATTCTTGGGCTATTTGGTACATCAACGAGGAATCGAAGCCAACCCAGAAAAAATTCGAGCCATAGCTGAAATGAAGCCTCCCAAGACCATCTCCCAAGTACAAAGCTTGGTAGGGAAATTAGTAGCGCTGAACAGATTCATATCAAAATCAGCAGACAGAATTTTGCCCTTCTTCCAAACGCTTCGATAAGCAAAAAACTTTGTTTGGACCGAAGAATGCGATCAAGCCTTCAACCAGCTCAAAGAATATTTAACAACATCCCCGTTGTTGGCCAAACCGACGGAAGGGGAACCATTGTATATCTACATCTCGATCTCCGATGCGGCCGTTAGTTCAGTACTGATCAAAATAGAAGGATCAGAACATAAACCCGTCTATTATTTAAGCAAATTACTACAAGGGGCGGAGAAGAATTACTTGGAAATTGAGAAATTCGCGTTGGCCTTAGTAGTGGCAGCACGAAAACATCGACCTTACTTTTTAACCTACAAAATCGTGGTTTTAACAAACCAACCATTAAGACAAGTCTTAGCAAAGCCAGAAGCTTCCGAAAGACTAATCAAATGGGCGATCGAACTCGGTCAATTCAAAATCGACTACAAACCGAGAATTGCGATTAAGGCCCAAGTGTTAGCTGATTTCCTACTGGAAACTCCCACACAAGCAACCGAACTATCGAACAGCCTCAACGACGATATCTTGATCATAGAAGATCAAACTTGGTTAATGCATGTTGACGGTGCTTCGTGCCGAGAAGGAGGAGGCGCTGGAATCAACTTCACCGGACCAAATAAAGAGGATTTAAATTATGCAATAACATTGAACTTCGTCGTAACAAACAATGAAGCAGAATATGAAGCGTTAATCGCAGGAATGGAAATGGCGATCAAGGCCTACATTAGAAGCCTTAAAGTATTAACCGATTCAGAGTTAGTGCAAAGATAAATAGAAGGCCTATACGAGGCTAAGGAATATAATATGGTTAAATACCTTGCCAAAGTGAAAACACTAGCGGAAAAATTCGAAAGCTTCGGTATACAGAACATTCCACGTTCGGAAAACAAATGGGCCGATCAACTATCTAGGTTCACAGGAGCCCATGACGGAAAAACTGAAAGGGTGATCAACTGGTTAATCTCTAGTACACCGGTCATCGACATCGATGAAGTACCGGCGGTCGATATAATGGAAATCGAAGAAGCAGAAGAAAATTGGATGACTCCAATGATAGACTATCTTCGAGAAGGAAAATTGCTGCTTGACCAGAATGAAGCTCGGAAAATAAAATATCGGGCTCCAAAATATACATTAGTAGAAGAAAAACTCTACCGGAGATCAATATCAGGAATTCTTCTGAAATGCGTCTCTGAATCACAAACCACTGATATTCTACGAAAGGTACATGAAGGAAACACAGGGAATCACAGCGGAGCAAGGGCATTGGCTTTAAAATGCCTCCGAATAGGTTATTATTGGCCTACCATCAACAATGATGCCGCTCAGTATGTCCAAAAATGTCATCACTGCCAAGTCCATGCTAATATATGTCATCGACCAGCAGAAAATATGCACCCTATACCGGTATGTTGGCATTTCGATCAATGGGGAATGGACATCGTGGGACCGTTCCCAGCGGCTAGATCCAAGAAAGCTTATGTCCTGGTCGCTGTGGAATACTTCAGCAAATTGATAGAATGCATCGCCCTTGCACGAATAACTCAATTCCAAGTGATCAACTTCCTATGGAAATTCATAGTATGTCGATTTGGCATCCCGAGGATCCTAATTTCTGATAATGGAACCCAATTCGCGGGAAAACAGGTAATAGAATGGTGTTCGAAACTAGGGATTCAACAAAATTTCACTTCGGTCGGGCATCCTAGAGCGAACGGACAGACCGAAGTAGCAAATCGAGAAATAATAAAATCCTTGGAAAAAAGATTAGAAGCGGCCAAAGGAAAATGGCTCGATGAACTCCCAGGAGTACTTTGGGCTAATCGAACCACCGTCAGGAGCTCAACCGTGGAAACCCCATTCAGCCTGGTATATGGTTCGGAAGCTGTTATTCCTGTTGAAACTCTAATTCCAACACCAAGAATTGAAATGTACGATGATCAGGAAAATGAAAAGACAAGAGAAAATGATATCGATTTAACAGAAGCTTTAAGAGAAAAAGCCGCTGTACGTTTGCAAGTCACTAAAACAAATATGGAAAAGGCATACAATCAAAAGGTACGCATCCGAACCTTCAAAGAAGGAGACCTGGTCTTGAAAAAGGTAGAAGTATCAAAGCATGTGGGAAAATTACAACAAAATTGGGATGGACCTTACGTTGTCATTGGCGTTGGAAAGAAAGGTTCATACAAAATTGCACACTTGGATGGAACAGCCTTACCAAGAACCTGGAATGCAGTCAACCTTAGGAAATACTATGGTAAATAAATTTTAGCAGATTATGCTGCTTTATTTTATTTTATTTTATTAAGTTTTAATCTTTGTAATAAAGGCCTTAGCCTACAGTTCAATTATTAAAGATTTTAGCATTTTTAAATATTAAGGCAAGATTGGGTATAAATCGATTGTTTCGGTAAAAACTCCTTGGAATTCTACTATCATATTGGTTGAGATCGGGACAAAAGGAGTTAAGTATACATTGATCCGCTCAATAAACACTCCTCAATCCAACCTTACAAACGAGTCGAGTATACATTGATCCGCTCAATAAAAACTCCTCGGTCAATTCTTTTCCAACAATCAAAAGACTTTTGGTATAAAATCCTAAGTCTAAATTATAACGAGTCGAGTATACATTGATCCGCTCAATAAAAACTCCTCGATCTACTTATGACGATTAAAAGACTTTTGGTATTTAAAACCTAAGTCTAAACAATAAACGAGTCGAGTATACATTGATCCGCTCAATAAACACTCCTCAATCCAACCATACAAACGAGTAGAGTATACATTGATCCGCTCAATAAAAACTCCTCGGTCAATTCTTTTCCAACAATCAAAAGACTTTTGGTATAAAATCCTAAGTCTAAATTATAACGAGTCGAGTATACATTGATCCGCTCAATAAAAACTCCTCGATCTACTTATGACGATTAAAAGACTTTTGGTATTTAAAACCTAAGTCTAAACAATAAACGAGTCGAGTATACATTGATCCGCTCAATAAACACTCCTCGATATATTTACAACGATTAGAAGACTTTAAGGATTAAAACCTAAGTCTAAACAATAAACGAGTCGAGTATACATTGATCCGCTCAATAAACACTCCTCGATATATTTACATCGATTAGAAGACTTTAGGTATTAAAACCTAAGTCTAAAAAATACACGAGTCGAGTATACATTGATCCGCTCAATAAACACTCCTCGATATATTTACAACGATTAGGAGACTTTATGGATTATAACCTAAGTCTAAACAATACACGAGTCAAGTATACATTGATCCGCTCAATAAACACTCCTCGATATATTTATCAACGATCTAAAAGGCTTTTGGCATAAAAACATAAGTCTAAACAAATAAGAGTTGAGTATACATTGATCCGCTCAATAAACACTCCTCGATCTGTTTTGAACCACCAAAATAGACTTTTGGTATTAAAACCTAGGTCTGAATAAATACAAACGAGTCGAGTATACATTGATCCGCTCAATAAACACTCCTCGTTTATTTTTCAACGATTTAAAAACCTAAGTATACACAAAAAAAAAAAAAAGAGTCGAGTATACATTGATCCGCTCAATAAACACTCCTCGATCTACTTGCAACAATCTAGAAGGCTTTTGGTATAAAAACTTAAGTCTAAATTGTAACGAGTCGAGTATACATTGATCCGCTCAATGAACACTCATCGATCTGTTTTCAACGATTTAATAGACTTCTGGTGTTAGAAACCTAAGTCTAAACTAAAGGAGTTAAGTAAACATTGATCCGCTCAATAGAAACTCCTAGATGACAACCACAAATAAGATTAAAACCGAAATCAACAAACAAGGAGAATTGAAGGGATAAAAGTAATATTTTATTCATCAAATCAATTACATACAAACGTCCTAAATTACAGAGGTATACATACTACTTAAACATCGTTACAATGGTTTAGATGAAATGACCCTAAAGATCAGCAATCTTCACGACAATGTCCACGGAAACATCAATCTCCTTATACCTCGAGGGTCGGAATTAACCACCTAAGAAGCATGCTGCTCAGGATGGTCGACTTCTTTGGTTCGACGACCAGGCTCGGAAGATCAAGTGTTCTTCCAGACGAAATGAGCATTACCAGCCAGATAACCGGCAATACTCATTCACCCACAACAAGATAATGCTTCTACATTAGGAGTTGGCATTTTACTCTGAAGCAGCATCTCGCGAGCACCATCGCGATAAGCTCATTTACCAGCACACCCCGGCGGTCTATCACTCCGGAGGTAACATCGAGGAGCGGGGGTGACTGGAAAGTATGAACCCTCCATGTGCAAACAGAAACCACGGACCTCAAATCTGTAAAAACAAAGATTGAGGCCTCATGGGACCCGTTAGTACAAGGTAGGGCTTCCATGGGACCCGTCAGTACAAGGCAGAAGAAAATTAAGTCATTATGATGTGAATCACGATAATGTGACTTTTTGAATATTATGGGATCTGAAGGTAAAATAAAATTTAAGGAAACTGAGATCTCCATCCTCATTGAGAATTGCAAATGAAGTATGCAAACCACCTCCCTATTTATAGGGATAGATCTAAGCAATCCAACGGCTGAAAAAGTATTTGATCAAGGGACGGAAACGCGACCGTCTGACTTCCTATAATTAATGCAAGTAAGTTGGAACGGCACTATCTAATCGACTCAACCAATCGATAACAAAAGAAGCCGTAGATCGAAGCGATCAACAAGATAATCCAAGAAGACTTAAAGAAGTTCGGACCAGAAAGGTCTGCACGCTCACATATGATAGTCGCTCGACAAAAAAAAAAACTTAAAAATCCTCAACGAAGGCATGCAAGTTTAAACCGTTGTAAAAAGGATACTTGCTCGCCTAAAGATAAAAGACCAAACCCTCCACCATATGAGGGTCGTCACTGCCTTATGCATCATATGAGGAACTATTGACATAGCCATACAAGAACTCCATTAGAGTCCAAGAAATCTGACGTCGTTACTAAGATGAATAATACCACCATGCTAGACTGCAAAGTCGTCACTGCCTAATTTTCCAAAGAATTGCTGAAGGAGGTCTGAACAGGTCAGATCTGGCCAAGACTTCTACATTTTCCAATTCCTCCCATATCAAAGAAACGATATAATGATACACTGGTTGAGGAACATATAGTTCACAGTTAATGCAGAGAAACATAAAGTTTAGGAAGATACTGAAAGGGATATCTTCTCTTAGTCCTATGAAAAGAAAATCAGAGTTCAACAGAAGGAATAATAGCCTCCTTATATACGATATATATCACAAAAGGACAAACTTACAGAGCACGGATTGAACATCGACCAAAACTCTGAGCGTTCCTTAACAACTATTCAATCGATTATCGATACGAGTGACCTACTATCTACATTTTGATGTACAACGTGATTTTGGATATAATCCAAGGGACTATACTGGGTTGTTCAACAAAAAATTTGATTTGCAGAGCAAACATTATATCATTCAGTTACTTAAATAGTGACCGAGAAAGATTAAGCTACCTTTTCTCTATTCTGAATATTCTTCGCAAAGATCAATATCAGATAAGTACGCTAATCTATGCTGATTATTTCATGATGATATATTTATGCATAACAGCAAACTGTGCATAACAAAATGTATCTACAGAATAAAATTGATCAAGGCAAGAATCTGCCTACAAAAGATCATAGTTTCCAATTTAGTCGTTCTCCCAATACAAAAAATTCAGCCCAAGCAACTACACAAAAAGTTGGGCACCAAAAGAAAAAAAAAAAAAGGGGGAATCACTGAGAAGGGTTGTTATCAACAGACCGACTAGCAGAAACAGTCCTCCGAGGAGTCAAGTTACCAGCAAACCCCTCAACTCCTCCTGACGCTTCAAATAACCGGCATCGTAGCCTTCTTCATAGGCCTGCCGACGAGACTCCTCCGCCAAGGCAGCATCTTGAACCAAATCATTTTTCTCCTTCTCAAGGACGAATTTCTCGGCCTCTAATTTTTGGAGATCATCTTTGGCAAGCTGCAGTTGCAGGGTCAGCCCTGCGGCCTTCACCGTTTCCGACTCCAAACAACTTTGGTAAGCCTCCTTACCGTTCCACAGATCATCATTCTGCACACCCAGCTGGAGGGCGAAATATTTGGCCTAGAAAAGGAAAAGAATGAGAAAAACCCTCACACAACAAGAGAATCGAAATAAAAGTGGGAAAAATTATCAAAGATATGCCTACCTGCTCGCATAACTTCACCAGCGACTGAACAAGGCGAATGTTGGAAGTACCCTCAAGCTTCCTCAACTCACCAGGCAAATTGGTGCTTAAGCCTAGATCCCAGGACAAAGCATCAAGCTCAACAGAGCCAGGTAGTTCGCTAATAGAAGGGACACCGTCGGGGCGCGGAGTCTCCGACAACATAATATCCTTAACCTGCTCAAGGACACAACGGTCAATTAACAGACGAGGGGATTCCCTCTCGTTGGGACTAACTGAGGTCTCCTTACCCGAAGCAGAAATAATGGTTCGACGACCAGGCCTCGACCCAAACCGACCTCCAGAAGGTCCTCCCGATTCGAAAGAACTAGTCATCACATTAGTATCATTAAACAGATAATCAGGACAATCTTGGAAAATAGATTGTGTGACGGAGGGATTAACAAAGGAGCCCTCATCAACTCGACCTCCGCTGACGACAGGGGCACTAGAGGTAGAAAAAGGAAGGGAATTAACAAAATCCCCTCCATGAAAACCATGTTCAAAAGAAGAAACGCCTGAAGAAACAGGTGGTATGTCAAAAGTCTGCTCCACGTTGGACGAATCACCAAAAGCCATCCGACCAGGGGAAGGTCTACTTCCTACTTCAGTAGAAGAAGAAAAATTTGGTTGTACAAAAGACGAACTAATTATGAAAAAGGGTTCAGAAGGGATAACAGGAGTGTCGATCACCGACCTAGTCATTGTAGACGAACGAGGAGGCTCTATCGAGGGCCCCTCTCTTCGAGATTTTTTAGGTCTGGTATCCCTAGCGCCCTCACGGGAAGGTCGCTTCGAAGTATTGCCAAAAAGATTACTCATGATCGGATTGTTGAAAAGTACAAAGTAAATATCGAGAAAGTTTATCGACTAGCCAAGGAAAAAGTATTCTATTAGAAGAGATGAGTATAACGGTAAATATCAAGTCAAGTTTTTACCTTTTATATTTATACTACACGAAAAGACGCGACAGACCTAAAGAAAGGGCGCGAAATACTGAAGATAGCCTTCGAATAAACAATAGAATTTGAAACGACATACGCATAATGATTACGGCGAAGTTAATGACTTGTCTGAATTATTATAAAAAAACACGAAAGAACGCGACTGTCAGAATACGAAACGGTTATTTCAAAGGGATGAAAGGATAAATTTACAATTAAACCTACGGGTAAATAATTACAAAGATTATTTCAAAAGATCGATATATCATATAGCTTGGTCGCTATCCGGAATTTTCTGTTCGCTACCGACGTCCTTTTCCTCTGCTGTGCCAATATCTTCTTCTTCTTCTTCATTATCTGGATCGATGAAGGTGTTATCAAGCTCATCATTGATATCTGAAGGAGGAATCGGCAATGGTTTTCCGAACTCTTTGACGAGGTGTGCCAAAGGAAAATTTTGATATACGACATCTGGAAGCTCGGAAGGAGAGTATACTTCGCCATAGCGGTTCAACCGAATATATGCCGCTTTAAAATATTCCTTTCGACGATCATCTATCATGTCGAAAGCGACCAACTGATGGATTGCCTTCTTGAACGTATTTTCTAAGAGCGGACCGACCATTTGATTTACCAACGCCGTATGAACGGGAGAATTAAGGAATTCACGAATCACTTTTTCATCAGAATTACGACCGTAACGATCTCTGAGTCCGCTGAGAGGAAGGTCCTTCTCATACTCCTCTAATGAAGCTTGGAGACTTGATACTTTAGATTTTAGCTCACTAATCCGAGCAGTACTCTGAAACTGGAACTCCTCTAACTTTTTAGCCGTTTGATCGGCTTGCTCTTGAGCACAGGAAGTCTCCAGGACCCTGTTCATGATCTCCTGGTCTTCAGTCCCCGTAGCCCTAGTCTCTACGACCGGAACGGAAGAAGACGTTGATGGGCCTACCTCTGAACCAGAGGACTTATGGAGTAAAGCTTTGTATTTCTCCTCCAGAAACTCACATTGTTGTTTCCAGAGAGCAGTTTCATAAGCATATGAGGCTAAACAAGTCCTAGTCTGAAAAAAGTAAAGGAGTAAAACAAAAAAAAAGTTAGCAAAATAGAAAGACCTTCAAAAGGAAATATCTTATAAAGCAAACATAAAAAGATGTTACCTTTTCAGCATACAGAGAAGCTCGCTGAAATTTCTCCAGAGGATCCTTTCGAAGAAGCTTATTCAGATCGCGAGTAAAAACACCGGACAAAAGAACACGAGTCGCCTTATCAACCGCTTTCTCGCTCTCATCATGGACAAGAGAATCTTTCTCAGAATAACCAGCAGCCCTTTTTCCCTCTAAATGATCCTCAATCATTTCAACCAAAGTAGGTTTTGGATGATTGTCGTCAGGTAAAGAGATATCGTTACCAGAACGACCATAGTAACTTCTCTTTCTCCCCACCGGATTATTGTTAGGATGAGGCATCGACCAGCTGCGACATCCACGAATACCTAAGGATGTCCTAAGCTGAAGGGGGGGATAACCGGATCCAGTCCCTTGACGAATAGGGGAATCTTGCGAAGAATCTGGAGATTCCTCTCCATTCTCCTCGAAGTCATGACTCAACTCTAGCTTTCTCTTCCGAGACGCTCTCTGCTCGATAGGGACGCTCTCAATTGATTTGGAGGATTTGGACAACACCATTTTTTCCTTTGAAGAATGTCGGGAATTTTCTACCATACGAGCTGAAAAAGAAACAAGATGAAAGTCAGTTTCTAGAAGGTATCATCACAACACTAAGCTAAAATGAAGTACTTACCAAGTTATTCAGATGATGAACTGATTGGAAAATTATGAGCACTCAATCCCGCTTTACGGAGGAAAGCTTCCCCAATTAGAAGAGCACTCTGATATTTGTTGGCACGCATAGCGGGGATTTCACCGATAAACTGAGCATCATCAGGAATGAATTCACCGGTCGGCAGGCGACCTCCGTAAACCCATTTGGAGCCGTGATCCCACGAGAAGGGTATAGTCGAACCATCCACCAAACGAAGATGAGGTGGGGGGCGAACAAAGAAAAAATGAGATTTCCAGAAAGGGTTGCTAGAAACAGGGGAATCGAAGATTGCTCGACTAGGCCTCTGACTAGCGAAGAAATATCCGCGATTGGAAGAACTGGAAATATTGAACCGGAAAAGTTGTGTAAAGTTACGAAAGGAAGGCTTGAACCCTTTCGCGATCATTAAGATAGAAAAACAAACCACGAAGGGCACAGAATTAGGAACTAATTGTGTCAAGGACACACTGAATATTTTTAGAATATCAAGAAAGAGGGGAGACAACGGAAGACACAGACCGCTAATAAAGTGGGCCTTGTAAAAGGCTCGACATCCTTCCGGTGGAGATGTAACTCTATCAGAAGGAGAAGGGAGAATTATCTCAGAACCTTCCGGGAAATATTTGGCATAATTATTCACAACCTACGGAAAAGTGTCCACCGTATAAGCACAAGCTAGGTCCTCAATTGGTTCAGAAATTTGAGGAGCAGTACCTTTGCCCTTTTTGGCTCGGGCAGCGACATCCGTATCAGAAAGAATTTGTACCTTAAAAGTGTCTTCAACAGGAACGACAAATTCAGGAACGGCATTTTGTTCGCCCAAACAATTAGAATGCAACTCCTCCTCGTTATTAGGAGCAACATTCTCCCTAGAGGAAAAAGAAGATTTTCTTAAAGAAGCCATATTTTCGGATTCTCGGAGGATATAAGTCGATAAAAAGAAAACTTTATATGATGAACGACTAAGCAAGAAAATGAATACGAACTATAAGAAAGTATAAAGGAGAAATGACGAACTCACAAGTCACCTATTTATACTGAGAATAGAAAAGACGTTTCGAACTCGTCACAACTAATCATATTCCCGCCAAAAAACGGAAGGAGATCAAAAGCCTCCCGAAAGGACGCGTGGCGGTTCGTAATTGGAAAGAGAAAACGACTATCTATGATGCGTAGCACTCTTTTCCTTAAGATTTTTTCCCACAGGGTTTTTTCTTAAGAAAGGTTTTTAACGAGGCACCATTCATAGAAGATAAACAGTCGTATGAAAATATCTACTTCTACGAGCTTCTATTACCTATACGCTCGAAGAAGTGAGGGAGTACTGATAGGGGCTATTTTGCACCCCTTATAATGTACGGATCGACTGAAGAACATAAGATCGGTTCGACCAAACAAGACAGTTCGGCATCATCTTATCGACCCAGCCGAATACAGCTCTCTTCGACAAGAAGACTACACTCCGGACTCAAGAAGGATATTTGGGCTGAGTCCTATTAGGATTATATTTCCCTGTAACGCTAGGTTTAGTAGGATATAAATACCTAGTCAATAGTTATATTAGACAACTCTTAATCACAAGGCAAATACGCCATTGAATTCTGCATAAATGGCAGAACCCACTATTTTTCAATAAAGAAAAGAGCTTTCTCTTCATATTTGTGTTATTCTAACGTTGGTTACGATATTTACTTGTTTTTCCTACGAAATTGCTCTTCCTTGAGATCGATCCATCCTGAGTAAAGTAACAGAGCCCTATAAATCATACCTATTGAGAATCCCCAATATCACAATTTCACTGATATAATTAACCCTACGAAATCCGGTTAAATCAGATCTACTTTTGGTTGTTGCGAAGTGGAGTCACCAAGGATCGTTGGTCAGTGTTTGGACTATCTGCTTGATCGGAGATGTGATCTGCATTCCTAGGGGGACCTCGGACCGTTGGTGCCCTCGGCGTCTTCGGAATCACGGCGTCTTGTTCTGGAATATTGAAGATCTCAGGACAGAGTGATCCCACAGGTTGTACTAATTGTCTCAATTTTTCCTCCCTATTTGGTAGGGGTGGGGGAATTGTTCGAGCAGTTGGGTTTGCTAGGGGAGGGTTTTCTTCAGGGACCGGTTGCCGCTGCGAGCCCTGTCTGTTCGACTCGTCTCGTGCGTTATGAGTTCTTACATGGGCGGAATCTTGATGCTCCGCCGCTGTTATCGTTTCATTGACACCCTCCCTACTGGAATTTTTAGTTACGTCTCCTGCCGCTCTTTGTCCTTTTGATGTGACACTTTTTTCGTCATTACATGTGTTTTTCCTTGGCCGAGCCATATGTCAGTCAAGCAATTAAGCTAGACCCTCGGTGGGCGCCTACTTATTTTACTGAATTTGGTTAAGTTCGATAAAGATCAATGATTAAGTATAAGTTGTATTCACGTAAGAAATAGGGCTTAGTTACTTTACTCAGGATGGTATTACTCAAGAAAAGAAAACAATAACGACGATAAAGTGTATTGAATCAAGAACAGGTAAGATGAAAGTAAAAGCTATATTATTGATTGTTTAAAGATTACAATCTGTCAGGGTGTATGTAAGTATAATATTCAGCGTAATCCTAATACAATGTAGGCGATGCTCTTATATAGAGCGCATAATCCTAGTCGTTTAAGGTAACATAATCATAGTAGGATTCTAAATAATTATCCTTCAAGTATTCGGACTCGATTTCGAGGTCGACTAGATATATTCTTCAGATAGGGGCGACCTTTAGTCTCGAACTGACCTTATCCTTTTTCAGATAAGCGATTATCCTTTATAGTGTAAAATAGCCCCCATCAAAATCCCTTATATAATAGCACTCATCTTCTTATTATAAATTCGAACGAACATTAAGTCAATTACAAACAACCCCAAAACATAAACATGAAACACACACGCAATTCAATTCATAATAAACAATGCATACAAAAGGCAGCCTCAAAATTGACATTGCACTTATTCAACAAACAAAATTATCATATTGACAAATTTTCTTTAGTTGTACAAATCATGATTGGCATGAAGATGAGCCTCAATTGCCTTGAACAATGCCTTTGTATTTTCTTTTCCTTCCTTGATTTTTTCTTCGGTAATGTGGTGGTCTTCTCCTTTAGTATGGTACGAGCTTGTGGTTTTGCACACAGATTCTCCGTCTGGGCCAACTTCGATTTTAATAACGTAAGAGATGGAATCAAGAACTCCGCTCAAAACATCGCCTTCGACCACACTGTATTTATACGTGCAATTGGTTTTCATCAACGCGGTGTCACACTCTTGTGTATTGACTCCCTGCAATTAAATGTTTATTTTAATTATGTTTGGAAAATCACATGTTCAATTAGTACCAATTTTACTCAAAGAATATTATTACTCCACTATTGGCATCAATTTTCTGATAGAAATGTACATAGTTTTAAAAAGCATAATATGAAACGTTAGTGGCACTTTTTTGGTGCACTATCGAGTCGATAGAAATATCATAGTTTTAAAAAGCATTATCGTATTAATTGTGATCTTTTATTAAGAAAAAATATAAGTTGAAGTGGTATTAGTGTAATTCTGATAAATTATAATACTAAGAGTGACAATAAATTCAGTCTGTAAACATTATCAATTTTAAGATATTTTATAGTATCAATTCCTATATATGACTATCAAAATTTGAAAAATCTAATAATAACATTGAATTACATCATCTAAAAATAACTTGAGAAATCTAATAATAACATTGAATCTGACTAGTTTTCGTGAGGGGGGGGAAAAAAAAAAGAAGAAGAACAAGTATTTCGAAAAATTATATAAGTAATTACCATATTGTTGATCGATGAGAATATATTTAACGTTGTAAGAATAAAAAATAAAAAAAATCTAGATTAATGCTACATATTAATATTTACCTTCGCCGAAATCTATGATAAAAAGTAATACCCTCAAAATCTATATTTGGTACCTTGAAATTAATAAAAGTAATCATCCTAACTGACAAAAAAAACATTTTAAATGGTTATTTTAACATACACCCCCCTAAACTATGACCATTTGGAGAATACCCTCAAAACTTTTAAAGTAAATAATCATCCTAACTGATAAAAATAATATTTAAAGGTTTATTTACACTTTCAACCCCTGAAATATAGCTATTTCACAGTTACCTCCAAAACTTTTCAATTTTTGGCAAGTATACCACTAATGTTAGCAAACCATCCATTCTACTTATTAAATATCAATTTTACCCTCTCCCTTGATAAGTACTTGAATTAATTTTTGTTAAACTCCTTGAATTGATTCTAATAATATAAATTTGGGAAAACTAAATATTATTTTATTTATACTGTAATTTTTAAAAAAACAACAAATATAAAAGGAAACTTGCATATTTGATACATTATAATAGGACACTTTGCAACTTTAGTACCACTGGATAGTAAATGCGCATTTAGTACCACAATTTATATATTGGTTGGAATTGTGGATACTGGTTGCAATGTTGATACCACTATATATGAAAAATTGTAACCATAACATCAAATAAAAACATCATATATAATTGCACCATGATTAATATTTTCAACGAGCTATTATTCTGATTTGCTGGTTATTCCAAGTTCATATTACTAGAATCAATTCAAGTAGTTCAAAAAATAAAAAACAATTTAAGGGTAAAATTGACATTTTATAAGTGAATTGAATAATTTTTTATAGAAGGGGTCTGATTGCCAAAAAATAAAAAATAAAAATTTGGGGCAAATGTCAAATAACAATAGTTCAGGGGTGTAGTGCAAATAACTCATATTTAAAATGTGAATGTTTGAAATAATCATCGATAGCGAGTTATATGGTTATTGTCAAGTTATGCAAAAACAAGCAACATGTATAAAGAATTCCGAAAAACTAGAACATCAATGATTGATATCTTTAATACACCCAATGACATCAATTTTATACCAATGACCTCAATTTTCTTTATTTAATCATCCAACTATTAAATCAATTTCTCTATTATATAGTTAATCATGCAACTATGTTTCCTTAAATGCAAAAAGAATGGTGAGGCCTAGAATAAGTCATTGTTGTTAAATGCATAAAACACTACGTGGATATAAAATATTATAGAATATTTTATATTTTTAAGTACTATAGTAAATTATTTTCACAGAATAATTATTTATAAAATATTGTAAAATACTTTATATTATAAAAACTATAGTAAATTATTCCAACAGAATAATTATTTATAATTAACTTTAATTAAAAAAAATTTAGTATAGTTTATTTTTGCAGAATAAACAAAATAAGAATTTAATAATAATGCTCTTACTGAAATAATTGTGAAACGAAAAATCGACTGAGGTTTGCTAATGCAATGTCCTTAAGACAATATTTTTTGGTTGTCAAAGGTGTAACAGTTCGTCCCAGTAGTCTCCGAAGATACAACAGTCGGATACTTGTTTCTTTTCACAAAGAACAAGTCCACGGCGAACTTTAACAAATAGAATATTTGAACAATTATAAAGAGGGAAGAATAGAGAGCGAAGGAATAGGATTTTGCTTTTGATTGCTAGAAAACGGGATGAGAGAATTGGCCAGATTCTCCCTCTATTTGTAGCAGCAGAAATGGTGTTGCTGGAGGGACATGACTATTCGGATTAAATCAATAGCATTGGTTCGCCGTGGTTCGGTCCGAATGGGTGCAACCTGATGTACCAAGTCTTCGTCATCTAATCAATATACTCAAATTATTACTATAAATAAGACTAACCAACCATGCGCTCACATCGAGCATGTCGACATGCTCGACACTCATGCCCACGTCGACTACTATAGTATAAGAATAACCAAGCACACGTGACAATAAAAGGTCTGTTTGATCAT
The DNA here is from genome assembly GCA_038501285.1 of Penstemon eatonii. Lineage (NCBI taxonomy): Eukaryota > Viridiplantae > Streptophyta > Magnoliopsida > Lamiales > Plantaginaceae > Penstemon > Penstemon eatonii. The sequence continues at coordinate 49,078,515 of CM076715.1, read as the reverse complement.
ATTTTTTACGTCGAGCAGGTAGATTGTCATACTCGAATGTTAATTTGAAAACTTTGAGTAAAAACGCTTTGACTGAACAATCTGTGAATGAGAAGGTTATAAATGTAAACGAACTTGTTGTTGAAACTGTGTGTAGTCTTAAGGAAGTGTCTAAGGACAATGTATGTCTTCATGGTTATGTTAAGGAGGGTAGTAAATCTCTTACAGTTACTCACTCTGAAATTAATTTGGGAGATATACCTGTGGGAACTCTTTTTGAATGCAAGGATTGTGGTTGGAATTTGATCACAACTTGGTCCAAATCCAAACACTTTCCAACTCTGAAGTTAACTCTGAATATGAGGTGTGTGAAAATGAACTTGGAGAGGAACGTGTCAGAAAATTAAAAAGAGAGAAAGTTGAGGCATTTAATAAGGAGGAAAACGAATTAACGTCTGAATATACCAATACTGATTTTACTAATACTGACATAGAATTGGATAGCATTTATGCTGATCTTAAGGAGAAAATGTTAAAAAGAAAGGAAAAAAAGAAATTGAAAAAACTGAAAAGGCAAACACTGAAAGATCAAATCACTAAAGAAGCCCCTAGTTCAGGTAAATCTAAGAGTAGGAAAAACAAGAACATTGTTAGTACGGTTAATGTGGGTATTCAGGAGGGAGTCAGCATCTCCCCCAATGATCTTACACATCCTACCTTAGATGGTCTTGTTAGGGATTCTGATGGTGAACAAATGGAACAAGATTGTCCATCTGCCTCCAAGCTAAGCTCTAATCCTGGCAAACAACCCTGAGCCTCGTATTGTTCTTACCAATCAGAGGAAGGTCAAGTTTGCTAATAAGTTTGAATGCTTAGGGACCCAATTTGACTCTGATCATACTGATAACCCTATCCCCTCTACCACTGTTTTAAAGAATGTTTCCCCGCCAATGGATGATGATCCGACACTTGGTGATTCCTCTATGCATGTTGACAAGAATCTCTTGGAAACAAGACCCTCAGTTTCTGTTTCTCTTAAAGCCAAAATTCTGAAGGAACTCGATATTTCAGTTCCTGAAGCTGTTTTGGCCCAATCCAGTGTTTCTGATGGGGAGGTTAATGGGCATAGGAGGTCTTCTAGACTTAATACGAAAAGAGGGGTAACTAGGGATTCAGGAGATGTGTCTCAATGATTTTAACTTGGAACGTGAGGGGTCTTGGGAACCTCAAATCCCAATTGAATGTGAAAAAACTAAAAAAAGCGAACAAAATTAAAATCTTGATTATTCTTGAACCTATGGTGTCCCTGGATAACATGAATTTTAAGAAGATTTTTAATTTTGATCATGTGGTTAGTAATTCTAATAATAAGGTGTGGGTGTTCTTTGAAAGGAGTTACTTGGTTACTGTTATTGAGGATCATCCCCAGTTTTTGCATGTGTCTTTTTCCTCTCTGATCTTACCGAATTTCGTATGTGTAATTGTAGAGTGGTGAGATCGATTAAATGATATGCAAAAATAATAAAGATCAATAATATTGTATTCAAGCCGTTCGATTACAATGTTACAAGAATACAACGATCGGGAGTCCTATTCGAGCCCTATTGGATGCCGTACAAGCTAGAGGGCGAAATACATATTTTAGAGCCTAAGCCTATGATTCCGAGCGGTAGCTTCGAGTAGTGAGCACCTGGAAAGTCGTGTCGTCGTCATAAATGCTTGGGGTATTTATAGCTGAAAGTGTGGTTTAGGTGATCCAGCCGCAGATCATTATATCTCGGCCCATTGTTCTGGATCAGGGCTCGGCCCAGCAGTGATTCTGGATCTTTAAGCATCAGTCCTTGTGCAGTTCGAACTTCTACGGTCGGGATAGAGGATTCTCCGAGCTCTCATGTTGGAGAGGGAATAGGATCCGAAAATCCCCTCATCAATACTCCCCCACTTCTCGAGCTTAATGCGGAGCTTTTAGGCTCGAAGAAGTATACATATGTGTCGTAGGACCAATTAAGGAAGTGAGACGGCGAGATGGATTGGTCTTAACGCAAGCCTTTAGGTATGCCTCATTAAAAACATGATTCGGAAAAACCCTTTCGGGATAAAAACCGAATCGGGGAAAAAGAGTGCATACTTAAGAAACTTATAATGGAGTCGTCGAGGGAGTTGCTCTTATCACTCATTGCTAGTAGGAGAGTTCGTACTTCGGCCCCCTCTTCACATGCTTAAATGGTATGGCCCGATCATATTGTCCTTCAGGTTGAGAAATATATATACAAGGATCTGATAAATCTTTGAACGCGTCATAATTTTCAGGGGTCTCTGATTATGGCGTTTTTTTTCCAAAGTATAAGGACCGTAAATGTGATTTTTGAGAATACGAATACTGGCTTTTTTCTGCGGGAATTCAACCGTCACGGTTATTCGGGGACCCATTTGCAATTTCCCATTTTGTCCCTGTATATATACTTTGATGAGGATTTTTATTTACCACATTCCCCGAAGGTAAAAAATTCTTGATCGGAGCAAACAGGTCGAATAGCGAATCGAAACAATTATATTTCGAGCAAGTCTTTACGTATACATCATGTCTAACTCTGCAGATTCGAAGGGAAAATCTCCTTTGGGGGAGAACTCTGCCGATGATCAAGAAGAAGAGTTCGTAGCCACGCATTCATCCGTGGTCGGAAATGTACAGGGTTCGAGTTCGTCTTCCGAGTCTGGGGAAGAGCGAGATTCCAATTCTAATTCAGAAGATAGCGAAGATGAAAGTTCTAGCGGGGCGACAGTTTCCGACGACGAATCTGAGGAGGATGAAGATCTCATTCTAGGGGAGAATGAGCAAAAGAAAATCAGGCTGGGTAAGAGAGCTGTAGTAACCATTTTCGATTGGGAGGAACCGTCGACCAGCGCAGGTCTGAATAGGACGGAGGAGAGGGCTGACGAGATAGTTTGTTCTTTCAAGGAAACGGATTTGGGGGCTTTACAGGAGGAGTTCGGACCGTATCTTGGTGCTGGTTTTTCGATCGTCCTCCCTTCTTCTGATCAACGGGTCACCCACCCTCCTGCCGGTTGTCAAGCTTTTTACACCAAACATTTTCACTACGGCCTTCGCATCCCCTTTCCTCCTTTGGTGGAGAAAATCTTGGAGGCCTTCGATTTGACGCCCTGTCAAATTCTTCCGAACTCAATTGGCCTCATCATAGCTTTTTGTGTGTTGATGAAGGCTAAGGGAAAAAGGGCGGTTTTTCAGAATTTCTGGCGGGTTTTTCAGATGAGTGCCTCAACGTCTTCGAATGCCGGATATGTGTATTTCTCCCAGAGGCCTAAAACTTCAATTCTTTCAGCCAACGTTAGTAGTAACCTCAAAGGGTGGAAACATGAATTCTTCTTTGTTCGAGGACCAGATTCTCCATCTGCTGAAGATAATTCCGGGCCGGTTCCATACAACTGGCCTGGGGCGAAGTCCTGGGTATATGGTCGGCGCCTTCTCAAGGGAAGTATGAAGAACGAGATTACAGATGAGTTTTTGAAAGTTCTTTGTGCCGACACTCATCAAACTGCTTTGATGACCCAAGAAGCTGTCCTGAGGTTGGCTGACCTTAGTAGTTGTACCTTCCCCGCCGATCCAATCATGTTTGGAGAAGCTCGGATTGATCCAGCCAATCCTCCCTCCAGCTTAGCAGATATAGTTGATAACTTCCGAACTTCCGTCGCTGGTAATCACGTTGCTTCCTTCTCGAAGGGTAGCAAAGGCAGACCTCGTCCTCAAGCATCAAAAACGTCCCGGAAGGCAAAGAAATCTAAAACCCGAGCTGAGACTGAGGCGGCGCCGAACGCTTTGACGGTCATTCCCACGGTTAGTGAGGCCAGAACTTCACGATTTCGGATCGGGGTGGAGGGAACTTCTGACCCCCAATCTTCAGCCGTTGTTCGATCTATTTTTCCGATCGGCTCCACTAACCCGAGCGACGCGGGGTACAGTCGCTATACATTGATGGAGGATCGTGCCAAGGAAATTCTAGAAGCTAGGATGGCTCGGAAAAGGAGCAGTAATGCTTCCGAGTCGTCCAGGAGAATCAAACCCTTTGGTAGAGGACGAGATCCGATACCTTGCAGAGCTGGTTGCTCCGAGCCCGATCTTGCTGATTTTATTGAAAATCACCTGCAAGGACCCAGGGCAGCGGGATATCCCGAGGATGGGACAGTCGAATCCGACTTAGGCCTTGGGGGTGAGCATACGGTAGACAAATCCCTTCGAATGTTTTTGGCGGGGAGATTCAAAGATGATGTTGTTCAATCCTTTGCTAGGCCGGAGTTTGAGATAATAGGCGATTATGCTGAAGCTCATCAAAGGGTATTAGTGGTTTTCGCAAAGGTCTCAATATTTCCTTCATAATGCTTGTACCGTATCTAACATTCATTTTTTCATTTTTTTTTTTTTTTTTTTTTTTGTAGGCGGGGGATCTATTCGTTCAAAATGCTCTTCGAACGGCCGTGTTGAATGAAGAATCGCAAGCGGCACAAAAAGGCCTCTACAACATTCTAAAAGATGATGCCGCCAAATCCAGCCAATTAGAAGAGACCAAAACCAAATTATCTGAGATCGAGGCCAAGTTCGAGCAGAGTAAGAAGGAGCTGGAGACGATGAAAACTTTAGAAGGGGAGGTGGAGAAATTAAAATTAGAACTCGAACAGGCCAAAGCATCCGTCGAACGTTCTTATGAGCGAGGCCGCCAAGAAGCCCGACTTCCAGCCATAAGAGAATTCTTGGAATCTCCAATTTTGGATGCTCTGGCTCGTTTGAGGACTGGGCAAATAAACCAGGCTTTCCATTATAAGGGGGTTCAACAGCTTATCTCGGCCGGACAACTCGCTGGTTCCATCGATGATTATCTTAAGTTTTTGGATCCTTCCAAAAATATTTTCGGGAAAGATTACAGGCCTAGTTCTCTTCCCCCTAAAATCTCGGACCTCAAAGATCATGAGTTTTTCTTCTTCCTTCAAGAGTTCGGGGTTCCCATGTCCAATCCTGACGTTCTCGAGGCGAAATTTGACGATCAGGACGTGGACATCGAAGGCGATTCGAGCACTCGTGGAGAACTGGGCAATTCTTCCGCCAAGTTGGAAGGATCAACCTCCGGCGGTCGGGATGATGGTGGTGACGAGAATACCAGTTCAAGCGGTGATGATTCTGAGAGCTCGGAGAGCGGTTCACGGAGCGGTTCCGACTCCGAGGATTCTAGTTAGTTGAGGGTTTTTGGCCATGTGATAAATATTCACAGATATTTTGTTAATTTGTAATAGTGACTTTTCCTAAGTTGGTATTTCCTTTCTGGAGCATATTCTTCATGTAATGTTGATATGAATTTATTATGAAACATTTTTCTTGCGTCACCCTTATGTCTTTTGTTGCGTCATCGAATCTTTTCTTGGGAAAAGTAACTCGCCTCTGGCCTACTTCTCTTTTACTTTGGGTAATCTGCGTTCCTTATAAATACATAGGCTATGGTAGCCTGTCTTAGTAATACTTCTTCCCTTCTGACGATCGAAGCTTAGGGGAATATATGCGAGTTCGAGCTTCTCGGACTTACCAATTAAGAAACTGCTTTTTCTTTTCCTTGTTTCTGTTGTCACTTGGAGATATATCAATCGTTCCAAAAATGAGCCATGATCTGAAAACTCCCTTATTCCCTCTTGTAGGGTCACCCCAATCTGATAGGAGTAGTGGCTTAAAAAGGAAAAGGCAAGCTCCAGCTTGGTCTAAATTTTCTTTCGAACATACTTTTTATGGAGAGGGTAATTCTTCTAATTTTACGCCCTCCCCTTGTCTGAAAAGTAGGAGTGTTCATAAAAAGGGTAAGAAGGTCTCTTTTGCGGATGAAGTCTTCCCCACTGAGCGAAACATTGTTCGCTCTAACAAGGTTTCTCAAGAGAAAAACGATCTAAGCTTAGTTCGAGCTGAGGTTTCTCTTTCTGAGTCAATGTTTCCGAGCGGAGATCATTCCTCATTTTTGTTTCACTCTGGATCCGACTTTCTTGCCCAGGTAGCTCTTATTGTGGTACTATGCTAGATTTTTCAGTTTCTGTCTTGACGTGTTTCCCTGCAGGTTGGCGAATGTTTTTCCGTGCTTTATTCGATGGCGAAGCGCGAGGTCGAGCATCGAGCTAATATTGCTCTTGAGTTGGCCCGGAAGAAGACCGAGCTGGATCGGGCGTTGGAAGCCAATAGATTTTTCAAAAAGAAATTATCTTGCGAGAAAAGTAAAGAATCCCGGGTTTGTGGCGAAAGTCTTCTGGAAAAGTTGAGTCTGGAGATAGAAAGGTTGAAAAATGCTTGCGAATTCGAGAGGAAGAATTTCGATCTTCGCGAGAAAGAGGCTTATGCTCGCGGATATGCCGACCGCAGTTCCGAAGTTCGAAAACTTCTTTCCGAGAATGTTTAGTTGCGCTAGGATTTTTTTTTTTTTTTTTTGTTGTTGTAATGTTATCTTGTTGTAACCGTATCGATAAGTCGTTGCATTTCAATAAATCGTGCCTCGTGACGTTTTTCTTGGTAATCTGTACTTCGAGCAGTTTTGTACTTGTAATGATAACTTCGAACCCTTAAATGTATTGCGAGAACTCCAGAAACATTCGAAAAAATACGCTCTCTAATCTGGACAATATCCTTTACTTGCGATTGCGCGATAGGTATAGGATATAATTTCGGTAAGTTCCAACTTTGTAAGTTCGATCTAAGGGGCATAGCAACGGCTTTCACCCTTAGTCGTTTTTCAGAGCATTTCTAGCCCGAGGGTCATAGCAGAGGCTTTCACCCATTTTGATAATTTCTCGATCTAAGGGGCGTAGCAACGGCTTTCACCCTTAGTCGTTTTCCAGAGCATTTTTAGCCCGAGGGTCATAGCAGAGGCTTTCACCCATTTTGATAATTTCTCGATCTAAGGGGCGTAGCAACGGCTTTCACCCTTAGTCGTTTTTCAGAGCATTTTTAGCCCGAGGGTCATAGCAGAGGCTTTCACCCATTTTGATAATTTCTCGATCTAAGGGGCGTAGCAACGGCTTTCACCCTTAGTCGTTTTTCAGAGCATTTTTAGCCCGAGGGTCATAGCAGAGGCTTTCACCCATTTTGATAATTTCTCGATCTAAGGGGCGTAGCAACGGCTTTCACCCTTAGTCGTTTTTCAGAGCATTTTTAGCCCGAGGGTCATAGCAGAGGCTTTCACCCATTTTGATAATTTCTCGATCTAAGGGGCGTAGCAACGGCTTTCACCCTTAGTCGTTTTTCAGAGCATTTTTAGCCCGAGGGTCATAGCAGAGGCTTTCACCCATTTTGATAATTTCTCGATCTAAGGGGCGTAGCAACGGCTTTCACCCTTAGTCGTTTTTCAGAGCATTTTTAGCCCGAGGGTCATAGCAGAGGCTTTCACCCATTTTGATAATTTCTCGATCTAAGGGGCGTAGCAACGGCTTTCACCCTTAGTCGTTTTTCAGAGCATTTTTAGCCCGAGGGTCATAGCAGAGGCTTTCACCCATTTTGATAATTTCTCGATCTAAGGGGCGTAGCAACGGCTTTCACCCTTAGTCGTTTTTCAGAGCATTTTTAGCCCGAGGGTCATAGCAGAGGCTTTCACCCATTTTGATAATTTCTCGATCTAAGGGGCGTAGCAACGGCTTTCACCCTTAGTCGTTTTTCAGAGCATTTTTAGCCCGAGGGTCATAGCAGAGGCTTTCACCCATTTTGATAATTCTTGAGCTAGGCCGAGATTGATAACGTATGAGTAGATTAGAGATCGGCAACGTCAAAATTAATAAATCGAATAAGAAATCTGAGGACAATGGATATTCATTAAAGAGATAATTCAAACAAGGTAAGCCTTTGCGACAAATACATTCTTCTTAAAATAATAAATAAACCGAATGAACTCGATGATCGAACAGGGAATTAGCACTTCATCTTCCGTAATATCTTCTCAAATTTACTGCGTTCCATGCTCTGGGCAAGGTTTCTCCATTGGGATAAGCGATCTTGTAGGATCCTTTTTTTTCGACTTCGACGATTACAAAAGGACCATCCCAATTGGGCTGAAGTTTTCCGACATGCTTCGACACTTCTGCTTTCCTAAGCACCAAATCTCCTACTTTGAAAGATCGAATTCTCACGTTTTGGTTATAGGACTTCTCCATGCTGGCTTTGGCGGCTTGAATTTTTAACTTCGCGCGATCTCGTCTACTATCCGCGTGATCAACTTCTATCTCCCTTAGGGACTGATTTTCTTCTGGGTCGTAAAATTCGACTCTAGGCGAGGGTATAAGATTTTCTACCGGGATAACCGCCTCTGACCCATAGATCAAACTAAATGGAGTTTCTCCGGTTGCGGCCTTAACAGTTGTTCTATTGGCCCATAGAACCCCGGGCAATTCATCTAGCCACTTTCCTTTCGCCTCCGCTAAACGTTTTTCCAGAGATCGAATGATCTCCCGATTAGCTACTTCAGTTTGTCCATTAGCTCGAGGGTGCCCTACCGATGCGAAATTCTGTTGGATTCCGAACCTTTCACACCAATCCGTGATTTTTTTCCCAGCAAATTGCGTTCCGTTATCAGATATCAAAACCCTCGGAATTCCGAACCTGCAGATAATATTCTTCCATAGGAAATTTATAACCTGAAATTGAGTTATCTTGGTCAAGGCGACACATTCGATCCACTTGCTGAAATACTCTACTGCCACGAGTACGTAGTTCTTCCTAGCTCGAGCTGTCGGAAAAGGTCCGACGATATCTATGCCCCACTTATCGAAAGGCCAACAGATAGGAATGGAATGCATATGCTCGGCAGGCTGGTGAATCAGGTTCGAGTGTATCTGACAATGATGGCATTTTTTCACATAATCTACTGAGTCGGGAAACAGAGTAGGCCAATAATATCCGGACCTCGAGCATTTGAGAGCTAACGCTCGCGCACCACAATGATTTCCTGCTTCTCCTTCGTGAACCTCCTTTAAGATGGAACCGTAATGGATTTCATGGACACATTTCAATAGAATTCCAGAAGAGGATCTCTTGTAAAGTTGATCATTTATTAAAGTGAAAGAAGGCGCTCTATATTTGATTCTTCGAGCTTCATTAGCGTCTTCCGGAAGCTTTCCTTCCTTCAGGTATGCGATGAGGGAATCGCTCCATGATTTTTGCGGTTCTGTGATTTCCATGATACCGACCTCAGGCGTGGAATCTAATTCGATGGCGGACATATTTGATAGCAGCCAGGTGATAGACCTTTCAGTTTTTCCGTCAATTAATCCCGTAAATTTTGATAATATGTCAGCCCAAAGATTTTCCTCTCTTGGTATAGGCTGGATGTCGAATTTATCAAACTTGGAGATTAATTCCTTTGTTTTGTTCAAATACTTTATCATGTTGAACTCTCTGGCTTCGTACGCACCTTTCACCTGCCTATGAACAAGCTCGGAATCAGTTAATACAACAATCGATTTTACCTTTGCCTTAATGGCCATCTCTAGTCCGGCGATCAGTGCTTCGTATTCGGCCTCGTTGTTGGTGACGATGAAATCCAACGTTATTGCATAACTTAGATCTTCGTCGTTGGGACCTTGGAAATGAATTCCAGCGCCGCCTCCTTCCTTGGTCGAGGAGCCATCCACGTGCATTAACCACGCTCGGTTACTTGTTTCTTCGATCATGCTCAGCTCCGAGGATGCTTCTTCTCTTGCGTTTGATATTTCGGTTGATTCAAGTATGAAATCAGCTAAGACCTGAGCTTTTACTGCGACCCGTGGTTGGTATTCGATATCGAACTGACCTAATTCGACTGCCCATTTAATTAATCTGCCCGAGGCCTCAGGTTTCGACAAGATCTGTCTTAAAGGTTGATTGGTTAAAACAATAATCTTGTACGTTTGAAAATAGGGCCTTAACCTTCGGGCAGCTACGACTAAGGCCAGTGCGAATTTCTCGATTTCCATATAGTTCTTTTCCGCACCTTGTAGCAATTTACTCAAATAGTAAACTGGTCTATGTTCAGCCTTGTCAATTTTGACCAAAACCGAGCTGATGGCCTCTTCAGACACAGCTATGTATAAGTACAAAGGTTCCCCTTCGGACGGTTTTGCTAGCATTGGGGGTGAGGTCAAGTACGCTTTTAATTCTTCGAATGCCCGATCGCATTCGGCGTTCCACTCGAAGGTCTTGGATTTGCGTAAGAGTTTGAAGAAAGGGAGACTCTTGTCCGCAGATCTAGATATAAATCTATTCAATGAAATAATTTTTCCGATCAGGCTTTGAACATCGGAAAGTTTCCTTGGAGGATTAAGGTCAGTGATTGCTCGGATTTTTTCAGGATTTGCTTCGATTCCTCTTTCGTGAACTAAATATCCCAGGAATTTGCCAGATCGTACTCCGAAGGTGCATTTAGCAGGATTCAGCTTCATTCCATATTTCCTCAAAATTTGGAAACATTTGCCAAGGTGATCGATGTGATCCTCCTCGGACATGCTCTTTACGAGCATGTCATCCACGTATACTTCCATGATTTCTCCTATCAGATCTTTGAACATCATGTTAACCAACCTTTGATATGTTGCACCAGCGTTCCTTAACCCAAAGGGCATAACGATGAAGCAGTATACTCCCCGTTCAGTGACAAATGCCGTTTTATCCTGGTCTCTTTCATTCATGAAGATTTGATAGAAGCCTTGAAAAGCATCCATCATACTGAACAACACGAATCCCGCAGTGGAGTCTACGAGCATATCTATTCGAGGCAATGGGTAGGGGTCCCTTGGGCACAGTTTGTTCAAGTCGGTAAAATCACTGCACATTCTCCATTTGTTCTCAATCTTTTCTCCCTTTGACACCAAAACTACGTTGCATAGCCACTCTGTGAATTTTATTTCCTTGATCTGCCCTGCAGCTAGCAATCTATCGACCTCTGCATTAATAATTTTGTCCTTTTCACGACCATGATTGCGCTTCTTTTGTCTCACCGGTTTAGCCTTAGGATCAATATTTAAGGAATGAGTTATTATACGTGGGTCGATTCCTACTATATCATCCGAGCTCCAAGCAAAGACATCCACGTTTTCTTGTAAAAATCCAATGAGTTTTGCTTCCATGCCGCTACTTAACTCCGTTCCAATTTTTGTGAACTTTTCTGGAGATCCCGGTACCAAATTCACCTTTTTGCTGTCAGGCTTTGCCCCACGGTGGGCGCCAATTGATCTTACCGAATTTCGTATGTGTAATTGTAGAGTGGTGAGATCGATTAAATGATATGCAAAAATAATAAAGATCAATAATATTGTATTCAAGCCGTTCGATTACAATGTTACAAGAATACAACGATCGGGAGTCCTATTCGAGCCCTATTGGATGCCGTACAAGCTAGAGGGCGAAATACATATTTTAGAGCCTAAGCCTATGATTCCGAGCGGTAGCTTCGAGTAGTGAGCACCTGGAAAGTCGTGTCGTCGTCATAAATGCTTGGGGTATTTATAGCTGAAAGTGTGGTTTAGGTGATCCAGCCGCAGATCATTATATCTCGGCCCATTGTTCTGGATCAGGGCTCGGCCCAGCAGTGATTCTGGATCTTTAAGCATCAGTCCTTGTGCAGTTCGAACTTCTACGGTCGGGATAGAGGATTCTCCGAGCTCTCATGTTGGAGAGGGAATAGGATCCGAAAATCCCCTCATCACTCTCCCCTTCTCCCTAAAGTTGTCTTCCTTACCTGTGTGTATGCTTTGCATAAGAGAAGTCGTAGGAGAGATTTGTGGGGTGGGCTTAGGAGGAATTTCACTAGTGAGCCTTGGCTCGTGGTAGGGGATTTTAACATCATCTTAGATCCTTCTGAGAAAAAGGGAGGGGCTTCTCCTCATCTTAGTTCTTTGGGGGACTTCTCTGACTGTCTTCTTGACTTTTCTCTGTCTGATTTAGATTCCATAGGATCCAAGTTTACTTGGTACATGAACTTTGTTTGGCATAAGTTAGATAGGTGTTTGGCCAATCCTGCTTTGCATGAGATGTTTGATTCCATTGTTGCTAATTTCCTCCCTAGGATGCATTTGGATCATTCCCCTATGCTAATTAATTTTCGATTTAAGCATATCCCAGTGATTACACCTTTCAGATACTTAAGTACCTGGGCCCTTCATTCTGGGTTTTTGCAGGTGGTTAAGGACTGTTGGGAGGTTAACACTAATCTGTATGGTATACTTAATTTGAAAGTTAAGCTGCATAGGATGAAGCAAAGACTACGGTGGTGGAACAAATCTGTTTTTGGTAATATTTTTGAGAGACTTAATAGTTCTACCACTACTGTCAAAGCTGCTCAGGAGAGATTTGATGATGATCCTAGTGAAGAAATCTTGATTGAGTTAAATAGGCTAAATGCTCTACACACACTCTCTTTGAAAATGGAGGAGGAGTACTGGAGACAAAAAGCCAAAATTAAATGGGCTGGGGAGGGTGAGAGAAACACGAAATTTTTTCATGACCTTGCTAAGAGAAGAAAAGGGCAATCTGTTATTCATAGAATTAAGGATGTGAATGGGAATTGGGTCACTGATTGTAATTTGATTAGGTCTTCTGCTGCTGACTACTATGAGAATGTGTTATCCACTGTTGAGCCTAATCTTGTAGTTGATAGTCTTGATTTGATTCCTTCCATCCTTGATCAATCCGATAATGTTGCTTTGACTGCTCCCCCTTCCCTTGATGAAGTGAAAGCTGCTGTCTTCAGCATTGCTCCCGAGAGTGCTGCTGGACCTGATGGCTTCAGCTCTCACTTTTATCAAACTTGTTGGGATATTGTCAAGAAGGATCTACTTGATGCAGTAGTAGATTTCTTCTCTGGCTCTTCTCTTCCCAAAAGCATTACTGCTACAACAATTGTGCTTCTTCCAAAAGTACAAAATGCTGTTAGCTGGTCTGAGTTTCGGCCTATTAGTCTTTGTAATGTCTCTTGTAAGATTTTTACAAAGATTTTGAATCATAGGCTTGTGAGTGTGCTGCCTAGGCTTATTTCTGAAAATCAATCTGGGTTTATGCAGGATAGACTTATTGCTGATAATATTTTGCTTGCTAAAGAACTGTTGCATGAGATTAATCATCCTAGAGCTAAAAGTGGTAATATGATTATCAAACTTGATATGGCTAAAGCTTATGATAGAGTCCATTGGCCTTTTTTATTTGCTATGCTTAGGAAGTTTGGTTTTTCTGATCAATTTATTTCCCTTCTTCGATGCACTGTTGAACATACTTACTCCTCTGTGCTTGTCAATGGTCAGCCTTCTGGCTTCTTTAGATCTAGGAGAGGGGTTAGGCAGGGAGATCCCATTTCTCCCACTTTGTTTATTTTGGCTTCTGAGTTTTTGAGTAGAGGTCTTAACAAGTTGTTTCTTGATCATCCAGATATTCAGTATTTCACTAATGGGGGTTTTTGTGTGTCTCACTTGGCTTATGCGGATGATTGCATAATTTTTGCAAAGTCCACATATAAGTCAATTACTAAGATCATGAACTTTCTTGATTACTACTCTATGGTGTCTGGTCAAGCTGTCAATCCGCAGAAGAGTAAGATTATTGTTGGGAAGGGTTGTCATAGGAGAGCTAGGGCCCATATTAAAACCATTTCTGGTTTTCTTATGGACAGTCTTCCTTTAGAGTACCTCGGTGCCCCTTTGTTTAAAGGGAAGAAAAACATGGCTCTTTTTGACCCCTTATTGGCTAAGATTAGATCTCGCCTGACTGGTTGGGGGACCAAGTCCCTCTCCCCTGGTGGTAACCTTCTACTTTTGAAAAGTGTACTCACTTCTACTTGTTGGGATATGGCTCGATTTGTCAGACAACAAAGTGCGGAATTTAAAATTTTTCGAGTCATCCAATGGGGAACATGGCTGATACAGTCCATTTTTCAAAAAGTTTTAATTTTTCAAAAATTGCTCTTTTGAAAATTTTGAAAACCTTTGAAAAACACTCGGATCAAGCTCGTTGATCAGGCAGCTGATTCTAATGAACCACCTGCTCTGATACCACTTGTTGGTTCCAAGTGGTCAAAAGAGGTTTAAAGGGGGGGTGGTGAATAAACCTCTTTAAAAATTTTCTTCAAATTTAACTTTAAAACTTTTACTCTAACTGAACAGACTAAGCTGATCAGATTAGTTAGTTACATTTCTATTCGCGAACAAATCTTTGAACAGCTTTGTTGACCACTCGTCTGATTGTTACTTAGCTGATTTTGTTAAAATCAGTTTTAATACTTAGAGTACTTGCAGCGGATTTTCAAAGTGTTTTTCACAAGTAAACTTAGCAGTTTGAAAAATGTTTCCCCAGATTTGTAAAATCCTTTTTAGATCCCTTTTCAAACAGTTAACTTAATGTGTTTTATGCAACTGAAAATATACAGGTAAAATGCAAGTAAAAACACAAACAATTTTTATAGTGGTTATATGGATTTGAATATCCTTTAGTCCACTCTTCCAAGTCACAAAGATCTTGGGTTATACTAAAAACACACGGTAATCAGTATACTCTGCTTACGCCTTACAACAAATGAACAGGCCGTAAGTTCACAGTAAGAAATCACAAAGAGATCCTACTTCTCTGAAGTAATATCACTCACTAAGACGGATATCTACTTCTCACAACACTCAATGTTTACAAATTCACTCAGAAGATGTATTTGGCTTGATTCTTCAACTCTGCTTTTGTCAACAAATGACTAAGCTGATGAGTGAGCTGTTCTTGAGACTTAAAGAATTTTGCTTCGAAAATTTCTCAGAGATTGTGTTTCTTGTTTCTTCTTCGTCTCTTTCAGCTATTTATACTTGAGGATTGAAAAGTGTCCGTTGAAGAGAGACAAGATTCAAATTCCTCGAGTACTGATCCTTAAAATCCTCGAACGGCTCTTTTGCAGTCTGTACGTACTGTGAACAGTACTATTCTGCAGGCAGCATTAAATGTAGCATTAAATGCACCCAGCTGATGCGAAGCAAATCTTCAATCATTTGTCTTTAATAACCTTGTACTTCAGCATTTATTACTCCAAGGGGCATTTATTACCGTTGGGAACACTTTATGATCTTCTTCACTTGGCTGATAAAAGTACGTGTCTGATGGCGAACAAGGCTGATCTCAAACTTGAACAAATCTGATTTGAGTCGGTTGATCTTCACCAGTCTGATAACTTTTCTTCAGCAGATCAGAAGTCTTGGACCTTGAAACTTTGACTCTTCTGATGTCTTCTTTACTTAGTCAAAATTCCCTGATAAGTTTATCAGCTAAGTTACTCCATACTTAGCCAATTATGAAGTTTTGGAATGCATCAAAACCTCCTTTATCAAACTTCCTTTAGTGCCTTCATCTTCATCCTTATCCAACAAAGATGTTCAGATTCGGATATAGATCCTTTGGATTTGGTTTGATACGAATATAAGTGGGTAAAGGAATATGGTTAAGGGAATTCGAAGGTCATGTCAATTCGAGTATGTAATAGTGTGAGGGGGAACTCACAATTTATATAACCCCAGAAATGTGAACGGGACAAAGGGACCAACCCCTAAAACTAAAGAACCAAAAGACAACAAAGCGAGAATCTAAGTGCACCGCCAACATGCTGGCAAACTACCGACACAGGGGCACAAGTAAGAAAAAGCCCACAAACCGGGAGAATCCCATGCAAGGGTACGAAATAAATAAACCAACAAAATGTCCAAATACCCACGCAGGGGTGGAACCAACGCAACAGAAACCAAAGCAAAAATAGCACTTCTTCCATCAGCCTCTACCATATAGTCACCGTTGAGCCCTGATGAAAAAGAGCCACTAGCACCGGAAAGTCAAAGATAAGTATCAACTTCTCAAACAACCTTCAACATATATCAATCTATAAGCCCTGAGAGAAGAGATGAACTACTAGAAAATAACCTAACATCCATCACCATATAACCACTAAGTACACAAAGCAACAAAATGGCGTCCAAAGTGTAAATGACACCACCACAGAACCAGCCCCTGAAATGGACTCCATGAAGGCAACCTCAACCAAAAGGATGTCCATGTACCAGAAAATCTCTAACACCCAACAACACCAACACCTCAACCCAACAACAACCATCAAATATAGTGTGTGAGATGTGCAAAGGCATGGTTTAGTATAGAAGTGGTGATTTAATGGTATCAATTACCTGACAGAATAAATGAGTGAAGTCCACACATGTGAGATGAATGAACTTGTCCAGTCATATAAGATGACTAGACCTACATGCAAAAATTGACTGCCAGGCATTGGAAGCAAGGATAACCAAATGGTAGAATTGCCAATGGACCAGAGAACTCATCAAGCAAATAAAAACAAAGGGCTTCCTATCATGCAAAGGAAAGGTGTAAAGTGCAATGAGATGCAACTAAAGGTTGTCCCTGAGTGAATAAGTCGGTGCATACCAACTTACACACTGTGACCCAGACAAACAAGTGTGTGCAGTGCATAGGAGGCAAAATTTAGAAGTGGTGAGTGAAGTGGGACATGTAAGTTAGCTAATATTGATAAAGCCATGAGAGATGGCTGAATCATGCAAAAACAAGGATAGCTAACCTCAGAGGATGCAAGTGAAAATCAAGCGATAGTAAATGAAAGGCCAGAGGTGCGGGCCAGAGAAAAAAGAGAAACACTATATACACAGATAGTAGAACTACTCTATATGAAATGCAGCTAAAGAACTCCCCCCTGATAGTGTATCAGAACAGTCTGATAAACTACCCTGGATATCAATATCATATAGAGGTAGATAGGGTTTATTTGGTGTGTCTAAAAGAAGGCATCTGAAATCTGTCACACCAAATAAGACCCTGTAATTTCCTATCCCCCTCACCAGGATGAAAAATGTATGATTCTTGTGAATCACATCCCAAGTTGGCTAGGTAATTAGCAACCTGATTAGCTTCCATGTAGATGTGATTCACTGAAGAGCCAAGTTTTTGTAAAAGTTTTTGAGCATTATATAAATGATTCACAAGTTTCCAATGTACCTGCTTTTTACCTTTCAAGACCGAACACAGAACTTGAGTGTCCACCTCAACCATCACATTTGAAAGCCCAAAAGAGTCACAAAGTTCCAATCCCCTGATTAAAGCCTTCATCTCAGACTCAGTGTTTGTACACTGCCCAATAAAATCACAAAAGCTAAACACCATCTTCCCATCATCATCCCTCACAATCCCACCTAAGCTTCCAGCCCCTGGATTTCCCCTTGAACAACCATCTGTATTAAGCTTAACAAAACCAGAAGGAGGAAGAGACCAGTTAACCATAAAACATTTTGGGTCTAAAGGAGGTTTGACATTGATACCCCAAGATCTAAGAATACTTAAATCTCCCTTCCAATTACAAGGTCTAATTTTTGAAGTTGAGTACAAAGACTTAACCTCAGAAATTGTCCTATTGATAATATTCAGAGCAGGGTGTTTCTTGTTGTGATATTTGGAATTGTTCCTGCACTTCCATAGGTTCCAGAGGACATAGATGGCAAGTACAGACCTTAAATGCCCTGGACCACAAAAAGTAGAGGAATTAACCCAAACAGACAAAAGATACCTGGGATTGTCAGTCAAAACCTTCTTTACAACAAACAAATTAGCAAAATATTCCCAAACTTGGGAGGCCACAGACCCATTAATAAAAACACGTTGGATACTTTCAATCTAAAAACTACATTGGCATTTTGATGTTAACTGAATCCCTCTGGATTGCATAACACTGTCCACAGGGATCCAATTGTTCAAAAGCCTCCAAATGAAAATAGAAACAGATGGCATGACAAGAGAGTTCCACACATGTTTCATTAACAAATCTAGTGGCTTCCTAAGTCTAGTGAAATTCCAAGAACTTTTAATATTGAACAAACCATCAGGAGTGTGCTTCCAAGTAATAACATCATGTTCATTCAAGTCAATATGCAGCAAGACAATATCACTCACAACATTAGCAGGCAGGCAGGAACGGAGAAGCTCCACATTCCACTCATCATGCACAAAGAAATCACACACTCTAAGATTATCAATTGGAAGATTAGGAATAGGCAGATATTTGAAAGGCTTGTCACTGATCCAATGATCATGCCAAAAGGATATCAGAAGACATTCTCAGAAAACAAGTGTCTAACCTTACACATACGCTTCCAAACTTGAGATTTATATCTAGCATTTATAGCAGTATAGAAATGGTGGGACTTTGTATACTTTTCTACCATGAATCTAGACCAAATCCCATTATTCTCCCTAACTCTCCACCAAAGCTTGTAGGAAAAGGCAGTAGCAACATCAGACAAACGCCTAATCCCTAGACCACCTTCTAAAGAGGGAAAGCAGATATTCTTCCAGGAAGACCAGTGGATCTTCTGACCACTGGTCTTACTCCAGAAGAATCTAGCAAAGAGTCTCTCAAGCTCAACTAAAAGCCTAGTGGAGGGAAAGATGACCTGTAAAGTATAAGTGGGAATAGTGATAGGATAGTGCCCTGCAAGCCAGTTCTGTTAGCTTGTAATAGATCTATCTTGTATGAAACGATCTTTGATTTTATAATAATACGCTTGTTTATTTATATATGTATAAGGATAAACAATGGCCAACTTCATCTTTCGCGAATACATTTAAGCGATTGGTTGAAACCCTTAGATTACATTTGACTATGGGACGATTCACTTCAGTACTGAGTGCAATCATGAAACAGTCTCAAAGGTCGTAATCTTAAAAGTGTTCCAAGTCGTAGATTCCAAAACGAGACGGGGTATCGTAGGAATCGAAAAGACTTATACGAGTATGCATGATTCACATGTAGTGAATTTGTAGTGTTTCATGAGCAAGGAATTTGAGTCCAGTGCATACGAGTAGGTGGTTCAATGGAAGATTGAACGAATCGAACGACCCGAACAGAGAAACCCATTGTGGAAGCGCATGACGCATATCGGTGATGGGATGTTTCTCAAGGAATATAATAGTGTACGATTTAGTCCTTTGACTTGAGGTACTAGGGCGAATTCGGTGCATGAAAGTGCGTACTTAGATCTAGGTATAGGCCCGTAGCTTGGTCATAACATGCTTAGGTTGGGTGCGTATGGACATGTGCGCGAGTGGTTAGTACCGATATGGAATCTATTGACTCACTGTAATGGGTGAGAGAATTTCCTATACGATTCTTAGATAATATATCCAAGGAATCTGCGGCCGCAGTCGGTGACGGATTTGGAAAGGGGTTTCCAAATTTAGAAGGTCACAAAGGTATATTATCCTGAATTAGAAAGTATAGCTATCGAGACAAATTTAGAGGTGCCGATCAATTCACACACCCTAAGTCTTGATCGGGAATATTAGTCGATAGAAGGACCGTATGTACATGACAATTATATGAGACGAGGTTCACAAATATCAATTCACCTGAAATTGGGCTTCATGGGCTTGTGGC
Organism: Penstemon eatonii; assembly: GCA_038501285.1. Lineage (NCBI taxonomy): Eukaryota > Viridiplantae > Streptophyta > Magnoliopsida > Lamiales > Plantaginaceae > Penstemon > Penstemon eatonii. The sequence continues at coordinate 49,059,070 of CM076715.1, read as the reverse complement.
TAGACATCGACCATGAAGTGTGGGTACTCCTGAATTAATAGAGGATTTAATTCTAGGAGTGATCAATTAAAGGTTGTTTAATTGACCGGAACAATTTATTGTTCATAAATTAAATCACGAGGGATTCGTGGGCCTGCTGCAAGTTGATGGTGAACCCAGAGGGTCACACACAATACAATTGGACGGTGACTGTTATAAAAGGACATGAAAGGAATTAATTGATTTAAGGGTAATTAAATCAATTAAATGAATTAAAAGTATTTAATTCAAGTGGGAGATTAATTAATTGGCTAACTTAATTAATTAAATACTTAATTGAGTTGCTAATTAATTATGTAAAAGAAATATTGATTTAATTGGACTGGGCATTTAATTAAAGTAGTTAATTAAATAAAGGATTGCAAGACATGGGCTTCTATTAATTAAAGCCCATAAGGAGTCTTGCAAACCTAGGTCAGAAGGAGTTTATAAATAGAGCACAACTAGAGCTCAAATGGGTAACACCCTAAAAAGAAAAACCCTAGTCTCCTTTTGCCCTAAGTAGCCGTCGCCCCTCCTAGCTAGAAACCCTAGCTACCGCCGCCGTCACCTTAAGCCGCCACCACCTGCTGCCGTGGGCTCCTTGGTGCCGCCGCCGCCATCTCCCTATTCCATTGTGTTAGATCTTGATCTGTCAAGAGATTCAACACAATCCTGCAATAACAAATCTCCTGAATCGAGTTCTGAGCCTAAGATCTTGAGGTGTTGCCAGAATCCAATTGGTGTGGACTATCCCTGGAGGTGAGACACTTGGATCACTCCTGTGAACCAGATCAGATTCAGAAACGAAGCCGGAGGTTTCCACCACCTTGCCTGTGGTGAGGTATATCGCAAAAACCCCCTTTGTTAATTCATTGTGTGCGTTTTTGTTTAAGTTTTTGTATACATAATATGGAGACTTCTTTTATGGGACCATTGGATGACTCGAAAAATTTTAAATTCCGCACTTTGTTGTCTGACAAATCGAGCCATATCCCAACAGTGGTATCAGAGCCAACTCCATTATTATTATACAAAAGCCTGAACATAATTGTGTTCACCGTATATGTTTAATTATATGTATAAGAACACGTGATAATTATGTTCTGTGAGTTGATTCTTGTTTGTTATGACTAGATCTATCATTGGGTAAAACTTCTTTTCAAGATCTGTGACGTTTTTATAGTTTTTGAAAACATCAGGACTTTTTGAGGCAAAAATCGCATATTAGGGTTTTTGGGGCTGAAAATTCGAAATTTTTGAAATCTGGAAATTTGAAAATTCTGGACTGTTCTTGCATTTCTGGTCGCACGGTTTTTGGGGTCGTTTTGCAATTTCTGAAAACTTAGGGGCTGTTTTGCAATTACCGAAACTTGAGGGGTCAATTTGAAAAATAAAAAATTTTCAAAATTCAAAATTTTATTTTCTGGTCTTCTACCCGAAAATGCCCAGGGGTGCTTTTGTAACTTTTTAAAAGTTTTGGGGTCAAAGTGCAATTTTTGAAAGTTGAGGGGCCGAAAATGCAATTTTCAAAAGTTGAAAAACAGATTCTGAAATTCAGCAGAAAATTAATTTTTTTGTTTACCCGGATATTTATTTTGTCATAATTAGTAGTGACTAAAAAGCAAGAATCATAGGAAGTTGGTTTTAAAAGGATGTTTTAAAATTAAGATAGAAGAAAGTAAAAGATGTTTACATGTTTCTTGCTCTACGTGAACTGTTTATGTGGTTTTCGATCGAGACGAGCCTTAACCTTAGGGTAGATGTGATTGGTTTAATTTATTGCTTGGTTTTTATTGGGCCTGCGAGCCTATAATTGTTTTTGGGCCACTTTGAGCCTTTGTAATAGAATAGGGCTTTACTGCTTTCCTAGTTTAGGATGGAGGCCCATTTACAAGCAAGGTGGGAGCCCAAGAAGATAAGAAGGCCATGTATGCATGGTACAATGTGTAATAGCATAGGGCCTGTTTGAGAACCCTTTAGATTGACCAATTGGGCCAACATCATTGGCTCGATGATGGCCCACATAGGAGGCTCCCGATCGAAAACATATTGTGGTAGTATGCATGCTAGGCTTGTATGGCTTTTATTTATTTGTCGATTTATATTTAGCTGCGCGCTAGAATCTAGATCGTAATAAAAGATAAAGCATAACTGAATCGGTGAGATCTCGAGGAGAGTTAGCATAACTTTCAAAACCAGAAACCCCCTCTCGAATTAAAATATTAAGTTTATTGGGTACATTTAAAATGAAGTTTTAAAGATCCAAGCCTTCCATCAATAGGAACTAGTGTATGTTGTCTACTTATTGATAGAGGTGATCCAGAGTCTGGCACCCGAGTCAAAGAAAGGGACAATACACAAAACTCCTTGACTCTTGTTTTTAACTAAACTCGACAAGGATAAGGACTGGTCGGGATGTGAGGATCGACCGATAACTAGTTACGGAGAACTCACGACCGGGCCCGTTGCTTATCACGATTGATGGGTGTTACTTAACGATTAGTAGCATTTATGATGTAGCAGTGCTAGATAAATGTGAAAACCGAGGCAAAATAGCTTGAAGGTTGTGAGGTGTCACAATTGGTAAAAGTATACCTACCTGGAGAGTTGATTGTATGGCCACGAGTTGTGGGTGCAATTAATTGCTGCTGGGACGTCAAGACCTACTAGGAATTAGAATTCCCGAGCAATCAAAGGGGTGATTGTTTCGATAAAATAGTGGGAGAACTTTTTCGAAAACAAGTCCAAATTCGATAATTATAAGTATTAGGCATAAGATCAGTTAGCTAATTGTTGTCTTCTTTCCAATTGTAGATATTAAGTACAATGTCTAAGAATCCATTATCTGTTATCCTCGACGCAAACAAATTGAATGGCTCAAACTTTGTTGACTGGCTGAGAAATCTCAGAATCGTGCTCGACTCCGAGCGACGAAGCTATGTGCTCGACACACCCATGCCTGCTGCACCCGCAGCACGAGCTAGTGAGGAACAACGAACCGCCCATGCTAAAAGGGTTGATGATGATCTTCAGGTTCGATGTCTCATGCTAGCCTCGATGTCAAATGAACTGCAGAAACAGCATGCTGCAATACCGCTTGCTAGAGATATACTTCTCCACCTCCAACAGATGTTTGGAGAAAGGTCTCGTACCGAAAGGTTCGCGACCACTAAGGAGTTGTTTCGTCTCAAGATGGCTGAGGGAAGCAGTGTCAAGGATCACTGTCTACGTTTCATCAACCTGGTTGAAAAACTGGGGCGATTGGAAGTAGACTTGCACGCTGATCTTAGCACTGACCTCCTCCTCCATACGCTGCCCCGTTCTTTTGACCAGTTCGTGTTGAACTTCAACATGGAGGATAGAACCCTCGCTCTTCACGAACTGACCAATTTGTTGGTAACGGCAGAATCGACTCTCAAGAAAGAGAAGCCGGTGATGATTGCATACCAATCGAAGGCTGCAAAGCCTAAGAGAGGTAAGAAGAAGAAGAAAAGTGTTTCTTCGAAGGCAATCACCAAGGTGGTTGAAAAGAAGCGCAAAAGCCCAGAAGACGAATGTTTCCACTGCAAGAAAGCAGGGCACTGGAAAAGGAATTGCCCAGACTACCTGAAGATGAAAATGGTAGCCAAAGGTATTTTCTTGGTTGAAGTTAATATTTCTATTAACTGTGCATCGTAGGTGTTAGACACCGCAGCAGGTTCTCATATCTGCAATGATTTGCAGGTGATGGAAGCAGTAAGATACCTGAAGCCCGGGGATAGAATCCTGCGTTTTGGAAACGGAGCTAGGATCGCCGCTGAGGCTATTGGGGACGTCGAATTGGTTTTAGGAAATTTTACTTTGGTTTTAAGGGATTGTCTGTACGTACCAACGATAATTAAGAACATCATTTCTATACCAATGCTAGACATTGATGGTTTTAATTTTTCCATTCAAAATGGATATCTTTGCATATTTAAAGGTGGTTTAATGTATGCTCGTGGTACTTTGATGGATGGTCTTTATTCCCTAGAACCTGTTAAATCCGACGTTATGAACATTCAATCTAGGAAAAGAAAATATGATAATCAAACTCCACAACTTTGGCACGCTAGACTTGGACATATTTCCAAGAGTAGGATTCAAAAGTTGGTTTCCTCTAAGGCTCTTGAAATAAAGAACTTGGATGAACTCCCAACTTGCGAATCTTGTCTCAAAGGAAACATGACCAAATCACCCTTCACAGGGAATCCCGAGCGAACCAAGCAAACATTGGATTTAATCCATACTGACGTTTGTGGACCATTGAGTGTCAATGCGAGAGGAGGATTCTCTTACTTCGTAACATTCACCGACGATTTTAGTCGTTATGGATATGTGTATCTCATGAAACACAAATCCGAAACTTTTGAGAAATTCAAAGAGTTTCGAATGGAAGTTGAGAATAAACTTGGACATAGTATTAAAGCACTTCGTTCTGATAGAGGTGGAGAGTACTTAAGCCAAGAATTCCTTGATTATCTAAAAGAGAATGGAATTCTCGCCCAGCGAACTCCCCCTAGGACGCCCCAACTCAATGGAGTGTCCGAGCGGAGGAACCGAACTTTGTTAGACATGGTTCGTTCCATGATGAGCTTCGCTGACCTTCCCTTTTCGTTTTGGGGCTTGGCCCTATTAACTGCATCGAAGATACTAAACATAGTACCTTCGAAGTCAGTGCCGACAACACCGCACCAAGTATGGTATGGTAAGGCACCCGTGTATTCGTACTTACGAGTATGGGGATCTCCTGCGTATGTAAAGAACAAGAAGGGAAATAAGCTAGATAGTAGATCTAGTTTGTGCAAATTTGTGGGGTATCCAAAGGAATCCATTGGATATCTGTTCTTCGATCCTAAAGAACGTAATACGTTCGTATCTAGGAACGCCCATTTCTTGGAAGAGGATTTCCTCTCCAACCGAAATGGGACAATCGTAGAACTAGATGAAGTCCAGGAATCGGACCCATCCCCACAAACAGTGGGAGCTGAACCAGAATTTACTGAACTTACTAGTACACCTACTCTTCGAAGGTCTGATCGAATTCGTAAGGAACCAGAGTGATTTGGTTTCATTCACGAAAACGAGAGAGTTGATAGTGATCCAAAGACCTATCAAGAAGCGATGTCAGACATAGACTCGGGTGCGTGGCTCGAAGCCATGCAATCCGAAATGGATTCCATGCATTCCAACAAGGTTTGGACCTTGGTCGATCCACCTGAGGGAACTATCCCTGTAGGATGCAAATGGATCTTCAAGCGTAAGCTTGGAATGAATGGAGAGGTTTTAACTCACAAGGCACGCTTAGTGGCGAAGGGGTATTCTCAAAGGCCTGGAATAGACTATGAGGAAACCTTCTCTCCCGTAGCGATGTCCAAATCCATTCGGATATTGCTTGCCATTGCCGCATAGCATGATTATGAGATATGGCAAATGGACGTAAAGACCGTCTTCCTCAATTGAGACATTGACAAGGAGATCTTTATGCAACAACCTGAAGGTTTTGCGTCCAAAGGAAGTGAACACAAATTATGTAAACTTCAAAGGTCGATATATGGCCTCAAACAGGCATCCCGAACCTGGAACATACGATTTGATGAGACAGTCAAGGCATTTGGCTTCATAAAAAATGTATATGAACCTTGTGTGTACAAGAAGAATAGTGGGAGCACAGTACAATTCATTGTTTTGTACGTCGATGACATTTTGCTGATCGGAGACGATATCAAGATGTTAGCACAGACTAAAGCGTGGTAATCCGCGCAGTTCTCTATGAAAGATATGGGAGACGCATCTTACGTATTGGGAATACGTATCTATAGGGATAGATCGAAGAAGATGATTGGACTCTCCCAGTCTCAGTACATTAACACAATCTTGAAAAGATTCAAGATGGAAGAATCCAAGAGAGGATTGCTTCCAATGAGACATGGTATCTCTCTTTCTAAGTCTATGTGCCCTACAACCGACGAAGAAAAGACGAGAATGTCTCTCATACCTTATGCCTCTGCTATAGGGAGCATAATGTATGCGATGTTGTGTACTCGACCAGACGTAGCACACGCTCTAAGTGTAACGAGCCGCTATCAGTCAAATCCAGGCGATGAGCACTGGACTGCCGTAAAAGCAATCCTAAAATACCTGCGAAGGACTAAGGATATGTTTTTGGTCTACGGTGGTAGTGGAGAACTGAAACTTGAAGGATTCACTGATTCGAGTTTCCAGTCTGACGTGGATGACTTCAAATCCAACTCTGGATACATATTCCGCATCAATGGTGGAGCAGTTAGTTGGAAGAGCTGTAAACAGTCTACCACTGCTGATTCAACCACAGAAGCAGAATATATTGCAGCATCAGATGCAGCAAAAGAAAGTGTATGGATGAAAAACTTCATCCAAGAACTGGATGTTGTTCCTAGCATTGCTGAACCTGTAGTCGTCTTCTGTGACAACAACGGGGCGATAGCTCAAGCGAAGGAGCCGAGATCACACCATCAATCCAAACACGTACAGAGGAAATCCCATGTGATCAGGGAGATCATTGGTAGAGGAGACATGCACATGGAGTATGTCAAATCGGAAGACAACGTAGCTGACCCACTGACTAAGCCACTTTCACAAAAGGCGTTCGATAGTCATCTAGAGAAGATGGGTCTTAGAACCATAGGTGAATGGCTTTAGGGCAAGTGGGAGATTGATAGGATAGTGCCCTGCAAGCCAGTTCTGTTAGCTTGTAAACGATCTTTGATTTTATAATAATACGCATGTTTATTTATATATGTATAAGGATAAACAATGGTCAACTTCATCTTTCGCGAATACATTTAAGCGATTGGTTGAAACCCTTAGATTACATTTGACTATGGGACGATTCACTTCAGTACTGAGTGCAATCATGAAACAGTCTCAAAGGTCGTAATCTTAAAAGTGTTCCAAGTCGTAGATTCCAAAACGAGACGGGGTATCGTAGGAATCGAAAAGACTTGTACGAGTATGCATGATTCACATGTAGTGTTATCAAATAGAAATGCTTTTGCTATACTATTTTCTTATTGAATGCCTTGATTACTGATTGTTCTTTTACATTATTGTTCTTGTAACGCCCCCAAAATTTCGAACGCTTTCGATTGGATTTTAATCCAAATTTATGTGCTACATTTTATTTTCAAAGTTAAGCATTAATTTGAACTAAAATATACAAATTAATTAGATCTTGTGATCTTATGAACTTTGAACTAATTAAAAATATAAAATTTACTTTAATATAAGATCAAAACCTTCTTGAAAATTCGGGGCTTGGATGCACAAAAAATTCTTTTTTTTGGGGACAAAAATGTATGTTTTCAAAACTTTAGGGGGGAAAAGTGCAAATTCGCCCCTGACTCTTGTAGGCTGCTAAATAGCTATAATATTATCTCCTAGGACAGCCTAAGGGCTGCTAAGGCATGCACTTGGGTAGAGTAAACTCCACTACCCAAGAAAAACATGCATTGGTGGAGTTGGTGAGTAATTATAATCACCTATTTCCTATATTGTGTGTATATGTATCTCTACACTAAAATATCTGATTTCATAGTCTAATAAATACCCTCCTCAAACCAACATTATCTTCTTTACAACTTAAAATTACTTAGATACACTTAGAGAGAAAATAAGAGAGAGAAAAGAGACAAAACATTTAGAAAGAGAGTTTTCGGGTATACTCAACCCAGCCTCGGATTTTCGATCATTCCGCCTCCGTCCACCGTTGGATCATGCCCAAATTTTGCGTGGAGGTTCTACACACATGGATCTACATATTGACCTTTCGGATCGTCGTTTGGAACTCCCAAAGTGAATCGACAGCCATTGGAAAATGGTGAAAAGTAAGGATTTGAAGGCCTTTTTATGAACCACCACCGGAGCCGCCACCGGAGCTGCCACCACCACCTTCGGAGTTCTGGAAATGAAGAAATTTTCACCCCTTTCGTTGATTTGGGTAAAAAGACATCTATGCATGTGTTCTTTAGTCTTTGTGATATTACTTTTTCTCTTTAAAATATATGTTGAAGAAGTTTAGTTTGTCCTTGTGATAAGTTGTTGAGTTCATATGTAATATTCAATGTGACTTGCTTAGATTTTGTTTAAATATTGATTATATGTTTCGATCTTGATTTATTTTTTTCTAAAAAGGTTATTGATCATAATTTTAGAAACTTTGGGGGGTATTTTGAAAGATTTTGAAAGTTCAAGGTTAGGAATGCGAAAATTTTGGGAGTATAGTGGACTAAAAATATAATTTTTTGTTTGATATTTGGTTAGGTTTACTTGAAAAACCTTTGTTTTAAAGTTTGTTTCGATATTTTGCAAAAATGGGAGTTTTTAAAACATTTGGGGTTATTTTTGTAAATTTGAAAATAAGGGGGCAAAGGTTCTGTTTTGTCACTGTTTTTACATCGTAACTTTTATTAACTTTTGATTAATTAATTTGATGTAGTGCTTTGTTCGCTTTTGTTTTATGATTGAAAATTTGTAATATTTACGAAGAAAATTTATGATCAAAGAAATTTTTGTTTCTCATTGTTAGTTGGTGAAAAGTATTAAAACTTATTTTTAATCTCAATTTTATAGTAAAAATTATGCTTGATTATTTTTAAATATTTCTTAAATGCGTGGATCTTAAATTACTTTTCAAGAAAATCGGTTTGATTAAGTTTTCAAAACTATGAGGGTGTTTTTGAAAAGTTTTAAACTTATGGGAATTTTAAAGCTTTGATTTTTGAATTAACAAGATACTTAATACTTTTATTTGATTTTCGATATGAGTTTAGTTAAAAATCTTTTGATTTAAAGTTTGTTGCAATTTTTTTTGCAAAGATGGATATTTTTAAAAGTTTAGGGGTTGTTTTGTAAATCTGGAAAATGAAGGGAAAATTTTGCTGTTTTGGCATTGTCTTTTTTGAAATTAGAATTTTGTGTTTTGAAAATAATAACTTTTAAGTAGAGTTGATGTCGTAATTTTTTAAGCACTTTTGTGTGATGTGTTAGTTTAGGAAATCCTTGTGTAGGATTTTCATTAGTTATGTTTCTAAGTCGTATACGTACTTGCTCAGGTTTCGGATACGCTTCATTTGTGGAGTTTTAGTCGTTATACTAAGCGACAAAGGTGAGCGCTGTGTGTTTAATTTGTATGTCGGTCCGATGTGCTAGTAGATCGAGTCCAAACATGCACTTAGGCTCTTAATAATCGAAGCATGAATTTTATTTTAACTTTTCTTACATGTCGTCACGAATAGGTTGACTTATTAGGTCAACATTACTCGCATGAAATCACTTAGCATTTCAACATGATTATCCAAATACATGCTACATCCGAATCTACTAGTTGCGAATATATTTTTCGAAATTATCATGATAACCAAACTTTCATTTGATAAGTTATTAAATGCTGATAATATGTTAATATGTTTGATATGTTATGTTCCGTTTGTTTTCGATTTTCTGTGGGCCCCCTTTTGATTGGTATATGGACCCGATGCCAACCTGGCCGGCAAGGGCCGGCAGGATTGTCACGGTTACCCGTAGGCCTGGCCTTACAACCCAAGTGGGGAGGAACACTTGGTGAGTAAGGACGAACTTAGGCAAAGACATGTCGATACATATTAGATAGTAAGGTCGCTCCTTACTTGGTGTGTTTGGATGGACTTCAGACTGAGGATGGAGGGTAAGTGGAGGACGACATCAGCAATTCTTGGTTATGTGAATTCCGTGTTTCTTCCGTCTTGAATATATGTTTATTTGCTTGATAACATGATTATGTTATATATATGCTGCATTCACTCATAGCCTCACTAAGTTGGACGATCAACTTATGCGTTCTATGTTTCACTCTTTTCAGTTTCAGGCGTTCTGGAAATAATAGTCGGGTTGCGGTTAGGTCATCACGGTTGCGGACCCACCCTAGTATTCGGAGAGTAGTAATATTTTGTGGTTGATTTATGCTCGTTTTCAATTTTGTTTAAAACCTTGCTTAGACTATTTGATTCAAAGATGATTTATATTTTCGCAAAAGAGACAAGATTTTCATAAATTACTTAGTTATCTCTCTCGGTTGATTTTGTTCAAATATTTTGATATGTTGTGATTAAATGTTTTCGCTTTAAAATTCTACTATGAAAATTGATTTTATTTGTTCGTCAAAAAGAAAACTTAGTAATTTAAATTGTTCTTAATTCGCTTTAAACACTTCCGCTGTTAAACTTTTAATTTATCGTTTCCTTTAAAAAAAAGCTTTGATATTTTAACGCTTTTCAAATTCGAATGTTATCCGACGGCCCGGCAAGGGCCGGCAGTATTGTCACGGTTACCCGTAGGCCTGGCCTTACAACCCAAGTGGGGAGGAACACTTGGTGAGTAAGGACGAACTAAGGCAAAGACATGTCGATGCATATTAGATAGTAAGGTCGCTCCTTACTTGGTGTGTTTGGATGGACTTCAGACTGAGGATGGAGGGTAAGTGGAGGACGACATAAGCAATTCTTGGTTATGTGAATTCCGTGTTTCTTCCGTCTTGAATATATGTTTATTTGCTTGATAACATGATTATGTTATATATATGCTGCATTCACACATCACCATGCAAATTCACTCATAGCCTCACTAAGTTGGACGATCAACCTATGCGTTCTATGTTTCACTCTTTTCAGTTTTAGGCGTTCTGGAAATAATAGTCGGGTTGCGGTTAGGTCATCACGGTTGCGGTCCCACCCTAGTATTCGGGAGTGTAGTAATATTTTGTGATCGATTTATGCTCTTTTTCAATTTTGATTAAAACCTTGTTTAGAATGTTTGATTTGTTAAAGTTGATTTATATTTTTGTCAAAGATTCAAGATTTTCATAAATTACTTAATTATCTCTCTCGGTTGATTTTGTTCAAATATTTTGATATGTTGTGATTAAATATTTTCGCTTTAAAACTCAACTATGAAAATTGATTTTATTTGTTCGTAAAAAAAAAAAAAAAAACTTGGTAATTTAAATTGTTCTCATTTATTTTAAACCGCTTCATCTTAAAACTTTTAATTTAATGTTCCAAAAAAAAAAGGCTTCGATGTTTTTAACGCCTTTTTTTTCAAAATAACAATAATTCTTCGACCGTTTTCCAACGGACCCGCGGAGCCGGGCCGTCACAGATGGTATCAGAGCTTCGGCTCAAGGCCAGGATAGGATCCTCGGATTTGTACTGAGGGGTTAGTAAGGTGGGACTCACCGTCATGATTTTAGGGTGTCTACCAACATTGGGTAGTTCACATTTAGAACAAGACCGCAACCGAAACCATATGTTTAGTACGTGGCCTTGTGGTTAACAGTTATTTTTGCTTGATTCTGTGTTTTCTTGATTTATTATTTTGTTGGTGGTATCACGAATACCATAATGTTATTCGAACTTTATTTTTGATATTATTGTCTGGTTCTGATTGTATATGTGTGCGTTCCGTGATTTTACATAAATTAAAATATTTGAATCAAGTGACCTTCCTTGAAGTACATAGAATGACTAAAATAGCCCTAAACCTTTTGAATTCCATTATCGAGTTTACCTTACTCAAAACTCATAATTCTGATCCTAAATGTATCCATCTCCAAATTGATCTCTCGAATTCAGTAAACTTTCTTGAGCCTATTTTCGCTATAATTAATTGTTTCGCCCTTATTCTAATGTTGGAACTTATTCATTTTGAACTTGTGATCCCTAGATGTCTTTTCTTTATCGTTTTGGCGAATCAAATTATCTATGTAATCTTTCTTTCAATAGACAAAATATCATTCAAATTTCATTGACATCATCTTGAGTTCTAACTTGTCTATTACTCGTTCCTTGCATTCAACTATGATTTTTTTATCGATAGCGAGTAACTTCATTTTGAATTCTAAAACTACCCTAAGTTCATATCTAATCTTCTCATTCTCGCTCTTGCTTTTCTGAAGTTTCTAAATGCCATTGTCCGATTGTATCTTTTCCTTCATGTTGTGTAATTTACCGTAAAATATTCTTCAATCATTTTAGCCTCATTCTTGATATGGCTTCTTCAAGCCGTGCCCTTAATTACCTTTAATCTAACTCTTTGACTGTTTTCCTTCGAGCTTATCGACACTCTCAATTAACATGTCTTTGTCTATTGGGGATTGACTTCTTGTATCCTATCAAGTTTTTATATTGATCCCTTATCTTTTTACTCGTTCAGAGTTTACCCCTCCCTATTTCATTAGATACTTTCTCGTATCGACTTCGTAAACCAAAATTATTTATTTTTGTCGGATTCTATGATTGTTATTGTTCCTGGTCCTTCTTTTTCCGAGCACATTTATTCCGTTATGATCGTTTTGAAATTATCCATATGATTTCATGTTACTCGTTTTTGTTGTATTCAATTATACAATCTTCTAAATTTCCTGAAGGAATTAAATTGTCTCAATTTCTTTTGAACTTCACGTTTTCATTTGTCCATTCATAAATTGTTGTTCCTTTGTCTATTTCATTCCTTGTTGCACCGCATAAATCATATCAATTTATTCTCAATTCCTTTTGAACTTCGGACTTACCTTCTATTTGTTTTGAACTTATTTTTCATTCCCGTCTCGTTCAATTTGATCGTTTCGATGTTCTCATATTTCACTATCGAGTTTTACTTGTTTTCTATTGCAGCTTGTTGTAATCCTTATTGAAATGATCTTCGAATCTCGCCATTTATCTTGACTTGCTTTTCAAATGACCAAACACACTTTAATGTTTTTGGTTATTATTGTCATGATACTTGTTTCGACATTCTGTTATCCTTACCGATATCCTTGCTTTGATCTTCTTTTTACTTGCACCGTTTGAAATGGTGAGGCTCATCCTTTTCGTTATTCATATCGGTGCACCTTAATTGTTCGCCTTGTCACTTATATCGAACTATTCATTTAGTTATCTTTATTATCGATATTTCAGTCATTTTCCAATCTTTGTTGATTCTTCTTTATGTTGCCATTGCTAATTCTTATCTTGTCATCTTGAGCATCTTGATTCGATCATCTTTTCTAATCCTTATCGTGTCTCTTCATTTGACTCATTTTGTTCCTTGCGAGAATCCCAAGTCAAATGTCATTCAGTACCTTTTGAATTCTCTGGGCCAAACTGAACTATATATTGTTATGTGAGTAATTTTTTCTTTTGAGAAGAATCTTAATCCGCGACATAGGAGTTGGATTTATCGTCGTATCTCATGCTACCGCATCATGATTATGCGTACGTATATGAAGTACTACATCTATCATCCTCGTGAACCTGACTACATATCTTAAGATCTTCAGAAATATGTAAAGTACAAACGAAGACACGTTTGCATACTCATCTAGATGAAGAAACAAGTGAATTTCATTATGGCGCGGCCAGAGTATAAAAAGGTGACTTGGGAGTTAGATGAAAAGATACGTCAGATTTTTGAAAACTCCTAACGTACGAGAGAACATTTTCGCACACTCGTTTTAATCAAGAAGGCCGCAGATTCTACAAGAAAATGTTTTATGACGCACACAGAGTTATGAAGAAACGTTTCGGGAGCAAGAAAAGAAGATACGTCGGCGTTAACAGTACCACGCAAATCTCAAGAACGAATTTGGGGACCAAATTCTTTTAACGGGGGAGGATTGTAACGCCCCCAAAATTTCGAACGCTTTCGATTGGATTTTAATCCAAATTTAAGTGCTACATTTTATTTTCAAAGTTAAGCATTAATTTGAACTAAAATATACAAATTAATTAAATCTTGTGATCTTATGAACTTTGAAATAATTAAAAATATAAAATTTACTTTAATATAAGATCAAAACCTTCTTGAAAATTCGGGGCTTGGATGCACAAAAAATTCTTTTTTTTGGGGACAAAAATGTATGTTTTCAAAACTTTAGGGGGGAAAAGTGCAAATTCGCCCCTGACTCTTGTAGGCTGCTAAATAGCTATAATATTATCTCCTAGGACAGCCTAAGGGCTGCTAAGGCATGCCCTTGGGTAGAGTAAACTCCACTACCCAAGAAAGACATGCATTGGTGGAGTTGGTGAGTAATTATAATCACCTATTTCCTATATTGTGTGTATATGTATCTATACACTAAAATATCTGATTTCATAGTCTAATAAATACCCTCCTCAAACCAACATTATCTTCTTTACAACTTAAAATTACTTAGATACACTTAGAGAGAAAATAAGAGAGAGAAAAGAGACAAAACATTTAGAAAGAGAGTTTTCGGGTATACTCAACCCAGCCTCGGATTTTCGATCATTCCGCCTCCGTCCACCATTGGATCATGCCCAAATTTTGCGTGGAGGTTCTACACACATGGATCTACATATTGACCGTTCGGATCGTCGTTTGGAACTCCCAAAGTGAATCGACAGCCATTGGAAAATGGTGAAAAGTAAGGATTTGAAGGCCTTTTTATGAACCACCACCGGAGCCGCCACCGGAGCTGCCACCACCACCTTCGGAGTTCTGGAAATGAAGAAATTTTCACCCCTTTCGTTGATTTGGGTAAAAAGACATCTATGGATGTGTTCTTTAGTCTTTGTGATATTACTTTTTCTCTTTAAAATATATGTTGAAGAAGTTTTGTTTGTCCTTGTGATAAGTTGTTGAGTTCATATGTAATATTCAATGTGACTTGCTTAGATTTTGTTTAAATATTGATTATATGTTTCGATCTTGATTTATTTTTTTCTAAAAAGGTTATTGATCATAATTTTAGAAACTTTGGGGGGTATTTTTAAAGATTTTAAAAGTTCAAGGTTAGGAATGCGAAAATTTTGGGAGTATAGTGGACTGAAAATATAATTTTTTGTTTGATATTTGGTTAGGTTTACTTGAAAAACCTTTGTTTTAAAGTTTGTTTCGATATTTTGCAAAAATGGGAGTTTTTAAAACATTTAGGGTTATTTTTGTAAATTTGAAAATAAGGGGGCAAAGGTGCTGTTTTGTCACTGTTTTTACATAGTAACTTTTATTAACTTTTGATTAATTAATTTGATGTAGTGCTTTGTTCGCTTTTGTTTTATGATTGAAAATTTGTAATTTTTACGAAGAAAATTTATGATCAAAGAAATTTTTGTTTCTCATTGTTAGTTGGTGAAAAGTATTAAAACTTATTTTTAATCTCAGTTTTATAGTAAAAATTATGCTTGATTATTTTTAAATATTTCTTAAATGCGTGGATCTTAAATTACTTTTCAAGAAAATCGGTTTGATTAAGTTTTCAAAACTATGAGGGTGTTTTTGAAAAGTTTTAAACTTATGGGAATTTTAAAGCTTTGATTTTTGAATTAACAAGATACTTAATACTTTTATTTGATTTTCGATATGAGTTTAGTTAAAAATCTTTTGATTTAAAGTTTGTTGCAATTATTTTTGCAAAGATGGATATTTTTAAAAGTTTAGGGGTTGTTTTGTAAATCTGGAAAATGAAGGGAAAATTTTGCTGTTTTGGCATTGTCTTTTTTGAAATTAGAATTTTGTGTTTTGAAAATAATAACTTTTAAGTAGAGTTGATGTCGTAACTTTTTAAGCACTTTTGTGTGATGTGTTAGTTTAGGAAATCCTTGTGTAGGATTTTCATTAGTTATGTTTCTAAGTCGTATACGTACTTGCTCAGGTTTCGGATACGCTTCATTTGTGGAGTTTTAGTCGTTATACTAAGCGACAAAGGTGAGCGCTGTGTGTTTAATTTGTATGTCGGTCCGATGTGCTAGTAGATCGAGTCCAAACATGCACTTAGGCTCTTAATAATCGAAGCATGAATTTTATTTTAACTTTTCTTACATGTCGTCACGAATAGGTTGACTTATTAGGTCAACATTACTCGCATGAAATCACTTAGCATTTCAACATGATTATCCAAATACATGCTACATCCGAATCTACTAGTTGCGAATATATTTTTCGAAATTATCATGATAACCAAACTTTCATTTGATAAGTTATTAAATGTTGATAATATGTTAATATGTTTGATATGTTATGTTCCGTTTGTTTTCGATTTTCTGTGGGCCCCCTTTTGATTGGTATATGGACCCGATGCCAACCTGGCCGGCAAGGGCCGGCAGGATTGTCACGGTTACCCGTAGGCCTGGCCTTACAACCCAAGTGGGGAGGAACACTTAGTGAGTAAGGACGAACTTAGTCAAAGACATGTCGATGCATATTAGATAGTAAGGTCGCTCCTTACTTGGTGTGTTTGGATGGACTTCAGATTGAGGACGGAGGGTAAGTGGAGGACGACATCAGCAATTCTTGGTTATGTGAATTCCGTGTTTCTTCCGTCTTGAATATATGTTTATTTGCTTGATAACATGATTATGTTATATATATGCTGCATTCACACATCACCATGCAAATTCACTCATAGCCTCACTAAGTTGGACGATCAACTTATGCATTCTATGTTTCACTCTTTTCAGTTTCAGGCGTTCTGGAAATAATAGTCGGGTTGCGGTTAGATCATCACGGTTGCGGTCCCACCCTAGTATTCGGTAGTGTAGTAATATTTTGTGATCGATTTATGCTCTTTTTCAATTTTGATTAAAACCTTGTTTAGAATGTTTGATTTGTTAAAGTTGATTTATATTTTTCTCAAAGATTCAAGATTTTCATAAATTACTTAATTATCTCTCTCGGTTGATTTTGTTCAAATATTTTGATATGTTGTGATTAAATATTTTCGCTTTAAAACTCAACTATGAAAATTGATTTTATTTGTTCGTGTAAAAAAAAAAAACTTAGTAATTTAAATTGTTCTCATTTATTTTAAACCGCTTCCGCTTAAAACTTTTAATTCAATGTTCCAAAAAAAAAGGCTTCGATGTTTTTAACGCTTTTTTTTCAAAATAACAATAATTTTTCGACCGTTTTCCGACGGACCCGCGGAGCCGGGCCGTCACAGTTCTTCCTTGAGATTGATCCATCCAGAATAAAGTAACAGAGCCCTATAATCTACGTCAAATTGGACCTCCATATCATAGCCTTATTGATTTAATCTTATTCGACGAAAAACGTTTTAATCAGTTGGCGCCCACCGTGGGGCTAGGTTAATTATTCAATCGACATATTGCTCGCCCAAGGAAGAGCGCTCGTAACGGAGGAAGAAGTAACACAACCAACCAGCCTAATACGTCTGAGGATCCGCAGGGCAATACCGATAATAACGCCCCTATAACCAACGACAATCAGCAACAGAACGAGCATCATCAGAACCAGGAGGAACCACAAGGGATCCCTACTGGTGCGGTAACGGAAAAACGCTCAGGAGAAGTTGCGACAGATTGCTATGCTTTTTAAATCACTCTCCCCAGAGGAATTACTCGTACTCGAACAGGTTCGTCGAAACCCTAGAACTACTAGGGCATATCCCGCTCAGAGGACGCCGAGGCAGAACGATAAAATCTCTCAACAAGCTGACAGCCCGGCGAGCGAGCAGCGCTCGCTACACAGTCCGCAGCAGGGCAATACAAAACCCTCCAATGACAACGTCCGAAGAAAAGCGGATCGTAGGAGACAGCAACCAGGACACAGCGGATCCAAGGAACA
Organism: Penstemon eatonii; assembly: GCA_038501285.1. Classification (NCBI taxonomy): domain Eukaryota; kingdom Viridiplantae; phylum Streptophyta; class Magnoliopsida; order Lamiales; family Plantaginaceae; genus Penstemon; species Penstemon eatonii. The sequence goes on along the minus strand of CM076715.1, from coordinate 49,041,433 downwards.
TACCATAATCCCCATTGAGGATAACATAGATCACGCAATCCCAAATCGACCACGAACTATGCGAATCTCGAAAAGAGAAATCGAAAAGATGGTACAAGAACGAATTGAGCAACGCTTACGATCCGTTCAAAACCCATGGCCCAGAACTACAGAACTCCAGGAGAGCCTAGCAGCATGCTCTCCCTTCTGCAGAGAAATAAAAGAAGCTCGGTCAACCGGACAGGTTCCAGGTCAACTACCCAGATATGACGGAACTACTGATCCAGATGACTCTATTTTTAGCTTTACGAACATAATGAATTTATATGCTCACTCGGCGGAATTCACCGCTAAGTTAATGGTGAACACGTTAGAAGGACTCGCTTTGGATTGGTTCGCCAAGCAACCCGCTAACTCCATATTCAATTTCCGGGAATTATGCAACAAACTAACACAGCAGTTCGCCAGCTAGAAGAGACAAAAACTTCCAATGAGCTATTTAGGAACCATTTAACAACAAGAGGGCGAATACCTAAGGAACTGGCTGGCAAGGTTTAATGTGGAATTGCTCAAGATCGATTCCCCAAATATCGATTACATAATCTCCATTCTCTTCGACCTCACCAAGAATAGGCAGTTTGGAAATGCCCTCAGCCGGAAGCAACCGAGAACGTTCGCTGAAATCATGAGCTTGGCATCGAAATATATGACCCAGGAAGAGATGAATTCTTTTAAAGATAAGAACAAAACTAAAGCTACGGCCTCGGGCTCCAAACGGCAAGGCAAATTTCCTGTTCAAGGATCCATGGACTTTGAACGATCCTTTAAAAGGGGCAACGTCTTCCAGCGATTAGAGTACAATCGAAACGACCAGGACAGACGACCTAACGCCTATCAAAGACCTAGAACCGCCGAGCCGGCAATCCAGAGCAGGATTAATCAGCTAGAACACCCAAAGCTGACTGCTCCGCTAGAAGAAATCTTGGCTGTACTAGAAAGGAAAAATTGGATCCCGGAGGCAAAGAGAATCGCACAACCCAGACCAGGTGCACGAAACTATGAATTATATTGCAAATATCACCGGGCACATGGGCATCGCACTGAAGATTGTTTTCACCTCAAAAGAGAAATTGAAAAACTAATCGAACAAGGAAAACTAGATGACTATTTAGAGTGGAATAACCGCAAGAGAGGAAGAAGTAGGAGTCCTCGGAATAATAATCAAAGAAGGAATTCCCGTCGAAGGTCCCCTGAGGATGGTCCCCCACAGGAGTTGAACAATGACCAGATTAACGGTACCATCCATACAATTTCAGGAGGACCCGCTGGCGGGGACAGTCGTAATGCTCGACGAAGGACCGCCAGATCCATAATCGGAGGTTTAAAATACCCGAAAGAAGTATGCACTCTATAAAGCAAATCAACAAACAACCAGCTGATCAGTTTTAACGAGGGCGAGGTACCCAAAAACCTTGTTTGGGACACAAAAGAGGATAGCCCCGACTTCCCGATAGTGGTATCGCTAGAAATAGCAGATTACAACGTCAAAAGGATCCTAATCAACAATGGAAGTTCAGCAAATATCATCTCTAAAGAGGTCTTAGCCCAGATGAACTTGGGACAAATAACATTCCAAAGGGTGGCTACGCCTTTAGTAGGATTTGGAGGATCCGAGATTGTCCCCAGTGGCACAATAACTTTAAGTGTCTCACTCGGGAAGAAACCGCATCGGACGGTGAAGCTGGTAAAATTTTTAGTAGTAGAAACTCCCTTTGCCTACAATGCGATCTTAGGGCGACCTGCCCTCAATCTATTCCGAGCTGTTGTTTCAACTTACCATCAGAAGATAAAATTTTCGACTGACACAGGAATCGGAGAAATAGTGAATGATCATTGCATGGCATGGGATTGCTACAACATATCATTAAATTTGAAAAATCGCCATGAATCAATTACCCCAAGCAAAAGAAAGCTAGACGTCGACGTTGACAAAATTGAAGTTGAAATCCCTAGCACCGACCGAATAGATAAGAAGGGAAAGGAACCGGTAGACCTAGCTTTGAAACCACTGGAACACAAAGATGTCCTACTGGTGCAGGGGGACCCAACTAAAACAACAAGAATTGGAACTGAATTAAGCAAAGAGGGGGAAGTAATGCTGATCAACTTCTTCAGAAACAATGCAGATATCTTCGCCTGGAGCGTGAACGACATAGAAGGGATTGACCCCCGAATAATCAGTCACTCGCTAAAAATTGACCCCATGGCAAAACCTGCTAGACAAAAGAAGAGGAATCATGGGCCGACTGAGGAAAAAATAATCAAGGCAGAAGTAGAAAGGCTACTCAAAGCAAAGAAAATTCGAGAAATACACTTCTCGGAATGGCTTTGTAATGTTGTGCTAGTAGCAAAAGGGGATAAAAAGGATAACAAGTGGAGAATGTGCAATGATTTCACCGACCTTAATAAATTATGTCCGCGCGATCCATATCCCCTCCCAAGGATCAACTTATTAGTCGACTCAACCGCTGGTTTCGCGATTTTCAGCATGATGGATGCTTTCCAAGGTTTATATCAGATATACATGGATGAGCGATACCAAGAAAAAATTGCTTTCGTAACAGAGCAGGGAGTGTATTGCTTCATAGTTATGCCATTTGGATTGAGGAACGCCGGGGCCACTTACCAAATGATAGTAAATCTGATGTTCAAAGAATTAATCGGAGAAATATTGGAAGTTTACGTAGATGATATGCTGGTCAAGAGCATGAATGAAGCAGATCACGTAAGGCATCTCGATCGATGTTTCCAAATATTAAGAAAGTACAGAATGAAGCTAAATCCTGCAAAATGCACTTTCGGTGTTAAGTCGGGAAATTTTTTGGGATGTTTGGTACATCAACGAGGAATCGAGGCCAATCCAGAAAAAATTCGAGCCATAACCGAAATGAAACCTCCCAAAACGATCTCCCAAGTACAGAGCTTGGTAGGAAAAATCATGGCGCTAAATAGATTCATATCCAAATCGGCTGACAGAAGTTTGCCTTTCTTCCAAATTCTTCGAAAAGCAAAAAACTTTGTTTAGACCGAAGAATGCGACCAGACATTCGATCGGCTAAAGGAATATCTAACGACATCCCCGCTATTGGCCAAACCAACCGAGGGAGAACCATTATACGTCTACATATCGATCTCCGACGTAGCCATTAGTTCGATTTTGGTTAAAGTGGAAGACTTAGAACACAAACCTGTTTATTACTTAAGCAAATTACTACAAGGGGCCGAGAAGAAATACTTCGAAATAGAGAAATTCGCTTTGGCCTTAGTAGTGGTAGCACGCAAACTCCGACCTTACTTTCTAACCTACAAAATTGTGGTGTTAACCAACCAACCATTGAGACAGGTCTTAGCAAAGCCAGAGGCTTCTGGAAGATTAATCAAGTGGGCAATCGAACTCGGTCAGATCGAAATCGAGTACAAACCAAGAATTACGATGTTGGTCCCAAGTGGTCAGATGAGGTCTAGAGGGGGGGGGGGGGGTGAATAGACCTCTGAAAATTTTTTAGTTAAAAACTTTTCAGTGTTCTGTCAGCAGCAGACTAAGCTGATGAAGAACAGTAAGATGACTATGCTGATCGTGAACAAATCTTGAGTCAGCTGATGACCTACCCTTCTGTTCGCTGTTTCAACACGAGATCAGTAGTCTTATGGGCTTTGAACTTTGAACTCTTCTGATGTCTTCTTTTACTTGTTCAAAATTCTTCCAAGGGAACTAAGCTTTCCATACTTAGCTGATTTTGACGTTTTGGAAATCATCAAAACCTTCCCTTACTTCTTAACTTCTTTGCACTTCATCTTCATCTTCATCTAACAATTTCCCCCTTTTTGATGATGCAAAACTTCAGCTAAGTACCTGTACCTAAACTAAAGTTTTGATCCTCAAAAATTTCTGAGATAGAAATAATCTATTGGATTTCAAACTTGAACTTTTTATAGATTCTGAAAGGATTACATCTTACAAGTTTAATCAGATAAGATGTGCAAAAATAAAAGATTACAAGGAATTAAACAGAAGTAATCTAAACAAGACTAGTCTTCTCGTTTGTCTTCTTCAGCTTCCTTATTTTTTTCTTCTTCTTCAGCAGGTTTGGAAGATTCAGCTTCCAACTCTTTGAAGAATCTTTGTCTAAGCAGCTCCATCTTCTTGTATTTGACATCAGGGTCAAGCTGTTCTTCAGCTGAGTCCTTAGCAGCAGCTATCTCTTTATCAGACTTAGCTTTTGCTTCAGCTTCACTTTCTTCTTCTGTGATCTTCTTATCTGTTGGTCTGCTTGTGCCTTCATTTTCTTCATTAGCATTCTCATCTTCAGCAGCAGATTCCACCAACACTTCAGTTCCTTCCAATTGAGCATTTTCTTCTTCATCAGAAGGTGCCTTATCTTCCCTAAGTACCCTATCTTCCCCCTTTTTGTCATCATCAGCAGGGATGATTGGATATTTTGGCAAGATTGGTGTGATCTGAAGGGAATCACAGAGAAGCTTGATGTTCTCTTCCATAGCATGCAGTTGAGCTTGTTGTCTTAGTTGATTGGCTTCAAATGCATCCATTCTGTTGAGAACAACCTCACCTTGATCACCTAACTGAATTTGAGTTGCCAGCAGCAAATCAACAGATGCCTTGAAGTCTCTCATCATATTTTCCAAGGTTTCATCCTTGGCTTGGATGGCCACTTCAACCGTTTCTATAATATCTCTCCAACCAGCAGCTATGCTTTGGGTTCTTCTTCTGATAATATCCATATCTTGACAGATAGATTTGACATTCTGAGCAGTATCTTTTATCAGATAGGTTGGAACAGCAGCAGTTTCTGATTCGCAGTTAACTTCTCTTCCATTTCTTTCATTGATTTTGAAATCATCTGCTGAATTGAATCCAACAAAGATGTTTGTTGTAAGTTCTGAGAAGTAGAAGCAACTTCAGATGGAATTGGAGGTAAGGCAAGAATTGCCTCTTCAGTAATCTGATCTACTGCAAGAGTTGTTTCTTCAGTTATCTGATCTGCAGGACCAAAAGCAGGGTCTTCTTTCTTGGTCTCATCAGCTTGACTAGGAGTGCTTTCCTTCTCCTTAGTCTGATCATTTTGCTCAGCAGTAGCCTCTTTTTCAGTAATCTGATCAGCTTGATTTTGAGTAGTTTCCTTTTCCTTTGCTTGCTCAGCTGGTTCAGATTTGTCATCCTTTTCTTTGGATTGATCAGCAGGGTCAGAATTTCCTTCTGTTTCTTTAGTTCTATCTTCAGGAACATAAGTGTCTTCCTTCTCCTTATTCTGATCAGCAGGTGGTTCTTGAACCTTCTTGACAGTAGCAACTGTTCGCATTAAACCTGCGTTATCCATAGCAGATCTGTGAGAAATCCAAGTAAAATCATCAAGAGGAATGAACGTGCTTGTTGGATTCTCAGGTAACTCTTCATATGGCCTAATAGTAGGGCCATAGACAATCTGCTTCAGACTGGGAAGGGGAATCATGGAGCTTGGTTGTCCCCTCATTTTCCTAGTCTTCTTGGCCCATGTTTCCATTGTCTGGGAAACTGCCAACTTAATTGATCTTTCCTTGAGGTCTTCATCTTCAGCAAACTCCTCAGGAACAGATTCATAAATTTTCTTTGCTTCAACTTTGACAATTTGACTGATCCTCAGTCTTAACTTGTCCAAAAAGAACTCTGAGTCTAATGCTTGAGTAAGAGAACCTGTCTCAAGCCACTTTAGCACCCAGGCTTCTTCATCAGCAAAGGCTTTCCAGCTTGCAATTTGATCTTTGCTCTTTGTCAGACGATAGTCTTTCCACCTGTTATATCTGATCTTTTCCTTGTTGAACATCGTCAAACGAGTGATCCTTGCATTCTCAGCATCTAACCTTTTGATGAACTCTTCAAAAGCATCAGGGTCATCTCTGACAATCTCCAATGCTAGTTTGACCTCTTCTCTTCTTTTAGGTTTTATTGCTGGAGCAGGCATGGCTGGTATAGGTTTTGTGGGATCTCTTGGTTCACCTATAACAATACCACCAGTATGCTTAGGACCATGGGAGTCCTTAGTACTTGCTTCAATAGCAGCAGCCAACTCTGCTGCCTCAACATCATCCCTTTGCTCTTGAGTCATTTTACTGGCCTCTTCTGCCAGTTTTTTGAGTTCAAGTGCCTTAAGGCGATCTTCCTCAGCCTTTTCTTCTGCCTTCCTTTTCCTCTCTGCCTCATCTAATTTCTTCTTTGCAGCAATAGAGACATAAGGAATTGTAATTTTGCCAGTCCTTCTCTTCTTAGATTCAGGACTCTCAATAGTTTGAATTGGAGTGGCAGCAACAGGAGTGGGATGCAGAAGGAGTACCTCTCCTTCACTTGTTGTACCAGTCTGCTGTTCTTCTCTAACATCAGCAGACACTACAGCAGATGAGTCTGTAGCAGAAACTCCAATTTTAGCAGCAGCATTTTCAACAAGCTTGACAGAAGGTTCTTCAACAGTAATGGGCCTCTCTGCTGATGCTGGAACTTCTCTAACTGTTTCAGATGGTTCTTCAGAGAAGGTGACTTCTCTCTTTGCTTTAGACTTAGGAATTCTTCCTGTAGGTTTAGCTGTAGGAGGTCTTTTGGAAGCACTTCTTGTTCTCATTCTTTTTGTAGGATGAATGGGAACAGCCTCCTCAGACTCGGTCCTTTCAGGAGAAGATCCAGTCTCCATCTGCTCAATCTCTTTAGTGAAGTCATCAATTACCTTTTCAGGAATGATAACTTCAGGCAGTGCTGATCCAGCTTTAACAGTAGTGGTTACTGTTTGATCAGCAGACCTACTAGTCTGACCTACCTTCTTGCTCTTCTTAGAAGGGGCCTTTTCAGTTTTTGCAGCAGCCTTTCTTTTAGAAGTAGCCACACTTCTAACGGGCTCATACAGTTTGAACTCCTTGCCAGCATGAGTGGGCTTCCCACCACCCATTGGGCATCTTAAACTGGCGAACAGATGACTGAGTAATATGGCATAGTTTGTCTTTTGTCACTTAACATATCATAGACATGAACTGCCCAGTTAACCTTCAGCCCATAGTAGATACAAATCATGGTGTAATACCTCCTCCTGGGCAAACCATCCAGTGAACTTGTACTACAATCCAGTATCTTTGCAATGATATCTACAAATCTCTGAAACTCATCCTTCAGTTGAGTCTTCATCAGAGACCCAGACATCTCATCTCCCTCTTTTGCACAAACCAACCAAATTTCCTCTTCTTTTGCAGACCCAAGGTCTGTTACATCTCCTCCCTCATTTTTCAGCCCATACACCTCACTTAACACTGCCGCAGAGATACAAATCTTCTTGCCCCCAATAGTGGCAGTCATAGTAGTATCATCTTCATTGAATTCTCTGGTGTTGTAGAAGTGTTCTACATCCTCCAGATAAACTCTATCTTCATGAGCCTCTAAGACGGGTACCAGTGATGCTTCTTTAATTTTCTCCATAATTTCTCTCATCAGTTCAGTACCGATAGCAAAGAATTTGTCGTAGTTCAGGTATCTTCCTTCAGTGATTGCCATTTTCGTGAGTTGAGTGAAGAGAATCTGTAGAAAACAGAGAGCTAGAAAACAGGTAGCTTGGAGAGTTAGAGAATTTGAGAGTTTTTGTGCGTAAGACGACTGGTCTGTTCAGATCGGATTTTATACGTTTCTTTAGGTTTTGGTTATCGTGATTAATCTGATACGTAGGATTGATCTGACAGTTTTAAATCGTGCGGGTGAGAATTGCGGATTTCAATTTTATTATTTTATTGTCAGACGGGCGGGAAACTCGATCGACACCTATCTGTTACTTATAAAAGCGTGTTTCTTCAGATACGATTTATAACCATGCTTATATAAGATATCAGATGAGTAGAGTTTAACTTATCTGACAGACGAGTGATCTGTTATCTGTTATTACTAGAGAAAGCCAATAGCTAGTAATCTTCCTCTGTTGTTTGTCAATCCAGCAAAATAAATTAATCTTCGATCTTCAAGATTTAAGAACAGATCTTCTGATAACATAACTTCAACTAACTGTCATTAACAAATTTCATCTTTTAATCAGCAGTACCGCTAGTCTTACACGTTCCCCCTGACTTTAAGAATTCATAAGTTAACTAGTCTGTTGAAAGTTAATCCTTGAATATGAATGACGGATAACTGTGCTGATGAACTTCAGTCTTCTGATAAGTTCCTCCCCAGCTTATGCATCCAAATTAAGTAGTCCTAGTTCAGCTCTTAGAGTTGAAAACCTTATTTCACTTAAAGGTTTAGTGAAAATATCAGCAATCTGATTGTCAGTATGAACATACTCAATCATTACATTCCCTTTTTCCACATGATCTCTAAAGAAGTGATGCTTGATCTCAATATGTTTAGTCCTTGAATGACTTGTAGTATTCTGAGTAAGTGAGATTGCACTTGTGATGGGGGCTATTTCGCACCCTACATACTGATCAGATCGAACAGAGATTATAAGACCGGTTCGACCAATTACAAAGGATCGGGATCTTCTTACTGACCCAGCCTGATGCCGCTCGCTCCGAGTAAAGATTACACTCCGGACCCAGGAAGGATAGGTTGGGCCGAGTCCAACTAGGACTATGATTCCTTGTAATACTAGGTTTAGCATAATATAAATACCTAGTTATTCGTTGTATAAGACAACTACGAATTCTCTTAATTCTGAGATTACACAAGAATACATTGATAACAATAGAACTCAATAATATCCATTATTGTTGCAGAACTTTACCTCCATATCATTGCGTTCTTAATTTCGTTAATGGTTTTACTTCTTGCCTTTGATTATTGCTTTTCTTTGTAAACGATCCATCCAGAATAAAGTAACAGAACCCAATATACTGAATAATTCAATATCCAAACCCCCGATATCACAAATTCACTGATATTAAATTAACCCGACGAAAAACGGTTAAATCAGTTGGCGCCCACCGAGGGGCTAGGTTAATTATTCGATCGACATATGGCTCGCCCAAGGAAAAGCGCTCGTATCGGAGCAAGAAGTAACACAACCACCGGTCATGACACATCTGAAGATCCACAGGAGAACGACAATAATAACGTTCCCAACACCGACGAGAATTTACAGAATACCCATCCCCGAGATCATGAACCCCTAGGAGGTCCTCCCGGCACGATACAGGAAGAGCCGGAAGTCCCCGAGATCCCTGCTCCTCTCCCGGGTGCTCAGGAGAAATTACGACAAATAGCGATGCTCTTTAAATCACTCTCCCCGGAAGAATTACTTGTGCTTGATCAAATTCCGCAAAACCCTAGGGCTGCCAGGACAATTCCTGCTCGGAGAACGCCCGGACAAAACGATCATGTATCTCAACAAGCTGATAGCCCACCAAGCGAGCACCGCTCGCTACACAGTCCACAACAGGACAATTCGAAACCCTCCGACAACAATCCTCGAAGGAAACGAGGTCACAGAAAAACCCCGGCGAGGCGTAGTAGATCCAGGGAACGAACAATTATCCCTATTGAGGATGATATAGATGATACAATCCCTGATCGACCACGAACGGCTCGACTGACGGAAAGAGAAATTGAAAGGATGGTGCAGGACCGACTTGAACAACGCTTACGGACTATTCAAAATCCGTGGGCCCGAACCACGGAACTCCAGGAAAGCCTTGCGGCCTGTTCTCCCTTCTGCAGGGAAATAAAAGAGGCACAATCGATCGGACAAGTCCCGGGCAGACTACCTCGCTACGATGGAACCACTGACCCGGATGATTATATTTTTAGCTTTACGAACATTATGAATCTATATGCCCACTCCGCCGAATACACTGCCAAGCTAATGGTGACAACATTCGAAGGACTCGCGTTGGATTGGTTTGCCAAATAGCCGGCAAATTCCATATTCAGTTTCCGAGAATTATGCAATAAACTAACACAGCAATTTGCCAGTCTGAAGAGACAAAAACTGCCGATGAGTTACCTAGGAACAATATACCAACAAGAGGGGGAATCCCTAAGAAATTGGTTGGCAAGATTCAACGTAGAGTTACTCAAAATCGACTCTCCGAATATCGATTACATAATTTCTATCCTCTTCGACCTCACTAAAAACAGGCAGTTTGGAAACGCCCTCAGCCGAAAACAACCAAGAACGTTCGCCGACATCATGAGCCTAGCATCTAAGTATATGACTCAAGAAGAGATGAATTCCTTTAAGGATAAAAACAAAAACAAAGTTACGGCTACAGGGTCTAAGCGGCATGATAGGATTCCCGCCCAAAGATCCTTGGATTACGAGCGATCTTCCAAGAGAGGTAACGTTTTCCAGCGACTGGAATACAGCGGAGCCGACCGAGAAAGGCAACCTAATTTCTACCAAAGACCAAGAAACCCTGAACCACCAATCAGAAGCAGAGTGAATCAAGTAGAACACCCAAGATTAAATGCTCCAATCGAAGAAATCTTGGAAGTTCTAGAAAGGAATAATTGGATTCCTGAGGCGAGGAAAATCGCTCAGCCCAGACCAGGGTCTAGAAACTATGATCAATATTGTAAGTACCATAGGGCACATGGGCATCGAACGGAAAATTGTTTTCACCTTAAGAGAGAAGTTGAAAAACTGATCGAGCAAGGAAAACTAGACGAATACATAGAACGAGATAATCGCAAAAGGGAAAGAAGCAGAAGCCCCCGGAACGGAACTCAAAGGAGAAGTTCTCATCGAAGGTCACCAGAACATCGACCTACTCAGGAGTTGAATCACGACCAGATCAATGGAACTATCCACACTATATCCGGGGGGCCTGCGGGTGGAGATAGTCGCAATGCTCGACGAAGAATGGCCAGATCCTTAATTGCAAGTTCTAAATATCCAAATGAAATATGGACGTTAGAAAATAGGCCAACAAATCACGAGCCGATTAGCTTTAACGAAGGCGAAGTACCTAAAAACATTACTTGGGATACGAAAGTAGATAACCCAGATTTCCCTATGGTAGTGTCGTTAGAAATAGCGAATTACAATGTGAAAAGAATCCTAATCGATAATGGAAGCTCAGCAAATATCATCTCCAGGGAGGTTTTAGCACAAATGAACCTCGGACAAATAAACCTACAAAAGGTAGCCACACCGTTAGTAGGCTTTGGAGGGTCCGAGATCATCCCCAGCGGAACAATATCTTTGAGTGTATCGCTCGGAAAGAAGCCACTTCGAACAGTGAAGCTGGTAAAATTCCTAGTGGTAGAAACACCCTTCGCTTATAACGCTATATTAGGGCGACCAGCCCTTAACCTTTTTCGAGCTGTGGTCTCTACCTATCACCAGAAAATAAAATTTCCGACCGATAGCGGCATTGGAGAAATAACGAATGACCACTGTATGGCGTGGGATTGCTACAGCACGTCGCTGACCTTGAGAGAACATCCTAACCCTATTACTCCGAGCAAGAGAAAGATCGAAGACGATCCAATTAGAAATGAGGACGAAATTCCTATTACTGATCGATTAGATAAAAAGGGGAAAGAACCACTAGATTTATCCTTGCAACCCCCAGAACATAAAGATATAATTCTAGTAGAAGGCGACTCGTCCAAAAGGACAAGAATTGGTACAGAATTGAGCAAAGAAGGAGAAGTAATGTTAATCGAATTTCTAAGAAATAACGTGGACGTTTTCGCTTGGAGTGCAAATGACATCGAAGGGATCGATCCTCGAGTAATCAAGCATACCCTAAAAATTGACCCTTCGGCGAAACCCGCCAGACAGAAGAAAAGAAATCATGGACCAGTGAAAGATAAAATCATTAAAGCCGAAGTTGAAAGACTGATGGAAGCAAAACAAATCCGAGAAATACATTTCTCGGAGTGGCTATGTAATGTTGTACTAGTAGCAAAGGGGGATAAAAAGGACAACAAATGGAGGATGTGTAATGATTTCACCGACCTTAACAAGTTATGTCCACGCGACCCTTACCCCTTCCCAAGAATCGACTTATTGGTCGACTCGACTGCTGGCTTTGCGCTGTTCAGCATGATGGACGCCTTCCAAGGCTTTTACCAAATATACATGGACGAGCGCGACCAAGAGAAGACCGCATTCATAACCGAACAGGGAGTATACTGCTTTATAGTAATGCCGTTCGGATTAAGGAACGCTGGGGCTACATACCAAAGATTGGTAAACCTAATGTTCAGGGAGTTAATCGGAGAAATAATGGAGGTCTATGTAGACGACATGTTAGTTAAAAGTATGAATGAAGCAGATCACGTAAAACATCTAGATCGATGTTTCCAAATCTTAAGAAAATATCGTATGAAGTTGAACCCCGCAAAATGCACCTTCGGTGTTAAGTCAGGAAAATTTTTGGGATATTTGGTACACCAGCGAGGAATAGAAGCCAACCCAGAAAAAATTCGAGCCATAACTGAAATGAAACCTCCCAAGACCATCTCTCAAGTGCAAAGCTTGGTTGGGAAAATCGTAGCGTTGAATAGATTTATATCTAAATCGGCGGATAGAAGCTTGCCCTTTTTCCAAACACTTCGAAAAGCGAAAAACTTCGTTTGGACCGAAGAATGTGAACGAGCTTTCGAACAACTCAAAGAATATTTAACATCCCCTCCGATGTTGGCCAAACCGACAGAAGGGGAACCATTGTACTTATACATCTCCATCTCCGATACGGCCGTTAGCTCAGTCCTAATTAAGATAGAGGGTTCAGAGCATAAGCCTGTCTATTATCTCAGCAAGTTATTACAAGGGGCGGAGAAGAATTACTTGGAAATAGAAAAATTCACGCTGGCCTTAGTAGTGGCTGCACGAAAACTCCGACCCTACTTCTTAACCTACAAAATCATCGTTTTGACGAATCAACCGTTAAGACAAATCCTAGCAAAACCAGAAGCCTCCGGACGACTAATCAAATGGGCCATCGAACTCAGCCAGTTCGAGGTAGACTACAAACCGAGGATTGCCATCAAGGCCCAGGTGTTGGCCGATTTTATACTAGAAACACCGACGCAGGCCACTGAATCGTCGAGATGCCACAACAACGATGTTTTGATGATCGAGGATCAAACTTGGTTAATGCATGTCGACGGTGCTTCATACCGAGAAGGGGGAGGCGCCGGAATTAACTTCACTGGACCAAATAAGGAAGATTTGAATTACGCGATAACATTGGACTTCGTCGTAACAAACAATGAAGCCGAATATGAAGCGTTAATCGCAGGAATGGAGATGGCGATAAAAGCCAACATAAAGAGTCTTAAGGTACTAACTGATTCGGAATTAGTACAAAGACAAATAGAAGGCCTATACGAGGCTAAAGAGTTCAATATGATCAAATACCTCGCCAAAGTGAAATCTCTAGCTGGGAAATTTGAAAGCTTCAGTATCCAGAACATCCCACGTTCGGAAAATAAATGGGCCGATCAGCTATCAAAATTCACAGGATCCCATGACGGAAAGACCGAACGGGTGATTAACTGGTTGATATCTAATACACCAGCAATCGATATCGATGAAATACCGATAATCGATATAATGGAAATCGAAGAAGCCGAAGAAAACTGGATGAACCCAATGAAAGACTATCTTCAAGATGGAAAACTACCATCTGATCAGAATGAAGCTCGGAAAATAAAATATCGAGCCCCAAAGTATACACTTATAGAAGGAAAACTCTACAGACGATCAGTATCGGGAATTCTCCTGAGATGCATCCCTGAATCACAAACCATGGATATACTGCGAGAAATACATGAAGGAGACGCAGGAAATCACAGTGGATCGAGGGCATTGGCCTTAAAATGTCTCAGAACAGGTTACTATTGGCCAACCATCAATAAAGATGCCGCTCAATATGTCCAAGAATGTCATCACTGCCAGATTCATGCTAACATATGCCATCGACCAGCAGAAAATATGCACCCTATCCCGATTTGTTGGCCATTCGATCAATGGGGAATGGACATCGTGGGACCTTTCCCAACAGCTAGATCAAAGAAATCCTATGTCCTGGTCGCTGTAGAATACTTTAGCAAATGGATAGAATGCGTCGCCCTCGCACGAATAACCCAATTCCAAGTTATTAACTTCCTCTGGAAATTCATAGTATGTCGATTCGGCATCCCAAGGGTCCTTATCTCCGATAATGGAACTCAATTCGCGGGAAAACAGATAATAGAATGGTGTACAAGACTCGGAATTCAACAAAATTTTACCTCGGTAGGACATCCTCGAGCAAATGGACAAACTGAAGTAGCAAACCGAGAGATAATAAAATCTTTGGAAAAAAGGTTAGGAGCCGCCAAAGGAAAATGGCTCGATGAGCTACCAGGAGTTTTGTGGGCTAATCGAACTACGGTAAGAAATTCAACTGGGGAAACCCCATTCAGCTTGATGTATGGGTCGGAAGCTGTTATCCCTGTGGAAACTTTAATTCCAACTCCAAGAATAGAGATGTTCAATAAAGAAGAAAATGAAAAGGCGAGGGAAAATGACGTTGATTTAACAGAAGCCTTAAGAGATAAAGCTGCTGTACGCCTACAAACCACTAAGGCAAATATGGAGAAAGCATACAATCAAAAAGTACGCGTCCGAACCTTCAAAGAAGGAGACTTGGTTTTGAAAAAGGTAGAAGTATCCAAGCATGTGGGAAAGTTACAACAAAATTGGGATGGACCTTACATCGTCATTGGCGTAGGAAAGAAAGGTTCATACAAAATTGCACACATGGATGGGACAGCCTTACCAAGAACCTGGAACGCAGTCAACCTTAGGAAATACTATGGTAAATAAATTTTAGCAGATTATACTGCATTGTTTTATTTTTACTTTATCAAGTTTTAATCCTTGTAACGAAGGCCCTAGCCTAGAGTTCAAATAGTAAAAATTTTAGCATTTTCTATACATCGATTATTTCGATTAACGCTCTGTGGAATTACACTAGCATATTGATAAATATTAGAACGAAACGAGTCGAGTATACATTGATCCGCTCAATAAACACTCCTCGATCTATATCAACCGCAACAAAGACTTTTTGGTGATAAACCTAAGTCTGAATTATAAATGAGTCGAGTATACATTGATCCGCTCAATAAACACTCCTCATCCCGACGACAAAAACGAGTTGAGTAAACATCGATCCGCTCGATAAAAACTCCTCAACATATATATTTAATGATCAAAAAGACTTTTGGTACGAAAAACCTAAGTCTAAAACAAAATGAGTTGAGTAAACATCGATCCGCTCGATAAAAACTCCTCGATATATCTATAATGATTAAAAGACTTCAGGTATTAAAAACCTAAGTCTGAACAAAACGAGTTGAGTAAACATCGATCCGCTCGATAAAAACTCCTCGATATATCTATAATGATTAAAAGACTTCAGGTATTAAAAACCTAAGTCTGAACAAAACGAGTTGAGTAAACATCGATCCGCTCGATAAAAACTCCTCGATATATCTATAATGATTAAAAGACTTCAGGTATTAAAAACCTAAGTCTGAACAAAACGAGTTGAGTAAACATCGATCCGCTCGATAAAAACTCCTCGATATATCTATAATGATTAAAAGACTTCAGGTATTAAAAACCTAAGTCCGAACAAAACGAGTTGAGTAAACATCGATCCGCTCGATAAAAACTCCTCGATATATCTATGATGATTAAAAGACTTCAGGTATTAAAACCTAAGTCCAAACAAAACGAGTTGAGTAAACATCGATCCGCTCGATAAAAACTCCTCGATATATCTATAATGATTAAAAGACTTCAGGTATTAAAAACCTAAGTCCGAACAAAACGAGTTGAGTAAACATCGATCCGCTCGATAAAAACTCCTCGATATATCTATAATGATTAAAAGACTTCAGGTATTAAAAACCTAAGTCCGAACAAAACGAGTTGAGTAAACATCGATCCGCTCGATAAAAACTCCTCGATATATCTATGATGATTAAAAGACTTCAGGTATTAAAACCTAAGTCCGAACAAAACGAGTTGAGTAAACATCGATCCGCTCGATAAAAACTCCTCGATATATCTATGATGATTAAAAGACTTCAGGTATTAAAACCTAAGTCCAAACAAAACGAGTTGAGTAAACATCGATCCGCTCGATAAAAACTCCTCGATATATCTATAATGATTAAAAGACTTCAGGTACTAAAAACCTAAGTCTAAACAAAACGAGTTGAGTAAACATCGATCCGCTCGATAAAAACTCCTCGATATATGTTCAACGATCAAAGAGATTTTTGGGTTAAAAACCTAAGTCTAAACAAAACGAGTTGAGTAAATATTGATCCGCTCAATAAAAACTCCTCGATTAATTACAACGACAAAGAAGGATTTTGTTATGAAATCCTAAGTCTAAATTATAGCAAGATTGAGTACACATTGATACGCTCAATAAAAACTCCTCGATCTACTCCTAACGATCTAAATAAGATCCGCTGATACTCCTAAAGTTTTGAAAGGTAAATCAAGTATGAATTCATCTGCTCGGAAATTACTCCTCGTAAATAAAATTATCAAACGACAAAGAAAATGCAAGAAATAAATAATATTTTATTCATCAAATCAATTACATACAAATATTCTACGTTACAAAAATCTGCTTGCTATCTAAAGATCGTTACAATGATCTAGTTAAATTGATCCTACGGGATCGACTATCTTCACGACAATGTCCACGGAAACACCAATCTCCTCCCTAGTACCTCATCGATCATAATAAACCACCTAAGAAGCATGCTGCTCAGGATGGTCGACTTCTTTGGTTCGATGGCAGGGCTCTGAAGATCGTATGTGATTCCAGATGAAATGAACACTACCAGCCAGATAAGCTAGCAATGCTCACTCACCCAGAAGAAGATACTGCTTTTACTTTATCTATAAAACATTTTACTCTAGAGCAGCATCTCTTCGGGACCGCCGTGAAACGGTAACTTTACCGGCCACCCCGGTGGTCTATCAATCCGGAAGTAACCTCCAAGGACGAGGATGGCCGGCAAGGTACGAACCCTCCATGTGCAGACGGAAACCACGGACCTCTAATGTGATGAAGACTAAGGCAGAGATCTCATGGGATCCGTCGATACAAGGAAGGGCTGACATGGGACCCGTCAATACAAGACTGGGGACAATTTCTTTACTGCGAACGAACAAATCACGATAATGTGACTTCTTGAACATTATGGGATCTGAAGGCAAAATGAAATCTAAGGAAACCGAGATACCCATTGTTATGAATGGAAAATAAGGAAACTGCCTACTTATTTATAGGCGCCCGTGAGAATGATCCTACGGACGATAGGAGTTTAATCAAGGGATGAGAACGCGACCCTTTGACTTCCCGAATTAAATGCAAGTAAGTTGGAACGGCGCCCGTCTGATCGACTCAACTGATCGACGACAAACAAATCTACAGATCGAAGCGATCAACAAAATAATCCAAGAAAACTTAAAGAAGTTCAAAGACCAAAACGATCTGCACGATCATATATGAGGGTCGCCTAATAGAAAATATTAAGAACTCCTCAACGAAGGCATGCAAAGTTGAACCGTTGAAAGAGAATAATTGCCTAAAAACGACCAGAGCCTCCACCATACGGGGGTCGTAACTGCCTCATACATCATTGGGGGACTACTAAGTTGGCCATACAAGAATTCCACTTAGAATCCAAGAAATCTGACATCGAAATCAGGAGAATAGCCCTCCCTATTCGAAACTATAAGGCCGTCACTGCCTAATTTTCCAAAGAATTGCTGAAGGAGGTCTGAACGGGTCAGATCTGGCCAGAATTATTACATTTTCCAATTCCTCCCATATCAAGAGTATGATATACTGGCTAGAGAAAAGTATAGTTAAAAAGTTAATGATGAAAGACATGGATTTATGAAAAGCACGGAGAGGGAAATTTCCCTTTGATGAGAAGAAAAGCGAAGTTCAAACAGGTGGAACAATAACCTCCTTATATAAGAAATATGTCATAAAGGGACAAATTTACAAAGCACGGATCGAACATCGACCAGAATGGAGTATACAAAGTTTGATCGACAAAGGTTGTGATTGGCAAAAGCAAAATCAGTTACTAAAACAGTGATAAAACAAGGACAAGCTATCTTTTCTCTATCTAGAAACGCGAGTATGCTACTCCATAATGATTATTTCATGATGACTATATCCATGCACAAGGGAAGAACGAGCATAACAAAGTATATATACAGGAGACATTTGATCAGGCAAGAATCTGCCTACAAAAGATCATCGTTTTCAAATTTCTACTCCTTCTATTACAAAAATTTCAGCCCAAATAACTGCACAAAAGATTGGGCGATAAAAAAAAAAAAAAAAAAAAAAATAGACAGTCCAAGGCCTGCCAGGTCAAACTAAAGTCGCTAAGAAGAACGATCAGCAAGTCGACTACCAGAAACAGTCCTCCGAGGAGTTAGGTTACCAGCAAACGCCATCAACTCCTCCTGGCGCTTAAGATAACCGGCATCATAACCATCATCATATGCCTGTTGACGAGATCCCTCTGCCGACGCGGCAGCCTGAACTAGGTCGCCTTTCTCTTTCTCAAGAATAACTTTGTCAGCCTCTAACTTTTGGAGATCATCTTTAGCAAGTTGCAGCTGCAGCTCCAAACCCCTGGTTTTAGCTTTCTCCGACTCCAGCTGACCTTGAAGAGCTCTCCGACTATTCCACAGTTCATCATTTTGCACACCCAGCTGGAGTGCAAAATACTTGCCCTAAAAACAGAAAGAGTAAGAAAAACCACTGTACAACAAAGAATTCAAAACAAAGAACAAAAATGTCTACCTGCTCACATATCTTCACCAAAGATTGAACAAGGCGAACATTGGAAGTACCTTCGAGCTTCCTCAATTCGCCGGGCAAAATAGTACTCATACCTAAGTCCCAAGACAAAGCATCAGGTTCAACAGAACCAGGCAGCTCGCTTGTCAAAGGGACACCGTCGGAACGTGGAGTCTCCGACAAAAGAATGTCATTAACCTGCATAAGCACACAGCGATCATCTAACGGACGAGGGGAATCCCGCTCGTTGGGACTAACAGAGGTCTCTTTGCCGGAAGCAGATATAACGGTCCGACGACCTGACCTCGACCCAGATCGACCCCCAGAAGGTCCCCCAGACTCAAAAGAAGCAGTCGTTACAGTGGTATCATGAAATAGATATTCAGGACCATATTGCGAAATAGACTGCGTTATGGAAGGATTGACAGAAAAACCATCACCGACTTGCCCTTCACTAACTAGCAGGGCAGTAGAAGTAGAAAAAGGAAGGGAACTAACAAAATCCCCTCCATGAGATCCATACTCGTAAGAAGAAAAACCTGAAGAAACAGGTATGTCGTAAACCGGTTCCATGTTGGATGGATCTCCGAAAGCTAATCGACCTGGGGAAGACCTATTACCTCCCGCGGGGGTAGAAGAAAAGTTTGGTTGGAGGAGCGACGAACTAACTTCTGATAAAGGTTGGGACGTGGTAATAGGAGTATCGATCATCGAGCTACTAACTGAGGACGAACGAGGAGGCTCCATCGAAGGCCCTTCTCTTCGAAATTTCTTCGATCTATTATCCCTAGCGCCCTCACGAGAAGGTCGCTTCGAAGTATTACCGAAAAGGTTACTCATGATCGGATTACGGAAAAATATAAATTAATATCGAGGAAGTTTGTCGACTAGCTCAAGAAAGAGTATTATGTTAAGAGAGGAGTATAGCAGTAAAAAAGACAAGTCAAATTTTACCTCTCGTATTTATACTGCACGAAAAGACGCGACTAACCCGAAGAAAGGGCGCGAAACAGGAAAACTGACCTTGGAGCAAACGCTAGAATTTGAAAAGACACATACATAATGATTACGGCAAATTAAATGACTTGTCTGAATCATTACAGCGAATGTGAAAGGACACGACTGTCTGAATAAGAAACGTTTAGTGTACAAAGTAGGGAAAGCTAAGCTACAATTTAACCTACAAGCGGATAATTACAAAGATTATTTCAAAAATAAATCACTACTTTAAGAAGCCTGGTCGCTATCCGAAATCTTCTGCTCACTATTGACGACCTCAGTCATGCCTATATCGTCTTCGTCTTCTTCTTCATCTACTGGATCGATGAAAGTATTATCGAGCTCATCGTTAACATCAGAAGGAGGAATCGGCAATGGATTTCCAAATTCCTCGACAAGATGAGCCAGAGGAAAACCTTGATATTCGACATCTGGAACCTCAGAAGAAGAATAAAGCTCGCCATAACGGTTCAACCGGATATGAGCTGCCTTAAAATACTCCTTCCGACGATCCTCGATCATCTCCAAAGCGACCAGTTGATGAATCGATTTTTTAAAGGTATTCTCAAGAAGAGGACCGACCATCCGGTACACCAACGCCATATGAACAGGAGAGTTGAGGAATTCTCGAACTACTTGTTCGTCGGATTTCCTAACATATCGATCTCTTTGCCTAAGTGGGACGTCGTTTTCATAGTCCTCTAAAGAAGCTTCAAGGCTTGACACTTGAGATTCAAGCTCACTAATCCGAGTCGTGCTCTGCAACTGCAATTCTTCTAATTTTCTTGCCATTTGATTGGTTTGTTCCTGAGCGCGAGAAACCTCTATCGCTCTATCTAGCATTTCTTGGTCTTCGGTCCCGGCAGCACGAGTCTCTACGACAGGAATAGAGGAAGATGTTGAGGGACCAACTTCTGAACCAGAAGACTTGTGAAGTAAAGCTTTATACTTCTCTTCAAGGAAATCGCACTGTTGTTTCCAAAGAGAATTTTCATAGGCGTATGATGTCAGACAGGTGTTGACCTGAAATAACGAAAGGGTCAGAAAGAAACAAGTTAGCAAATTGAGAAAATCTTAAAAGATCACTTCATCAAAATAATAGAAAGAAAAAGGATCTCACCTTTTCAGCATAGAGAGAAGCTCGCTGGAATTTCTCCAAAGGATCCTTATGAAGAAGCTTATTAAGATCGCGAGTATGAACGCCAGATAAAAGAATACGGGTCGCCTTATCGACCGCATTCTCGTTATTATCATGAATAAGAGAATCCTTCTCGGAATAACCAGCGGCCCTCCTTCCCTCTAAATGATCCTCGATCATTTCGACCAGAGTAGGATTTGGATGTTTATCCCCGAGTAAAGAAAGGTCGTCACCAGAACGTCCATAGTAACTCCTCTTTCTATCAACTGGATTATTAGTGGGATGAGGCATCGACCAGCTACGACATCCTCGAATACCCAAAGATGTTCTAAGATGAAGCGGAGGATAACCGGATCCCATGCCCTGACGAATAGGGGACTCGCGTGGAGAATCCGGAGATTCCTCTCTATTCTCCTCGGATTCGTGACCCAATTCCAATTTCCTCTTTCGAGACGCCCTCTGCTCGATAGGATTATTCTCCACTGACTTGGAAGATTTCGACAGCACCATTTTTCCCTTCGAAGAGTGTCGGGAGCTTTCTACCATATGAGCTGAGAAAGAAACAAAATAAAGTTAGTTTCTCCATATAAAAAGTATAGTGACAATACTAAAGATCAAATAAAATGCTAACCTAGAGGCTCAGATGATGAACTGATGGGAAAATTATGGACGCTTAACCCCGCTTTACGAAGAAAAGATTCCCCAATCAGAAGAGCGCTTTGATATTTGTTTGTACGCATCTCGGGAATCTCAGTGATAAACTGTACATCGTCAGGAACAAGTTCACCAGTCGGTAAGCGACCTCCGGGAATCCACCTGGAACCATGATCCCACGAGAAAGGCGTGATCGAACCATCCGCCAAACGGAGATTAGGCGGAGGACGAACAAAGAAGAAATGAGATTTCCAAGAAGGATTACTAGAAACCGGAGCATCAAAGATTGCTCGGCTGGGCCGCTGACTAGCGAAGAAGTATCCACGGTTTGAAGAACTAGAAATATTAAAACGAAAAAGTTGCGTAAAATTACGGAAAGAAGGTTTAAATCCCTTTGCAATCATCAGAACGGAAAAACAAACCACAAAAGCAACAGAATTTGGAACCAGTTGTGTCAAGCACACGCTGAAAGTTTTTAGAACTTCCAGAAAAAGGGGAGATAAAGGAAGACGCAGTCCGCTATTAAAGTGAGCCGTGTAAAAGGCTCGACATCCCTCCGGTGGAGAAGTGACCCTATCAGTAGGGGATGGAAGAATCATTTCAGAACCTTCCGGAAAATATTTGGTATAGTTATTCACGACTTCAGGGAACGTTTCCTCTGTATATGCGCAAGCTACATCCTCAATTGGTTCAGAAATCTGAGGAACAGTACCTTTGCCCTTTTTGGCTCGGGCGGCTACATCCGCATCGGAAAGGATTCGTACCTTGTAAGTATCTTCTACAGGGATAACAAGGTCAGATACCGTAGTCTGTTCACCCAGAGGATTAGAATGTAACTCCTCCTCGTTATCGGGGGCAATGATCTCTCTAGGAGAAGAAGAAGATCTTCTAACGGAAGCCATCTATATTCTAGTTCTCGGAAGAAGAAGGTCGATGAAAGGAAAATTTTATACGACGAACGACCAAACTAGAAAATGACTGCGATCTAAAAGCAAATATAAAAGAGAAATGGCAAACTCGAAAGTCACCTATTTATAAGGAAATGAGAAAAGACGTTTCGAACTTATCACAGCTACTCAAATTCCCGCCAAAACGGAAGGATACAAAAAGCCTCCTGAATAGACGCGTGGCGATCCACGATTAGACAGAAGAAACGACTATCTATGATACGTAGCACTCTTTTCCTTACTTAAGATTTTTTCCCACTGGGTTTTTTCTTAAGTAAGGTTTTTAACGAGGCTCCGTTCATAGAAAAGAAACAGTCGATCAGATTTATCTACTTCTACGAGCTCCTATTATCTATACGCTCGAAGAAGTGAGGGAGTACTGATGGGGGCTATTTCGCACCCTACATACTGATCAGATCGAACAGAGATTATAAGACCGGTTCGACCAATTACAAAGGATCGGGATCTTCTTACTGACCCAGCCTGATGCCGCTCGCTCCGAGTAATGATTACACTCCGGACCCAGGAAGGATAGGTTGGGCCGAGTCCAACTAGGACTATGATTCCTTGTAATACTAGGTTTAGCATAATATAAATACCTAGTTATTCGTTGTATAAGACAACTACGAATTCTCTTAATTCTGAGATTACACAAGAATACATTGATAACAATAGAACTCAATAATATCCATTATTGTTGCAGAACTTTACCTCCATATCATTGCGTTCTTAATTTCGTTAATGGTTTTACTTCTTGCCTTTGATTATTGCTTTTCTTTGTAAACGATCCATCCAGAATAAAGTAACAGAACCCAATATACTGAATAATTCAATATCCAAACCCCCGATATCACAAATTCACTGATATTAAATTAACCCGACGAAAAACGGTTAAATCAACTTGTGTTGTTACAGTAGATTGGAATTCCACTGATCTTGATATTGTAGTCTTCTAGTTGATGCTTCAACCAAAGTATCTGTGCACAGCAAGCTCCAGCAGCTATATATTCAGCTTCAGCAGTGGATATAGAGACTGAAGTTAGTTTCTTACTCATCCATGAGATCAGACGACTACCCAAAAATTGACAAGCACCTGTTCTGCTTTTTCTATCAATTTTGCAGCCAGCAAGGTCTGAATCTGAATATCCAATAAGCTCAAATCCAGATTCTCTAGGGTACCACAATCCCAAATCTTGAGTGCCCTTAATATATTTCAGTATTCTCTTGGCAGCTAAGAGATGAGACTCCTTGGGATTTGATTGAAATCTTGCACAAACCCCAACTGAGTACATGATATCAGGTCTACTTGTTGTTAGATATAACAGTGACCCAATAATGCCTCTGTATTTGGTTTTGTCCACTGATTTGCCATCTTCATCTTTATCCAAACGAGGACTAGTAGACATAGGAACTGTAGCAGTAGAGCTAGTTTCCATACCAAATTTCTTAAACAGATCTCTTGTGTACTTTGCTTGGTTGATGAATATACCATCAGGCAACTGTCTAACTTGCAAACCAAAAAAATAATTTAGTTCACCCATCATGCTCATTTCAAACTTGTTCTGCATGAGCTTGGAGAACTTGCCACACATCTGTTGGTTAGTTGAACCAAAAATAATATCGTCCACATATATTTGCACAAGTAATATATGATTTTCCCATTCAATTGTGAACAAAGTCTTGTCTACCTTACCTTTATGAAATCCTTTAATTAAAAGAAAATCAGATAGGGTATCATACCATGCTCTTGGAGCCTGTTTCAGTCCATAGAGGGCTTTCTTTAGACGATACACCTTGTCTTCCTGTTGATAAGCTTCAAATCCAGGTGTTTGTTCAACATACACTTCTTCTTGCAATTCTCCATTGAGAAATGCTGACTTCACATCCATCTGATAGACAGTGAAGTTCTTGAAAGCAGCATAGGCTATAAACAGTCTGATTGCTTCAAGTCTTGCTACTGGTGCAAATGTTTCATCAAAGTCAATCACTTCTTCTTGACAATAACCCTTGGCCACTAATCTTGCTTTATTTCTGGTGACAACACCATCTTCATTCATCTTATTTCTGAAAACCCATTTAATGCCAATTACTCTTTGATGACTTGGTCTAGAAACTAAGTACCAGACTTCATTCCTTTCAAATTGATTTAACTCTTCTTGCATAGCTTCAATCCAGAAGGAATCACTGAGAGCTTCTTCAACTTGTTTAGGCTCTATTTGAGATAGAAAGGTGAAAAACATAGCATCTTGTGCAGGAGCTCTTCTTGTTTTCACCCTGTCTAAAGGATCACCAATCACTAACTCTGGTGGGTGATTTCTGAGCCATCTAAGATCAGGTTGCAGGTCTGGATGTTGTCCTCTGTTTTGATCTTGCAACCCTACTGTTGGAGTTCCAGTAGTAGTCTGTTGAACATTTGTAGTCTGTTGAACATCCTCTGATCTGTCAGCTGTTTGTAACTCGTCTGTTAGACAATCAGCACTGTGATTTTGAACAGCACTTGAGTTAGCAGCTGAATTGAGATTAGGTAGTATGATGGGAACATATTCTTTATTCTTTCCAATATCTAACTTCTGTAAATCAGTAGACAGATCTTGATTAGAATTTTGATTCTTTTCAGAAGATTGACTTGGCTCATCAAATACTACATGGATAGATTCTTCTATTAGCAATGTTCTTTTGTTAAAAACTCTATAAGCTTTACTAACAGTAGAGTATCCTACAAAAACAACTTCATCAGCCTTTTCTGCAAATGCAGTAAGGTGATTTTTCCCATTATTTAACACAAAGCATTTACAACCAAAAATTTTAAAGTAATGAATGTTTGGCTTCCTGTTGTTCCAAACTTCATATGGAGTCTTGTTCTGATTTTTGTTGATCATGCATCTGTTCTGGGTAAAGCAGGCTGCATTTGTTGCTTCTGCCCAAAATCTTTGTGGCAGCTTAGCTTCAGCTATCATGGTTCTGACAGCTTCTTTTAGTGTTCTGTTTCTCCTTTCAGCAACACCATTCTGTTGAGGGGTTCTAGCAGCTGAATACTCATGATGTATTCCTTTGATATTACAATACTATTCAACAACAGAGTTTGTAAACTCTATCCCTCTATCTGATCTGATCTTCAATATCTTTATGCTTTTCTCATTTTGGATCAGTTCCATCAGATTAGTAAGATGTTCCTTGGTTTCACTTTTCTTTTTCATGAATATCACCCAAGTATATCTTGAATAGTCATCCACAACAGCTAGGCAGTATTTCTTTCCACCATTGCTGAATGGATCAATGGGTCCAAATAAGTCCATATGTAGCAGCTCCAAGATTCTTTCAGAAGATTGGTGCTTCTTGCTTTTGAATGATGACATGATTTGTTTCCCTTTCTGACATGCGTCACAGAGCTTATCTTTGCTCATGACTGTTTTTGGAATCCCTTCTACCAGATCATTCTTTATTAATCTGTTGATGGTCTTGAAGTTTAGATGATTCATCCTTTTGTGCCACAGCCAACTAACTTCACTTGGTGTTGATGCCACAAAACAAATACTTGAATTCTTGTCAGCATAATTCCAGTCGACTATGTAGACATTCCCTTGTCTTCTTCCAGATAAAATTACCTTCTTTGTACCAACTTGTTCAACATAGCACTTATCTGTTGAGAAGATGACCGAATATCCTTTGTCACAAAATTGACTTATGCTCAGCAGGTTGTACTTTAGGCCTTTAACATATGGGACGTCAGATATCTCTATGTTTCCTTTGATTATTCTTCCTTTAGCTACAATCTTGCCTTCTTTGCTGTCTCCAAAAGTAACCTTTGGACCTTCCACAACAACTGCATCAGTCAGCTCATGTATGCTTCCACACATGTGCCTTGAACAACCACTGTCCAAGTACCAAATCTTCTCTACTTTACTCCTCCTAATCCTAACCTACAAAACAAAAATAAAATTGTTTTAGGTACCCTTATTGAGAGGGTCCTGAAGGATTAGTTCCACCTTTGACAACCCAAGATGTTGATGTCTTAGGCTTCTTAGGCTTCTGAGTTTTGCCAGGAGCATGAACAGTGTTATCTTTATCATAATTAGCAGATAAGTCATGTTGATGATCAGTATGATAAGTGTAATGTTCATAAGCAGGGTAAGGTGCATGGTAAGCAGGGTATGCATGCATTGGATGAGCAGGGTAAGGTGCATAGTAAGTTGAAAATTGAGGTGCATGATACATAGGAGGATATGCAGCAGGTTGCACATAATAAGACTCATTTCCATACCAATCATTTTGATTTTTCTTATTCTTATGCTTCTTTGGTTTACTAGTTGCTTGCTCATTAACAGACGACTTAGTTTTACCACTGGTCTGATTCAGTTTAGCTTTATCAGTAGACTTCTTAGGACTCTGCTGTTTGGGCTTACTAGTCTGTTTTCCTATACTAAGCTCTTTGCTCTTTTTAGCCTTAGGAGATTTCTTCTCCTTTACCACTTTCTCAGGTGAAGAAGGTCTAGCAGTTTGAACATACAGAATGACCTTACTATTGTCAGCAGATATAAATTTGTCAGTATGGTTCAATTCTTGCTTATCCTGTTCTAAAGGCATCTTCTGTTTACTAGACATATGAGTGGATGCAACAGATGATTTCTCATGAGACTCAATGACTTTTTCAAGTTCCATGATTTTTCCTTTATAAACTTCACATTCAGCTTTCAAAGATTCATGTTTTTGCTGAAGCTGTTTATATTCAGCTGATTCTCTTGGCTTTTCAGCTGTGAGTTTCAGTGAACTATTTTGCTCTTTTAGCAATAGCATCTCTTCCTTAAGCTTTTTATATGCTTCAGCAATACCAGTATTGTTAAGCATCATTTGTTCAAAAGAATTAAATAATTCATTGTCAAGAGGAGTTACCTCATCCTCGGAGTCATCAGATTCCTTGGCCATCAGGCAAAGGAGAGCAGGTTTTTCTTCATCAGAAGATTCTTCATCAGACGTGTCTGAATCTGAATCAGATGAGTAGACAACAGCCAGCTTTTCTGCTTCAGCCATCATTGCCTTGCCTCTCTGATGCTTTCTTTCTTTTCTGATTTTCTTTTCTTCTTCAGTGTATTTTTCTACTTTTGGATATGGACATTCTTTGATGAAGTGTCCCAATTTCCTGCAATTATAACACATTAGTTTGGCTTTGTAATCCTCTTTATCTTGAGAAAAAAAGTTAGGTTTAGAGGTAGAAGCATTGTTGTATTTGTTCTTCATTTTTCTCTTGTAGAACTTCTTGAAATTGTTCATTAGCAATGCAACATCTCCAGCTGTGTACTCCTTTTTGTTGAGTAGTGTGGCTTCATCAGATGAGTCCACTTTTTTACTTTTCTGTGCTGGTCTTCTGGAATTTTCAGCAGCAACCAGGGCAGCTGTGGGTCCTGAAGTTGAGGTTTCTTCCACTACAAAAATCTGCTAAAATAGCGGCGGAATTAGCGACGGATTTTGCTCCAAAATCCGTCGCTAATCGACTTAGCGACGGAATTAGCGACGGAAAAAAATCCGTCGCTAAACCTTCGTCGCTAAATAGATTAATATTTATATATATATATATATATATATATATATATATATAGTTTAATATCTTATTATTATAGATTAGCAAATGACATGTATATATATTAAGTGAACTTTTTAAAAAAAAAAAATATTAAGTGAGCAAATTAATTATGAACTAGTCACTCTTTCTCTAGGCCGAATATAATTGGGTATCAGTGGAGCTAGAGTTATAGAAATTACAATTTAGTCTTAAACATGATATTCAGCTACTTTTAATTTATTCGATATATATACTACTTTAATTAATCATAATTTGAAACTCTAATCACTGTCTGTGCCGTGACAAATATTGATCAGTTCAAATAATCCAAGTAATTAATGTGTCAAAAGAAAAGAATGTTTTTAATTAATTAATATATAAACACTCTAATTAATTGGTTATAATAACTTGATATATAAATGGGAGACTAACTTGTACATGACCAATAACCCCTCAGTAAATCAAAGTTTTGGAGAAATTATTTTGAAATTTCGTCAATCGAAGATCCAAACGGGAGACTAACTTGTACATGACCACTAACCCCTCCGTAAATCAAAGTTTAGAGGAAATTATTTAAAAAATTCATCAATCGAAGATCAAAACGGGAGACTAACTTGTTCAGGACCACTAACTACTCCGTAAATCAAAGTTTTATTTCGAAATTTTGTCAGTCGAAGATCCAAACGGGAAACTAACTTGGCTCGAAAATTCAAAAATGTTGACAATATATGCGCTAAAATTGTTGCTTATATGTTGGATATATATATTTGAGGTTTTCGCAATTATATAAGAAACAAATAAAAGTAATTTTTTAATATTTAAATAAAAAAAATGATTCATTTTAGAGACGGATTTAAATTTCCGTCGCTAGGTCTGTGGCAATTCAGCGACGGAAAATAAATTCCGTCGCTAATAATTTAAACCAGCGACGGAAATTTATTTTCCGTCGCTAAATTTATATCAATTTAGTATAACTTTTAGCGACGGAAATGTATTTCCGTCGCTAAAAATCCTAACCAGCGACGGAAAATAAATTCCGTCGCTAATGATTTTAAACCAGCGACGGAAAATAAATTTCCGTCGCTAAATTATATCAATTCAGCGACGGAAATGTATTTCCCTCGCTAGCATATAACTTTTAGCGACGGAAATGTATTTCCGTCGCTGAATTCTTTTTTTTTTTAATTTTTTTAAAATTAGATAGTTCCATAGCGACGGAAATAGCGAGGGATCTAGGAATTAAAATTTTAGCGACGGAATTTAGCGATGAATATATGACCCGTCGCTATTTTGATCCGATTTAGCGACGGAATTAGCGACGGAGTATTTTAGCGACGGAAATTAGCGACGGAATATTGTTTCCGTCGCTATATTAGTAGAAATTAGCGACGGAATTTCTTTCCGCCTCTAAATTCCGTCGCTAAAAACAGTTTTTCTAGTAGTGTTCAATTCCCATTCTAGGCAGTTTATATTCATAATCCTTGAGTACTGAGAACAGCTCAGTGAGTGAAATCTTTCCCAGATCCCTTGACTCCTCCATGGCTGTTACTTTCATGTTGAACTTGGGAGGTAGAGCCTTTAGTACTCTGACTGTGATTTCTTTGTCAGTAAAGGTTTTTCCCAACTTTAGAACTTCATTGAGTGTTCTGGTGAACCTGGTATCCATCTGATCAATGGTCTCTCCAGACTTCATTTTGAAGTTGTACAACTTTTCAAGAGCAACACTCAGCTGGTGCTCTTTAATGGCATCGTTTCCTTCGCTCATATCTCTGACTTTATCCCACATTTATTTTGCAGTCTTGCAATGTTTAACCTTGTCAAACCGATCATTGTCCAGGGCTTTAGTCATGATGATTCTTCCGACCTTATCCAGATTGAAAAGCTTTATTTCTTCTGGAGTCATCTCATGAAGATCTTTTTCCGCCACGGTATCAACTTCATTTATCTTTATCGTCTTGGTAAATCTGAATGGACCTTTAATGATACATGTGTACATGTTATCATTATAAGCAGCAAGGAAAATCTCCATTCTGATTTTCCAGTCTTCAAATGACATACCAGCAATGTGGGGAACATGGCTGATACAGTCCATTTTTCAAAAAGTTTTAAATTTTCAAAAAGATGCTCTTTTGAAAAGTTTTGAAAAACCTTTGAAAAACACTTGGATCAAGCTCGTTGATCAGGAAGCTGATTCTAATGAACCACCTGCTCTGATACCACTTGTTGGTCACAAGTGGTCAGATGAGGTCTAGAGGGGGGGGGGGGGAGGGGTGAATAGACCTCTGAAAATTTTTGACTTAAAAACTTTTCAGTGTTCTGTCAGTAGACTAAGCTGATGAAGAACAGTAAGATGACTATGCTGATCGTGAACAAATCTTGAACAACAGAGTGACCACTCTTCTTACAACTTACTTAGCTGTTTTTCAGCAAAACAGTTTTATCAAGAGTATACTTGCAGCGGATGTTTGAAAGTGTTTTTCACAAGTAGACTAAGTCCTTAAAAGATTTTATCCCCAGTTTTAAAACTCCTTTTAAAATCTTTTAACAATTCAAAGTGTAAACTTATGCAATTTAAAATATGCAAGAAAACTTGAATGCAAGATTAACACCAAGAATTTTTATAGTGGTTATATGGATAGAAATCCTTTAGTCCACTCTTCCAGATCACTTAGATTCTGAGTTATACTATAAACACACAGTTTACAATATTTCTCCACTTATACCTAAACAACAAATGAAGAGGCTATAAGCTCACAACAGGAAATCACTCAGAAATCCTATCCTCTGAAGTTAAATCACTCACAAAGATGGATTTAAACTTCGCACAACACTCAGCTAATACAAATTCACTCAGATTGTATTTTTCTGTTTTCTTCAACTGGGTTTCTGTCAACAGATGACTTCCACCAGACGAGTGAACTGTTCGAGCTTCTTGAGACTTAGACAAATTTTCTGCTTCAAAACGAAATCTCAGAATGTTGTTGTGTGTGTCTCTCTTCGAACTCAGCTCTATTTATACATGGATATGAAAATATGACCGTTGAAGAAAGTCACAAATCAAATTCATAGCCTTAGCCTGATTCAGAACGGCTTCCTGCTACTGTACCTTTTCTGCTGTACTTTCCTGTAGCTGCATTAAATGCACTCTGCTAATCCGAGAATATTCTTCAATCATTTGTCATTACTACCCTTCTCTTTCAGCATTCATTACACCAGGTGCATTTATTACCGTTGGACTTCTCTCATGATCTCTTCTACTCTGCTGATCGAAGCACTATGCTGATAGATACTCTGCTGATCAAATACTGAACTAATCTGATTTGTGTAACATCCCTACTAAATAAATTAATTGAAGTGGTAGAAATAAATATAGTTTATACAAATTTCATAAGTAAATAGGTGAAAACTTTGTTTCACCAAACAAGACTTAAGGTAAGAAAAAAATCTAGACAAGAAAAATCTAGTCAAGAAAACTTTTACCCCAACCTCTTAACATTATTACAAGAAAGCCACTCTTCCTTCCTATTTAAGATAACTATAGAGTCATTAAATAGGGCATACTTTCCTCCAAATCAGTTTAGAAAACGTCCATAAGAGCATGGAGCTTAAGAACACTAGGAAGAAATAGAAGCAAGTCAAGGTAAGAATTCTTCTACTAACTTATATACCTGAAGTTCTTCTCTTTAATACCTAAAATCTAATGAAAAACTTTTGATTCCAGTTAATATTTGAATCAATTTAAAGTTGGAAAGAAGTAGGTTCAAGTCTTGTATCAATCCATCACTTACAAAGGAAGTTATTAAGGTAAACTTACAATCTACACAATTCTGCGCAGTGTTATTATTTTGCGTATAAGTTGAGTTCGGTTTGGAATTTTTAGAATCTGTTTGTTGGGTTGGAAAGAAGACAAAATTTGGTGTATTCAAGTAGTATTTTGGTCTGCCATGTCCGGTTCATATGCCGGTGGTGGCTCAATTTCAGAACAGTTCAAACAGGGGAGTTAGAATCACTAGGACTGTTTTGGGGTTTTGAATGTTTATGTTTATTTTTGACTCATCTTATGACATAATTTTACTTTTCATAACCTTATAATATCTTATGTTAATTTATGGCTTTTATGTTATGAAAAAGGACTAACCTTTGTATTTACCTTCTATTAACTAGTTGAAAAGAGAAAGTGTTAATCAACCTATCATGAATTCCTTTAGAACTTCTGCTGGAATTTCTAACTTTTATATACTATTGATTCTGACCATTTAAAATTATGTCCTTCAATCTAATGAAACTATTTTGAGTTAGGAAACCATAGGATTTTGTTTCATGTCATTCCATTACATATATAAAAAGTTATTCAAATAATAAGCTTTGCTGCCAACACTAAAAGTAAAAGCCGACTAAATGAGATGGTTTGTTTGTTCATTTATTTACACTATCTGAAACTCCTAGGCTTATAGTTTTATTATTCTTAGTTTACTTCAAGTTTAGTGATGATTATAATACTACAGATTTTAATAAGTGCTTACTTAAATTAGGTCGGGAGAATACGATCGAACCAAGTTAACAAGATAGAATTGAACTTCGGGTGAGGCTTCTCGTTCTTTCTTCAGCCCTCTTGGCACAACGCCCTGAGAACAAGAACAACTTTGATATTCTAAATTTCATATTATTCCAAAGCACAAACTCATTCTATTATATATATGTTCTACTTTCTGACTTGATTGAGCCCGTTCTTGATATAACATGTTCTTGTTGATTCTGATTGTGCTTCACACCGATTTTGACATTTCAATGACAACCCTCATTTCTTTCATTCGATCTAGTAGGTAATATTATCCCGATTTATGGATTATGTCTATCTTTTGTTATGTTACTATCACCCTTGGGGACGCCCTTGGGAAGTTGGGCCCTGGGACTAACAAAGTTGACGGCTGGGCGACATCGGGTCGTCGGTTTATGATCTCTTTGATTAGTACCCCTCTGTGGTTTAGTTACGGGTAAGTGATCCGAACTGAACTGACATGCACCCGGGCATGTCCACTGTTTTGTTTGGCGAGGTCGCTCCTCGTAGGGAGGTATAAGGTGGATAAGATTTGTACTTGATAATTTTTTTTTGTTTACCAAATAAGAACATGAAATTCTGAATTTCGCTCTCCTTACTTCTTGATCTTATAAATAATGCTTCATATACTCTCTAATTTTTCTATTCCTTTCTAGTTCACTGTCCATATTCTTGTTAATACGTATATAACTTTGTTTTGGCATCACAATTTCTCACTAAGTCGAACAAGACTTACACCTCTTTCTATTGTTGTTCTTTTCTCAGATTGACTTTGGAAACTAAGAATCAAGAGATGAAGAATGCGAGATAATTGTTGAGTTTCATAAGTCATACATGTAAACGCTTTATTATCATATGCTAGTTTTCAACATATTAAGTGCTAGGTTTGGATTCTCTTTTGGATTGTAATACGTAAAGTAGGAGAAAGTGACTAATATGCGTTACTTTAAATATGAGTCACTCTTTGTTTTGAAACTTTGTAAGTCTAGAACTTCCGCTGTATTGATTAAAATTATAATACTTATCTTATACCATTGAATGTTCTGTTAGAATTGACACACGACCAATTCAATTAAATCGACATTTACAAGTGTTAAATCAATTGAGTTAGTCGGGCGTCTCAGAGTGGTATCAGAGCGACAAGCTATAAGTCAGGGATATGATTCTTGGAAAATAAGGTTTGTTAAACGTAGATATTAGATTCTGATTGATTATTTGGAACTTGACATTTATGTGTTAAACTTTATGTTTTCAGAAGTCAGTACCAAGTTATTTTTTTTTTAGTCTATCATGACCTCATGTTAATTATATTCTGATATATTAAGGATTTGATTCCTATGACCACAGGATGGCTGATCGAAATTATAGTAATGGCTTACCTTTAACTAATGGGCATTATGGACCAGCACGTACTGTACATCTCCGTAGAAATGCTCCTATTCTGACTTTCACTCCCCAGGGTACCCAATTGATTGGGCATTACCCCGATCATGTTGTACGCAGCATGGAAAATGATAGAGACAGAGTAATGAACGAAAAGGAAGAAATTCTCGCTGCATATGTGAGACAAGGCTCCCAGTTAGTAGATTTGCAAAACGAACGAACACTACTCCAAGACCAAGTACAAGCAATGCGAGAAAAACTTCTCGAATTTCAGCGTGATCTAATGGGAATTTCAGCAGCTTGGGAAGCCCAAACACATGCTCGCACTCAAGAAAGAAACCATACATTATTCGAGCTTCAAAGGTACGTAGATACGATACTAGGAATTTTGCGCAACGAAGTGGAGCACACTATGTTTCTGGCCGAAGGACATGATAATCTGGGAAATCTGATTGAATTACTGAGAAGAAGAAACTCCGAATATTATGACCTGATCGATACGGCTCGCCTTAGAGCTCAAACGATAACTTACGGAGCATTGTTTGGCCAAAATGATGAAGTAAGTTTTCCAGGGATACAAGTGGCAGCAGGAGAAGGACCTTCTACAAACATCCGTCAGCAAAATACTGCTTTTGATCCATCAATGGAATATATGCAGCAAGGTATTTTGCTTGGAGAAGGGGTTGAAGTAGGAGAAGTTGGACAAATTGTACCACCCGTGGCTAATTTTCAAAATGAGGAAGAACCAGAGGAAGATCCAGCCTGGATGTATGAACTAACTGATATAGATCAAGAAGAAGGGGTTAATTTGAGGAATGCAGAAGAAAGGGCTAATTTGGGAAATGCAGATGATGGGACGGTTAGTGGAGCGGAGATACCCGCACCACCACGTACCAACCCATGATCTTTACACGACTAGCTTGTCACTAGTTTTCCCTTTTAGTGACAAGTTAGAATTTTGTTTTGTCTAGTATTATCTCTAGAACTAACTATAAGTTAGGAGA
The DNA here is from genome assembly GCA_038501285.1 of Penstemon eatonii. Taxonomy (NCBI): domain Eukaryota; kingdom Viridiplantae; phylum Streptophyta; class Magnoliopsida; order Lamiales; family Plantaginaceae; genus Penstemon; species Penstemon eatonii. The sequence continues at coordinate 49,006,338 of CM076715.1, read as the reverse complement.
TAATATTTAGACACTTGGCTAGTTATTGTAAAACCTTAATGATACTCTTTAGATATATACTAATATTAGTATAACTATATAGGCAAGTACTCAAGTTAACTCTTTTTGTCTTAGTCTTGGAATTTAATATCCTTAGAGTTAACATTAGAATATATGACTTTGGCTATGTAATCCGTGTATGTTACTATGGCACAATATTTCATAGGGATGCATTTTGCATTATCATTTTGTATTTTACTATGCTATAATATTATATGTGTGCATCAAATCATATGTAACAATACATTTAAGACACTAACATATCTACATTTCTTAGAATGGCACGAACAAGGAATCAAACTACGCCCACCAGTCCACGAGCTACACCACCATTAAATACTCAAGCAAACCCGACACCAACTCCAGACGGAAATGATCCCAATCAAGGACAAAACTTTGCTAATATAGGACCTGCCATGGCACAACAACCTTTCCATAGAGATGGAGTACCAGACCTCACACAAATGTTTTCATTTATGCATCAATATATGCAATTTTGTCAACAACAAACACATGCGAACGGCTCCACTAATGCATTAGTTCATCCGACTATGGATCAAACACTTGAAAGGTTTCTTCGTTTCCAACCCCCAAAATTCTTTGGAGAACCTAATGATCACAAGGCGGAATTATGGCTTTCCGAAATAGAGAATATTTTTAATGTACTAGATTACACCGATGCGCAGAAAATAAGTTTCGGCACATTTCGGTTAGAGGATACAGCTAGACATTGGTGGAGAACGGTGGAACAACGATGGCAACATGATAATACCCTTCGTACTTGGGAGAATTTTGTAAGAGAGTTTAATTCTAAATACATTCCTCAAGTTGTGCAAACCCGTCGTGAAAGAGAATTCCTAGACTTAACCCAAGATACAATGACCGTGTCCCAATATGAAGATCGATTTACTAAACTTATTAGGTATGCTCCACATTACCAAAATGACGAGGTCAGAAAGGTGAGGAAATTTATTGAAGGACTAAATTTGGAATTACGATGGGCAATAATTTCTACGGACACCACTAGTTACACCCATACAGTAGAAAAAGCATTGCAAGTAGAGTCGGAGATGAAAGAATTAATGAAGGTTGAAGAACAACTCAAACGAAATCGTCCATCAAGCTCTAGATGGGATAATGTAGGAAAATTCAATCAAGGGAATAAAATTTCAAAGACAGTTCATGGGGATCTCAAGAAGAATAATAATACGAAGACAAGATCTGCTACTAACCAAATGAGATCGATAGTGAGAGGGCCATGTAACTTTTGTGGCCACCCAAGTCACAATGAGGAAGCTTGCTGGAAAAAGAGTGGACGATGTATCGCATGTGGTAGTGACCGACATCTTATCAAAGACTGCCCAAGGGCGAAGAATAGCAGCACAACACCACAAGCGAAGCAAGGTGGACAATCAATTGGCCAAACTGGAAGACCTAAGGTCCCTGCTCGTGTTTACGCATTGGATGCCAATGAGGAAGTACCTGACCCAACGGCCGTGGTGGAAGGTAAAATCCATATACTTGGCAAAATTGGCAAAGCTCTATATGATCCTGGAGCTACCCATTCTTTTATTGCTACTTCTTTTTCAACCAACATGTCCTTGGAATTTGAAAAATTGCCTTACACTTTTGAAGTAAGTACACCTATGGGTATTAGTATGACTACGGATTTGGTTTGTAAAGCATGCCCAATTATGATAGACGGTATTAATTACCCGACTGACTTAATCCAACTAAACATCCAAGGATACGATGTCATCCTAGGGATGGATTGGTTGTACCAACATCAAGCCGAACTAAATTGTTATACCAAAGAGATAAAACTTAACAAGATTACACCAAGAGAACTCGAGGTTAGCCAGAAGAAACAACAACCAATACCAATCATCTCGGCAATTGAAGCAAGGGAAATACTACAAGATGAAGGCTATGGATTCTTGGCTTATTTGATAAATAAGCCCAAAGACATAATTCAAATAGAGGAAGTTCCTGTAGTAAATGAGTTCGTGGAAGTATTTCCTGAGGAACTAATTAATTTACCTCCGGATCGCGAAATTGAATTTGTCATTGAAACTCTACCCAGGGCAGCACCCATCTCAAAAACCCCTTATCGTATGGCTCCTGCCGAGTTAAAAGAATTGAAAACTCAGTTACAAGATCTGATTGAACGAGGGTTCATTCGACCTAGTTCTTCCCCTTGGGGAGCACCAGTCTTGTTCGTTAAAAAGAAAGATGGATCTCTTCGATTATGCATCGATTATCGAGGACTGAATAGTGTCACTATAAAGAATAAGTACCCTTTACCACATATCGATGAACTATTTGACCTATTACAAGGATCACATGTGTACTCAAAGTTGGATCTTAGACAAGGTTACTACCAATTGAAAATTCAAGAGAAAGATGTCCCAAAAACTGCTTTTAACTCAAGATATGGCCATTTTGAATTTCTAGTTATGCCATTTGGGTTAACAAATGCACCAGCGGCTTTTATGGATATGATGCACCGAATATTCAAACCTTTTCTAGACAACTTTGTTGTAATATTCATAGATGATATCTTGGTATTCTCAAAGACGAAGGAAGAGCATGCACATCATCTCAGGATAGTACTAAGGACTTTGAAAGAGAATAAGCTTTACGCCAAATTTAGTAAATGTGAGTTCTGGTTGGAACGAGTGACGTTCTTAGGACATGTGATATCCAATGCTGGTATTGAAGTTGATCCTTCCAAAGTAGAAGCAATTGTCAATTGGAAACAACCAACAAATGTTACTGAAGTACGTAGCTTTTTGGGACTAGCTGGTTATTACCGCAAATTTGTCAAGGACTTCTCTAAAATTGCGGCACCATTAACACAATTGACCCAAAAGCAATGTAAGTTTATATGGAGTGATAAATGTGAATCAAGCTTTCAAGAGCTCAAGCGGAGATTGACAACCGCCCCCATACTAGCTTTACCCAAAGGTCCGTGTGGATTTGTTATCTATACAGACGCATCAAAAGAAGGTTTTGGATGTGTACTGATGCAGAATGAGAGGGTAATTGCATATGCCTCAAGGAAACTAAAACTACATGAACAAAATTACCCCACTCACGACCTAGAATTGGGAGCAATCGTGTTTGCTTTGGCAAAATGGAGACATTACCTGTACGGGACAAATTTTGTAGTATACACTGACCACAAAAGTTTGAAATACTTGTTCACTCAGAAAGAATTAAATATGAGGCAGCGCAGGTGGATGGAATTCCTTGAAGACTATGATTGTTCAATTTTATATCATCCTGGAAAAGCTAATGTAGTAGCCGATGCCTTGAGTCGAAAGGCAAAGATTCAAAATATCAAAGGGAAAGAACAAACATATGTGAAAGCTATGATATGTATGCAAGCTCATAGGCGATTGACCAACTTAGATATGCAACCAGAATGGTGCACTCAAATTCGAAAAGCTCAACACGAAGATGAAGATATTCGAAAACAAATGGAATTCGTGGACAAGAAATTAGATTCAAAATTTGACATGGATCGATCAGGTATACTACGATTCCAAAATCGAGTTTGGGTTCCAAAAACTATGCGAAAGGAATTGATGGAGGAAGCGCATAGAGCAAGGTACACAGTTCATCCTGGGGGTACTAAAATGTACAAGGACTTAAAGAAACAATTTTGGTGGAATGGGATGAAGCGTGACATTGCTGACTATGTAAAGAAATGCATGACTTGCCAATTGGTAAAAGTTGAACATCAACATCCTGCCGGAAAACTGCAACCACTACCGATACCTGACTGGAAATGGGATCAAATTACTATGGATTTCGTAACAGGTCTACCAACTGTAAGAAATGGATTCAACAGTATCTGGGTTATTGTGGATAGGCTTACTAAGTCGGCTCACTTTCTTCCTGTAAAGACAAACTACAATGTGGAAACATTGGCTGAATTATACAAGAAAGAGATCATTAGACTACATGGGTTACCATCTAGTATAATTTCAGACAGGGATCCTAAATTTACTTCGAGGCTATGGAAACAGTTACAGGAAAATCTTGGAACTAAGCTGAAATTCAGTACAGCCGCACATCCAGAAACAGATGGACAGTCAGAGCGAGTTATTGGCTTCTTAGAAGACATGTTGAGAGCATGCGTGTTGGACTTCAAAGGTAGTTGGGACCAGCATTTACCACTTATAGAATTTGCATACAATAATAGTTATCATGCTTCCATTCAAATGGCACCATACGAAGCTTTATATGGCAGAAAATGTCGCTCCCCAATCCATTGGGATTTGGACGAGTGGAGAACAACTTCAGACGGCTCACGTAGAGCGATAAGACCAGAGATTATTCAGGAAGCCATTGATAAGGTACAAATAATCAAACAAAGAATAAAAGCTGCACAAGACCGACAAAAAAGTTATGCCGATCGCCGTAGAAGAGATCTGGAATTTGATATAGGGGATAAAGTATTTCTTAAGGTATCACCAAGGAAGGGATTCAAAAGAATAGGGAAAGGTGGAAAGTTAAATCCACGTTATGTAGGACCTTTTGAAATCATTGAGCGAATAGGTAAATTGGCCTACAAATTAGATTTACCCCCAAATCTTACGGGAATTCATAACGTGTTCCACGTATCACAACTGAGAAAATATCATCCAGACGAATCCCACATTTTAGAACCCGATTATCTACAAATAGAAAGTGACCTATCATACCAAGAAATACCAGTTCAAATCCTTGATCAAAAATTCCAGGAGCTTCGCAACCGCAAGATACCTTTGGTAAAAGTATTATGGAGAAATCAAAATGTAGAAGAAGCAACATGGGAACGAGAAGAAGAAATGAGGAAGCATCATCCTGAACTCTTCACTTCAGGTTAGAATCTGGAGACCAGATTTCTTTAAGAGGGGGAGATTGTAACATCCCTACTAAATAAATTAATTGAAGTGGTAGAAATAAATATAGTTTATACAAATTTCATAAGTAAATAGGTGAAAACTTTGTTTCACCAAACAAGACTTAAGGTAAGAAAAAAATCTAGACAAGAAAAATCTAGTCAAGAAAACTTTTACCCCAACCTCTTAACATTATTACAAGAAAGCCACTCTTCCTTCCTATTTAAGATAACTATAGAGTCATTAAATAGGGCATACTTTCCTCCAAATCAGTTTAGAAAACGTCCATAAGAGCATGGAGCTTAAGAACACTAGGAAGAAATAGAAGCAAGTCAAGGTAAGAATTCTTCTACTAACTTATATACCTGAAGTTCTTCTCTTTAATACCTAAAATCTAATGAAAAACTTTTGATTCCAGTTAATATTTGAATCAATTTAAAGTTGGAAAGAAGTAGGTTCAAGTCTTGTATCAATCCATCACTTACAAAGGAAGTTATTAAGGTAAACTTACAATCTACACAATTCTGCGCAGTGTTATTATTTTGCGTATAAGTTGAGTTCGGTTTGGAATTTTTAGAATCTGTTTGTTGGGTTGGAAAGAAGACAAAATTTGGTGTATTCAAGTAGTATTTTGGTCTGCCATGTCCGGTTCATATGCCGGTGGTGGCTCAATTTCAGAACAGTTCAAACAGGGGAGTTAGAATCACTAGGACTGTTTTGGGGTTTTGAATGTTTATGTTTATTTTTGACTCATCTTATGACATAATTTTACTTTTCATAACCTTATAATATCTTATGTTAATTTATGGCTTTTATGTTATGAAAAAGGACTAACCTTTGTATTTACCTTCTATTAACTAGTTGAAAAGAGAAAGTGTTAATCAACCTATCATGAATTCCTTTAGAACTTCTGCTGGAATTTCTAACTTTTATATACTATTGATTCTGACCATTTAAAATTATGTCCTTCAATCTAATGAAACTATTTTGAGTTAGGAAACCATAGGATTTTGTTTCATGTCATTCCATTACATATATAAAAAGTTATTCAAATAATAAGCTTTGCTGCCAACACTAAAAGTAAAAGCCGACTAAATGAGATGGTTTGTTTGTTCATTTATTTACACTATCTGAAACTCCTAGGCTTATAGTTTTATTATTCTTAGTTTACTTCAAGTTTAGTGATGATTATAATACTACAGATTTTAATAAGTGCTTACTTAAATTAGGTCGGGAGAATACGATCGAACCAAGTTAACAAGATAGAATTGAACTTCGGGTGAGGCTTCTCGTTCTTTCTTCAGCCCTCTTGGCACAACGCCCTGAGAACAAGAACAACTTTGATATTCTAAATTTCATATTATTCCAAAGCACAAACTCATTCTATTATATATATGTTCTACTTTCTGACTTGATTGAGCCCGTTCTTGATATAACATGTTCTTGTTGATTCTGATTGTGCTTCACACCGATTTTGACATTTCAATGACAACCCTCATTTCTTTCATTCGATCTAGTAGGTAATATTATCCCGATTTATGGATTATGTCTATCTTTTGTTATGTTACTATCACCCTTGGGGACGCCCTTGGGAAGTTGGGCCCTGGGACTAACAAAGTTGACGGCTGGGCGACATCGGGTCGTCGGTTTATGATCTCTTTGATTAGTACCCCTCTGTGGTTTAGTTACGGGTAAGTGATCCGAACTGAACTGACATGCACCCGGGCATGTCCACTGTTTTGTTTGGCGAGGTCGCTCCTCGTAGGGAGGTATAAGGTGGATAAGATTTGTACTTGATAATTTTTTTTTGTTTACCAAATAAGAACATGAAATTCTGAATTTCGCTCTCCTTACTTCTTGATCTTATAAATAATGCTTCATATACTCTCTAATTTTTCTATTCCTTTCTAGTTCACTGTCCATATTCTTGTTAATACGTATATAACTTTGTTTTGGCATCACAATTTCTCACTAAGTCGAACAAGACTTACACCTCTTTCTATTGTTGTTCTTTTCTCAGATTGACTTTGGAAACTAAGAATCAAGAGATGAAGAATGCGAGATAATTGTTGAGTTTCATAAGTCATACATGTAAACGCTTTATTATCATATGCTAGTTTTCAACATATTAAGTGCTAGGTTTGGATTCTCTTTTGGATTGTAATACGTAAAGTAGGAGAAAGTGACTAATATGCGTTACTTTAAATATGAGTCACTCTTTGTTTTGAAACTTTGTAAGTCTAGAACTTCCGCTGTATTGATTAAAATTATAATACTTATCTTATACCATTGAATGTTCTGTTAGAATTGACACACGACCAATTCAATTAAATCGACATTTACAAGTGTTAAATCAATTGAGTTAGTCGGGCGTCTCAATTTGAGTCAGCTGATGACCTACCCTTCTGTTCGCTGTTTCAGCACGAGATCAGTAGTCTTCTGGGCTTTGAACTTTGAACTCTTCTGATGTCTTCTTTTACTTGTTCAAAATTCTTCCAAGGGAACTAAGCTTTCCATACTTAGCTGATTTTGACGTTTTGGAAATAATCAAAACCTTCCCTTACTTCTTAACTTCTTTGCACTACATCTTCATCTTCATCCAACGTACGATTAAAGCCCAAGTCTTAGCCGATTTCATATTAGAGACTCCGACTCAAGCAAACGAACATAATGAATCAACCACCCTTGCCAATGATATCTTGATCGTAGAAAATCAAACTTGGTTGATGCACGTCGACGGTGCTTCGAGTCGAGAAGGAGGAGGTACCGGAATCAACTTTACCGGACCAAATAAGGAGGATATAAATTATGCAATAACACTGGATTTCTTCGTAACAAACAACGAAGCAGAATATGAAGCATTGATCGCTGGAATGGAAATGGCAATCAAAGCCGACATAAAAAACCTTAAAGTATTAACCGATTCAGAGTTAGTACAAAGGCAAATAGAAGGCCTCTATGAGGCAAAAAAATTTAATATGGTCAAATACCTTACCAAAGTGAAGGAATTAGCTGAAAAATTTGATAATTTTGGGATACAGAACATTCCACAATCGGAGAATAAATGGGCCGATCAATTGTCTAGATTTACAGGATCTAACGATGGAAAAACCGAGAGGGTAATCAACTGGTTAATTTCCAATACGCCGGCATCGATATCGATGAGACACCGGTCGCTCAAGTAATGGAAATCGAAGAAGTCGAAAGAAATTGGATGACTCCAATGATAGATTATCTTCAAGAAGGAAAATTGCCGCTCGACCAAAATATAGCTCGAAAAATAAAATATCGGCTCCAAGATATACATTAATAGAAGAAAAACTTTACCGAAGATCAGTGTCGGGAATTCTTCTAAAATGCATCTCCGAATCTCAAACCTACGATATACTCCTAGAAGTATATGAAGGAGAAGCAGGAAATCACAGTGGAGCAAGGGCCTTGGCTTTAAAATGCATCAGAACTGGATATTATTGGCCTACCATCAACAATGATGCAATCCAATATGTCCAAAAATGTCATCATTGCCAAGTACATGCTAATATAAGTAATCAACCGGCCGAAAACATGCACCCCATACCAGTATGTTGGACGTTTGATCAATGGGGAATGGATCATCGTGGGACCTTTCCCAACAGGTCGATCCAAGAAATCATACGTTTTAGTTGTTGTGGAATACTTCAGCAAGTGGATAGAATGCATTTCACTTGCTCGAATAACTCAATTCCAAGTGATCAATTTCTTATGGAAGTTCATAGTGTGTCGATTTGGCATCCCAAGAATTCTGATCTTTGATAACGGAACCCAATTTGCGGGAAAACAGGTAATGGAATGGTGTACAAAGCTAGGAATTCAGTAAAATTTCACTTCAGTTGGGCATCCTAGAGCGAACGGACAAACTGAGGTAGCGAACCGAGAAATAATAATATCTTTGGAGAAAAGATTAGGGGCAGCCAAAGGAAAATGGCTAGATGAACTCCCAGGAGTACTATGGGCTAATCGAACCACGGTCAGAACTTCAACCGGGGATACCCCATTCAGTTTAGTATATGGCTCGGAAGCTGTTATTCCAGTCGAAACACTGATTCCGACACCAAGAATTGAAATGTATGACGACTAGGAAAATGGAAAGACAAGAGAAAATGATATTGATTTAACAGAAGTTTTAAGAGAAAAAGCGGCCGTACGTTTGCAAGTCGCTAAATCAAATATGGAAAGGGCCTACAATCAAAAAGTACTCGTCCGAACCTTCAAAGAAGGAGACCTGGTCTTAAAAAAGGTAGAGGTATCCAAGCATGTGGGAAAGTTACAACATAATTGGGATGGACCATACATTGTCATCGATGTAGGAAAGAAAGGTTCATACAAAATTGCGCATTTGGACGGAACACCCCTACCAAGGAATTTGAACGCAGTCAACATCCGAAGATACTATGGAAGATAAATCCTAGTAAATTATCTTGCTTTATTTCATTTGTTTTATTTTCAAGTTATTTCTATTTAAACGAGCTGTAACAAAGGCTTTGGCCTGAAATTTATTATCAAATTTTTTTTAACAAAATCAGAAGTATATTTATAAAAGGCGAAGCATTAACACGAGTCGAGTAAAATTGATTCACTCAATAAACACTCCTCGATCTGAAGGTCTTAAAACGAGTCGAGTATAAATTGATTCGCTCAATAAACGCTCCTCGATCAATTTCCAAAGATGAAAAAGACTTTGGTATAAAAACCTAAGTCTAAATAAAAAGAGTTGAGTATAAATTGATTCGCTCAATAAACGCTCCTCGATTGATTTCCAAAGATGAAAAAAACTTTGGTATAAAAACCTAAGTCTAAATAAAAAGAATTGAGTATAAATTGATCCGCTCAATAACGCTCCTCGATCAAATTTCCAAAGATGAAAAAGACTTTGGTATAAAAACCTAAGTCTAAATAAAAAGAGTTGAGTATAAATTGATTCGCTCAATAAACGCTCCTCGATCAAATTCCAAAGATGAAAACGACTTTGTTATAAAGACCTAAGTCTAAATAAAAAGAGTTGAGTATCAATTGATCCGCTCAATAAACGCTCCTCGATCTATTTTTAACGATTAAAAAAGGCTTTGTTGTAAAAACCTAAGTCTAAATAAAAAGAGTTGAGTATAAATTGATCCGCTCAATAAACGCTCCTCGAACTAATTTTAACGATTAAAAAAGGCTTTGGTATAAAAACCTAAGTCTAAATAAAAAGAGTTGAGTATAAATTGATCCGCTCAATAAACGCTCCTCGATCTATTTTTAACGATTAAAAAAGGATTTGGTATAAAAACCTAAGTCTAAATAAAAAGAGTTGAGTATAAATTGATCCGCTCAATAAACGCTCCTCGATCTATTTTTAACGTTAAAAAAAGGCCTTGGTATAAAAACCTATGTCTAAATAAAAAGAGTTGAGTATAAATTGATCCGCTCAATGAACGGTCATCGATCTATTTTTAACGATTAAAAAAGGCTTTGGTATAAAAACCTAAGTCTAAATAAAAAGAGTTGAGTATAAATTGATCCGCTCAATAAATGCTCCTCGATCTATTTTTAATGATTAAAAAAGGCTTTGGTATAAAAACCTAAGTCTAAATGAAAATAGTTGAGTATAAATTGATCCGCTCAATAAACGCTCCTCGATCTATTTTTAACGATTAAAAGGCTTTGGTATAAAAACCTAAGTCTAAATGAAAAGAGTTGAGTATAAATTGATCCGCTCAATAAACGCTCATCGATCTATATCTAATGATCGAAAAGATTGGAGTCTTAAAACGAGTTGAGTATAAATTGATCCGTTTAATAAACGCTCCTCGATCTATATCTAATGATCAAAAGGATTTGGGAAAAATACCTAAGTCTTAAAGCGAGTTGAGTATAAATTGTTTCGCTCAATAAACGCTCCTCGATCTATACAATAACGATAAAAGTAAGAGAGAAATCAACAACAAAAAAATATGAGAATGATAACATTAAAAGTATTATTCATCTGAAGTTCTGAGAACGGATCTCAAGTTACACACGAAGAATACAAAAGAACTTTGTACGACCTACAAATCTTCACAACTATTTAAGAAAAAAAAAAACATAATCCTATTCTATAGATCTTCGGTCTTCACGACAATGTCCACGGAAACACCGATCTCCTCCCAAGTGCCTCGATGATTATAACTAACCACCTAAGAAGCATGCTGCTCAGGAAGGTCGACTTCTTTGGTTCGATGGCCAGGATCTGAAGATCAAATGTTCTTCCAGACGAAATGAGCATTACCAGCCAGATATCCGGCAATACTCATTCACCCACAACGAGATACTGCTTTCACATTATGGTTTGACATTTTACTCTAAAGCAACATCTATTTGGGGCAGTCGTGATCATTAATATTTAGCAGCACACCCCGGTGGTCTATCAATCCGGAGGTAACATCCAAAAGCGACGGTGCCTGGTAAACATGAACCCTCCATGTGCAAACAGGAAACCACGGACCTCAAACCCGTAAATACAAGGTTCGAGGCCTCATGGGACCCGTCAGTACGAGGTAGGGCTTCCATGGGACCCGTCAGTACAAGACAGAAGAAATTTCAGTTATTATGATATGAATCACAATAATGTGACTTTTTGAATATTATGGGATCAGAAGGCAAAATGAAATTCAAGGAAACTGAGATCTCCATCTTTTCTGAGAAATCATAAACAAAATATGGAAACTGCCTACTTATTTATAGGCACTTATGCAAGTGATTCTACGGCTGGATAGAGATTTGATCAAGGGACGGAAATGCGACCTTTTGACTTCCCGTAATTAATGCAAGTAAGTTGGAACGGCACCTCTCTGATCGGCTCAACGAATCGATGATAAAAGAAAAAGAAGATCGAAGCGATCAATGCACAATAAAAGCAGATCTAAAAGTGCTCCAGACCAGAAAAGTTTACACGCTCACATATGCTAGTCGCTTGATAAAGAGCGAGAGATGCTCGATATTGCAACAAGGTATTAGCTCGACTAGAGGAATAAGGATCTCGTACTCTGACCTAAGAGGTCGTAACTGCCTCATATGTCACATGAAAAAAATTTTAACTAACCATGTTTAGACCTCTATTGGAATCCAAGAAATCTGACATGAAAATCAGGAGAATAGTCGTCATTATTCCAGACTACAAAAAAGTCACCGCCTAACATTCCAAAGAATTGCTAAAGGAGGTCTGAATAAGCTAGATCTAAGTGATGATTCTACATTTTCCAATTCCTCCCATATCAAAGAATTGATATATTGATACGTCGGTTGCTTTATTTGAGGAACATGGAACTCACAATCAGTACAGAGAAACATGGATTTTACGAAGATACATAGAACGATATCTTCTCTCCAAACTTAGACCTATGACAAGAAAAGCAAAGCTCAACAGAAGAAATGACAGCCTCTTATATAAGATATATATAACAAATGGACAAATTTACAAGGGACTGATCGAACATCGACGACAACGCTGAGCGTTCCTCAACAATTATTCAATCAACTATCTACATGGATGGCCTGCTGTCCATATTTTATGTCTAACACGACTTTGGAACAATCATAAGGGACCATACTTGGTCGATCATCATTCTTATACTTGATTTAAAAGTTTGATTTGCAGAACAAACGTTATATCATTCAGTTACTTAAAATTTGATCGAGCCAGACTAAGCTACTCTTTCGAACAAAGCATATTCTCCCAGAAGATCAATATCAGATAAGTATGCTAATCTATACTGATTATTTCGAGAAGTTATACTTATTCATAACAGCAAAATATGCATAACGAAAGATATCTACTAACTAAAATTGATCAAGGAATGAATCTAGTCATAAAAGATTATCATTAGTTCATTCTCCCCATACAAAAATTCAGCCCAAACAACCACACAAAAGGTTAGAGCGCTACCAAAACAAATAAAAAAAAAAAAATAAAAGAAAGAGAAATGCCAGATAAGAGCTGGGTCGAAACAGATCATTGAGAAGGGTTACTACCACCAGGCCGTCTAGCAGAAGCACTCCTCAGAGGAGTCAAGTTACCTGCAAACGCCATCAATTCCTCCTGACGCTTTAGATAACCAGCATCATAACCTTCTTCATAGGCCTACCGTCGAGACTCCTCTGCTAGGGCAGCAGCCTGAACCAAATCACTTTTCTCCTTCTCCAAGACAGACTTCTCTTCTTGTAATTTTTTGAGGTCATCATTGGCAAGCTGCAGCTGGAGGGTCTGCCCTGCGGCCTTCGCCGTCTCTGACTCCAAACGACGTTGATAGGCATCCTTACCGATCCACAGATCATCATTTTGCACACCCAGCTGGAGTGCAAAATATTTGGCCTGGAAAAGAAAAGAAAAAGAAAAGCCCTTACATAACAAGGCAATCAAAATAAAAGCTAGAAAAATAATCAAAAATATGTTTACCTGGTCACATATCTTCACCAGCGAATGAACAAGGCGAACATTGGAGGTACCCTCGAGCTTCCTCAACTCGCCAGGCAAAATAGTGCCTATGCCCAAGTCCCAGGACAAAGCATCAGGCTCAATAGAGCCAGGCAGTTCACTACCAAAAGGAACACCGTCAGGATGTGGAGTCACCGACTGCATAATATCCTTAACTTGCTCGAGAATGCAACGGTCATCTAACATACGAGGGGATTCACTCTCGTTAGGACTCACCGAGGTCTCCTTGCCCGAAGCAGAGATAACGGTCCGCCGACCGGACCTTGATCCGGTCCGACCCCCAGAAGGCCCGCCAGATTCAAAAGAAGTAGTCATCACAGTAGTATCATTAAATAAGTAATAAGGAAATCTTGAGAAATAGGTTGTGTTGCGGAGGGATTTACAAAGGAACCCTCATTAATCACCTCCGAGGCAACACCAACTTGGCCTCCGCTGACAACTGGGGCAGCAAAAGTAGAAAAAGGAAGGGAATTAACAGGAACATGCTCATATGTGCCATGTTCGAAAGAAGAAGTGCCTGAAGGAAAGGGTACGTCGAAAGCTTGCTCCATAAATGACGAATCGCCAAAGGCCACCCGACCAGGGGAAGGCCTTCTTCCTACCTCACCAGAAGAGGAAAAGTTTTGTTGTGTGAAAGACGAACTGACTACGGAAAAAGGTTCAGATGGAACGACAAGAGTATCGATCGCCGACCTACTAATGGAAGACGAACGAGGAGGTTCTATCGAGGGCCCCTCTGTTCGAGACTTTTTTGGTCTAATATTTCTAGCACTCTCGCGGGAAGGACGCTTTGAAGTGTTACCGAAAAGATTACACATGATCGGAATTCAAAAAAGAAAACTAAATTATCGAGAAAGCTTATCGACCTGCTAACGAAAGAGTATTCTGTTAAGAAATGAGTAAAAGCGGTAAATAGTGAGTAAAGTTTTACCTTTCGTATTTATACTATACGAAAAGACGCAAGAGACTCAAAGAATGGGCGCGTAACACAGAATCTAGCCTAGGAATAGACGCAAGAATTCAAAAAGACATACGCATAATGATTACGGCAAAGTTAATAACTTGTCTAAATTATTACAGAGAAGACGAAAAGACGTAACTGTCAGAATATGAATTGTCTATTTTATAAAGGGATAAAAGAGTAATATTGCAATTTAACTTACGATAACAGTTACAAAGGTTATTTCACAGATCAACATATTGCTACTTGATTCATACAACTTGGTCACCATCTGGAACTTCCTGTTCGCCAGCAACGTCTCCTTCATTCGTTGCTTCTATGTTTTCCTCCTCTTCTTCTGGATCGATGAAATTATTATCGACCTCGTCATTGATATCTGAAGAAGGAATCGGCAATGGCCTACCGAACTCTTTGACAAGGTGAGCCAAAGGAAACTTTTGATAAACGACGTCCGGTAGCTCGGAAGGAGAATATTCTTCGCCATAACGGTTCAACCGAATGTGCGCCGCTTTAAAATATTCCTTTCGACGATCATCTATCAGTTCAAAAGCGACCAACTGATGAATCGCCTTCTTGAACGTGCTCTCCCGGAGCGGACCGACCATTTGATATACCAACGCTGTATGAACAGAGAGCTAAGGAATTCACGAATAACTTTTTCATCAGGATTCCGGCCATAACGATCCCTGAGTCCACTAAAAGGAATGTCCCTCTCATACTCCTCTAAAGAAGCCTGAAGACTCGATACTTGAGATTCCAACTCGCTAATTCGAGCAGTAATCTGAAATTGACACTCTTCCAACTTTTTAGCCAATTGATTGGCATGTTCTTTAGCACGAGAAGTCTCCAGAACCCTATCTATAATCTCCTGGTCATCAGTCCCCGTAGCCCGAGTCTCTACGACCGGAAGAGAAGAAGTCGTTGAGGGACCAACCTCTGAACCAGAAGTCTTATGAAGTAAAGTCTTGTATTTCTCATCCAGAAACTCACATTGTTGTTTCCCGAGAGCAGCTTCATAGGCATATGATGCCAAACAAGTCTTAGTTTGAAAAAGAAAAAGATAAAAGAAATATATGCAAGCTAAAGTATTCATTGAGGAAAATTACCCTACGAGCACACATAAAGGAGATCACCTTTTCAGCATAAAGAGAAGCTCGCTGAAATTTCTCTAAAGGATCCTTCCGAAGGAGCTTGTTCATATCGCGAGTAAACACACCTGATAAAAGAACACGAGTTGCCTTATACACCGCATTCTCGCTCTCATCATGAACTAAATAATCGTTCTCAGGATAACCGGCGGCTCTCCTCCCCTGTAGATGTTCCTCGATCATCTCAACAAGAGTGAGCTCCGGATGATTCTCACCTAGTAGAGACAGGTCCTTGCCCGAGGGAATATAGTAACACCTTTTTCTCTCCACTGGCTTATCATTAGGATGGGGCATCGACCAGCTACGGCATCCACGTATGCCTAGGGAAGTTCGAAGTTGAAAAGGAGGATAACCAGATCCCGTCCCCAGGCGAACAGGTGATTCTTGGGAGGAATCTAGAGATTACTCTCTGTTCTCTTCAGAATCATTTCCCAATTCTAATTTTCTTATCCGAGACGCTCTTTGCTCGATAGGAACATTCTCTATGGTTTTGGTGGATTTAGACAACACCATTTTTCCCTTTAAAGAGCGTCGGGAATTTTCTACCATAAGAGCTGAGGAGAAAACAAAATCGGAATTTGACAATGCAGTATTAGAATAGATACTTACCCAATGATTCAGAAGAAGAAGAAATTGGAAAAATATGAGTACTTAATCCCGCCTCGCGAAGAAAAACTTCGCTGATAAGAAGAGCACTCTGATATTTGTTGACACGCATAGCTTGGATTTCGCCAATGAACTGGGGATCGTCGGGAATAAAATCACCAGTCGCCAAACGACCACCATAAATCCATTTGGAATCATGGTCCCAGGAAAAGGGCTCAGTGGAGCCATCCGCCAAACGAATATGAGAAGGCGGACGAATGAAGAAAAAAAGAGATTTCCAGGAGGGATTGCTGGAAACCGGAGAGTCAAAGATTGCGCGACTAGTTTTTTTGCTAGCGAAGAAACATCCGCGGTTGGAGGAACTAGAAACGTTAAAACGAAACAATTGCGTAAAATTACGAAAAGAGGGTTGGAATCCTTTCGCTATCATCAAAACGGAAAAATAGACCACGAAGGCCACGAAAATAGGTACTAATTGAGTCAAGGACACACTGAATATTTTCAAAATGTCAAGAAAGAGGGCAGACAAGGGGAGACGCAGACCGCAGTTAAAATGGGCTTTGTAAAAGGCTCGACACCCCTCCGGCGATGATGTAACCCTATCAGAAGGAGAAGGGAGAATGATCTCGGAACCATCCGGGAAATTTTTGGCATAATTTCTCACGTCCTCAGAGAAAGTGCCCTCAGTATAAGCACAAGCAAGATCCTCTATCGGTTCAGAAATTTGAGGAGTCGTACCCTTGCCTTTCTTAGCTCTGGCAGTTGATGTACCAAGTCTTCGTCATTATAAACTACTATGGATCAATCGATTTATATCGAGAACCTCGTCCCTCGAGTTCACATCGATTATAAACAAACTTATCTGACGTCGGCATCGACCTCGATCTCTTCGTCTTATCTGACTTGTTAACCGACGTTCTATTAAACTTGACCCACTTACAATCGGATCGAACCAGTAGCTGAGGATCCGTATTCGAATCAAGATGTCCAATCGTGATTCGACCCGGCGATCCATCTAAAAAACTATAAATAGCTCTCATAAATGAGATAAAATGTACGCACTTTCTATGCATTAAATACAGACCGATCTCCAACTTTATCTCGAGACTTACTTAAGCATCGGAGGGTTATCGCCGGGTAACCACCGGTATTTACCTAACGTAGTTGTCTTTGATTACAGGTTAGGATCCCTTATACAAATCGAGGAGAAGCTTGATTGACCTGCCGATCCTCACATTGACGAACGTGGATACCGACGAGGAACAATCATCCTATCGATAACACACTCATCAATTGGCGCCGTCTGTGGGAATATTAACTCTGAATCTTAAAAGATGACTACTAGATCAAAACCAGCTCTAGTTCGAGAGCGAGAAGCAAATCGAGATCAAAACGGGGAAGGTCAAGGTGACAACTTGTTCCCTCGAAACCCTGAGCAAATACACAATGATGAAGGGGGACCTTCCAGACCCCCGATCCCACCAATTATGCAACTCACCAAAGATGACTTGAAGGCACTCTTGGATGATGCCAAGAAAGAGTGGCTCGCGGAAGCCGCCAGTGAAAATCATAATCCTCCCCAAAGACTACCACGCACTGTCGTTCGCAACGTCGAAAATGAAGTCGAGGTGGACCAAGCCGACAGTTAGGCTAATAAGCGTCAAGCCAGATGCTTGGGGAGGCAGGATCACGGAGAACAATCGGTTAGGGAGGTCAACAAACTCGCCTCTAAAGTTAGGTCACTTCATCAGAAGTTAGACAGACAAGAAAAGAGGAACGAGCTCCCGGTGTCGAATTCCCAATTGAGAAAATCACCCTTTTGTGACGAAATCTTCTTCGAAAGATTACCACTCGACAAAAGACTACCCACTCAACTACCTCGTTACTTTGGAACCGAAGACCCTGACGAGCACTAGCCTCATTCAACCTCCAGATGCAGCTCCACGGTATCTCGGACAATGTGGCAGCTAAAGCCTTCTCGACAACGCTATCTGGAATGGCGCAGTCATGGTTTGGAAGATTAGAAGAGAAATCCATCTTGGATTACGATCAACTTTGCGACAAATTTATGAGCCAGTTCGGTAGCAAAAGGGCAGTTAGACCCCCCGCCAATCACCTGTACTCTATCATACACAAACCTGATGAGAGTTTTAGAAGTTTTATGGGGAGATTTAATAACGAGCTCTTAAAAGTCGAGATGCCTATGGTGGAATTCCTAATTACTGTTTTGTTTCAGAGTACCTTGAACCGAGGCTTCGCCAGTGCCATAGTCAGAGAAAATCCATCGACATATGAAAAATTAATGGAGATGGCCAATCAGTACATGAATGAGGAGGAGATGAACAAGTTAAGAGGAACCTTCTTCGGATTGGCAAAATCCGAAGAAAAGCAGGCAGTCATCGTCGCGGATCGACCTCCGGAAAGAATTCCGAACAATCGATATAATGAGAGAAGAAACAGAAGAGGATACGAAGAAGAAAGAAACTTTAATCCGGGAAAACAAGGAGCAGGAAGATTGAATAAGGAATACCACGACAACTATACTCCATTGAAAAAACTCAGGTCAGAAATCTTATTCGCCATACAAGACAAAAACTTGTTTTAGAAAGCCTGTTGTTATCAGGGACAACCCTAGCTCGAAAAGATATTGTCGTTTTCATAGACAAAGAGGGCACGATACAGACGACTGTTATCAGTTGAGAGATGAAATAGAAAGATTAATAGCAGAAGGTCACTTAACTGGCTACGTGAAAATCCCAAGTAATGACCATGTTGCAAACCAATCACATAATAAACGGTCGAGATCTAGATCTCCCCCAAGGAGGGATCATAATCAGGACACCAGGGAAGAGCAGCCCAGAAGAGCCCAACCTGGGACCATCGTCAATATGATATCGGGAGGACCAACTGGAGGAGACAGTAAGAACTCAAGAAGGGTTGTTTCTCGAACACTTCGAGAGGGGAGTTTGAGTGACCGAAAGGAAGTATTCTCAATACGACCCACGATGCAAAAACAAATGATTGGGTTCGATGACTATGATCGTCAAAAGGATTATGTGTCGTTTAACAACCAGGACATACCGGATTGGCCGCTGGTAATCACGGCCCAAGTCGCTGGAGCTACCGTCAAAAGAATCCTGATAGACTCGGGGAGCTCGGCAAATATCCTTTTCATGGACGCGTTGGAGAGAATGGACCTCGGTCCAACTCCCTTGGGAACCGTAGTAATGCCACTTATTGGTTTTGGAGGAGCCCAGGTCATTCCTAAGGGTACCTTAACCCTGTCGCTCACCTTGGGAGAGGCAGGCAACTCGAAAATCCGAATGATAAAATTCTTGGTAGTTGATGCGCAGTGTGCTTATAATGTTATACTAGGAAGACCTGCTCTGAACGCTTTTCAAGCTGTCATCTCCACTTATCACCAAAAAATAAAATTTCCGACGACTCACGGAGTCGGTGAAGTAATGTGAAACCAAAAAGAAGGATGGGATTGCTACACAGTTTCCCTCGGTCAAGGGACGAATAATAAGGAACTTCGCTCTGAAGCCCCTGATTTAGGTAAGGAAGAGAAAATCAAGCCAGTTGCCACTGTCGATACAGATAAATTAATCAAGCTAGATATGACAGAGGAGAAGAAAGAAAAACAAGAAGAAGTAAATTCCAAGAAAAGAAAGTTCGAAAGAATCGAACCGTTGGAGGGGCACAAATCGATTGAGTTAGTACCCGGAGAACCATCGAAAACCACCAGAGTAGGAAATCAACTCTCCGAAGGACTGGAGACTCAGCTGATCGAATTCTTAAGGGAAAATGTGGACGTCTTTGCTTGGTCGACCACCGACCTACAAGGAATCGACCCAAAGATCATAGTCCATAGGCTCAATATCGATCCTTCGTCTCGTCCTGCCAGGCAGAAGAAGAGAAACTTTGGCCCAGAAAGAAACAGGATAATAAAAGAAGAGGTCCGGAAGCTTTTGGACGCCGACTACATTGCTGAGATCCATTTCACGGAATGGCTCTGCAATGTCGTTTTAGTCTCTAAAGGAGGTGGGAAATGGAGAATGTGTAACGACTTCACAGATTTAAATAAACTCTGCCCGAGATATCCATACCCCCTTCCAAGGATCGACTCCCTAGTTGATTCTACGGCAGGCTGTGCGATTCTAAGTATGATAGATGCCTTCCAGGGTTTCTACCAAATTTTTATGGCCCTTGAAGATCAAGAGAAAACAGCATTTATCACAGAGTTGGGCGTCTTACCAACGACTAGTAAACAAAATGTTCGAAGCATTGATCGGCAAATCGATGGAAGTATATGTCGATGACATGTTAGTCAAGAGTCTTGACGAAAACGACCATCTGGTCCATATCAAACAGGCATTCGATATAATGAGAAAATATGGTATGAAACTCAATCCAGCCAAATGCACCTTTGGAGTTAGGTCGGGAAAGTTCCTTGGTTATCTGGTAAACGAAAGAGGAATAGAGGCCAATCCGGAGAAAATCTAAGCGATAATCGACCTCAAAGCCCCGCGTAACTTAAATGAAGTACAGAAGCTCTTCGGCAAGATCACGGCCCTGAATCGATTTATATCTCGATCAGCGGATAAAATCCTTCCTTTTTTCAAAATCATGAGAAATGCGAAGAAATTCGAGTGGTCGGAGGAGTGTGATCGGGCTTTCGAACAGTTAAAAACATATCTCATATCTCCTCCTCTTCTAGCTAAACCACATGGCAATGAAGATCTCCACCTCTATATAGCCGTCTCTGAACAGGCAATCAGCTCGGTCTTGGTGAGAATGGAAGCTAAGGACAACTACCCGATATACTACGTAAGTAGAGTCTTGCAAGGCCCGGAAAAGAATTACTCTGTAATCGAAAAATTCGCCCTCGCCATAATAACCACAGCCCGAAAGTTGAGACCCTATTTCCAGTCCCATAAAATCATCATCCTGACTAATCAACCACTACGACAGACGTTATCCAAACCAGACGCATCAGGACGATTAATCAAATGGGCCGTGGAGTTGGGGGAGTATGATATCCAATACTTGCCCAGAACGTCGATAAAGGGGCAGATATTGGCTGATTTTGTGCTCGAGAGCACTCAAGTAGAGGAACAGAAAAAAGAAATCTGGATGCTTCATGTCGATGGGTCATCGACATCAGTGGGAGGAGGCGTAGGAATTTACTTCCAGGGCCCCAACGAAGTAGAATTGGAATTCCCTTTAAAATTGGATTTTATCATATCAAACAACGAGGCGGAATACGAAGCCCTATTGGCTGGCCTAAAAATGGCAAGCGAGACAGGAATTCAGAATCTTGTTGCTTACACCGATTCGCAGTTAGTCGAGAAACAATTCAAAGGATTGTTCGAAACCAGAGAGGATTCAATGATCAAATACCTGTCTTTAGTTAAGGCTCAAGTTTCCAAATTTGAGACCTTCCAGTTGGAATACATAAGACGAACGGAAAATTAAAGCTTTATGCTTCTCTTCCAGATTTGAGGATTTATGGAGTAAAGCTTTATGCTTCTCTTCCAGAAACTCGCACTGTTGTTTCCAATGTGCATTTTCATAGGCGTATGACGCAAGACAAGTTTTGGTCTGAAGAACAAAGAGAGCAAGAAAAAGAGATGGATTAATAAATTAAGGAAGACCTTTAAGATTATCTATTAATATGATTAAAGTAAAAAGATGTCACCTTCTCGGCATAAAGAGAAGCTCGCTGGAATTTCTCCAGAGGATCCTTATGAAGAAGCTTATTGAGATCACGAGTGAAAACACCAGACAAAAGAACGCGGGTTGCCTTATCGACTGCGTTCTCACTATCATCATGAATAAGAGAATCCTTCTCGGAGTAACCAGCGGCCCTCCTTCCCTCTAAATGATCCTCGATCATTTCGACCAGAGTAGGTTTTGGATGTTTATCTCCGAGTAAAGAAAGGTCGTCACCAGAACGTCCATAGTAACTCCTCTTTCTATCAACTGGATTATTAGTAGGATGAGGCATCGACCAGCTACGACATCCTCGAATACCCAAAGATGTTCTAAGGTGAAGAGGAGGATAACCAGATCCCGTGCCCTGACGAATGGGGGACTCACGAGAAGAATCTGGAGATTCCCCTCTATTATCCTCGGACTCATGGCCCAACTCCAGTTTTCTTTTTCGTGAAGCTCTCTGCTCGATGGGGGTGTTCTCTACGGATTTTGAAGATTTCGACAGCACCATTTTTCCCTTCGAAGAATGCCGAGAGTTTTCTACCATATGGGCTGAAAAAGAAACAAAATAAAAGTTAGTTTCTCCATATACAAGATATAGTTACAGCAATAAGATAAAATAAAATACTAACCAAGAGGATCAGATGATGAACTGACGGGAAAGTTATGAACGCTTAACCCCGCCTTACGAAGGAAAACCTCCCCGATCAGAAGAGCGCTTTGATATTTGTTTGCACGCATTTCGGGGATTTCAGTGATAAACTGCACATCGTCAGGAACAAGTTCACCGGTCGGTAAGCGACCTCCAGGAATCCAATTGGAACCATGATCCCATAAAAAAGGCATGGTCGAACCATCCGGAAAACAAATATTAGACAGAGGACGAACAAAGAAGAAATGAGATTTCCACGAAGGATTACTAGAAACAGGGGCGTCAAAGATTGCTCGACTAGGCCGCTGACTAGCAAAGAAATATCCACGATTTGAAGAACTAGAGATATTAAAGCGAAAAAGCTGCGTAAAATTACGAAAGGAAGGTTTAAACCCCTTCGCAATCATCAAAACGGAAAAACAAACCACAAAAGCAACGGAATTTGGAACCAGCTGTGTCAAGCACACACTGAAAGTTTTCAAAACTTCGAGAAAAAGGGGAGACAAAGGAAGACGCAATCCACTATTGAAGTGAGCCGTATAAAAGGCTCGACATCCCTCCGGGGGAGATGTGACTCTATCAGTAGAAGAAGGAAGAATTATCTCAGAACCTTTCGGAAAATATTTGGCGTAATTATTCACAACATCCGGGAATGTTTCCGCTGTATATGCGCAAGCTACGTCCTCAATCGGTTCAGAAATCTGAGGAACAGTACCTTTGCCCTTTTTGGCTCGGGCAGCCACGTCTGCATCAGAAAGGATTCGTACTTTGAAAGTATCTTCTACGGGAACAACGAAGTCAGATACTGTAGATTGCTCGCTCAAAGGATTAGGGTGCAACTCCTCATCGTGATCAGGAGCGACGATCTCTCTAGAAGAAGAAGAGGATTTTCTTACAAAAACCATATATTCTGGTTTCCCAAAGATGAAGATCGACAAAAGAGAAAATTTTATGAGATAAACGACCAGGCAGGAAAATGGGTACAGGTTATAAGGAAGTATAAAAGAGAAATGGCGAACTTGAAAGTCACCTATTTATAACAAAATGAGAAAAGACGTTTCAAACTTATTGCAGCTACTCATATTCCCGCCAAAAACGGAAGGATACGAAGAGCCTCCTGATTAGACGCGTGGCGATCCGTAATTCGACAGAGAAAACGACTATCTATGATATGTAGCACTCTTTTCCTTATTTAAGATTTTTTCCCACAGGGTTTTTTCTTAAGTAAGGTTTTTAATGAGGCTCCATTCATAGAAAAGAAACAGTCGTAAAGATTTATCTACTTCTACGAGCTTCTATTATCTATACGCTCGAAGAAGTGAGGGAGTACTGATGGGGGCTATTTCACATCCTACTTACTATTCGAATCGAACGAAGCAGATAAGATCGATTCGAACAAACCTAACAGATCGGGATCATCTTGCAGACCCGGCCAAGTGCAGCTCGCTTCGATAGAAGATTGTACTCCGGACCCAAGAAGGATATTTGGGCCGAGTCCTATTAGGACTATGTTTCCTTGTAACACTAGGTTTAGCATTATATAAATACCTAGTTAATCATTGTATTAAGAAACCACGAAATTCCTGAATTGTGAGAATACAGGATTTAACACTGCTTACAACAGCACAACTTAATAATATTCAATATTATTACTAAGCTTTTTACCTTCATATCGGTGTGTTTCATAGCTTTGTTTGGTGGTTTTACTTCTTGTTCTTGAATATTGCTTTTTATTTGTAACCGATCCATCCGGAATAAAGTAACAGAGCCCTAAATAATATATATAAATATCGAAAACCCCCGATATCACAAATTCACTGATAATTCAATTAACCCGACGAAAATCGGTTAAATCAACGAGAGCAGACGCGCTCTCAAAATTCGGAAACTTGATAGAAGGAGTCACTACTAGAAAGATAACACTAATGATATCAAGCAAACATGCCATTGACACGCGGCGTGACGTTCTATGCACGGAAGTTCTTAATCTCGAAAGCGAGGAACCGACGTGGAAAACAGCGTTGTTGGATTATCTAATCAAGGGAACACTACCAACCGATCGCACTGAAGCGCGACGACTCAAATATCGGGCTCCACATTACGCTATTATCAATGGTGATTTATACCGACGATCCATTACCGGAGTACTCAAAAAATGCATAGCATCTCCGCAAACCAACTTGATTCTTAAGGAGGTTCATGAGGGCTCTTGTGGAAGCCACTCGGGCGGCAGAGCACTGGCAGTCAGAATATCTCGTTTGGGATATTATTGGCCCTCTTTGGTGAAGGACGCAAGCAATTATGCCAAAAAATGCGCCAAATGTCAGTATCACGCTACTATGCTTCATCAACCTACCCAGTTAATGGAGTCGATCTCAATTGCCTGGCCCTTCGGTCAGTGGGGTGTGGACTTAGTCGGACCACTACCGGTGGCAAGGGGACAAAAACGTTTCCTATTAGTGGGAGTCGAATATTTTAGCAAATGGATAGAGGTTGTACCATTAAAACAAATCACCCAGTCTCAGATCGTCAACTTCTATTGGTCGATAATATGTAGGTTTGGACACCCAAGGGTGATCATCTCGGATAACGGTGCGCAGTTTGCAGGAAAAAGGGTGACCGACTGGTGTGTGAAACACAAGATCACGCAGCGGTTCACATCGGTTGGATGCCCACAGACCAACGGACAAACAGAAGTGACTAATAGAGAAATCTTGAGAAAACGGCAACGGGTGAAACACCATGGATTGCCATGGGTCGTTTGGGCCAATCGAACAAAGGAGAAAACGGCAACGGGAGAAACACCATTTAGTCTAGTATACGGTTCCGAAGCAGTGGCCCCAGCAGAATTAGATGAACCATATCCAAGAGTCGATCTTTACGATCGAACGAACAACGCTGACAAAAGAAACTTTGAACTCGACCAAATGGAGTCAAAAAGAGAAAGGGCCTCCACGAGAATACAAGCCTACAAAACCACAATGGCGAGGGCGTATGATAAAAACGTAAGATTAAAATTTTTTCAGGTAGGAGACCTCGTGCTAAAACGAGTTGATGTCTCGAAGAAGAAAGCGAAACTGGACTGCAACTAGGAAGGTCCTTTCAAAGTGATCGAAGTCGGAAAGAAGGGGGCTTATCGATTAAACACGATGGAAGGAGAACCTGTAAAGAGGACCTGGAACGGGAGAAACCTCAGAAAATTCTATACATAAGAAATTTTCTTTAGTTTGTCTATATTTCCAGCTGTTTTGTGATTTCCTCGAAAGTAACAATCTTTCCTTTTGTTTTTGAATCTAATGCTAAGCTCTTTTGTCAAACTCTAATGCTATCATGTAGATCGATAGCCGCGAGGCATCGGGATGAAATCTCCAAATCGTCGAAATCGCCAAACGTTCCTCGATAGCCGCTGAGGCATCGGGATGAAATCTCCAAATCGTCGAAATTGCCAAACGTTCCTCGAAAGCCGCTGAGGCATCGGGATGAAATCTCCAAATCGTCGAAATCGCCAAACGTTCATCGGGATGAAATCTCCAAATCGTCGAAATCGCCAAACGTTCCTCGATAGCCGATGAGGCATCGGGATGAAATCTCCAAATCGTCGAAATCGCCAAACGTTCCTCGATAGCCGCTGAGGCATCGGGATGAAATCTCCAAATCGTCGAAATCGCTAAACGTTCCTCGATAGTCGCGAGGCATCAGGATGAAATCTCCAAATCGTCGAAATCGCCAAACGTTCCTCGATAGCCGCTGAGGCATCGGGATGAAATCTCCAAATCGTCGAAATCGCCAAATGTTCCTCGATAGCCGCTGAGGCATCGGGATGAAATCTCCAAATCATCAAAATCGCCAAACATTCCTCGATAGCCGCTGAGGCATCGGGATGAAATCTCCAAATCGTCGAAATCACCGAACGAAAGCTACGAATAAGCTAAGTATTAACGTATTTCGATTATAATGAAGTTTTATCGATTATAATTAACGTATCTCGATTATAATGAAAGCTACAAATAAGCTAAGTATCAACGTTGACATTCGGGATGAAATTGCCTAATCATCGAAATCACCGAACGAAAGCTACAAATAAGCTAAGTATTAACGTATTTCGATTATAATGAAGTTTTATCCATTATAATTAACGTATCTCGATTATAATGAAAGCTACGAATAAGCTAAGTATCAGCGTCGACATTCGGGATGAAATCGCCTAATCATCGAAATTACCGAACGAAAGCTACGAATAAGCTAAATTATCAACATCGACATCTCGAGGGGTATAAAAAGCTAAATGTCAAAATAATCGACGACTACATTCAGGAAATAGAATTCGAAAATCGGTATAAAGAAAGCAAGTAGAATAAGTAGAAAGATAATTTTATTCGTTATATCGAAATAGATACAAATTTAAAAGTTGAAGTCGACTACTGCAGCTATCGAAAACCTATTACAAACTATTACAATGACAAATATACTAAGTTGAGGAAATCTCGAGTTTTCCTATTAATTCGGCAACTAAGGACCGCTGATGACGCCCGACTGCAGGGTAGCTATAGGCTTAAATATGGAGGTTTTCCGCCTATAGCTTTATCTCTCACTGGTCGAGGCCTTGAGGGGACGATTCATCCTCGGCGTCAGAGAAGGACAGGAGGATCCTTTTAATTGCAGCATGCTTACCAGATTGACACACCATCTCAGTCAATAAATCGACCATGGCTGATGGGTCAATCCGACTCGACCAAATGACAGAAGAGGAAAAAGTCGCCCGACTTTTGGCGCTTTAACTCCTCCACCATCTGATCGGCTGCCATACCTTCTACCTCACCCCTGCCCTCCGAGTTCTCGAAAGCACCTCGAAATCACCGAGGACCCGACATATGTTGCAGAGTGCCAAGGCAATGAGGATTCCGAGATGCCCCCGGGTAGACCTCGCTGTCGTTACCATGCCACCCATTCGAACAACGAGGCCTACCCATTGAAGTACTCCCTTTACTGATACCACCCAATCGAAGACTGTATTAACATTTTTTCTCTCGATCTAGAGGTCGAGTAGGATGAAAGGTCCCAAAGGAGGAAATGGGACCCTTCGATAATTTGATATCGGGGAACATATTATCGAGAAGTGTTTCTCTCGGATGTTTCTTAAAATGGAACTTTTTGTGCAATTTTGGGTATGAAGTATGGTGGCAATTCCCCTAGTTATTTATAGGACTGGCCCATCCAATCCAACGGTCCAGAATTATCAGATCCAACGGTCCAGATGAAATGCATTTAAATAGCCGACCGTTACGCTACCCGAGGTAACCAACGCGGACTTCATCCAACGGATAAATGAAAATCACGATCAACGGCTGAGATTGCATCCATTAAATGCACCAACCGCCTCAACTACCCCGCGCTTTCGATAGATCGATTAGTGATTAAGAATTGGACCCGACGACGTCGAAATAGATCAGTGCATGCATCTAGTTATATGGAAATTTGAACGAATTAATACGACTATGCGATGTTCATCAAACTTACTCAGAAAGCAAGTATTTGTAAATAGGACCACATGACCAACTGACATGTAAAAAATTAAACATACGTCATATAGGCAAGTTGGCAATAAAACGTGATCGATTCTTAAACAAAGGAAACATTCAGCATTCTCAGAAAATAACATATAAACAACAAAACGTGCCGCCCACACGCAACTCGATAACCAACAAATCGAGCTTTAGAGGAAATAAAAGTTTTCTTTTCATACTCAGGGCCAAAATAAATGCCGTCATCAGTCATTATGGGTCTGAAAATTGAGAAGATCAAGATGATCGGAAGAAGTCGACTTGGGGAGTTCACCTCCTGGGCCACCACTCTCGGTGTTGAGCTTTGCCGCTTGCAGCTCGAGGAGGAATCCAAATTCATGTTCTTCGGGAGCTTCCCTGGAACCTTCGTCTATCAAGAAATCCAGATCGACAGCAGCACCGTTTTCATCAAAGGTAGCGTTCAGCTTCGTCTCATCAAATCGATCGTTCAGAAAACCGAGCGCTTGACATTGCTTCCAGCCTTTATCGAACATCTTCAACAAATCGGTTCCTGATTGGCGCTCGACTAGCTCCTCATAAACTACGCTGTTGAAGAACTCGGTAACAATAGCCTTCCTCTCAGCGGCAGTTGCTTCACCACGAGTCCTCAACACTTCTTGTCGACCCGATTCAAAACTCTCGGCAACCTGCTCCTTCAGCTTCGTGGCGAACTCCTGATCCTTCTGCTCAAGCTTTGCCTCCAACTCGGCAATACGACTATCCTTAGTCGTCAGCTCATTTTCCAGAACAGCTCTCCTTCCCTCGACCTCCTTTACCTTACCCTCCAACTGCCCGACCTTCTTCCTCGAATGAGAGTATGAACTCTGACTCTTATCGAGACGCTTTTTCAGACTATCTTGTCGAGCGGCAGAAGAATAGATAGTCTGGCCCAACTACATGATACAAAATAAGATACATTCTTAGTAAAATTAAAGAAAGGAGAACATAGGTGAACATCGAATGCAGAATACCGAGAGCAGGAGGGAGGCCTGTAGACGCAGAATATCTGCATCTTCTTTCCTCAACAGCGTAGCATGGTCCTCAAAGGACACTGTCGACAAGAATTTCTCCCACGCCTGGGAAGAAATCGAAGAATCCAAGATTGCGGGATTCATCATCGAGGAACCGACCACCCTCGCTCCAAACTTTATTTTATGATCTTCGAGGATGGACTCGAGGTTGCCTCCAGCAGGAGCGGGAATCTCGCTACTTGTTGGAGTCGCTTGATCATCCAGCTTTGCTTTCTTCGAAGACGGTACTTCGGTCTGATCGACCTCAGCCGAGGCCGGCCTTTTCCCTTTATCACTGTCAGAATCTCCCTCCGTCCGATGGCTTGGCTGCGGAGGTACGGTACTTGAGTGGCCAAGGGGTTTTGAGGCCTTGTCGACCGCAGGAGTTGGAGACGGCGGCACAGGTTGCTTCCCAATATTCTGGGACTTCCATATCGCTCTCAAAGCTCGATTCGCCATTGGAACCACACTTGATTCTGCACGAACAAATATATTAAAAGAATACATCAATATACTATTCAAAGAAACACAAGTATAAACAAACTACCTAAGATAGGACAATGAACAGGTAAGGGAGCCATCGACATTCCTCCTAGACTCAAGATAGGCTCTCGCAAAAGGACGTTGGTGTCGTAAGTCGATTCCGACAACTGCAAAGGAAAGTCGGGCCCCCATGAGGGTTCGGGAATATTCTTCAAAAGAATGCCACCCGACCTCCACTCACGTGTCGTCCTCCATACGTAGTTCTCGGGGGCGTGAACGAAAATAAACCTATATTTCCAACCTTTCCCGTGCGATGACTTTAGATCGCTAAGAAACCTAACTTTGGGTTTAGACCGTACAAAGTAAAAGCCTTCGTTGGATTGAGGAGAAGGGCGGACATCGAAGAGACCACAAAAATTAGCAAAAGACGCAGGTTGACTAACTGCTTTCATGACTATACAAAATGCAATGATATACCCTATAGCGTTAGGGACCAATTGAGTCGGGCATAATCCGAGACCGTTCACTATATCGATGAATTCACTCGCTAAAGGAAAACGAAGACCGTTTTCCAAGCTATCAATATGGAAAGTTCTATACCCACTCGGAGGCTCGTTCATTCTATCATCCGAGGATGGCATTCTAATACCCCAACCAGAAGGGAATTGATATTTCGATAATAATGACTCTTAGACATACGTAAACGACACGCCGATATGGCACTGAATAATTCTTTTGTTCGATGACGGTCCGACCTGGACCCGGAAGGAATCATAAGTTCCTTCTTCAAACGCCTTAAGGAATCTACCGACATACCTTGCCCTTCCCCGACAGACTCATTTCCTATCGACTTTGACACCCCAGACATAAATAAGAGAGAGAGTTAGAAATACCTAAGAAAGATAGGATACTCCGACTAAGAGGTTGTTGGCTAGCGCTGATCGACCACCGCTCCGACAATAATATCCGCCCAAGACGATTTTGTAAGTGAACAGTTGAGCTCTTAACACTCTATATATAGACAAAAATCCCAAAGAGCGCGCCCAATGGCAAACTATTTGAATGGATGCGGCGGTTCAATTTGAAAAAGAACGGTTTCCAAATTCTGGCCCAATTACACTCTTTTCGAAATAAGTAAGTTGGCCCAAATTTTAGCCCATTTACAATATTCAAAGTCGATAACTCGATTAGAAACACGTAGAAAATTATATATTTATCAGAAAGATATATCGACAATTTATCATGCAATCAAAATGTTCTCATATGACCTTCCATCAAAAAATTACAACCTAGCTACGATTGATCAGACGAAATCAAACATCCGAACTCATGCGCTCGAGCAGTTTCATCTTCTTCATCCATACCGACAAGCTCTGGGGGTCGACACTGCTCGTCGAGCGATGCCCCTATAGCTGAAGGATCGAAATTCGCTGTAAGAAAACCTCTGTATTGACACTGTTTGATGGTCTTCTCATGCATCTCGACCAGGGAGTTTCCCATCCTAGCATCCGCAAGGTATTCATAAACAGGAGATGCGAGGAACTCCTTTACAATCGATAGACGTTGGGCGGAGAAAACCACCCTAGCTTCTGGAGGATACCCAGCTCGAAGATGTTCGACTTCTCGAGTGGCGATACTGAGCTGTTTTATAGCCTCCTCAATTTGTTGCTCTCGCTCTTTTAACGCGAGATCATGCTCGGCCTTAATCCTCTCCAGTTCTTGTTGCGCGAGGTCGGCCTGAAGATAGCCTTGGAACAGATATTGTATCACCTGCGCAAACGACATGACGAATAAACAGCTTTTATACTTTTCCTTATCAATAATGAAGAAGATGATATCAAAAAAGTAATACTTACCGCAGAGACTACTCATACTGAACTATGTAAATTCTTCTGCAACGACTTCTTCGACAACCACCTCTGATCACGACTAAAAATGCTATTAATAAAACTTCTGAAGCCGGTATCCTTCGAACCTCTTTGAAGAACCGAGTCCCCCGAGCCCAAACCTCCGGGATGCTGCAGCTCGGAGTCGATCCATCGGGATATTGGCCAACTAAGATCCAACTTATCGTCATCAGAGCTGTCATCACTATCGTCCGCAACCGGAAAGACTGGCTCACTTCCCTTTTCCATAGGCTCTTCAACTCGAGGCCTCTTTCCTAGTTTAACTTCGGCTCGACGAGCCTCGACGTCTCCAACGCTCTTAACCTGCCTCTCGGTACTAGGTCCAGCCATCACGCTAAAACCCTGTGGCCACTTCCGCAGAATCTCCGCCTCCAAAGCGTCCTTTTTCTTACCTTTGGGCGCAAGCATGGCGCCCCTCAGGAGATCCTCTAAAGCAGGATCATCGGCCCTTTTTCTGGAAGCAGATAACCCGCAAGTTCGAAGATTCGGTTCTTTGATAAGAACCTTCACGTCGAGGCAGTATCTACGCAGATTGTCGAGAAACTGCGATGTCAAAGTCGATGGTGGAGGCCTTTTCACATCTATTGGCCCAATACGCCAAGACGACGCGATATTTAATTTTTGCCCCTTGGGTGATTTGAGAAACGCGAATCGAGCTTTCCATCCCTTCCCATGGGAACTTTTAGCATTGGTAAGAAAGCTATTCTTATTCCCCCTGGACTTGACCTGGTAGAAGCCCTCGCCTGACTTCGGAGACTCACTCACCTTGAATAAACACCAGAAGATACCGAACGACGGCTCTTGTTTAAAAGCTTTCATAACAACGATAAATCCCAGAATCATTGACATGCCATTCGGGACTATTTGGGCAGGAACGACACCCAAATGATTAAGAATCGAAGCCAGCTCAGGAGCAATAGGTACTCGAAATCCACACTCCATCGACGCCTCATGTATTGCTAGTGACTTCTTCGGAGGTTCGTGCATTCGTTGTACCTTACTTGGAGCCGATAAAAGCCAACCTTCTGCAATCGAGAACGACGACAGCCAAGTCGACAATGGTTTTTTATAATCACCGGCTTGAAACTCGTGATACGCCAGCTCGGTTTGAAAACTCTTGTCTTCTTCATCACCATCAGCCTGACCCCCACCTACAGGTATGCCCCCCTCGTTGACTTCTTGTCGATTTTCTCCCCCACCAAAGACTGACTCTACGACGTCCTCCACATGAGTATTTTTCGAAGTCGATACATCGGTGTCCGACATTCTGGAATATATTAACACAGAAATCGACGAAACTTCCTCTTATATACGTACAAAGCTCCGACGTCACAAATATTTTTTACCGTAGTGTAAAAGCACAGGTAGAACAACCGACCTATATACAGGCGTACAAACTACCGCTTCACGGAATTTGCACAATCCCCCCTAAAAAAATGCGACGTTTCATCTTCCACCCTAAATATAGGAATTACCCGCCAAATTAAACCCTAAAATCTTCAAAGGCGCGAAACCATAGATACCATAGCGGGAAATTCTGCTCCGATATTTTAAGTCCCAGACTTCGACTTACGATCGAACCCTCGGACTTGGGGGACTCCCTATGATACTAGCAGAATTTAAAAAAATTCAAACTCACACTAATTCAAATTTCCAGAGTTCGACTTACACTCAAACTCTAGAATTTGGGGGACTCTTGATGTACAAAGTCTTCGTCATTATAAACTACTATGGATCAATCGATTTATATCGAGAACCTCGTCCCTCGAGTTCACATCGATTATAAACAAACTTATCTGACGTCGGCATCGACCTCTAACTCTTCGTCTTATCCGACATGTTAACCGACGTTCTATTAAACTTGACCCACTTACAATCGGATTGAACCAGTAGCTGAGGATCCGTATTCGAATCAAGATGTCCAATCGTGATTCGACCCGGCGATCCATCTAAAAAACTATAAATAGCCATCATAAATGAGGTAAAAGGTACGCACTTTCTAAGCATTAAATACAGACCGATCTCCAACTTTATCTCGACACTTACTTAAGCATCGGAGGGTTATCGCCGGGTAACCACCGGCATTAACCTAACATAGTTGTCTTTGATTACAGGTTAGGATCCCTTATACAAATCGAGGAGAAGCTTGATTGACCTGCCGATCCTCACATTGACGAACGTGGATACCAACGAGGAACAATCATCCTATCGATAACACACTCATCAGCAGTGACATCCGTATCAAATAGAATTTGCACCTTAAAGGTGTCCTCATTCGGGACACTAAATTCAGATACTCCAATCTGCTCACTCGAAGGATTAGAATGTATCACCTCCTCGATAATAGGAGCAACTCTCTCCCTTAAAGACGAGGAAGATTTTCTTGAAATAGAAGCCATTTTTGGGATCCTCGGAGGATATGAGTCGATAAAAGCAATTTTGAAAAGATAAATGACCAAGCAAGAAAATGACTGCGAGATTAAAGGATGTATAAAGTAAAAAATGACTAATATAACGATCGCCTATTTATAGTGAGAAGTGAAAACACATTTCGAAGTCCTCACGGCTAATCATATTCCCGCCAAATGGAAAAAGATGAAACGCTTCCCCAAAGAGACACGTAGCGGTTCATAATTGGAACGAGAAAACGACTATCTATGAGGCGTAGCACTCTTTTACTTACTTAGGATTTTTTCCCACGGGGTTTTTTCTTAAGAAAGGTTTTTAACGAGGCACAACTCATAGAAAATATTGTCGTAATTAACCATCTACTTCTACGAGCTTTTACTACATATACGCTCGAAGAAGTGAGGGAGTACTGATGGGGGCTATTTCGCACCCCTTATAATGTTCGGATCGACTAAGGGATATAAGATCGGTTCGACCAGACAAGCCTGTTCGGGATCATCTATCGACCCGGTAGAATACGACTCTCCTCAACAAGCAGACTACAATCCGGACTCAAGAAGGACGATTGGGCCGAGTCCTATTAGAATTATGTTTCCTTGTAAAGCTAGGTTAATTGTGATATAAATACCTAGTTAATCATTGTATTACACACGGTTTACAGACTCAACTTACGCCTGCATACTAAAATAATCTAAGGTTATCAAATAGAAAAGCTTTTGCTATACTATTTTATTATTGACTGTCTTGATTACTGATTGTTCTTTTCATTATTGTTCTTCCTTGAGATTGATCCATCCAGAATAAAGTAATAGAGCCCTATAATCTACATCGAATTGGACCTCCATATCATAACTTTATTGATTTAATCGTATTCGACGAAAAACGGTTTAATCACTATTGGCTTGCAGGGCACTATCCCATCAATCTCCCACTTGCCCTAAAGCCAATCACAAACTCTTCTAAGACCCATCTTTCATAGATGTTCTTCGAACTCATTTTGTGACAAAGCTCTGTTTAGTGGATCTGCTAGATTTGTCTTCCGAATCGACGCGATCCATCACGTGCGTCAACTCTACCAATGACTTCTCTAATCAAATGGTTCTTTTATCTTGTGTTTAGATTTCTGGTGAGATCTACCTTTGCTTTAGCAATAGCTCGATTTGTTATCTTAGAAGATAACCACGAGCTTCGCAATGCTAGGCACCACATCCAAATGTTGGATAAGGTTTTTCATCCAAACATTTTTCTTACGCTGCACTCCTTGCTGCGAAATATCTTTCTTCAGTGGTTAAGATGGTAACGGTGCTTTCCTTGGAACCCTTTCCAACTTACCGCTACCCCATTGAGGCAAAATATGTATCCAAAACTGGATACATATATTTATCCACATCATACCAGAAATTCGAATCAGTAAATCCTTCGAATTTCAATTCTCCACTATCACCGCAGACCAAGATCAAATCCTTAGTCCTTTTCAAGAGCTCAAGGATATCTTTTACGGCGATCCAGTAGTCTTCACTGGAGTTTGACTAGTAACTGCTCGTGGCGCTTAGAGCAGGTTCTACGTCTGGTCTTGTACATAGTAAAGCATGCCACATGCTTCCCTTCTGTTTCAAACATGAGGTATTTGAGACGTTCTCCTTTTCCATATTCGATGTAGGGCACATCGATTTTGGGAGGAGAGATACAGTGTCTCATTGGAAGCAATCCTCTCTTGGATTCTTCCATACTGAATACTTTCAGTATTTGTTTCTATGTACTTAGTTTGAGAGTGTCCCAACATCTTTCTTGATGTCTCTCTCAAATCTTTCATAGAGAATTGCATGGACAATCATGCTTCCGTCTGTGTTAACATTCCAATATCATCCCAGATAATCAATATGTTATCGACATGTAAAATTAATGAACTCCAAAGAGCTCCCACTAATCCTTTGTACACTCAAGTTTCACATTTGTTTTCGATGAAGTCGAATGCCTTGACTTTCTCATCAAAATGAATGTGAGTCCAAATGGATTCGGACATTGCTAATGGAGAAAAGATTTCATCAAAGTTCGTTCCTGGCCTTTGTGAATCATCCTTTCGTCATTTAGGTAAGCCTTATAGGTTAACACCTCTTCATTCATTCCTAGCTTGCGCTTGAAGATCCATTCGCTTTCCATAGGGGTACTTCCTTTGGGTGGATCGACCAACGTCCATGCCTTGTTTGGAATGGATGGAACCCATTTAGGATTGTATGACTTCTTGCATACAGGAGCGTCTACATCTAATGTAGGTTCTTCGTATATGGTTTAACCATATCTATCAAGTTCCTCACGAACTCGATCAGATCTACGAAGTACTGGTGTACTTGATGGTTCAGCAGTTTCTAGATTAACTCCCACTGTTTGTGGGGATGATTTCCACTTCTTGGACCTCATCATGTTCTAGTAGGGTACCACTTCTATTCACGAGGAAGCCATCCTCTAAGATATGGATATTCCTTGAAACAAACATCCTTTGTTCTTTAGGAGTGTAGAACAAGCATCCAAATGGATTTATTTTGATACCCCACAAATTTATACAAACTGGATCCACTATCCAATTTATCTCCTTTTTGTTCCTGATATAGATAGGAGATCCCCATACTCAAAAGAGTATAGAGGTATTTTACCACACCATTCTTGGTAGGGTTTTACAGGCACGAACTTTGAAATTACTTTTTTCAGTATCTTCAATGCAATCATTAGGGTTAATCCTTAGTATGCATAAGGATGTTGAACGAAACTCATGACGGATCGAACTATGTTCAACAAGGTTCGATTCTCTTCATTCAGACCCTCCAATACCTTGAGGCGTCTTAGAAGGAGTTCGTTGTATGAGAACATCTTTCTCAGTAAGATAATTGAGGGACTTTTAGGTTAAGTATTTGCCATCTCGATTAGATTGAATGGCTTTAATACTATGCATAGTTTGATTCTCTACTTCGTTTCGAAATTCTATGAATACTTTCAAGAGTTTCGAATTGTACATCATAAGATATACATATCACTAGTGACCAAAGTCATCAGTAACACTTACGAGGTATGAGTAATCCCCTCTTTCACTAACACTTTAGTGGTCCACATTCATTCGTATGGATTCAATCCAAAGTTGGTTTGGTACGCACCGGATGCCTAGCAAACGGTAACTTTGTCACCTTTTCCCTTCAGACAGGATTCGCAAGTTGATAGTTTATCAAAGCCCTGTATTTCAAGAAGCATTGATGACACCAACTTTTGATTCCTTCCTATGGAAACGCGACATAATCTTGCGTGCCATATGAGTGCGGATCATTATCTTGGTATTGATTGAATTTAATACATTAATTCAATCAATTTCCTTTCAATTAACTCTTTAATTGAAACGTTTCCTTCAATTAAAATTTTAATTGATTAATTTCCCCTTTTTCAATTAATTCTTTAATTGAATCGTTGCGGCTCAATTAATTCTTTAATTGAGACTTTTCTTTCAATTAACTCTTTAATTGAGACGTTGTTTAATTAATTAGAATTTCTAATCAATAAAACATGTCAGTGCCTTTATTAGGTGCTGCGGGATAATTTCGATTTTAGGCTACTTGCGTTCTATCCATTACCTTTATGTTCGCTTTGGAAGAAAACCCTTTCTCCTTCCTTTTAATCTTCTTTGACTTTGCAGTCCTTGAAGTGTAAGCAATCATGACATGTATACCTCTTTAAAAGGTTCCTATTTGCCTTTCACCAATACTTTGGTTATTTAGAGAAACCTGATCAACTTATCAAAGAAGTTCAAAGTTGTTCACGAATAGTTCGAATGAGCGGGGAGGAGAATTTTAGGAGGAAGTCAATGTTAAGATCACTTGCAGGCCTACGTTTGAACGATCTAGTTTTTCAACCAGACTGATATAACAAGGACAGTGATCCTTGACATTGGTTCCTTCATTTATTCTCGAGTTCCAAACAATACCTTTAGAAATCTTGAATCAGACGATTCAAAAACTGCTCCTCAAAATAAGCCTTTTGAGGTAGAGGTTTGTTTTAGAAGCTTTAGACATTTTCTTATGTCGCTTCTTTAGCTCTTTCAATCTTGATGCTTGTGTGAGGCAACGATCATTAAGATTCCATATTCAATAGGTGATCGTTCCTCCTTTTGAAACTCATCTCAAAATGAATCAGGCATAGGTTGGTTATTAAGAACACGATTCCGGTTTTTGGAATTGAGGATGATCCTCAGGTTTCTAAGCCAATCGATATTTTAATCCAGATATTTTATAAGTCGAGGATAAATAATGGATAATTCATATAGATATCACAATATCTAATTTAAAGAGAAGACATAAAATCTAGAAGACTAGTTAATGAAAGTACTTATAATCTACGAAGGTTGGACTTTCTATCGTAAAAGTTCTCCCACTATTTTATCGAAACAATTAACCCTTCAATTGCTCCGGAAATTCTATTTCCTAGTAGGTCTTGACGTCCCAGCGGCCATTAATTGCACCCACGACTCGTGGCCATACAACTAATTCCCCAGGTAGGCATACTTATTGCCAATTGTGTCACTACAAAACCTTCAAGTTATTTTGCCTCGGTCTTCGCACTTATCTAGCACTGCTACATCATAAGAGTTACTAATCGTTAAGTCTAACCCATCAATCATGATGAGCAACAGGCCCGGTCGTGAACTCCCCGTAACTGGTTATCGGTCGATATTCACATCCCGACCAGTCCTCACCCTTGTCATGTTTAGTTAAAAACAAGAATCAAGGAATTTCGTGTATTGTCCCTTTCTTCGACTCGGGTGCCAGACTCTGGATCACCTCTACCGATAAGTAGACCACATACGCTAGTCCCTATTGATGGAAGTCTTGGATTTATATAAATACTTCATTTTACTTTAATCCAATATGACTTAATATTATTTTCAAGAGGGGTTTTTTCGGGTTTAAGAATTTGAGGTAACTCTCCTCGAGATCTCACCGTTCCAATTATGCTTTACCTTTTATTTACGATCTAAATTACTAGCGCGCATTACCATACATGCTAAAAGATAAATCAGTAAATAAAACATACACACCTAGCATGCATTCTACCACAGTGTGTTTTCGATCAGGAGCCTCCTATGCGGACCACCATCGAGCCAAAGACGATGGTCCTATTGGTCAATCTAATTGGATTTCAAAGAGACCTAGTCTATTACATATAATACCAAGCATATATGGCCTTTAGTCTTCTTGGGCTCCCACCTTGCTTGTAACAGGCCTCCATCCTAAACTAATAAAACAGTAAAGCCCTATCTATTACAAAGGCTCAAAGTGGCTCAAAAAACTTAAGGCTCGCAGGCCTAATAAAACCATCAAAATTAAATAAACCAATCACATCTACCCTAAGGGTCAAGGCTCGGCGCGATCGAAAACCACGTAAACAGTTCACGTAGAGCAAGAAACAAGCAAAAGTTATTTTCTTATTTCTTATCTCTTATCATATTTTAAAACCACCTTTTAAAATACATATAGATTCTAGTTTTAAAAACCCCTTTCTAAAACAATCTCTTAACCATCATTTTAAACTCCTTTTAAAATGACCCTTTGATTCTCACCTTTTAGTCCCTACTAATTATGATAAAATTAAATTTCCGGATCCACTAAACCCTTTTAGTGCACAAAACAGTTTCTGTTTTTCAACTTTGAAAAATTGTAGTTCGGCCCCTGAATTTTCAAAAATTACATTTTGACCCCTCAACTTTTGAAAATTATAAATTAGCCCTAAAATTTCCAGAACATGCAAATTGGACCAGAAAGCAGAAAATTAACAAAATTTCCAGAAACTTTTGTTCATTGCAAAACAGACCCCAAATTTACGCAAATAGCAAAAATAGCCCCTAACCTTTCGTAAATTGCAAAACAGTCCAGATTTTAAAAAATCCAGAAAATACAATTTTGGTCCAGAATTGCAGAAAATGAAAAATTTACTTTCTGTCCAGATTTTGAAAAATCACAATTTGCAAATAAGCCCTCCAATTTTTGGGAATTACATTTTTTGGCCCAAAAACCGAAAAGTGCATAGATCCGAACATTCAATTTATCATAACAAGCAAGAATCAAAGTTCGGAACACAACAATCACATATAAGCATATAATTTGATGTGTTCAGGCCTTTTTCATATGTGCATAATAAGTTTGGCTCTGATACCACTATTAGGATTTTATGGGTATGATTGTCAACTACAACGGTGCGGAATTTAAAATTTTTTCATACACCAATTCCCAGGATTTACTTATTAGCACATACGAAAAGGTTGAATACAATTTAGCAAATAAATTACTAAATTATAAGATGGTAAATAGCAATTTACCTCACCACAGGCAAGGTGGTGGTTTTTCCTCCGGTCTTCATTCAGATCTGATGGATCTGGTTCGTGAGAAGCACCCCATGTGTTGTGCCTCTAGAGAATAGTCCACACCAGCTAGATCTGTGACTGCTTCCTCAGAACTAGGATGGAAACATGTCAAAATCAAGAGTTGGATCAAGATCCAACTCTAGATGTACATGAAGAAGGAAGAGAGAAGGGTGGCACGGCCAATCCACTAGCACACATCTGCGGCGGCGGGGGCTAGGGTTAGGCGGCGCGCAACTAGGGCTAGGGTTGAGGGGGCGGCGGTTTTAGGAGTTGGTTAGGGTTTGAGTGTTTCTTGCTTTTTGGATTCTCTCTCTTGATTTCCATTAGGTTTGAGTCTCTAAGACTCCCTATTTATAGAGAACACCAAAACCCTAACTCCTTGTGCAAGACTTTAGTTAATGGGCCACTAATTAAACTGGCCCATGTCTTGCATCTATTTAACTAATACTTTAATTAAATAGCCCACCCATTTAATAAACACTTTAATTAAATGGCCCATTCATTTAATTAACACTTTAATTAAATAGCCCATTAAATCTAATTAAAGATTTAACACTTTAATTAACAATTTAATTAATTAGAATAATCTAATTAATTTTCTCTCTCTTAGAATTAACCCTTTAATTCTTTGATTTAATTCTATAAATCAATTCTTTCTTCAATTGACTGTCACAGTCCTAACTGTATTGTGTGTGACCCTCTAGGTTCACCATCAATTGGCCGCAGGCCCACAATTACGTGATTTAATTAGTGAGCAATTAATATTTCATTAATTGCTCCGATCAATAAACTTCCATTATGGAACACTCTAGAATTAATCTCCCTATTAATTCAGGAGTACCCACACCTCATGGTCGATGTCTAGCCACAAGCCCATGAGGCCCAACTTCAGGTGAATTGATCTCAGTGAACCTCACCTCTTATAAGTACCATGTACATACGGTCCCTCTATCGACTAATTTCCCGATCGAAACCTAGTGTGTGTGAATTGATCTGCACCTCTAATTATTTCGATAACTATACTTTCTAATTCAGGATAATAATTCCAGTGTGACTGCTAAATTTGGAAACCCCTTTCCAAATCCGTCACCGACCGTGGCCACGGGTTTCTCGGAATATATTATCTAAGAATGTATAGGAAATTCTCTCAACGAACTACGTCGAGTCGGTAGATCCCATTTTGATGCTAACCATCCGCGCATACAACTATACATACCCAACGTAGGCGCACAATGGTCAAGCTATGTGACCGGCTCCTAAATCAAAGTACGCACACCCGCATACCGAATTCGCCCTAGCATCTCAAGTCTAAGGACTAAATCGTACACTGTTATAAGTCTTGAGAGACATCCCATCACCGATATGCTTTTACGCACTTCCACAATGGGTCTCTCTGTTCGGGTCGTTCGATGCGTTCGATCCCCTATCGAACCACCTAGTCATATGCACTGACATCAAAATGTCTTGTTCATGAAACAACAACAAATTCACTTCATGTGAATCATGCATAATCCTACAAGTCTTTGCGATTCCCTCGATACCCCGTCTCGATAGGAATCTATGACTTGGAACATTTTCGAGATCACGACCTTTGAGACTGCTTCATGATTAATCGCACCCAATACTGAAGTGAATAATCCCTTAGTCATGAATGATCTCAGGGTTTCATCCAATCGCTTAAGTTATTCGCGAGAGATGAAGTTGGCCATTGTTTGATTTACATAGCATAAACAAACGATCGTATTAATTAATTTATACTAGAGAAAGCTTATCACATGATAGTCCTTATACAAGCTAAAATCTATTGGCTTGCAGGGCACTATCCCATCAAAGTCATAGATTCATATCGAGACGGGGTATCGAATGAATCGTCAAGACTTGTAGGATTATGCATGATTCACATGGAGTGAATTTGTTGTAGTTTCATGAACAAGGCATTTAATGCTAGTGCATATGACTAGGTGATTCGATAGGGGATCGAGCACATTGAACGACCCGAATAGAGAGACCCATCGTGGAAGTGCATTAAGCATATCGGTAATGGGATGTCTCTCAAGACTTGTAATAGTGTACGATTTAGCCCTTTGACTTGAGGTACTAGGGCGAATTCGGTACACGAGAATACGTACTTTGATTTAGGAGCCGATCACATAGCTTGGTCATTGTGCGACTACTTTGGGTACGTATGAACGTACGTGTGCGCGGAT
Source organism: Penstemon eatonii (assembly GCA_038501285.1). Lineage (NCBI taxonomy): Eukaryota > Viridiplantae > Streptophyta > Magnoliopsida > Lamiales > Plantaginaceae > Penstemon > Penstemon eatonii. Next base: position 48,963,857 of record CM076715.1, on the reverse strand, counting down.
GGTTAGTACTAATATAGGATCTATCGACTCATCCTGATAAGATGAGAGAATTTTATGTACGTTCTTAGATAATAATATCCGAGGAATCTGCCGCCGCATTCGGTGACGGATTTGGAAAGGGGTTTCCAAATTTAGTAGTCACACTGGAATTATTATCCTGAATTAGAATGTACAGAATTGAGATGATTAGAGGTGCCGGCCAATTCACACACCCTAGGTCTCAATCGGGAAATTATTCGTTAGAAGGACCGTATGTACATGGCATTTATAAGAGGTGAAGGTTCATGAATATCAATTCACCTGAAGTTGGGCCTCATGGGTTTGTGGCTAGATATCGACCATGAGGTGTGGGTACTCCTGAATTAATAGGGAAATTAATTGGAGTGGTCAATTAAAGTGGTTAATTGATCGGAGCAATTAATTACATATTAATTGCTCACTAATTAAATCACGAAAGTCGTGGGCCTACTGCCAATTGATGGTGAGCCTAGAGGGTCACACACAATACAGTTGGACAGTGACAGTCTGAAAGGAAACAATTGATTTAAGGAATTAAATCAATAAATTCAAGAAGAAAATAAGTAATTAGAAGTAACTAATTAATTAATCAAGAATTAAAGTATTAATTCAATATGGAGAATCATTAATTAGAAGTAACTAATTAATTAATCTGATCTTACCGAATTTCGTTGGAGATCAAAATAATTTAAGTTGAGCATGCAAGATATGCTATGATATGAGATTGAAGATCAATAAGGTATATTTTGAATATGAGTGTACATATTACAAGTAATGAGGGTCCTATTTGAGCATTATAGGATGCCGTACAAGCTAGAGGCTAAGTACATACAAACTAAGGTGATTTAATCTAGCCCAAGAGAAAATCCGAGCAGGAGGCTTCGATCAAGGAGCAGCCCCCCAAAAATCTCTCCCCTCCTTGTGTCATAAATGCTTGGGGTATTTATAGCTGAGGATGGGGATTGGCCCATGGGCTTGGGCCTGAGGTTGGCCCAATGATAGATTCGACCATGAGCCCCATTGTTGGTGATCGGACCGAGCTAATTGGAGTTCAAAGCTTCGGGGTCGAAATTATGCTCCCAAGGTCGGATTCGGGGTCCTCAATGAGCTTGAGGTCGAACTGAGGGTCCTCAAGGAGCTTGAGGTCGAACTGAGGGTCCTCAAGGAGCTTGAGGTCGAACTGAGGGTCCTCAATGAGCTTGAGGTCGAACTGAGGGTCCTCAATGAGCTTGAGGTCGAACTGAGGGTCCTCAAGGAGCTCAAGGTCGAACTTATGCCTCCCAGGGAGCTCAGGGTCGAAATTAGGCCTTCAAGGTCGAAGTTAGGCATCCCAGGGTTGGAAATATGCACCCAGGGTCGAAATTAGGCCTTCAAGGTCGAAGTTAGGCATCCCAGGGTTGGAAATATGCACCCAGGGTCGAAATTATGCCTTCAATGAGCTCAAGGTCGAAATTTGGGCTCTTTGATCCAGCATGAGCTCCCAGAATAAAGATTCCAAAGTACCCCTCATCAATACTCCCCCACTTCTTTGAGCGTAAAGTGAAATTGAAGCTCGGAGAAGTAGAAAATCCTTGAGGATCGCTTTTTTATGATCTCCAAAGTTGAATTTATTATTTTCAGGATCAAGTTCTATGATCCCCAAAGTCGAATTTTGTGATCTCCAAGGATCAAATTCTATGTTCTCCAAGCTCGAATTCTACTACCTTGGCTTTGTCTTGGAAACCTTTCGAACCGGACATTATGGATCTGTATGCTATTGGTTATTAGCTTTCAGGGTTTTGATAAATTCGACCAATAATCCCCGATTTAGGGCTTCGATTCTTTATTTCGGAAACTCATGCTAAATTAAAGATTCTGAATTCAAAATTTCGACCTTATGCTCATTGAAGGTCCTAAATTTCGACCTTATGCTCATTGAAGGTCCTAAATTTTGACCTTATGCTAATTGAAATCATGTGTGATCAAATACTAGAAAATCCGACCCCGAATGCATAACTTCGATCCCCAATACATTTTGGAGTTTCTAAGATATGCACTCTTTTTCCCTGGTTCGGTTTTTATCCCACTGGGTTTTTCCGAGCTAGGTTTTTAACGAGGCATAACCGAAACACTAAAAAAGCGATCCTCAAGGATTTTCTACTTCTCCGAGCTTCAATTTCACTTTACGCTCAAAGAAGTGGGGGAGTATTGATGAGGGGTACTTTGGAATCTTTATTCTGGGAGCTCATGCTGGATCAAAGAGCCCAAATTTCGACCTTGAGCTCATTGAAGGCATAATTTCGACCCTGGGTGCATATTTCCAACCCTGGGATGCCTAACTTCGACCTTGAAGGCCTAATTTCGACCCTGGGTGCATATTTCCAACCCTGGGATGCCTAACTTCGACCTTGAAGGCCTAATTTCGACCCTGAGCTCCCTGGGAGGCATAAGTTCGACCTTGAGCTCCTTGAGGACCCTCAGTTCGACCTCAAGCTCATTGAGGACCCTCAGTTCGACCTCAAGCTCATTGAGGACCCTCAGTTCGACCTCAAGCTCCTTGAGGACCCTCAGTTCGACCTCAAGCTCCTTGAGGACCCTCAGTTCGACCTCAAGCTCATTGAGGACCCCGAATCCGACCTTGGGAGCATAATTTCGACCCCGAAGCTTTGAACTCCAATTAGCTCGGTCCGATCACCAACAATGGGGCTCATGGTCGAATCTATCATTGGGCCAACCTCAGGCCCAAGCCCATGGGCCAATCCCCATCCTCAGCTATAAATACCCCAAGCATTTATGACACAAGGAGGGGAGAGATTTTTGGGGGGCTGCTCCTTGATCGAAGCCTCCTGCTCGGATTTTCTCTTGGGCTAGATTAAATCACCTTAGTTTGTATGTACTTAGCCTCTAGCTTGTACGGCATCCTATAATGCTCAAATAGGACCCTCATTACTTGTAATATGTACACTCATATTCAAAATATACCTTATTGATCTTCAATCTCATATCATAGCATATCTTGCATGCTCAACTTAAATTATTTTGATCTCCAACGAAATTCGGTAAGATCATAATCAATTGGAATTTCTGATTGATTAAATCTTCAATTAAAGTGTTAATTGGAAAAGATTAATTAATTAATAGTGGATTAATTAAATAAATCACATGAGCCGATTTTTGTTAAGGGAATAATGATCAAATTAATTTAGGATTGATTAAAGCACATGGGCCGATTTATGTTGATTAATTTGGGGCGATTTTTGCTTGGAAAAGTTAGTCTTGGATTAATGTTGATCATGATCGATTATGATAGGGATTGGAAGAGTTTTTGTTATCTTGTGTAACAAGGAAAAAGATTGTAGTATATCTTGTTTCCTAAAGTGATAAGATTGTGTTTATCTTATATCTTGATAAGGAGAGATCGTTTCAAGATTTGATAGATATCTATTAGGGAAAGAGTCTTCTCATAGAGATATCTATATATATACTAGACATACATAATCTAAATAATAACAGACAATCAACCTAAGCATGAAAGAAAATCAAAACACAAGAAAAACAAAGAGGCCGAAAATATTCAGCCCCTCTCGCCCCTACTGCATCGGCCGAACCCTGTCAGAAATCGCCCCACCCTGTGTAGGATTTTCTCCAAGCTTTTCTTCTCTGGATCTGAATCCAATTCCTGACGAGACAATTCCTTAATCCTAGTTCTAAGCCTGGGGATTACGCGAAGTTACTCAAATCCATCTGGTGTGGACTTTCTCTAGAGGCACAACACTTGGGGTGCTCTAGTGAACAATGGAAGACCGGAGAAAACCACCACCTTTCCTGTGGTGAGGTAAAATTGTTTTTACCATCTTATTTATTTTTAATACTTGTTTGCTGAAAATAAATTCAACCTTATTCATACGTGCTAATAAGTGTTCTTGGGATTTGGTGTATAAAACAAAATTTTAAATTCCGCACCGTTGTAGTTGACAATTATTCCCACAAAATCCCAACAGAGAAGTTCAGAAAATTTCTGCCCAAAGGATATTCAACTGTGATTCCTACTTCCGAGAAATGCGTCCCTCCCCCCCATCTGGGTGCTAAAGCATTCTATATTAAACAAGTTTCATATGGGCTGAGGATTTCGTTCATCCAGTTGCGTGAGGATATTATGGAGGTTTTTTACATTCCCCTGCTCAAATCCTTTCGAACTCCATAGGATAAATTGTGGCGTTCAGTATCCTAATGTAGTCCAAGTAAAAATTGGCCAGTTTCCAAAATTTCTGGCAAATTTTCAGAATCTGCCGTCTTTGGCTTCTAATGTTGGATTTGTATACTTCTCTCATTAAACCAATCCATCTTATTGAACATGGTATCGAGCAACACCCCAAATTGGGTTCCGAGGAAAGTTCAAAAATAAGATCACATCCCTCGAAAGGTGAGAGAACGTGGGTCTATGGCAGGATCAGATAGCGTACACGTCCCTCTCTAAGTGAGGAATTTCTCCCGTCAATCTGACCTTTACCAGTCAGCATTCCTTATTTAGGAGTCCATTTTGAGGAAGGCAGGTCTGAGCAATGCCACTTATCCTCTTGAAGAAGAAGCAGAGGGCTAGGAATCCAAGGCACAAATAGACGACAATCCCAAGCTGCAAGGAGTAAGAAATTCTAAAGGGCAAGAGGAAGGCAATTCCGATGGTGCCGTAGCTGAGAAAAAATGTCCAACATTGGGTAAGGCATAATATTACTTGTATAATTCTCCTTCTACAATTTTGAACTATTTAACTCAATTTTGTGTTCCTTCTGTTAGGAGAAATAGTTGATGGATTAATAGCTTCGGTGGTCGGCAAGACTGTAGCTTCGTCCTCCAAGAAAACCCAGAGTCTCGAAGGTAAAATAAACCCAAACGAAATCGGGCCGATCAAACTGTCAATGCGACCAAGGAGGATACCCCTCTCAAGAATATGGTTGAAGATGCGGGCAACGTGGAGCATGCCACTGCGAATGGTTTTTCCCGGTGGTTCTTTCGGTCCATCTTCCTCATCGGGGACAGGTTAGCATGTGTTCCTTTAAGAAGATACTTGGGAAACAGGAGCTTAGGCAAAGAATGCTTGAAAATTAGAATAGCAAGATTCCCCTCTCGAAAAGGAGAAAAGCTCTATTTGGTGAGAATAGTGATGATGTACTTTGCTATGAAGGAAGAACATCACCTGACATGGTGGATTTTATTGAAAATAATATCGCGGTCGGAGAGCAGCTGGATATCATTATCCTGGATCCATTTCCAGCGATCGAGGGCCTGAGGGAGAACACATGGTCGATAAGGCTATCCTAATTTTTATGGCAGACAGATTCGCAAAGGATCAAACCGAGTATTTTGCCCACAATGAGTTTGGCCTCTGGCAGATTCTCCCAAGCACATCAAGAGGTAATAGGTCCGACCTCTATGAACTCTCCTTTTAAATATAAATAAAATTTCCTTAGTAGGTCGGAGACTACTTTCTCCACCATGCTTTCCGAATTGCTCTTCTAGAGAAAGAATCCGACCTGGTGCATAAAGCCCTAGCGAAGTCTTTGTTCGAGTATGCTGACCACCGAGCTTATATTAATAAAATCACTGAGGAGCTTGCACATACCAACAAGAAGCTTGCGGATGCTAATGTTGGTAAATATACTCGATGCGGTCGAAGAAATCCTGGTCGCGGCGGTTGAAAACAAAAGTGCTCTCGAAGAAGAGATTAAGAAACTCAAAGAGGAGCTCGACCAAACCAAGGCATATTCCCAATCATATCTCTGAGGCAAGGAGAGTCGCGTCTTCCTTCGATTAGGGAGTTCTTGGAATCTCCCGCACTCGATGCTCTTGTTAAAAAATGAGTTAGTGGAATCCTCCAAACCCATTCTTCAAAGGAGTTAAAGAATTGATTGCTGCAAATATGATTCCAGATACGATGACTGAGTTGTTAAACTTTTATTTCTATTTTAAGGTTGTGGCTCTTCAAATATAGAGTAAAAGCTGATTATAATATAGGTATATTAATGTATTAGTAACTTACAAAAGATGATTAAAGACTATGATGGTTGGTCGTTCATCTTTTATGTAAGCTACTATGAATGTGGCCCTCTTCTCTCATCTATAAAAGGGGATACAACCTCTACTCAATGATAAGTTTTTCCCATCACTTACATAAACACATTGGTTGTATCATAAGGAAATGATAGAGAGAAGAAGGTGAGTCACAATTGAGATTTAAGATAAAAGAGTTTTTTCAAGTTCTCTTTGGACCGAATGATTACTTTGAAGCAACGTCATATATTGAAGACTCCATGGCGAACGGTATACCGATAAACTCTCGTATCTAAAATTATATTTACATTATGAGTTAGTTGATAAGCATATTGTTAAGGCTTTTCCGGATAAAGTTTAATAAAAGTCTTTCCATTGGTATCAGAGCCACGTTTGTATCCTTGCTTGATATTTACTCACTGAGAACTGAATGAAAGATATTTGTTTGCATTTTGCCGTGATGTTCTTCAAATTTTAAGTTCTCTATTATGATCAAAATTTCTCATGATTAGCCTATTTATTTATTTTTGATCAGTTTCAAAAAGAAGATAATCAGATTAAAATATTAGATCTTGAATTAACTAATCTGGCAAAGGCCTTTAGTGATTCATATGGCGTTAGAGCAACGGTTCACCTTTTTAGCCACTAAGAGATGCAATTCTTTTATTAATTAAGTATGCTATGATGTTCAGTTTCATGATCTAATATTTTAAAAGGCTCTTATTAAATATTAAGGAAATTGAGAACTCATATGATGCATTTATATGTATATGCACATTCGGTTTTGATTATAGTAGGAAGCTTATATGTATTATGTCCATTTCTGTTAATTAGGATATCAATGTATGGACATATTAAGCAGTGCAATTTTACAGTTATTATTTATAGTTGGCATGAATTCAAAGTTACTGCCATAATAAAATAATCGCGAATATTATTCGTTAAATCTTCTGTTTTGTAAAATATTTCTAATATTGTAGTTGCCAAAGTGACCTTGGTTAGTAAAATTTTACAAATATAAAGATTACATAAAAGTTTTATCAATTAGATGATATTAAGTATAATAATATTCTTGATTGCAGTCATAATTAAAGATTGTGGCTCGCCCAAAGGAGTGTTACTTTTAATTAATTATGATTCGGGTAGGGTAGTATAAATTGTATTCACCTAACAACTAGGATTGAATTTACAAAGGTAACATGACTAATTGCTTGAGTGAGATAAAATTATATTAGACCTACTTAGGTGTTATATTAAGTGATTTCCACCTATAAAGAGTGAACAATAGATGTACCACTTTTTGCCCAAAGAGAAATTGTAGTGATATCAATCAGTTCATCTTAATTGATTTTAAACCTCAATATGAACATTATTCTAATACTTTGCCTTATTTTATTTGTTGCATCCCAATTCAGCTATTACTCCTACTTTATTGAACTCGCATGCTTCTGGTATTGCAACTCTTAATGGATCAAATTTCTCTGAATGGTATGAACAAATCCCATTCACCATACGTGTGATGGATCTAGACTTGTCATTGGTTACTGATAAGCCAGAGGAATCGGCTGAGGTTACCGTGAAAGAAGCCTGTAATAGGTCTAAGAGGCATAGTCTAATGTTTATTCGCATGACCGTAGCAAATAACATTAAGACTTCACTTCCCTTCGAGGTTGACAATGCCAAGGACCTGTTAGCGGCTATAAAAGACCGTTTTAAATCAGTGAATAAGTGTCTATCAAGAACACTCATGGCTGAATTGACTACCATGAAATATGATGGTGATACAGGAATTCAGGAACATATCCTGAATATGGCTGATAAGGCTGCTAAGCTTGGAACTCTTGGCATGAAAGTAGAGAAGCCATTCCTCGTGCAGTTCATACTCAACTCACTTCCTCCTAAGTTTGTCCCATTCAAAATCCACTATAATACCCAAAAAGAAAAGTGGAATATGAATGATCTGAGTAGTATGTGCGCTCAAGAGGAAACGAGGTTGAGAAATGAAGGACGCCATCTTGCACTTGCTGTAACTCATGAAATAATGAAGAATAACGGAAAGAATGCGAAGAAAGGAAACAGAAACACACCAAAGAAAGGAAATGAGCCTGGGGAAAGTAGCTAGGGTCGTGGAAATGTTGTCAAATGCTACTTTTGTGGCAGAAAGGGACATATGAAGAAGGACTGTGAAAAACGCAAGGCCTAGTTCGCAAAGAAATGTACTAATATTTCTTTTGTATGTTATGAATCAAATCTTGTTGAAGTTCCTTCTAATACTTGGTGGATTGATTCTAGAGCTACGACTCATATCACAAACTCTTTGCAAGGATTCTTTACAACACGGAAGCCGGAGGAAAGTGAAAAGATCCTGTATATGGGGAACCATCACAAATCAAATGTCGTACTAGTAGGCACATATCGCCTCATCTTAGAGACAGGTCACCAACTGGATCTTCAAAATACTTTTTATGTACCATCGATTTCTAGGAATTTAATTTCCCTGTCTAAGTTAGATGTTTGTGGTTATTCCGTTGTTTTTGATTGTCAAAACTAGTATTATGATCAATAAAGTTATCGTTGATTTTGGTATTTTATGTGATGGTTTATATAAAATATCTTTAAATTATGAGCTTGCACAATCGTTATTATTTTCACAATCAGAAATTGGCTTAAAATATAGTCTAACTTGTTGGTCCCAAGTGGTCTGATGAGATCTAGAAAGAGGGGAGGGGGGTTGAATAGACCTCTGAAAATTTTTGACTTTAAAAACTTTTCAAGTCTTCTGTCAGCAGACTAACCTGATCGAGAATTGTAAGCTTACTAAGCTGATCGGGCACAAAGCTTTGAACAGCAGAGTTGACCACTCTTCTGCTTATGACATAGCTGATTTCAGTAAAAATCAAGTTTCTAATCAGACTACTTGCAGCGGATGTTTTAAAGTATTTTTCACAAGTAAACTTAGTCAAATTAAAGATTTTATCCCAAATTTAATACTACTTTAAAAATCATTAAAACAAATAATTCAAGTGTTTAAATGCTCTTGAAAATATGCAAGAAAATAATGCAAGTCACGAAGTGGTTATATGGATATAAATCCTTTAGTCCACTCTTCCAAGTCACGAAGATCTTGGGTTATACTATAAACACTTAGTTTACAATACACTCTGCTTACGCTTTACAACAAATGATAAGCGGTAAGTTCACAGCAGGAAATCACTAAGAAACTCCTACTCTCTGAAGTAATATCACTGACTTAGATGGATATCTACTTCTCACAACACTCTTCTAATACAGATTCACTCAGAAAGATGTATTCTTTTTGCTTCAACTTAGCTTCTGTCAACAAATGACTTCAGCAGACGAGTGAGCTGTTCTTGAGCTTTTGAGACTTAAAAAAATTCTGCTTCGTGAATGAAATCTCATTTGTTGTGTTTTCTCTAACTCTTGAATCCAGCTCTATTTATGCTTGTTTTTCAAATCTATCAGTTGAAGATGAGACAAATTTCAAAGCTACAAGTACTGGTCCCTCATTTCCTGGAATGGCTCTCTGCAAGTATTGCATTGTACACTTTGTTGTACATTTCTGCCAGTTTCATTAAATGAACGCTGTTGATCAAAGAATGTCTTCAATAATTTGCCATTAATACCCTTCTCCAGCATCATTTATTACTCCAAGTGCATTTATTACCGGTGGGCAGAGTTCTTGATCTTTGTCCACTCTGCTGATCGAAATGACTCATCCGATAGATACCCTGCTGATCCAAATTTGAACTAATCTGATTTGAGTCAGCTGAAAAGCTACCAGTCTTATTTTGGACTTCAGCAACATACCAGTAGACTTAAGCATGCCTTTGCTAGCTTCTTCGTGAACAATCATTGCATCCATAACAACCTTGTTCACAGTTTTCCACCCGACTGTGTTTTTTTGAGTTCTTGCTCCAAAAGTTTGTATATCCAGCTTGATAGTCTGCACATCTTCCTTGATTGCATCAATCTCCTCAGCTATCAGTGGACTCGGCGCAGCAGCCTGGGGGTTTCTCACAGCAGTAGCAGCAGACAGCAGAGAAGAGGCAATTTCCTCAAACTTCTTCAAGTGTTCTCTGTTTCTGTCCTCCATCCTTCATAGAATTAGCAATTAGCTGTCGAATGGACTCCAACATTGATGGCTGAACAGTTGATGAGGATATTGGGATATCTGCTTGGCTTGGAGTGCTTTCTTTATCCTTCGCCGACTCTGCTGGTGTCTTTTGGACCTTTATAGGTTCATCTGCAACAATTACAAAATCAGAACCATCAGTAGACACAACAGTTTTATGAGTAAATATCCATGCAGGTGTAAACGGTGTTGTTGTCTGTTCTGGCAATTCTTCATATGTCTTAATTGCAGGTCCAAAGACTATCTGTCGAAGACTTGGCAGAGGAGTCATTGTGCTGGGGTAACCCTTCTGACTCTTAGTCTTCTTTGACCACATTTCCAGGGTGATGGAAATGGCCAATTTTACATCTCTGTCCACTAAGTCTTCTCCCTCAGCAGGGGTCTCTGGAACAGACGCTTGAATCTTCTTGGCTTTAGACGTAGCAAATTTTCCTCAGCTTCCATCTAACCATGTCAAGGAAAAAGTCTGAATTAATAGCTTGTTTGAGGCAACCAGTTTGCAGCCAGCTCATCACACAAGCCTCCTCAGCTGCAAATGCCTTCCATTCCATAATTTGCTTCTGTCTTTGTAATACGGTAGTCTCTCCATCTGTTATATCTAATCTTTTCAGCTACGAACAGATTCTGACATACGAGCAAATTATTATATCTTTCCAATCCAGCCTCGAACTTAGCATAGGCCTCTGGGTTGTCAAGAACAACTCTCAAGGCATGCTTGAGCTCTGACCTCTTCTTCTTTAGCTCCTTTGATCTAGGCATCACTGGCCTAGGCTGAATTGGATTCCTTGGCTCTCCTATCCTGATTCCGCCACTGTACCTTGGACCATGGGCGTCCTTGGTACTAGCCTTAATTGCAGTAGCCAAGTCATGTGCTTCCTTAGCAGCCAACTCCTCTGGAGTCATCTTTTTGGCTTGAGCCTCTAGCTCACTAAACTTTAGCACTTGTTGGTACTCTGCCTTTTCTCTTTTCTTTTGTTCTTTTTCTTCTTTTCTATTCTGGGCAGCAGATACCATCTCTTTGCCAGTTCTTTTCTTTCTGACAGCAGGGCTTTCCACAATTTTCAGTGGTCGAGCATCAATTGGTTGAGGATGTAAGAGAAATGTTTCACCCTCAGCAATTGTGCTTCTCTGCTGTTCTATCTCTGCGACAACAGACTGATCCAAGGTAGAGTCAACAGCAGGCTCCTAAGCAGACTTGTCTGTTGCATCAAGTGGTCTCTCTGCTGATTCTATATCCTCCCTTACCTTTATAGTATGTCTTCAGAGAAATTGACCCTCATCCTGTGTTGGTCCCAAGTGGTCAGATGAGGTCTAGAGGGGGGGGGGGTGAATAGACCTCTGAAAATTTTTGAACAAAAAAAAACTTTTCAGTCATTTGTCAGCAGACTAAGCTGATGAAGAACAGTAAGCAGACTGTACTGATCGTGAACAAAACTTGAACAGCAGACTGACCACTCTTCTTATAAATACTTAGCTGTTTTTCAGCAAAACAGTTTTCCAAAGAGTATACTTGCAGCGGATTGTTTAAAAGTGTTTTTCACAAGTAGACTAAGTTCTTGAAAGATTTTATCCCCAGTTTTGAAACTCCTTATAAAATCTTTTGATAATTCAAAGTGTTAAAATATGCAAGATTCAAAATATGCAGGAAAACTTAAATGCAAGATAACACAAAGAATTTTTATAGTGGTTATATGGATAAAAATCCTTTAGTCCACTCTTCCAGATCACTTAGATTCTGGGTTATACTATAATCACAAAGATTACAATATTTCTCCACTTATACCTAGACAACTAATGAAGAGGCTATAAGCTCACAATAGAAAATCACTAAGAAATTCTACTCTCTGAAGTTTGATCACTCACAAAGATGGATCACAACTTCTCACAACACTCAGCTATTACAAGATCACTCAGATCGTAATTTTCTGTTTTCTTCAACTGGGTTTCTGTCAACAGATGACTTCCACCAGACGAGTGAGCTGTTTGAGCTTTTGAGACTTAGAAAAATTTTGCTTCAAGAACGAAATCTCTGATTGTTGTTGTGTGTCTCGCTCGTTTAAATCAGCTCCTTTTATACTTGAATTTGAAAATAAGACCATTGAAGCAAATCAAATCTTCAAATCCATAGCCTTAGCCCGAAATCAGAACGGCTACCTGCTACAGTACCTTTTCTGCTGTACTTTCCTGTAGCTGCATTAAATGCACTCTGCTGATACGAGGTTTTCTTCAATCATTTGCCATTACTACCCTTCTCTTACAACATTTATTACACCAAGTGCATTTATTACCGTTGGACTATTCTCATGATCTCTTCTACTCTGCTGATAGAAGCAACCCATCTGATAGCCACTCTGCTGATCAAACTCTGAATTAATCTGATTTGAGTCAGCTGATGGTCTACCCTTCTGTTTGCTGTTTCAGCGTGAGATCACTAGTCTTCTGGGCTTTGAACTTTGAACTCTTCTGTTGTCTTCTTTACTTGTTCAAAATTCTTCTAAGGGAACTAAGTTTTCCATACTTAGCTGATTATGATGTTTTGAAAATCATCAAAACCTTCCCTTAATTTCTTGTCTTCTTTGCACTTTGATCTTCATCTTCATCCAACAATTTCCCCCTTTTTGATGATGACAAAACTCCAGCTAAGTACCTGTACCTAAACTAAAGTTCTGATCCTCAAAAAATTCTGAGATAGAAATAGTGTGTTGGATTCAAACTTGCAATTTTATATATATTTGAACTGATTACATATTACAAGTGTTGAAAGATGAAAAGTGCAAAATACTTTAAAAGATTACAAGGATTCTTAATATAAAAGAGAGATCTAGCCTAAACTATTCTTCTTCCTTCTTTTCTTCTTCTGCTTCCTTGTCTTCTTTTTCAGATTCTTCATCAGATGTTTCAGCTTCCAATTCTTCAAAGAATCTTTTCCTCAACAGCTCTATCTTCTTATGCTTGACATCAGGATCAAGCTGTTCTTCAGCTGAGTCTTTGGCAGCAGTTATCTCTTTATCAGACTTAGCTTTTTCTTCAGCTTCAGCATTGTCAGCTTCTTCCTCTGTGATCTTCTCTTCTGTTGGTCCGCTTGTTTCTTCCATATCTTTATCAGTCTCACCACCAGCAGATTCTTCCAACACTTCAGTTTCTTCAGCACCATCTTGATTTTCTTCTTCCCTTACAAAAGAGGTTCCAACTCTTTTCTGTCCAAATACCCTTTCTTCCCCCTTTTTGTCATCATCAGCAGGGTAGATTGGATATTGTGGCAAGGCTGGTGTAATCTGAAGTGAGTCACAAAGAAGTTTGATGTTTTCTTCCATGGCATTGATTTGAGCTTGTTGTTTGAGTTGATTGGCCTTAAAATCTTTCATTTCTTTGAGCAAATCCTCTCCTTGATCACCCAATTGAATTTGAGTTCCTAAAATCCAATTTGATGAAGCAGTGAAGTCTTTCATCATATTTCCCATGACTTCGTCTTCTGCTTGGAGGGCCGTTTCAACTGTTTCTTCAATTCGTCTCCAACCAGCAGCAGTGCTCTGAGTCCTTCTTCTGAGTATGTCCATATCTTGACAAATGGACTTAACATTTTGAGCAGTATCTTCTATCAGATCGGTTGGAACAGCATCAACTTTCTGACTTGGTTGACGTACAGCAGCCAACACATCTGCTGTTAACTCCTCCTTCATTTCCTTCAGTGAATTTGATATCATTTGCTGAATAGAATCCAACAAAGATGTTTGTGCAGCCTGAGAAGTGGAAGGAGTATCTGTTGGAATAGGATGTAGAGCAAGCGGTGTTTCTCCACTGAGTTGCTCTGCTGCTTGAATCATTTGTCCAAGAGACTGATCTGCGGGACCAGAGATAGACTCAGCTTCCTTGGCCTTGTCAGCCTGACTAGGAGTGCTTTCCTTCTCCTTAGTCTGATCATCTTTTTCATCAGCAGCTTCCTTATCCTTGATCTGATCAGCTGGAATAACTTCTTCTTTCTTGGAATCATCAGCTGTGTCAGACTTGTCACCCTTTTCGTTGTTCTGATCAGATGGGTCAGATGTACCCTCTTTGTTCTTTTGATGATCAGAAGACTCTTCTTTTTCTTTGTCAGCAGGGGACTTGATCTTCTTAACAGTCTCAACTGTTTTCATCAAACCTTCATTATCAACAGCAGACCTGTGAGAAATCCATGTAAAATTGTCAAGAGGAACAAAAGGTGAGTATGGTTCCTCAGGTAGCTCTTCAAATGGTTTGATGTTTGGACCAAAGACAATGTGCTTGATGTTAGGAAGAGGGACCAGTGAGCTTGGTTGTCCCTTCAGCTTCCTAGACTTCTTTGCCCATAGCTCCATTGCTTGAGCAATAGCCAACTTGATGGATCTTTCCTTGAGGTCTACTGATTCATCAAAATCCTCAGAAATAGACTTAAAGATCTTCTTTGCTTCAGCCTTGACTATGTGACTTATTCTTAATCTTAACTTGTCCAGAAAGAATTCTGAATCAAGTGCTTGGATTAAGGATCCAGTCTCAAGCCACTTCAACACCCAGGCTTCTTCAGCAGTGAAGGCTTTCCACTTGACCATTTCAGCTGGACTCTTTGTCAGTCTGAATTCTCTCCATCTGTTGTATCTTATCTTTTCAGCATTGAATAACGTCAGACGGTTGATTCTTTCACCTTCAGCATCCAACCTCTTAAGGAATTCATCAAAGATGACAGGATCATCCCTGACAATCTCTAAAGACAATCTAATCTCCTCTCTTCTTTTTGGCTTTGTCTTTGGTGCAGGCATAGCTGGTATTAGTTTGTTAGGATCTCTTTGTTCACCAATGACTATTCCACCAGTATGCTTTGGTCCATGAGCATCCTTGGTGCTTGCTTCAATAGCAGCAGCCAATTCTGCTGCCTCAATAGCATCTCTTTGCTCTTGAGTCATCTTGCTGGCCTCTTCTTCCAGCCTTTTTAACTCTAGGCTTTTCAGCCTTTCTTCTTCTGCCTTTTATGCAGTCTTCCTTAGCTTTTCAGCAGCATCTTGTCTTTTCTTTTCTGCGGCAGTTAGGTATGTGGCAATCTTGCCAGTCCTCTTCATCCTTGATTCAGGACTTTCAATTGCTTGAAGAGGGGTTGCAGCAACTGGAGTAGGATGCAACAAGAGTGCATCTTCTTCATGTGTTGTACTAGTCTGTTGTGCTCCTTCCACTTCAGCAGATAGTGCAGCAGCTGAGTCTTCTGTAGACACTCCAACCGTAGAAACAACTTCCTTAGTAGGCTTAACAGCTGGTTCTTCAATAGTTAATGGCCTTTCTGCTTCTGTTGTTGTTTCTCTGACTGTGATGGTTTGTTCTTCAGAGAAAGTTACCTTTCTCTTTGCTTTGGACTTAGGAATTTTTCTAGTAGGCTTCTTAGATTGGGGAGGTCCCCTTGCTTCACTCCTAGTCCTCAACCTTTTCAAACTTTGAAGAGGAATTTCTTCCTCAGACTCAGTTCTTTCAGGAGAAGAGCCTGTCTCCATATGTTCAATCTCCTTGGTAAAGTCTTCAACTATTTTCTCTGGAACTTCATCCTCAGGTTGTGCTGATTCAGTCTCAACAGCAGACTGTGCTGTTGGTTCAGCAGGTTGACTTGTCTGACCCTCCTTCTTGCTTTTCTTAGAAGGGTTCTTTTTGGATCTTGCAGCAGCCTTTCTTTTTGGTTTTGCCACCACTTGTTTCACTGGTTCATATAGTTTGAACTCTTTGCTGCCGTGAGTGGGCTTTCCACCACCCATAGGACAATGCAGGGATGCAAACAGATTACTAAGTAAGATGGCATGAGAATGCCTTTTATCGCTCAGTAGCTCATATACATGAGCAGCCCAGTTAACTTTCAGTCCATAGTATATACAGACCATGGTGTAGTACCTACTTCTAGGTAACCCATCAAGAGAACTTGTGCTGCAATCCAGTACTTTCGCAATGATGTCCGGGAACCTCTGATACTCATCTTTCAGCTGAGTCTTCATCAGAGTTCCAGTCATCTCTTCTCCCTTTTTAGCACAAATGCCCCAAAATTCTTCCTCCTTATCAGGCCCTAGGTCTGACACGTCTCCTCCCTTATTTATCAGCTTGTAAACTTCACTTAAAACAGCAGCAGAAACAGCAATTTTCTTACCACCAATAACAGCAGTCATAACAGTTTCATCATCGTTAAATTTCCTGGTCGTATAGAAGTGATATACATCTTCTAAGTAGACTCTGTCTTCGTGTGCTTCCAGAACTGGAACCAAAGATGCCTCTTTAATTTTCTCCATGAGTGAGCGCATCAGATCAGTACCCGAAAATTGAAATTTGCTGTAGTTTAGGTATCTTCCATCAATAATCTTTTCCATTTCTAAGATTGGTGAGTAGATTTCTGCAAAAGCAATAAACTTTCGAAACAGGAGAGTTTGAGAGTTAGAGAATTTGAGAGTGTTTGAGTGCGTAAGACGACTGTGCTGTTCAGATCGGACTTTATAGGTTTCCTTTGATTAGGTTATCGTGATTAATCTGAAACGTTGATCTAATCTGACAGTTTTAAATCGTGTGGGTGGGAGCTGCGGATTTCAATTTTATTAATTTAATGTCAGACAGGCGGGAAACTCAAACGTTACCTATCTGTTACTTATAGAAGCGTGTTTCTAAAAATGCGACTTTGTAACCATGCTTATATAAGTCATCAGATGAGTGGAGTTTAACTTATCTGACAAACGAGTGATCTGATATCTGATATTACTAGAGAATGCCAATAGCTAGTAATCTTCCTCTGCTGTTTGTCAATCCAGCAAGATAAAATAATCTTCAGTCTTCAAGAGTTAAGAACTTATCTTCGGATAACTTAACTTCAACTAACTGACATTAACAAATTTCATCTTTAGAACAGAAGTACCGCTAGTCTTACACGTTCCCCCTGACTTTAAGAATCCATAAGCTAACTAGTCTGTTGAAGGTTAATCCTTGAATGAAATAGCGGATAACTAAGCTGTTGAACTTCAGTCTTCTGATGAGTTCCCCCTCAGCTTATGCATCCAAATTAAGTAGTCCTAGCTCAGCTCTTAGAGTTGAGAACCTTACTTCACTTAAAGGTTTTGTGAAAATGTCAGCAATCTGATTGTCTGTATGAACATACTCAATCACAACATTGCCCTTTTCCACATGATCTCTAATGAAATGATGATTGATCTCAATATGTTTAGTCCTTGAATGACTTGTAGTGTTCTGAGTAAGAGAGATTACACTTGTGTTATAACAGTAGATTGGAATTCCACTGATCTTGATGTTGTAATCTTCTAGTTGTTGCTTCAACCATAATATCTGTGCACAGCAAGCTCCAGCAGCTATATATTCAGCTTCAGCAGTAGATATAGAAACTGAAGTCTGTTTCTTACTCATCCATGAGATCAGACGACTACCTAAGAACTGACAGGCACCTGTTGTGCTTTTTCTGTCAATCTTGCAGCCAGCAAGGTCTGAATCTGAATAACCAATAAGTTCAAATCCAGATTCTCTAGGATACCACAATCCCAATTCTTGAGTGCCTTTGATGTATTTCAATATCCTCTTGGCAGCTAAGAGATGAGATTCCTTGGGGTTTGATTGAAATCTTGCACAGACTCCAACTGAGTACATTATATCAGGTCTACTTGCTGTTAGATACAACAATGAACCAATAATGCCTCTATATTTGGTTATGTCCACTGATTTGCCATCTTCATCTTTATCCAAACGAAGACTTGTAGACATGGGAATTGTAGCAGTTGAGCTAGTTTCCATACCAAACTTCTTGAACAGATCTCTTGTGTATTTTGCTTGGCTGATGAATATTCCATCAGGCAACTGTCTAACTTGCAAACCAAGAAAATAGTTAAGTTCACCCATCATGCTCATTTCAAACTTATTCTGCATCAGCTTGGAGAACTTATCACACATCTGTTGGTTAGTTGAACCAAAAATAATATCGTCCACATATATTTGCACAAGTAATATATGATTTTCCCATTCAATTGTAAACAAGGTTTTATCTACCTTACCTTTACGAAATCCTTTAATTAAAAGAAAATCAGATAGGGTATCATACCATGCTCTTGGAGCCTGTTTCAGTCCATAGAGGGCTTTCTTCAGACGATATACCTTGTCCTCTTCTTGATAGACTTCAAATCCAGGTGGTTGTTCAACATATACCTCTTCTTGCAGTTCTCCATTGAGAAAAGCAGACTTCACATCCATCTGATAGACAGTGAAGTTCTTGTAAGCAGCATAGGCTAGAAACAGTCTGATTGCTTCAAGTCTTGCCACTGGTGCAAAAGTTTCATCAAAGTCAATTCCTTCTTCTTGACAATAACCTTTGGCTACTAATCTTGCTTTGTTTCTGGTAACAATACCATCTTCATTCATCTTATTTCTGAAAACCCATTTAGTGCCAATTACTCTTTGATGACTTGGTCTAGGAACTAAGTACCAGACTTCATTCCTTTCAAATTGATTCAACTCTTCTTGCATAGCTTCAATCCAGAAGGAATCATTTAGAGCTTCTTCAATTTGCTTAGGCTCTATTTGAGATAGAAATGTGACAAACATAGCATCTTGTGCAGCAGCTCTTCTTGTTTTCACTCTATCCAAAGGATCACCAATCACTAACTCTGGTGGGTGATTCTTGAGCCATCTGAGATCAGGCTGCAGATCAGGGTGTTGTCCTCTGTCTTCATCTTGCAACACTACTGTTGGAGTTCCAATAGTAGTCTGTTGAACATTTGCAGTCTGTTGAACAGTCTCTGGTCTGTCAGCTGTTTGCAACTCGTCTGTTAGACAATCAGCACTGTGATTTTGAACAGCACTTGAGTTAGCAGCTGAATTGAGATTAGGTAGTATGATGGGAACATATTCTTCATTTCTTCCAATGTCTAACTTCTTTAAATCAGTAGACAGATCTTGGTTAACACTTTGATTCTTTTCAGAAGATTGACTTGGCTCATCAAATACTACATGAATAGATTCTTCTATTAGTAAAGTTCTTTTGTTAAAAACTCTGTAAGCTTTACTAACAGTTGAGTATCCTACAAAGACAGCTTCATCAGCCTTTTCTGCAAATGCAGTAAGGTGATTTTTCCCATTATTCAATACAAAACATTTACAACCAAAAATCTTAAAGTAATGAATGTTTGGTTTTCTGTTGTTCCAAACTTCATATGGAGTCTTGTTCTGATTTTTGTTGATCATACATCTGTTTTGGGTAAAGCATGCTGTATTTGTTGCTTCTGCCCAAAATCTTTGAGGCAGCTTAGCTTCAGCTATCATGGTTCTGACAGCTTCCTTTAGTGTTCTATTTCTCCTTTCAACAACACCATTCTGTTGAGGGGTTCTAGCCGCTGAATACTCATGATGTATTCCTTTGATATTACAATACTCTTCAACAGTAGAGTTTGTAAACTTTGTCCCTCTATCTGATCTGATCTTCAATATTTTTATACTCTTCTCATTCTGGATCAGTTTCATCAGATTGGTAAGATGTTCCTTGGTTTCACTTTTCTTCTTCATGAAAATCACCCAAGTATATCTTGAATAATCATCCACAATAGCTAGGCAGTATTTCTTTCCACCATTGCTGACTGGATCAATGGGTCCAAATAAGTCCATATGTAGCAGCTCCAATATTCTTTCAGAAGATTGATGCTTCTTGCTTTTGAAAGATGACTTGATTTGTTTACCCTTCTGACATGCGTCACATAGCTTGTCTTTGCTCATGACTGTCTTTGGAATCCCTTCTACCAAATCATTCTTGATTAATCTGTTTATGGTCTTGAAGTTTAGATGATTCATTCTCTTGTGCCATAGCCAACTGACTTCACTTGGTGCAGATGCCACCAAACAAACACTTGAATTCTTGTCAGCAGAATTTCAGTCGACTATGTAGATATTTCCTTGTCGTCTTCCAGATAAAATTACCTTCTTTTTACCAATCTGTTCAACATAGCACTTATCTGTTGAGAAGATGACTGAATATCCCTTGTCACAAAATTGACTTATGCTCAGCAGATTATATTTGAGGCCTTTATATATGAGACGTCAGATATCTCAATGTTTCCTTTGATAACTCTTCCTTTTGCTACAATCTTGCCTTCTTTGCTGTCTCCAAAAGTAACTTTTGGACCATCCACAGCAACTGCATCAGTCAGCTCATGTATGTTTCCACACATGTGTCTTGAACATCCACTGTCCAAGTACCAAATCTTTTCTACTTTACTCCTACTCCTAATCCTAACCTACAAAACAAAAGTAAAGTTGTTTTAGGTACCCTTATTGAGAGGGTCCTGAAGGATTAGTTCCACCTTTGACAACCCAAGATGTTGATGTCTTAGGCTTCTTAGGCTTCTGAGTTTTAGCAGGAGCATGAACAGTTTCATTTTTATCATAAGTATCAGATAAGTCATGTTGATGATCAGTATGATAAGAATAATGTTCATAAGCAGGGTAAGGTGCATGATATGCAGGATATGCATGCATTGGATGAGCAGGGTAAGGTGCATAGTAACCTGGAAATTGAGGTGCATGATACATAGGATGATATGCAGCAGGTTGCACATAATAAGACTCATTTCCATACCAAGCATTTTGATTTTTCTTATTCTTATGCTTCTTTGGCTTACTAGATGCTTGCTCATTTGATTTTGACTTAGTTTTACCACTAGTCTGGTTGACTTTAGCTTTATCAGCAGACTTCTTAGGACTCTGCTGTTTGGTCTTACTAGTCTGATTTCCTATACTAGGCTCTTTGCTCCTTTTAGCCTTAGGAGATTTCTTCTCCTTTGATTCTTTCTTAGTTGAGGTAGGTCTAGCAGTTTGAACATACAGAATGACCTTACTATTGTCAGCAGATATAAATTTCTCAGTATGATTCAACTCTTGCTTATCCTGTTCTAAAGGCATCTTCTGCTTACTAGATGTATGCGTGGATGCAACAGATGATTTTTCATGAGACTCAATAATCTTTTCAAGTTCCATGATTTTTCCTTTATAGACCTCACATTCAGCTTTCAGAGATTCATGTTCTTGCTCAAGCTGTTTATATTCAGCTGATTCCTTTGGCTTTTCAGCTAAAAGTTTCAGTGAATTATTTTGCTCTTTTAGCAATATCATCTCTTCCTTAAGCTTTTTGTATGCTTCAGCAATACCAGTATTGTTAAGCATCATTTGTTCAAATGAATTAAATAATTCATTGTCAAGAGGAGTTACCTCATCCTCAGAGTCATCAGATTCCTTTGCCATCAGGCACAGGAGAGCAGGTTTTTCTTCATCAGATGATTCTTCATCAGACGTGTCTGAATCTGAATCAGATGAGTAGACAGCAGTCAGCTTTTCTGCTTCAGCCATCATTGCCTTGCCTCTCTGATGCTTTCTTTCTTTTCTCATTTTCTTCTCCTCTTCAGTGTACTTTTCTGCTTTTGGATATGGGCAGTCTTTGATGAAGTGTCCTAATTTCCTGCAGTTGTAACACATTAGTTTTGCTTTATAATCATCTTTTTCTTGAGAAGAAAAGTTAGGTTTAGAAGTAGAAGCATTGTTGTATTTGTTCTTCATTTTTCTTTTGTAGAACTTCTTGAAATTGTTCATCAACAGTGCAACATCTCCAGCAGTGTACTCCTTTTTGTTGAGTAGAGTGGCTTCATCAGATGAGTCCACTTCTTTGCTTTTCTGTGCTGGTCTTCTGGTGTTTTCAGCAGCAACTAGTGCAGCTGTGGGTCCTGAAGTTGAGGTTTCTTCAATTCCCATTCTAGGCAGTTTATACTCGAATGCCTTGAGTACAGAAAACAGCTCAGTAAGAGAGATTTTTCCCAAATCCCTTGATTCTTCCATTGCTGTCACTTTCATGTTGAACTTTGGGGGTAGAGCCTTTAGTACTCTGACAGTGATTTCTTTGTCAGTGAAGGTCTTTCCCAGCTTTAAGACTTCGTTGAGTGTTCTGGTGAATCTGGTATCCATCTGATCAATGGTTTCTCCAGACTTCATCTTGAAGTTGTCAAGTTTCTCCAAGGCAACAGTAAGCTGATGCTCCTTTATTGCATCATTGCCTTCACTCATGTCTCTGACTTTGTCCCACATCTCCTTTGCAGTCTTGCAATGTTTGACCTTGTCAAACCGATCATTATCCAGGGCTTTAGTCATGATGAATCTCCTGACTTTATCTAGATTGTAGAGCTTTATTTCTTCTGGAGTCATCTCATGAAGGTCTTTTTCCACAACCGTATCAACTTAATTGATTTTTATGGTCTTTGTGAATCTGAATGGACCTTTAATGATACATGTGTACATGTTGTCATTATAAGCAGCTAGGAAAATCTCCATTCTGATTTTCCAGTCCTCAAAGGACATACCAGCAATGTGGGGAACATGGCTGATACAATCCATTTTTTAAAAAGTTTTGATTTTTCAAAAATATGCTCTTTTGAAGAGTTTTGAAAACCTTTGAAAAACACTCGGATCAAGCTCGTTGATCAGGCAGTTGATTCTAATGAACCACCTGCTCTGATACCACTTGTTGGTCCCAAGTAGTCAGATGAGGTCTAGAGGGGGGGGGGTGAATAGACCTCTGAAAATTTTTGAACAAAAAAAAAATTTTCAGTCTTCTGTCAGCGGACTAAGCTGATGAAGAACAGTAAGCAGACTGTACTGATCGTGAACAAATCTTGAACAGCAGACTGACCACTCTTCTTATAAATACTTAGCTGTTTTTCAGCAAAACAGTTTTCCAAAGAGTATACTTGCAGCGGATTGTTTAAAAGTGTTTTTCACAAGTAGACTAAGTTCTTGAAAGATTTTATCCCCAGTTTTGAAACTCCTTATAAAATCTTTTGATAATTCAAAGTGTTAAAATATGCAAGATTCAAAATATGCAGGAAAACTTAAATGCAAGATAACACAAAGAATTTTTATAGTGGTTATATGGATAAAAATCCTTTAGTCCACTCTTCCAGATCACTTAGATTTTGGGTTATACTATAATCACAAAGATTACAATATTTCTCCACTTATACCTAGACAACTAATGAAGAGGCTATAAGCTCACAATAGAAAATCACTAAGAAATTCTACTCTCTGAAGTTTGATCACTCACAAAGATGGATCACAACTTCTCACAACACTCAGCTATTACAAGATCACTCAGATCGTAATTTTCTGTTTTCTTCAACTGGGTTTCTGTCAACAGATGACTTCCACCAGACGAGTGAGCTGTTTGAGCTTTTGAGACTTAGAAAAATTCTGCTTCAAGAACGAAATCTCTGATTGTTGTTGTGTGTCTCGCTCGTTTAAATCAGCTCCTTTTATACTTGAATTTGAAAATAAGACCGTTGAAGCAAATCAAATCTTCAAATCCATAGCCTTAGCCCGAAATCAGAACGGCTACCTGCTACAGTACCTTTTCTGCTGTACTTTCCTGTAGCTGCATTAAATGCACTCTGCTGATACGAGGTTTTCTTCAATCATTTGCCATTACTACCCTTCTCTTACAGCATTTTGTTGGGATTTCGTGGGTATAATTGTCAACTACAACGGTGCGGAATTTAAAATTTTTATATCCACATCCCAGGCATCTTATTAGTACATATGAATAAGGTTGAATTTATTTAAGCATACAAATACAAAAATAAATACAGTGGTAAATTGCGATTTTACCTCACCACAGGCAAGGTGGTGGTTTCTCCGGTCTTCTTGTCGGATCACTAGAGCACCCCAAGTGTTGTGCCTCTAGAGAATAGTCCACACCAGCTGGATCTGCAATCACTTTAATCCTCAGGCTCAGAACTAGGAGAAAAGCAACTCAGATTCAAGAATTGGATTTAGATCCAACTCTAGATGTAGAACGGAAGAGGGAGAGAGGTGCTCGTCCCTTCTCCACAACCACGGCGGTGGCGGCTTGGTTGTAGAAGGTGGCGGCGGCTAGGGCTAGTGAGGGAGAGGGGGCGGCGGCTTGTAGAGAGTAGATTAGGGTTTAGTGTTTTTGCTAGGTTAGGATTTTGATTCTCCAAGACTCCTTTTTATAGGAGAGTTCAAACCCTATCCCTAATCTTATCTCTTAGCTTATGGGCCATCAGATAAGTCTGGCCCAACTCCTATATTTAATTAGTCCTTTTAATTAAATAGCCCAAGTCATTTAATTAACCACTTTAATTAAATGGCCCATTTATTTAATTAATACTTTAATTAAATAATCCAATAAATCTAATTAAAGATTTAATTTAATTAATCAGATAAAATCTAATTAATTTTCTCTCTCCAGGAATTAACCCTTTAATTCCTTATCTTGATTTAACTTCTTTAAATCGTTTCGTTCTACAACTGACTATCACAGTTCCAGCTTTTGTGTGTGACCCTCTAGGTTCACCATCAATTGGCCGCAGGCTCACATTTCTGTGATTTAATTAATGAGCAATTAATTATTTAATTAATTGCTCCGATCAATTAAACTACTTTCAATTGACCACTCCAGAATTAATCTACCATCAATTCAGGAGTACCCACACCCCATGGTCGATGTCTAGCCACAAGCCCATGAGGCCCAACTTCAGGTGAATTGATTTCAGTGAACCTTAAACCTCTTGTAAGTACCATGTACATACGGTCCCTCTAACGACTAATTTTCCGATCGAGACCTAGGGTGTGTGAATTGGTCGGCACCTCTAATCATCTCGATTCTGTACTTTCTAATTCAGGATAATACTTCCAGTGTGACTGCTAAATCTGGAAACCCCTTTCCAAATCCGTCACTGACCATGGCCATGGATTTCTCGGAATGCATCATCTAAGAATGTACAGGAAATTCCCTCATCCATTACGATGAGTCGGTAGATCCTATATTGATGCTAACCATCCGCGCATACGACTATACGTACCCAACGTAGGCGCACAATGGACAAGCTATGTGCCCGGCTCCTAAATCAAAGTACGCACACCCGTATACCGAATTCGCCCTAGCATCTCAAGTCTAAGGACTAAATCGTACACTGTTATAAGTCTTGAGAGACATCCCACCACCGATATGCTTTTTACGCACTTCCACAATGGGTCTCTCTGTTCGGGTCGTTCGATGCGTCCGATCCCCTATCGAACCACCTAGTCATATGCACTGACATTAACAATGTCTTGTTCATGAAACAACAACAAATTCACTTTAAGTGAATCATGCATAATCGTACAAGTCTTGACGATTCGTTCGATACCCCGTCTCGATATGAATCTATGACATGGAACATTTTTGAGATCACGACCTTTGAGACTGTTTCATGATTAATCGCACCCAATACTGAAGTGAATAGTCCCGTAGTCATGAGTGATCTCAGGGTTTCAACCAATCGCTTAAATGTGTTCGCGAAAGATGAAGATGGCCATTTGTTTATATTATGAATTCTCAATAAAATAAACAGTTCGTATTAATTGATAAATCAAAGATTCTGTCAAGATAAAATAATGTTCCTATTACAAGCTCTTTTGTTGGCTTGCAGGGCACTATCCTATCAATCTCCCACTTGCCCTAAAGCCAATCACAAACGTTTCTAAGACCAATCCTTGTCAGATGCTCTTCGAACACCTTTTGCGATAATGGCTTAGTTAGTGGATCAGCTACGTTATCCTTTGAGTCGACATGCTCCATTTGAATGTCTCCTCTACCTATGATCTTCCTGGTCACATGGTATTTCCTCAATACGTGTTTGGATTTGTGGTGTGATCTCGGCTCCTTCGCTTGAGCAATTGCCCCATTGTTGTCACAGTATACTACTATGGGATTTGCAATGCTAGGTACCACATCCAGCTCTTGGATGAAGTTTCTCATCCAAACACTTTCCTTCGCTGCATCTGATGCGGCGATATATTCTGCTTCAGTGGTTGAGTCTGCAGTGGTCGACTGTTTGGAGCTCTTCCAACTCACCGCTGCGCCGTTGAGGCAAAATATATATCCAGAATTGGATTTAAAATCATCCACGTCAGACTGAAAACTCGAATCAGTGAATCCTTCGAGTTTCAATTCTCCACTCCCACCGTAGACCAAGAACATATCCTTAGTCCTCAGGTACTTTAGGATAGCCTTTACGGCGGTCCAGTGTTCCTCCCCTGGATTCGACTGGTAGCGGCTCGTTACACTGAGAGCGTGAGCTACGTCAGGTCTAGTACATAACATTGCATACATTATGCTGCCAATGGCAGATGCATAAGGTATGAGAGACATTCTCATTCTTTCTTCATCACTCGTAGGGCACATTGATTTAGAAAGATAGATTCCATGTCTCATTGGAAGCAATCCTTTCTGGGATTCTTCCATACTGAATCTTTTCAGTATAGTGTTAATGTACTGGGATTGGGAGAGACCAAACATCTTCTTCGATCTATCTCTGTAGATACATATGCCTAGTACGTAAGATGCGTCTCGCATATCCTTCATGGAGAATTGCGTGGATAACCACGCTTTCGTCTGCGTCAACGTTCTGATATCGTCTCCGATCAACAGAATGTCATCGACATATAACACAATAAATTGTACCGAACTCCCATCGAATTTCTTGTACACACATGACTCATAAACGTTCTTGATGAAGCCATACCCCTTGATTGTCTCATCAAAACGTATGTTCCAGGTTCGGGACGCCTGTTTTAGGCCATAGATTGACCTTTGAAGTTTGCAAACCTTATGCTCACTTCCTTTAGATGTAAAGCCTTTTGGCTGTTGCATATAAATTTCCTTATCAATGTCGCCATTGAGAAAGGCGGTCTTTACATCCATTTGCCATATCTCGTAGTCATGCCACGCGGCTATGGCTAATAGTATCCGAATGGATTTAGACATCGCTACTGGCGAGAAGGTTTCCTCATAGTCTATTCCAGGTCTTTGAGAATAACCTTTTGCCACAAGGCGAGCCTTATGAGTTAATATCTCTCCATTCATTCCTAGCTTGCGCTTGAAGATCCACTTGCAGCCTACAGGGATGGTTCCCTCAGGTGGATCAACCAAAGTCCATACTTTGTTGGAATGCATGGAATCCATTTCGGATTGCATGGCCTCCTGCCACGCACCCGAATCTATGTCTGACATAGCTTCTTCGTATGTCCTTGGATCAGTGTCCAATTGATCGTTTTCGTGAATAAAGCCATATCTTTCAGGCTCTCTACGAACTCGATCGGACCTACGAAGTACTGGTGTACTAGATGGTTCAACGGGTTCAGGATCAACTCCCACTGCTTGTGGGGATGGGTCCAATTCCTGGACTTCATCAAGTTCTACGGATATCCCGCTTCTTTTAGTGAGGAAGTCATCCTCCAAGAAGTGGGCGTTCCTGGACACAAACATCTTTTGTTCCTTAGGTTCGTAGAACAGGTATCCAATGGATTCCTTTGGATACCCCACAAATTTGCACAAACTAGATCTACTATCTAGTTTATCTCTTTTCTTGTTTCTTACATAGGCAGGAGATCCCCATACTCGTAGATATGAGTATATGGGTGCTTTACCAAACAACTCTTGGTATGGCGTCGTCGGCACCGACTTTGAAGGTACAATGTTAAGTATCTTCGAAGCAGTTAATAGGGCTTGGCCCCAAAACGAAAAAGGAAGGTCAGCGAAACTCATCATGGAACGAACCATGTCTAACAAAGTTATGTTCGTTCTCTCAGACACACCATTCAACTGCGGTGTTCTAGGAGGAGTTCGCTGAGAGAGAATTCCATTCTCTACAAGATAATCGAGGAATTCTTGACTTAAGTATTCACCACCTCGATCCGACCGAAGTGCCTTGATACTATGTCCAAGTTGATTCTCAACTTCCATTCGAAACTCTTTGAATTTATCAAAAGCTTCGGACTTATACTTCATCAGGTATACATACCCATAACGACTGAAGTCGTCTGTGAAGGTTATGAAGTATGAGAATCCTCCTCTCGCACTGATACTCAGTGGTCCACAAACATCAGTATGGATTAAATCCAAGGTTCGTTTGGTTCGCTCCGGTTTCCCAGTAAAAGGCGCCTTGGTCATTTTTTCCTTGAGATAGGACTCGCAAGTTGGGAGATCATCTAGGTTCTTTATTTCAAGAGCCCTAGAGGAGACCAACTTTTGAATTCTACTCTTGGAAATATGTCCAAGCCTAGCGTGCCAAAGTTGTGGATTGTTTTCATCTTGCTTTCTTTTCTTTGATTGAATGTGCATGACATTAGAATTAGCAGGTTCTAAGGAATAAAGACCATCTATCAAAGTACCACAAGCATAAGTAAAACCACCTTTTATTATGCTAAACTTTCCATTAGAAATGGAATAACAAAAACCATCATTGTCCAAAAGAGGAATAGAAATAATGTTTTTGATAATTGTTGGTACGTACAAACAGTCTTTCAAAACCAAAGAAAAATTTCCTAGGACTAATTCAACATCTTCTATGGCCTCTGCCGCAACCGTAGCTCCGTTTCCAAAGCGCAGGATTCTATCCCCAGGTTTAAGAGGCCTTACTGCTCCCATTACCTGCAAATCATTGCAGATATGAGAACCGGCTGCGGTGTCTAACACCCATGATGCACAGTTAATAGAAATATTGACTTCAATAAAGAAAATACCTTTGACCACCTCTTTCAGGTAGTCTGGGCAGTTCCTTTTCCAGTGCCCTGCTTTCTTGCAGTGGAAACATTCATCTTCTGGGCTTTTTCTTTTCTTCTCGACAACCTTCTTGGTTGTTTTTAGAAGAGATTACTTTCTTCTTCTTTTTCTTGCCCTTCTTAGGCTTTGCAGCCTTGGGTTGCTCAGCAATCATGACAGACTTCTCCCTTTTCAAGGTTGATTCTGCCGTGACCAATAAATTGGTCAGTTCGTGTAGAGCGAGCTCTCTATCTTCCATATTGAAGTTTAGCACGAACTGATCAAATGAGCGCGGCAGAGTATGGAGGAGAAGGTCAGTGGAGAGATCAGCGTGCAGGTCTACCTCCAAGTTCTCCAGTTTTTCAACCAGATTAATGAAGCGCAAACAGTGATCCTTCACACTTGAACCCTCAGCCATTCTCAGATTAAATAATTCTTTTGTAGTCTTGAACCTTTCAGTCCTAGACTTCTCTCCAAACAACTCTCAGAGATGAAGAATTATGTCAGCAGCATGCAACATCCTTGCATGCTGTTTCTGCAGCTCATTGGTCATTGATGCCAGCATGAGGCAACGAACCTGAATATCATCATCGACCCACCTTTGATGGGTAGCTCGTTCCTCTTCCGAAACCCCTTCCGGAAGTGCACCAGGCATGGGTGCATCGAGAATGTAACTCCTTTTCTCGGAGTCGAAGACTATCCTCAGATTTCTAAGCCAGTCGACAAAATTTGATCCGTTCAGTTTGTTAGTGTCAAGGATGATAGCTAATGGATTCTTAGACATTTTTGCAGAATTGATCTACAAAAGTAAATGATAACGTTTAGCTGACTGATCTATATTAATACTTATAATTAACGATGTTGGACTTGTTATCGAAAAAGTTCTCCCACTATTTTCTCGAAACAATTACCCCTTCAATTGTTCGGGAAATCTAATCTCCTAGTAGGTCTTGACGTCCCAGCAGACATTAATTGCACCCACGACTCGCGGTCATACAATTAACTCCCCAGGTAGGTATAATTTTACCAATTGTGTTCCTCCACAACTTTCAAGCTATTTTGCCTCGGTCTTCGCACTTATCTAGCACTGCTACATCATAAGTGTTACTAATCGTTAAGTCTAACCCATCAATCTTGATGAGTAACTGGCCCGGTCGTGAAGTCCCCGTAACTAGTTATCGGTCGATAATCACATCCCGACCAGTCCTCGCCCTTGTCGAGTTTAGTTAAAAACAGGAATCAAGGAATTTCGTGTATTGTCCCTTTCTTCGCCTAGGGTGCCAGACTCTGGATCACCTTTAACGATAAGTAGACAACTTACACTAGTCCCTATTGATGGAAGGCTTGGATCTTTAAAACATCATTTTAAATGTACCCAATGTGACTTAATATTATTTTCAAGAGGGGTTTTTCGGGTTTAAGAGTTTGAGGTAACTCTCCTCGAGATCTCACCGTTCCAGTTATGCATTATCTTTTATTTACGATCTAAATATAACTAGCGCGCATCACCATACAAGCTCAGATATAAATACGTAAATAAATACATACACACCTAGCATGTATGCTACCACAGTATGTTTTCGATCGGGAGCCTCCTATGCGGACCACCATCGAGCCAAAGACGATGGTCTTATTGGTCAATCTATTAGGTTTCAAAGAGACCTACTCTATTACACATTTTACCATGCATACATGGCCTTTAGTCTTCTTGGGCTCCCACCTTGCTTGTAACGGGCCTCCATTCTAAACTAATAAAACAGTAAAGCCCTATCTATTACAATGGCTCAAAATGGCCCAAAACATAAGGCTCGCAGGCCCAATAAAACCAATAAATAACCAATCACATCTACCCTAAGGGTCAAGGCTCGGCGCGATCGAAAACCACGTAAACAATTTCACGTAGAGCAAGAAACAAGCAAAACCTAATTTCTTATTTCTTATCCCATTTTAAAACTTAAGATTCTAGTTTTAAAACCCCTTCTAAAACAATCTCTAACATCATTTTAAATCTCCTTTAAAATGACCCTTTGATTCTCACTTTAAGTCCCTACTAATTATGATAAAATTGACTTTCCGGATTTACTAAACCCTTTTAGTGCACAAAACAGTTTCTGTTTTTCAAGTTTGAAAAATTGCATTTCGGCCCCTAAATTTTCAAAAATTACACTTTGACCCCTCAACTTTTGGAAATTACAAATTAGCCCCAAAATTTCCAGAATATGCAAATTGGACCAGAAAGCAGAAAATTAACAAAATTTCTAGAAACTTTTGTTTATTGCAAAACAGACCCCAAATTTTTCGGAAATAGCAAAAAACACCCCTAACCTTTCGTAAATTGCAAAATGGTCCAGATTTTGAAAAATTCCAGAATTTACAATTTGGTCCAGAATTGTAGAAAAACAAAATTTTAATTTCTGTCCAGATTTATAAAAAATCGTAATTTGCAAATTAGCCCTCCAATTTTCGAAAAGTGCAAAAATCTGAACACTCAATTTATCATAACAAGTAAGAATCAAATATCAGAACACAACAAATACATATAAACACATAATTTGATGCGTTCATGCCTTTTTCATATGTACATAATAAGTTAGGCTCTGATACCACTGTTGGGATTTCGTGGGTATAATTGTCAACTACAACTGTGCGGAATTTAAAATTTTTATATCCACATCCCAGGCATCTTATTAGTACATATGAATAAGGTTGAATTTATTTAAGCATACAAATACAAAAATAAATACAGTGGTAAAATTGCGATTTTACCTCACCACAGGCAAGGTGGTGGTTTCTCCGGTCTTCTTGTCGGATCACTAGAGCACCCCAAGTGTTGTGCCTCTAGAGAATAGTCCACACCAGCTGGATCTGCAATCACTTTATTCCTCAGGCTCAGAACTAGGAGAAAAGCAACTCAAATTCAAGAATTGGATTTAGATCCAACTCTAGATGTAGAACGGAAGAGGGAGAGAGGTGCTCGTCCCTTCTCCACAACCACGGCGGCGGCGGCTTGGTTGTAGAAGGTGGCGGCGGCTAGGGCTAGTGAGGGAGAGGGGGCGGCGGCTTGTAGAGAGTAGATTAGGGTTTAGTGTTTTTGCTAGGTTAGGATTTTGATTCTCCAAGACTCCTTTTTATGGGAGAGTTCAAACCCTATCCCTAATCTTATCTCTTAGCTTATGGGCCATCAGATAAGTCTGGCCCAACCCCTCTATTTAATTAGTCCTTTTAATTAAATAGCCCAAGTCATTTAATTAACCACTTTAATTAAATGGCCCATTTATTTAATTAATACTTTAATTAAATAATCCAATAAATCTAATTAAAGATTTAATTTAATTAATCAGATAAAATCTAATTAATATTCTCTCTCCAGGAATTAACCCTTTAATTCCTTATCTTGATTTAACTTCTTTAAATCGTTTCGTTCTACAACTGACTATCACAGTTCCAGCTTTTGTGTGTGACCCTCTAGGTTCACCATCAATTGGCCGCAGGCTCACATTTCTGTGATTTAATTAAGGAGCAATTAATTATTTAATTAATTGCTCCGATCAATTAAACTTCTTTCAATTGACCACTCCAGAATTAATCTACCATCAATTCAGGAGTACCCACACCCCATGGTCGATGTCTAGCCACAAGCCCATGAGGCCCAACTTCAGGTGAATTGATTTCAGTGAACCTTAAACCTCTTATAAGTACCATGTACATACGGTCCCTCTAACGACTAATTTCCCGATCGAGACCTAGGGTGTGTGAATTGGTCGGCACCTCTAATCATCTCGATTCTGTACTTTCTAATTCAGGATAATACTTCCAGTGTGACTGCTAAATCTGGAAACCCCTTTCAAAATCCGTCACTGACCATGGCCATGGATTTCTCGGAATGCATCATCTAAGAATGTACAGGAAATTCCCTCATCCATTACGATGAGTCGGTAGATCCTATATTGATGCTAACCATCCGCGCATACGACTATACGTACCCAACGTAGGCGCACAATGGACAAGCTATGTGCCCGGCTCCTAAATCAAAGTACGCACACCCGTATACCGAATTCGCCCTAGCATCTCAAGTCTAAGGACTAAATCGTACACTGTTATAAGTCTTAAGAGACATCCCACCACCGATATGCTTTTTACGCACTTCCACAATGGGTCTCTCTGTTCGGGTCGTTCGATGCGTCCGATCCCCTATCGAACCACCTAGTCATATGCACTGACATTAACAATGTCTTGTTCATGAAACAACAACAAATTCACTTTAAGTGAATCATGCATAATCGTACAAGTCTTGACGATTCATTCGATACCCCGTCTCGATATGAATCTATGACTTGGAACATTTTTGAGATCACGACCTTTGAGACTGTTTCATGATTAATCGCACCCAATACTGAAGTGAATAGTCCCGTAGTCATGAGTGATCTCAGGGTTTCAACCAATCGCTTAAATGTGTTCGCGAAAGATGAAGATGGCCATTTGTTTATATTATGAATTCTCAATAAAATAAACAGTTCGTATTAATTGATAAATCAAAGATTCTGTCAAGATAAAATAATGTTCCTATTACAAGCTCTTTTGTTGGCTTGCAGGGCACTATCCTATCACATTTATTACACCAAGTGCATTTATTACCGTTGGACTATTCTCATGATCTCTTCTACTCTGCTGATAGAAGCAACCCATCTGATAGCCACTCTGCTGATCAAACTCTGAACTAATCTGATTTGAGTCAGCTGATGGTCTACCCTTCTGTTTGCTGTTTCAGCGTGAGATCACTAGTCTTCTGGGCTTTGAACTTTGAACTCTTCTGTTGTCTTCTTTACTTGTTCAAAATTCTTCTAAGGGAACTAAGTTTTCCATACTTAGCTGATTATGATGTTTTGAAAATCATCAAAACCTTCCCTTAATTTCTTGTCTTCTTTGCACTTTGATCTTCATCTTCATCCAACATCCTGGTCTTGGATTTGTTCATTGCCCCAGTAGGTTGAGGCTTAGCAGCAGGCCTCTTTGCAGAGCTCCTTGTTCTTTTTAATTCAACTTGAACTGGTTCATCTGACTCAGTTCTCTCAGGAGATGCTCCAGCTGCACTTTCTCCTAACTCTTTAGTCACTTGACTGACTATCATGTTCACAACCTCGGAAGCAGACTCTACTGATCTGGCATCAATAGCAGATTTTGCTGTTTGATCAGCAGACTGACTAGTCTGTTCGGTTATCTTGGCCTTCTTCATAGCAGTGGCCTTTTCTGTGTTACCCTTCCCTTTTCTCTTAGGGATAACAACCACTTTGGGCTCAACTCTACCCGGTTCATACGTCTTGAACTCCTTCAACGCATGAACGGACTTTCCATTTGCCATCTAGCAGTTCAAAGCCAGGAATAGATGACTTAGTAAAATTGCGTGCTCATTTTTTTTAACCACCAGAATCTGGAACTTATGTGCAGCCCAGGTCATATTCAGGTCATAGTAGATGCAGGCCATTGTGTGGAACCTTCTCCTGGGCAATCCATCTAAAGAACTGGTTGAACACTTCAGAAATTTAGCAATAATTTCAGCAAATCTCTGGAATTCATCCTTCAATTGCGTCTTTATCAATGTTCTAGATATTTATTCTCATTCCTTAGCACAAAGGGCCCAGAAGAATTCCTCATTCTCAGATCCAAGAGTAGAGACTTCACCTACCTCATTCTTTAATCCATAGACTTCACTCAGTACTGCGGAAGAGACACAGATTGTCTTCCCTCCAACTTGACCAACCATGGTGTTCTTGGTCATATCAATCTTTCTGCTCTTGAAGAAAACAGGAACGTCTTCCAGGAAAACCAATTCCTGAGCCTCTAGAACGTTTACTAACCCAGATTCCTTAAACTTGACCAACAACTCTTTCATTAGTGGAGTTCCAGATGCATAAAACTTGTTGTAGCTATGGTATCTTCCTTCTGCTCCGACCATTTTGATTGATTTCAAGTAGTACTTGTGAGATTAAGAATCTTTAAGACAGAAAATTGAGAGATTAGTAACTTCTTTTGTGCATAAGAGAATTTGGGGTGCATAAGGTCGACCCTTCTGATCAGATATGGATTTATAGATTTCTCCCTGCATCGGTTTTCGTGTTTCATGCTAACCGTTAGATTAATCTGACAGTTTTAGATCGTGTGTGCGAGATACGCGGATTTCAAATTTTATGTTTTAATGTTAGATGGGCGGGAAACTCAAGCGACACTAGTCTGTTACTTATAAAAGCGCGTTTTAAATATAACGTTTTTAGTACACACTTATATAATATATCAGACGAGTAGAGTTTAACTTATCTGACAGACGAAGAATTTGATATCTGATAAGTCGATAACTAGTAATCTTCCTCTGTTGTTTATCAATCCAGCAAGATAAAGTAATCTTCAATCTTCAAGAATTAAGATCAAATCTTCTGAACACATAACTCTATCTAACTGACATTAACAAATTTCATATGTAGATCAAGAGTACAACTAGTCTTACACGTTACCCCTGACTTTAAGAATTCATAAGTTAACTAGTCTGTTGAGAGTTAACATTGAAGATAAGATGAGTAAGCTGATGAACTTAAGTCTTCTGATAAGTTCCCCCCTCAGCTTATGAATCCAAGTTAAGTAGTCCTAGTTCAGCTCTTAGAGTTAAAAAACTTGCATCACTTAGTGGTTTGGTGAAGATGTCAGCAATCTGATTGTCAGTATGAACATACTCAATAATGACATTCCCTTTTTTCACATGAACTCTAATAAAATGTTCGATCTCAATATATTTTGTCCGTGAATGACTTGTAGTACTGTTCTGAGTAAGTGAGATGGCACTTGTATTATCACAGTAGATTGGAATTCCAATGATCTTGATATTGTAGTCTTCTAGTTGATGCTTCAACCAAAGTATCTGTGCACAACATGCTCCAGCAGCATTGTATTCAGCTTCAACAGTAGTGATAGATATTGAAGTCTGCTTCTTACTCATCCATGAGATCAGACGACTACCTAAGAAATGACAGGCACTTGTAGTACTCTTCCTATCAATCTTACAGCCAGCAAGGTCAGAATCTGAATAGCCAATAAGCTCAAATCCTGATTCTCTAGGGTACCACAATCCCAATTCATGTGTGCCTTTAAGGTATCTGAGAATTCTCTTGGCAGCTAAGAGATGAGATCCCTTAGTATTTGATTGATATCTCGCACAAACCCCAACATAATACATAGTATCTGGTCTGCTACCTGTTTGATATAACAATGACCCTATTATGCCTCTATACTTGGTTATTTCCACTAACTTGCCATCTTCATCTTTATCCAGACGAAGTCCAGTAGAGATAAGAACTAACAGTAGAACTAGTTTCCATACCAAATTTCTTAAACAGATCTTTTGTGTACTTAGCTTGGTTAATGAATATTCCATCAGGTAACTATCTAACATGAATATCAAGAAAGTAGTTCAGTTCACTCATCATGGTCATTTCAAACTTATTCTGCATCAGCTTGGAGAACTTGTCACATATATGTTGGTTAGTTGAACCAAAAATAATTTCATCCACATATATTTGCACAAGTAATATGTGGTCTTCCCATTTAATTGTAAACAAGGTTTTATCTACTTTACCTTTTCGAAATCCATTAATTAAAAGAAAATCAGATAAAATATCATACCATGCTCTTGGAGCCTGTTTCAGTCCATGGAGGGCTTTCTTCAGACGATATACCTTATCTTTTCAAAACCAGGAGGTTGTTCAACGTAAACATCTTCTTGCAATTATCCATTGGGAAAGGCAGACTTTATATCCATTTGGTAGACAGTGAAGTTCTTGTGAGCAGCATAGGCAAGAAACAGTCTGTTGGTCCCAAGTGGTCAGTTGAGGTCTAGAGAGGGGGGGGTGGAGAATAGACCTCTCAAAATTTTGGATTTTAAAACTTTTCAAGTCTTCTGTCAGCAAACTAAGCTGATCGAGAAATGTAAGCTGATTCTGCTGATCATGCACACAGCTTGAACAGCAGAGTTGACCACTCTTCTGATGATAACTTTGCTGATTTCAGCTAAATCAAATTTTCAATCAGAATACTCGCAGCGGATTTAAATCAGTGTTTTTCACAAGTAATCTTACAAAGGATTTTATCCCCAGTTTTGTAAACTCCTTTAGAAAAATTATTTCTAACAGTTTTCAAAGTGTTTTTATGCAATTTCGAAATATGCAAGTAAATAATGCAATGTAAAAAACATAGAGAATTTTTATAGTGGTTATATGGATGCAAATCCTTTAGTCCACTCTTCCAAGTCACTTAGATCTTGGGTTATACTATAATCACACAGATTACAATATACACTGCTTGCACCAAACAACAAATGAACTGGCCACAAGTGCGTTACAGGAAATCACACAGAAATCCTATACTACAAAGCTTTATCACTCACAAAGATGGATAACAGCTTCTCACAACACTATTCTTACATATTCACTCAGAAAAATATTATTCTTTTAACTTCAACTCAACTTTAGTTAACAAATAACTTCAGCAGACGAGTGAGCTGTTTTTGAGCTATTGAGACTTAGAGGATTTTGCTTCGCGGAATGATCTCAGTTGTTGTGTTGTCTCTAATTCTTGAATTCAGCTCTATTTATACTTGGATTTGAAAATATATATGTTGAAGAACGACAGATTTCAAATCACAAGGTACTGGTCCCCCAAATTCTGGAACGGCTCCCTGCAACTGTTGCACTGAACACTCTGCTGCTGTACTTTTTTGCCAGTCGCATTTAATGCACCCTGCTAATCCGAGATATCTTCAATTATTTGCCATTAATACCCTTCTCTTGCAGCTTTTATTACACCAAGTGCAATTATTACCGTTTGGCAGACTTCTTGATCTCTTCCATTCTGCTGGTCGAATTGACCCATCAAATAGATACTCTGCTGATCAAAACTTGAACTCATCTGATTTGAATCAGCTGATAACCTACCCGTCTGATCTTACGTGATTTCGTTAGTTCGATCAAGGGTGGGATGTAACACAATAATAACAATAATAAAGTAAAGCAAGGACCAAAGTAATTGTATTCGAATTGAATGAGTACAAATATAGGTATTCAAGGGTCCTATTCGAGCATTATTGGATGCCGTACAAGCTAGAGGGCGAAATACATATGAGAAAACCTACACTACTATTCTCGAGTGAATCCGAACAGTAGTTTCAAGGCTAGTGCCCCCTGGGAAGTTGTGTCCGGTGTAATAAATGCATGGGGTATTTATAGCCGATTTGGAGGGCTTGGGCCTGGGCTCGGCCCAACAGTGTCCTTCGATCTCCTGTTCTCTTATGTGCTCGGAATAATCATCTTCAAGCTTAGGTTCGGCTCTTGGTTCCTGGGGATAGGATTCGGTGCTATTCGAACTGCGTTGAGGCTAGAAAGACAGGGAATCCGAATTACACCTCATCAATACTCCCCCACTTCTCGAGTGCGAAGCGGAGCTAGCGCTTGAAGAAGTACAAAATACGTCCCATATGATGAGACGAGCCGTTCAGAATGTCTTTAGGATATGCCTCGTTAAAAACCTAACTCGGAAAAACCCACTGGGATAAAAACCGAGCTAGGGAAAAAGAGTGCATATACAAGAAAACATACACCGGCGTGTTCTGAAGTTACCCTTGTCGGAGGATGTTGAAGTAATAATATCCCTTTTTTGGTTCCAAGATGCGTTGTTCGATCCCTAGGTGGATGCTTTCCAGAATTTTCGATCATAACAAGGAGGGCCTCCGAGATCCTTAGGGATAAATTGCAAGGACATACTCCGCAATTCCAGAGAATGAAGGATCAAAAAGGCTATTTTGAGAGGGATAACCCAAAGTTTTTACCCTTGGTAAGTTCAACCGTCGCGGTTACTCGGGGACCTCTTTGCAATTTTACCTTTTTAACCCAGTATATATATATTGACCCGTTGAAAAATTACTTCCATGTTATATTTTCTCTTGAGCTCGAAGTGTTTTAATCGAAAAGGTGTTTAATTTAGTACATTCATTTCCGAATTCATAATGTCAAGTTCTAGAAGTTCGAAGGGCAAGAATAAGGTCGAAGAGAGTCAAGAATCTGATCCTTTGTTAAAGCTCGTTGATGATTACGAAGATGGAGAGTTCCG
Organism: Penstemon eatonii; assembly: GCA_038501285.1. Taxonomy (NCBI): domain Eukaryota; kingdom Viridiplantae; phylum Streptophyta; class Magnoliopsida; order Lamiales; family Plantaginaceae; genus Penstemon; species Penstemon eatonii. The sequence continues at coordinate 48,924,909 of CM076715.1, read as the reverse complement.
TCCAGGAGGCGAGGATGATGATCCGAGCGAGGATCTCGAAGAAAATGAGGTTGAGAAGCGCAGCATCGGTGAGGGTGCCTTTGTCAGAATTTTCAAACCCAAGCTCACCTCTGAAGTCGTGACCTCGAATACGTCAGAACTTCCTGCTAAGGAAACCTCCTGTTGTTTTTCGAAGAAAGATCGCGTTTATCTTGAGACGGCGTTTGGGAAATATCTTCCAAAAGGGTTTTCGATCGTCATTCCTTCTTATTCCGATCGTGCTACTGAGCCCCCAGCTGGCTGTCAATCGTTTTACGAGGGCCAATTCTCCTGTGGTCTACGTATTCCATTCATTCCCCTTATCAGAAATGTCCTTTCTTTCTTTTCCCTGTCCCCCGCTCAACTTCTCCCGCACTCCGTCGCCTACATAGTGGCATTCAGCGCTCTCATGGAGGCAAAAGGAGAAGAGGCCTCTTTTAGTAACTTTTGGCATACTTTCCGAATGGAATTGAATAAGGGCTCCAATGCGGGGTTCGTATCCATTCTCCAGAGGTCGAAACGACCTTTTCTTACTAAGATATCAACGAAAATGAGTATAGGCTGGAAGAGGAGATTCATCTTCGTGAAAGGTCCCGAGGTTCCTGTGTCGGAAGGTAGTTCAAAGACTAGACCATATCGATGGGATGGCGCAGATTCTTGGTCGTATGGTTCTCGCAAAATAAGAGAAAAGCTCAGACATCGTCTTTCTGATGAACTCCTGGATCAGTTGCAGTCTAACCCTTACCAGACTAGATTCCTGATTCAGGAAGGCGTTTTGCGATTGGCCGGGTTGAGTCAGTGTAATTATCCTACTCCGGCGATTAAATACCCTAGACAATCTTCCGAAGGATCCCTCCTGCGAACCTCTAGTGCTCCGACCCTTGCTCCTCTTTCTCTGGGTATGCTTCTTATCTTTAACTTACTTTTGGGTTTTATTAAACAATTCTCCTTGTTTAAACTCGTGCCCGATTCGTATTATCCTCGCAGGTCGAGTTGTCGAGAAATTCCGAATCTCCGCTGCCGGCCCGGTTGAAGATAAGCGATTTTATTTCGATCCGTTACCTTATGCCTCCGAAGAAAAAACGGACATAGACAATTTTGGTAGGAGTTCAGTTGTCATACCATCTTTGATTCCTGACTTAAGAGGGGTTGGCACTATGAGTTCCCTGAATTCTGCCACGGCCGGACCTCTTCGATCGTTATTCTCCCCTGATACTTCCGCTCTTTCGTCTGTCGGCTACAGTCAACATTCCTGGAATCGGATTCAGGGTATTCAGGAATACGAGAAGCTTCTGGGCCAGAAAAGAAATGCCGAACACCCAGGGCCCTCGAGGAGGATAAAACCCTTTGGCGTGAGTTCTGCTTCTGTCCCTTGTCGAGAAGGTAGGTCGAAGCCTGATGTAGCAGACTTTATGGACGAGCATTTTCGTAGTAGCAGAACTGCTGGATATCCTGAGGATGGTACCATTATGACCGATCTGGATATGAATGGGGAGAACGAATTCGACAAAGCCAATAGAATCTTTATGGCTAGTCGGTTTAAACGGGATATCCTGCTTCATTCCATCAAAGGGGGTTTTGAGGTTTTGAGTGATTTCTCCAGAACGTATCACGAGGTAAATACTCGTCTTTTGACTGTGTTCTTTCTTTAGAATTCCTAGTTTTACCCATCCTCGAAAATGTCTTGTAGGTCGGGGATTTATTCGCCCTTCAATCCTATCGTCTGGCGTTACTAGAGCAGGAATCGCAGGACGCTCATGATGCATATGCCCAGATTTTTGCTGATAACCAGGCCATTCGATCTCAGCTGGCGGAGAGTCAGCGAGAATTGTGCCAAGTAAAGAAGGAGCTCAAGGAAGCGACTACGAAAAATTCCTCCTCCGTAGAAGAAGATTTACTAGCATCTGTTAAGGAGAGAAGTGCCCTCGAGGAGGAGCTAAAGAAGATAAAGGTTGAACTCGAGCTAGCGAAGCAAGACTCCGAGCGTGCGTATGCCCAAGGCTGGGAAGAAGCCGAGATCCCTGCCATACGAGAATTCCTGAAATCCCCTGTCTTGGACCCCTTAGTTCAAAGGAAAATGGGAGAAATTCTTCAGACGATCTTTTATAAAGGGGTTCAACAATTGGTCGCGGCCAAGAAGATTCCGGATGATATAGACGAGTACTATAAGCACATGAACCCTTTTAAGAACGCTGAAGGGAAGGATTACAAAGCTTCCTCTCTACCCAAGACGGATACTAATTGGCAAAATCATCGCTTTGCCCCCTTAGTCGAGGAGTACGGCATTCCGATGCCTAACCCTGATGTGCTCGAGCGTTTCACCGATTATCCTCCCGTGTCGGAGGAAAAAAGCGAAAATGTCGACATAGGCGGTGTATCGGATAAAGAAGGCGATCGAACTCTTGACCAAACCAAGTAATTGCTCCGCCTGACTTTCTATTTAGCGAATTATCGGAGCCGATCGTGCTGGAAGGGGCGATTCATAGTTTTGTAGTTAGGAACTAATCGTGTATATCCATGTAACTCATTTTTGTAAACGGATTTGTTTCTTTTTTGATTTGACTGCTGTAATTTGTAAATTCCGATCTTTCTAATATCCAGTTACCATTTTAATTTTCAAGGTTCGATAACTCTATGCTCGGATATCGCCCTTTCCATACGGGGTTTTCCTTTAAAGGTTGCGTCGATCCATTATCGTAATCACAGGGCGTCGTAGTGTCTATAAATATTAGGGTTTCTTTTCATTATTCATACGACATCTTGCTTATAGAGATCGGAGCTTTTTGCCATATCTTCTGCCTTCTTCGAATCCCTTTAAGAGTAATAGTCCGAACTGTAGGTCCCAAATCCGCTTATCATGGAAAACGTATTAGGGAAAGCTATCGATCCCAAATTGTTATTTGGCGGTTCGAAAAATAAGAATCCGAGCAAGGAGCAGAAAGTTGCCAAGGAGGCCAAAACCTCCAAATCTTCTTCCAAGACCTCAGTGTCTTCCCCAAGAGCTCCTAAAGGGGAAGACAGCAAGAAAGAGAAAAACATTTCTTCAAAACAAAACAAGGGCAGCTCTAGCAAGTCAATTTTGGACGAGGAGCTCGAGGCTACGCTCGGGGGTTCTTCCCCGAAGGTAGTTGATTCTCCGAGTGAAGATCCTGTTCGAGAGAAGACTCCTATTCCTTCTTCGAATAAGAGGCCTTATTCCGATGGGGTCACTCCCATTGAGGCTTTGCAAAATCTTGCTATCGGTAGCAAGTCATCTTCCGATACTTCGACTGCTCCTCCCGCAGGGAATTTCAGCAAAAAATCCAAGTTAGAGATTGGCGGAGGGGCCTCTGCTGAAGCTTCAGGAATTGATAATCCTCCCCGACCTCTTTTCGATTTCTCTCCTCCAAAAGTTGCTTCTTCCCTGCACGAGGAGTTGAAAGATGGATCTCCTTCTAAGGTTGATCCCATGGGTAACTTGTTGCAAGCTAACTTTACTTCTTCGGAGACTGACATACCCAAGGAGAGAAACGCATCCAAGGAGAGGAACATAGAAGAGTTGTTTGAGTCTGGGCAGCACTTCCTTTTTCAGGTGTGCATTTATTTATTCTTCCTTTCTTTCTCCTCTCCTTCCCTTCCCCTTTATTTTTTTTTTTTTTTTTTTTTTTTAGCGCTGTTGATCCTTTTAACAGGCCGGACAAGACTTTATTGAGCTTAAAACATTTGCTGAGCGGGAGACCAGTCAACGTGCTGCTATCTCTCTCGAGCTGGAGGAGAAGAAAGTCGAGTTCGACCGTGTCCTCGCAGAGAAGCTTGCTTTAGAGAGGGAGAAGACTGCTAACGAGCGTGGAGAGGAGATCCATAAGCAGCTGAACGAGAAACTCGAAAAACTGAAGAGCCTTCACGAGCAGGAGAAACAAGATTTCATCCGTCGAGAAAAGGAGGCTTATGAGCGTGGGTTTGAAGCAGGATGTGAGGCTCGTAATGCTGAGCTTCGAAAGATTATCTCTGACAATAAGCTTGTTTAGATGTTGTCTTTTATTTACCCGGGCTTGTAATATGTTTATACTGTTTTTACTTGTGCGACTATGAATAATTTTCAGATATTTTATTTTCTATGGCTTGTAATAATTTATTTTCTCCTCGAATCGCATGTTCCTCTTACGTGTTCTTTCTTTGATCATGCTTTAGTTTGTCTTCTTAATCTTTCGATCTTGGCGTAATAATCCCGCTTATTTCCCAAAAGTAACATCACTTTCTCTTTCCGGCGAAATCCTCGGGAGTCGCGACAACCTTTTGATCTTGACCGTTTCTTTTGTTTTCTGATAGTCGTTGGATTTTTGAGAATAGTATCTATAAATGGTGCTCTTCGTTTTGCATCCTTATAATATCTTTCGAAAACAGATTCCTTCGATCATGCTGATTAGAAGATCTTGTTGCACGACTCAATATTTCGAATTTCAGGTTAGGAGTTATATTGCGTATCATAGTAAGATTTATACTTCGATCTCGACTAGGGTATCTGCAGGCGAACGCTATTTCAACCTTGAAGACCGATAAGCTTTATTGCTGACCATCCACGACCCCAATGGCCCATGGCCTTTTTGTGGTTTAGGGAGGCTCTGGCGTCAAGTTTTTCGAGGGTATGACGCAACTTGCTAGGTTTTCTTTTGAAAAAACGTTTCGGGTAGTGATTCTGGGATTGACGTCCTTCATAAAATGTTCATGTTTCTCCCGGGAAAGAGATGTATTGCCCTTCTCCTTTTCGAAGAAGTACGATCATAGTCGAAGACTCGTTGGCTCGATAGGCGTTTCCTGGTCGAGTAAGGACATTATCGTCCGCCGAAAATTTCATAGGATCGGCCAGTTATGAAGATGTAATAGGGGTTGATGTCTTTGTATCTTGCAATTGCTTCATATGTCAAGCTCGGAAAATACTTTTTATCGATCTTTACGACGGCTTTACTTATACTTAGGCCGTTTACCGACAAAGCTTTCTTTACATGATGTATTTAGATTTCTTTATGGTTTTTTTCTTTGACGATTGGAGCTGAGTCTACGATGAATTCGGATAGGAATGAACTTGAGTGGAACAATTTTGACATTTTCTTCACTTTCTTCCCGAAATAGTTTCTGTATTTTCGGGAATCGTAACGGTCGGCGCATTTACTGCTTATATCTCAGCCGTTTGTATCATCAAATCTGAGTCGCTAATTGCTTTTTTCTTCCACTATATATAGTTCCGTTGTTACCTTTAAATTTAATGTTTCAGTAAGATTTCTGATCGGCTCTTTGATTGAGATTTTACTCTCTCTGGCCATAATGTTTCGTTTATTATCTCCGACTGAACTGTTCGAGGTTCTCCTTCGAACTATCTTCCTTCATAAATTTTGCTATCTCTTGATGGCAACTTATTTCGATTAGGGTATCGGCAGGCGAAAGTAATTGCGACTGGGGTACCGGCAGGCGACCAGCTCTCTTTGACTCCGAGTCTTTGAGGCAGGTTCGATCTTCTGTATCCTGTCAATCCACCCGGTCGGATAGTGGGTCGACTGCTGGAGGAGTTTTCCTGCACTTGATCTCCACTTCTTCAAGATATTCCTTGAAGAATGTTGCTTTCGAGATTGCGTGGAATAATTTTTCTTGGGGTTGCTTCGCTATTTCTCGATCTGGACCGGTGTGGAGCAAGTACTGAGGAAATGATGGATGAAGGGTAGAAGCGTTGTTCTAGCCCCGCCTTACTCCTTCGATCACGGAGAGAATCTAGTGTAGGATTAATTTGTAATAGGGTTACACTTAAATGTAAAGTTTTTGCTTGACTTTTCTTATCATTGTAATTTCGAACTCTTTTGTGACTGTTTGGAATGTCATGAATGAGATATTTATTTCTTTTATCATCCTTCCTTGTTGTCCTGTAGAATTGCTTTCGTATACCGTCGTCGAGCATCAATTCTTCTGTCTTAAAAATATGAACAAGCGCTATTTTTTACCATATTTGATAAATATTTAGCTGATAGATGACATCCAACATTTCTCGATTTTGAGTATAACCTGTATGGGGCTTTTATTTCCCCGTTAAATACATAATAACTAAGAGATCGAATAGAAGAATCCAAAATGACCTTTGAGTAACAATCTTAATCTGAGGGGCTAAATTCCCTAGTCGGATAAATAATCGTGAAGTAATAATCGAAATGGGGTCTTGATCGATCTTGAATAATAATTTTGATTTAAGCGTCAAGATGATGGTTGTTAGCCTTAAACGAATGAAGAATGCTGGTTGATCTAGGTTGATCGAGGATAATAATTTCGATCTAAGGGGCGTAGCAACGACTTTCACCCTTAGTCGTATCAGAGCATTTTTAGGGCTTGAGTCATAGCAGAGGCTTTCACCCTTTAATGATTTCGATCTTAGGGGCGTAGCAACGGCTTTCACCCTTAGTCGTATCAGAGCATTTTTAGCCCTTGGGTCATAGCAGAGGCTTTCACCCTTTAATAATTTCGATCTAAGGGGCATAGCAACGGCTTTCACCCTTAGTCGTATCAGAGCATTTTTAGCCCTTGGGTCATAGCAGAGGCTTTCACCCTTTAATAATTTCGATCTTAGGGGCGTAGCAACGGCGTTCACCCTTAGTTGTATCAGAGCATTTTTAGCCCTTGGGTCATAGCAGAGGCTTTCACCCTTTAATAATTTCGATCTTAGGGGCGTAGCAACGGCTTTCACCCTTAGTCGTATCAGAGCATTTTTAGCCCTTGGGTCATAGCAGAGGCTTTCACCCATTAATAATTTCGATCTAAGGGGCATAGCAACGGCTTTCACCCTTAGTCGTATCAGAGCATTTTTAGCCCTTGGGTCATAGCAGAGGCTTTCACCCTTTAATAATTTCGATCTAAGGGGCATAGCAACGGCTTTCACCCATGATCGATTTTCGAGGGTCCTAGCAACAGCTTTCACCCTTAGATAATAATAGACTGAGACAAATACGGATAGAATAACAGAGATCGATAATATCAGGGAGAGATGAACGTATATGAATATTGATGAAATTAGTTTCCATTGAATATGTAACTCTGATCGAAATACATTTTGACGAGAAAATAGTCTTCTGCAATCATGAGAAAAGATAAGTCATGGAGAAATAGCCAGTGGTGGATAACCCAATAATCCTTATGCCTTTGTCGAGAAAATTCTTTGTCTATAGGTTTCTAATTTCGATAAGTTTGATTTTTTCAAAACGGTTCCCGTTTTTCTGGGAATCGCAACGGTCGACAAATCTTGTCCGTTCACTTCGCGAATTATACGCCGTTGGATTCTTTTCTGTTTTTGGCTATAAAAGGCTGGCATATTGTTGAAATTATCTCATTCGTTGCATCGAGAATTTATCTACCTGATCATGGTGGTCAAGGCGATTATTCAATTAATTCAACTGTTTGAGTTCGGACTTCGAACAAATTTTAAGCGAAACAATCTTCGAGCGGAAGAAAAATTACAGCAACCACGCTTAGAATATCGACAGGCAAATGCGGTTTCCATCTGGAAAGCCAATAAGCCAGGCCCATGGACCTGTTGCTACAATGCATTTAGGAAGACGTGCTGGAAATAGAATGCCGGAAAATACTGCCGAGCGTTCGCCCCTCTGTCTTCGGAAGATTGCAAATAAAGTTGAAAGCCTGCGGGTCCAAAGGATATTCCGCGCTCGGAGCTAAGTTATCCCGAGTGACCGATAGGACGGGAGACCGAGAATTTCATAGGATTGTAATAATGTATGTAATGTAAAGGCTGGTGCTATGCTCGATATGTATTTTCCACATCTTGTATTTTTCGAGATAATATAAGTACGTTTCCTCTCCGTTTTGTTGACAACATCGATCATAACAAGATAAATGTTCATCTTCCATAATTCCATTTTGATCTTCTAATATTGATCAAGAAATAATCAAATATCACTTGCCTGCTTGGATAATAGATAAATATTTTAGCGGACCAGAAATAATAAGGAAAACGATGCCATAAATCTTTTTTACTGCTGAATTTCCATAATTGCATAACTTCCAGGCCGAGAGTTCTGTTCGACTCGACCGATTATAGTTCTTCTAAGTCGGCAGCATAAAAGCATAACAATAAATACTTGAGTGTAAAAACATCTGAATAAACTAAATATGAATCCGACATGCCATTCTTTAATAATAATGTTATGAATACGTCATAACGGTTCAAAATTTAGGATGTCTTAATTCTTCGATACTCCCTACTGAATCGCATGTCATTCTTGCCAAACAGGGCCTTATTTCTCGGGAAATGTAACGGTCACTCCATTTATTACGGACATCAAACCGCTCGTAGCCAGTTATCTGGGCCGTTGATTTAAAATCCCTTACCACTATAAAAAGGTCCCTTCGTGTATACAACACTTCTCACTTTTTTCTTATGCTTCCTCCGATCACCATGGGTCGAGTTTTAGATTTGATTCATACTTTTTCCAAGATAAAGGAGTTTGAGGTTAGACTCAGAACCCTGTTTTTCGATCTTAGATCCTTTAGCATAAGCTTTTTCGCTTAGAATATCGACAGGCAAAAGAAATTGCGCCTAGAATACCGGCAGGCAACCTGTTTTCCCAGACATATCTTGTCTGTGACGGGTTAGAATTCCGGTCTTCTGGTGCAGTACCCGATCGGGCAGATGGTTACTCCGAGAGGAGTTCTTTAAATCTGAGGCACCAGCTTCCTCGAGGGCTTTCTTACGAGATAGTTCCTTCGAGTTCCTTTGGAGCGCCTCTGCTGGGATAACCCTTTGCTGCTCCGGTTCGGATTATTCTGTAAACAACGATTGCGCGTTTCAATCATTGTTTACTGATGATGATCTAAGGTCGGTCTGGTGCCCCGGAGAGGAGCTCCAATCCGGCTTTTATCCCGTTCGAAGATGGATGTGCGACACGTGGCTAGTGATTGCCAAGAAGAATCACTGCTGAGTTCTGCATCTGGAGCGAATGAAGACCGAGAATGTAACAGGGTAGAATTATTCGTAGAACTCACAATAGGATAGGAATGATTGTATTGTACTTCTCGAGTTCGAATTTTATTCGAGGCTTTACTTTGTAATTTATCTGAAGAATTTGAATGATAAAGCTTTCATTCTTTAATTGAATTTCACCATTTAATCTTCCTTTTATTAGTCGAACGACTGCTGATATTTAGCTCCGGCTTATAATTTGTTGTCGTTGTTCGAATATTCAACTCATCCCAATCGAATCGAGAAAAATATAGGTAACTTATAAGTAATGTATACGAATTATGCAACTGAACCCAAAGATAGCTGATTCGAAGAATTTTTCTTTCGAAAATAATAAATATTACGATCGGAAAAATAAATTCCGACCACCGACAAGCTCTAATTGCGTAGATTTTCTAAGCCTACGACGTCAATGAATATCGAAGAAAATGGTTCCTTTGTGGGAAATAAATCCATTGAAGAAAAAGATAAGCCGCGACAATCCCAGGATAAAGTCGCTAACATTAAGTTCGGAAATACATTGATTAGGTATTATTTTCAACTTCGAACGCTCGGGTGGTTGGGGGATCATGCCTTGAATAATGATTGGCAGAGTTTCTGACCAGTAAAGCCTTTTCGCTGGCATACATATTTCTCCTCGTAGTAGGCATATTTCGATCTAATACTCGAACAGAGGGCCCCACGGTGGGCGCCAATTGATCTTACGTGATTTCGTTAGTTTGATCAAGGGTGGGATGTAACACAATAATAACAATAATAAAGTAAAGCAAGGACCAAAGTAATTGTATTCGAATTGAATGAGTACAAATATAGGTATTCAAGGGTCCTATTCGAGCATTATTGGATGCCGTACAAGCTAGAGGGCGAAATACATATGAGAAAACCTACACTACTATTCTCGAGTGAATCCGAACAGTAGTTTCAAGGCTAGTGCCCCCTGGGAAGTTGTGTCCGGTGTAATAAATGCATGGGGTATTTATAGCCGATTTGGAGGGCTAGTGTCCTTCGATCTCCGGTTCTCTTATGTGCTCAGAATAATCATCTTCAAGCTTCGGTTCGGCTCTTGGTTCCTGGGGATAGGATTCGGTGCTATTCGAACTACGTTGAGGCTAGAAAGACAGGGAATCCGAATTACCCCTCATCACCGTCTGATTTCGAATTCAGCATAAGATCAGAAATCTTTTGGACCTTGAATTTTGATCCTTCTGATAGTCTTCTTACTTGATCAAAATTCTTCTAAGGGTTCTAAGCATTCTTTACTTAGCTGATTATGATGTTTTGGAAATTATCAAAACATCTTATCTTCTTAACCTCTTTGCACTCATCTTCATCTTCATCCAACACAGTCTGATTGCTTCAAGTCTTGCTACTGGTGCAAATGTCTCATCAAAGTCAATGCCTTCTTCCTGGCAGTATCCCTTGGCCACTAGTCTTGCTTTGTTTCTAGTGACAATACCATCTTCATTCATTTTATTTCTGAAAACCCACTTAGTGCCAATGACTCTTTGATGACTTGGTCTAGGAACCAAGTACCAAACTCCATTCCTTTCAAATTGATTCAACTCCTCATATATAGCTTCAATCCAGTTAGAATCACTGAGAGCTTTTTCAATTTGTTTGGGCTCAATATGGGATAGAAAGCTGACAAACATTACATCATTTGCAGCAGCTTCTAGTCTTTACTCTATCCAAAGGATCACCAATCACTAACTCTGGTGGGTGATTCTTAAGCCATCTGAGATAAGGTTATAAATCAGGATGCTGACCTCTTGATTGATCTTGCAACACTACTGTTGGAGTTTCAATAGTAGTTTGTTGAACATTTGTAGTCTGTTGAACAGTATCTAGTCTATCAGCTGTTGGTAACTCGTCTTTTAGACAATCAGCAGACTGATTTTGAACAGCACTTGAATTAGCAGCTGAGTTGAGATCAGGTAGTATGATAGGTACATATTCTTCTTTTGTTTCAACACTCAATTTCTGAAAATCAGTAGACATATTTGGATTAGTACATTGATTCTTTTCAGAAGATTGGTTTGGTTCATCAAATACTACATGAATAGATTTTTCTAAGTAAAGTTCTTTTGTTATAAACTCTATAAGCTTTACTAATAGTAGAATATCCTACATAACCAACTTCATCAGCCTTTTCTGCAAAAGCAACAAGGTAATTTTTCCCATTATTCAAAACATAACATTTACAACCAAAAATCCTAAGATAGTGAATATTAGGCTTTCTGTTGTTCCAAACTTCATAAGGTGTCTTGTTTTGACTCTTGTTGATCATGCATCTGTTCTGGGTAAAACATGTTGTATTTGTGGTAGTTTTGCTTCAGCTATCATAGTTCTGGTAGTTTCCTTCAGAGTTCCATTTCTCCTTTCAGCAACTCCATTTTGTTGAGGGGTTCTGGCAGCAGAGTACTCATGGTTGATTCCTCTGATGTTACAATACTCTTCAACAGTAGAGTTTGTAAACTCAGTCCCTCTATCTTATCTGATCTTTAATATTTTCATACTCTTCTCATTCTGGATCAGTTCCATCAGATTGATAAGATGCTTCTTGGTTTCACTTTTCTTCTTCATGAAAACAACTCAAGTGTACCTTGAATAATCATCCACAACAGCTAGACATTATTTCTTCCCACCATTGCTGATTAGATCAATGGCAAATAAGTCCATGTGTAGTAGTTCCAATATCCTTGATGAAGATCGGTGCTTCTTGCTCTTGAAAAATGACTTGATTTGTTTACCCTTCTGAAATGTGTCACATAGCTTGTTCTTGCTCATGACTGTTTTAGGAATTCTTTCTACCAATTCATTCTTAATTAATATGTTGATGGTCTTGATTCATTTTGTGCCATTAGCCAACTAATTTCAGTTGGTGTATAGACCACCAAACAGATATTTGAATTCATGTCCACAGAATTCCAGTCAACCACATAGATATTCCCTCGTCTTCTTCCAGATAAGATGGCCTTCTTAGTTCCAATTTGTTCAACGTAGCACTTATCTGATCAAAAGATGACTGGGAAACCTTTGTCACAAAATTGACTTATGCTCAGCAAATTGTATTTGAGACCTTTAACATAAGAGACATCAGATATCTCAATGTTGCCTTTGATTAGCTTTCCACACGCCACAATCTTGCCTTCTTTGCTGTCTCCGAATGTAACAATTGGACCGTCCACAAAAGCAGCATCAATCAGCTCATGTATGTCTCCACACATGTGTCTTGAACATCCACTATCCAAGTACCATTTCTTCTCTACTTTACTCCTACTCTTAATCATAACCTACAAAACAAAATAAAATTGTTTTAGGTACCATTTATTGAGATGGTCCTAAAGGATTAGTTTCACCCTTGACAACCCAAGATGTTGAAGTCTTAAGCTTCTTAGGCTTTTGAGCTTTAGCAGGAGCATGAACAGTTTTCACTTCATCATAATCAGTAGATGTGTTATGTTGATAATCAGAATGATGTGGATAATGTTCTTAAGCAGGATAGAGTGCATGATATGCAGGATATGCATGCATGGGATGAGCAGGGTAAGGTTCATAGTAAATTGAAAATTGAGGTGCATGATATACAGGTGGATATGCAGCAGGTTGCACATAATATGATGACTCATTTCCATACCAAGTATTTTGATTTTTCTTTTTCTTATGCTTCTTTGGTTTACTTTTTGCTTGCTCATTAACAGACAACATAGCTTTGTTACTAGTCTGATTGGTTTTACTCTTATCTGTTGTCTGGTCTTACCAGTCTGTTTTTCAGTTTTAGGCTCTTTGCTCGTTTTAGCCTTAGGAGCTTTCTTCTCCTTTAATTCTTTCTTAGGTGATGCAGGTTTAGTAGTCTGAACATACAATATGACCTTACTATTATCAGCAAATATGAATTTTTTTAGTATGGTTCAGTTCTATTTGTTCCTGATTTAAAGGCAGTTTCTGTTTACTATGTCATCTAATGCAACAGAAGACTTATCATGAGACTCTATGACTTTCTCAAGTTCCATTATTTTATCCTTATAAACTTCATATTCAGCTTTCGAAGATTCATTATCTTGCTCAAGCAGTTTATATTCAGCTGATTCTTTTGGTCTTTCAACCTTAAGTTTCAGTGAACTATTTTGCTCTTTCAGCAATGTCATCTCTTCCTTAAGCTTAGCAAATTCATCAACAATACTTGTATTATTAACAATCATTTGCTCAAATGAATTAAATAATTCATTTTCAGCAGGAGTTACCTCATCCTCAGAATCATATGAATCTTTGGCCATCAGACAGAGAAGTGCAGGGTTCTCATCTTCAGAAGACTCTTCTTCTAAAGTGTCTGAGTAAGACGAGTAGATAGCAGCAAGATTTTCTGCTTCAGCCATCAGCACCTTGCCTTTCTGATGTTTTCTCTCGTTTCTTCGTTTCTTCTCTTCCTTATTGTATTTCTCAGCTTTAGGATATGGGCAGTCTCTGATGAAATTTCCCAATTTCCTGCAATTATAGCACATTAGTTTGGATTTATAAGAATCCTTACTATCATGAGAGGTAGAGGTAGGGTTAGAAGTAGAAGCATTGTTGTATTTGTTCTTCATTTTTCTTTTGTAGAACTTCTTAAAAAAATTTCTTGCACCTTGCAACGTCTCCAGCAGTGTACTCCTTTTTGTTAAGCATTGTGGCTTCATCAGATGAGTCCACGTCTTTTCTTTTGTTTGTTGTTCTTCTAGTATTTCAGCAGCAACCAGTGCAGCTGTGGGGCCTAAAGGTGAGGCTTCTTAAATACCCATTCTTGGCAGTTTATAACCATATGCCTTGAGTACTGAAAACAGTTCTATAAGAGAGATCTTCCCCAGATCCCTTGATTCTTCCATAGATGTAACCTTCATGTTGAACTTTGGAGGCAACGCCTTTGGCACTCTGACAGTGATCTCTTTGTCAGTGAAGGTCTTTCCCAGCTTTAGAACTTCATTCAACGTTCTGGTAAACCTTGTATCCATCTGATCAATGTTTCTCCAGATTTCATCTTGAAGTTGTCTAACTTTTCCAGAGCAACGCTCAGCTGGTGCTCCTTTATGGCATCGTTTCCTTCACTCATGTCACGAACCTTGTCCCACATTTTCTTTGCAGTCTTGCAATGCTTGACCTTATCAAAACAGTCGTTATCCAAGGCTTTGGTCATGATAAAACTGCCAACCTTGTCTAGATTGAAAAGCTTGACTTCCTCAGCTGTCATCTCATCAAGTTCTTTGTTCACCATCATTTTCTTCATTGTTAACTTTGATGGTCTTGGCGATTTTGAATGGACATTTAGTGGTACATGTAAATATGTTGTCATTATAGGCAGCAAGGAAGATTTCCATTCGGATCTTCCAATCTTCGAAACTCATACCGCCGATGTGGAGAACATGGCTGATACAGTCCATTTTCAAAAAGTTCTGATTTTTCAAAAAAAAAAAAACGTGCTCTTTTGAAAACTTTAAAACATTTGAAAAACACTGAGATCAAACACGTTGATCAGGCAAATGATTCTAATGAACAACCTGATCTGATACCACTTGTCGATCCGGTCCGATTTTTAAAACAATGTTTATAACTACTCTCTCTTCATATTTACTGTGCATGCAATATGTGATATGTTGATTGTCAAACAAACACCCTAAATGATAGCATCTAAATCAAGAATTCAAATTTTTTTTTTATAAACCATCATAATTCAATGAATTATTACCAACTTAAATAACAAGGATAAAAAAATGGGTTGAATTACACATCATAGAATAAGTATTGAAAACCCAAACTTTAACCCCTTAAATAATAGCACTCATCTTCTTCTTATTAAGTTCAAAGGTTCTTTAAGTCAATTACAACAACCCCATTGTATACAAGAGAAACAAACACACACCGTATTTTTATTTGAAACACAGACGAAAAATATAAAAAATAGTCACATTTTAAAAGAAAAAATCTCAAAACATTTTTTTAATCAAATAATTACAACCATTAACAAGAAAGCTAAAATTGATTGAAAAACATTAATTTTGCATTCAACTCCTAAAAGGACAAATAAAAGTAGACACGATTTTTTCTTTTTTAGGTTAAAGGGACTGATCTTACGTGATTTCGTTAGTTCGATCAAGGGTGGGATGTAACACAATAATAACAATAATAAAGTAAAGCAAGGACCAAAGTAATTGTATTCGAATTGAATGAGTACAAATATAGTTATTCAAGGGTCCTATTCGAGCATTATTGGATGCCGTACAAGCTAGAGGGCGAAATACATAGGATCCTAAGCCTATGCACGTAAATGGTTCCGAGCAATAGCTTCGAGGAGGGAGCACCTGGAAAATCGTGTCTGGTATCATAAATGCATGGGGTATTTATAGCTGAAATCGGGGTCCAGGTGGTCTACCCGCAGTCATGCAGTTCTTTGGCCCATGAGTTTGGATCAGTGTTCGGCCCAACAGTAACTTTGGATCCTGGGCTATCTTGTACTAACGGTATTCGATCATTGGGGTCGAACTCGATCTTTCGAGATAAGTACTGCTCGATCTCATGTTATTGTGAAGAAAAGCACAGCCCAAAACCTTCCTCATCAATACTCCCCCACTTCTCGAGCGTAAAGTGGAGCTTAAGCTCGAAGAAGTATGTATAGCCTCGGACAAAGAGGTAGGATGAATCGACCTCGGCTTAACGTTTCGGGTATGCCTCATTAAAAACCTGGCTCGGAAAAACCCTTCTGGGATAAAAACCGGGTCAGGGAAAAAGAGTGCATACCTAAGAAACTTCACGATAGCGCCGTCTTTGACATCGTCCTTGTTGTTTGTTGTATGGATCTTCAATTTAGGAATTCCAGAAAGTACGGGGGCTGTAGGTGCAATTTCTGGAAATATGACTTTGAACTCATCTCTAGGGAGTTTAACCGTCACGGTTACTCGGGGACCGATTTGCAATTTCCCTTTTTGTCCCTGTATATAAGTTATACGGAGGGTCGCTGTTCCTTAAAAATTCAGAGGAAAGAACTTTTGATCGGAGCAGTTAGGTCGATAAGTGAGTTCTAGCAGCCAATTCTGAACAGTTTTTATATATATTCATTATGTCGAGTTCAGTAGACTTAAAGGGAAAATCTCCTTCAGAGGAAAAAGAGGTCGATAATCAGAAAGGGAAAGAGGTTGTAGAAACTCGATCGTCTGAGACCGAGAATCCGCAAAGCTCGAGTTCCGCCTCGAATTCTAGCGGGGAGGAACGGGAGTCGAATTCTGAAATGGAAAATAGCGAAGATGGAAACTCGGGCGAAGCAACAATTTCCGATGAGGAAAACGTAGAGGATGAGGAGCTTCCTTTGGGGAAAAATGAGCAGAAGAAATATAGACTGAATCGTAATGTGGTGGTCATGATCTTCAACTGGGAAGAGCCCTCGACTAGTGCAGGTCTAAACATGACTGAGGAGAGGGCAGACGAGATCATCTGTTCTTATAAGGAAACCGATTTTGAACAGTTGCAAGCAGAATTCGGTCAGTATCTAGGCGCCGGTTTTTCGATTGTGCTTCCTACTCCTGATCAACGGGTTACTGACCCTCCAGCGGGTTGTCAAGCCTTTTATTCCAAACATTTCCATTACGGTTTACGCATCCCCTTCCCTCCTTTGATAGAGAACCTTCTGGATGCATTCGTATTGACTCCTTGCCAGATCTTGCCGAATTCGATCGGTTTAATTATAGCCTTTTGTGTGCTGATGAAGGCCAAAGGGAAAAAGGCGGCCTTTCAGAACTTTTGGCGGATATTCCAGATGAGTGCTTCCACTTCTTCGAATGCAGGCTATGTATATTTTTCTCAGAGGCCAAAGATTTCGATCTTATCGGCCAACGTTAGCAGCAATTTGAAAGGGTGGAAGCAAGAGTTCTTCTTTGTTCGAGGACCAGAGTCTCCGCCCTCTGAAGATAATCCCGAGCCTACTCCCTTCGATTGGCCTGGAGCAAAGACGTGGATATACGGTAAACGCTGTCTTGTGGGAAGTATGAAAAATGAGATAACAGATAAATTTCTGCAATCTCTTCGTGCTGACCCTCATCAGACCGCGTTGATGACTCAGGAAGCGGTCTTGCGGTTGGCCGAGCTCAGTACTTGCACTTTTCCTGCCGATCCGATCGATTACGGGAAAGCTCAGATCGATCCCGCTAACCCCCCTTCCACGTTAGCTGATATTGTCGATAAATTCCGTACATCGGTAGCTGGTCCACATGTTGCTTCCTTTTCGAAAGGTAATAAGGGTCGGCCTCGTCCTCAGACGTCAACAACTTTTCGGAAGGCGAAAAAATTCAAGGCCCAAGTCGGGACCACGTCAACCTCGAACGCCTTGGTGCTTATTCCCCCAATTTCCGAAGTAGGAACCTCTCGGTCTCGGGCCGAGACGGAGGGGATCTCCAACTCCCAGGGTCCCAGTATCCTTCGATCTGTTTTTCCGACTGTATCCTATAATCCGAGCGATGAGGGGTACAGTAGTTATACTCTCCTGGAGAATCGTGCCAGAGAGATTTTGCAGGCCAGGATGGCTCGCAAAAGAAATAACGATATTGCTGAGTCCTCCAGGAGAGTAAAACCCTTTGGTCGAGGACCAAATCCTATATCATGTCGGACTGGCCACTCCGAACCAGATTTGGCTGACTTTATCGAGGATCATCTGCAAGGTCCTAGGGCGGCTGGATACTCGGACTGTGGGACTGTTGAATCTGATTTAGGCCCCGAGGGTGAGCATACGGTGGATAAATCCCTTCGGATGTTTCTGGCCGGAAGATTCAAGGATGATACTATCCAATATTTCGTTAAGAAAGATTTTGAGATACTAGGCGATTATGCCCACGCTCATCAAAGAGTAATGTCTTATTCTGAAAGTTTCTAGCTTTTCCCTTATGATTCTTATCTCGTGCTCTTACATATCTTCTTTTTTGCAGGCCGGAGACCTGTTTATTCAAACTGCTCTCCGACAGGCTGTATTGAGTGAAGAGTCCCAGGCAGCTCAGAAAGCCCTATACAATGTCCTGAAGGATGAAGCTGCGAAGGCCAGTCAACTTGATGATGCCAAAATTAAATTGTCTGAGGTCGAAATAGAACTCGAGAGGACTAAGAAGGAGTTGGAAGCGAAGAGGGCCATAGAGAGTGAAGTAGAGAAACTGAAGCTTGAGCTTGAGCAAACCAAAGCGTCCGTCGAACAACTTTATGAGCGAGGTCGAGTCGAGGCCAGGCTTCCTGCCATAAGGGAGTTCCTGAAGTCTCCGATCCTTGATGCCTTAGTTCGCGTGCGGTCGGGCGAAATTAATCAAGCCTTCTACTATAAGGGAGCTCAGCACCTCCTTACAGCTGCCAAGATCGAAGGCGCCCTCGACGACTATCTTCCGAATATGAACCCTTATAAGAATATCTTCGGCAAAGACTATAAAGCATCTTCTCTTCCTCCCAAGCTCGAGGATTTGGCCGCTCATGAGTTTGCTCCTTTTCTTGAGGAATTTGGAGTGCCGATGCCAAATCCCGATGCACTCAAAGCCCAATCGGAGAGTGAAGATGTGGATATCGAAGGGGATTCCCTTGATCAGGAGAAACAAGGTACGCCTTCTTCTGGTTCGAGTAAATCTAGGGTTGGTATGCAAAGTAGTGATGGAGAAGGCAGTAGCTCGAATACGGGTGATTCTGATGGCTCGGAAAGCGGTTCCAGCGAAACAGAGGAACAAGACAGATCGGAACATGACCCGGGCTTGAAAGAATCTAACCAGTAACAATTGCTATGTAATAGGACTGACTTATCGCACCAATGTACTTGTATACCTATGATCTTTTGCTTTTGCCTCTTTAGTGTATGCTTGAATTTGAATTTCTTTCCTTTATGCTACTTCTTAGGCTATTGCCTGTTTGAACTTTATGTTAAATATTATAACGTCACTCTTGCGTACTCAACATCGTCATTGAATCTTTCTCGGGAGTAGTGATTTATCAATTATTGCAATTTGTATGATGCCGTTTTTCTTATAAATAGCAAGGTCTCCTTATGATGCTTTTGCACTGATATTGCCCACAGTGTTCGAAGCTTCTTAAAAATTATTCTGGTTTGGACCTTTACCCGAACATCAAGAGATGAATAAGAATTCGAACGCTCTCGTGATATCTTCCACGCCTTTCTCCAGGCCAAGTATCGATAGGAAATCAAGGAAAAGAAATCGACCGTCAATTATATCCGTTAGTTCAGGTCAGCAAAACTTCCATGCGGGAAATGAACATTCAACCGTTTCCCTTTCTTCATGCTTGAAAACTGGGGGGTCCCACAAGAGGGTAAAAAAGGTTACCTTTGCGGAGGATGTAATTGAGCGCGTTCCTATCCAATCCGTACCTTCGTTGGTCAGAGGATCTTCGTTTAAAAGGGACACAGCTCCTTTTGAAAAAGTGTCACATGAGAAATCTGATCTGGCGCTTCTTCGGGCCGATGTTTCTGTCTCCGAAGAGGTTTTTTCGACTGGAGAATATTCCTCGTTCCTGTTTTACTCTGGGTTGGAATCCCTTGCCCATGTAATTCTTTCTAACTCCTTTATCATGATTCTCTAACTTTTTTTTTTATTTTATTTTTTTTTATTTCTGTCATAACTTACTTTCTTATAAGTTCAGGCTGGTATAGTCTTCTCTAGGCTTTATGCGTTAGCCAAGCATGAGATCGAACAACGAGCTTCTATTTCGCTCGAGCTGATTGGAAAAAAGACTGAGCTGGAACGTGCACTGAAAGCTAATAGATTTTTCAAGGAGAGATTGTCTCAGGATAAATTAGTTTCGGAATTAGAGAGACTCAAAAATATCTACGAACGTGAGAAGAGAAGCTCTGAGCTTCGTGAGAAAGAAGCTTACATCCGCGGGTATACTGATCGTAGTGCTGAAGTTCGAAAAATCCTTTTCGAAAATAATTTCGTTTAGTAATACTGTGGTTTTCCTTTGTATTATGAGCTTGCTCAGATTTTTCTTTGTTGTAATACTGTCTTTGTTGTAACGATTTTCCTTTCTTGTTGTAGTATAACCCTTGTTGTAATGATAATATAACATTTGATGGAATGATATTCTATGTCTCTCTCTTTTTTTTTTTAGTCCCTTATTTCTCGGGAAGTGAAACGGTCAGAGCTTTTAATGCTCGTATGCCATTCAGCCCAAGAGATCTATACCGTTGATGCCGAATCCTTTCCCCTATATATAGTTCTAGATTTACTCTCATTTTTTACCTGTCTGTAAATGTCTCGTTCGATCGATACGGTTGTGTATTTACTTTCGTCGATCAATCCCATACTCCATTCAATGTCTGTGATTATAGCATTCGAGATTTTTATTCGAACCTTCTTTTCCGAACTCTTCGGAGTTCCCCTATGATAAATTTTCGGCTAGGGTATCGACAGGCGAAAAGATCCACAACTAGGGTACCGGCAGGCGACTTGCTCTCTCTGATTCCAAATCTTTAAGTCGGTCTCGACTTCCTGTACCCTGTTCTCTATCCAGTTGGGATAGTGGGTCTACTGCTGGAGGGGTTTTCCTGCTCTCGATCTCCACGTCTTCGAGGCGACTTTTTGAAAGGTGTGGCCCTCGAGTTTACTAGAAGCGCCTCCAACTGGAGTTGCTTCCCTGTTTTTCGATTTGGTCCTTCATGGGCTTGTTTGCAAGGAAGCACTGGATGAAGGGTAGAAGTGTACCAGTCTCACTTTCCTCCTTCGGGTATCCGTAGGGAATAACCATCTGTAGTAGGGTTGGGCTAGATGTAAAATATTCCAATTAGCTCGATTTCTTGAATGTAACAAGAGTTCATATGTAATTTGTCTGAAAATTTATGAATGAACATCTTATTTTATATTGTTGTTGATCTCTGAATTTCATTCTTAGTAATTTGCAATTTTTCGCGAGATATTTCTCATAATTTAGGTCCTTTTTCGGCGCCATAATCGTCGTAGAGAAATTATATAATAGAATTTAGACCAATCTTCAATAGAATGTTTGTTTCGACCTAAGGGGTATAGCAGAGGCTTTCACCCTTGGTCGTTTTCGGAGCATCTTCAGCTCGAGGGTCCTAGCAGAGGCTTTCACCCTTTTTGATAATTTCGATCTAAGGGTCATAGCAGAGGCTTTCACCCTTTTTGATAATTTCGATCTAAGGGTCATAGCAGAGGCTTTCACCCTTAGTCGTTTTCGGAGCATTTTTAGCCCTAGGGTCATAGCAGAGGCTTTCACCCTTTTTTGATAATTTCGATCTAAGGGGCATAGCAGAGGCTTTCACCCTTAGTCGTTTTCGGAGCATTTTTAGCCCTAGGGTCATAGCAGAGGCTTTCACCCTTTTTTGATAATTTCGATCTAAGGGGCATAGCAGAGGCTTTCACCCTTGGTCGTTTTCGGAGCATTTTTAGCCCTAGGGTCATAGCAGAGGCTTTCACCCTTTTTTGATAATTTCGATCTAAGGGGCATAGCAGAGGCTTTCACCCTTAGTCGTTTTCGGAGCATTTTTAGCCCTAGGGTCATAGCAGAGGCTTTCACCCTTTTTTGATAATTTCGATCTAAGGGGCATAGCAGAGGCTTTCACCCTTAGTCGTTTTCGGAGCATTTTTAGCCCTAGGGTCATAGCAGAGGCTTTCACCCTTTTTTGATAATTTCGATCTAAGGGGCATAGCAGATGCTTTCACCCTTAGTCGTTTTCAGAGCATTTTTAGCCCTAGGGTCATAGCAGAGGCTTTCACCCTTTTTAATAGTTGATGGAGAAAAATATAGATCGATACTAGATGAATATAGATCGAGAATATCCAGAATATGACGAATAAACAAGAATTTAGGCGAAATAAACTTTCATCGAACAAATACTCAGTCTGAATAAACACTCCTCGAATAACTCAATCGAAATAAATCTTCATTGAATACGTAATTCACTAAATCACTAGAGACAAAGAAAATAGAACAAGATAACTAAAAAGTAGAAGCCTTAAACGTAACTATCTTCCATAATATCTTCTTAAATTAACCGCATTCCATGCTCGAGGTAGAATCTCTCCGTTTGGGTGAGCAATCTTGTAAGAACCCTTTTTTCCAACTTCCACGATCACAAGGGGGCCCTCCCAATTGGGTTGTAGTTTACCGACGTGTTTTGATATTTCCACTTTCTTGAGCACCAGATATCCTACCTTGAAAGACCGAATCCTCACACTTCGATTGTAAGATTTTTCCATGCTGGCCTTGGCGGCTTGAATTTTCAATTTCGTGCGGTCTCTTCGACCATCTGCGTGATCAACTTCCATTTGCCTCAGCGATTGGTTTTCTTCAGGATCATAAAATTCGACCCTGGGAGAAGGAATAAGATTCTCTACTGGGATAACAGCTTCTGACCCATAAACCAAACTAAATGGAGTTTCGCCAGTTGCCGCTTTGACTGTTGTCCTGTTGGCCCATAATACTCCTGGTAGTTCATCCAGCCATTTCCCCTTCGCCTCCGACAGGCGCTTCTCCAGAGATCGAACAATTTCCCGATTTACCACTTCGGTTTGTCCATTAGCCTGAGGATGGCCAACATACGCGAAATTTTGTTGTATTCCGAACTTTTCACACCAATCCGTGATTCTTTTTCCTGCAAATTGCGTTCCATTATCTGATATCAGAACCCTGGGGATTCCGAACCTGCAGACTATATTTTTCCATAGAAAATTAATAACTTGAAACTGGGTGATCTTTGTCAAGGCAACACATTCGACCCACTTGCTGAAATATTCTACAGCAACTAGTACGTATTTTTTCCTGGCTCGTGCTGTTGGGAAAGGTCCTGATTTAACCGTTTTTCGTCGGGTTAATTTAATATCAGTGAATTTGTGATATCGGGGGTTTGGATATTGAATTATTCAGTATATTGGGTTCTGTTACTTTATTCTGGATGGATCGTTTACAAAGAAAAGCAATAATCAAAGGCAAGAAGTAAAACCATTAACGAAATTAAGAACGCAATGATATGGAGGTAAAGTTCTGCCACAATAATGGATATTATTGAGTTCTATTGTTATCAATGTATTCTTGTGTAATCTCAGAATTAAGAGAATTCGTAGTTGTCTTATACAACGAATAACTAGGTATTTATATTATGCTAAACCTAGTATTACAAGGAATCATAGTCCTAGTTGGACTCGGCCCAACCTATCCTTCCTGGGTCCGGAGTGTAATCTTTACTCGGAGCAAGCGGCATCAGGCTGGGTCAGTAAGAAGATCCCGATCCTTTGTAATTGGTCGAACCGGTCTTATAATCTCTGTTCGATCTGATCAGTATGTAGGGTGCGAAATAGCCCCCATCAGTACTCCCTCACTTCTTCGAGCGTATAGATAATAGGAGCTCGTAGAAGTAGATAAATCTGATCGACTGTTTCTTTTCTATGAACGGAGCCTCGTTAAAAACCTTACTTAAGAAAAAACCCAGTGGGAAAAAATCTTAAGTAAGGAAAAGAGTGCTACGTATCATAGATAGTCGTTTCTTCTGTCTAATCGTGGATAGCCACGCGTCTATTCAGGAGGCTTTTTGTATCCTTCCGTTTTTGGCGGGAATTTGAGTAGCTGTGATAAGTTCGAAACGTCTTTTCTCATTTCCTTATAAATAGGTGACTTTCGAGTTTGCCATTTCTCTTTTATATTTGCTTTTAGATCGCAGTCATTTTCTAGTTTGGTCGTTCGTCGTATAAAATTTTCCTTTCATCGACCTTCTTCTTCCGAGAACTAGAATATAGATGGCTTCCGTTAGAAGATCTTCTTCTTCTCCTAGAGAGATCATTGCCCCCGATAACGAGGAGGAGTTACATTCTAATCCTCTGGGTGAACAGACTTCGGTATCTGACCTTGTTATCCCTGTAGAAGATACTTACAAGGTACGAATCCTTTCCGATGCGGATGTAGCCGCCCGAGCCAAAAAGGGCAAAGGTACTGTTCCTCAGATTTCTGAACCAATTGAGGATGTAGCTTGCGCATATACAGAGGAAACGTTCCCTGAAGTCGTGAATAACTATACCAAATATTTTCCGGAAGGTTCTGAAATGATTCTACCATCCCCTACTGATAGGGTCACTTCTCCACCGGAGGGATGTCGAGCCTTTTACACGGCTCACTTTAATAGCGGACTGCGTCTTCCTTTGTCTCCCCTTTTTCTGGAAGTTCTAAAAACTTTCAGCGTGTGCTTGACACAACTGGTTCCAAATTCTGTTGCTTTTGTGGTTTGTTTTTCCGTTCTGATGATTGCAAAGGGATTTAAACCTTCTTTCCGTAATTTTACGCAACTTTTTCGTTTTAATATTTCTAGTTCTTCAAACCGTGGATACTTCTTCGCTAGTCAGCGGCCCAGCCGAGCAATCTTTGATGCTCCGGTTTCTAGTAATCCTTCTTGGAAATCTCATTTCTTCTTTGTTCGTCCTCCGCCTAATCTCCGTTTGGCGGATGGTTCGATCACGCCTTTCTCGTGGGATCATGGTTCCAGGTGGATTCCCGGAGGTCGCTCACCGACTGGTGAACTTGTTCCTGACGATGTACAGTTTATCACTGAGATTCCCGAGATGCGTACAAACAAATATCAAAGCGCTCTTCTGATTGGGGAATCTTTTCTTCGTAAAGCGGGGTTAAGCGTCCATAATTTTCCCATCAGTTCATCATCTGAGCCTCTAGGTTAGCATTTTATTTGATCTTTAGTATTGTCACTATACTTTTTATATGGAGAAACTAACTTTATTTTGTTTCTTTCTTAGCTCATATGGTAGAAAGCTCCCGACACTCTTCGAAGGGAAAAATGGTGCTGTCGAAATCTTCCAAGTCAGTGGAGAATAATCCTATCGAGCAGAGGGCGTCTCGAAAGAGGAAATTGGAATTGGGTCACGAATCCGAGGAGAATAGAGAGGAATCTCCGGATTCTCCACGCGAGTCCCCTATTCGTCAGGGCATGGGATCCGGTTATCCTCCGCTTCATCTTAGAACATCTTTGGGTATTCGAGGATGTCGTAGCTGGTCGATGCCTCATCCCACTAATAATCCAGTTGATAGAAAGAGGAGTTACTATGGACGTTCTGGTGACGACCTTTCTTTACTCGGGGATAAACATCCAAATCCTACTCTGGTCGAAATGATCGAGGATCATTTAGAGGGAAGGAGGGCCGCTGGTTATTCCGAGAAGGATTCTCTTATTCATGATAATAACGAGAATGCGGTCGATAAGGCGACCCGTATTCTTTTATCTGGCGTTCATACTCGCGATCTTAATAAGCTTCTTCATAAGGATCCTTTGGAGAAATTCCAGCGAGCTTCTCTCTATGCTGAAAAGGTGAGATCCTTTTTCTTTCTATTATTTTGATGAAGTGATCTTTTAAGATTTTCTCAATTTGCTAACTTGTTTCTTTCTGACCCTTTCGTTATTTCAGGTCAACACCTGTCTGACATCATACGCCTATGAAAATTCTCTTTGGAAACAACAGTGCGATTTCCTTGAAGAGAAGTATAAAGCTTTACTTCACAAGTCTTCTGGTTCAGAAGTTGGTCCCTCAACATCTTCCTCTATTCCTGTCGTAGAGACTCGTGCTGCCGGGACCGAAGACCAAGAAATGCTAGATAGAGCGATAGAGGTTTCTCGCGCTCAGGAACAAACCAATCAAATGGCAAGAAAATTAGAAGAATTGCAGTTGCAGAGCACGACTCGGATTAGTGAGCTTGAATCTCAAGTGTCAAGCCTTGAAGCTTCTTTAGAGGACTATGAAAACGACGTCCCACTTAGGCAAAGAGATCGATATGTTAGGAAATCCGACGAACAAGTAGTTCGAGAATTCCTCAACTCTCCTGTTCATATGGCGTTGGTGTACCGGATGGTCGGTCCTCTTCTTGAGAATACCTTTAAAAAATCGATTCATCAACTGGTCGCTTTGGAGATGATCGAGGATCGTCGGAAGGAGTATTTTAAGGCAGCTCATATCCGGTTGAACCGTTATGGCGAGCTTTATTCTTCTTCTGAGGTTCCAGATGTCGAATATCAAGGTTTTCCTCTGGCTCATCTTGTCGAGGAATTTGGAAATCCATTGCCGATTCCTCCTTCTGATGTTAACGATGAGCTCGATAATACTTTCATCGATCCAGTAGATGAAGAAGAAGACGAAGACGATATAGGCATGACTGAGGTCGTCAATAGTGAGCAGAAGATTTCGGATAGCGACCAGGCTTCTTAAAGTAGTGATTTATTTTTGAAATAATCTTTGTAATTATCCGCTTGTAGGTTAAATTGTAGCTTAGCTTTCCCTACTTTGTACACTAAACGTTTCTTATTCAGACAGTCGTGTCCTTTCACATTCGCTGTAATGATTCAGACAAGTCATTTAATTTGCCGTAATCATTATGTATGTGTCTTTTCAAATTCTAGCGTTTGCTCCAAGGTCAGTTTTCCTGTTTCGCGCCCTTTCTTCGGGTTAGTCGCGTCTTTTCGTGCAGTATAAATACGAGAGGTAAAATTTGACTTGTCTTTTTTACTGCTATACTCCTCTCTTAACATAATACTCTTTCTTGAGCTAGTCGATAAACTTCCTCGATATTAATTTATATTTTTCCGTAATCCGATCATGAGTAACCTTTTCGGTAATACTTCGAAGCGACCTTCTCGTGAGGGCGCTAGGGATAATAGATCGAAGAAATTTCGAAGAGAAGGGCCTTCGATGGAGCCTCCTCGTTCGTCCTCAGTTAGTAGCTCGATGATCGAT
This sequence comes from Penstemon eatonii, assembly GCA_038501285.1. Taxonomy (NCBI): domain Eukaryota; kingdom Viridiplantae; phylum Streptophyta; class Magnoliopsida; order Lamiales; family Plantaginaceae; genus Penstemon; species Penstemon eatonii. The sequence goes on along the minus strand of CM076715.1, from coordinate 48,898,161 downwards.
ACTCCTATTACCACGTCCCAACCTTTATCAGAAGTTAGTTCGTCGCTCCTCCAACCAAACTTTTCTTCTACCCCCGCGGGAGGTAATAGGTCTTCCCCAGGTCGATTAGCTTTCGGAGATCCATCCAACATGGAACCGGTTTACGACATACCTGTTTCTTCAGGTTTTTCTTCTTACGAGTATGGATCTCATGGAGGGGATTTTGTTAGTTCCCTTCCTTTTTCTACTTCTACTGCCCTGCTAGTTAGTGAAGGGCAAGTCGGTGATGGTTTTTCTGTCAATCCTTCCATAACGCAGTCTATTTCGCAATATGGTCCTGAATATCTATTTCATGATACCACTGTAACGACTGCTTCTTTTGAGTCTGGGGGACCTTCTGGGGGTCGATCTGGGTCGAGGTCAGGTCGTCGGACCGTTATATCTGCTTCCGGCAAAGAGACCTCTGTTAGTCCCAACGAGCGGGATTCCCCTCGTCCGTTAGATGATCGCTGTGTGCTTATGCAGGTTAATGACATTCTTTTGTCGGAGACTCCACGTTCCGACGGTGTCCCTTTGACAAGCGAGCTGCCTGGTTCTGTTGAACCTGATGCTTTGTCTTGGGACTTAGGTATGAGTACTATTTTGCCCGGCGAATTGAGGAAGCTCGAAGGTACTTCCAATGTTCGCCTTGTTCAATCTTTGGTGAAGATATGTGAGCAGGTAGACATTTTTGTTCTTAGTTTTGAATTCTTTGTTGTACAGTGGTTTTTCTTACTCTTTCTGTTTTTAGGGCAAGTATTTTGCACTCCAGCTGGGTGTGCAAAATGATGAACTGTGGAATAGTCGGAGAGCTCTTCAAGGTCAGCTGGAGTCGGAGAAAGCTAAAACCAGGGGTTTGGAGCTGCAGCTGCAACTTGCTAAAGATGATCTCCAAAAGTTAGAGGCTGACAAAGTTATTCTTGAGAAAGAGAAAGGCGACCTAGTTCAGGCTGCCGCGTCGGCAGAGGGATCTCGTCAACAGGCATATGATGATGGTTATGATGCCGGTTATCTTAAGCGCCAGGAGGAGTTGATGGCGTTTGCTGGTAACCTAACTCCTCGGAGGCCTGTTTCTGCTGGTCGCCCCTCTGGCGATTCTTCTCAATGATCTTTATTCGATCTGGCAGACCTTGGACTGTCTCTTTTTTTTTTTTTTTTTTTTTTTTTTTTTTTTTTTTTTTTTTGTCGCCCAACATTTGCGCATTTGTTTGGGCTGAAATTTTGTAATGGGAGAAGTACTAAAATGGAAATATTATGATCTCTTCTGTAGGCAGATTCTTGCCTTGATTCTAATGATATATCTTTTTCATATATGTAATTGCTACGCACAAATATACCATCATGTAGTAATTGACAAAGATTAGTTTTACTTATCTGAATTTTTATTTCTGCGGAGAGATTTGAGTATGGAGAAAGTAAGCTTGATCTTGCTTTGGTCGCTTGTAAGATAACTGAACGGTATAATATTTGCTTTGCATATTTAATCTTTGTTGATCGATCCAGCCGATCGTCGTTGTGTAAACCCTTAGCTGTCTGGTCGATGCTCGATTCATGCCTTATAAATTTGTCCTTATATGACATATATCTTATATAAGGAGGTTATTGTTCCTCCCGTTGAATTTCAGTTCTTCTTTTCCTCAGAGAAAAATTTTCCTTTAGGTGCTTTTCACCTATCCATGTCTTCCATTATTAGCTTTTCAACTATACATATCCCTAGCCAGTATATCATACTCTTGATATGGGAGGAATTGGAAAATGTAACAGTCCTGGCCAGATCTGACCCGTTCAGACCTCCTTCAGCAATTCTTTGGAAAATTAGGCAGTGACGGCCTTATAGTTTCGAATAGGGAGGGCTATTCTCCTGATTTCGATGTCAGATTTCTTGGATTCTAAATGGAATTCTTGTATAGCCAACTTAGTAGTCCCCCTATGATGTATGAGGCAGTTACGACCCCCATATGGTGGAGGCTCTGGTCGTTTTTAAGCAATTATCCTCTTTCAACGGTCCAACTTTGCATGCCTTCGTTGAGGAGTTCTTAATATTTTCTATTAGGCGACCCTCATATATGATCGTGCAGATCGTTTTGGTCTTTGAACTTCTTTAAGTTTTCTTGGATTATTTTGTTGATCGCTTCGATCTGTAGATTTGTTTGTCGTCGATCAGTTGAGTCGATCAGACGGGCGCCGTTCCAACTTACTTGCATTTAATTCGGGAAGTCAAAGGGTCGCGTTCTCATCCCTTGATTAAACTCCTATCGTCCGTAGGATCATTCTCACGGGCGCCTATAAATAAGTAGGCAGTTTCCTTATTTTCCATTCATAACAATGGGTATCTCGGTTTCCTTAGATTTCATTTTGCCTTCAGATCCCATAATGTTCAAGAAGTCACATTATCGTGATTTGTTCGTTCGCAGTAAAGAAATTGTCCCCAGTCTTGTATTGACGGGTCCCATGTCAGCCCTTCCTTGTATCGACGGATCCCATGAGATCTCCGCTTTAGTCTTCATCACTTTAGAGGTCCGTGGTTTCCGTCTGCACATGGGGGGTTCATACTTGCCAGTCACCCTCGCTCTTGGATGTGACTTCCGGAGTGATAGATCGCCGGGGTGGCTGGTAAACTTACCGTTTCACGACGGTCCCGAAGAGATGCTGCTCTAGAGTAAAATGTTTTATAGATAAAGTAAAAGCAGTATCTTCTTCTGGGTGAGTGAGCATTGCTAGCTTATCTGGCTGGTAGTGTTCATTTCATCTGGAATCACATACGATCTTCAGAGCCCTGCCATCGAACCAAAGAAGTCGACCATCCTGAGCAGCATGCTTCTTAGGTGGTTTATTATGATCGATGAGGTACTAGGGAGGAGATTGGTGTTTCCGTGGACATTGTCGTGAAGATAGTCGATCCCGTAGGATCAATTTAACTAGATCATTGTAACGATCTTTAGATAGTAAGCAGATTTTTGTAACGTAGAATATTTGTATGTAATTGATTTGATGAATAAAATATTATTTATTTCTTGCATTTTCTTTGTCGTTTGATAATTTTATTTACGAGGAGTAATTTCCGAGCAGATGAATTCATACTTGATTTACCTTTCAAAACTTTAGGAGTATCAGCGGATCTTATTTAGATCGTTAGGAGTAGATCGAGGAGTTTTTATTGAGCGTATCAATGTGTACTCAATCTTGCTATAATTTAGACTTAGGATTTCATAACAAAATCCTTCTTTGTCGTTGTAATTAATCGAGGAGTTTTTATTGAGCGGATCAATATTTACTCAACTCGTTTTGTTTAGACTTAGGTTTTTAACCCAAAAATCTCTTTGATCGTTGAACATATATTGAGGAGTTTTTATCGAGCGGATCGATGTTTACTCAACTCGTTTTGTTTAGACTTAGGTTTTTAGTACCTGAAGTCTTTTAATCATCATAGATATATCGAGGAGTTTTTATCGAGCGGATCGATGTTTACTCAACTCGTTTTGTTCAGACTTAGGTTTTTAATACCTGAAGTCTTTTAATCATTATAGATATATCGAGGAGTTTTTATCGAGCGGATCGATGTTTACTCAACTCGTTTTGTTCAGACTTAGGTTTTTAATACCTGAAGTCTTTTAATCATTATAGATATATCGAGGAGTTTTTATCGAGCGGATCGATGTTTACTCAACTCGTTTTGTTCAGACTTAGGTTTTTAATACCTGAAGTCTTTTAATCATTATAGATATATCGAGGAGTTTTTATCGAGCGGATCGATGTTTACTCAACTCATTTTGTTTAGACTTAGGTTTTTCGCACCTGAAGTCTTTTAATCATTATAGATATATCGAGGAGTTTTTATCGAGCGGATCGATGTTTACTCAACTCGTTTTGTTCAGACTTAGGTTTTTAATACCTGAAGTCTTTTAATCATTATAGATATATCGAGGAGTTTTTATCGAGCGGATCGATGTTTACTCAACTCGTTTTGTTCAGACTTAGGTTTTTAATACCTGAAGTCTTTTAATCATTATAGATATATCGAGGAGTTTTTATCGAGCGGATCGATGTTTACTCAACTCGTTTTGTTCAGACTTAGGTTTTTAATACCTGAAGTCTTTTAATCATTATAGATATATCGAGGAGTTTTTATCGAGCGGATCGATGTTTACTCAACTCATTTTGTTTAGACTTAGGTTTTTCGCACCTGAAGTCTTTTTGATCGTTGAATATATTTGTCGAGGAGTTTTTATCGAGCGGATCGATGTTTACTCAACTCGTTTTGTTTTAGACTTAGGTTTTTCGTACCAAAAGTCTTTTTCGTTAATAAAATTGAACGAGGAGTTTTTATTGAGCGGATCAATGTATACTCGACTCGTTTTAATTTAGACTTAGGTTTTTCGTACCAAAAGTCTTTTTGATCGTTGAATATATTTGTCGAGGAGTTTTTATCGAGCGGATCGATGTTTACTCAACTCGTTTTTGTCGTCGGGATGAGGAGTGTTTATTGAGCGGATCAATGTATACTCGACTCATTTATAATTCAGACTTAGGTTTATCACCAAAAAGTCTTTGTTGCTGTTGATATAGATCGAGGAGTGTTTATTGAGCGGATCAATGTATACTCGACTCGTTTCGTTCTAATATTTATCAATATGCTAGTGTAATTCCACAGAGCGTTAATCGAAATAATCGATGTATAGAAAATGCTAAAATTTTTACTATTTGAACTCTAGGCTAGGGCCTTCGTTACAAGGATTAAAACTTGATAAAGTAAAAATAAAACAATGCAGTATAATCTGCTAAAATTTATTTACCATAGTATTTCCTAAGGTTGACTGCGTTCCAGGTTCTTGGTAAGGCTGTCCCATCCATGTGTGCAATTTTGTATGAACCTTTCTTTCCTACGCCAATGACGATGTAAGGTCCATCCCAATTTTGTTGTAACTTTCCCACATGCTTGGATACTTCTACCTTTTTCAAAACCAAGTCTCCTTCTTTGAAGGTTCGGACGCGTACTTTTTGATTGTATGCTTTCTCCATATTTGCCTTAGTGGTTTGTAGGCGTACAGCAGCTTTATCTCTTAAGGCTTCTGTTAAATCAACGTCATTTTCCCTCGCCTTTTCATTTTCTTCTTTATTGAACATCTCTATTCTTGGAGTTGGAATTAAAGTTTCCACAGGGATAACAGCTTCCGACCCATACATCAAGCTGAATGGGGTTTCCCCAGTTGAATTTCTTACCGTAGTTCGATTAGCCCACAAAACTCCTGGTAGCTCATCGAGCCATTTTCCTTTGGCGGCTCCTAACCTTTTTTCCAAAGATTTTATTATCTCTCGGTTTGCTACTTCAGTTTGTCCATTTGCTCGAGGATGTCCTACCGAGGTAAAATTTTGTTGAATTCCGAGTCTTGTACACCATTCTATTATCTGTTTTCCCGCGAATTGAGTTCCATTATCGGAGATAAGGACCCTTGGGATGCCGAATCGACATACTATGAATTTCCAGAGGAAGTTAATAACTTGGAATTGGGTTATTCGTGCGAGGGCGACGCATTCTATCCATTTGCTAAAGTATTCTACAGCGACCAGGACATAGGATTTCTTTGATCTAGCTGTTGGGAAAGGTCCCACGATGTCCATTCCCCATTGATCGAATGGCCAACAAATCGGGATAGGGTGCATATTTTCTGCTGGTCGATGGCATATGTTAGCATGAATCTGGCAGTGATGACATTCTTGGACATATTGAGCGGCATCTTTATTGATGGTTGGCCAATAGTAACCTGTTCTGAGACATTTTAAGGCCAATGCCCTCGATCCACTGTGATTTCCTGCGTCTCCTTCATGTATTTCTCGCAGTATATCCATGGTTTGTGATTCAGGGATGCATCTCAGGAGAATTCCCGATACTGATCGTCTGTAGAGTTTTCCTTCTATAAGTGTATACTTTGGGGCTCGATATTTTATTTTCCGAGCTTCATTCTGATCAGATGGTAATTTTCCATCTTGAAGATAGTCTTTCATTGGGTTCATCCAGTTTTCTTCGGCTTCTTCGATTTCCATTATATCGATTATCGGTATTTCATCGATATCGATTGCTGGTGTATTAGATATCAACCAGTTAATCACCCGTTCGGTCTTTCCGTCATGGGATCCTGTGAATTTTGATAGCTGATCGGCCCATTTATTTTCCGAACGTGGGATGTTCTGGATACTGAAGCTTTCAAATTTCCCAGCTAGAGATTTCACTTTGGCGAGGTATTTGATCATATTGAACTCTTTAGCCTCGTATAGGCCTTCTATTTGTCTTTGTACTAATTCCGAATCAGTTAGTACCTTAAGACTCTTTATGTTGGCTTTTATCGCCATCTCCATTCCTGCGATTAACGCTTCATATTCGGCTTCATTGTTTGTTACGACGAAGTCCAATGTTATCGCGTAATTCAAATCTTCCTTATTTGGTCCAGTGAAGTTAATTCCGGCGCCTCCCCCTTCTCGGTATGAAGCACCGTCGACATGCATTAACCAAGTTTGATCCTCGATCATCAAAACATCGTTGTTGTGGCATCTCGACGATTCAGTGGCCTGCGTCGGTGTTTCTAGTATAAAATCGGCCAACACCTGGGCCTTGATGGCAATCCTCGGTTTGTAGTCTACCTCGAACTGGCTGAGTTCGATGGCCCATTTGATTAGTCGTCCGGAGGCTTCTGGTTTTGCTAGGATTTGTCTTAACGGTTGATTCGTCAAAACGATGATTTTGTAGGTTAAGAAGTAGGGTCGGAGTTTTCGTGCAGCCACTACTAAGGCCAGCGTGAATTTTTCTATTTCCAAGTAATTCTTCTCCGCCCCTTGTAATAACTTGCTGAGATAATAGACAGGCTTATGCTCTGAACCCTCTATCTTAATTAGGACTGAGCTAACGGCCGTATCGGAGATGGAGATGTATAAGTACAATGGTTCCCCTTCTGTCGGTTTGGCCAACATCGGAGGGGATGTTAAATATTCTTTGAGTTGTTCGAAAGCTCGTTCACATTCTTCGGTCCAAACGAAGTTTTTCGCTTTTCGAAGTGTTTGGAAAAAGGGCAAGCTTCTATCCGCCGATTTAGATATAAATCTATTCAACGCTACGATTTTCCCAACCAAGCTTTGCACTTGAGAGATGGTCTTGGGAGGTTTCATTTCAGTTATGGCTCGAATTTTTTCTGGGTTGGCTTCTATTCCTCGCTGGTGTACCAAATATCCCAAAAATTTTCCTGACTTAACACCGAAGGTGCATTTTGCGGGGTTCAACTTCATACGATATTTTCTTAAGATTTGGAAACATCGATCTAGATGTTTTACGTGATCTGCTTCATTCATACTTTTAACTAACATGTCGTCTACATAGACCTCCATTATTTCTCCGATTAACTCCCTGAACATTAGGTTTACCAATCTTTGGTATGTAGCCCCAGCGTTCCTTAATCCGAACGGCATTACTATAAAGCAGTATACTCCCTGTTCGGTTATGAATGCGGTCTTCTCTTGGTCGCGCTCGTCCATGTATATTTGGTAAAAGCCTTGGAAGGCGTCCATCATGCTGAACAGCGCAAAGCCAGCAGTCGAGTCGACCAATAAGTCGATTCTTGGGAGGGGGTAAGGGTCGCGTGGACATAACTTGTTAAGGTCGGTGAAATCATTACACATCCTCCATTTGTTGTCCTTTTTATCCCCCTTTGCTACTAGTACAACATTACATAGCCACTCCGAGAAATGTATTTCTCGGATTTGTTTTGCTTCCATCAGTCTTTCAACTTCGGCTTTAATGATTTTATCTTTCACTGGTCCATGATTTCTTTTCTTCTGTCTGGCGGGTTTCGCCGAAGGGTCAATTTTTAGGGTATGCTTGATTACTCGAGGATCGATCCCTTCGATGTCATTTGCACTCCAAGCGAAAACGTCCACGTTATTTCTTAGAAATTCGATTAACATTACTTCTCCTTCTTTGCTCAATTCTGTACCAATTCTTGTCCTTTTGGACGAGTCGCCTTCTACTAGAATTATATCTTTATGTTCTGGGGGTTGCAAGGATAAATCTAGTGGTTCTTTCCCCTTTTTATCTAATCGATCAGTAATAGGAATTTCGTCCTCATTTCTAATTGGATCGTCTTCGATCTTTCTCTTGCTCGGAGTAATAGGGTTAGGATGTTCTCTCAAGGTCAGCGACGTGCTGTAGCAATCCCACGCCATACAGTGGTCATTCGTTATTTCTCCAATGCCGCTATCGGTCGGAAATTTTATTTTCTGGTGATAGGTAGAGACCACAGCTCGAAAAAGGTTAAGGGCTGGTCGCCCTAATATAGCGTTATAAGCGAAGGGTGTTTCTACCACTAGGAATTTTACCAGCTTCACTGTTCGAAGTGGCTTCTTTCCGAGCGATACACTCAAAGATATTGTTCCGCTGGGGATGATCTCGGACCCTCCAAAGCCTACTAACGGTGTGGCTACCTTTTGTAGGTTTATTTGTCCGAGGTTCATTTGTGCTAAAACCTCCCTGGAGATGATATTTGCTGAGCTTCCATTATCGATTAGGATTCTTTTCACATTGTAATTCGCTATTTCTAACGACACTACCATAGGGAAATCTGGGTTATCTTCTTTCGTATCCCAAGTAATGTTTTTAGGTACTTCGCCTTCGTTAAAGCTAATCGGCTCGTGATTCGTTGGCCTATTTTCTAACGTCCATATTTCATTTGGATATTTAGAACTTGCAATTAAGGATCTGGCCATTCTTCGTCGAGCATTGCGACTATCTCCACCCGCAGGCCCCCCGGATATAGTGTGGATAGTTCCATTGATCTGGTCGTGATTCAACTCCTGAGTAGGTCGATGTTCTGGTGACCTTCGATGAGAACTTCTCCTTTGAGTTCCGTTCCGGGGGCTTCTGCTTCTTTCCCTTTTGCGATTATCTCGTTCTATGTATTCGTCTAGTTTTCCTTGCTCGATCAGTTTTTCAACTTCTCTCTTAAGGTGAAAACAATTTTCCGTTCGATGCCCATGTGCCCTATGGTACTTACAGTATTGATCATAGTTTCTAGACCCTGGTCTGGGCTGAGCGATTTTCCTCGCCTCAGGAATCCAATTATTCCTTTCTAGAACTTCCAAGATTTCTTCGATTGGAGCATTTAATCTTGGGTGTTCTACTTGATTCACTCTGCTTCTGATTGGTGGTTCAGGGTTTCTTGGTCTTTGGTAGAAATTAGGTTGCCTTTCTCGGTCGGCTCCGCTGTATTCCAGTCGCTGGAAAACGTTACCTCTCTTGGAAGATCGCTCGTAATCCAAGGATCTTTGGGCGGGAATCCTATCATGCCGCTTAGACCCTGTAGCCGTAACTTTGTTTTTGTTTTTATCCTTAAAGGAATTCATCTCTTCTTGAGTCATATACTTAGATGCTAGGCTCATGATGTCGGCGAACGTTCTTGGTTGTTTTCGGCTGAGGGCGTTTCCAAACTGCCTGTTTTTAGTGAGGTCGAAGAGGATAGAAATTATGTAATCGATATTCGGAGAGTCGATTTTGAGTAACTCTACGTTGAATCTTGCCAACCAATTTCTTAGGGATTCCCCCTCTTGTTGGTATATTGTTCCTAGGTAACTCATCGGCAGTTTTTGTCTCTTCAGACTGGCAAATTGCTGTGTTAGTTTATTGCATAATTCTCGGAAACTGAATATGGAATTGGCCGGCTGTTTGGCAAACCAATCCAACGCGAGTCCTTCGAATGTTGTCACCATTAGCTTGGCAGTGTATTCGGCGGAGTGGGCATATAGATTCATAATGTTCGTAAAGCTAAAAATATAATCATCCGGGTCAGTGGTTCCATCGTAGCGAGGTAGTCTGCCCGGGACTTGTCCGATCGATTGTGCCTCTTTTATTTCCCTGCAGAAGGGAGAACAGGCCGCAAGGCTTTCCTGGAGTTCCGTGGTTCGGGCCCACGGATTTTGAATAGTCCGTAAGCGTTGTTCAAGTCGGTCCTGCACCATCCTTTCAATTTCTCTTTCCGTCAGTCGAGCCGTTCGTGGTCGATCAGGGATTGTATCATCTATATCATCCTCAATAGGGATAATTGTTCGTTCCCTGGATCTACTACGCCTCGCCGGGGTTTTTCTGTGACCTCGTTTCCTTCGAGGATTGTTGTCGGAGGGTTTCGAATTGTCCTGTTGTGGACTGTGTAGCGAGCGGTGCTCGCTTGGTGGGCTATCAGCTTGTTGAGATACATGATCGTTTTGTCCGGGCGTTCTCCGAGCAGGAATTGTCCTGGCAGCCCTAGGGTTTTGCGGAATTTGATCAAGCACAAGTAATTCTTCCGGGGAGAGTGATTTAAAGAGCATCGCTATTTGTCGTAATTTCTCCTGAGCACCCGGGAGAGGAGCAGGGATCTCGGGGACTTCCGGCTCTTCCTGTATCGTGCCGGGAGGACCTCCTAGGGGTTCATGATCTCGGGGATGGGTATTCTGTAAATTCTCGTCGGTGTTGGGAACGTTATTATTGTCGTTCTCCTGTGGATCTTCAGATGTGTCATGACCGGTGGTTGTGTTACTTCTTGCTCCGATACGAGCGCTTTTCCTTGGGCGAGCCATATGTCGATCGAATAATTAACCTAGCCCCACGGTGGGCGCCAACTGATTTAACCGTTTTTCGTCGGGTTAATTTAATATCAGTGAATTTGTGATATCGGGGGTTTGGATATTGAATTATTCAGTATATTGGGTTCTGTTACTTTATTCTGGATGGATCGTTTACAAAGAAAAGCAATAATCAAAGGCAAGAAGTAAAACCATTAACGAAATTAAGAACGCAATGATATGGAGGTAAAGTTCTGCCACAATAATGGATATTATTGAGTTCTATTGTTATCAATGTATTCTTGTGTAATCTCAGAATTAAGAGAATTCGTAGTTGTCTTATACAACGAATAACTAGGTATTTATATTATGCTAAACCTAGTATTACAAGGAATCATAGTCCTAGTTGGACTCGGCCCAACCTATCCTTCCTGGGTCCGGAGTGTAATCTTTACTCGGAGCGAGCGGCATCAGGCTGGGTCAGTAAGAAGATCCCGATCCTTTGTAATTGGTCGAACCGGTCTTATAATCTCTGTTCGATCTGATCAGTATGTAGGGTGCGAAATAGCCCCCATCAGGTCCCACGATATCAATGCCCCATTTGTCGAAGGGCCAACAAATAGGAATCGAATGCATATGCTCGGCCGGTTGGTGTATCAAGTTCGAATGAATTTGACAGTGATGGCATTTTTTCACATAATCGACAGAATCGGAAAAAAGTGTAGGCCAATAATATCCAGATCTTGAGCATTTGAGAGCTAACGCTCGAGCGCCACAATGATTTCCTGCTTCCCCTTCATGAACTTCTCTTAATATGGTATTGTAGTGTGATTCGTGGATACACTTCAATAGAATTCCCGAAGAAGACCGCTTATAGAGTTGATTGTCCATCAAAGTAAATGATGGTGCTCTATATTTGATTCTCCGAGCCTCATTTGTGTCTTCCGGCAGTTTTCCATCCTTAAGGTAGGCGATAAGAGGATCGCTCCATGACCTACTTGGCTCTTCAATCTCCATAACATCAATTGTAGGGGCTGCGTCTAAGTCGATAGCAGACATATTCGATAAGAGCCAAGTGATCGTCCTCTCCGTTTTTCCGTCGGCCAGTCCTGTAAACTTTGATAATATGTCGGCCCAAAGATTCTCCTCTCTTGGTATAGGCTGAATGTCAAACTTATCGAACTCTGAGATTAACTTCTTTGCTTTGTTCAGATATTTTATCATGTTGAACTCTCTAGCTTCGTAAGTGCCTTTCACCTGTCTGTAAACAAGTTCCGAATCTGTTAGCACGATAATCGATTTTACCTTTGCCTTAATGGCCATCTCTAGTCCAGCTATCAACGCTTCATATTCGGCCTCATTGTTGGTGACGACAAAGTCCAAGGTTATCGCGTAGCTCAGATCCTCAGCATTGGGCCCTTGGAAGTGAATCCCGGCTCCACCTCCCTCTTTGGTCGAAGATCCATCCACATGCATCAGCCATACTTGATTGTTTACTTCTTCCACCATACCTAATTCCGAGGTCGCTCCTTCTTTCACATTTGATATGTTGGTTGATTCGAGCACAAAGTCAGCTAGCACCTGTGCTTTCACAGCGACCCGTGGTCGGTATTCGATTTCGAATTGGCTGAGCTCGACCGCCCATTTTATTAACCTGCCTGAGGCTTCTGGCTTGGACAGAACCTGTCTTAAAGGTTGGTTAGTTAAAACAATGATTTTGTACGTTTGGAAATACGGCCTTAATCTCCGGGCAGCTACAATTATGGCAAGTGCGAATTTTTCAATCTCCATGTAGTTCTTCTCGGCACCCTGCAACAATTTACTTAAATAGTAAACTGGTTTATGCTCGGCTTTATCAAGTTTAACCAGAACCGAGCTAATAGCTTCTTCTGACACAGCTATGTACAAATATAGGGGTTCCCCTTCAGATGGTTTTGCTAGCATTGGTGTTGAGGTCAAGTATGCTTTCAGCTCTTCGAAAGCCTTATCGCATTCAGCGTTCCACTCGAAGTTCTTAGATTTACGCAAGAGTTTGAAGAAAGGTAAGCTCTTGTCAGCAGATCTGGAGATGAATCTGTTCAATGAAATAATTTTCCCGATCAAACTTTGAATGTCTGAGAGTTTCCTTGGTGGATTAAGATCAGTGATTGCTCGGATTTTTTCGGGATTTGCTTCGATCCCCCTCTCATGAACTAAATACCCAAGGAACTTCCCTGATCGCACCCCAAATGTGCACTTTGCTGGATTTAGCTTCATCCCATACTTTCTCAGAATTTGGAGACACCTGTCCAGATGGTTAATATGATCCTCTTCGGACATGCTCTTTACGAGCATGTCATCTACGTATACTTCCATGATTTCTCCTATCAACTCTTTGAACATCATGTTGACTAACCTCTGATATGTTGCACCGGCGTTCCTTAAACCGAAAGGCATAACGATGAAGCAGTACACCCCTCGCTCGGTGATAAATGCCGTTTTGTCCTGATCTTTTTCATTCATGAAGATCTGATAAAATCCTTGAAAAGCATCCATCATGCTAAATAACACAAATCCCGCAGTGGAATCTACGAGCATGTCAATTCGAGGCAAGGGATAAGGGTCCCTCGGGCATAACTTGTTTAAGTCGGTAAAATCGTTGCACATTCTCCATTTGTTCTCGACCTTTTCTCCCTTGGAGACTAAGACCACATTACATAGCCATTCCGTGAATTTTATCTCCTTAATTTGTCCCGCTGCTAGCAATCTATCGACCTCCGCGTTAATTATCTTGTCTTTTTCTCGTCCGTGATTACGCTTCTTCTGTCTCACTGGTCTGGCCTTCGGGTCAATATTTATGGAATGCGTTATCACACGCGGGTCGATTCCCACTATGTCGTCCGAGCTCCAGGCGAAAACATCCACATTTTCCTGCAAGAATCTGACGAGCTTTGCTTCCAGGTCGTTACTCAATTCGGTTCCTATTTTTGTGTATTTTTCTGGGGATCCAGGGACCAAATTCACTTTTTTGTGGTCAGGTGCTTGCACACTCATGTCAAGAATTCTTCCTTTCTTTCCTTCTAGTCTTTCATAATCGGGAAGTGGAGTTCCGGAGTTGGAGACCAACTCATTTATCTTTCTTTTGCCAGGGAGCTCGGGCTCCACTTTCTCCTTGATAGTTAAAGACGAACTATAGCATTCCCAGGCCATGTATTGGTCGTTCCTCATTTCTCCTACTCCTCCCTCAGTTGGGAACTTTATCTTTTGATGGTAGGTAGATACGATAGCTTTAAAAGTATTCAGAGCAGGTCTACCCAAGATGGCGTTGTAAGCAAACGGCGTATCCACCACTAGGAATTTGATCATTCTTGTGACATTCTTTGGTTTGATCCCTAGAGTGGTACTCAACAGTATGGTCCCGAGCGGAATGATTTCCGATCCCCCGAAACCGACAAGAGGGGTGGTTACCTTATCCAAATGTGGATGACAGAGATTCATTCTTGTAAGAGCTTCCGACGAAATTATGTTTGCCGAGCTCCCATTATCGACCAGCACTCTTTTGACATCGAAATTTGCAATTTTTAGTGTCAACACCATGGAGAAGTCTGGATCGTCTTCATTCGTATCCCAACTAACATCCGCGGGTCGATCTGCCTCGCTAAAGCTAATGACTTGATTCTCCATCGATGGAAACTCCAATGATAGGACTTCCTTTTTTGTAGATACTCCTGCCCTGATTGACCTCAAGGTCCTCTTTCTGGCATTCCTACTATCTCCACCCGTCGGTCCGCCGGCAATCATATTTATCACTCCGTTCGACTGTTCTTCTGCCTGACTTCGAAGTTGCTTTAGCCTAGTGTTAAATTTTCTTGGACTACGGGATCTATAACGATTGTTATAGTTGCCATTTTTAACAAATTCTTTGAGTTTTCCTTGGTTGATTAATTTTTTGATCTCGACCTTCAACTGATAACAATTTTCCGTACTATGACCTCTAGCTCGATGATATCGACAATACTGGTCATATCCAGGCACACCCGGCCTCGCCTGCGTGATCCTTTGGGCTTCCGGAATTAAATTCCCTTCTTCCAATACGGTCAGCACTTCTTCTTTTGAACTGTTAAGCTCAGTAAACTGAATTTTACCTGTTCTCGGAGCTCGATTTCGATCATAAGGAGGTCCGTATGAGTTCGGACCTTGGGGTGGCATATGCGGCTTAAAAGTGTTGATTCGCTGCCAAACGGATCCTTTATTCGACCCTCCGTAATCACCTGGTTTTGGGATCGGAGTCCGATCTTGTTTTTTGGTGATATGAGACTTATCTGAATGTGAGCTCTTCAATCTGTTCATCTCCTCCTGTATCATATATTTCTCAGCAATTTCCATTATCCGTTCAAAGGATTTTGGTTGCTTCCTACATAATGCATTCCCGAACTGAGTGCTTCTAGTTAGCTCAAACATCAATGAGGACAGATATTCAATCTGCGGGGTATCTACTTTTAAGAGCTCAATACTAAATCTCGCTAGCCATTGCCTCAACGTCTCTCCTTCCATTTGTTTCACAGTGCCCAGATGATTTGCTGGCAGTCTTGGCTTCCTTTGGCTAGCAAACTGATGCTTCAGCTTATCGCAAAATTCTTCAAAAGAAAATATGGAGTTCGGAGGTAATTTCCCGAACCAATCGAGAGCAATCCCTTCAAAAGTGGTGACCATAATCTTGCAACAGAAATTTTCCGAGTGTCCATACAAGTTCATCACATTAACAAAGCTGTTAATGTGTTCTCCGGGGTCGGTAGTCCCGTTATACCGTGGGAGCCTGGTTGGCACTGTTTCTGTGTTTCGAGCCTCGCGTATCTCTCGACAAAAGGGTGAACAGCGCATGATATTATTCGAAACCTCCCTCTCTCTTGGGTTTCCTCTAGTCAGGGTGTTCCCCGCTTGCCTGGCAGCTTGATTAGTGAAGGGAATCTCTATCATAGTATCCTGCTCTTCCAATTTTTTAGCCACCCTTTCCTGTACTATTATCTCCAATTCAGATTCGGTGATTCTCTTGTAAATTGGTTTGTTTCTTCTCACAGCGCCGGCGGTGTGACTTTCCCCCACGACAGAATCCTCCAGATCGTGCACTTGCGCAGGTGGGTTTTCAGATCGGGCATTGGCTTTCGAGGGTGCAGCTCGACGTGGATGTGTCGATGGGGCATGCGACATATCATTTTCCTTCTGCAAGTTCGATGAAGGTATCTCTGGTCTTGCCTGAATCCCTGGTTGGTCGACAGGTGACTGATCTGCCCTCCCGCTGTTCATGAATTCCCTGCACATTGTGCCTATTATAGATCTTAAGTCACCAATGGTCGTGTGTATTGGAATGTTATCTTGTGGAACCGCCGGTGGCGCCTCCGGTTGTTGTTGTGCGGCGCGCGATAGATTATCAGGTTCATTGTTAACAGAATTTTGTGCTCCCACTGCATGGGAAGGTTCTACTCTAACATACGTATTCCTCCTCGTAGTAGGCATATTTCGATCTAATACTCGAACAGAGGCCCCTCGGTGGGCGCCAATTGATCTTACGTGATTTCGTTAGTTCGATCAAGGGTGGGATGTAACACAATAATAACAATAATAAAGTAAAGCAAGGAACAAAGTAATTGTATTCGAATTGAATGAGTACAAATATAGGTATTCAAGGGTCCTATTCGAGCATTATTGGATGCCGTACAAGCTAGAGGGCGAAATACATATGATCCTAAGCCTATGCACGTAAATGGTTCCGAGCAAGAGCTTCGAGGAGGGAGCACCTGGAAAATCGTGTCTGGTATCATAAATGCATGGGGTATTTATAGCTGAAATCGGGGTCCAGGTGGTCTACCCGCAGTCATGCAGTTCTTTGGCCCATGAGTTTGGATCAGTGTTCGGCCCAACAGTAACTTTGGATCCTGGGCTATCTTGTACTAACGGTATTCGATCATTGGGGTCGAACTCGATCTTCCGAGATAAGTACTGCTCGATCTCATATTATTGTGAAGAAAAGCACAGCCCAAAACCTTCCTCATCAGGGACAAATAAAAGTATCTTGCTTGATAAATCTTTCATATTTTATTGATTCAATTGATAGGATAGTGCCCAGCAAGCCAACAAATATAAGCTTGTTTAGGAACTACCTTTAGAAGCAATCTTATGATTCATAAGATAATACGCCCGCTTATTCATAGTACGTGAATTAAACAATGGCCACCTTCATCTCTCGCGAACTTATCTAAGCGATTGGTTGAAACCCTGAGATCACTCATGACTACGGGATTATTCACTTCAGTATTGGGTGCGATTAATCATGAAACAGTCTCAAAGGTCGTGATCTCAAAAATGTTCCAAGTCATAGATTCATATCGAGACGGGGTATCGAATGAATCGTTAAGACTTGTAGGATTATGCATGATTCACATGGAGTGAATTTGTTGTCGTTTCATGAACAAGGCATTGAATGCTAGTGCATATGACTAGGTGGTTCGATAGGGGATCGAACGCATCGAACGACCGGAACAGAGAGACCCATCGTGGAAGTGCGTTAAGCATATCGGTAATGGGATGTCTCTAAAGACTTATAATAGTGTACGATTTAGTCCTTTGACTTGAGGTACTAGGGCGGATTCGGTACACGGGAATACGTACCTTGATTTAGAAGCCGATCACATAGCTTGGTCATTGTGCGACTACTTTGGGTACGTATGAGCGTGTGCGCGGATAGTTAGTACTAATAAAGGATCTATCGACTCATCCTGATAAGATGAGAGAATTTCCTGTACGTTCTTAGATAATAAATCCGAGGAATCTACGGCCGTAGTCGGAGACGGATTTGGAAAGGGGTTTCCAAATTTAGCAGTCACACTGGAATTATTATCCTGAATCAGAAAGTACATAATTGAGATAATTAGAGGTGCCGACCAATTCACACACCCTAGGTCTCAATCGGGAAATTAGTTAATAGAAGGACCGTATGTACATGGCATTTATAAGAGGTGAAGGTTCACGAAATCAATTCACCTGAAGTTGGGCCTCATGGACTTGTGGCTAGACATCGACCATGAGGTGTGGGTACTCCTGAATTAATAAGGAAATTAATTATGGAGTGGTCAATTAAAGTGGTTAATTGATCGGAGCAATTAATTGCTCACTAATTAAATCACGAAAGTCGTGGGCCTGCTGCCAATTGATGGTGAACCTAGAGGGTCACACACAATACAGTTGGACGGTGACAGTCTGGAAGGAAACAATTGATTTAAGGAATTAAAATCAATAAATGAATTAAAGTGTTAATTCAAGAAGAAGAATAATTGATTAGAAGTAACTAATTAATTAATCGAGAATTAAAGTGTTAATTCGAAATGGAGAATCATTAATTAGAAGTAACTAATTAATTAATCGATTGGAAATTCTGATTGATTAAATCCTCAATTAAAGTATTAATTGAAAAAGGATTAATTAATTAATGGTAGATTAATTAAATTAAACCAAATGGGCCGATTATGATTAATGGTAGATTAATCAAGTAAACTAAGTGGGCCGAATCATGATTAATTATCTAATTAACATGAGTGGCCGATTTTTGGTTAAGGGAGATTGATTAATTATCAATCTGGAAGTGGCCGAATTGTTGGTTTTATGGATCTTGATTGATTAAATTCACATTAGTCAATTAAAGCACATGGCCGATTATTTGTGATAAGGAATTAAAAGAGGCATTATCTTGTGGGAAAGGATTATAGCATATCTTGTTTTTCTAGTGTGAAAAGAAAAAGATATGCATGTATCTTGTATCTTGATAAAGGAGGGCTCTTTTCAAGATAAGATATATATCTATTAGAAGAAGAGGTCTTCTAATAGAGATATATATATATTAGATACACTTATATTTTTTAAATAAGAAAAAGAAAAAAAAATCATTAAGAAACTAATGCACACAAAAACACAAGAAAAAGAGAAGCCGAAAATTTTCAGCATCTCTCGCCCAATTTCTGTTCGGCCATAACCCTGTGAAATCGCCCCTGACATTTTCTCCAAGCTTCTTCTCTGGATCTGAATCCAATTCCTGACGAGACAATTACTTAATCCTCTTAGCCTGAGGATTACGTGAAGTCACTCAAATCCATCTGGTGTGGACTTTCTCTAGAGGCACAACACTTGGGGTGCTCTAGTGAACATTTGAAGACCGGAGAAAAACCACCACCTTGCCTGTGGTGAGGTAAAATAGCTTTTACCATCTTGAATTTATTTTAGTACTTGTTTGCTGAAATTAAATTCAACCTTATTCATATGTGCTAATAAGTATTCCCTGGGATTTGGTGTATAACTAAAAATTTTAAATTCCGCACTGTTGTAGTTGACAATTATACCCATAAAATCCCAACAGTTGTATCAGAGCCTAACTTATTATGCACATATGAAAAAGGCTTGAACACTTCAAATTTTCGTGAATATGTTTATTTGTCGTGTTCTGTGCATGGATCTTGCTGATTATGATCAATTATGTGTTCGGGTAAATAGCATAATTCTTATTTGGCCAGATCTGCAATTTACGAATTTTACAGGACTAAAACTGCAATTTACGATTTTTATAAAATCTGGACAGAATCTGAAATTTTATTTTTCTCGAAATTTTGGGCTGAAACTGAAAATCTGTTTTTCTAGCGATAAGGGTCTGTTTGTAATTTTTGTAAGTTGTGGGGCTGTTTTGCAATTTACGAAAACTTCAGGGGCAGTTTTGCGATTAACAAAAGTTTCTGGAAATAAAATATTAATTTCTGTTTTCTGGGCCAATTTGCAAGTTCTGGAATTTTTGGGGCTAATTTGTCATTTCCGCAAGTTTTGGGGTCAAAATGTAATTTCCGAAAATTGAGTGACCAAACTATAATTTTCAAAATTTGAAATTTCCAGAACCTGAATTATGTTTAAAAGGTGTTTTATTATCCGAAGGATTAATTTTTCATAATTAGTAGTGGACTAAAGTAAGAACAATGAGATATTTTAAAAAGGGGTTTTAAAATGGAAATTGTGATTTAATTTTAAAAGGGGTTTTGAAATAAAATCAAAGGGTCATTTTAAAAGGGCGTTTTTAAAATGATAGTTAAGAGATTGTTTTAGAAAGGGGTTTTTAAAACTAGAATCTAAAGTTATTTAAAAGGTAGTTTTAAAATAATATAAGAAATAAGAAAATTATATTTTTGCTTGTTTCTTGCTCAACGTGAAATTGTTTACGTGGTTTTCGATCGCGCCGAGCCTTGACCTTTAGGTTAGATGTGATTGGTTGATTTAAATCTTATTGGTTTTATTGGGCCTGCGAGGCTTAAGTTTTGGGCCACATTGAGCCATTGTGATAGATAGGGCTTTACTGTTTTATTAGTTTAGGATGGAGGCCCGTTACAAGCAAGGTGGGAGCCCAAGAAGACTAAAGGCCATGTATGCATGGTAAAATGTGTAATAGAGTAGGTCTATATGAAACCCAATAGATTGACCAATAGGACCATCGTCTTTTGCTCGATGGTGGTCCGCATAGGAGGCTCCCGATCGAAAACATACTGTGGTAGCATGCATGCTAGGTGTGAATGTTTTATTTTTATTTGTTGATTTATTTTAGGCTTGCGCGCTAGAATTTAGATCACTAAATAAATAATAAAGCATAATTAATACGGTGAGATCTCGAGGAGAGTTACCTCAAACTTCCTAAAACCGAAAATCCCCTCTCGAAATAAAATATTAAGTCATATTGGGTAAACTAAAGAATTAAGTTTTATAGATCCAAGCCTTCCATCAACAGGGACTAGTGTATGTTGTCTACTTATCGATAGAGGTGATCCAGAGTCTGGCACCCGAGTCGAAGAAAGGGACAATACACGAAATTCCATGATTCTTGTTTTTAACTAAACTCGACAAGGGTGGGGACTGGTCGGGATGTGAAAATCGACCGATAACCAGTTACGGGGATTTCATGATCGGGCCAGTTGCTCATCAAGATTGACTGGGTTAGACTTAAACGAGTAGTAACATTTATGATGTAGCAGTGCTAGATAAATGTGAAAATCGAGGCAAAATAGCTTGAAGGTTGTGGAGTAACACAATTGGTAAAAGTATACCTACCTAGGGAGTTAATTGTATGACCGCGAGTCGTGGGTGCAATTAATGTCTGCTGGGACGTCAAGACCTACTAGGAAATAGAATTTCCCGAACAATGCAAGGGGTTATTGTTTCGATAAAATAGTGGGAGAACTTTTTCGATAGAAAGACCAATCTTCGTTAATTATAAGTATTATTTTAAATTTGTCTGCTTATTGTTGTCTATTATTTATACTTAGCCATGCCAAAATTCATTGTCAATTGCGAACAAACGATATTGCAAATCTGGATATCATCACTCCACGATAAAGGCATGACTGGGTTCAAAAATATTAGTAAATATTGCACTTACCTGATCAAGAGGCTAAATCGAATCAATGAGCTTGGAGCTAAATTGATTCTAGATGATAAAATGGTAATCATCACAAATGGCCTGCCTGAATCATTCTCTCATTTTATCGATCATTGTGAAGTTCCAAGTAAAGGAATTGAGACAAATGATTTGCATAAATTGTTAGACAAATATGAGAAAGCCCTCGAAAGAGGACAAGGATTGATCGAAGGAAAGAATTGTCCCTTATGTAAGAAAGATGAGGAACTGAGGAACATGACTGATGAGGAATTCCGAAACATACTTGACCAAGGTATAACCTAAGTTATTTCCTTTTGATGAAAAACATCTTAAGATTTTTCTTTTGATGTAAAACATCTAACATTTCTGGTGTCTGTAAAAGTGTTTACAGAGGATGACTAGAACGTGCTGCATGTAACCAAGTTCGGGTTTCGACTGCACATGAGGGAAACATACTTCAGGGAATGGGTCAAGGAGCATCTGGATTTTTCTTATTAGCATATGTTTTTCTTTAAATTCTGGATTTAGGCATTAGTTAGAGTTTTGTCTATTTATTTCGTACTTTGTACGAAACTTCTTAGCTTTACCATTATGAATGGAGTTATTTTAATTAAAGCTTTTAATTCGTACATAAATGCTTTACCGTTGTAAATAAAGCAAAGGAATAAGCATTGATAAAAACTTAAACAATTATGCTAAATCAAGAAAAAAAACAAATTAGATAATTATCCACATTCGATCATAATTCCTGAAAGAGGGAATCGATGAATTGTTTTCAATCATGGCTCTTGAAAGATAGAAGATTGATGAAATTCAAAACATGTGAATCCTGTCTGAAAAGGAAAATTAATCGATAAGTGTTTAATGGAGAAAATCCGTTAAGACACAGGTGGATCACTAAAGCATTAGTGCGAGTAATCAATCGCTTCATGAAATATCCAAATAAATTTGGGATATAGGTACTCTGGAAGGTACACGTTTTGGAAAGGATTGAAGGGTTCAAAGTGTTTCATAAAGGCACTAAGTAAAGTGCAAGTATGAAAATGTTGAAAGGATTCAAAGGATTCCAAAACCGAAGAAATTAAGGGCATTAAAAGTATGATCATTCAAAGTAATCGAACTGATTATTACATAAGCCCTAAATTACTCAAATTATCTAAATCAAGAATAAAATTCTTGAATAGCAAAATAAAACTAATAAAAGGAATCGAACTATGAAAGACTAGATTCATTCTTTAATTAGTATTGCTAAAATTCCTCAAATCAATTCTGGGGTTCAACCCCATGACTCTAGAAGGATACTTAGACTGGTAACCTTTTAAGTCAATTCCTACGAAAAACCGTACTAACCCTAGTATGGTATAACATCCATGAATGATAAAATTGGATAGTGGATCCAATTAAGAAAACTTGTAGGGTATCCAACGAAATCCATTGGATACCTGTTCCATGATCCTAAAGAACGAAAGGAGTCCGTTGCTAAGGATTCAAAATTCTTAGAGGGTGGTTCCCTCGCTAATAGAAATGGGATATTATCATGGAACTTGATGAAGTCCTAGACTTGGACACATCCCTACAAATAGTGGGAGTATATTTTCAAACCTACTGAACCAAAATTTTGTACACCAAATTTCGAAGATTCGATCAAATTCGAAAAGAACTAGTACGTTCACGAATATGATCGATTGGATAGTGATCCAAGAACTTTTGAAATATCTATGTATAACATAGACTTGGGCACATAGCTTAAAATGCCGTGTGGTCTGAGTGGATATCCAATAATCCATTTAGAAACGCTGAACCGTAGAAGCTTCGTATGACCACGAGGCAAAAACCATTGGATGTAATTCCAAAGGTGGATCTATGATTCTGGACCAGTATCCCAAAGCTGGAACATGCAACTAGATGAGACAGTCAAGGCGGTTGGCTTTATCAAAATTGCATGTAAATCTCAATGTACAAAAGAATCAGTGGGAGTTTTTGCATTGTTCGTAAAATAAACACTAAAGTTTAAATAGATGATGTAAGAGTGTTAAACGCAGACGAAAGCGTGTACATGCACGTAATTCTTCATTGAAGGTTTAAGGGATACATCTCACGTATTGGCAGTATGTATCTATTGTGATAGATTAGAGAAGATGTTAGAAATCCGAAATCTTAGTACATGGACAAAAACTGAATGAAATCAGTATGGAAATTCATAGAGAGGACAGTTTCCATGGAGATATAAAATCTCTCTCAAAGTCAATGAGCCCTACATTTGATGAGTAAAGAGGATACTATCTCTATACACCTTCAAACTAAAAGGTGGCATAGTATATGCAACGTCATGTACAAGACCAGACTAAACAGAAGCTATAAGTATCATAAGCTGATGTTAGTCGAACACCAGTAAGGAGTACTGGATCACCGAAAATAGCATTCCTTAAACAACTCTGGGAGTTCTGAGGATATATTGCTGGTCAACGGTAATAATGAAGAATTGGAACTCAAAGGATTTAGTGATTCGAGTTTCCCGTCTGAAGTGAATTTAATATTCTGGTTTTATGGGGCAACGATGATTTGAAAGGAGGTCAAAAGGACAATCGATGCTGGGTTAACCATAAAACAGAATATTTCGCAGTATCGAATACAGCGAAGGGAAGTGTTTGGACGAAAACATCTTCCAATAAAATAGGAAGTAGTACCTAGCATTGCGAGGCCTATAGTTATCTTCTATGATAACTTAAGGAAATTACTTTAGCAATGGAATCGAGATCTCACCCATGATCTAAACACAAATATACCATATGATCTGGAAACTCATAGGTAGAATAAGACGTGGGGGCACGTCAAGAGACAACATAGCAGATCCACTAATTAAGTCATAATCACAAAAGGGTTCGACGGACATTTGGAGTGAGATGGGCCTTAGAAACGTATGTGGTTCGCTTTAGGGCAAGTGGGAGATTGATAGGATAGTGCCCAGCAAGCCAACAAATATAAGCTTGTTTAGGTACTACCTTTAGATGCAATCTTATGATTAATAAGATAATACGCCCGTTTATTCATAGTACGTGAATTAAACAATGGCCACCTTCATCTCTCGCGAACTTATCTAAGCGATTGGTTGAAACCCTGAGATCACTCATGACTACGGTATTATTCACTTCAGTATTGGGTGCGATTGATCATGAAACAGTCTCAAAGGTCGTGATCTCAAAAATGTTCCAAGTCATAGATTCATATCGAGACGGGGTATCGAATGAATCGTTAAGACTTGTAGGATTATGCATGATTCACATGGAGTGAATTTGTTGTCGTTTCATGAACAAGGCATTGAATGCTAGTGCATATGACTAGGTGGTTCGATAGGGGATCAAACGCATCGAACGACCCGAACAGAGAGACCCATCGTGGAAATGCGTTAAGCATATCGGTAATGGGATGTCTCTCAAGACTTATAATAGTGTACGATTTAGTCCTTTGACTTGAGGTACTAGGGCGGATTCGGTACACGGGAATACATACTTTGATTTAGGAGCCGATCACATAGCTTGGTCATTGTGCGACTACTTTGGGTATGTATGAGCGTGTGCGCGGATAGTTAGTACTAATAAAGGATCTATCGACTTATCCTGATAAGATGAGAGAATTTCCTGTACGTTCTTAGATAATAAATTCGAGGAATCTACGGCCGTAGTCGGTGACGGATTTGGAAAGGGGTTTCCAAATTTAGCAGTCACACTGGAATTATTATCCTGAATCAGAAAGTACAGAATTGAGATAATTAGAGGTGCCGACCAATTCACACACCCTAGGTCTCAATCGGGAAATTAGTTGATAGAAGGACCGTATGTACATGGCATTTATAAGAGGTGAAGGTTCACGAAATCAATTCACCTGAAGTTGGGCCTCATGGGCTTGTGGCTAGACATCGACCATGAGGTGTGGGTACTCCTGAATTAATAAGGAAATTAATTCTGAATTAATAAGGAAATTAATTCTGGAGTGGTCAATTAAAGTGTTTAATTGATCGGAACAATTAATTGCTCACTAATTAAATCACGAAAGTCGTGGGCCTGCTGCCAATTGATGGTGAACCTAGAGGGTCACACACAATACAGTTGGACTGTGACAGTCTGGAAGGAAACAATTGATTTAAGGAATTAAAATCAATAAATGAATTAAAGTGTTAATTCAAGAAGAAGAATAATTGATTAGAAGTAACTAATTAATTAATCGAGAATTAAAGTGTTAATTCGAAATGGAGAATCATTAATTAGAAGTAACTAATTAATTAATCGATTGGAAATTCTGATTGATTAAATCCTCAATTAAAGTATTAATTGAAAAAGGATTAATTAATTAATGGTAGATTAATTAAATTAAACCAAATGGGCCGATTATGATTAATGGTAGATTAATCAAGTAAACTAAGTGGGCCGAATCATGATTAATTATCTAATTAACATGAGTGGCCGGTTTTTGGTTAAGGGAGATTGATTAATTATCAATCTGGAAGTGGCCGAATTGTTGGTTGTATGGATCTTGATTGATTAAATTTACATTAGTCAATTAAAGCACATGGCCGATTATTTGTGATAAGGAATTAAAAGAGGCATTATCTTGTGGGAAAGGATTATAGCATATCTTGTTTTTCTAGTGTGAAAAGAAAAAGATATGCATGTATCTTGTATCTTGATAAAGGAGGGCTCTTTTCAAGATAAGATATATATCTATTAGAAGAAGGAGTCTTCTAATAGAGATATATATATATTAGATACACTTATAATCTTTAAATAAGAAAAAGAAAAAAAAAAATCATTAAGAAACTAATGCACACAAAAACACAAGAAAAAGAGAAGCCGAATATTTTCAGCATCTCTCGCCCAATTTCTGTTCGGCCATAACCCTGTGAAATCGCCCCTGACATTTTCTCCAAGCTTCTTCTCTGGATCTGAATCCAATTCCTGACGAGACAATTACTTAATCCTAGTTCTTAGCCTGGGGATTACGTGAAGTCACTCAAATCCATCTGGTGTGGACTTTCTCTGGAGGCACAACACTTGGGGTGCTCTAGTGAACATTTGAAGACCGGAGAAAAACCACTACCTTGCCTGTGGTGAGATATAATAGCTTTTACCATCTTGAATTTATTTTAGTACTTGTTTGCTGATATTAAATTCAACCTTATTCATATGTGCTAATACGTGTTCCCTGGGATTTGGTGTATAAATAAAAAATTTTAAATTCCGCACTGTTGTAGTTGACAATTATACCCATAAAATCCCAACATCAGTCTCCCTTGTATTATATACTTATTGTTGTCTAAATATTTTATTGATTATCCGCTTGTATAAATACCCAATTCTAATAAAACATGTAACTCACAATAGTACATACTATTATAGCAATAACACTATGTACAAAGACAGCCTCAATGTTTGATACTGCACTTATTTAGTCAAACAAAATACATACAAAAGACAGCTTCAAAGTTGACACTGCATGCACTTATTCAAATAAACAAAATACAAATGACAGCCTCAAAGTTGACACTGCAATTATTTAGACAAACTATTATTATTAGATTGACATATTTTCTTTAGTTGCACGAAGCATGATTGGCATGAAGATGAGCCTCAATGGCATTGAACATTGCCTTTGTTCTTTCTTTTCCTTCCTTGATTTTATCTTTTATAATGTGTTGGTCTTTTCCTTTGGTATGGTAAGTACTAATAATTTTCCACACAGATCCTCCGTCCGGGGCAGCTTTAATTTTAATAACGTAAGAGATGGAATCAAGAACATTACCCAAACCATCGCCTTTGACCAGACTGAATTTTTAAGTGTAATTGGCCTCGTCTATTTCGTCAACACGATGTGTTGTGCTCTTGTATTGGCTCGCTGCGTTACAAGTTCAATAATTAATTTTGAAATTTTGCATGTTCAATAAGTGCCATAACTTATAAATTTGCTCTATTGGCAATAAAAATAAATTTCATAAAAAATAAAATAAATATCAGTCAATTTACGAAAATGCTTGGGCTTAGTCAAGCCGGAGAATAACTCCTTGTAGTGTTGATATTCATCGTTTTGTCTAGATAGACTGTGATAGCCGTGCTGACAAACAACTTTATGTAATTCCCGATTAATTCACGAAATTTATCTTCAGAAACCAACTTAATCCACCTTGCAACATTCTTGTTCGATTTTGATTGAAGATAGTCACTATGTACATAATCGTGTTGTCTGATTGAATAATAAGCTGAGACCAAATTCCTTGTCAAACTTCCGACAACAACAGAAACAAAATCTGACCCCGAATCCGAAAACAACTTGTCAACAACACGGTTTGCAAAACACGATTCCACATCGATAAAAAGACCATACATTACCACCTCGGGAGATCGGTAGGCTCGTGAAATACCTACAGACAAAGCCCTCGTAATCCAAGTGTTTGTACCCAAAAAATCACCCTCGATTTATCGAGGAGTAGTGATGCAATAATGGCTTTATAATGGGCCACTAAGCAACGATGGGTCGAAAATAACGAGACCAATGGGATAAAACGGGTTGGGCCAACGTTGGCCCAAAAAGCTGATCTAATCGAAATTAAACTGAATGGGCCGCAGGACCAACCAAGCCCTTTTGGGTCAAGATTCGAAGTTGGCCAAAAAAGGAATTAATTAATTAGGGGGTTAATTAATTAATGGCCCAACTAAGAAATTAATTAAATTAATGGTCTAAAGCCACTAAAATGAGCTGGCCCAAATAAGTGAATTAAGTAATTAATTAAGTAAATTGATTAATTAATTGAGTCAAGGATTAATTAATTGGCCCAAGATAATTAAAAGGCCCAATCATGTAAAAGATGCCGACCCAATAGCATAACTAATTAATTAATTATCATAAGATAATTAATTAAAGGGATAATTGCAAAAGCCACGTAATAGTAGGCTAGTTAAATACAACTACTTCCCTTAATTATCTCTAAGATAGTTAAGGAGTGAGAAGCTGACCACAATTCAAAATCCAAAACTGCCAAAACATATCTGGAGATTGCAGAACGTGTGTTTAACCACCATTAGTGGAGGTTGTGGAAGAACATCAGCTGATTGACGAGCACTTATAAATACTGCAAGGATACCGCACACACAAAAAGAACTCAACACACCAAAAATACTTCACTCATCACTGAACCAGGCTCTGCGCCTTTCTCAAGAATCAGCTCACGCTGTTTCGATTGTTAGCCAGCATTACTCACCCATTAATATCAATTGCCAATCCTCAGCCACCAGCAAGCTATGATAGCCTAAAATCGGCACAGCCGCATCTCAAGGAGAGCCGCAAAGCAATTTACGTTATCAACAAAGTTGTCTCGAGCGAAGCCATCTGATATCGAGCGAGAAGTTTGTTGCACCGTCATGTAAGTGCCCACGTAATTACATGGCAAAACTTATCAAGTAGCCATCTGCTTGATAAGCCTGCTGTCAAGTAGCCATCTGCTCGATAGCTATCTTTTGAATAGCCATCTGCTCAATTGATGCCATTCCCAGTAGCCATCTGTTGGTTAGGAGCCCGATTGGTGGTTATCTACCAAGGTTGGGCGAACCATTGGTGGTAGTTCTCTGCCATCGATGTTATATTCAGCTAACGATTGATTTAAGTTACCTATCAACTCGTGGTGAAGTTTATTTGCCAATTAAGTGTGAAACATATATATTAACATGTATGGCTAATTTAAGCCAATATAAATGTTCACGTCATTCGATGCATTTTGGTAATATTCGTAATCAAGGGATTCATTGTACTTAATTTATCGATTAACAAAAGTGTTCCAGTTCTTATTCATATCCAAAGACGTATAATTATGTGTTCGTGTTGGTATAAATGGTATTTTGGTCATGTATAAAAATTGTCATAAATTGTTTAAGTCCTGCAGCCAGGCAGGCATGGAAAAGAATTAAGGGTAGTGTTTGCCTACTCTGTCACAATCGTTTAGAACTCAGCCTTATCAGGACAACTTATCTTGATATCAATGTCTTTCTCGGGACATTTATGTTATTATTACGCTGATATTAACATGTCCATTTTTAAATCATTATGTTTGCATGCACAAACATTGGCACGCCCGCATTCATTTTACATCACATCCAGCCATTTTCACATCGAGGCATTTCACATCGAAGCATTGGCCCGTCGAGACAGTTGATGCCAGATTTATAACAAACAATATTATGGCATGTCTCGATGCCGAGTGTTCCTCGATGCTAAGTGTCCCTTGATGAAATTTTATAGCAAACAATATTTTGGCACGCCCGGTGGGACTTGGTAGTTTTTGTCGCCAAAAAACAAATTGTTGATGCTAAACGATTATCTTTCTATTGTTGACAGATGATACCTCACATACCACGAAAGACTCGATCCAGTCTAACAAGAACCCGTTCCGATCTAACACGCTTTTTGGAAGATTTGCCTACGGTTCCACTGACTATGGAGGGGACCGATAAGATCGAGGAGCTGACAACGGAGGTGCACAGGTTCACTAGAGACCTCGAGACCAAGCAAGAGGAATGGTCTCACGTTGTCAAAAAATTCGAGAATATGTTGGGTTCGGCCACTGCTGCAAGTCAGGCCAATACTGAAGCCAGCAACACAGTGAACGCTTCCTTGATGCTCCTGGAAGCAAAAATGACGTCATTAACTGACAGCATTAATGCCCTTGCTAATGGCATACAGGCGCAGTCATGGACTGGGCCGCACAAGAATGCTAATGACAAAGGCAAAGGTATCCAAATCGGAACAAGCGGATCGAGGGACAATACCCCTTACAAGCACAACAACGGACAAACTTATGTCTCAGATAAGAAAGTAAACACTTCCAAAGCCAGAAACAACCGTCCAGACTCGATCGGCAGGTCCGAAGAGGACCGATCAGAGGCCGTCGGATACAGTCAGGAGGCACGTCAGGCCAATTCATTGGCCTATGACAGGACTAATCATCGAATTGCAGAAGGTCCAGAAGACCTCTTGACGGTAAATCAAGCTGAGGAGATGTTGGTCAGGAGACAGGGAAACAGGGCATCGAGGTATAATAAACCTCACCCGGAATACATTGATCAGGTGCCGTTTCCAATGAACTACAGGCCGCCGAACTTTACTTTGTTCTCGGGCGAAGGATCACAATCTGCCACAAGCATCTGGCTCGATTCGCTTTAGAATGTGGCAATATGACCAACGATTTGAGATTGAAATTGTTCCCAAACTCTCGGACAGGTATGGAGTTCCATTGGAGAAAGTGTTCGTAATGAATCAATACCAGGCCCCACTCGAAGTATCTGTAATCGAGTTATCCAACATGAGACAGTTGACTGGCCAGACGGTGGAGGAGTATATGAAAAAATTCATAAGGGCCAGAGGTTTCTGTGCCATCCCATTGCCAGAGGGAGAGTGCATCAAGATAGCCATCCATGGCATGCATTTTGAATTAAGAAAGATCATGATGGCTCAATACCACGAAGACCTGTTGGAGTTAACAGATCATGCTTTTCAATATGAACGTGTGTTGAGAGACGAGAATGGGCGGCAGCCCAAAGGGAATTATTATCAAGTAGGGATGGATGACTCAAGTGAAGATCAGGTCAGTAGACCGATAGAGCAGCCAAGCATTGAAATCGGGTTAGCGAAAGTTGTCTGCCCAAAGAACACGGTGTGCCCAGCACTTGCAAAGCAAAAAAAGTCTCAACTGACGATTAAGGTACCAAATAACTTGGTACGGAGAGACGCGGAATATAAATCGGACAGGGAAAGGTGCTACTCATTCGATGTCTCTAAGACGGAGGCTATTTTCGATCAGCTGTTGGCCGACAAGATCCTGAGACTCAAAGGGGCCCATGTGATACCATCACCGGTGAAGATATCAGGTAAAACTTACTGTAAATATCATGACGTGTGGACTCACTCGACAAACGAATTTCTAGTGTTTAGGTGGATGATGCAGGATCATCTCGCTAAGGGCATCTTAAGATTTGCTCCGGATTGGAAAATCACAAAGCCGATGACGGTTGATACCAATCCTTTCCAACAAAATGAGGTAGGGATAAATGTCATAACGATCACAGAATCACCGACAGGTGAGAAGTTGTACTCGGAGGAAGATCCATCCTACGCACCGATAAACGGGGAAATGGGTCTGTGTTCAAGATGCCAAAATGAGTTGGCAATAGTTCCTTTGATCATCAACCCTGAAATATATGGCCAGTACATGCCTTGGACAAACGTGGCACCAGCAGGGTATCCATATCAAGTAATGCCGCAACTGTAGGTAATTCCCCAGACAACGCCGCAGTCGCAGGCGATACCACCACCTCGACTGATGGGACCATGTTCGGTCCCAGCTCCGATTGAATACACAGAATACGCAACATTAACGGTGGAGCAACACCGAGAACAGGCTAAGGCTAGAATGCCTCGACAACAATAGGAGGGCACTAGTCGCAACAGCAGAATTAGGGAGAGATCACCTGATAAAACACCAACTAGGCAGGTCAGATCGATCGCCAATCGCAGAGACAGGACACACGGCCCACCCATGAGAACATCACCACCAGGCCAATCGAGGCCGCGTACCGTCCATACTCCAGCTGATACGCAGGTCGACCGTTGGGTGCCCGTCAGGCATCGCAATTCCTGACGAATCGGAGGATAGATCAGATGACCAGGACTCAATATAGGCGTTACCTATGCCAAAGGAAAGAGTTTGAAATCGCCAAAAGAAAAGCCCCGATGCAGGGAACAACAAGGAAGCCACCGACCATGGAGTTAAAATTGAAACAAGGAACGAATGAAGCCAAAGGCTCGACACGAATGGGCACTTCCAAATGGACCCCGGGGAAAGCCAAATTTGGCACGATCGATTTGGAAAAGATGATGGAAGAAGATGACTTATTGGCTGACGAGGAGGAAGATGACGACCTCAGGACCAAATTTGCAAAGATCGACGCTGAGGTTGAAGATAGACAAGTTGAGACCAAGGCTAGTCAGGAGATTGAGGCCAAATTTGGCCAGGAGATTGAAAAAAGAACCACTGAGAAAGAAGTGGAAAAGAAAGAAACAAAGGCATTAGAGGAAGTCGCCACTAGTCCACCGACTACCGATTCGACAATAATGGAATGCAACGCCGTCGATTCTGAGCTGGTCGAATTCAACAGAAACGAACTGGAAGGCTTCGTTGATGGTTTTTGGGATGAAGAAATGCCAGTAGTGCAGATGCCAGATGACTTAGAGTTACTATCGGTCGATGGTGAAAAAGAGACCGATTAGGATAAAAAGGTTGAAAATATATTCCAGAAACCTCCATCTTTCATGGCCAGACATATCAGGCCGTTATACATATCGTGACACATCGATGGAAAGCCCATTGACAGGATGTTAGTAGACAATGGGGTTGCCGTCAACGTAATGCCAGCCTCGACGATGTACAAATTGGGGAAGGTCAGTGAAGATCTAATGGAGACCAAGGTAATTGTTAGTAACATCACTGGGGGGAAAGCCGACACGTTGGGTATCTTGCCTGTAGAGGTGAAGATAGGAAAAACAAGCCTCAAAATAGCCTTCTTTGTGGTGGACGCTGCCACATCTTACAATGCTTTGTTGGGAAGAGATTGGATTCATTCAGCCCTATGTGTGCAATTTTCCTTACATCAGTGTCTGCTAATTTGGGGAGATGCCCCCGAGCTCGAAATCATAATGGCCGATAACAGGCCCTTCACTGCAAAGGTAAATGCCGTGGAGGCGGCATATTATCGGGAGGATGTTTGACCATACAGGTTCATCGGACAGGATAGATATGGACGCCCGAAGGAGGTCACATCCAGCAAAAAGTTGACTCAACTTGAAATGGCCTGTTTGGCCAAGGAATTAAGTCGGCCCTGTAACGTTAAGGAAGAAGGGCCGCAAGAACAAAACGATCAGTCTTTATGAATTGTCCCGATGACAAAGAACCAACGGCCCATGAAGCCGAACGTCTGGAAATAGATGAGATCGTGGTTATCAGCCCAGAACAAGAGGCTTGCGCCGATTTAATTCGAAGAATTCGGGAGTATGTGGCCGAGTGTTATACAGGTGACCTCATTCTCGAGGAAGAAACGCCAACATCAGATGGCGATGAAATACAGCTGGAAGAATTAGGAACGGCGCCAGCCAAACTCGATGACATTAAAATCCAAGTGCAAGACCCTGTCATGGAAATTGAGTTGGGCACCGAGGATGATCATAGGCCGACTTATATCAGTGTATTACTAGATGATGGCCAAAGGAATCAGTTAGTCCAAGTGTTGAAAGAATACAAGAACTGTTTTGCCTGTAACTATGATGAAATGCCAGGTTTGAGCAGGGAACTGGTGGAACACCGTATCCCAATACTTGAAGGCTATCTGCCCAGAAAACAGCCTCTGAGAAGAATGTCAGTCGAGGTGTGCAAGCTAATCAGAGAGGAGATCGAAAAATTACTAAAGGTCAGTTTCATCGAAATGGCCCGATATCCGGAATGGGTAGCTAACATTGTGCCCGTCATGAAGAAGAATGGGAAGATCAGGATATGTATTGATTTCAGGGACCTAAATCTTGCATCTCCTAAAGATGAATACCCGATGCCGATGGCGGACATGTTAATCGATGCTGCCACCGGCAATATGTTCCTGACAGCCGTCGACGGAAGTGCAGGTTATAATCAGATTATTGAAGATGTCGACGATGTACCTAAGCTGGCCTTCCAATGCCCAGGAGGAATAGGCACATTTCAATGGAAAGTGATGCCATTTAGGCTCAAGAATGCTGGGGCTACATACCTACGAGCTATGAACTGCATCTTCAGTGAGTACATCGATGATTTCGTCAAAATTTATATCGATGATATAGTAATCAAATCGGCTAGTTATGATGAACATCTAATGCACTTGGCGAAAGCATTTGCCAAAATGAGGAAACACAAATTGAAACTTAATCCTCTGAACTGTGTTTTTGCAGTTGCTTCAGCCAATTTCCTTGGCTTTTTGGTACACCGCAAGGGGATTGAAGTTGACAAGGACAAGTCCAAAGCTATTTTGACAGCCAAACCTCCATCGACAAAGAAGGAGCTACAACAATTCCTTGGCAAAGTGAATTTTCTAAGGAGGTTCATATCCAATCTGGCTGGAAAAACAAAGGTTTTCTCACATTTGTTAAAATTAAAGGACAAAGAGGAATTTTGCTGGCAGTCAGAACACGAGCAGGCGTTTAAAGAAATAAAGGACAAACTGACTACGCCGCCTGTAATGATGCCTCCTGTCAAGGGGAAACCCTTGAAATTATATATATCTGCCATGGAGGACACCGTCGACGGATTTCTGGAGCAAGACGACGGGGACGGATTTGAACGAGCAATCTACTACTTGAGCAGACACTTGACAGAAACAGAGCAGAGGTACTCGCCGATAGAAAAGGTATGCCTTGCATAGTTTTTCCCTTGCAAAAAATTACGTCATTATATTTTACCTGTGAAAGTGTTAGTTATTTCTAGTATTGATGTGATAAAGTATATGATAGCTAAGCCTGTGATGAGGGGACGGATCGGTCGATGGGCCATCCAGTTGACGGAATATCAGTTGC
Organism: Penstemon eatonii; assembly: GCA_038501285.1. Taxonomy (NCBI): domain Eukaryota; kingdom Viridiplantae; phylum Streptophyta; class Magnoliopsida; order Lamiales; family Plantaginaceae; genus Penstemon; species Penstemon eatonii. Next base: position 48,863,498 of record CM076715.1, on the reverse strand, counting down.
AATACATACAGCAAAAAGCAGTTAAAGGCCAAGTATTGGCTGATTTTTTGGTTGATCATCCATGTATCAACATTGATCAGACCGTTCTTAAGGAACAGGACTCAATGACAGTGGAGATCAAGCCATGGCATTGGCTTTCGATGGGTCTAGAACCGATAGACTATGCGGAGCAGGTATCGTTTTGATTTCGCCATCAAATGTAAAAACTAAATTATCAATTCAATTTGACTTTGAGTGCACAAATAATCAGGCCGAATACGAAGCCTTGATCATCGGACTAGAAATGCTCAGGGAGCTCGACAGTAAATCTGTTATCATCGGGGACTCACAGTTAGTCATCAGGCAGATACAAGGTACTTATAAATGCCGAAACCCAACACTTGACAAATATTATCTACCTGCGATGTCCTTGTTGTCGAAATTTATAGATGTTACATGTTCTCATGTGACAAGAAGAAATAACAGCGAGGCCAACAGTTTGGCCCAATTAACGACTGGTATCGATCTACCTGATGACGTCGAGGAATCTCATTACGTCGTCAGGAGACGACACTGTCCGTCATTCATGTATCGGGATAATATTCTAACTGTTTTTAGTGTATTTGAGGATCCCGATGAATGGAGAGAGCCGATCAGAAAATATCTGGCTAATCCGTCTGATAAGGCATCTCGACAGACAAGGCTCAGGGCCGTCAATTATGTCTTGATGGGAGAACAGTTGTTTAGGAGAAGCCATGATGGTGTACTGTTGCTATGCGTTGATCAGCAAGAGGCTATGCGAATAATGATGGAAGCACACGAAGGAATTTGTGGAGCCCATCAAAATGGTCATAAGCTAGTGTGGCTATTACGTCGATACGGCTACTACTGGCTGAAAATGGTAGGGAATTGCATGCAATTGGCAAAAGGATGTGAAAAATGCCAAAGGTTTGGGGTAATCCAAAGAATCCCAATTAAAGAGATGAATGTAGTAATCAAACCATGGCCGTTCAGGTATTGGGCCATCGACATAATAGGGGAGATACATCCGTCATCCTCTAAACGCCATCGATATATCATTGTGGCCACTGATTATTTCACCAAGTGGGTAGAGGCCAAACCATTGAAACAGGCCAATCAGGCCGAGGTGATGAAGATTATCAAAGACTTAATCATACATAGGTTTGGACTGCCACAAACTATTGTCACGGATAGGGGACTGATGTTTGTTGGTCATGAAATCAAGGAGTTTGCTAGGTTAATGGGATTTGAGCTGGTCCACTCAACACCATATTACGCCCAGGGAAATGGTCAAGCAGAGGCTTCAAATCACGTTCTTAAAGATATTATTTCAAAAATGATTGAAGAGAACCCGAGGGCATGGCACTTGATGCTGTCTGAGGCACTGTGGGCTTATCGGACCAGTAAGCAGACAAGTACTGGCACTACGCCGTACAAGCTAACCTACGGACAGGATGCTGTTTTACCAATGGAGATTAACGACTGATCGCTTCGGGTTATGCAGCATAATGAATTGACACCTGAAGAATACACTGAAAGTATGTTTCAGGAGCTTGATGAGCTTGACGAAGTCAGAGTTGCCGCGTTAGATAAGATCGAGGCACAAAAGAAACTTGTGGCCCGATGCTACGACAAGAAAATACGCAGGAAACAGTTTAGCGTCGGAGACATGGTCTGGAGAACGGTTTTGCCACTTCATCAACGAGAAAAGAAATATGGCAAATGGAGTGCAACTTGGCAAGGACCATACAAAGTTTCTTCAATCACTCGAGGAGAAGGGTATATCTTAAAAAGTCATATGGAGATCTCTGCAGAGATCCCATCAATGGAAGATATTTGAAAAAATTCAGACCTACTCTTTGGGAATCAATGTGCCTAGAACATCAGCGGGCTTTGGAATTAGAAATTGAACGGTGTCAGGAGTATTTTAATGCGCCGATTCCCTTGTAAATATAAGTTAGGATTAGTTTTTCTTTTTATTTAGCAGGTTAGTTTGCTTGTTTTATCAGACTTGCTTAGAATTAATCTAATTTATGTTTATTATTGCTCAAATTTTATCTAAGTGCCTCATTTACTTTGTCAAAGTTTAAGTGTCTTGATTTCAGAATCCTTCCAGGCTCTTGGGTCTAAATTTGGACCGAGCCAAAGTTGATGATTATCTATCTGGTTAAGACACAAAGCCCTCAAGGCAACCTTTGAGATAAGATAGTTGTTTAACCAGGCTGCATCGGAGAATGTGTTAGTCCATAAAAAACGACTAATTAGTTAACATTTAGTTAGAAATATTAGCTCAAAAGTCTCTTGGCTTCCAGCCGAGACTAAAGCCTTAGAACAATGAAGATGCCCATATTTGGATCAAGGTACTTAAGCTATTTTAGACATTGTTCTAAACCATAGAAATTCTATTAAAGGAAATGAGTCTATGGCTATCAACCCTTTAGCAAAAATAGCTAAAACAGATAAGTCTTTGGCCATCAGGCCATCAAAATAAAATCCTAAGTTTGGCACAGACGCCATTCAGCATGGCACGCAGGCCAGAAAATTTAGAGTTATCATTGGAGAAAATCTTGAGTGAATCGGCCGAGGAAGTCTTTGAGGGCAGTTTCAATCCTAGTCTGATCTTCAGCAGCTGCTTCAGCTTGAGAAACAACTTGCGCCTCGGCAGCTTTAGATTCTTGAATTAGGGCATGAGTGTTCTGCAGTCGGCCTGCAAGGGAGTCTGCTTCTTCAGAGTTTGATTGGAGTTGACCTTCTACCTCAGCCAGTTGCCTTGAAGATCAGCCAACTTTTTCTGCAACTCCTCGATGTCAGTGACAAGTTTGCTCTTAGCAGCATCCAGAGTCATTGTAGTATCGCTGACACGCATTCCTTGAGCATAAAGGTCATCAAACTGAACAAGGAGAGCATCCACAGGGGATTCGAAGGAGTTTATGGCCTTGATAGCTCGGTCATTATCTTTGATGTCATTCTTCATTTTGTGGAATTGACGTGCAAAGGCAACATAAAAAACAGCATTGGCATCGGGCAACTTGGCAGCAGAGAGCTTCCGCATCAGACCATCCAGAGATGGACCCAGATTGATCATCAAAACCTCCAACGGTTGACTCTGAAAGTCAGACAAAGCTCTTTTCAAAGTAGCAAGTTCAGTATCAGTAAAAGTCGCTTGACTTGGTAGTTCGGAGGCAGTTGATTGAGAGGTGGAGGTGAGGTGGAGGTGAGGTGGAGGTGGAGCTAGGAAGAGGCATAGCCCTAATGCCAAATAATCGAGCCAACACTTGGGCGAGCTTATCGGAACCCGCCAAGGTACGGCCAGAAGAAGACTGAAAAGAAATACAAAGAGAGGTTAGAAAATCAAAGAACTCTATTTCAGAAAGACTAAGTGGAGAGGTAACCTGAGTTGGTGGTAGCAAAGGGGTCACAACGGGAGTTATAGCCAGACAATCAGGGGCATTGGTCTTGGAAGAAGGCCCTGATGTCCTGAACTGAGACTCCTCAGACCCTTCCCCCGGTCCAAATCTTAGCCACAACATCTTTCTCGACCTCAACAGAAAGAGCAGGGGAAACGTTCATCGGGCCAACCCCTTCACCTTGTTGCTCCTCTTCATCGGAGCTTGGAAGCAAGATCCTTAGTCTTCTTTTGGCAGCAGGCGATTTTGTTGGGGTAGGCCGTCGAGAGGATCGCCTCTTGAGAGGAACAGCCGAGTTAACCTCCTGAACAAGGAAGTAAAGCCATGAGCTATATAAAGGCAAAAGAAATGGTAAGAATAATGGGAAACTACCTCCTCCTCAAAGCTGCTTACGACTATGGCACTTGTGCCACTTCGACGTAGAAGAAGCCGACGGGAGCGTCTGACATAAAAATTGGGTATCCAATACCTTTTCTTCGACATGCGAGTCAGATGATCGAAGGGAGATAGAGAGATCGAGAGATCATGATAGGATTGGCTCGACAGGCTTGATAGGAATCCCCTCAGGAATGGGGGTTTCTTTCTTCTTAAGTGCCTTTTTCTTGCCGGCCTGGGAGGTGGATCCTTTCTTTTTTCCTGTCATGCCAACATATGGGTAAGAAATCAGAGCATAGTCAAGTAAAAATAAACAGTTAAGGCTACCTGGTTCATCGATGGCATAGGTGGCATCCTCCCAAAAATCACACAACACGTAAATTGTTGACATGGTTTGAGGGTCATCGGCATTATATCCCGTAAAGGATACGTGAGGCCGATGCCCATGGGCGGATTGGCTTGTTGTGGATTTAGGTTTAGAGACATTAGGAAGTGGCACATACCAAAAGGGCCATATCGGGGATAAGGGGGAGAGAAGGACCTAAGGGTTTGTAAAATGTATGCCAGGGAGGTACCTCTCCCGGCCCTCCACGCTTTTTGGCTAACTTCCAATGGGCCAATTTGGCCTTTTCTATTCTATCTTTTTTCAGCAATTCAAAGTTGGCAGCTGCCTGCCTAAGAACTTGTTCTTTCCTAGTAGGATCCCAACTAACGTTGTAAAAATTTTGAAAACGAGATATCAAATATGGCATACCATTCTTGACTTGTTTCAGTGACTGGGCAGTCGGTTCAAGTAAGGGGCCATCAGTGGAAATGACATCGGGTGATCAGGGACCTCAAACTTGGCAGCTGCTATGGTTAAGGTGGCCTGACGAGTAAAGGCCAGGTAACTATCCCACCATTTTATGAAATTTGGAGAGCTGACAGGATTCAAAGGGAAAGATTTGAGCACGAAGGCATTCCTGAGCTGATCGCCAAGCCTCGTGGATCTCGGCAAAGTCCGCCATGCCTTTGACATTCGTAATCTTCTCATTACGTTCGGTAAGAGAGGTGCCATATCGGGGGATCAGTTGGGCCAGCCCAAACTGTCTAGCCACATAATGAGCCGGGTAAAATCGAACTGTACATTTCAATGGCTTGCGATTGGAGGCCTCTACAGCATTTGTAACTTCCAAACCTGTTAGGATATCCCTCGATGTGAGGTAACTTGCCCACAACTTCTGAGCACTAGCAATCGAGACATTTGACAGAGCAACGGACATAGAGGACAGAGCTTTAGAGCAGAAAACAGAAAAAGAAGGTTCCGAACCCTTTTCCTTGATGTACAGCCTCGAAAAGAAATAATAAAAGTTGGGAGGAGGAAGTGTTTGTCGAGCAACAAAGGCAGCATATACCTCATCGGTGATGGCTCGCCTGTAAATCGACGAAAATCTGGGAAGTAGGCAAACAACCAAGCTTGAAGCATCCACATCGGGCCTTGAAGAGTGCAACATGCCGTATCCAAAAACCCCTCCATCCCCATACAGAAACTAGAAAAGGCCAAAGGGGCTAAAGCTACTTTGTGGCCTCGAGCGATACTCCAAGCTATAGCAGTGAACTCTTTGGTAACAGAGATGGCAGGAACGCATAACAAGTATCTAGAGAGCCATAAAAGGAGGAAATGGATATGCTCCTGGTGGGTTACCTCAACAGTAAGAGGGATGTCCTTGTACTTGGCAATAATGGGGCCGTAACCGGAGAGGGGTTGGCCGTCTTCTCCATAGATCATCGGGAAGTGATAAGCGTTGTCACCAGCTGACGGCCTTGGGTCGATATAAGCTTCCGTCGGGGAAATACCACTGATAGCCTCGATGTCCAGTATGGTCATGGTCATCGGGCCATGGGTGAAGTGGAAAGTATTGTCCGTTTTGCTCCAGAATTGCGCGGCCGCCCTAAGCATCGGGAGGTTGAGGGGAAAACCCTTCTTGCAGAAGTCCACAGCTAAGTAAATACTAGCCTTTTTCCACACCTCATTGAAACTTTTTTGAACGCTTGCGCACCAGATTAGCCAGTCGGCGTGTATCGGCGATCAGGCCCACGGCCAACAGCGATTGGTTGACCCGAAAGAAATCTTGCCACTGTAAGAGAAGGGGAGAGCTTCATAAGGAAGTCGGAGGGGATGCTCGTTGATGGGGGATACGTCGGCAGCAGACTGGAAAGGGCCGATGGTAGTGCCGTACACAGTATCTTCTAGGACCTGGGTAAGAATAGTGACTGGCTGATCGGAACCGGACCCGCTATGAGACGACATTGTATGATGAGAGAGCCGGTAAAAGAGCTTGAGTTTATGTTAATGGAGGAGTTAGGGTTTTGGGAGAAGATTCGCGATCAGGGAGAAGGAAGGGTGAAAGTGAATAGTGTAAGGGAGAGGAGTCTTGGAAGTTGGGAAAGTTGAGGAGAAATTGGCCAATCAGATAAGGGGAAGATAGATACAAAAAGGAGATTTGGGCCGAAAAGTAGGAGAGAGAAGAGAGGGGGAGTTTCGATGAGTGACACTTGCCAAGAAAGAATTGCGGTTGGGGGAGACTCTTGGAGTCTCAAGACAAAATAAGTGGATAGGTAATTATGAGTAACCATATTTAGCCAATTATGGTTATTTATGAGCATGATAAAACATGCACAATTAAACATGCAGAATGTGCACAATTAAAAATGCCCAATTAAAGAGGAGGTGAGAAGAAGAAAAGTTAAGTCTATCTGGCAAAATTGTATCATCAAATTAAATTTTATCAGATGCGACTTACGGGGGGCATTGTTTGTACCCAAGAAATCACCCTCGATTTATCGAGGGGTAGTGATGCAATAATGGCTAGATAATGGGCCACTAAGCAACGATGGGTCGAAAATAACGAGACCAATGGGATAAAATGGGTTGGGCCAACGTTGGCCCAATAAGCTGATCTGATCGAAATTAAACTGAATGGGCCGCAGGACCAACCAAGCCCAATTAGGTCAAGATTCGGAGTTGGCCTAAAAAGGAATTAATTAATTAGGGAGTTAATTAATTAATGGCCCAACTAAGAAATCAATTAAATTAATGGTCCAAACCCACTAAAATGAGCTGGCCCAAATCGGCCCGGTGGGTCGTCTCATCCAAAGAAGTGAATTAATTAATTATGTAAATTGATTAATTAATTGAGTCAAGGATTAATTAATTGGCCCAAGATAATTAAAAGGCCCAATCATGTAAAAGAGGCCGACCCAATAGCATAACTAATTAATTAATTATCATAAGATAATTAATTAAAGGGATAATTGCAAAATCCACGTAATAGTTGGCTAGTTAAATACAACCACTTCCCTTAATTATCTCTAAGATAGTTAAGGAGTGAGAAGCTGACCACAATTCAAAATCCAAAACTGCAAACACATCTCTGGAGATTGCAGAACGTGTGTTTAACCACCATTAGTGGAGGTTGTGGAAGAACATCAGCTGATCGATGAGCACTTATAAATACTGCAAGGATACCGCACACACAAAACGAAATTAACACTCCAAAAATACTTCACTCATCACTGAACCAGGCTCTGCGCCTTTCTCAAGAATCAGCTCACGCTGTTTCGATTGTTAGCCAGCATCACTCACCCCTTAATATCAATTGCCAATCCTCAGCCATCAGCAAGCTATGATAGCCTGAAATCGGCATAGCCGCATCTCAAGGTGAGCCGCAAAGCAATTTACGTTATCAACAAAGCTGTCTCGAGCGAAGCCATCTGATATCGAGTGAGAAGTTTGCTGCACCATCATGTAAGTGCCCACGTAATTACATGGAAAAACTTATCAAGTAGCCATCTGCTTGATAAGCCTGCTGTCAAGTAGCCATCTGCTAGATAGCTATCTTTTAAGTAGCCATCTGCTCAATTGATGCCCTTCCCAGTAGCCATCTACTGGTTAGGAGCCCGATTGGTGGTTATCTACCAAGGTTGGGCGACCCATTGTTGGTAGTTCTCTGCCATCGATGTTATATTCTGCTAATAATTGATTTAAGTTACCTATCAACTCGTGGTGAAGTTTATTTGCCAATTAAGGAGTTACTGTTAAAAGTGAAACAAAAATATTACCATGTATGGCTAATTTAAGCCAATATAAATGTTCACGTCATTCGATGCATTTTTGTAATATTCGTAATCAAGGGATTCATTGTACTTATTTTATCTATTAACGAAAGTGTTCCAGTTCTTATTCATATCCAAAGACGTATTATTATGTGTTTGTGTTGGTATAAATGATATTTTGGTCATGTATAAAAATATTCATAAATTGTTTAAGTCATGCGGCCAGGCAGGCATGGAAAAGAATTAAGGGTAGTGTTTGCCTACTCTGTCACAATCGTTTAGAAGTAAGCCTTATCAGGACAACTTATCTTGATATCAATGTCTTTCTCAGGACATTTATGTTATTATTACGCTGATATTAACATGTCCATTTTCAAATCATTATGTTTGTTTGCACAAACATTGGCACGCCCGCATTCATTTTACATCACATCGAGCCATTTTCACATCGAGGCATTTCACATCGAAGCATTGGCCCGTCGAGACAGTTGACGCCAGATTTATAACAAACAATATTCTGGCATGTCTTGATGCCGAGTGTTCCTCGATGCTAAGTGTCCCTTGATGATAATTTTATAGCAAACACCAAGTTAAGGATTTTGAAAACTCATTTGAGGTGGTAATTTTGGAAATTTGCTTAAAACTTTGAGGGATTTGGTTAGAACCGGACTTTATAAACTCTTTTAGATCTTTACACAGAATCCCAATTGCCTCAGCAGAATCGGACATCATTTCAGCTAAAGAGACTAATGCATTTAAGAGCTTTAACAAGTTTTGCCTTTTCTAAACAACTGATGGCAAATTGTCTCCTAATAGTGATATATTTGTTGTAGTGTGAACAAGGAGTGGCTTTTGTATGTTTAGAGTTGAAAAACTTTTTTTTTAGTGTAATCTTAAATTCTTAATGATTTCATAAATCTTTATTTGTATATGCTATGATCTATTTCTTATATATATATGTAGATATAGATAGTTATGAAAAAAAGTTAAACTCATACCATGACTCTCTCAAAGAACATGTAAGTCTCAATTTATGACGAATGTTTTAAAAATCAGACTGGACATCGAACCGGTAGCCTTACTGGTTATTGGTTAGATCGGTTTAACCATTTTAATCACTGGTCCAACCTGTAAGACGTCATTATAATATAATATTTTAATTTTAATTTTAATGTATGTAATCAACTATTTAAAAAAATATATTATTCATTTTTCAAGTTTATTTCCATAACCTAAATGTTTATCTATTGATCAATTATTTTTCCTACAAAATTTGAGTTGAGAATGAATTTTTTTTTAGAAGACCCAAATGGGTGAGATTTCATTAATCAATAAATATCGTTAAGTACAAGATCATGAATAAAATGCGGCAAAGCATCCGAAAGCGGACAAATGGTATACGCTACTTTTGCTAGTGCATGAGCCACGCAATTATTCTCTCTATAAGTATGAATGAATGATAAAATTACAAGTATGATAAAATGATATCAACGCAATAATTCAAATTATAATAAAAACCATAACCAAAACAATAATTTTATTACTAATCACCTATGAAAAAAAGAAACTATTGATAAATTTTGTCATTGAATTATATATTAAAAAATAAATATACTTGAAGTTTGTGAAAAAAATGACTTTTCTAATGAATTTGTTACTCAAATATATTTATATAACTTATATATAAGATTTTTCTATCTCTTGTTGATTTTGTTTAATTCAAAGTGAAAAATAGAAGAACAGATGTGAGAGTATTGTTGAAGTTTAAAGGTAGCGGAAGAGTAATAAAAATTCGTAGCATAAACTTTTAATTTTTGTAATTGAACCAATGGTTCAATCGGTTCACTGGTTCATTAGATTTACTGATTTTTGATCGGGTTTTTCCGCTTCAAACTGGTCAGAAACAAAGCTGGTTTTGGAGGGTTAATCGGACCGAATTGGCAATTGGTTATCGATTAAACCGGTTGATCCAGTCCGATTTTTAAAACACTGTTTATAACTACTCTCTTCATATTTACTGTACATACAATATCGGATATGTTGATCGTCAAACAAAATACCCTAAACAATAGCATCTAAATCAGGAATTCAATTTTTTTTTTGTAAACTATCATAATTCAATAAATAATTACCAATTTAAATAACAATGATAAAAATGGGTTGAATTACATATCATAGAACAAGTATTGAAAACCCAAACTTTTAACCCCTTAAATAGTAGCATATTATTAAGTTCAAAGGTTCTTTAAGTCAATTGCAACAACCCCAAATTATACAAGAGAAACAATGTTGGTCCCAAGTGGTCAGATGAGGTCTAGAGAGGGGGGGTGAATAGACCTCTAAACTTTTTGATAATTTTTAACTTTAAAACTTTTGTTCTAATTTAAACAGACTAAGCTGTTACCGAACAGTAATTTTACAAGGCTGATCGCGAACAAATCTTTGAACAGCTTTGTTGACCACTAATCTGATAATTACTTAGCTGATTTTTTCTAAAATCAGTTTTAATACTAGAGTACTTGCAGCGGATTTTCAAAGTGTTTTTCACAAGTAAACTTAGTAGTTTGAAAATTTTATCCCCAATTTTGTAAACTCCTTTAAACTCTTTTCAAACAGTTTTAGAATGTGTTTTATGCAATCTGAAAATATGCAAGTTGAAAACAATGTAAAAACACAAGTAATTTTTATAGTGGTTATATGGATTTGAATATCCTTTAGTCCACTCTTCCAAGTCACAAAGATCTTGGGTTATACTAAGAACACAAAGTAATTAGTACACTCCACTTACGCCAAAACAACAAATGAATCTGGCCGTAAGCTCACAATAGGAAATCACTAAGAAAACCTATCCTCTGAAGTTAGATCACTCACAAAGATGGATCTACACTTCTCACAACACTCAAACAGTTTTTCACTCAGAAAAATGTGTTTATCTTTGATATTCAACGTCGGCTTCAGTCAACAAATGACAGAGCTGATGAGTGAGCTATTCTTGAGACTTAAGAGATTTTGCTTCGAAATTCTTTTCAGAGATTGTATTATTTTCTTCTCTTCGTCTCTACAGCTATTTATACTCGTAGGTTTGAAAAATGTCCGTTGAAGTGAGACAAATTTCAAAATCCTCGGGTACTGGTCCTTAATTTCCACGAACGGCTCTCTGCAGTGTGTCCGTACTGTCAACAGTACTTTTCTGCAGGCAGCATTAAATGTACCAAGCTGATGTGAAGCATTTCTTCAATCATTTCTCTTTAATATCCTTGTACTTCAGCATTTATTACTTCCAGGGGCATTTATTACTGTTGGGATGGCTTCTTGATATTTTCCACATGGCTGACGAAAGTACAAGTCTGATGGCGAACTAAGCGGATCTCAAACTTGAACAAATCTGTTTTGAGTCGGCTGATCTTCACCAGTCTGATTTCTTTCCTTCAGCAGATCAGTAGCCTTGGACCTTGAATTTTGACTCTTCTGATATCTTATTTACTTAGTCAAAAATTCTTCAAAGGGATATCAGCTAAGTTAATTTATACTTAGCAGATTTGAAGTTTTGGAATTCATCAAAACCTCCCTTTACTTATTGTCTTCAGTGCTTCTTCATCTTCATCCTTATCCAACAAACAAACACGCACCATCTTTTTATTTGAAATACAGACTAAAAAATATAAAAAATAGTCACATTTTTAAAGAAAAAAAATCTCAAAACACTTTTTTAATCAAATAATTACAACCATTAACAAGAAGGGTAAAATTGATAGAAAAAATTAATTTTGCATTCAACTCCTAAAATGACAAATAAAAGTAAACATGTTTTTTTCTTTTTTGAGTTAAAGGGACAAATAAAAGTATCTTGCTTGATAAATCTTTCATATTTTATTGATTCAGTTTACCTTGTATTATATACTTATTGTTGTCTAAATATTTTATTGATTCTCCGCTTGTATAAATACCAGTTCTAATAAAACATATGAACTTTTACAATACTCCATACTATTATAGCAATAACACTATATACAAAGACAACTTCAAAGTTTGAAACTGCATTTATTTAGACGAACAAAATACATACAAAAGACAGCATCAAAGTTGACACTGCATGAACTTATTCAGACTAATAAAATACAAAAGACAGCTCAAAGTTGACAGTGCACTTATTTAGACAAACTATTATTATTAGATTGACATATTTTCTTTAGTTGCACGAAGCATGATTGGCATGAAGATAAGCCTCAATGGCCTTGAACATTGCCTTTCTTATTTCATTTCCTTCCTTGACTTTGTCTTCTATAATGCGTTGGTCATTTCCTTTGGTATGGTATGTACTGATGGTTTTTCACAAAGATCCTCCGTTCAGGGCAGCTTCAATTTTCATAACGTAAGAGATGGAATCAAGAGCATCACCCAAACCATCGCCTTTGACCAAACTGAATTTGTAAGTGCAATTGGCCTCGTCTATTTCGTCAACACGATGTGTTGCACTCTTGTATGGGCTCTCTGCGTCACAAGTTCAACAATTAATTTAAAAAAATTTCATGTTCAATAAGTGGCACAACTTATAAATTGCTCTATTGGCAATAAAAATAAATTTCATAAAAATTAATTTGAATATTAGTCATAAATATATGATATTTTATGTCATAAAAAGACCTAATTTTACTAATTTAAGAAAATATCCATGAAATTAAAACTAGAATTCGGAGACGTACAACATACATGCACTTTAATTATTCCTGATATATAATAATACTAAGGGTTCAAATAAGTTCAGTTTGTATATATTACAAATTTTAAAATATTTTATAGTATCAACTTTTACATATGACTACCAAAATTTGAATATCGAGCGTATTAAAAAAATGAATAATTGTCTTAATATCCACAAGGTTATGTTGAACAATAGGTTTATCACTCAAAATTATAAATTATTAAAATTACAACTGCTTTAGGTTGACATTATAAAAGTCTCCACGACCCAATCCAAAATAAATAACTTTAAACTCTACTTTACCAATAATAATATTGAAATTGACTAGTTTCCACAAGAAAAAAAATACGATTTTATTTCCATGTTTCGAACAGTTGTATATATAATAATCATAGAGTTGATAAGAATATATATATATATATATATATTAATGTTTACCTTCTCCAAAAGTGACTAGTTTAAGTTCCAGCTCTACCATCTCCCTTAAGAATTTGGACACTCTTTATAGCTTGAGGCAAGATCTTAGGGAGGAGGTTGTCTGCTTCAAGGACATATGCTCTGAACACTTCCTTTGGTGGGATTGATAAGGTAATATCGTGCTTAAAAATTACCACACCCTTGAAATTTTTTTTTTTTTGTTAAACCAAAATAGGAGCTTGAATTTTGTAGAACAAATATTATTAATGGAGGGAGAGAAATGTTTGAATTGCTAATGAATGAAATAAGAGAAAACTGAGTTCCTATTTATATAGGTGATTTAACCGGATTTTGCCGGGTTAAAGGTATCAGTAGAATTGTAGTATTGGGGATTCTCAATATATATGGTTTATAGGGCTCTGTTACTTTACTCAGGATGGATCAATCTCAAGGAAGAGCAATTTCGTAAGAACAATAAGTAAATATCGTAACCAACGTTAGAATAACACAAATATGAAGAGAAAGCTCTTTTCTTTATTGAATAATAGTGGGTTCTGCCGTTTATGCAGAATTTAATGGCGTATTTTGCCTTATGATTCAGAATCCTTTCATACAATGATTGACTAGGTATTTATATCATACTAAACCTAGCGTTACAAGGAAATATAATCCTAATAGGACTCGGCCCAAATATCCTTCTTGAGTCCGGAGTGTAGTCTTCTTGTCGAAGAGAGCTGTATTTGGCCGGGTCGATAAGATGATCCCGAACTGTCTGATTTAGTCGAACCGATCTTATGTTCTTTAGTCGATCCGCACATTATAAAGGGTGCGAAATAGCCCCCATCAATAGGTGAAGCCAGCAGACCAATTTGTACCGTAGGAAACATATATAAAAGTTGCTCATAAAATAATCTATAGTTGTCAACTTGGAATTAATGAAAGTAAATAATCATCCTAACTGACAAAAAGAATATTTTAAAGGGTTATCTGCACTTTCAACCCCTGAAGTATTGCTATTTGACAGTTACCTCCAAAACTTTTCAATTTTCGGCAAGTATACCCCTTATCTTAGCAAACCATTCATTCAACTTATTAATTATAAAGTTTACCCTCTCCCTTGACAACTAATTGAATTATTTTTTGTTAAACTCCTTTAATTGATTCTAATAATATAGATTTGGGAACACTGAATATTATTTTATTTATATTGTAATTTAAAAAAAAAACCACAAATATAAAGGAAACTTGCATATTTGATACATTATAATAGGACACTTTGCAACTTTAGTACCACTGGATAGTAAATGCACATTTAGTATCAAAATTTAGATATTGGTTGCAATGTTGATACCACTATATATGAAAGTCGTAACCATAACATCAAATAAAAACATAATATATAATAGCACCATGATTATTATTTTCACGGTTCGACTATACCCTTCTCGTGGGATCGCGGCTCCAAATGGGTTTACGGAGGTCGCCTACCGACCGGTGAATTCATTCCTGATGATGCTCAGTTTATCGGTGAAATCCCCGCTATGCGTGCCAACAAATATCAGAGTGCTCTTCTGATTGGGGAAGCTTTCCTCCGTAAAGCGGGATTGAGTGCTAATCATTTTCCAATCAGTTCATCGTCTGAATCTCTTGGTAAGTACTTCATTTTGGCTTAGGGTTGTGATGATACCTTCTATACAGAGAAACTGACTTTCATCTTGTTTCTTTTTCAGCTCGTATGGTAGAAAACTCCCGACATTCCTCAAAGGGAAAAATGGTGTTATCCAAATCCTCCAAATCCATTGAGAACGTCCCTATCGAGCAGAGAGCGTCTCGAAAGAGAAAGCTAGAGTTGAGTCATGACTCCGAGGAGAATGGAGAGGAGTCTCCAGATTCTTCGCAAGATTCCCCCTATTCGTCAAGGGACTGGATCCGGTTATCCCCCCTTCAGCTTAGGACATCCTTAGGTATTCGTGGATGTCGCAGTTGGTCGATGCCTCATCCTGACGACAATCATCCTAATCCGGTGGGGAGAAAGAGGAGTTGCTACGGTCGTTCTGGTAACGATCTCTCTTTTCCTGACGACAATCATCCAAAACCTACTTTGGTTGAAATGATCGAGGATCACTTAGAGGGAAAGAGGGCCGCTGGTTACTCCGAGAATGATTCACTTGTTCATGATGATAGTGAGAACGCAGTTGACAAGGCAACCCGTGTTCTTTTGTCCGGTGTTTTTACTCGCGATCTGAATAAGCTTCTTCGAAAGGATCCTCTGGAGAAATTTTAGCGAGCTTCTCTCTATGCTGAAAAGGTAACGTCTTTTTAAGTTTTCTTTATAAAATATTTCCTTTCGAAGGTCTTTCTGATTTGCTTACTTATTTTTTGTTTTACTTCTTTACTTTTTTCAGACTAAGACTTGTTTAGCCTCATGTGCTTATGAAACTGCTCTCTGGAAACAACAATGTGAGTTTCTGGAGGAGAAATACAAAGCTTTACTTCATAAGTCCTCTGGTTCAGAGGTAGGCCCCTCAACGTCTTCTTCCGTTCCGGTCGTAGAGACTAGGGCTACGGTGACTGAAGACCAGGAGATCATGAACATGGTCCTGGAGACTTCCCGTGCTCAAGAGCAAGCCGATCAAATGGCTAAAAAGTTAGAGGAATTCCAATTTCGGAGTACTGCTCGGATTAATGAGCTAGAATCTCAAGTATCAAGTCTTCAAGCATCATTAGAGGAGTACGAGAAGGACATTCCTCTTAGTGGACTCAGGGATCGTTATGGTCGTAATTATGATGAAAAAGTGATTCGTGAATTCCTCAATTCTCCCGTTCATACGGCGTTGGTAAATCAAATGGTCGGTCCGCTCTTAGAAAATACATTCAAGAAGGCAATCCATCAGTTGGTCGCTTTCGACATGATAGATGATCGTCGAAAGGAATACTTTAAAGCGGCACATATTCGGTTGAATCGCTATGGCGAAGTATATTCTCCTTCCGAGCTTCCAGATGTTGTTTATCAAAATTTTCCTTTGGCACATCTCGTCAAAGAGTTCGGGAAACCATTGCTGATTCCTCCTTCCGATATCAATGATGAGCTCGACAATACCTTCATCGATCCAGAAGATGAAGAAAAAGAAAAAAATATTGGCATAGCCGAGGAAAAGGACGTCGGTAGCGAACAGAATATTCCAGATAGCGACCAAGCTATGTGATATATCGATCTATTGAAATAATCTTTGTAACTTTTTTACCCGTAGGTTTAATTGTAAATTTACCCTCTCATCCCTTTGAAATAAACGTTTCGTATTCTGACAGTCGCGTCCTTTCGTGTTCTGATGTAATAATTCAGACAAGTCATTAACTTCGCCGTAATCATTATACGTATGTCGTTTCAAATTCTATTGTTTATTCCAAGGCTATCTTCAGTATTTCGCGCCCTTTCTTTAGGTCTGTCGCGTCTTTACGTGTAGTATAAATACAAAAGGTAAAAACTTGGCTTGATATTTACCGTTATACTCGTCTCTTCTAATAGAATACTTTTTCGCTAGTCGATAAACTTTCTCGATATTTACTTTGTACTTTTCAACAATCCGATCATGAGTAATCTTTTTGGCAATACTTCGAAGCGACCTTCCCGTGAGAGCGCTAGGGATAACAGACCTAAAAATCTCGAAGAGAGGGGCCCTCGATGGAGCCACCTCGTTCGTCCTCAATAACTAGGTCGGTGATCGACACTCCTGTTATACCTTCTGAACCTTTTTCTGTAATTAGCTCGTCTTTTGTAGAACCAAATTTTTCTTCTTCTACAGAAGTGGGAAATAGGCCTTCCCCTGGTCGGGTGGCTTTTGGAGATTCGTCCAATGTGGAGCAGTTTTTCGATATACCTGTTTCTTCAGGTGTTTCTTCTTTTGAGCGTGGGTTTCATGGAGGGGATTTTGTCAGTACCCTTCCTTTTTCTACCTCTGCTACCCCGGTCGTTAGCGGGGGCCAAACAGAAGAAGGCTTCCTTGTAAATCCTTCCTCAACACAACCTATTTCTCAAGATTTTCCTGATTACTTGTTTCATGATACTACTGTGATGACTACTTCCTTCGAATCTGGTGGGCCTTCTGGAGGTCGAAGTGAGTCAAGGTCTGGTCGCCGAACTGTTATTTCTGCTTCGGGGAAGGAAATCTCGGTTAGTCCTAATGAGAGGGAATCTCCTCGTCCGATAGACGATCGTTGCATCCTTGAGCAGGTTAAGGATATTTTGCGGTCAGTGAGTCCCCGCCCTGACAATGTCCCTCTTCTTAGTGAACTGTCGGGCTCTGTTGAGCCTGATGCTTTGTCCTGGGATTTGGGCTTGAGCACTATTTTGCCCGGTGAATTGAGGAAGCTTGAGAATACTTCCAATGTGCGCCTTGTTCAGTCGCTAGTGAAGTTGTGCGAGCAGGTAGACCTATCTCTTCATTATTTTTCTTGTTTTCATTTTGATTGCCTTGTTGCATAAGGAGTGTTTTCTCTTTCCAGGCTAAGTACTTTGCACTCCAACTGGGTGTGCAAAATGACGATCTCTGGATAAGCAAAAATTCTTATCAACGTCGTTTGGAATCGGAGTCGGCGAAGGTCGCAGGGCAGACTCTCCAGTTGCAGCTCGCCAATGATGATTTGAAAAAATTGCAAGAAGAAAAGTCTGTCTGGGAGAAAGAAAAAGGTGACTTGGTTCAGGCTGCTGCCTTAGCAGAGGAGTCTCGACGGCGGTCTTATGAGGAAGATTATGACGCCGGTTATCTAAAGCGTCAAGAGGAGTTGATGGAGTTTGCTGGTAACTTGACTCCTCGGAAGACTGTTTCCGCTAGTCGGCCTGTTGATAACAACCCTTCTCAGTGATTTGTTTGACCTGACAGGCCTTGGACTGTCTCTTTTTTTTTTTTTTTTAATTTTTTTTTAGTGCCCAACTTTTTTGTGTAGTTGTTTGGGCTGAATTTTTGTATTGGGAGAACGACTAAATTGGAAATTATGATCTTTTGTAGGCAGATCCTTGCCTTGATCAATTTTATTCTGTAGATATATTTTGTTATGCACATTTTGCTGTTATGCATAAATATAACATCATGAAATAATCAGCATAGATTGGCATACTTATCTGATATTGATCCTTGCGGAGGATACTGAGAATAGAGAAAAAGGTAGTTCAATCTCGCTCGGTCACTATATAAGTAACTGAATGATATACTGTTTGCTCTGCAATATAAATTTTTTGTTGATCAACCCAGTATAGTCCCTTGGGTTATACCCAAAACCACGTTGTTCATCAAAATGTAGATAGTAGGTCATTCGTATCGATAATCGATTGAATAGCAGTTAAGGAACGCTCAGCATCTTGGTCGATGTTCAATCCATGCCTTGTAAATTTGTCTTTTTGTGATGTATATCTTATATAAGGAGGCTATTATTCCTTCTATTGAACTCTACTTTTCTTTTCATAAGACTAAGAGAAGATATCCCTTTCAGTATCATCCTAAACATTATGTTTCTCTGTATTAACTGTGAACTATATGTTCCTCGACCAGTGTATCATTATATCATTTCTTTGATATGGGAGGAATTGGAAAATGTAGAAGTCTTGGCCAGAACTGACCTGTTCAGACCTCCTTCAGCAATTCTTTGGAAAATTAGGCAGTGACGATCTTGCAGTCTAGCATGGTGGTATTAATCGTCTTAGTAACGAAGTCAGATTTCTTGGACCCCAATGGAGTTCTTGTATGGCTAAGTTAATGGCTCTCCATATGACGTATAAGGCAGTGACGACCCTCGTATGGCGGAGGGTTTGGTCTTTTATCTCTGGGCGAGCAAGAATCCCTTTTACAACGGTTTTAAACTTGTATGCCTTCGTTGTGGATCATAGGTTTTCAGGCGATCGACTATCATATATGAATGTGCAGACCTTTCTGGCCTGGAGCTCCTTTAGGTCGGCTTTGGATTATTTCGCTAATCGCTTCGATCTACGGCTTCTTTTGTTATCGACTGGATGAGTCGATTAGATAGTGCCGTTCCAACTTACTTGCATTAATTATAGGAAGTCCGACGATCGCATTTCCGTCCCTTGATCAAATACTTTTTCAGCAGTTGGATTGCTTAGGTCTATCCCTATAAATAGGGAAGTGACTTGCATACTTCATTTGCAATTTCACAAAAAGGATGGAGATCTCTGATAGAATAGTGTCCTGCAAGCCAACTATTTGGTTGCATTTAAAGGACCATTCAATTGGATTAATAAATGTATTTTATTATTATATGGTCATCTTTATCTTATGTAATAATTATCTACGCATAAGGATAGAAGTCCTTAGATCACAGGGCTATGGGACAACCCGTGGACTGATCTCCAAGGCCGTGATCTAGAATATATTCAAGAGTCGTAGAATCCAATCGAGATAGGACATCATTGGATTCGGTTAGACTCTCACTATTGTGTATACTCCGATGAACTGGAGAACGCTGGGGTCCACGAGCGTGACTGGGATAGTCGATACACATAAGTGGGTGGCTTGCTGGGATGGCAAGCGCACTGAATACCCCAATTAGGAAATAACTCACCATGGAAGCGGTAGTCGCATATCGGGGTTGAAGTTATTCCAATTTACAATAGTATACGAGGAACGATCCCTAACTACTTGAGATGATAGGGTTTATCTGGTGCGAGAACGTCTATGCTTTGATTTGAGTCCCGACTGACTGGAGATCGCCAGAAAGTCTCTGTGGACTCATATTGGGTATAGAGGAACTCGTATGCAGATTCATATCATCAACAAAGGATCCATTGACCCGACTTGATAGGTTGGGAAATTCTCCTATGGATTTCTGTGAGAAATTAATTCTGGTAAAATCCTCGGCCGAGGTATCTGACGGCTTTATGTAAGTAGCTCATAAAGGTTAAGTCAAAGAGAATTATTTCGAGACCAGAATGCATAAGGTCAAGACAAAAGAAAAGGGAAACCGATGAAAGACCATACCCTTAAGTCTCGACTGGGAGATTGATCGATGGAGAGATTATGTCGTATATGGAAATTGTAAATGATAAAAGGTTCACTGAATTAATTCACCAGTGATTGGGCTCCATGGGCTTGTGGCTGGACATCGACCGTGGAGTGTGGGAGAATTCCCAAATTGGCAGGGGTGCTAATTTTGGAATGATCAATCGACAGAGTGTTCGATTGATTTAGAGTAAGTCTTACTCGAATAATTAAATAATATTTAATTATAACCCACGGCCAATTATGTGGTGAACCTACGGGGGCATACACAATACACATGAAGCGAAAGCGAGGAAATAAGGACGACCGAGTCGACTGGGTCGACTGGGTGAATAATCGACTGGGTCGATTATTATGGGTGGGTCGACTGGGTCGACTCAATTGGAACAAAATGGGATCCAATTGGAATTGGATCAGGATCATAAATTAAATTGGAATTTAATTTGTGGATTAATTAATTAAGTTGGATTTAATTAATTAAAAGGGATTTTAATTAAATGGACTTAGAGTCTGATTTAATTAAATGGGAGACTAAGTTAATTAATTGGGCTATTTAATTGGGAGATTAAATAAAGCCTGGTCAAATTAATTAACTGGGCCATGAATTAATTAGAAGACTTGATCTTCTAATTAAAGAGGGCCATGACCCATGTAGGAGAGAAGAGCCCTAGTCCTAATAGGACTAGGTTAGGGAGATAACTATAAGTAGCCTTCTTGTAGTTATTTTTCACACAACTCCATAAGCAAAAATTGAGCAAGAGCAAAATTTTCTCTCCCTCTCCCAAGCATAAGTCGACCGAACCCTGTTCTTCCTTTGGAAGAATTTTTCGTTTTTCGACTTTGTTCCAAAATCGTTCCTATATCCTAGATCATAATATATCTTGTGTTCTAGCTGATCAAGATTTATTATTTTCGTGTAATTGTGGTGTATCAACCCGTAGAGGCGCAACACGTGGGGCGCTGCTGCAGAGCTTGGATCGATTTGCTGGAGAAGAAATCAGAGTTCGTTTTGCTAGCCGAGGATTTGCAAGGAGATAGGTATAACGTGTAAACTTATACTATCGTTTTTATTTATATTCATATATATACAACTAGAGAGTATCCTGGCAAGATTCCGTAAGAGGTCCTAAAAAGTTTTATATTCCGCTGTGCCTAGGGCTGTTTATCTTACCGAATCCCAACAGTGGTATCAAAGCCAACTC
This sequence comes from Penstemon eatonii, assembly GCA_038501285.1. Classification (NCBI taxonomy): domain Eukaryota; kingdom Viridiplantae; phylum Streptophyta; class Magnoliopsida; order Lamiales; family Plantaginaceae; genus Penstemon; species Penstemon eatonii. Next base: position 48,842,290 of record CM076715.1, on the reverse strand, counting down.
TAGGCTTTGTATATATATGAATTTGCAAATTCTGTGTTTTTATAAATCATATGTTTGATTTATGTGTGGCTAGTTCTTTAACTGTATATGTTTTAGGACGTAGATCTGTTAACTTGGAGTTAATGTAAAATTTTGATTCAAAATTTTATCGTGTTAATTTTTATTTTGGATTGGGATTTAATTGAACTGGATTTGTTTCTAATTAAATCAACAAGTAATCAAACACAAATTAAAACAAAGCAAAAGGAAAACAAAATTAATGCATCGGCACTTTATTCTCTTGGTGTGAATTTATATAGTGCTCGGCACAATTTTTTTTTTTTTTTGTTTCCTTTGTTCACGTGAACATGTTTGTAATGGCATGTATGTGGTTTTAATTTGGAAAGTGTTACGTAAGTTTTGAAGCAACTATCATGTATTGCAATTTGAATAAGTAAATTGCAAAATGTTGGATTTAGTCAACTTGTAGCCGAACGTAATGTGGCCATGATTTGGTGGTTCAAAATTTGCGTGGCAGAATTTTGGATAATCTTGAACAAAATCTTGGAGATTTGGTTGTTATGGAATCTTGGTTAATCTTGGATTGATCTTAGAGATCTAGTTAACAAGGAAACTTAGAGTTTCAATTGTAAGAAGAGATTTAATTAAAATTAATCTCTTCTAGTAAGTTACCAAGATTAAAAGATCTTAGAGATCTTATTAAACAAGGAAACTTAGAGTTTCAATTGTAAGAAGAGATTTAATTAAAAATTAATCTCTTCTAGTAAGTTACCAAGATTAAAGATCTTAGAGATCTTATTAAATTAGGAAACTTGGAGTTTTGGATAAGGTAGAAATCTTGGTGGATTTGTACACTACCTTAGTTAACTAATCTATTCAAAATAGGATTATCTTGAGAATCTTGGAGATTTGTAAAATTGGGAAACTTAGAGTTTTGGATAAGATAGTAATCTTGGAAGATTTGTAACTATCTTAATTAACCAACTTTATCAAGATAAGAGTTGTAGATTACTTAGAACTCAAGTAAGAGTTAATTAATCTTAGAGATTAATTGTTAATTCAAAATTAAATTAACTTGCATAATTTTTGTGAATTAAAATTAAAGGAGCCGGTAAATTTACATTTATGCCCTTATGTGAATTTATGCATGTTCTTGAGTGAATATGTGGATTGGTCGATTTTGCCCTTAAGCCCTGTGTAGTTTTGGTTTATTTATTTTATGGGTTGTAATTAAATGGGCCTGATTGGTGCCCTTGCTTGCGCAAACAAATGTAATAGAATAGGGCCATTTAAATTTGTAAGCTAGGCTTAGATTAGGCTTGGAGCCAAGAAGACCTCATGAAGACTTGGAGATCCACATGGAGGCCCAATTCATTACATGGAGGCCCAATCAAGGTGGATATTACAAGAAGGCCCATGATGTATGGGTTTGAAAATTGTAATAGTTAGGACATTTAATTTCCACCCTAGACTGACCAATTGGTCCATCATGTGGCTCGTGATGGATCGCATAGGATGGGCAATCGACCAATCATATGTGCAATGCTAGGTGATATATGTTTACTATTATTCTTTGATGTATGTCTTGCATGCTTAGAATAGATCACGTAAACAAGATAAAGCATAATCTGATGAGAACTCGCACAAAGAAAACTTAAAACCTCCAATTGAACTTAAAAACTCAATTAGAATATTAAATCGATTAACGGGCGCATATGAATGGTGTCTATGGTCCGAGCCTATCCAATTACTAGGTCTTAGGCATATTGTACAAATATATCTCGATGTCTCACGAGTCGTGGGTCGAGCTATAGGAAGATGATATGTCTATTGCCTCGATGCACAGTTTAGTGCCAAGGGAGGGGATAGCAAGGTTCTAGGCGCTGTCTCACGAGTCGTGGGGCGTCTAGGATTGAACTATTTCTCTTCACGAGTATTGGACATGATTTAACGCGAGTAAGTATGGATGTCTCACGAGTCGTGGGTCCATAACGAAAACCGAGGCTGAATGAACTCAAGGGTTAGCTGGGATGGTTAACCGGCGACGTGATCGCCCACCAAGTGGATCGATTGGTATGGCCAACGAGTCGTGGGTACTGAGCGATTGCATTTGGGCCTTGAGCCCATTAGGAAATTTTTATTTCCCGAACCTTATGTGGGGGCATAAGTATTCGACAAAAATAGTGGGAGTAATTTACAAATGAAAACCATGTTTGTAAATTATGCATTGATATTAATCTGCCGCGTATTTATCGTCATGTTTATGATAGTTTTTCATAAGTTATGTATCCATGAATATTTACCATCATACTTGAATCAAATAAATTGACTGAACCCAAATGAATTTTGAATGACTTCAAAACTTGAGAAATTATTCTCGAGTCCAAGCAAGGACTAATCTCCTTACAAAGATTTCATTGTTTTTCCTTTCGAAGTTACACTTCGACTGGAATGGTGATAGGTTTCACCAAGCTGCCTTTTTCGAAGTTACTCTTCAAATAAGAAAGGTGATATGTTTCACCAGTGGGTTGAGGATGGTTCTCAAGCCCAAATTTTCTTGAAGGCAAACATGAAATCTCCCATAAATGGGAAGTAACATCTTGTTAAAAGGCCTCAAAAGGCTCGAGAGATGGAAGAAGAGGAATGAATCCTCTCTGAAGGGAAATAACCTTGGAGGTTTTTCTGTAAGGATGATAAGTTGTAAAGTCAATCAAAATGGTTCTTCCATGGATTAAGATCAAGGGAAAGAGGGAATTGAACCTATTCATCCCATAAGGGATGATTAAATTTTATTGAACTTAACCTTATGGTTAAAGTAATGCATAAGGGTGTTGGATGCCCGATGAAGCACTCATTGATGCATTCAGTGCATCTAAAGCCATGAATTATTTAGATCATTGGAATTTGCTTATACCATCTCTTGTCTTAAGGGATGTGATAGTTCCATAATGGTTGGAGCTGATTGCGCTATAAGATTTATACGCAAAAGGTGTACATAAGCAAATGAGTATGGATACTCATATATCGACTAAATATAATATGCATAGTCAATAAAATATAAATAATCAAGATTTCACACACTTGAGTCGTTGTAAAAACCGAAAGGCGATACACGAACACTAAAACATATTTCCGAATTAAAAGATTCAAAGACTGAGCTCGACTGGGTCGAGCTTGACTGGGATGCTGTACATAGTAACCGACTTTCGAATCTTGCTTAATGGAAATTAGATTTAGTAGTTGGTTGCTAGGCAACCAAGAGGCATAAACAATTGCAATGGATTTAATCCATTTGTAAGTGTGTAGAAACACTAAAGCATTAGTGGGAGATAAGGCGTCTCTAGTACCCTCATGGGTAAAAGTACGTTGTGATGTACAAATCCAAATTACTTTTGGAGTAGAAAAGAGAGCCTAATCAATGAAAGCATGTAAGAGATTTAAATCGATTTAAAATCAAACATGCATTGGCAGTACGCCATTGATTATTTAATAGAGAATTAGATTCTCGAAATGTAAGGCCCGCTCGAAACATTGTATGTTGTCAAGCATTCTGGACATGTAAATGTCCATTAAGAAATCTTACATGAAATTCCTTATTCAAACAAATGAAACTTGATCGAGAAAATCGAAGATACTGAGCTAAGTATCTCTGAAGCCAGATCCAAAACATATCACGTGATATGAGTTTTGGTATTGTACCTTCATATGCATTCATGCGCATATGGGGTCTCCCGCTTATGTGAATAAGCTGGTGGGAGATAAGTTGGATGTAAAATCCATCTTATGCAATTCGTGGGGTATCCAGAAAACTCTATAGGATACAAGTTCTACGGTCCTACAAGATAAACTACGTTTGTCTCAAGGAACGCACACTTCTTGGAGAAGGATTTCTTGCTAGGCAAAAAGGAACACAACGTAGAACTAGATGAGGTCACTGAAGCTGAAAGGACCAACGAGGTCAATCAAGCCGACCCATCACCACAGGCAGTGGGAGAACATGAGCATGAAAGTGCACCAGAAAGTACACCGGTACTTCGTAAGTCAGAAAGACAACGTAGAGAACCCGAGAGGTACTACGGTCTGCTGCATGAGACTGGACAGTCTCTAACCGACCCAAGGACTTACGAAGAGGCTATGCTAGGCATAGACTTGGGAAAGTGGCGTGAAGCCATGGAATTCGAATTGGACTCCATGCACTCGAACAAGGTCTGGGCCTTGGTAGATCCACCAGTGGGAGTAGCTCCCGTGGGTTGCAAGTGGATCTATAAGCGAAAGCTTGGAGTGAACGGAGAGGTAATAACCTACAAGGCGCGACTAGTGGCAAAAGGATACACTCAAAGACCTGGAATTGACTTTGAGGAGACCTTCTCTCCCGTCGCAATGCCTAAATCCATTCGAATCTTGCTGGCCATAGCTGCGTGGTATAACTACGAGATATGGCAGATGGATGTAAAGACTGCCTTTCTCAATGGGGACATTGATAAGGAGATCTACATGGAGCAACCAAAAGGATATACATCCAAAGGAGATGAACACAAGGTGTGCAAACTCCAGAGGTCCATTTATGGACTGAAGCAAGCTTCCCGAAGTTGGAACATTCGTTTCGATGAGACAATCCAAACTTTTGGATTCATCAAAAACATGTTCGAACCATGCGTGTACAAGAAGGTCAGTGGGAGTACAGTTGAATTTTTTGTGCTTTACGTTGATGACATTTTTTCTCATTGGAATGTGAAAGTGTTGTCCGAAACTAAAGCATGGTTATCTACACAATTCTCAAATGAAGGATTTGGGAGAAGCATCTTTTGTACTAGGTACAAGGATCTACAGAGATAGATCAAAAGGACTGCTGGGCCTCTCCCAATCCCAGTACATAGATAAAATCTTGAAAAGATTTAGTATGGAAGAATCCAAGAGAGGATTACTTCCAATGAGACATGGGATTGCACTCTCTAAGTCTATGTCCCCAAAGACGCCTGAAGAGAGAAGCAATATGTCTCGAGTACCATATGCATCCGCGATAGGAAGCATAATGTATGGTATGTTATGTACTAGACCAGACGTAGCATACGCTATAAGCGTTACAAGTCGCTACCAGTCTGATCCAGGTAAGCAGCACTGGATAGCCGTAAAGGCAATTCTGAAGTACCTGAGAAGGACTAAGGAATTGTTCTTGGTATACGGTGGAGGAGAATTGAAATTGGAAGGCTATACTGATTCTAGCTTCCAATGTAATGTGGACGACTTCAAGTCGACATCTGGATACGTGTTCTGCCTCAATAGTGGTGCGGTAAGCTGGAAGAGCTTCAAGCAAGACACTACCGCAGATTCAACCACCGAGACAGAATACATTGCCGCGAGTGAAGCAGCAAAGGAAGGTGTTTGGTTGAAAAACTTCATCCAGGAATTGGATGTGATACCTAGCATTGTCGAGCCATTACTATCTTCTGTGATAATAATGGAGCTATCTCGCAAGCGAAGGAGTCGAGATCTCATCAGAATCCAAGCACGAACTAAGACGATACCATTTGATATGTTATATCATTGGTAGAGGAGACATAAAGATGGAACGTGTCACCTCAAGGGATAATACGACGGACCCGCTGTCTAAGCCATTGCCTCAAAGGCATCCGAAAACATCTGTCTAAGATGGGAATCAGAAGTATGAAAAGTTGGCTTTAGTACAAGTGGGAGATTGATAGAATAGTGTCCTGCAAGCCAACTATTTGGTTGCATTTAAAGGACCATTCAATTGGATTAATAAATGTATTTTATTATTATATGGTCATCTTTATCTTATGTAATAATTATCTACGCATAAGGATAGAAGTCCTTAGATCACAGGGCTATGGGACAACCCGTGGACTGATCTCCAAGGCCGTGATCTAGAATATATTCAAGAGTCGTAGAATCCAATCGAGATAGGACATCATTGGATTCGGTTAGACTCTCACTATTGTGTATACTCCGATGAACTGGAGAACGCTGGGGTCCACGAGCGTGACTGGGATAGTCGATACACATAAGTGGGTGGCTTGCTGGGATGGCAAGCGCACTGAATACCCCAATTAGGAAATAACTCACCATGGAAGCGGTAGTCGCATATCGGGGTTGAAGTTATTCCAATTTACAATAGTATACGAGGAACGATCCCTAACTACTTGAGATGATAGGGTTTATCTGGTGCGAGAACGTCTATGCTTTGATTTGAGTCCCGACTGACTGGAGATCGCCAGAAAGTCTCTGTGGACTCATATTGGGTATAGAGGAACTCGTATGCAGATTCATATCATCAACAAAGGATCCATTGACCCGACTTGATAGGTTGGGAAATTCTCCTATGGATTTCTGTGAGAAATTAATTCTGGTAAAATCCTCGGCCGAGGTATCTGACGGCTTTATGTAAGTAGCTCATAAAGGTTAAGTCAAAGAGAATTATTTCGAGACCAGAATGCATAAGGTCAAGACAAAAGAAAAGGGAAACCGATGAAAGACCATACCCTTAAGTCTCGACTGGGAGATTGATCGATGGAGAGATTATGTCGTATATGGAAATTGTAAATGATAAAAGGTTCACTGAATTAATTCACCAGTGATTGGGCTCCATGGGCTTGTGGCTGGACATCGACCGTGGAGTGTGGGAGAATTCCCAAATTGGCAGGGGTGCTAATTTTGGAATGATCAATCGACAGAGTGTTCGATTGATTTAGAGTAAGTCTTACTCGAATAATTAAATAATATTTAATTATAACCCACGGCCAATTATGTGGTGAACCTACGGGGGCATACACAATACACATGAAGCGAAAGCGAGGAAATAAGGACGACCGAGTCGACTGGGTCGACTGGGTGAATAATCGACTGGGTCGATTATTATGGGTGGGTCGACTGGGTCGACTCAATTGGAACAAAATGGGATCCAATTGGAATTGGATCAGGATCATAAATTAAATTGGAATTTAATTTGTGGATTAATTAATTAAGTTGGATTTAATTAATTAAAAGGGATTTTAATTAAATGGACTTAGAGTCTGATTTAATTAAATGGGAGACTAAGTTAATTAATTGGGCTATTTAATTGGGAGATTAAATAAAGCCTGGTCAAATTAATTAACTGGGCCATGAATTAATTAGAAGACTTGATCTTCTAATTAAAGAGGGCCATGACCCATGTAGGAGAGAAGAGCCCTAGTCCTAATAGGACTAGGTTAGGGAGATAACTATAAGTAGCCTTCTTGTAGTTATTTTTCACACAACTCCATAAGCAAAAATTGAGCAAGAGCAAAATTTTCTCTCCCTCTCCCAAGCATAAGTCGACCGAACCCTGTTCTTCCTTTGGAAGAATTTTTCGTTTTTCGACTTTGTTCCAAAATCGTTCCTATATCCTAGATCATAATATATCTTGTGTTCTAGCTGATCAAGATTTATTATTTTCGTGTAATTGTGGTGTATCAACCCGTAGAGGCGCAACACGTGGGGCGCTGCTGCAGAGCTTGGATCGATTTGCTGGAGAAGAAATCAGAGTTCGTTTTGCTAGCCGAGGATTTGCAAGGAGATAGGTATAACGTGTAAACTTATACTATCGTTTTTATTTATATTCATATATATACAACTAGAGAGTATCCTGGCAAGATTCCGAGGATTAGATAGTGCCGTTCCAACTTACTTGCATTAATTATAGGAAGTCCGACGATCGCATTTCCGTCCCTTGATCAAATACTTTTTCAGCAGTTGGATTGCTTAGGTCTATCCCTATAAATAGGGAAGTGACTTGCATACTTCATTTGCAATTTCACAAAAAGGATGGAGATCTCAGTATCCTTGGATTATATTTTACCTTCAGATCCCATAATATTCAAAAAGTCACATTATCGTGATTCATACCATAATAGCTTAATGTTCTTCTGCCTTGTACTGACGGGTCCCATGGAAGCCCTACCTTGTACTAACGGGTCCCATGAGGCCTCAATCTTAGTTTTCACAGATTTGAGGCCCGTGGTTTCTGTTTGCACATGGAGGGTTCATATTTGCCAGTCACCCCCGCTCTTGGATGTTACCTCCGGAGTGATAGACTGCCGGGGTGTGCTGGTAAATATTAATAATTCACGACCGCCCCGAAGAGATGCTGCTCTAGAGTAAAATGTTTTATCTTTAAGTAAAAGCAGTATCTTGTTGTGGGTGAATGAGTATTGCCGGTTATCTGGCTGGTAATGCTCATTTCGTCTGGAAGAATATTTGATCTTCCGAGCCTGGTCATCGAACCAAAGAAGTCGACCATCCTGAGCAGCATGCTTCTTAGGTGGTTAATTCCTACCCTCGAGGTACTAGGGAGGAGATTGGTGTTTCCAATGACATTGTCGTGAAGATCCCAGATCCATAGGATAGGATCGTTTAATAGTTGTAACGATTTGTAAATCGTATATAGATCTTTGTAATCTGATCAGAGCTATTTGTATGTAATTTATTGCATGTTCCTTGAACACAGATGAATAAAATTTTACAATTATTCTTTTCATTCTTCTTGTCATTGGTATTGTTTTAATCTTGTTTATGAGGAGCGTTTATCGAGCAGATTCATTTACACTCTACTCATTTCCAAGATATAGATGTTTTTACCAATTCTTATTGGTCGTTTAAAACAGATTGAGGAGTGCTTATTGAGCGAATCAATGTTTACTCGACTCTTTTTGTTTAGACTTAGGTTTTTATACCAAAAGCCTTATAATTGTTAAATATAATCGAGGAGTGTTTATTGAGCGGATCAATGTATACTCAACTCTTTTTTGTCTAGACTTAGGTTTTTAACCGATAAGCTTTATAAATCGTTGAAGAATAAACGAGGAGTGTTTATTGAGCGGATCAATGTATACTCGACTCGTTTGTATTTATTTAGACTTAGGTTTCAATACCAAAAGTCATATAATCGTTAAATATAATCGAGGAGTGTTTATTGAGCGGATCAATGTATACTCAACTCTTTTTCGTCTCGACTTAGGTTTTTAATATCAAAGGCCTGTTTTGGTCGTTCAAAACAGATCGAGGAGTGTTTATTGAGCGGATCAATGTATACTTAACCCTTATTTATTTAGACATAGGTTTTTATGCCAAAAGCCTTTTAGATCGTTGAAAACAGATCGAGGAGTGTTTATTGAGCGGATCAATGTATACTCAACTCTTATTTATTTAGACTTAGGTTTTTATGCCAAAAGACTTTTAGATCGTTGAAAACAGATCGAGGAGTGTTTATTGAGCGGATCAATGTATACTCAACTCTTATTTATTTAGACTTAGGTTTTTAATACCAAAGGCCTGTTTTGGTCGTTGAAAACAGATCGAGGAGTGTTTATTGAGCGGATCAATGTATACTCAACTCTTATTTATTTAGACTTAGGTTTTTAATACCAAAGGCCTGTTTTGGTCGTTCAAAACAGATCGAGGAGTGTTTATTGAGCGGATCAATGTATACTCAACCCTTATTTATTTAGACTTAGGTTTTTATGCCAATAGCCTTTTAGATCGTTGAAAACAGATCGAGGAGTGTTTATTGAGCGGATCAATGTATACTCAACTCTTATTTATTTAGACTTAGGTTTTTATGCCAAAAGCCTTTTAGATCGTTGAAAACAGATCGAGGAGTGTTTATTGAGCGGATCAATGTTTACTTAACTCCTTTATTATTTAGACTTAGGTTTTTGTACCAAAAGTCTTTTGATCGTTAAAATTAATCGAGGAGTGTTTATTGAGCGGATCAATGTATACTCGACTCGTTATAATTTAGACTTAGGTTTTTGTACCAAAAGTCTTTTGATCGTTTAAAGATAATCGAGGAGTGTTTATTGAGCGGATCAATGTATACTCGACTCATTATAATTTAGACTTAGGTTTTTGTACCAAAAGTCTTTTAATCGTTGTAAATAGATCGAGGAGTGTTTATTGAGCGGATCAATGTATACTCGACTCGTTATAATTTAGACTTAGGTTTTCATACCAAAAGTCTTTTGATCGTTTAAAGATAGTCGAGGAGTGTTTATTGAGCAGATCAATGTATACTCGACTCGTTTTATTTTAGATCGAGGAGTGTTTATTGATCGGATCAATGTATACTCGACTTGTTCGTATTCTGAATTTGACCAATACTTATCGTAGGATCGCAAAGAGTGTTTACCGAATCAATCGATTTATACTCAATCTTGATTTAATATTGCTAAAAATCTTTTTAATAATCGAACTGTAGGCTAAAGCCTTTATCCTTTATTACAAAGATTAAAACTTAATAAAATAAAATAAAGCAGCATAACCTGCTAAAATTTATTTACCATAGTATTTCCTAAGGTTGACTGCATTCCAGGTTCTTGGTAAGGCTGTTCCATCCAAGTGTTCAATTTTGTATGAACCTTTCTTTCCTACGCCAATGACCACGTAAGGTCCATCCCAATTTTCTTGTAATTTTCCCACATGCTTTGATACTTCTACCTTTTTGAAGACCAGGTCTCCTTCTTTGAAGGTTCGGATGCGTACCTTTTGATTGTATGCCTTTTCCATATTTGCTTTAGTGGCTTGCAATCGTACAACGGCTTTTTCTCTTAAAGCTTCTGTTAAATCGATATCATTTTCTCTTGTCTTTTCATTTTCCTGATCATCGTACATTTCAATTCTTGGTGTTGGAATTAGAGTTTCAACAGGAATAACAGCTTCCGAACCATATACCAAGCTAAACGGGGTTTCTCCGGTTGAGCTCCTGACAGTGGTTCGATTAGCCCAAAGTACTCCTGGGAGTTCATCGAGCCATTTTCCTTTGGCCGCTCCTAACCTTTTTTCCAAGGATTTTATTATTTCTCGGTTTGCTACTTCAGTCTGTCCGTTCGCTCTAGGATGCCCGACCGAAGTGAAATTTTGTTGAATCCCAAGTTTCGAATATAATCCTAATAGGAAATATAATCCTAATAGGACTCGGCCCAAATATCCTTCTTGAGTCCGGAGTGTAGTCTTCTTGTCGAAGAGAGCTGTATTCGGCCGGGTCGATAAGATGATCCCGAACTGTCTGATTTGGTTGAACCGATCTTATGTTCTTTAGTCGATCCGCACATTATAAAGGGTGCGAAATAGCCCCCATCAATAGGTGAAGCCAGCAGACCAATTTGTACCGTAGGAAACATATATAAAAGTTGCTCATAAAATAATCTATAGTTGTCAACTTGGAATTAATGAAAGTAAATAATCATCCTAACTGACAAAAAGAATATTTTAAAGGGTTATCTGCACTTTAAATCCCTGAAGTATTGCTATTTGACAGTTACCTCCAAAACTTTTCAATTTTTGGCAAGTATACCCCTTATCTTAGCATACCATTCATTCAACTTATTAATTATAAAGTTTACCCTCTCCCTTGACAACTAATTGAATTATTTTTTGTTAAACTCCTTGAATTGATTCTAATAATATAGATTTGGGAACACTGAATATTATTTTATTTATATTGTAATTTTAAAAAAAAAACCACAAATATAAACGAAACTTGCATATTTGATACATTATAATAGGACACTTTGCAACTTTAGTACCACTGGATAGTAAATGCACATTTAGTACCAAAATTTAGATATTGGTTGCAATGTTGATACCACTATATATGAAAGTCGTAACCATAACATCAAATAAAAACATAATATATAATAGCACCATGATTATTATTTTCAACGAGCTATTATTCTGATTGCCTGGTTAAATTTCTCATAAAAACATCATATGCAATAGAACAAACTTTTGAAATATTAGGCATGGTGCTATTACATATGATGTTTGATGTTCTGGTCGTAATTTGATATATAAACTTTTCAACATCAATTGTCTAAATTTTTGGGTTAAAATCATGGAATAAACTACTTATGTTTTGTGTGATTTTTTTAAAAGCATAATTGCAATATAAATAAAAAAATATTCAGTGTTTCCATGTCCATATTACTAGAATCAATTCAAGTAGTTCAAAAAATAAAAAACAATTTAAGGGCAAAATTGACATTTAATAAGTGAATTTAATGATTTTTTATAGAAGGGGTCTGATTGCCAAAAAATAAAAAATAAAAGTAAAAATTGGAGCAAATGTCAAATAACTATAGTTCAGGGGTGTAGTGCAAATAACTCATATTTAAAAGGTGAATGTTTTAAATAATCATCGATAGTGAGTTATATGGTTATTGTCAAGTAATGCAAAAACAAGCAACACGTATGAAGAATTCTGAAAAACTAAAGCATCAATGATTGATATCTTTAAAATACCCAATGACATCAATTTTATTTATTTATTTATCCAACTGTTAGATCAATTTCCTCTATTATATCGTTAAATCATGCAACTACGTTTCGTTAAATACATAAAGAAAGGTGGCGCCTAGCTCAAATGGAGCCTGAACAATTGAAAGAATTGAGATTATATAATGTGACGTGGCATTATATTAGAGGAAAATATTCAGTGCAATATATTGGTGAGTCAAATAAAAGTGATGTAACGATTACATTAAATAATTTCTCAATTAAAGTACTAGTCAATTGGATATAAGTATAGCATTTATCAAATTACTTAAACAATTAAATAAAATTTCCATATATGTAGAATTTCTTACATTATATATTTGGTTGGTATGTTCACACTGAGTCATTTAATTTTATTTATTTATTAATGGTGAATACATTATTACATCAAACAATATATCGAATCGAAACTATTACAATGATATGAAAGTAAACTAATTAACAAATTTTTCATTTTTCGGCATTAATCATACCCTTCTGTTAGCAAACCATCCATTTAACCCTTCTACTTAACATATATTTGAAATAATTCTTCTTTTTTTTAGAACTCCTTGAATTGATTCTAATAGTATGAATTTGAGAACAATGAATATTGTTTATTTATATTATAATATCGCCTAAAAAATCATAAAAATAAAAGGGAAAATTACATATTTGATTCAATAACCTTAGTACTACAGGATATGTAAGTACATATTTATTATAAAAATTTAAATATTGGTTGTGATGTTGATACCACCGTCAAATACTAAGATATAAATGGACGGAATTGACCATGTGCATTACTCATAGTTGTCATCTTATATTTTGAAAGAAAAATTATCACATGATTACATAAGAGAAACGTTATCATTTTCACTCCAAAAGAGACAAGATAACTTGATAATTTTCCCTCCAAAAGTGAGAGAAACGTGATAAATTTTTTTCCCTCCAAAAGACGAGATAACGGTCACATGTAGTGCACACGGACAATTCCGTAAATTTTCATTCAATTATTTGATGGTGGCATAAAAATTGCAACCAATATTTAAATTGCGATAATAAATGTGCATTTAAGTATCAAGTGGTAAATAATTACCAATTTAATTAACAAGGATAAAAAATGGGTTGATTTACACATCATAGAACAAGTATTGAAAGCCCAAACTTTAACCCCTTAAATAATAGCATATTATTAAGTTCAAAGGTTCTTTAAGTCAATTACAACAACCCAAATTATACAAGAAAAACAAACACGCACCGTCTTTTTATTTTAAATACAGACTAAAAATTATAAAAAATAGTCACATTTTTAAAGAAAAAATCTCAAAACACTCTTTTAATCAAATAATTACAACCATTAACCAGAAGGGTAAAATTGATAGAAAAAAATTAATTTTGCATTCAACTCCTAAAATGACAAATAAAAGTAAACATGTTTTTTTTCTTTTTTGGGTTAAAAGGAGAAACAAAAGTATATTGCTTGATAAATCTTTCAAATTTTATTCATTCAATTTACCTTGTATTATATACTTATTATTGTCTAAATATTTGATTGATTCTCCGCTTGTATAAATACCCAGTTCTAATAAAACATATGAACTTTTGCAATACTCCATACTATTATAGCAATAACACTATATACAAAGACAACTTCAATGTTTGAAACTGCATTTATTTAGACGAACAAAATACATACAAAAAACAGCATCAAAGTTGAAACTGCATGCACTTATTCAGACTAACAAAATACAAAATACGGCCTAAAAGTTGACACTGCATTTATTTAGACAAACTATTATTATTAGTTTGACATATTTTCTTTAGTTGTACGAAGCACGATTGGCATGAAGATAAGCCTCAATGGCCTTGAACATTGCCTTTGTTATTTCATTTCCTTCCTTGACTTTGTCTTCTATAATGCGTTCGTCATTTCCTTTGGTATGGTATGTACTGATGGTTTTGCACAAAGATCCTCCGTTCGGGGCAGCTTCAATTTTCATAATGTAAGAGATGGAATCAAGAGCATCACCCAAACCATCGCCTTTGACCAAACTGAATTTGTATGTGCAATTGTCCTCGTCTATTTCGTCAACACGATGTGTTGCACTCTTGTATGGGCTCGCTGTGTTACAAGTTCAACAATTAATTTTAAAATTTTCCTTGTTCAATAAGTGGCACAACTTATAAATTGCTCTATTGGCAATAAAAATAAATTTCATAAAAATTAATTTGAATATTAGTCATAAATATATGATATTTTATGTCATAAAAAGACCTAATTTTACTAATTTAAGAAAATATCCATGAAATTAAAATTAGAAATTGGAGACATATAACATTCATGCACTTTTAATTATTCCTGATAAATTATAATACTAAGGGTTCAAATAAGTTCAGTTTGTATATATTACAAATTTTAAAATATTTTATAGTATCAACTCTTACATATGACTACCAAAATTTGAATATTGAGCGTATTAAAAAAATAAATAATTGTCTTAATATCCATAAGGTTATGTAGAACAATAGATTTATCACTCAAAATTATAAATTATTTAAATTACAACTGCTTTAGTTTGACATTATAGAATTCTCCACGACCGAATCCAAAATAAATAACTTTAAAAACTCTACTTTATGAATAATAATATTAAAATTGACTAGTTTCTACAAGAAAAAAAAATACAATTTTATTTCCATGTTTCGAACAGTTGTATATATAATAATTGTAGAGTTGATAAGAATATATATATATATATATATATATACACACACATTAATAAATGTTTACCTTCTCCAAAAGTAACTAGTTTAAGAGTTCCAGCTCCACCATCTCCCTTAGAAATTTGGACACTCTTTATAGCTTGAGGCAAGATCTTAGGGAGGAGGTTGTCTGCTTCAAGGGCATATGCTTTGAACACTTCCTTTGGTGGAATTGATAAGGTAATATCGTGCTCATAAGTTACCACACCCATGATAATTTTTTATTTATTTATTTATTTATTTATTGTTAAAACAAAATAAGAGCTAGAATTTTATAGAACAAATATTATTAATGGAGGGAGAGAAATGTTTGAATTGCTAATGAATGAAATAGGAGAAAACTAAGTTCCTATTTATATAGGTGAAGCCAGCACACCAATTTGTACCGCAGGAAACATATATAAAAGTTGCTCATAAAATAATCTATAGTTGTCAACTTGAAATTAAGGAAAGTAAATAATCATCCTAACTGACAAAAAAAATATTTTAAAGGGTTATTTGCACTTTCAACCCCTGAAGTATTTCTTTTTGACAGTTACCTCCAAAACTTTTCAATTTTTGGCAAGTATACCCCCTATCTTAGCAAACCATCCATTCAACTTATTAAATATCAAGTTTACCGTCTCCCTTGACAACTAAATGAATTAATTTTTATTAAACTCCTTGAATTGAATCTAATAATATAGATTTGGGAACATGGAATATTATTTTATATATATTGTAATAAAAAAAAACCAGAAATATAAAGGAAACTTGCATATTTGATACATTATAATAGGACGCTTTGCAACCTTAGTACCATTGGATAGTAAATGCACATTTAGTACCAAAATTTAGATATTGGTTGCAATGTTGATATCACTATATATGAAAGTCGTAACCATAACATCAAATAAAAACATCGTTTATAATAGCACCATGATTAATATTTTCAACGAGCTATTATTCTGATTGCGTGGTTAAATTTCTCTTAAAAACATCTTATGCAATAGAACCAATTTTTGAAATATTAGGCATAGTGCTATTACATATGATGTTTGATGTTCTGGTTTTAATTTTATATATAAACTTTCAACACCAATTGTCTGAGTTTTTGGGTTAAAATCATGGAATAAACTACTTTATGTTTTGTGTGATATTTTAAAAGCATAATTGCAATATAAATAACAAAATATTCAATGTTTCCAAGTCCATATTAGTAGAATCAATTCAAGTAGTTCAAAAAATAAAAAACAATTTAAGGGCAAAATTGACATTTAATAAGTGAATTTAATGATATTTTGTAGAAGGGGTCTGATTTCCAAAAAATAAAAATAAAAATTGGGGCAAATGTCAAATAACCATAGTTCAGGGGTGTAGTGCAAATAACTCATATTTAAAAGGTGAATGTTTGAAATAATCATCGATATTTAGTTATATGGTTATTGTCAAGTTATGCATAAACAAGCAACGTGTATAAAGAATTCTGAAAAACTAAAACATCAATGATTGATATCTTTAATATACCCAATGACATCAATTTTCATTATTTAATTATCCAACTATTAAATCAATTTCCTCTATTATATAGTTCATCATGCAACTATGTTTCGTTAAATGCACAAAGAAAGGTGGCGCCTAGCAAAAGTCAAATGGAGCTTGAACAATTGAAAGAATTGAGCTTATATAATGTGACCTGGCATAATATTAGAGAAAATTATTCAGTGCAATATATATTGGTGAGTAAAATAAAAGTGATGTAACAATTACATTAAATAATTTTTCATCTATTAAAGTACTAGTCATTTGGATATAAATATAACATTTATCAAATTACTTAAACAATTAAATAAATTCCCATATGTATATAATTTCTTATTTTATATATTTGGTTGGCATGTTCACATTGGGTCATTTAATTTTATTTATTTTATAATGGTGAATTCATTGTTACATCAAACAATATATCGAATCGAAACTATTACAATGATATAAAAGTAAACTAATTAACAAATTTTTTATTTTTCGGCAATCATACCCTTCTGTTAGATAACCATCCATTTAACCCTTCTACTTAACAGATATTTGAAAAAATTCCTTTTTTTTTTAGAACTCCTTGAATTGATTCTAATAGTATGAATTTGAGAACAATGAATATTGTTTATTTATATTATAACATCGCCTAAAAAATCATAAAAATAAAAGGGAAAATTACATATTTGATTCATTATAATAGGACACTTTATAACCTTGGTACTACAGGATATGTAAATACATATTTATCATAACAATTTAAATACTGGTTGTGATGTTGATACCACCGTCAAATACTGAGATATAAATGGACGGAATTGACCATGTGCATCACTCATAGTTGTCATCTTATATTTGGAAAGAAAAATTATCACATGATTACATAAGAGAAATGTTATCATTTTCACTCCAAAAGAGACAAGATAACTTGATAATTTTCCCTCCAAAAGTGAGAGAAAAGTGATAAATTTTTTTCCCTCCAAAAGACGAGAAAACGGTCACTTGTGGTGCACCCGGATAATTCCGTAAATTTCCATTCAATTATTTGATGGTGGCATGAAAATTGCAACCAATATTTAAATTGCGATAATAAATGTGCATTTAAGTATCAAGTGGTGAATAATTACCAATTTAAATAAAAAGGAGAAAAAATGGGTTGAATTACACATCATAGAACAAGTATTGAAAACCCAAACTTTAACCCTTTAAATAATAGCATATTATTAAGTTCAAAGGTTCTTTAAGTCAATTACAACAACTCGAAATTATACAAGAAAAACAAACACGCACCGTCTTTTTATTTGAAATACAGACTAAAAAATATAAAAAATAGTCACATTTTTAAAGAAAAAATCTCAAAACACTCTTTTAATCAAATAATTATAACCATTAACAAGAAGGGTAAAATTGAAAGAAAAAAATTAATTTTGCATTCAACTCCTAAAATGACAAATAAAAGTAAACATGTTTTTTTCTTTTTTGGGTTAAAAGGACAAATAAAATTATATTGCTTGATAAATCTTTCATATTTTATTGATTCAGTTTACCTTGTATTATATACTTATTATTGTCTAAATATTTGATTGATTCTCCGCTTGTATAAATACCCACTTCTAATAAAAGATATGAACTTTTGCAATGCTCCATACTATTACAGCAATAATACTATATACAAAGACAACTTCAAAGTTTGAAACTGCATTTATTTAGACGAACAAAATACATACAAAAGACAGCATCAAAGTTGAAACTGCATGCCCTTATTCAGGCTAACAAAATACAAAAGACGACCTCAAAGTTGACACTGCATTTATTTAGACAAACTATTATTATTAGTTTGACATATTTTCTTTAGTTGTACGAAGCACAATTGGCATGAAGATAAGTCTCAATGGCCTTGAACATTGCCTTTGTTATTTCATTTCCTTCATTGACTTTGTCTTCTATAATGCGTTCGTCATTTCCTTTGGTATGGTATGTACTGATGGTTTTGCACAAAGATCCTCCGTTCGGGGTAGCTTCAATTTTCATAACGTAAGAGATGGAATCAAGAGCATCACCCAAACCATCGCCTTTGACCAAACTGAATTTGTAAGTGCAATTGTCCTCGTCTATTTCGTCAACACGATGTGTTGCACTCTTGTATTGGCTCGCTGCGTTACAAGTTCAACAATTAATTTTAAAATTTTCCATGTTCAATAATTGGCACAACTTATAAATTGCTCTATTGGCAATAAAAATAAATTTCATAAAAATTAATTTGAATATTAGTCATAAATATATGATATTTTATGTCATAAAAAGACCTAATTTTACTAATTTAAGAAAATATCCATGAAATTAAAATTAGAAATCGGAGACGTATAACATACATGCACTTTTAATTATTCCTGATAAATTATAATACTAAGGGTTCAAATAAGTTCAGTTTGTATATATTACAAATTTTAAAATATTTTTTAGTATCAACTCTTACATATGACTACCAAAATTTGAATATTGAGCGTATTAAAAAAATGAATAATTGTCTTAATATCCATAAGGTTATGTAGAACAATAGATTTATCACTCAAAATTATAAATTATTTAAATTACAACTGCTTTAGTTTGACATTATAGAAGTCTCCACGACCCAATCCAAAATAAATAACTTTAAAAACTCTACTTTACCAATAATAATATTGAAATTGACTAGTTTCCACAAGAAAAAAAAATACGATTTTATTTCCATGTTTCGAACAGTTGTATATATAATAATTATAGAGTTGATAAGAATATATATATATATATGTATATATATATATATATATATATATATATACACATATTAATAAATGTTTACCTTCTCCAAAAGTAACTAGTTTAAGAGTTCCAGCTCCACCATCTCCCTTAAGAATTTGGACACTCTTTATAGCTTGAGGCAAGATCTTAGGGAGGAGGTTGTCTGCTTCAAGGGCATATGCTTTGAACACTTCCTTTGGTGGGATTGATAAGGTAATATCGTGCTCATAAGTTACCACACCCATGATAATTTTTTATTTATTTATTTATTTATTTATTGTGAAAACAAAATAAGAGCTAGAATTTTATAGAACAAATATTATTAATGGAGGGAGAGAAATGTTTGAATTGCTAATGAATGAAATAAGAGAAAACTAAGTTCCTATTTATATAGGTGAAGCCAGCACACCAATTTGTACCGCAGGAAACATATATAAAAGTTGCTCATAAAATAATCTATAGTTGTCAACTTGGAATTAAGGAAAGTAAATAATCATCCTAACTGACAAAAAGAGTATTTTAAAGGGTTATTTGCACTTTCAACCCCTGAAGTATTGCTCTTTGACAGTTACCTCCAAAACTTTTCAATTTTTGGCAAATATACCCCCTATCTTAGCAAACCATCCATTCAACTTATTAAATATCAAGTTTACACACTCCCTTGACAACTAATTGAATTAATTTTTGTTAAACTCCTTTAATTGAATCTAATAATATAGATTTGGGAACATTGAATATTATTTTATCTATATTGTAATAAAAAAAATCAGAAATATAAAGGAAACTTGCATATTTGATACATTATAATAGGACGCTTTGCAACCTTAGTACCACTGGATAGTAAATGCACATTTAGTACCACAATTTAGATATTGGATGAAATGTTAATACCACTATATATGAAAATTGTAACCATAACATCAAATAAAAACATCGTTTATAATAGCACCATGATTAATATTTTCAACGAGCTATTATTCTGATTGCGTGGTTAAATTTCTCTTAAAAACATCTTATGCAATAGAACCAATTTTTGAAATATTAGGCATAGTGCTATTACATATGATGTTTGATGTTCTGGTTTTAATTTTATATATAAACTTTCAACACCAATTGTCTGAGTTTTTGGGTTAAAATCATGGAATAAACTACTTTATGTTTTGTGTGATATTTTAAAAGCATAATTGCAATATAAATAACAAAATATTCAATGTTTCCATGTCCATATTAGTAGAATCAATTCAAGTAGTTCAAAAAATAAAAAACAATTTAAGGGCAAAATTGACATTTAATAAGTGAATTTAATGATATTTTGTAGAAGGGGTCTGATTTCCAAAAAATAAAAATAAAAATTGGGGCAAATGTCAAATAACCATAGTTCAGGGGTGTAGTGTAAATAACTCATATTTAAAAGGTGAATGTTTGAAATAATCATCGATATTTAGTTATATGGTTATTGTCAAGTTATGCATAAACAAGCAACGTGTATAAAGAATTCTGAAAAACTAAAACATCAATGATTGATATCTTTAATATACCCAATGACATCAATTTTTTTTATTTAATTATCCAACTATTAGATCAATATCCTCTATAATAAAGTTAATCATGCAACTATGTTTCGTTAAATGCACAAAGAAAGGTGGCGCCTAGCAAAAGTCAAATGGAGCCTGAACAATTGAAAGAATTGAGCTTATATAATGTGACCTGGCATAATATTAGAGAAAAATATTCAGTGCAATATATATTGGTGAGTCAAATAAAAGTGATGTAACGATTACATTAAATAATTTCTCATCTATTAAAGTACTAGTCATTTGGATATAAGTATAACATTTATCAAATTACTTAAACATTTAAATAAAATTCCCATATGTGTTGAATTTCTTATTTTATATATATTGGTTGGCATGTTCACATTTGGTCATTTAATTTTATTTATTTTTTAATGGTGAATTCATTGTTACATCAAACAATATATCGAATCGAAACTATTACAATGATATGAAAGTAAACTAATTAACAAATTTTTCATTTTTCGGCAATCATACCCTTCTGTTAGCTAACCATCCATTTAACCCTTCTATTTAACAGATATTTGAAATAATCCTTTTTTTTTAGAACTCCTTGAATTGATTCTAATAGTATGAATTTGAGAACAATGAATATTGTTTATTTATATTATAATATCGCCTAAAAAATCATAAAAATAAAAGGGAAAATTACATATTTGATTCATTATAATAGGACACTTTAATGCTGCCTGACAGAAAGTACAGTTTGCAGTACTGTCACTGTGCAGAGAGCCGTTCGCGGAAATTGGGGACCAAAAATCAAGAGATTTGAATTTTGTCTCTCTTCAACGGACAAAATTCAATGAGTGAATATAAATAGCTGAAGAGACGAAGAAAGAAAGAAAACACAACAACTGAGAGATCAATTTCGAAGCAGAATATTTTCTAAGTCTCAAGAAGCTCTAACAGCTCACTCGTCTGCTGAAGTCATTTGTTGACAGAAGCCGTTGAAGTTCAAGAAAACATTTTCTGAGTGAATCTCTAAGAGAGTGTTGGTCCCAAGTGGTCAGATGAGGTCTAGAAGGGGGGGGGGGGGGTGAATAGACCTCTGAAAATTTTTAGACTTAAAAACGTTTCAGTCGTCTGGCAGACTAAGCTTATAAAGAACAGTAAGCTGACTAAGATGATCGTGAACAAATCTTGAACAGCAGAGTGACCACTCTTCTTATAGTTACTTAGCAGATTTCAGCAAAAATAGTTTTTCAAGAGTATACTTGCAGCGGATAATTTGTAAGTGTTTTTCACAAGTAGACTAAGTCTTTCAAAGATTTTGTCCCCAGTTTTAAAACTCCTTCAAAATCCTTATACAAATGTTTCAAAGTGTTAACTTATGCAACATTAAAAAATGCAAGAAAAGTTATGCAAAAATAACACAAAGAATTTTTATAGTGGTTATATGGATAAAAATCCTTTAATCCACTCTTCCAGATCACTCAGATTCTGGGTTATACTATAAACACAAAGTTTACAATATTTCTCCACTTACACCAAAACAACAAATGAGAAGGCTGTAAGCTCACAATAGGAAATCACTAAGAAGACCTATCCTCTGAAGTTAGATCACTCACAAAGATGGATCTACACTCCGCACAACACTCAACTAATACAAATTTTACAGAAAATGTTTTATTTTTTTGGCTTCAACTTGGTTTCTGTCAACAAATGACTCCACCAGACGAGTGAGCTGTTCTTGAGCTTTTTGAGACTTAGATAAAATTCTGCTTCGGAAATAAAATCTCAGAGTGTTGGTGTTGTATTTGCTCTTTGAAATCAGCTCTATTTATACTTAGATTTGAAAATGTGACCGTTGAAGATAATCACACATCAAATCCATAGCCTTAGCCCAATTTTCAGAACGGCTCCCTACTACAGTACTTTCTGCTGTACTTTCCTGTAGCTGCATTAAATGCACCCTGCTGATCCGAGAATAATCTTCAATCATTTGCCATTACTACCCTTCTCTTACAGCATTTATTACACCAAGTACATTTATTACCGTTGGACTATCTCCTTCATCTCTTCTACTCTGCTGATCAAAACAACCCTTCTGATAGATACCCTGCTGATCAAACTCTGAACCAATCTGATTTGAGTCAGCTGATGATCTACCCTTCTGATTGCTGTTTCAGCATAAGATCAGTAGTCTTCTGGGCTTAGAATTTTGGACCCTTCTGATGTCTTCTTTACTTGGTCAAAATTCTTTTAGGGGACCTAAGCTTTCCATACATAGCTGATTTTGACGTTTTGAAAATCATCAAAACTTTCCCTTATCTTCTTATCTTCATTGCACTTCATCTCATCTTCATCCAACAATTTCCCCCTTTTTGATGATGACAAAACTTCAGCTAAGTACCTGTATCTAAACTAAAGTTTTGATCCTCAAAAATTTCTGAGATAGAAATAGTTTATTGGATTTAAACTTGTACTTTTATAGATTCAGAAAAGATTACAGATTACAAGTTTAGTAGATGAAATGTGCATAAAGAAAATTTACAAAGTTTTCAAACATAAGTAATTTAGATTAGTCTTCTCTTTTGTCTTCTGGCTTGTCCTCTTCATCTTCAGGTTTGGAAGTTTCAACTTCTAACTCCTTGAAGAATTTTTGCGTTAAAAGCTCCATTTTTTTGTGCTTGACATCAAGATCAAGTTGTTCTTCAGCTGAGTCCTTAGCAGCAGCAATTTCTTTATCAGTCTTTGCTGTTTTCTTAGGATTTCCTTTAGCTTCAGTTTCATCAGCTTCCTTTTCTTCTTCTGTAATTGACTGATCTACTGGTCTGCTTGTGCCTTCATTTTCACTTTCATCTTTGGCAGATTCATCCAGTACTTCAGTTTCTTCCAATTCAGCAGTCGTTGAGAAAAATTTGTCATCTTGTCTATCTTCTTCTTGTCTATCTTCCTCTTCACCAGGTACCCTATCTTCCCCCTTTTTGTCATCATCAGCAGGGTTGATTGGATATTGTGGTAAGACTGGTGTAACCTGAAGTGTATCACAGAGAAGTCTGATGTTTGCTTCCATTGCATTAATTTGAGCTTCTTGTCTGAGTTGATTGGCCTCAAATGCATCCATTCTGTTAAGTACAACTTCCCCTTGGTCACCTAGCTGAATCTGAGTTGCTAGTATCATATCAGTAGATGCCTTGAAGTCCTTCATCATATTTTCTAAGGTTTCATCCTCAGCTTGTATGGCCATTCCAACAGTCTCAGTAATTTGTCTCCAACCAGCAGCAGTGCTTTGAGTCCTTGCTCTAATTACATCCATGTCTTGTCTGATAGTCTCTACATTATGAGCAGTGTCTTCTATCAGAGAAGTAGGAATAGCAGCAACTCTTTGGGTTGGTTGACTTATAGCAGCCAGCAGATTGGCAGTTAACCTCTCCTCTAATTCCTTCATTGAATTTGAAATCATCTGTTGAATTGAGTTCAACAGAGATGGTTGAATGCTTTGGGAAGTAGAAGCAACCTCTGTTTGAACAGAAGGTAAGGCAAGGCTTGCTTTTTCTGTGATCTGATCTGCTGGACCAAGAGTAGTCTCTTTATCCTTGGTCTGATCATCTTGACTAGGAGTGCTTTCCTTCTCCTTAGTTTGATCAGCTGGTTCAGAGGTACTTTCCTTCTCCTTGGTCTGATCTGCTTGACTAGGAGTGCTTTCCTTCTCCTTAGTCTGATCAGCTGATGGTGCTTGGACCTTTCTAGTATCTGCAGTAGTAATCACTTTACCATCATTATTTAAAATTGATCTATGAGTAATCAGGTCATGTTATCTGTTGGAATGAATGGAGAAATTGGATCCTCTGGAAGTTCCTCATAAGGCTTGATGGTAGGTCCATAGTCATTTTGTGATTAAGTGATGTGAATCTGTAAAAGATTGAGAGCTAAAGAAACAGAGAGCTTAGAGAGTTAGAGAATTTTGGGAATTTTGTGTGCGTAAGTCGACTGATCTGTTCAGATCGGAATTTATACGTTTCTTTTGTTTTGGTTACCGTGATTAATATGAACCGTAAGATTGATCTGACAGGTTTTAAATCGTATGGGTGAGAATTGCGGATTTCAAATTTATTAAATTAATGTCAGATGGGCGGGAAACTCAATCGGCACTTATCTGTTACTTATAAAAGCGTGTTTCCAAAAATGCGTTTTATGACCATGCTTATATAATGTTGATAGAAATAGTGTCCTGCAAGCCAGCTGTATGGCTAGCATTTATTGTAATAAATGAGTAACTATTCAATTTCGATTAATAAATGCACTTTATTAAATGGTCATCTTTATCTTATGTAATAATTATCTACGCATAAGGATAGAAGTCCTTAGATCACAGGGCTATGGGACAACCCTTGAACTGATCTCCAAGGCCGTGATCTAGAACATATTCAAGAGTCGTAGAATCCAATCGAGATAGGACATCGTTGGATTCGGTTAGACTCTCACTGTTGTGTATACTCCGATGAACTGGAGGACGCTGGGGTCCACGAGCGTGACTGGGATGGTCGATACACATAAGTGGGTGGCTTGCTGGGATGACAAGCGCACTGAATACCCCAATTAAGAAATAACTCACCATGGAAGCGGTAGTCGCATATCGGGGTTGAAGTTATTCCAAATTTATAATAGTATACGAGGAACGATCCCTAACTACTTGAGGTGATAGGGTTTATTTGGTGCGAGAACGTCTTTGCTTTGATATGAGTTCCGACTGACTGGGGATCGCCAGAAAGTCTCTGTGGACTCATATTGGGTATAGAGGAACTCGTATGCAGATTCATATCATCAACAAAGGATCCATTGACCCGACTTGATAGGTTGGGAAATTCTCCTATGGATTTCTGTGAGAAATTAATTCTGGTAAAATCCTTGGCCAAGGTATCTGACGACTTTATGTAAGTAGCTCATAAATATTATGTCAAAGAGAATTTATTTCGAGATCAGAGTACACAAGGTCAAGACAAAAGAAAAGTTGATGTTATTCCAAATTTATAATAGTATACGAGGAACGATCCCTAACTACTTGAGGTGGTAGGGTTTATCTGGTGCGAGAACGTCTATGCTTTGATATGAGTTCCGACTGACTGGGGATCGCCAGAAAGTCTCTGTGGACTCATATTGGGTATAGAGGAACTCGTAAGCAGATTCATATCATCATCAAAGGATCCATTGACCCGACTTGATAGGTTGGGAAATTCTCCTTTGGATTTCTGTGAGAAATTAATTCTGGTAAAATCCTTGGCCAAGGTATCTGACGACTTTATGTAAGTAGCTCATAAAGATTAAGTCAAAGAGAATTTATTTCGATATCAGAGTACATAAGGTCAAGACAAAAGAAAAGGGAATCCGATGAAAGACCATACCCTTAAGTCTCGACTGGGAGATTGATCGATGGAGAGATTATGTCGTCTATGGAAATTATAAATGATAAAAGGTTCACTGAATTAATTCACCAGTGATTGGGCTCCATGGGCTTGTGGCTGGTGTGGCGGCCCGGCTCCTCGGGTCCGTCGGATAACGGTCGAAAAATTATTGTTATTTGAAAAAGCGTTAAAAATATCAAAGCTTTTTTTTTTTTAAACAAAAACAATAAATTAAAAGTTTTTTTAAGCGGAAGCGATTTAAAACGAAATAAGAAAAATTTAAATTACTAAGTTTTTTTTTTTTTTTGACGAACAAATAAAATCAATTTTCGTAGTAGAGTTTTAAAAGCGGAAGCATTTAATCATAACATATCAAAAGATATGAACAAAATGAATCGAGAGAGATAAATAAGTAATTTATAAAAATCTTGAATCTTTGACGAAAGTATAAATCAACTTTAGCGAAACAAACATTCTAAGCAAGGTTTTAAACAAAATCGAGAAAGAACCTAAATCGACGACAAAATATAAGTACTATCCCAAATACTAGAGTGGGACCGCAACCGTGATGACCTAACCGCAAGCCGACTATTATTTCCAGAACACCTGAAACTGAAACGAGTGAAACATAGAACGCATAAGTTGATCGTCCAACTTAGTGAGGCTATGTGCGAATTTGCATGGTGATGTGTGAATGCAACATATTATATAACATAAGCATGTCATCAAGCAAATAAACATATATTCAAGACGGAAGAAACACGGAATTCACATAACCAAGAATTTGCTGATGCCGTCCTTCACTTACTCTCCATCCTCAGTCTGATGTCCATCCAAACTCACCAAGTAAGGAGCGACCTTACTATCTGAAATGCATCGACATGTCTTTGCCGTAGTTCGTCCTTACTCCCCAAGTGTTCCTCCCCACTTGGGTTGTAAGGCCAGGCCTACGGGTAACCGTGACAATCCTGCCGGCCCTTGCCAGCCAGGTTGGCATCGGGTCCATATACCAATCAAAAGGGGGCCCACACAAAATAGGAAACAAATGGAAACATATAGTCGGAAACAAACGGAACATAACATATTAAACATATTAACATATTATCAATATTTAATAACTTATCAAATGAAATTTTGGGTATCATGATAATTTCGAAAAATATATTCGCAACTAGTAGATTCGGATGTAGCATGTATTTGGATAATCATGTTGAAATGCTAAGTGATTTCATGCGAGTAATGTTGACCTAATAAGTCAACCTATTCATGACGACATGCAAGAAATGTTAGAATAAAATTCATGCTTTGATTATTAAGAGCCTAAGTGCATGTTTGGACTCGATCTACTAGCACATCGGACCGACATGCAAATTAAACACACAGCGCTCACCTTTGTCGCTTAGTATAGCGACTAATACTCCACAAATGAAGCGTATCCAAAACCTGAGCAAGTACGTATACGACTTAGAATGTATCTAACAACCTTACTAAAACGTAACTAATGGAAATCCTACACAAGGATTTCATAAACTAACACATCGCACAAAAGTGTTTAAAATTTACGACATCAACTCCACTTAAAAGTTATTATTTTCAAAACTCAAAATTCTAATTTCATAAAACAGTGCCAAAACAACAAAATTTTTCCTTTATTTTCCAAATTTACAAAACAACCCCTAAACTTTTAAAACTATCCATCTTTGCAAAATAAATTGCAACAAACTTTAAATCAAAAGATTTTTAACCAAACTCATATCGAAAATCAAATAAAAGTATTAAGTATATTGTTACTTCAAAAATCAAAGCTTTAAAAAAATCACATGTTTTAAAACTTTTCGAAAATACCCTCATAGTTTTTGAAAATTGAGAAAATCAACATTCTTGAAATATAATTCAAAATCCAAGCAGCTAAGTGATTTAACCGTTTTTCGTCGGGTTAATTTAATATCAGTGAATTTGTGATATCGGGGGTTTGGATATTGAATTATTCAGTATATTGGGTTCTGTTACTTTATTCTGGATGGATCGTTTACAAAGAAAAGCAATAATCAAAGGCAAGAAGTAAAACCATTAACGAAATTAAGAACGCAATGATATGGAGGTAAAGTTCTGCCACAATAATGGATATTATTGAGTTCTATTGTTATCAATGTATTCTTGTGTAATCTCAGAATTAAGAGAATTCGTAGTTGTCTTATACAACGAATAACTAGGTATTTATATTATGCTAAACCTAGTATTACAAGGAATCATAGTCCTAGTTGGACTCGGCCCAACCTATCCTTCCTGGGTCCGGAGTGTAATCTTTACTCGGAGCGAGCGGCATCAGGCTGGGTCAGTAAGAAGATCCCGATCCTTTGTAATTGGTCGAACCGGTCTTATAATCTCTGTTCGATCTGATCAGTATGTAGGGTGCGAAATAGCCCCCATCAGTACTCCCTCACTTCTTCGAGCGTATAGATAATAGGAGCTCGTAGAAGTAGATAAATCTGATCGACTGTTTCTTTTCTATGAACGGAGCCTCGTTAAAAACCTTACTTAAGAAAAAACCCAGTGGGAAAAAATCTTAAGTAAGGAAAAGAGTGCTACGTATCATAGATAGTCGTTTCTTCTGTCTAATCGTGGATCGCCACGCGTCTATTCAGGAGGCTTTTTGTATCCTTCCGTTTTTGGCGGGAATTTGAGTAGCTGTGATAAGTTCGAAACGTCTTTTCTCATTTCCTTATAAATAGGTGACTTTCGAGTTTGCCATTTCTCTTTTATATTTGCTTTTAGATCGCAGTCATTTTCTAGTTTGGTCGTTCGTCGTATAAAATTTTCCTTTCATCGACCTTCTTCTTCCGAGAACTAGAATATAGATGGCTTCCGTTAGAAGATCTTCTTCTTCTCCTAGAGAGATCATTGCCCCCGATAACGAGGAGGAGTTACATTCTAATCCTCTGGGTGAACAGACTACGGTATCTGACCTTGTTATCCCTGTAGAAGATACTTACAAGGTACGAATCCTTTCCGATGCGGATGTAGCCGCCCGAGCCAAAAAGGGCAAAGGTACTGTTCCTCAGATTTCTGAACCAATTGAGGATGTAGCTTGCGCATATACAGAGGAAACGTTCCCTGAAGTCGTGAATAACTATACCAAATATTTTCCGGAAGGTTCTGAAATGATTCTTCCATCCCCTACTGATAGGGTCACTTCTCCACCGGAGGGATGTCGAGCCTTTTACACGGCTCACTTTAATAGCGGACTGCGTCTTCCTTTATCTCCCCTTTTTCTGGAAGTTCTAAAAACTTTCAGCGTGTGCTTGACACAACTGGTTCCAAATTCTGTTGCTTTTGTGGTTTGTTTTTCCGTTCTGATGATTGCAAAGGGATTTAAACCTTCTTTCCGTAATTTTACGCAACTTTTTCGTTTTAATATTTCTAGTTCTTCAAACCGTGGATACTTCTTCGCTAGTCAGCGGCCCAGCCGAGCAATCTTTGATGCTCCGGTTTCTAGTAATCCTTCTTGGAAATCTCATTTCTTCTTTGTTCGTCCTCCGCCTAATCTCCGTTTGGCGGATGGTTCGATCACGCCTTTCTCGTGGGATCATGGTTCCAGGTGGATTCCCGGAGGTCGCTTACCGACTGGTGAACTTGTTCCTGACGATGTACAGTTTATCACTGAGATTCCCGAGATGCGTACAAACAAATATCAAAGCGCTCTTCTGATTGGGGAATCTTTTCTTCGTAAAGCGGGGTTAAGCGTCCATAATTTTCCCATCAGTTCATCATCTGAGCCTCTAGGTTAGCATTTTATTTGATCTTTAGTATTGTCACTATACTTTTTATATGGAGAAACTAACTTTATTTTGTTTCTTTCTCAGCTCATATGGTAGAAAGCTCCCGACACTCTTCGAAGGGAAAAATGGTGCTGTCGAAATCTTCCAAGTCAGTGGAGAATAATCCTATCGAGCAGAGGGCGTCTCGAAAGAGGAAATTGGAATTGGGTCACGAATCCGAGGAGAATAGAGAGGAATCTCCGGATTCTCCACGCGAGTCCCCTATTCGTCAGGGCATGGGATCCGGTTATCCTCCGCTTCATCTTAGAACATCTTTGGGTATTCGAGGATGTCGTAGCTGGTCGATGCCTCATCCCACTAATAATCCAGTTGATAGAAAGAGGAGTTACTATGGACGTTCTGGTGACGACCTTTCTTTACTCGGGGATAAACATCCAAATCCTACTCTGGTCGAAATGATCGAGGATCATTTAGAGGGAAGGAGGGCCGCTGGTTATTCCGAGAAGGATTCTCTTATTCATGATAATAACGAGAATGCGGTCGATAAGGCGACCCGTATTCTTTTATCTGGCGTTCATACTCGCGATCTTAATAAGCTTCTTCATAAGGATCCTTTGGAGAAATTCCAGCGAGCTTCTCTCTATGCTGAAAAGGTGAGATCCTTTTTCTTTCTATTATTTTGATGAAGTGATCTTTTAAGATTTTCTCAATTTGCTAACTTGTTTCTTTCTGACCCTTTCGTTATTTCAGGTCAACACCTGTCTGACATCATACGCCTATGAAAATTCTCTTTGGAAACAACAGTGCGATTTCCTTGAAGAGAAGTATAAAGCTTTACTTCACAAGTCTTCTGGTTCAGAAGTTGGTCCCTCAACATCTTCCTCTATTCCTGTCGTAGAGACTCGTGCTGCCGGGACCGAAGACCAAGAAATGCTAGATAGAGCGATAGAGGTTTCTCGCGCTCAGGAACAAACCAATCAAATGGCAAGAAAATTAGAAGAATTGCAGTTGCAGAGCACGACTCGGATTAGTGAGCTTGAATCTCAAGTGTCAAGCCTTGAAGCTTCTTTAGAGGACTATGAAAACGACGTCCCACTTAGGCAAAGAGATCGATATGTTAGGAAATCCGACGAACAAGTAGTTCGAGAATTCCTCAACTCTCCTGTTCATATGGCGTTGGTGTACCGGATGGTCGGTCCTCTTCTTGAGAATACCTTTAAAAAATCGATTCATCAACTGGTCGCTTTGGAGATGATCGAGGATCGTCGGAAGGAGTATTTTAAGGCAGCTCATATCCGGTTGAACCGTTATGGCGAGCTTTATTCTTCTTCTGAGGTTCCAGATGTCGAATATCAAGGTTTTCCTCTGGCTCATCTTGTCGAGGAATTTGGAAATCCATTGCCGATTCCTCCTTCTGATGTTAACGATGAGCTCGATAATACTTTCATCGATCCAGTAGATGAAGAAGAAGACGAAGACGATATAGGCATGACTGAGGTCGTCAATAGTGAGCAGAAGATTTCGGATAGCGACCAGGCTTCTTAAAGTAGTGATTTATTTTTGAAATAATCTTTGTAATTATCCGCTTGTAGGTTAAATTGTAGCTTAGCTTTCCCTACTTTGTACACTAAACGTTTCTTATTCAGACAGTCGTGTCCTTTCACATTCGCTGTAATGATTCAGACAAGTCATTTAATTTGCCGTAATCATTATGTATGTGTCTTTTCAAATTCTAGCGTTTGCTCCAAGGTCAGTTTTCCTGTTTCGCGCCCTTTCTTCGGGTTAGTCGCGTCTTTTCGTGCAGTATAAATACGAGAGGTAAAATTTGACTTGTCTTTTTTACTGCTATACTCCTCTCTTAACATAATACTCTTTCTTGAGCTAGTCGACAAACTTCCTCGATATTAATTTATATTTTTCCGTAATCCGATCATGAGTAACCTTTTCGGTAATACTTCGAAGCGACCTTCTCGTGAGGGCGCTAGGGATAATAGATCGAAGAAATTTCGAAGAGAAGGGCCTTCGATGGAGCCTCCTCGTTCGTCCTCAGTTAGTAGCTCGATGATCGATACTCCTATTACCACGTCCCAACCTTTATCAGAAGTTAGTTCGTCGCTCCTCCAACCAAACTTTTCTTCTACCCCCGCGGGAGGTAATAGGTCTTCCCCAGGTCGATTAGCTTTCGGAGATCCATCCAACATGGAACCGGTTTACGACATACCTGTTTCTTCAGGTTTTTCTTCTTACGAGTATGGATCTCATGGAGGGGATTTTGTTAGTTCCCTTCCTTTTTCTACTTCTACTGCCCTGCTAGTTAGTGAAGGGCAAGTCGGTGATGGTTTTTCTGTCAATCCTTCCATAACGCAGTCTATTTCGCAATATGGTCCTGAATATCTATTTCATGATACCACTGTAACGACTGCTTCTTTTGAGTCTGGGGGACCTTCTGGGGGTCGATCTGGGTCGAGGTCAGGTCGTCGGACCGTTATATCTGCTTCCGGCAAAGAGACCTCTGTTAGTCCCAACGAGCGGGATTCCCCTCGTCCGTTAGATGATCGCTGTGTGCTTATGCAGGTTAATGACATTCTTTTGTCGGAGACTCCACGTTCCGACGGTGTCCCTTTGACAAGCGAGCTGCCTGGTTCTGTTGAACCTGATGCTTTGTCTTGGGACTTAGGTATGAGTACTATTTTGCCCGGCGAATTGAGGAAGCTCGAAGGTACTTCCAATGTTCGCCTTGTTCAATCTTTGGTGAAGATATGTGAGCAGGTAGACATTTTTGTTCTTTGTTTTGAATTCTTTGTTGTACAGTGGTTTTTCTTACTCTTTCTGTTTTTAGGGCAAGTATTTTGCACTCCAGCTGGGTGTGCAAAATGATGAACTGTGGAATAGTCGGAGAGCTCTTCAAGGTCAGCTGGAGTCGGAGAAAGCTAAAACCAGGGGTTTGGAGCTGCAGCTGCAACTTGCTAAAGATGATCTCCAAAAGTTAGAGGCTGACAAAGTTATTCTTGAGAAAGAGAAAGGCGACCTAGTTCAGGCTGCCGCGTCGGCAGAGGGATCTCGTCAACAGGCATATGATGATGGTTATGATGCCGGTTATCTTAAGCGCCAGGAGGAGTTGATGGCGTTTGCTGGTAACCTAACTCCTCGGAGGCCTGTTTCTGGTAGTCGACTTGCTGATCGTTCTTCTTAGCGACTTTAGTTTGACCTGGCAGGCCTTGGACTGTCTATTTTTTTTTTTTTTTTTTTTTTTTTTTTTTTTTTTTTATCGCCCAATCTTTTGTGCAGTTATTTGGGCTGAAATTTTTGTAATAGAAGGAGTAGAAATTTGAAAACGATGATCTTTTGTAGGCAGATTCTTGCCTGATCAAATGTCTCCTGTATATATACTTTGTTATGCTCGTTCTTCCCTTGTGCATGGATATAGTCATCATGAAATAATCATTATGGAGTAGCATACTCGCGTTACTAGATAGAGAAAAGATAGCTTGTCCTTGTTTTATCACTGTTTTAGTAACTGATTTTGCTTTTGCCAATCACAACCTTTGTCGATCAAACTTTGTATACTCCATTCTGGTCGATGTTCGATCCGTGCTTTGTAAATTTGTCCCTTTATGACATATTTCTTATATAAGGAGGTTATTGTTCCACCTGTTTGAACTTCGCTTTTCTTCTCATCAAAGGGAAATTTCCCTCTCCGTGCTTTTCATAAATCCATGTCTTTCATCATTAACTTTTTAACTATACTTTTCTCTAGCCAGTATATCATACTCTTGATATGGGAGGAATTGGAAAATGTAATAATTCTGGCCAGATCTGACCCGTTCAGACCTCCTTCAGCAATTCTTTGGAAAATTAGGCAGTGACGGCCTTATAGTTTCGAATAGGGAGGGCTATTCTCCTGATTTCGATGTCAGATTTCTTGGATTCTAAGTGGAATTCTTGTATGGCCAACTTAGTAGTCCCCCAATGATGTATGAGGCAGTTACGACCCCCGTATGGTGGAGGCTCTGGTCGTTTTTAGGCAATTATTCTCTTTCAACGGTTCAACTTTGCATGCCTTCGTTGAGGAGTTCTTAATATTTTCTATTAGGCGACCCTCATATATGATCGTGCAGATCGTTTTGGTCTTTGAACTTCTTTAAGTTTTCTTGGATTATTTTGTTGATCGCTTCGATCTGTAGATTTGTTTGTCGTCGATCAGTTGAGTCGATCAGACGGGCGCCGTTCCAACTTACTTGCATTTAATTCGGGAAGTCAAAGGGTCGCGTTCTCATCCCTTGATTAAACTCCTATCGTCCGTAGGATCATTCTCACGGGCGCCTATAAATAAGTAGGCAGTTTCCTTATTTTCCATTCATAACAATGGGTATCTCGGTTTCCTTAGATTTCATTTTGCCTTCAGATCCCATAATGTTCAAGAAGTCACATTATCGTGATTTGTTCGTTCGCAGTAACGAAATTGTCCCCAGTCTTGTATTGACGGGTCCCATGTCAGCCCTTCCTTGTATCGACGGATCCCATGAGATCTCTGCCTTAGTCTTCATCACATTAGAGGTCCGTGGTTTCCGTCTGCACATGGAGGGTTCGTACCTTGCCGGCCATCCTCGTCCTTGGAGGTTACTTCCGGATTGATAGACCACCGGGGTGGCCGGTAAAGTTACCGTTTCACGGCGGTCCCGAAGAGATGCTGCTCTAGAGTAAAATGTTTTATAGATAAAGTAAAAGCAGTATCTTCTTCTGGGTGAGTGAGCATTGCTAGCTTATCTGGCTGGTAGTGTTCATTTCATCTGGAATCACATACGATCTTCAGAGCCCTGCCATCGAACCAAAGAAGTCGACCATCCTGAGCAGCATGCTTCTTAGGTGGTTTATTATGATCGATGAGGTACTAGGGAGGAGATTGGTGTTTCCGTGGACATTGTCGTGAAGATAGTCGATCCCGTAGGATCAATTTAACTAGATCATTGTAACGATCTTTAGATAGCAAGCAGATTTTTGTAACGTAGAATATTTGTATGTAATTGATTTGATGAATAAAATATTATTTATTTCTTGCATTTTCTTTGTCGTTTGATAATTTTATTTACGAGGAGTAATTTCCGAGCAGATGAATTCATACTTGATTTACCTTTCAAAACTTTAGGAGTATCAGCGGATCTTATTTAGATCGTTAGGAGTAGATCGAGGAGTTTTTATTGAGCGTATCAATGTGTACTCAATCTTGCTATAATTTAGACTTAGGATTTCATAACAAAATCCTTCTTTGTCGTTGTAATTAATCGAGGAGTTTTTATTGAGCGGATCAATATTTACTCAACTCGTTTTGTTTAGACTTAGGTTTTTAACCCAAAAATCTCTTTGATCGTTGAACATATATCGAGGAGTTTTTATCGAGCGGATCGATGTTTACTCAACTCGTTTTGTTTAGACTTAGGTTTTTAGTACCTGAAGTCTTTTAATCATTATAGATATATCGAGGAGTTTTTATCGAGCGGATCGATGTTTACTCAACTCGTTTTGTTTGGACTTAGGTTTTAATACCTGAAGTCTTTTAATCATCATAGATATATCGAGGAGTTTTTATCGAGCGGATCGATGTTTACTCAACTCGTTTTGTTCGGACTTAGGTTTTAATACCTGAAGTCTTTTAATCATCATAGATATATCGAGGAGTTTTTATCGAGCGGATCGATGTTTACTCAACTCGTTTTGTTCGGACTTAGGTTTTTAATACCTGAAGTCTTTTAATCATTATAGATATATCGAGGAGTTTTTATCGAGCGGATCGATGTTTACTCAACTCGTTTTGTTCGGACTTAGGTTTTTAATACCTGAAGTCTTTTAATCATTATAGATATATCGAGGAGTTTTTATCGAGCGGATCGATGTTTACTCAACTCGTTTTGTTTGGACTTAGGTTTTAATACCTGAAGTCTTTTAATCATCATAGATATATCGAGGAGTTTTTATCGAGCGGATCGATGTTTACTCAACTCGTTTTGTTCGGACTTAGGTTTTTAATACCTGAAGTCTTTTAATCATTATAGATATATCGAGGAGTTTTTATCGAGCGGATCGATGTTTACTCAACTCGTTTTGTTCAGACTTAGGTTTTTAATACCTGAAGTCTTTTAATCATTATAGATATATCGAGGAGTTTTTATCGAGCGGATCGATGTTTACTCAACTCGTTTTGTTCAGACTTAGGTTTTTAATACCTGAAGTCTTTTAATCATTATAGATATATCGAGGAGTTTTTATCGAGCGGATCGATGTTTACTCAACTCATTTTGTTTTAGACTTAGGTTTTTCGTACCAAAAGTCTTTTTGATCATTAAATATATATGTTGAGGAGTTTTTATCGAGCGGATCGATGTTTACTCAACTCGTTTTTGTCGTCGGGATGAGGAGTGTTTATTGAGCGGATCAATGTATACTCGACTCATTTATAATTCAGACTTAGGTTTATCACCAAAAAGTCTTTGTTGCGGTTGATATAGATCGAGGAGTGTTTATTGAGCGGATCAATGTATACTCGACTCGTTTCGTTCTAATATTTATCAATATGCTAGTGTAATTCCACAGAGCGTTAATCGAAATAATCGATGTATAGAAAATGCTAAAATTTTTACTATTTGAACTCTAGGCTAGGGCCTTCGTTACAAGGATTAAAACTTGATAAAGTAAAAATAAAACAATGCAGTATAATCTGCTAAAATTTATTTACCATAGTATTTCCTAAGGTTGACTGCGTTCCAGGTTCTTGGTAAGGCTGTCCCATCCATGTGTGCAATTTTGTATGAACCTTTCTTTCCTACGCCAATGACGATGTAAGGTCCATCCCAATTTTGTTGTAACTTTCCCACATGCTTGGATACTTCTACCTTTTTCAAAACCAAGTCTCCTTCTTTGAAGGTTCGGACGCGTACTTTTTGATTGTATGCTTTCTCCATATTTGCCTTAGTGGTTTGTAGGCGTACAGCAGCTTTATCTCTTAAGGCTTCTGTTAAATCAACGTCATTTTCCCTCGCCTTTTCATTTTCTTCTTTATTGAACATCTCTATTCTTGGAGTTGGAATTAAAGTTTCCACAGGGATAACAGCTTCCGACCCATACATCAAGCTGAATGGGGTTTCCCCAGTTGAATTTCTTACCGTAGTTCGATTAGCCCACAAAACTCCTGGTAGCTCATCGAGCTATTTTCCTTTGGCGGCTCCTAACCTTTTTTCCAAAGATTTTATTATCTCTCGGTTTGCTACTTCAGTTTGTCCATTTGCTCGAGGATGTCCTACCGAGGTAAAATTTTGTTGAATTCCGAGTCTTGTACACCATTCTATTATCTGTTTTCCCGCGAATTGAGTTCCATTATCGGAGATAAGGACCCTTGGGATGCCGAATCGACATACTATGAATTTCCAGAGGAAGTTAATAACTTGGAATTGGGTTATTCGTGCGAGGGCGACGCATTCTATCCATTTGCTAAAGTATTCTACAGCGACCAGGACATAGGATTTCTTTGATCTAGCTGTTGGGAAAGGTCCCACGATGTCCATTCCCCATTGATCGAATGGCCAACAAATCGGGATAGGGTGCATATTTTCTGCTGGTCGATGGCATATGTTAGCATGAATCTGGCAGTGATGACATTCTTGGACATATTGAGCGGCATCTTTATTGATGGTTGGCCAATAGTAACCTGTTCTGAGACATTTTAAGGCCAATGCCCTCGATCCACTGTGATTTCCTGCGTCTCCTTCATGTATTTCTCGCAGTATATCCATGGTTTGTGATTCAGGGATGCATCTCAGGAGAATTCCCGATACTGATCGTCTGTAGAGTTTTCCTTCTATAAGTGTATACTTTGGGGCTCGATATTTTATTTTCCGAGCTTCATTCTGATCAGATGGTAGTTTTCCATCTTGAAGATAGTCTTTCATTGGGTTCATCCAGTTTTCTTCGGCTTCTTCGATTTCCATTATATCGATTATCGGTATTTCATCGATATCGATTGCTGGTGTATTAGATATCAACCAGTTAATCACCCGTTCGGTCTTTCCGTCATGGGATCCTGTGAATTTTGATAGCTGATCGGCCCATTTATTTTCCGAACGTGGGATGTTCTGGATACTGAAGCTTTCAAATTTCCCAGCTAGAGATTTCACTTTGGCGAGGTATTTGATCATATTGAACTCTTTAGCCTCGTATAGGCCTTCTATTTGTCTTTGTACTAATTCCGAATCAGTTAGTACCTTCAGACTCTTTATGTTGGCTTTTATCGCCATCTCCATTCCTGCGATTAACGCTTCATATTCGGCTTCATTGTTTGTTACGACGAAGTCCAATGTTATCGCGTAATTCAAATCTTCCTTATTTGGTCCAGTGAAGTTAATTCCGGCGCCTCCCCCTTCTCGGTATGAAGCACCGTCGACATGCATTAACCAAGTTTGATCCTCGATCATCAAAACATCGTTGTTGTGGCATCTCGACGATTCAGTGGCCTGCGTCGGTGTTTCTAGTATAAAATCGGCCAACACCTGGGCCTTGATGGCAATCCTCGGTTTGTAGTCTACCTCGAACTGGCTGAGTTCGATGGCCCATTTGATTAGTCGTCCGGAGGCTTCTGGTTTTGCTAGGATTTGTCTTAACGGTTGATTCGTCAAAACGATGATTTTGTAGGTTAAGAAGTAGGGTCGGAGTTTTCGTGCAGCCACTACTAAGGCCAGCGTGAATTTTTCTATTTCCAAGTAATTCTTCTCCGCCCCTTGTAATAACTTGCTGAGATAATAGACAGGCTTATGCTCTGAACCCTCTATCTTAATTAGGACTGAGCTAACGGCCGTATCGGAGATGGAGATGTATAAGTACAATGGTTCCCCTTCTGTCGGTTTGGCCAACATCGGAGGGGATGTTAAATATTCTTTGAGTTGTTCGAAAGCTCGTTCACATTCTTCGGTCCAAACGAAGTTTTTCGCTTTTCGAAGTGTTTGGAAAAAGGGCAAGCTTCTATCCGCCGATTTAGATATAAATCTATTCAACGCTACGATTTTCCCAACCAAGCTTTGCACTTGAGAGATGGTCTTGGGAGGTTTCATTTCAGTTATGGCTCGAATTTTTTCTGGGTTGGCTTCTATTCCTCGCTGGTGTACCAAATATCCCAAAAATTTTCCTGACTTAACACCGAAGGTGCATTTTGCGGGGTTCAACTTCATACGATATTTTCTTAAGATTTGGAAACATCGATCTAGATGTTTTACGTGATCTGCTTCATTCATACTTTTAACTAACATGTCGTCTACATAGACCTCCATTATTTCTCCGATTAACTCCCTGAACATTAGGTTTACCAATCTTTGGTATGTAGCCCCAGCGTTCCTTAATCCGAACGGCATTACTATAAAGCAGTATACTCCCTGTTCGGTTATGAATGCGGTCTTCTCTTGGTCGCGCTCGTCCATGTATATTTGGTAAAAGCCTTGGAAGGCGTCCATCATGCTGAACAGCGCAAAGCCAGCAGTCGAGTCGACCAATAAGTCGATTCTTGGGAGGGGGTAAGGGTCGCGTGGACATAACTTGTTAAGGTCGGTGAAATCATTACACATCCTCCATTTGTTGTCCTTTTTATCCCCCTTTGCTACTAGTACAACATTACATAGCCACTCCGAGAAATGTATTTCTCGGATTTGTTTTGCTTCCATCAGTCTTTCAACTTCGGCTTTAATGATTTTATCTTTCACTGGTCCATGATTTCTTTTCTTCTGTCTGGCGGGTTTCGCCGAAGGGTCAATTTTTAGGGTATGCTTGATTACTCGAGGATCGATCCCTTCGATGTCATTTGCACTCCAAGCGAAAACGTCCACGTTATTTCTTAGAAATTCGATTAACATTACTTCTCCTTCTTTGCTCAATTCTGTACCAATTCTTGTCCTTTTGGACGAGTCGCCTTCTACTAGAATTATATCTTTATGTTCTGGGGGTTGCAAGGATAAATCTAGTGGTTCTTTCCCCTTTTTATCTAATCGATCAGTAATAGGAATTTCGTCCTCATTTCTAATT
This sequence comes from Penstemon eatonii, assembly GCA_038501285.1. NCBI lineage: Eukaryota > Viridiplantae > Streptophyta > Magnoliopsida > Lamiales > Plantaginaceae > Penstemon > Penstemon eatonii. The sequence continues at coordinate 48,802,189 of CM076715.1, read as the reverse complement.
GGATCGTCTTCGATCTTTCTCTTGCTCGGAGTAATAGGGTTAGGATGTTCTCTCAAGGTCAGCGACGTGCTGTAGCAATCCCACGCCATACAGTGGTCATTCGTTATTTCTCCAATGCCGCTATCGGTCGGAAATTTTATTTTCTGGTGATAGGTAGAGACCACAGCTCGAAAAAGGTTAAGGGCTGGTCGCCCTAATATAGCGTTATAAGCGAAGGGTGTTTCTACCACTAGGAATTTTACCAGCTTCACTGTTCGAAGTGGCTTCTTTCCGAGCGATACACTCAAAGATATTGTTCCGCTGGGGATGATCTCGGACCCTCCAAAGCCTACTAACGGTGTGGCTACCTTTTGTAGGTTTGTTTGTCCGAGGTTCATTTGTGCTAAAACCTCCCTGGAGATGATATTTGCTGAGCTTCCATTATCGATTAGGATTCTTTTCACATTGTAATTCGCTATTTCTAACGACACTACCATAGGGAAATCTGGGTTATCTTCTTTCGTATCCCAAGTAATGTTTTTAGGTACTTCGCCTTCGTTAAAGCTAATTGGCTCGTGATTTGTTGGCCTATTTTCTAACGTCCATATTTCATTTGGATATTTAGAACTTGCAATTAAGGATCTGGCCATTCTTCGTCGAGCATTGCGACTATCTCCACCCGCAGGCCCCCCGGATATAGTGTGGATAGTTCCATTGATCTAGTCGTGATTCAACTCCTGAGTAGGTCGATGTTCTGGTGACCTTCGATGAGAACTTCTCCTTTGAGTTCCGTTCCGGGGGCTTCTGCTTCTTTCCCTTTTGCGATTATCTCGTTCTATGTATTCGTCTAGTTTTCCTTGCTCGATCAGTTTTTCAACTTCTCTCTTAAGGTGAAAACAATTTTCCGTTCGATGCCCATGTGCCCTATGGTACTTACAGTATTGATCATAGTTTCTAGACCCTGGTCTGGGCTGAGCGATTTTCCTCGCCTCAGGAATCCAATTATTCCTTTCTAGAACTTCCAAGATTTCTTCGATTGGAGCATTTAATCTTGGGTGTTCTACTTGATTCACTCTGCTTCTGATTGGTGGTTCAGGGTTTCTTGGTCTTTGGTAGAAATTAGGTTGCCTTTCTCGGTCGGCTCCGCTGTATTCCAGTCGCTGGAAAACGTTACCTCTCTTGGAAGATCGCTCGTAATCCAAGGATCTTTGGGCGGGAATCCTATCATGCCGCTTAGACCCTGTAGCCGTAACTTTGTTTTTGTTTTTATCCTTAAAGGAATTCATCTCTTCTTGAGTCATATACTTAGATGCTAGGCTCATGATGTCGGCGAACGTTCTTGGTTGTTTTCGGCTGAGGGCGTTTCCAAACTGCCTGTTTTTAGTGAGGTCGAAGAGGATAGAAATTATGTAATCGATATTCGGAGAGTCGATTTTGAGTAACTCTACGTTGAATCTTGCCAACCAATTTCTTAGGGATTCCCCCTCTTGTTGGTATATTGTTCCTAGGTAACTCATCGGCAGTTTTTGTCTCTTCAGACTGGCAAATTGCTGTGTTAGTTTATTGCATAATTCTCGGAAACTGAATATGGAATTGGCCGGCTGTTTGGCAAACCAATCCAACGCGAGTCCTTCGAATGTTGTCACCATTAGCTTGGCAGTGTATTCGGCGGAGTGGGCATATAGATTCATAATGTTCGTAAAGCTAAAAATATAATCATCCGGGTCAGTGGTTCCATCGTAGCGAGGTAGTCTGCCCGGGACTTGTCCGATCGATTGTGCCTCTTTTATTTCCCTGCAGAAGGGAGAACAGGCCGCAAGGCTTTCCTGGAGTTCCGTGGTTCGGGCCCACGGATTTTGAATAGTCCGTAAGCGTTGTTCAAGTCGGTCCTGCACCATCCTTTCAATTTCTCTTTCCGTCAGTCGAGCCGTTCGTGGTCGATCAGGGATTGTATCATCTATATCATCCTCAATAGGGATAATTGTTCGTTCCCTGGATCTACTACGCCTCGCCGGGGTTTTTCTGTGACCTCGTTTCCTTCGAGGATTGTTGTCGGAGGGTTTCGAATTGTCCTGTTGTGGACTGTGTAGCGAGCGGTGCTCGCTTGGTGGGCTATCAGCTTGTTGAGATACATGATCGTTTTGTCCGGGCGTTCTCCGAGCAGGAATTGTCCTGGCAGCCCTAGGGTTTTGCGGAATTTGATCAAGCACAAGTAATTCTTCCGGGGAGAGTGATTTAAAGAGCATCGCTATTTGTCGTAATTTCTCCTGAGCACCCGGGAGAGGAGCAGGGATCTCGGGGACTTCCGGCTCTTCCTGTATCGTGCCGGGAGGACCTCCTAGGGGTTCATGATCTCGGGGATGGGTATTCTGTAAATTCTCGTCGGTGTTGGGAACGTTATTATTGTCGTTCTCCTGTGGATCTTCAGATGTGTCATGACCGGTGGTTGTGTTACTTCTTGCTCCGATACGAGCGCTTTTCCTTGGGCGAGCCATATGTCGATCGAATAATTAACCTAGCCCCTCGGTGGGCGCCAACTGATTTAACCGTTTTTCGTCGGGTTAATTTAATATCAGTGAATTTGTGATATCGGGGGTTTGGATATTGAATTATTCAGTATATTGGGTTCTGTTACTTTATTCTGGATGGATCGTTTACAAAGAAAAGCAATAATCAAAGGCAAGAAGTAAAACCATTAACGAAATTAAGAACGCAATGATATGGAGGTAAAGTTCTGCCACAATAATGGATATTATTGAGTTCTATTGTTATCAATGTATTCTTGTGTAATCTCAGAATTAAGAGAATTCGTAGTTGTCTTATACAACGAATAACTAGGTATTTATATTATGCTAAACCTAGTATTACAAGGAATCATAGTCCTAGTTGGACTCGGCCCAACCTATCCTTCCTGGGTCCGGAGTGTAATCTTTACTCGGAGCGAGCGGCATCAGGCTGGGTCAGTAAGAAGATCCCGATCCTTTGTAATTGGTCGAACCGGTCTTATAATCTCTGTTCGATCTGATCAGTATGTAGGGTGCGAAATAGCCCCCATCACTAAGCAATATTTAAAAATAATCAAGCATATTTTTCTCTATAAAACTGAGATTAAAAATATGTTTTAATAACTTTTCACCAAACTAACAATGAGAAACGAAAAGTTCTTTAATCATAAATTTTCTTTGAAAAAATTTACAAATTTTCCATCTTAAAACACAAGTGATCAAAGCACTACTTCAAATCAATTAATCAAAAGTTTATAAAAAGTAACTATGTAAAACAGCGACAAAACAGCACATTTGCCCCCTTATTTTCAGATTTACAAAAATAACCCCAAAAGTTTCAAAAACTCCCATTTTTACAAATAAACTCGGAGCAACTTTAAAACTAATAATTTTTAAGTAAAATCAAACCAAATATCAAACAAAAATATATATTTTCAGTCCACTATACTCCCAAATTTTCGCATCCCTAACCCTTGAACTTTTAAAATCTTTCAAAAATACCCCCCCAAAGTTTCGAAAATTATGAACAATAACCTTTTTAGAAAAATAAATCAAGATCCAAAAATATAAGCAATATTTAAACAAAATCAAAGCAAGTCACATTAAATATCTAATATTAAACTCAACAACTTATCACAAAAGCTCAAAGGATAAGCTAAACTTCTTCAATATATATATTAAAAAGAAGAAAGTAATATCACAAAGACTAAAGAACACATGCATAGATGTCTTTTTACCCAATGCAACGAAGGGGGTGAAACTCTCTTCATTTCCAGAACTCCGAAGGTGGTGGTGGCAGCTCCGGTGGCAGTGGTGGCGGCTCCGGTTGTGGTTCATAAAAAGGCCTTCAAATCCTTACTTTTCACCATTTTCTAACGGCTGTAGATTCACTTTGGGAGTTCCAAACGACGATCCGAACGGTCAATATGTAGATCCATGTGTGTAGAACCATCACACAAAATTTGGGCATGATCCAAAGGTGGACGAAGACGAAATGGTCGAAAAACCAAGGCTGGGTTGTGAAAATCCGAAAATTCTATTTCTAATGTGTTATCTCTTTCCCCTCTCTCTTCAACACTCAAGTTTTCACTATGTGAGGAGTAAAAATAATTTAAGAATGAGATGGAGTGTTTAGATAGAGAATGAAATCAGATTTAAAAATGTACACATACATGTATACATACAAACTTTACTTAGAAAAGTGCGAAGACATAATTGTCTTCAATAAACCCACCAATGCGTGTATTTTCTTGGGTAGAGGAGTTCCTTAACCCAAGGGCATGCTTTTGCAGCTCTTGGAGTGCGCTAGGAGGAGAAATTATTACTCCTGTAGAGAATCTTCAACTTGGGGCGAATTTACACTTTGCCCCCTGAAGTTTTGGAAGGCTTACATTTTTGTCCCCAAAAACAAAAATTTTGTGCATCCAAGCCCGAAAATCTTTCAAAAAGGTCTTAATCAAATTTTAAAGTAACTTTTATATTTTAATTTTTTCAAGTTCAAAAGATCACAATTTTTAAATAATTTGTTCAAATTAATGCTCAACTTTGAAAATAAAATGTAGCACATATATTTAGATTAAAATTAAATCAAAAGTGTTCAAAATTTTTGGGGCGTTACAGCTGGACATCGACCGTGGAGTGTGGGAGAATTCCCAAATTTGCAGGGGTGCTAATTTTGGAATGGTCAATCGACAGAGTGTTCGATTGATTTAGAGTAAGTCTTACTCGAATAATTAAATAATATTTAATTATAACCCACGGCCAATTATGTGGTGAACCTACGGGGGCATACACAATACACATGAAGCGAAAGAGAGGAAATAAGAACAACCGAGTCGACTGGGTCGACTGGGTGAATAATCGACTGGGTCGATTATTATGGGTGGGTCGATTGGGTCGACCCAATTGGAACAAAATGGGATCCAATTGGAATTGGATCAGGATCATAAATTAAATTGGAATTTAATTTGTGGATTAATTAATTAAGTTGGATTTAATTAATTAGAAGGGATTTTAATTAAATGGGCTTAGAGTCTGATTTAATTAAATGGGAGATTAAGTTAATTAATTGGGTTATTGAAAGATTAAATAAAGCCTGGTCAAATTAATTAACTGGGCCATGAATTAATTAGAAGACTTGGTCTTCTAATTAAAGAGGGCCATGGACCATGTAGGAGAGAGGAAACATAGTCCTATTAGGACTAGGTTAGGGAGATAACTATAAGTAGCAATCTTGTAGTTATTTTTCACACAACTCCATAAGCAAATTTTGAGCAAGAGCAAAATTCTCTCTCCCCTCTCCCAATAAAAGTCGACCGAACCCTGTCTTCCTCTTGGAAGAATTTTTCGTTTTCGATTTGTTCCTAAATCGTTCCTAATTCCTAGATCTTAATATATCTTGTGTTCTAGTCCATCAAGATATATTATTTTCGTGATATTGTGGTGTATCAACTCGTAGAGGCGCAACACGTGGGGCGCTCCTTGAAAAGCCTGGATCGATTTTGCTGGAGCAGAAATCATAGTTCGTTTTGCTGACTGCCAACTTGGATTTGCAAGGAGATAGGTATAACATGTAAACTTATACTATCGTTTTAATTAATATTTATATATATACACCTAGATTAGTATCCTGGCAAGATTCCTTAAGAGGTCCTAAAATTTTTATATTACGCTGTGCCTAGGGCTGTTTATCTTACCGAATCCCAACAGTGGTATCAGAGCCAACTCTAGGCTTTGTATATATATAAATTTGCAAATTCTGTGTTATAAATCATATGTTTGATTTATGTGTGGCTAGTTCTTTAACTTTTCATGTTTTAGGACGTTTGTTATTTAACTTGGAGTTAATGGATAATTTTAGATTCGAAAATTTTTATCATGTTGATGTTATTTTGGATTGGGATTTAATTAAATGGGGTTTGTTGAATTAAATCTGTAAGTAATCGAAGAAACAAAAAAAATATATATTTTTATTGGATCCAACCCGCGGTGGCACGCGGCGGCACCGCACCGCGGCTGGGCGACCATCGCGAGCCGCGGCCTGCAGCAGCGTGCGAACAGCACGCTGTCCGCGCACGCTGCGCACAGCAGCAGCCCACCGGCTGCTGTCTGCGCGCAGCTGTGCGCGGCAGCCTGCTGCCGCACGCAGCCCACGCACCGCGGCTGCTGCCGCGGGCAGCTCACGCACACCTGGTGGTCGCGCGTGGGTTGTCCACGTGGTAGCCCATGATTGGTCTCGACTGGTCATGTTTGGGTTGGACTCTAATTCTGCCTATTTTGAAAAATTCTGAAAATTTAGAATTTTGGGAGATTAGGAAACATGGAGTGTTTTGGATAAGGTAGTTATTTTGTTAGACCTAAACACTACCTTAATTCAACTAATCTAAACAAAATAGGATTATCTTGAAAATCTTGGAGATTGGGAATATTTGGGAAACTTGGAGTTTTGGATAAGGTAAGAATCTTAGAGATTTAGATTACCTTAATTAACCAATTTAATCAAGATAAGTTTGTAGATTACTTAAAGCTCAAGTAAGAGCTAATTAATCTTAGATGTTAATTGTTAATTCAAAATTAATTAACTTAGATAATTTTTGAGAATTAAAATTAATGGAGCCGTTAAATTTACATTTATGCCCTTATGTGAATTTATGCATGTTCTTGAGTGAATGTGTGGATTGATCGATTTTGCCCTTAAGCCCTGTGTAGTTTTTGGTTTATTTATTTTTGGGTTGTAATTAAATGGGCCTGATTGGTGCTCTTGCTTGCGCAGACAAATGTAATAGAATAGGACCATTTAAATTATGTAAGCTAGGCTTAGATTAGGCTTGGAGCCGAGAAGACCTCATGAAGACTTGGAGATCCGCATGGAGGCCCATTTACCTTGGAGGACATGGAGGCCCAATCATGCTGGATATTACAAGAAGGCCCATGATGTATGGGTTTGAAAATTGTAATAGTTAGGACCATTTAAATTATGTAAGCTAGGCTTAGATTAGGCTTGGAGCCGAGAAGACCTCATGAAGACTTGGAGATCCGCATGGAGGCCCATTTACCTTGGAGGACATGGAGGCCCAAATTCATTACATGGAGGCCCAATCATGCTGGATATTACAAGAAGGCCCATGATGTATGGGTTTGAAAATTGTAATAGTTAGGACATTTAATTTCCACCCTAGACTGACCAATTGATTCATCACTTGGCTCGTGATGAATCGCATAGGATGGGCAATCGATCAATCATACCCTGCTAGGTGATGTATGTTTACTTATATTCTTTGATGTATGTTATGCATGCTTAGAATAGATCACGTAAACAAGATAAGCATAATCTGATGAGACATCGCACAAGAAAACTTAAAACCTCCAATTGAACTTAAAATTCAATTAGAATATTAAATCGAATTTGAGGGCGCATATGAATAGTCTCTATGGTCCGAGCCTATCCAATTACTAGGTCTTAGGCATATTGTACGAATATATCTCGATGTCTCACGAGTCGGGGTCGAGCTATAGGAAGATGATATGTCTATTGCCTCGATGCACGAGTTTAGTGCCAAGGGAGAGGATAGCAAGGTTTTAGGCGCTGTCTCACGAGTCGTGGGGTGTCTAGGATTGAACTATTTCTCTCCACGAGTATTGGACATGATTTAACGCTAGTAAGTATGGATGTCTCACGAGTCGTGGGTCCATATCAAAAAACGAGGCTAAATGAACTTAAGGGTTAGCTGCGATGGTTAACCGTCGACGTAATCGACCACCAAGTGAATCAAATAGTATGGCCAACGAGTCGTGGGTACTAGGAGATTGCATTTGGGCCTTAAGCCCGCTAGGATATTTTAAATTCCCGAAACTTATGTGGGGGCATAAGATTTTGATTAAAATAGTGGGAGTAATTTACAAATAAAAACCATGTTTGTAAATTGTGCATTTTAAATTAATCTTTCGCGTATTTATTTCTTCTCTCGTCATTTTATAGATATGATGTCAAAAGAGCTTAGAGCACTTAGAGATTTGTCCATCTCATCACTTGAACGTAATATTTTAACTGGACCCAACTTGCATTTCTGGACGCATCATTTGAATGGATTATTTGAAGCTGAAAACATATCCTATGTTTTGTCTGTGCCACCACCCATTACTATTTCACATGACGTTCCTGATGAGCTCCGTAAAAGCATCACCAAATGGAAACTGGATGATGACTTAGCTCGTGAATACATGTTGGAATATATGTCACTTGATCTGCGTTTGCAACATGAGCATATGGCATCCGCGAAAGAGATTCTCTCGAATCTCAAATTCCTTTATGCGATTAGAGATGGTCGTCGCAGATTTGCGATCACGAGAGAACTCTTGCAAGCAAGAAAGAGAAGGGAAACTCCTGTCGGAATCCACGTACACAAGATGATTCAACTTCTGTCTGAACTCGATGATATGGGTGTCGTGATGGACAATGATTTCCGAGTAGATCTTATTCTACAATCTCTTCCTAGATCATATGACCGATTTATCGCAGACTTGAATCTCCAGAGGCGAGAGATCACTGTGCATGTCCTGCGACAGATGCTCGAGGAACACGAAGCTTCTTTTGGAAAGAAAGCGAGGGTTGGCGAAAGGACTGGGCGGCGTTCAAAACCAAAGCAAATGGAAACCATAGCTCCTTATTGCACAAGGTCAAGGGAAAGGATTAAATTCGAACCTATGGAGAGTTCGAACAGGTATATTCCTTGTTGAAGTTAATTTTACAATTAACTGTGCATTTTTGGTGTTGGACACTGACTCGAGTTCTCATCCTTGTAGGTGATGGGAGCATTAAGGAAACTGGAGCCTGAGGATTGGATCCTTGAATAAGGCAATGGAGCTGGAGTTGCTACCGAGGCCGTAGGCAAAAGTAGATTTAGGTGGTTTGATAAAGTCATTAGGAAACTTTCATTTATGTACCTAGTTATTAATGAAAAACTTTTATTCATGTTAATGAATAATGTTGATTTTAATAAAAGCTCCTGTTTTAGTTTTTCATTAGGTACATTGAATTATTGACTTTACTTCATAAAACCGCCTAAGTTAGTCATGCACGTACAACAAAACAAAAGGAAACAAGATAATGAAATATCTGCCCAATTATGGCACGCTCGACTTGAACATATATCTAAGTCAAGGATTCAAAAGTTAGCATCATCTGGCGCGATTGAAATCAATCGCATTGATGAAATGCCAACATGTGAACCATGTCTGAAGGGTAAAATGGCTAAGTTGCCATTCAAGGGAAACCCTGAGTGAGCCAAGCAAACATTGGACTTAATACATACTGACGTATGTGGACCACTAAGAAAAAGGCACCCGAGGTGGCTATGACTACTTCATCACTTTCACTGACGACTTTAGTCGTTATGGATATGTGTTCTTGTTGAAACACAAGTCTGAAGCCTTGAGCGATTCAAAGAATTCAAGATGGAAGTAGAGAATCAACTTGGTCATACGATAAAGGCTCTTCGTTCTGACCGAGGTGGAGAATTTCTTAGTAACGAATTTCTGAATTATCTTGTAGAGCATGGAATATTATCGCAGTGGACTCCTCCTGCAACACCCCAATTAAATGGAGTAGCAGAGAGAAGGAATCGAACTTTAATGGACATGGTTCGATCCATGATGAGTGCCACTGACCTTTCTCTTTCATTTTGGGGACATGCCCTCCTCACGGCAACGAAGATACTGAACATGGTAACTTCTAAATTCGTAGAAAAGACACCATACGAATTATGGTTTGACAAGGCACCCTCATACGCATTCATGCGCATATGGGGATATCCCGCTTACGTTAAAAAGCTAGTGGGAGACAAATTGGAAACTAAATCCACTTTGTGCAAATTCGTGGGGTATCCAGAAAACTCGATAGGATACGAGTTCTACGATCCTACAAGACAAATTACGTTTGTCTCGAGGAACGCTCACTTCTTGGAGAAGGATTTCTTGGTTGACAAGAAGGAAAATAACGTAGAACTGGATGAGGTCACTGAAGCTGAAAAGGCCGAAGAGGTCAATCAAGCTGACCCGTCGCCACATGCAGTGGGAGAACATGAGCATGAAAGTACACCAGAAAGTACACCGATTCTTCGTAGGTCAGAAAGACAACGTAGAGAAACCGAGAGGTACTACGGTCTGCTGCATGAGACTGGACAGTCTCTAACCGACCCAAGGACTTACGAAGAGGCTATGCTAGACATAGACTCGCGAAGCCATGGAATCCGAATTGGACTCCATGCACTCAAACAAGGTCTGGGCCTTGGTAGATCCACCAGTGGGAGTGGCTCCCGTGGGTTGCAAGTGGATCTATAAGCGAAAGCTTGGAGTGAACGGAGAGGTAATAACATACAAGCCGCGATTAGTGGCAAAAGGATATACTCAAAGACCTGGTATCGACTTTGAGGAGACCATCTCGCCCGTCGCAATGCCTAAATCCATTCGAATCTTGCTGTCCATAGCTACGTGGTATAACTACGAGATATGGCAGATGGATGTAAAGACTGCCTTTCTCAATGGGGACATTTACAAGGAGATCTACATGGAGCAACCAAAAGGATATGCATCCAAAGGAGATGAACACAAGGTGTGCAAACTCCAGAGGTCCATTTATGGACTGAAGCAAGCTTCCCGAAGTTGGAATATTCGTTTCGATGAGACAATCCAAACTTTTAGATTCATCAAAAACATGTTCGAACCTTGCGTGTACAAGAAGATCAGTGGGAGTACAGTTGAATTTTTGGTGCTTTACGTTGACGACATTCTTCTCATTGGAAACAATGTGAAAGCATTGTCCGAAACTAAAGCATGGTTATCTACACAATTCTCAATGAAGGATATGGGAGAAGCATCCTTTGTACTAGGTATAAGGATCTACCGAGATAGATCAAAAGGACTGATGGGCCTCTTCCAATCCAAGTACATAGATAAAATCTTGAAAAGATTTAGTATGGAAGAATCCAAGAGAGGATTGCTTCCAATGAGACATGGGATTGCACTCTCTAAGTCTATGGCCCCAAAGACGCCAGAAGAGAGAAGCAATATGTCTCGAGTACCATATGCATCCGCGATAGGAAGCATAATATATGGTATGTTATGTACGAGACCAGACGTAGCGTACGCTTTAATCGTTACAAGTCGCTACCAGTCTGATCCAGGTGAGCAGCAATGGATAGCCGTAAAGGCAATTATGAAGTACCTGAGAAGGACTAAGGAATTTTTCTTGGTATACGGTGGAGGAGAATTGAAATTGGAAGGCTATACAGACTCGAGCTTCCAATGTGATGTAGACGACTTCAAGTCGACATCAGGATATGTATTCTGCCTCAATGGTGGTGCGGTTAGCTGGAAAAGCTCTGAGCAAGAAACAAGCGCAAATTCAACCACCGAAGCAGAGTACATTGCCGCGAGTGACGCAGCAAAGGAAGGTGTTTGGATGAGGAACTTCATCCAGGAATTGGATGTGATACCTAGCATCGCTGAGCCCATTACTATCTTCTGTGATAACAATGGGGCAATAGCGCAAGCAAAGGAGCCGAGATCTCATCAAAAATCCAAGCACGTACAAAGACGATACCACGTGATAAGAGATATCATTGGTAGAGGAGACACTAAGATGGAACGTGTCGACTCAGAAGATAATACTGCGGACCCGCTAACAAAGCCTCTGCCTCAAAAGGCATTTGAGAAACATTTGCATAAGATGGGACTCAAGAACATAAAAGACTGGCTTTAGGACAAGTGGGAGATTGATAGAAATAGTGTCCTGCAAGCCAGCTGTATGGCTAGCATTTATTGTAATAAATAAGGAACTATTCAATTTCGATTAATAAATGCACTTTATTAAATGGTCATCTTTATCTTATGTAATAATTATCTACGCATAAGGATAGAAGTCCTTAGATCACAGGGCTATGGGACAACCCGTGGACTGATCTCCAAGGCCATGATCTAGAACATATTCAAGAGTCGTAGAATCCAATCGAGATAGGACATCGTTGGATTCGGTTAGACTCTCACTGTTGTGTATACTCCGATAAACTGGAGGACGCTGGGGTCCACGAGCGTGACTGGGATGGTCGATACACATAAGTGGGTGGCTTGCTGGGATGGCAAGCGCACTAAATACCCCAATTAGGAAATAACTCACCATGGAAGCGGTAGTCGCATATCGGGGTTGAAGTTATTCCAAATTTATAATAGTATACGAGGAACGATCCCTAACTACTTGAGGTGATATGGTTTATCTGTTGCGAGAACATCTATGCTTTGATATGAGTTCCGACTGACTGGGGATCGCCAGAAAGTCTCTGTGGACTCATATTGGGTATAGAGGAACTCGTATGCAGATTCATATCATCAACAAAGGATCCATTGACCCGACTTGATAGGTTGGGAAATTCTCCTATGGATTTCTGTGAGAAATTAATTCTGGTAAAATCCTTGGCCAAGGTATCTGACGACTTTATGTAAGTAGCTCATAAAGATTAAGTCAAAGAGAATTTATTTCGAGATCAGAGTACATAAGGTCATGACAAAAGAAAAGGGAATCCGATGAAAGACCATACCCTTAAGTCTCGACTTGGAGATTGATCGATGGAGAGATTATGTCGTATATGGAAACTATAAATGATAAAAGGTTCACTGAATTAATTCACCAGTGATTGGGCTCCATGGGCTTGTGGCTGGACATCGACCGTGGAGTGTGGGAGAATTCCCAAATCGGCAGGGGTGCTAATTTTGGAATGGTCAATCGACAGAGTGTTCGATTGATTTAGAGTAAGTCTTACTCGAATAATTAAATAATATTTAATTATAACCCACGGCCAATTATGTGGTGAACCTACGGGGACATACACAATACACATGAAGCGAAAGCGAGGAAATAAGAACAACCGAGTCGACTGGGTGAATAATCGACTGGGTCGATTATTATGGGTTGGTCGACTGGGTCGACCCAATTGGAACAAAATGGGATCTAATTGGAATTGGATCAGGATCATAAATTAAATTGGAATTTAATTTGTGGATTAATTAATTAAGTTGGATTTAATTAATTAGAAGGGATTTTAATTAAATGGGCTTAGAGTCTGATTTAATTAAATGAGAGATTAAGTTAATTAATTGGGCTATTTAATTGGAAGATTAAATAGAGGAATCAAGATATATTATTTTCGTGATATTGTGGTGTATCAACTCGTAGAGGCGCAACACGTGGGGCGCTCCTTGAAAAGCCTGGATCTATTTTGCTGGAGCAGAAATCAGAGTTCGTTTTGCTGACTGCCAACTTGGATTTGCAAGGAGATAGGTATAACGTGTAAACTTATACTATCGTTTTAATTAATATTTATATATATACACCTAGAGTAGTATCCTGGCAAGATTCCGTAAGAGGTCCTAAAATTTTTATATTCTGCTGTGCATAGGGCTGTTTATCTTACCGAATCCCAACAAATGTATCAGATGAGTAGAGTTTAACTAATCTGACAGACGAGTGATCTCTTATCTGATATTACTAGAGAAAGCCAATAGCTAGTAATCTTCCTCTGCTGTTTGTCAATCCAGCAAGATAATTTGATCTTCAATTATCAAGAATGAAAATATCTTTTAGCAGCATAACTTCAACTAACTGTCATTAACTGATTTCATCTCTAGAACAGGAGTACCGCTAGTCTTACACGTTCCCCCTGACTTTAAGAATTCATAAGTTAACTAGTCTATTAAGAGTTAACCTTGAAGATAATAATGGATGGCTGTGCTGATGAACTTCAGTCTTCTGATACGTTCCCCCTCAGCTTATGGATCCAAATTCAGTAGTCCTAGTTCAGCTCTTAGAGTTGAAAACCTTATTTAACTTAAAGGTTTAGTGAAAATGTCAGCAATCTGATTGTCTGTATGAACATACTCAATCATAACATTTCCTTTTTCCACATGATCTCTAATGAAGTGATGCTTGATCTCAACATGTTTAGTCCTTGAATGACTAGTAGTATTCTGAGTAAGAGAGATTGCACTTGTATTGTCACAGTAGATTGGAATTCCACTGATTTTGATATTGTAGTCTTCTAGTTGATGCTTCAACCATAGTATTTGTGCACAGCAAGCTCCAGCTGCTATATATTCAACTTCAACAGTAGATATGGATACTGAAGTTTGTTTCTTACTCATCCATGAGATCAGACGACTGCCTAAGAACTGACAGGCACCTGTTGTGCTTTTTCTGTCAATCTTGCAGCCAGCAAGGTCAGAATCTGAATATCCAATAAGCTCAAATCCAGATTCCCTAGGATACCACAATCCCAATTCTTGAGTGCCTTTAACATATTTCAGTATTCTCTTGGCAGCTAAGAGATGAGATTCCATAGGATTTGATTGAAATCTCGAACAAACCCCAACAGAGTACATAATATCAGGTCTACTAGCTGTTAAGTATAACAGTGACCCAATAATTCCTCTGTATTTTGTTATGTCCACTGATTTGCCATCTTCATCTTTATCCAAACGAAGACTAGTAGACATTGGAATGTTAGCAGTAGAGCTAGTTTCCATACCAAATTTGTTAAACAGATCTTTTGTGTATTTTGCTTGGTTGATAAAAATTCCACCAGACAACTGTCTTACTTGCAAACCAAGAAAATAATTAAGTTCTCCCATCATGCTCATTTCAAACTTGTTCCGCATCAGCTTTGAGAACTTATCGCACATATGTTGGTTAGTTGAACAAAAAAATAATATCGTCTACATATATTTGCACAAGTAATATATGTTCTTCCCATTCAATAGTGAACAAGGTCTTATCTACCTTACCTTTACGAAATCCTTTAATTAAAAGAAAATCAAATAGGGTATCATACCATGCTCTTGGAGCCTGTTTCAGTCCATAGAGGGCTTTATTCAGACGATACACCTTGTCTTCTTGTTGATAGGCTTCAAATCCAGGTGGTTGTTCAACATACAATTCTTCTTGCAATTCACCATTGAGAAATGCTGACTTCACATCCATCTGATAGACAGTGAAGTTCTTGTAAGCAGCATAGGCAAGAAATAGTCTGATTGCTTCAAGTCTTGCCACTGGTGCAAATGTTTCATCAAAGTCAATTCATTCTTCTTGACAATAACCCTTGGCCACTAATCTTGCTTTATTTCTGGTGACAATACCATCTTCATTCATTTTATTCCTGAAAACCCATTTAGTGCCAATTACTCTTTGATGACTTGGTCTTGGAACTAAGTATCAGACTTCATTCCTTTCAAATTGATTTAACTCTTCTTGCATAGCTTTAATCCAGAAGGAATCACTGAGAGCTTCTTCAATTTGTTTAGGCTCTATTTGAGATAAGAAGCTGACAAACATAGCATCTTGTGCAGCAGCTCTTCTTGTCTACACTTTATCCAAAGGATCACCAATCACTAACTCTGGTGGGTGATTCTTGAGCCATCTGAGATCAGGTTGCAGGTCTGAATGTTGTCCTCTGTTTTGATCTTGCAACACTACTGTTGGAGATTCAGTAGTCTGTTGAACAGTTCTTGTCTGTTGAACAGTCTCTGGTCTGTCAGCTGTTTGCAACTCGTCTGTTAGACAATCAGCACTGTGATTTTGAACATCATTTGAGTTAGCAGCTGAATTAAGATCAGGTAGTATGATGGGAACATATTCTTCATTTTTTCCAACATTCAACTTCTGTAAATCAGTAGACAGATCTTGATTAGTACTTTGACTCTTTTCAGAAGATTGACTTGGCTCATCAAATACTACATGAGTGGATTCCTCTATAAGTAAAGTTCTTTTGTTAAAGACTCTGTAAGCTTTACTAACAGTAGAGTATCCTACAAAAACAGCTTCGTCAGCCTTTTCTGCAAATGAAGTAAGGTGATTTTTCCCATTGTTTAGTACAAAACATTTACAACCAAAAATCTTAATGTAGTGAATGTTTGGCTTTCTGTTGTTCCAAACTTCATATGGAGTTTTGTTCTGATTCTTGTTGATCATGCATCTGTTCTGGGTAAAGCAAGCTGTGTTTGTGGCTTCTGCCCAAAATCTTTGAGGCAGTTTAGCTTCAGCTATCATTGTTCTGACAGCTTCCTTCAGTGTTCTGTTTCTCCTTTCAGCAACACCATTCTGTTGAGGGGTTCTAGCAGCTGAGTACTCATGATGTATTCCTTTGATATTACAATATTCTTCAACAGTAGAGTTTCTGAACTATGTCCCTCTATCTGATCTGATCTTCAATATTTTTGTGCTTTTCTCATTCTGGATCAGTTCCATCAGATTAGTAAGATGTTCCTTGGTTTCATTTTTCTTCTTCATGAAGATCACCCAAGTATATCTTGAATAATCATCCACAACAGCTAGGCAGTATTTCTTTCCACCATTGCTGACTGGATCAATGGGTCCAAATAAGTCCATGTGTAGCAGCTCCAAGATTCTATCAGAAGATTGGTTCTTCTTGCTTTTGAATGATGACTTGATTTGTTTCCCTTTCTGACATGCGTCACAGAGCTTATCTTTGCTCATGACTGTTTTTGGAATCCCTTCTACCAGATCATTCTTTATCAATCTGTTTATGGTCTTGAAGTTTAAATGATTCATCCTTTTGTGCCATAGCCAACTGACCTCACTTGGTGTTGATGCCACCAAACAAATATTTGAATTCTTGTCAGCAGAATTCCAGTCGACTATGTAGACATTTCCTTGTCGTCTTCCAGATAAGATTACCTTCTTTGTACCAATCTGTTCAACGTAGCACTTATCTGTTGAGAAGATGACTGAATATCCTTTGTCACAAAATTGACTTATGCTCAGCAGGTTGTACTTTAGGCCTTTAACATATGAGACGTCAGATATCTCAATGTTTCCTTTGATTAATCTTCCTTCAGCTACAATCTTGCCTTCTTTGCTGTCTCCAAAAGTGACCTTTGGACCATCCACAACAACAGCATCAGTCAGCTCGTGTATGCTTTCACACATGTGCCTTGAACAGCCACTGTCCAAGTACCATATCTTCTCTACTTTACTCCTACTCCTACTCCTAACCTACAAAACAAAAACAAATTTTTTTTAGGTACCCTTGTTGAGAGGGTCCTGAAGGATTAGTTCCACCTTTGACAACCCAAGATGTTGATGTCTTAGGCTTCTTAGGCTTCTGAGTTTTGATAGGAGCATGAACAGTTTTATCTTCATCATAGTCAGCAGATAAGTCAGGTTGATGATCAGTATGATAGGGAAAATGTTCATAAGCAGGGTACGGTGCATGATAAGCAGGGTATGCATGCATTGGATGAGCAGGATATGGTGCATAGTAAGTTGAAAATTGAGGTGCATGATACATAGGAGGATATGCAGCAGGTTGCACATAATAAGATTGATTTCCATACCAAGCATTTTGATTTTTCTTGTTCTTATGCTTCTTTGGTTTACTAGATGCTTTCTCATTAACAGACGACTTAGTTTTACCACTAGTCTGATTCAATTTAGCTTTATCAGCAGACTTCTTAGGACTCTGCTGTTTGGTCTTACCAGTCTGTTTTCCTACACTAGGCTCTTTGCTCTTTTTAGCCTTAGGAGATTTCTTCTCCTTTAACACTTTCTCAGGTGAAGCAGGTTTAGTAGTCTGAACATACAAAATGACCTTACTATTGTCAGCAGATATAAATTTTTCAGTATGGTTCAGTTCTAACTTACCCTGTTCTAAAGGCATCTTCTGTTTACTAGACATATGAGTGGATGCAACAGATGATTTATCATGAGACTCAATAACTGTTGCGGATTTTACACACGCAAATAAACGCAAGTGCACATATCGCAAAAGTAATAAAGAGTAAGTTGAGTGTCGAACCCACGAGGACTTGAAATTAAAATTGTACCAAATTCCCTACCTAAATTCTTATTCTAATTCCACTAGGCTAAAATATTTTTGGTTTGTTTATTAACTAACTACTAAAACTAGAAAAATAACTAATCTAAGATGATTATTAAAGTGCTTACGAAGACAATCAATGAGATAAGGGTCTATAGTTAAACTTCACCTATGTTATGCTCCTAATGTTAATTAACTCCCTAATTTTAACTAGTGATTCTTATTCGTTATCCTAGGGTTCACTTCTATCCTTAAGTGTCTTCCGAATCACCTAAGAACCTATGCAATTAATTTACTATTCTTATTCCTAAGTTAGTAGAATTAATAACATGCATGAATTATATGACCTAATTTGGATATGGGCGTGTTGGGTATATTCCTATACTAACAAGCAACCCACTACCTAATTCCTCTTCTATTCTTAATATTCCCTTCCCAGGTTCAATCAAGAAAAGTAAACAATCAAATAGGTGGCCAGTCAATTTGACAGTAAATTAGCACAAAATTAGATAAACGAATATCGACAATAAAAATTGAAAATCACTAAATTAAAACTAGAAAATAACTAAAACATTATTCGCATAACATGGATCCGTAAAAACCCTAGACTAAACGAGATTAGTTCATGCTAAAATTAACGAAATAAACAATAAAAGAGGTGTTCATAGTCTTCTCTAATAAAGGAATATGGAAAATAGCAAGAAGTGTGATATGCGCTTGTTTCTCCTTGATCTTGCGTGTCTTCTCTTTTTCTCTAATGTGGTGTGTTTTTTCTGATCTTTGTCGCCTTTTTATTTCTTCCTTCCGAGTCCCAAGTGTAGTAGGATTCTATTAAATCTTCAAAACTTCACAAATGGGCTACCAGCCCATTATCGCTCAAGTCTGCCGCATCAACTACAATTTCAACAATTATGGACTCTAATTGCACTTTCAGCCCCTTAATTTCCACCTTCGTATTCTTTGACCCCTTTAATATTTGAAATTGTTCACTTTCACTTGGTTACAAACTTTATTGGCCCATTGCATTTCCTACAAGAGAATATATCCACTTAGTATCAAAAATCAAGGATTATTCTCAAAACTTGATTAAATTCGTGAATCGACTCTAAAAAGTGAAATATGCAATAAAATCCCAAACAACTCACAATTATTCAAGAAAAACACTAATTTAAGCCTAAAAAGTCCACACGATAACTCTATTTTCACAGAGTTATCACACCCCCAAACTTAAATTGTTGCTCGTCCTCGAGTAATGACACTATTTTCAACAAAAATAAAACCAACTTCGAACATTTATCCTCATGCATTCAAAGTTAACTCCATACCAATTTTTTCAAAATGTCATGCACTTTATCATGTAATTCCTGTGTGTGTGTGTATACATAATATGAGAATGTCGGAATCACCTAGATCACCATAGCTTCGAAATCATCGAGCCTAATTGCATGAATTCCTTACTTGCCAAACAAGTTCTCTATTTTCTTGGGTTATCATACCAATCACTAAGTTCTAGCAAAGCTTTTAGTCGAAGTTATTGACTTCTTTAAATTCGAACTTTCACTTAGCAAACTTCTCTTCTTTTTTTTTTTTTTTTTTTTTCCCACGACTTTAGTAATATTTAGCACCACTCACACTCATAACTCGTTCTAAAGAAGCAGTCAAAATAGAGGAGTACCGAATAGTTAGATCAAAGCACCCATATATCGTTCATCTTATCGCAGTCAAGTTAGAGGAGTGCAAGTATAAGTCTCAAGCGATGAGGTTTTTCAGGTCTCATACAAGTGAGGTTGTTTTCTTTTGAATTATATTTTTTTTTTTTTTTTTTTTTTTCAATCATTTGCTTCATTTGGTTCTTGTTAAAGTTATCCTTTCCCCCAAACTTAGGCAAAACTATCACTTAGACATTTAGCACTTTAACCCTCGAATCTAGAGACTAGGTAGGCAATGAAAGATTTCTTAAGCTCTATTCTAACTATAATTCTCTAAAGTCATCCTCAATTCTCGATTATGTATTCCTGCTCAAAATGTGCAGGAAAAACAATCGAAAACACATAAAATTTCAAAAAAATTAGTTAAAGTTGACCTAGCATGCATGAAGTAATGCGACCCCCCCAAACTTAGAACAGACATTGTCCTCACTGTGACATAAACAAACGAATTGAAACATGCCAGACTAAACAAAATGGAAATACGAGAAAATGCACATGCAGACAATAAGAAAACCACCAACAAAATAAAACAGATAACAGTAAAAAGAATACGTCCCTACGAGGCGGTGACTGGCGGTCTCCCATATGTCTGTCCATCCTAAGCATCATCCTCGGGACCCAACTCAGCATCATCATTAATATCGGCGGGGCCTATCTTGAAATCAGTCATAGTTGGGAAAGGTGGCATTTGTGGCAGTTGGACACCTCGACTCTGCAACTCGGCTACTTGGAACGCCTCATTTCGCTGAAAGCCAGTTTGTATGTAAGCACATAAAAAGTTAAGTTGCTTCTCCATGGCGTCAAGCCGCTGTGGCATTGTTCTCGCTTTTGGGAGGGGTGTCGAGGAGGATGTCGCTCCCCGGTTGGAAATAGTTCTCGCACTCTTGGGGTTCCAATACGAGATGCCCAAAATCTTACACCAAGTTGGATCATCGAAGGCATTTTTCAATTTCACCACTACAACACCGTCACCTCTCTGCATCCCGGCTTGAATGCTAAGGCGAAAGATAAGGGAGGGGAACCAATATGTTTGAGCTCCTTCCTTTGTTGCATTTCTTATAATGCCTTTGTAGATTAATTCGCCGACGTCAACGGTGTGTTCCTTCATAAGGGAGTAGATTAGGCGGGCTTTGTCTGCCGAGAGGTCTGTGTAATGTGTCGTGGGCATAAGACGGGAAGCAATGAAGGCGAACCAAATTTTTGCTGTAGGAGTGAGCGATGCCTTGAAAATTTTTCCCGTCGCCCGTAAGATTGTGCCCGGGAGACAAATGAACTCCACTATGTCTTTCATATCGATTGCATCCTCTAGACAAGTTGTGTATTGGTCAATGGCATAAGTCGGCAAATAAACGGCGCCAAAAACTTGTTGCGAATTTTACACACGCAAATAAACGCAAGTGCACGTATCGCAAAAGTAATAAAGAGTAAGTTGAGTGTCGAACCCACGAGGACTTGAAATTAAAATTGTACCAAATTCCCTACCTAAATTCTTATTCTAATTCCACTAGGCTAAAATATTTTTGGTTTGTTTATTAATTAACTACTAAAACTAGAAAAATAACTAATCTAAGATGATTATTAAAGTGCTTACGAAGACAATCAATGAGATAAGGGTCTAGAGTTAAACTTCACCTATGTTATGCTCCTAATGTTAATTAACACCCTAATTTTAACTAGTGATTCTTATTCGTTATCCTAGGGTTCACTTCTATCCTTAAGTGTCTTCCGAATCACCTAAGAACCTATGCAATTAATTTACTATTCTTATTCCTAAGTTAGTAGAATTAATAACATGCATGAATTATATGACCTAATTTGGATATGGGCGTGTTGGGTATATTCCTATACTAACAAGCAACCCACTACCTAATTCCTCTTCTATTCTTAATATTCCCTTCCCAGGTTCAATCAAGAAAAGTAAACAATCAAATAGGTGGCCAGTCAATTTGACAGTAAATTAGCACAAAATTAGAATAAAAATTGAAAATCACTAAATTAAAACTAGAAAATAACTAAATAATTATTCGCATAACATGGATCCGTAAAAACCCTAGACTAATCGAGATTAGTTCATGCTAAAATTAACGAAATAAACAATAAAAGAGGAGTTCATAGTCTTCTCTAATAAAGGAATATGGAAAATAGCAAGAAGTGTGATATGCGCTTGTTTCTCCTTGATCTTGCGTGTCTTCTCTTTTTCTCTAATGTGGTGTGTTTTTTCTGATCTTTGTCGCCTTTTTATTTCTTCCTTCCGAGTCCCAAGTGTAGTAGGAATCTATTAAATCTTCAAAACTTCACAAATGGGCTACCAGCCCATTATCGCTCAAGTCTGCCGCATCAACTACAATTTCAACAATTATGGACTCTAATTGCACTTTCAGCCCCTGAATTTCCACCTTTGTATTCTTTGACCCCTTTAATATTTGAAATTGTTCACTTTCACTTGGTTACAAACTTTATTGGCCCATTGCATTTCCTACAAGAGAATATATCGACTTAGTATCAAAAATCAAGGATTATTCTCAAAACTTGATTAAATTCGTGAATTGACTCTAAAAAGTGAAATATGCAATAAAATCCCAAACGACTCACAATTATTCAAGAAAAACACTAATTTAAACCTAAAAAGTCCACGCGATAACTCTATTTTCACAGAGTTATCACAAGCATTGATGGTTGCCTTATCAAACTTGACTATCCTTCCCCGAACTTGGATTTCCTTTGCGTCCGGAGTTTGGGAAACATTTGCATAGAATTCGCGTACGATCTCGCCCTCAATCTCCGTCGGGTGTTTAATGAACTCCGTCCATCCCCATTTTTGAAATAACTGATAAAATTCGGGGAAAATCTCGGGGGTACATTCTACACCCCTCTCCGTGATAAATGTCCTTGTGATCTCATGTTCGTCAAAGAATTTCTTTTGAGCTTCCGGGTTAACAAACCTAATGCTATCAAACTCATCTGTCCGCCCTTGTTTATTCCTAGCACCACTAAGCTTTTTCGTTGAGGTGGTTGTTAGTGCTAATTTGTTCACAGGGGGTTTCTTTTGGACCGTTCGACTACATGGTGCCATTTGGTGTAATTTAAACAACACAAGCACCCGCCGAAAGAATTACTCCACCACAAAATATCAATCCCCAATTATCAAACCAAAACGAAAATACAAGCAATCTCAATTACCCACACAATCACGCAACAATCAGACAACCGATACTACTTCAAGACCCCGTTCCTCCACAATTCGCAAATAATCATCAACAAAAATCCAAAAATAGCATAATACGCCCTCAAATCAACAATCGAAGTCAAAAATCAAGAATCGAACCAAGAAAACAAGAATCAATTGTTACCGGTCCTTGAGAGATGCCGAATTGTTAGGGTATGTCTAGTGGCTGTTTTGGGCAAAGGGTGGCGGAATTAGGGTTTCAGCGAAGCTTTGGGGTGGCTGAACGGCGTGGTTGCGGTAGGGTGCGGTTGAGGAAGGAGGCAGGGCGCGCGGTGGTTTCAGAACTGAGGGGGGCGAAAGTCGCGGATGCTGCAGGTTGAGGCAGGACGCGGTTGGGTCGTGACAGAATCGCGCGGTTGGGTCGTGACAGAATCGCGCGGTTTAGGGTTCCGCCTGTGTGTGGCTGAAGGCGGCGGAGGAAGCTGGTGCGGTGGTTTCGGTTGATTGGTGCGGCGGCGGCTATGTTAGGGTTACGGGAATGGTTTGCTGAGTTTGGAGAATAGGGAAGAAGGAGAGAAGGTATTTTCTGTTTTTTTTTTTTTTTTTTTTTTTTTGTGCCATGGCTCGATTCAATTTGAGCCATGGCCTTCAGCTTCTGAAAATTGATGTCTTTTTGCACTTGAAATGGAGCCATGGCCTTATTCAAGTAGTGCCATGGCTTAAGGCTGCTGGAATTTGTGCATTTTATTGAGCCATGGCCTGACTGAAGTTGTGCCATGGCTTCAAGCTTCTGAAATTTATGCAATCTTTTTTCTCAAAATTGAGCCATGCCCTGGTTCAAATTGTTCCATGGCTTAATCATTCTTTTTCTCCAAAATGCCCCATCCATGAAATATTCATCTCCTCGTTACCTTGCATCGCGATATGCCTGCAAAACCCGACAAAACACCACATATCACACTAAAACAAAAACAAAACGAAACAAAAAACGCAAAAATTAAAACAAGTAATGGCTTGGGTTGCCTCCTAAGAAGCGCTTAGTTTTATGTCGTTAGCTCGACATGATACTCAGTTGACTTCATTCTAAGACCACCGAGGTCTTTTCATTCACAATTTCTCCACTCAAGTAATGTTTGAGACGTTGTCCATTGACTTTGAATTGTCTACCGGTCTCAGCTTCGGTTATCTCCACGGCACCATGTGGGAATGAGTTTATGACGATAAACGGTCCCGACCATCGAGATTTTAGTTTTCCAGGAAAAAGTTTGAGACGAGAATTGAAAAGGAGTACCAATTGACCCGGTTCAAACAACTTAGTGGTAATAGTCTTGTCATGCCATTTCTTTGTTCTTTCCTTGTATAGTTTGGCATTCTCATAGGCTATGTATCGAAATTCATCGAGTTCGTTCAGTTGCATCAACCGTTCCTTCTCCGACAGTTCCAAACTCATGTTCAAGTTGCGAACAGCCCAAAAAGCCTTATGCTCCAATTCTAATGGTAAGTGACATGCTTTTCCGAAAACTAACCTATACGGTGACATTCCAATTGGTGTCTTAAAAGCCGTTCTGTATGCCCACAGGGCATCATCTAATTTCTTGGACCAATCTTTTCTTTTGGGACTGACTGTTTTTTCTAAGATCTTCTTAATTTCACGATTAGAGATCTCTGCTTGCCCATTTGTCTGCGGATGGTATGGAGTTGCTACTTTATGCCGCACACCATATTTTGCTAAGAGAGCGTTGAAGTACTTATTGCAAAAGTGGGATCCTTGATCACTAATGATGGCTCTAGGTGTTCCGAATCTTGTGAAAATGTGCTTCTTAATGAATTGCATCACCACCTTCGAATCATCAGTTGGGAATGCTTCTGCCTCAACCCACTTAGACACGTAATCAACTGCAACTAAGATGTACCGATTTCCAAATGAGGGAATGAATGGTCCCATGAAGTCAATCCCCCAATCATCAAAAAGCTCTACTTCCAACATAGTCGACAGTGGCATCTCCTCACGCTTCGTTAAATTTCCAACCCGTTGGCATCGATCACAACGCTTCACAAACTCATGAGCATCTTTATGTAAGGTGGGCCAGAAAAAACCAGATTGTAGGATTTTAGCTGCTGTGCGATCTCCTTTAAAATGCCCACCGTATGGTGAATTGTGACAATTACCCAGAATTTCCTCGAAATTTTCATCGGGAATACACCTCCTTATCATTTGATCCCCACATTTCCTAAACAAGTATGGCTCATCCCAAATAAAGTTCTTCACATAATTCAGAAATCTCTTCTTTTGCTGGAAATTAATGTCGGGAGGAAGTAGGCCACTTACTAGATAGTTGACATAGTCGGCATACCATGGAAGTTTTGTTTGATTTACCGCAAACAATTGTTCGTCTGGAAAGACTTCATTGATCATCACAGAGCCTGACTCTTTGTTTCCTCCCTCCAATCTTGACAAGTGATCAGCCACTTGATTCTCGGTTCCTTTCCTATCTTTTATCTCGAGATCAAACTCTTGCAATAAGAGCACCCATCGAATTAGCCTTGGCTTAGCATCCTTCTTCTCAATCAAATATCGGATTGCGGAGTGGTCTGTATATACTATCACCTTTGTTCCTACCAGATATGCTCGGAACTTGTCAAAAGCAAACACTACTGCCAACAATTCTTTTTCAGTCACGGTGCAATTCACTTGAGCATCAGTGAGAGTTTTGCTTGCGTAGTATATTGAGTGAAAGATCTTATTCTTTTTCTGTCCCAGAACAGCTCCAAGTGCGACATCGCTTGCGTCACACATCACTTCAAATGGAAGATTCCAATATGGAGCTACTATTATTGGGGCTGTCACCAACTTTTCCTTCAATGTTTGGAAAGCCTGCATACACAAATCATCAAAATTAAACTTAGCATCTTTTTCAAGCAAATTACATAAATGTTTAGAGATTTTAGAGAAATCCCTAATAAAACGTCGATAGAATCCAGCATGTCCCAGGAAACTACGAATTCCCTTGACTGACGTTGGCGGAGGGAGTTTCTCTATCGTCTCTATCTTTGCCCTGTCCACTCCAATGCCCTTGCTAGATACTTTGTGTCCCAGAACTATTCCTTCTTGTACCATGAAGTGACACTTTTCCCAGTTTAGCACTAAGTTAGTTTCTTCGCACCTGCGTAAAACCTTGGGTAAGTTATCAAGACATTCATCATACGAATCACCAATCACAGAAAAGTCATCCATGAAGACTTCGAGAAATTTTTCTATCATGTCCGTGAAGATTGCCATCATGCAACGTTGAAACGTGGCTGGTGCATTGCATAATCCAAAAGGCATCCGTCTAAAAGCAAATGTGCCATAGGGGCATGTGAAAGTAGTCTTTTCTTGATCCGCTGGTGCGATGAAGATCTGATTGTATCCCGAAAATCCGTCTAGAAAACAAAAATAAGCCCTTCCTGCTAATCTGTCTAACATCTGATCTATGAATGGTAGCGGGAAGTGATCTTTTCTTGTAGCTTTGTTCAGTTTTCGGTAATCCATACACACGCGCCACCCTGTGACAGTTCTTGACGGGATTAATTCATTGTTTTGATTTTTCACTACTGTCATGCCACCTTTCTTAGGAACACACTGAACCGGGCTAACCCATCTACTGTCTGAAATAGGGAAGATAATTCCATAATCCAACCACTTGATGATTTCCTTTTTGACTACCTCTTTCATGATTGGATTTAGTCTCCTTTGATGTTCGACTGATCCCTTGTTCTCATCATCGAGTATGATCTTGTGCTTCCAAAGGCAGGACTAATCCCCTTAATGTCTGCAATAGTACACCCAATGGCTCGTATATGATTTCGAAGAACTCTCAGTAATTTCTCTTTTTGGGTTTCGGAGAAATATGCAGAGATGATTACTGACAGTGTAGATGATTCACCCAAATATTCATATTGCAGATGTGCTGGCATTAGCTTCAAGTCTAGCGATGGTGGTTATTCGATTGATTGTCGATGAGGCTTGCACGTGGGTAGTTCCAATCCTTCAATCTTGTTGACTGGTTTATTGACTCGCGAATTTGCTTGTAAGAATGCCACGCTTTGTACAATTTCTTTATCATCCATCTCCTCAGGATCCAAATTTAGGGCTGCCTCCAACGGGTCTCGGTACATAGACGATTCAAAGGTCTTAGCGACCAATGAGTCGATCATGCATACTGATGAACATTCTTCCTCGTCGTCGGGATGTTTAATGGCTTGGAACACATTGAATGTAATCTTCTCGTCCTGCACCATCATGGTTAATTCACCTTTCTGTACGTCAATTAATGCTCTTCCAGTGGCTAAGAATGGCCTACCCAGAATGATGGGTACATTCGAATCTGCTTCATAGTCTAACACAACAAAATCAACAGGGAAGATAAACTTATCTACTTTTACCAGAACGTCTTCAATTTTTCCTTCGGGGTATGTAATGGACCGATCTGCTAATTGAAGGGTTACCGTAGTTGGCCTTGCTTCCCTAATTCCCAATTTTTGAAAGACGGATTTGGGCATGAGATTGATGCTGGCCCCTAAGCCGCATAATGCTTGTCCCACGTACTTATCGCCAATGTTACATGGAATGGTAAAACTGCCAGGATCCTTGAGTTTAGGCGGGAGCTTATTCTGCAAAATTGCACTGCATTCTTCAGTGAGAGCTACAGTTTCGAATTCTCCTAATCTTTTTTTTCGTGAAAGTACATCCTTCATGAATTTGACATAATTTGGCATCTGCTCGAATGCTTCAACTAATGGAATGTTGATGTGAAGTTGTTTCAGGATATCAAGGAACTTTCTGAATTGATCATTCTTCCTTTGTTGTTTGGAACCTTTGAGGAAATGGTGGTGGAGGTTTGATTTCTGGTAGATTAGGTACATCTTTCTCCTCGCTCTCCTTTTCCACTTCCTTTTCTTTGTTTAGCTCAGAGTCTTCAGGTTTGTCTTGAGCTTCCTTGGGATCCTTAACTCGAACTTGTGTTCTGCTGGGCACTTCGAGTTCTCTACCATTTCTCTAACATCTCCTACAAAGGAATAAATCGAATTAGTACCAAAAATCAAGGATTATTCTCGAAACTTGATTAAATTCGTGAATCGACTCTAAAAATTGAAATATGCAATAAAATCCCAAACGACTCACAATTATTCAAGAAAAACACTAATTTAAGCCTAAAAAGTCCACGCGATAACTCTATTTTCACAGAGTTATCAATAACCTTTTCAAGTTCCATGATTTTTCCTTTACAAAATTCACATTCAGCTTTCAGAGATTCATATTCTTGCTCAAGCTTTTTATATTCAGCTGATTCTCTTGGCTTTTCAGCTGTGAGTTTCAGTGAACTATTTTGCTCTTTTAGCAATATCATCTCTTCTTTAAGCTTTTTATATGCTTCAGCAATTCCAGTATTGTTAAGCATCATTTGTTCAAATGAATTAAATAATTCATTATCAAGAGGAGTTACCTCATCCTCAGAGTCATCAGATTCCTTGGTCATCAGGCAGATAAGAGCAGGGTTCTCTTCATCAGAAGACTCTTCATCAGAAGTGTCTGAGTCTGAATCAGATGAGTAGATAGCAGTCAGCTTTTCTGCTTCAGCTATCATTGCCTTGCCTCTCTGATGCTTTCTTTACTTTCTGATTCTCTTCTCTTCTTCAGTGTATTTCTCTGCTTTTGGATATGGACAGTCTCTGATGAAGTGTCCCAATTTCCTGCAGTTATAACACATTAGTTTGGATTTGTAATCATCATTATCTTGAGAAGAAGAGTTAGGTTTAGAAGTAGAAGCATTGTTATATTTGTTCTTCATTTTTCTTTTGTAGAACTTCTTGAAATTATTTATCAGCAATGCTACATCTCCAGATGTGTACTCCTTTTTGTTGAGTAGTGTGGCTTCATCAGATGAGTCCACTTCTTTACTTTTTTGTGCTGGTATTCTCGGATTTTCAGCAGCAACTAAGGCAGCTGTGGGTCCTGAAGTTGAGGTTTCTTCAATTCCCATTATTGGCATCTTAAACTCAAACGCCTTGAGTACGGAGAACAGCTCTGTAAGGGAGATCTTTCCCAAATCTCTTGATTCTTCCATTGCTGTCACCTTCATGTTGAACTTAGGAGGTAAAGCCTTTAGTACTCTGACTGTAATTTCTTTGTCAGTAAAGGTGTTTCCCAACTTTAGAACTTCGTTGAGTGTTCTGGTGAACCTAGTATCCATCTGATTAATGGTCTCTCCAGACTTCATTTTGAAGTTATCCAGTTTTTCCAAAGCAACAGTAAGCTGATGCTCTTTTATAGCATCATTGCCTTCGCTCATATCACGAACTTTGTCCCACATCTCTTTTGCAGTTTTGCAATGTTTGATCTTGTCAAACCGATCATTATCCAAGGCTTTAGTCATGATGAACCGGCCAACCTTGTCTAGATTGAACAGCTTTATTTCTTCGGTTGTCATCTCATGCAAGTCTTTATCCACAACTGTATCAACTTCATTGATTTTTATAGTCTTTGTGAATTTGAATGGACCTTTTATGATACATGTGTACATGTTATCATTATAAGCAGCTCGAAAAATCTCCATCCTGATTTTCCAGTCTTCAAAAGACATACCAGCAATGTGGGGAACATGGCTGATACAATCCATTTTTTTTTTAAAAAGTTTTTATTTTTAAAAAATATGCTCTTTTGAAAAGTTTTGAAAACCTTCGAAAAACACTTGGATCAAGCTCGTTGATCAGGCAACTGATTCTAATGAAGCACCTGCTCTGATACCACTTGTTGGTCCCAAGTGTCTAGATGAGGTCTAGAGGGGGGGGGGGGTGAATAGACCTCTGAAAATTTTTAGACTTAAAAACTTTTCAGTCGTCTGTCAGCAGACTAAGCTTATAAAGAACAGTAAGCTGACTAAGCTGATCGTGAACAAATCTTGAACAGCAGAGTGACCACTCTTCTTATAGTTACGTAGCAGATTTCAGCAAAAATAGTTTTTCAAGAGTATACTTGCAGCGGATAATTTGTAAGTGTTTTTCACAAGTAGACTAAGTCTTTCAAAGATTTTGTCCCCAGTTTTAAAACTCCTTCAAAATCTTTAAACAAATGTTTCAAAGTGTTAACTTATGCAACTTTAAAAAATGCAAGAAAACTTATGCAAAAATAACACAAAGAATTTTATAGTGGTTATATGGATAAAAATCCTTTAGTCCACTCTTCCAGATCACTCAGATTATGGGTTATACTATAAACACAAAGTTTACAATATTTCTCCACTTACGCCAAAACAACAAATAAGAAGTCCGCAAGCTCACAATAGGAAATCACTAAGAAGACCTATCCTCTAAAGTTAGATCACTCACAAAGATGGATCTACACTCCGCACAACACTCGACTAATCCAAATTCACTCAGAAAATGTTTTCTTTTTTTGGCTTCAACTTGGTTTCTGTCAACAAATGGCTCCACCAGACGAGTGAGCTGTTCTTGAGCTTCTTGAGACTTAGATAAAATTCTGCTTCGGAAATAAAATCTCAGAGTGTTGGTGTTGTATTTGCTCTGTGAAATCAGCTCTATTTATACTTAGATTTAAAAATGTGACCGTTGAAGAAAATCACACATCAAATCCATAGCCTTAGCCCAATTTTCAGAACGGCTCCCTGCTACAGTACTTTCTGCTGTACTTTCCTGTAGCTGCATTAAATGCACCCTGCTGATCCGAGAATAATCATCAATCATTTGCCATTACTACCCTTCTCTTACAGCATTTATTACACCAAGTGCGTTTATTACCGTTGGACTAACTCCTTGATCTCTTCTACTCTGCTGATCAAAACAACCCTTCTGATAGATACCCTGCTGATCAAACTCTGAACCCATCTGATTTGAGTCAGCTGATGATCTACCCTTCTGATTGCTGTTTCAGCATAAGATCAGTAGTCTTCTGGGCTTAGAATTTTGGACCCTTCTGATGTCTATTTTACTTGGTCAAAATTCTTTTAAGGGACCTAAGCTTTCCATACTTAGCTGATTTTGACGTTTGGGAAATCATCAAAACTTTCCCTTATCTTCTTATCTTCATTGCACTTCATCTTCATCTTCATCCAACAGAGAGAAAAGTTGTGAGGAGTTCTTATCCATCTTTGTGAGTGATAAGACACTATAGAGTAGGAGTTTCTTTGTGATTTCCTATTGCGCACTTGTGTTCGTTTCATTTGTTGTTCGACGCAAGAAGAGTGTACTAATTACTTTGTGTTCTTAGTATAACCCAAGATCTGTGTGACTTGGAAGAATGGACTAAAGGATATTTAAATCCATATAACCACTATAAATATTCTTGTGTTTTTACATTGTTTTTACTTGCATATTTTCAGATCTGCATAAAACACTTGATTAACTGTTTGAAAATGATTTAAAGGAGTTTTTATAAAACTGGGGATTAAGTTTTTCAAACTACTAAGTTTACTTGTGAAAAACACTTTATAAATCCGCTGCAAGTATTCAGATATTAAAACATATTTTGACAAAAATCAGCTAAGTGACTATCAGAATAGTGGTCAACAAAGCTGTTCAAAGATTTGTTCGGGATCAGCCTTGTAAACTTACTGTTTGGTAACAACTTAGTCTGTTTAAGTTTAAACAACAGTTTTGAAGTTAAAACTTGTTAAAAAGTTTCAGAGGTCTATTCACCCCCCTCCCTCTAGACCTCATCTGACCACTTGGGATCAACAAGTGGTATCAGAGCAGGTGGTTCATTAGAATCAGCTGCCTGATCAACGAGCTTGATCCGAGTGTTTTTCAAAGGTTTTCAATTTTTTTTCAAAAGTGCATATTTTTGAAAAATTAATTTTTTTGAAAAATGGATTGTATCAGCCATGTTCCCCACATAGCTGGTATGAGCTTTCAAGACTGGAAGATCAGAATGGAGATCTTCTTAGCCGCCTATAATGATAACATGTACACATGTATCATCAAAGGTCAATTCAAATTCACCAAAACCATCAAGGTCGATGAAATTGATGTAACGGTGGAAAAAGATTTACATGAGATGACAGCCGAAGAAATATAGTTGTTCAACCTGGACTAAGTTGGGCGCTTCATCATGACCAAGGCCCTTGACAATGATAGATTTGACAAAGTCAAGCACTGCAAGACTGCCAAAGAAATGTGGGATAAGGTCCGTGATATGAGCGAAGAAAACGATGCTATCAAAGAGCATCAGCTGAGTGTTGCTCTGGAAAAGCTGGACAACTTCAAGATGAAGTCTGCGGAAACCATTGATCAGATGGATACAAGGTTTACAAGGACGCTGAATGAAGTGTTGAAGCATGGAAAAACCTTCACTGATAAGGAGATAACCGTCAGAGTGCTGAAGGCTCTACCTCCGAAGTTCAACATGAAGGTGACAGCCATGGAGGAGTCAAGAGACTTGGGAAAGATCTCACTCACCGAGCTGTTCTCAGTACTCAAGGCATACGAGTATAAATTGCCAAGAATGGGTGTTGAAGAAACCTCTACTTCAAGTCCCACAGCTGCTCTGGTTGCTGCTGAAAATCCTAGAAGACCAGCCTATAAAAGCAAAGATGTGGACTCATCTGATGAAGCCATAATACTCAACAAAAAAGAGTACACTGCTGGAGACGTAGCATTGCTGATGAATAATTTCAAGAAGTTCTACAAGTGAAAAATGAAGAACAAATACAACAATGCTTCTACTTCTAACCCTACCACTTCTTCTCAAGATAAAGATTCTTATAAATCTAAAATGATGTGCTATAACTGCAGGAAATTGGGTCATTTCATCAGGGACTGTCCATATCCTAAAGCTGAAAAGTACACAGAAGAAGAAAAGAGAATCAGAAAGGAAAGAAAGCATCAGAAAGGCAAGGTGCTGGTGGCAGAAGCGAAAAAGCTAGCTGCTATCTACTCATCATATTCGGATTCAGACACTTCTGATGAAGAGTCTTCTGATGAAGAGAGACCTGCTCTTCTCTGCCTGATGGCTAAGGAATCTGATGGCTCTGAGGATGATGAGGTAACTCCTCTTGATAATGAATTATTTAATTCATTTGAACAAATGATGCTTAATAATACAAGTATTGCTGAAGCATTTACAAAGCTTAAGGAAGAGATGATATTGCTAAGAGATCAAAATTGTTCTCTGAAACTCAAGGCTGAAAAGCCAAAGGAATCAGATGAATATAAACAGCTCGAGCAAGAAAATGAATCTCTGAAAGCTGAATGTGAAGTCCTTAAAGGTAAAATCATGGAACTTGATAAAACAATTGAGTCTCATGAAAAGTCATCTGTTGCATCCACTCACATGTCTAGTAAACAGAAGATACCTTTAGATCAGGATAAGTTAGAACTGAAACATACTGTAAAGTTTATATCAGCTGACAACAGTAAGGTCATTTTGTATGTTCAGACCACTAAACATGCTTCACCCGAGAAAGTGTTAAAGGAGACAAAAACTCCTTAGGCTAAAAAGAGCAAAGAGCCTAGTATGAAACAGACTGGTAAGTCCAAACAGAAGAGTCCTAGGAAGTCTTTTGATAAGGTCAAAACCAATCAGACTTGTGATAAAACTAAGTCGTCTGTTAATGAGCAAGCACCTAGTAAACAAAAGAAGCATAAAAACAATAAAAATCAAAATGCTTGTTATGGAAATGAGTCATATTATGTGCAACCTGCTGCATATCCTCCTATGTATCATGCACCTCAATTTCCAACTTACTATGCACCATATCCTGCTCACCCAATGCATGCATATCCTGCTTATCATGCATCTTATTCTGCTTATGAACATTATCCTTATCATGCTGATTATCAACAACATGGCAAATCTGATGAACGTGATAAAGGCAAAGCTGTTCATGCTCCTGTTGAAACTCAAAAGCCTAAGAAGCCTAAGACATCAACATCTTGGGTTGTCAAAGGTGGAACTAATCCTTCAGGACCCTCTCAATAAGGGTACCTAAAACAATTTTATTTTGTTTTGTAGGTTAGGATTAGGAGTAGAAGTAAAGTAGAGAAGACCTGGTACTTGGACAGTGGTTGTTCAAGACACATGTGTGGAAACATACATGAGCTGACTGATGCGGTTGCTGTGGATGGTCCAAATGTGACGTTTGGAGACAGCAAGGAATCAAGATTGTAGCAAGTGGAAAGCTAAACAAAGGCAGCATTGAGATATCTGACGTCTCTTATGTTAAAGGGCTCAAACAAAATTTGCTAAGCATAAGTCAATTTTGTGACAAAGGATATTCAGTCATCTTCTCAACAGATAAGTGCTACGTTGAATAGATTGGTACAAAGAAGGTTATTTTATCTGGAAGACGACAAGGGAATGTCTACACAGTGGACTGGAATTCTGTTGACAAGAATTCAAGTGTTTGTTTGGTGGTATCAACACCAAGTGAAGTCAGTTGGATGTGGCACAAAAGAATGAATCATGTGAATTTCAAGACCATCAATAGACTTATGAAGAATGATCTAGTAGGAGGAATTCCAAAGACAGTCATGAACAAAGATAAGCTTTGTGACGCATGTCAGAAGGGTAAACAAATCAAGTCATCATTCAAAAGCAAGAAGCATCAATCTTCTTGAAGAAAATGGGAGCTGCTACATATATACTTATTTGGACCCATTGATCCAGTCATCAATGGTGGAAAGAAATACTGCCTAGCTGTTGTGGATGATTATTCAAGATACACTTGGGTGATTTTCATGAAGAAGAAAAGTGAGACCAAGGAGAATCTTACAAATCTGATGGAAAAGATTCAGAATAAGAAGAGTATGAAATACTAAAGATTGGATCAGATAGAGGGACATAATTTACAAACTCTACTGTTGAAGAGTATTGTAATGCCAGAGGAATCAGTCATGAGTACTCTGCTGCAAGAACCCTTCAACAGAACGGAGTTGCTGAAAGGAGAAACAGAACTCTGAAAGAAGCTACCAGGACAATGATAGCTGAAGTTAAGTTGCCCCAAAGATTTTGGGCAGAAGCAACAAATACAGCATGCTTTACCCAAAACAGATGCATGATCAACAAGCACCAAAACAAGACTCCATATGAAGTTTGGACAGCATGAAGCCAAACATTCATTATTTTAGAATTTTTGGTTGTAAATGCTTTGTTTTAAATAATGTGAAAAATCACCTTACTGCTTTTGCAGAGAAGGCTGATGAAGCAGTATTTGTAGGATACTCTACTGTTAGTAAAGCTTATAGAGTCTTTAACAAAAGAACATTACTTGTAGAAGAATCTATTCATGTAGTATTTGATGAACCTAGTCAATCTTCTGAAAAGAATCAAAATACTGATCAGAATATGTCTACTAATTTTCAGAAATTGAATGTTGAAAAGAATGAAGAATATGTTCCCATCATACTGCCTGATCTCAATTTCAAAATCACAGTGCTGATTGTCTAACAGAGGAGTTGCGAACAGCTGACAGACCAGAGAATGTTCAACAGACAAATGCTGTTCAACAGACTACTACTGTAACTCCAACAGTAGTGTTGCAAGATCACAACAAAGGACAACATTATGATTTGCAAACTGATCTTCGATGGCTCAAGAATCACCCACCAGAGCTGGTGATTGGTGATCCTTTGGATAGAGTAAAGACAAGGAGAGCTGCTGCAAGTGAAGCAATGTTTGTCAGCTTCCTATCTCAAATTGAGCCCAAACAGATTGAAGAAGCTCTAAATGATTCAAACTGGATTGAAGCTATGCAAGAGGAGCTAAATTAATTTGAAAGGAATGAAGTCTGGTACTTAGTTCTTAGACCAAGTAATCAAAGAGTTATTGGCACTAAATGGGTATTCAGGAACAAAATGAATGAAGATGGAGTGGTCACCAGAAATAAAGCAAGATTAGTTGCCAAAGGCTATTGTCAAGAAGAAGGTATAGACTTTGATGAAACTTTTGCACCAGTAGCAAGATTAGAGGCAATCAGACTCTTTCTTGCCTATGTTGCTCACAAGAATTTCACAGTCTATCAAATGGATGTGAAATCAGCTTTTCTCAATGGAGAATTGCAAGAAGAAGTTTATGTTGAACAACCACCTGGATTTGAAGCTTATCAAGAAGAAGACAAGGTGTATCGTCTGAAGAAAGCCCTGTATGGACTGAAACAGGCTCCAAGAGCATGGTATGATACCCTATCTGATTTTCTTTTAGTTAAAGGATTTCGTAAAGGTAAGGTAGACAAGACCCTGTTCACTATTGAATGGGAAGAACATATTTTGCTTGTGCAAATATATGTGGACGACATCATTTTTGTTTCAACAAATCAACAGATGTGTGATAAGTTCTCAAAGCTGATGCAGAACAAGTTTGAAATGAGCATGATGGGAGAACTTAATTATTTTCTTGGCTTGTAAGTAAGACAGTTGCCTGATGGAATATTCATCAGCCAAGGAAAATACACAAAAGATTTGTTCATGAAATTTGGTATGGAAACTAGCTCTACTGCTAATATTCCAATGTCTACTAGTCTTTGTTTGCATAAAGATGAAGATGGCAAATCAGTGGACATAACCAAGTACAGAGGAATTATTGGGTCACTGTTATACTTAACAGCTAGCAGACATGATATCATGTAGTCTGTTGGGGTTTGTGCGAGGTAACAATCAAATCCTAAGGAATCTCATCTCCTAGCTGCCAAAAGGATACTCAAATATCTTAAAGTTACTGAAGATTTGGGATTGTGGTATCCTAGGGAATCTGGATTTGAACTTATTGGATTTGGCTGCAAGATAGACAGAAAAAGCACAATAGGTGCCTATCAGTTTTTAGGTAGTCGTCTGATCTCTTGGATGAGTAAGAAACAGACTTCAGTATCCATATCAACTGCTGAAGCTAAATATATAGCTGGAGGAGATTGCTGTGCACAAATATTATGGTTGAAGCATCAACTAGAAGATTACAACATAAAAATCAGTGGAATCCCTATCTAATGTGACAATACAAGTGCAATCAGCCTTACTCAGAATACTACAAGTCATTCAAGGACTAAGCATATTGAGATCAAACATCATTTCATTAGAGATCATGTGGAGAAAGGAAATGTCATGATAAAATATGTGTTTACTGAAAATCAGATTGCTGACATCTTCACAAAACCTCTAAGTGAGACAAGGTTTTCAACTCTAAGAGCTGAACTAGGTCTACTAAAATTAGATGCATAAGCTGAGGGGGAACTCATCAGAAGACTGAAGTTCAACAGCTTACTCATCATATTATCTTCAAGGATTAACTCTGAACAGACTAGTTAACTTATGAATTCTTAAAGTTAGAGGGAACGTGTAAGACTAGTGGTACTTCTGATTAAAAGGTGAAATTCGTTGATGACAGTTAGTTGAAGTTATGTTTTCATCATAATATTCAAGTCTTGAAGACTGAAGATTAATTATCTAGCTGGATTGACAAACAGCCGAGGAAGGTTATCATTTATTAGCTTTCACTGATAACAGCTTTGTCATCAGGACGGTAGTCCCAGATAAGTGTTTCAATTACCTGTCTGATCAACTGTATAAAAGCTAAGTGTACTAAAAATGTTTTATCTAAAACACGATTTTACAAGTACAGTAAGGCGGTTCGCATCCCCGCCTATCATCAAATGCTTTTTGAATTTGAAAATGCGTAACTGACGCCGCACGATCAGGACTGACAAGAAACGGATCTAACGGTTGGATGGTATCATGGAAACCGAAATACCCTAACTCTATAAATCCAGATCTGATCAGACTTGTCGTTCTTTACGCACCCTAAAATACTTAGAGCATTTTTGAGAAAATTCCTTGCACTCTACTTTCTGCAATTCTGCTATTTCACTAACTTCTACAGATTCAAGATGAGTTCTGGTGTTGAAGCTAAAGCTGAGGGTATGTATCTGGTTTATGATGCATACTACCAGTCTGGTACGGAGTTAATGAAACAATTGCAGGAGAAATTCAAGGCTGCTTCGCTGGTGAATTTCATGGAGTTGCACGAAGGCTTGGTCTGGAAAGATCAAGTTCTGGAGTATTACAATACAACTACTGTTGATTTTACAAAAAGGGAGATCACAACTACTGTTGGGGATAAATTTGTGGTCATAACCCCTGCTTTACTCCATGAGACCTTTGGCCTGCGTAACAGTGGTCGACATGACGTCACCACCATTGCTGAGGAAAAACACCATGACTTCTGAGCAATCTGTTCCAAAGGAGGAGAGATGTTGACCGACAACATAAAAAAGAAGCAATTGAAGGATGAATATCAGCGTATGGCTGATATGGTTGCAAAGCTGATTGAAAATTGCACTTTTTCCTTGGATGTTGTTACATTGAAGAGAGCATCATGGTGGCAATCTACTATTCACTGGAAGTAAACTGGTCAGTTGTAGTCTGCTACATACTGGCTAACTTCCATGAGAAGAAAGGGAAAAAGGCCATGCCTCAGACAAATCACAGGATTACTTTAAGCTATCTGCTTCACAGCATGGGCTATGGAATGACGAATGGAAAGGAAATCCATACTGCTAAAGCAATGGCAAAGTGTGTGCCTGTTTTGAAAAGAAAGTCTGATGAAGTCAAAGATGATGAAGACTTGGAGGAACCTAAGGAAGAGGTTCCTGCCAAAAGGCAAAGAAAACTGGTAAAAATAGCTCAGCTTGCTGATAAGAAGAAAGCTGATGAGCCCAAGGAAGTGGCTCAAAAGAAGAAGGCAAAGACTTCTGTTCAAACAGCCCTGCCAGCTGTTCAAGCCAGAACATATCAGTCTGAAGCACAGGAGGTAGCTGATGCAATAATCAATCAGACTACAGTGGAAAGAAGGAATATCTCTCCTGCTTCCACTTCAAGAACGCCATATGCGGAGCGTCCTGATGAGAATGTTGCTCAGAGGACAAGAAGTCAAATTCGTGACACAGGAGCTTCTATGCCTGTTCAAGGAAGGGCAAGAAGGACTGTGAGAAAGAAAATGACTTTTATTGACTCACCCACTGAGTTGATAGATTTGGTGAGAGAAAGCCCTCAAACAGTAGAAAGGCCTGTTGGAGCTGAAGAAACGTCTACTGCTGAACAAACTGATGTGCAACAGACTATTCAAGAAAAACCAACAGCTGAGGTTTCCAAACCTCAAGATGATCCAGATGTGATGATCATCAATCCCATAGCAGCTGCACCGCTTGCATTTGCTGGTCCCGCTTCAGCCCCAGCTGATAAAGGAAAAAGAAAAATACTTATCAAAAGAAAGAAGATTTCAGCTGCAGATAAGAAAAAGAGGGAGGAGGCTGAGCAAAGAAAAATGGACGAGCAAAAAGAGAAAAGAGTCCTTGAACTTAGCAAGATTCAGGCAGCAAAGGATGAAGAAAGGAGAAAAATGTCTGAAGCAGAAAGGAAGGCTGCTGAAGATGCTGAACTTGCTGTGGTCATTGAGCTGAGCAAGACAGATGCTCATGGACATGTTCATGGCGGAGGGATTAAATTGGAGATTCAAAAGAAGCTAAGCCAAAAATGCCTGCTGGTGCTGTCAAGCTAAAGGCAAAGTTTGAAGTTAGAAGATCGTTTGATATTGTCAACTCTGATAAAGCTATCTTCAACAGATTTGAAAAGGCCTTAGCTTACTATGATAAAAAAACTGATGCTGAAGACTCTGTTCACCCATGAGAAGCCTAGATACATAAAACGGAGGGACTATAGACTGAACAAGTCTATTGAAGAGCTTTAGAGTTGGAAGAAGTTAGCTGATGAAGAAAGGTGGGTTCTTAATTGGCTGAAGACTGACTCCATTCAACAGGCTTTGGATCCTGATTATGTAAGGGATGTTATGCATCAGTATGCAAAGGAGTTTGCAACAGGGGAGGCCAAAATAATTGAAAACACTTTGCCTGCAATGAAAAGAAAATCTGATGATGATGTTGAAAGGGCAATTCAGATTGCTGTTATGACTGCCTTGAAGAGATGGGCTGCTAAGTCAAGATATCAGCAGGGTTCATCAAGTGAGCTGCCCTCGCTGCCAAGCATTCAACAGATCACATTTGGCAAAGAAGTAAGAGATTACTATGAAAAGCCTAAGGTAAAGCCATTTGCTCCACAGCTATGGCCTGTTGCAAGACAAATCCGTCAAACAACAAACTTTAATGATGACGGCAAAATCATAAGTAAGATCATTGACGTTACTGATCAGCCCAAAGCTGCTGAAGAACCCTTAGCACTTGAGTGGAAAGCTAAGGAGTCCAAAGCTGATCAGGAAACTGACCTGAAGGACGCTCCTGTCCACCAGGAAAGTGAAGATGATCAAGCTGTTGCTCATTCTGCTTCATCAGCTGATATGCATTCATCACTGGTGAAAGCCTTCCAGCTGTTAATGGAAAATTCTATGAAGCAAATGGAAGAGAGGAACATCACACAGTTGAAGAAGTTGCAGCAATAATTGACAGAATCCAACAGATTACAACTTGAATGCATGCAACTACTTACTGCAAGGACGATCAGGAATGCAATTGACAATTTTCCTAGGACGATCAGGAATGCAATTGACAATTTTCCTCTGCCTGAGGATCATACCAGGCAGATTACTCAAAGTGTTGTAGAAATGAATAGAAACATTGAAGATGTGAAGGCTGATGTCAACCATCTTCATGCTGCTTTAAAGAGAGCTGAAAACAACATAGCTGATCTCACTGCTTCTTTCATCAGAGTCAGTGATGAAGAAAAAGCAGTCAAATTTTGTCTGTTGCAGGAAGTTCATCAAGCTGGAACGGTTATACAGAATGAACTTGCCACTATGCATCTTAACATTGATTGTTTTAATGATCAGACTGACACCATCAGCACCACTCTCAATCATCTTACTGCCAGTCACGATGTGGTCAATCAGAACTTGAAGGCTCTATGTGCTGCTATGAAAATTCAGTCTGCTGCACTCAACCCTCCTATCAGACCTGTCAGTGTCACCATTTCTGATGATGACAAAAAGGGGGAAGAGAAGAAGGAAGAGGAAAAAGTGGAGGAAACTTCTGCCACTGAACCTGAAAAGCTTGAAGCTGCTGAAAATGTTGAAGGCAAAGACGAAGCTGCTGAAGAAGCCAAGGATAAAGCTAAGGAAATAGCTATATCCAAGGATTCTGATGGAGATAAATTAGAGCCCTTTACCAAATTCAAGGATGAAGAGAGGATCAAGAGAAAGATGGACGAAATAGCTAGAGAAGAAGAAATCAAAGCTAAAATGGAAAATGTTAAGTCCAATCTACTTTTGGATGAGGATGCTGATGAAGATGAGGAATAAGAAGATGATGAAGAATCTTCTTATGAGTATGAAGAAGTTCTTGATGTAGATGATGAAGAAGCTGATGACTAGTATAGGCAAATCTTTTGTAATCAGTTATTTTTATTTCTTTTTCAGTCATCTTATCTGAACAGAAATTGTAACTTGTAATCTTTTATCTTATTATCAATAAAAAGTACAAGTTTAGTTTCCAACACACTTTTTCTATCTCAGAAAATTTTGAGGAACAAAACTTTAGTTTAGGTAAAACAGGTACTTAGCTGAAGTTTTGTCATCATCAAAAAGGGGGAAATTGTTGGATAAGGATGAAGATGAAAAGCACTGAAGACAATTAGTAAAGGGAGGTTTTGATGATTTCCAAAACTTCTGCTAAGTAAAAGGTAACTTAGCTGATATCCCTTAGAAGAATTTTGACCAAGTAAGAAGACATCAGACGGGTCAAATATTCAAGGTCCAGAAGACTACTGATCAGACTGATGAAGATCAGCCGACTCAAATCAGATTTGTTCAAATTTGGGATCAGCTCTGTTCATCATCAGACTTGCACTTTCGATCAGCCAAGTGGAAAGGATCAAGAAGTCGTCCCAACAATAATAAATGCTCCTGAAAGTAATAAATGCTGAAGTACAAGGTTATTAAAAACAAATGATTGAAGAAAGACCTCGTATCAGCTCGGTGCATTTAATGCTGCCTAACAGAAAGTACAGTTCACAGTAATGTCACTGTGCAGAGAGCCGTTCGTGGAAATTAGGGACCAGAAATCAAGAGATTTGAATTTTGTCTCTCTTCAACGGACAAAATTCAATGAGTGACTATAAATAGCTGAAGAGTCGAAGAAAGAAAGAAAACACAACAACTGAGAGATCAATTTCGAAGCAGAATATTTTCTAAGTCTCAAGAAGCTCTAACATCTCACTCGTCTGCTGAAGTCATTTGTTGACAGAACCCGTTGAAGTTCAAGAAAACATTTTCTGAGTGAATCTGTAAGAGAGAAAAGTTGTGAGGAGTTCTTATCCATCAT
This sequence comes from Penstemon eatonii, assembly GCA_038501285.1. Classification (NCBI taxonomy): domain Eukaryota; kingdom Viridiplantae; phylum Streptophyta; class Magnoliopsida; order Lamiales; family Plantaginaceae; genus Penstemon; species Penstemon eatonii. Next base: position 48,760,141 of record CM076715.1, on the reverse strand, counting down.
TGTGAGTGATAAGACTCTGTAGAATAGGAGTTTCTTTATGATTTCCTATTGCGCACTTGTGGTCGTTTCATTTGTTGTTCGACGCAAGCAGAGTGTACTAATTACATTGTGTTCTTAGTATAACTCAAGATCTGTGTGACATGGAAGAGTGGACTAAAGGATATTTAAATCCATATAACCACTGTAAAAATTCTTGTGTTTTTACATTGCTTTTACTTGCATATTTTCATATCTGCATAAAACACTTGATTAACTGTTTGAAAAAAGATTTAAAGGAGTTTTTATAAAACTGGGGATTAAATTTTTCAAACTACTAAGTTTACTTGTGAAAAACACTTTATAAATCCGCTGCAAGTATTCTGTTATTAAAACTGATTTTGACAAAAATCAGCTAAGTGACTATCAGAAGTGGTCAACAAAGCGGTTCAAAGATTTGTTCGCGATCAGCCTTGTAAACTTACTGTTTGGTAACAACTTAGTCTGTTAAAGTTTAAACAACAGTTTTGAAGTTAAAACTTGTTAAAAAGTTTCAGAGGTCTATTCACCCTCCCCCCCATCTAGACCTCATATGACCACTTGGGACCAACAATAACCTTAGTACTACAGGATATGTTTTTACATATTTATTATAAAAATTTAAATATTGGTTGTGATGTTGATACCACCGTCAAATACTGAGATATAAATGGACGGAATTGACCATGTGCATTACTCATAGTTGTCATCTTATATTTTGAAAGAAAAATTTTCACATGATTACATAAGAGAAACGTTATTATTTTCATTCCAAAAGAGACAAGATAACTTGATAATTTTCCCTCCAAAGTGAGAGAAACGTGATAAATTTTATTTACCTCCAAAAGACGAGATAACGGTCACATGTGGTGCACGCGGACAATTCCTTAAATTTTCATTCAATTATTTGATGGTGGCATGAAAATTGCAACCAATATTTAAATTGCGATAATAAATGTGCATTTAAGTATCAAGTGGTAAATAATTATCAATTTAAATAACAAGGATAAAAATTGGTTGAATTACACATCATAGAACAAGTATTGAAAACCCAAACTTTAACCCCTTAAATAATAGCATATTATTAAGTTCAAAGGTTCTTTAAGTCAATTACAACAACCCCAAATTATACAAGAAAAACAAACATGCACCGTTATTTGAAATACAAACTAAAAAATATAAAAAATAGTCACATTTTTAAAGAAAAAATCTCAAAACACTCTTTTAATCAAATAATTACAACCATTAACAAGAAGAGTAAAATTGATAGAAAAAATTAATTTTGCATTCAACTCCTAAAATGATAAATAAAAGTAAACATGTTTTTTTCTTTTTTGGGTTAAAAGGACAAATAAAAGTATATTGCTTGATAAATCTTTCATATTTTATTGATTCAGTTTACCTTGTATTATATACTTATTATTGTCTAAATATTTGATTGATTCTCCGCTTGTATAAATACCCAGTTCTAATAAAACATATGAACTTTTGCAATACTCCATACTATTATAGCAATAATACTATATACAAAGACAACTTCAAAGTTTGAAACTGCATTTATTTAGACGAACAAAATACATACAAAAGACAGCATCAAAGTTGAAACTGCATGCACTTATTCAGGCTAACAAAATACAAAAGACGGCCTCAAAGTTGACACTGCATTTATTTAGACAAACTATTATTATTAGTTTGACATATTTTCTTTAGTTATACGACGCACGATTGGCATGAAGATAAGCCTCAATGGCCTTGAACATTGCCTTTTGTTATTTCATTTCCTTCCTTGACTTTGTCTTCTATAATGCGTTCGTCATTTCCTTTGGTATGGTATGTACTGATGGTTTTGCACAAAGATCCTCCGTTCGGGGCAGCTTCAATTTTCATAACGTAAGAGATGGAATCAAGAGCATCACCCAAACCATCGTCTTTGACCAAACTGAATTTGTAAGTGCAATTGCCCTCGTCTATTTCGTCAACATGATGTGTTGCACTATTGTATGGGCTCGCTGCGTTACAAGTTCAACAATTAATTTTAAAATTTTCCATGTTCAATAAGTGGCACAACTTATAAATTGCTTTATTGACAATAAAAATTAATTTCATAAAAATTAATTTGAATATTAGTCATAAATATATGATTTTTTATGTCATAAAAAGACCTAATTTTACTAATTTAAGAAAATATCCATGAAATTAAAATTAAAAATCGGAGACATATAACATAAATGCACTTTTGATTATTCCTGATAAATTATAATACTAAGGGTTCAAATAAGTTCAGTTTTTATATATTACAAATTTTAAAATATTTTATAGTATCAACTCTTACATATGAATATTGAGCGTATTAAAAAAATGAATAATTGTCTTAATATCCATAAGGTTATGTAGAACAATAGATTTAACACTCAAAATTATAAATTATTTAAATTACAACTGCTTTAGTTTCACATTATAGAAGTCTCCACGACCCAATCCAAAATAAATAACTTTAAAAACTCTACTTTACCAATAATAATATTGAAATTGACTAGTTTCCACAAGAAAAAAAAATACGATTTTATTTCCATGTTTCGAACAGTTGTATATATAATAATTATAGAGTTGATAAGAATATATATATATATATATATATATATACACACATTAATAAATGTTTACCTTCTCCAAGAGTAACTAGTTTAAGAGTTCCAGCTCCACCATCTCCCTTAAGAATTTGGACACTCGTTATAGCTTGAGGCAAGATCTTAGGGAGGAGGTTGTCTGCTTCAAGGGCATATGCTTTGAACACTTCCTTTGGTGGGATTGATAAGGTAATATCGTGCTCATAAGTTACCATACCCATAATAGTTATTTATTTATTTATTTTTTGTTAAAACAAAATAAGAGCTAGAATTTTATAGAACAAATATTATTAATGGAGGGAGAGAAATGTTTGAATTGCTAATGAATGAAATAAGAGAAAACTAAGTTCCTATTTATATAGGTGAAGCCAGATCACCAATTTGTACCGCAGGAAACATATATAAAAGTTGCTCATAAAATAATCTATAGTTGTCAACTTGAAATTAAGGAATGTAAATGATGGGGCCTATTTCGCACCCCTTATAATGTTCGGATCGACTGAAGTATAAAAGATCGGTTCGACCAGACAAGTCAGTTCGGGATCATCTTATCGACCCGGTAGAATACGACCCTCTTCAACAAGCAGACTACAATCCGGACTCAAGAAGGACAATTGGGCCGAGTCCTATTAGGATTATGTTTCCTTGTAAAGCTAGGTTTAATATGATATAAATACCTAGTTAATCATTGTATTACACACGCTTCACATACTCAACTTATGCCTGCATAACAGCATAATCCAAGATTATTCAATAAGAAAAGATTTTTCTTCATATTCATATACATTGATTGTCTTTACTACTTATTGTTCCCTCTAAATTGTTCTTCCTTGAGATTGATCCATCCGGAATAAAGTAACAGAGCCCTTTAATTCGTATTAATTGAGAGTCCCTAATATCACCTAAATACTGATATAATCTTACCCGACGAAATTCGGTTAAATCAGTAGGCGCTCACCGTGGGGCTAGGTTAATTATTCGATCGACATATGGTTCGCCCAAGGAAGAGCGCTCGTAACGGAGCAAGAAGTAACACAACCAACCAGCATAATGCGTCTGAGGATCCACAGGGCAATACCGATAATAACGCCCCTGTATCCAACGACAGCCAGCAGCAGAACGAGCATCATCAGAATCAGGTGGAACCACAAGGGATCCCTACTGGCGCAGTACCGGAAGAACATGCGGCTCCAACAATCCCGGTCCCCCTGTCAGACGCTCAGGAGAAGTTACGACAGATTGCTATGCTTCTTAAATCACTCTCCCCAGAGGAATTACTCGTACTTGAACAGGTTCCTCGAAACGTTACAACTACTAGGGCAAATCCCACTCAGAGAACGCCGAGGTAAAACGATCAAAACTCTCAACGGGCTGACAGCCCGGCGAGCGAGCGGCGCTCGCTACACAGTCCGCGGCAGGGCAATTCAAAACCCTCCGATGACAACGTCAGAAGAAAAGCGGATCGAAGGAGACCACAACGCAACGAGTCAAAGGAACATACCATAATCCCCATCAAGGATGACGTGGGCGAGGCGATCCTAGATCGACCAAGAACAATGACATTCTCGGAAAGAGAAATCGAAAGGATGGTGCAGGAACGACTCGAGCAACGCTTACGATCCGTTCAAAACCCATGGACCAGAACCACAGAACTCCAGGAGAGCCTAGCAGCGTGCTCTCCCTATTGCAGAGAAATAAAAGAGGCGCAATCAACCGGACAGGTTCCGGGTAGACTACCCAGATATGATGGAACCACTGATCCAGATGACTATATTTTTAGCTTCATGAACATACTCACTCGGTGGAATTCACCGCTAAATTAATGGTGACCAAGTTGGAAGGACTCGCTTTGGACTGGTTCGCCAAGCAACCAGCCAACTCCATATTCAGTTTTCGGGAATTATGCAGCAAATTGACACAGCAGTTTGCCAGTCAGAAAAGGCAAAAACTTCCAATGAGCTACTTGTGAACCATCTATCAACAAGAGAGAGAATGCCTAAGAAACTGGTTGGCAAGATTTAATGTAGAATTGCTCAAAATCGATTTCCCAAATATCGATTACATAATCTCTATTTTCTTCGACCTCACGAAGAATAGGCAGTTCGGAAATGCCCTCAGCCGAAAACAACCAAGAACGTTAGCCGACATCATGAGCTTGGCATCTAAATATATGACCCAAGAAGAGATGAATTCCTTTAAAGATAAGAACAAAAATAAAATTACAGCCTCGGGCTCCAAACGGCAAGATAGAATTCATGCCCAAAGATCCATGGACTACGAATGGACGTTTAGAAAAGGCAACGTTTTTCAGCGATTAGAATACAATAAAAACGATCAGGACAGATGACCTAACATCTATCAAAGATCTAGAACCACAGTACCGGCAATCAGGAGCGGGGTTAATCAAGTAGAACACCCAAGGCTAACTATTACGATAGAAGAAATCCTGCCCGTATTAGAAAGGAATAATTGGATCCCGGAAGCGAAGAAAATCGCTCAGCCCAGACCTGGTGCCCGAAACTATGAGTTGTAATGCAAATATCACATAGCACATAGGCACCGCACTTAAGATTGTTTTCACCTTAGGAGAGAAATTGAAAAACTAATCGAACAAGGAAAACTAGACGACTATTTAGAGCGGGATAACTGCAAAAAGAGAAGAAGTAGGAGCCCTCGGAATAATAATCAAAGGAGGAATTCCCATCGAAAGTCACCCGAGGATGGTCCTGCACAGGAGTCGAACCATGACCAGATCAATGGTACCATCCATACAATTTCCAGAGGACCCGCCGGCGGGGATAGTCGTAACGCTCGACGAAGAATTGCTAGATCCATAATCGGAGGCTTAAAATACTCGAAGGAAGTATGGACTCTAGAAAGTAAATCAACAAACAACCAGCCGATCAGTTTTAACGAGGGCGAAGTACCCAAAAATCTAGTTTGGGACACAAAAGAGGATAACCCCGACTTCCCGATGGTGGTGTCGCTAGAAATAACAAACTTCAACGTCAAAAGGATCCTGATCGATAATGGGAGCTCAGCGAATATCATCTCTAGGGAGGTCCTAGCCCAGATGAACTTGGGACAAATAACACTCCAAAAGGTAGCTACACCATTAGTGGGATTTGGAGGATCCGAAATAGTCCCCAGTGGAACAATAACTTTAAGTGTCTCACTCGGGAAGAAACAACATCGGACAGTGAAGCTGGTAAAATTTTTAGTAGTAGAAACTCCTTTTGCATACAATGCAATCTTAGGGCGACCTGCCCTCAACTTGTTCCGAGCCGTTGTCTCAACTTACCATCAGAAGATAAAATTTCCGACTGATACAGGTATCGGGGATATATTGAATGATCATTGTATGGCATGGGATTGCTACAGCACATCATTAACTTTGAAAAACCCCCCTGAACCAATTACTCCGAGCAAAAGAAAGCTCGAAGACGATGTCGGTAGAAACGAGGATGAAATCCCTAGCACTGACCGAATAGATAAAAAGGGAAAAGAACCGGTCGATTTAGCTTTAAAACCACCAGAACATAAGGATGTCATACTGGTGCAAGGTGACTCATCGAAAACAACGAGAATAGGTACTGAATTAAGCAAGGAAGGGGAAGTAATGTTGATCAACTTTCTCAGAGATAATGTGGATGTCTTCGCTTGGAGTGCGAACGACATTGAAGGGATTGACCCTCGAGTAATCAACCACTCGCTAAAAATCGACCCTTTGGCAAAACCTGCTAGACAAATGAAGGGAAATCATGGGCCAGTAAAAGATAAAATCATCAAAGCAGAAGTAGAAATGCTACTCAAAGCAAAACAAATTCGAGAAATACACTTCTCGGAATGGTTATGTAATGTTGTTCTGGTAGCAAAAGGGGATAAAAAGGATAACAAGTGGAGAATGTGCAACGATTTTACCAACCTTAACAAATTATGCCCGCGCGATCCGTATCCCTTCCCAAGGATAGACTTATTAGTCGACTCAACCGCTGGCTTTGCGATCTTCAGCATGATGGATGCTTTCCAGGGTTTTTATCAAATATACATGAATGAGCAAGACCAAGAGAAAACTGCATTCATAACCGAGCAAGGAGTATATTGCTTCATAGTTATGCCATTTGGGTTAAAGAACGCCGGGGCCACGTACCAAAGGTTAGTAAACCAAATGTTCAAAGAATTAATTGGAGAAATAATGGAAGTCTACGTAGACGACATGCTGGTCAAAAGCATGAACGAAGCGGATCACATAAGACATCTCGATCGATGATTCCGAATATTGAGAAAGTACCGCATGAAACTAAATCCCGCCAAATGCACCTTCGGTGTTAAATCAGGAAAATTCTTTGGCTATCTGGTACATCAACGAGGAATCGAAGCCAACCCAGAAAAAATTCGAGCCATAACTGAAATGAAGCCTCCAAAGACGATCTCCCAAGTACAGAGCTTGGTAAGGAAAATCGTAGCGTTAAACAGATTCATATCAAAATAGGCTGACAGAAGTTTGCCTTTCTTCTAAACCCTTCGAAAGGCGAAGAACTTTGTTTGGACCGAAGAATGCGATCGGGCTTTCGAACAGCTAAAAGAATACCTGACAACATCCCCGTTGTTGGCCAAACCGACTGAAGGAGAACCATTATACATCTACATCTCGATCTCCGATGCGGCCGTTAGTTCAGTTCTGGTCAAAATAGAAGGTTTAGAACATAAGCCTATCTATTACTTAAGCAAATTATTACAAGGGGCAGAGAAGAACTATTTGGAAATTGAAAAATTCGCCTTGGCCTTAGTAGTAGCAGCACGAAAACTCCGACCTTACTTTTTGACCTACAAAATCGTGGTATTGACCAACCAACCCTTAAAACAGGTCCTAGCAAAACCAGAAGCCTCTGGAAGATTGATCAAATGGGCGATTGAACTCAGTCAGTTCGATATCGAGTTTAAACCAAGAATTGCGATTAAAGCCCAAGTCTTAGCCGATTTTCTATTAGAAACCCCGAGCCAGGCAATTGAACATCCTGAATCAACAAGCCTTGCCAATGATATCTTGATCGTAGAAAACCAGACCTGGTTAATGTACGTCGACGGCGCCTCATGCAGAGAAGGAGGGGGTACTGGAATCAACTTTACCGGACCTAATGAGGAGGATATAAATTACGCGATAACTTTGGACTTCGTCGTAACAAACAACGAAGCAGAATATGAAGCACTGATCGCACGAATTGAAATGGCGACCAAGGCCAAGATACAAAACTTTAAAGTATTAACCGATTCAGAGCTAGTACAAAGACAAATAGAAGGTCTTTATGAGGCTAAGGAATTTAATATGATAAAATGGCTAGATTAGGAGCAGCCAAGGGAAAATGGCTAGATGAACTCCCAGGGGTGCTATGGGCTAATCGGATCACGGTCAGAACTTCAACTGGGGAGACCCCGTTCAGTCTAGTATATGGCTCGGAAGCTGTTATTCCTGTTGAAACGTTAATTCCAACACCAAGAATTGAAATGTATGACGACCAGGAAAATGGAAAGACAAGAGAAAATGATATTGATTTAACAGAAGCTTTAAGAGAAAAAGCGGCCGTACGTTTGCAAGTGACTAAAGCAAATATGGAAAGAGCGTATAATCAAAAGGTACGCATCCAAACCTTCAAAAAAGGGGACCTGGTCTTAAAAAAGGTAGAAGTATCCAAACATGTGGGAAAGCTACAACAGAATTGGGATGGACTATACGTTGTCATTGACGTAGGAAAGAAAGGCTCATACAAAATTGCACACTTGGATGGAACAGCCTTACCAAGAACTTGGAATGCAGTCAACCTTAGAAAACACTATGGTAAATAAATTATAGTAGAATATGCTTTTTTATTTTTTTCTCTTAGTAAGTTTTATTCATTAATTTGTAAATAAAGTCCTTAGCCCACGGCTCAATTTTTAATATACCTGTTAGCAATTTTGAATATTAAATCAAGATTGAGTATAAATCGATTGTTTCGGTAAACACTCCTTGGAATTCTACTATCATATTGGTTGAGATCAAGATACAACGAGTTGAGTATACATTGATCCGCTCAATAAACACTTCTCGATCCAACCATACAACGATTTGAGTAGACATTGATCCGCTCAATAAACACTCCTCGATCCAACCATACAACGAGTTGAGTACACATTGATCCGCTCAATAAACACTCCTCGATCCAACCATACAACGAGTTGAGTATACATTGATCCGCTCAATAAAGACTCCTCGATTACGTTTTCGACGATTAAAAAGACTTATGGTATTAAAAACCTACGTCTAAATAAAAAGAGTTGAGTATACATTGATCCGCTCAATAAACACTCCTCGATTACATTTTCTACGATTAAATAGACTTATGGTATTAAAAACCTAAGTCTAAATAAAAAGAGTTGAGTATACATTGATCCGCTCAATAAACACTCCTCGATTAAGTTTTCAACAATTAAAAAGACTTCTGGTAAAAAACCTAAGTCTAAATGAAAAGAGTTGAGTATACATTGATCCGCTCAATAAACACTCCTCGATTAAGTTTTCAACAATTAAAAAGACTTCTGGTATAAAAAGCTAAGTCTAAATAAAAAGAGTTGAGTATACATTGATCTTAAACACTCCTCGATTAAGTTTTCAACGATTAAATAGACTTATGGTATTAAAAACCTAAGTCTAAATGAAAAGAGTTGAGTATACATTGATCCGCTCAATAAACACTCCTCCATTAATTTTTCATTGATCACAAAGACCTTTGGTATAAAAACCTAAGTCTAAAAGAAAAGAGTTGAGTATAAATTGATCCGCACAATAAACGCTCCTCGATTAATTTTTAAACGATCACAAAGACTTTGGTATAAAAACCTAAGTCTAAAAGAAAAGAGTTGAGTATAAATTGATCCGTTCGATAAATGCTTCTCGATGACAATCATAAATAAGATTAAGCCGAATTCAACAACAAGAAGAATGCAAGGAGTAAAAATAAAGTTATATTCATCTATGAATATGTAAAAAATTACAGGCAAAAGCTGAAGATCAAATTACAAAAGTCTATATAAGATTTCCACATCATTACATTTGTTTAGATAAAACGATCCTATACTATAGATCGGTGATCTTCACAACAATGTCCACGGAAACATCAATCTCCTCCCTAGTGCCTCTATAGTTGTAACTGACCACCTAAGAAGCATGCTGCTCAGGATGGTCGACATATTTGGTTCGATGGCCAGGCTCTGAAGATCAAATGTTCTTCCAGACGAAATGAGCATTACCAGCCAGATAACCAGCAATACTCATTCACCCACAACATAGATACTGCTTTTACATTAGAGTTGATTTTTACTCTAAAGCAGCATCTCTTCGGGGCGGTCGTGAACATTAATTTTACCAGCACACCCCGGTGGTCTATCAACCCGGAGGTAACATCCAAGAGCGGCGGTGTCTTGTAAAAATGAACCCTCCATGTGCAAACAGGAAACCACGAACCTCAAACCCGTAAATACAAGGTTCGAGGCCTCATGGGACCCGTCAGAACAAGGTAGGGCGTCCACGGAACCCGTCAGTACAAGACATAAGAAATTTAAGTTATTACAATATGAATCACGTTAATGTGATTTTTTGAATATTATGGGATCAGAAGGCAAAGTGAAGTTCAAGAAAACTGATACCTCCATCCTTTTTGAGAGTTACAATAGAAATATGGAAACCGCCTCCCTATTTATAGGGATAGATCTAATTAATCCTACGGCTGGATGGAGATGTGATCAAGGGACAGAAATACGATCTTTTGACTTCCCGTAATAAATGCAAGTAAGTTACGATGCCTCCCTGATCGACTCAACGAATCGATGATAAAAGAGAAAGAAGATCGAAGCGATCAATGCACAATAAAGCAGATCTAAAAGAGCTTCAGACCAGGAAAGTTTTACACACTCATATATGCTAGTCGCTCGGTAAGAGCTCGACAAAAGCATGCAAAGTTTACACCATTATAAAAGATACTGGATCGCCTAGAGGCATAAGACCTAACCCTACATCGTATGGGGGTTGTCACTGCCTCATATATTATATGGAAAATTAATAATTGGCTATATAAGAACTCAACTGGAGTTCAAGAAGCCTGACACAGATATTAAGGCAATAATTACCATCGTTCCAGACTGCACTATCGCCGCTGCCTAACATACCAAAGAATTGCTGAAGGAGGTCTGAACATACTAGATCTAACTAATAAGTCTACATTTTCCAATTCCGGTCTCCCATATCAAAACTTTTTTTTGACATATGTGGTACACTGGTTGCTTTATTCGAGGAACATGGAACTCACAATCGGTACCAAGAAACATGGACTTGAAGAAGATGCCTAGAACGATATCTTTTCACAAGGTTCAGCAAACTTAAACCTATGATGAGAAAAGCAGAGTTCAACAGAAGGAATAATAGCCTCCTTATATAAGATATATATATAACAAAAGGACAAATTTAGAAGGCATTGATCGAACGTCGACTAGAACGCTGAGCGTTCCTTAAACATTCAATCAATTATCGACACGAGCGGCCTACTGTCCACATTTTAATGCCTAAACGTGACTGTGGAAATAACCCAAGGGACCATACATGGTCGATCATCATTCTTAATTTAAAAAGTTTGATGTACATAACAAAGTTATATCATTCAGTTACTTAAATAATGATAAAGCAAGATTAAGCTACATTTTTGAAGATTGGATATTCTCCCAGAAGATCAATATCAGATAAGTAATCTCTCCTGATTATGTCGAGAAGCTATACTGATTCATAGCGACAAAATGCGCGTAACAAAAGATATCTAC